>OX155897.1:70754956-73591206 GCA_944588485.1 Phosphuga atrata | reverse complement strand
AATTATTTATGCAATTAATTATACAGCTTCCTCATTTTAATGAAACCTTATTAGATACACAGCGAGGGGAAAATCTCTTAGTTCGGAATTTATTCTCTTAGTTCGTTTTAATAAATAATTAAAATGAGGAAGCACCGGCTGCATATAAAGTGCAGTCAGTATCTTCCTTGGATAAACGGAACTAGATCAGCATAATATAAGATAAACAAAGTTGGTTTTCAGCGAACAAATTATTTTTGAACATCGACAAAACTGAATTCATTTTATTCAAAACTCAACGTAGTGAATACGCCTGGAAATGGAAATTTATATACAAACTGATCAATGTGTGATAAAACAAAACTTCTTGATATATGTTTTGAAGAAAATTTTGCACATGATGGCATCATCGACAGCGTGTTTAAGACGCTTAGTAAGAAAACCTATTTATTCTCTCCTACAGTATAATAGCTTGGGGAACGTCACCAGAGTGTCCGAAAGTTTTGAAAGCACAGAAACGGATACTTAGATCCCATCTCGGTCTACCGGCGAATACATCGTGCAGGTCTCACTTTACTAATTTAAAAATTGTAACTGTAGTAAGTCTCTTCATTCTTGAAACCAATTGTTATATACATGTAAACAAGCAATTAATTCCTAATATGAGTAATGATAAATAATCATAAGGGTAATAATAAAAAATAAAGGGGAATAAGGGTAATCATAATTATAATACTAGAGGATACATAAAACTATGCACCCCCTATTCAAGTTTGACTGTCTGCAGTAAAGCGCCCGCTGCTGCTGGAATCTACTTATATAACATGCTACCTACAAGTCTTACCAAGGAAGTCTCTATCAGAAGTTCAGGGGGGGGAAATGAGAGACATTCTTATTTCAAAACGTTTATATACCATTGATGAGTGAGTATGTGAAACTATTTCAATCATTGTATTGATTTACCAATATGTAATTTGAAGTTTACTTGTAAAGCACGTACTTTAGGAGTCTTTTTGCATCAGGTAATTATGACCTGTACTATACAAATTGTAAATTCTTGTTTCAAAATGTTTATATGCCATTGATGAGTGAGTATGTGAAACTATTTCATTCATTGTATTGACTTACCAATATGTAATTTGAAGTTTAGTTGTAAAGCACGTACTTTAGGAGTCTTTTTGCATCAAGTAAGTATGACCTGTACTATACAAATTGTAAAACTTGTCTCTGATATAAAAATAAATCTATTCTATCGCTAAATTGCTAAAACTAGCAATTTCGGTTGAAAACCAAGTTTTGTACTAATTTCACAAAAGAAGCAATTATGTAACGACAAAAAATGCATAACGTTTTGGTAATGCAGGAAATTGAATACAGAAATTGTATACTCAACGAATTAAATTACACACTTGGAACACGAAAAAATGTCGTGACATTTTCCACAAGTAGTATCAGTTTACGCTCCATGTATCAAGTATTACACAAAATATATTTATATAAAAAAACTCGCTTTTGGTATTAATAATAATAAACATTCAGTAATTGTTGTTTAATTTTGATGTGAATTACAATTTTTTGTCGATACAATTTGCTAATCGAAATCCACTAATAAAAAATAAACTGTAAGTTATTGTATAATTTTTATGTGAAACGTTGCAAATCCAAGAAAACTTAAAATAAACGAGTTGAATTATTTTTTACTGCGACCGAATTAATTTTGTGTTCTACTTTTCTTGCGTAATTTGTTTGTCAAATTGCAACTAAATTGTGTCAATTCACATTTTCAAACCATTACAAATTTCTTCCGTTCGCATTCTCTGTCACTGCAATTAAATCTAATTTCAAATATGTTTTACAAATTCATCGACGATGTTAAATAGTTTTACAAATTCATCGACGATGTTAAATAAGTTCAAAACAAATTCTGTAAAAATATTAATAATAATAACACTAGGAGTTTATACTATGTAGAACATGATTCTTACAAGCGCAATATCTGGGAAATAGTGGGTCTTAGAGAAAAAATCATCGGGACCATTTTTATAGAGAATTTTAAGATCTACAACTTTGCTCTGAGGTACTTTTTCGATAAAACTTACCGTTTTCGAGAAAAATCCAAAAAACCTAAAATTTTGACCTTGGGCCCCGAATAAGTCCCTAAGCTCACATGGGACTGATGGGGACTTTTGACACTTTATTCCTTGTGGTAAACCTAAGGTCTCTACGAAGATTTGGCTCTGTCGGAATTTTTTTTATTTGATCACTATTTTTATGTCTAAAATGACCGGACTAGAATGAGTGAATTAAGTAGCTCAGTAGACGCTGTTGCCGATCCCAAGCCTGGATAAAGGAGGAGGGTTGAGCATGCGGCTAACAACCCCACCCCGTAAAAACCGCACCGTTACGAAAACCCTACCCAAGCCTCGGACAGAACCAGGACGGATATTAAAAAGACGAAAACGGCGAGAAAAGGACAAGGTTATTGGAACTTGAAACGTAACAACCTTATACCAACCGGGAGTCATTGATGAATTAATTCACCAAATAGAAAAATGCATGGTGGATAAGGTGGATATGACCGCAGTACAAGAAATGAGATGGCCTGGAAGTGGAAGACTTACTAGGAAAGAACACCACATATACTATAGTAAACAAACAATGACAGGCATGAATTTGGAACAGGATTTATAATAGTGAATCGGGTAATGGACAAAATTTTAGAATACAAACTAATTAACGAAAGAATGTAGTCCTGTGA
This sequence comes from Phosphuga atrata, assembly GCA_944588485.1. NCBI lineage: Eukaryota > Metazoa > Arthropoda > Insecta > Coleoptera > Silphidae > Phosphuga > Phosphuga atrata. The sequence goes on along the minus strand of OX155897.1, from coordinate 73,588,469 downwards.
AGTTAGCAACCGAATTTGCAAAAATATAATATTACATCGGAGTTCCTGGCAGATATGAAATAGTTCTAGAGTACTTTGTGCAAAATTTCAATAGTTCTGCAGAATTTCGCGAAAAAAATTGAAAATACCAAAATTGAGCTAGCAACCATTTTTGAGAAAAACTGTGTGTTTTGTACATATTCCAGTACCTCGACCATAGTTCTAGAGTACTGAGTACTGATCAATTTTGCAAAAAAAATTGAATTTTGAAAATTGCAAAAACAGTTCTATTCGCGGATCTGAATAGCATCCTAAGAGTTCTATCAAAGATCCCTTGGTTATTTTTTGATAAAAACCTTAGTTCAAAAGATATTTTCAATAATAAGGGACCCATTATTGTGAATGAAAATTTAAAAAAATCGCGGAACAGTTCTGTTTATCTTTTTGATCTTCTGCGATTGATAATTTTATGTCTCTCTATAATCTTAAGCAAGTGAACACTATCAAGAATTCGGGTAATATTATGCTGGATTTTGTTTTTAGCAACCTGACGGCGGTTATTAACAGGGAAGAGTGCCCTGTAGTCCCTGAGGATATCCATCATCCTGCCCTAATGGCACATTTTACGATTCCTCCCATTCAAGGCATCTCTAAGTTCGTGTGCAATAGGAAGTTACTTCCATGCAGCAAAGCCTATAATTTTCGACGTGCCGATCGCCCCACCCTTTACCTGGACCTTAATAGTGCTAACATCACCTTTCCTGATGAGCGGATCAAGTCATCGAATGAACTTTTGGACTCTCTTTACTTCCGCCTTTATGCAGTTCTCGATATATCTGTTTCTCCTGAAGTTCTCCTCCGACAGATCCTCCTATCCCAAATGGTTTTCACCCCCAATAATTGATGGACTTCGTAAGAAACGTGCTCTGTATCGTGCCTACAAGAAATCCAGATCTACTCTTGACTACTCTGAACTCAAACGCGTCAGGTGGCTGGTTAAGTCTCAAATTAAATCTGCATTCACTAACTTTATCTCGGATTCGGCTAATAATATCTCAAAAGATCCGAAGAGTTTTCAAGAGTTTTGTATTTCAGGTGAAATGTCTTTGGATGGAGCTACCTTGAACACTCCGCAGTCTATAGTAGATGGTTTTGCAAGCTACTTCAAGGGAGTTTATAGAACATCGTCCCCCTTTACGAATCAATCAGATATCTCTGGTCTCAATATCCCACTGATCAGTCTTACTAGAGTCCCGGAGGATGAGGTTCTATCAACTCTCAAGCAGGCCAAGTGTAGCTTGACCAGCGGAGCGGATCTTATTCCATCTTTCTTACTTCGGGACTGTGCGCAGAATTTTTGCACCTCCACTGACTACTTTATTCAACAAAATTCTCCTTGAAGGCAAGTTTCTAGCTGGCCCGTTGACTGACATTTCAAATTATCGTCCCATATCCCTAGTTTCCAACTTTCCAAAATATTCGAATCGATCGTTTTAAACTCCATCTTTCCCCGTATTAAGCATCTTGTTTCCACGAATCAGCATGGGTTCATGAAGGCTCGTTCCACGGTCACCAATATTGTAGCCTTCGCTGAGTATGCTACTCCAGTTGTTGCAAGTAGGGGCAGGTGGACTGTATTTATACAGACATCGCCAAGGCGTTCGATAGCGTCGATCATGCAATCATTGTAAACAAGCTGCTTTCCTTTGGCCTTGACGGCAAATTTATAGCTTTATTTTCCTCTTACCTTGAGGATAGGACGCAGTTTGTATCTCATAGCGGTTTTTCATCAGCTGAATTTGTAGCCTCTTCCGGTGTTCCTCAGGGATCCATCCTCGCGCCCATGTTATTCAATATGTTCATTAATAACTTGAGCGCGTTAGTGACGCGCGTTAGAGACCTCATTTACTCTTTGTAAGTCTTTGTAATTTACTCATTCTTCCCCTCATTTACTCTTTGCTGACGACCTTAAGATCTTCTCGGCTGTCATGAACCCTGTTGACTGTCATCTTTTGCAAACTAGTCTAAACACCTTAGGGAAATGGTGTGAAGTCAACAAGTCGGACCTTAATCTTAGCAAGTGTAAAGTTGTTGCCTTATCTAGACTCCAGCAACCGATTGAGTGCAGGTAATCTTTATCTAACGTCAGTCTTGATCGCTGTGAGTCAGTCAAAGATCTGGGGATTATTTTCGATTGTCAGCTTTCGTTTGTCTAACACATACTGTCTTCAGTCTAGAAGGCTGCAAGGGGTCTTGGATTCATCATCCGTAATTCTCGCAATTTTAATAATAACTTGGTTCTGAGGGTGCTTTACTACATCTTTGTGAGAGCCGTTTAGAAGTATGGATCCATCATTTGGGACCCTCACTTTAAAAAGCACATTACTGCTCTGGAAGATATTCAGAGGAAATTTCGCAAATTCCTCTGGTTTAAAACGTTCGGCGATCCTCCGGCGCTTCACGTCGATCACCCTTTGCTGCTGGCTGAACTTGGGTTTGAATCACTTAAATTTCGTAGAACTCTGGCTGGTCAGGTCTTTCTATTGAAGGCAGTTCACAATATCCTTGACGCCCCTGAGATTGTCAATCAACTAAACTTTCTAGTGCCAAGAGCTGCTAGTCGTCAGTCTGCATCTTTCTATATTCATACATCGGGTGGTCCTATTTCCTTGAACCCACCTCTCAATAGCTTATGCTCCATACATAACTCGTTTAGCTCTGATTGTTACATTTTTTGGCAAGCGCAAAGCCTTTAAAGCAAGTGTTGTTAATTGCCTAACGAATTGTCTTACTCTTCCCGACCATGCTTAAGTTCGGTTTGATCTTTAAGCATACCGAAAAGCGCATTGATTGTGTATTTTATTTTGTTCTTTATTATTTTGTATTATATTTTTGTTTTATTTCTGGCTGATTATGCTGTTTTTTTTATGTTGTGATAATGTGTCTTTTCTTCTTTTTTTTAATTAATTTACTGTAATCATGCTCTGTAATTGGTTCACACTGTTGGGCAATGATCGAATAAATAAAAATAAATAAAAAATAAAAAATTGGCGAAGGCCGCAGTGAAAAAAGCAGACGACTCCCCACGACTACGTCAGAAGAATAGAACCCTAAAACTTTCTTAATGTAATTCAACGTCAGTCGTGGTGTTTGCCAGTGAATTCGTTGTTTTTAAGAAATGTTTCTTGTAGAAAGATTAGTTATACTAACGATGTCTACTTTGTTGACGATATGTATACAATGATTTCCTAGAAATTATAATCTTTGAAGAAAAGATACAAATGTTACTATTTAATAACAAGCTTTTATGGTTGGCATGCAAAGATAACACGCAAAGATAACACGCAGAGCAGTTAATAAACTTCAAGTCACACAACAAGCGATGGAAAGGACTATGCTAAGGATTAGTTTACAGGATAAAGTTCCAAATGAGGAAATCAGAAGAAGAACACAATTAACAGATGTTAGCGAAAGAGTAGCGCAGATAAAATGGAGATGGGCTGGGCTTATTGCAAGACAGAGTACAGAGAGATGGACATACAAATTAACAGCTTGGCGGCCAAAAGAGTGCGAAGGAGTTGTTGGCAGACCTCAAAAAAGATGGCGTGATGACATCCAGATTCAGAAATTACAGATATGTAATCATCCAGAAATTACAGATATGATGACAATAATCCTACAAAAAAGATCCTTAAAGCAGAACCCATAGGCGCCAGAGTGCGAGGAAGGCCAAAGCTGCGCTGGAAGGATGGTGTAAGACGCACGAAAGATAGGCGCACCGAACTGAACGATGCAGACCAGAGACAGGAATGAATGGCGAAAGAAGCTGGAGAAGGTGAGACCCTACTATAGGGTTTCATCATTTTATCATCATCAATGGCCATACAACCCTATAGTAGGGTCTTGACCTTCTCCAGCATCTTTCGCCATTCATGCCTGTCTCTGGTCTGCATCGTCCAGTTCGTTCCTATCTTCCGTGCGTCTTCGCTTACACCATGCTTCCAGCTCAGTTTTGGCCCCAATCCAGCCTCGATCAAATCCAAAAGATTGCTGGAGAAAACTGGACGAGGGCTGCTATATTTTAGCTGCTAGGAATGGAAAAATATGGAAGAGGCCTACATTCAGGAGTGGATAAGAACAGGATGATAAGATGGTTGGCATTGAAGTTTTTTCTCAAAATATATTTAAATTTTGTCTTATCTACGTCTAGTCTAAACATTATCATATTTTGCAATTAACAATTCCTCGTTTAATTAAAATTATCTCGAGCAGACAATGGCGCGCGCGATATTTATTAACAATTTATTTCTCAACGCAATTAAACGGATGAAAAATTAGATAATTGCAAAATTCGAAACCGAAAGCCTTTCAGTCTCGTTGATTTTTCTGCGCGCGATGATGTTTCTCTTAGAGTTCTATAGAAAATCCTTGTGACTTTTATCTGCAAAGTTAAAAATTGGAAAGATTTGCGAAAAATTAGACTTTACCGACGGGACGAAGTGAAGAGAAAAAAATCGCGCAACAGTTCTGTTTGCAGATTCCGGTAGATCTCTTAGAGTTCTATCGAAAATGATTATAACATGTTTGTGTAAACTTAAAAATTGGAAAGATATGCGAAAAATTACACTTCACCGATCCGACAAAGTAAAAAGAGAAAATAAAATCGCGTAACAGTTCTGTTTGCTCTCTGACTATTAAATTTCGATAGAACCCTTAGAGTTCTATTAAAAATCCTTATAACATTATTCTATAAAGTTAAAAATTCGAAAGATTTGAGAAAAACTAGACTTTACCGATGCGACTAAGCAAACAGAAAATAATCGCGCAATAGTTCTGTTTGCAGTTCCTGGTAGAACTCTTAGAGTTCTATCGAAAATCCTTATAACATTTTTCTCCAAAGTTAAAAATTCGAAAGATATGCGAAAAATACCTTAATACATTTTTCATTAAAATTAAACATTAGAAAAATATGGCAGAAATTGAACTTCACCGATGCCACGAAGCAAAGAGAAAAAAATCGCGCAATAGTTCTCTTTGTAGTTCCTGGTAGAAATCTTAGAGTTCTGCCTAAAATCCTTATAACATTTTTCTTCAGTGTTAAAAATTCGAAAGATATGGGAAAAATTAGACTTCACCGATATGACGAAGCAAAGAGAAAAAAATCGCGCAATAGTTATGTTTGCAGTTCCCGGTAGAACCCTTAAGAGTTCTATCGAAAGTCCTTATAACAATTTTCTTTAAAATTAAATATTAGAAAGATATGCCATAAATTGGACTTCTCGGATGCGACGAATTGAAGAGAAAGAAATCGCGCAATAGTTCTTTTTGCAATTCACGGTAGAACTCTTATAAATGTCTATAGAAAATCCGTGCAACATTTTTCTTCGATGTTGCAGATTAAAAAGATATACAAAAGAGATTTCACTAACGAACTGCAAACAGTTTTGTCAGAAATATTCATAATGTTTCAAGGTCATTAAAAGCAAGTTTAGATTCAAAACTTGCATCTCTGATTTATTCACAGCATTAATATAACACATATATTAAGATTTCATATATCTGGATCATAAAATCTACATTTATTCTCGCATAGTTTATAAAATCTCGCAACACATTCAATATAAACTAACATGCCCATCAAAATATAATTATTTTTTCATATATCATCAATTTTTTATGTCCACCAATTTTTTCGGGGAAGTCTAATTTCTGACATGTCTTACTAATATTTAATCTTATTGTTAAAGAAAAATGTTTTAAAGATTTTCACTAGAACTCTAAGAGTTCTACCAGAAATTGCAAACCGAACTATTGCGCGATTATTTTCCCCTTGCTCGTCGCATCGGTGAAGTCCAATTTTTCGCATATCTTTCGAATTTTTTACTTTGAAGAAAAATGTTATAAGGATTTTCGATAGAACTCTAATGCTAAGCGTACACCAAAACCAATTTTGCCGGCCGATAGCGGACAGAAGTACCCGGACGAGTTAATCGGACGTGTTTGTGCTTACACTGCAACAGTGCAACAGTATTACCACCAGTGTTACCAACAGTGCTATCCTGTCGATTAATGTAATTTTTTTAATGTTTATCCCAAATAAGTTGTGTTTATAATAGACCAACCCCTATTATAAACACAACTTATCAATTTTTCAATATCCATAGTCGTTTAGGTAGATAACAACAAAATTTAACTATAAATACACTCAATTTGCACTGTAGACGCCGGCAGTCTGGCGAGAAATCCCAACAAGTTCCGATCATCGTGATGATCGGCCGTTTTCGGGCGTCATTGGACGATGACAGTCGTGTTTGTGTACGCGCTCTCATTCTTTTACAACTGTTTGATTCAATCGCCGTCGTCGCCCGAGCAAACTTCGGCCGATGACGTTTTAGGTGTACGCGAGCCATAAGAGTTCTATTGGAAACTGCAAACAGAACTGTTTTGTTTTTTTTTTATTTTCATTCAAAATAATGGGTCACTTAGTATTGCAAATATCTTTTGCACTAAGGTTTTTATAAAAAAATGACAAAGGGATCTTTGATAGAACTCTTAGGGTGCTATCCAGATCCGCGAATAGAACTGATTTTGCAAATTTTCAAAATTATTTTTTTTGCAAAATGTCAATTTTTGCAGAACTTTTTGCAAAATTGAGCAAGTACTCCAGAACTATGGTCGAGGTACAGGAATTTGTAAAAAACGTACAATTTTTTTCAAAAGTGGTTGCTGCTAGCTCAATTTCGAGAAAAAAAATTGGGGGCTTACTTTACGCAGCCCTCTCTTTTTCAGGAAAAAGAGTTCTGATGTAATATTTCAGTTCACTATATAGAGTTCTAGAGTTCTCAATCGATAATGCATATAGTTCCACTTTTTAGTTTTTGGGTTAGGTTACAGGTGTTAAAACTGAAGCGCGCTTCATTCCTAACACCTGTAACCTAACCCAACTAATCTAATCTAATGCTAACCTACCCTAATGTTAGCCCATCTAACCTACCCCAATGAGATTAAAGAATGGATGCAAGTGGATATAAAGCTAACACAACTAACCCAATGAGATTAAAGCTGATTTAAAGCTGATGAAAGCTAACTAAAAATAGACCGCACACACTGTTTAGCATGGGGTTACATAGACCTCACAACCTGTTTAGCGTGGGGTCACATAGACCTCACACCCTGTTTAGCGTGGGGTCACATAGACCTCACGCCCTGTTTAGCGTGATGAAAAGTGGATGCAGGTGGATGGAAAGTGGATGTAAAGTGGATGGAAAGTGAATGCAAGCGGATGGAAAGTAGATGGAAAGTGGATGCAAGTAGATGAAAAGTGGATGCCAGAAAATTAAACTCTTTGGTATTTATATAAAGGAATTAAATTAAACGAAAACAAACCTAAGAAATTGATTAGACCGCGCTTCATAATTTATTATTTCTCCACTCGCGTGCCGCTGATAAGAAGTTATTATGACTGACAAACATCCGGTCGAACCTAATCAACAAGCCGTAAATCAAAATAAAACGTAGATAACATAATGAAAGTAAAAATATAAACATTATTAGCAATTATAAGAAAAACAATCGAAAATATATTTTATTTAAATTAAACAATCCCTTATATATTTTAGTTCAGTCTTATCTAGTTTCATGTATTTAGCCTGGTCTGTCTAATCTCATGTATTTAGCCCCCCATCTGTCTAGCTTCATCTAACTAGTCTCGTCTGTCTAGTCTTGTCTGTCTAGACTTGTCTGTCCAGTCTTGTCCATTACATATACATTGAGGGAAAAGGTCAACTGTAATTATTTATTCGTTAATCAGCCAATCAGCATCGAGATAATTAGTTTAGCAATATCTGCCGCGGCGGATGACGTCATCTACTGAGGGGTAGGCGGTCGGGCGGTATCTCCCTTAAGGCACATGCTAGAGTCGTTCTGACACCAGATTTGATTTTTCTCATCAAATGGTTTAAAATGGTTTAGTCTAGTCCGTCTAGTCTTGTCCATCTAGTCTTGTCTGTCTAGTCTTGTTTGTCTAGTCTTGTCTGTCTAGTCTAGTCTGTCCAGTCTTGTCTGTCTAGTCTTGTCTGTCTAGTCTTGTCAATCTAAATCCCCCCTAATCTCAATTGAATCAACCCCTATCTGAATTTTCACCCCTCACCCCCCATTTTGAATTTTCCCACTATCCAACGTACACGTATCTTGCAGCGTCATCTAGACATTCTCGCTCGGACGCGTTCAGAACTATTTTGCATAGGATTCCCCATAAGGGTCTTCGTGCTAGATTTATATGTAAATCTCCATAAGGGGCATCGTGCTAGATTTTACATGTAATTCCCCCATAAGGGGCTAAATTACATGTAAATTCCATAAGGAGGAGGTGGATTTAGAATGCATCATCTTTCCCTACTGTTGCCCAATTATAAGCTTCCACAGAATTTATAGGTAATTAGTTTTGAAAATCTTACCTTGATCGAGGAGAATCCTCGCACTTGCAAACCAAACCGCAGCCCACACACTACTGAACTAATTTTCTCTCCGTCCACAAAAAAATTGAATGCATTTAATTCCAGGCAATTTTTTATCACCCGACGTTCGGATTCCGAGAACAAAAAAAATGTTTTTTTGCCGTGTAGACTCACAAAAACTACACCAACGAACGCCCGAACCACATGTTTACACAAATCGTTGCATTTCTTTTACATGTATTCTTAATAGGATATTTATAAACAAACATTTATTTATAAATATAAATTTTTTATAAATTTTTTTTATGAAGTTTTTATTTTCTCAATACGAAGATTTATTTACTTTAATGAACAAAACAAAAATAACATTTCTGAATTATAATAAAATATTGTACCCTATTATAGAAATTTTATAGAAAATTAAAGAGAAGACCAGACAAGTTTAGACAAGACTGGACAACACTGGACAACACTGGACAAGATTGGACTAGACTGGAAAAGACTGGACCAGACTGGACAAGACTAGACAAGACTGGACAAGACTGGAGAAGGCTGGACAAGACTGGAGAAGACTGGACAAGACTGGACAAGACTAAACAAGATAGCACAAGACTGGAGAAGACTGGACAAGACTGGACAAGATTGGACAAAACTGGACAAGACTAGACAAAACTGGACAAAACTAGACAAGCCCAGACAAAAACAGACAAGACCAGACAAAACCAAACAAGTGTTGTGAAGGTGGTTATGGTGTGAACCACCGCCGACTTTAATGTTGATGAAGGACTGCTGGCCAACAATTCTTCGGACTCTGAGATATATCTAAATATCTCGGGATCTTGTAATGTAATGTTCACCGGGATTCGCAAGGCACGTAGTTTGTCGAATAATAGACGAGTTGGTTTTAACAACTTAATTAAACAATAATACAACGAAATAACTTAAGACTTAAGAACTCATAACTTAGAACTTACCACTCTACTCTCCTTTCTCTTACTTCTTACCTCTTACTTAGAACTGGGGAATAGTATTTATACCATTCCTAGTATAATATATCTGTAAGAGGGGTTAAATCATCCCTCTAGTTCAAATAGGGGGGAGATTGAATTTTCTTGGCTCCTCCCATGAAGAATCGAGGCTTAAATTCTCTAAGTCCCTGAAAATGTCTGGTCCTCTGGCTAATCTCTATAAGAAGGTTTTTATAGGCCTTCGCACTTTTTTTTTAATTTCGGTGCTAACATTGAATAAATTAACTAACTAAAAAAATTACAGCACTCGGCGAACCATTAACGCACGCATATGAGTGCTGTAATGAGTCCATTACGGACCCAAAATAGAAAAAACATATTTCATCGCTCTTAACTTATTAACAGTATTACCTGTAATTATATTTGGGAAGTGGCTTGCTACATATATACAGAAATTAACATAAATTTGCGAAGAATAAGGATCATCACGAACATGCAACGAGATAAAACAATAAATTACACACGCCAATCTCTAGTCTTTTTTGTCTACTCTTTTCTCTCTAGTCTTGTCTGCCCAGTTTATCTAGTCTTGTCTGTATAGTTTTATCTATCTAGTTAGAGACAAGACAAGATAAGACAGACAAGGCTCTATGATGGGTTCAGACAAGTGGTCCCCAGGAAACACATCCGATCACTCTGGAACTGATTTTCGCATAACCTCGGAGTGACGAATGGATATATTGTAAAAATGTGCTTCAACTGAGTCTCTTGTTGGGCTTCCTCTCGTCATTTTCCTTGTTGCTTATTATGGCAAAAATTAACCGCTGCATGTTTTCCCAGTTTACTTTTTCCTCTAGCATGTAGCTTATAATGGTTCTGGGACCAATAGGTTCTCCCATGTTTGCTGCTACTGATTCCCTTTCATCTTGCCATCTCCAGCATTCGAATATGGCGTGGCTCACACTGTCTGTCTCCCCGCAGTACACACATAATTCGTCTGAAGCCCGGCCTATGTTGTGTAGATAATCTCTAAAGCAACCATGGCCAGAAAGTGCTTGGGTCAGGTGATAACTTATTTCACCGTGCTTTCTTTTGATCCAGATGACGATGTTCGGAATAAGTAATCTGGTCCACTGTCCTGTTTCCGTGAGCTCCCACCTTCTCTGTCACTGTTCGAGAAGTTCTTCTCTGGCTTTTTTTTTCTTTTTGATATCCTGTTGTAGCCGGTTTCGTAAAGCTTCTTTCGCTCTTCTGCGAGTAGGTCAATTGGGAGAATGCCTGCAATGACCAGGGCAGCTTCCCCCGATACCGTTCGATATCCACTACATACGTATATAGCCATTTTCCGTTATATAGCTGCTATTTTTTGTAAATTTCCTTTTGGTTGCAGTTCCTTGGCTCAAGAAACCAATTATTGTTGCCCCCACTCGCAGTTTCATAGATAGTATTCCGTCATATAGTACGTTCCAGAGGGTAGGCCCTAGTATGGAACGATCCTGATTTGGCTTTTTCTGCAATTTCTATAACGGAGCTTAGGGCATCAATGGTTGACCTTCCTTTCTTGAATCTAAATTGTTTGTCGGATAATCCGGTTCCGGCCTCGAGATCATCTTTTAATCTAGTTAGCAGAAGTTGTTCCATTCATTTCCAGAGACGTCCAGTAGACAGATTGGCCTATACGATCTAGGGTCGCCAATCGGTTTATCCACTTTTCTGATAAGGACTAACTTTGCTCTGTCTGGAAAATTTCCGGCAGCTAACAGTGAGTTCATGGTGTCTAGTACAAATTTAGGTTGATTTTGCACGGTTATCTTCATAATCTCAGGTGGAACTCCAACTGGGCCTGGCGCTCTACGGGATCTTATTTTCATGCCTGCTGCCTTTAGTTCCTCCGCAGTGAATGGTGGTATATTCCTGACTTCGGGCTGTTCCCAGTCAATAAGGGTATGCCGTGGACACAGTTCCTCAGCCACACGACGCACTTCCTCCATTGTCATTTGTAGGTTTTGCGGCTTGGTGTTTAGATTTCTCCTAATTTTTTGGAAGGCGTCCCCCCATATGTCCCCATCTAGATCGGCGCAGAGTTTCCTCCAATGTTGTTCTTTCGTACTATTTATAAGGCGACGAAGATCCTTTCTTGCAGTCTTATATATTTCATTTAGTGCTTGCATGTTATCAGCACATATTTTGTTTTTCCTTTGGCGTTGGTATGTTCTCCTGGCAGCTACGCATGCTGCTCTTATGCGCTCGATTTCGTCTCGATTTCGTCTACCAGTACACGGCTTTACTTGTATTTTGTCCTCTTTTTTTTGTCAAGTTGGCTTTGCACACTCTACTCATCATATGAAATACTGAGTCAGCGTCCGTTGTTTGTGCAGTTGATGCTTCTCTTGTTAGGCGTTGCTTTATCTTCTCTTCATTAAGATATTGTGTAGTCCAGCCAGGCTTAGACGAGTACACGTTTTGTAAGTATGTACCGGTGGTCACTCAGACTTTCCTTATTCAACACTCTCCAGCTTTGGAACAAGTTAGATATAGAGTTGGATGAAAATGTGAGGTCTATAATGGACCATGAGTTGCCCCTCATGAATGTGGGATCATTTCCTTAATTTTGCAGGACCATATCTGTTTCTGCCGCCCAATCCGTAACCATGTTTCCTCTCTTATCCATATACGGAGATTTCCAGTAGGGAGACTTTGCGTTGAAATCTCCAGCTATTATCTTTCCTTGATTTTTCTGTTGGCTGATATTCTGATTTAGTTCTGCAAGGGATTTGGACATTTACTCGATTGTTTCGTTTGGGGAAAAATAGAAACTGTATATGATAAGTTGTTGCAGCTCCACCCAGACAAAGCCCGTCCCTTTTCCAGCTTTAGCTACAGCTACGTGTTGGTTCCCGATCCAGATCGCTGAATTGTTTTGATCGTGCGTAAGCCATTTGGCCTCTGTTGCAAGTTTTTTGTTTTGCTCGCTTATCAGGACTATATCTCCTTTCACTTCCTTCACCGTGGCGATCAGTAAGCTGCACGGCACCTCATTAGATTAATTTGTATTATTTTAATCATTGTTGAGATTTTATCCGCTTTGCCTCCGCTAGCGCTTTTCTAAATATTGGGCATGCTCCAGTATCTGTTCGATGTCTCTCCTGGTTGCAGATAGGGCAGTATGGTTGTCTCTCACAGCCCTACGCCTTGTGGCTTTCTTGGCCACATCTTAGGCATAGCATCTGGAGGTCTGGGCCTGTACAGGCAGTTGCATGATGGCCTGTTAGCCAGCATTTGTAACATCGTTCGAGATCGATTCTTTCATGAATTCTACAGTAAAACCAGCCAATTTGAATTTTCCCGTGTTCTATTAATGTATTTGCCTGGTTTCTAGGGAGTTAAACGGTGGCTATTTGCCTATCGCCATAAGCGGGTCTTAGATTTTTTACTTTTACCTCATCCTTTTTTGTTTTCAGAAGCCTTTGTATGGATTCCTCTATTTCTTCAACGGTCGTAATGGCATCTAAGTCCTTTATGTGGATAATTGTATCTGTATTTCTTGAGCGGACTTCGACCTCTGGCAGTTTTTGAGTAATTATATCTTTTAGGTCCTGTGCTTTTCCCTCTCTAATTTCTATCAGTAGTTCACCCGTTTTTCTGCTTCCCATTCCCTTTATTTTTAAACCTGAGGATTCTGGGTCTATCTTTTTCAATACTACTTTCAGTAATTCGGCAAAGGTTTTGTCTTTTGCCCTAACGAATACTGCCTCTGTGGTTTTCTCTCTTCTTTTTTGTTCTTGGCCCTTTTTGACCGTCGTCTCTTTCACAGTTTCTACCTTTTCTACAGGATTTCGCCCCCGGGGAATATGCACTCTAACCTCTATTTCGGTATCGGCGAAAATATATTCCATTTGTTTTTTTATTATAGGCCAATCAGCAACAGATGGCTGGACAAAAGATAGTTTGTTTCTAAGACAGACAAGACTAGACATACAAGACTAGACAGACAAGACTAGACAGACAAGACTAGACAGACAAGACTAGACAGACAAGACTAGACAGACAAGACTAGACAGACAAGACTAGACAGACAAGACTAGACAGACAAGACTAGACAGACAAGACTAGACAGACAAGACTAGACAGACAAGACTAGACAGACAAGACTAGACAGACAAGACTAGACAGACAAGACTAGACAGACAAGACTAGACAGACAAGACTAGACAGACAAGACTAGACAGACAAGACTAGACAGACAAGACTAGACAGACAAGACTAGACAGACAAGACTAGACAGACAAGACTAGACAGACAAGACTAGACAGACAAGACTAGACAGACAAGACTAGACAGACAAGACTAGACAGACAAGACTAGACAGACAAGACTAGACAGACAAGACTAGACAGACAAGACTAGACAGACAAGACTAGACAGACAAGACTAGACAGACAAGACTAGACAGACAAGACTAGACAGACAAGACTAGACAGACAAGACTAGACAGACAAGACTAGACAGACAAGACTAGACAGACAAGACTAGACAGACAAGACTAGACAGACAAGACTAGACAGACAAGACTAGACAGACAAGACTAGACAGACAAGACTAGACAGACAAGACTAGACAGACAAGACTAGACAGACAAGACTAGACAGACAAGACTAGACAGACAAGACTAGACAGACAAGACTAGACAGACAAGACTAGACAGACAAGACTAGACACTCCCTCGAAGTATCTACACCTTGACGAAGGCATTACGCCGGGTGGGGGAGCTTGCGCGTCCTAATGATCCTGAGAGCTATGCTGACGGTAGCGTAGCTAGCAGAAGGGTCACCCAAGTCAGACAGGTCAAGGGAGAAGGACCAGACCAAGATAGATACGCACAGAGGGGAAAATCCTCTTTAACAAAAAAAGTTCCCTAGACTTATTGGCGCGGGTCTAGGTCGGATAGCCCTTAATTATGAAATGAGCTCAGACAAGGAAAATTCGTTTACGGTGCAGAGGATGGATACCTCAGTGCCGGTCGGTACAGGGAGTGTGCGAGCGGGCTCCCCCCGACCGTTATCCAACGACCGCCCAACACTTCTGGTAGGGAACCAGGCCGAAGTGCAAGATACCATTACTGGAACAGTAAAACAAACTGCAGACAGCGTCAAACGAGCGACAACTCTTGACGGTTTCCTGGAGAGTAATAGACTGCCGCACAGCAGGCTGAATACCAGCAGTAGTCAAAGACAGCGCTGTAATTCAATGGGCACCGCCAAAAAGAAAAAAAGGAAAGTAGCAGACACGTCTTTCGATGCCACCGACTCATTAGATGCCATAAAAAAGAAGGAGTGCCCAACTGCATCTAACATTATTGAAACTATTCAAATGATCACACTGTACGCAGCTCAGCTCGCTAAACTCGTTGATGAAAGCCCTAGCACGAAGAGGGAGATTAAGACTCTGGTGGAAAAGATGAAAAGGCAAACCGAAAAAATCAGCAAAGGCCCCGCACAGGAATGGTTTGAAGCCCATAGGTGGGAAAATATTGAAATTCCTACCTATGATGTAGACATACAAGTGGACAGCGACCAACTGGAACCTACACGGACATGCTGTGCTGGTACACAGACCACCGAGACCGGTAGACACGACCCCCACTCAACATCGATGGTACCTGCTGTAAACTCTTTAGAAACCCTGGAGGGCGTAGACTCTCTAAAAAAATGGCACTCTGCAGATGTGAAGGAATGGAGGGCGGAACTGTTCACCAACACCGAGGTAATTGTGGGGAATCCACTCAACAGGGAAGACGGATCGGTAAAGATAGTAATCGTGGATCCCAATGACAGTAAGATGGAGAAGGGCATCCAAAGAATCTATCGAGAAAAATATCCTGAAATAGGGGAACTAAACGGTGACTTTGAAATCTTGGAACAAGTAACGAAAATCAGGTCAAAAGATCCCGAGGAAGTGATACACAGGAAAATTATTAAAATGACGCACGACGGAACAGAAGAGGACTTATGGGATAAGCTCAAAAAATTAAAGGAGGAAACAGGCAATTGTGATGGGATTGCAATCCACCACCTCGCCAGTCTGACCACACTAAGATTCCAAAAAATGATAGAAGCTATCTTTCACAACACAAGAACCAAAGTATATATATACAAAAGAAACACGCAAGGTCCAGCGGGAGATGATCAAAACAAGCCCTATACAGAAAACGCAGGAGGAAACGGAGGATGGATTAAACCAAATCATAGAAGGGCCAAACAAATAAAAAAAACGATAGAAATAACGCCCACAACTTCTAGCGGAAGCACCTTCGCCAGTGTCTTGAAAACGATGAGACAAGAAATAGATGTAGAGGAAGTTGGAGTGCAGGTTCAAGAAATCAAGAAGACTAAAAGTGGAAACTACAGGATTACGGTCAAAGAGAAAAAAGAAGGAGCAGCATTTCTGTTTAAAGAAAAAGCTCTCGAAACTCTAAAAGACATAGCCACAGCCAAAGAAATGGAGCCATCTAGGAAAGTTATCATAATCAGGGATATACTAGAGGAGACAACAGAAGAAGAGATCAAGGAAGCGATAGCAGATACAACGGGTATAGAAACCCAGAGGAATGATATAAAGATCAACACCCTAAGAGCTACAAAAAAAGGAGACACCATGGTAGCGACAGTAAGTCTATACAAGAAGAAGGCCGAGGAGATCATTAAGACTGGAAGAATTAAAATCGGCTGGCAAAGATGCAGAATAAGCGAAATCCTGTCCCCAATCAAATGTTACAAATGCTTAGGACATGGGCACGAAATGAAGGACTGCACTGCAGAGAAAAAGGATATGAAAGACCGGTGCTATAAATGTAGTAAGAAAGGACATCTGGCAGTAAACTGCGAGAACGCTCCATACTGCTACGAATGCGAGGAAGAAGGTCATCGAGCTGCCACCATGGAATGCGGCAAATATAAAAATGAAGTAATTAAACTCAGAAACCAAACTCCAAAAGAGAGAACAGGATCCAAAAAAAAGGTGTCAAATGCGGAAAACCAGAAGGATATGCGACCACTCCAAAATGACCCTTAAGATCCTGCAAACCAACCTGAATAGATGTGGCCCAGCACATGACCTATTTTATAAGACCGCCACGACACTACAACTGGATCTGGTACTAATATCGGAACCTAACATCAAGGATGTCAATAAAGGACCCTGGTTCCACAGCAATGAAAAAAGTGCCGCAATAAGAGGCTTCAGAGACACCAAGATCACCAGAAGCGCAAGCGGAAAAGGATATGTCTGGGTAGAGACTTTAGGTATCATAATATACAGTTGCTATTGCTCACCAAACATAAGTGACGACGAGTATGTAGCAATACTTAACGGAATACGCGAAAGCATGTTCCTAAATGGAAACACCAAGAAAATTTTGGTAGGTGGCGACTTTAACGCAAAATCCAGGCTATGGGGATCTGGAACAGAGGACAGAAGGGGAAAAATATTATCCGAATGGTTAGCCGCAGATGACCTACAGCTACTGAATACAGGGGACGCTCCCACTTTCGTAAGAGGAAACAGCACGTCTTATATAGACATTACCTTCAGCACTGCAAACATAAGCAGGAAAATAACGAACTGGAGAGTACTGGAACTTGAAAACTTGAGCGACCATCAATATATTTGTTACGAAGTTAAGATAGGAAGGACCAATATGGAAATAAAACAGCAACATAAACCACTAGGCTGGAAAATTAAACCTGACGCCTTAGGACTTTTTAGCACAGAACTAGACCAAAATATTGAAGACCAAAAGGGAAAACAAGAAATCATAACTCCAGAAGGATATATTAAACAAATCAAAATTACGTGCGACCGAACACTACCAAAAAAGTCAAGTCAGCATATAAAGAAACAACAAGTGTATTGGTGGAACACTGAAATAGCAAAACTAAGAAAGGAATGTATAGCTAGAAGAAGGAAAACCACAAGAACAAATGCAAATCCAAACGCAACCACAGAACAAAGGAAAAAATATCTAAGCGAATACCATGAGCACAGAAACTCTCTTAAGCAGGCCATACTAGATGCTAAGAAGAAAGCATGGAAGAAGGTCTGCGACGAGATAGACCACAATATATGGGGAGAGGGCTATAGAATAGTATGCAAAAAAATGAATGTGGCACCAAAGACCTTCCTTACAGAAGAGCAGATGGTGGAGGAAGCCAACAAACTATTCCCGAAAAACCCCATACAGCAATGGGAAAAGGAACTGGCTGGTCTGCCGAAAGCTGAGCCCACATATTTCACCGTAGATGAACTAAAAGTAGCAGCAAGCAAATTGAAATTGGGAAAAGCACCCGGACCGGACTGCATCCCGGCGGAACTAATCAAGTTGACAGCTCTCAGACAACCGCAATACTGCCTGGACGTATATAACAGACTATTGAGCAGAAGAGAGTTTCCAAAAATATGGAAGGAATCGAGACTAGTTCTGCTGGAAAAACCTAAAAAAAATGGGGTGCAAAGCTACCGTCCCTTAAGCATGCTAAATACTGCCGGCAAACTGCTGGAACAATTAATCTACCGAAGACTAAATGAAGAACTCGAGAACAGGAGGTTTAGCCGGCATGCAGTTCGGATTTAGAAAGGGGCGCTCCACCATTGATGCAATGCAAATAATTAAAAACAAGGCAAGAGAGACGAAAAAGGATTTTTGCGCAATGGTTACGCTAGACGTACAAAACGCCTTCAATAGCGCGTCTTGGAAGGGTATCGTAGATGACCTTAAAGCAAGAAACATTTCCACATACCTAATAGAATTGATATGCAGTTACTTCACCAACAGAACAATGCTGATAGGACATAAACACTCAACTGAGGTGACATGCGGTGTACCACAGGGGTCCATACTCGGTCCACTGCTGTGGAACGTTCACTACGACAGCGTAATAAACGTGGAAGTGCCGCAGGGAGTGACCCTTGTAGGATATGCAGATGACCTAGCTGTAGTTGCCTGCGGGCGAACAGGGACATCACTAGAAGGTAAAATAAATGCCGCAATCCTTGAAATCCAAAAGGAAATGAAGAAGAAAAAGCTCCAGTTAGCCCCCCAGAAAACGGAATGCGTACTGCTAGTGGGTCGGAGGAAGTTAAAGGAGATAACCATACAGATCGACGGAATAATGATTAGCACCATTAAAGTTCTCAAGTATCTAGGAATCTATTTTGACCACAATATGAGAATGACCAAACATGTCGAAAACATCGCAAAAAAGGCGGAAGAGTTATCTACCAAACTGTCCCGGATAATGCCTAACGTGGGGGGTGCAAGAAGCAGTAAAAGGAAAATACTTGCATCGGTAGTGTACTCGATAATGCTGTATGGGGCGTCAATCTGGTGCGAAACCATGAAATGTGCTAAATATAGAAACATAATGGAAAGTGTTCAAAGGAAAACACTAATAAGAATATGTAGCGCATACCGCACCACGTCAACTGCAGCACTTCAAGTGATCGCCGGAGTACCGCCAATAGAACTACTGGTGGACGAAAGATGCCGTATGCATAAAAAACAAAATGGACAAACCACGGCACAAATAAAAGAAGAAACTAAAACGAAATGGCAGGAGAAATGGAATGAACTGCAAGATAAGGGCGAGTGGACCAAAAAACTGATCCCGGATATTATAAAGTGGACAAACAGGAAACATGGAGAGGTGGGATACCACATCACACAAATTCTGGGTGGCCATGGCTGTTTTGCAGCCTACCTCAAACGGTTCCATCTACAGGAATCGGAAGACTGCACCTACTGTGGGGAGGCAGACACAGTGGAACATACCGCTTTCTACTGCCCCCGATGGACAAGCGAAAGACTTGAGATGGAGGTACGCATAGGAGAGACGTTAACCAACACGAACATGACGGCAATCATGCTGAGGAGTGATAAAGACTGGAAGGTTGTAGAAAAGGGTATGAAGAAAATTATTGATAAAAAGGAAGAGGAAGAAAGAAGAAGGAATAAACAATTAGTGAGAACGAAATATTAGAACAGCCCTCCCTTGAAGAAATGCTTTTGCGATTCCGAGGGATATAGGGAGCATTCCAGGGGGACCACTTGTCAAGTTAACGAAAGTGCTTGCTACGTCCCCCAAATAAAAAAAAAAAAAAAAAAAGACAAGACTAGACAGACAAGACTAGACAGACAAGACTAGACAGACAAGACTAGACAGACAAGACTAGACAGACAAGACTAGACAGACAAGACTAGACAGACAAGACTAGACAGACAAGACTAGACAGACAAGACTAGACAGACAAGACTAGACAGACAAGACTAGACAGACAAGACTAGACAGACAAGACTAGACAGACAAGACTAGACAGACAAGACTAGACAGACAAGACTAGACAGACAAGACTAGACAGACAAGACTAGACAGACAAGACTAGACAGACAAGACTAGACAGACAAGACTAGACAGACAAGACTAGACAGACAAGACTAGACAGACAAGACTAGACAGACAAGACTAGACAGACAAGACTAGACAGACAAGACTAGACAGACAAGACTAGACAGACAAGACTAGACATACAAGTCTAGACATAAAATTGAACCTTCAATGCTATATAGGCAAGACAGGCAAGACTAGACAGACAAGTTTGTAAAGACAAGACCAGACAAGCAAGATTTAGTAGACGGAATTACGCAGGCAAGACTAGACATACATAATTGGAGAGTTAGGACTAGATAGATCAGTTTAGGCAAAGGATACTTACAGACAAATTTGATAATGCAAGCTAAAATTAGTTTTGTATTCTTTTCTATTTTTGTCTTTCTTGTTTTATTCATACAACATGTTACATAAATGTTTATTTTTTTAATTTATAAAATCGAAAGTGAATTATTTCATTGTATTTCCTGTCGTATATTAAATAAATTCGAACGTTCTCTGTTCAGCAATTAATTGAGACTTTAAATTGTTAAAGCGGCAATGAGCTGTGAGCGACCTTTGGTTACGTAACTCCGCCGCCTGGTGCAGAAAGGAGAAGAAAAATGAATAATCATCGAAACGTAATTGTGGTCACCTTGACTTTGGCATATAAAAATGGTCAAATTGCTTTCACCGGTAGGTACACCTGTCCGACGGACGAAATAAAATCGGTATTAATTAGAATAGAAACCGATTAATTTAAACGAGTCAATTTATAGTCTTTGGACAAGGTCTTTTTCCATTTGACCCACAAAATTATATTATTTGAAATAAAAGTTAAAATAATTTCTTATTTATCAGATGAAAAAATAACGAATAAAAATGTAAGCAGAAAATGGTTTAAGCTATTGGTTTAGTTTCTTTAGTGTTAGATTATTTTGTGTTAGTTGAATGTTTGCGCGAAGTGGTTTTTATGTCTCGTTTTATGAATAGCGGGTCTATAATGGTCCAGTGGTTGTTGCTGTCTTTGAATTTTATCCGTAGTTGTTGATGCCTGTCTAGGAGTTTTGGAACTTGGGAATAGGTCATTCTTTTACAAATCTTACACCTATTTTGACTCCATGATTTGGATTCGTCAGAAATGTTATTTGTCACTTGTTTACATGAAATAAGTCGACACTTATATCAGGATTCCGTTCGTATATGTGTATTTTCAGAAATATATACATTTTTAATTTTGGTAGTTTGCTGGATTCAGTAACATTTAACATTCATTATTTCCAGTTTTACTAAATGGATCTCTCTCGATCTTCCACTATTTAACATCTTATTAGGTCAGCTTCTTAATCGCATGGTAGAAAATAATGGTGTAAATAGAAACAATTGAATTGTTCAAATGATGTTTTCATGCACATCCCCAAGTCGCATGAAATTGAAAAAATACCATATATTTGCTAGGTCCTAATCTATAAAAAGCATGTTTCAAAAAGGCGGGGTCTCTATTCATTCAGAAGATATTAAATAATTTCAAGCGCGCGGATATAGTTCCAACGGATTCTTGATCACATTGGCGCTCATTTCTTGCTAATACGTCCCGTCATGCGAATAGAATATACTATTCAGATAAAGATAATAAATAAAAAGTCACCCTCATTATTTTACTGAATATTCTATAATATAATAATATCTATTTCTATGAAGAAAAAAAAATTAATATTAAGATAGATCAAGAGACGATATAATTATTAACATATTTATTTTCGATATTCAAAATACTAGTTAATCTTCAACGATATGTTACAAAGAAAGTAATTATTTCGTAATTTTAATGTTCCTGCTAAGAAAAATGTTTTGCTTCTGCTTTTTTTTCTGTAATCGGTATCATGCAATGGTATGTTAACGTCCTTTTCACCATTTTGAATCTTGCCTCTAATATTTGTTCTTCTTCATTATATTCTTTATCCTCTAAAAATTTCAATGAAATGTTAGGGAGTGACTCAGTTGCCCATTCGAATAATTGTTTCGGCGTTCGGATTGGATTGGTTATTCTTTGAAGACTAGTTCTAGCAGCTAACCTTTTCAAAGTCCCACCCAGGCCATCGCATGTACCTTTGTCGTGAAAAGTTGGAAAAAACTGCAATTGGCTAAACCAAAATCCTTTAGGTGATGAGTGAGATTGACAATTTTTTTCCGTTTTTGTACTGCACACTTGCCCCATCAGAAAAATATGTAATTTTTTCAATTTTCTTAAAGTTTTTCTTTATAAAATCTACTAAATGTTTTTGAAACACATGAAACGCAATTGTATCATGGTGCAAACATTCGCATATAATTACGAAACTTTTCATTCGAGTTTCGCCGTCAGCGTGCCTGTAGTAGATTGCAAATGGGTGCACTGTCGCCTGGTTATTATTCCAGTGAATTATTCCAGATTTTTTTTATTCTTCATAAAATCGTTTTGTTTTTTAACAAGGTATGAGTGCAGAAGTAATTTTTCTAAACCGGTCTTTAATTTTTGTAAATATTTGTCCACTGGGGATATCATAACTTGTAAAGTGGTCCTATCAACATTAGTCCATTGTCTGTAAGTAATTTCGTCAATGTAATTAAACTCGAAATGTTTTCTAATTCGTCGATCAAATCTGTTGCACCAGGACACTCAGAGCACGTTCCAAAATAACAATCTGTTGATGTTTCAACGCAAATCATACGGCTTAAACAGTCATGATAAGTTTGCATTGGGTTCGGTGTATCGGCTGTCAGGTTTTTAATATTCGACCCTTCGATTAATAATTTCACAATTTCATGGATAGCACAAACACAGACTGAATGGGTACCACTTGCACCGGCTAGCACGCAATGTTTTGGCCTCAAAGATGCGAATTTGGAAAAACTACATTTGACTTCAGGATAATTTTCTTTGAATAACTGATGAAGCTCTTTCAAATTCACTAACAATAATCGTTTTTGCACGTGAATGCGTCTATTGTCTGCTTTGACCGACACATAATCTTTTTGTTCTGGCATCATGCGGCTTTCTCGTCCAGTTCAGATTTAATAATCGTAAAAGCTGATTATTAAATCAACTACTTCTTTTTCTTTGGATGGATGACACTTCGGGCTAGAATCGGCTAAGTTTCCTTTTTCTTCGGCAGTTTTTTTCGTAATGGTTATCATGTGAGTCGTAGCAAAAGGAAAATGATTAATTATATGATGATAATGATTAATAATTAAGTAAAATTTTTCGAAAAGGCCATTCTTTAAAAATAGCCAAAATTTTAATTTGTATTGCACGTTCCGTGGTTGAGTTGAATCTGCCTTTTAAAATTTGCAAAATATCATCGCCATCATTTTCGTCAACGTTATCATTCACATTAATCGCAGTGTGGAAAATCCTTTCTGACAATGCTTCAGATATATTTTGCATTTTATCCTTTGAATACATCTTTTGAGAAACTTTCTTCTTTTTAATTGGTGAAGTTCCAATCAAACCCAAACCCCTGTTGATTGCATCAATCGCTTCATCAATTACTTCTCTGTTTCTTTCGAACGATACAGGACTTTCCGGGATATGATCCACGTTCCCATAATCTTCATCAAACACTTCAACATTTGGTGAGGTGTTAGAGTTAAAATCATAAACTTCTTTGTGCTAAAAATATATTCATACGCACATCAAACATGTGATCGTGAAATATAGATAATAAATAATAAGACATACTTTCTCGTTAGATTGAAGTACGTTGTTATTTTCATTGTCTTTACGTAATTTCGACAAATTACGTCGGCACGTTACAATACACAATACAATGAATAACCTCTACAAAAATCACGAATTACATCTTGAAACCAAAGTACGCATGTTGAGGTGCTACATTTTCCCAATATTACTTTACGGAGTCGAGTCCTGGACACTAAATGATGCAACAACAAAAAAGCTTGAAGCCTTTGAGATGTGGCTATATCGATGTATCCTGCAAAAATATCTTGGAAAGACCGGGTAACAAACATCGAAGTCCTCCACAGGATGAAGAAAGAGAAGGAGATCATGGACACCATCAAAACCCGCAAGCTCCAATATCTAGGCCACATCATGCGGAACGAGGACAGATTCGCCCTATTACAAGCCATCATTCAAGGCAAGATACACGGAAAACGAAGACCTGGACGGAGGAGAATTTCATGGTTGCAGAATCTCAGGGCGTGGTACGGGAAGACTTCGAACGAGCTCTTCAGAATAGCAACCAATAAAGTGAAAATAGTCATGCTCATCGCAAACATCCGAAATCGGATATGCACATGAAGAAGAAGACGTCGGCACGTGTTGCAAATTATTTAGTCTTCTGTTATAGGTATATTCACTACCAATAAATGTTGCCTCAGGACTTTCCTGAGGCTGTGGTAATTCCGTTCTGTCGGATGAGGAGACAAATTGAACGGGTTCAAGCATCTCTATCCGTTCGTATTTTTGACGATTTCGATAATTTGGAGGATAATTTTGGCATTATATGGTTCGAACTTTATGTAGTTTTCACTAAGTTTTTAGGTTATAAATACCACGCGAATGTATCGCAGCGCGCCGAGGAAGGCTAATAAAAACGTCGCTCGGAAGCGGCGCGCGCACTCGAAATTATTTAATATCTTCTGATCGAATAGAGACCCCAACTTTTGGAACATGGGTTTTTTAGATTAAGACCTAGCAAATTATTATTATTATTATACAGTATTCTGCCTAGTGGCAGGTCCTTGTCTTGTACGGAGAATTTCTGCCTCCAATGTTCCCTGTCCTCAGCTTCTTCCTTTAGCCTGCTGTATCTCCTGAGCCCCTCATGTCTAATTATATGTCCGATCCAGTTGGCCTTCCTCTGGAGAATTGTATTTAGAATAATTCTCTTTTCTCCTACACTTCTTAGTACCTCCTCGTTTGTCACCCTGATCTGTCCACTTGATCTTTCCTATTCTCCTCCAACACCACATTTCAAAACTTTCAAGGTATTTTTTCTCCCTTTTCCTCATGGTCCACGTCTCTGCTCCGTACAGTGCAATGCTCCAGATGTAGCACTTCACCAGTTTCTTCCTTAGTTCCAAGCTCAACTTGCTGGTCAGTAGAGTCCTCTTTTTGTTGAATGCAGCTTTGGCCATGGAGATTCTTGCTCGAATTTCATTTGTGCAGTATGCATCCTTTATCAGCAGGCTTCCCAAGAACTTGCACTGTTTTACATTATCCAGTTCTTGATTGTCGACTGTTATCTTCAAAGGTTTTCCCCTTTTTGATACCCTCATCACTTTACATTTTCCTTGTTAATTTCCATGCCATATTTCCTTCCAGTTTCCACCAGCCGGTTCATCATGTGTTGTAGTTGTCTTTGGTTTTTGGCGAGTACTACCAGGTCATCTGCATATTTGATGGTGTTGATGAGGCGTCCCCCTATCTTGAAATTTCCACATCCTTTCAAAGCTTCTCTCGCCAGCCATTCACCATACAAATTGAAGAGACTCGGCGATAGACAACATCCTTGTCTGACTCCTCTTCCTATTTCTACGCTGTTTGTTTCTCCGTAGTTCAATTGTACTTTTACTCTTTGTCTCATGTACAGATTACAAATTAGTCTCCGGTCTCTCCAGTTGACACCAATCTCCTTAAGAATATTCATCAATTTTGTCCAGTTAACTCTATCGAAGGCCTTCTGCCAATCTACAAAACACACGCAGACTTCTTCGTTAACAGTCAAAACTCTCTCCGACAATATCCTCATCATGCCTATGGCGTCCCTGGTTCCTTTTCTTTTCCTAAATCCAAACTGATAATCTTCCATTACTTCTTCGATTTTATGTTCTATCCGTCCATTGAGTATTTTTGCAATGATCTTCGTCACGTGTGAGCTCATACTAATTCAACTGTAATCACTACAATTCTTGGCTTGCTGTTTCTTTTCTAGAGCAACAATTGTGACATCTAAAAAGTCTTTAGGCCATTCCCCAGTTTCGTAGATTTTGTTGATGAGTTGTGTCAACGCTTTCAAACCTCCATCTCCGATTTCCTTCAGCAAATCCACTCTAGCTTTCCTCCTCTTCATGTCCTTAATTGCCTTCTCTACTTCTGTTTTCAATATGATATTCTCTTTTTCGTCTTCATCAACCGCCTCCTCTGTTTCTATTTTAATTACTTGAGAGCGGTGTTTCTTATCGTAGTTATTTTATGTATTCCTTCCATATTTTCAGCATCTCCCCTTGTTCTGTCTCCATTTGTCCTTTAGAGTTTTCTATTCCGAAGTTCCTTACTCCTTTATTCTCACTCCCTCCCAACTCTTTCGTTTTCTGATACATCAGGTCGTACCTTCCTCTCCTTTGTAGTTCCTCTATTTCTTCACACATTTCTTCAGGTATTTTTCCTTCGCTTTGTCTGTTTCTCTCCTGAGTGCATTGTTAAGTCTTCTGTATTCCGTTTCGTTCACATTTTTACATTTCCTCCTTTCCTCCATCTTCTCCAGGATCTCATTGGTGATCCAGAGTTTCCTCGCTCTTTTTGCTTCCCTCCCGACTTTACTCTCTAAAGTATTCAACAAGGGCAGTTTAATATTTCTCCACTGTTCTTCTGCACTTGCACTTACATTTTCCTCTCTCAATTCACTAAAGACATTCTCTAAGAATTCTCTTACTGCCTTATTCTTCTCTCTTAGCTTTTCCAAGTCCCATCTCTGCTTTCTCTTCTCAAACTGTCTGATTCTCTTCAACCTTGTACTGATGTCTACAACCAGAAGGTTGTGATCTGAATCTATATCGGCAGCTGACATAGTCTTGGTGTCTTCCACACTGCCCCAAAACCTCTGCTTTACAAGTATGACATCTATCTGATATCTACTAATGTCACCTGGGCTCTTCCATGTGTATAATTTATTCTTCCTTTTCTTAAACCAAGTTTTCATCACTACCAAATTGTTACGCTGACAGAATTGCAAATAAATAAAATAAACAATAAATAGCAAATATATAACCTAGCAAATACATGGTATTTTTTCAAAATCATACGTTTTAGGAATAAGCAGGAAAACATTATTTGAATAATTTAATCCTAATTATTTTATATTAATTAACAATAAAAAAATATTGTTAGCACGCGACTAAGATGCTAACATAATAAAGTATTAAATAGTGAAAAACTGAGAATGATCCGTTCAGTAGAACCGGAGAAAATGAATTTTGAATGTTCGAGAATCCAGCTAACCAACAAAACGCAAAATGTACATATTTTGAGAAATACACATTTCCGAACAAAATCCCGATATACGTGTCTTTTGAATGAATAAGAAGGTGCTGGAAAAAAAAATTGTATGTCATTCAAAAATGTAATCATTTTTTTTTGTTCAAATCCGTACGATTTGTAAAAGAATGACCCATATAGGAGATCGTTGAAGGATTATGAAGGATGTTATTTGGTTTTCTTAACTTGGAGATTATTCAGATTAGAATAAATTGAGGACAAAGGTGGTTGATTATATTTATTTGTAGGGATCTCTCTTTAAGGAAATGTTTAGTTAGGTAGAGGATGTAAGGAGGGATAATGAGTTGTTCCATTTTGTAAATGAGTCCGGCGTTCCACACACTCTGAAGGCTTTATTGATATCAATTTAATTATTATAATTTCATTTTCAACAGGTTGCGTCTCGTTAAAGAATAAAATCGTAAATTTTAAAATCAATTTCAATTTCAGAACACAAAGAAACTTTTAACAACAACATTTCAAAACGTAATAATCAACACAGAAGCAATAAAACGTTACAATCTCATTGGCGATACGAAAAGCGAATATTTTGCAACAAATACCGATATTATGTTTGTTTGTTTTTCTCCGTTTGTAATTAACATTCAAAAATCTTCATCGCGAATTTATCATTGTTTACCATCGCGGCGTTTCCGTTATATTGTTATGAGAGATCAATTTGAAGAAGAAAAAAAACTTATAGATAGATCTGGCCTAGTACTCGCCGTACACTCACTTTCGTTTCGAATTGTATCTTCAATGCTAAATTCTTTATTATCATAGAAATAGTTGAAATAAACATATTGAATTACATTTTCTAATAGTATTTTCTAATAGTAATTTCTAATAGTATTTTCATTGTAACTAGGGCGAAAGGTTGTCAATATTACTCGAGAGTGCACATTCCGCTCGCGAATGAAATTGACAACCTTTCGCCCTAGTTACAAACAATATTTTTTTTCACTCATGCGAGGGGATGTATCTTACAAGTTTGGGATCCCGGTGCCATAAAAAAAAAAAAATAGAAACAAATAGAAAAATTCTTACACTTCATTAACTCACTTTTTTAATACCGAGGTTAATTGTGTTCATTTTATTATTAATTAATTTGTTTATTTTAAGGTAACCTAGCGTTATTGAATATTTGCGTGCGTTACCCAAGTTACATGTAATACACTAATAGTGACATTTTATCGCATTGAAAAACGTTCACCAATATAGTACTATTGTGCATGAGTGATAAAAACAATATATTACATATAAGCTTTATATAATAAATAATTTAATTATTATTTAATAATAATTTATTACAATAAAAGTTTTCTAAATAATATATAGTCTTATGTGTTTTAATTTAAATTTATCCACAAACGTATAATATTTAGCTTTTACTTTAGTTTGCGAATATATTTCTCCACATTTTGTAAAAAAGAATTGTGAAAACTTATTAATGCGGCAAATAGAGCAAAAATAAAACGCGCTGGAAGACAAAGAAAATTTCTGGGAAACAACAGTTGGTATGCGTGTGCGCATTTTCTTCCGTCGGCTAATTTCGTCACCTGTTTTTTTATTGCTCGATCCCGATAGTTGGACACAACACGCATATTTTTACGTAGTTGACATTACAGTTTGACCTAAAGTGTATTACGTAAAATACAGGAGTTCAAGAACATTAACTGTTCCACTTTTTATTGTGACTAGCTGCGCACAAACTTAACAGTAAGACACAAAAATTATGCGTAAATCAATGGTTTGAAATTACACTTATTAAACCATACAGAATTATAGATGAATGAAAGATTAGATTGTGATTGAGGGGAAAAGATTTGGTGATAAAATGACAGATTAAAGATAAATATTTAGAAAATATAAATTTAAAGATTAAGGAGAAATAGATAAATATCCTTGTAAAAGAGAAAATTAAAAAAATGGAGCGTAATTAGAGAGTAATTGGTTTACTAAATGGTGTCTAATTTTGATATTTCAATTTAAATGTGATCTCGGCCGAGCCGGGCTTTGCCGAGCCGGGAGATTGTAATTTACACGTCGTTTATAAACTACCCGTTTCCAATTACTTCGTCTCAGATTTGAAAAAATATTTAGTCTAATCTGACTAATCTTGTTTGTCTAGTTTGCCTAGTCTAGTTTGTCTAGTCTTGTCTGTCTAGTCGTGTCGGTCTAGTCTTGTCGGTCTAATCTTGTCCGTCTAGTCTTGACCTGTTTAGACTTGTCTGTCTAATCTTGTTTGTCTGTCTAGTCTTGTCTGTCTAGTCTTATCTGTCTAGTCTTGTCTTTCTAGTCTTGTCTGTCTAGTCTTGTCTGTCTAGTCTTGTCTGTCTAGTCTTGTCTGTCTAGTCTTGTCTGTCTAGTCTTGTCTGTCTAGTCTTGTCTGTCTAGTCTTGTCTGTCTAGTCTTGTCTGTCTAGTCTTGTCTGTCTAGTCTTGTCTGTCTAGTCTTGTCTGTCTAGTCTTGTCTGTCTAGTCTTGTCTGTCTAGTCTTGTCTGTCTAGTCTTGTCTGTCTAGTCTTGTCTGTCTAGTCTTGTCTGTCTAGTCTTGTCTGTCTAGTCTTGTCTGTCTAGTCTTGTCTGTCTAGTCTTGTCTGTCTAGTCTTGTCTGTCTAGTCTTGTCTGTCTAGTCTTGTCTGTCTAGTCTTGTCTGTCTAGTCTTGTCTGTCTAGTCTTGTCTGTCTAGTCTTGTCTGTCTAGTCTTGTCTGTCTAGTCTTGTCTGTCTAGTCTTGTCTGTCTAGTCTTGTCTGTCTAGTCTTGTCTGTCTAGTCTTGTCTGTCTAGTCTTGTCTGTCTAGTCTTGTCTGTCTAGTCTTGTCTGTCTAGTCTTGTCTGTCTAGTCTTGTCTGTCTAGTCTTGTCTGTCTAGTCTTGTCTGTCAAGTCTTGTCTGTCTAGTCTTGTCTGTCTAGTCTTGTCTGTCTAGTCTTGTCTGTCTAGTCTTGTCTGTCTAGTCTTGTCTGTCTAGTCTTGTCTGTCTAGTCTTGTCTGTCTAGTCTTGTCTGTCTAGTCTTGTCTGTCCAGTCTTGTCTGTCTAGTCTTGTCTGTATAGTCTTGTCTGTCTAGTCTTGTCTGTCTAGTCTTGTCTGTCTAGTCTTGTCTGTCTAGTCAAATCAAATCAAATCAAAAGATATTTATTTCATTAATAAAGTAGTTTATACAAAAGTGAATAAAAATACTAAATGAAATGTGTCAGTAAAACATATACCATGATAATGCAACTAACAAGACCAATATCATAGTATTAAATACAGATTAAGTACTGCTAACAAGTACAAACATTAATACAGTAATAAATATAAATAAATAAATTAAAATAAATAAATTAAATGCAAAGGTAAAAGACACTTTTTTTAAAAGGTATAAGATTTTTGGCCGGATTGAAACATAAAAAACTCCTCCATTGTGTAATGTTCCATGTTGTTGATATATTCAAATACCTTATGTTTATAATTTCTTAACCCCATTACGAATCTGATCTCTCTAGGCAATGCATTGAAGAGCTTTATACCGGTATATGTAGGGTTTTTCTCAGTCAACGTCAACTTATGATGGGGTATGTTGTAGGCTAGATGAACTTGTCTGGTGTTTTGACTGTGTGAGACTAAATAATTCTCAAAATACTGTCGGTGTTTATATATGAAAACCAGTAGTTCATAGATGTAGGTTCCAACAACTGTCAGGATTTTTGCGATTTTAAATTTCCCACGACAAGATGTCCTGTATTCTAGATTATATAATATTCTGATAGCTTGCTTTTGAATTCTAAATAGACATTTAATATCCTTACCGGTGCCCCAAAAAATAATGCCATAGCGGAGATGGGAATGGAAATTGGCAAAATATACAATACGTAAGACTTCTAAGCCCACGGAGGGTTGGAGGATTCTTAGTGCATAACTGACTTTATTCAATTTGCACATTAATGCTAAAATATGGTTTCCCTAGTCTAAGGTGTTATCAACTATCACTCCTAGAAGTCTTACAGATTGTTTTGCAGCAAACAGATCGTTCCCTATGGCAATATTTTCAGGATAAAGTTTCAAACTTCTTTTTGTTTTAAATATAATGATGTTGGTTTTGTCCTTTTTAATTACTAAACGGTTTGAATTGAACCAGTTTATCAACCGGTTCATTACCAATGTTGAATTAGTATGAACTTCTTCCACGCTACGGTTTTTGAGAAGGAGACTAGTGTCGTCCGCGTAGTTAACCATTAGGGCTGATGTATTGTCTATTGCTGTAGGCAGATCGATGACATAAATAGTAAATAGGATAGGGCCCAAGATACTCCCTTGAGGTATCCCCGTCCTGACTGTTCTCGTTGTAGATGTTACAAAGCCGTAAGGTGTTTCAATTTTCGTGATCTGCTTACGGTTGGATAAGTAAGACTTCACCCATTCTAGCGCTGTCTATCTGATTCCATACTTTTCCATTTTATTTAGAAGAATATTGTGGTCAACAGTATCATAAGCCTTCGATAAATCGACGAGAATACCGGAAGGGATGTCTTGGTTATCAAGTTGCTTGTAGACATTATCAATATATTGGAAACAAGCTGTTTCTACACTTTTTCCTTTGATAAAACCATGCTGGCAGACGCTAATGGTATTATATTTCTGTAGAAACGATACTATTCTTACTTGAAAGATCTTCTCTACAACCTTTGCAAAAGAGGATAATATACTGATAGGTCTATAGTTCGCCATGTCATTTTTATCTCCCTTCTTAAATATAGGAATAATTTGTAGAAGTTTTAAGGACTTCTGGGAAAATACCAGATACTATGGAGTTGTTCGCTATATATATTAGTGGGTCTGCTATTTCCCAAAAGCTCTCTTTGATAACTCGAATGGGTATGTCGTCACTACCGGCACATTTTTTGTTTTTCATATTCATAGTGATATTGTAAAGCTCCGTTGCAGTCAGAGGGTCTACCACCATTGACCTGTTTGTTTCCGGGATGTAACTATAGAAAGGGACAGATGGGAGATTTTTTGTTATTTCTTCAGCGTTATCTGTGAAGAAATTGTTTAAATTTTCCGCTGAAATTGTAGGGACATTGTTTGCATTTTCGATTAATTGTAAAGGTCTAGGGTTTAATTGCGTGATTTTTTTAATTACGTCCCAAGTTGTTCTGCTGATGTTGTCAGTATGTTTTAGTTGGTTTTCAAATTTAATTTTCTTTTGCGTTCTCAGTAGAGCAGTATAATCTCTACGTAATTTATTGTAGGCTTTTTTGTACTCTGGCTTGAAATTTGATACAATTTGTAAAATATCAAGACGATTTCTTACCATGTATATTTGGCGAGTGTTAAAGTTACTATGATTTCTCTTCCTTGTATCTTTAGGGACTCGAGGAAAACATTCATTAAAATATAAAATGAAAACGTTCATGAAAGTATTCCACTGGCTATTGATATCCAATTCGTCACACTGCAGAATTTCTTTCCATGATTCCTCACGTAGACGTTGTCTAAAAGCTGCTACATTGGCCTGCAAGAGTCGTATGAATTTCGACGTTGAAGGTTGTTTGCACCTTTCAAAGGTAATCAGTTGAGCGTTGTGGTCGGAGATATGGTAGTTAATGGTTGTAGTTTGAAATATTGAAGCGAATTTTATTTTGAAATTATCGATACAGGTTCCTGTCGACGGGTGACTCGTATCTTTGAATGCCAAAGTGCACTGAAAGGAGTCCAGGAGTGATATAAGCTACTGATTCATATTTGTCGTTTTTGAAATATCTATATTAAAATCCCCTGCAATGAAAAATTCCTTTTCTTCTTTATTTAATTTCAGTAGGAGGTTATGAAGTTTATCCATAAAAGGTTTATGTGACGCGAGGGGCGATCTGTAAATGGTTATTATGATTATGGACTTGGTGTCGAGGAGCATCTCCGTTGCTGCGCATTCAAATACAACTTCTTCTGTTAGATTGTTTATATCGTTCCTACTTTTTTGGTATAGAGTTTCTTTACAAAAAATAGCGACTCCGCCGTGCTTACCCTCTCCTCTGCAAAAATGAGAGGTCAGTCTAAAATCTTTAATTTTGTACAGTTGTAATTGATCTGCACTTTTCCAGTGTTCAGTCATTGCAAGACACTGACAGTGTGGATTATCCTCTAACATATATTCAATCTTGTTTATACAATTGCCAATGGATTGAACATTCTGGTTTATTAAACTAAATTTTGAACGAGGGTTAAGCTTTATATTTGTTTTCCTCTCACCATGTAGGCTGTGTGGTATGATTGCAGGTTGCGTAGTTTTCGATTAATTTATTCGAGGAGTTGTAATGGTAACTCGGTTTATTTCAAGTTCTCCGTTGTATTCTCCAACCTCAGTAAAAAACGGTTTATACACGTGTTTCTCGGCCACGTCTCCGGTTTCATTATGTTCTCTAGATGTTCTATCGGCACCGTTACCTTGAACGACGAATATTCGTTGGGGTGTTTGGAAATTAACTTTTTACAAGTTACGTTGTTGAAGTTCTTATCATTGAGGTAATTAGTAACGTTATCAATTGAGAGTTTCGGATCTAGCCGGTAAACATGTAAATGACAATATCTTGTTGCTGCTTTTATGACAGTAGTATCATCGTTGGTTCCAATTATGTTCGAGTTTCTGGTTCTCCTTTTTCTATACCGCTGAGTTTCCCATTTTCTATGGTTTTCATTTAAATTTGTTGAATTTTCCTCGCCAACCGTTTCAATTCGATTGTTATTGTTTTTTCCAGGATGCCGATCCACGACAGGGATTATCTTATTTCTTTCTTCTTTTTTTCCATTTTTTTCTTCTTTATATTCTTCTTTATCGGGCTGTACAGCGGGACCGTTATCACTAAAATTTGTCGCAGCATTCTCCTTCAGGGACAACTTTTGCGATTTTAATGGTTTTTCCCGCACATTAGTATCCACTGAATTTAATAACACTTTATTTTGATCCAGTAGCTCTTTCACCTGATTTGATAAATCTGCGATTACAATATGCAGCGGCTCCACTTGTTTTTTAACTATATCAGCTAGAAGTTTTTCAAAATTCGGGCTCTCCAGGAAAGTGGTTAAAATTTCGAATTGTTTATCCGATGGGATGTTGGACCGCAATTCCCGCATTATTAAGCTAAACACTTTATAACTACGTAATTTCAGAACAATATTAATAAGTTAGAAAATCTCACTGTTTTTAACATTGATCACAATACTCTAAACGTCCGCACTCACCGAACGTTGAGACTCGACTCTCTAGTCTTGTCTGTCTAGTTTTGTCTGTCTAGTCTTGTCTGTCTAGTCTTGTCTGTCTAGTCTTGTCTGTCTAGTCTTGTCTGTCTAGTCTTGTCTGTCTAGTCTTGTCTGTCTAGTCTTGTCTGTCTAGTCTTGTCTGTCTAGTCTTGTCTGTCTAGTCTTGTCTGTCTAGTCTTGTCTGTCTAGTCTTGTCTGTCTAGTCTTGTCTGTCTAGTCTTGTCTGTCTAGTCTTGTCTGTCTAGTCTTGTCTGTCTAGTCTTGTCTGTCTAGTCTTGTCTGTCTAGTCTTGTCTGTCTAGTCTTGTCTGTCTAGTCTTGTCTGTCTAGTCTTGTCTGTCTAGTCTTGTCTGTCTAGTCTTGTCTGTCTAGTCTTGTCTGTCTAGTCTTGTCTGTCTAGTCTTGTCTGTCTAGTCTTGTCTGTCTAGTCTTGTCTGTCTAGTCTTGTCTGTCTAGTCTTGTCTGTCTAGTCTTGTCTGTCTAGTCTTGTCTGTCTAGTCTTGTCTGTCTAGTCTTGTCTGTCTAGTCTTGTCTGTCTAGTCTTGTCTGTCTAGTCTTGTCTGTCTAGTCTTGTCTGTCTAGTCTTGTCTGTCTAGTCTTGTCTGTCTAGTCTTGTCTGTCTAGTCTTGTCTGTCTAGTCTTGTCTGTCTAGTCTTGTCTGTCTAGTCTTGTCTGTCTAGTCTTGTCTGTCTAGTCTTGTCTGTCTAGTCTTGTCTGTCTAGTCTTGTCTGTCTAGTCTTGTCTATCTAGTCTTGTCTGTCTAGTCTTGTCTGTCTAGTCTTGTCTGTCTAGTCTTGTCTGTCTAGTCTTGTCTGTCTAGTCTTGTCTGTCTAGTCTTGTCTGTCTAGTCTTGTCTGTCTAGTCTTGTCTGTCTAGTCTTGTCTGTCTAGTCTTGTCTGTCTAGTCTTGTCTGTCTAGTCTTGTCTGTCTAGTCTTGTCTGTCTAGTCTTGTCTGTCTGTCCTCCTCGGTGGTGTAGTTGACAACATACCCGCCTTTCAATGCGGGAGACCCGGGTTCGAATCCTGGTCGGGGAGACAACAACTAGGGCGGTTTTCACTAACCGTCCGGGCTGCCCACCCTGAATGAATGCACAATATGCGATACCGGGGTGGCGCACACTAAAAAGCCAAGGTGGAATAGGGGGTTTAGTGAGAGTCTTGTCTGTCTAGTCTTGTCTGTCTAGTCTTGTCTGTCTAGTCTTGTCCGTCTAGTCTTGTCTGTCTAGTCTTGTCTGCCTAGTCTTGTCTGTCTTGTCTTGTCTGTCTAGTCTATCTGTCTATTCTTATCTGTCTAGTCTTGTCGATCTAGTCTTGTCTATCTGGTCTTGACCGTCTAGTCTTCTCTATCGAATGTTGCCTGTCTAGTATTATCTATCTAATTTAGTCCCTATTCTAAATCTAGCTTATCTAAGAATTGAAACAAAAGGATTAATTAAAAATGGATTAATTAAACGAATCAGTATGAATGTGTAACAAGAAGCTGAAAAAACTTGTTTTCGAAAAAAAATATTTGGTTTTGGAATTTTCGGCTTGAATTGCTAGTGGACCTTGAACACAAGAATGGCCATAATAATTAAACGTAAAATGTTTCGATACACTCAAGTTTTGAAGGTAAACGCATATTTTCTTGATATTCCAAGAACTTTCGATTAAAGCTACTAAATGGATTTAAAAGTATACATGAAAAGAATTTTAAAAAATGCAACTTAAATTGTTGCATTTTGTTGCAGTTTCTCTACATTTCAGATAAATTTATATTTTCAAAATGTTTTCAAAGTTCGTCAAGTTCCCATGATTTTTTCATCGTGTGAATCAGAAATTAAAAGAAAAGAAAATATTGGGTGCATCAGATCTTAAAATAAGACTAGTAGAAGGAGAATTACATACTCTCTTCCCCACTTAACTTATCTCAGCATGTAAACGTAACTCTTATTACATCAAACAGTTGTTGAAACATAGCAAGAAACTATTTAAACTTTTACAAGAGGTCCTATATAATATAGGTATATAAAATAGGTCAAAATCTATCGATCAGGAGGTCCTTCTGACCAACCGACTGTTACTTTCCAGTATTTTGTAAACATTAAAAAAAATGCAATTACATGCTCCTTATGATACATAATGATAGATATAACTGTGCGAGTTAAATGTGTCTAATGTTAATTCTTCGATAATAACAGTGATTATTTGATATGAAACTGAAACTATCTAATTTGAACTAAATATCATTTTTCTACATAAAAGTGAAAACGCCTTTCAATCTAATTTTTCATCGATTACTAATAAATGCATTTGATAATTATTATCATTAAGAAAAATGTATTCATGTACTTGCGGTGTCGCTAATTAATTTTATTTATGATATTCATACATTTATTTATAAACAGAAAACATGAAATGGAGATTATTCAAACAATATAATGTAATAAGAAAAGAATTAAGGAAACTATGTTCTTTAATTCACTTTAATTCATTTCGAGATTATATGATAAATACATACTGATGAAGCCAAAAGGCAGAAACGCGTCTGTGGATGTCCATAATTATTTTCATTTATCACGTTATGGCTTTTTTCTTGTAGACCTCGTGGCTTCCCTTAGCAGTAAAATGCAGGAGCCACACCGTAGTAATAATTATACTCTATTTATGTTATTAATGTCAATTTGTGAATTAAAGAACACGGTTTTCTTAATTATTTTCTTATAATATGGTAATTCACATTTTTAGATCTAATGTAAAGTAATACATCACTAAATATAGTAGAATAGGATCGATCATAAAAATGTTTTTTTTATGGCGTAAATGTGTTAACAGAAAAAAATACGCGTCACAAGACCTTGTTGCAAATCAGGACGCAAATCATGCAATTTGCCAATTATCGTGCAAAAATAAAACGTTTATAAAACTGTTGCGCGACGATTTAAGAAATTGGCTATCTGTTTGTAAAACTGTTACAAAACTGTTTGCATTAAGATTTATGTTAACTATGTGGGCAAGCAGCAAAAGGTGTTCGCACGAAAGTCGAATGTAAACGGACAAGACCAGACACACAAAAGTAGAGAAACTAAGCCGCCGTTGCTAAATAAATTAGGCTGAACAAGACTAGACGGAGAAAGACAAAAAGAGATAGATCAGATTAGACCCGTGTTGCCCAAGGTGGTCCAGCTGGACCCCCAGGCGCCCACGGGAGTTTCCACTGTGGTCTACGTTGGCTTGAAAAAAAGGGGGTCCACAAGTTTAAATTAGGGGTCCACCAAAATTTATCTAGTTTAGATATTAAAGAACAAAAATGTTGGCTTGGCTTTACAAATTAATGTAGGCAGATAATACTACAAAAAATTAAGGGCTCAAAAATTTTTTTTCCAAATAAATAAACCAAACTTTTCGGTGATTTTTGGCAGGCTGTATTTCGGTGAAAAATGATCGTATTGAGATCTTCAATATAATCTCAGAACAGTTCCAAAAATATTTTGTTCTAATACTTTAGGGCAGGGTCATTACTATAATACCGAGCAATTTCTAAAAATGATTGACAGGGCTGGCTCATATCCTAAACCCCGAACAGTTAAAAAAATATTTCATTTGAATATCTTATGATAGCGTCGATATTGTAATCCCCGATCAATTCTAAAAAAAATGTTTTCATATTTTATGATAGTATTGTTACTACAATCCTCGAACAATTCTTAACCGAGTCATACACCAGCGGGTATTCTCTTGAACGTTTTATGACAGGATTGTTTCCAGGTAATCCAACTAGCGATACAAATTCAAAAAGGGATAGTTTAACCGACCGGAGTGAAGAAAACACCCCCCACAGAACGGGCCCAGATACCTAAAGGGAGTATAAATACTAGCACCCCCGACATACACAGTCACACACAGCTTAACCGAACTTCGAACGAAGCAGACGTTATACTTAGCAATTATTTGACAAAATAATTAAAAAAAACCCAACCGAGAAATCATGAACCCAATCATGCAAACCAGCGCCTCCTCCATGGAAATCAAGGACTACGACTTCCTGGACTCCATCAGCGACAACGGCCTGAAGAAGCTATTCAACCAAATAGCGAAAAGGATGTAGACCACCGCCACCGAACAACCCCAGGACACCGCCACGACCAGAACGACCGCCGCCGAGAGGAGCAATGATGCCGGACCGAAGAGATCCACTGAAGCCGCCCCGAGGAGAGCCACCGAAGCCGCCCCGAGGAGGAAAACTCAACCGATGGACACGGACAGCACCACCGAGGCCGCCCCCAAGCGCAAAACCGACCCGGAGAACGAGGAAACCTTCCGGTTTCCAAAGAAAACCGCAAAGCTGACGAGCCCAACCACGTTAAGCCTGCGAGGACCGCAGGTGAGTATGAACAGTTACGCATGCTTAAACACAAGGGACGAAGTTAAGAAAGAAGAAGATAAAACTGTTCGCACTGTGGCATTAGAGGAAAATGTCTTGGATGCTGCTGCCAATAATCCGAGAACTAGTGTTCAAACTGTAGCACACGAACTTGGAACCAGTGCTTCAACAGTGTGGCGAGTTCTTCGCGAATGGCTCTTACACACACCCTTTTAGAATTCATAAAGTCCAAGC
Organism: Phosphuga atrata; assembly: GCA_944588485.1. NCBI lineage: Eukaryota > Metazoa > Arthropoda > Insecta > Coleoptera > Silphidae > Phosphuga > Phosphuga atrata. Next base: position 73,549,547 of record OX155897.1, on the reverse strand, counting down.
ACTGAATTGTAATGACTTTACTCCAAGAGTACAATCTTGTATGTGGTTCTTGAACAGAATAAACGGTTTCCAGAGTTGATACTTTTTACGAATGAGGCTGCGTTTACAAGGGAAGGAATGTTCGATAGCCATAACATAGCACTTGTGGGCTGAAGAAAATCCACACGCAATACAAGGTATAGGTTATCAACACAGATTTTCAATTAATGTTTGGTGTGGGATTGTTGGAAACTATTTGATAAGTCCATTTGTGTTGCCGGATCGCTACACAAATTTTCTGGAAAATGACTTACTCAATGGATTAGACCCGGTCAATCTAGAACTGAGACATGAAATGTGGTTTATGCATACATTTTAGTCGCCAGGTCCGTGCATGTCTCGATGCGAAGTATCCTGATAAATGGATAGGCAGCAACGGCCCGATGCCCTGCAACAGCAGCAACGGTCTCAAATGCGACAATTCTGCTTGTTAACGTAGCCTCCGATGTGAAAATGAGCCTCATTACTCAAGATGATTTTTCGATTAAATTTCGGATCAGTTTGATGCATTTTAAGGACTCATTTAGCAAAGACACGACGTTGTTGATGGTTGTTAGGCATGCGTTCTTGTGTTAACTGAACTTTAAAAGCCTTAAGACCTAAGTCTTTATGCAAAATACGATGTAATGTCGTTTGTGGAATGCCCAATTCCAAAGATCGACGAGAAATGGAGAAACTTGGGTTTTCCTCAACACTATGGGCTACAACAGCAATATTATCAGTTGTTCTTGAGCGACGTGCACGGATTCGGTTCTTCACATCACTAACTTGTCCCAAAAGCTGAAACTTTTCCACCAGTTTCACAATTGCTGGCCGAGAAGGTGCTCCTTGATGGCCCAAAAATGCTTTAGTTGTGACCGCGAAATTTTCACCATTTTTACAGTGAATTTTAATAATTTAAATGCGTTGTTGAAGCGTATATCGTTCCATTTTTATTAATGGCATAGTTTTTACTGGAGGCATAGTTTTTTACTTGACATAGAATCGCGAGCGAGTTGTCGAAGCGAGTGGTTCACGTTTAAAGTACGGATATAAGTACGGAATATAACGTATTAAAATAATTAACACCTAAATCAAGTTTTCATACTGAACATTTCTGAATTTCTTAATACATTCTTAAAAAAAACAATTAATTTAAATATGACCAGGGAATTACGTTCGAACACCCAATCTGAAATGCAAGGAAACAAAGTGCCCCCGTATTTTTTTTAGTGCCGAGTTCAATAAGTTAATGTCGAGAATAGTCAAAAGGGAGGTGGAACCCTTATTAGAGAAGATTCAAGTACTTACCAATCAAGTAAAGTTACTAAAGGAGAACCAGCAGCAACACTCACAAACCGTGCCCCATGCCGCTCAACATACCCTGGCCCCTGCCGCTCAACATAAAAGTTTATCCAGGCCTTCAACGGCACAAATCGACCAGCCGAACACCAGCGATAAACTGTCATGCAGCTCTGATAATGAAACCAGAAAAAAACGAGAAGATAGGAGAGCGTACCGGAGCAAAAAAGAAAGTTTTTGCTACGATTCCTCAGACCGAGATAACTCTATGTAACAATACAAACAACGGCCCGGGGAGATACGAAGGAATTAAAAAAGGAAGCAGGAAATCGAATGTTATTCATGGCACAAGCGAATGCAGCGAGATAAAAGCCGCAGCGAAATATGAACATCTTCATGACAGATTAGAGCCCTATCAGAGGGTGAGATCTTGATCATCTCACCCTCTGATAGATAGATACTTACACGATAAAAAAATTAATTCAGTAATTTGCAAGAAAATTATATCTAACATCCCGAGAAGTATTCCTCGTTTAAAATTTCAGTCCCCGTCGAATTCTACGAGGACTTGAAAAAGCCAGAATTATGGCCACGTCATACTTGCATCAATAGTTTTTTCCTGAAACTGGAAAAAGCGAGAGAAAGAATTTAAAACAACTAAAAGTCAATTCTAATAATAAATGTCTTATTCTATTATACGTAAATATTCAAAGTTTAAGAAATAAGATACTGGAACTGGAAGTATTTTTGCAAGAGAAGCAATCTTTATTTTTGTGCATATCTGAGACATGGATGAGGATGGAAAATATACTCGAACTACCTATAAAAAACTATAAACTGACTAGTCATTTCGGCAGATCAAACTCATCTGGTGGAGGGGTTGCCATTTGGAGCAACACCGTTTTAGGACGATAGCTTCTGGATCAGAGAGTTACAAATTGATAACTGTTCAGTGAAAAAAGAAATTGAAATCTGCGGCATTATTTGGAAGCACCGTGAACATACGACACAAGTAATTAACGTCTACAGACCACCAGCTTCATGATTCGCTTATAGAACGTTTTTTTCGATAGATGCAATAAATAAATCAACTTACTTCGTCCTTGCTTGTGATTTTAATATAAATTTTGCTGTGAAATCCAAAGTCCGAATGAATCTCATTAACCTACTCCAGGCCTATGGTATTTTTGAAATGGTATCCGAATATTCACGTGTCACGGAAATCTCCGCTACACGCATAGATAATATTTTTACAAATGCAAATCACTTAATGATGGCAGGCAGACACCACCTTCTCAGACCACAAAATATTACTCTTAGTAAGCGTCAAACGGAAATCACATCTAAAAAGGTATCGGCTAAGTAGATCTTACACCATAGAAAACAAACTTCAAATTTCTTGAATGCCTTTCCGTTAACAAACGTGAAGAACTCTTCTACATGGGTTACAAGGGAAGTAAGAATATCTAGCAGTAAGCTGAAAGATATGTTCGTGCTCCAAAAAAAATTTCCAGCACTGAAATTGGTATACTATCAAGAAAAAATAAAACATATGAGACTCATAAAAAATACTAAACAGCACTTTTACCAAAACAAAATAGAAAACGCTGCAAATAAGCAGAAAATCATATGGAAAGCAATCAATGAACTGACCAACAAAACAAAAGTAAAGGATAATTTTAAGTTACAAAGCAAGGACAACATTATAACCTGTCCAGAGGAGATTGCTACAGAATTCAACAAATTTTTCAAATATTCTGCTGAAAAAATAAAACAGAACTTAATACCCCAAGTTATATCCGAGCATCATATATTCTTCAACAACAAAAGCATGTATTTAGAGGAATTCACATCTGCAGAAATAGGAAGAATAATAGTTAAATTAAAAAATTCAACAGCCCGAGGGCCTGATGGCATTCCATGCAGCATAATAAAAGAGTTTTATTCCAACCTAGTGGATCCTATTACACACCTGGTCAACGCCTCCTTCGAAGACGAAAAATTTCCTGAGATATTTAAGAAGTAAAGAATAATTACTATCCACAAAAAAGGAGATATTATGAACATTGAAAATTACAGACCAGTTGCTCTAATTTCAGCAACGGCTAAAATTCTAGAATATGCTATGGCAATCAGACTGATGCCCTTCATATATAAGCATCACCTAATTCCGGAAGAGCAGCATTGGTTCTGCAAAGAGAAATCGACCACAACCGCTATTCAAAAATTACATCAGAAGATCCTACACAACATCGATAAGCAGAAGTGCACAGTTGGAATATTCTGTGACCTTACCAAAGCTCTCGATTGTGCTTTACACAGAAATCTGCTCGATAAACTAGAAAATTACGGAATCAGAGGGAAATGTGGAAGATGGCTTGAATCATACTTGCTAAATAGAAAGCAATATGTAGGAATAGAGGAGAGCATATCTACAACTGTTGACATTAAAATGGGTGTTCCCCAGGGAAGCGTCCTTTCTTTATATATTGCAGATTTTCCACGGTATTTAGGGGATGCCAAATGTGTTCTTAATGCCGATGATGCAAGTTTTCTAGTTTCAGAGGATTCGATAGAAACAACGCAAATAGCAGCTAACAACCTACTCAATGATCTCAACAAGTGGTTCGCTGCAAACAATTTACACCTAAATATAGAGAAAACCTACTACAGAATATTTCAAACCAGGCGCAGAGTCAAAGCAGATGACTACGCACTAAAAATAAACGATACACTGATAGAAAGAAGAAACACTTTAAAATTTCTAGGAATTTTTCTTGAAGATGAATTGCACTGGAATGTCTATATACGGCATATTGCCGCTAAAGTCAACCAGAAAGCCTTCATGTTAAGAATACTCCGTAATAACATAGACCTACCGCTCCTACTACGAATATGTCACGCGGAGGTTCAATCAATTATTGCATATGCGATCATAATATGGGGGGCATCTCCGCACTTAGACGTCCTATTCAAGGCACAAAAGAGGGTAGTGCGGGCCATCAAGGGCATATCCAGATCAACGTCGTGTCGGCCACACTTCAAAGAAATACACCTTCTAACAGTCCCGTCCATCTTCGTCAGGGAACTAGCTTGTTTTATTTTTAAAAACAAGACAGATTTTCTTAAAAATATTGATCGATACTCACATAACACTAGAAACAAGAATATGCTACAAACACCAATTGCCAACTTAACACTGTGTACCAAAGCTCTCGCGCATATTGGTATTCAAATTTTCAACAGCTTACCAATTAATTTAAAAGAAGAATCATCATATAAGTTATTCCGTAATAATCTGAAAGATTACTTAATCAATAAATGTTTGTACAATATCGATGATCTATAACAGTGTTTCTCAAACTTATTTGTCTCATCGCCCACCTTTCATATGCTAAAGTTAATAGCGCCCCCCAAATCTATCGTACTATATATGTTTTTTTTTTTCTCTTTCTAGAGTATAAGTATTTTGAATTACCAAGTATTTTATAGGATAGTGAAAATTCTTCAGTTCTATCGAAATTTTTATTATAAAACAACGAAAATACTTAAATATTCACTAGAAATCTTGCAACGTTGAAAGTAAAATTTATATATCAAGAATACACGCGCTAGTGAGGACAAGCCGCAATTTCTTGACCTCCGTTAAGTTGGCAGGACCAACGAGGAAAAAAAATTCCACGACGGCACAAAATAATCCGCTTTTTATCCGAAAACGATTGTAAAAAAAAAATCCCGCACTTCCCATTTCCCGGGAAAATGGGGGCTCGCTAACTTAACAGAAAGTTAGCGGGACCCACCCTAAAAATAATTATTTTGAGGAAATAAATGCACCGAAATTTTCTGCGTTTTATCCGCAAACGAATGCTGCGAGAAAAAAAATTCGCGCTTTTCATTTCCTGGGAAAATTTGTAAAAGTTTTTGTTTTTGCGTGGCCAGATCGCCACATAAGCCGCGCGCATCTCCTGCTTTCTTTCTTATTCCTATTGGTCCGTTCAAAGACGCATGGGCGGCGAAATGCTAGGCCCTTTCAAAGATGCGGGCGGCATGCTAGGTCCTTTCAAAGGTGGAAGCGTCATGTTAAGGAACTTTCAAAGACGCAAGCGGCATGTTAGTTCTTTTCAAATATGAAATGTTCTTATTGGTTTTCATCCTTCCTCCTACGGTGGGGTGAGAGGTCAGTGTAGTTTAACAAATTTTAACTGCTTTTAGTTAAGTTTTATACCATTTTCTTCGGCTTACTAAGCAATTTTGCAGCTTTATCATTTAGTAGTCTTTAAATGTATTTTTCTCCTCGAATAGAAAATCATCCAATGATGTCGGAACCCATAAAAAAATATTGGATAGAGAGAAAGAGAGCGCCGCAAAACACAAAGCCGGAAAATTTACTTTTCCAACGTGGAAAAGCAGACCCTAAAAATGATTATTTTAAGGAAAAAAATCACCGAAATTATCCGCTTTTTATCCACAAACAAATTCCGCGGAAAAAAAATCCAGAATTTTCCCGGGAAATGAAAAGTAAGGAATTTTTTTGCACTTGGCTTGCGGATAAAAAGCGGATAATTTCGGTGCATTTATTGCCTCAAAATAATTATTTTTAGGGGTGGGTTCCGCTAACTTTCTGTTAAGTTATCGGGATCCCATTTTCCCGGGAATTTTTTTTTATTACAATCGTTTGCGGATAAAAAACGGATTATTATGTGCTGTCGCCGATTTTGTATTTCTCGTTGGTTCTGCCAACTTAACATAGGTAATTTCTTGTAACATCATTATTCAAAATAAATTGTAAGTTTAGGTCTGAGAACCTATTTAGATTAATAATAAATGAATTCTTAAATAATTAGCAACAATAATTGTGATAGTTGATAGTTATTTTTTGAAATATTTCAAATAAAAATTAACATGCGGGGATCCCTGTAGAAAGAAAAATTCGTGAAAAGAAAGTGGGGCTTTCTAATTTTTACAGAAATAAAATTATATATATTTTTTTTTTTTTTCAGAAACTTGAAAAGTTGGCAGATTTTTTTTCAAGGTAGTTTTGGGCAAGACATTGAAAGGTGGTGTAGATCTGCCGAAAAGGTGGTAGAGATAGAGTAACGCTGGCTGTGTTTGTGTGCATGCGATTATCGATATTTGACCAGCAGCGAATTGCAGACGAGCGTGGCCGGTTTTATAATACTGAACACTGAGCAATTTTGTTGAAAGTATTTGTTTGTTTTAAATTAACAGAAATGCATTGTATAGCTCGTGATACCTACCGCCCCCTATATCGCCCCCTGGCTACCTACCGCCCCCAAAACGACATCATCGCCCACTGGGGGGCGATATCGCCCACTTTGAGAAACGCTGATCTATAATGTTGCTTATATGTATTTATGTACATCTCAAAAGTCAATAAATTAATTTGATTCGATTTGTCATCTGTAGTTACAGGTTGATTCATGACAACTGTTAAAATGGCGGGCCTATTGAAAATGAAACCTCTTATTGCAGTATTTTGTAATAGCTTATATTTTGGGTCATTTCACACTTTGCAAGCGATCAATTTATTGTTTTTTCTCTAGTAGCATCGGACCTCTGAAACCTCTTATTAAAAGACCCTAATATATAGTTTACGGTTGATACAGTGAACGCGCACGTAGGTGTAAAATTTATTTATTTTTTCACGAAAAAAAAAACCGTATAATATATGCGTTTCCGATAAGGAAAATCGAGCTGCTTGAGAAATTACGATTTACAAAACACTAAATCAACATAAATATTCATAAAAATATATAAATTCGACCTTCAATCCTTCTTGGCCGCCGCAATAACAACAAAAACCCAAACAGGTGAACACATTTCACAACACTACAATAATTATATAATTTCATAATTTTTTTTTCCACGAAACTTTCAATAATAGAAATAATTATAAAAAAACTGCGTTTTAACTTCCGTTCAGTCTTAGTTGGTGGAATCCACTTACATTCTTTAAATAACAGATGATTCTTGCCTCATTAATTAGTTTTGTCTGTCATGTCGTGTTCCTCTAGTTTCGTTTGTCCAGTCTTCTCTAGAATGATCTATCTAGTTTTCTTGTCTGCCCATTCTTATCGACAGACAAGATCTTGCTAATCTTGTCTTGCCTGCCTGATCATGCCTCTCTGGTCTTGCCTCTCTGATCTTGTCTGTCTGGTCTTTTCTGTCTGGTCTTGTCTTTTTCTTTTCAAGGGAGAGGGAATACCTTTTTACGTACAGCCCCTAGGACCAAATAGCCTAGCGAGTGTTGGTGTTAGCGTTGGTGTTAGTTGGTGTTGGTGGAGCTTGGTGTTAGCACCGGTCATACCCACTAAAATCCACACCCCTTTTTCCTTTTGTTCATTGCTTCTAGCATTCGCCGGAATATTGTCACGGAACCGCTTTCGCATTACATCGAGATATTCCGGAGCTTATTGTTAGTTGTATTTGTCTATCCGTTTGTCAAGGCAAATCTCTAATTCTTTTACGATTTTCCTTATAAACGAACTTTATACTTCCCATTTTCCATCCAGCATCTCGGCTATTATATTGTCCGTTGTAATTTGCCTTCCAATTTCCTGTTCCAATGCTTGCCCCTCTATGGCCAATTGCTGACACTGCATGCTTCGGCGTGCCCTCCTTCTCCCCACAGTGCTGCCATATGTTGGTTCTACTTTTCCCAATCCTTGCGAGATATGTTTCGAAGTTATCATGTCCCGTTAGGAACTGGGTTATTTAGTAGTCTAGGGCACCTTCTTTCCTTAGGGCCCAGAGAACAGGGTCTCGGATAATCTTCTGTGTCTAACAGTCATAGTTTTCCCAACGTTCCCTCCATGTTTTTAATGTGTTTTCTCGAGCTTCTTGCTTTTCACTCCTAATTTTCCCTACCGTTAGAGTTCGCTCAATAGTCAATAGGTCTATTGGTATTATTCCAGCTATCACGTTCATGACTTACGTTCTGCTAGTCCTATACGCTCTTGCGATTCGTATCCACGTCTTCCGCTGAATTTTCACTAGCTTCTCCCTATATTTTTTGTATCTTATTGCCTTTCCCCATACGGGTGCTCCATACAGTAGGATCGATTCGACGACCATGTTGAGTGTTTTTCGTTTAATTTCCAACGCACCTCCCACTCTCGGCATCAGTCTGGTGAGCGCTTTAACCGCGTTTTCGGCTTTGGTTACAGCATAATCCACGTGCGGCCCGAAGCTGATTCTTTCATCGAATGTTATGTCTAAGTATTTTAGGCTCCTTTAGAGATGAATTTCTTTCCGCAGCATTTCAAAGGCTACAGGCCCATATCTCTTCATTCCCACAAGCATAACCGCTTCCGTTTTATCCATAGCTATTTCCAGTCCCTTGGTTTGTATATAGGTGGCTATTCGGTTAAGAGCCTCGTTGGTTATTAACACTAGTTCACCTTCCTGTTTCGCCGTAGTCACTACCGCAATGTAGTCCGCATAAGCAATTATCGTTACCCCTGGGGGCATTTTTACTTTAATAGTTTCATCGAAAATATATTCCATAGTAGGGGTTCCAAGACAGATCCCTGCGGGACGTATGCTGTTACCTTAATTGTGACCTCAGGGTCTATTTCGATACTCCTGTTCTTGAGGTAGCTTTGTACTAAACGTATTAAGCTGGTTGTTACTCGTCTTCTCTCGAGCGCATCTAGTATAGCCGTCCATGGCACGGTGTTGAATGCATTTTTGACATCTATAGTCACCAATGCACATAGCTTTCTTGTAGTTCGTGTCTTTTAGGTTTCTCCTTCTGCAATTTCGAGCACCCTTCTGGCTGCATCGATGGTGGACCGCTTCTCCCGGAATCCATACTGCGTATCTGCTAAATCCCCTTTCGCTTTTATCTCTTGTGCAATTCTTTTAACTATTACTTGCTCCAGAAGCTTAGCTGCCGTATCGATCATGCATAGCGGCCTATACGATGACGGTTTTAGGCTTTCCTTATTAGGTTTTAGATTAATATAACTTTAGCTTTTTTCCATATTTCCCGGATCGTTCCAGTTTTCAGTATGTTGTTCATAACATGTGTAAACCTTTGTATATTCACTTGCCATAATTTTGATAATTTCTGGCGGGATTCCGTCTAGTCCAGGTGCTTTCCGAATCTTCATTTTATGAGCTGCGCTAATAATTTCCTCGTTTCTTGAAGGGCATATATTCTTCTACATCTTGGTTCACCCACTTCTTTTCTTCGTGTTGCGGGAACAGTCCTCTGACAATTCTCATTTTGTTTTCTGCGCTAATTGTCATCGGGGGAAATTTTAGCCTTTTCATGACAATGTGGTACCCTACACCCCACGGATCGTTCACCACCTCCTCACATAGGGCCTTTCTGCTGCTTTCTTTAGATTTTCTAATCATGTTACGGAGCTTTTTTTTCGTCTTTGTACTTGTTATGCTCTTGGATTGTCTCATTTGGGAGTTTCTTCTTATTGGTTCTAGTTAAGTTTAACACGCGTCTTGTGTTGTGGATATAGTTTTATCAGGTCTTCAGCTGTTACCACTTTGCATTTCTTCAATCCCTGGTTAACGTCAGCATGGAATTTTTAGTTTATCAAGCTTGACCAGTCTCCATTTGGGGGCAGGGTTCGCTCTATTTTGTACTCGTTTTCCACCGAGCGCGTAATACATGTAACGATAGTCAATGAGTGTTTGGTCCGGCAGTACTTTCCACTCTTTAACTTGACTATCTAGGTCTCCGGTGGCAAATGTGACATCTATTAGGGAGCTTTAATTTCCACTTCTATAAGTGGGTTCTTCGCCTTCATTGGCTATCACGAGATTATTTGCCACGGCCCATTCAGCGAGTAGGCGCCCTCTTTTATCATCTATTTTGGAACCCCACGCTTTTGCCTTTGCGTTGAAATCTCCAGCCACTAATTTCTCCTTGTTCGTTTGGCTTATGCTCTGCTGCAGTTCCTGTAGGTATTCTTCGAACTCTTCGTATGTACCATTTGGGCTTATGTAGCAGCTGTATACTCCGCCCCATTCCAGATCTACCCATGCGAACCCTTTGCCTTTGCATTGAACTTCCAGTTGTCGGTTGACCGTTATTGCCACATCGCAGTTTTGATCAGTATGCCACTTCTGGTTGTTATTATTGGCTATCCGTTTGTTGGGTTCACTTACTAGCACAATATCGATTTCCTTGTCTGTCTGGTCTTGTCTGTCTGGCCTTGTCTCTCTGGTCTTGTCTGTCTGGTCTTGTCTGTCTGGTCTTGTCTGTCTGGTCTTGTCTGTCTGGTCTTGTCTGTCTGGTCTTGCCTGTCTGGTCTTGTATGTCTGGTCTTGTCTGTCTGGTCTTGTCTGTCTGGTCTTGTCTTTCTGGTCTTGTCTGTCTGGTCTTGTCTGTCTGGTCTTGTCTGTCTGGTCTTGTCTGTCTGGTCTTGTCTATCTGGTCTTGTCTGTCTGGTCTTGTCTGTCTGGTCTTGTCTGTCTGGTCTTGCCTGTCTGGTCTTGTCTGTCTGGTCTTGTCTGTCTGGTCTTGTCTGTCTGGTCTTGTCTGTCTGGTCTTGTCTGTCTGGTATTGTCTGTTTGGTATTGTCTGTCTGGTCTTGTCTGTCTGTTCTTGTCTGTCTGGTCTTGTCTGTCTGGTCTTGTCTGTCTGGTCTTGTCTGTCTGGTCTTGTCTGTCTGGTCTTGTCTGTCTGGTCTTGTCTGTCTGGTCTTGTCTGTCTGGTCTTGTCTGTCTGGTCTTGTCTGTCTGGTCTTGTCTGTCTGGTCTTGTCTGTCTGGTCTTGTCTGTCTGGTCTTGTCTGTCTGGTCTTGTCTGTCTGGTCTTGTCTGTCTGGTCTTGTCTGTCTGGTCTTGTCTGTCTGGTCTTGTCTGTCTGGTCTTGTCTATCTGGTCTTGTCTGTCTGGTCTTGTCTGTCTGGTCTTGTCTGTCTGGTCTTGCCTGTCTGGTCTTGTCTGTCTGGTCTTGTCTGTCTGGTCTTGTCTGTCTGGTCTTGTCTGTCTGGTATTGTCTGTCTGGTCTTGTCTGTCTGGTCTTGTCTGTCTGGTCTTGTCTGTCTGGTCTTGTCTGTCTGGTCTTGTCTGTGTGATCTTGTCTGTTTAGTCTTGTCTGTTTGGTCTTGTGTGTCTGGTCTTTAATAGTTTGTGTGTAGCCTTATCTCTTAATATGTTTCGTGCGAAATTAAGTTGTGCAAAATTAATTTAATTAGAATAATTATCGAGCAATAATCATTAATTAAAATTTGCTTTAAGCGAAAATTATAAATAAAAAGAAGAAAAAAACACGGAACCGGAACCAATATTTTTACGTAATTAATCTAGAATATTTAATGATGTAGACATTCTAGACTAAATCAATTAATTATAATTTGATCGGCATATATTACAAACGTTATTTACAGAAGGTAGGAGAATAATTTCTTTGTAATTTTTTGTTTTAGCAGGTGTGTCTAGTCGGGATTTAGTTATTCAAACATCACATTCATTGTTTTTTTTTTCATTTTAACATCCATCCAAAGACAACAAAGACAACAAATTTTTTTTTTCGTTCTAATTTTAATGATCTTTGAGATCTTTTAACCCTTAACCACCTGCCATACGTCTCAGGTGAGAGAATCACTGCCACTTTGGGTCTGAAAGATGTATGTTAGGTGGTTAGGTGTTAAAGATCTTTGGAATGAGCGTGTATGGGCGGTAAATAAACGTTTAATTTTTATTTCTGTTGTCATGCATTATTAAGTTTCATTATGTGCGCCCATTAAATGAATTAAATAAATATTCCCATTTTTGTAGCGAAACTGTAAAACTGTAAAAAATAAACATAAAATCCAAACAAACTTTGTAACGACACTTAACGGCAACGCAGTAGAACTCTTATTATTATTTCCGTTTCCGTTAGTTCAGCCGGGCTCGGAAATTAATTCAATCCGCATATTTTATTGTGGAAGTCTGTAACCAGACACCACACATACATAACTGTACATCAAACTACATTGCAATAGGAAACGCGACCATACGCTGTATGACTGCGCGCTGTGACTATATTAAGTGTCCGAACACTTTTTATCTTATGTAATTAAAAACGAATTATATTATAAATAAAGAGATACGTTCACCTTAAGGCACCAACGTGCTCACGGGCGCGCGAAAAGAGGAAAAGAAAATAATTGCTAATACCGCAATGGAATTACTGGCGGATTTCATGTGGAGTTTCTTTCTCCCGTGCAGTTTCAGATTTTCTAATACACCAATGTATTGTGTACAACAGCAGTGCATGTACAACACCTGTATACAACAGGAGTGCATGGCTAAATGAACACGTCAATGTCACTGAATTATATTATATATTCCTAGCTGAGCTATTAACATAAATGTTAATGCATTTTCAATGTCAACTGTATTTTTTTATAACTTGTTTTTTGGTAATCTCTTAATTATTTTAATTTTTTTAAATTTATTTAATAGATTACAATCTAGTCTTTAGACTAATAAGTAATTTTAACTTAAATTTACTTTTACTTAAATTACTAGACCTTAAATTACTATAAAAAAAGAGCTTACATTTCTAGAAAAAAAAACTAAGACGTTGTCCACTGACGTCATCTTAGAATACGTAAAGGCGAATCACTTCGTGTATGTGTTCTTAGTTTGTAACATTGGCACTATATATAACACTAACTCGAAGGGTCTAGTTCTTTTGAGTTTTCGTAACAGGCCCGTGTTTTCTAGTAGCTGAACTGCTGCAACATTCGCATGGCGATAGAGTCTCTGCTCGTGAACTGCAGCGAGTTTTTTAATAATATTATCCAGAGTATCCACATGCAAGTCCCTATGGATATGGCAATTTCTAAAGTACCAAGGTGCCTTCACTACGTTCCTTAGTACTTTATTCTGAAACCGTTGCAACGCGTTGTATGATTTGGATGTTACTTTGTTTAGCACACCCCCAAAGTTGTACCATAGGTCCATATGGGTTTTAGTATTTGGTTTTAGTATTTTGTTATCTTCTTCTTCTTGGTGCAATATCCGCCTAGCTAATGTTGGCGATCATCCCCGCTATAATAACTTTATTGACAGCAGCACGGAACAACTCGACTGATGTCTTTCCATACCACTGTCTAAGGTTCCCCAACTATGAGGTTCGTTTTCTCCCAGGTCCTCTATTAACATTGATCTTGCCTTGTATGCTGAGCTGCAGTTGGCGTTATTTATTATTTCGCATAATGTGTCCCAGTTAAGAGAGCTTCCTTATCTTGATGTTTGGCATGACTTCGATCTTCTTTCCCATTATTCTCAGAACCTCTTCGTTCGTTATTCTGTCAACCCAACTAATCCGCAGAATTCTACGATACAACCACATCTCAAAGGCGTCGATCTTCTTCGAGGATGCTTCTGTTAAGGTCCATGCCTCGATACCGTAAAGCAAAACCGAAAATACATAGTATTTCACAATACGTATTTTTAACTTCAGGCTAAGATTGTGACTGCACAGCACGGATCTCGTTCGTATAAAGGCTGCGATTCTTGTCTTTATTTCCGCCGAGTGGTCCCATTTCTCGTTCATGTTGCATCAGAGATATGTGATGCGCTGTACTCTTTCGATGCTGTGTTGTTTGCGTACAGACCAGACCACTTTGCATATCAACATGTACTTCGTCTTGCTTGCGTTGAGTTTGAGGCCATATTCTTCACCAGCTTCAGCTATTATGCTTAATAAACTCTGCAGTCCTTCAGGTGTGTCTGCAATCAGCAAGGTGTCGTCTGCGTGACGGATGTTGTTTATTGTTTCGCCGTTTACAATAATGCCTTCCTCCATTTCATGCAGGGTATCTTTAAATAGTTCTTCTGGATATACGTTAAAAATGAGTGGTGACAGAATACAACCTTGACGTACTCCACGTAGGCTTTCGATTTCGTCAGTGTGACTATCCTCTGCCCTGACAGTCGCTCTCTGCTTCCAGTCAAGCAAGGTTACCGATTATTCTGATGTCCTTGTCGTCCATTCCGGTGTTCTTAAGTATTCCAAACATCTTCTGGTGTTTTACTTTGTCAAACGCCTTTTCAAAGTCTATACGTTCTAGTTAACATCTCTGCATCGCGAACAATAGAACCTGAGCGGCAAAGAGGGCATCTCTGGTTCCAAGACCTCGTCGACCTTGTGAAACCAAATTGGGTGTGACCTATTTGTTCTTCGAGTTTGTAGTATATGCGCTCATGGAAGTTATGCTCCTTGAATATGCTCCTTGAGGAAGAGTTTAAGTGCATGGCTCATGATACTGATAGTTCGGTATTCTCCACATTTCGTTGCATTCATTTTTTTTGGGTGAAGTTATGAATGTTGACTTGAGCCAATCCGATCGAATATTTCCGGAGTCGTAAATACCGACTTTGGTTGTATAGGAAAAGTTTATTTTGTATCGATAGAACTGAATTCCTACCTATTAACCAATACATTTCTTTATATCGAATTTCTAAAGTTTCTTATTTCTTTTTGATATGTGCATTGCAGCGCAGCTTTGCATCGAGAGTCATGCCAAGATACTTTGCAGTATTTGCGTAAGATAATTGGATGTTATTAATGGTAAGTGGGTAGCACTTTGATTCTTTATTTGTGAAATTCACATGGACTGATTTAGTTTCTTTTAATTTAATTCGGCATTTTTTTGTCCACTCGTGGATATAATTCACGGAAGTTTGTATTTTCTCTGTTGCTGCTTGGTGAGTTTCTCCAATAGCTAGAATAAAGGTATCGTCGGCGAAGGTCGCCATAGTAATGTGTTCTAGTTGTGGAATATCACAAATGTAAAGTAAATATAGCGTAGGACACAAAACGCTTCCTTGTGGTACCCCAGCTTTATTTTCTTTGATTTCTGAGGCATCTTCTTGCCTTATTCTAAAAGATCTTTTTGATTTGACAGGTATAAAATCAGAAGATCGGAAAACTGTTTTTGTACAATTTTTTATATAAGTTTATATATAAGACAATTATTTGAAATTAAAAAAAATGTATATCAAGTTAGAAATAGTCAAAATTTTCAAAATATGCTGATTAGATTCACATGTAGAAAAGCCTTTATAAAACATGAGGTAAGCACAATAAAAGTTAGACAAAACTAGACAAGACTGGATAAGACTGGACAAGAGTGGAAAACACTGGACAAGACTAGACAATACTTGTCAGAACAAGACTGGACAAGGCATAACAAGACTGGACAACACTGAACAAGAATGGATAAGACTGGACAAAACCAGACAAGGCAGGACAAAACTGGACAAGACTGGACTAGACAAAATTCGACAAGACTGGACGAGCCTGATCGACTGGACAAGACAAGACCAGACCAAACAAGACCAGACAAGACCGGACAAGACCAGACAAAACGGGACAAGACCAGAGAAGATCAGACAAGACCATACAAGACCAGGCAAGCTGAGACAAGACCAGACAAGGCCAGACAAGGCCAGAATACCAAACAAGACCAGACAAAACCAGACAAGACCATACATGTAATTCTAAGCTCGTATCTCCTACGTGCAATTGCTTCGCAGTAGAGAAAGATGTCATGTTCTGCAACTTCCACTTTCACTTCCGAGAGCGTGTCCTACTTAAGTCCAATATTTGTGTCCTATCCAACAGGGTGTGAGGTCTGTTCAGGTTCTGTGTCCTATCCAACAGGGTGTGAGGTCTATGTAGCCCCACGCTAAAGAATTTGCAAAAATAATGAGAAAAAAATCGCGAAATAGTTCTGTTTGCAGTTCCTGGTAGAACTCTTAGAGTTCTATCGAAAATCCTCATAACATTTTTCTCCGAAGTTAAAAAATCGAGAGATATGGGAAAATTAGACTTCACCGATGCGACGAAGCAAGGAGAAAATAATCGCGCAATAGTTCTGTTTGCAGTTCCTGGTAGAACCCTTATTTTTAACTTTGAAGAAAAATGTTATAAGGATTTTCGATAGAACTCTAAGAGTTCTACTGGAAACTACAAACAGAACTGTCGCGCGATTTTTTTAAATTTTCATTCAAAATAATGGGTCCCTTATTATTGCAAATATCTTTTGAACTAAGGTTTTTAATAAAAAATGACAAAGGGTTCTTTGATAGAACTCTTAGTGTGCTATTCAGATCCGCGAATATAACTGTTTGTGCAAGTTTCAAAATTCAATTTTTTTTGCAAAATGTCAATTTTTGCAGAACTTTTTGCAATATTGGTCAAGTACTCCAGAACTATGGTCGAGGCACAGGAATATGTAAAAACCGCACAGTTTTTCTCAAAAGTGGTTTCTAGCTCAATTTTGGTATTTTCCATTAAAATCAATTCTCAATTTTTTCGCGAAATTCTGCAGAACTATTGAAATTTTGCACAAAGTACTCTAGAACTATTTCATATCTGCCGGGAACTCCGATGTAATGTTATATTTTTCCAAATTCGGTTGCTAACTTCACAGGACTTGTGAGGTCTAGGTAACCCCACGCAAAACAGAGTGCGAGGTCTATGTAACCCCATGCTAAACAGGACGTGAGGTCTATGTAACCCCACGCTAACGCCAACACTTGGAGGAGAGGGTGGGGTACAATAGATCTATAAAGGTCGCAGTACAAGTCGTCACCACCATATCTACAATCTACAATCTCTACAACCCCACGCTAAACAGGGTGTGAGGTCTGTTTAGCGTAGGGTTACATAGACCTCACACACTGTTTTGCGTGGGGTTACATAAACCTCACACTCTGTTTTGCGTATGGTTACCTAGACCTCACACCCTCTTTAGCGTGGGGCTACATAGACCTCACACCCTGTTGCATAGGACACAAACATAGGACATAAATAGGACACCCTCTCGGAAGTGGAGGTGGCGGTTCCAGAACATGACATCTTTCCCTACTCTTCGCAATGGAAGTTTGTATGAAAGGCAGTATCATCCTCCTCATAGCATAGTCTGCATAGTGGTTCATCTTTGCAGATCCAAATTTTGTGCAGATGTTCTCGTAAAGGGCAGTGTCCTGTGAGTAGGCCTGGCACAATTGTAATCTACTTCCTTAACATTTGCAGAATTTCATCAGTCAAGGAAACCGATGAATTTTCTAGCATTCATTTGCTGTGTTTCTGACCATTTGTTTAATCCCATTGTATTTCGGGCCATGGTAATGGCTAGCCATGGTGTTTGATTTATTAGCACCATTTACTAACCTAACCTAACCTGTCTGATATTTCGTTTCCTACCAGGTCCTCTGTGGCTCGGTACCCAAGCAACAAAGGTGACCCAAGTCACCTTTTTGTATCTTGCTAGAGCCTTAAGGTTCTGAAGGTAATTCCATGTTGTTTAAGATTTAATTTCAAAGCGGCTCTGGCGTCAACGATACTGACGCGGCGACATAGCGATAGTATTATGCACAAATTAATCGTATGAGGCGCAATTCGAGCGCAGCGACACTGATGCGAAACTTTCACATTTTCACGGACAGTCAAAGTAGATTTCCAAGCAGCGCGGCTCTGGCACACTGACGGCAGCAACACTGACGCACTGACGCTGAGTGCGTCAGTGTCGCTGCCGCTCGAATGGCGCCTAATACTTTTCCATAGTGCATAATATTATCGCTATGTCGCTGCGTCAATATTGCTGCGTTAGTGACGCCAGAGCCGCGTTTCTCGGAAGTCTACCTTGACTGTCCGTGAAAATGTGGAAGTTTCTACTTTTGTAGGCTGTCTTTAGATGTTCACAGGCACAGATCGCGATGGCGTTTACTTTTGCTTGGAATGTCGTGGCATGTCATCCCAGGAGGAGCAAAGAAAAACTATACCTCAGAGATGGTTCGTAGATTACTGTGCCAGTTACACTCTCCTTTTTGGAGCCTCTATATCACTGTATCCTGATCAGTTTCTTGCCTTCTGCCCAACGTAGTTGTGTTTTGAAGGGTAGATCGAGTGATAGCCTTTTTGACATTAAGTCGAAGTTAATCTCTCTCTAGTCTTTTACTTCATGGCTGAAATGTCGTGAAATGTTGCTGTTTTATTATGTCATAGCGAAATGAGTTAGCGATCTTCCTCCATTTACCCCTGTCTGCCGCCGTACTTATCTCTTCATGTAGTGGTGTCCCGGTGATCTCTTGCACCTAGTCGATCCAGCGTTTTGGAGAGCGTCTCCAAGGTCGCATACCTTCAATTTTCCCTTAGATGACCAGTTTTTCGAGATTGTCACCCATTCCACGACTCTTCTTCTTCTTCTAGTGCCTATTCGTTTCGAATATTGGCGACCATCCTGGTTATGATGATCTTGTTGACTTCTGCTTTAAACAGTTATGTGCTTGTTTTTGAATACCATGTCTTTAGGTTCTTGAGCCATGATATCCTTCTTCTTCCGGGCCCTCTCGTTTCACGATTGACGTGTCCAAAATATTTAAGTATTCGTCGATGGATAACGGTTGATAGTCTTATGTCAATGTCGAGTTCTTTTAGAATAGATACATTAGTTCTATACGCCTTCTCCTAGCCTTCTCCACGTCCACATCTCGAAAGCGTCGATTTTCTGCCGATCTACTGATTTCAGAGTCCTTGCCTCGGCTCCGTATAGTGCAATTGAAAACACCAGTGTGTTGACGAGCCTTCGATTTGTTTCTTACGCGATGTGGTCATCTTTCCATACTTTGGTTAGTTTCGTCATGGTTGTTTTCGCAAGAATTATGCGTTTTCTAATTGCTGTGGACGTACTGTCGTCACTATTTATACAGGAGCCTAGCTAAATTATGTTGTCGACGTTTTATACATTCTTCTTCTTCTTCTTCTTGTTTCGAATAGGCCTACTTTGGATCACGCTTGTTCAACTGTTGGGCTTTGATCTTTGCCCAGTATTGTCTCATCTTCTGCCGGTGTAACTCCTTTCTCTCTTCTGTCCAGGGGGTACCTTTCCTTTGGGATTTTTCCTGAAATACATGGACTTCCTTCAGGGTGCGTCTCACAGACTGTCTGTTTTGGAGATCTGTTATTCCCAATTCTTTAATATCCTTCTAGGTTTCTGTCAACCGAGTGGTACCAACCTTCTTGTTTTGCCAGAAGGTGAACAGACGGTTGGTTAGTCGGTTTGGAGGCAATCTTGCAATGTGGCCATAGAAAGCTAACCTTCTTTTCCTTGCACAATCAGAGAGCCTCTCAATATGTTCGTAGAGCTCAGAGTTATGTCACCTTCGGAATTCGCCATCTTCCTTTACCGAGCCTAGGATCTTCCTGAGGATTTTCCTCTTTCTGACTTCCAATTTCTCTACTAGACCTCTTCGGTTCAAGGAAAGACACTCCATGAAGACCTATATGCGCTTCTGATCGTAAGACTGATGTGTAGTGCTTAAGTTTCAGGTTGCGTGACAGTCATTTCTTATTGTTGGTGTCCTGATTTCTTCTTCTTAATGGTGTTACAGTCCTAGTAGGACCTGGACCTCCTCCCACATCCTACACTTGTGCTTGGTGTCTTGATATTAGACACAAGTGTAGGGAGCCCTTACAGTTTTTAACGTGGTTGGCGAGCCACTATTCGGAAAGGTTTCGAAGCAGATTTTTACTGTCATGACTTTGCCAAAGCCATCTACAGGAGAACGGTGGCTTATTTTTACAATGTCTAGGATTTGAACCCGCGACTTGCGGCTCCGAAGTCTGACACTTTGATTATTGGACACCTTGGCATCGCCCTGTTTCCTACGTTCATTATATTGGGTGGATTTTCTCTCCTGTTGCCACGATCTACCGCGATCAGCTTTGTTTTTTGGTGATTTATCTAAATTCAGAATTTTGATCTTTTTTCTCGACTCTTCCCAGAAGTTAGGTAATTTCTTCTTCATTTTGTGCCATGATTGTGGTATCGTCGGCAAACCGTAAGTTGTTTCTTTTCCTACCGCCAATGACTATTATAAGAGACTATATATAAGAGATCCTCTTAGTATAAACTCACCGCATATATTGAATAGTAAGCGTGATATGACGCATCCTTGCGGAACTGCTCGTCCTATTCTAACGGGCCTTGAGTTTCTTTCCACGATCTTGATGATTTCTTTGCTGTTGTCATATAAAGTTTTTTAGCAGAACGAGAAGGTGGGCAGAGGTTCACATGTCTAAGAGGGCATTCCATAATTGGTGCCAGTTTACACAGTCAAACGCTTTGCTGAAAACGAGGAAGCACAGATGTGATGTGGGCTTTGCAAATTCTCTGTTTTTTTCAATAATTTGCCGTAGATTGATGATCTGCTCTCGAGAGCCTTTCTTATTCTTTACGTGCCATGTCCTCCGAGGACGTCGGCGATCATCATTATGATTTTTATTTTATCAACAGCGGTACGAAACAGGCTAGTAGAACTGACACCTTACCACTCTCTCAGGTTTTTCAACCAGGACGTGCGTCTTCTTCCTGGACCTCTTCTACCTTGGATTTTGCCTTGCATGATATTCTGCAAGATACGGTACTTTTCCCCTCTCATAACGTGTCCAAAATATTCCAGCTTGCGTTTTTTGATGGTAAACATGACTTCGAGTTGCGAGCGCTTCTACCACCTACGAATCCACCTTGTTCCTGTGGAATTTGTCGGTCTAAGAAGCTTCCGAGTCGTTGTAGCAGAATTATTATGAGCAGATTAAAGGTAGACTTCCGAGCAAAGCGGCTCTTGCGTCACTAACGCAGCGATACTGACGCGGCGACATAGCGATAGTATTATGCACTATAGAAACGTATGAGGCGCCATTCGAGCGCAGCGACACTGACGCATTGACGCTGAGCGCGTCAGTGTCGCTGTGCTCGAATGCGGTCTTATAAGTTTCCATAGGGCATAATACTATCGCTATGTCGCCGCTTCAGTATCGCTGCGTTAGTGAGGCCAGAGCGGCTTTGCTCGGAAGTCTACCTTAATGCGATAATTCTATAATTCCTGCATATCTGGCTTGATCCTTTTTTGTGCAGTTGAATCAAGATAGATATATTCCAGTCAGTTGCCCATACATTGTTGCAGCTTGCCCACAAGAGGTGGATGCCTTTTGGGGACAGCTGGTTTAGCATTTCTCCACTAATATATTTTTATTGTTCTTGAGCATGTTGATGGCTTGCTCAACTTCAAGTTTTAAGATGTCAGGTTGCTGTTCTACTTGTGTGATGGGTGGGAGACGAACTGTTCCCTGACGATGATCTTCATCCGCGTAGAAGTACTGTCTCCACACCTCTACTACGTGGTCTGTTAGAGAAGTATCCGAGCTTTAGCCGGTAAAAAAAAACTGGCATACCTGGCGCGTTGGAAACTTAATCACCCTCAAAGTAGTCTCCTTGGGACTCCACACACTTCTCCCAGCGGTGCCGCCTATGTTGGAAGCATTCCGAAAAAGACTCTTTCGGAATCGAATTTAGCTCGGCTAAAGTCGTTGCAGCCATAACATCCTCTCTTGTCTGAAATCGCGTTCCTTTCAATAGCCTCTTGACTTTGGGGAATAGCCAGAAGTCGCAGGGGGGCATATCAGGAGAGTAAGGAGGAGCCTGTCAAACCAGAGGAGTCTGGTTTCTCGCCAAAATATTGAGAAACAAGTGCCAAAAATGTGCTGGAGCATTGTCGTGATGGAGTCGCCAATTTCCTGATGACCACAACTCTAGTCGCTTGCGCCACGTATGCGACGTAGGACATCCCTATAGTCGTTTCGTCATTTTACTTTCATTGAAAAACCGACGAAAGCAATACACTCTACGTTACTTGAACACTGCTCGACAGCAACTGACGCTATCTACAGGCGGAAAAACCTAACCTGATCTAACCTAACCTAACCTGACGCTATCTACAGGCGGGAAAAAAATCACGCATGCGCACGAAGGTTCAAGGTCGGCATGCAAGCGCGCTTGATTCCAATCCAACAGGTTTTCAAAATAAAAAATAAGGTCGGATACTTTTCTAACAGACCACGTACGTCGCCGATGTTGGTTATGACTTTTCCATCCCTGTTTTCTATTTTCCACGTTCTTGGTTTGAACTCTCTCGTGATTGCTTCGATTCTTTGGAATAGATCGCGTGTTTCGTTCGTGTTTGCCATCTCTTTGCATGTTTCACGTGTGTTCGTTCATATCTTATCTATTTTTTTATTCTTATCTATTTCGCGGCTTAAAGTTTGATATTCTATCTTCTGTTCTTCGGTTACTACACCTGTCTGCCGGTCTGATGGTTTTTCTTCTCTTCGCTACATTTAAGGTTTCGTCAGTCATCCATTGCTTGTTTTTACCCTTCGAAGATTAATATTAGGATATAAATATTCTATTTAGGAAAAATATTTGAACGCAATCTGACATCCATGAGACACACGGGAATGTTTTTTTTTTATATATAATAATATGCTAGTTAGCAGTTTTAATTGCAAGTCTATTAGTAGTTAATTTGCATGCAAATACACTCTCAACTTCCTATAAAAGCGACCAGAAAAAACAATATTACGCTCGCTACAATTAACATTTGAATTTTTCCACGAGTCACATCACGAGTTCATAAAACGTGCGAGTTTACTTAATTACAAGAAAATGTATCGGATATAAAGGTGGTGCAAATCTACATTTTATATTAAAATTAATATCTACACTGTACTCTAGTATGCGAATATTTATTCCTTAAGTTTGTTTAATTTTAAATTGGTAAAACCATACAACATTATATATAAACTTAATAAAGACGGAACAAAGCTTGAATATATAAATATACTCAACCTTTCCGGAGCTCTATAATACTAATGAGTCTCTTTGGGACTACCAAAAAACTTGAAAGCTATAGAATAACTGACTTAAGTTTAATTTAAGCCGATTGCTAATTTATTTATTTAAAAATCTATTTTTGTTATCTGCGGCCGAACAATGTTTCCTGTGCGCAATCGAACAATAACGTCAACCATTTCGAATAAAACCAATATTACAGCAAAAAAAAAAAAATTGAGGACAATGTTGCACGTCTTCGTTCTTTTTTCACGCTTTCTTCGTCAATAGACATCGTGTCGTGTCGTCTTGTTTGCAGTGCGGAAAGTAAGTAGGTTTGACAATGAGAATAATTAGAAAATCTTATTTTTTTTTCCGTGAAATTACGAATTGGAATACTAAATTATTAACATGATCATGGGCTTTTATATTCTTGCATATCTAGTATCTGTCTAAAATTACCCAAAACTGTCTAAAACTATAGACTAAACTGTCTAAAACTATCTGTGTCTAAACATTTCTAGTTTTTTTATTTAGTCATGTTATCTAGTTTTCGTTACTTTCCATTTCTCTAATCTATTCAATATTTAATAATAATATACCGGGTGAGTCAGAACACCACTGACAAACTTTCAGGGCCGATTCTATGATCAAAAATAAACATAAAACTCTTAATAAAGAGTTTTCCAATAAGAGGTTTCATTTTCAATAGCCCGCCATTTTAACAGTTGTCATGAATCAACCTGTAACTACTTGATAGATGACAAGTAAAAACTACGCCATTAATATAAATGGAACGATATCCGCTTCAACAACGCATTGAAATTATTTAAATTCACTGCAAAAAAAAAATTCAGAGCAAATATTTCGCGGTCACAGTTCGCAAAACTAAGGCATTTTTTGTTCGTCGCCAAGCACCTTCTCGGCCAGAAATTGTGAAATTGGTGGACAAGTCTGAGCTGTTGGAACAATCGAAGTGATGTGAAGTGCAATTAGTGATGTGAAGAATGCGCGTATGTAGTCTGAATTCATCTGCCGCTTCGCGGTGGACAACCTAATCCAACCTGGGTTGAACCAACGGTCCTTACCTCATTGTCTTATTTTGGATCGAGAGTTAGCGCTGCCGCGCGTATGTAGTCTTGATTTATTTGCCGGTACGCGGTGTGCAACCTAAACTAATCAGGGTTAAACCACTCTGAATGTTATTGTAGCCCATAGTGAACGACGTATTTTGCATAATGAGTCTTAAGGCTTTTAAAGTTCAGTTAACACAAGAACTCACTCCTGTCGACCAGCAACAAGAACTCTGATTGGGTCCTTGAAATGCATCTGATCCGGAATTTCATCGAAAAATCATCTTAAGAGATGAGTCATTTTCACCTTGGAGGCTATTTAACAAGCAAAATTGTCGCATCTAGGGCTCGGAAAACGGAAAGAATTATTGTTGAAGAGCCTCTGTATCCACATCGTGTGTCTGTTTGGTGCAGTTTTTGGTTTCTGGCGGGGTCATTAGACCTTATTTTTTCGAACTATTTCGAAAAAGTAAAAAATAAGGTCTAATGACCCCGCCAGAAACCAAAAACTGCAACAAACAGACACACGATGTGGATACACTATTTTACCTTACTATTTCGAAAATAAGGCTGAAGTAACTGTTTGGTCTTGTCTGGTCTTGTCTTGGTCAATAATTACTTCACACCATTATATATTGTCCAGTTAAATAGATATAGAAAATTTGTTGAATCGATTAAACACATTTTGCAATCGACAACTTTCCTTTGCGGGTGCAACGGAAAAATTCGAAACAAAATTATTATTTTCATGCGGTTTAGAACATTCGCAACGATATTGACTTGCGGGAAAATTATACCCATTCAGTAATTGCATTGCTTATATGGTCGGTCCAGTCCGTTTGCTTTCACTTTATATATCCATCATCGTATTAAGTATGCATCTACAACCAAACCGAGGGATTACGTAAGGTTTTGGGCGAGCGTAAGTTCGGATTGCATAAATTAAATAACTCTGTTTAAATGCCGGCTGTTTATTTATACAAACACGTTACGTGTACGTTGGAGTGTTAAATTAGTTTTTGTTGTGGCTGATGCTCCCGCGGGTTATTTGGCATTTGTGAGGTGAATGTTTTTTTTTGATAATTGAGCGTGTGTGTGTTTATTTAATTTGCACGCTTTCGTTTCATTAATGTCTGTTGGTTTTGGGTGTTGCTCAAGACCGTCGGTTTAGTATTCCGACGACACATTTCTTTTAAATTTCTAATGTTTTATTTCATTTTCGAAGAAAGCGTGTTTCGCTTCCATCGGAAGGAAACATTTGCATTTCGATTTTGAATTCTTGTGTAATCTGATCGGCCTTTTCATAAAACATTTCTCGCCGTACAACAAACACAATTATAAAACACAAGTTTTTATTGTCAGACTTTCGTTCTTTCGTAATCGGAATTTTCGTTTAAAAAGAAATAAATATTGTGAATATTATTACAGACCATGCTGATATTTGACTGATAACGTCTATTATCAAGGGTCGTGTAACGGTTTTTCTAATGTTTTGCAAAATTTTATCAAAACACGATATAGCCAAAATAAATAAAAATCTAAAGAATAAGAAGATGAGACTACACTGGCAAGACTGGATAGAATAGACTGAACAGACCAGACAAGACAGACAAAACTAGACAGACAAAACTAGACAGACAAGACTAGACAGACAAAACTAGACAGACAAGACTAGACAGACAAGACTAGACAGACAAGACTAGACAGACAAGACTAGACAGACAAGACTAGACAGACAAGACTAGACAGACAAAACTAGACAGACAAGACTAGACAGACAAGACTAGACAGACAAAACTAGACAGACAAGACTAGAGAGACAAGACTAGACAGACAAAACTAGACAGACAAGACTAGACAGACAAAACTAGACAGACAAGATTAGACAGACAAGACTAGACAAACAAGACTAGACAGACAAGACTAGACAGACAAGACTAGACAGACAAAACTAGACAGACAAGACTAGACAGACAAGACTAGACAGACAAGACTAGACAGACAAGACTAGACAGACAAAACTAGACAGACAAGACTAGACAGACAAAACTAGACAGACAAGACTAGACAGACAAGACTAGACAGACAAAACTAGACAGCCAAGACTAGACAGACAAGACTAGACAGACAAAACTAGACAGACAAGACTAGACAGACAAAACTAGACAGACAAGACTAGACAGACAAGACTAGACAGACAAAACTAGACAGACAAGACTAGACAGACAAGACTAGACAGACAAAACTAGACAGACAAGACTAGACAGACAAGACTAGACAGACAAGACTAGACATAGAAGACTAGACAGACAAGACTAGACAGACAAGACTAGACAGACTAGACAGACAAGACTAGACAGACAAGACTAGACAGACAAGACTAGACAGACAAGACTAGACAGACAAGACTAGACAGACAAGACTAGACAGACAAGACTAGACAGACAAGACTAGACAGACAAGACTAGACAGACAAGACTAGACAGACAAGACTAGACAGACAAGACTAGACAGACAAGACTAGACAGACAAAACTAGACAGACAAGACTAGACAGACAAGACTAGACAGACAAAACTAGACAGACAAGACTAGACAGACAAGACTAGACAGACAAGACTAGACAGACAAGAATAGACAGACAAGACTAGACAGACAAGACTAGACAGACAAGACTAGACAGACAAGACTAGACAGACAAGACTAGACAGACAACACTAGACAGACAAGACTAGACAGACAAGACTAGACAGACAAGACTAGACAGACAAGACTAGACAGACAAGACTAGACAGAAGATTGTGGAAGAGTTAACTGACAGAAACTTTACCCCATACCTGTTGTGGCTAGTGCGCAGCTACCTCTCAAATAGAAGAATACAGATGAAATCCGGAAATAAGGTCGTCGAAAGCGAAGTAAATTGTGGTGTTCCACCGGGCTCGGTTATGGGCCCTACACTGTGGAATATTCTAGACGATGGCGTGTTAGGTCTCGTTTTCCCCGCTGGGGTGGATATAGTAGGATTCGGCGACGCTACAGTCGCAACAGGGAAAATTGAAGAAGAACTGATGAGAAAGGCAAACATCGCCATCAAGCAGGTCGGTGAATGGCTAGAGCGAGAAAAACCTTAAGCTGGCCCCTGAAAAAAACAGAAGCCGGCAACTTCTCACTGGCAACAGGAAAAAACACCGAAACAATAAGTCAAGTACCTAGGCATGACTATTAACCAAAAACTGTATTTCAAAGCATACGTAAAGAAAACTGCAGAAGAAGCCCTTAAAAATTACATTGGCCCAATTGCCTAACACTTTCTTCTTCAGTTGCCTTACACCTATGTGCGTTGGCGAATTATCATTTATTAATTAATTGTTAATGTTTTGTTTATTGCTGCTTGGAACATGTCACAAACTTTTTGATTCCGGTCCAGTTTCCGTCCGATACCCCTTCTGCCTTCTATCTTTCTTTCGAGTATGAGCTGGGGAATTCAATATTTTGGCTCCCTTAGTATGTGACCCAGATACCCGATATTGCGATGCTTTATGGTATTCAATAGTAATCTGTAAACTCCTGCCCTTCTCAGTACCTCCTCGTAGGTGTACATCTCGAACGCCTCAATCTTGTTGCTATTTTTATCGTCCAGGTTTCTGCTCGATGCAGTAGGACTGGCAAAACGTAGCATTTGACCATTCTGGGGCGGATTTCTAAATTTAGGTTTCTATCACATAGCAAGGGACGTAGTTTGTTGAATGCGTGTCTGACTTGTTCTACCCTACTCTTGATCTCCTGCAGTGGGGCCCATCTGCCGCTTACTAGTGTGCCTAGGTACAGTAAATGCCTAGATAGTTCTTTCGATTGTTTCTCCTCTACCGTGATGGACACTCCTGCCGGATTATTACGGCTTATAACCATGAATTTTGTTTTGGATCTGTTCGTCCTTAGTCCGGCCTCTGACCCCTTTCTGTTTATGTTGTTCATTAGTAACTGTAGGTCTTGCTGGTTGCTTGCTGCCGTCAATCGTTGCGTATCTTATATTTTGTCTTATGTTTATTGTGGTATTGTTGCTGGCATCGTCCCGATAGAATGCAAAATCCACGAGAGAGTTCAATATATAAGACAAGGAGCTGAGCAAATAGGGCAAAAAGCAAAATAGTAGCAAACTACCAAATGCTTGAAGAGTGGCAAAAGTCATGGAGCGTGTCCAAAACAGGACATTGAACAAGACTATTGATCCCAAAACTGAAACCCTGGCTAACACGGAAGCATGGAAAGATAGCCTACCATCTGACACAGGCCATCAGCGGCCACGGATGCTTCAGGAAGTATCTACATAGTTTTGGCAAGTGACGCAATGTGTGTTTACTGCGGCGACGTGGACAGTGCACTTCATACCGTGTTTTAATGCAGTAGGTGGATATCCGAAAGGGACAGATGGAAGGAACAGACAGGCTTCAACCTAGAGGTTCAAACACTGGTAGACGTTATGCTAAGATCACCAGAGGACTGGACATATACAGGGATAATGAGGACATACGTGACATCTTGACACAAGAAGAACAAGACAAACCTAAACTACAGAAAATTAAACCAAAACCATAGAGTTAGCTTCCCGAACCACTAAACACTGCAGTGAAAGGGGGACGTACGGAAAAAAATGTAGATGCCAAGAACGGAGCGGCGAAATCCTTGAGGTTAATGCTGTGTAAAGGTAGGCATCCACATTTCCGCATCGTACGTATCGGACGCTTCGCATCAAACGGATTATTTTTTTGCAGCGCGTCCACAGTATCGGCAGCGATCGGCTTTGCCGACGCAACTACTAGCAAATACCATATTCTGTATGACGTCATCGGCACGCATCGTAAAAGTTGCCCCTCGCAGCAACGGCATCGGCATAGCCGACGGGTAGATTCATGCGATCCGTACGATGCGGAACAGTGGACGCACTTGTATTACTTTCTATAAAAAGAATACTGCGATCCGTTTGATGCGATGCGTCCGATACGTACGATGCGGAACTGTGGACACCTACCTTATAGAGCGATTCCAGGATATTCGTGATTCCGGGGGGTCTACTTGTCAGGTTAATGATACGCCTGCTACGCCCCCTCCCACAAAAAAATACAAGACGAGACTATACAAAGACAGACAAGATTAAACAGACAAAACTAGTCGAATCTTATCTATACTCTGTCCGGTGAGAGAATGCAGCTGTACTGCGCCGAGGTATGAGGGTCAAGGGACGCGCCGAGGTACGCGCAGATTAGTTTGAGTTAAGAAATATGCGTCAGTTTTTCAAATACGGATAACTAAACACCGCGCACTCGAAATACAATTGTGGTATGCGCAGGACAATGCTAAACTCTTCGAGACGGGATGCATTCTCTCGCCGGACAGAGTATAGTCTCTATCTAGTATTTTCTATTTAGTCTTTTATCAAGAATAGGCTTTTTGTTTATCTAGTTTTATTTGGATTAGTCTTGTCTAAACAACAAAACCATATAGATAATACTAGTTAAAGAATAATACAGACGTAGGGCCTGACAAAAAGACTAGATCGAGAGAATTAGATATAGGAGGCATCATAAACATATTTTTCTGTAAATATTTGACCCGACCTTTAAATTTACAAGTCGGCATCAAATTTAGAACATGTCGATTATTTTAATTTGAAACGAGTTTTCTAAATCTAGTAGTTTGTGCTAAAAGTCATATTTTTTCATCTACTTTCTAATTATCGATTTTTTTCCATTTTAAAAAATGTTACATTATTCATAAATTCGATAATTTTGTTCGTTTCGAATATATAAAACCCACTTACGTAAAAATCATCGGTTGCAATACAAATGGATTTGTGGCATATTTTTTATCCAATGGAATTTAGAATATTTAGAATTTTTAAAATAGGAACGTATTATTTCATCCATTTAACATAATATGTTATAATAAATCCATGAATATAATATAATATATTCATGGAATATTATAAACTAAATGTTTCTTTCATTTATTTAATTTTAGAAGTTACATAAGATTTAATTTATATCTTGCAATATTTAGATTAAAATAAAAAAAATTATATAAAGATGAAAACGATCAAATTTACATAATTATAATTATTTATCTTTCACATTTATTTCTTAGTTTTTAAAAATTAAAATATTTCAAAAAAATTAGAAATAGAAATAGAAATGTCTTGTTTTCTTTTAAATAATTGGATAATAAAACGAATGAAACGTTCACCAGGGGCGGTAGAAATTTCTTCACTACATCGATTTAGCTTCTAGTTTTATTTCAAATTTCACTAAATTTCTAGCCATTTACTGCTTTTTCAATATTTCAAATGTGATAAAACTGAACCGCACCTTCGCTTTCGTGTAGAAAAACATTGTATAACAACTCAATCAACTGAACAAAACTAAAAACTAGCAATAAATAAGATAACAAAACAGACAAAACTAGAATTAAAAAGAATAATAACACTGAATAAATAAATGCGGCTAGGTAGTCTAGACTACATTGACAAGCCAGATAAGACCAGATGGACAAGACTAGACAGACAAGACTAGACATACAAGACTAGACAGACAAGACTAGACAGACAAGACTAGACAGACAAGACTACCAGACAAGACTGGACAGACAAGACTAGATAGACAAGACTAGAGAGACAAGACTAGACAGGGAAGATTAAGCAGACAAGACAAGAGTGACAATACTAAACAGAGCAAACTAAACAAAGAAGAATAGAGGACTGAACAGAAAAGACTAGGCAGACAAGATTAGAAAGACATGTTTAGTCAGACAACGCTAGACAGACAAGCCTAGACAGACAAGATTAGCGAGAAAAGATAGATAAATAATTATTGGATTAGACAGACAAGATCAGTGTGTGTTATCAAATAGGCAGTTCAGACTATATAGATAATACTACACATGACTAAACAGCATAGACTAGACAGACTAAATATAAGGTGACCAGACGTACTGCTTTCGGCAGTACAGTACTTCTTTGAGATAGTCTGTACTGTCAAATTTTTAGGCACTGCATTTGTACTGCCTTCCTTATAGAATGTACTGCTTGTACTACTTTGCATGATATTGTAAAACTAAATAAGTATAACTGTGTTTTTATGCATTTTCAAAGCGAATGCTAAATCAAGACAAGTTGTTGTATTTAATATCACTATTAAAGAAATTGAAAGCTCTAAAGTGTCAGCTCTTCTGAGGTGAAAACTGTCTTTTATAATGTGTTGATGCAAATAGTCGCTAGATATAATACGGGAATTGTTCCATTAAAGTTAACGCAGAAACTCGATACAATCGAAGAGTCAACCTCTGGAAGCGAGGCGAAATCTATTATGTTTTTATAAAAATTCCTTAGAATAAGTAAAAAAATGGACTGATTGTTTCACATTTTTGGATGGATATTATTAAAATGCCAAATGAAAGCGGTTCATTATGTGAAAGAAAACCACAAAATTGTTATCGATGATAATATAGATGAAGGTAAGCGGAGTATTGCTCCACGGAAGAAATATATGAATGGAAGAACTTAAAACTACTTGTTGAATTTGCAATGTGTTTGCCGGGTAACAATACGACAGTTGAACAAGTATTTTCAATCATCAATAATTTCTGGAGCAGCTGAACATCAAGATTAATCATAGAAACCTTATCAGCAGTGGCTTCAGTGAAGACGAATCTCCAGCATACCTGTGAAGCATTTTGTAATGTTTTAAATGAAAATGAAACATTATTTTGAAAAAAAAATTTAATGAAAAATATTATAAAAAATAGAAATGACTCAAATATTTCCTTTCTCCATTTTTTTTTACATCCGTCTTAAACCCTGCTTATCAAAGTCTAAAAAACCACAAAAGACTACAAACTAACGAAGTAGTTCAATCATTGCTCCAAAACAGAAGGTTTTATGTGGAACTTCAAAATAAAAAAAAGCCGCTGGAGAATCCAAAGAAACGGTCTCCCACAAGGAAGTGTTCTGGCCCCCACTCTATTTAATATATATGTTACAGTTGAAGTATAAAATTCAGTTAGTGCATACATCCACCAGTCAATGTATGCTTCTACTTATATTTTTTGACAAAGTATCAATTGAGAAATAAGATGCATACTATATCTAGTTAAAGTATACAATACCGCGATAATGAATACTTTCACGGCGAGGCATTAGTTAAAGTTTGAATGTGGTTTAAATTTTCTAACCCTAAAATGTCAAAATTATACATATTATTTTGAAAAGGAATTTTTTTTTCAAAATTGTTATTAGATGCAGAACTAGGTACTATAACTTAGGAACGAACGGAGATAATGTTATAAGAATCCGGTTATTTAGTGAGAACAAAAAAAATAATGGATATATTTCAAAAAAGATGTCGTCAATCCTAAGACTAAAAGTAAAAAATAAACATCTTATAGTAAAATAGTCCTAATACTACTTTAACTAATTTGAAATATAGAGTTTATACATTATCTAGCGAAACTATTCATAAATTAATTCATGTAACTTTGTCTGAATGATTCAGTTAATGTATGCTTTTACCAGTGACCGTATACACCGACTGTCTTAACGCTTTGACTGTAACATATACACCAAATAGCCTATAACAGAAAACGCCAAATACTACGTGTATGATGATGACCTAGTCATCACATTATCACAGTTCAAGGTAAGACATTCGTGGAGATAGAGGTAAGGTTGGAAGACGCAATGGGAACTTATGTCCAAATACTATCGAAAAACTCACTAAAATCATCCCAAACCATCGCAAACCGAACCCATCGAAAACCCAAGAAAATGCTTTCCATTTAAATACCCACAATGCTCACAACAAACTAAGAACTAAAGAACTAAAATACGCCGAAAAACCAAAGTATCTGGGTGTAATCTTAGATAGAACACTAACTTACAAACAGCATTGTCACAAAACCACACAAAAAGTAGTTGCTAGAAATAAAATGGTGCAAAACCTCAAGTCCAAGTTCTCAAATTCAAGTTTATGAGAACATCCGCGCAAGCCCTCTGTTTTCCAACTGCAGACTATGCCTGTCCAGTCTGGTGAGGATCAAGTCATGCAAAACAGGTCAACATCGTCTTAAACCAAACTTGCAGGATTATTTCTGGCTGCATGAAACCAACACCAATCAACCAATTGTACAAGGCAGTGGGCTTCGCAGAACTAAGTGAAAGGTGAATGGGTATAGAGCATGTAAATTTAAGCAAACCTTCGACGATCGCCATGTCAATGAAAAAAATTCTGAATTGTGCTGAATCGATTAGTGAGGACTAGGAAGTCTCTGTGGTAAGACGTTCAAAAGTTATGACAGCGTCAAATCAGTCGGAAATGCGAGATGGTGTACAGCGAAAAAGTATATAAAACTTGGGACCTCCCGACAACTTCCCTATCAAAGAAAGCCCCTGTGCAGGGTTAAATTTGGACTGGAAGTCATGGAGAACGCTAAACAGAATACCAACTGGTGTGCCACCCGTAAAAACAAACAAACCAAAGTGGAAAATTGAGGGAAGACAAACAAAGTAAGTTGTACAATGTACTGCTTTCGCGTTTAAAAAAGCTGGTTACCTTACTAAATAGATAAGTGTAGTCGGACAAGATATTGTACGATTGCTAATATCGACAGCCAAGACTATTTAGATAAGAATAGACAAACAACCAATTCAAGACAGGAACTTATCTATAGAAGATCGAATCTAAATCAATAATAGATTTAAGCAGTAAATATAACTATAACAGTATATTACGTAATTACGTAACGAGAGTTGTAAGGAGCATATTACGTACGAGCGGAACAGTTACGCACGACTCTCGTAGCGGGGAGTGCCTAATACCGCGAGTACGTAATTGCCTTACAATTCGAGTTATCGAGTTATGTACTATACTTTATTTACGACCACACTAATTTGTTTCTGTTTAATAAGGAAAGTATGTTTGATGTAACAAATTTATTTCTTATTAGGTACATTATTTAACATTATAATAAACAAACAGTTGTATTTTCATATATAACTGTTACTCGACATTATTTAACTTGATAGAAATGAAAAGAAATACATTCTTAATGGTTAGATACCTTATTATTTAGTACTTATTTGTAGTTTTCGTTAGATTTAAACGTGAAAAAACGAAATGAATGACAGCTTCTATGTGAATACGTTCAGCGCCCCCCGTGCCACAATTAAAACTAACGGAAATTGACATAAAACCTCCAGTGGCGCGTGAAAAACGCCACCGTAGCTACAGACTTGAACAAAATGGATAGTTAGATTAGATTATATTAAGAGCAAATAAATCAAGACCACATATTGTGCGGAAGCGCGACCTCTCGACCCGAAATAAGAAAAAAAATTCAATAGTTTAAACAATTTTTATATACCCCCTTCAAATTTATTTTCTCTACACCTATGTATCTTGCATCCGCAAAATGCGTACATTGGGTTGCCTATATCTATGAGCAATCCACTTTAACCCTATATTTAACAATAGTAGGTGCTCTCAACCAATCAACGAATCGTAAACGAAACGCAGGTGTGTGTTATCAATCATAACTTATCATTAATCGCGGACTGTTACATACGTGTGTGTTATGATGTATTTACATAGTCTACGTAAAGTCTAACTGTAGAATAATGGGCATTTACAATAGTGGTCGTAGATAAACTTATTTATTTTCCATTTCTTTAGAAAAGTTTTAATATTATTATTTTTATTATTATGGACAGAACCCATATTGTGTACAAATTTGCCGAATTTAATGAATTCCGCATATAACATATGATTGTAAATATGTAGTAATAAATGTTATCAATTATACGAGAATTCCAATTTACTCGTAATAATTGTTATCAATATTATTGGTACTAATAAAATACAATGCAAATACTTATCGTTCACTTCCATGTCAATTCATTGCAAAATTCCTTAAAAAAACAATCATATCAAAATTAAAACAGTAAAAAAAACAATAATTTAACTTAGTTTATTGCATTTTGAAAGTTTTAAATTTATTTTTTGTATGCGGACACCGAAATTGCTTTTAACAACCATTTGGATCAAATACTTAACTTCTTGTCTTTAACTAAATAATACCAGCATATGAAGAAAAAGTATACCGGGAGGGTTAGAACTCTACCGTCAAACTTTCAGGGCTGATTCTATGATCCAAAATAAGCATAAAACTCTTAATACATATGAGGTCAAAAACGCTTAGTTTGCGAGATACAAGGAAGAGTCTCCAAGGATTGTGAACATGGGTATTCCGCAAGGAAGCACGATTGTCCAATTGCTGTTCTCAATATTTATTAATAATCTACATCAAATACACACTCCTAAGAAACACCTGATGATCAAATATGCAGATGATACATCTCTACTCAATACAGGATGTCGTACGCTGGACAAGAGACCGTCGGAGGCACTGGCGGGACCATGTAAAACGCATGATCCCACAACGGATCGTTAACTGGGCCATGACACAAAGACCCAACAATTCAAGACCACCTGGAAGGCCACCAAAGAAATGGGCACACTTCTGGACATCCATATCACAGGAGATTAGAGACTAAGGAGGAACTTAAAGAAACAGGCACACGTGCCTATACAAAAGTCTAAGAGTATAAGAACAAGTATAAGAAGAAGACATCTCTACTCAACATTAACAAGACTGTGGATGATATTAGTCCAAATGCAAATAACACGATGGCATCAATGATATCATGGTTTCATACGAACAAACTAGTAATAAATAAAGACAAATACTATCATTTTTAAAATCAAAAGAGATACGAACCAGTCACCCCTCAAAGAATACAAATTAATAACGAAGACCTCGAGGTACAATATTCTATCAGGCTCCTTGAACTATATATAGATCAATCGCTCGATTGGACGACACATACTCACCATGTCACAACAAGGATCTGAACAAGGCAGTTTTTGCAATGAGATCTTTTCATAGATATATGGAAACTGCAGCTCTTAGGCCGAGGCCGTACTACGGTTTTTTCAAAGGATTCAGAACTAGAGGAGGTGCTCCAAATGGGTATATCAACGATTAGAGGAAGAGGGTGGGGTATAATGGATACTGAAGGTTTAAGGGGGGAAACCACATTAGAAGGCTGTTTGATACTGATTTTTTACGATTTTTTTTTTAGGTGTGAAAGATAAACTAGTATTTAATCAAATTTTGACATCATTTCGTTCATATTTTGAACAATTTCTGTGAATTTTTTTGAATAATTTCAGGCAAAAATAAAAAAGTTACGATGTGATGTCCGCCGAAGGTTGTAAGTATAGTTTTCCAATTGCGTGCAGTGTAGCCATTCCGATTTTCAAATCTATTGTGAAATTTGTGAAATCAAAAAGGTTTTGATTTTACATTAATAACTTATTTTCTAAGAATATGAACAACCTCAATGCAGGCGAAAAAAATTAAAATCAAAAATTTTGCAGGTGTTGGAACAATTTTTCTTCGATTTTCACGGTTTTTTTCTCTAATTATGCAAGGAAAAATACCCTTAAAATCATGATAAGTTCTCACAAGTTGGTTCATATAATTCGCAATTTTATAAAGAATCATATTATCAATTTTCATAATGATCGGTTCCACACTTTTTGGGTTAGATTGCACGCAAATGTGAAAAAAGTCAATTCGAGATAAACGAGGAATGCTCCGTCGAGACCGTAGCCTGTACCCGATGTGCACTCGGTTCTGTGCTCATAAAGTCTAAACGAATGCAAATTTCGATTTGAAATTTTGACAGCGTATTCTTGGATAGTTAAGCTAACGATTTATGCACTAAAAAATAAATAGGATTTTTTAAACATCCTAATGTTGTTTCCCCCCGTAAGGTCGCAAGTTGTGGTCGTAGGTGGGTGGATGTGTTAATAAAGAGCATATAGAGTACGTAGCTAAAAATGCGTGAGTGGCGGTAGAAGGTTCTTGAAGGTATGGGGAAAAGAGTTTAGTACAAATTACCGGGCGAAGGAGATGATATAGAAGGCTGTTGGTGGAGTATATTGATGTATGGAGCTGGAGGAAGAAGAAGGCGTGGAAAAAGTGCAACTACAATTCTTTAAAAAGACCTTGAAATTAGACAGATCAACTCCTCCCTACATAGTACTGCCGGAGCTAAATGCATTTAAATTGAGAATTGAAGCAAACCGACGAGTAGCAAGGTATTAATGTAAAAAGGAAAGAATTGTAAAATAAGTATTCAATGTAGCAAGTTTGGAAGGAATGAATGATGGGATATAGGACATAGACAAATTGGGGAAAGAATAGAAGGAAACTGTATGAAGGAGGTGGTATGTCTATCATGGAAATGGAGAGGCTTTAATTTTGGAGATGGCTAGTGGTAAGGCTGAACGAAGTTGAACTGCAAGAACGTCAAAAAGGAAAATAAGTAGATAGAAAGGAAGATAAGTAGAGTGTAGATATAGTAAGGACTATGTGGAAATACAAACATTTGAAGAACGACCTAAAATCAACTGAATGCCCAGTCGGTAATTGACAGGTTTAGATGCGGCTGTGAAGAAAGGGGAGCGAAAGTGATGGATGACAAGTATAAGAGTTGTAGTGTATGTGGGGTTGGGAAGGATGTGTGGGTGCATTGGTTCGAGAGTGCAAAAAAAGAGTGATCCGAAAGAGAGGGAGTGTTATGGAAGAAATGGAAACAGTACATGAATGAGGATGGTAGTGGTTTGGTAATGATGGGAAGGATAAAAGGATGAGAAGGATAAGGAAGGATAAGAAGAACAGGGGACGAAAACAGCGGAAACAGAGGAATAGCCCAGAGTAGTTTTTATTTTTTTTTTCTCCCTCTCTCTTTTAACTTAGACTATATTTTTATGGTGTGCAATTATAGATTTTGTTTTTTGTTTTCTTTTTTGTTGCTTCTGGTTTTTTTTTTTGGTATTGTAA
Source organism: Phosphuga atrata (assembly GCA_944588485.1). NCBI lineage: Eukaryota > Metazoa > Arthropoda > Insecta > Coleoptera > Silphidae > Phosphuga > Phosphuga atrata. The sequence goes on along the minus strand of OX155897.1, from coordinate 73,511,535 downwards.
GATGAAATGTCAAAGTTACTACCAAAGTTTACAAACTCCATCCACATCAGAAACATCTTTAGAGATCAAAAGGAATCCATTCGTACTCTGAATAATTCACATAACAGAGAATCCTGCAGAGGCCAGTTCAAAACTTGTTAATATTTTAACAATAACGGCTACTTACATCTATGAATCTATACTTTTCATTCTGAAATATGGGGCGCTTGCTTGGGCGCTTTAACAAGCCTAATCTAAGGAATACTAGCTTTTGTAACAAAGTCTTTCAACTGCTCCAGCATAGGCTGACGCTAATTCAAAGAAATCAACCATACAGTAATATGAAAATGTACAACGTACTTTCAAGGAAGATTAAACAACTAGTGAATTCAAACAGTTGGCCATGAAATTCTGGCATGTGCCAGAGTTTTAATTTTACTCCTCCAAAAAAAAAGGGCAAAAGGAGATAATAATAATGCCAACCACAGCAAAATGCTCTGAACTGAGTAGCTCTGAGACATCACTGCCGGTCCCAAGCCCGGAAAAAGGAGGAGGGTTGAGCATAGGGATAACAACACGATCTTGTAAAAAAGATACTGTTATGAAAACCAAAGATTCACCTCGGAACAGGACGGACACAAGACGACGGCCATCGCTATGTAAGAAAGATATGAGTATTGGAACCCTGAATGTACTAAGTTGGCACAGGCTAGGAGCAGCGCACGAGGACGATAGAACAGTTACAGAAAATGTGAATGGATATCACGGCAATACAGGAGATCCGATGGACGGACTCAGGACACGAGAGGATTGGAAAATCTGCTGAATTTTATAGCGGAAGTCGAAACCAACACCACGAATTTGGAACTAATTTTGTTGTGCGAAAGGAACTGATAGGATATGTTATGGAGTTTAGACCTGTGAATGAACGGATCTGTCAAATCAGATTTGCAGGCTACCCTTGCCTGCAAATCTGATTTGACAGATTAATTATTCGATGTTATCCATAACACCCCAACCGAAGAAAAAGACGTCCTAAGTAAGGCATCCTTTTATGATGAACTAAAAAGAGCTATAGACAGAATATCCAAAAAGACATGGTAATAATGTTGGGAGACTTCAACGCTAAAGTAGGAAGAGAGGAGGCCTTTAGGCCAGTAATTGGCAAACATAGCCCGCATGAATACTGTAACGATAACGGAACCCGACTAGTGGACATGGCTGCATCCAACAACCTATTGATAAAATCAACAATGTTCGAATACAAGTATATACATAAGCAGTCCTGGATATCCAACGATGGAGTAAGAAGGAACCAAATCGACCATATATTGGTTTATGCAAGGTATAGCAGCAATGTAACCGACGTAAGAAGCCTTAGAGGCGTGGATGCTGATAGTGATCATTTTTTGGTTATAGCTAAAGTGCGAGCAAGAATATCTAGCCAAAAGTACCAAAACACAGTCAAGTCCCCTATATGGAATACTGAAACATTTAAACACGACAACAAAAAACAAGAATAAAAGAGAAGTCTGGAAAGAATCAGCACGACTGGAGGCAACACCCAGACAAGAGGATGTCGAAAATATGGACGAACATAGAGAAGTCAATAATCGCAAGTACACAAACGATAGTGGGGAAGAGAAAGGCTAAAGGAAGGAACTCGTGGTACAACAAGGAGTGTGAAGAGAAGATAAGCGCAAGAAACATAGCTAGAATGGACGCGCTGCAAGACCCAAATGATCACATTAGGGACAAATACAGACAAACAAGAACAGCAGCACGGAGAACATTTAGAGTCAAAAAAAGAGCGTACGAACAAAAAATGCTAGAAGAACTGGAAACAAGTCGAACAAATAGCCAAACTAGGAAATTTTTTCAAGAAGTGAGAAACATTAAAGAAGGCTTCAGACCGAGGACTGACATGTTTCTTAAAACAGATAACGGAGGACTAGTGACAGATAAAAACGAGGTGTTGCAGCAGGACCTAGGGAGAGGTACGGTCACATACTACACCGCAAATCCACTGGTCGAGGAGCCAACCGTTAAGGAGGTAACGAAGGCGATCATGAGAATAAAGAATAACAAAGCGCCGAGTAAGGACACAATACCGGCAGAGTGTCTCAAATATGGAGGAGAAATTCTTATCACGAGTGTCATCGTGCCCCTACACAAAAAGGGCGACAAACTACAATGCTCCAACTATCGGGGAATATCATTGATAAATACGGGATATAAGGTCTGGTCCCTGGTACTACTCGAAAGACTAACTCCCTGTGTTGAACACCAGTTAGGCGACTACCAATGTGGGTTCAGGAAAAGAAGATCAACAGTAGACCAGATCTTCACAATACTTCAACTAATGGAGAAGTGCTGGGAGTACGATAAACTCATACATCAACTCTTCATCGACTTCAAACAAGCGTACGACAACGTCTTGAGGGTGGAGCTGTGGAATGTTATGATGGAACTGGGAATTCCTAGTAAACTTGTCAGCTTAACAAAGATCAGCATGGAAGGATCCAAAAGTGCAGTACGAATCGGGGAAAAGTTGTTTCACTTTTTAGTTGTTTCACTTTTTACGATAAATAATGGCCTGAAACAGGGAGACGATATCTCTCCACTCCTCTTTAATAATGCTCTGGAGAAGGTAGTAAAGGAGGCAAAAACGGAGCCACTGCTGTTTAGAAATCGGGGCCCGCGTCTTATATTGGCCTTTGCGGATGACATAGACATCATTGGAAACACAACCAGGAACATTAAAGAAGAGTTTCAAAAAATGGAATCTGCAGCGGAAAATATGGACCTAAAAATAAACGAGAGTAAAACCAAGTACATGACCACATCAAGGACTAAATGTAGGGATAGGATAGGACAAAATGTGATACAACTTCGAAAGAGTCCAGGAATTTAAATATCTGGGTGCCACTATCACATCGGACAATGATATGACCAAAGAAATTAACAACAGAATACAAAGTGCCAATCGATGTTGTTTTGCATTGCAGAGAATAATTAGATAAAAAAATTTATCTCGGACGACAAAAATAAGAATATACCACTCCATTTATAAGACCCATTATGACTTGAAAACTGGACAATGACAAAAAAGAACAAAAACAGACCGAGAGTTAAAAATACTATGGTGTATATACGGGCTTATATGGGATGAAACTACACAACACTACCACAGTAGGAAAAACAGGGAAATAGAAGAACTATATGACCAACCAGACATTTTAAGAACAATAAAAGCGGAACGACTGAGATAGGCCGGCCATGTAAAGAGACAGGAGGATGGATGAGTTGTTAGAATGGTATGGGAACTGGCCCCGACCGGTAGAAGACCAGTAGGAAGACCGCGACTATGGTGGAGAGACAACATAGCATCAGATCTTCGATCCCTGAATATCATGGAAGCGGAGGAGCTAATGATGAACAGAGTCCAATGGAGGAGAGTTGTTCAAGACCCACTATGGGTTGTAAGAGCTAGAGAGAGAGAGAGAATTCCAACAGTTTCAAAAAAGAATTGTATAAACTACTAGTTGACATAGAACCTTATAATATCGAGGAATTCTACTTCAGAGTTAATTACCACGAACGTAACAATTAGATAGAAATGGTAAAACCATCCTATGTTATAGATGATCATACAAACTTAAAACAATCGTATCACAGCCTGAATATATAAATATATTCAATATACAACAATTACTAAGTCTTTTTTTGGACTACCAAAACAAATTTCATGTGAAATTTGTCAGTTATTTTCTAGCTTTCAGTCCACCTTCGTGACACTCAATAAAAACCTTAAAAATAACATGGTTTTTAAGATCATGTCTTACCGATAGCTGACTACTCACTTAAGTTATCGAACTTAATAACAATGTTATTTTTATGGTTTTTGTTGAGTGTCACAAAAGAGGACTGAAAGCTATAAAATAACTGACAAATTCCACATGAGATTTGTTTTGGTTAAAAAGACACAGTAATTGTTATAGAGCTTCGGAAAGGTTGAATATGTTTATATATTCAGACTGTGTGTTCTGATTGTTTTAAGTTATAATATTTTATTATTATAATAAAATAAATAAATAATTTATTATATTTATTTAGATATAATATTTTATTTTCTTTGCAAATTCTTTTTTTTTTGCAAATTCTTTTTTCTTTACAAATTTCATTTAGAACGTTTCTTTGTATACTTAGATAATGAAATAAACTTATTTTGTTTTGATTTGTTTTTAGAGTACACTAGTACATATGGATCGTATTTTTTGGAATGGAATAGTTTTTTATGATGGAAGAGTTGAAAAGAATGGAATAGTTGTTAAAGGTGGAATAATTGATGAGGGTGCAATTGTATAATGAATTTTGACACTTGTATATGATAGAGCTGCGCGATTCTTGTAGAAAGCGCATCAGCTTAGATTGTATGAGTTGCAAGATGTACAACTCCTACTGCAAAATATATTTACTAATAATTCATCCGTCTCAAATGATTTAAATGCTGTCAGGTTTGAAAAATAATATAATCAAACACTTTTGAGATGTACTTAATCATATAGTGTTACCAATTGTCTGAAATCAAAGTGATTTTAATTTAAGGAGTGATATTAGAAATGAAAAGCTCCCAACGTTCATAAAAAAAAGTTACTATATCTAACGATGTAATATTAGTTACTAACGTGTACAACATGGACGATAAAAAATCAGCTGTGGAGTAAAAGTTACTAAAAATCTCACTAAAACTTTCATAACCTTTAAATTGATTAAGTGACATTGATGTTGCCAACTTTAACGTTCAACATAACCAACATATTGTTTTAATCAAGTTGGTATCTTGTTTTGTTGAGTAAACAACATACTCAAACATAATCTCACCAACTATTTGTGGAAGTTCCGTTGTTGTTGTCAAGTCTGACAGATAACATAACCAAGTCAGAAAAAGTCAGCTGTTAAGACTTTTTTTCGTCAAAATTGTAAGCTTTAGTTACTAACGTTACTTCATCATATATAGTAACATCCTTTTATGAAGGTTGGCGACTCTTGATTTCCAATATCACTCCTCCAATAGACCCTTTCATAGTTGAAATTTTGTTGTGCGCATGCGTTAATTTCCGACATGTTTTGCCCGAACTTTTTGGCATATAACCTTATTATCTGCCCGAAACTTTCAAATTCCCGCCTTTCAAACTTGACGGATGCGCATGCGCTTAACTAACCGCAAAAAGGTCTATTATAGTAAGTTTGCTTTTAGACAATTAGCAACACTTAGCAAAAATAATAACCAATAAATTACTCAACTGACGTTAATGTCAACTTTCACTTAATTTTCATGTATTTCTTTATTTAAAAAATCCAGTGTCAAGGTTATCGGCCATGAAAATTCCAAAATGGTATCAATAGAAATATCTATTATATATATATATATATATATATATATATAATAGATATATATATATATATATATATATATATATATATATATATAATAGATATATATATATATATATATATATATATATATATATATATATATATATATATATATATATATATATGTATGTATATATTATGCGCTGCCGCGCGTATGTGGTCTTCATCAGATAAATCAAGACCAGATTTATCAAGACCACATACTCGCTGCCGCGCGTATGTGGTCAGATAAATCAAGATCAGATATATCAAGACCACATACGCGATACCGCGCGTATGTGGTCTTGGTCAGATAATTCAAGACCAAATATATCAAGACCACATACGCGCGGCAGTTCTTAATCAGATGAATCAAGACCGGATAAATCTAGAACAGATATATCAAGATAAAAAAAATGGTCAGATAAAAAAATTCTGTGTCAAGGCTATCGGTCACAAAAATACCAAATTATATGTAAATTTGAATAGAAAAATCTATAAGCTACGTCGAACTGAAGGAATTTTGAATACAACTGTCCAAGTTTGCAAACTATAGTTATTTGAATGTCTGACTCTTGACGTGTGCGACTTTGAGTTTGAGAGGTGGCGGCCGCCAGCAGATAAAATATTTTGCAAAACTAACTGAATAAGATCATAGACTGACTAATTCTTTACAAACGTGTGAAATTATATTGTTCCACGTTGTGTGAAACTTACTAAAAAAAATTTTACACAAATCCAGATATGTCAATCACGAATTCCGATCAAAAACGAACACGGAAATTTCAAAATATTCAAAAATTGTGGGTATCCACCAGAAGTATTAGTTGATAAAATTTGAAAGCTCCCGCTCCAAAGGGGACAGCGTGAGGAATGATGTTGTCTTTCATATTTTTTTGGAAATATCTCGTCAACGCCTCAAAATAGAAAATTATAACCGGGATATCCTTATGTAAGATGTCGATGTCTACAAAAAAGTATTTTTTGCAATTTTTGTAAAAACCTTCGGTTTAGCCGCAAAAGTAAAAAAATATGAAATCCAAAAATTTATCCAAGGTTTACCTTACCCCCTTCTCTGAATTTTGTTTTTCAATTTTTTCGATTGCAAAAAAAATTTCCGCCAAAACGGTTCGCTTTGGAAAGATGAAAATGACACAATTTTTAAATGAAAATCTGCTCTATAAAACAGTGCTAAATGCATGTTTAGTAGACCTCGGAGACTTGGAAAAATATATATATTTGTAAATTTTCAATAGTATTTCCTTATTAGAAAAAATTATGTGCCCAGGCTATCCGCCATGAAAATACCAAAACGTCAATTTCAATAGAAACATGTATTATCTATATAGATCTGAAAGAAATTTCAATATATCTCTTGCAGTTTTCATTTTATATTTATTTGAATTTATTAATTTCTGTTATGTTCGAGTTTGAGGGGCGGCGGCCGCCGCCAGATAAAATATTTTGCAAAACTAACTGAAAAGTATCATAGATTGACTAATTCTCTAAAAATGAGTGAAATTTTGTTGTTCCACGTTGTATAAGCTTACTAAAATAATTTTTTGAACAAATCCAGACATGTCAATCACGAATTTCAACCTAAAACGAATACGAAAATTTAAAAATATTCAAAAATTGCGAAAAAATATATTAACACTGTAATAATTTCAACGAAACTTTTACCGAATGTGGGTGGCCAAATGAAGTACCCGCTTGCCAAATTTGAACGCTCCGCCTCCATTGGGGACGGCGTGGAAAATGATTGTGTATTTAGATGGATTTTGCAAATATCTCCTCAACGCCTCAAGATGGAAAATTATAACCGGGATATCCGTATGTAAGACGTCGGTGTCTACAAAAAAGTATTGTTTGCAAATTTTGTAAAAACCTTCGGCTTAGTCGTAGAAGCAAAAAATATAAAATCCCAAAATTTATCCAAGGGGTTCGGTCCCCCTTCTCTGAATTTCGTTTTTCAATTTACATGGGTTTAAATGGGCTCTTCCGCCAAAACGGTTCGCTTTGGAAAAATGAAAATGACACAACTTTTAGATGAAAATCTGCTCTATAAAATAGGGCTAAATGCATGTTTCTTAGACTCCGGAAAATTGGACAAAAAATATATTTGCAAGAATTTCTTTATTAAAAGAAATTCTGTGTCAAGTCTATCGACCACAAATAATAGTTTTCTTTTATAAAATCAGTAAAAACTCTAATCAAATATGGCCGAGCTTACTTATACTCAAGTAAGAGTGTGAATTTGCAAGAATATTCAATTGTTTCTAATGTAAAATTTTCCAACTTTAACAAATCTGAGAAATAAAATTTTCCCGGTCACCATTCACCACGGAAAATCGAAGGAAACTTCTGTGGGGCGGAGTTGATTATGCAACCATTGCTAGCCATCCCGAATCCTGGCAAATGAATTGCATTTAAAAAAAATCCTGGTAAAACGGTTTGCAAAGGAATGATAAAATTTGTTCCGCTGGTAGAGGAAAGTATACTCTATCGATTCATGCTAGAAGAATTTATTAGAAATGTAGGGAAATGAAAAACGCAAATGTTTGAAAATCAAGTAAACAGTAGGAGGGAGATTTCAAACATCGGCCACGTCTGGACCGTCAGCCGCAGAAAATTCATGCAGCATATTTTAATAGAACTTGATGAGTTGTATTCGAATTTCAATCGAAAATGCCGATAAATATTGAAAGGCTGTTCCTTCCGCAGTGAAATGGTAATACTGAAAGTTTTTCGCCAATAACTCTGTTGCTATACATCCGAGGAAGACGCGTGTTGTACCGTTTTAATCTAAATTCAAATTAAAAGCTCCAATTATTCTTAAAAAGCTCGTAAATATTGCGGTTTATGAAATAATTTTTTAAATTCAAATGTGAACGGAAGCAACTGTTTCTGACGTAAAATGGTCTGAATTTTAAGAATCTGCTAAAATAAAAGTGTGAAATCTGCATTTTCTTTGAAATTTGTAAAAAATTGCGAATTTTGACGTTGCTATGTGTTGCTAATCAAGAGCCAGAGTCGCCGAAATCTGCAATTTAGAGATTTCGAGAAATCTCTTTGAATTTGACTTGAATTTCAACTTAACAATGAGCGAAAAATCAGAATTTTTATTTAAATTCTTTTTTTTAATTTTATCTTCTCATAATTACACGAATAATCATAAACGGTTAAACTTCAACAATGACATTTTCACATAACCTGAGCGAAAATAGTGTCAGAATGATCAGCTGTAAGTGTAAATAGGCGATTCAGCGGCAAGCAATGGTCGTAGTATTTTTGACTTGGAGTGCGAATTCGTTGATGGATTTGAGAAATTCAAACGCCATACTGTTTGCCTTTTCACCGGGCATGCACTTGTTGGACTGGAAATGTAAATTTTCTTTTTCGCGTTTCCGTTTGAAGAGGTGAAAAAAAAGTGACGCGAATTGGGACCTGCGGAACAACCCCGGAGGTGTAATGCGCCGAGACTGGTGTCGTTCGAAAGTAGACACGTGGGGCTATAATCCCTGAAAAGAGCAATACAATTCTAAAACATTTCACCGAATATTGAAGGTTTCAATTTGCTCAATTTTGAAAAATTCGTTTCGAGTTTGGAAGGGCGTCGAGACCCCCAAATGCGATCGAGCGATGCGTCGTTCCTATCGCCTTATAGACCCTTTCGTTCTATATTCAGAAACCACCAGCGAATCCCAGAGGATTCTCGCGTACATCTGCAAAATATGGTTTTTCGGGCCTCCCGGCGCCATCCGGAACGCAATGGCAATTAAACTCCAAAACAAACTTAAAGACACTATGCCGAATCGATTGGTGCCGGTCCGGTCCCGATCCAACTGTTGGGTATCCCAGGAGAGGGATCCCCGCAAATTTGGTGAAAAAAAACAGCGCGTTTTTCCGATTTTTGTGTTAAAATTGACCCAGAGCGGGAATAGGATGCCGCAGGTCCCAGATTCTTCCACCGCCCGTTGCGGGTAAATATCTCGCATCGAACGAACCGGTTTGGAGACACGGCGCTCTTCAATCAAGAGTACGGCGTCCACAGATGTGATGAAAAAAACGGTTTTTTTCGCTTACATTTTCCGCCGCACCGGGTGAACCGACGGTCGCGTACTTTTCCGCATGACGTCAAAAAACGTGAAATCGACGCGGCAAGAGGTCGCAGTAAAAAAATCGAGCCGCGGATCTAAATTGCTCCTCAAAAGTGCTAGAAACGATCTCCTGTTTTTGGCACCTGGAGGACGCCGTGTGGGACTTGCGAGCGGCAGACAGACACGGGTCGAAGGTCCGTTCAGTTTTACAACAGAAAATGATCCCGTTTAGACGCGCAAGAGGAACGGAGTTTTTACGGAAAAAGTGAAAAATTTTAAACGCACCTACAGCCGCTCCCTGCGGGGGCGGAACTTGGTAAGACTCGTCAAAAAAAACCTAATTTTTTGTTCAATTCATTGGAAAAAATTCAAGACGTAAACCGCATTTTTTGACAATTTTTCTTAATTTTCAAAAAATCTTGACTTTTGACCCCTTTCGAGTTCAGTGACGATACCTTACTCGATTAGTATATTTCGACGACGACGATAATGAATTAAATGTGTCTATGACTAACAGCTGGCTAATTTGCAAAATTAGTGCTAAATAGTTCGATGTTACATTTACAAGTTCTAAAGATTAAGATCCAAAATTTGATACAACCGATACATCCAAATTTGAATTTCTAAATCTCACAGAAATTCAACTTGGATTTGTTTTACGTATCAAATTTTATTTTATTATAGTAGTAATTAATTTGTGTAGATCTAGATTATAATTAATTTGTGTTTATAAGTAATAGCTAATAACGTTATTAATAAATTATAAAATCTAAAATATATTTCAGGTATTAATTTCAATTTGATATAATAGTTATATGGAATTATTAAATTTAATAAATAACAAATGAATAGACTCACCAAACTATTGTCCTTAAAAATTGACATTATCCAAATTTGTTGATAAAAAAAATAAAATTAAAAAAAAGTTTCAAACTATCGCACAAAAAATCCTCGCACCAAACAATTCATCCATTTTTTCCCGTCCGCGACCGAAAAAACCCTTTATATACTCTTTTTAGTAAATAAATCTTCACTTATAAGTAAATAGTGAGCGCACGGTAGAAAGGTTGTAATACAACTGAAATAACATTTAGACGGAAAACTTTCGCATAATTGTTAATTACCTGACATCAATACACCTATTGGTCGGCGTAGCTCACGTGGGACGCGATTCCCCCTCCGCATTGGCGGGTTCATATCGCCGCGGGAAAAAAACACACGCGCGGCTGACATCCAGAGCGCTGTGCAATAACAATGTTCAGTTTTTGTTTTAAATTTGACAGCAAGTTTGACAATTTGTAACATCCAGAGTAATTTGTGGATTGGAAATAACTTTTATTCGAGAATTTTTATTTAAAATTATTGAAACGATTGAGAAAATATGTAAGTTTATTTCATGCACAATTATTTTTCGAAACTAAATTCATTATATGTTTATGTTATTCATTGTATGTTTAGTAAAATTAATATGAATTTAAATGAGATGTTATGGTTTGAACCAAATTTATAATAGAATTGAAAATACGAGTTTATCATTCCGATATCTTCAAATCTGTCAGTAGCTGGAATTACACGGAAATCTTCTGTTACTCTTTGGCACACCACGCTCTATATTTCAATTCTATTAATATGAATTATCATTAGATTATCATTAGTTCAATACTGTAAAGTCGGAAAAAATGCGAAAAAGGTTTTCTTAATTAAATAGCATAATGTTAAGAATGAATACAAATGTTTATTTGCTGATAAGTGTTGGTAAATCCTTCAGAAAAATAATGATCACGTTCACAAGGTTTCTTTCTTTTTTTTCCAATTCAATCCTAGTTTTCTCTAAAGTGCGGTTTCTGTATACGACACTTTTGAACACAGGGTGCGATATAATTAATATACAATATGTTGATGTGTTTTCTCAGGAATTCCGCGTTGAAATATACGTCTAACCAAAGAGGATAGGATAGAGGGGAAGGTCTCCATAAGAGACAATGTTAAAATAGAGTATACGGTTTTTAGCGCTCCTAGTGTTTCTCCTGCAGACTAAAAAGAGAAAACGCGGTAGAATTCCGTTCAATTCAAATTTTAAATAATATATTTCATATTAATATTTAGTACAGTATAGAAAGAAAACATTAACGAAGTTGATAAATCCAACCCAAAATCGAAGTAAGCATAAATATCTGTAAATAGTATAAATAAATAATAATGCTAATAAAAATTATTATTTCAAGAATTTATTTCAGTAAAATGTGATAATTGGTACCTTGCTAAATACTTATTACATCCAATTTAATATATATATATATATATATATATATATATATATATATATATATATATATATTATATATATATATATATATATATATATATAAACTTTATAATAACCAATATTATAATATAATAAAAATAAAAAAACAGTTATAATAATTTAAAATATGAAATGTCTATTCTAATATTAGAAACATCCTATAACAAATTGACCACTTTGAAACTTTTTGATTCTTTTGAAACTTTAATAAATTATTTTGCCTAATGAGAGATGCCGCCTTGACCTTTATCAATTTTTTTTTGTCAAACTACAAATTAATTATATATTTTTCAGAAAAAAAAAACAATTGTTTGTCTTGAAAAGCCGGCCATAAAACACAAATTGAGCAAGTCTGGTTGTTCTTTTTTTTTAATTTAGAGATATTTACAATATAATTTTTAGGTAGAAAATGTAAATTTCGTCGCTATTTAATAGTTTTTATTTGATTTTCTATTAAAAATGAATTGCTTGTTTGCTGAAAAATTTCAAAAGTTTTAGAGTGGTTGGTGACGCATGGAATGTTCTATAAATTACTAATATTTCGACAAAATCGAAATTGATTCTTCAAGAGTAGTAACAGACAACTTATTAAATATTTCTGACAAATATATATGTAAAAAAATTTGGCAAAACTAAATATCATCTTATCAATAATTTTTGGTCTTTATTATTGGTCTAATAATAATAGGTCTAATAAAATGCAAAAACATCTTTTCCCTGATCGCGACATCGCGAGGAGAAGGTTCATACCGAAAAGTGCTTCACGCGTTCCGAAAGCGTTTCTGAAGCCAAATTGAGAATCATCCTCAAGATCTTCCTCACATTTACGTCGGATGCGTGCGTGAATGATCCGTAGGAATGCTTTGAGCATGTGGGACATGAGGCTGATTAAGCGATAATCACCACATTTTTTTGGCTGATGTTTTTTTGGTAGAGCAATAAAGGTTGATGATAACCAGTCAGATGGAATTTCACCTGTCTCATAGATACTATTAAACAGTTTAACTACCAAGCCAATATTTTCCTCTGTAATGAGCTTTAGAGCTTCGGTCGGAATGTCGTCAGAACCAGATGCTTCCCTATTTTTTGCTATAGAGAATGCATGTATCACCTCAGATTTAAGAATAGTTGGTCCCATGCCCACATGCACGTATACCGCATCAGCTCTATGATCTTTGAAGTTGGCCTCTATATAACTTGTCCATGTGTTTTCTAGTTCTTGTTCCTCCAAAATTAGTTGATTACTATCATTTGTAAGTGACATAGTCGTTCTCTTCCTGTGGATTCCAGCTACTTCCTTTACTTTTCTGTACATATTAAAAGTATCATGTTTGGAGCAGAGGTCTTCTATTTCTGCACATTCCCTTTTCATCCATTTCTGCTTGGCTTCTTTGTTCTCCCATCTTATGACCTTTTGTATTTTTTTATATTTGTCGGGTCTGTTCTTTGCCAGTCTTCGCTGCTCCATAAGGGTTAGAATGTGATCTGTAATCCACTTGTTTTTGGGTTTAAAAGTTACGCGGAAATGTAATTTACACGTGTCCACAATGATATTCTTGATGTTATTCCAAAGAGTCTCTATATCTTGGAGCTGGTTCTCCTGCAAACTTATTAACTTGTTATTTATTTCTTCGGCAACAATGTGTCTGACTTCAGGGTTATTTAGCCTCGTTACATCAACTGCTCTAGCTGGGTGTGTTTGCTTTTTAGCTTTTAGGTTTAACGACAGTTCAGCCACAAGGGGATTATGATCCGAGCCAGAGTTTTGGCATTTTTTATTATATTTTAAAACGCCTATTTATCAGTAGGTAGTTGATCTGATTTCTAATTGGTGCTGAGTTATTTAGTTCACTGTGCAGGGGCTTGCCAAGTATAAAGTCTTCGTTTGGGTAGATCGAAAAACGTGTTAGCAATTATCATCCCTGAGTCCTGACAAAACTCGTAGAGTCTGTCGCCTCTCTCGTTGGAGCTACCAAGCCCAAAAGTACCAACTATATCTTTGCGTTGTCCTTGCCCAATTTTGGCATTAAAATCTCCCTATATAATAATAACACTATTGCTCTTTAAAGTCTTCAATGTGGAATCAATTAGCTCATATAAATTTTCCACTTCCATGTCATACCTCTTCTCAGCAGTTGGAGCATAAACCTGAATAAAATTGATATTGAATGGTTTGCAGGCCATTTGCAGTAAGCATATCCGGTTGGATATTGCTACAAAATTCTTGACATATTTTGTGTATTCTGTTGCAACAAAGATGCCAACGCCGCCTCGATGGTTTTGGTCGTTGTCATCACTACCTGAGTAATATAGTGTGCCGTGCTCATGTTGGCATGATCCGCAGCCTGGCCAACAGTGTTCGCTTATACCCATTATGTGTATGTTCATTCTCTTCATCTCCTGAACCAAATTATCGAGCTTTCCAGCTTGAAACAGGGTTCTCACTTTCCATGTACAGATACGCAACTTTGATTTCACTACTTTGAGCCGGGGGATTCTTAGCACCCCTTGCCCATTTAAGGGCTGCCCGGGACTAGGGGCTGTCTTATTTATGTTTCTCGCCATAGTGGTTTCCTGGGAAAATATGATCAAGGTGGTTTCCCGTTGCCTTCCTTGATTTGATTTCAGCCTCCCAATCTGGGAACAGACGCTGTTTGTAGCCGCCCATTCTGGGTCAGGCGCTACTCGGTTCGTCATAACTGACTATCCTCACTTGGTTTAGCCTGCAGGTCGATGCAGTTGCCCGGGGTGTGGCACGGGGAGCCACAAGTGAGAATTGGTAGTCTTGTGAGGTCCAGTCACCGCCTACTAACTTCCATCATAGACGTTAGTTACGACCATATTTGGTGAAAGGTACTACCTCTACAACACTAAACCTTACACCCCCTACATAATCTTTCATTATTCTAAATAATTTATATTCATGATACGTAGAGTCACTTTTCGGTAAGATTAACAATTCAACACATTTTGGGTGCATTTCGAAAGTGTAAACTTTCTTAAAAACATCTTATTTCTCCTCGGTGTACTACATTACTACCCCTTTAACAGGGGTCTGCAGCTGTAAAAAACTTCTTTTTCTTTGAATATGATACCTCTGTCATTATGTGAGGAATCACCTACAAATGCAATATAAATATTAGTATTATTCTCAAGTATTTAGTTATTAGTAAAATTCTTTATATTTTTCTATATTTCTATAAATAACTCAAACACAATACCTTTCAAAGACGGACGTTCAAATATATTTCCTTGGTCATTAGAATCCATGACAAGAATTTCTGTACTTGTTTGGGGAGTATTTGGCACAACTTTAGGCATCTTGAAAGTCTTTCAAAGTGGAACTGTAGTTGGATTACCTTCTGACCCCTCCAAAGTCTTAATAGGTGGAAGTAAAGTTGGCACAGCTTTTGGAACTAATAATCGCCTTGTTGGAGTTTTTTTTTTAATATACTTGCTTTCAAAGCGATCCGAACAGATTAATAAATTTTTTGCAGGTCCCTTGTACTGAGCAAACTCTTTCCATTGTTGGTGTCTATATAAATATATTTATATATTAATGAAAGTATTATCTTAATGTCTCTGATTAAAAAAAAATGATTGAAAACTATTAAAAAAATGCAATGCAGACTATTATTTTGTGATTCAAAAGTATTTCAAAAGTGTTAGAAAAATTTAATTGTTTTAAACCTTTTTAATTGATTTTGAGCTCGGCAATTTAAAACAATTAATTATTTATCTTTATTCGAAAACCATGCAGATTCAAAAGATTTAATAGTATTAAAAATACTTATGTAATATCCGTTTTTTTAAATCGGGTTAATTTTTAAGGGTTAAAAGTTTTATTTTTTTATTCTAAACAACAACAAAAAAAGTTCTATTTATCCACATGTAAGGATCCATAATCAATTGCTAACCTTATACTTTGAGAAATTATAATTAATTTTAAGTAAAATTTACTTACATGAATTCATCCTTTGGCCATCTAAAAAAAGTGTGGTTTTTATCTGCATCAGCAGCCACATTTTTCGTTGTTAATAATAAAAATAATTTTATTAAAACTAAACTCTTGAAATGAAAGATGGTATTTAAACAATGCTGGGCATTACTTTTCCCTCCAAATTTCAGAGCTACTCAGTAATGCAGACGACTCAACAGAGGACACTTGTGTCGATTATACGCGACCTTCTCCTCTATCCTATCCTCTTTGCGTCTAACGCTTTACGCAGACCAGAGACAAATAATATCTAAAGACGCGGACGGACGGATGTATATGTACAGTTGAAGTTTAAAATTCAGTTAGTGTACTATGTATACTTCTACGTATATTTTCTGACCATTACATAATATATACAGTTCAATGTTTCTGACAAAGTATCAAAATTGAAAAATAAGATGCATACTATATCTAGTTAAAGTATACAACAATACCGCGATAATGCATACTTTCACGGCGAGGCATTAGTTAAAGTTTGAATGTGGTTTAAATTTTCTAACCTTCAAATGTCAAAATTTTGCATATTATACAGGGTGTTAGATAAAAAACTTAAAGGGGTTATTCCTTGGCCTATTCTAAGAATATTTTGTTGTATGATGATTTCTGAAAACTTTTTCTTTTGAAGATACAGGGTGAACAAAATTTCCGATAGTCATCATCATTAGTGTTCTGCTATGTGCATGTTCCATTCTGCTTCCTCCACTCAACTCTATCCATAGCCTTTCTTTTCATATCCACATATCCTCTTCCTTCTTTCAAATCGTCTACCATTTTCATTCTTCTTCTTCTTTCGAATAGGCCTGCTTTGGACCACACTTGTTCAACTGTTGGACTTTGACCTTTGCCCAGTATTGTCGCATCTTCTGCCGGTGTAACTCCTTCCTCTCTTCTGTCCAGGGGGGTTCTTCCTGAAATCCATGGACTTCCTTCAGGGTGCATCTCACAGACTGTCTGTTTTTGAGATCTCTGTTATTCCCAGTTCTTTAATATCCTTCTCAGTCTTCTTGTCAACCAAGTGGTACGAAACCTGGGAAAACTTGGGAAACCTGTTCAATGGAGCAACGAAGTCAAATACCTAGGACTTACACTAGATTCCAAACTAACATGGAATCCCCACATGAACAAGACAATCTCCAGATGCAAACAAACGCTGATGATAAGTAAACGAGCCATAGGTAGCACATGGGGTCTCAAACCGGAACTGACTCACTGGCTATACAAAACTATAGTTCGACCAATACTAACCTACAGCATAGTAACCTGGTGGCCTAAACTACAACAATCAACTGCTGTTGCAAAATTAAGCAGGATACAACATCTAGCGAATCTATGCACCACAGGAGCCTTTAGAACTACCTCTGGATTAGCATTAGACGTGATACTAGATACACCGCCATTAGACATCTTTCTAAAAGGAGAAGCAAGAATGGCGGTATACCGACTACAATGCGCGGGTCAATGGATCGCAGCCAGTAGGATCGGGCATACGAAAATCACGACGGCAGTCAGAATACCGTTGATGGAAATGAGAACCGACAGTACCAACAAGTCATTCCATTTCGAAAAATCATTCACCGTACACATAGATCCAAGGTGGAAACCGGACCAGCTTCCCACCCCTACGAACAAGAACATAATCTTTTACACGGATGGTTCAATGTTTGAAGGAAGGGCCGGATCGGGCCTGTACAACAAAAATCCCAAAATTAGGGAATCAGCCAGCCTAGGCGAACACTGCACAATATTCCAAGCAGAAGTACACGCATTACTATTGGGTGCTACTGAATGCCACAGACAAAAATATCGGAACAGAAACATTTATTTTATATCTGATAGTCAAGCAGCGCTAAAAGCACTAGAGGCCTGCAGTACAAAATCAAGAATCATAAAAGAATGCAAAGAAATACTACATACACTAGGCCAACAGAACACAGTAAAAATCATCTGGGTTCGCGGGCATAGTGGTATAGAGGGAAACGAACATGCAGACGACCTAGCAAAACAAGGTGCCCGCAAGAAACTAGTTGGTCCCGAACCGAGCATAGGTATAGAAAAAGCCTGCGCCAGAGCATCCATCAATGATTGGATGAAAAATAAACACAAACTCAGATGGAACTCCTATGATAAAGCAACCCATTGCAGGAAGCTAATAGACTCACCTAATCCCAATATAGCAAAGGACCTGTTAAAACTAAACAAAGCTCACACGAAGCAGATAGTTAGTTTACTAACAGGCACTGGCGGATTTAGAGAATTCATGCATAAAGTAAAAATCTACCGAGACGAACCTTTATGTAGACTCTGCGGAGAGGAAGATGAAACAGCAAACCACGTACTCTTCGAATGCCCTGCCCTAGAACGAATGCGACACCAGCTCGACTGGAACCAACAAACCACATGGTAACCCAAACTTGTAGGAAAACTAAGGAAACTAGTCAGTGACACAGACGTCGGACTGCAAGTTTGATATCAACCGACAGCACAATAAGCCTTAAGGTTGACGTGCGCCAAACCCTTAGAGGAAGTCGGGAATCTAATCTAATCTAATCTAATCTAAGTGGTACGAAGCTTCTTGTTTTTTCAGAAGCTGAACAGACGGTTGGTTAGTCGATTTGGAGGCAATCTTGCAACGTGGCCATAGAAAGCTACCCTTCTTTTCCTTGCATAGTCAGAGAACATCTCAATATGGACTTCTTTCGGAGTGCGTCTCACAAACTGTCTGTTTTTGTTATCTGTTATTCCCAGTTCTTTAATATCCTTCTCGGTCTCTGTCAACCAAGTGGTACGAAGCTTCTTGTTTTGCCAGAAGGTGAACAGATGGTTGGTTAGTCAGTTTGGAGGCAATCTTGCAATGTGGCCATAGAAAGCTACCCTTCTTTTCCTTGCACAGTCGGAGAACATCTCAATATGTTCTTAGAGCTCAGAGTTATGCCGCCTTCGGATTTCCGCATCTTCCTTTACCGGGCCTAGGATCTTTCTGAGGATTCTCCTCTCTCTGATTTCCAATTTATCTATTAGACCCCTTCGGTTTAAGGAAAGACACTCCTTTTTCCAAGATGCATACAGGGCTTCTGGTTGTAAGACTGATGTGTAGTGCTTAAGTTTCAGGTTGCGTGACAGGCATTTCTTGTTGTAAGTGTTCTTAGTCAGCCGATGTACATTAGATGTACATACACGAGATGTACATTATTGATTGTCATTCTAGATCTTCGTCCGCTAGGGGCGCTGACGTCGATTAGTCCTGTGCTTAACACTCTCTCTCCTTGTAAATACTTCCTTCAAGGTTCAAGCTATTTGGCTGTCTCCTGACTGTCTTGCTACTATGTGGTGCCATCTCTGTGGGTGCTGGTATAACTTCCACAGGCAATTTACTCTCAGGTTCTATCGGTTTCAGTTCCAGTAGAACTTCTGTATTTATTTTTTTTGTTTCCGCAACTATTAGCGACTTCTTTGTCTCTTGTACTGGTGACGTATCATTCATTTGTTCAGGGCTAGGCTCTACAATTGACTACATTGTGATAGCTTCGAGATATGGTATAGCTTCTGGTTGCTTTGTGTTGTAAAAGTAGGTCATGTCTGGGTTGTCTCTCATACACAGTGTCTTTGTGATTTGATCCACATATCTTTGGTGTATCCTGCCCTCAATCTCTACCTCATAATGTAATTTTCCTTTTCTGTTTTTTATATTTCCGAATTTCCATTTATTGCTGTCATACATTCTTAACTGTAACCAGTCTCCCTTTTTGAATTCTTTAAATACTTTAATTTCTTCATTCTTGTACTCTTTTGCTGGTGGTCTCTTTACCAAATCAATCCTTGTTATATACAGTCTTTTGAACATCATCTCAGCTGGGCTCAACCCCGTTGTACTATTGGGTGTTTTCCTGTACATAATCAGGAATTTCTGTAATTTATCTTTTAGTGATCCTCCTTCATTTTCCATAGCTTTTATTTTATTTTTAAAAGTTTGTACATATCTATCAGCTTGGCCGTTCGTCGCTGGATGAAAAGGTCCTGTGAACTTAGCTTGGATTCCGTTTTCTTTCAAAAATCTTTGCATTTCCTCTGATCTGAACTGTCTTCTATTGTCAGAGACTTGTGGTAGGCCAAATGTTGTATATATATTTTTTAATATGTTAATTAATTAGTAGCTGTAGCTATTATAGATGTTGTTGGGTATGACTTCTAACCACTTTGTATATGCATCCACAACAATCAGGAAGTATTGGTTCATAAACAGTCTGGCATAGTCAATATGAATACGACTCCATGGTTCTTCTGGGTACTCCCATATATGTACTGGAACTTTTGTAGGGTTCTTCTGCTTTAAACAACACTCTTTGCATTTCTTTACCATCTGTTCGATGTCTGCATCAATATTTTTCCACCAGACATAACTTCTTGCTAGACCTTTCATTTTAACAATTCCCGTATGGGCAGTGTGAAGTTCTTCTAAAATCGTAGGTTGTAGTTTCTTAGGTATTACTATTCTTATTCCATAAAATATGCAGTTGTCTTGTAAGGAAAATTCATAAAGTCTTTTAGAATCTTCTTTGCCTGATTGGATGTCTACATATAACTTTTGTAGTTCTGTGTCTTTCCTCGTACCTTCTTTAATTTCTTGTAATGTTATTGGCATTTCAGCTATTTGATTTAAGTAGAATGCATCATCATCTGTACGATTGTCTGCACTGGTATTAGAGGAAATTTGTAATCTTGAAAAGAAGTCTGTATTTGCATGTTCGTAAGTCTCACGTAGTTTTATTTCATAGTCAAAACCTGCTAGAAAATTAGCATAGTGTACCAATCTTATAGCTGTAGTTGTAGAAACGAGGAGAGACCATTATATTCAAGAGAGCATGGTAAATGTGCAGTATAGGAACCCTTGTGTGTCATTTTTAAAAAGTAAAATGGAACATTTCTGTTATTGCATTTTCTTCAAAAACCCACCACCACCCACCCCCAAACTTTCAAACTTTTTTTTTTTCTTTCAAACTTTCAAACTTTTTTCTTAGTTTTAAATCGAGCTTGTTCAGTAACGATGCGACAGTAACAACATTTTATTATCAAAAAGTACATGTAAAAAAAAGTACATGCAGCCTGGTTACAAGCATTCAATCTTCTCGTCATTGAGTAGCGAACTCTTTCAAACACACCAGGGTCGTTTCTAATTGAGTTCTTCTTCTTCTTTAAGTTCCATGTCCGTTCCGAACGTTGGTAACCATCTGGGCTATGATGACTTTATTCACTGCGGCACGGAAAAGTTCTGTTGTCGTCATGCCGAACCAGGTTCTTAGGTTTTTCAACCAAGATATTCGTCTGGCGCCGATTGACCTCTTTCCTGCCACCTTTCCCTGGATAATCTTCTGCAGCAAATGAAATCTATCTTCGTTTCTCATGATGTGGCCAAGATATTCTAGCTTTCTGCACTTGACTGTGTTTAGAACCTCTCTCTCCTTGTTCATTCTATGGAGGATCTCATCATTGGTTATTCGATCCCTCCAGGAGACTCTCAGCATTCTGCGATATATCCACATTTCAAATGCCTCTAACTTTTTGCTGGTGGCTTCTGTCAGTGTCCACGATTCCATTCCGTAAAAAAGAACCGAAAACACATAGCATCTCATCATTCTCAGCTTTGTAGTCATTGTTAGGTTGTGGCTTGTTAGTACAGATCGCATTTTGGTAAAAACAGATCTTGCCTTTTCAATGCGAATTTTTATCTCCTGAGAGTGATCCCACCGATCATTAACATTTGTGCCAAGATATGTATACCTCTCCACCCGTTCGATTGGCTCTTGATTGACAGTAAGTTCACAGTTTTCAATATAGGACTTGCTGATGACCATAAGTTTTGTCTTCTTGATGTTAATATCCAAGCCATATTCTGTGCTCTTTTCTACAAGTCTGTTTATTAGATGTTGTAGTCCTTCTATACTATCTGCAAACATCACTGTGTCATCTGCATATCGTTGATTTTTTCGCCATTGAGAGAGATGCCAGCTTCACACTCTTCCAGAGCTTCTTTAAATATGTATTCAGAATAGATGTTAAAAATAAGAGGGGACAATATACATCCTTGTCTCACTCCTCTCATTATGTCTATTTGTTCGGTCTTTTCTGTCTCTACTCTCACTACGGCTTTTTGGTTCCAGTAGAGGTTCGTAATAATTCGTAGATCCTTGCCGTCCATCCCAGTTTCCTTTAAGATGTTAATCATTTTTTGGTGTTTGACCCTGTCGAAAGCCTTCTGGTAGTCAACAAAACAGGCAAAAATGTCGCAGTTCATATCTCTGCACCGTTGAAATAGTACTTGCGTGCAATATAATGCTTCTCGTGTGCCCATCGCATTTCTGAAACCAAACTGAGTTGGTGATACTTGTTCTTCGCAAACTCTGTAAATTCTTCTGTGAATTATTTTTAAAAATAATTTGAGAAGGTGACTCATGAGACTTATAGTTCTGAACTCTTCACACTTCTTTGCTTTTGGTTTTTTGGGTAATGTTATAAATTCTGACTTTAGCCATTCTTGTGGTATATTTCCAGAGTTATAAATTTGGTTGAATATTTTTGTCAGATTTTTTACCCTGTCGTCATCCAGTCGTCAATTGAGTTACACACAGCAATTTTTTTTAATTTCTGAAACATTTCGGAATAAAACGCAGAAACGACGCCAACTATCTCACAGAAGAATTGTCAAAATGTTGTAAAAACTTAGAATCGATAAAACTGCAAAACTGTTGGGGATCAAGAAGAAACTACCTTTTGCACAGCACACCCTTATGTAACCTAGTAACGCGTTGTCCAAAACTGAGCAACTTCAGCCAGAGCAGATTCATGTCTTGCAAATTCTTCCGTCTGATTGCTAAGAACGAAAGGTGTGCCTCAACCATGAAATGCAACTATACCGGACCGATGACTCCGAAGCAAATGAAGGCGCTGTTTGCCGCTTTGCAAGACTACGAAGTCCACGAAACAGCGACCATTGGTAACTTAAATTACGCCCAGAAATTTAACCCGAGGGTTAGACATTTGTTACGTACGTCTGGCAAACCACTCCAAATTCAGTAAACGCGGTGTGGGCCAATATTAATTACTGAGATACTGAAGGAGGAGTTGACAATAATTTTGTGATGGATGTTGATATGTAATGATTTTCTTACCGTCTTTCAATGTCAATGAAATTATCCGATTTCACAATTCGTCCAAATTCTCCACTGGAGTAGCATAAGAAATAATCCAGGAGGTTTAAGTCTGGGGATCGAGCAGGTCATGCGTGTGGTCCACCTCGACCAATCCAACGGTCTCCGTATGTTGCTGTTATAAAATCACGACTAACCAAACTGAAATGTGGTGGTGCACCATCATGCATAAATCACATTGCAATTATTGTCGCCAATGGTACATCCTGCAAAACTCGTGAAAAAGTTGTGATACATCTCGCCAGTAAGTCTTGCTGGTAAAAATACCGGTCCAATTAGATAGTCGCCCACAATTCCAACCCAAACATTCAAGGAGAACTGATGTTGAAATCGATATTCACATACCTCATGCGGATTTTTTGGGTACAACAAATTGCCCTTAAGTTACTAATTTTCCAAACTGCCTAATTACTTACAATGAAAGTATTGGCAATTTATCGCGTAGAAGTACTTGGATCTTCCTCTGTATAGTCCAGCACATTCTGTTCCAGTTATACCGTTCTTACTGTCATTAATCTTCCTGGCCCTCTGTATAGTCCAGCTCTTCCTCTGTATAGTCCAGCACATTCTGTTCCAGTTATACCGTTCTTACTGTCATTAATCTTCCTGGCCCTCCATTTCGTTTCAATGTGCCTGTTTCACGAAGACGTCCATGAATGTGTTCGAAGATTTTTCGGTCGGGGATATTACGGCTAGGAAACCGTTCAATGTATAATCGTCTAACTTGTAATGAATTGCCATCTGCAAGTCCATACATGAAATGCATATCTGTCATCTCGGCGTTCGTATACATGGTAAAGGACTTCACTAACTATTAAAGACACCGATACAGGCGATGATCACTGACGAGACGTATTTTTCATAGTTGAAATTTTTTTCTGCGCATATATTCAATTTCCGTCATGTTATACGTCAAAAAGTGTCCGAACTTTTTGACGTATAACTATATAAATATGTGCCCGAAACTTTCATATTCCCGCCTTTCAACATACACCATACTTTTATTTATATCTAATATGGTTGTCGTAAATTTTGTTCACCCTGTAACTTAGAGTATGCCAAGGAATAACCCCTCCTAATTTTGCCGCATGTTTACCTTAGACCCTGTATAAGGAACAAATTGATACATTTAATTTAATTCATTTATGATATTGTAGTCATTATAAATTAATTAACCTATCTGAGATAAGATTAAACTATAGCATTTTAAAAATCGTTTCTGTTAATAGAGGTTGAGGTGATTTTTAAGTGTTTACAAAATAAGGAAGACTTCCTCAGGCTACTTAAAAATATCCCTATAGTAATTATTATTCGTTGAGGTTATCTAGGACAACGTTAAGTCTTGTTACACTTGGTAGTTTGTGTCGCTTTCTTCTGAGCCCAAAATTCCCCCATTCTCTGTGAGTGGGCCAGCTTGCGCTCCGCGTGGTACCTTGTCTTCCTTTTTGGTTCATCTCGGTTTATCCCATTCGTCAATATCTTTTTGCGGAAGAGATTTCTATTGAAGGCGCCGTCTGGTTTTAGATGCAGTATTTTGAGGTCTTCTTCGGTATTTATAAACCAGGGCGTTGTGGTTTTATATTTGAAGTGAAAAAAGTGAAAAATATGTTTTGTCAGTCTGTTTCCGTCCATACGTTTGAAATGGCTATAATACCGTGCCCACCTTCTTCTTCTTTCTTCGACTTCTTTGTTGGTTTTTGTCATGTCATTCTTGTAATTCGATCCCATTACACCTCTAACGATTTTGCGCTCTTCTCTAGTTCTGCGAAGAGTCCTAGTTAGCATTTAGGGATAGGGTTTCGGCTGCATACATAACTACTAGCTTCGTAACAATTTCATAATTGAAAGAGACGGAGTTTGGTATTTTTGGAAAGGCATTTTTTGTTCGAGATTGAGTGCGAGGTTTGATAGGATATTTCGAGTTTGCGTACTCGTTCCTTAAGTGCTTCTTTGTCCAATCCACTGTTCATGATGATCTCTCCCAGGTACTTAAATGTTTCCACTCGGTTGATCCTCCCGTATTTTGTCTGGAGTTTTGCTGGGGCATCTTTGACGTTGGTCAATACTTCTGTTTTTTCAAATAATATCTGCAAGCCAATTTGTCCCGCAATTTCTTTTAGAAGGTCGATTTGCATCCTAGCAGTTTCTATATCGTTTGACAGAATGGCGATGTCATCAGCGAATGCTAGACTGTCAACCACAATCCCCTTGAATTTTGTTCTCATTCTCATAGGGCTATACTCAGCTTCTAATAATTGTGTTCGCCAGTTCCTAATGATCTTTTCGAGAACGCAGTTGAAAATCATTGGAGAGAGCCCATCACAAAATAGTATAACCCATACAAAAAGTGGGCCGAAACCAACGAACTGCAGATAATACACGACCCCAAACTCCCACCCTCCTTCTACAGTGGCCGCTGGAGACGAGAATATAATCCCGACAACATCTTCGTGAGTACAAGGGTGACGCACGAAGACTTAATTTTATGTATGTAACGACAAGGCTATTGCAGCCGCTATTTTTTGGAAAGATGTCGTATGAGCCGGACACGAAAAGTAAGCAGGACGCCGACGTCTATTGAATCAAAGTCCTTTTTAAAGTCCACAAAGACCCACACGTACGGTTTGTACCTGAGATTGCAATAACTGATGATCGTTATTTGTACCAATATCAAACAGAGTGGCAATAATGAAACTAAATTCCAGCCCTTGCATAATTAATATAATACAGGTTTATGCACCCACAAGCGAAGGAAGCGACGAAGACATCGAACAATTCTACGAAGATATAAGAACAGCACGAAAACAGACCAAAAGGACGGAAATCACAATACTAATGGGTGACTTCAATGCGAAAGTCGGTAAAGGAGAACAAGAAGATATAGTAGGAAGATATGGTTTGGGAACTAAAAACGAGAGAGGAGACCTGCTGATCCAGTTTTGCAAAGAAATTGAGCACTCAATAATGAACACCTTCTTTAAGTTACCTCCAAGAAGGTTATATACGTGGAAATCGCCGGCCGACCGCGAACAGTGTGTAATTAGAAACCAAATAGACTTTATTACAATAAATAAAAGGTTTAGAAACTCCATCACATCCACTAAAACTTACCCTGGAGCAGACGTATATACCGACCATAACCTACTGCTGTCAACACTTAAAGTACGCTTTAAGAGAACAGAGAAGAAACCCCAATTGAAGAGACATGACATACAGAGACTGAAAGACCCCAACGTGATGCAACAAGTTAAAGACCAGATTAAAGAAGGTATGAACAAGATCAGAAGCCTTGCCAGCCGCAACATAGAACAACAAGTCGAAGCCATCACCAATGTAATGAAAACTGTTGCAGATAAAAACCTTTACACAAATCATAGAAAAAAGAAAAGCAAGTGGATTACAGATGAGATCTTAGGTTTGATGGTAGAACGAAGAAAAACAAAGAGCAAAGACTTAAAGTCATATAAGCAAATCCACAACAACATTAAAAAAAAGATCAAAGAAGCCAAAGAAAACTGGTGGAAAGAACAATGCTCTGAAATAGAAGAACTAGACAGAAAACATGACGTTTTAAATACACATAAAAAAATAAAGGATGCAGCTGGAATAAACAAACCACGACAGAATAACATAATTACCGACAAAAACGGGACTGCACTACTGAACGTGAATGACAAAGTAGCAAGATGGCAACAATACATACAGACTCTTTATGCTGACGATAGCCGAACAGTTTCTAACACAAATAGACCAGCACAAACAGGACCTTCTATAACTCATCAAGAAGTTCTTAAGGCAATTGGAAGACTCAAAAACAACAAGTCCCCGGGCCCAGATGAAGTTCTTGGCGATATGTTAAAGCTCATTGAGGAAGAATACCTAGACCTAATCACGGACTTCTTTAACAACATATATGAATCGGGAGATATACCCGAGAAATGGCTAGTCTCTACGTTTATACCGATTCCTAAAAAAACCACAGCTAAACAATGCGAAGACTATAGAACTATCTGTCTCACAAGTCACTTCATGAAGGTCTTTCTTAAGATTATTTACGAACGAATATATCAAAAACTAGAAAAAGACATTAGCGAGACGCAATTTGGGTTTAGGAGTGGATTGGGGACTAGAGATGCCCTTTTTGGTCTGAGTGTTCTGATTCAGAGAGCAAGAGACGTGAATTGCGATGTTTTCACGTGTTTTATCGACTTCGAAAAGGCAATCGATAGGGTTAACCATGATTTGCTAACAGAAACCATAAAGCAATCAGGAATAGATGACAGAGATGCACGAATAATCAACAATCTGTACAGACAACAAACAGCATGTGTTCGTGTGGAAAATATAATGTCAAAGGAATTTCCAGTAGAACAAGGTGTCAGACAGGGCTGCGTACTATCCACGCTACTGTTTAACCGATACGCAGAAAACCTTTTTAAGAATGCACTCGAAGAAGAACAGATTGGGATAAAGATAAACGGGGAAATAATTAATAACTTAAGGTATGCAGACGACTCTGTACTAATTGCCGACAGTGCCGAAGGACTACAGAGACTGATTGATAAAGTAGTAGAGGCATGCGAACCACTTAATATGCGATTGAATGTGGCAAAGACAAAAATTCTAATCGTCAGCAAAAATGCGTCTAATGCCCAATTCCTGGTAAATGGGGCCCAACTACAGAGAGTACCATCAATATCGTACTTGGGTGTAAACCTCAATGACCAATGGGATCATAGTCGTGAAGTAAAGATCAACATAGAGAAGGCACGTTCTACATTTAACCAAATGAAGAATGTTTTGTGTAACATGCGCTTGAACATCCATCTTCGAACACGCATACTTAGATGCTACGTCTTCTCTAAGCTTTTGTATGGAGTGGAGGCATGGACACTCTCCGAGGCAACTAGTAAGCGACTGGAGGCCTTCGAAGCATGGTGCTATCGTCGAATGCTTCGCGTTTCCTGGACCCACCATGTTAGCAACGAAACCATACTCCTACGCATGCAGAAAGACAGAGAACTGCTCACAACAGTCAAACACAGAAAACTGTCATACTTTGGCCATATCATGAGAAACAGCAACAGATATAGGCTACTTCAACTCATCATGCAGGGAAAAATCGAGGGGAAGAGGTCACAGGGAAGACGACGGATCTCCTGGTTGAAGAATCTGCGACAATGGACCGGAAGAACATCGGTTGACTTTCGGTTCAGATCGGCTGTGGATCGAATCCGATGGGCCATATTGATCGCCAACGTCCACTGAGGATATGGCACAATAAGAAGAAGATGATCGTTATATTATTACTCTGTAGACAGAAATACAATAGAATCTCTTTGGGTCTACAGGCAGTAGTGCCACTGCGTCTCACAACTCGTCGTGTTTCTTCGGTTTTCTGGATATTCTTCGGCGTGGTCTGCATGTTGATATCAATGTTTTCGGCATGCTTTAAGTCTTGAACATCGGAATAAAATAAACTTGCAATAAGCTTTGAAAACGTCGTCGTAATATTTTCTAAACTTTTGAGAAGCCCCCATGCTCTTAATGTAGAAGTTTGGAGACATTGTTTTATTGCGAGTTATAGGTCAAACATTTTCTTTAATTCAAAGGCTCTCTGGATAATTTAAAATTTAAAAAAGGAATCCAACTATGCCTTTCGCTTGGAACGAAACCTTTGGCTCAAACTCCATGCTCGAAAATATAACACTTAACGTTTTTATCAACGCGACGTATCGAGATTTCTGCATAACAATGATCAAGGCTTTGTCTGGCCCACCTTCTTGTTTTTCCATTACATATTTTATGATATGATATTTTCATAGCTTGTTGCTGTTGTGTATGCAGTGAGTTGTTAGGTTGCTGTGATATTTTCGACGCGTTGTTTAGTTGCGCGTGTTTTATCCGAACACTGTGTATATATAGAACGTAATCAGTAAACAGAATATCCTAATAGAACAGTTTTTTTTTTAACAGATTAGATAAAAAGATTTAGTAAACCCAATGAATATTTGCAAATTAAATATTTACTTAAATATTTTTATATTTAAATATTTCAGAATTATAAAAACATGTTTGTAATAAACTTCATGCCAGACTTGAAAATTACAATTATAATTTCTTTACTCTCTTTTAATAACATTATTTGATGTTAAAATCTCAATATTCAATAAATTATACCAATTAAAGCTCTATTTTTTAATAAAATTGTCAAAATTAGTCAAAATTAAATTATTAACTAATAAGTTGGTAGTAGAGCAGTGATCTTTCGGCAACACTGTAATCATGACCGGCTAATTTCATTTCAGTTATTCCGTTTGCGAAGGCAAAGCCAAAGAAGAATTTTAATTTTAAAACGGAGCTATCACACACTCCCAGACCATGACTGAACAATCGTAAGTGAATTTCAATAATTTAACGAGCACATGCTAAGGAATTTGCGTTGAAATTTGAATGAAACGGTTTCTATTTTTGTGTGAATAAACTGTTCGTTAAAAATCTCGTGTTTGCGGCACGGCCATGTTGAAATGTGCAATTCTTATCGATTCTCGAACGTTCCATTTAAAAAGTTTCATTCAATTTTAAAAATAATGAAATTGTTTTCGCAATTTCTTTATCCTCTCCGGGATGAGACTTGTTAATTATTGTTGGAACTAACCTCAAATCAAAACGCGTTTCTTTCTGTTGCAGGAATTCTTTACCTCCACCGGTGATGTGGGCCCAAAGGTCTGCTGTTGTATTTTTAACAATTAATCTTGAAGATATTAAGGATTCAGATATTAAGTGAGTATTCTGAATAAGAATTCTAAACACGAAACAATGTCGTAAGATTAAATTTATTCAAATGTTCTTTTATCTTTTCGCAAGTCATTTCTGACTTTTACCTAACCATAAATTTCTGTTTTTTGTAAAAAAAAAAATGAGAGAGGACTTTAATTAAATTAAATGGAATTAAGTCCACTGATGGTATAAAGCCGACATATTTCTTATTATAGTAATTTCTATTGTAAAACTGTGATATTAATGCAGTTTTCTATAGTTTCTTATTTTTATTGTTTACAGTAAATTGTTGGTCAAAAATGGTATTTCATTAAAATAATGAATAGATTAAAAAAATGTTTATGTTTAACCTGTAACCGCTACTATCTGATCAATTTGACCTTTTCAATGTAGTGTACCTAAAGCCGCATAGTAGCTGTTACGGGTTTAGAAATATTTGAACTTAAATTATTTGTTAAAATAATCTCTTGAAAAGTGTGTAACAAAATATGAATTGGAATGGGGTTAGAGTCTAACCGTTAGACAATCATAATTAGATTAAGATAACTGAGATTTCTATAAATAGGTTTAAATTGAAATTGGTTGTATTGGAAATTGGTTGTATTGGATTGGATGTATTGGTATATACATCTGGACTAACTAGTCAAAAAAACAGTTTTATTTGAAACATTTTTAGAAGTATTGATTAAACAAGTTTATATTATATATGGGTTCTGGACTCCTAGGTGGAGCATAGAGCCTCCATAAGCACCCTCCAGCGGACCCTATTCTGGGCCATTGCTTTGGCTTCACTCCAAGAGGTTTTCTGGGCTTTTAGTTCATCTAACACTGTTCTCCTCCATGTTTGAGCCAGTCTTCCTCGTCGTCTGGTTCCTTGATTGCCCTTGCAATGTCGTCTGGTTTTCTTCTTAGAATGTGGCCGATCCATCCCCATTTTCTTTTTTTCTTAATGTCGTGCTCTATTGTTTCTTCTCCGCATCGTTTAAGAAGTTGCTCATTAGTAATTTTCTGTGGCCAGAAGATTCTGAGGATGATTCGTAGACATTTGTTGGCGAAAACCTGAAGTTTATGTTTTGTGGCATTAGTGTTTTTCCAGGTCTTACATCCATATAAGAGGATTGCTTTGACGTTTGTTCTATATAAACGCAGCTTGCTCTTTGTTTTTATGATGTTGGACCTCCATATTGTGTTTAGTTGCCTGAATGCCATCTGTGCTTTTTGAATTCTGTTTAGAATGTCTAGGTCTGTTCCGCCCGTCTCATTGAGAATGCTTCCTAGATACTAAAACTTTTCTACATTCTCAATTGGTTGGTCGTTTATTTGAAACGGTGCGTCGTTATTTGTGTGCATTCGCATCGCTTTTGTTTTTGAGACATTTATTTTCAACCCTATCTTCTGTGCCATGTCTGATAGTAGGGTGAGTTGCCTTTGCATACTTTCATAGGTATGCGAAAAAAGGCAAATGTCGTCTGCGTATTCGAGATCTTTGAGATTAGAGTAAAGAGACCATCGAATACCATCGTTTGGTCTGCAAGACTTTTCCAGGATATAGTCAAGAGCAATGTTAAAAAGCAAGGGAGAGAGCACACATCCTTGCTTCACTAATGATCTCACCGGAAAAAGGTTGCTATGTGCTCCGCTATGCAGGATACTACATGATACGCCATGGTACAGTTCTCTAATCGTGTCGATGATTTTTGTTGGCACGCCTCTTGTCCGTAGTATCTTCCATATAGCAGAGTGGGATAGGCTGTCAAAAGCACGTTCAAAGTCGATGAAAACAAGATATAGTGGCGATCGCCATTCAACGGATTGTTCTATAATTATTCTTGTTGAATTTATGTGGTCTATGCATGAGCGGTTTGGACGGAAGCCTGCTTGGTTTGGACGCAGTATGGGTTCGAATGCTTCTGCCAGCCTATGTTGGATTACACTTGCAATAATTTTGTTTATGGTGTTTAACAGCGTTATTCCTCTCCAATTTTTGCATTGCGTTAGGTCTCCTTTCTTTGGCAGTTTGATAATGAGACCATGTTTCATTTCTGCTGGAATTTCTTGGTTTGTCCAGATCCCTTTTATTATTTTTGCAAGTAGAGGTGCAATCCATTTAGGGTCTACCTTGATTAGTTCGGCAGGTATGTTGTCTACCCCTGCCGCTTTGTTGTTTTTCAGCTGCTTGATGTTATTTAGTATTTCTGTTTTTGAAAGCGCGTCTATTTTTATATTCGGCTGTTCATTTGCATTGTCTTCTGGAGCTATCTCAAGTTCGTCTTCCGTGGGTGAGCTGAGCATATCAGCAAAGTATTCCTTCCACCTATCGAGCTGAGTTTCTGGGGTGGTCAGTGGGCGGTTGTCTTTGCTTCTAACTATATTTGTGGTCTTTGTGTGCTTTTTGGAGAGCTTGTTTGTCAGTGTGTAAATAGTCCTCGAGTTGTTATTTTTGGCTGCTTCTTCTGCTTGCTCACATATCAGGTCAATCCATATTCGCTTGTCTTTTTTGGCAGATGCTTTAATTTGTTTGCATAGTTGTGTATATCTCCAGATTGCATCATTTTTTGTCATCAAAGTTTTGCACTGGAGTACCAGTTTCTTCGCATCCTTTCTGTCTTGTATAAGTTGCCATGTTTGGTCTGAGATCCAGTCTTTTCGATTTCTTTCCTTTGTGCCAAGGGTTGTTTTGGCCGATTCGAGTAGTGTCTTGGCTAAGCCATCCCAAGATGTTATGGGATTTTGTTCTGCATTTTCATGCAGGTTTGTTAGGAAAACTTTTTTGCAGTTTGGTTGGCGCAGTTTGTGTAGGTTGAACTTTACTCTCTTTGATTGTTCAGGTTTCTTTGGTACGGCCAGTTTGATTCTGAACGTGCCGAGCAGAAGGTGGTGGTCGCTGGCAATGTCTGCACCCCTTTTGTTTCTGACATCAAGTAGGGATCTCCGCCATGTTTTCGATATGGCAATATGGTCAATTTGGTTTTGGGTTTTCTTGTCGGGGGATATCCATGTGACTTTGTGGATTTGCTTGTGTGGGAACACTGTTCCACTTATAACTAGGTCTGATGTTGAACAGAGTTTCGTGAATAGTTCACCGTTTTCGTTTCTTTCCCCACATCCTTCTTTACCCATGATGTCTTCTAGGTTACTGTTATTTGTCCCGACCTTAGCGTTGAGATCACCCATGAGTATGGTGATATCACCTCTGTTTATCTTCCTTAAAGTACTTTCAAGGATATCGTAGAAATTTTCTTTTTCCTCAGCACTCGCACTGTTTGTGGGTGTATAGCATTGTACAAATGATATTTTTGTATTTAGTGTGGAACCTTGCTGTAATTATTCTGTCATCAATGGGGTTCCATGAAATTTGGCTCTTTCTGGCTTTTTTACTAATTATGAAACCAACGCCTCTTTCATGAGACCCAGTTTCTTTGCCACTGTACAGGAAAAGCTCCCCAGATTGTAAGTTGAGCTCCCCCTTGCCATGCCAGCGAACTTCTGATAAGCCTAAAATTGAGATGTTGTAGTTATTTAATTCTCTCACCGCTTGATGCAGTTTTGATGCTTCGTATAGAGTTTTTACGTTCCAGCATCCAAAACTAGTTTATGGCCATAGTTTAGGGCAAGCAGGTTATTAGCCCACTGTGGCCGTAGTTTGGTGCTGGGGCTGCCAGCTATAGCTTCCAAACCAGCCTCCTGTTTACAGGATTTAAATCAGCCGCCCATTCTGGGTCAGACGCTGTTGCAGCTGCCCAATCTGGAACAGACGCTGCGGATTCGTAGCCGCTCATTCTGAGTGCAGACGCTACATTTGTAGGTTTTGGTCCGCCCCGGGTATTTGATTTCCCCGGTACCACCTATATCTAGGAGGCATCCCCCTATCCGCCACCTGGGGAGGCGCCCGATGGGGGACCTACAACCCCACACGGGTTCAACAAGTTTATATTGACAAGGTCCAATTGGACTTTTTATTTGAACTAAAAATTGTATCAAAGGCGGAGTTGTAATAGGGTTGTAGTAATTGTAGTTGTATCAAAATCTAGAATAATTTCTAGGTGTAATTTTAATTCTTATCTTGTCCTATTTGGTAATCTTCCTCTGGTTAAACTTTATTTCTTTTTTCTTTTTTTTATCAGCCTGTATTAATCCACTCCTGGACATAGACGTCTTCCATTTCCCTCCATGTTGACCAGTCTTGTGCTGGGAGCATCCAGTTCTTTCCCGCTCTTCTTTGTATGTCATCTCACCATCTTAGTCTGCCTCTGCTTCTCTTTGTTCTCCGTGGTCTCCACTGCATAATTATTTTCGTCCATTTCTTATCATTACACGCAACATGTCCTGCTACTTGTTTTTTGCAGTTTGTTCTATGACGGCGCTTACTTTGGTTTTTGACCTGATATCCTCGTTTCTTTGTTTATTTCTTAAGCAAATTCCCATCATTGCACGTTGCCAAACCTGTAGTTGTTGTGCACTTTTCATTGTCATGGTGACTGTTTCGAGTCCGTATAATATAACTGGTAGTACGCAGGCATCGTATATTTTCCTTTTCATTAATTGGTATCTTCGGTTCTTTGAGGATATATGCGAGTTTTCCAAATGCTGCCCATGCCAAACTAATCCTCCTCCTTATCTCACCTGTCTGGTTGTCTTTGCCTAGCCTGATGCTGTGTCCCAGATAAATATATTCTTCCACTAGTTGAAGTGTGTGGTTATTGATGTTGGTGTTGTTTGAGCTCATGATCTTTGTTTTCTGGAGGTTCATTTCTGTGACTCCTTCTTTAGTTTGCTTATCATGGTGTTAAGTTCATCTAGGTCGGTGCTCACAATGTCGTCGGCGAATCCGAGATAACTCAAAAATCTTCCGTCTACGTTGACTCCCTTTTGTAGCCATGCCAGGTTCTTACACACGTCTTCTAATGCCAGGGTAAATAATTTTGGAGAGATTGAATCGCCCTGTCTTAACCCTCTGCATAGGGATTATAGGGAACCCTCTGTATATTGTAGCATCCTTGTTCCACTGGTTGGTAGATATCGAACTTTTTGTTGAGTCGGTTGGTTATGATTTTGGTAAGGAGCTTATACAAAACGGACAAAAGACTGATTGGTCTGTAGTTTTCGATGTTGGTTTGGTCTCCTTTTTTGAAGCGAATTATAATTTTTGCAGGGAATTTTTGCCTCCACACATTTGTTAAGAAGGATGATCATTGTTTTTTTCAGAGTTGTTCCCCCATTCTTCACCATTTCTGTTGTAAGGTGGTCTTGTCCTGGGGCCTTTTGGTGATTCATTTATTTCAGTGCCATTCTCCTTGGCCATTCTCTTGGTCTCCTTTTTTGAAGCGAATTCTAATTTTTGCAGGGAATTTTTGCCTCCTCCACACATTTGTTAAGAAGGATGATCATTGTTTTTTCAGAGTTGTTCCCCCATTCTTCACCATTTCTGTTGTAAGGTGGTCTTGTCCTGGGGCCTTTTGGTGATTCATCTATTTCAGTGCCATTCTCAGCTCTGCAGTATCAATCTCCGAGATGTCCTCGGAGCCCACATTCAGGACTATCTGGTCTATATGGTTTGGCTTAGGTACAGATTGGCTGTAGAGTTCCTGATAGAAATGATTCGTTCCCTTTCTTTCACAACTTGTCCTTGTTGGTTCTTAATTTTGTATATGACCTTCCCGTTGTTCTTTTTGATCGGAGGACTTTCATATTCATGTTGTCTTTGATGATGGCTTCTTGTATATCTGCTTGTATGATGTTATGTGAACTTAGGTCTTTTTTAATCACTTTCTTTATATAAAATAATATAAATCTTTTTTGAAAAATAGGAAAAAATCCTAATATACAAAAGAGAATAAAAAACTTAAACACTGATACTTATAAATTAGTAGATTATTACTACTGATACATACATATTAATATTAAGATCAAGCTTAATTATGGATATTATGTACTTATGAAAGATGCAATAAAATATTTAATAAAAAAAACAACATAAACTACAACACATAATTAGTAAGAATTCTTCAGAACTTGTGTTTTATTTGATGTGATGGATGTATTTCAACAACTGTTTTTTAAAAATGGTTAACGATGAACTGGATTTAACTATGAATGGTAATTTATTGTACATAGAAAAGCCTTTAAAAAACAAAGAATTCATGGTAATACTTCTATTCGTTCTGCATATATACAAGTTAGCGTTATTTCTTGTGGAATAACTATGAAGAAATGAATTTAAAATAATAAATTCACGAAAGTATGATGATGCTAAATTATTCAGTATTTTATATATGAATATCATTGTTAAGTAATATAACCGTTGGTGAACTGATAGCCAATGTAATGTTTGCAACATGATTTCTATTTTAGAGTATCTATTTGCTTTTAAAACTATGCGCCTGCCTCAATTTTGAAGTTTTTGCAATTGTGATGTTTGATTTACATTAAAAAGGAAAATATTAATAAGCACAGTAGTCAGAATGAGGTTGAATAATAGCATTATAAACTGTAATTTTTGTCTGAATGGATAAATTTCTAGAAATTCTTGCAAAGAAATATAGTTTTTTAGATATTTTTCTTCATAAATAATCGAAATGGTTCTCAAAAAGTAATATATTATCTAACTGGAATCCCAGATATTTAATACATGATACAATTTCAATTTTTCCATTATCAATTTGTAGATATATTACATTCAAATCAAGAGTGCTTAACTTATGTTTGGTTCCTTTAGTTTTCACTGTATTTAATTTCAATTTATTTGCCATGAGATTTTGCCATTTTCTCAATGACTTTATATAAGTTAGTATCATAGCATGCCAATAGCGTATCATCTGCAAATAAATTTACAAAGTCTACATTAACAAACAGGTTTATGTCATTCAAGTATAATTTGTCATTTTTTATATAATATAATATAATTTGTATATAATAATATAATTTGTCATTTTTTCACCTAGGTACTTGAAGTGCTTAACATGGTGCTCTAACCTCAATTTGATTATCAGCTCTTCAAAATTAACAAGATAATTTATACTGTATAATAAAGTATAAATTTATTTATAATAAATTCCAGCTATCAGAAGATTAGTGATTAGCAAAAATTAATGCAATAGTGAAATAATCTAAACAAATATCAGGTATCAAAATCCAGTGAGTTCAACACAAACAATTTTTTATCACTTTGCAAAAAATTACGACCTGTAAAAAGGAATACGAACATTCAGCAGTGGCGTGCCTAATATTTTTAAACAAGGAATCATGCAATGCTTCAAGTGTGATAAAGAGTGCCATGACGATGATTCTTGTCAATGTGATGGGTGTTCCACAAGAATGCACTACATATGCGCTGAGCTCACTTCTTCTGAAGTCAGATGTATGCAGCTAAAAAATAAAAGAGTTCTCAAATATTTTTGCAGTGACTGCCAAGAAGGGCTTAGATTGTTGCCAATTATGAAAAAACAAATTGAAACTCTTAAACAACAAATGAGTGAGCTTGCTGATGAACTCACCACAATTAAACAAGCTAAAACTTCTCCAGAACAGCAAACTGATTTTGATTCACTAGTCCATGAACTGGAAGAACGCAGAAAAAGATCCAACAATATAATGATGTACAACGTTCCCGAGCCCAATGCAGTTACAACAAAAGGCAAAATTGATGATGACAATTCCAAAGTCAATGATATATTGCATGCCTTAGATCCACAACTACACATCAAAAAAGTCTTTCGTGTTGGCAAAAACAATAATACCTCCCGACCTGTAAAAGTTGTTCTTGACAGTAGTGATGATGCTTTATTCGTCCTGAGAAATAAAAACAAAATAAACCTTCCAGAAATTAGAGTCAGCTCTGATTTAACTCTTAATCAGAGGAACCATCTCAGAAATCTTCGCCAACAACTTAACGATAGGACTGAGAAAGGAGAAAACAATCTAACCATTAGATACATACAGGGAATGCCGAAAATTGTCTAACACTTCTCAAAGAAAAAACTAAATTCTACGGGCAGCCCCCAGATTGAACAGAACATATTGCGCGTATACTATCAAAATGTTAGAGGTATCAGAACTAAAATTACGACATTAGAACTTAATGCAGCTATCAGTGACTATGATGTTATTGTTTTCACTGAGACTTGGCTCTACGAAAATATTCATGATGAGGAACTTGGTTTGTCGCAATATGATTTATACAGGAAAGATCGGTCAATACTAACAAGTCAAAAATCCAGAGGCGGAGGCGTTCTTGTAGCGGTGAAGAAGCATTATTCCAGTAATGGCATAACTATCAACGTGAATAACGTGGAACAAATATTTGTCAAGGTATCTACTTATGGTGAAGATCTAATTATTGGTGGGATCTATCTTCCACCCAGCTCTCGTCAGGAGTTATATGAAGATCATTGTGCAACTGTAGATAGTGTGATAGAGAGATTTCCCGAAACAAAACTGCTTCTGTATGGTGACTATAACTTACCAAATGTTGAATGGTATAATGACGAATTGGGCGTATCTGCTATATATAATAATAATAATGCAGCTCAAATGCTTGTTGAATCTCTAGCATTTCATAATCTCTTTCAATCAAATTCCATTAAAAATTGTTTTGGTGTTATGCTAGACTTGATATTCACGAAAGATAAAGACATTATCACTGTAGAAATTGCTGATGACTGTTTGCTGCCTTGTGATCCATATCATCCAGCCACAGTCTCATCAATTACCTTG
Organism: Phosphuga atrata; assembly: GCA_944588485.1. Taxonomy (NCBI): domain Eukaryota; kingdom Metazoa; phylum Arthropoda; class Insecta; order Coleoptera; family Silphidae; genus Phosphuga; species Phosphuga atrata. The sequence continues at coordinate 73,473,042 of OX155897.1, read as the reverse complement.
AACAAAGATTTCAACGATCTGAAATTTGACAACTCTTATTTCAACTTCAAAAGAGGAGATTACATTGGACTAAACTTCTACTTGTCCACTGTAGACTGGGACAATCAGCTAGGCAGTATAACAGACATCAATAATGCTACAGAAATTTTCTATAATATTTTATATACAGGAATAAACAATTTCATTCCCTGTATTCGCTTTAGCAAGCCTAAATTTCCTTGTTGGTTTAACAACGATATGAAATATTTGATATTTGAAAAGAAAAAAGCTCATAAAAGTTATAAAATTAGTAACAGCTGGGATGATTTTTTAATTTTTTCTGAACTTCGAAAACAGTGTAAAATAATGAGTAAAGAATGTTATGATAACTAAATAAAATGTACGGAAAATAACGTAGGTAGGAATATAAAACATTTCTGGAATTTTGTAAACTATAAAAAGAAAAATCATGGCTTACCAGATACTATGTACTTAGGAGAACAATCATGTACAACAGGAAATGAAATAGCTAACGGCTTTGCACGCCAGTTTCAATCAGTCTACAAACAGGACACTGCTAATGCAAATTTGTTAGGATTCAAATGTGATAAAACTATAGATATGAGTTCCTGTAATTTCAGCTTGGGAACCATATTGAATAAATTATACCAATTAGACTCCAATAAAGGTCCAGGACCAGATGGAATAGCTCCATTGTTATTGAAGAAATGTAGATTTACCTTGGCAAAACCTTTGTTCCATCTATTTACTTCATCATCGAACTTAGGGGAATTTCCACTTTTGTGGAAATCTAGTTTTATCACCCCAATCTTCAAGTCGGGAGATAAAGCAAACATACAAAATTATAGACCGATCACAATTCTGAGTGCAATCCCAAAATTATTAGAGAGTGATCTGTGATCAAATAAAAACCCCACTAAACCAAGTTATTATACAAGAGCAGCACGGTTTTTGCATGGGTAAATCAACAACTACAAATTTGTTAACAATAACACAATTTGTGTTGAGTGCCCTGGAACAGAAGCATCAAGTAGATGTAATTTACACAGATTTTTCCAAAGCATTCGACACAGTTAATCATACTGTCTTGCTTCAGAAATTAGAAGCGATAGGGTTTAATGGAAATTTACAGAACTGGTTCGCAAGCTATCTTCGAGACAGAAATCAATATGTAAAAGTCAAGAGTTTCACATCGAAGGAGATTCACGTCACTTCAGTAGTACCACAGGGAAGCCATCTGGGCCCCTTCTTGTTCAATATATTCATCAATGATATTGAAGAAATAATTAAACATTCAAAATTTTTGCTGTTCGCAGATGATCTTAAAATCTATAGCCATGTCAACAACGAACAAGATTGTGAAAATGTTCAAAAGGATACTTCAATTGTTAAATGGTGCACTGAAAATTACATGGAGTTGAATGTAAACAAATGCAATGTTATGTCTTTTTATCGATCACTTGAACATATTGAATTTGGGTATAATATTGAAGGTGAACCTCTCACAAGAGCAAACTTTGTTCGGGATCTCGGTGTTCTTTTTGACACCAAGATTAATTTTCATCTCCACTTTGAGCAGGTTGTCAATAAGGCGACAAAAATGCTGGGCTTTGTGTGCAGGACCACAAGAGAATTCACTAATGTCGATTCCATAAAAACTCTTTATTATTCTTTGGTTAGATCAATATTGGAGTATTGTTCATGTGAATGGTCACCAACATATGAAATCCATATAAATAATATAGAAAAAACTCAGAACAAATTTTTGAGATATTTAGCCTATAAATTGAATATACCTTTAATTCAAAACTCACTGAGAGAAGTTCGCAATACAACAAAAATAGAGAAACTCAGCACTCGTAGAGTTTATGCAGACATTAGATTTCTGCATAAGATTTTGAACTATAATGCTGATTGTCCACATCTCCTGTCCTTAATTGGCCTACATGTTCCATCTAGAGTAACTCGAAACACTCAGACTTTTGCAATTGATTTCCACAGATGCAATTATGGAAAACATTCACCATTAGCCAGAATTATATCGAACGCTAACGAAATTCAAGTGGATTTTTTTAATATCTCCGAAAGTAGCTTGAAACGAAGATTGCCGTCGCTTCTTAATTTGTAAAAAAAAAAAAAAAAACATGTTCATTCGTATAGTTTTTAGGTTTACCCTTAGTTATAAGTATTCATGTATCATAAAAACGCTGCCCTGCGGGGACACCAATATTTATATCCAACTCCTGAGTGATGGTATCATGAACCCTAACTTTTTGCTTTCTATGAGACAAGTAGTTAACCAACCATTGATAGACTTCACCATCAATGCCATATCCACATAACTTCTTCAAAAGAATATTACGATCTATCGTTTCGAATGCCCTTTTCAGGTCAAAAAAACCAGCTACCACAAACTTCTTATTATCAACTTCTCTTTTGAATGTAGACAATGTAAGTTGTAATGCAGATTCGCATGAATATTTTTTACGAAAACCTGATTGATTCTTTACTCGATTGTATAGTTCAGTTCTCGGTATCCTATTGAGTCTCTGTCCATTTTTCTGCGTTCTGCTAGGAGTGCGTTTGTGCTCTGGCTGAGTTTCGTATTAGTTTTTTCTGCCATGTAACATATTTTCTTTGCTACTAGTTGTATGCTGCTAGTGATTTTTCCTGATAACTCATTTATAACCAAATTTCTCAGATCTTTACTTGGTTCTAGTTTTTTGTTGATTTAGGCATTGTATTCTTCCAATTTGTCTTTGAGCTGAATCCCTGTTGGAAGAACTGCTTTATCGATTTCCTTTTTTCTTTCCAAGCGTGTGTTTATATTTATTGTAGCTCTTACGATTCTGTGGTCGTTTCCGATATTAAAACGCCTAATAACTGATACATCGGTCCGAATGGCGCAGTTAAGAACGAAATTGACTATATTCTCACTACGGATAGACACGTAGTGAGAATATGGTCAATTTCGTTCTTAACTACGCCATTCGGACTTCTCCATGTCCATTTTCTTTGATGTTGTTTCTTGAAAAACGTGTTCATGCAGTTCATTTGTTCATAAAATCCTGCATCATTTCGTGTGCCTAGTCCAAAATTACCGATGTTCGGGCCGTCTGTCGCCGTTTTACGTCCCATCTTAGTATTGAAGTCCCCGATTATAACCTTGAACTTCGTTTTCTCTTGGTTTTTAGCCATCGTCAGATCTTCATAGAATTGCTCGATATCTTTGTGTGTTGATGTGGGTGCATATGCCTGTATTATCTGCATGCTGTATCTCTTGTTCAGTTGGAGTATAATGTAAATAACGCGGTCTGATATAGCTTTGCTTTTCGTGACCAGGTGTTTTCTCTTGCTGTTTACCATGATCGCTACTCCTCCGATATGATGGTTTGTTTCGGAATTTCTCTGAAAGAGCATATGTCTAGATCTCAGAATCGTGTTGGCCTCGCCTTTTTGTCGGGTCTCGCTAATTCCTAGTTTGATGAATCCTAGTTAATTTGATGTTTTGGAGTTCGCTTGACTTCGTAGGTGTGATGTTGTATGTTAAGACTAGGATGTTCCCGTTTGTTTTCCGTTTTTTATCTGCTAGTGTCGAGGTTTTGCCTCCCCCAGAATCCTTAAGGCTGACTGATCAGCTCGAGATTATGAACACTTGGCTCTACTCGCCTGGGGCATTTCTGTTTTAAATGTCAACATTTCATGTAGGTTGTGCAAGGAGTTTGGCATTAAAACGCCATGCTTGCCGAGTACTGTTTGCACTGGTCCGACACTGTTTGCAGTCGCCCATTCTGGGACAGACGCTGCTGGTTTGTTTCGTCATATCTGGCTACTCCTCTCAATTAGCCTGTGGGTCAACACAGTTTCCAGGATGTGGCACGTGAAGCCTTGAGTAAGAGCTGGGCAGCTCATGAGAACCAGTCACTACAATCTATTTCCCGTCTATGACGCTTGATATGACCGATTCTAATGAAAGGTGCTACCTCTATGGCGTGACCCCATTACACCCCTTATTATTATTTCTTTATTCATTTAGAAATTAGAAAAAAATATTGATTTATAAAAAGACTTGCTTCTCATTCTCTGCACATTTTGTTGCTATTTAAACTTTTTATGTTTAAAAATTTAAAGTCTACTGCAGTTTTTTTTTTTTCATTCCAAATATCCTTTTTCACAATGTTACAACATTTTTTTAAGTGGTTTTGGGGGAAGCTCTCACAAAACCCCCTATTCCATTTTGGCTTTTGGTATACGCCACACCGGTATCGCAATATTTAGCATTCATTTAGGGTGGGCAGCCAGACGGTTAGATAAAACCGCCCTAGTTGTATCCTCCCCAACCGGGAATCGAACCCGAGTCTTCCGCTTGCCAGGCGGGTAAGTTGTCTAAACTACACTACCGAGGAAGACGCAAACTTACAACCTATGCACCTAAAAATCCTGCTGTAATTCATCGCGCTATATACGTATGGTTGATACTAGGAATGAACAGCGCAGACAAGATATGTTATTCGACAAAACAAAGGAGGATGACCTACAAAAAGAAATGAGATCTCACCAAAAAACATGAAATGTTAAAAATTTCAAGTCTCGTAAAGCACTTCTTTTGCTACAAAAAGTTGTGAGATTTAACAACTTTGTTATAAATTATCTATCTCTTATAAGTTATCTAATCAATTACCTATCAACATTTATAGTGACTGTATCAATATTAGACACCTTTATTTCTATAATAATTATAATAACTTGGCAATTGCATGGCAACATAATTATAAAAGAATAATCTACTATTATATACGATTACTAAGTAAATTTAAACAGTAATAATAATAATAATAAGTTTATTTCTGTAAATACACATTTAGAAGGATCAAACAAGTATGGAGGGTTAACAAAACAGTTACTTAGGTAACAGGTGATAATAAAAAAGAGAGTACCATTGTACCCCACCCTCTTCCTTTTAAGCATTAGTATACTTACGCATTTAGAGCGCCTCCTCTAGTCCTGATTTTTTAGGAACCTCAAGATTTGAGTGGGATTCAAGGACTGCAAATCCGCTGCTTCAAGCAGTGGGCCCCAAGGTACATTTGTCTTTTGCAGAGCAATGCTCTGCAGTTTTTGAGCAGATGTATGGAGGGTTCTCTGCTGAGCCACAGAATCTGTCATCTGCCGCTAAGCCTAGGGCCTTGAGGTGTTTTCTATATCTGTAATATCCTATCAGGACTCCTGTCAGAATTCTAAGTTTGTTCCTGTTTACTTTCAGGCAAGCTTTTGTTCTTTTCTGGTTAAAAGATCCCAGCATTACTTTGGATTGTCTTAGCTTTTGGAAGTTTTCAGGATTTCATCCATTGTTCTCTTATTTCTTCATCTTTGTGAATGGTGTTCAAACCCATACTGCAAAAGGGTTCTTTCTGGTCCTATAAAGGTATTACTGGATACCTTGTTTGCTAGGTGATCGGTTTCTTTCTTTCAAACCTATACCAGAGTCAAGTATCCAGTACAGCATTAATTTATATTCTCTGCTAAGTTTGTTTAGCTTTCCCACACAGTTCCATACCAGTTTGGATCTGATGGTGTATGAGATAATGGCCTTGTTGGCTGTTTGGATATCTGATAAGATAGCAATTCGTTTTTGCAATAGTTTAGTAAATTGTGCACATCTTTAGATTACATGTACCTCTGTTTGCAGAATACTTAAGTAGATTCCCATGGATTCAACGTGTTTGGTACGAGGTCCAAACACTCCTGCATCTGTACCTTCCTTTGTCTTCGAACCATCCATATACCACTTAGAGCATGTTGCTATTACTACGACAGTCACTGTGTTAAGAACTATTCCCTATACTTAAAAAACCTTTCTTCTTGTTACCTCTGTTTTCAAGCTGAACTTTCTAATCAGTGCTGTCGTTTCGATTTTGAGGCCCCAGGCATAAGTATCGAGGTGGGGCCCACAGTAAACAAGAAAAGTGAATAAACAAATAAATTCTTTAATTTTTAATACATACAAGAAAGGAACATATGCATTGAAGAAATATAATATAATAATATTTTAATATAAAAGATAAATAAAATTAATTGAAGTTTATTTTCCTTGCTTTAATTTCAGCAATCAGTATCTTTTTACGAATAACACTTCATCAAAAAGATCATTTTCGCAAATATTATTTTTCATAAAATGGTTACTAATATATTCAAAAGATTTTTCCACATATTCCCATAAAGTCTCCTTTTTTAATGTCACGCAATAAAAATTTCAGAACAAGGTGCCATTAAACGACAAGATTTTCTGAAAGAAGTCAGAAATTTTTATAATAACTGCCATATAAAAAATTTTCATTGGGTGACAGATTTTATAGGAATATGTGGAAAAATCTTACATGGGCGTAGCCAGTGGGGGGTTTTGGGGGTTCAAACCCCTCCCGAAATATACAAAATATTTAAATAAATGTTAAATTGAAATAAAGAGATGAGTAGAGACGACACTCTTCAAGAGAGCATGGTAGATGTGAAGTTTAGGAACCCTTGTGTGTCAGTTTAGAAAGTAAATTGGTGCATTTCTGTTACTGTATTTTCTTATTTTAGATAATTATTAAAAAATAAATTTATCTACTCACTCACCTCAACATTCATAAATACGTTATTGTATGTGAAGGATGGTTTTTATTATAATTGTGTGTAAAAGTATCCAAATCGTGCGTAAAAGTTCAATGTAAATCAAACGGAGTCTCATTATTAAACGATTTCCGTTTGTTGTTACTATGGTAACAACTTGCGTCACTAACAAAAAGTCGGCCTCTCAATCTGGTTTTATCTTGCTCTAATATAACTTATTGTTAACCTAACCTAATCTAGATTAAATCTACTCATTGCGATTAAACCACTCGCCCTCGGCTCGTGCTTTAAACTCATCGCAACTCATGCACAAAAACCCTTCTTCACACACTTGTATCATAAACTACTATTATTGTATATATTCATATACTTTAAATATACAAAAATGTATTTACATACATTTAAAATAAGAAATGCAGATATTTTCTGACGCGGGACTGTCCCGCCAAAATCGGGACGTGTGGTCACTTTACTTTATAATAGACTCACAATACTTATCTATATTATATTACCGTATATATCTATAATACCGTCTATGTAAACAGCAGACTGGTGAAAAGAGTTGCTAGACAGACTATAAAACTAGACAAGACGAATCTTTTTTAAAAGGTCTGTTCGCAGAAGCAGTTTGCAACGCGATTTCTGCGTATCCTGCAGGCATATTGATATTAAATAAATAATTATTGCATACTCGCTTGATTTAATACATTTGAAGAGGTCACTTTCAAAACGCAGTATTTGACAAAATCTGTTTTTTCTGTAAATCCTTGCCCTTACGTTATTAATTCGAATATTTAATTTCTTCTTTTTCTTCTTTCGAATAGGCCTACTTTGGACCACGTTTGTTCAACTGTTGGGCTTTGACCTTTGCCCAATATTGTCGCATCTTCTGCCGGTGTATCTCCTTTCTCTCTTCTGTCCAGGGGGTACCTTTCCTTCGAGGTTTTTCCTGAAATCTACGGACTTCCTTCAGGGTGCGTCTCACAGACTGTTTTTGAGATCTGTTATTCCCAGTTCTTTAATATACTTCTCAGTCTGTCAACCAAGTGGTACGAAGCTTGTTTTGTCAGGAGGTGAACAGACGGTTGGTTAGTCGGTTTGGAGGCAATCTTGCAACGTGGCCATAGAAAGCTACCCTTCTTTTCCTTGCACAGTCAGAGAGCATCTCAATATGTTTGTAGAGTTCAGAGTTATGCCGTCTTCGGAATTCCCCATCTTCCTTTACCGGGCCTAGGATCTTCCTGAGGATTCTCCTTTCTCTGATTTCCAATTTCTCTATTAGACCCCTTCGGTTCAAGGAAAGACATTCCATGGCATACAGGGCTTCTGGTCGTAAGAGTGATGTGTAGTGCTTAAGTTTCAGGTTGCATGACAGGCATTTCTTATTGTAAGTGTTCTTAGTCAGCCGATGGGCTAGTTCTAACTTGCTGACTCTCTTGGATAATGATGCTCTTTCTGATAAGTTAGGTCCATTCGCCGAGATACTTAAATTTCTCAGTCCTCTTGATGTTTCCCTGTTCTAGTAACAGAAGAAGGGGTGTAGTGTAGTCACCTGTATTTATTTTTTCGTTGAACGCGCGATTTTTAAAGCGAAGCGCGACTCGCTGCTAGTCCCAGTAGAAGTATGTGATTTTGACGCCGAATACATGTGTAAATCTTTGCCGCGTATGTTTTGTCTGAAAACAATGTCTAAACTAGAAGACAGTGCTGGATTAGCAGGCTGAGTAGGATGGAGCCAAAGTTTAGTTTAAAAATTGGCTAAAAAACCTCACGTGATTAATGGACGACCCCTTACGTCACAACGGGCTCGACCTGTTTTGGGTACCATGTACAAAACATTATTTTCAATTTGTTATAACTTTTTAATTACAACGAAAAAAAAAAGAATAGTTTTGTTATATTATATTTGTTATGATCTTTCGATTTTTGACAAAAAAAAAGTTGAAAACCCCAATTTACGTAATAACTAGTGAAAAAAATAGAATAGTTTTTGTTATTAGGTGCATGAAATTTTGTCATTACTATTGTATTTTATAAAAAGTTTTAATTTATTAATCTTTAATTTTTGTTTGTTTATAGGTTTACAAAAGATGCTGTATATTTCAAAGGAACTGGTGGAGTTGAAAAGAAGAACTATGAAGTAACAATTCCTCTATATAAGGAAATAGATCCAGACAAAAGTAAAAGTTTTAATAGGGGAAGGTGTATCGAAATGTTACTTGCAAAACAGAATGCCGAAGATTCATATTGGCCTACACTTACCTCAGACAAAAAGAAACATCACTGGCTGAAATGCGATTTTAATAAGTGGCAGGATGAAGATGAGTCTGGAGATGAAGGTTTAGGTGGAATGGGAGGCAGAGGCGATTATGATATTGAAGAGATGATGAAACATATGGGTGGCTTGGGAGTTGGAGCAGATGGTACCAAACCTTCCTTTAACGATTTGGAAGAATTGGATTCAGATGATGAGCCTTTGCCCGATTTAGAGTAATTTTTTTAATGTTAACTTTGCATTGCTATTTTGCATCTCTGTATCTTTCATTGAAAAAAAACATGTTTTTCTTTTCAATTATTTTTTTGTACCATCATTTAAATTTTGCCATTTTTTTATACCTTTATACATAAGGGCATTGTTTTTGATTAAAAGAATCAAAATCATTTTTTTGGAAAACAAAAAAATTCATGTACTAGTTGACTTTTGTTTTGATTCTAAGCGAATGGCATCATCATCTGAATAATTTAGGTTGATAATTTTATAAATATTAAACAATAAAATTTTGTTTAGTCCAGTTTTTGTTGTTGTTGAACAATTTATTCTTAATTCCATTAAAAAAAAAACAAAAAAAACTTTTTTCTATTGTAAAGCGAGTGATTTATAAATATTGGAAACCATGTGTGTAAATGCAAAAATTTTTTTTAAACTTAATTACATTCCTTTACTTTCTTGCTGTTCAAACTTTGGATATTTTCCTTCTATATCTTTCCATTTCCTCTTGCTGTACGACAAATCGTGAACTACTTCCGCTATTTCACTCAACTGTAAAAAAATAAGAGAAACATTAGTTTTAATTATTTGAAGAAATCGTTACTGGTGCTTTTCGAATACATGTAATTTTATAAAATTTTAATTTGCTTTTCAGAATTATCTACAAGTTTTGAATTAATAGTGAAAATATGTAGTTCCCTACAGCCAAGACCATTAACTCCTTGACATACAATGACGTCTGGGAGATGTTATTCATTTGATGTCTTTCATTTCATCTTAGTAGACTGGCGTCCGGGATGCCAAGTTTTGTTTTTGTTGTACTGGTTAAGCGTTAAACGCATACTGAGCGCTCGTTCCTGTGACGCGTCTACTTATAGCTGTCTGGCTTCGGGTCATGCGTGTTGTGTGCGGTGCTTCGGTTCGCTTGTTGGTCGTATATGTGTGTGGAGCATCTGGGATAAACTTCAACCACCAACAAGAAACATCTCATAAGAGGAATTCAATGCCCTAAGAGAAAACAACATTGTGGTCCTACCAGCTGATGGAGGAAATTGCTCTGTAGCCATGAACAGTGCTGATTATAAACAAAAAATGACCACAATCTTAAATGATCCAGCTTATCTATCTACCCAGGCCAACCAACCCCACAACTTATCTTGAAAAAACAACCAGACAGTGGATCTTAAGCTCCACCATTGACAATGAAACTGAAATATCTTATACTAAGGGAAAAATCAGTTTTTAAATGTCGTTCCTTGTCGATGACGACCAAGCTGCGACTACTCCGCTGCTATGTCTTCTCCATCTTGCTTTATGGGACAGAGTCCTGTATTCTGACTCAGGCTACCATGAAGAAGCTGACAGCATTTGAAATGTAGCTGTACCGCAGCCTTGAGGATTTCCTGGGTGGACCACGTAACCAACGAAGAAGTTCTTCGAAGAATGAAGAAATCCACGGAGATAATAACCACACGCAAGTTGAAGTATCTGGGCCATTTAATGCGTAATGAAAAGAGATATGGTTTACTACAACAAATAGTTGCAAGGGAAAATCCCGAGTAAACGCGGCCCTGGCCGCAGGAGGATTTTTTGGCTAAAAGCCCCGAGCTTTTTAGAGCAGCCGTGAATAAGATCACGATAGCCAAAAGACACCAAAAGAAGAAGGGAAAAATCATCACGGTGTCCCAAAATTTATGGTTTACCGAAAAATCCACAATGATGGAGCTCCATTATGACCAATAGTAAAAAGTTGGTTCACCGGTCCAACTTCTTGTGAAACATTTAGCAAAATCTTTACAACCATATGCTGAAGATTGTAATTCCTATGTCTGCAATGCTGAACATTTTATAGACATCCTGGAAAATCAGCAACTGCAACCTGGTCATCTTCTTGTGAGCTTTGACATTGTATCTTTATTCATAAAAGTACCAGTCCCTGAGGCCTTTTGGTAATCCATGAATAAACGTTTTAAGGGCAAAGTTATCATAGTGGTTTAACATCATAAGTTCGAAAACCAGAAAAGTATGTATCAGATCTTGTGGAACATCGTCTAAAGAATACATACTTAAGGTATGATGGGTCAAATATACAAACAAGTTCTGTGAGCACCAATGGGTTCACCTCTATCCACAGTAATAGCCAACATATTTCTTACAGATTTTGAAGAAAATGCAATTTCATCAGCTTAAACCAAGTGCCACATCTTGGTAATCCCAGAGGCCCCACTGCACGGAGACCTAAGATGGCGGAATGAGACTGGTCTTGGATAGGCCCCATGATCAAACTACTCCTAGGAGCTCCAATGGGTTCACCTCTATCCCCAGTAATAGCCAACATATTTCTTAGATATTGAGGAAAATGCAATTTCATCAGCTTAAACAAAGTGCGACATCTTGATAATCTAAGAAACCCACAGAGGCCCCACTGCATGGAAACCCAAGATCGCGGGAATGAGACTGGTCTTGGAAAGCCCCCATAATCAAACTATTCCTAGGAGCACCAATGGGTTCACCTCTATCCCCAGAAATAGCCAACATATTTCTTACAGATTTTGAGGAAAAGGCAATTTCATCAGCTTAAACCATGTGCGACATATTGGTAATCAAAGAAACCCACAGAGGCCCCACTGCACGGAGACCCAAGATCGCGGGAATGAGACTGGTCTTGGAAAGGCCCCCTGAACAAACTACTCCTAGGAGCTCCAATGGGTTCATCTCTATTCCCAGTAATAGCCAACATATTTCTTAGATATTGAGGAAAATGCAATTTCATCAGCTTAAACAAAGTGCGACATCTTGGTAATCTAAGAAACCCACAGAGGCCCCACTGCATGGAAACCCAAGATCGCGGGAATGAGACTGGTCTTGGAAAGCCCCCATAATCAAACTACTCCTAGGAGCACCAATGGGTTCACCTCTATCCCCAGAAATAGCCAACATATTTCTTACAGATTTTGAGGAAAAGGCAATTTCATCAGCTTAAACCATGTGCGACATATTGGTAATCAAAGAAACCCACAGAGGCCCCACTGCACGGAGACCCAAGATCGCGGGAATGAGACTGGTCTTGGAAAGGCCCCCTGAACAAACTACTCCTAGGAGCTCCAATGGGTTCATCTCTATTCCCAGTAATAGCCAACATATTTCTTAGATATTGAGGAAAATGCAATTTCATCAGCTTAAACCAAGTGCGACATCTTGGTAATCTAAGAAACCCACAGAGGCCCCACTGCATGGAAACCCAAGATCGCGGGAATGAGACTGGTCTTGGAAAGGCCCCCTAATCAAACTACTCCTAGGAGCACCAATGAGTCCACCTCTATCCCCAGAAATAGCCAACATATTTCTTACAGATTTTGAAAAGGTAATTTCATCAGCTTAAACCAAGTGCGACACCTTGGTAATCTAAGAAACCCGCAGAGGCCCCGCTGCATGGAGACCCAAGATGGCTTTAATGAGACTGGTCTTGGATGTATATTTGCAAGATCTAATCTAGAAATCCGATCTGCGGCATTCATGTGACACGGCACCATTGAGATTCTCACAGTGGAGGTAAAGTCCCTGACAGTCACGTCAATATACAAACCGCCCAATGCAGCTTCTAAATTTCAAGAGGCTCCCAACTTCCGGTCGCAAGACGGGAGGATTGTGCTGGGCGAATTCAACTGCCACAGCACAATATGGGGATGGATATAGTCAGACCGATGAAAATGGAGCTGAACTGGCAGAGCACACGAACTTGCACCTGATACGCGACCCCAAGTTGCCTCCGTCTTTCAATAGCGGTCGCTGGAGAAGAGGATATAACCTGGATAACATTTTTGTCTCTGACAAACTTGTTCCCCTATCAACAAAACATGTAGAATATCCACTCCCAAAAACAGCACCGCCCCATTACATGTGTGATTTATACAGCAGTGAGGCCTGAAAGTGTTCCCTTCAATAGGCGATGTAATTTCAGGAAGGCAAGATGGAATGAGCTTGCAGCTGACCTGGACCACGAAATCACCTCCCTGGAAGCAACGCCCGAAAACTATGATGCTTTCATCGACATGGTGCAGAGACTATCAAGAAAACACATCTTGAAGGGATGTAGAACCGAATACATACTACGTCTTACTCCAGAATCCGCAGACCTGATGAAGAGGTACTGTACCCTATATGAGGACGACCACTTCTCTGAGGATATACGGGCGAAGATCTGATGCAAGCAATCTCTAGAGCAAACTTCGATAAGTGCCGAACGATGATGGAAGATCTGAAGGTCGCAAGACGGGAGGATCGTGCTGGACGATTTCAACTGCCCTAGCACAATATGGGGATATAGCCAGACCGATGAAAATGGAGCTGAACTGGAGAAGAGCACACGTACTTGCACCTGATACACGAAGTAGCTGAAGAAAAGGCTATAACCCGGATAACATTTTTGTCTCTGGCAAACTTGTTCCCCTATCAACAAAACATGTAGAATAGCCACTCCCAAAAACACAGTACCGCCTCATTACGCGTGTAATCTATGCAGAAGTGAGGCCTGAAAGTTTCCATTAAAAAGGCGAGTAATTTCAGGAAGGCAAGGTGGAATGAGCTTACAGCTGACCTGGACCACGATATCACCTCCCTGGAAGCAAAGCCCGAAAACTATAATGCTTTCATTGACATCGTCAAGAGACTAAAATACATCCCAAGAAAGACACATCCCAAGGGGATGAAAACACATTCCAAGGGGATGCAGAACCGAATACATACAAGTTCTTACTCCAGAATCCGCAGACCTGTTGATGAGCTACCGAACACTATATGAGGATGACACCTTCTCTGAGGATACAATTTCAGGAAGGCAAGATGGAATGAGGTTGCAGCTGATCTGGATCACGAAATCACCTCCCTGAAAGCAACGCCCGAAAACTATGATGCTTTCATGGACATTGTCAAGAGACAAATAAGAAAACATACCAAGGGGATGCCGAACCGAATACATACCAGGTCTTACTCCAGAATCCGCAGACCCGTTGAAGAGGAACCGAACCCTATATGAGGATGACACCTTCTCTGAGGATAGTATTTCAGGAAGGCAAGATATAATGAGCTTGCAGCTGACCTAGACCACGAAATCACCTCTCTGGAAGCAACGTCTGAAAACTATGATGCTTTCATCAACAAGAGACTATCAAGAAAACACATCCCAAGGGGATGCAGAACCGAATACATATAAGGTCTTACTCCAGAATCCGCAGATCTGTTGAAGAGGTACTGAGCCCTATATGAGGATGACCCCTTCTCTGAGGATACTATTTCAGGAAGGCAAGACGGAATGAGCTTGCATCTGACCAGGACCATGAGATTACCTCTATGGAAGCAAACCCTGAAAACTATGATGCTTTCATCGACATCATCAAGAGACTATCAAGAAAACATCCCAAGAGGATGCAGAACCGAATACATACCAGGTCTTACTGCAGAATTCGCAGACCTGTTGAAGAGGTACCGAGCACTATATATGGACGACCCCTTCTCTGAGGATACCATAAATGCGGACGAAGATCTGATGCAAGCAATCTCTAGAGCAAACTTCGATAGTGGCGAACGATGATGGAAGATCTGGATATGAAGCAGAGCAGCGACGTGTCTGGAAACTAAGTGCTACTCCGAACCTGACACTGGTCACCCCAGACCAGATCGCACACCAACTGCTAATGAACGGATAGACCCAAAGAAGGGCCCCCAAAACTCAAATACAAAGGGTTCCAGACAACTAAACCGACTGTCTAGCTGAGCCATTCAATTAAAAACCGCCATTAACAGATTGATTTTTGGAACTGCAACCATTCAAGAGGCTCCCAACTTCCGGTCGCAAGACGGGAGGATCGTGCTGGACGATTTTGCCACAGCCAACTGCCACAGCACAATATGGGGATATAGCCAGACCGATGAAAATGGAGCTGAACTGGAGAACTGGGCAGAGCACACGAACTTGCACCTGTTACATGACCCCAAGCTGCCTCCGTCTTTCAATAGCGGTCGCTGAAGACTCCATGCATGAACCTAACCTAACCCAACTTAATGAACTGCTGTGCAAGGAAATCGCAAATCTCAAAAAGGTGGAGGAAGGCTCGAGTAGTCGCGCTTTTGAAAGCGGGCAAGGATCCTGCAGAACCTAAAAGCTTTCGACCTGTATGGACCACCACCTTAATGAACTGCTGTGCAAGGAAGTCGCAAATCTCAAAAATGTGGAGAGTGGAAAGGCTAGAGTAGTCGCGCTGTTGAAACCGGGATAGGATCCTGCAGAACCTAAAAGTTTTCGACCTGCATGGATCACCATCTTAATGAACTGCTGTGCAAGGAAGTCGCAAATACCAAAAAATGTGGAGGAAGGCTCGAGTAGTCGCGCTGTTGAAACCGGGAAAGGATCCTGCAGAATCTACCTATATCAGGCAAAGTATCTGGTAAAGTAGATGAAAGCATAATACCAGAGCAAGCAGGGTTTTGACCAGGAAGGTCTTGCTGCGCCAAAATTCTAAACTTGACACAACATATTGATGATGGCTTCGAGCGCAAGCGCTTACCGGTGTAGCCTTCATAGACCTGAGCCTTGTAGCACCATTATGGGTGTAGACTTCATAGACCTGACAGCGGCATATGATACCGTAAACCACCAAAAAGCAGTGGAGAATCATCTTACTTGAAATTGAATCATCTTACCAAAGACTATCGCCTAGCTGGAATGGTGAAAACTCTGTTGCATAACAGGCGCTTTTATGTTACACGGCAGGGAAAAAGGAGTCGATGGAGAGACCAGAGGAACGTCCTACCACAGGGAAGTGTACTGGCTCCTATGCTTTTCAACGTATACACAAATGACCGACCAACAGACACGTCGCTTCATATATGCGGATCGTGCGGCAGCCATCGCCGCAAATGGGAAAAGCTTCGAAGAAGTCGAGAATAAACTAACTGCAGCCTTAGAAAACATGGCACAGTGGCTGAACCCTAGCAAAACCCAAGTATGTGCAATAAGGACGCATGCAAGAAGCTGCAAATCACATGGAGAGAACAAGAACTCGAAACATGCGACACTCCAAAGTACCTGGGCGTAACACTGGACCGCACACTATCATTCCAAAAACACTGCCAGAATACAAAGGCCAAAGTTTGTGCTAGGAATAATATCATCCGGAAGCTCACTGGCACAACATGGGGAGCGCAGCCTGAAATGCTGCGTACGTCGGCTCTTGCTCTCTGTTTCTCGGCTGAAGAGTACGCGGCACCAGTGTGGTACAACTCGGTTCAAGCAAGACATGTCGACGTGGCCTTAAACGAAACGTGCAGGATTATAACAGGTTGCCTGAGACCTTGTTCACTCTTGTCTGTCGAGGTATGCATGCAGTGATGTCCCACAAGGCTCAGTCTTGGGTCCTACTCTATGGAACATCCTGTATGACAGGGTGCTGAGGCTAAACTTGCCAGGGGGAATAGAAATAGTAGGTTTCACCGACGACTTAGGTAGTGTCGTAACGGAAAAGACATAAAACGATATAATGAGATGCGCCAACACCGCCATCAAACATGTAAATGATGTATGGCTGGAGGGGAAAGTTTAAAACTAGCCCCATAGAAAACAGAATTCGTCCTTCTAACAGGAAACAGAACCCTAAGACCTATAAACTTCAAAATTAAGGAGGTGAAAATAACACCCAAAGAATACATTCAATATCTGGAAATCACCATCGACAAAGAGATTTACTACAAAGAACACGTGAAAAAAGATATCGCAAAGGCCCTGCAAATTACATCCGCTCTGGAAAAGCTAATGCCTAACACCAGTGTTCCAAAGAGCGGTAAAAGAAGGCTGCTCTGCTCGGTGACACATTCGACCATCCTGTACGGTGCACCTGTCTGGGCCTGAGCCAAATTTGATAAATATGCTTGCCTCCATACAAAGGAAAATGGCCATCAGAGTGACCAGGGCATACAGAACGATCTCGAGGGACGTCGTGCTAGTCATCGGCGGCGTTGCCCCGAATGCCTAATACAGGAAAGAGTACATAACCCGAAACCGAATAAATAAAGAGATTCCAGCAGAGAAGCAAAGGACCATATGTTTCTTTCTTTCAAGCAAAGGACCATATGTTTAGCGCGTCTGAATCAGGAGCCTGGACGAGACTACTGAAACGCAACGTGGAAGTATGGGTAACTCGCCAGCACGCAGATGTTAATTACCATCAAACTCAAGCTCTCAGCGGCCACGGATGCTTGAGCGAGTACCTGTTTAGAATCGGCAGGGCTCAAGTTTTTGCTAGAAATAATATAATCCGGAAGCTCACTGGCACAGCATGCGGAGCACAACCTGACCTGCTGCGTACATCGGCTCTTGCTCTCTGTTTCTTCGCTGCCGAGTACGCGGCACCAGTGTGGTACAACTCTGTTCACGCAAGACATGTCGACGTGGGGGTGTAATGTTAGTTCGCCTCCCCGTGGTGCACCCTGGATAACGTTTTATTTCATAAAACGTGAACTAAATGAACTAACGGCTGGCAACCAGACAATCCTATGGATCTCCTGGTTAAGATGATCATGACAATGTCTGAGAACCACTGCAGAGCTGTAGTAGAAGATGTGAGCATTCTTAAACCATTGACACATTCAGGAATACCCGCTCAGGTCCTACAAGAACACCTTATGAGTTCCTGAACGCAACCGACAATGCAATCGGATATGTTCTGTCATCTTTTCATTTGCATTTCTATCAACATTGTGATAAGCCATACGCTAAATAAAAATAAATGTCGACGTGGCCTTAAACGAGACGTGCAGGATTATAACAGGCTGCCTGAGAGCAACATCTGTGCAGAAGCTGCACCATTCAGCACGCGTCAGACGCAAAGTAGCATCCGAAACAGGGCGGCAGAACCAGATCGGTGATAGGCGGCACCACCCTCTACACGACCAACAACCAGAAAGGCGACGACTAGAATGAAGGAAGAGCATTCTCCAACATACGCAACAACTGCAGGCATGCCCAAAACAGCACCGCACCAAACCGGCGGACGAAAAACCCAATGAGGAGTTCTACTGCCTGAACACGAGAGATGATCATATGCTGGCTAAGAACTATAACCAAAGAACTGAAGAACGCCAGCAACCCGTCTACACAGCATGCCTACCATATGTTCATGGAGAGATAGAAAAACGAGACTACTGCTTGAACACGAAAGATGATTCCTTTCGACTCCCCCCCAGCATGGCGACCGATTATACCCTCAAACTGCAATCGCAGACACATATACGACAAACGAACCGAAGCACCGCACACAACGCGCATGACCCGAAGCCAGACAGCTATAGTTAGGGAGCGTACCCATATTACGTGACCCGTTCAGGGGGGGAGGGGGGTCTTCAAAATACCACGCTTGGTCACTGGGCCGGGGGAGGGTCTTAGGTTTTCGTCACATAGTAAATCTCTTCTAAGTCGTCCAGGGAAATGTCGTGCTTTTTCGAGCTATATTCATATAACACTCGTTATTCCTATTCAGTCTTTATTTCTATTTTAGTTCTTTTACAACAGTGATTTATTTCTATTGCATCGGCTACGCCCCGCTAATAATACATTCTTCCAGGTATTAATTATAGAAGATTCCAATTTCCTAATTTCGCTTGTTTTTAGACTTGCAACGAATAGTGTATTCGGCCACACGCCGAATACCGAATATTTTGCAGGCTTTCTAGCCGAATATTGATTTTTTCAATTCAAGTATAGGTTACACGTAGTAACGGTCGCAACCATGCTATTCACCTAGCGTTTAAGGCCCGTTCAAAGACGCAGCGGCGTCGGTATGCTAGGGCCTTTCAAAGTCGTATCGGCGGCGGCAAGTTATTGCCTTTCAAAGAGACAAGCGGCATGGTAGGGCACTTTGAAAAATGCCGGCGAACTGAGTCGTGTGAAGTTGGCCCCCAAATTTTTGAAAAATTCAATTTTTTTTAGAGTTCTGGCAAGATTTCGAATAGTTCTAGAGTTCTTGCTTGAAAATTGCAATAGTTCCGGGGAATTTCGGGCAGAAATCGAGAAAAACAATTTGGGGGCCAACTTCACGCAGCCCCCCCTTTTTCAGGAAAAAGAGTTCTGGTGTAATATTCCAGTTCTCAATCGATAATGCATATAGTTCTACTTTTTTTTCAAAATTTTTTAATTTTTGAAAAATTAAAAAAAAATCTGATAACGGTTTTCGATTGTACTAAGGCAGATAAACAAAAAATGCTTATCAGACATTTTTGTAAAATCAATATTTATAAAAAACTTTCGACGAAGATAAAAAATAAAAAAATACAAGAGTTCTGATCAGAGTTCTGAGTAGCCCCCGAAGAGTTCTAAACAAATAACCAATGCAATTTCTTTGTCAAACCAATATTAAAGAATTTATAAGCAAAAACGAGGCGCTAAATTTTTTGAAAATTACAGAATTCGAAAAAAAAAAAATTCCATGAGTTCTGTTAAGAGTTCTGGGTAGCCCTTCGAGAGTTCTGAACAAATCTCTTTTATAATTTCCATGGCCGACCAATATTACAGAAGTTATAAGCAAAAACGAGGCGCAAAATTTTAAAAAATTACAGAATTCCAAAAAAAAAATTTTTTTCATGAGTTTTGTTATGAGTTCTGAGTAGCCCCCGTAGAGTTCTAAACAAATAACCTATACAATTTCTGTGTCACACCAATATTAAAGTAGTTATAAGCAAAAGCGTGGCGCTAATTTTTATTTTAATTTCTTTAGTATTGGTCGGACATGGAAATTATAAAAGAGATTTGTTCAGAACTCTCGAGGGGCTACCCAGAACTCTACCCAGAACGGAAAATTATTTTTTTTGAATTCTGTGATTTTTAAAAATTTAGCGCCTCGTTTTTGCTTACAACTTCTTTGATATTGGTTTGACAAAGAAATTGTATTGGTTATTTGTTTAGAACTCTTCGGGGGCTACTCAGAACTCTTGTATTTTTTTATTTTTTATCTTCGTCGAAAGTTTTTTATAAATAAATTTATAAATATTGATTTTACAAAAATGTCTGATAAGCATTTTTTGTTTATCTGCCTTAGTACAATCGAAAACCGTTATCAGATTTTTTTTTTAATTTTTCAAAAATTAAAAAATTTTGAAGAAAAAAAAAAGTAGAAGTATATGCATTATCGATTGAGAACTCTAGAACTCCATATAAAGAACTGGAATATTACATCAGAACTCTTTTTCCTGAAAAAGAGGGGGCTGCGTGAATTTGGCCCCCAAATAGTTTTTTTCGATTTCTGCCCGAAATTCCCCGGAACTATTGCAATTTTCAAGCAAGAACTCTAGAACTATTCGAAATCTTGCCAGAACTCTAAAAAAAATTGAATTTTTCAAAAATTTGGAGGCCAACTTCACACGACTGGCGCACTGTTATGGCGTTTTTTTAAATGTAACCCTCTTATTGGCCGCCTTGCTTCCTCTTATGGTGGGGTGAGCGTGTGGCGGTGAAAATAGAGATCAGAAGGAATTTAGAAATATAGCGTTTCTAAACATTTGTAAAAATCTAATAATAAATATTATTATAGTGTTTTTCGTGTCGATACAATAATGTCGTTGTATGATCGGCTATACAATGCATTTATTAAATGTCACAAGGATTCCTTGTCAATGCAGACAATACAAAAAAAGACAAATGAATTTTGGGTGCCTTTAAGGAATGAGCTTTGTGCTCATTCCTTAAAGGCACCAAAATCCAAAAGAGTCCAAATGAAAATGAATCCAAAAGAGATGGAACGTCTCACACTGTTAAAAATCAGCTTGGGACTGAGAAAAGCGATCGTCTCCTTAATTTCTTCGTGAAGGTGAGTATTCTGAGCGTATTTTGTTGAATGCTTAAAATGGTTTTATATTATTTGCATATTTTTTAAGTATGGTCTTATTTGCATGTTTTTAGTGTATGGTTTCTGTTTTCGCATGTATGAACATTGGTCATGAAAATTGAACTATTTTTTGTATTTGGTGAATGTTAAGCTACCTGCACGACAACCTCCAGCCACACATGAAGCTGATCTCAAAGTGCTTCCCAACACCGAAGGTATCAGTGATAATAATAATAAATCTTCTGTATCTACAACAGCTCCGACACCAAAACAGGACGCTTTGAAATCTGAAATTTCAGTACTTGAAGCCGAATTAAATGCTACCGTAAAAAAGCGAGATGCTGGACTTGGAAAAGACGGAATTGAGAAGAAAATAAAAAAATTAAGGCATGATACTGATGTGAAGAATAAGGAGTTAAAGAACAAAAAAGTCCGTGCAAGGAACATGCGAAAATTTAGAGCAAAACTAAAAGCTGAAAATCTGAAATCCGCTCATCCCAACGTGCAATCCTTGTTTATAAGGACACAGCCAGGACGCCCTTCAATTGAAGAAAATCAGTCAGGCCTTCTTCAAGTAATTTGCGATATAGCAACACATGGAAGTTCAGCTGCTGATCGACGCAGATCAGAAGTATTGAGAAGTTGTAAGACTCTTGATGAATTGCATGCACGGCTTGTTGAAGATGGATATTTGATCTCACGAACCTCTACATACCGTAGGCTGATGCCAAAGTATTCTGAATCCTTAGAAGGCAAGCGCCATGTCACAACTGTACCTGTGAGACTGTGTCGAGCCCAAACAGATAGACACCGAGATCACGTCGATCAACATTTCTGGAAGGCTTCTGTTAACGGCCTTGAGGAACTTTCATCTTTACTTGGACCTGAACAGGTAGTGTTTATTTCTCAAGATGATAAAGCAAAAGTACCAATTGGAAAAACTGCTGCAAAAATACAAGCTCCTGTTTTAATGCATCTGAATTATAAAGTGCGCCTCGATGACCACGATTTTGCTGTTGGAGAACGCCATCAACTGATTCCTTCGGTATATGCTGGTATCATAATTAAAGAGAACTGCATGTGTAGGAAAGAAGCTGTTACATACTCTGGTCCAACCTATATCGCAATCCGCAGTGGAAAACAGCAGTTCCACAGCAACAACTCACGCCAAAGACCTCATCAAACTGCTAACATTAGATGATTTTAAAAATATGACCTTAGGAAAAGATGGAAAAGTCAAGCCTGTGATGATTTTATCCGTGGATGGAGGACCGGATGAAAATCCACGTTACAAAAAGGTGATATCTAACTGTATATCCCACTTTAAAAAGTTTGATTTGGATGGGCTGTTCGTGTTAACGAATGCACCCGGTCGATCGGCTAACAACCGAGTTGAGCGAGGAATGGCACCCTTGAGCCGTGAGCTAGTCACGGTAGTCCTTCCATATGAACACTACGGATCCCATCTCGATTCTCAAGGAAAAACCATCGATAACGAGCTAGAATTGAAAAACTTTCAGCATGCAGGAAAAAATGATACCATTTATATATATGAGCCGTTTATTTTGAAAGTGGCCTAAGTCCATTTTTCAAAAATATTGCGTTAGTTACCTGAATAGTTAGATTTTTACTTGATCTTTTGATTGTGAACACCAAAATTTGCTGGGTTAATGAAATGATGAAAAATTTATTTTGAAAGTGGCGTAAGTCCCATTGTTAGAGTTTCAAACCGATATGGAAAATATGCAATTAAAGTTTATGTGATCCTAAAGTTTATGTAAGCTTTATATTTAATTATTAAAGTAGCAGTTGAATTATCAAAGCGCAATTTATTATAAATACTTTAATTTCAAATATAAGTTTCGATTTGATAATGGATTCATATGGGTCTCCTGATATGCCATTATAATTTTCAGCAAATCGTTAATAATTTGTTTATAACAAATTAAATTACAAAAAAAAAAACTGTGAGAATATGAATATATCAAAATATCCCAAGAGAAAACTTATGAATCTTCGAATATGAATTTCAATGTAAAATAAAAAAACTACAAAAAAATACGAGACCACTCACAAACCTCAAATACAAGGAATTATTGTATACCACCTTTGTACACCACATTGTATACCACGTAAAAAAATTTAAAAAATGGGTCACGTAGTATGGGTACGGTCCCTTAACAGCGTCACACAAACGTCGTGCTCTCAGTATGCGTCTTACGTTTAAACCCGCACGTACGCATATATAGTCGTTAGTTCGTCGAAACGTCGAGAATCCGGTTCTCTTCAGAACCAAACCTTAACATCAACACGGAATCCCCGAGAAAGCAAATCAACACACATATATATCTTATTTGACGTTACTTTTTCTCTGGAGTCAGACTTACCGCAGTAAAGAAACTTTGTTCGAATAACTATAAGATTAAATCATTAATTGTTTTAGCCTTAACTATATGAAACGGCATTTTAAATAGTTTTTTTAAAAATTACTTATGTGATTTGTTTCACTTGTAAATCACTTGTAGTTCACTTGTAATCAATAAAAGATCAAGTGAAACAAATCACATAAGTTGTGTTTAAATTAAAAAAAAAGTATTTAACTATAAGATCGTTTGATTTAATTTTACCATATTTAGACTTACCGGAATTCTAACTTGTGCCATAGAATCTCTCTCGCGCAATGTAACACTGTTAGGCTCTTTGAGTGTATCAAAATCGACAGTAATTCCATAAGGAATTGCAATCTCATCTGTACGGGCATATCTCCTGCCAATAGACCCGGAACTATCATCAACTTTGTGAGAAACATCGACCTTAGTCATAGCTGCAGCTAAAAACAAATTTTTATAATTAAATTATTGTTTAGCTAGTTTTGCAAATCAGTTACAGATTTTTTTGATGAACGGATGAAACTCGGCGTTGGAACTTAAAGGCAAAACGCTGCATTTTAACGGGGCCACTGTTGCGGGCAGAGACAAGTAGGTTCTTTGCTCGTCGTTTTCGCGCATTTTGAAATTGTGTTCGAAAATGGCATACATTACACGACCAATACCTGCAAAAATAATTGTTTAAATATATGTGAGTTACTAGATGTAATCGTTATTACCGAACGAGGGTTCTATGACGCTCGGAATTATTTCTTCTACGTGCATTGTCTTCTGGTACTTTTTCACCACAATCATATCTTTGTTCAAGGTGAAGATTTGACCATTAACATTGAGATCATATGATCTATAAAAATTGATAAAACATGTAATTTAGATTTTAAAAAAAGCAGGGTTCCTCAAACTTATCAGTTGAGGGGTTCTAAGGTTCCTCAAAGTTCCTAAACTATCAATAGACTACAAACATTCTTCAACTGAGCATGAAGGAAAATCTCGCTAAATGCACTACTCCAGGTGGTAACCAATCCACTGTCACCTATGGTGACGTTAGCGGACCTTCGGATTCTGGGGAGTTCGCACCAACATGAGTCGGAGCATCCTGAAATCACCGGACGTAAACTCAGACCAAGACGGCAAAGCGTCTTCGCAACATTTAATGCCAACTCACTGCTAAAAGTGGGTAAACTGAAACATTTGACTAATTCAATAACATAATACTGCCAGCAGTACAAGAAACCATATTTAAGGACGAACATGCCTTCGAGTCCCAAGGCTACAGAATCCTCAAAGAAAAAGTGGGCCAGTGGGTAATGAAGAATGTACCCCACTTAGGTACAGGATTTATAATCAGTCACAGGATACTGGATTCAGTCACCGACTTGTCCTCCCTGAGTAGTCGTGTATCCATCCTCTCTCTCAAAAGCTCAAACAAGGGCTACAGTATAGTCAATGTACATGCCCCAATCAACCAGGACAACAGACGCAATCCAGACAGAACTGATCAATTCTGGGAAGACTTTAACTGAAGAAGATATTATCTCTAAACTGTTATACTGTTTGGTGACTTCAATGCCCAATTGGGAAGAGAGAAAATATACAGAAACATAGTGGGCAATTGTCCGGCGCATAAGCGAACCAACCGCAACGGAGAACGATTGGTGGATCTGTGTAGGAATTTTGGGTTGATCATGAAGTCTACAGTCTTCAAACACTTGCCAAAGAAGCAGAAGACTTGGATTTCACCTAATACCCACCTGGGTGAATTCCAGATAGATCATGTGGCCATTTCACGAAAATCTCAAAAGGAAATACAAAACGTGAAGGTACTAAGAAGCGCCAATCTGGACTTAGACCAATACCTCTCAAAGATCAAAATAAGACTCCAGCCTAGAAACACTAGATTACACAGAACACAAACAATCGAACACGAACTTCTTACAGAGAATGAAATCGGAACGGGAAGAGTACTGGAATAATGTCGCCGCCGAAATGGAAGAAGCAGCATCGAGGCACGAGTACCGAACTTTATACCAGATAATCGGACGGCTAGGCGGCAAAAAAACAACGAACGACATAAAAAAATCGGACGGAACCTTCTGGTGATCTCTCCCCACGAGCGCCTGCAGCGGTGTAGAGAATTCTTCCATCAACTGTACAACCACGATCCGCAACATGGACCAGCGTTCGAATCACCGATTATCGACCAGCCTACGAATCAGTTCCGCGAGACCGAACCAACAATTACCGAGGTGAAGACGGCAATGAAATCGCTGAAAAACGGCAAGGCGCCAGGAGGAGATCAAGTAACGACCGAGATGATAAAAGCCGGAGCAGACGTCTTATTGCAACAACTTCACGTTCTCATAACGAATGCATGGCATTCGCATCATATTTCGTCGGCGTAGAAGAAAGCGATCGTTGTGCCTATTCTGAAGAAAGGAGACTGTCGAAAATGCAAGAACTACCGAGATATTAGCCTCCTCTCGATCGTCGGTAAAGTATTTATGAAAATCATACAATCGAGGCTAAAGAAACATCGAGAGCAAACGAGCCGGGAAGAAGAACAAGCTGGATTTAGACCACATCGAGGATGCATCGATCAGATATTCACTCTCCATCAGCTAACAGAATAAAGAATTCGATGCGGCAAACGAACCGTCATTTGATTGCAACAACTGGGCCAGTTTGTAGAGAACCGCTGAAAATCATTCAACTTTTTCAGGCATCTACAACGGCTCAAGCAGCACTATTTGTATCCAAAATGACTTATCCGAGGAGTTTCCGATTGGAACTGGAGTACGACAAGGAGACGTCGGCTCGCCACTACTTTTTAACGTTGTGGTTTACGCGATTATGCGGAAAGCATTCGATGAACGATGCAGAGTCCGATATGACGACGACAACTTCATAACCGCTCTGATGTTCGCCGACGACTGCACCGACATGGATGCCGAAACAAGCATCAGATCCATGCGGATAAAACCAAAGTGCTCACAACGGACGGATCAGAAGTGAGGGTTTACTTCGATGAAACCGAAATAAACTGAACAAAACTGGTACCTACAGTTCAAATATTTGGAATCGCTTGTGAAAGAGAAGGGCGTTGACGGCCGATGTTCATAGCCGGATCGGTCAAGTAACAGCAACATTCGCCTCGCTCAAGTGGAGCATACGGAAACGGACAAATATCACCATCAAAACCAAAATACGCCTATACTGAACGTTAATCCTTGCTATTCTTCTTTATGGATCCGAAACGTGGACACTGCTCCAATCGGACCTAAACAAGCTCAAAAGGTTGAAACATATACACCGTGTCTCTATCCGCGACCGACTCCGAAATGAGACGATAAGAGAAAGCTGAGATCAACAGACACCGATCGAAATCAATCTTAAAACTGTACTTGCATCCTCCAAGATGAGAAACCGCAAGATGGTCGTCACCTTTGTTGATTTTAGGAAGGCCTATGATTCCATTGATAGAAAAACGACAAAACCCGCAGACTCATCCTAGAAACTTTGACCAAGACCCATTCCAAGGTTAAATTTAGAGGCGACATTTCAGAAATCTTCGAAATAAAACTGGAGCGAGACAAGGAGATGGACTTTCCCCACTTCTCTTCAACTGTGTCCTTGAAAAGGTTATGAGAGAATGGAGCAAGGAACTGAACAATTTAGGTGCTCAGAGTGGTATCTACCTGGGACATAAGAACGATGGACTGGTTGTAGATTGCCTGGCTTTTGCAGATAACATGGCACTGTTTGCTGACAGAATTCTTCACCAACATCAGAGAAGCAAACAGAGAGATGTTACTAGAACAGGGAAACATCAAGAGGAGTGAGAAATTTAAGTATCTCAGTGAATGGATTGAACCCAACTTATCAGAAAGAGCATCATTATCCAAAAGAGTCAGCAAGTTAGAACTAGCCTATCAGCTGACTAAGAACACTTACAATAAGAAATGCCTGTCACGCAACCTGAAACTTAAGCACTACACATCAGTCTTACAACCAGAAGCCCTTTATGCCATGGAGTGTCTTTCCTTGAACCGAAGGGGTCTAATAGAGAAATTGGAAATCAGAGAGAGGAGAATCCTAAGGAAGATCTTAGGCCTGGTAAAGGAAGATGGGGAATTCCGAAGACAGCATAACTCTAAGCTCTACGAACCTATTGAGATGCTCTGTGACTGTGCAAGGAAAAGGAGGATAGCTTTCTATGGCCACGTTGCAAGATTTCCTCCAAACCGACTAACCAACTGTCTGTTCACCTTCTGGCAAAACAAGAAGCTTCGTACCACTTGGTTGACAGAGACTGAGAAGGATATTAAAGAACTGGGAATAACAGATCTCAAAAACAGACAGTCTGTGAGACGCACCCTGAAGGAAGTCCGTGGATTTCAGGAAAAACCTCGAAGGAAATGTACCCCCTGGACAGAAAAGAGAAAGGAGTTACACCGGCAGAAGATGCGACAATACTGGGCAAAGGTCAAAGCCCAACAGTTGAACAAGCGTGGTCCAAAGTAGGCCTATTCGAAAGAAGAAGAAGACACCGATTGAAAAAGAAATACAAAAACGAAGACTACGTTGGTTTGGCCAGCTTCCACACAAAACTCCTTTGGCGGAAGAATACAAAGAAACGCGCAAAAGAAGACGTGGTTGAAACAAGTGGAAGAAGATCTGAGAAACCAAAGACTGGATACCCATTAAGCCAAGGACATCGCAATCGATCGGAAAGAGTGGAAAAGTATCGTGAATGGAGCAACAAATTCTGCGGCACCGACAGCAGCGTATTGGTTGCGAGGGCGACGCCCTCCTTAATCGCCGGCTACGGATTAAAGACAAAAAACAGTTTTTCCGAGATTTTCGAGAAATATACTGTTCACAAATTCAACTAATTAAAATAATTTTCTTACCCATTTTCTTGTAATTTTTTATCAAGTTCATCTACATCAGCGCCTTCGAGTGCACTTAGGGCATCCGTGATCACCTTAGCGTCTTTCTTAAAAGTTTTTCCTAAAATTCCCTTGTTCGGTGTGACCTCGACAACATCGACAATCTTCGGCTCATCGAGTTTCTTCTCAGCGGCAAGTCTCACTCCAGTCGCTTTAGTATGCTGAGTGAGATCATACGCAGATCTATCTGCACACCCAACACACTCAATCCAACCCTACAATAAATTTACAAGAATATGATTTCCTAGAAATTATAATCTTTGAAGAAAAGATAGAAATGTTACTACTTAATCGTTTGACTGCTAAGCAATTCTTTCAAGAACGCACGAAAACTGTGGGACATTTTTTGAGTTGAAGTTTGAAATTCGCAAATGAACGCAGCGCTTTTGCGCCACGTAGCAGTCAAACGGTTAATAATATCAAAATCTTCAAACTCAACAACACATAAATAATGTAATAGATCTTTTCATAGTTGATTTTTTTTTATGCGCATGTATTTTTTTCGGGCACTTTTTGACGTATAACCTACCTTATAACCTTATTGACGGAAAGAAGAAATTGTCATATTAATGGGAGATTTCAATGCACAGCTAGGAAGCAACAACGTTGGTCTAGAAAATATCATGGGAACACATGGAATCGGAAACTGTTCGGACAATGGACAAAAGTTCATTGACTTCTGCAGCCAGCAGAATTTGGTAGAAGATGGAACGCTCTTCCCGCATAAACGATGCCACAAGGTCACATGGATATCCCCCCACGGCCACACCCAGAACCAGATCGACCATATTGCCATTAGTCGAACATGGCGAGGCTCGCTTCTTCAATTAAGGAACAAGCAAGGATCCGAGTGAAAATAACAAAATGTGCCCGAAACTTTCATATTCCCGCCTTTAAAACAAGGCGGGCGGACGCGCATGCGCTTAATTAACCGTATAAAGTTCTATTATCTATATCAAAGTTCTAAAGTTTGTTTCTTACATAACTAGTGAGACATTCAGCGTCCCAACAGTCTTGAGCGTAATGAGCCATTTCATTTGCCATGTGTTGCCTAAACCTTAGTTTGCTGGGCTCCACTCCAGATTGCGTCAAAAACTTTTGGATTCTTGCCATGAAGTATCCCAGCGTCTCGTTAGCCACCAAACCCTGTAAATTAAGAATTTTTCGTTAATTTTGAAAAATTAAAAATTTTCAATTGTTATTTCGTGTTTTTATGCAGAAAATTGCAAAAAAAACGGAATGAAGCTTAAAAGCAGCTTTAGGTTTGTCGCACACTGGCTCCGCTCCGCTCAGCTCAGCCTTTCATCCCAGAAAAATATAAAACCCGTGTATTTAAATAGAAACGCACATACTGCGTACGCTCAGCTTGGCTCCGTTCCGCTCCTCTCCGCTCCGTATCCTCTGTTTGTCAAGAATACTAGGCCGGATGTCGGATGCTGGCGGATGGTTCACGCAGGCGCAACACTAATGTTTTCATATATGTGCTAAGGCATTTATGCAACCAGGATAGCAGCACATATTTAACTCTCCCGTTGGAGAGGTGGGAGGGGATTAAGTGTGGAAAAGTGACGCAGTTGAGCGGATGCAATGCGTGGAAAAATGACGGAGCTGAGAGGAGCGGACCCGATCGTATCTGATGTGAGCTGAGCGGAGCGGACCCAGTGTGCGACAAGCCTTAGGTTGACAAATTTAAGGGATGATATCTAATAAACTAACTTTGCTGACAGCTTCACCAATTTTCACTTTCTCGGCAGCTTTTCCGTCCATTTGGTTGCAAGCCGAATACAATAGCATATCAGTGTCAGCAACGTCGGCGAATTTCGGATGTTTCTTGTCGATTGGATCGCAAAAATGTTCAATTTCGGCCATCGTGAATTCACGAACGCGGATCAATCCGGATCTCGGAGAAATCTCGTTTCTAAATGCATTTCCTTAAAAAGTACAGAATCAGATTAGCATCTATATTGTTAATGGCTTTATGTTTCAGAAAAATTATAAGAAATGTTGTACGCGCTAATTTTAATAAACCTGTATTTTTAATTTCACATTTCGGAATCGATTTCGGCACCGATTAACAGAAGGGGAAATGTGTATCGACCTGGGCCGAAATCGCGCGATTTACTTATCTATTTCGTCGCGAATTTATATATTTGCGGGGCAGTACGCTTTGAATGTGCGAAGCGTGTAGAACGAAATCGAAGCGTGAAGCCAAGTTCGACCGGCACGTGCACGCGTTATTCAGTTGAGCGTTTCAAGTCAAATTAACCAGGGGTGTGATCACGAGTCCAAAGGGCTGCAGCGGCATCCAACGTCTGGAAGACAACAATTTTAAGAGAATCCCGCCACTTATTATCCCCATTTCCTCACTTAAAATAGGCGCCGGAAGGAGGATCCACACGTGGCGGAAACGCGAGCAGCCCTAACAAGTAAGTGATTAGACCAGCCCAGTATTTTGATTGAAAGTTTTGATTTTCGTGAGACACGGTTTAAACAAGTGTATTTATAATAAGTTTAACCTAGAGTTATGCAGGTTCACTAATAACTGTTAATATGTTCATTAATAACTGTTCATGCTGAACCATCTTCCTTACTGAAATTAACAAATAAACTGAACTATCAAAAACCAAAATAAACCAAATTAACCTCAGTTACGACAAAACCGTTTAAATAAGAAAAAAACATCAACTTACTATCTACTACTATAGAAACTCTAATACTATAGAACTTTATTTGTCCGAAAAATATTTTGGCGATTCATCTGCATTCAAGCACCTCAAGCAATTGTTCTTGCTAAATTTCGTAAATATCTCCACAAATCAAAATCGTGGAAAGTGCAATAAAGCCAAAATTTGAGTCCCGTGAAGTTAGCAACCGAAGTTGCAAAAATATAATATTTCATCAGAGTTCCTGGTAGATATGAAACAGTTACTAGAGTACTTTGTGCGAAATTTCAATAGTTTAGCAACTACCTTTGATAAAAACTGTGCGTTTTTAACATATTTCTGCACCTGGACCATAGTTCTTGATCAATTTTGCAAAAAAAAAGAGATTTTGCAACAAATGAATTTTAGAAAATGCAAAAACAGTTCCATTCGCGATTCTGAATGAGGTACTATTCAGATTCGGTACTATTCAGATTCTTCATCAAATCAAATTTTCCAGTTTTAAAACAGGGCTAGTCTAATCACTTACCTGTTAGGGCTGCTCGCGTCTACGCCACGTGTGATCGTCCTTCCGCCGCCTTTTTTAAGGGAGGAAATGGGGATAATAAGTGGAGGGATTCCCTTAAAATTGTTGTCTTCCAGACGTTGGATGCCGCTTCAGCCCTTTGGGCTCGTGATTACACCCCAGGTAAACTTGACTTGAAACGCTAAACTTAACTAAACTTGACACGTGCACGCACGTGTCGGTCGAACTTGGCTTCGCGTTTCAATTCCGGTCTTCACGCTTCTTACACTCGAAGCATACTTCTTCTTTGTGTGTCTTATCCCTTTGGGATCCCTCACTCTGGAGGTCACCTTGTCGTGGTGTGAGGGCTTAGTTTCGCAACAAACCGTTAGACGTTACCGACCGGAGTACAACTCCGGTCGGAGCGGTCAGCGGAGAGCGAACAACCAAGAACTTCCAAACCCTTAATCCAAGGTGTCATGCGACCCGTGCCGAAAGGACTGGTTGGTGGCCAAGGGCAACCGGCCATCGTTAACGGAGCCCCTCTGATACCTGGCGACCTCAGAGGGTATCAAGCCTTACCATGTCAAGCGGGGCTCTGACGTGGCGGACCTTTAGTTCCCTTGCCACTCGTGGGATTTATATGAATTCCAAAAGTAAAAATAATCCATGTGTGCGGGACCTAATCGACACAGAGAACAAGGAAGTCAGGTTGACCTTGACCTCACACTCTTAGACATGAGCAATCCAGTCATCTCTACGGAGGTAAAGGTAGATGTTCTTGTAGGGACAGAGGAGGACTTGCCGCCTCCTGTCACAAAACAAGAATGACCTCCTCCTACTAGAAACTCATTTTTCGGGATGTAGGGATGGATACAGGGAGACCGAGGGCTTGATGCAACCACGGAAAAAAAGTCGGACCGACTGGAGGAGGGCAGCGTCCATCTGTACGGAAAACCGAATGAGATGGGCTATCGGAACTTTCCAGCCTTTTAAGGTCCCAGGTGTGGATGGACTAGTTCCTGCCTTCCTACAAAAGAGAGAGAGAACTAATGCCGTATCTTCTAAATATCTTTAGAAGTAGTTTAGCGCTCGGATATATATATATATATATACCGGAGCTATGGAGAAGGTGGTATTTATACCGAAGGTGGGGAAGAAAGACATTACTCAACCGAAGTCATTTAGACCCATTTGTCTAACATCTTTTATGTTAAAGACAATGGAGAAGGTGATTGATAATGACCTTCGGACTATAGTGCTGGTAGATACACCACTACACAGGAGTGGTCAGTATGCTTACAGAGCAGGGAAATCCACAGAAACCGCCCTGTATCAGCTGACAAACGAAATAGAAGCAGCACTAGAGATAAAGGAAGTAGCGATATGCGCCATCTTGGATATAGAGGGAGCTTTTGACAACACCTCACACGAGGCTGTCAGGGCGGCCCTCGAAAGAAGGAATATCGACAGCACTATCTCAAAGTGGATGGGAGAAATGCTGAGAACTAGAACGGCGAAGACACAAGTGGGAAAACACACCATTAAGATCTCCACAACTCGAGGGTGCCCACAGGCAGGTGCACTATCACCGCTAATGTGGAGCCTGGTAGTTGATGAACTACTGGTTAGGCTAAACGGCCTAGACATCAAATGTCAAGGTTAAGCCGATGACATAGTCATAATGGCTAGAGGGAAATTTAAGGGAACGCTCTGTGAAATTGTTCAGAGAGGCCTCAAAGTAACTAGTAGATGGTGTCAAACAGTGGGATTGAAACTCAACCCGAGCAAAACCACGGTGATACCATTTACTAGAAGGAGAAAACTAAACTGCCTACATCCCATACTCATAGATGGGAAGGCAGTAGAATACCAACAGGAGATAAGGTATCTGGGTATCACACTAGATAGCAAACTCCTATGGAATAGACACGCTGAGGCAGCGGTAGGTAAAGCCAAACGCGCCCTAATGGTGTGCAGAAATCTGACAGGAAAAACCTGGGGTTGTAACCCCACTATCCTGCGATGGATGTACATCATGATAGTGAGACCTGCAATCACTTATGGGGCAGTTGCGTGGGGAAGTAGACTCAAGCTGGCCTCTATGAGGAAACAGCTTGAAAAGATTCAAAGACTGGCGTGTGTCTGCATCACGGGGGCGATGGGGTCGTGTCCGACAGCAGCATTGGAGTTGCTGCAGGATCTGACTCCGCTGCACCTTGTGGTGGAAACGGCCTCCAGATCGGCGATCATAAGGTTTAGCAAGGAAAGAGTGGGCAGAGGTAAAATAATCGGGAGCAGTGACCGAGACAGCCTCGCTGCCAAGATCCCCTGGCTGGAAGTACCAAAAGACGAAATGGTATGCAAATACCACTTCGAGAAAAACTACACAGCAATGTGTAGTAGTAAAACCAATTGGAGCGACGAATCGTCAGCATACCACATAGAGCAAAATGCCATCAAGTGGTATACAGATGGTTCGAAGACAAAGGAAGGTACTGGTGCAGGAGTGTTTGGACCTTGTACCAGCTACTTCGAATCAATGGGAACATCCCCAAGTATCTTCCAAGCAGAGGTACACGCAATCGAAAGATGTGCTCAGTTTAACCTCGACAGGAATTATCGCAAAAAATGAATTGCTATCCTGTCAGACAGCCAAGCAGCCATTAGCTCATACACCATCACAGCCAAACTGGTATGGGACTGTGTGGGGAAGCTGAACAAACTTGGCAGGGATAATAAAGTAACGCTATACTGGGTACCAGGACATACTGGTATAGACGGAAACGAAGAAGCCGATCACCTAGCAAACAAGCGATCCAGTAGCCCCTTTATAGGTCCGGAATCCTTTTGCGGCATGAGTGTGAACACCATCCACAAAAGTTTTGATAAAGAAACAAGAGGAAAATGGATGAAAACCTGGAAAGAACTTCAAGGGCTAAGGCAATCCAAGTGATGCTGGGATCTTTTAACCAGAAGAGAACAAAAGCTTGTCTGAAACTAAGCAGGAACAAACTTAGAATTCTGACAGGAGTCCTGACGGGACACTGCAGACTTAGGAAACATCTCAAGGTCCTAGGCCTAGAGGAGGATGACGGATGCAGATTCAGTGGCTCCGCAGAGGAAACCCCCATACATTTGTTCAAAGACTGCGGAGCATTACTCCACAAGAGACAGATGTATCTTGGGGCTCACTGCTTGAACACAGAGGAGCTGCAGGCCTTGAATCCCACCCAGATCCTGAAATTCCTAAAGGAATCAGGATTACAGGAGGCACTCTAAATGGGTAAGTACACCAACACTTGGAGGAGGAGGGCGGGGTACAATAGATCTATAAAGGTGGCAGTATAAGTTGTCACCACCATATCTACAATCCCTTCGGTATGTTGGCGATCAACATAGCAATTTCCGCTCTAATTACAGGCTGTCTGAAAAGTTGTGTGGAAGTGAGCGAGAATCACTGCCTCAGGTTTCCTAGCCATGAGTTTCTTCTTCTACCTGATACTCTGTGTCCATCTACACTTCCTTGCAGAACCAGCTGTAGTAACCGGTATTTCTGGTTTCTCATTATATGGCCAAAATAGCCAGTTTTTATCTTCTTGATTGTGCTCAGAACTTGCTTCTGCGTGCCTATTCTTTGTATTACCACCTCATTCGTAATGTGATCCCGCCAGGATATGCGAAGTGGCTTTCTATATACCCAGAGCTCCAACGCCTCTATCTTCCTTTGTGTTGCTTCCGTTAGCGTCTATGCTTCTGCGCCGTACAATAGAACAGAAAAAACGTAACATCTGACCATTCGGACCTTTAGTTGTAATGTGAGGTCGCTGCTGAATAGCATTGTTTTGAGTTTATTAAATGCCGCTCTAGCCTTCTCTATTCTGCAGTGCAACTCTACAGAGTGCTCCCAGTTGTCGTTGACAATAGTTCCCAGGTAAGGGTACTTCTCTACTCGTTTGATGATCTCAGCTTCTAGCATCAATAGGCTGCGATCCGAAGCATTTCGGCTTATTAGCATGTGTTTTGTTTTGCTTTTGTTGAGCTTGAGGCCATATTCCGAGCTAGTGGTCATTAGTTCTTGTAAGCCTTCCAAACTGCTAGCAAGTACGATGGTATCGTCGGCGTATCGGATGTTGTTTATAAGATCCCCATTCATCTTGATGCCCTCGCTGGTGTCTTTGAGCGCTTTGAAGATTTTCTCCGAATACAGGTTGAATAGAGTCGGAGATAATACGCATCCGATGCATACGATGGTAATCTTTGCGGAGTTGTTGTCATCTACTTTTACAGACGCTGTCTGATTCCAATACATGTTGGCTATTATTCTGATGTCTTTTGTATCTATGCCTGTTTCCTGTAATACCTCGATCATTTTATCGTGCTGTACATTATCGAAGGCTTTGGAGAAATCTATGAAGCAGGCATGGACATCACGGCCCATATCTCTGTATCTCTGAATCAGAACCTGGACTGTAAAAATAGCCTCCCTTGTTCCCAGTGCGTTCCTGAAGCCGAATTGGCTTTCACCTAGATATTCTTCGCATTTTTGATAGATTCTAGCATGTATGATTTTAAGAAATGTTTTAACTATGTGGTTCATTAGGCTTATTAATCTGTGTTCGTCGCAGTTCTTTGCAGTTGGTTTCATCGTTCCCAGTGTTCGCATTGCACATTGCCTTTAACATTTCGGTGTTGACGTTGTCTGGACCTGCGGATTTATTATTATTTGCTAGTTCTAATGCTTTCCTTACTTCGTCTTTCGTGATTTCTGGACCGCTTTCCGTCGTGTTGTTTTTGGTATTGGGGTGCTCTGAGCGAGAAGTGTCGTTAAATAGGGTTTCAATGTATTCCTGCCATACCTCTAGTTTGTGCGAGGTTTCCGTGACCAGTTTACCGTTCTTATCAGCCAGACTCGTTGTTGTTATTGTTTTTGTGTTATTTTTCGTTCCTACCATTTCCTTAATTTTCCGATGTACGTTGAAGTGATCGTGTATGCGGTCTAGCTTTTCTATTTCGTCGCATTTTGCTGATAGCCAGCCTTGTTTGCCTTTTCTGATTTTGGTCCTTATATCTTTGTTTATTTCACGGTAACTGGTACCGTCTCTTTGTTTCACTTTCCTTCTTTGTTCCATTAGGTTCAGAATATCTTGTGTCATCCACTCTTGTTTGGTTATCTTTATTTGTTTTAGGTATCTTTGAGAGGCGTTACAAATTAGTTTTTTTATTGGGTTCCATTTTCCTTCCGGTTCCGATATTTCTTTTATAGTATTTCCGCCTTCATCGAAGCATTTCTATAATCTTTCTTTAACTGTGTCATCATATATTGTTCTCATGTCCAACCTTGGTGTATGTGTAATTTTGCATACTTTCTTTAGTTTTAGTTTGCATATTAAAGGGTTGTGATCAGAATTTACGTCTGCTCCAGGATTTCTTTTTATGGATTTGATGGAATTACGGTATCTCTTTTTAATCGTGATGTAGTCGATTTGGTTCCTTACTATCTTGGTATGTGTGTCGGCTGGCGACTTCCATGTATATAGTCTCCCAGGGGGTAGTTTGTAGAAGGTGTTGGTAAGCAAAAGATCATTTTCTTTGCAGAATTCTATAAGGCGGTCACCTTTCTCGTTCTTCGTTCCGAGTCCATGCTGGCCAACGATGCGGTCCACTTTTCCTTGCCCGACCTTTGTGTTGAAATCACCTAGTACAATCGTCAGTTCGTTGTTTTTTGTCTACTTCATGACGGATGTAATTTGACCATAAAAGTCTTCGATTACTTCAACCTTCTTATCTGCTGTTGGGGCGTAGACCTGTATAATGTTTACGTCTACCGGACTTGCTTTTAGCTGTAGCAGCATAACTCTTGTCTCATGTTGACTCATGTCTGAGTGAGGTACAAAGTTCTTCACTGACATATTTACTTCCTTTGTTAGAATGTTTCCAACAGCGTTTCTGTGGTGTTTGCCGGTGTTGCCTGAATAATATATTGTATGGTCACCAAATCTACACTCCATCGCATCTCACTTATTCCTAAGATAGTTTCCATAGCATCCAGTCATTTCTCGAACAACATTATGTGTCTTCCTGCTTCAAACATGCTTCTCACATTCCATGTGCCTATCTTCGTAGCTGACACGGTGATTCTTAGCACCCTCTGCCCATTCAAGAGCTGCCGGTACTGAGGGCCATTGTTTGTTTTGTCATCCATGTTGATTGTACTAGGAATTTCTTTATGAGGTAGTTTTCCATTGCTTTCCTCATCGCAGTACTTTTGCTGCTTCGGCTATATGTGCCCCACGCTCCTCAGGATTGAGCCCTCAAGATGTAGCTGTGCCGATCATTTTGATCTCCACCTTCATCTGGTAATGTCAGAGCTGCTGCCCTCTGCCATGTCTGTTGGTTCGTGGGGGTATATTACTTCCCTCCTACCCTTCAGTTCTCTCACCGGTTGGTGAGCCCTGACGGTTCCCCTATCCACCACCTGAGGACGCGCTCCGTAGGGGTTTCAGGGACTCCCCATTTCTCGAAACCTTCGTTCTTCATCAAAAATTTTTGAATTGTCCTGAACCTCCGCGATAAAAGTCAAATTTCGCTGTTGACTCGACCTCATCACACCGTAATCAATATAACGATCACCATGCACCATTTAGTGTTTGAACATGAAATTTATACGGATCTTTTTTTTCGAATTGCTGAATAAATGATTCAGCAATTCAGAAAAATTTGACTTTTTTTTTGACATCCTACATTTTTTTGAAGCATACTACTCGCAAATATATAAATTCTCGACGAAATTGATAAATCGAGCGATTTCGGCCCAGGTCGATACACCTTTCCCCTTGTGTTAATCGGTGCCGAAATCGATTCAAATGTGGAATTAAAAATACAGATTTATTAAAATTGGCGCGAACAAAAAAAGGAGTTCTATCGAAGATCCCTTGATAGAAAAATTAGATTCGTGTGAAGTTGATCCCCGAATTCTGGCAAGATTTCGAATAGTTAATTTCTTGTACAATGACTGTATACACATGAGCAGGATTTGAGTTTACTTACATAAACCAATGACTAAGGCATCGCTTTTCAGTTTATTAAAATTTGTTTATATTGCCACAGTTGCCAGGATAACTGTGATGTCTTCCGGTTTTCCTCCTATAGTGTTTATGCCGTTGGCGAATGCGCTTTCTGCGAAGGGAGAAATGAACGTTTCATCGAACGAGAGATTCCTAGCCATCCATGCAATGGAATTCGACACAGTTTGCAATCTTGTCGCACAACGTTCCCCGTGAACCTTCTGTAATTCGTTGATCAATAAAGTCTGCGGAAGATTATCAAAGACGCCGTCTGTTGCAAGTAGGATTACATCGCCATCCTCGACGGGAAAATTATCAATCAACGCGGAGTCCGGCTGGTCAGATAAGACATCCGCTTGGTACCCGGGAGGCGGAAGCAACTGCTGGAACGGCGTGTTGAAATAATGCTGCTGCTCTTCCGACGTAGGCCTAGGCCGCACTACGGCTAAACCGTCGCGGTTGTTAATCGCGTGATTTTGTGACTCAAGTAAGCCAATACAAGCGACCTCACTTGCGGTTTTTTCCCGCGACTAATTTTTCCCATAGCGTACTGTATGTTTCTCGAGCGGTTTCGCGGTTATAGTGGTTACCGCTCGCGGGAAAAAACCGTAGTGCGGCCGCGGCCTTATGGATGACCCGTCCATGTCGAACCACCATGAAACCGCTGTTTCCGATGTTCGCCGTGTACAGAGTATTGTTTTATTGCACGCCGTTCTACTTCCTAGAATAGGTTTCTTATGGTGCAAGAGTTGGTGCATAGTAACTTTTAGCTAAAAGGTCTGAAAGGTTGTTAGGAGCGAACCTTCCCAATTTGACTAGTCGTTCGCACCTCCTCGTTAAATGCAGGGAGAATTCGCCAGGGTGGATGCCGTATGCACGCCAACCACCCACACCATCTGCTACACCTAATATATCAGCACTCTTCGATTTGGCTGTCAATCAGGCATCATCCCCGAACTGTCCATGTACAAGTCTTTGGGTTTTCTTGTCTTTCGAGAAACCACAAACTGCACTAATCAGTTGCACGTCTGTCCGTTTTTGTACACTAGGATCAGTAGCTGAGGAAGAAATGTTGGATAATCCATTCC
The DNA here is from genome assembly GCA_944588485.1 of Phosphuga atrata. Taxonomy (NCBI): domain Eukaryota; kingdom Metazoa; phylum Arthropoda; class Insecta; order Coleoptera; family Silphidae; genus Phosphuga; species Phosphuga atrata. The sequence goes on along the minus strand of OX155897.1, from coordinate 73,433,413 downwards.
ATATAGCGCGAGACAGTAATCTTCCAGTTAAGCATAGGGACTGCATTTTGCAAGGGGCACAAAAATGGGACTTTATTTTATCACGCGCACATGATTAAATCACTTTAACCATGTGCGTAAAAGTAAAACGCCTCGTATTGAATGTGCACCAACTGTCAAATGTCATTGGGTGTTTTATTATAAAATGGTTAAAAGCGCTAGTTCTCGAGTTCTTGTTTGAAAATTGCAATCGTTCCAGGGAATTTCGGGCAGAAATCGAGAAAAACACGCAGGGGGACTAAGAGTTCTGGATAGGCCCTGGAGAGTTCTGAACAAATCTCTTTTATAATTTCCTTGTCCTACCAATATTAAAGAAGTTATAAGCAAAAACGGGGCGCTAAATTTTTAACAGAATTCTAGATTTTTTTGGAAAGAAGTAACTTTAGGGAGGAAAACGTTACGTTACGTTATACGCCTATCTCTTTCTCTCAGTGTATATTTCTATAATGCGTGCTCTCTCTGTTTCTTTCGCAGAGTGACAGATTTCACTATATGACTAAAAATAATAAAATAGACCTTTGCAGTTAGTTTCCGAGCTGTAACTAACTTAATAACTTAGCAATCGACAGATGATTATCGCTAATTAAAAAATTTTGTTAAATTGAAGACTTTTACAAAAGCTTCTGGAAATTTCATTTAAGTTTGAAGAACTAAAAGTCTTTAATAATATCTATAAACCAGATAGTTTTAGCTAAAACTTGCAGTTAGTTTCCAAGCTGTAACTATCTTAGTAACTTAGTAACTCAACTTCATATGTCATATGTCATTTATGACAGACTATCTAGATAGACATGTTTACGGTTAGTTAAGCGCATACGCGTCCGTCAAGTTTAAAAGGCGGGAATATGAAAGTTTCGGACACATTTTGTTATTTTCACTGGTTATACGTCAAAAACTGTCAGGAAATTGACACATGCGCACAAAAAAATTTCAACTATGAAAAGGTCTATTTTGATGTTTTGATTTCCATAGCAACTGGTCTTGGGCCGCAAGTTGGACACTCCTGATCTAAATCAAATATTCAACTACACATGTGTCATTTATGACAGACTAGATTATTTTCGCACACATTTTTGCGACCGCAAGTTTTGATGTAATATAATAATCTCGTCTATATACTAAATAATTGGTGGATTTTAGTCTAAATCTACAGACTAACTGTTTGCGTGATGAAATTTGCAAACTTTTACTCACAAGTTGGTGTCTGAAATAAATGAATGAAAAAAATGTTCGGTTTTGTTTTGGGCCGCATTGGAACTTGTTCCAATAACAAGTTCCAATGCGGCCCAAAACAAAACCGACAATTTTTTTCATTCATTTATCAAATTGACGCTTTTGTTTCGGGTAGCATATAAACTTATCTTGCCCTAGTTTGACAGTTAGTTTTTCATTTATTTACTAAATTTTGGACCGCACTGCATCTTGTCCGTATGAGGCTCAGTTTGAATGTCTTCATTAAATTAACCGTTCTATTTTAAGCCGTAATGCAACTTCTTGCGAGCGCAGTTTGAACACCCCTGAACCTAAATAAAATACTCAACCACATACGTTATCTGTCATATATGACAGATATTTTCGCAAATCCTTTAACATCCATGTGGACGCTAGGCATTATCTTAAACACTTATTTCACTCACCTTTCAAAGTAGCCAATAAAATAGATGCAGTCAAAATATTCCACGACAAAAACTTTAGTCTTGTGATTACGCTGCGAAATCGACTTTGTCTCCCCAGGAGAGTTCGGTGGGGTTGCGGAAGTCCTCGAGGCAGAAGCGATGGAAGTGGAACTTCGTTTCTGACGGGTGTCCCCTGACCGCATACGTTTTTTTTTTAATTAATTAATTTTCAAAAATTTTACTTCTCTTTTTTGCTTATAACTTCTTCAATACCGGTTGGACAAAGAAATTGTATGGAAGATTTGTTGGGAACTCTCGGAGGGCTACTCAGAACTCTTTACAGAACTCATAAAAAACAAATATTTTTTTTGAATTATTTAATATTCAACAAACTTGACGCCCCTTTTTTGCTTATAAATTCTTTAATATTGGTCGGACAAAGATATTATAAAAGAGATTTGTTCAGAACTCTAGAGGGGCTACTACACTGAACTCAAGAAAAACAAATATTTTTTTGAATTTTTCAAAAATTAACAAAATTTTGCAAAAAAAAAGTATATTATCCATTGAGAAGTCTAGAACTCTGTATAAAGAACTGAAATATTACATCAGAACTCTGTTTTGTTATTTTTCTCGATTTCTGCCCGAAATTCTCCCGAACGATTACAATTTTCAAGCAAGAACTCTATAACTATTCGAAATCTTGCCAGAACTTAATTTTTTTAAAATTCGGGGGCCGAATTAATTTTTCGCATATCTTTTTACAGAAAAAAGTTATTAGAATTTTCGATATATTCGACAGAACTCTAAAATTTCTACCGGGAACTGCAAACAGAACTGTTGCACTATTTTTTTGCGATTTTCTGCGAGGTTTTGATCAAAAAATGTCAAAGAGATCTTCGATAGAACTCTTAGGGCCTCTTTCACCATCTCTAAGTAAAGTTACTTCCCACTTAACGTTAATCTGCAAGTAAAAGTTACGAGTATCTTTTGTCAATTTCACAAACGAAAATAAAGCTTCGAGTAACAACTAACGGATTAAGTGGATGACGTAACAAATTTACGTCACAGTCGTTCAATATACGTCACTGTTACTCGTCAAACGTCATTTATAGTTGTCAACTGTCATTTGTGGTGTTTTTGTGTCTGGTTTGGAAAGCTAATTTATTACTTTATTTAATAATATTTTTTAATTAGAATTGTAGTTTCTAAAAATTTTACATTTCAAACATTTGATTTTGGTTTTGTTTTTTTTTTTTTAAAGATCCTTCCAAGTATGGATTATAAAAAATTCCATATGTCTTTAACAATTTGTAATATATATTTTACGATGGGCTTACTTACCTTTGTGAATTAGAGATTATTTTATGTTTTATTAAGTTAAGCACTTGATTTACTGCATATTTCGATAGACGAAATCTGGCAAAAAAATCACTTTCATCTAGGTCGGTAAAATAATCAATATAAAGCAATTTAAATACACGAATCCTCGTTGAGTACTAGAATGTTCTAATTCATCCAATTGATGATCAATCAAATCAATGAAATCCATTTTTATTAATAAATATTTTATTAATAAACAAAATGACAACTGACAATTTTTAACTGTAAATTAAACCCACTAATGGGCAGATGTCGTGGCAAGTAAGTTACGGATCGGTTAATTTTATGATTAGTAAAAGTGCTACTCGAACGTCGTGAAACTCGCACATGGTGTTACGGGTGACTTTAACTGGCAGAAAGCCTACTCGACACTTTACTTGAGGATGGTGAAATAAGTCTTGAGGGTGCTATTCAGATCCGCGAATAGGATTGTTATAGCAATTTCCAAAATTTTTTTTTTTTTGCAAAATTTCTATTTTTGCACAACTTTTTACAAAATTGGTCAAAAACCCTAGAAATATGGCCAAGGTGCAGAAATATTTCTTCTATGCGCGAGGTTTATATCCGGCGCGGGGCAACATAAAGAAAAGACACGTATTTCTCCAAAGCGCCGGATTACTAAACGTGTCCGATTAACCAACCGCCGTATTATCAAGATTATACTGTATATCAAGAAAAACAAAATCAATAAATTTACCTATTTGGGCCGCAGCAAATGGAAGCTTTCCCTGATTGAATTCCAACAATCTTTTGAAGTTTACGAAGATGCCTTGAGCAGTTTCAGGTCTCAAAAAACTGCCAAATAAAAATTAGAAGCTTTTCAGTGACATGAATACAAAAAACTCTTACCCTTTTATAAGCCCAGATGGCCCAATCTGTGTTCCAAACATAAGATTGAATTCAATCGGCTCTGTAAGATCGTTTCCCGTAATTGGACTTTTCATGTTGAATTTTGTCATCACCGCTGCCATTTCAGCTTTATTCATCCCATCCAACTAGAAAAAAATAGAATATTATATTATTAAGAGTAAATGTTCGCGCCAATTTTAATAAATCTGTATTTGTAATTCAACATTTGAATCGATTTCGGCACCGATTAACAGAAGGGGAAAGGTGTATCGACCTGGGCCGAAATCGCGCGATTTACTTATAAATTTACTTCGCGAATTTATATGAATCGGGGAGTATGCTTCGAGTGTGAGAAGCGAAACCGCAAGAATCGAAGCGCGAACCAAGCTTGGTTGTCTTTGGTCTTCCTCTACTTTTCTTTTTTTGACCTTTAGCTTCCCATACTCTCTTGACTTGTCTTTTGTCCTCCATTCGCTTGAGGTGTCCATACCATCTCAGTTGGCAGTTCTCGATTCACTTTGCTACTGGTTGCACATTTAACTGTTCTCTAATGGTGTCATTTCTTATGCGATCTCGCCTTGTGTAGCAACCGGTGGTGTAGCAAACTCCGCAGTATTTCTTGTCTACGTTATATATTTTAACGAATATCCTTGAAGAGGATGTACTATTTGCTAAACCTTTGAAAACCTATACAACTGGAGAATTTTTGATATAATCAATGATTATTTTGAAAAAAATGAAATAAACTGGTCTTATTGTCTGGGTATGTTTACAGATATTGCAAAATCAATGACATGAACACTTTCTGGTTTTGAGGCTCAAGTAAAGAACATAAACTAGAAAATTGAATGGAATTGACACAGATAAGCATTGGCATGTACGGCGTATTCCTGCAGATGTATCTGCTACTTTAACGGATGCTTCAAACATTGTAAATGTTAAAAAATCGCGTGCCACAAATTTCCGTCTATTCCTTGTGCTTTGTGACGACTTTGGAAATCTCCACGATTCTTTACTACTTCAAACGAAGTTATATGGCATTTTTCAATTGTTTTTGTCCTCTTTTGTTTTCGATAATCTTTGGCTACAAAAGCTTGCATACTTTGTAAGACATCTGACATGATGTCATCAGGATGACATCTTTAGTAAATTAAATGATTTTAATCTCTCATTGCAAGGCGCGGATGTTACCATTTTCTGTGTACATGATAGGTTTTGAATGTGTACATGATTGAGGCCTCAGCACATATCAGAAAAATCAATTAAACGCGACTAAAATATTAGATTGACTTTCGATGACTATTTATTATTAATGTTTTTCTATTTTGCGCCTGTAATGCACTCATATGCGTGCGGTTATGGCTCGCCGAGTGCGAAATTTTTTATCAATGTATATCGGCGATTATTTATTTAGAAATGGCATAAAAGAGCGCAAAATAGAAGAAATACAATAAAAAACTGGTTTGTAAGGCATTTTTCAGCACTTGTCCATTAGAAAGTTATTTTGTCCTTGGAAGCGTGCTGTAAAATCGCGCTTACTGAACTCGTCCTTTTCCTATAATATACTACTGTACTTACATGCTTTGCGTAACGATTATGTTTTCTTATCTTTGTTATAAAATATATTGTGCAGTATGGAAAATAAATGTTCTACTAAATTTTATTGTTTTTTTACCTGCCAGGATAGGGGGTTCGCCGAATTCTTTCAGATTTCACAAGGGGTTCGCGAGGAGAAAAAGGTTGGGAAACACTGATCTAATCTGTCATAAATGACAGATGACATATGAAGTTGAGGTACTAAGATAGTTACAGCTTGGAAACTAACTGCAAGTTTTAGCTAAAACTATCTAGTTTATAAATATTATTAAAGACTTTTAAATCTTCAAACTTAAATGAAGTTTCCAGAAGCTTTTGTAAATGTTTTTAATTTTCCTTTTTAATTAGCGATTTTCAACTGTCGATTGCTAAGATACTAAGTTACTAAGATAGTTACAGCTCGGAAACTAACTGCAAAGGTCTATTTTATTATTTTTAGGCATGTAGTGAAATCTGTCACTCTGCGAAAGAAACAGAGAGAGCACGCATTATAGAAATATACACTGAGAGAAAGAGATAGGCGTATAACGTAACGTAACGTTTTCTGCTGAATCACTCCTATCGAGACCTACTTAAAGGAACTTTGTTCCAAAAAAAAAGACAATATTAGACAAAGCAGAGCACACAGACACAAGACTAGACACAGAAGACTTGATAGACAAACCCAATAGACAAAACTAAACAGAGAAGACCATACAGACAAAACTAGATAGGGAATACAACACTTTTTTTTTATATGTGGTTTGAGGGAAGCTCTACCAGCCTGTGTGTGGGGCTCTCACTCACTAAACCCCTTCTTCCACTTGGCTTAAAAGTGAGGTCCAATGCGACTAGAGAAAAAACAATAAATTGATCGCTTGCAAAGTGTGAAATGACCCAAATGAAATACTGCACTTGGCTTAAAAGTACGGCACCCCGGTATCGCTTGCGCATTTCTTCAGGGTGAGCAGCCCAGATGGTTTTTTTACCACCCTAGGCAATACTAGACTGACAATATTAGACAGATAAGACTAGCTTTGCTTAATGTTATTTAAAAAATAAAGCTTAACAATTTACCCTAATAACGATATCGGAACATTCTGCCTTGGTTTCAGCTGAAGTTTTTTTGTCAGCAGCGATTTTCTCCAAATGCGCTTTGATCAAATGATCCAACCGAAAACATTCTCCACTCTTGACATCCTTTGTCATCAAATCCGCAAACCTATCGACGTGCCCTGAAGCCCTAAAACCACAGTTTTAGTATAAAACTAAAAAAATACATAAACAATACTTTAAGACAGGTTCCGGTGTTAAAACCGAACAATCGACTTCCAACATTTGTTCCTCCAACACGAAAAATTGCCTCCAGGATTGCAGCAAGTTTGATTTGAAAGCGCAACCCATCGGGCCAAAATCAAACTGACCGGTAATGCCACCGTAGATGGCAAAGGATTGGTCGAAGAAAAATCTTCGTTTTAAAAGATCCTCCATCTTTGCTCTGTCGAATGTGGCTGCATCAGGCACGAGACTCAACTCCTTGTCTTCCAAAATTTTCTTCCTAGCTTTAAGCTCGGCCACCGCTCGTTTAACATCCAAATCTGGAGCTCCATCAGCCTTCAACTTCCTCACCAAATCACCCTAAAAACAAAACAAAAAAATGAAAATTTTGTTATTATTAGGCAGTAATGGTAGTTTCCAATTACAGTACTAGAGCACACAATGCGGCACAGTGCGCAGCATCGAGTGTGCTAACATCAGCAACGCCTCGGACCGAAGAACACAACAAAAAGCTCTGCTCTCGGGTGTAATGCTTAAGTGCTAACAATAAGTTAAACATGAAATTTATTAAAAAAATTTAAAAAATCAAAAAACTTATTTCGACACTAATAGGTTTCATTCTAATTCTAATTAGGTCTCATTCAAATTATTATCAGGAATGAAAGATCTTTCTAATTCACCTGTAACGGAACAAGTAGTTAATATTGCACTCTATTGTTGCATTTAAAAACTAATCTGTTCAAACAAAGCCTCTGCTAATGCGGTATTTTGTGGCACTGAGTCGCACTGTGCTCCCGTAATTGGAAAACAACGAATGCCATCGGTTCTTCCGTTTCAGTGGAGGCACTTGAGAAAAAAATAAGGTTGTTTAATACTTACTTGTTCTTTGACGTTTGCTCTAAGTGGGGCCAAAATTTGTTCGGTTTGTGTATCACCCATGTTATCTAAAAACAAATTTAGTTTTATATTTCGATGTTTCTTCTTGAGGCCCCAGCTGGTGCTGTACTGAGAGACAAAGACTGAGGAAGTGAAAGGATAATTTGAAGATGTTTTTGTGAAACAATCACTTTGCACCAGAGGATGTGAAAGTTTTCTGCTGATGTGATGCAAAGCTCTGAGTAATTTCATTTACGATTCGAATGCCACGCGGCTTTTCAAAACCGTATGGTACACGAAATCACAAAGATATTAAACGTTTATTTAAAAGAAAAACTGAATGGCTTTATAGATGCTTTAAACGTGCATTTTTATGTAATGTTTTGTAAATGTTGGGTGGGCTATACCGTTTTATTTCGGAGGATTGATAACCTAAAATTTGACAGGCTCCTACTCTTTTGATACTTGTCTCTGCTCTGAACTCCTATTGGGTTGTTGGGTTCAATGATTAGTGGGTTGCAGCTGTATACAAACCATCTTTAGATACTTGTCTCTGCTCTGGGCTCCTATTGGGCTGTTGGATTGAATGATTAGTGGGTTGCAGCTGTATACACTGTCTCTGGTATACACCATCAGCTGTTATTTTGTGTCTAGGTGGCCACTCCACATGTTTGTTCATTAATATATTGTAATCTATTTTAAATATTTTTGCTCTGAATACCAAAATAATAATAGAATATCAAGAATTGAGCAGTGAAATGAAAAATGTGGCAATTGCAATATTGGACGTGTTTTCTGCTTTGTTTACAAGGTTGCAAACCATGTGATCGCTTACACAGGACATAAAACAAATAAAAACAGATAAAATGAGTTCGGTGATAAGTTATTAAAGAGATCTGTAAATTCCCGTCGAGAATTTATTAGAGAGCGTGTAACAAAACTCTTGTAAATAAAACGAAAGTTACAACCTGACATTGTCAAAAAAGTCCAGCAAAATGACAGAAAGTCTATTTACATAAGTGGTTAAAGTGTCAACGGAAAGTTGAATCCCCAAGAAAAAACCTTTTTTATATAACAATGTCCAATATTATTTCATATTTGACCCTTCTAATCAATCCTTGATCTTTGTAGTGAGATAGTGCCATAACCTCCGACATTAAACTGTGGAAAACTTGCATTTCCCACTGACAAAATGTACACAATTGAAGCAGTGAAACATAAAGAAACCCCTGAGAAAGAGGCTATCCACTCTGGACATTTCATGGTCTCGCATTTTGAGGCCGAGGCTCAAGATGACGAAGATGATTTGTCCGTTCCAGTGCCCGAAGTGATCGAGATACAGAAGGAAATTGCCCCAATGAAACAAGATAAGAAGAGTTTGGTTTTGAGGAAGAATTGTTTACGACCGCAAATTGGAATCGACACTAGTCTGTCAAAGCTGTTTCAGTGCATGTCCTTAGCTTACAGGTAAACAATAAACAAATCTATTTTAAGAAATTCAATTTGTTTAACAGGTGTAAAACTTTTATAAACTTGCGAGTTTTCGCAACTTTGCCACAGTTGCCAAAACTTATGTTTTTTATACAAATAGATAAGATTGCCCCCTGTTTTATTTTTAGATTTTATTAAATCTTAAGTCACATTTATTTTAACAATTGATAATATTTTCATAAATTCCATATAAATATATGCAATATGCCAAAATTGTTATGCCAACATGTTGAATTGTCATTCTTGCTGTCAGAATGACACCAAATGTTACTTAATAATATTATCTTGTCAGTAGTGTCATTCAAATTTATACAGTCAAAATTCACATTTTAGTTCTCAAAAGTAGGTAATAAAACTGGACAGATGGACTGATATAAATATATAAACAAGATTAGACAGACAATAGGAAACATAGGCTTCAGATACACGAGTAGTCACAGATATGACTAGTCAATGGTAGATAAGCTGACTAGAGTTTGAATTTGAAGTAAGTCTAGATGGACATGGTCGGATGGAGAAGATAGTCATACAAGATTAGATAGACAAAATTAGGCAAGCAATACTAGATTATGAAGCCATTACAAGCTGCTATTCTACTTACAAATATTCTTGGCCCAGTATTATACCTCCTATATCAGGCGAACCTTTTTGGATAGTGGGTTAAATTTTGTTCATTATATATTGAGTACTAGCTCGTGGGTCACTAGGCCAGTGGCATCACTTGGAAAAGAGGAGGCAGGTCAAAGACTACTTTTTTTGTTCTCATTTATAAACTTCTACAAAATTCAAGTTTCTTTCTTGTCTTACAACTTCTACTTTGGAAGTGGAGAGCAAAAAATAAAGATCGAAATCAAAAAATGTATACAGTATAATCTCAGTAATTATTATTATTATTAAATCATTTATTGTCCTCCATACAAAGAAATATACAATCTGTTTAATTACAAATTAAAAATATTACACATTAAATACATATGTTCAAAAATGTAACTGAATGGAGAACAAAAGGACTTATTCAAGAAATTAAGCCTTTAGCCTAATGCTTCCATAAGCCCTTTTAGTTATCTTTAGGTAAACCTTACATCGACTAACATAGGAAAAATAAGTAGACGAATATTAACGTTCATTTTTCTAAATGCTCACTCTATTTTGGACCCTGTATTCTTTGCCTTTTAAAATAATTTTTATACCGTTCAACACTCGCTAGTCTTAACTCCATTGGTAGATTGTTAATGATGGACGTTATTTGGTAAGTGTACGAAGATTTAAACTTTGAGGTATGGTGTATAGGTGGAGTCAGCAAGCCCTTATTACGCATATTAATTGTATGAACGTCCGTTCTGAAGGTTATTTTGTTGTACAGATACCTGGGTAATTTGCAGTATAGGATTTTTTTTAAAAGACATGAAATTTCTGAAGTTTTTCCATATTAATCCATTTGCATCGAATTTCCGTGGATATTTTTTGGCGAGGTCTTAGGCCATGTACAAATCTGATACACCTATTTTGTGCTCGTTGTATTCTGGCGCAGTCTGCATTATTAATGAAACTAGTATACACACCGATTCAGGATAACTAAGCATTGACAAAACATAGGCAATCACTAGCTTCCTTTTTACGTTTAAAGATAAGACACGCCTACAAGAATGCAACACTTTCAATTTTAAATAAACACGCTTTAACAGTGTTGATACATGTGATGAAAATTTTAATCTGTCATCAATTAATAGTCCGAGATTTTTTGCTTCATTTGTTATGTTCAGGCGCTGATCATGCATAGTAATTGTCAGTTTTTCCTTAATAGCCACTTGTTTCCTTTTTGAGGCAAATACCATGATTTTAGTCTTGCTCGGGTTGATCGTGAGGGAATGTCCAGTGGAGAATTTAGCTATACTTCTCAGGTCATCATTTATTAATCGTTCAGCGAGTTCAAGCTTATCAGAAGGGAAAGTATATATTAACTGTGTGTCGTCAGCAGAATGATGATGAAGTCCATTCTTTATTGTTGCTCCAATATTCATAGTGTATAGAGTAAACAGTAATGGTCCCAACACAGAACCCTGTGGCACACCACCATTTACAACTATACTTTCCGAGATATCATTTTGTAAAGTAACCCTTTGACTTCTGCCCCGCAAGAAACTGGCAAAAAACTTTATAGTGTTTTTGGACATTCCTATATAGTGCAAAATACTAAGAAGCATACGATGATTGACCGTATCAAAGGCTTTGCTGAAGTCCAATAGTACTAGTACAGCTACATTGTGGCTATCAAGCGCCCTTGCTGTTTCATCAACTACGTCCATTAGTACTGTAGTGGAGCTATGACCTTTTCTAAAACCAGATTGAGTCGCCGGAAAGGTTTTATTTACTTCAAGAAACTTCTTAACTTGCAGGTCCACCACTTTTTCAAGGATTTTGGAAATGGTTGGCAAAATAGAAATGGGCCTTAGATCAGTAATTAAGTTAGGGCATGCGTTTTTGGCAATTGGGTGGACATATGCGTGTTTCCATGCATCCGGAAATACGCTGTCTAGTAAGCAACTGTTAACTATATGAGTAATAATTGGAAGTATCTGAGGCAAGCACATTTTTATCATGTTGATATTTATTCCATCAGAGCCCATCATAGCACTAGATTTTATATTGAGAATTATTTTGTGAATATCAGTTTCAGTTACCGGCTTTAGGTTCAATAAATCTGAGATTTCCCTTATGAAAGAATATTGATAACTTAGAAGAGTATTTTCATCAACTTCTTGAGCGAGTTGGTTAGCAAACCCTACAAAATAGTTGTTTAGATCATTGACACTACCCAGTGATTCTGGCAGGCCTGGTTCAGTTTTTGGGCAGGTAGTGTTCATGTTTTTTAAACCTTGCCAAATAATCTCACCTAAAGTTGTGATACTTTCCAAATACGCTCTTTTTTCTAGTCGCGTGGTAATTCTTGCAAGTTTTTGCAAATCCTTGAAACATTTTCTCACAGAAATACACCCAGTCTTATTATATTTAGAATGTGCGTCATTCTTCATCTTATAAATCTTTTTTAAATTTGGTGTAACCCAAGGTTTTTTTGGCTTATTGATTATTAATTGTTTAATAGGTGCATGGTGATCAAACAGAAATATTATTCTTTCAGTAAAGATTTTTATTTTAGCGTTTATATCCGGTACTATATAGATATCATCTAGTCTTAAAGCTGACAAGTCCATTTTAAATTGATTCATGTTAATTTTGCTGAGTATACGCCTCATATATGTTGTTTTCGCCAGGATAGTATCACTATACATCAGCTTACAACCTACCAAGCAGTGATCCGACATATTAACGTCTCTTGCGTAGCCACTTTTCACAATATTGTGATCATTAACCAAAATAAAGTCAATTAGGGACGAGCTTGTGTGACTAATTCTCGTCGGATCACTGATTATTTGGTGAAAACCACATGCATCAATCATGTTATTGAACTCCATTACCTTATTATTTGTGAGCCGTGAAATGTCAATATTAAAATCTCCCATACACAAGATGTTGTCATTTTGCATCTTCAATCCTATTAGTAGATATTCAAGTTCATTAATGGAGTCCGTAATTCTACCACCAGGTGGTCTGTATACAGCTCCCACAATAAGTGAACTATTACCCTTTCCAACCCTTATCCATAAAGATTCACAACATTCTCCACCTTTCTTAACAATATTACACGCACCCAGAGTAATAGCTACAAGAATTGCAACTCCACCACCTCGTCTGCCATCCTGTCTGTCATGCCTATATAAGTTATATCCATCGAATTGCAGCACATCGTCAGGTATTCTATGAGATAACCAGGTTTCTGTAAGACATATTATTTCGTATCTCTCGCTGTTAATTACGCATTTAAAGTTGCTTAAATTCGCACAGAGTATGTTCAAATGTATGTTCGAATGCGTATGTTCAAATGTACAACATTAATTAGTTTGAAATTTTTAGTTCTTTTCACTTTAACAATATTAATACACTACAACAATATAACAAAGAGATCACGAACCTAATAATAGGATAGGTTATCCAGATCATTCTCGCTTTTTATTCTGATAGGGTCTGTAGACTCGTCTTTGCGAACATATATACCCCCATCCCGATGCCAAATGAATTTATAATTGAAGTCCCTTAGAGCTCTGGCCTTCCTGAATAGATCCTGGGTCTCACGTGGCAAGTCTTTATTTATATAAATGTTGTTGTCAGCACCAGGAATGCCACATTGTGTTAATGTTAACTTTCCAAAGGATTTCTTTTTTTTAAGGATTTCATTCCTAGGAGCAACTTCTTTGAAGCTCACTAAGGCTAAATGTCCTTTTTTGGAATTCAGTCTTCTAATGTCTGCAATATCCTGGGAGTTTATGTTAGCATGAATACATTTGCTGATATTCATTATTAAGTTGACACTATCATCCTTATTCTGAATATCAATAGGGACACCACTAATAATTAAGTTTCTTTTCCGCTTGTTAACCTCAATTTCCATTAATACCGATTTGAGATTGTCAATCTTCTTTTGCATGCAATTTTGATGCTCCTTAGTTTCTTGGAGCATTTCGGTGAGGACGACATTTTTTCTCCTCTCCTCTTCGAATTTTTCATTAATGAATTCCATGAAGGTCTTCACGTCACTCATGTCTGACTTTAGATCAAGAATTACTTGTTTAAAGTCGATGTCCTCCGCATTAAGTGAGATGCTAGTGCGAGGTTTGGAGAAGCCGCCAGCATCCTGTAAGTTAGGATTAGCACCACTGCAGCCATTGCATCACCACGATTTCTTGTCTTTCTGCATAAATCTGGCTTCAACCTCCGTTAGGTTGACGCATGTTTTATGATTCGTTTTCTTACAGCTGAGACAGCAAACCTTGAAAGCTGATTTGTTTATTTTACCATGACAAGTATTACACAAGAGTTTATTGGATCCTGCCATACTTTATATTTGAAATGTATATGAGCAAGAAAAACAAAACAAGATAAAAGTTCGGGAATAATAATACAATAAAAATAGTTTATACGCACTATTATGGATTACTAGTTCTGTTTTGTTGTTAGATTAGTTATTATTAAACTGCAAACACATTAGATGACGAACGTCTGTTAGTTCTTGATTAAAATTAACGCTGCGAACTGGAGTTGAACCCACGTCTTCTATTTCGCTAGTCGGATATCTTACTACATGCGCTACTTTGCGCGTTAGAAACGAACAATTTAGTTCAGTCAGTAATTCAGTCGTTGGTCAATCGGACGACACGTTCAGTAATCCGGCGGTCTGGAGACCGCTCGCGCTCTTCCCTCCCACCACTCTTTCTTATAGTGCGGCGGTTGTCTAGTCCCATAAGTGTCGGATTATCGAGATTACAACAGTCCTCGAGCGGATCGATGGCTGGTTCGATGGTATTTTTGAATTAAAAGCTTCTTGTCGATATGATATATGTTTTTCGACTAATTTTGGGACGCTGAATCGATTAGTAAAAACTAGAAGTAACTGTGATAAGCCGTTCAAAAGTTATGCCATCGTGAAATCGGACTAAGTTTTGAATTTGATTGGTTTTAACTTAGAAATTAGGCAAAAGAATTTAGAAAATTCCATTGTCTAAACAACGTTTTTAAATTTTGTTTTGAAAAATTTTGGTTTGGAAATTTTGAAAAATTCAGAGGGAATCAAATTTAGACAAGGTTTGGGTTTGTTTCGTTGTAACTTGGAAGGTGTAACAAAGTACGTGAAAATGTTTTAGACAAAAACTGTAAAGAATTTCATTGTCTAAGAGAAAATTTGTTTGGTTTTATGACTTGTTTTGTGATTTTTGGAACGATTTGAAGGGTAGACTTCCCTTCAAATCGTGGGAGAAATTTGAGAAAAATAGACAAAAGTGGTTTAAACAACATTAGTAGAGAATTGAATTGTCTAAAACACGTTAATGTTGCAGTAGTTTTTAACTATTTTGAAAATTTTCTGAAAAAATCGAAAATATAATTTAAGTAAAAGTTGAATTTCTGGCAAATTTAGTTCAAAGTTGTAAAGAATTTAATTCTCTCTTAAAGTTACTTTCAACAATTCTTTGTTATTTCTTTGTTTTATGCAGAAAGTTGAAAAAACGGAATGAAGCTTAAAAGCTGCTTTGGGTTGTCAAATTTAAGGAATGACAAAATTTTAAGCAACCCACAACACAAAAAACCTCTAAAAAGTCAAAAAAATAAATTTCTTTCTTGCCCATTTAACTCCATTAAAAGTATCAATTAATATTTTGATGATGAGCGTCGCCGCGTCGGGGGACCGCTATGTGAAGAAGTATAATTAGTTATACCTACATAGGTATAACGTATAGAAAATACGTTTGAACTTAGATGTATCAATCTATCTTACAAGGTCTGCTAAGTTCCTGCAGAGTTTCGATATGCTATGCGTCACGTTGGCGTTAAAGAGAACGCGCAGACAGTTGAGAGCAGCCGTCGTTAACTGTCTTTATTTTGCAAATTTTTCTGAGTAAAAGAATCAAGACTGAAAACTAAACGATTAGATATTGTTGTTTTGTTACTTACGTACGTTGCTTACGCAGAGTAAGTATAATCCACACTTTATCACTATCAATCTTCTTTCTATTTCTTTGTATTCTAGTGTTATTACTTTAGCAGTTCCCCGACGCGGCGACGCTTATCATAAAAATATTAGTAACTTAAAAGGGATCATCAAATGCCTGAACAGATCATAAACTATATGAGATTATATTTACAGATTCATAAACTATAGCTAAGAACTTTTTCGATCACGTCAGTTTTTAAACACAAGCTTGAATAAACGGAACTAGACAAACACTTGTGTCAAATTGGTGGCAGATTAATTTTGTCAAGAAGAAAATGAGCGGATGATCATCATGCGTATGATCAGATCTTTATAAATTATAGCTAAGAACCTCCTCGCTCACGTCTGCTTTCAAATAAAAGAAACCGCATCAAAATCGGTTCATTTGTTTAGGAGCTACGATTCCACAAAGAGCCACATATAGGGACAGACGGACAGACTGACACACAATAAAGTAAAGAATTTAAAGAAACGTTTTAGACAAAACTTGTTGCAAATTTGTCTCAAATTTGTCTGTAATGTTGTCTTTTGCAAATTTAATGTGAGAATCTTTTTTAAATTTGCAAAAATTTCGCAAGGCGATATAAGAAATTGATATTTACTTCACAGGTTTAATAGCAGGTTTTTTGAGAAAAAAGCTGAATGTTTGGCAGGTTATTACTCAGAACCTAGATGAAATAGACAAAAGTGTTTTAAATGAGAGTTATAGAGAATTTAATTCTCAATAAAAGTTGTTTTAACCAATTTTCTGCAATTTTGTTTTTTTACGCAAAAAAAATACAAAAAAACGAGTGAAGGTTCAATTTGGGTCAACTTTCAACTTTAAAAGATGATATCAGGAGTAGTAAACAAGTTATTCAAAAACTCCAATGCTTTAAAGCAGTGTTCTTCAACCGGTGTTCCATGGAACCCTAGGGTTCCATTTAAACATCCAGGGGTTCCGCGAATGAATGCTAAAAAAATCTTTAAAAAACTGAACGTCGCGCCGGGCGTTTACAACTAGAGACGATGCGTTGCGCCGCTCTCTGGAACACGTGTGACGATTGGAGTTTCATATTGGAACTATTCATTTCAAGTCTTACAAATGTAAACGGTAGTAAGTTAATTATTTTATAATACATTGCTTTTTGTTTTAACTTATCCTAAAATCCTTTAGATATATAATGCAGAATTGACTTAACTCCGGCTTTGGTAATGTTGGGTGGATTGAGTAGCTCAGCAGTCACCGCAGCCGGTCCCAAGCCCGGATAAAAGAGGAGGGTTTAGGTATGAGGTTAGCAGCCTGTACCTTGTAAAAAGAACCTAATGCTCAAAGAAACGCACTAAACGCCTCGGAAAACAGGAACACTGATGACGGCAACGCAAGGAAACGGACTAGATTATGGAAAAATTACATGAAGAGGAGTGGGGTCAGAATTGCATGCTGGAACGTAACGTCATGGAGCAGCAATGGAGCGATAACGAAATTATATCTGAATTAAAAAGACACAAAATAGATATTTGTGGACTAGCTGAAACAAAGAAAAAGGGCAAAGGTAACGTGGAAATCGATGATTATCTACTCTGTTTTAGTGGTAAAGAACATCATGAGAGGGCAACTTATGACGTTGGAGTTCTGGTACACAAAAGATATGTTTCGAATATCGAAGCAAAACTCTACATAAACCATCGTATAATTCAGGTCATTCTGAAGTTTAACAACGACACGATACACATAATAAGCGTATATGCCCATGATATAACCAAACCGAGAGAAGGTCGAGAGGAATTCTTCGACAAACTTGAAGAAGTCATTACTAACATCAGCAGACATGAGAAAATATTCATAATTGGCGATACTAACGCAAGGATAGGGAACACCCCGATACCAGGAGTAATGCAACACTGGAATGAGGAAACAATTAATGAAAACGGTGAAATACTAATAAACATGTGCGCACAACTAGAATGAAGAATTAATAACACCTTCTTTCAACACAAACTGCAGCACAAATATACGTTCGAAAATACAAGAGCCCAAAGATCCGTAATAGCCTTTATAATAACGAATAGAATGGTTGACCCAAGCAAGATCCTAGATGTGAGAGCACTCACATCAGCTATTGCAGGCACAGAACAAAAAATCTTAAGTCACATTTATTTTAACAATTGATGTTGATAATATTTTCATAAATTCCATATAAATATATGCAATATGCCAAAATTGTTATGCCAACATGTTGAATTGTCATTCTGGCTGTCAGAATGACACCAAATGTTACTTAATAATATTATTTTGTCATTAGTCATCTGTCATTCAAATTTATTCAGTCAAAATTCACATTTTACTTGTCAAAAGTAGGTAATAAAACTGGACAGATGGACTGTTATAAGTATATAAACAAGATTATGGCAAAATTATGACAAGATATGACAAATATATGACAAGATTATGACAAAGATTAGACAGACAATAGGAAACATAGGCTTCAGATACACAAGTAGTGACAGATATGACTAGTCAAGGGTAGATAAGCAGACTAGAGTTTGAATTTGAATAGAATTTGATTAGACAAGTAAGTCTAGATGGATATGGTCTGATGGAGAAGATAGTTATGCAAGATTAGATAAACAAAATTAGGCAAGCAAGATTATGAAGCCAATACAAGCTGCTATTCTACGTGCAAATATTCTTGGCCCAGTATTGTACCTCCTATATAAGTGATGGCGAACCTTTTTGAGTAGTGGGTCAAATTTTGTTCATTATATTTTGTGTACTAGCTCGTGGGTCACTAGGCCAGTGGCATCACTTGGTAAAGAGGAGGGAGGTCAAAGACTACTTTTTTTGTTCTCATTTATAAACTTTTACAAAATTCAAGTGTCTTTCTAGTCTTACAACTTCTACTTTGGAAGTCATCATCATCATCATCAAACAGCCCTTTGCGTCCACTGCTGGACATAGGCCTCCCCAATTTCCGCCCATTTCCTCCAATCCTGAGCCTCTCGCATCCAGGCTCCTCTTGTTCTTTTTATATCGTCTGTCCATCTTGTGGGGGGCCTCCCCCTGCTTCGTATATCTGCTCTTGGCCTCCACTCCAGTAGTCTCTTGGCTACCATCTTCCATCTGACATTCGGGCCACGTGTCCAGCCCAGTTCCACTATAGCCTCGCCATACGCACAACCACATCTGTGACACCTGTTGTCTTCGTTTGTGATATGGTCTCGTAGCGACACGCCGAGCATCGATCTTTCCATCTTTCGTTGTGCAATTTGGAGCTTTTTTGCAGTGGCGACGGTGAGTGTTGCGGTTTCAGTGCCGTAGGTCATAACTGGCAATACACATTGATCAAACACTTTCCTTTTCAAGCAGACTGGCAGATCGCTTTTGAATACGTCCCGAAGTTTTCCATATGCGGCCCAAGAGAGGATTATTCTTCTTTTAAATTCGCATGTTTGGTTGTCTCTAGTTATGCGTATTTCGTGACCTAAATAGGTGTATTTGTCTACGAAATCAATATCTCTATCGCCTACATCTATCTGTCTGCTCGGGACCAAGTTTGTCATACATTTTGTTTTGGAATAGTTTATTCTTAGGCCTACGGTATTACATGCTTCCTGGAGTTATAATAGCATTGTTTTTATATCGTTAAGATCGTCAGCAAGCAGCACTATGTCATCTGCAAATCGCAGATTTGATAGATTTTTGCCATCTATGGTTAAGCCTTTTCTTTCCCAGTTGAGCTTTTTGAAAGCGAGTTCCAAAACCGCGGTGAACAATTTAGGCGATATCGTATCCCCCTGTCTCACGCCTCTACCAATTGGAATGGGTTTGGTGTTTTCATGGAGTTGAACCGTCATACTGGCGTTTTTGTAGATGTTGTAAATGGTTCTCGTGTAGCGATGGTCGACACGGCATTCCTGTAGTGCTTCCATAACTGCATCTAACTCGACGGTGTCAAATGCTTTATGGAAATCTATGAAGGCCAGTACGAGTGGTCTGTTGTATTCAATACTTTTCTCGACTATTGTTTTAACACTTTGTAGAAGGTCATTGGTTCCGTATCCTGTGCGAAATCCTGCCTGTTCCACTGGTTGGTAGAAGTCCAGTTTATTTTCAAGTCTATTTGTTATTATTCTTGTAAATAATTTGTAGAGATGACTTAGAAGGCTTATCGGCCTATAGTTTTCTAGGTCAGCTATATCTCCTTTTTTGTGCATTAAGATCACAATAGCGTTGTTCCATTCATTTGGTACTGTACTGTTGAACAGGCAAAGATTGAACAGGTCTCTGATTTTTCCTAGCAGGTGGACACCTCCGATTTTGATGGCGTCTGCGGTGACGTGGTCACCTCCGGGGGCTTTGTTTGTCTTCGTTTTACTTAAGGCTAATTCTATTTCATCTAAAGTAATATCTGGTAGTATTTCAGACCCTTGGTTTATGATGCCCTTTTTATTTGATACGATATCTGGTTCAGATTCCGGGATTGGTTCTTTTTGGCTTGTATATAGAAGTTGGTAGAATTCTTCAACGACATTTAGGATCTCCTCTCTGTTCGTTGTTATATTTCCTTGTTTATTTCTGAGTTTAGTTATTTGTCTCTTCCCGCTTCCCAGTTTTCTACGCAGGACCTTCATACTTTTGTTGTTTTCTATGGTTTGTTGAATTTTATCTTTATTATGTGCTCTTATGTCGTCGCGCCTTATTGCCTTCGATATCTGTTTATTTATCTCTCGTAGTTCTCCGATGGAGGTTGTCTCTTCACTTCTCATGTTTCTTCTACTTTGCATCAGCTGTATTGTTTCTTGGCTGAGTTTTTCTTCTTGTTTTGTTCTAGGGCAGCATGTACTTTGACTTTCTATTATGGCATTTGTTATTCGGTCGTTTAGGTTGTTGATGTTTTCATTTTTGTCCGCGTTTCCACTCGTCAACCGGTCTGCGATGCACTGTTGGTATTCCTCTACATCTAGTGGGCTGTGGCATTGTTGGTTGGTTGTCTTTTTAACCATTTTGTGTCTTTCTTTCATTATATCAATGGTTATTTTTGATCGCACCATTCTATGGTCGCTCCCAGTATCAAATCTATTTAATACCGTTACGTCCTTGATTATATGTTTTTTATCCGTTATTACAAAGTCTATTTCATTTCTTGTGCGGCCGTCTGGACTTTCCCAGGTCCATCTTCGATTTAGTTTTTTATAGAAGAAGCTGTTCATTTGAAATAGGTTGTTTTGTAGTAGGAAGCCCAACAACGTCTCACCTCGGTTATTCCTGCCTTCCAGTCCACAGTTTCCTAAAGAAATTTCCGTATCGTCGCTTTTCATTCCGATTTTGGCGTTGAAGTCTCCGCATACAATGGTGAATTGGACTGGTTGCTCTCTTAGGGCCGTAGATATATCGTCGTAGAAGATGTCTACTTCCTCATCACTGTAGTTGGTCGTCGGTGCATAGATTTGTACGATTTTTATGTGGTATCTTGTATTTAGTTTCAGGACCAGGCTAGTCACTCTAGGGGAGATTTTCTTTATGGAAATTATATTCTTGCTGTGACGTTTATGTATTATAAAACCGGTTCCACCATTGGAATTTTCGTCGTTTCCCGCATAATATAGGCTATGCCCAGATTTTAGTTTTATTAGTTGCTCTCCCCGTCTTCTAATCTCGCTGAGACCAACAACATCCCATTTTATTTGATCTAATTCTCGCTCGAGTTCGGTGAGTCTTTCCTCTGATTGTAGCGATCTTGTGTTGTAGGTTGCGATATACATGTGTATATTCTGCTTCTTTGTTGAGTAGGTTTTCTGCTTCATTAGATGTTTGTCCCCCCCAGAATCCGTGGGACAGAATGATTGGTTATCATTGCGGAACTGTGGAGATATTCTCCTATCCGCCTGGGGTATTTGTTTGTTTACATCTATCATTTTCATGGGTAAAAATAAGGGTTTTTTTGCCGTAAAACACCACGCTGGCAAGACGGGTTGGTGAGTTTGGTTTTCGGCCGCCCATTCTGGGTCAGACGCCGTTTGCAGCCGCCCACTCTGGGTCAGACGCTACTGTTGTTGCTAGTTTCGGTCCGCCCCGGGTATTTAATTTCCCCGGTACCACCCATATCTGGGAGGCTTTCCCCTACCCGCCCCCTGGGGAGGCGCCCGCTAGGAGACTAGCAACCCCTCACGGTGAGAATACATTTCCTTTATTCTCGTTTGAATGGTTATACCGCCATGACTCGGTCGCCAGAGCCTCGTTCGTTATCTAGCAGCGGGCACCGCGTGCAGGAGAGGTTGACATTTGGGTCGGACTTACATGGTGGTTATTGCCGTCACCCCTTACCCACCACTTTGGAAGTGGAGAGCTGAAAATAAAGATCGAAATCAAAAAATGTATACAGTATAATCTCGGTAATTCCGCCGTTGGTTAATCGGACGACTGGACGTCCAGTAATCCACTCTTTCTTAAATCCGGCGGTTGTCTAATTCAGGGGTTCTCAAAGGGTGTTCCGCGGAACACTGGTGTTCCGCGATGCACATTTAAGTGTTCTGCGAAAAAATCGAAATTAAAAGATATTATTACAGTTATAAAAATTCTGCGTAATCCAATTCTACAATTCGCTACATAGCGCTAGTAGAATTGGAGAGAATGAAGAAAATAAAAAATTGTGAAATCAATTCGAAATGTCAATCGTTTGTATGACGAAGAAATTTGGATTTACCTGGACCGGAAATACAGATTGTCCAACACCTCTCTGCATTGTATGTGGCAAATTGTATGTGGCAAAAAAATATATGACAAATGAAAAACAGCAAGCATTCAAGAAATCTACTAGCCGAAAAATGATGAAGATTAGAAAGAATGATGAAGATTATTTGAATTTTGGATTTACCTACCTGGATTGATGGTAAAAATAATCCAAATGGATTTTGTGTGGTACGTGAGCAAGTAGTCAACAACAGCCGTTTAAATCCTGCAAAGTTAAAGCGTCATTTGGAAAATAAACAACCGACTTTAAAAGGTAAAAGCGACTATTTCAAAAGAAAATGTCTTGAACTACAGCAGAAAAAGAATGCATTTGAAAGGTATTTGTATTTAGGTAAAGGTAATTTATGTAACGGGAGACATAACAAGAGAAATTAGATCGAGAATTGAGGTAGCAAGATCTTCCTTTACGACAATGAGGAGGTTATTCATAAGCCGAGATATTAACATAGAGCTTAAAATAAGAATGCTGCGATGCTACGTTTTCTCCACGTTGCTTTATGGGGTGGAAGCATGGACGCTGAAAAAATGGCACATGGACAAACTGAAAGCTTTCGAAATGTGGTGTTACCGAAGAATGTGGAGGATCTCGTGGACTGATAGGGTTACCAACATCGATGTCCTAAACAAAATGCAAAAGGAATGCGAAATCATTCACACCATAAAAACGAGAAAACTACAATACTTAGGACATATAATGCGAGGCCCCAAGTACGAACTTCTGCAACTGATAATACAAGGGAAGATAAACGGGAAAAGGAGCATCGGCAGGAGACGAACGTCTTGGCTCAGAAACTTAAGAGAATGGTTTGGCTGTACCAACATCTAACTGTTCAGAGCTGCCGTCATCAAAGTGTGCATTGCCATGATGATAGCAAATCTCCGATAGGAGGAGCACTAGAAGAAGAAGAATTTATGTTCGTGATGATAATAAAAATGTTCTAAGCATCATATTTAGTTATTTTCTGTGAAGCTCATACGATTGCAGAAAAATTAATTCAAGCTTGTACTTTAGTCAAATGCATGATCGGTGAAAAAAATGCAAACAAAATTGACCTCCTCCCATTGTCTGATATGACGATTTCATGACGAATTAAAGATATGTCAGATTACTGCGAAGTAGAACTAGTAAGTCGTTGATGGATTATTCACTCTGCAAATGGACGAATCTACAGATATGGCTGGATTAGCAATTTTGTTAGTTTTCGTGAAATACATACACGAATTGAATTTTCAGGAAGATATGCTTTTTGCGCAAAGCTTTGCCAACTCAAACAACAGGTGAAGAAAACCTGTTGTTTCTATTTAATTTACTTAATGAATATTTTGAAAAACATTCAATTGATTGCACTGATGGACCTAAAGTTATGGTTGGTTGTATAAAGGGCTGAATAGCAATTTTGATTAGCAAAACTAATTTGCCAAACTAGTTTGCCAACGTTTAAAGAAACTAGTTTCAGACATCAAAGCCAGCCATTGCTGTCTTGATCGTCATGCTCTCGCTGTTAAACGGACACCAAAAGCATTGCAGAAGTTATCAATGAGGCCTTTAAGATGGTTAATTTTATCAAAATCCAGACCGCTAAATACCAGGGTATTTGCCCTATTGTACGATGATCTGGGAAACTCACACAAAAATCTCCTTCTTCATACTGAAGTAAGATGGTTATCCAGTGGAAAGGTTCTGACCAGACTCTGGGAATTGGATGATGAAATTCGAATCTTTTTATCTGAACGTGAATTTTCTGGAAAACTTTCATTCAAAATCATCTAGGAATAATTCAATCATCTATGAAGTGCGCTTCATTCCTAACATCCCGTAACCTAACCTAATGCTAACCTAACCCAATGCTAACCCAATGAGATTAAAGCTGAAAGAAAGAAAAGTGGACGGAAAGTGGATGGGGTGGACGGAAAGTGGACGGAGTTTAGCGTGGGGTTACATAGACCTCACACCCTGTTTAGCGTGGGGTTCCAAAGACCTCACACCCTGTTTAGCGTGGGGTTACATAGACCTCACACTCTGTTTAGCGTGGGGTCACATAGACCTCACCCCCTGTTTAGCGTGGGGTCACATAGACCTCACACCCTGTTTAGCGTGGGGTCACATAGACCTCACATCCTGTTTGGCGTGGGGTCACATAGACCTCACACCCTGTTTGGCGTGATGAAAAGTGGATACAAGTAGATGAAAAGTGGATGCAAGTAAATGGAAAGTGGATGCAAGTAGATGAAAAGTGGATGCCAGAAAATTGAACTCTTTGGTATTTATATAAACGAAAAACATTAATACGATCTGGTTCACAGACAAGTATAAGAAATTTCGCTTACTCATAGGAAATTATTCGGATAAATATAAGGTCTGTATAGTCTTGTCCGTTCTTGTTCGACCTTGTTCGGTATTGTCGGATCTTGTCCGGCCTAAAACCAATAATCTCATTTGAATCAATCCGTAATATGTTTGCAATCAATTATGTATGCATACAGGATTGTCCGCTACCCATCCGCAACTCATTTTGAATTTTCTCCGCTTGTCTGTCTAATCTAGTCTGTCTAATCTAGTCCCTCTATTCTTGCCTGGTGTTATGACTGACAAACATCCGGTTGCGTCTAATCAACAAGCCGTAAATCAAAATAAAACGTAGATAACAAAATGAAAGTAATTATATAAACATTATTAGCAATTATAAGAAAAACAATCGAAAATATATTTTATTTGAATTAAACAATCCCTTATATATTTTAGTTCAGTCTAATCTAGTTTCATGTATTTAGCTTGGTCTGTCTAATCTCATGTATTTAGCCCCATCTGTCTAGCTTCAACTAGTCTCGTCTAGTCTTGTCTGTCTAGTCTTGTCTGTCCAGTCATGTCCATTACATATAAATTGAGGGAAAAGGTCAACTGCAATTATTTATTCGTTAATCAGCCAATCAGCATCGAGGTAATTAGTTTAGCAATATCTGCCGCGGCGGATGACGTCATCAACTGTGGGGTAGGCGGTCGGGCGGTATCTCGCTTAAGGCACATGCTAGAGCCGTTCTGACACCAGATTTGATTTTTCTCATCAAATGGTTTAAAATGGTTTAGTCTAGTCTCATGTATTTAGTCCCGTTGATGTATCTAGCCCCGTCTATCTAGTCTCATGTATCTAGCCCCGTCTGTCTAGTCTCATGTATTTAGCTTCGTCTGTCTGGCTCCATGTATCTAGTTTCATGTATCTAGTCTCATGTATTTAGTCTCGTCTATCTAGTCTCATGTATTTAGTTCCATGGCTCTAGCCTCGTCTGTCTAGTCTCATGTATTTAGCCCCGTTGATGTATGCAACCAACTTCACACCTCATTTGTCTCAACAGGGTCTAATTTTGAATTTCCCCGCCTCGCGTCTATTTTTTTAATTTTCCCGCGCATCTGGAAGTTCCGAAAATGGCGGCCAGAAGTCGAAACCGGAAACCGGAAGTCTAAACCGGAAACAGGAAATCGAAACCGAAAGTCGAAACCGGAAGTTCCAAGGTCAAGGTTAGGGTAAGGGTCAAGGTTCGGTTAGGGGTCAAGGTCAGAGGAGGTTTTAGGAGGAGGAGGGTCTAGAAGGAACTATCTTTCCCTACTAAAATTGAAAAGGACTCAGTTCAATAGTACGTGAAACTGTTCAGGGCACCCACTATCTGGGTAGTGTGGGACTCCTCTTCCAGAGATAGTATACCCACTAAAACCACCTCACCTTTAATCATCAGCTGGACCATATTAGAGGAGTTGATAGTATCTCCCACCGCCCGCTCTGTTGTAGTTCTGATTTCAGCCCATTGTGGGCATTCGAAAGTAGTATGTTCAGCTGAGCCTGTCCTTTGGCAGTATCTGCAGCGGTCACTTTCAGCCATTCCAATCCTTTTCACATATGAGCCAAAGCTTCCGTGTCCGCTCAGCACTTGTGTTAAGTGATAGTTAACCTCGCCATGAGTGCGCTTCAGCCATGGCTCAATTTCTGGTCCAGTTCCCTTCCTTGGCGTCGTTCCACCGTTTCTGCCATCTGCTCATGAGTGCGCTTCTGTGTCGAGCCCTCCCTTCTGGATTTGTGCCTTGTTTTCTGGCCCATTCCTCAGCCATTATGTCAATCGGCGGGACTGCTGCTATGACTTGTAGCGCCCCATTTGACACTGTGCGGTAAGCGCAGAATATGCTTATTAACATGCTGCGTTGTGTTTTTATTAGTCTGTTTTTGTTTGTGGTTGCATGTAGCGACTCCACCCAGGCCGGTACAGCGTAAAGGAGGATCGTATTAACGACCTCATTTAGTAGCCTTTTTGCGTGCATATTTGGGCCATTTATTCTGGGCATCAACTTGCGAAGTGCTGTACCTTCGGCTTTCACTGATACATTTTGGACGTGCCTGCTCCAGGAAAGCCACTGGTCGATATGGACGCCGAGGTATTTCATTGTCGGTGTCGCGGGAACCAGCCTACCTATTATGTTGACAGACATGGGTTCAATCCTCTTGCGGCCCGTTAGCGCAATGACCTCAGACTTTTCTGGAGTTATTTGTAGTTCGTTTATCTCCATCCATGTATGTATCGCTTTTATTGCAGATTCGGCCCTCGCTACTACAGCCTTCTCATTTGTGTCAACTGACACCACAATTAGGTCGTCGGCAAATGCGATCAGTCTACAGCCTCTCAGGTCGTTCGTTTTTACCAGGACCAAGACGCCATCGTATAGGATGTTCCACAACAGCGGCCCGAGAACCGACCCCTGGGGAACACCGCAAGATACCGGTCTTATTTTGTCATCTATTTTTAGGGTCCTGTCAGTAAAATAGCTTTTGATTAAATCAATAATATAGGCAGAGACCCTTTTCCGTCTAAGTGCATCCATGATTTTCCGCCAAGGCACAGTATTGAATGCATTTTTTACATCTAGGGCGACTGCTAAGCATATCTTTCTGTGTCTTCTTTTGCCCAGGTTAGTACAACGGGCAATCTTCATCACCTCCTGGATGGCGTGAGTTGTCGACCTTCCCTCTCGGAACCCATACTGGAATGTTGATAGTTCCCCATGCAGATCGAGTTCCTGGCTTATCCTCGTGGCTATTATTTGTTCGAAGAGCTTGCGAAATTGGGCGAAATGATGTAGCGGGGGCTTACCAGGTTTAGATACCAGGACCAGTCTGGCCTCTTTCCAGCTTTGGGGGATTTTTCTTGTGCGGATGACGGCGTTAAACATATCTGCAAACAGCTCCTTTTGCAGAAGGGCAGCCAACCGTGTCACCTCCGGTGGAATGCCATCTGGGTCTGGAGCTTTGTTGAATTTTATTCTCTGGGCTGCTTCCGCGATTTCTTTGCTTGTAATTTCTGGTGGTACAGTGTCCCCAGATTCCATCTCCTACGAAATCAGTTGCCTTTGCGGAAACAGCTCTTCAGCAGCTTTAAGTTTGCTCTCCGTGTTAAGATTCGGTTTGGTGCGTATGCCCATTCTTTTACACACTCTTACCGACTTATCTTATAACTTATCTTATCCTCTTATCTTATAACCGTTTCCCCAAACATCGCCATTTATAGCCTGTATGACATTTTCCCAAGAAGCTAACTTTGCTTTTTTAATGCTGGTCCTCAGCTCTTTCCTTGCCTTGGCGTATACTGCATGGCTCTTTTCTAATTGTAAAGGATCTACATTATAAGTTGCTTTAAGTCTTGTCCACGATCTTTTTTTTCTGACGCAGGCTTTCTGAAGAGTCGCGATTTCCTGGTTCCTCCAGTAGACGGCTTTTCTTCGGTTCTCTCCAGGTCTCGATAGGATGGCGGCACATGTTTTGGATAAAGCCGCAGTGATTGTAAGCACATCGGGTAGCGCTATCTTGTTGTGCTCCAACTGGAGACTTTCCTTGACTGCGTCCTCTTTAAGGGGTTTACACCTCCACATGTTTGCTGCGCTCAAGTTTGCCATCAGTGATCGTTGTTGCCCGGGATTTATGACGAGATCAAATGTGATAAGCTGGTGGTCGCTCAGTGTTTCCTCCTGAAGTACCTGCCAGTTTCTCACACTATCAGTCAAGTTCTCTGTGGAGAAAGTCACATCTATTGTGCTTTGGCTGTTGTCGCGAATGAATGTGGCTGTGTTGCCCGTGTTGGCAGTAACAAGGTCGAGTGATGCTAGCCAGTCCTTGAGGATGGATCCTCTTGCATCTTCGTACTTGGAACCCCAGAGTGGGCTTTTCGAGTTGAAGTCTCCAGAGATGATCTTTGGGCCATTTTGGTTTCGGATAGTCTCAGATAGTTCGTTTAGGTAGTCCTCAAATTCGCTCTTGGTGATGTTTGGTGACACGTAGCACGAATAGATTGTGACACCCGCTACCTCGCACCAGGATGATCCATTGCCGCTACCGTAGGTTGTTGGTATGTTGTAGTACACTCTGACCGCGGCATCTACTGCCCAGGCGTTGTTCATCACGTGATGTTTATTTGGCTTCGTTACTAGTAGCACGTATTTCGATAAAGTAGGTCCTGGTCTTCGCGGCATCTATTTAAGTTAAGTTGCAGGAACTTAACTTAACTTAACATTTTTAACTTAACATAATTTCTGTTTGTCGGTTGGGCGCGTCTTGCTTCCGCTAGGGCTTTTTTGAAGGCGAGGCAATTTCCCGAGTTCGCCCGATGTCCATGGATCTCACATACAGGGCAATACTCTTCGCCCTTGCAGTCCTGCGCAATGTGTCCTTCCTGTCCACATCTTCAGCCTGTTGGGTACAGTGCAGTCCCTCGCCAGGTGTCCATACAGCCAGCACCTGTGGCATTTTGTTAGGTTGAGTCTCCTTTGGATTTTGCACTCGAGCATTCCTATGATGATCTTACATTTTTTTTAAAGGGTGTTTGCATGCTCCTCCGGCAGTAGGACAGTTGCAGCCTGACTATTGCCATAGGCCGGTCTCAGGCTACGGATCGTTATTTCCAGGTTAGAGTCGCCTAGCGCGCTTTTTATTGCGCTTGTGATCTCGGCCTAGGTCGTGAGAGCGTCCATTCCCTTACTTAGGGGTAAACCTGCGAAACGCGAAAAGTTCGAACGGGGATATTTAGCGCGTCCGGTCGGCGGGCTAGTCGGGTCGGCTCTCGACTCACAAATATAGTTGAGAGAGTATTCAACAAATTAATCTAGTTCTTGTAAAAATTTAATTTTTTTCTTTTTTTAGGCAAAAATTAACGTCACCTAAGTGGAACAGATTTCGGGGCGTGCGATTGAGATGGAAAGACAAAATACGACTCAACAATGTTATCTGGAGATGTTGGCATATGCAATGTAAGATTAAAATATTAGCTTAAACAACATTAAATAACATTTTGCTTTTTATAGTCATCAAAAAACAAAATACTCTGATTTGCCAATTTGCTTCACCCCTAGACGTAGATACACATAACAAACCAGAGGTAAATAATTTTCTAGGATTTATAGAATTTTTTAATGAAAAATTTCTAATATAGGCTGTTGTACTGGAAGGTAAATATTGGAAAAGAAAATTGGCAGCTGTTACGGCGGAGTACAAGAAATGGAGGATGTTTTACAGAAATTTGTCACTGGGAAATTCGAAAGATACAAATGATATGGTAACGATTTTTTAAAATCAGTTTTGAGATTTATTAACGTGAAATTTTTCCAGTTCACAGACATGGAACTGTTAGCATGGAATTCACAAAACACCGATGAAAGCATGCACATGATGGTGGATGAAGATTATATGGGGCTCATGAGTGATACACTTTTTTCAACGATTACAAATCAACCTTTCGTTTTTCCGGACTCTAGAGAAATTGGTAATATTAAAATACAAAGCTTTATACAACACGTGTTTTTGGTTGATTATTTTGTTTATAGCTAAGGCAGGTTTAGCTGATTTTATTCAACCTAGTTTGGGGCCACTCCAACCCAATTTGGATGATTATATGGATACTTTTGAGCCTTTCCAAGGTATTTTCTATAAATTCTCCGCAACTAACTCTTCAGTAATGTTAGATTATTTAATTTCAGACTTGATGTCTGAGAAGTTGGCAACTGTACCCGAGGAAAACACAACAGACAGTTTATATAAACCAGTCACCTGGGGATACACAGACATGGATGGTATTTATACCAACATAATACCAACAAATAGCAATATGCAGGTTATATATTTCCCACCTTTCATTTGAACGCATTAAACATTATTCAGTTTTATAGTTGCTTCCTTCTTCATCTTCAATAATCGATGGTTACCAGCTGCAAAGTCTTCCAATCAAAGATACCGGACAATTACAGGATTACGCGAATATTGCTGGGGCTACCATTGGCCCCTTTGACATCAATCACAGTACTCTTCTAGACCAATCACAGATGATCTCAAAAAATATTACTCCGTTAAAAATGCCCCAATATAATAAAACTATGCACAATACTTACGGCGGTTATCCAATGACCGAGGTGGCCAACAACAGTCAACAAGTTCGTCCCGAAACTAAAATTCAAGGTGAATATAAGTTTGTTAAATATACGGGGATTAAAGCGATTATTTTATAGCTACGCATCAAGATTTGATTACGTTTAAGCCATCTCCAGCTCCAACCGAAGAAATTGTTCAGGGTTATAAATTTACTCCGCCGACGACGCCAACCATCAAATTTTCACAAACGGCCGCAACAAATGTCAAATTTACATCACAAATTTCTAAAAGTAGTAGTTTTGTAAGTATCAAATGTTTATTAATTTTGACATATATTGTATCAATCTTGGTGAAAATGTCGTTGAAATGTTTGAACGAAGTGTCGACGAAGTAATGCGTCAACGAAGTGTTGTCAAGTGTGTTCAATAGTTGTCATAAGTGACAGGGAAGTGTCATTTTGAACACTGACATTTAAATAGTGAAGTTTCCTTGAACTGCTTTTTGTGAAGTGTCAGGGAAGCGCTATCGAAGTATCACTAAAGTGTCGTTAAACTGTTTTATTGAAGTGTCGTCGAAGCGTTGACATTAGTGCCGCCTGACATTTCCTTTGTCTCGGAAACCCTTCGTTGCACTCTTACGACACTTCGTTTCTATCGGAAAGACTTCGTTTCACTTCGACGGCACTTCGACGACATTGCATACAACACTTCATTTTCATCGGGACAGTTTAACAGAAATTTGTATCCCAATTTAGTTTAATATTTTTAAATTATTTAAATTTTTTTAAATCAAATTAAATTGGGATATAATAGTATATTACGTAACAAGAGTTGTAAGAAGCATATTACAAGCGGAACAGTAACCATAGGTACTTCAACCACAGGTACTTCAGGAGGAAACACTGAGCGACCACCAGCTTATCACATTTGATCTCGTCATAAACCTTGGGCAACAACGATCACTGATGGCAAACTTGAGCGCAGCAAACATGTGGAGGTATAAACCCCTTAAAGAGGACGCAGTCAAGGAAAGTCTCCAGTTGGAGCACAACAAGATAGCGTAATTCCGCGAGTACGTAATTGCCTTACAACTCGAGTTATGTACTATACTTTATCTAAGACCACACTAATTGGTTTCTGTTTAATAAGAAAAATATGTTTGCTGTAACGCCTTCGACCTTATTTAACTTGAAATGAAAAGAAATACATTCATAATGGTTACATACCTTTTTATTTAGTACTTATTTGTAGTTTTTGTTAGATTTAAACGTGAAAAAGCGAAATGAATGACAGCTTCTATGTGAATGATGTGACGTTTAATGATGTTTGGAAATCACGGAGTACTATATTTAAAAATAGTATCAACGTGCAGCTCTCAACCAATCAACGTACCGTAAACCAAACGCTGATGGGTGATTTTGAATTATTACCTAACATTAATCGCGGATTGTTACATATGTGTGTGTATTTACGTCCACGAACTGTACAATAATGGGCATTTACAAAATTGGTCGTAGATAAAATATTAAATTACATTTATGTAATATAACATTGGGCAAAGTTAATACACATTTCCTTTGTCATTTAGAAAGAAGAAAAGTTAGTGGTGCGACCACGAACTGCAACTCGCGGTCGTCCAAGATCTCGATCAAATACAAGAGAGCCGTTAAAGAAGCCACCGCTCATATCAGCAACCAGTGATCCGTCCTTACTCAATTCAACCAACAGTGCCTTGCTCACGCAACTGCTTTCCAGTAAGGAAATTTTGTTGTTAAAAAGTTGCAATTTATAATTAATTGCGTGATTTTTATTTTGTTAGATAGTGAAAAAAATTCTGCGTATGCTCAAAACCAAAGGGTAGCGAACGAGTTGCAGAGTGTCAGTGTCAAAGACGAGATGCCAATTCCAATACTCCCACAACCTACGGCTGCCACACTTATTATTACTACACCTGTTAATATGACACCTATACACGCTAATTTGAACGATCCCGTAAGTCAACAACTAAAATTTATTATTTTGAGATATTTTCAAAACACATTTTAAAAATTGCAATTTTACTATTTTATATTTTTAAATATTTGCGATAGACTACTTTTATATGATTGACTTCAATGGTTACAGTAAGTAAATAGTATATATAGTAAACTATAGTTCATTTTTTTAAGAATGCAGTACAGGGAAGTTAGGGATAATTTGATCTTGTTCAATGATTGGCTTAAATCGAGGAGAAGTTCACACTGTCGATATTTACTTCTCCCTCTCTCTCTTTTCACGTACATTTGCAGTCACTGGCGTAGAATTTGGTCATATGTAATTAAATGAATATATAAATTTAAGGATTTTTGAAGAAATTTAAAGACAAAAGAATTAATTAACTCCAAGTAAATTTTTTTCGTACGCCAATGCATGTTGAGATTTTAGTTGTCAATGGCTGCCGAGTCAATTCACAATAGCCCTTTTTACGGTTAGTTAGGCGCATGTGCGTCTGTCATGTTTAAAAGGCGGGAATTTGAAAGTTTCGGGCACATTTTGTTATTTTCATTGGTTATACGTCAAAAAGTGCCCGAAAAACATGGCGGAAATTGACACATGCGCACAAAAAAAAATTGAAAAGGTCTATTGGCAAAATATGTCAAATCTTGACTAGGTTTGTCCAGTTTGTTCTAATCTTGTGTTATTATCCACGAATAATTTCTGAAACTGATGGTCTAAAGATCATATAATTTCTTTTCGAGTCGTTCAAGAACAAGTTATTCGCTGTAAACCATTTATTTATGGATTCCAGCAGTATATTTGCGTGTAGTTCGTTATCTACCTGATCACCGTGAGAGATAATGAAGCTGGAATAATCTGCGTATAGGGTGCAGTGAAAATCCGCTATATACTTGGTTATATCCGCTAACTATAATGGAAAAAGTAACGGAGAGAGTACACTACCTTGTGGTAGTTCAATGCGAGTGCGCAATAGTGGAGATCAGTGGCGGATCAAGGGGGGTGGGGTGCTAAAGGGCTCATGCCCCCGCCCAAAAGCATCCGAGTTCTTCCGTGGCAAATCAAAGTGAACTCGTCGGAAAATATATTTTCTAAGCTCTTCTTCTTTTTGGCGCAATAGCTTAACCTAGGGACCTAGGTCTCCTCCCTTTACGTATAATTGTGTTTGGTGTTTTTTAAAACGTTTTTTAACGTGGATGGCGAGCCACATTTTGAGGTATTCTCGGCACATTCCTGTGACGACATTGCCAGAGTCATGCATAAGAGGACGGTTGTTTATTACAATACGTGTCCCGGGATCCAACCGTTAGCGCCTTACATGCACTGTGTCGCGCATAAACTAAACCTAGCTGTCGTGAAGGCATGCAGCTTACCGAGTGTTTGCAATATGATGGCAATAGTAAATAATGTTACCAGCTTTGTACGAGAGTAAACAAAAAGTTTTCAAACAAGCTATCCTTAAATACCCACAGACGAATAGCGTCATACACGCTGGGTTAAAAGGCATGAAGCGCTCCAACAATTCAAAGAGTTCTTTGACGCTATCGTACTGTTCCTTGAAGAAATCGACAGAACTTCCCCGTCATTGAAAAGTGCAAGTTTTCTGGCTTCCAATCAACGATTCGATTTTGTCTTATCTTAACGGTAACCGCAGCAGTATTTGAAATCACTGTTTCGCTTTCACAGCAACTGGAGGCTGTTGCATTAGATCTTAACCTTTGTTATGAGATGGTAGTAAGTGTAGTAAGAACGAGACGAGTCGCTTTTCGAGAGCAGAGCACTCTTCGATTCTCGATCTGTTCCACCTTCTACCAAGTGCCATCGTAATCACAGAAAATCTGACCTCGATAGTAGCAGCTGTCAAAGCTGATCTGATAGTAGCAGTGTTCGTACGACAATGACCCAATACAGGTTAACCGGTTTGGCTTCCATGTATATTTCCCGAGATATCTCTGCTAATCTACAACCTAACGAAGTCATTGAGGAATTTGCGAAAAGTTATCCGAGGAGACGTATTATGCGTTAAGCAAAATAAAATGTGTGTTTTTTAGTGTGGTCTTTGCTAGTCTTTACTTCACCTATCCTCAGCGGGGTCAAGCCCACCCCAAATGACAATCCTCGATCCGCCCCTGGTGTAGATTGTGCACTTTTGCTAACCTTTGATATCTTGACTATCTGTGTTCTGTCCTGGAGGAATGATTGTACCCTATTGTATGAGGCATGATTGCTAATCAATTGACTATGAGGAACACAGTAAAATGCCTTGGTGAGATCGCAGAAAATGCTGTTCAGGATTTAACGTATTTGTTTACAAATGGTGTTAGCCTATTCAACATACTATATTCAAATATCTTTGATAATACAGACAGCAGTGATATTGGTCTATAGTTTTTGATGTCCGTTTTTTCACCAGATTTGTATATAATTTGTAATTATTAACCCTTTCACTGCCATGTCAATTATAAGGAATAACATAAGGAATAACATAAGGAATCATAAGGAATAAAAATTCCGGTAGTTATGCAACCCCTTTCACATAGATAAGTCACCTATTGATCAAAAGTCATCAAAAGTCAAAAATAAGGGGGCAAAAAACTCTTTAACGACTCGAAATCTACCACAACTGTTTTGAAAAAGATTAAAGTATTTTCTAAAAATAATTTTACCCATCTGCCGTCTTCGGGGGCGGCTGGGCGAATTTTTAAGCTTTTTTCACTTTTTCACCCACAACTCGGACAGTTTTCGTCGCACGGACGTGTCGGTGTTCCGGTGTCGGTGTGTTCGGAACGTCGCCACACGTCCGACTGTCACGTCAATTTTCGATAATTTTGCTTAAAATTCTTGGAAAGGGCGAAAAACTCACTTTTTTCTTTAAAAAAAATCGTCATTTTTTGGTCGACTAAACTAAACCACGCGATTCGAAAGTCTCATCGAAAATCGCCATACGTGGGTTCGTTTGCCTATTCCTTGGCTTCAAGAATTTGATGCACCGACTATGTCAGAGCTAAGGGGGCGCTGGAGGCGGTGTTTTAGTCGGAGGACCCGGATTCGCAGGAAAATGTGAAGAACGTCGTCCACAAAAGTCGCGCAGCGACGAGAGTGGTGTCTCGAATTTTTTTACCGGAATCCTTGCGTGAATTTCATTTTTCCTGGCCATCTTCGCCGTGACCTCCGTAAAAGTGGTAATTTTTTAAATCAAACTCTTGGGGTCTGTGTGGGGAAGCGTTCGGCCTGAATCGCCAGATCACGACGGAATCACAAATTTCGATCAATTCTGAGACGACTGACATGTGGCGTTTCCCGGATTTCACCTGGGGATCCGCACCACGTGGGTTTTTTGAAAAGGTCAAATTCGGCTTTTTTATGCCGCCGGCAGAGGTAGATCTTCGGTGTTTTAACCGCTTCTTCTTGTCGTCTTCTATGCTTTAACTGCGCATGTCCGTCCGCACGTTGTGCATCCCCAGCTTTGGTCCTCCGTCCTGCCGCGCCCCTTCAGAGGGTCAAAACCCCCACAAAAATGAGGTTTCTGCGGAAACGGCCCGACAGAAGTGGCAGCAGCGGCGCAATTGGGATTGTAAATTTCTCTGTCAACCGAGAGACCCGTTGAGTGGTGTCATTTTCGCGACTCAACTCCCCTAGGTTCGGACGCACCAGACCGAAACCTAAAACCACGAATAAGGTATAATAACCTTTGAGGCGCATTTCCCGGATGCTTTGGCTGCGACGTCTGCGACCTGCAAGAAAATACAACTTTTTTTTGCCGATTTTGCAATCACTTCTTCTGACGCCCTACACTTATGTAAAGGATTCCAGGTCGCCGATTGGATTCGTTCTCCTACGAACACTTGCCCGCAACTATTCCGGTAAGAATTTTTAAACTACAACGACTTTTTGCGAATCTGCGGCAGTTTAAAGAGAAAAATGCGCAAAAAGTGAAAAAACACCAGAGGCGTTTTGCGGTGGTACCTAGAACGCCCGAACCAATTGGCGGATCGGAACGGGACCGGCGCCGTTCGATCGGGCATAGAACTTATTAGTTTGTTTGGAAATTTATTTCAGATTCCGTTGAAGATGGCATCGCGACGCCATAAAACAACGTTTCTTGGACATCCGGAAAAACTCGCGCAGAATTGCCAACTTAAGCTCTGCGGTAACAGTTTTGGGCTATTTCCGCAGAGAATTGAACGTTTTAGCTTTTAGTGCAAGCGGCATTGCGCTGCATCGTTTGCAACCGTCGCGACGCCCGCCCAAATTCGCCCTACAGCAAGAAAATAAGACGAAAGTAAAACGTCCATATTTTTGTAGCCCCCCGGTGAATGTTCTGGATTTTTCAGTGGATTATAGAATGGTCCGTTAGCTTTTCGCACCAATAATTAGACGTCGCGGAATGGCGTCGCGACGCCAACTTATAACTGTTAATCGGCACAGAGAAAAACTTGAAAGTTAATTTGGGGCACCAGGATGTCACGTTCTGACATTCCAAGTTGAGCGGCACGTGAGCCCCGCCGAGACGCGATTTATGGTACCGGCGGCGCGTCGCTGCGACCAGGGACTCGCCCGCCACAGTTCGAAATGTATCGGCTCTCGTTCGCCGGAAGGTGCGGTCACAAAATCTGTTCGTCCGTTCTCTTTTTACAGAAAATACATTCAGCGCCTTGGAAGAAAATTTTGTATAACTAGTCAAGTCAATATTTGCAAAGTTGTAATTTCGGTAATTTCCAGTTTGCAAATTTGAAACTTTTCAGGGAATTAAAAGAGACTTTCAAGAATAATTTCTGAAATTTTGATAAAAATCCGTTCGTCTCTTCGCTTTTTACAGAAAATAATTTAACCGTTTAAACTTGTCATTTTACGGTTAGTTAGGCGCATGTGCGTCCGTCATGTTTAAAATGCGGGAATTTGAAAGTTTCGGGCACATTTTGTTATTTTCATTGGTTATGTGTTAAGCACATGGAGGAAATTGACACATGCGCACAAAAAAAAATCAACTATGAAAAGGTTTATTGTCATCTGATCTGTTTGTATCATTTAGATTTATTGCGTTTTTCACCGTTTATTTGTTTATATTTTATTACTATTGTTTTGCCATTAGATGTATTTAATAGATATTCAATCAAACCATTAATAAATTACCAATTTTGTATTCAAGTAACTATATTTGAATTTAGCGCCAAATTTTGTAACTAGATTGAACATTTGTCATAGTGTAAATCAGGTATCTAGTTACTGTATTCTTAAAAAAAATGGATTATAGGTAGGTGTCCTCCTCGGTAGTGACAAGCGGGAGACTCGGGTTCGATTCCCGGTCGGGGAGGCAACAACTAGCGCGGTTCTCACTAACCGTCTGGGCTGCCCACCCTGAATGAATGTGAAATATGCGATATCCGGGTGGCGTATACTAAAAGTCAATGTGGAATAGCGGGTTTAGTGAGAGCTTCTCCCAAAACCACTTAGGAAAAAAGTCTTTCTTGTCTGATCTGACAAGTTATCTGTCTAGTCTTGTCTGTCTAGTCAAATCAAATCAATGTATTAATTCTGTGACATACAATTAAGTACATATAGAACACGTCATGAACAAGAAAAATAATAATTAGAAAGCTTATAAACAATACTGAGTATATATTTTTACACATTTTGGTTTTCGAAGAATTCATCCAGGCTATAATATGCTTTCTGCATTAGGACGTTTTTCATTTTTCTTCTGAATAGTTTGAAGAAGCGTTCTTCTTTCATATTATCAGGTAACATGTTGTACACCTTAATACCAATAATATCTGGAACTATGCCACAAATTGTTAATTTTACTCTGGGAACCAAAAACTATCTTCTCCCTCGGTGCGATAATGATGTTTTTGCACTAAAATGTGTTGCTTTAAATGCGTTCCTATTCGATGATTAGTACTCCCGTCGATTTTTATTACGGAATCAATTTCGTAATTTAAAAATATTGTGCGTATGATAAACGTTTAAATGTATGGTAATCTTTTTTCGGAATACCATTTTCTTGGAACACATTCCACAACTTTTCTAGGAAAAGATTACGCTAAAGGTCGTCGCGTACGAAGCGCCACCAATTTCAAAGTTTTTATTGCTTTTCCGAGTATCTTTTCAACGAGCCAATTAGTTTTTTTCTGAGAATTTAGACGAAATAATAATATACATTATAAATACGAACCTAAAAAAAGTGATAGCTTTCATTCGTATTTTTTTTAAGAGAAAAAAATTGTTCTAAACGTTTAAAATTCCACAGGTTTTTTATCTTACTTAGAAGGTATCTTACATTTTTTTTTCCTCGAAATGTAGGGGAACATTAATTGAACCCACGCACAGTGGGGCCAAATATCTGAATTCTTGGCAAAAATTATTCTAACTATTGTATTGTATCAAGTATTGAATATTAATTGATAAATACGTTTGTAAATATTAATACGAGGTGTAATAGGTAATTCCATCAAAAAACTAAAATGTAAAAAATGCCAAGTCTTGTAACGCAGTTCTTTCGCTACAAAAAGTTGTGGGATCTCATGTAAGACCAAGTCAGTTATTTTAGTTAGTTTGTATGTAGAAGCACTTATTCAACTACTTTGTTATAAATTGTAATCTAATCAATTACCTATCAACATTTATAGTAACCGTATCAATATTAGACACCTTTATTTCTTTTATAATTATGATGACAATTGCACAGCAACATATTCTACTAATTAAAATACTTTGTTCTTAGGTTTATTGGTGCATTGATACAATGTTTTTCGTTGGTACAGATACCAAAGATACTCTTTTTTTATTACCACCTGTTACCTAAAGGTGGTCCCTCGCCGGGAGCATTCGCCTGTAATGTAACGTTACAGAGTCGAGCATTCATCAGTGAGTGAGGCGAATCGAACATTACAGTGCGCAACCTGTAATGATACAATTCGAGCATTACATCAGTGAGGGAGGAGAACCGAGCATTACAGTTCGCCGTGTCTGTAATATTTTGATACAACTTGTAACATCAATAGGCACCGCTTGTAATTGACCGTGACGCGACGCGTAGCGCTCCACCCTTTCTCCCACCCCGCTCAGCGGCTCACATGGCAGTGAAGTGAACGCACGTGGTATAGTGTTGTTATAGTGTGTTTCGAGGTTAAATTTAAATAATGGTTTGGGACAAAGAGAAGACCCTATTATTTATAAAAAAATATAGAGAAATCAGGGAATTATGGGAATAATAAAACGAGACGGTTGGGTTAAATTATCGGATGAATTTGGGATAACCGTGGAAGAATGTGAAAAGAAAATCTCAAGCTTGTTAGCATCTCTTAGAAGAGAAAAGAGTAAGGTGAAAAATAGTGCTTCAGGTACCGGAAAAGGTAATAGTATATTGTGCAACTAGTGCGGTAAGTTGTCGATTGCCCACGAGATCGAAATTGCTCGAGAGGGCAATTGACAATACCGCACGAGTTGCAGATACTATTTTTATTCTAAAGTATCATCTACATCATCTACATCTAAAGTATCGAATCCGAAATGTTACATTACAGGCGAATGCTCGTCAGTCAGAGATGTAGTACTGTAACGTAACGTTCAAAATCGAATCTGAAATGTTACATTACAAGCGAATGCTCGTCAGTCAGGGAGGCAGTATTGTAACATAATGCTCAAAATCGAATCTGTTACATTACATTACAGGCGAATGCTCCCGGTGAGGGACCACCTTAAGCAAAACAATTTTGTATTTAAACCTTCGAAATGTGTATTTACTGAAATAAACTTATTATTATTACTACTACTGTTTAGACTTACTTAGTAATCGAATTAGTAGATTATTCTTTTATAATTACGTTGCCGTGCAATTGCCAAGTCATTATATTATTATAGAAATAAAGGTGTCTAATATTGATACGGTCACTATAAATGTTGATATGTAATTGATTAGATTACAATTTATAACAAAGTAGTTGAATAGGTGCTTCTACCTACACACTAACTAAAATAACTGACTTGGTCTTACATGAGGCATTTTTTACATTTTATGTTTTTGATGGGATCTCATTTCTTTTTGTAGGTCATGTTCCTTTTTTTCTCGGGTAATATACCGTGTCCGATACTGATTTTATTAAAGCCCATTCCCTGTCTCTATTTAAACCATACGTACGTAGCGTAGGGAGTGCAATTCGAGCGGTTGAGCGGAGCGGACGTGTTTTGTGAAGCGAGTTTTACGGATTGTTTTTTTATTTGTGACGCGTAAAAACGGCGCGCGATAAGGAAGAAAGAAGAAAGAAATAAAATGAAAAAAAGTGAGAGTGAGTCAGAAGAAAGGTTGAACCCCTTTCAAAAAAGTAAGAAACTGGAAAGATCACCGGCTAAAAAGGAAATGGGTGAGGAAATGAAGATGCTGAAAAAAATTATGGAAGATATAGGGGAGATAAAGGAAGAGAATCGGAAGATGAGCCGGGAAATGGAATATTTGAAAAATATGATGCGTGAAAAGGAAGAAAAATGGGAAAGAGAAAAGACAGAACTAAATGAAAAAATTAAAAGACTGGAGGAGAAAATGGAAGAGAAGGAAAAAATAATGAGAAAAAAGAATATTGTTGTGACGGGACTGGACGAAGGGGAATGTGAGAATGAGAAGAATCTGGAAGAATGGATAAAGGCAGAATTAGAGGTAGAAGTGACGGTGAAAGAGATGTGTAAAGTAAGTGGAGGGAAAATGTTAGTGGCGGAACTTGAGACCTGGGGTGAAAAGCGGAAAGTTATGGAAAATAAGAGGAAACTAAGTGAAAAAGGGAAAAGAGAGTATACATAGAAGACGATCTGACAAAGAAGGAAAGAGACATACAGAAGGAATTAAGAGCGCTAGCCAAAGAAGAGCGACAAAAAGGACGGTGGGTGAAAGTCGGTTATAAAAAGATATGGATAGATGGAAAAGGCTTTAAGTGGGATGATGAAAAGGGGGAGTTAAACACTTAAAAAAAATTAAAAACAGGGGGTTTTAAGGGGGAGTTTTGGGTGGAAGAGAAGGGGTGGGAAAAATTGGAAAAAATAATGCCGAAAGAGTTTAAGTGGAAGTGTCAATTTGCAGAGAGGGTAAGCAGGAAAGGGAGAGCTAAAGGGGGGATAATAATGGGAGTGAAAAAGGGTGTGGAAGAAGAAAACAGAACCG
Source organism: Phosphuga atrata (assembly GCA_944588485.1). Classification (NCBI taxonomy): domain Eukaryota; kingdom Metazoa; phylum Arthropoda; class Insecta; order Coleoptera; family Silphidae; genus Phosphuga; species Phosphuga atrata. The sequence continues at coordinate 73,391,434 of OX155897.1, read as the reverse complement.
AAGCAAAAGAAGAAAGAGGCATTATGGAAAGAACGGTGAAAATTAGACAGAAAAAATGGAGAATTATAACAATATACAGCAGAAGTATGAAAGAAACGAAGAGAATGATAGAAGAGCGAGTAAAACAGCAAGACGAGGGAACTCTGGTGATTGGGGGGGACTTTAACGCAAGAATTGGAGAAAAGGGAATATGGCTAGAAGAAGAACAAACAACAATAGAAAGAAGACCAACAAAAGACGCAACAGAAAACGCCGAAGGGAGACTACTGATTACACTACTACTAGTAGAAGAAGAAGTAGTAGTAGAAGAAAGAGGGTGGGACATACTTAATGGAAACAGTATAGGAGATGAGAAAGGAGAGTACACATATATCGGACCAAGAGGGGAGGCAGTTATTGACTATGTTATGGTGAATGAAGAAGCATGGGATGAAATAGAACAATTCAAGGTGGGAGAAAGAGTCGAGTCGGATCATATGCCATTGGAAGTGAAGACAAAAGGAAGAGAGAAAAATAAAAGAAGTGAGAAGGATGTTAGAAGAAAAATTGTGAAGAATATCTGGACGGAAGAAGCAATAGAAAATTATAGAACAAGACTTAGGGAGGCTAGATACGAAGAGGTCCCACAATTGTATGAGATCCCACAATTGCATTAGTTTCATACTTGCCCTTGCTGCTGTGCTTAGTAGAGCCCTTATTGTAGCACCTCTCACAACTGGGCTGAATGTCTGCTCATAATATGCACCTTTCCTTTGTGCACATCCCTTGATAATGAGCCTAGTCTTGTATTTATCTATAGCACCTTCTGCATGCGTGTTTACCTTGCAGACCCACATGGACTTCAGTATTTTTCTTTTCTTTCCTGGTGGAAGTAGTTGAAGCTGCCACGTGTCATTTTCTTCAAGGGCCTTCATTTCCGTTATCATTGCCTCTTGCCAGTTATTCTTTTTAGTGTTGCTGTTGGCTTCCTGGTACATTATTGGCTCATCTTCATTGTGTTCTACAAACTTGACATAGTCCTTAAACCTGCCTGGGTTCTTCACCTTTGACCTGTCTCGGAGTCCCATTTCATCCTATGTGTCCTGCTCCACTTCATTAGTCTTACTGTCACTTTCTTCATCATTCTCTTCGAGACAATCGAGCTGCTTATTTTCATCTTCACTTGATTCTGGAGACTGAAAGTTCATTATATTCCTCACTACCTTTTCATTGAATATCACATCCCGAGAACGGAGGATTTGATTTTGACTTCTTATCCAAATCCCGTATCCCTCATCTCCATCGTAGCCAACTAGCGTCCCTTTGACTGCTTTGGTGTCTCCATCTGAGTCTGGGTCTTCCCTGCTTTCTCCGCCCTTCTGGTTTGCTTGTATATATTTTTTTAATTATGGTTTTTTACTCTGCCCTTATAACGTGTCCAGCCCATTGCAGTCTACTCACATTAATTTTTGTTTAGATGTCGTTATCTCCATATAATTCGTATAGTTCTGCGTTGTATATTCTTCTTCATTGGTTGTCTACATTTATGGCTCCATATATTCTTCGTAATATTTTCCTTTCGAAGGTGGCAATTAGTTTTTCATCGTTCTTTGTTATCACCCACGCCACCGAACCGTATTTCAGAACTGGTATAATGAGTGTTTTGTATAGAGTTATCTTGGATGTTCGGGTGATAGCAACTGGGTGATCACGTAAAAAATGCAACAGAAAAAAAAGTGATAGAGACAAGAGTGAAGGTGGGGTCTTGGAAAAACGAGTGGTGGGATAAAGAATGCAGGGAAGGGAAGCAATCAGTAAGAAAGAAATTAAGAAATTGGAAAAGAGGAAAAGCAATGAGAATGAAAAGACAATGAAAAGTAATGAGGAGTACAAGAGAGCACGCAAGAGGTACAAATTAGTATGCAAGGAGAAGAAGCAAAAGAAATGGATGGAAGAAGAACTAAAGATGAAAGGCATAAAGACGGAAGAAGAGGTATGGAAATACATAAATAGGGAAAGAAAGAAAAAAGTAGAAAGAGTGAGTAATAGAATTACTATGGAGGAATGGAGAAAGTACTTCAGTCAGCTGCTGGGTGGTGATGAAATCAGAAGGAAAAGAAAAAGAGTCAACACAGAGTGGGAGAAATAGAAGAGATAACAAGAGAAGAATTAGAACAACAACTGAGTAAACTGAAAAAGAAAAAGGCACCGGGGAGGGACGGTATACAGAATGAAGCGTGGATATATGGAACTGAAAGGGAAGCTGACAGGCTGTTGGAGATAATGAATGGAGTGTGGAAGGGAGAGGGCTTCCCACAGGAGTGGAAAGAGGGGATAATATGCCCCATATATAAGAAAGGAGAAAGGGAAACAGCAAGCAATTACAGGGGGATCACCATGCTCAATACGGCATATAAGATGTATGCAATGATTGTAGAAGAAAGATTGACGAAGGAATTGAAGGAGCGAGGTGTGATACCAGACGGACAGGCGGGATTTAGGAAAGGGAGAGGGACCATGGATAATGTATACATCTTGAATCACATAGTAGGGAATGAGATAAAAAAGAGGGGCGGCAAGATGTATGCATTATTTGTGGACCTGAAGGCGGCCTTTGATAATGTAGCAAGAGAGGCACTGTGGGAATGCCTGAGAAAGAAAAGGATAAAGGAGCATCTGATATCAAAATTAGAAGAGATTTATGAAGAAACAATAAGTAGAGTGAGAGTTGGTGAAAGGGTGAGCGAAGGTTTTAATACGCATAAGGGAGTGAGACAAGGCTGCCCACTAAGCCCCAGCCTGTTTGCAGCATTTATTGGAGACATAGAGGAGATGTTCAGCAAGGCGCAGACGGGTGGGGTTGTGGTGGGCAAAGAAAAAGTGTGGTCCCTAGCCTACGCGGATGATTTGGTGGTGCTAGCGAGAGACGAGAAAGGGATGAAAGAAATGATAAGAAACATGGAGAAATATATGAGGAGGAAAAATCTGACAGTGAATGTGGAGAAGTCCAAGATGATGGTGTTTAGAAAAGGGGGTGGCAGGAGAAGAGTAATTGAGTGGAGATGGGAGAAGGAGAAAATTGAAGAAGTAAAAGAATTTAAATACCTAGGGTACGTGTTTAATGAGAGAAATACTGAAACAGCACACGTGAGAGAGTTAGTAAAGAAAGCCAATAAAATACTAGGAGTGGTATGGGGAATAGGAGAGAGAAAATTTGGACACGACTATAGAAGGAGAGTGATGATGTTTGATAGCCTGGTGAAAAGTGTGATGATGTATGGAGCGGAAATATGGGGATGGAGAGAGCAAGAAGGGCTGGAAAGGGTGCAAGAAAAATATTTGAAATGGGTGCTAGGACTAGGTAGAGAGACCCCGGGGTATATAGTGATGGAGGAAACAAAGAGAGATGGAATAAGAATAGAAGCAGGAAAGAGAGCAATAAGTTTTGAGGAGAGAGTGATAGAGAGAGGAGAGTGCAAAATTCTGCAAGAGTGCCTTAAAGAAAAAAGAAAAGAAATAGGAAAGGGGGTGTGGAAAGAGAGGGAAGCATATCTAGAAAGAAACGGGTATGCAGGAGCGGAGATAGAAAGAATGAGAGAGAGAGGTAGAGTAATGACAGAGGAATTTGTCCAGAGAGATAGAGATGTGCAAAGGCAAGAAAGGAGAGCAAGAATTAGGGAGTCTAGGTACAATGGGAAATATGAAAAAATAATAACGGAAGAACTGCCAAAGTACCTAGGAAGAGAAAGTAGAAAAGAGAGAGTGACAATAGCAAGATTCAGATGTGGAAATGAAGAGAGAGATAATAAATTTTTAATGGAGGATAGGAATAGAGTATGCAGGATGTGTGGAGAAAACAAGGAGACAATAGAACACTTGCTGAACGAATGTTCAGAAATGAGAGAAAGGGACGAGTGTAGAGAAGAGATTTTAAACGAGGATGGAAGAGGGATAGATTGGATGAAGAAAGTGGAGGAGAGAAGAAGAGCAATATGTGGGGAGGGAAGCCGGTAATCGGGGTTTAGGGATAGGAATTAAGTGACTTTCTTTTTTGTTTTTTTTGTTTTTAGTTTGAGCAGCATATGTTTCTTTTTTTTTAATGTGTATTTTTTCTTTTTCTCTTTTTATTATTATTCTTATTTATATTATGTTCGATGTTAGTTTTAGTAAATTTTGGATTCAATTTATAAACCCGTAAGGGCAATAAATATACATAATACAATCAAAGCATTATATAAATTAAATAATTATATAAATTATTCCACAACTCAACATTCTGCAGATTAGTAATTTCAAAATAAATAAAAATGAGGTGGTGTTGTTGATGTCGGCATTACATCACGATGATACGATACGAAGTTCCAAGAAAAAGCTAGAAATGATTGATTACCTTCTATAACTAGACTAAGGGAAAATGTTTCGCGCAACACGAAACGATGGCCAATAGTAATTTTCTACGCTTTTTGAAAATGTGTGGTATAAACAGCATGGTAATTTATAACTTCAATAATAACTCCTCAGTATTACGGTTCTCTTTTTTAAAATTTAAAGATTCAGCTGTAGGCACTGAAGAAGCTGTAGGGACATCTAAGAAGGCCTAAGAAGCCGAAATCGATAAATAAATCAATTTGTGAAACTTATACCTAGTGTTTATTATTTATTATTATTTCTCTTTTTTCTTCTCCAAGAAAACAACAAATTAGTGGAGCGTGATGTCTGTAGTGGGGTGCCTCAGGGCTCTGTTCCTCAGGGACCGACACTATGGAATGTCTTTTACGACGGAGTCCTCAGACTAAAACTACCGGAGGGTGTGGACATCGTGGGTTTTGCTGATGATTTGGCACTTGTAGTGTCGGGGAAGACGGAAATGGAAACTATGTCGAGAGCAAACAGGGCCATTGAACAGGTGGACAAATGGATGGAAGTCAAGAAACTGAAGCTGGCACCAGAAAAGACAGAAGCAGTATTGCTAACTGGACTAAAAAAACGAATCCCATCGCATTTAAAATAAAAGGAGAAAAAATAACCCCAAAGGAATGGTTAAAATATCTAGGTGTAACCTTTGATAAAAGCCTATCCTTTAATCGCCATATCAGCACAGTGGCAGACAAAGCACTGAAAACTGCAGCAGCGTTAAATAAAGGAGGACCCCGCTCTAGTAGGCGAAAACTTCTTTACTCGGTGGTTCACTCCACACTGCTCTACGCAGCCCCGATTTGGGAAAATGCTTTGAGAAAACATGTGATTAGACAAAACTTGGTAACCGTTCAAAGGAAAATGGCGCTAAGAGTATGCTGTACTTACCGGACTGTTTCTAGGGATGCTGTCCTAGTGTTAGCTGGCATACCACCCATAGAACTTATGGTGGAAGAGAGGGTAGAAGTCTAAAATGGCAGTTCAAACGGCAATGGGACACAGGCCGATAGAAAGGCACTAGCGAAGGCGCGAATGTAGCAGGCCTGGCAAAACCAGTGGAGTCTACCCACCAAGGGATACTGGACCAGAATCCTAATCCCTGATGTGGAGCGTTGGGCAACTATAAAACCCGGCGAAACAAATTTTTACGTCACCCAAGCTTTGAGCGGACATGGCTGTTTCAGGAACTTTCTCCATAGCATCGGTAGCGCCACAAATTGCCTCAGTATTTACTGTGGACTCACAGACAGCGCGGCGCATGCCGTTTTTGAGTGTGACAGATGGATACCTGAAAGGGATAAATGGAAAAATAGGACTGGGCAAACACTAGACCCATCAACTATGGTTGAACAAATGATCTCGTCGGAGGACTTATGGGCAGATACATCAAGCATGATCCAAGACATCATGACAATAAAAATGCTAAACGAGCGGAAAGGGAAAGAAGCCGAAAAAATTATAGTCTTTTTTATAGTCTTTATTATAGATTATAGTTATAGGAAATTGTGTCAAGAATCGAAATTTGCAAACCGGAAGTAGCTACTATTACTACATTCCTAGTTATCGCAACTCAAAATAGTTTTAATTCTTAAATCTCAGCAATTTTTCTAGTTTTGAAACTTTATGGATAATTGCTTAATTAATCTGAATTCTTCTAACTAGAAACAATTTTTCTGTTCTAAAAGGTCTTGTGAATCCAAATTTGCAAAGCGGAAGTCGCTGCCTTTCGTACTTTTCCTGTAATCGCGAAACAAATGGCCAGCAAATTTTAAACAAAAATAAAGAGAATCATTTTTATTCTTGTTCGACTAGGATTATAAGTTTCGGTCTATATTTCCTAAACTAGACCAAATTTCGCAGACAATTAATAAGTTTCTTATAGGAATTTGTGTCAAGAATCGAAATTTGCGAACCGGAAGTTGCTACTGTTACTACTTTCCTAGTTATCTCAATTCAAAATAGTTTTAATTTTTAAATCTCAGCAATTTTTCTAGTCTTGAAACCTTATGGATAATTGTTTAACTAATCTGAATTCTTCTAACTAGAAACAATTTTTCTGTTCTAAAAGGTCTTGTGAATCCAAATTTGAAAACCGGAAGTCGCTGCGTTTCGTACTTTTTCTGTAATCGCGAAACAAACGCCCTGCAAATTTTAAACAAAAACAAAGTTTCAATCTTATTCCGGTTCGACTAGGATTATAAGTTTCTGTCTATATTTCCTAAACTAGACCAAATTTCGCAGACTATTAATCTTTTGAAAAATGTTACTACCTGAACACCTAATCACTATAAGTGGAAGGGGGATGTAAGTGCAACACTATACAGCAACATCTTGAAAGTTATGCGAAAAACGGTCCCAAGATGCTTGTGATATTCCAGAGGGTCTACTTGCTAAGTTAACGTGAGGTGCTTACTACGACCCCAACAAAAAAAAAAGTATTACGTTTTCTTAGAGACTAGGGAACGGAATTAGTTTCAGAGCATTTACGAAACAGGAAGGAGAATCTTCATTTACTCTTCTACTTACACAATTGAATTCTGAGTTCAATTGAATATCTAAAAAACGGACATTCACCCTTTTTCTACTAAGGTACAGAATTATAAAAGACATATTTAACATGATTTCCCTTTTTTGCAATTTCTAGTTAAACTGCAAAGCTTGCCAGATTTACATTATTTAGAGATTGCGCCCAGTTACTTAGCATAGAGCTTGACTTGTTTTTTTTGTTTTTAAAGCTCAGCAACAGCTTTTTTCGCAGACTGAATATTTACCAGCGAACTGGGTATGTTTTGTAGTGAAGCGTCTCTCCAAATTTGACTTCTTATTGTGTACGAGTTTATTTATTGTGTGCGTCGCAAATGAGACAAGTCGGAGCCTATCTGTGTTGCTTATGAACGTAAACGACTCCGTCAAATCCCGATTGAATTATCATGTGAGAAATCAATTCGCATGTGATTTCATACAGTATGATTTGTAACAGACAATGTGAAGAAAAGTAGCAGGTGCAATAAACGATATTAGTGCCATATGATCGATTGCACGATATTAAGGGTTTTGATAATAAAATAATTAATTTTTTGCTTGGAAACTGGAGAGCCGCAAATGTACATCAAAAGAGTTACAACTAGTTCGTCGTGTTTCATTTGCACCACCTCTGAAACTTGCAATATTAACTATAACGTTTAAAAGTTCAGATTGAGTTTTTTTTAAATTTTTTCGAATATTTCAATTCAAAAACTTACATAAGATTCTCTACTCCCACACCTCCCCCTCCCTAGTAAGAATTAATAATATTTGGTTTATAACCTGCCCCCCCCCCCCTGAAAAGTCTTACGTAATTTATGAATGGCCCCTTGAGGGCATTGAATTCCTCGCATAAGATGTTTCTTGTTGGTGGTTTGGCAGATATTAAGATGTGACATATTCCCTGTCTTCGGGTCTCGGATAATGTAGCAAGGAATTGTGAAATAACGATCTTGTGAAATACGGCTCGCGAGCCGCAGGTTGCCGACCACTCATTTAGACCATCGGTCGCCAAACTACGGCTCGCGGGCCGAATCCAGCTCACTATAGATTTTGATCGGTCCTTTATTTCTCTTTTTAAATAACAATATAAACAATATTCGCTTTCACGGGCAATTGTGAATTAATATTCAAATAGAATTTCAACAATAATATTTTTCGTCAAACCCTTCAATCCCGCCCTCAAAAAGTTTGTAGACCCGTGGTTTAGACTAGGGGTCTCCAAACTACGGCCCGAGAGCCACATCCGGCCCGCGGACAAATTTTGTCCGGCCCGCGGAGAGCTAGCATACTTGAAAACTCCTTTTAGGGAACATATTTTTTATAGCAAATTAAATTTAGTTTACTGAAGTATTCTAATTTTATGTTGAATAATTATTAATATGACATCTACATTGATATGGTCATGGGCTAACTACTCATAACATTGTTGTAGGCTTATTGTTATTGTTTTTGTGATAAGTTGGATAAAGAAACACAGAATTGTAATGAGTAAAGACATGTATAATATGCAGAAAATTTAACTTCAGTATATAATAACTAACAAATTATTGAAATGAATCCTCCAACTAACATTTTATACATTTTAAATAAAAACATAACTTATAACAAGCATAATGACATATGAAATACTAATGAGATTTATGTAATTGAGATTTTCCACTGACAATAGTTTGTACTTGTACCAATTATTAAAAGAGATTTAAGATGCTCATCAGTTAATTTAGATCTGTAAACATTTTTTGTGTACTTCATTTTGGAGAAGGTCTTCTCACACAAATAAGTAGTACCAAAAACAGAAAACAGCCCACCAGCAAATTTATGCAAATTATTAAATTGTGTCAGTGGAAGACTCTTATAAAATTCCAACAAAGATGAGTTTTGATATTTGTTCTTAATTATATCACTGCACTGTAGATCAATCATTTCCATTTGAAGTTCCGGGGCTAGGGTTTCAATGTCAGTATCAAAAGGATTCTGAAAAATCTTAATTTGATTCGCAATGGCATCAAAGTCCGAGAAACGAGTATCAAAATTTATTTTCAAAGCACTCAAAGTTTCGATTGCAAAATCGATGGGAAACTCAGTCTCAGTGGTGTGGCTGAATATTTCACATGTTTTAAAATGTGAAAAACATTTACTTCGTAGTTGTGATTGAAACAGTCAATCAATTTCTTCCGGAATGACTTGATATTAGTGTATAAATCAGGTAGATGCTGGTTTTCTCCTTGCAATCTCAAATTCAGTTCGTTCACATGTTTTGTCAAATCAACATAGAATGCTAACTTCCACAGCCATGCGTTGTTTTGTAATTCAGTAAAAGGGCGATGCTTTTCATTCAAAAAAATTTCGATCACTGCTCGAAGTTCAAAAAAGCGCTGAACGACTTTCCCACAACTAAGCCAACGTACGGCAGTAGGATAAGGTAAGTCATTTTTTCCAATCCCTTCAATAAATTGTCGGAATTGTCGGTGATTCAGCCCAAAAGATCTGATAAAATTAACAGTTCATATGACTGGTTTCAGAACTTCAGACATATCCAAACATTTTCCGCACAAAGACTGTTGATGAATGATACAATGTAAGACTAATGGTTTTGAACCACCGTCATTTTCTACAGCCTTTGACACAAGAGCGACCACTCCTTTATCTTTCCCACTCATGTTTTTGCCTGCATCAGTTGTAATACATTTCAAGTTTTTCCATCGAAGGTTCTTTTGATTAATGGCCATTTCAACTCCTTTAAAAATATCTGTACCAGTAGTTGTGCCATGAATACTATACATATCAAGAAGTTCTTCATGCACTTCATAGCTTTTATCTACTCCTCGAATATAAATCTACTGAGCAGTATCTGACACATCCGTTGACTCATCCAAGGCCAAAGAAAACCACTCAACATGTCCATTTTTGTCGAACAGTTGAGAGGATATATTTTCAGCGATGTTTTATTATACCCTTCGAGCCACAGTGTTTGCTGACATACTGACAGTTTTTAATAAATTTACCTTTTCAGGGCACATTTCTTCGGTTACTGCAATTATGCATTCTTTCATCATTTCTCCATCGGTGAATGGTTTTCCACGTTTTGCAATTTCAAGAGCCTCACGAAAGCTGGCACGAGTTGCAGCCTCTTGTTCAGTTTTGAGTTTTGTAAATGAAGATTGCTGCGATTTCAATCCGCGCTTCATAGCTTCGAATTTTTCTGTCCGCAAACTTCCTGTATATTTTGAGTAATTTTGAAAATGTTTTTTGTCATAATGACGTTTAATGTTATATTTCTTGAGAACGGCTATGCTTCCATTGCAAATCAAACATAGCGCCTTGTTACTGGACTCAATTATAATATTCTGAATGTTCCACTGATCTTTGAATTTTCTGCATTCACTATCAATTTTTCGCTTCTTTTCCATACTACTAAATCACACACAAAAGCAACAATTCAAATCAAAATACTGTTACAAAAATGTCTTAAACTTAAACACGCACAAACACGTTTTAAGGAGTTACGCACTATTTTATTTCACAACAGTGTCATAGGAACTGACTTGTGGTTGCGCCACTAGCCTTCTTATATATTCCAATTACTGCCATCTAGAAGTGAGTGGAAGACACCAGAACTTTCTCGAACCAACGAGATTATTCCGTACGTGCTATTAGCGCCATCTGTTAGCGATAGAAGGTACTACCTATTTCCGCTTGTGTCCACCAGATGTCGTGTCACGTTACTCCTCATGGCTCGTACTCTACGACTAATCTAGAAATTACAGATAATGACAGGAAAATTAATAATATGCAGTGTTGCCGTTTTTCGGACTTTAGTCCGATTTGCAGCCTTTTTTAAACGTTGCGTACTTTTTCGGACTTTTTTTTTTCATCAGTGGACTATTTTACTTTTTACCACCGGCAACAATGATAATATGGTTTTGGCCCTCGGAACTTACTGGAGTAATCAGTATGGCCCTAAGGCTGGAAAGTTTGGAGACACCTAGTTTAGACTAAAGGTCTCCAAAGTGGGGTACGCGCGTTGATACTTGGGATACGACAATATGAACAATTACTCAAATCATCATTACATTACCTAATTAAAAACCTAAAATGGATGAGGAATTGACAGCGGCGACACTATCTGGTACTCGTAAAGAAGGTAAAAAGCAAATTTAAATTTCTTTTATGCTTGAGGTACGCGTTCAAAAAAGCCCCGCTCTTCCTGTTTCCCAAAAGAGAACAATAGAGAATAAATTAAAATTTGGTTAAGACAATAAATTAAAATGTTGTATATAAAGGGTCTTCCAATAGGAAGTTTCATTTTGATATGTTAAAAAAAAAACGAGTATTTTTAAGCGAAATCATTGGATGTTTATTTAATAAAAAAAAGAGAAGGGTATGTCATTAATAATGGAAAACTATATTATCCAAATGGTCACCATGGCTACGCTTGCAGGGCCATATTCTTTCCATGAAATTTTCCATCAACAATTCGCACATTTGCTGCTGGAAGGAAATCCTAATAACATCAAGGACATCCGATAGCTTCACGAATTTCATCTTTGAGATCTTGAATCGATTGTCGGCGATTGGCATAGACCTTATCTTTCACTTAGCTCCAAAGAAAACGTCTAGAGGTGTTAAATCACAAGATTTTGGCAGCCAATTGTGATCGCCTCTTTGAGAAATCACACGATCAGGAAACTTTTCACGCAAAATCGCGATGGTATCGTTACTTGTATGGCACGTAGCGCCGTCTAGTCGAATATACACGTCGTCCACATCATTATCTTCCAATTCCGGCCATACAAAATCATTAATCTTCCGTCGATAGCGCAATCCATTCACTGTAACAATTGCTCCAGCATCATTTTCGAAAAAGAAAGGTCCAATGATGAAAAACCGCACCAAACAGTCACACGTTGAGGATGAAGAGGCTTGTCAACAATAATTCTTGGGTTTTCTGAGCCCCAAATGCGACAATTCTGCTTGTTAACGTAGCCTCCGAGGTGGAAATGGACCTCATTTGATGATGTTCCGATGAAATTCCGGATCAGTTTGCATTTCAAGGACCCAATCAGCAAAGACCCGATGTGGTTGATGGTCGGTAAGCCAGAGTTCTTGTGTTAACTAAGCTTTAAAAGCCTTAAGACCTAAGTCTTTTTGCAAAATACGGTGTAATGTGGAATGCCCAATTCCAAAGATCGACGATAAATGGACAAACCTGGGTTTTCCTCATCACTATGAGCTGTGACAGCAATATTCTCAGTTGTTCTTGAGCGACGTGCACGAGTTCGGTTCTTCACATAACTAACTTGTCCCAACAGCTCAAACTTTTCCACCAGTTTCACAATTGCTGATCGAGAAGGTGCTTCACGACGACCCAAAAATGCTTTTTTTTTTGTTTAGTTTTTACTTGTCATCTGTGTAGTAATTACAGTTTTGGCATACAATTCAGGAAGTAGTCAGCGAAAATTCTCAAAATTTGCAACAAAATTTTCTTGAAACTTCACTGAAGAGATTGATGTACGGCACGTAGGTAGTCGTAGTATGTGGGCATCATTATGCGTCGGTAAACTTAGTGCTGGTCAATTTTCAGCCCTTTTTGTAGATTTTTGCGTATAATTCAGGAAATATTTGGCGGATTTTCGCCAAATTAGCAAGAAAATGTTCTTAAAACTTCACTGAAGAGACTGATGAACCACATGTATGCAGTCGTACTATGTGGGAGTTAGTACGCATCTATGAAGTTAGTACTGGCTTATACAATCCAATTTTTTGGTTGTTTTTACAGATTTTGGCTTACAACTATAATTAGCTTAGCCAATTACAGACGGTCGGATGTAATGATCAAGAAATATTAAAATTGCAAAGTATGTAGTCGTCCTTGCTATTACAACTTATGTAGTAAGCACACACTACGTGCAGATTCAGTTACTCACAACAACTTTTTGCAAAATGTTGTTGGATTTTACGTTCTTGTTGAGTTGCCTTGAGAGTTTTTTTGCGATAATTGCGCATTACTGTAAAAAAATCCTCTAAACTAACAAATTTATTGCGTTTTTTTTTTAAATCTATTTTATTTTTGATCCAGACTTGACCTGCATTGTTGTAATCTATTACATATCTCAAAAAATAGACTTGATAAACAATTGAAACTTGGTGCTAATACGAAGAACTAGGTAATCTAGATATCAATAAAGTCTATAACGTTCTAACTAGATAATCTATGAAGATATTTCTGTTCAAAGTTTGCACTTAATCTAGATTCGACCGACTAAACTTTATTTGTGAAATATCTCGAGAACTAGACTAGATAGATGATTGCGTTTTGCTATTAATACCAAGAACTAAATGATTTCCAGATTTTCGCGTTAACATGCGGCGGATTTTTAACAATTTTTGAAAATTTTTTGAAATCTGTAACAAAATGTTCTTGAAACTTCACTGAAGAGATTGATGTACGGCACGTAGGTAGTGGTACCATGTGAAAATCAGTACGCGTTGGTGACATTAGTAGATTCTCAGTGCCGCCCTCAGTAGCGATATAAGAAACTTGCCACATATTCCATTGAAACGCAAAATGTTGGCAAATGGCAAAGTCTAGTTTCCTTTTGCAAACTTCCTTTGTCCCAGTAGTAGTAACAATTTAGAATTGGTAAAACCATACTATGTTATAGATAATCATACAAACTTAATACAGCAAAGCTGCACTGATGAGAGATAAATCTCGAAACGCGTCTGCAGATGGCTACTTACTTAAGTTATCGGATAGACATGATCTTAAAAACAAAGGATATTTTTATGATTTTTGTTGAGTGCCACGAAGGTGGACTGAAATAACTGACAAATTTCACATGAGTTTTGTTTTGGCAAAAATCTCAGTAATTGTTATAGAGCTTCGGACAGGTTTAATATATTTATATATTCAGGCTTGTTCCGACTGTATTAAGTTTGAAAAACGATTCATTTTCAAACTCGCTACAGCCTTTAGTATCAAGTGTCAATAAACCACTTAATTGTTACGAATTCCATTTCTTGTTTTGCGCCACTTGATTTTTCAAAAGTTACAAAAACGAATTAAAATTTTACGATAACGAGGAAAATGTTTGATAAAAAGTTGCAAATTTTATGAATAGGATGGTTGCGACAGTTACTACGTGGTAATCCATACTTACATTGAATTGAAAAATTCACTTTGTTTTTTACCACACTTATATTATATAAGAATGTTATATAACTTATTATTCACAGTTATATAAATTTCATGGCAACTGTTAAAATGGGAGGCTATTGAAAATGAAACCTCTTATTGGAAAATCCTTTACATCCAGACCACAGTACTAGAAGACGGGCATTTTTATAGTCCATATTGCCTACTATACCAGATACTAGACCACACAAATTAAATGGAATGTTTGTCTAGTTTGGTTTGTTTTTCTAGTACTATATATCTATCTGCTTTAATGTCTAGTTTCATCTGTCTAGTCTTACCATCTACTCTTGTCAGCTTAGTCTAACCTTACTCAGGTTAAATATAGACAAACCGATATTTTTAAATCAGTCCTAAACTGATTATTTATTGATATATGAAATTAATATTATGATTCTTGAAATGACTTATAATTTATATTAATTTTTTAATTGGCATGCGTTTTGATTTTTTTCTTTTTGTTATTGTGCAATTCTAGTTGTTGTTAAATACAATGAGCGCGTCGAATAGTCCGATATTGGACGCGAATCAATGTCTAAACTCACCTACATCATCACAGGGCTCGATGGGTTCGCCGACGAGAGACCAAAACCGCGACCAGCGACGCGTCGGTCACATCCACGCCGAACAGAAGCGACGGTACAACATCAAGAACGGTTTCGACATGATGCACTCGCTCATACCGCATCTAAACCAAAATCCTAACGCCAAAGTAAATTGATTTTGTGAATTTAGTGAATGATGTTTTTGAAATTTTTTGAAATTTTAGTTGAGTAAGGCCGCTATTTTGCAAAAGGGCGCGGAATATATTAAACAGTTGAAGTCTGAGAGGAGCACAGTGCAAAATGAGATTGATACTTTGAGGCAGGAAATTGAAACCCTCAATGCATCCATAAGGTAAATTCATATTTATTTATTTATATAGGAAAGAAATATCATTTATCAAGGGTTTTTCTGTGCGACTGAAACCAGCTATTAATATTATTATTATTTAAATATTATTATTATTAATATTATTATTTCGAATCTAATCAAGTTTTGATTTTTTTAGTAATTGCCAATCTTCACTACCTGCCACAGGCGCGCCAGTTTCCAGGAGGAGAGATAATGAGATGCAGGAAATGTTTGATGAATACGTTAGGACCAGGACCATGGCGAATTGGAAGTTTTGGATTGTATCCTTAAGTTACAAATAATTACTAAGAATTTATCACAGAGAATATTTGGGTAACGTGCCCATTTAAAACAATGTCATAAAAATCATTATTTGACAGGCGATGTCGCGTAGTAAAAAATGGCTCTGAAATCACCTTACTGCAGCCGATCCCAAGCCCGGATAAAAGAGGAGGGTTGAGCGGAGGGTTAACTACCCACCCTCGGAAAAAAGAAACTAGTTATGAAAACTGCAACTTTGCCTCGGAACCGGACAGACAAACACAAAAAACGACAAATGCAATGTAAAAGGACCATGAATATTGGAACTTGGAATGTCCAGAGTTGGTACAGACCTGGAGCTGCTATAAATGCTGTGGAACAACTGGAAAACATAGGAATGGATATAACAGCCGTCCAAGAAATAAGATGGCCAGACGATGGAAATATAAAAATAAGTAAATCTACCATCTTCTTCAGCGGTAACAAAAACGGAAGACATGAATTTGGAATGGGCTTTGTGATTAGAGACAACCTAGTACAGAATTTACTAAATTTTAAACCTATAAATGAAAGGATATGCTACATACGAATGAAGGGAGAGCGATACAACATTTCGATTATCTCAGCGCATGCACCAACGGAAGAGAAGGATGAAGATATCAAGGATGACTTCTACAATGCCCTAGAAAGAGAGATAGATACGATGCCCAAACAGGATATGCTCATACTCTGCGGGGACTTTAATGCTAAAATAGGCAAAGAGCCCAGCCTATACCCCACAATAGGTAAACACAGCCTACACAATATATCCAACAACAATGGCTTAAGACTCACAGAAACTGCAACAGCTAATAATATGCTAATAAAGTCAACCATGTTTCCGCATAAAGACATCCATAAGCAAACCTGGGTCTCAAACGACCATATTACACGCAACCGAATTGACCACATCATTGTAGATGCCCGTCATGGCAACAATATTATAGACGTAAGAAGCCTGAGAGGAATAGACGGAGACACAGATCATTACTTAGTCAGAGCAAAAGTCAAGTCCAGAATATCTAGCCACAAATACAATAAAACAACAATAAACCCACAATGGAACATGGACGAAATACACAATGCAGAGAAACAACAAAACTATAGAGAACAACTTGAACAAACCTTGAACTCTGAAAGAGAAGACAATGATATAGAACAGCTATGGGAAGCGACTGCCGAAATAATAACCAAGACAGCTGACAATATCTTTGGAAGGAGTAAGCAGAAGAGGGCAAAAACATGGTATGACGAGGAATGTCGGAAACAACTGGAAAAAAGACAAACAGTAAGAAAGACTTGGATACAACTGCAAACAGACCAAAGTAAAAAGGAATATGACGACTGTCGAAAAGAAACAAGAAAAATAATACGCACAAAGAAAAGAAACTACGAACAACAAAAATATGAAACTATGGAGAGAGACCGGCCCAAACCAGGCTCCAGAGAATTCTACAAAGCAATTTCCTCTGAGAAAAGAGGGCATAGAGCCAATTCCATCCACACACTGAGAGACAACCAAGGCCGTATGATAATCGACGGTAAAGAAATAACTGAAGAATGGAAAAAGTATTTTAGAGACCTTCTAAACATCATACAGGAAGAACAGCACAAAGAAGAGATCTATATCACAGCGGACATGCCCGTCAAAAATCCTTCCTTTGAAGAAACCCAAAAGGCCTTAAATAAGCTGAAAAATCACAAAGCGCCGGGTACGGACGAGATACCAGCAGAACTTCTGAAATATGGGGGAGACGCACTACATCGCCAAATTCACCAGCTAATAACGCACATATGGTTAGAAGAAAGGATACCAGCACGATGGAAGGAAAACATAATAGTGCCCATCCACAAAAAAGGGGACAAAACAAAATGCGCGAATTATAGAGGAATCTCACTCCTAAACACGTCATATAAAACCCTCTCAAACATCATTCTTAGTAGACTAATCCCTTATGCTGAAAATGTCCTAGGCGAATATCAAGCCGGGTTTAGGGCAAACAGATCAACAATAGATCAACTATTCACGCTGAGACAACTTCTAGAAAAGGGATGGGAGTATAACAAACCCATACACAATCTTTTCATAGACTTTCGACAGGCATATGATAGCGTAGAAAGAAGCCAAGTATGGAATGCCATGGCGGAGTTCTCAATACCAAAGAAACTCATTCGGATGACCAAAGTCTGTATGGAGGGTGGAATATCTAAAGTACGTGTAAATAATAAACTGTCTGGCAGCTTTGAAATCAACAGTGGACTTAAACAGGGTGATGCGTTATCTCCACTACTATTCAACCTTGTATTAGAGAAAGCCATGAGGTCGGCCGAAATAAAAACAGAATTGCTATCGGGTCAAGGTCCCAGAGTGTTACTCGCATATGCAGATGACATAGATCTGGTTGGAGACTCCATTCTATCCACGAAAGACATTTTCAACAAGGTGGAAGGAGCAACAAGTGATGTAGGGCTGAAGATTAATGAAGAGAAAACGAAATATATGTGTATAAATAGAACGACACGAAGAGACAGAATAGGACAAAATATGACGATCAACACCTTTAATTTCGAAAGAGTACAACGTTTTAAGAATCTGGGGGCCGTAATCACAGCGGACAACGATGTTACCGAAGAAATAAAAGACAGAATCCAATCTGCAAACCGCTGTCTATTTGCACTGAATAAGCTCATAAAATCAAAAAATCTCACAAGAAGTTCAAAGATCAAAATCTATAAATCCATCGTCAGACCTGTAATAACATACGGATGCGAAACGTGGACCATGACCAAAGCAAACGAAGAAAAGCTCAGACGCTTTGAACGAAAAATACTTAGAAAAATTTTCGGACCTCACCATGACATCACCACAGACCAGTATAAGATCAGAACCAATATCGAATTAAAAGCACTCTACAACGACACCGATATTGTCCAAGAAATTAAATCACAGCGACTAAGATGGGCAGGCCACGTGCACAGACTGCATAACGAAAGACTTGTAAAACTGGTATGGGAGGAGATTCCCACAGGCAAGAGACCGCTCGGACGTCCCAGAATGCGATGGAGAGATAACATCCAACCAGATCTCCGGAAAATGAACATTCCATTTGACCCTAGGTTGATGGAAGACCGAACATATTGGAAAAAAGTTGTACAGTCAGCCAAGACCCACCCAGGGTTGTAGCGCTACGTGATGATGATGATAATGTCGCGTAGCTGAGTGTCGCGTATATGAGAATCGACCTTAACTGTATGATGCACATTCCGCTCAACAGAAAACTGCACATAGCGACATTCTCCACGTCTACGTCTGACCCTCATGCGACCCTCGTGCATTTTCAAGCAGATTCGGGATTTATCACTGTGACACTATATGAGGACATTATGGGGTGCTATTGTATATAGAAGCAGATCTCAGTTGGTATTCATCCGAGGCAATATCTTATCTTGAATAATCAATATTTTTCCTTAATGTTTCGTACAGTTCAGTTTATTATTTAGGCCACTTTTGGCTTCATTTAATAATGTGGTGTCAACATCAAGCATGCAGGATTTATACAGATCAACAATGGACTGGGTCGAACAACATTGTACATTGACAGATCTTAGACCAGGTTAGTAAAAACATTAGTTTTGTATAATTGGAGAGAAATCTGTACATGTATTGTACTTCGTTCTCCTTCTTCAATCACACTACGACTGAAGTTGGGCTCTGGCCTCATTTATTTTTCTTTCCATGTGTATACAAGGTGGCGCAAAAGTAATGTCAGCATTTGAATTGGCTGCCATTTTGTTATAAATGAAAAAAATGAGCTTTGTTTTCATCAAAAGTTTATTTGAAAGTGTAAAATTGGTGACAAAAATTATATCGTTCAAATGGCCACCTCCCGTTGATGCATAAAGGTCGATTCCCATATGCGTGACACTCAGCTACGCGACGTCGTGCGACATCGCCTGTCAAATATTGATTACATTGTTTTAAATGCGGACCACGCGTAGCCATAGTGAGAACGTGCCCATTTAATACAATATAATCATTATTTGACAGGCGATGTCGCTTAGCTCAGTGTCGCGTATATGAGAGTATTTGCCTTTCGCAAATTTGAATTTCGCTGGCATATTTTGAATTTTTTTTATTTAAGTTTTATGGCATTAAATACAAACTAAATGAGAAAATAATGGTATAGGTGTAATGTCAAGATCATTCATGAGAAATTCGTAATGAGTAATTTGTAAATCAATTCATCAAGTATCGGGGTTAAAAAATTCAAGTAAATTTAAATCACTTGCATATTCCCTATTGTTCCTCGCAAAATATCTGGCTTCAAATTGGCGATTTCTTCTTCAATGTTAGGTTTCAAGACTTGCAAGGTGCGTGGTTTGTTGTGGTAAATGGTAAAAATCCGCAAAGGAAGAAGTCTGGTGATGTTAGATCTGGCGATCCCGTTTTCGACATTTAAAATCTCCAAAACGGGAGATCAGTCGACCTGGAAATTGGTGTCTCAAAATCTCCTTAGTTATCCGAGCTGTGTGAGCGGTTACACCGTCCTGTTGGAACCAACAATTATCGAGACTCAATGCAGCAACTTGCGGCAAAAAATCTCGTTTAGTTAACGGTCGCCACTTAAAGTTACGGTGGCACGATCGGCGTCTTCAAAAATATAAGGACCAATCACTTTATCACTGCAATGCCGCACCAAACAGTCACTTTGAGACTGATGGTCAGATCTTCTTGAATAACATGTGGATTTTCTGTGCCCCAGAAACGCAAATTTTGTTTGTTAACATAACCACTTAGGTGGAAATTGGCTGCTCATTATGATTTTTGATACGAAGTCATCCTCTTCTTGCACCAAGTTCAACAGAGTTTGGCAGTAAGTTAACCTTGTTCAACGGACAGCAGGCAGCAATTCGTGAACAGTTTGCTTGTTTGCTCGTGAACAGTTTTGTTGGGGAATATTTTCAAATTTTTCACCAAAATCCGTTGCAACGAAAGTCTGCTGATACCCTATTGTGTGCATCGTCGTCTCGCTGATGTTGGATTCTCTCTGACGTCGTCGGAAACAGCAGCGATGTTGTCGTTCGAACGAGCACTAGAAGCCCGGCCACTTCTTGCGACATCTGTAGTGGACCCAGTTTGCACGAGGCGCTCAGCCAAACGCTTAAAAGCCGATTCTCGTATTCGCTATGTGCGAAGTGCATGGTGGGGGAATAGTAAAGCGATCACAGCGCATGACGTGGCAGAAATTCGCAACGATTCGGGATAGTCAATTTGTTTATGTTTGGAAATGGGTCATAATTGTTGTGTTGTGAACTGCAAAAATAACGGCAAAAACAGTTGGTGTCCAGGTTATGTTGCCACAATAAATTCCCTATAAGTTTCCTAACAATAAGTTCCCTAAAATATATCGAAAGATGAAAGTTAGTGATTCACAAATCCTAGCTAGATATGAACGCCTGATAAAACGAAGAACGAACTATAAAAGTCAAGGGGAGGACAGTGATCCTGAGCTTGATTTATTGGCCGAAACAGAATCCGATAGTGCAAACAAGAACTACAGCTGGATCTTCAGCAGGTATGTTGCTTTTCCTGGAACATGAAAGCGGTGAGTCAACAAGAAGAAGAGAAAAGCGAAGCAGGAGAAACAGACGAGCAAGACACAGAAGATTATTCACTGACAGATGATCAATGTTCCTGGTCATGGGCCAACCAATCTTGCACCCCAGAATATGCAATGGGTGATTCGATCTCATGAAATTTCGATCTCGTGAGAAAAAAATAATTTCAGGATCTGGGTGGAATTTATGGATTGCCGCTCCTCTTTTTTTAGGCAGTACGCCCCCAAGGTACAACTTTCTCTTGTAGATCAGTGTTCCACAGTCTTTGAGAAGATGTATGGATGGGTGTTTTCTGTCTTATTTTTCTGTTTTATGTCTTCCTCCAGGCTTAAGCTCTTGAGGTGTTTCTCAAGGTTGCATTGACCTGTTAGTTCTCATCTCAACATTTCTTTTGATTGTCTTAGCCTTAGAAGCTCGTTCCAAGTTTTTATCCACTGTTTCTTTCTTCCGTCATTTAAGTTTTTGTGGAGGGTGTTCATACTCATACCATAAAAGGGTTCTGGATCTATGAAGGGATTAGTAAAACCCTTATTTGCTAGATTATCAACTTCTTTATTTCTCTCTATACTAGAGATGAGCATGGGATGCCATCGGCCCATCCCATCCCATCGTCCCATGGAATGGGAGGTATGAACGTCGTATTGTAATTAGATGGAACGACAATTTTGTATGGGACGGAGTGGGACGAGTTTTGATAATCTAGTAATTATTAATCGTACCAATACGCGATACAATCGTGCGAATTACTCATTATCAGATAAAGAAATTATGGAAATACTAAATTCGAACGAATTATCGTTAAGATAGTCTGAACTAAAAAGAAAGTCTGCTGTATGGGGAAAATAGAATGAATGGGACGGGCCATACGACCGTGATGGGATGGGATGAATTGGATGAAAATTTTAGGTTTGTGGGATGGGACAGTGGGACCAAACTGTAATGGGATGGGACAGTGACAGGGATCCTTCCCACGGGATGGGATCTAGAACGAGAAAGTCGTCCCATACTTATCTCTACTCTATACTATAGTCCATTCTTTTTAAGAATGCAGTACAAGGAAGATAGGGCTTATTTGACCATGTTCTCTGATTGGGTTAAATCAAGGAGGAGTTCACATCGACGATATTTACTTCTCCATCTCAACCTCTTTTCTCTCTTTCTTTTTGCATACATTCGCAGCTGTTAGTTGTCAATGGCTGCCGTACCAATTCACAATTGTCATCTGATCTGTTTGTATCAATCAGATATTTTGCGTTTTTCTCCCTTTATTTGCTTGTATTTTATTACTATTGTTGCCATTTGGCAACAATAATAATTATTATTAACAAATTGTATTTAATCTGTATTTTTCTTTTATATTCAAGTAACTATATTTGAATTTAGCGCCAAATTTTGTAACTAGATTGAACGTTTGTCATAGTGCAAATCAGGATTCTAGTTACTGTATTCTTAAAAAAAAATGGACTATAGTATGTCCTAGTACACAGTAAAGTCTTGCTTCATTATCTCTGCAAAGCTTGTTTAGCTTTCCTACACAGTCCCACAACACTTTTGATCTGATGGTGTATGAGCTAATTGATAGGCACTTGACTGTTTGAGAGGATAGCAATTAGTCTTTAGCAATAGTTCTTGTGAAGGTCAAATTTAAACTGAATTTCCACTTGATAGCACTTTGCTCAATGTAGTTAGTATGTTGAGAATTTATCCAACAATCCCGCTTCTGCGCTATACATCGACGTATAGTTTATCTCGGATTAGTATTAGACCGTTGTTTCAAAAGTTTTGTCCGTTTTTATGAGTCTACTTTAAACTGTAATATCTCGGTGAATATTTATTCAATTTAATCGTAATTAACGCCATTTGAATTAGTGCACTTTTGTCAACGTAACACATGTCAATTGTTTCCCTCGGCATAAAAATTGGGTGCTCGTGATTCGATGAACTCGACGAAGACCGTTTTTGCCTGATCCTGATTGGCGAAGGTTCTACCGGTGAGAAAGTTATCGAAGTACCTGAAAAGATGGAATTCGGTTGGCGAGAAGTCTGGGGAGAGGTACGGTGGTTGTGGCAGAACTTACGGCTCGCGTACACCAAAACCGATTTTCTCGGCCGATGGCGGACAGGGACGACCCGGACGAGTAACTACCCGGACGAGTAACTCGGACGTGTATGTGCGTGCTTACACTGCAACTTATGCCGACATTGGATTATTGTAATTTTTTGAATGTTTATCCCACAGGGTTGGTCTATTGCAAACACAACTAATTGATTTTTCAATATCCATAGTCATTTAGGTAGATAACAACAATGTAGCTAACTATAAATACACTCAATTTGCACTGTAGACGCCGGCAGACTGGCGAGAAACCCCAACAAGTTCGGCCGTTTTCGGGCGTCATCGGACGATGACGGTTGTGTTTGTGTATGCGCTCTCTTTCTTTTACAAGGGTTTGATTCAATCGTGCGAGTTTGGGCGTCGTCGCCCGATGACGGATTAGGTGTAGGCGTGTCATTAAGCGCTCAATTCGTTTAATTTTCGGACGGTGCTTGTGAAACGTGCGTTGTCGTAGAGCAGGATCGGACTTCTTCTGTTGACCAGTGCTGGCTGCTGCTGCCGCAATTTTCGGTACATTTCCTCACAATAGGACTGTGCTGTGATGGTTTGGCCCGGTTGCAGAAACTCATAGTGAATCACACCAGACCACTATACAGTAACCATGGTGGTTTTTTGGTGGGTTTTCGCCTTTGGAAAGTGCCTGGGTAGGTTATCGGTTCCTGAACGTCTCCTGTTGTCGTCGAGGATCCACTTTTTATCACACGTGACGATCCGAGCCAAAAGTGGATCGTTTTGGTTGCGCAAAAGCAAAGAAGAACAGACCTCGAAACATGACAATTTCTGTCGATCGTTCAAATCGTGGTGTACCCACTTTTCGAGTTTTTTGACCTTTCCAATACGTTTTAAAACATTAGAAACCGCATGGGAGCTGATGCCCAGTTCTTCCGCCATCCCACGCACCGTTTGTGATGGGTCAGTCTCGACCAGGGTCCTCAAATCCTCGTCCTGGATTACTGTACTTCGGGGCTCATCTTCGAAATCTTTCAAAGAAAAAAAATCTTTCGAAAATTCTTCGAAATTTCGCAAACCAACGTCGAATGTAGCGTCTTAACCGTCAATCCTCTGTAGTGCGGTGTTATCAAGCATGGTCTACAGAAGGTCAAGAACGTCGTAGAAGAGGAAAAGGACGACCAAGACACACAAATGGGGTCCAGGACCGCTATCTTCGATTAATGGCATTAAGAGACTAATTCTCGAGCACAAGATTAATAGCCGATCGATGGTTTGGAAACGAAGTGCGTTCATTAACACTATTAACACATTGCCAAATGCCTGGTTAATTTTTCGGGCTGTTTCAGCAGCACTTTGGTTCAATTTGGAAAATTGGCCGAAAATCGCTTGACATCATATAGTAATAAGCTGAAAAGGGGCCAACAAATTAAATTTGGGAAAAAATGAACAACATCAATGTATAGAGTACAAAATTCTCTATCAGTCAGTATATACCACGACACAGTAGAATAAATATTTATTGAGATATGAAGGTACAAAAACACATGACATTAAAGGCCGATTCTCATATTCGCGACATCGCCTGTCAAATAATGATACATTGTTTTAAATGGGCACGTTCTCACTATGGCTACGCGACGTGCCCATTTAAAACAATGTAATCATTATTTGACAGGCGATGTCGGACGACGTCGCGTAGCCAAGTGTCGCGCATATGGGAATCGATCTTTAAACGGACAAAACTTTTGAAACAACCTAATATTTGCATCGTCCTTAGGTACTTCCAGCCAAGGGATTTTTGTTACAAGGCTGCTGGCGTCTCTATGATTATATCCTGATTATTTTACATCTGACTATTCCTTTCATGCTGAATCTTAGAATTGATTTGATCCTGCCTCATCCACGACAACAGTAGCATAATTTGAACTGTCAGGTATGAGCTCATAGGTCCTGTGATACAGAGATATGCCAGTCTTTGAATCTTCTGAAACTACTTTTTCATACAAAGCAGATTCGTTCTGTTTCCCCATAGATTGTAGATATGGTGGTGACGACTTGTACTGCGACCTTTATAGATCTATTGTACCCCACCCTCCTCCTCCAAGTATTGGTGTACTTACCCATTTAGAGCGCCTCCTCTAATCCTGATTCCTTTAGGAATCTCAGGATCTGGGTGGGATTCAAGGCCTGCAGCTCCTCTGTGTTCAAGCAGTGAGCCCCAAGGTACATCTGTCTCTTGCGGAGTAATGCTCCGCAGTCTTTGAACAGATGTATAGGGGTTTCCTCTGCTGAGCCACAGAATCTGCATCCATCATCCTCCTCTAGGCCTAGGGCCTTGAGATGTTTCCTAAGTCTGCAGTGTCCCGTCAGGGCTCCTGTCAGAATTCTGAGCTTGTTCCTGCTTAGTTTCAGGCAAGCTTTAGTTCTCTTCTGGTTAAAAGATCCCAGCATCACTTTGGATTGCTCTTATTTCTGCATCTAAACTTTTGCGGATGGTGTTCACGCTCATACCGAAAAAGGGTTCCGGACCTATAAAGGGGCTACTGGATCCCTTGTTTGCTAGGTGATCGGCTTCTTCGTTTCCGTCTATACCAGTGTGTCCTGGTACCCAGTATAGGTTTTTTGCCAAGCTTGTTCAGCTTCCCCACACAGTCCCATACCAGTTTGGATCTGATGGTGTATGAGCTAATGGCCTTGATGGCTGCTTGGCTATCTGACAGGATAGCAATTCGTTTTTTGCGGTAATTCCTGTCGAGGTTAAACTCTGCACATCTTTCGATTGCGTGTACCTCTGCTTAGAAGATACTTGGGGATGTCCCCATGGATTCGGAGTATCTGGTACGAGGTCCAAACACTCCTGCACCAGTGCCTTCCTTTGTCTTCGAACCATCTGTATACCACTTGATGGCATTTTGCTCTATGTTGTATGCTGCGGATTCGTCGCTCCAATCGGCTTTACTACTACACATTGCTGTGTAGTTTTTCCCGAAATTGGATTTGCATACCATTTCGTCTTTTGGTACTTCCAGCCAGGGGATCTTGGCAGCGAGGCTGTTTCGGTCTCTGCTCCCGATTATTTTACCTCTGCCCATTCCTTCCTTGCTGAACCTTACGATCGCCGATCTGGCGGCGCTCTCCACCACAAGGTGCAGCGGAGTCAGATCCAGCAGCAGCTCCAATGCTGCTGTCGGACACGACCCCATCGCCCCCGTGATGCAGACACACGCCAGTCTTTGAATCTTCTCAAGCTGTTTCCTCATAGAGGCCAGCTTGATTCTACTTCCCCACGCAACCGCCCTATAAGTGATTGCAGGTCTCACTATCATGGTGTACATCCATCGCAGGATAGTGGGGTTACAACCCCACGTTTTTCCTGCCAGATTTCTGCACACTATTAGGGCGCGTTTGGCTTTACCTGCCACTGCCTCAGCGTGTCTATTCCATAGGAGTTTGCTATCTAGTGTGATACCCAGATGCCTTATCTCCTGTTGGTATTCTACGGCCTTCCCATCTATGAGTATGGGTCTGTTTCCCCATGCAAGTGTTTGTATTGCAGGTATCACTATCATAGTGTACAACCACTTCAGGATTGTAGGGATGCAACTCCACATTTTGCCTTCAAAGTATTTGTCCACCATTAGGGCTCGCATTTGCTTTACTTACGATTTCTTATTTTTTTATTTTCTCCAATGCCAGATATATCTTAAAAATAAGTACACACATGGTGGACCATTGAAAACGAAACAGGGGGGCACCTTTTACAAGAAAATTTGTCGCCAAATCACTTGACCCCTTCGCGCTGGGACCAAAACCCTTAAAATTTTAAATGGCACGGTGGGGTAAGTTATATCTCATTTGAAAACCCGTTTAGCCCTGAATACTAAACGGCTAACATTTTCTAAATCTAACGATTTGTTTTCGAGATTATTTAATTTCAAGTTATGAACGCGTTTTTAGTTTATGTGGTTGAAAGAAAATGGTGATCGTTAATTAGAAGACCATTTGACTTTTCAACCAGATGGAGCGCCACCACATTAGGCCATTCGGGGCCGTATTTAGGCCGTTCGGGAGTTCCTGGACAGAGTTTTCCCGGGACAAGAGGTGCTATGGAATGCCTCGCTCACCTGATTTAAGTTCTCTGGACTTTTTCTTGTGGGGTCATCTAAACATTATTAAGGCAAAACAACCAGAGTCTCTCTGGTCTAAAACTTTTCTGCAATTTCTGGTTTTACAAATGTTACGATTCTAAGCTTTATGGGATTTTTCTTGAAATTCGAGACAAAGTTACTCAAAAACAAATGAAAATTAGCAAAAATTTTGTGGATAAACCCTGAAGGAAATTTCTTTGTGAATCCAAAACTGTGTTTGAAACTTTTGTGTAATTTCTAGTTTGCCAAATGTTAAAATACTAAGCTTGATGGGATTTTTCTTGAAATTCAAGGAAATTTGAGACAAAGTTACTCAAAAACAAATGAAAATTTGCAAAAATTTTGTGGATAAACCCTGAAGGAAATTTCTTTG
This sequence comes from Phosphuga atrata, assembly GCA_944588485.1. Classification (NCBI taxonomy): domain Eukaryota; kingdom Metazoa; phylum Arthropoda; class Insecta; order Coleoptera; family Silphidae; genus Phosphuga; species Phosphuga atrata. Next base: position 73,363,913 of record OX155897.1, on the reverse strand, counting down.
TGAATTCAAAACTGCGTTTGAAATTTTTGTGCAATTTCTAGTTTGCCAAATGTTACAATTAAGCTAACAATGGAATTTTTGCTCGAAATTTTAAAGTTAAAGAAAATTTGATATAAAGATGAAAGAAAGGAAGAGTTACGTCGACGCATTATTGAAGCATGCCGTCAAATTACGCCACAGATCCTCCAAAATGTAAGAGAACGTTTCAAGCGGAATTTCTATTTTTGTATGGAATTTGGTGGCACTCAATTTGAGCATTTGTTAAACTAATAGAAATCTTTTCTGACTTTGAATTGTGTTTTTTTCCTTCACTACAGTTTTTGTATAACAATTCGACTTTCTGTAAACGAAAGACGCGTTCATTTGAAATTAAATTATCTCGATAACAAATTGATAAATTCGGAAAATGTTAACTGTATAGCAAAAAGGGCTTTCAAATGAGATATCACTTACCCCAGCGTGCCATTTAAAATTATAGGGGTTGTGGTTCTAGCGCTAAGGGGTTGTGATTTGGCTACAAATTTTCTTATAAAAGGGGGGGACACCTTTTACAAGACTTTCACTTATAACTTTCACAAACAAAGTTGACGTGTCCTAGCGTTTTTTGAAAATTAATCTAAACTATCCGAAAATCCCTGTTTCGTTTTCAATTGCCCACCTAGTATATATTAAAAGCTGGCACTTCTATTATTAAACAGCTATGAATTGCAATTACAAATATTTACAATTTTTGTTTTCTTTTTTCAGTGATTTTACATTCGTTGAGGTATCTCTGTAGGAAAACTGATATATTATCAGAACCAGAGAAGTTACCAGAAGAAGCTCGTCAAATAGTTTTACTAAATCATAATCAAGAGACTAAAATATAAAACATTTATATCAACGGTAAACGGATTTAGTTTTTAAGCTCTTGCCATATTTACCTAACAATCTATATAAGACACAAAGTCATTTTTAATCATTTTATAATATATCATTTATTGTATAAAAAGATTTATTAGTAAAAAAACAATTAATCTTTGTAGATAAAGATTTTTTTAATTAATAATTGATGAATACATATACAGAGTGAAACGAGAAAATGACGGATAAAAAATTATTTGTCGACGGTCTGTATAAAAAAAGTTTATAAACTATGCATATTTTTTTAGTAAAAAAATATAGTACAAAATAAATATTATTAAAAAAAAAAAAACTAAGTTTACTTTTAGGTAGCTGTTGCAGCTGAAACACCATCAAACATACTAATAGCTAACAACAAGTTTCTCCTAGTAAAGTGTAAATAGATTAGCGGCGAATTTTTCGTCGCATAACTCCATAACAAATAATTATCTCCCATTTTAACATCCGGATTGTGAGAAATATTTACATCTTCGGAACTGCTGTCGTCAGCTAACTTAGTAAAATCCCACAATTTAACTGTGCAGTCTAAAGAACCCGAAGCCAAAATATTCCCACAACGACTGAAACTCAAAGTATGGATCGGTTTATCATGTCCATTAAGTTCAGCAACTAGGTGTCCATGGGCTAAATCCCAGACTAAGATTTTACAGTCTGAACCTGCTGAGGATAGAAATCGTCCACAAATACTGAAAGCTAAGGCGTGAATCGGAGATTTGTGGCCAGTCATTAATCTGACATGGTTTCCATTTGTGCAATCCCAAAGGCAAACTCTTCTATCACTTGATCCTGTTGCTACATAGTTGGAGTTTGGATGAAATTGAATGCACTGAAATAGAATGGAAAATGTAAGTTTTTTTAATGCAAACATTTATTTGTGTTATGTTTCATAATAAAATGGATTCACAGAATAAAAAAAATAGTAGTTTGCAAAACGATTTTTGCAAAAAATCCCGTAACACGTTACGTTTTATTGTTTTTTCTTGCCCTCATTTCTATGTATATTCTCTTTGTTTTTCTGTTCCCAGAAGTGCCCACCCACTTCCGAATTTTTTTTTCAAACGGAAAGGTATGTCAAGCATTGTATTAATAAATTTACTTACATCAACATCTGAAAAATGTCCAGCGAAAACCCTGAGTGGTTGATAGTGATCTGTGGCCCATAACCTTGCTGTTCTGTCATAACTTGCCGAGGCAAAGTAGTAGCCTAATGGTGAGAACTTGACATCCCAAACTGGAAACATGTGACCCTTGTAGACGACAAGGCAAGTCCAGATTTGAAGACTCCACAGTCTTATAGTTGTATCCTCTGAGCAGCTCAATAAAAGGCTTCTGTCTGGTGAGAAAGAGACTGAATAGACGTTGCCTGAATGCCCGAAAAGTGAACGAGAAGTTTCGCCTGATCTATCGTCCATCATTCTTACCTAAATTAAAATAAATTCTTTAAACAAAATCAATCTAATAGACCTTTCATAGTTGATTTTTTTTTGCGCATGCGTCAATTTCCGCCGTGTTATACCTCAAAATTGCCCGAACTTTTTGACGTATAACTATATATATTAGCCCGAAACTTTCATATAAATCATTTTTTTTTACGGTTAGTTAACCCCTTGACACACGAAAAAAATGCGCGTTGATGTATGAGACGTATCCATATACATGTGATCTTATCATATATCCATGACGTCTTGGAGACGTCATTGTATGTCAAGGGGTTGAGGGCATGCGCATCAGCCAAGTTTGAAAGGCGGGAACATGAAAGTTTCGGGCAAATAATAAGGTTATACGTCAAAAATTTCATGGTAGAAAGAAATTTTTTTGTGCGCATGCGTCAATTTACGACGTTATACATCAAAATTGCCCGAACTTTGGGACGTATAACTATATATTAGCCCGAAACTTTCATACAGACTTTTTTACGGTTAGTTGAGCGCATGCGCATCCGCCAATTTTGAATGGCGGGAATATGAAAGTTTCGGGCAAATAATAAAGTTATACGTCAAAAAGTTCGGGCAAAACATGTCGGAAATTGACACATGGTCTATTCCCGCCTTTGAAACTGTAAGGATGCGCATGCGCTTAACAAATCGTAAAAAGGTCTATTATATTCGCTCCGAGCGCAACAGCACTAGCGCCAAAAATGACACTTTTAAGAACTTCATGACGGAAATACGAGAAAATATATTTCCTTAAAATCATTATTTGTAAGGTGAATTACAATTATTATAAATAGTGTGAATTGAAAAATTTATATAGATTTTCTCGCATTTTATGGTTTCCACAAAATTTAAGTATTTTTTAATTAAAAGTCTCCTACGAATATGATATACGTTTTCCGACTAATTTTGAGATGGTGAATCGATTGGTGCCAACTAGAAGTCTCTGTGAGAAGCAGTTCAAAAGTTATGACATCGTGAAATCTTCGGAAAATGCGAGAAAATGTATTTCCTGAAAATCACTATTTATCAAGTGAATGGAAAATTTCAAAGTGTGTGTGAAAATGTTTTTCTTGCTGGTTGTAAATATGCGAATAGCATCTTACTAGCCGCTTTTGGATTCCGAATAAGCGGACTAGAATTTGTGGTTTTTATTTTATTGGCAATAAAAAGACAGCAAATCCAGAAAGCAGACCCGAAAGTTATAATCCGACTTTATTTGACAATTCAGCAAAGACATTGAAGAGACCAGAATCTCCAGTTAACCGGTAAATAAATTTATTGAATAGGAGACGAAGTTGTCTTTTTGGCCACAGGGGGCGCTTAGCGCGGTTATGCACGGAGCGAATTTTTTTTTTAAGTAAAAAATATTTCCTATATCAACAAAATCAGACTTACATTTGTGAGAAATTATATAAAAACTTTGTGTTAATTAGTCATTATTTTAGAAAGATCTAAGGCTGATCAAATTTATTTTAAAAGAATCACTTACAAGCACATCTTCTGCATCAATATTAATGTCTTGCAATTGAGTAGCTGTTTTCAAAGCTCTCAATTTTTGGGGCACCAGAGTCCAAACTTTAACCAAGGAATCACTGAATCCAACTGCTAACATGCTCGAGTCTTCTGTGATTTCTGCACAAGTAACTCTAGAAAGTTCCTGATGTAAATTTAATGGTATATTAAAGAACGAGTTCAATAAGCGCGATTTTTCAGCACGCGTCCATCTTTTGAAAACGACGAGCGTAGCAAGGAGGAGGCTGAAAAATCGCGCTTATTGAACTCGTTCTTTAAACTATATTTTCTATTTTGGGCCCTTTTATGCCATTTCTAAATAAAGCTTCACAGACTAACTTCACAAGTCTATAGCTAATTAGTTGGGAAGCTATCAATCTGAAACTTTCGACATTGTTTTCATTGAAGTTTCCTAAAATTTGCTCTGCAATTTTTGCGAACTTTTTCCGATTATTTTGGATTTTATAGCAAATTTCCTCGACAAACTCATCGAAATCTTCAGATTTTCATAAAAAAATTTCACAGACTAACTTCTCAAGTCTGTAACTAATTAGTTAGGGAAGCTATCATCTGAAACTTAGGGGTTTGTTTTCCTTGAAGTTTTTTGAAAATTCTTCAGCAATTTTTGGCGAATTTGCTTCTTCTTCTTCAGCAATTATCGCGAATTTCCTCCAATTATTTTAGGTTTTATTGCAAATTTTCTCGACAAATTCAACGAAATTTCCAGATTTTCCTTAAGAGCTTCACAGACTAACTTCACAAGTCAATAGCTAATTAGTTGGGAAGCTATCAATCGGAAAATTTCGACATTGTTTTCATTGAAGTTTCCTAAAATTTCCTCTGCAATTTTTGCGAACTTTTTCCGATTATTTTAGGTTTTATAGCAAATTTCCTCGACAAACTCATCGAAATATTCAGATTTTCATAAAAAAAACTTCACAGACTAACTTCTCAAGTCTATAACTAATTAGTTAGGAAAGCTATCAATCTGAAATCTTGAAGTTTTTTGAAAATTCTCCAGCAATTTTCGCGAATTTGCTCCAACTATTTTAGGTTTTATTGCAAATTTTCTCGACAAATAAGCATGAAATTTCCAGATTTTCCTTAATAGCTTCACAGACTAACTTCACAAGTCTATAGCTAATTACTTAGGAAGCTATCAATCTGAAACTTTCAACATTCTTTTCATTGAAGTTTCCTAAAATGTCCTCTGCAATTTTTGCCAACTTTCTCCGATTATTTTAGGTTTTATTGCATGTTTCCTTGACAAACTCATCGAAATCTTCAGATTTTCATCAAAACACTTCACAGACTAACTTCTCAAGCCTATAACTAATTAGTTAGGGAAGCTATCAATCTGAAACTTTCGGGATAGTTTTCCTTGAAGTTTTTTGAAAATTCTTCAGCAATTTTCGCGAATTACCTCCAATTATTTTATGTTTTATTGCAAATTTTCTCGACAAATAAGCACAAAATTTCCAGATTTTGCTTAAAAATTTCACAGACTAACTTCACAAGTCTATATATAGCTAATTAGTTAGGAAGCTATCAATCTGAAACTTTCACATTGTTTTCATTGCAGTTTCCTCTGCAATTTTTACCAACTTTCTCCGATTATTTTAGGTTTTATTGCAAATTTCCTCGACAAACTCATCGAAATCTTCAGATTTTCATAAAAAAACTTCACAGTCTAACTTCTCAAGTCTATAACTAATTAGTTAGGGAAGCTATCAATCTGAAACTTTTAGGATAGTTTTGCATGAAGTTTTTTGAAAATTCTTCAGCAATTTTCGCGAATTTCCTCCAATTATTTTAGGTTTTATTGCAAATTTTCTAGGCAAATTCAACGAAATTTCCAGATTTTCCTTAAAAACATCACAGACTAACTTCACAAGTCTATAGCTAATTTGTTGGGAAGCTATCAATCTGAAACTTTCGAAATTGTTTTCATTGAGGTATCTTAAAATTTGCTCTGCAATTTTTGCGAACTTTTTCCGATTATTTTGGATTTTATAGCAAATTTCCTCGACAAACTCATCGAAATCAGATTTTCATAAAAAAACTTCACAGTCTAACTTCTCAAGTCTGTAACTAATTAGTTAGGGAAGCTATCATCTGAAACTTTCGGGATTGTTTTCCTTGAAGTTTTTTGAAAATTCTTCAGCAATTTTTGGCGAATTTGCTCCAATTATTTTAGGTTTTATTGCAAATTTTCTTGACAAATTCAATGAAATTTCCAGATTTTCCTTAAAAGCTTCACAGACTAACTTCACAAGTCTATAGATAATTAGTTAGGAAGCTATCAATCTGAAACTTTAAACATTGTTTTCATTGAAGTTTCCTAAAATTTCCTCTGCAATTTTTGCGAACTTTCCGATTATTTTAGGTTTTATAGCAAATTTCCTTGACAAACTCATCGAAATCTTCAGATTTTCATAAAAAAACTTCACAGACTAACTTCTCAAGTCTATAAATAATTAGTCAGGGAAGCTATCAATCTGAAACTTTCCGGATAGTTTTCCTTGAAGTTTTTTGAAAATTCTTCAGCAATTTTCGCGAATTTCCTCCAATTATTTTAGGTTTTATTGCAAATTTTCTAGACAAATTCAACGAAATTTCCAGATTTTCCTTAAGAGCTTCACAGACTAACTTAACAAGTCAATAGCTAATTAGTTGGGAAGCTATCAATCGGAAACTTTCTACATTGTTTTCATTGAAGTTTCCTAAAATTTCCTCTGCAGTTTTTGTGAACTTTTTCCGATTATTTTAGGTTTTATAGCAAATTTCCTTGACAAACTCATCGAAATCTTCAGATTTTCATCAACAGACTTCATCAACTTCACAGACTAACTTCTCAAGCCTATAACTAATTAGTTAGGGTAGCTATCAATCTGAAACTTTGGGGATAGTTTTCCTTGAAGTTTTTTGAAAATTCTTCAGCAATTTTCGCGAATTTCCTCCAATTATTTTATGTTTTATTGCAAATTTTCTCGACAAATAAGCACAAAATTTCCAGATTTTGCTTAAAAACTTCACAGACTAACTTCACAAGTCTATATATAGCTAATTAGTTAGGAAGCTATCAATCTGAAACTTTCACATTGTTTTCATTGCAGTTTCCTCTGCAATTTTTACCAACTTTCTCCGATTATTTTAGGTTTTATTGCAAATTTCCTTGACAAACTCATCGAAATCTTCAGATTTCATCAAAAAACTTCACAGTCTAACTTCTCAAGTCTATAACTAATTAGTTAGGGAAGCTATCAATCTGAAACTTTTAGGATAGTTTTGCTTGAAGTTTTCCTCCAATTATTTTAGGTTTTATTGCAAATTTTCTAGACAAATTCAACGAAATTTCCAGATTTTCCTTAAAAACATCACAGACTAACTTCACAAGTCTATAGCTAATTTGTTGGGAAGCTATCAATCTGAAACTTTCGAAATTATTTTCATTGAAGTATCTTAAAATTTGCTCTGCAATTTTTGCGAACTTTTTCCGATTATTTTGGATTTTATAGCAAATTTCCTCGACAAACTCATCGAAATCAGATTTTCATAAAAAAACTTCACAGTCTAACTTCTCAAGTCTGTAACTAATTAGTTAGGGAAGCTATCATCTGAAACTTTCGAGATAGTTTTCCTTGAAGTTTTTTGAAAATTCTTCAGCAATTTTTGGCGAATTTGCTCCAATTATTTTAGGTTTTATTGCAAATTTTCTTGACAAATTCAATGAAATTTCCAGATTTTCCTTAAAAGCTTCAGAGACTAACTTCACAAGTCTATAGATAATTAGTTAGGAAGCTATCAATCTGAAACTTTAAACATTGTTTTCATTGAAGTTTCCTCAAATTTCCTCTGCAATTTTTGCGAACTTTCCGATTATTTTAGGTTTTATAGCAAATTTCCTCGACAAACTCATCGAAATCTTCAGATTTTCATAAAAAAACTTCACAGTCTAACTTCTCAAGTCTATAACTAATTAGTTAGAGAAGCTATCAATCTGAAACTTGGGGGATAGTTTTCCTTGAAGTTTTTTGAAAATTCTCCAGCAATTTTCGCGAATTTGCTCCAACTATTTTAGGTTTTATTGCAAATTTTCTCGACAAATAAGCACGAAATTTCCAGATTTTCCTTAATAGCTTCACAGACTAACTTCACAAGTCTATAGCTAATTAGTTAGGAAGCTATCAATCTGAAACTTTCAACATTGTTTTCATTGAAGTTTCCTAAAATTTCCTCTGCAATTTTTGCCAACTTTCTCCGATTATTTTAGGTTTTATTGCAAATTTCCTTGACAAACTCATCGAAATCTTCAGATTTTCATAAAAAAACTTCACAGACTAACTTCTCAAGTCTATAACTAATTAGTTGGGGAAGCTATCAATCTGAAACTTTCGGGATGGTTTTCCGTGAAGTTTTTTGAAAATTCTTCAGCAATTTTCGTGAATTTCCTCCAATTATTTTAGGTTTTATTGCAAATTTTCTCGACAAATAAGCATGAAATTTTCAGATTTTCCTTAAAAGCTTCACAGACTAACTTCACAAGTCTATAGCTAATTAGTTGGGAGCTATCAATCTGAAACTTTCGAAATTGTTTCCATTGAAGTTTCCTAAAATTTGCTCTGCAATTATTGCCAACTTTCTCCGATTATTTTAGGTTTTATTGCAAATTTCCTTGACAAACTCATCGAAATCTTCAGATTTTCATCAAAAAACTTCACAGTCTAACTTCTCAAGTCTATAACTAATTGGTTGGGAAGCTATCAATCTGAAACTTTAGAAATTGTTTTCATTGAAGTTTCTTAAAATTTGCTCTGCAATTTTTGTGAACTTTTTCCGATTATTTTAGGTTTTATAGCAAATTTCCACGACAAACTCATCGAAATCTTCATATTTTCATCAAAAAACTTCACAGACTAACTTCTCAAGTCTATAACTAATTAGTTAGGGAAGCTATCAATCTGAAACTTCCGGGATAGTTTTCCATGAAGCTTTTTGAAAATTCTTCAGCAATTTTCGCGAAGTTCCTCCAATTATTTTAGGTTTAATTGCAAATTTTCTTGACAAATTCAACGAAATTTCCAGATTTTCCTTCCACAGACTAACTTCACAAGTCTATAGATAATTAGTTAGGAAGCTATCAATCTGAAACTTTAAACATTGTTTTCATTGAAGTTTCCTAAAATTTCCTCTGCAATTTTTGCGAACTTTCCGATTATTTTAGGTTTTATAGCAAATTTCCTCGACAAACTCATCGAAATATTCAGATTTTCATAAAAAAACTTCACAGACTAGCTTCTCAAGTCTATAAATAATTAATCAGGGAAGCTATCAATCTGAAACTTTCGGGATAGTTTTCCTTGAAGTTTTTTGAAAATTCTTCAGCAATTTTCGCGAATTACCTCCAATTATTTTATGTTTTATTGCAAATTTTCTCGACAAATAAGCACAAAATTTCCAGATTTTGCTTAAAAATTTCACAGACTAACTACACAAGTCTATATATAGCTAATTAGTTAGGAAGCTATCAATCTGAAACTTTCACATTGTTTTCATTGCAGTTTCCTCTGCAATTTTTACCAACTTTCTCCGATTATTTTAGGTTTTATTGCAAATTTCCTTGACAAACTCATCGAAATCTTCAGATTTCATCAAAAAACTTCACAGTCTAACTTCTCAAGTCTATAACTAATTAGTTAGGGAAGCTATCAATCTGAAACTTTTGGGATAGTTTTCCTTGAAGTTTTTTGAAAATTCGTCAGCAATTTTCGCGAATTTCCTCCAATTATTTTAGGTTTTATTGCAAATTTTCACCACAAATTCAACGAAATTTCCAGATTTTCCTTAAAAGCTTCACAAACCAACTTCACAAGTCTATAGCTAATTAGATGGAAAGCTATCAATCTGTAACTTTTGAAATTGTTTTCATTGAAGTTTCCTAAAATGTGCTCTACAATTATTGCGAACTTTTTCTGATTATTTTAGGTTTTATAACAAATTTCCACGACAAACTCATCGAAATCTTCATATTTTCATCAAAAAACTTCACAGACTAACTTCTCAAGTCTATAACTAATTAGTTAGGGAAGCTATCAATCTGAAACTTTCGGGATTGTTTTCCTTTAAGTTTTTGGAAAATTCTACAGCAATTTTCGCGAATTTCCTGCAATTATTTTAGGTTTTATTGAAAATTTTCTCGACAAATTTAACGAAATTTCCAGATTTTCTTTAAAAGCTTCACAGACTAACTTCACAAGTCAATAGCTAATTAGTTGGGAAGCTATCAATCTGAAACTTTCAACATTCTTTTCATTGAAGTTTCCTAAAATTTCCTCTGCAATTTTTGTCAACTTTCTCCGATTATTTTAGGTTTTATTGCAAATTTTCTCGACTAATTCAACGAAATTTCCAGATTTTCCTTAAAAGCTTCACAGACTAACTTCTCAAGTCTATAACTAATTAGTTAGGAAAGCTATTAATCTGAAACTTTCGGGATAGTTTTCCTTGAAGCTTTTTGAAAATTCTTCAGCAATTTTCGCGAATTTCCTCCAATTATTTTACGTTTTATTGCAAATTTTCTCGACAAATAAGCACGAAATTTCCAGATTTTCCGTAAAAACTTCACAGACTAACTTCACAAGTCTATAGCTAATTAGTTAGGAAGCTATCAATCGGAAACTTTCACATTGTTTTCATTGAAGTTTCCTCTGAAATTTTTACCAACTTTCTCCGATTATTTTAGGTTTTATTGCAAATTTCCTTGACAAACTCATCGTAATCCTCAGATTTTCATCAAAAAACTTCACAGTTTTAGACTTGAAAAGTTAGACACTTAAGTTTTTTGATGAAAATCTGAAGATTTCGATTAGTTTGTCTAGGAAATTTGCTATATAACCTAACATAATCGGAAAAAGTTCGCAAAAATTGCAGAGGAAATTTTAGGAAACTTCAATCAAAAAAATTTCTAAAGTTTCAGATTGATAACTTCCCAACTAATTAGTTATAGACTTGTGAAGTTAGTCTCTGAAGCTTTTAAGGAAAATCTGGAAATTTCGTTGAATTTGTCGAGAAAATTTGCAATAAAACCTAAAATAATTGAAAGAAATTCGCCAAAAATTGCGGAAGAATTTTCAAAAAACTTCAAGGAAAACTATCCCGAAAGTTTCAGATTGATAGCTTCCCTAACTAATTAGTTATAGACTTGAGAAGTTAGTCTGTGAAGTTTTTTGATGAAAATCTGAAGATTTCGATGAGTTTGTCAAGGAAACTTGCAATAAAAAAATGGGAAGCTATCAATCTGAAACTTTCGGCATAGTTTTCCTTGAAGTTTTTTGAAAATTCTTCAGCAATTTTCGCGAATTTCTTCCAATTATTTTAGGTTTTATTGCAAATGTTCTAGACAAATTCAACGAAATTTCCAGATTTTCCTTAAAAACTTCACAAACCAACTTCACAAGTCCATAGCTAATTAGTATCATTTTGAAAGGAAAGTATCAATTTGAAACTTTCGAAATTGTTTTCATTGAAGTTTCATAAAATTTGCTCTGCAATTTTTGCGAACTTTTCCCTCGCTACGCTCGTCGTTTTCTAAACATGGACGCGTGCTGATAAATCGCGCTTATTGAACTCGTTCTTTAAACTACCTTTTCTATTTTGCGCCCTTTTATGCCATTTCTAAATAAAAAAATCACCGATACATATTGAGAAAATTGTATCGCACTCGGCGAGCCATTAACGAACCCATATGAGTGCTTTAATGACTTCATTATACACGCAAAATAGAAAAAAAATATTATTTAATATTAAAACTTACGTATGATTAGCATTTAGCAAGGTGTAGCAACAAATTGATGGCATAGTTTCAGGGTTTAAGTTAACTCTTTTTGAAGCTTCTCTCAAAGCTTTCACTTTCTCAAGCTTATCATTATCTTTCCTGCAACAACAATATTGATATACGAATTGTGTAAATAAAATATAAAAATAATAATAAATAAATAATAACGTAAAAATGTTTAAAACAGGAAGAAATATTTTATCTCAAAATTACTTACAAATCAGGTATAGGAATTCTATCTACTGGAGGAGCATTAGGGTCTGATTTTGTCTTTTTCGAAAACAGTGGGTCTTTCTTTGCCTTTTTCTTTTTTGGTTTATCTGGAGCGTCTGCATCTCCCCCTTCTTCCTCGTCTTCTACCGGAGCAGCTAGAGATTGTATATCAGGAGCTTTTGGCAAACCATAATAAACTTTTGTCTTGTTATCTAAAAAAGAGAATTTTTCAGAGAAAAAGAGAATCTTTGAGAATTTTCAAAAAACTTCATGGAAAACTATCCCGAAAGTTTCAGATTCATAGCTTCCCTAAGTAATTAGTTATAGACTTGAGAAGTTAGACTGTGAAGTTTTTCGATGAAAATATGAAAGAGTAATGCAGCAAAAAACTTAAACTTTAAAATTGTAACCAAGCAAATACTTGTGAATCGTTGAATTTGTTGAGAAAATTTGCAATAGAACCTAAAATAATTTCAGGAAATTCGCGATAATTGCTGAAGAATTTTCAAAAAACTTCAAGGAAAACTATCCTGAAAGTTTCAGAATGATATCTTCCCTAACTAATTAGTTATAGACTTGAGAAGTTAGACTGTGAAGTTTTTTTATGAAAATCTGAAAATTTCGATGAGTTTGTCGAGGAAATTTGCAATAAAACCCTAAAATAATCGGAGAAAGTTCGCAAAAATTGCAGAGAAAATTTTAGGAAACTTCAATGAAAACAATTTCGAAAGTTTCAGATTGATAGCTTCCCAACTAATTAGCTATAGACTTGTGTAATTAGTCTGTGAAGCTTTGAAGAGAAATCTGGAAATTTCGTTGAATTTGTCGCGAAAATTTGTAATAAAACCTAAAATAATTGTAGGAAATTCGCGAAAATTGCTGAAGAATTTTCAAAAAACTTCTAGGAAAACTAACCTGAAAGTTTCAGATTGATAGCTTCCCTAACTAATTAGTTATAGACTTGAGAAGTTAGACTGTGAAGTTTTATGATGAAAATCTGAAGATTTCGATGAGTTTGTCAAGGAAATTTGCTATAAAACCTAAAATAATCGGAGAAACTTCGCAAAAATTGCAGAGCAAATTTTAGGAAACTTCAATGAAAACAATTTCGAAAGTTTCAGATTGATAGCTTCCCTGATTAATTGGTTATAGACTTGAGAAGTTAGTCTGTGAAGTTTTTTGATGAAGACTTCGATGAGTATGTCGAGGAAAGTTGCTATAAAACCTAAAATAATCGGAAAAATTTAGCAAAAATTGCAGAGCAAATTTTATGAAGCTTCAATGAAAACAATGTCGAAAGTTTCAAATTGATAGCTTCCCAACTAATTAGCTATAGGCTTGTGAAGTTAGTCTGTGAAGCTGTTAAGTAAAATCTGGAAATTTCCTGCTTATTTGTCGAGAAAATTTGCAATAAAACCTAAAATAATTAGAGGAAATTCGCGAAAATTGCTGAAGAATTTTCAAAAAACTTCAAAGAAAACTATCCCGAAAGTTTCAGATTGATAGCTTCCCTAAATAATTAGTTATAGACTTGAGAAGTTAGACTGTGAAATATTTTTATGAAAATCTGAAGATTTCGTTGAGTTTGTCGAGGAAATTTGCAATAAAACCTAAAATAATCGGCGAAAGTTCGCAAAAATTGCAGAGCAAATTTTAAGAAACTTCAATGAAAACAATTTTGAAAGTTTCAGATTGAAAGCTTCCCAACTAATTAGCTATAGACTTGTGAAGATAGTTTGTGAAGCTTTTAAGGAAAATCTGGAAATTTCGTTAAATTTGTAGAGAAAATTTGCAATAAAACCTAAAATAATTGGAGGAAATTCGTGAAAATTGCTGAAGAATTTTCAAAAAACTTCATGGAAAACTATCCCGAAAGTTTCAGATTGATAGCTTCCCAACTAATTAGCTATAGACTTGTGAAGTTAGCCTGTGAAGCTTTTAAGGAAAATCTGGAAATTTCATTGAATTTGTCGAGAAAATGTGCAATAAAACCCAAAATAATTGCAGGAAATTCGCGAAAATTGCTGAAGAATTTTCAAAAAATTTCAAGGAAAACTATCCCGAAAGTTTCAGATTGATAGCTTCCCTAACTAATTCGTTATTGATTTGAGAAGTTAGACTGTGAAGTTTTTTCATGAAAATCTGAAGATTTCGATGAGTTTGTCTTGAAATTTGCTATAAAACCTAAAATAAACGGAAAAAGTTGGTAAAAATTGCAGAGCAAATTTTAGGATAATTCAAAAAAACAATTTCGAAAGTTTCAGATTGATAGCTTCCCAACTAATTAGCTATAGACTTGTTAAATTAGTCTGTGAAGCTTTTAAGGAAAATCTGGAAATTTCGTTGACTTTGTCGAGAAAATTTACAATAAAACATAAAATAATTGGAGGAAATTCGCGAAAATTACTGAAGAATTTTCTAAAAACTTCAAGGAAAACTATCCCGAAAGTTTCAGATTGATAGCTTCCCTGACTAATTAGTTATAGACTTGAGAAGTTAGACTGTGAAGTTTATTGATAAAAATCTGAAGATATCGATGAGTTTGTCGAGGAAATTTGCAATAAAACCTAAAATAATCGGAAAAAGTTCGCAAAAATTGCAGAGGAAATTTTAGGGAACTTCAATGAAAACAATTTCGAAAGTTTCAGATTGATAGCTTCCCAACTAATTAGATATAGACTTGTGTAATTAGTCTGTGAAGCTTTGAAGGGAAATCTGGAAATTTCGTTAAATTTGTCGAGAAAATTTGCAATAAAACCTAAAATAATTGGATGAAATTCGCGAAAATTGCTGAAGAATTTTTCAAAAAACCTTAAAGGAAAACTATCCCGAAAGTTTCAGATTGATAGCTTCCCTAACTAATTAGTTATAGACTTGAGAAGTTAGACTGTGAAGTTCTTTGATAAAAATCTAAAGATTTCGATGAGTTTGTCGAGGAAATTTGCTATGAAAACCTAAAATAATCGGAGAAAATTCGCAAAAATTGCAGAGGAAATTTTAGGAAACTTCAATGAAAACAATGTCGAAAGTATCAGATTGATAGCTTCCCAACTAATTAGCTATAGACCTGTGAAGTTGGTCTGTGAAGCTTTTAAGGAAAATCTGGAAATTTCGTGCTTATTTGTTGAGAAAAATTGCAATAAAACCTAAAATATTGAAGGAACTTCGCGAAAATTGCTGAACAATTTTCAAAAAAACTTCAAGGAAAACTATCCGGAAAGTTTCAGATTGATAGCTTCCCTAACTAATTAGTTATAGACTTGAGAAGTTAGTCTGTGAAGTTTTTTCATGAAAATCTGAAGATTTTGATGAGTTTCTTGAGGAAATTTGCTATAAAACCTAAATTAATCGGAAAAAATTCGCAAAAATTAGAGAGAAAATTTTAGGAAACTTCAATGAAAACAATTTGGAAAAATTCAGATTGATAGCTTCCCAACTAATTAGCTAAAGACTTGTGAAGTTAGTCTGTGAAGCTTTTAAGGAAAAACTGGAAATTTTGTTGAATTTGTCGAGAAAATTTGCAATAAAACCTAAAATAATTGCCGGAAATTCGCGAAAATTGCTGAAGAATTTTCAAAAAATTTCAAGGAAAACTATCCGGAAAGTTTCAGATTGATAGCTTCACTAACTAATTAGTTATAGACTTGAGAAGTTAGTTAAGTTTTTTATTAAAAATCTGAAGATTTCGATAAGTTTGTCAAAAAAATTTGCAATAAAACCTAAAATAATCGGAAAAAGCTCGCAAAAATTGCAGAGCAAATTTTAAGAAACTACAATGAAAACAATGTCGAAAGTTTCAGATTGATAGTTTCCCAGCTAATTAGCTATAGACTTGTGAAGTTAGTCAGTGAAGCTTTTTAGGAAAATTTTGATATTTCGTTGAATTTGTCGAGAAAATTTGCAATAAAACCTAAAATAATTGCAGGAAATTCGCGAAAATTGCTGAAGAATTTTAAAAAAACTTCAAGGAAAACTATCCCGAAAGTTTCAGATTGATAGCTTCCCTAACTAATTAGTTATAGACTTGAGAAGTTAGACTGCAAAGTTTTTTGATGAAAATCTAAAGATATCGATGAGTTTGTCGAGGAAATTTGCTATAAAAGCTAAAATAATCTGAAAACGTTCGCAAAAAATGCAGAGGAAATTTTAGGAAACTTCAATGAAAACAATGTTGAAAGTTTCAGATTGATAACTTCCTAACTAATTAGCTACAGACTTGTGAAGTTAGTCTGTGAAGTTTTTAAGAAAAATCTGGAAATTTCGTTGAATTTGTCGCGAAAATTTGCAATAAAACCTAAAATAATTGGAGGAAATTCGCGAAAATTGCTGAAGAATTTTCAAAAAACTTCATGGAAAACTATCCCGAAAGTTTCAGATTAATAGCTTCCCTAACTAATTAGTTATAGACTTAAGAAGTTAATCTGTGAAGTTTTTTGATGAAAATCTGAAGATTTCAATGAGTTTGTCAAGGAAATTTGCTATAAAACCTAAAATAATCGGAAAAAGTTCGCAAAAAATGCAGAGAAAATTTTAGAAAACTTGAATGAAAACAATGTCGAAAAATTTCAGATTGATAGCTTCCCAACTAATTAGCTATAGACCTGTGAAGTTAGTCTGTGAAGCTTTTAAGGAAAATCTGGAAATTTCGTTGAATTTGTCGAGAAAATTTGCAATAAAACCTAAAATAATTGGAGGAAATTCGCGAAAATTGCTGAAGAATTTTCAAGAAACTTCAAGGAAAACTATCCTGAAAGTTTCAGATTGATAGCTTAACTAACTAATTAGTTATAGACATGAGAAGTTAGACTGTGAAGTTTTTTGATGCAAATCTGAAGATTTCGATGAGTTTATCGAGGAAATTTGCTATAAAACCTAAAATAATCAGAGAAAGGTCGCAAAAATTGCAGAGGAAATTTTGGGAAACTTCAATGAAAACAATGTTGAAAATTTTAGATTGATAGCTTCCCAACTAATTAGCTATAGACCTGTGAAGTTAGTCTGTGAAGCTTTTTAGGAAAATCTGGAAATTTCGTTGAATTTGTCGAGAAAATTTGCAATAAAACCTAAAATATTGAAGGAACTTCTCGAAAATTGCTGAACAATTTTCAAAAAAACTTCAAGGAAAACTATCCGGAAAGTTTCAGATTGATAGCTTCCCTAACTAATTAGTTATAGACTTGAGAAGTTAGTCTGTGAAGTTTTTTAATGAAAATATGAAGATTTCGATGAGTTTCTTAAGGAAATTTGCTATAAAACCTAAAATAATCGGAAAAAATTCGCAAAAATTACAGAGAAAATTTTAGGAAACTTCAATGAAAACAATTTGGAAAGTTTCAGATTGATAGCTTCCCAACTAATTAGCTAAAGACTTGTGAAGTTAGTCTGTGAAGCTTTTAAGGAAAAACTGGAAATTTCGTTGAATTTGTCGAGAAAATTTGCAATAAAACCTAAAATAATTGCCGGAAATTCGCGAAAATTGCTGAAGAATTTTCAAAAAATTTCAAGGAAAACTATCCCGAAAGTTTCAGATTGATAGCTTCACTAACTAATTAGTTATAGACTTGAGAAGTTAGTTAAGTTTTTTATTAAAAATCTGAAGATTTCGATAAGTTTGTCAAAAAAATTTGCAATAAAACCTAAAATAATCGGAAAAAGCTCGCAAAAATTGCAGAGCAAATTTTAGGAAACTTCAATGAAAACAATGTCGAAAGTTTCAGATTGATAGTTTCCCAGCTAATTAGCTATAGAATTGTGAAGATAGTCAGTGAAGCTTTTTAGGAAAATTTTGATATTTCGTTGAATTTGTCGAGAAAATTTGCAATAAAACCTAAAATAATTGCAGGAAATTCGCGAAAATTGCTGAAGAATTTTAAAAAAACTTCAAGGAAAACTATCCCGAAAGTTTCAGATTGATAGCTTCCCTAACTAATTAGTTATAGACTTGAGAAGTTAGACTGCAAAGTTTTTTGATGAAAATCTAAAGATATCGATGAGTTTGTCGAGGAAATTTGCTATAAAACCTAAAATAATCGGAAAACGTTCGCAAAAAATGCAGAGGAAACTTCAATGGAAACAATTTCGAAAGTTTCAGATTGATAGCTCCCAACTAATTAGCTATAGACTTGTGAAGTTAGTCTGTGAAGCTTTTAAGGAAAATTTGGAAATTTTGTTGAATTTTTCGAGAAAATTTGCAATAAAACCTAAAATAATTGTAGGAAATTCGCGAAAATTGCGGAAGAATTTTTCCAAAATTTCAAAGAAAACTTCCCGAAAGTTTCAGATTGATAGCTCCCTAACTAATTGGTTATAGACTTGAGAAGTTAGTCTGTGAAGTTTTTTGATGAAAATCTGAAGATGTCGATAAGTTTGTCGAGGAAATTTGCTATAAAACCTAAAATAATCGGAAAAAGTTCGCAAAAATTGCAGAGCCAATGTTATGAAAGTTCAATGGAAACAATTTCGAAAGTTTCAGATTGATACCTTCCCAACTAATTAGCTATACACTTGTGAAGTTAGTCTGTGAAGCTTTTAAGGGAAACCTGGAAATTTCGTTGAATTTGTCGAGAAAATTTACAATAAAACCTAAAATAATTGCAGGAAATTCGCAAAAATTGCTGAAGAATTTTCAAAATACTTCAAGGAAAACTATCCAGAAAGTTTCAGATTGATTGCTTCCCTACCTATTTAGTTATAGACTTGAGAAGTTTGTGAAGTTTTTTGATGAAAATCTGAAGATTTCGATGAGTGTGTCAAGGAAATTTGCTATAAAACCTAAAATAATCGGAAAAAGTTCGCAAAAAATGCAGAGAAAATTTTAGGAAACTTCAATGAAAACAATGTCGAAAATTTCAGATTGATAGCTTCCCAACTAATTAGCTATAGACTTGTGTAGTTAGTCTGTGAAGCTTTTAAGGAAAATCTGGAAATTTCGTTGAATTTGTCGAGAAAATTTGCAATAAAACCTAAAATAATTGGAGGAAATTCGCGAAAATTGCTGAAAGATTTCCAAAAAACTTTAAGGAAAACAATCCCGAAAGTTTCAGATTGATAGCTTCCCTAACTAATTAGTTACAGACTTGAGAAGTTAGACTGTGAAGTTGATGAAGATCTGAAAATTTCGTGAAAGAAATTTAAAGAAAATATAATTACAGAAATGCGCCAATTTAATTTCTAAAACTGACACACAAGGGTTCCTAAACTCTACATCTACCATGCTCTCTTGAAGAGAGTTGTCTGTCCTCGTCTGCCCGTATTTCTTAATATAATATTTGTTTATATTTGGGTATAGTTAAGAATATGGTATAGTTAAGAATATATTAAGTTCCGAAAATCGGGATACTTGTTTTTTTACCTGATTTAATTGATCCAAATCGTCTTCCACAGTGCTTTAGTAAGCGCGGAAAAGTAAAATGAAGCTTCTAAGTCGTCCGGTTTAAGAAATATTTGGGTTTTTGTAAAATTGACATTTTCAACACAATAACTGACGTGAATGACTGTTCACATAACTAAGAATGAGCATACAATAGACCTTTTTTACGGTTAGTTTAGCGCATGCGCATCCGCTTAGTTTGAAAGGCGGGGATATGAAAGTTTCGGGCAAATAATAAGGTTATACGTCAAAAAGTTCGGGCAAAACATGGCGGAAATTGACACATGTGCACAAAAAAAATTCAACTATGAAAAAGACCAAAGGGTCAGCGGTGCCAAATTTAATTTTGACAACATATAAATTATTTGAATTTTTCTGCGTCACATGTTTGCTTAAAGTTTATACAAAAATTGCTTCCAGAAATTATTTGTCCATTCTGGATATTCAGAATGTTTTAAGACTGGTACTGACAGAAAACCTCCAGTGGCGGAGGTTAGATTAGGTGACTACCGCGAAGAGGGCAGATAAATCAAGACCACATACGCGCGAACTCTCGATCCAATATAGGATAATGTTTTCTCAATAAATATTCAATTTTAGTATATGTATTGAAAGTGCAAATATGCAAATTTTGTATGAAAGAAATACATTTGATTCTTAAAATATCCCACCAGAAAATTTATTTTCACTATGTCTATGTTTTTTATATCAAGGTTATGTCAATGCGCATGCTGGAAAAATAGTTCCGATTTACTACACACTGGGTTACCTTTAAGGGGCCTACAGACGACCAACATGGTTAGTCAAATGCAGTGTTGAAGTGTTTGTTGAACGTCTGTAGGCAGGTTGGATGGTTGAGGCTTGATACAACCTGCCTACAGACGTTCAACAAACACTTCAACACTGCATTTGACCAACCATGTTGATAGTCTGTAGGCGCCTTAAAGGTAACCCAGTGTGTGGTAAATCAGAACTATTTTTCCAGCATGCGCATTGACATAACCTTGATATAAAAAACATAGACATAGTGAAAATAAATTTTCTGGTGGGATATTTTACGAATCAATTGTATTTCTTTCATACAAAATTTGCATATTTGCACTTTCAATACATATACTAAAATTGAATATTTATTGAGAAAACATTATCCTATATTGGATCGACAGTTCGCACGTATGTGGTCTTGATTTATCTGCCCTCTTCGCGGTAGCGACCTAATCTAACTTCCGCCACTGGAGGTTTTCTGTCAGAACCAGTCTTAAAACATTCTGAATATCCAGAATGGACAAATAACTTCTGGAAGCAATTTTTGTATAAACTTTAAGCAAACATGTGACGCAGAAAAATTCAAATAATTTATAAAATGTTGCCAAAATTAAATTTGGCACCGCTGACCCAATAGTCTTTTTCATAGTTGAAATTTTTTTGTTATTATAAAATACTCTAATTACATTTATTACAGTTTTTGCAAAACATCACTTTTTTTATAATATAGTGCTAAAATAACGTTTTCTTAATTTTTCTTTAAAAGAGTTAAAATTGGCAACGCCGGTTCAGCTACGTGGGCACATTTTTAGTTTATGACCAGTAATACACATCAGTTGTGTTGAAAATGTCAATTTTTTTATTACAAAAATCTAAATATTTCTTGAACCGGACGACTTAGAAGCTCCTTTTACTTTTCCGCGCTTACTAAGGCATTGTGGAATAAGATTTGGATCAATTAAATCATGTAAAAAGAAAACGAAACCCAATTTGCGAAGCTTATCATATTCTTTATAAACTCCTTATATTTTGAATATTTTGGCGGGGGATTGAAATACCAAACTCCCACCCTCCCTAACTAAGCCCATGAAATTCTTAATAATTGATTATTTAGGTATTCAAAGCATATTGTTTGTTAATGAAAATTTAATGAAAGTAAAATTTGATTAAAAAGAACTTGGATTAAACTGGGATATGGGGCATGAACCGTACAGCGCCCCCTGTGCCACAATTGAAACTAACGGAAATTGACATAAAACCTCCAGTGGCGCGTAAAAACGCCACATAGCTACAGATTTGAACACAATGGATGGTTAGATTAGGTTATATTAGATCAATCAAGACCACATATCGCGACCCCTCGAACTGAAATAAGAAAAAAATTTCAAACAATTTTTATATACCCCCTTCAAATTTATTTTCCCTACGCCTTTGTGTTTTGCCCCAATGCGCAAATTAAGTTGCCTATATATTTCATGCCTTTGATCCCAGATTTATGCTTTGAAGCCTATTTGTATTTTCTGATATTGAGCCATAACAGTATTATTTGGTTAATCATATATATGGGGCATCATAGATATAGGCAACCAATGTACGCATGCGCACTGGGGCAAGACAGAAAGGCGTAGGGAAAATAAATTTGAAAGGGGCATATAAAAATTATATATATAAATATCGGACCAAGAGGTCGCGCTGCAGCGCGATATATGGTCTTGCTTGATCTTCACCCAAAATATAACCTAATCTAACCATCCATTTTGATCAAATATGTAGCTACAGTGGCGTTTTTTTTTTACACGCCACTGGAGGTTTTATGTCAATTTCCGTTAGTTTCAATTGTGGCACAGTGGGCGCTGATCATATGATGCCCCATATATCAAATCAACCACCGTATTATTTAATCACCTTGTCTAGTTGCTTCTCCAATAACCGCCCCTGAGGTAGCATCAATCTGGTGCTTATTCCTTGCCACTCCTTCATACATATCAAAATACAAATGTTCCTGCACGATGTTCATCAAAACTGAAGCTTTCTTATCGTGCAAATGCCGTTTTAAAAGTGATAGGGTGTCCCTGGACATCCTAATAATAAACTGGTTAGATTTAAACGTGTCCGTCAACTCGTTTCCATTCATGTGATCCCTCTTTGTTACAAGCGCCAATTTCCTCAAATCCTCTTGATAGTAAAAGTCCTGCTCTGGTCCAAACCGCTTCATCAGACTGATAGCTTTTTCCGTGTGGCCATTATAAACTAATTCTAGATACATGTGCACCAAAATCGGGTAGAGGATCATCCCGAGCTCATGCTTGTAGATGTCTAGGGATCCTTCAACGAAATGTTTCAATTCCAGGTAACAATCCTCGTATTTCTCTGGATCTCCATCGCTTTTGTATCCGGTAAGCACACTGCTAACATCCGAGTCTTGCCCTTCAAGGGACTCATCTATATTGGCTTCTTTTTTTAACAATTCTTCAGTATCCTTTAAAATACAAATAGCGTTTTAGGTTATGTTTATGGAAAATTTGATATTTATTTACCTTTAAGTTATATTTCTTAAGGACTTGGAGGACTGCGAGCAGTTGTGTCTTATCTGGAGGCGGCGGATGCATTTTCTCATTAAATTGACTTACTTTGGGATTAATTAGAATTTGTTGATTTGTTTCTACGTAAATAAACAATGTAGGGACGTTTCAATATTTTACGTTGGCCATAATGTGGATCTGTAGTACTAACTGGTGGCGCCTCCGTGGAACTGACTTAAAACATACAGTGGCGGGTTTACAGTTTGGCATTCGACGAATAAATATCGATTCCCATATGCGCGACACTCAGCTACGCGACATCGCTTGTCAAATATTGATTACATTGTTTTAAATGGGCACGTTCTCACTATGGCTATGCGACAGCTACGCGACGTGCCCATTTGAAACAATGTAATCATTATTTGACTGGCGATGTCGCACGACGTCGCGTAGCTGAATGTCGAGCATATGGGAATCGACCGTTGCTAATTTCTAAATAATGGTTAGAATAGGTTATATTAGAACAGATAAATGCAGACCACATATAGCGCGACTTCTCAATCCAAAATAAGAAAAATAACATATGCCGTTAACCCCTTGACATACGAATAAAATGACGTTGACTTGTCAATATACATGTGATCTTATCACATGTCCATGACGTCTTAGAGACGTCATTGTATTTCAAGGGGTTAAGGGACCTCCGTCAGGAACGAAGTTCCTCGCGCATTTAAGAATCAAACAACTTATCTTTTTGAATTATTATTAAAATAATGAAAGTGCACTTCTGCTCAACCAAGCGTCCAGTTCGGCGTCGTTTTCACTATCCTCAACTTCGACGCTGTGTTCTTTGTCCTCAATAGCCAGTCCAGCTCCGTTTCAACCTCCAACTAGAGATGAGCATGGGACGAGTTTCTCGTTCCAGATCCCATCTTGTGGGACAGATCCCTGTCACTGTCCCATCACATCACATTTTCGTCCCACTGTCCCATCCCACAAACATAAAATTTTCGTCCCATTCCATCCCATTCATCCCATCCCATCCCATGCCATCCCATCCCATCCGGGTCTCGTGGCCTGTCCCACTCATCCCATTTTCCCATACAGCAGACTTGACAGTGAGTAAACCTTTTTCCGTGCAAACGGATCGTAAGACTTCATCGTCAAGAACTACATCGTTACCCGAGAAATCTCCTGGGCTGGACATATTATGGAAAATGTGCGTATTGGCGCACGATAAGCAATTAATTATTCACGAACTAGATTTACTAAACTATCAAACCTCGTCCCACTCCGTCCCATTCAAATTTGTTGACCATCCGATCCCATCCCACACAACGTTCACACCACTCATCTCATCCCATGGGACGATGGGATGGGATGGAATGGTACGATGGGATCCCATGCTCATCTCTACCTCCAACCTTAACCCGATCCCATCCCCGGTAAGGACGGATACCCCCGGCAAAGACAAAAACCGCAAGAAATTCAAATCGAAAGCAATCCCCAAAACAAGAACAATCAAATTTTAAGGATACAAAGGAGCCCTAAGCGCCTTCGTTCCTTCGCCAGCGAGTTCCTCCCTCAACAACCCCTCCCCGGCGAAAGCTCCTAGGACCTCCTCCCCAGCAACAAACCCTCCTCCTCCAATTGCTGCTTAAACTCCAATACAAATACCCCCAAATCATCCTCCCCGCCCAAAAGAAAACAGCAATATGAGCAACCCAGTACCATCCCCAGCTCCTTCAGACTCTTCCCTGACCACAAGATTATTAGGAAGATTGGAAGACATAAAGGTCAGCAATCTAAAAGCCGGGCTAAGGCGGAGAAACCCCAACTCATGGAACGCCTCAAAACCAACATGAGCAACGGAGATTGCTCCATAGCTTCCGGAGGCGACGAGTCCACCCACAACTCCCTCCAACACACCAACGTCGGTTCTATGTATTTGATAGATGAATGAAAAAAATTGTCGGTTTTGTTTTGGGCCGCATTGGAACTTATCTTGCGGCCCGCGGGCCTACCTCGTTCCACAAGGAACGGTAATAGACCAGCATTGTCTAAATTTTTCAAAATCTGTCCGTTTGTTTCCAATCTCAAGATGTAATGGAATTGGAACATCAAGGTTGTTCCACAAGGAACGGTAATTGCCTAGATTTTGCCAAAAATGTTCATCCGTCTGTAATCTTAAGATGTACTGGAATGGAAAGATCAACGTTGTACCACAGGGTTCCATAATAGCACCAATATGGTCTAGATTTTTCCAAATCTGCCCGTAATCTCAAGATGTAATGGAAAGATCAAGGTGGTTCCACAAGGAAGGGTAATAGCCCTAGATTTGCCTGCTTTGCCTAGATTTTGCCAAAAATGTCCATCTGTCTGTTGTGATCAATGTTGAAAGATCAATGTTGTGCCACAGTTATCGATAATAGTACCAAAATGATCTAGATTTTTTCCAAATTTATCCGTCTGTCTATAATCTCAAGATGTAATGGAATGCAAAGATCAAGATTGTTACACAAGAAACGGTAATAGCACCAGCATTGCCTAGATTTTGTAAAAAACGTCCATCTGTCTGTGATCTCAAGATGTAATAGAATGGAAAGATCAACGTTATGCCACAGAGATCGATAATTGCAACTTGAGACTAAAGACAGATCCACATTTTTGGCAAAATCTAGGCAATGATTTTGTCAAAAATGTCTATCTGTCTTTAGTCTCAAGATGTAATGTAATGGAAAGATCAACGTTGTGCCACAGGGATCGACAATAGCACCAACATTTCTAGATTTCCAAATCTGTCTGTCCGTCTGTAATCTCAAGATGGAGTGGAATGGAAAAATCAAGGTGGTTCCACAAGGAACGCGAACAGCACCAGCATTGCCTAGATTTTGCCAAAAACGTCCATCTGTCTGTGATCTCAAGACGTAATAGAATGGAAAGATCAACGTTATGCCACAGGGATCGATAATAGCATCTTGAGACTAAAGACAGATACACATTTTTGGCAAAATCTTGGCAATGATTTTGCCAAAAATGTCTATCTGTCTTTAGTCTAAAGATGTAATGCAATTGAAAGATGAACGTTGTGCCACTGGGATCGATATAGCACCCACATTTCTAGATTTCCAAATCTGTCTGTCTGTCTGTAATCTCAAGTTGGTATAGAATGGAAAGATCAAGGTCATTCCACAAGAAACGGTAATAGCACCAGCATTGCCTAGATTTTGCCATAAACGTCCATCTGTCTGTGATCTCAATATGTATTAGAATGGAAAGATCAACTTTATGCCACAGGGATCGATAATAGCATCTTGATCATACACATTTTAGGCAAAATCTTGGCAATGATTTTGCCACAAATGTCTATCTGTCTTTAGTCTCAAGATGTAATGTAATGGAAAGATCCACGTTGTGCCACAGGGATCGATAATACCACCAGCATTTCTAGATTTCCAAATCTGTCTGTCTGTCTGTAATCTCAAACAAGGAACGGTTATAGCACCAGCATTGTCTAGATTTTGCCAAGAATGTCTTTCTGCCTGTAATTTCAAGATGTAATGGAATGGAAAGATCAGCGTTGTGCCACAGGGATCGATAATAGAAGCAACATGGACTAGATTTTTACAAATTTATTCATCTGTCTGTAATCTCAAGATTTAATGGAATCGAAAGATAAAGGTGGTTCAACAAGGAACGGTAATAGCACCAGATAATTTTTACCAAATACCTCCGCCTGTCTGTAATCTCAAGATGTAATGGAATGGAAAGATCAAGGTGGTTCTATAAGGATCGCGAATAGCAGAAACATTGCCTACTAATTTTCTGAAGGACATAGTGTGATCCGGACACGAATAGTAGTATAGTAGTAGTATCAATTTGGACGAGAGTTTTGCCTTCTTAATCCTTTTCATACTTTTATCTAACAGTTTTCTAACTATAATGAAATTTCCTCTGTTAATTAACTAATAATTTAACTAATAATTTAATCATTTCTTCTGTTTTCTGTGATGGCCAATTTTGCCATGCCTGCTTTCTTGTTTGTTTAGGCTAGGTTAGGTTTTTTGTCTAGTCTTGTCTGTCTAGTCTTGTCTGTCTAGTCTGTTTAGTCTTGTCTGTCTAGTCTTGTCTGTCTAGTCTTATCTGTCTAGTCTTGTCTCTCTAGTCTTGTCTGTCTAGTCTTGTCTGCCTAGTATTGTCTGTCTAGTCTTGTCTGTCTAGTCTTGTCTGTCTAGTCTTGTCTGTCTAGTCTTGTCTGTCTAGTCTTGTCTGTCTAGTCTTGTCTGTCTAGTCTTGTCTGTCTAGTCTTGTCTGTCTAGTCTTGTCTGTCTAGTCTTGTCTGTCTAGTCTTGTCTGTCTAGTCTTGTCTGTCTAGTCTTGTCTGTCTAGTCTTGTCTGTCTAGTCTTGTCTGTCTAGTCTTGTCTGTCTAGTCTTGTCTGTCTAGTCTTGTCTGTCTAGTCTTGTCTGTCTAGTCTTGTCTGTCTAGTCTTGTCTGTCTAGTCTTGTCTGTCTAGTCTTGTCTGTCTAGTCTTGTCTGTCTAGTCTTGTCTGTCTAGTCTTGTCTGTCTAGTCTTGTCTGTCTAGTCTTGTCTGTCTAGTCTTGTCTGTCTAGTCTTGTCTGTCTAGTCTTGTCTGTCTAGTCTTGTCTGTCTAGTCTTGTCTGTCTAGTCTTGTCTGTCTAGTCTTGTCTGTCTAGTCTTGTCTGTCTAGTCTTGTCTGTCTAGTCTTGTCTGTCTAGTCTTGTCTGTCTAGTCTTGTCTGTCTAGTCTTGTCTGTCTAGTCTTGTCTGTCTAGTCTTGTCTGTCTAGTCTTGTCTGTCTAGTCTTGTCTGTCTAGTCTTGTCTGTCTAGTCTTGTCTGTCTAGTCTTGTCTGTCTAGTCTTGTCTGTCTAGTCTTGTCTGTCTAGTCTTGTCTGTCTAGTCTTGTCTGTCTAGTCTTGTCTGTCTAGTCTTGTCTGTCTAGTCTTGTCTGTCTAGTCTTGTCTGTCTAGTCTTGTCTGTCTAGTCTTGTCTGTCTAGTCTTGTCTGTCTAGTCTTGTCTGTCTAGTCTTGTCTGTCTAGTCTTGTCTGTCTAGTCTTGTCTGTCTAGTCTTGTCTGTCTAGTCTTGTCTGTCTAGTCTTGTCTGTCTAGTCTTGTCTGTCTAGTCTTGTCTGTCTAGTCTTGTCTGTCTAGTCTTGTCTGTCTAGTCTTGTCTGTCTAGTCTTGTCTGTCTAGTCTTGTCTGTCTAGTCTTGTCTGTCTAGTCTTGTCTGTCTAGTCTTGTCTGTCTAGTCTTGTCTGTCTAGTCTTGTCTGTCTAGTCTTGTCTGTCTAGTCTTGTCTGTCTAGTCTTGTCTGTCTAGTCTTGTCTGTCTAGTCTTGTCTGTCTAGTCTTGTCTGTCTAGTCTTGTCTGTCTAGTCTTGTCTGTCTAGTCTTGTCTGTCTAGTCTTGTCTGTCTAGTCTTGTCTGTCTAGTCTTGTCTGTCTAGTCTTGTCTGTCTAGTCTTGTCTGTCTAGTCTTGTCTGTCTAGTCTTGTCTGTCTAGTCTTGTCTGTCTAGTCTTGTCTGTCTAGTCTTGTCTGTCTAGTCTGTCTAGTCTTGTCTGTCTAGTCTTGTCTGTCTAGTCTTGTCTGTCTAGTCTTGTCTGTCTAGTCTTGTCTGTCTAGTCTTGTCTGTCTAGTCTTGTCTGTCTAGTCTTGTCTGTCTAGTCTTGTCTGTCTAGTCTTGTCTGTCTAGTCTTGTCTGTCTAGTCTTGTCTGTCTAGTCTTGTCTGTCTAGTCTTGTCTGTCTAGTCTTGTCTGTCTAGTCTTGTCTGTCTAGTCTTGTCTGTCTAGTCTTGTCTGTCTAGTCTTGTCTGTCTAGTCTTGTCTGTCTAGTCTTGTCTGTCTAGTCTTGTCTGTCTAGTCTTGTCTGTCTAGTCTTGTCTGTCTAGTCTTGTCTGTCTAGTCTTGTCTGTCTAGTCTTGTCTGTCTAGTCTTGTCTGTCTAGTCTTGTCTGTCTAGTCTTGTCTGTCTAGTCTTGTCTGTCTAGTCTTGTCTGTCTAGTCTTGTCTGTCTAGTCTTGTCTGTCTAGTCTTGTCTGTCTAGTCTTGTCTGTCTAGTCTTGTCTGTCTAGTCTTGTCTGTCTAGTCTTGTCTGTCTAGTCTTGTCTGTCTAGTCTTGTCTGTCTAGTCTGTCTAGTCTTGTCTGTCTAGTCTTGTCTGTCTAGTCTTGTCTGTCTAGTCTTGTCTGTCTAGTCTTGTCTGTCTAGTCTTGTCTGTCTAGTCTTGTCTGTCTAGTCTTGTCTGTCTAGTCTTGTCTGTCTAGTCTTGTCTGTCTAGTCTTGTCTGTCTAGTCTTGTCTGTCTAGTCTTGTCTGTCTAGTCTTGTCTGTCTAGTCTTGTCTGTCTAGTCTGTCTAGTCTTGTCTGTCTAGTCTTGTCTGTCTAGTCTTGTCTGTCTAGTCTTGTCTGTCTAGTCTTGTCTGTCTAGTCTTGTCTGTAACCTAACCAGCTGTACTCGCAATGTTGCCAAACCATCCGTCATGTGAATTATTCTCGATAAACAAGATTCAAAATAAAAAGTTTAACTTTCATTATTTAAATAATTACATCAGTAACGTCACATTGCTTTAATGTTAATGTGTTTTACAATTATTTAAGTTTGTTCTATATAGCTTTTTATTCCTTAAAGTTGGAAAATTAATATCGAAAAAAATAAAAAAAGGCGTGACGGAAGCTTGTCATCCATAAGAACCTGTGTATAAGAATATTTCTATCTTTTTATTTTCTCTCAGCTGTTCTCGCAACGTTGCCAAATCATCCGTCATGTGAATTATTGTCGATAAACCAGATTCAAAATAAAAAACTTAAATTATTTAAATAATTACATCGGTAACGTCACATTGCTTTAATGTTATCGTGTTTTACAATTATCTAAGTTTATTGAATATAGTTTTTATTCATTAAAGTTTGATATCGAAAAAGATAAATAAAGACGTGACGGAAGCTTTTCAGCCATAAGATTCTGTGTATAAGAATTGAAAAAAGTTCTTTTTTTTTCAGATAAACTAAACCGTGGATCTCTTTCAAATTTTGAGAGGACATAACTAAAGTATTGATCTGCATGTACCAAAAGTTTTAAAGCTTAAACTTACATTAAACATGGGATTCGCTCTAACCTCCTTAAAGTCAGAAATAATACTAGGGAAATTAGGGAAATATTTATTTTATTCATTCACATTTTGGTTCATTGGATTGCAATCATCAACGGATATTGCACCATAGCTTCCGGAGGCAAACTCCTCACTTCCCCAACAATACCAAAATCGGTTCTCTCAGCCTGGGCGAGGATCAAGAACACGAGGATCATGGAGAAGGACCCGCAATCCATCACTTATTGATTATTTACGTAATCAATAAGTGATGAAGATTTCATCAAACTACTTCTGCTACTATGCTTTGTTGTGTAGTTTATTTTATTTGACAGTATAACAGTTGGGATTTTGGGTAACTTGTCCCTGAAATGAAATGGGAAGTATCTTCTGAAAAAACGAGAAAGTACAGGTGTGAAACTACTTGTTAGCATGACTGACAGTCGAGGAGCATCTCGCATTTAAATGGTACGGTACAAAACTGGTTCTTTCTTGGTGGTGTTCCAATTCAAGTTGTGACATTAGTTCGGCAATTTTTAATTTTGCCTTCACTTGCAATCCCGGTGAAAACGTCTTCACAGTTTTGGCGTATCCCGAAAATATTAAGTCTATTGCATCCAGATCACTCACATTGGGTCTAGATCTATGTTTTTCCTTCAAATATTTTATTACCGCACTAGTGGGAGTTTCTTGGAAAGCTTGTTCGTGGTGTTTAAAACGTTTTTCCGAAACGGGATTTTCTTCAGACGTTGAAGATTGTTCTTCTTTAACGAAAACGTTATTTATTTCAAAATCTGAAGACTGCTCCTCTTGTTCAATGCCACTTGAAGGTGATATTGATTTTCTGTCTGTTTCACCGTCGGTATTTTCGGTTATATTTCTAATATTTGATGGAGTTTGTGAAGAAGGCATAAATGGGCGGAATGCTTCCATCTGTTTGGCCCATTGCCATTTATGAAGCTTTTCTCGCCCACCTTGACCTGTGGGCGTTTTTAAGCATCGTAAGTGCTTCGCGTAGCTGTCCCTAAGATTCTTCCACTTCTTTTTTAACACATATCCTACAAAAAAAAAATAGGAAGGAATAAGAATATCTTTAATTCAAATTGTTATTTGTTAAAAACTAATTTTAGTAACATTTTCCATGAAAGGGCTTTACTCTACGTATCAACTATAGTCCATTTTTTTTAAAATGCAGTAACTAGAAACCTGATTTACAGTATGACAAATGTTAAATCTAGTTACAAAATTTGGCGCTAAATTCAAATATAGTTACTTTAATATAAAATTGGTAAAATATTAATGGTTTGATTGAATATCTATTAAAAATACCAAATGGCTACATTAGTAATAAAATACAAACAAATAAATGGAGAAAAACGCAAAAAATCTAAATGATACCAACAGATCAGATGACAATTGTGAATTGACACGGCTGCCATTAAAAATGCAAAACTTTTAAAATTGACAGACCAAATATCACTAGCAACAAGGTTTCTTATGGAAAATTTAATTCTCTTCAAGATTTATTCGAAACATTTTTCAAAATTTCCGTTAGTTTTCGAATTATTTTCGAATATTTGAGACAATAAAATGTAAGACAAAAACAGAATTTTACTTTGTTTTAAAGTTGTTTATCACCAACTTGACAGACCAAAAATCACTAAGAGCAAGGTTTCTTATGGAAAATTTAATTCTCTTCAAGTTTTATTCGAAACATTTTTCAAAATTTCCGTTAGTTTCCGAGTTATTTTCGAATATTTGAGACAATAAAAATGCAAAACAAAAACAATATTTTACTGTGTTTTAAAGTTGTTTATCGCCAACTTGACAGAGCAAAAATCACTAACAGCAAGGTTTCTTTTGGAAAATTTAATTCTCTTCAAGTTTTATTCGAAACATTTTTCAAAATTTCCGTTAGTTTTCGAGTTATTTTCGAATATTTGAGACAATAAAAATGCAAAACAAAAACAAAATTTTACTTTGTTTTAAAGTTATCACCAATTTGACAGACCAAAAATCACTAACAGCAAGGTTCCTTATGGAGAATTTATTTCTCTTCAAGTTTTATTCGAAACATTTTTCAAAATTTCCGTTAGTTTTCGAGTTATTTTCGAATATTTGAGACAATAAAAATGCAAAACAAAAACAAAATTTTACTTTGTTTTAAAGTTATCACCAATTTGACAGACCAAAAATCACTACCAGCAAGGTTTCTTATGGAAAATTTAATTCTCTTTAAGTTTTATTCGAAACATTTTTCCAAATTTCGGTTAGTTTTCGAGTTATAGTCGAATATTTGAGACAATAAAAATGCAAAACAAAAACTAAATTTTACATTGTTTTAAAGTTGTTTATCACCAACTTGACAGACTAAAAATCACTAACAGCAATGTTTCTTATGGAAAATTTAATTCTCTTCAAGTTTTATTCGAAACATTTTTTCAAATTTCCGTTAGTTTTCGAGTTATTTTCGAATATTTGAGACAATAAAAATGCAAAACTAAAACAAAATTTTACTTTGTTTTAAAGTTATCACCAATTTGACAGACCAAAAATCACTAAGAACAAGGTTTCTTATGGAAAATTCAATTCTCTTCAAGTTTTATTCGAAACATTTTTCAAAATTTCCGTTAGTTTTCGAGTTATTTTCGAATATTTGAGACAATAAAAATGCAAAACTAAAACAAAATTTTACTTTTGTTTTAAAGTTGTTTATCACCAACTTGACAGACCAAAAATCACTAACAATAAGGTTTCTTATGGAAAATTTAATTCTCTTCAAGTTTTATTCGAAACATTTTTCAAAATTTCCGTTAGTTTTCGAGTTATTATCGAATATTTGAGACAATAAAAATGCAAAACAAAAACAAAATTTTACTTTGTTTAAAGTTGTTTATTACCAACTTGACAGACCAAAAATCACTAAGAGCAAGGTTTCTTCTTATGGAAAATTTAATTCTCTTCAAGTTTTATTCGAAACATTTTTCAAAATTTCCGTTAGTTTTCGTGTTATTTTCGAATATTTGAGACAATAAAAATGCAAAACAAAAACAAAATTTTACTTTGTTTAAAGTTGTTTATCGCCAACTTGACAGAACAAAAATCACTAAGAGCAAGGTTTCTTATGGAAAATTTAATTCTCTTCAAGTTTTATTCGAAACATTTTTCCAAATTTCCGTTAGTTTTCGAGTTATTTTCGAATATTTGAGACAATAAAAATGGAAAACAAAAACAATATTTTACTGTGTTTTAAAGTTGTTTATCGCCAATTTGACCGGCCAAAAATCACTAACAGCAAGGTTTCTTATGGAAAATTTAATTCTCTTCAAGTTTTATTCGAAACATTTTTCAAAATTTCCGTTAGTTTTAGAGTTATTTTCGAATATTTGAGACAATAAAAATGCAAAACAAAAACAAAATTTTACTTTGTTTTAAAGTTGTTTATCACTAACTTGACAGACCAAAAATCACTAACAGCAAGGTTTCTTATGGAGAATTTAATTCTCTTCAAGTTTTATTCGAAACATTTTTCAAAATTTCCGTTAGGTTTCGAGTTATTTACGAATATTTGAGACAATAAAAATGCAAAACAAAAACAAAATTTTACTTTGTTTTAAAGTTGTTTATCACTAACTTGAGAGACCAAAAATCACTAACAGCAAGGTTTCTTATGGAGAATTTAATTCTCTTCAAGTTTTATTCGAAACATTTTACAAAATTTCCGTTAGTTTTCGAGTTATTTTCAAATATTTGAGACAATAAAAATGCAAAACTAAAACAAAATTTTACTTTGTTTAAAGTTGTTTATCGCCAACTTGACAGAACAAAAATCACTAACAATAAGGTTTCTTATTGAAAATTTAATTCTCTTCAAGTTTTATTCGAAACATTTTTCAAAATTTCCGTTAGTTTTCGAGTTATTTTCGAATATTTGAGACAATAAAAATTAAAAACAAAAACAAAATTTTACTTTGTTTTAAAGTTGTTTATCACCAACTTGACAGACTAAAAATCACTAACAACAAGGTTTCTTATGGAAAATTTAATTCTCTTCAAGTTTTATTTGAAACATTTTTCCAAATTTCCGT
This sequence comes from Phosphuga atrata, assembly GCA_944588485.1. Lineage (NCBI taxonomy): Eukaryota > Metazoa > Arthropoda > Insecta > Coleoptera > Silphidae > Phosphuga > Phosphuga atrata. The sequence goes on along the minus strand of OX155897.1, from coordinate 73,330,164 downwards.
TAGTTTTCGAGTTATTTTCGAATATTTGAGACAATAAAAACGCAAAACAAAAACAAAATTTTACTTTGTTTTAAAGTTGTTTATCACCAATTTGACAGACCAAAAATCACTAACAACAAGGTTTCTTATGGAGAATTTAATTCTCTTCAAGTTTTATTCGAAACATTTTTCAAAATTTCCTTTAGTTTTCGAGTTATTTTCGAATATTTGAGACAATAAAAATGCAAAACAAAATTAAAATCTTACTATGTTTTAAAGTTGTTTATCATCAACTTGACAGACCAAAAATCACTAACAACAAGGTTTCTTATGGAGAATTTAATTCTCTTCAAGTTTTATTCGAAACATTTTTCAAAATTTCCGTTAGTTTTCGAGTTATTTTCGAATATTTGAGACAATAAAAATGCAAAACAAAAACAAAATTTTACATTGTTTTAAAGTTGTTTATCACCAACTTGACAGATCAAAAATCACTAACAGCAAGGTTTCTTATGGAAAATTTAATTCCCTTCAAGTTTTATTCGAAACGTTTTTCCAAATTTCCGTTAGTTTTCGAGTTATTTTCGAATATTTGAGACAATAAAAATGCAAAACAAAAACTAAATTTTACTTTGTTTTAAAGTTGTTTATCACCAACTTGACAGATCAAAAAATCACTAAGAACAAGGTTCCTTATGGAAAATTTAATTCTCTTCAAGTTTTATTCGAAACGTTTTTCCAAATTTCCGTTAGTTTTCGAGTTATTTTCGAATATTTGAGACAATAAAAATGCAAAACAAAAACAAAATTTTACTTTGTTTTAAAGTTGTTTATCACCAACTTGACAGACCAAAAATCACTAACAACAAGGTTTCTTATGGAATATTTAATTCCCTTCAAGTTTTATTCGAAACATTTTTTACTTATCCTCTAACTTATCCTCGATTTAAGCTGATTAGAGAACAAGGTCAAATAAACCCGAATGCACTGCATTCTTAAAAAAATGGACTATAGTTTATTAAATGTTTAATATAAAAAAATTTAAAGATACACATGATCTACAGTGATTTTTAATACCATCAACTTTGGGGCTCTTTACTTAAAACCGGTTGCCGACCCCTGTCCTAGACGTGCAACAGCTTGGTTATTCGAAACACGAGTCACTTATTTTAATAAATTTCATAAATAAACGGATATATAAACACATACCATTTTCTTCTAATTCTAATCCAATCTGCTGCCAAAGTTTGTCCTTTTTCCTGGTGTTTTTATAGTCGTCATCGGCCAGGTCATACAATATAGGATATTTTTTAATACTTTCAATCAACTTCTCGGTAATCGCCATTTCAAGACACAGTCGCAACGAAACCGCCCATGCAGCGTTCTTGTCGTGCAACGTTATGCTACCGCGGCCATGGCGGAAATCGCTCCACGTCGATCGAACGGCTGCAACCGGTGCGTCATCGCCGCGGAAGCGATTTTAGATCAACAGGCGCGATTTCCGCCATAGCGGCGGCAACAAGAAGGCTGCGTGCGCTGTTAGTTTCACTGCCGCTATGTTTTGAAATGGCGATTACGTGAAGTCGATTGAAAATATTAAACATAGAGTTACTTACAAAATAATTCATAAAAACTTTATGTATTTTCAAAATGATCTGAAATTAATCAATGAAAATCATCACAAAGGAAACATTAAGAAATGAAAACTTATCTTTAATTCAATTACAAGACTCGGCAAAGCTAATGAGTGGATATTTAATCCTAATAAATGAGTAAAACATGTCACAAAAGTACTCATACATTCTCGTATGACTCTCGTCAAGTACTCGTGTAAAAGTACTGATACACTAATCAGGTTTGAGTCAGGTCCACCGCCGTAAGTTAATAAAGTTTGATTTTTTGAACTAAATTCATAAATAATTACCATATTGAAAGTTGGTGTTGACAGTAGCAAAAGCAGAGTGGTATGTATATAATTTTTGCAATAAGTTCGAAAAAACAAGGAACAAGTGTAGATTTAAAAAATGTAGAGGCAAGTAACCAAATATGGAAAACTGTTTTGTTTTTTACGCATAAAAAAACAAATTTTAAAAATAAAAAACTTTTAATTCGCAATTATCGCAATACTTTAGATAGTAACAGCTTGTATTATATTTATTAATTATAAGTACTATAATTTCTCTAAAACAAAATCAACACAAAGCTATCTAATTATGGAATAGGTAGGTACCTCAAATATGGAACACTAGAAAAACTATTCAAAATCAAACTTAGTTTCTATGAGACATCATATCATAGCTGATATCCTAGGGAGACACCAGATTTAGACGGCTGCGAGCGAGCCCAGAAGATTTCGTTGGAGTAACATTGACTATGCAGCCATCTTTAACTACATCCTGTTGTGCAGATAGATAGTCGAACCCGCGAAATATGTTTTTATTCAGTGGCCATAGTTCTGTGACACGAAACCTATCACGATAATCTCACCTATTTGCACTTTAAGGTAAACCTTGTCAAATAGCTCGACGATGTCATAAGGACTTAGTGGCCTGTTATCATTTTAATTCCACGTTCATATTTCTTCACTGTAATAAGACTGCAGTGGTCCCATAAAAGTTTTGTCAAGTGGCTGGAGCTTGTGGCTTGTGTGTGGAGGTATAGACACAATTTTTAAACAGGAGGTATAGACGCATCGATGTTACGAGTGTGAGTAAAGTGACTATCTAAATCAACAAGACTTTCGATTCTGCGGTGGGGTTTGTGTGATGAAATGTTTGAACCAATCAGTAAATACATTGAATTTTCATTTTTCATTCTCTATGTTTTTACCACACTTATAATATGTAATATGTAAATAATATGTAAAAATGTGAAAATGTAAACTTTTTATTATTCACAGTTAAATAAATTTCTACACATATTACGACTCTAGTTTCATGTGTTAAAGCTCGTTTTCAAGTGAAATTTGTCGAAACTCGAGTCGTGATATGTGTAGAAATTTATATAACTGTGAATAATAAGTTATATCACATTGTTTCAAACTCTACATTTTTTGTTTTTTTAAATTTTCTCAAAAACTGTTACTCGAAACCAATTCTAAGCGACATCAAGTGAAACTAGACTAAATTAACTACAGTTTGATATAAGATACAACTATATTACTCACCAATTAATGCCAATTTTAACCAAATTTTAAAATTTTTTCAAACTACATTTTTTGTTTTTTCAAATTTTCTCAAAAACTATTACTCGAAACCAATTCTACGCAACATCATGTGAAACTAGACTAAATTATCTACATTTTAATATAATATACAACTATATTACTCACCAATTAATGCCAATTATAACCAAATTTTGAAATTTGTTCGAACTCTACATTTTTTGTTTTTTCAAATTTTCTCAAAAACTTTTACTGAAATCCAATTCTAAGCAACATAATGTGAAACTAGACTATATTATCTACAGTTTGATATAAGATACAATTATATTACTCACCAATTAATGCCAATTTTATGCATATTTAAAAAAAATTTCAAACTACATTTTTAGTTTTTTCAAATTTTCTCAAAAACTATTACTCGAAACCAATTCTAAGCAACATCATGTGAAACTAGACTAAATTATCTACAGTTTGATATAAGATACAATTATATTACTCATCAATTAATGCCCATTTTTACCAAATTTTGAAATTTTTTCAAACTCTACATTTTTTGTTTTTTTCAAATTTTCTCAAAAACTATTACTGAAAACCGATTCTAAGCACCATCATGTGATACTGGACTAAATTATCTACAGTTTGTTATATGATACAACTATATTACTCATCAATTAATGCCAATTTTTACCAAATTTTGAAATTTTTTCAAACTCTACATTTTTGGTATTTTCAAATTTTCTCAAAAACTATTACTGAAAACCAATTCTAAGCAACATCATGTGAAACTAGACTAAATTATCTACAGTTTGATATAAGATACAACTATATAACTCACGAATTATTGTCAATTTTAACCAAATTTTGAAATTTTTTCAAACTACATTTTTTGCTTTTTCAAATTTTCTCAAAAACTATTACTGAAAACCAATTCTAAGCAACATCATGTGAAACTAGACTAAATTATCTACAGTTTGATATAAGATACAACTATATTACTCACCAATTAATGCCAATTTTAACCAAATTTTGAAATTTTTGCAAACTACATTTTTTGTTTTTTCAAATTTTCTCAAAAACTGTTACTCGAAACCAATTCTAAGCAACATCGTGTGAAACTAGACTAAATTATCTACAGTTTGATATAAGACACAACTATATTAATCACCAATTAATGCCAATTTTAACCAAATTTTGAAATTTTTTCAAACTCTACATTTTTTGTATTTTCAAATTTTATCAAAAACTATTACTTGAAACCAATTCTAAGCAACATCATGTGCAACTATACTAAATTATCTACAGTTTGATATAAGACACAACTATATTTCTCACCAATTAATGCCAATTTTAACCAAATTTTGAAACTTTTCTCAAACTCTACATTTTTTGTTTTTTTCAAATTTTCTCAAAAACTATTCCTCGAAACCAATTCTAAGCAATATCATGTGAAATTTGACTAAATTATCTACAGTTTGATATAACACACAACTATATTATTCACCAATTAATGCCAATTTTACCAAATTTTGAAACTTTTCTCAAACTCTACATTTTTTGTTTTTTTCAAATTTTCTCAAAAACTATTCCTCGAAACCAATTCTAAGCAACATCATGTAAAATTAGACTAAATTATCTACAGTTTGATATAAGATACAACTATATTACACACCAATTAATGCCAATTTTAACCAAATTTTGAAATTTTTGCAAACTCTACATTTTTTGTTTTTTAAAATTTTCTCAAAAACTATTACTCGAAACCACTTCTAAGCAACATCATGTGAAACTAGACTAAATTATCTACAGTTTGATATAAGATACAACTATATTACTCACCAATTAATGCCAATTTTAACCAAATTTTGAAATTTTTGCAAACTCTACATTTTTTGTTTTTTTCAAATTTTCTCAAAAACTATTACTGAAAACCAATTCTAAGCAACATCATGTGAAACTAGACTAAATTATCTACAGTTTGATATAAGATACAACTATATTACACACCAATTAATGCCAATTTTAACCAAATTTTGAAATTTTTGCAAACTCTACATTTTTTGTTTTTTAAAATTTTCTCAAAAACTATTACTCGAAACCACTTCTAAGCAACATCATGTGAAACTAGACTAAATTATCTACAGTTTGATATAAGATACAACTATATTACTCACCAATTAATGCCAATTTTAACCAAATTTTGAAATTTTTGCAAACTCTACATTTTTTGTTTTTTTCAAATTTTCTCAAAAACTATTACTGAAAACCAATTCTAAGCAACATCATGTGAAACTAGACTAAATTATCTACAGTTTGATATAAGATACAACTATATTACTCACCAATTCATGCCAATTTTAACCAAATTTTGAAATGTTTTCAAACTCTACATTTTTTGTTTTTTCAAATTTTCTCAAAAACTATTACTCGAAACTAATTCTAAGCAACATCATGAGAAACTAGACTAAATTATCTACAGTTTATTATAAGATAGAACTATATTACACACTAATTAATGCCAATTTTAACCAAATTTTGAAATTTTTGCAAACTCTACATTCTTTGTTTTTTCAAATTTTCTCAAAAACTATTACTCGAAACCAATTCTAAGAAACATCATGTGAAACTAGACTAAATTATTTACAGTTTGATATACGATACAACTATATTACTCATCAATTAATGCCAATTTTAACCAAATTTTGAAATTTGTTCAAACTCTACATTTTTTGTTTTTTCAAATTTTCTCAAAAACTATTACTGAAAACCAATTCTAAGCACCATCATGTGAAACTAGACTAAATTATCTACAGTTTGATATAAGATACAACTATATTACTCACGAATTAATGTCAATTTTAACCAAATTTTGAAATTTTTTCAAACTCTACATTTTTTGTTTTTTCAAATTTTCTCAAAAACTATACTGAAAACCAATTCTAAGCAACATCATGTTAAACTAGACTAAATTATCTACAGTTTGATATAAGATACAACTATATTACTCACCAATTAATGCCAATTTTAACCAAATTGTGATATTTTTTCAAACTCTACATTTTTTCTTTTATCAAATTTTCTCAAAAACTGTTACTGACAGCCAATTCTAAGCAACATCATGTGAAACTAGACTAAATTATCTACAGTTTGATATAAGATACAACTATATTACTCACCAATTAATGCCAATTTTAACCAAATTTTGAAATTTTTTCAAACGCTACATTTTTGGCTTTTTCAAATTTTCTCAAAAACTATTACTCGAAACCAATTCTAAGCAACATCATAAGAAACTAGACTAAATTATCTACAGTTTAATATAAGATAGAACTATATTACACACCAATTTATGCCAATTTTAACCAAATTTTGAAATTTTTTCAAACTCTACATTTTTTGTTTTTTCAAATTTTCTCAAAAACTATTACTAGAAACCAATTCTATGCAACATCGTGTTAAACTAGATTAAATTATCTACAGTTTAATATAAGATAGAACTATATTACACACCAATTAATGCCAATTTTAACCAAATTTTGAAATTTTTGCAAACTACATTTTTTGTTTTTTCAAATTTTCTCAAAAACTATTTCTCGAAACCAATTCTATGCAACATCGTGTTAAACTAGATTAAATTATCTACAGTTTAATATAAGATAGAACTATATTACACACCAATTAATGCCAATTTTAACCAAATTTTGAAATTTGTTCAAACTCTACATTTTTTGTTTTTTCAAATTTTCTCATAAACTATTACTCGAAACCAATTCAAAGCAACATCGTGTGAAACTAGACTAAATTATCTACAGTTTGATATAAGATACAACTATATTACTCACCAATTAATGCCAATTTTAACCAAATTGTGATATTTTTTCAAACTCTACATTTTTTGTTTTTTCATATTTTCTCAAAAACTATTACTGAAAACCAATTCTAAGCAACATCATGTTAAACTAGACTAAATCATCTACAGTTTGATATAAGATACAACTATATTACTCACCAATTAATGCCAATTTTAACCAAATTGTGATATTTTTTCAAACTCTACATTTTTTGTTTTTTCAAATTTTCTCAAAAACTATTACTGAAAACCAATTCTAAGCAACATCATGTTAAACTAGACTAAATTATCTACAGTTTGATATAAGATACAACTATATTACTCACCAATTAATGTCAATTTTAACCAAATTTTGAAATTTTTTCAAACGCTACATTTTTGGCTTTTTCAAATTTTCTCAAAAACTATTACTCGAAACCAATTCTAAGCAACATCATAAGAAACTAGACTAAATTATCTACAGTTTAATATAAGATAGAACTATATTACACACCAATTTATGCCAATTTTAACCAAATTTTGAAATTTTTTCAAACTCTACATTTTTTGTTTTTTCAAATGTTCTCAAAAACTATTACTAGAAACCAATTCTATGCAACATCTTGTTAAACTAGATTAAATTATCTACAGTTTAATATAAGATAGAACTATATTACACACCAATTAATGCCAATTTTAACCAAATTTTGAAATTTTTGCAAACTACATTTTTTGTTTTTTCAAATTTTCTCAAAAACTATTTCTCGAAACCAATTCTATGCAACATCGTGTTAAACTAGATTAAATTATCTACAGTTTAATATAAGATAGAACTATATTACACACCAATTAATGCCAATTTTAACCAAATTTTGAAATTTGTTCAAACTCTACATTTTTTGTTTTTTCAAATTTTCTCATAAACTATTACTCGAAACCAATTCAAAGCAACATCGTGTGAAACTAGACTAAATTATCTACAGTTTGATATAAGATACAACTATATTACTCACCAATTAATGCCAATTTTAACCAAATTGTGATATTTTTTCAAACTCTACATTTTTGGTTTTTTCAAATTTTCTCAAAAACTATTACTGAAAACCAATTCTAAGCAACTTCATGTTAAACTAGACTAAATCATCTACAGTTTGATATAAGATACAACTATATTACTCACCAATTAATGCCAATTTTAACCAAATTGTGATATTTTTTCAAACTCTACATTTTTTGTTTTTTCAAATTTTCTCAAAAACTATTACTGAAAACCAATTCTAAGCAACATCATGTTAAACTAGACTAAATCGTCTACAGTTTGATATAAGATACAACTATATTACTCACCAATTAATGCCAATTTTAACCAAATTGTGATATTTTTTCAAACTCTACATTTTTTGTTTTTTCAAATTTTCTCAAAAACTATTACTGAAAACCAATTCTAAGCAACATCATGTTAAACTAGACTAAATTATCTACAGTTTGATATAAGATACAACTATATTACTCACCAATTAATGCCAATTTTAACCAAATTTTGAAATTTTTTCAAACGCTACATTTTTGGCTTTTTCAAATTTTCTCAAAAACTATTACTCGAAACCAATTCTAAGCAACATCATAAGAAACTAGACTAAATTATCTACAGTTTAATATAAGATAGAACTATATTACACACCAATTTATGCCAATTTTAACCAAATTTTTAAATTTTTTCAAACTCTACATTTTTTGTTTTTTCAAATTTTCTCAAAAACTATTACTAGAAACCAATTCTATGCAACATCGTGTTAAACTAGATTAAATTATCTACAGTTTAATATAAGATAGAACTATATTACACACCAATTAATGCCAATTTTAACCAAATTTTGAAATTTTTGCAAACTACATTTTTTGTTTTTTCAAATTTTCTCAAAAACTATTTCTCGAAACCAATTCTATGCAACATCGTGTTAAACTAGATTAAATTATCTACAGTTTAATATAAGATAGAACTATATTACACACCAATTAATGCCAATTTTAACCAAATTTTGAAATTTGTTCAAACTCTACATTTTTTGTTTTTTCAAATTTTCTCATAAACTATTACTCGAAACCAATTCAAAGCAACATCATGTGAAACTAGACTAAATTATCTACAGTTTGATATAAGATACAACTATATTACTCACCAATTAATGCCAATTTTAACCAAATTGTGATATTTTTTCAAACTCTACATTTTTGGTTTTTTCAAATTTTCTCAAAAACTATTACTGAAAACCAATTCTAAGCAACTTCATGTTAAACTAGACTAAATCATCTACAGTTTGATATAAGATACAACTATATTACTCACCAATTAATGCCAATTTTAACCAAATTGTGATATTTTTTCAAACTCTACATTTTTTGTTTTTTCAAATTTTCTCAAAAACTATTACTGAAAACCAATTCTAAGCAACATCATGTTAAACTAGACTAAATTATCTACAGTTTGATATAAGATACAACTATATTACTCACCAATTAATGCCAATTTTAACCAAATTTTGAAATTTTTTCAAACGCTACATTTTTGGCTTTTTCAAATTTTCTCAAAAACTATTACTCGAAACCAATTCTAAGCAACATCATAAGAAACTAGACTAAATTATCTACAGTTTAATATAAGATAGAACTATATTACACACCAATTTATGCCAATTTTAACCAAATTTTTAAATTTTTTCAAACTCTACATTTTTTGTTTTTTCAAATTTTCTCAAAAACTATTACTAGAAACCAATTCTATGCAACATCGTGTTAAACTAGATTAAATTATCTACAGTTTAATATAAGATAGAACTATATTACACACCAATTAATGCCAATTTTAACCAAATTTTGAAATTTTTGCAAACTACATTTTTTGTTTTTTCAAATTTTCTCAAAAACTATTTCTCGAAACCAATTCTATGCAACATCGTGTTAAACTAGATTAAATTATCTACAGATTAATATAAGATACAACTATATTACTCACCAATTAATGCCAATTTTAACCAAATTGTGATATTTTTTCAAACTCTACATTTTTTGTTTTTTCAAATTTTCTCATAAACTATTACTCGAAACCAATTCAAAGCAACATCGTGTGAAACTAGACTAAATTATCTACAGTTTGATATAAGATACAACTATATTACTCACCAATTAATGCCAATTTTAACCAAATTGTGATATTTTTTCAAACTCTACATTTTTTGTTTTTTCAAATTTTCTCAAAAACTATTACTGAAAACCAATTATAAGCAACATCATGTTAAACTAGACTAAATTATCTACAGTTTGATATAAGATACAACTATATTACTCACCAATTAATGCCAATTTTAACCAAATTGTGATATTTTTTCAAACTCTACATTTTTTGTTTTTTCAAATTTTCTCAAAAACTATCACTGAAAACCAATTCTAAGCAACATCATGTTAAACTAGACTAAATTATCTACAGTTTGATATAAGATACAACTATATTACTCACCAATTAATGCCAATTTTAACCAAATTTTGAAATTTTTTCAAACGCTACATTTTTGCCTTTTTAAAATTTTCTCAAAAACTATTACTCGAAACCAATTCTAAGCAACATCATGTGAAGCTGGACTAAATTATCTACGGTTTGATATAAGATACAGTTTCAAATTACTGAACTAATTATTGAATCTTTCCGGACAATTTGCACATCGACTTGTTCGTATTGTCGTGTAGTTTCTGTGTGCCCAAAATGATTTCGCTGCTTTTTACCGTTTTCGAAAAAATCGAAAAAACCGAAAAAGCGTGTCATTTTTCGAACGAAAGATTTCCACTCGGTGGAAAAGGTCCGAACTACGAGGGAGTAATCATTTATAACACACTACCAATCAGCTTAACAGAGGAAAAATCCTATAACAAAATTAGGAAAACAACAAAGAACATCCTCCTCTCCAACACAATCTACAATCTCGAAGAATTTATAGTACATATTAAATATGTAAACTCTAATAGTATATTGTAAAGATCTAATGTTTGAGACTTCCTATTTTCTACACAAATTATGACATTTGGAAATAAATATTACATTTTCTCGTTGCAAATGTCTTAATTTGTGTGCAAAACAAAATAAGACCGAAAATAATTTGTATAAAAAACATATTTACATATAAATCTGGGCCCTACTCATGTGCAATACATTATTTGATTTGATTTGATGTGCTCCATACATAGAATATTTGATTTGATGTGCTCCATACGAATACCTAGTTATCGTATGGGTATGCGAGATAGGGAAGCACTAATAGAATAGTACTGTGTGTTACCAATAAATTTGAAGAAATTGACTATGAAATTCTAATTCTGAATAAGTAATTTAGTGATTTCTTCAGAGCCATGCAATGGTTCATTAAATATCAAGAATTTGTGTAATTTAATATTTGATATATTGGCGTTCCAAACTGTGCCAATTTTTATGAACAACTTGGCAACAGTTCAACTTACAATTTAATTAATATGTTGAGAAATAAACTAGAGATTTTGTTAATGGCCAGTTATGAATGAGCTAATGAAGCTAATTATAATTAAAAGAAACGAGAAAGAAATTGCAATAAAATTTTTGAGATAATACAAAAATAGAACATTTTGTATAAACAGAAGATACATGAGCGATCAGCAAAAAATGTGACAAGAGGCTATAGAAAAAGAAGATATCTTAAGTCTTAGTCTCTTAGGGAGTCTTAGCTTAACTCATACGAGTAAATCATCTGTCACATCTATCATTTTGATTGCAGGTTTTTTTTTACATATTTTCCAATGTAAATAATGTGAAAACACGTGTTTATCAATTGTACAAATACATTTGTCCATCGACCCGTGGTATTTCAGCTGGAAATAAACAGATATATTGAGCATAAATTAAGAAAAAATTGGATGAGAATGAGTCAGTCGTCGTTTAAGGATTCAAGCAATGCTGTCCGAGATAGGCGTCCACAGTTCCGCATCGCATCAAACGGATCGCAGTATTCTTTCTATAGAGAGTAATACAAGTGCGTCCACTGTTCCGCATCGTACGGATCGCACGAACCTACCCGTCGGCAATGCCGATGCTCCGAGGGGCAACTTTTCCGATGCGTGCCGATGACGTGATACGGAATATGGTATTTGCTAGTAGTTGCGTCGGGAATTCCGCTCACTGCCGATACTGCGGACGCGCTGTAAACAAATAATCCGTTTGATGCGATACGTACGATGCGGAAATGTGGACGCCTACCTATGGAGAAGTTTATGTAACTTTCTAACGTATCGAGGCTATGAAGAATTAGTGAGTGTGATTTCACACATTTGTCAAGGGTAGTTTTATAGGTATAGATGATTTTTAGGGTTTCGTACCGAAAACGGAACCCTTATAGGATCACTTTGTTGTCCGTCTGTCTGTCTGTCCGTCTGTCTGTTTGTCAAGACCATTTTTCTCAGTAACGCGTAGAGGTAACAAGCTGAAATTTGTATCAAATACTCGGGTCTGCGGTCTCTTTCAGCTGTGAAAAAATCAAACTTGTAAGTCAACGCGATCAAAAGATATGACCGTTTATGTCGCATATTTTGCGATTTCACAAGGGGAATCAAAATCTATAGAGTACTTCCCGTTGACCTAGAATCATGAAATTTGGCAAGAAGCGGTGTCTTACAGCACAAGTAAAGGGAAAAATCTAAAAACCGTAAATATGTAGTTTAATTACAAGAAAAATGAGAATTTACTATTAGAAACTTATGAAAATACACTAATGTTGTCGTAGTGGTATTGTCAGGCACCACAAAAGCATATGGGTTGCATACAGTTACGTCCTCCTCGGTTATGTGTCCTCCACAAAAAAAAGATACCTTACTTACAAGTTTGTACGGAACCATCGGTGCGCTAGTCACAACTCGCACTTGGCCGATTTTTTTATATTAAATATAATAATAATAAATGATTAGAAGAAAATTAAAATGAAACAGTGAAATGAAACAAGATGATTTATTTACAAGTTAAAATATGATACACATTTCATAAACTAATGACGTCTTTTTATAAAAATATAAATATAACATTTGGGACATTCCTGAATGACGAACTGTTGATCAGGACTGGATGAAAACAGACGGCGAAGAGAGAGCAAACGCGTTTTTCGCACGACGATCACCTAAAACACAAAAATAGCAGCTATTCGTGTGCATTTCAACGATAAAATATAAAAAAAAAAACTATAAAAAAACAACTTTATATATTTATCCAGCGAAGTTACATAAATAATCCTCGCATAAAATACGCGAAATAATTTTAGAATTTCGCCTTGGAGAATCATTTTTAAAGCGTTCATTCAAGCCGTAATTAGATTATACGCTTTAGCTAGCACAAACTAACCGATTCATATAATTATTATAAAACAATTTCAATGTCTAATTTACTTTTACTAAACATTTACATGCACATCAACTCGAAAAACTTGAATTTAAATTTTTAATAAAATCTTTTAATAAAATCTAAAATGGTTAAAAAATCTAAGCACATTGGGGGGACCTTGTGGTCGATAACCCTTTGTACAAAGTATACAATAAATTTATTCTCTCTCTCTAAGGACACGGTATGGCAAAACAACAGCCCAGCTGTTTCGTGCAGCAGTTGACAAAGTAAAACTCATGAACTTATTAGCCAACAGCAACATGGTCAACGATCGAAGCGGTCACGATACTTAAAGAAGAAGAATAAAATCTTGAACTCAACCAGTCCCTTTATAATTCTTTCAATATGTAATTTGTGCAAACTATTACGTCCTACTATCTATGTGTCGTTAATAAAATCTTGAATCTCTCACTCCTAGGGTTTCTGAATATCCGCACATTTTCAAAACCGCGGTTTCCGGTTTTTGAAAATTAAAAACAGCGATTTCGGTTTCGGTTTTTAAGAACTTTTGGTAGTAGTGTCTGACATTTAAACGAGATCTTAGTTTTGTACAAAAGTTGACGCTAAGGGAAAATGATCTTTGGGAGTAAGTGGATATAGTCTATATCTATAGGTTGTGACTATAGTCTGTCATTTTCAAATTTCAAAAGGAATTTGTTTTTAAAACCTCCAACCACGTTCTCCATTTAAACCCATGTAAATTCAAGATCGAAATTCAGAGAAGGGTACCCCTTGATTTTTTTTGCATTTTATATTTTTACTTTTGTGACTAAACCGAAGGTTTTTACAAAATTTGCAAAGAATATTTTTTTGTAGTCACCTACGTCCTACATACGGATCTCGCAGTTATGATTTTCTATTTTGAGGCGTTGATGAGATATTTGCAAAAAAGCTCTGAATACAAAATAATTTTCCAAGCCGTTCCCATTGGACGGGGAGCATTCAAATTTTATCATCTGATACTTCTGGTGAATACTCAGATTCAGTAAAAGTTGTATTGAAATTCTTAAGGCTTAATATATTGTTTCGCAATTTTTGAATATTTTATAATTTTCGTCTTTGGTTTTGATCGGAATTCGTGATTGTAGAGAGTAATATTCGTGATTGTAGTGTATAGCCTGTTGTCATTTTCAACTTTCAAAAGGATTTTTTTTAAACCTCCACGTTCTCCATTTAAACCCATGTAAATTGAAAATCGAAATTCAGAGAAGGGGGTACCCCTTGATTTTTTTTTGCATTTTATAATTTTACTTTTGTGAATAAACCGAAGGTTTTTACAAAATTTGCAAAGAATATTTTTTTGTAGTCACCTACGTCCTACATACGGATCTCGCAGTTATGATTTTCTATTTTGAGGCGTTGATGAGATATTTGCAAAAAAGCTCTAAATACAAAATAATTTTCCAAGCCGTCCCCATTGGACGGGGAGCATTCAAATTTTAACATCTGATACCTCTGGTGTATACTAAGATTCAGTAAAAGTCGTATTGAAATCCTTAAGGCTTAATACATTTTTTCGCAATTTTTGAATATTTTAAAATTTTCGTCTTCGGTTTTGATCGGAATTCGTGATTGTAGAGAGTAATATTCGTGATTGTAGTGTATAGTCTGTCATTTTCAACTGTCAAAAGGATTTTTTTTTAAAACCTCCAACCACGTTCTCCATTTAAACCCATGTAAATTGAAAATCGAAATTCAGAGAAGAGTACCCCTTGATTTTTTTTTGCATTTTATATTTTTACTTTTGTGACTAAACCGATGGTTTTTACAAAATTTGCAAAGAATACTTTTTTGTAGACACCTACGTCCTACATACGCATCTCCCAGTTATGATTTTCTATTTTGAGGCGTTGATGAGATATTTGCAAAAAAGCTCTGAATACAAAATAATTTTCCAAGCCGTTCCCATTGGACGGGGAGCATTCAAATTTTAACATCTGATACCTCTGGTGGATACTAAGATTCAGTAAAAGTTGTATTGAAATCCTTAAGGCTTAATACATTTTTTCGCAATTTTTGAATATTTAAAAATTTTCGTCTTCGGTTTTGATCGGAATTTGTGGTTGTAGAGTAATATTCGTGTCTGTAGAGAGTAATATTCGTGATTGTAGTGTAATAGTCTGTCATTTTCAACTTTCAAAAGGATTTTTTTTAAACCACCAACCACGTTCTCCATTTAAACCCATGTAAATTGAAAATCGAAATTCAGAGAAGGGGGTACCCCTTGATTTTTTTTTTGCATTTTATATTTTTACTTTTGTGACTAAACCAAAGGTTTTTACAAAATTTGCAAAGATTACTTTTTTGCAGACACCTACGTGCTACATACGGATATCCCAGTTATGTTTTTCTGTTTTGAGGCTTTGACGAGATATTTGCAAAAAAGCTCTGAATACAAAATAATTTTCCAAGCCGTCCCGATTGAACGGGGAGCATTCAAATTTTAACATCTGATACCTCTGGTGGATACTAAGATTCAGTAAAAGTCGTATTGAAATCCTTAAGGCTTAATACATTTTGCGCAATTTTTGAATATTTTAAAATTTTCATCTTTGGTTTTGATCGGAATTCGTGATTGTAGAGAGTAATATTCGTGATTGTAGTGTATAGTCTGTCATTTTCAACTTTCAAAAGGATTTTTTTTAAACCTCCAACCATGTTCTCCATTTAAACCCATGTAAATTGAAAATCGAAATACAGAGAAGGGGGTACCCCTTGATTTTTTCTTTGCATTTTATATTTTTAGTTTTGTGACTAAACCAAAGGTTTTTACAAAATTTGCAAAGATTACTTTTTTGCAGACACCTACGTGCTACATACGGATATCCCAGTTATGTTTTTCTGTTTTGAGGCGTTGACGAGATATTTGCAAAAAAGCTCTGAATACAAAATAATTTTCCAAGCCGTCCCGATTGAACGGGGAGCATTCAAATATTATCATCTGATAACTCTGGTGGATACTAAAATTCAGTAAAAGTCGTATTGAAATCCTTAAGGCTTAATAAATTTTTTTGCAATTTTTGAATATTTTAAAATTTTCGTCTTCGGTTTTGATCGGAATTCGTGATTGTAGAGTAATATTCGTGATTGTAGTGTATAGTCTGTCATTTTCAACTTTCAAAAGGATTTTTTTTAAACCTCCAACCATGTTCTCCATTTAAACCCATGTAAATTGAAAATCGAAATACAGAGAAGGGGGTACCCCTTGATTTTTTCTTTGCATTTTATATTTTTACTTTTGTGACTAAACCAAAGGTTTTTACAAAATTTGCAAAGATTACTTTTTTGCAGACACCTACGTGCTACATACGGATATCCCAGTTATGTTTTTCTGTTTTGAGGCGTTGACGAGATATTTGCAAAAAAGCTCTGAATACAAAATAATTTTCCAAGCCGTCCCGATTGAACGGGGAGCATTCAAATATTATCATCTGATAACTCTGGTGGATACTAAGATTCAGTAAAAGTCGTATTGAAATCCTTAAGGCTTAATACATTTTTTCGCAATTTTTGAATATTTTAAAATTTTCATCTTTGGTTTTGATCGGAATTCGTGATTGTAGAGAGTAATATTCGTGATTGTAGTGTATAGTCAATCATTTTCAACTTTCAAAAGGATTTTTTTTAAACCTCCAACCACGTTCTTCATTTAAACCCATGTAAATTGAAAATCGAAATTCAAAGAAGGGGGTACCCTTTGATTTTTTTTTGCATTTTATATTTTTACTTTTGTGACTAAACCGAAGGTTTTTATAAAATTTGTAAAGAATACTTTTTTGTAGACACCGACGTCATACATACGGATATCCCAGTTATGATTTTATATTTTCAGGCGTTGACGAGATATTTGCAAAAAAGCTCTGAATACAAAATAATTTACCAAGCCGTCCCCATTGGACGGGGAGCATTCAAATTTTATCATGTGATACCTCTGGTGGATACTAAGATTCAGTAAAAGTCGTATTGAAATTCTTAAGGGTTAATACATTTTTTCGCAATTTTTGAATATTTTATAATTTTCGTCTTCGGTTTTGATCGGAATTCGTGATTGTAGAGAGTAATATTCGTGATTGTAGTGTATAACATACGGATATCCCAGTTATGATTTTCTATTTTGAGGCGTTGACGAGATATTTGCAAAAAAGCTCTGAATACAAAATAATTTTCCAAGCCGTCCCCATTAGACGGGGAGCATTCAAATTTTAGCATCTGATACCTCTGGTGGATACTAAGATTCAGTAAAAGTCGTATTGAAATCCTTAAGGCTTAATACATTTTTTCACAATTTTTTAATATTTTAAAATTTTCGTCTTCGGTTTTGATCGGAATTCGTGATTGTAGAGTAATATTCGTGATTGTAGTGTATAGTCTGTCATTTTCAACTTTCAAAAGGATTTTTTTTAAACCACCAACCACGTTCTCCATTTAAACCCATGTAAATTGAAAATCGAAATACAGAGAAGGGGGTACCCCTTGATTTTTTTTTTTTGCATTTTATATTTTTACTTTTGTGACTAAACCAAAGGTTTTTACAAAATTACTTTTTTGCATACACCTACGTGCTACATACGGATATCTCAGTTATGTTTTTCTATTTTGATGTGTTGACGAGATAATTGCAAAAAAGCTCTGAATACAAAATAATTTTCCAAGCCGTCCCCATTGGACGGGGAGCATTCAAATTTTTTCATCTGATACTTCTGGTGAATACTCAGATTCAGTAAAAGTTGTATTGAAATCCTAACGGCTTAATACATTTTTTCGCAATTTTTGAATATTTTAAAATTTTCGTCTTCGGTTTTGATCGGAATTCGTGAGTGTAGAAAGTACTTGAAACAAAATATTTAATCTTTTTGTTCTCTCAGAAGTCTTTTATATTTAGCAAACTCCTTTTTCATAGAATTAGGATAGCCATTTGTTTGCATATAAGTATTTTGATTTAATTCTTCTTGAATAGCTTTTTGTACTTCGTCTTGCAAGGAATAGTTTGAAATGCTCACTTCTTCTAATTATTCTGATTTTGCCGTACATTCATCTTCGACTTCAACCTTATTGTTGTCGGGATAAAATTGTTCAAAAAGATTTTCCGCCAATATTAAAACAAACTTTGTTGGAACTTTCGAAGCATCTAGGGAGCATCTAGCCAATTCTGATAATTCCAGATTTTCAAACGTTCCATGATATTTTTCATTGAAGCTTTGCTTATATCAGAACCAATTAATTTCTCTTCCAATAATGCTATTACAACTTATGCCGTATATATGTTAGAATCATCGCTGCTTAATGTTGTTACTGCTACGCTTACTGGTGATAAAGTTTCATAACAATTGGAAATTAACAATTTGAAATAAGTTAGAATCTGTAATATTACTAATTTTAGAAAAATAAATTTGTCTTATATTGGTTTAATAGAAGACCACCTTATCCTTGATGTCCATTGCTAATTCAATTTCCTTTCCAAAAAGAGCTTTTACATTTCGTTGTAGGAAACTGATTTTATCGTAAATAAACAAGTTTTATTGCCATTTGTAAATTTCAGCAACTTCTTCGACGTAATACTCATTATCCACATCTTCTTCGTGCGATTTTTCAGAAAATAAATCTTCATCTTCACTGCTGCAGCTCTTTTCTACTTGAGATGATTTCTTGTAAAAAGTAACGCACACAGCGAGATGAATTGTATGCTTAATGCAAATTTTTTGTTCAGCAGGACAATTTGTACCATTTTCTTAATTACCCGGACATCGTCATGTGTAGTATCTTACTCAATAATAATCCCACAGCAATAAATCCCAGACTCAATCAAACTTTGAGGTTTTTGCGATCATAAATTGAAAACCGCGTTCAAATTGGTCAATAACTAACGCCGCGACGGCCCGTCAAAGTTAGATCTACCGAGGATTGGTTGCATTCGTTTTTTTCGAAATTTCACAGCTGCCGCAACAAATTCGATGTTTTGTTAGAGCAAAACGGCGCCGGAAAGCGAGACTGAAAACCGCGTTACGAAATCTTTGACAGCGGCGTCGCGACGCCACCGCAAAGTTTAATTTGCTAATGCGGCTGCTGATTTTTCCGTCGTAGTTTTCGTAATTTTCAAGCTAGCGAAATAAGTATGACGTTTTGTTGAAGAGAAAGCTTGTCAGGAAGCGGTAGTATAATGAATACAATCAAGTTTCCGGTATTAAAAAGTTACGTGAAGTGTCAGATTTTTTTTTCATAACAAAATAAAAATTAAAATTAAATAAAACAGAATTGAAAGTAGGAGTTTATCTCTACGATATCTTCAAATCTGTCAGTAATAATAAACTGCGTTGCAAAATCCGTGATAGCGGCGTCCTAATTATCTTTTTGTCGTTAATAAAATCTTGAACTCAATCAGTTCCTTTATAGTTCTTTTCAATAAATAATTTGTGGAATCTATTACGTCTTAATATCCATTTGGTTTTAGTAATTTTTTTTGCGTGTTTTACCAATGGAATTTTAAATGTAAATTTAAGCGAATATTGTTTTGCGAATTTGTGATTGACAGGGCGCGTATAAATAGAATGCGTCTCATTTAGCTCACTAGAAGTTTTCGAACTGGACCGAAATAGATTGGAAATTGTGCAAGAGTAATGTTTGGTTTCACTCAACGCGAACGCTGCTCCATCATAACAAACTAATTATAAGACAAATGCAGTGATTATCGCGGCGAAAATAAATATGCGATTGGTATTTTTGCCAATATTACAAAAACTAAATCGAAGTAGCCAACATGGTTTTACAGAATAACTTTAGAAAATCTTATATAATGTATAGAATAGTGTATTTTGTAACTAGGGCGGTAAGTTGTCAATTTGACGCGAGAGCGAAATTGGGCGCACGAACGAAGTGAGTGCGCACATTCACCCTAGAGGGCAATTGACAATACCGTCCGTGTACCACACAATATTTTTTATTACTCATGTGAGGGGATGTATCTTACAAGTTTGGGATCCAGAGGCATTCACAAAAAAATGGAGTCAAAATTGAAGAATTTGCCTTTTCAGCTGTCTCCTCTGGTGTGCATTCGTCATAAGAACTCAGTCTCCGGTATCACCAAAGAATGTACACTCACTTTAAAACGTTTTCTTTAATTTAAAATGAGATGTCATGGTTTGAACCAAATTAATAATAGAATTGAAAGTAGGAGTTTATCTCTACGATATCTTCAAACTTCAAACCATGACATCTCATTTTAAACTTTGTTATTTCTTCTGTAAATTAATTTGCTAACGACAATCCATGGTGGCCTTGCGATACGAATTCCAAACCGGAATCTATTGTTTGTTTATTGATTTACGCTATCTGTCAGTTTGCCTTCAGATAAGAGTTCCCGTTGGATGAGGTGCTGACGAAATTTTCTTATCTTGGACTCTAAGGTAGTAATTACACAAATTCTAACTTTATTTTCTTTACTCTTTCATAACATTTGTTGGCCTTCAGCCCCTGGCAAAAATCGTTATTGACCGTTCCCGTTACTTGCTTTGACGCAGCGAACGGCTCAAACCACGCTTCTTCAGCGGGGTGTGCCAAAGAGTAACAAAAGATTTCCGTGTAATTCCAGCTACTGACAGATTTGAAGATATCGTAGAGATAAACTCCTACTTTCAATTCTGTTTTATTTAATTTTAATTTTGTTATGAAAAAAAATCTGACACTTCATGTCACTTTTTTAATACCGAGAACTTGATTGTATTCATTTTATTTTTATTTATTTGTTCATTTTAATGTAACCTAGCGATATTGAATATTTGAATGCGTTATGTGTAAATAGACTAATAGTGACATTTTATCGCACTAAAAAACGTGCACCAAGATAGCACTATTGTGCATGACTGATAAAAAGTAATTTGTGCAACGAATGCTGAGCAACGAGCATGAGTGTTTTAATTTCCATATTCTATGTATACTAACCATAATTTGTATAATTTACGCAATTCCCGCATATAAAACCCACAGCGCAAACAGCAGGACTGCGAGAATGCAGAAGGTCATGCACAGGCTTTGAGCTTCACTTGGTTGAGCCATTTTCTATAACAGAAGAACAATAAAAAATATATTAAATTAGGGATTAAACTAGACGTTGATAACTAATCACATTAATGTTATTTAAATTTAATTGTATAGAACAGGGCTGTCCAACCAGTCGATCGCGATCTACCGGTCGATCGCGACTTCTGTACAAAATGTCTATAATCAATGTCTCTCTTTACCTACTCCATATAATCGAAAGTTTCCTTTGTAACAGATCCTTAACATTAAAAATGAATACTTCCAAATCTAGCAGATTTAGCTCTCTGAAGGGTCTCCCTCAAGGATCAACCCTCCTCTGTCTTCTGCCACGATATTTAAAATTTCGATCAACTAAAATCCCAATGCTTTGAATTGAAAAATTTACTATGTTCTTACCATTTACTATGTTTTTACCACACTTATAAGTGTGGTAAAAACATAGTGAATTTTTCAATTAAATGTAAGTATGAATTACCACGTAGTAACTCTCGCAATCATCATATTTATAAAACCCCAATATTGACATATCATCCTTCATACTACAATACGCTGACGACACTACTCTTGATTTTCAGAAAATGTACCTTCGATCTACTTCAGAATCTCAGCAACAAGATCCTTACATGGTATATGGAGATTAACTCCAAATGCCAACTCCTCATTCCAACCCACAAAATTTCTTTAAATTCCTCTCAAATCCGCATAGGCACCATAGACGTACAACCGATCTAGGAATAGGAATTGCTATCGCCACAAAACATAAATTCACAATCGACGCAAAACTACATATATCCCAGTAGGGAAATTCACGACTTTCCGAGATCTCTACTCGAGCGCCGAATTTTCTTAAAAATTGCTTCAATTCTGGCAGGCGATAGTGAACGGAAAGAGCTAGCGAAATATAATTTGCAAATCTGTAATCAGCAGCAAAAATGATTTCAGAAACATTTTTAAATTTTGCTGTGACTCGAAAAATAACGATTTTGACAAAATCGATTTTATCGCATTTCCGCCGTCTAGATTCCTCGTGTCGATGGTATTTCTTAACTGAAAGCCCCTTAGGGAATATTATATACGGTTTCCAACTAATTTTGGGATGCTGAATCGATTGGTGAAGACTAGAAGTCAATGTGGTGAACCGTTCAAAAGTTATGACCGCGTGAAATCAGTTGGAAATACGAGTTGGTATTCAGCAAAAAAATATATAAAACTTGTATATTTGTAACTTTAGAACGAAATAAACTCGAAAACTGTTTTAAGCAGTTCGATTTCCTTCGAATAACCAAAAACAATCACGAAAAAAATTAAAAAAAAAATTTTCGACAAAAATTTTCCATCATTTCGTTGGAAAAATATGTGCTTTTTCGGTTTTTTTCGATTTTCTCAAGAACGGTATAAAGCAGCGAAATTATTTTCGGCACACTGAAACTACACGACAAGACGAACAAGTCGATGTGTAAATTGTCCGGAAAGACTCAATACTTGGTCAAGAAATTTCAAACTGAAATTTACCCGATTCTCAATTTGCTAAAACGTCTCAGAAACGGCTACAGACAATTAAAAACGAATTGCGGCATCGTTTTCAGAAGTTCATTTTCCTGGTAACTCACTACGATTGTCCGCAAAAAAATTCACGACTTTCCGAGATCTCTACTCTAGCGCCGAAATTACTTAAAAATTTCTTCAATCCTTGCAGGCGATAGTGAAAGCAAAGAGCCAGCAAAAAATAATTTGCATATCTGTAAACAGCAGCAAAAATGCTTTCAGAAACGTTTTCAAATTTTGATAGAACTCAAAAAATAACGATTATGACAAAATTGATTTTCTCGCATGTCGTCGTTTCAGCTGTCTAGACTCCCCGTATCGATGGTATTTCTTAAATGAAAGCACCGCAGGGACTATTATATACGGTTTCCGACTAATTCTGGGACGCTGAATTGATTGGTGAAGACTACAAGTCAATGTGGTGAACCGTTCAAAAGTTATGACAGCGTGAAATCAGTCGGAAATGCGAGATGGTGTACAGTGAAAAAATATTTAAAACTTGTTTATTTGTAACTTTACAGCGAAATAAGCTAGAAAACCGTTTTCAGCACTCCGATTTCCTTCGATTAACCAAAAAAAAATCACGAAAAAAATTTGCAACAAATTTTTCAACAAAAATTTATCATTTCGGTCGAAAAATATGTGCTTTTTCGTTTTTTTTTCGATTTTCTCGAGAGCGGTAAAAAGCAGTAAAATCATTTTCGACACACAGAAAATACATGATCAGACGAACATCTGATTGAATTATCTATTGATTTGTCCGGAAAGATTCAATAATTCGTGGAAAAATTTCAAATTGAAATTTAGCCGATTCTCGAATTGCTAAGTAGAAGTCTCGAAAACGGTGGCAGATAATCAAAAACGGATTGTGGCATAGTTTTTAGAAGGTCATAATCCTATTGATACACTAAGATTGTCTGCAAAAAATTCACGACTTTCCGAGATCTCTACTCGAGCGCCGAAATTTCTTAAAAATTTCTTCAATTTTTGTAGGAGATAGTGAACGGAAAGAGCTAGCGAAATATAATTTGCATATCTGTAATCAGCAGCAAAAATGATTTCAGAAACGTTTTTAAATTTTGCTGTAACTCGAAAAATAACGATTTTGACAAAATCGATTTTCACGTATTTCGTCGTTTCCGCGGTCAAGACTCCCCGCGTCGACGATATTTCTTAACTGAAAGCCTTCTAGGTAATATAATATACGGTTTCCGACTAATTTTGGGACGCTGAATCGATTGGTGATGACTAGAAGTCTCTGTGGTGAGCCTTTCAAAAGTTATGACATCACAGTTACATAAAATTCAAAATTTTACACGATCTGAGTTTCAACGGGCGAATGTCATTTTCAAGTGGATTACAAATTGATGAATGTTTGTATTTATACTACGGTTTTTTTGGCGGTGGAGGTGTCTTTCTGCTATTAGGGAATTACCTGGAGGCGATTGTGTTAGATTAAAAATTTTGTGAAAAGATTATTGTTAGTTAAGGAGATTAATCCTTAAAACTAAGCTCGTTAAGATGGATTACGCCTCTGTTTGTAAATTACTAATGACGTCTGAAGATTAAGTTTCGGGGCTTTGTTACAATTATGAAAGTTTTTCAAGATTTTGCGATTGTCCATTTCCGAGAATTTATGATTACATTAACGACATCATAGAGATAATATTAGAGACAACATAGTAGGTTATCACCATCATTAGTAGTGCTACAGCCGTACAGGGTCTCGACTTTCTTCAGCCTCGTCCGCCATCCTTTCCGGTCTCTGGCAAGGACCTTCCAGTCTGCTGCACCAAGTTTTCTGGCGTCCTCAGAAACGCCGTCTTTCCATCTCAGCCTTGGTCAGCCAACATAGTAGGTACATACTTTTTTAATCGATTCATAAAAAAGGCCGTCTCCTGGCGAATTCACCTTTGTAATCACACATTGACTGCACAAACTTCAAGAAACTCAAACCAAATTAACGCCCGCTCCAGACTCTCGCGAAGTAGCACGGAGTTGAGCGAGGAAGGAGAGTGTGGTCAGGTTACTCGCCTCGCCTTGTGCTTCCTCGCCTCGCCTTGGCTAACTTCACTTCATGAAGCGGTTTTTCGTGCCCGAGTCAAAGGAACACGAGGTGCGAGTACTGAGGTCCTCGCGAAGTAAGGCGAGAGTGGGCATCCACACTACTCCGTGTAGTTCCTCGCCTCGAACAACTTCGGCGAGGATCCTCGCCGAAGTTACTCCACGAAAGTCTGGAGCGGGCATAAGATTTATTTCAAATAGAATTGTATCAACAATAATATACGTATTTTAGAAAACAAATTGGTGGAACTAAAAACATAATTATTCATATAAATTTAACACAATAAAGGCCATAGTCTTAAATGTTTATTTTAGATGAAAAATTAAAACTATGTTTTAAGATCCACAATTTTGTTTTCCAAAATACCTAAATAGATGTTACCCCAATTTGTTTTGAGTCAAGTTTGTGCAAGTCAATATAAACTGATCCGAACGATTATTATTTTAGGCAGGCAGCCCGCTCTAAATTTTATTGGGTGCTCGCCCACCCAAGTTATAATTTCATATTTTCCAGATATAATATTTCAGAAATAAGATCATCATAAATACGTCCGGCGGTTGGACGCGTAAACATACATCGCATACATCGCACATGTTCCATTAAAAATAGCACAACATTTTAAAAGGCGATTTTATAAAAAAAAATCTTTATAGGTAAAACGGCTTAATGGTTTCTTGCTGGAAGGGTGCCAAATTAGTTTCAATCAAAATGACCTGATTCTATTCGAGAACCTCAAATTTATACAACAAGTTGTCAATTCATGTTACCGATGGTAATGTAATTTAGAGTGGACAATAAAGGCCGATTCTCATATATGCGACGTCACGCAACATCGCTTGTCAAATAATGATTACATTGTTTTAAATGGGCACGTTATCACTATGGCCTCGCGACAGCTACGCGACGTGCCCATTTAAAACAATGTAAAGGTCGATTCCCATATGCGCGACACTCAGCTACGCGACGTCACGCGACATCGCCGGTTAAATAATGATTACATTGTTCTAAATGGGCACGTTCTCACTATGGCCTCGCGACAGCTACTCGCACTTGCCCATTTAAAACAATGTAAAGGTCGATTCCGATATGCGCGACACTCAGCTACGCGACGTCACGCGACATCGCCGATCAAATAATGATTACATTGTTTTAAATGGGCACGTTCTCACTATGGCCTATGGTAAAGGTCAATTCCCATATGCGCGACACTCAGCTACGCGATGTCACGCGACATCGCCTGTCAAATAATGATTACATTGTTATAAATGGGCACGTTCTCACTATGGCCTCGCGACAGCTACGCGACGTGCCCATTTAAAACAATGTAAAGGTCGATTCCCATATGCGCGACACTCAGCTACGCGACGTCACGCGACATCGCCTGTCAAATAATGATTACATTGTTTTAAATGGGCACGTTCTCACTATGGCCTCGCGACAGCTACTCGCACTTGCCCATTTAAAACAATGTAAAGGTCGATTCCCATATGCGCGACACTCAGCTACGCGACGTCACGCGACATCGCCGTTCAAATAATGATTACATTGTTTTAAATGGGCACGTTCTCACTATGGCCTATGGTAAAGGTCGATTCCCATATGCGCGACACTCAGCTACACGACGTCACGCGACATCGCCTGTCAAATAATGATTACATTGTTTTAAATGGGCACGTTCTCACTATGGCCTCGCGACAGCTACGCGACGTGCCCATTTAAAACAATGTAAAGGTCGATTCCGATATGCGCGACACTCAGCTACGCGACGTCACGCGACATCGCCGCTCGTTCTCACTATGGCCTCGCGACAGCTACTCGCACTTGCCCATTTAAAACAATGTAAAGGTCGATTCCCATATGCGCGACACTCAGCTACGCGACGTCACGCTACATCGCCGTTCAAATAATGATTACATTGTTTTAAATGGGCACGTTCTCACTATGGCCTATGGTAAAGGTCGATTCCCATATGCGCGACACTCAGCTACACGACGTCACGCGACATCGCCTGTCAAATAATGATTACATTGTTTTAAATGGGCACGTTCTCACTATGGCCTCGCGACAGCTACGCGACGTGCCCATTTAAAACAATGTAAAGGTCGATTCCAATATGCGCGACACTCAGCTACGCGACGTCACGCGACATCGCCGATCAAATAATGATTACATTGTTTTAAATGGGCACGTTCTCACTATGGCCTATGGTAAAGGTCGATTCCCATATGCGCGACACTCAGCTACGCGATGTCACGCGACATCGCCTGTCAAATAATGATTACATTGTTATAAATGGGCACGTTCTCACTATGGCCTCGCGACAGCTACGCGACGTGCCCATTTAAAACAATGTAAAGGTCGATTCCCATATGCGCGACACTCAGCTACGCGATGTCACGCGACATCGCCTGTCAAATAATGATTACATTGTTATAAATGGGCACGTTCTCACTATGGCCTCGCGACAGCTACGCGACGTGCCCATTTAAAACAATGTAAAGGTCGATTCCCATATGCGCGACACTCAGCTACGCGACGTCACGCGACATGGCCTGTCAAATAATGATTACATTGTTTTAAATGGGCACGTTCTCACTATGGCCTCGCGACAGCTACTCGCACTTGCCCATTTAAAACAATGTAAAGGTCGATTCCCATATGCGCGACACTCAGCTACGCGACGTCACGCGACATCGCCGGTCAAATAATGATTACATTGTTTTAAATGGGCACGTTCTCACTATGGCCTATGGTAAAGGTCGATTCCCATATGCGCGACACTCAGCTACGCGACGTCACGCGACATCGTCTGTCAAATAATGATTACATTGTTTTAAATGGGCACGTTCTCACTATTTTTCTCACGCGACGTGCCCGTATAAAAAAATTTAATCATTATTTGACAGGCGATGTCGTACGACGTCGCGTAGCTGAGTGTCGCGTATATGGGAATCGAGTTTTACAAGTTTATTTTAGTTATTATTTTAATTCAAAATTTGTTTACACAAGTAATGGATTACTCAAGTATCTATTAATGTAATTTTTTATAAAACCATTTTTTTTTTACAGAATTCGTTGAACACTCTTATTTTGATTTGTTTGGGAACTTTCGAATTTCTTTACTATTTTGACAAAAATGAAACTTTGTTTGATCTCAGGGTTTTATTATAAACAAAGTATACAGTTTTTGCGCGTTGTTCTATTTTATTAAATCCGCGAAATTATCTGAAAAGTCATAATTTCTTTGTTGCTAAATTTAAAAATTGCTTATTAATTTCGGTTTTAAACTTCTTGCGAACATCTTTGTCAAGACATAAACACTGTTTTATGAAATTGGGACAATTTACGTCTAAAGACGGAATGAAAACGTTGCAATTTGTAGAGCGTCAACACGGTGCATATTTCTGTATATTTCGCACAGCTTTAGTGACATCGTCATGGAGGTGATACTCTGGTAATTTTTGAACAAAATGAATCAGAAAACGGAGCTACCGTCTACATGCGCCGACTTGTCTGCACAGTTTATGGATATCTATGCCATTTAGCTCAGTTATCGCTGCAACCAAGGCTGAAAATGGCGCCAAGGCGCTAAACAAGGCTGTACCGCCTCCGCGCAGTTTTCAAAACTGCGCAGTTTTCCTATCTACACGCAATGTTTTATCTGCAAAGTGTTGAACTGCGCATACTGATTATACAAAACGTAGCGTCTGGACCGGTCAATCCATACAGGGTAAATATAAAGTTAGCTAGCAATAAAGTAACGTTTACCTTGGTAACCAAGACACAAGAGCATGATCTTCTTCTTTCTCTCATTATAGTCAGGGCTGTTTGTTCATCTATCACTATGGTCGGTCAAAGTGGGGCCTATTTTCGCTCCAACGCTTTCTGGGTCTCCCTGGGCACCTTTTCCCTCTTGGCGAATTATCCCGTGCTATTCGGACCAGCCTGGTCCTTCCGGTCCACGTGGTCTTTGCGAAACCTACCCAGTCGTTTATGGGTTGTACGTCGGACATTTGCCTTAGCTCCGTGCTACTCATCCTGTCCATTAAGGTTTTATTGTTGATCTTTCGTATCATCGTCATTTCCACGCTCTCCAGTATTCTTTGTGTTGTTGTTAACACAGGGCGAGTTTCTGCTGTGTATGTGGCTATTGGTCTGATTACAGTCTTGTAGATGCGTGATTTCGTGTGAGTGTTTGTGAGGTATTTGTTTTTAAAAATGATCCCGTTCGGGCATCTACCAATTCTTGATGCTTTCATGGCTTGCAGCCTAACGCCTGTTTCTATATCCCCAAAAGCCGATATCTCGACCCCCAGGTAGTTGAATTTCATCACTTGTTGAATGATTTGGTCATCTACTTCTAATTTACATCGTATTATCTACAATATTTCTATCTATTTCTATCAATATTTATATCAACTATTATCGTGTTACCTTTGATGTTGTCATGCATTTCGTTTTATGTGTTGACATGTCCATGTTTAATTGTTTCGCTGTCTGATTAAACGTGTGTAGCAGTTTTTGGAGGTAGTCTTCACTGTCGGCGATGATCGCTGCATCGTCTGGGTAGCAGATAATTCAAATGTCTTCAGTGCCCATTGGGTAACCCTTACCTTGGCTGTTTTTAGGGTTCCGTACCGTAAACGGAACCCTTATAGGATCACTTTGTTGTCCGTCTGTCTGTCCGTCTGTCTGTCTGTCAAGACCATTTTTCTCAGGAACGCGTAAAGGGAATAAGTTGAAATTTGTATCAAATACTCAGGTCTGCGGTCTCTTTCAGCTGTAAAAAAATCAAACTTGTAAGTCAACGCGATCAAAAGATATGATCGTTTATGTCGCATATTTTGCGATTTCACAAGGGAATCAAAACCTATAGGGTACTTCCCGTTAACCTAGAATCATGAAATTTGGCAAGAAGCGGTGTCTTACAGCACATATAAAGGGAAAAATCTGAAAACCGTAAATATGTAGTTTAATTACAAGAAAAATGCGAATTTACTATTAGTACTAATCACGTACGCCCTATATTTTTTGGTAGTCAATTGCCCAAAAGCAGTCAATTGAACAACTGAATGTTAAGAGTATCGAAATAGATCTAGAATTAGTTAATATATTAGTTTATATTAGATCTAGGAATAGTTTTTAAATTTAGCAACAAAGAAATTATGACTCGCGACGTTGTGCGATATCGTCTGTCAAATAATGATTACATTGTTTTAAATGGGCACGTTCTCACTATGGCTACGCGACGTGCCCATTTAAAACAATGTAATCATTATTTGACAGGCGATGTTGCGTGACGTCGCGTAGCTGAATGTCGCGCATATGGGAATCGACCTTTACCATAGGCCATAGTGAGAACATGCCCATTTAAAACAATGTAATCATTATTTGACAGGCGATATCGCACAAACTCGCGAGTCATAATTTCTTTGTTGCTAAATTTAAAAATTGCTTATTAATTTCGGTTTTAAACTTCCTGCGAACTTCTTTGTCAAGACATAAACACTGTTTTATGAAATTGGGACTATTTGCGTCTTAAGACGGAATGAAAACGTTGCAATTTGTAGAGCGTCAACACGGTGCATATTTCTATATATTTCGCACAGTTTTAGTGACATCGTCATGGAGGAGGTATTACTCTGGTCAATTTTGAACAAAAGGAATCGCAAAACAGAGCTACCGTCTACATGCGCCGACTTGTCTGCACAGTTTATGGATATCTATGCCATTTAGCTCAGTTATCGCTGCAACTGTACCGCCTCCGCGAAGTTTTCAAAACTGCGCAGTTTTCCTATCTACACGCAACGTTTTATCTGCAACGTGTTGAACTGCGCAGATAAAAGGTTGTGCAAAACGGAGCGTCTGGACCGGCCTTAATCCATACAGAGTAAATATGGATAGTTAAACAAAGTTCTCACTTCTATGCCAGTTAGCAATAAAGTGTAGCAAGAGCATTTTTTTATCTTCTTCTTCATTCTCTCATTATAGGCAAGGCTGATTATTCATCCATCACTATGGTCTGTCAAGGTGGGGTCTATTGCCGCTCCACCGCTTTCTGGGTCTCCCTGGGCATCTTTGCCCTCTTGACGAATTATCCCGTGCTATTCGGACCAACCTGGTGATGTCTTTCGTGGTCTCTTCGTTCTTCTACCCAGTCGTGTATGGGTTGTACGTCGGACATTTGCCTTAGCTCCGTGATCTTCATCCTATCCATTAAGGTTTTATTGTTGATCTTTCGTATCATCGACATTTCCACGCTCTCCAGTATTCTTTGTGTTGTTGTTGACACAGGGCGAGTTTCTGCTGTGTATGTGGCTATTGGTCTGATTACAGTCTTGTAGATGCGTGATTTCGTGTTCATCGTGATCCAGTTCAGGCATCTAACAATTCTTGATGCTTTCAAAGCTTGCAGCCTCACGCCTGTTTCTATATCCCCAAAAGTCGATATCTCGACCCACAGGCAGTTGAATTTCATCACTTGTTGAATGATTTGGCCATCAACCTCAAATTTACATCGTATTATGTAACGTAACCTTTGATGTTGTCATGCATTTCGTTTAATGTGTTGATATGTCCATGTTTATTTGTTTGGCTGTCTGATTAAACGCGTGTAGCAGTTTTTGGAGGTAGTCCTCACTGTCGGCGATGATCGCTGCATCGTCTGCGTAGCAGATAATTCAAATGTCTTCATTGCCCATTGGGTAACCCTTACCTTGTCTGTTTTTAGGGTTCCGTACCGAAAACGGAATCCTTATAGGATCACTTTGTTATCCGTCTCTCTGTCTATCCGTCCGTCTATCTGTCCGTCCGTCTGCCTGTCTGTCAAGACCATTTTGCTCAGGAACGCGTAGAGGTAACAAGTTGAAATTTGTATCAAATTCTCGGGTCTGCGGTCTCTTTCAGCTGTGAAAAAAAATCAAACTTGTAAGTCAACGCGTTCAAAAGATATGACCGTTTATGTCGCATATTTTGCGATTTCACAAGGGAATCAAAACCTATAGGGTACTTCCCGTTGACCTAGAATCATGAAATTTGGCAAGAAGCGGTGTCTTACAGCACATGTAAAGGGAAAAATCTGAAAACCGTAAATATGTAGTTTAATTACAAGAAAAATGCGAATTTACTATTAGAAACTTATGAAAATGCACTAATGTTGTCGTAGTGGTATTGTCAGGCTCCAGAAGCATATGGGTTGCATACAGTTAGGTCTTCCTAAAGATACATTACTTACAAATTTGTACGGAACCCTCTGTGCGCGAGTCACAACTCGCACTTGGCCGGTTTTTTTTATGATTTCGTCAAACATTATATTACACAGTGTTGAGCTCAAGGAGTCGCATATGCCCTGTTCCACTGATATTGCCGTAGTGGTTCGGTTATTTAACCCTTGCTCGTACTGAGTTCGAAGAATATATGTCCTCTATTAGTTTCATCAGGTCGTAGGGTATTTGCCTTTTATGCAGTATATCTATAACATCTCCGTGCTGCACTCTATCTAGGTCTACAAAACATATTTAAGCAGTCCGGTTGTATTCTATCGACTTTGCAACTATCTGTCTTATTGCGAATACGTCATCGTTGCAGGACCTTCCAGATCTAAAGCCTTGCTGTTCTTCGGCTAATTGTGTCGAGGTCTTGATCTTATCTGTTACGATCTTTGTCAGCAGTTTCAAGAGGTTGATGGCTCTGTAGTTTGCCGGGTCGGTTCTATGTCCCTTTTTAAACAGTAATATAGATATGCTTATTCTCCACACGTCTGGGATTTTGCTTTCGCTTAGTATTTTACTGAATAGCATTGTTATTTCGTGTTCTAGGGTGTCGCCTCCATACTTTGGGAGATCACTATTTATTCCGTCCGGGCCCGAACGATCTCTTCCGGTTTTGTTTTTTTTAGGGCTGCCGTGACGTCAGTTCTTGTGATGATGATTCCGTCTTCCACACTTATCAGCGGTGCGTCGGCGTTCGGTGGTTTTTGTTTCCCCTTTTCTTTGTATGATGTATTTGTGCCATGATTTTGCTGGTATCGGGTTATTAAGTAATTGTTTCTTATATTTATTGAATAATATTTCTGATAATATTATTAAATTGTAATTTTGACAGAGAAAATATTTCAAATCACTGACGCAATGATGATATAACGTTCAGCGCCTCCGTGGCAAAAGTTGCTAACTAGTAAAAACGACCAGTGACAGGAACACTATTTGATCGTTGTCGATATAATAGGGTTATTATCTGTTAGTTCATTTATTTCTCTGCGTGAGCTCCTTATTAGTCTCCAAATTTGTTTTTGCAATTAATAGAATTTCTTCCTTTAGACATTCTTCCTTGGTTTTCCTTACCAAGCTCTTCGCTTCATTTGTTATGTTCTTAAAGTTTTATTATCTTTGGGCCCACTGCTTGAACGCACAGGAGTTGCAGTTCTTGAATCCCACCCAGATCCTGAAATTCCTAAAGGAATTAGGACTAGAGGAGGCGCTCTAAATTGGTAAGTATACCAACGTTTAGAGGAAGAGGGTGGGGTACAATAGATCTACGAAGGTCCCAGTACAAGTCGTCACCACCAATACTACAATCTACAATCTTCTTAAAGTTTTGGAATCTTTCTTCCGTTTGTTTGTTCTTATATTCAAGGTATGCTGCTTCCTTCTCCTTGCATTTAGTTTTGACTTCTTGGCAGAACCACGGCGTGTTACTGGTCTTTGATGTGGTGCTTCTCGTCCCCAGGGCCTCTTTGGCCGCTTCCTCGAAATTTTGTTTTAGTGTTGTCCAGTTTTGATTCAAATCTTGATCGTTCCGCATTGGGTGTGCTCTTATTTTTCACTATTAGTATTTTTAGTGTTCCGTACCGAAAACGGAACCTTTATAGGATCGCTTTGTTGTCCGTCTGTCTGTCTGTCAAGACTATTTTTTCTCAGGAACGCGTAGAGGAAACAAGTTGCAATTTGTATCATATACTCGGGTCTGCGGTCTCTTTCAGCTGTGAAAAAATCAAACTTGTAAGTCAACGCGATCAAAAGATATGACCGTTTATGTCGCATATTTTGCGATTTCACAAGGGAATCAAAACCTATAGGGCACTTCCCATTGACCCAGAATCATGAAATTTGGCAAGCAGCGGTGTCTTACAACACATGTAAAGGGAAATATCTGAAAACCGTAAATATGTAGTTTAATTACAAGAAAAATTTCAAATTTACTATTAGAAACTTATGAAAATACACTAATATGTTACGTGATATTGTCAGGCACCAGAAGCATATGGGTTGCATACAGTTAGGTCCTCGGTTGGGTCCGAAGGTTAAAAAGTATGTGTTGGCACCAAGCTGTTTATTCTGAATTTTCTTTGTTTATATTCGTTATGCATTTCATCACGTACGCTCTATATACATTATATATACAGGGTATATATTATATGTCTATATGTCTAAATTTTGCTTGTTCATAACCGACATGCGACATACTCAAATCCGCTAACATCCTGTATATATTATATTTCGTCTAATTTTTCTTTATAATCTACATATACTTAAATCACGCACGCCCTATATTTTTTGGTAGTCAATTGCCCAAAAGCAGTCAATTGAACAACTGAATGTTAAGAGTATCGAAATAGATCTAAAAATAGTTAATATATTAATTTATATTAGATCTAGAAATAGTTAGATCTTAATATAAGTTAGTGAATAAGTGTAATACTAAAATAAAGTTTTCTTTTTATAAGTTTAAAAATATTCGCGTTATTTAAAAAAAATACCCTGTATACCTTTATACAGGGTATATAGGTAAAATTGAGCAGTAAAAACAAATAGTGAAGTTCCAGAACCCCTAAACACTCATAGTGAATGGGGGATGTATGGTAACAAAATATAGGGTAGAATTCCATCGTACGACAGCAACATCTTGAGGTTATGCTTGCAGCGCTACTAAGATGGTCGTGCTTTCAGGAGGGCCACTTGTCAAGTTAACTGAATGTGCTTGCTACGTCCTCCACAAAAAAAAGATACCTTACTTACAAGTTAGTACGGAACCCTCGGTGCGCGAGTCACAACTCGCACTTGGCCAGTTTTTTTTTATTAATAATAATATTTATTGCAACAAAACAATGTAACAAAACCGGTTTCGGTTATGTAAAAGTATTTATAATACAACTGTGTGAAGAACTTTTACAAGTGTGTGAAGAAGGGCTTTTGTGCAAGAGTGCGAAGTTTAAATTTCATCACAATGAATACACAAAAGTCTTTCACACACGTGTATCATACATTATTTTATCTACGAAGCATGTTAAAATACTGCTGAATCTACAAGGAAGTAATTGTTTCTTATATTTATTGAATAATATTTCTGAAAATATTGAAAAATTGTAATTTTGACAGAGAAAATATTTCAAATCACTGACGCAATGATGATATAACGTTCAGCGCCTCCGTGGCAAAAGTTGCTAACTAGTAAAAAACGCAGAGTGAAAGGAGCACTATTTGATCGTTGTCGATATAATCTAGGTTAACCTAGATTTAATCTAGATTAGGTTAAGTTATATTAGAGCCAGATAAATCGAGACTGAGAGGCCCGGGGCGCTTCTTGATTCAAAATAAGAAAAATTAATTCAATTTTAATAAACGTCAGAAAATTTATTTTCACTGCGTCTATGTTTTTGTTTAGCGAGTTGTTGCCATAGTAACAACAAACAGAAATTGTTTAATAATGAAACTCAATTTAATTTACATTGAAATTTTACGCACGATTTGCATATTTTCACGATTGCACGATTTTGCACGATTTCTTTTATAAAAATGGCATCCTGCAAGTAGATATAAAAGAAAGAAATATTAAAACGTTTAATTTTAAGAAACCTGTTTTCTTTCGATTTGTCAATAGGGATATAAAAGAAAGATCGGTGAAACTATACTGTCCCTAACACGGGCGTAGTCAGAGTTTAGTTTCGGGGGGAGTTTAGCAAATATTTCCAAAAATATTTTATTTTGCTGTTTAAAAACACAAAATTCAGATTTGAAAATTTTGCTTGAGATTTGAAAATTTTGCTTCTAAATTGAAAATTTTGCTTCAGATTACAAAATTTAGCTCCTAAATTGAAAATTTTGCTTGTAAATTTTAAATGTTGCTTATAAACTGAACATTTTGCTTCTAAATTTGAAAATATTGCTTCTAAATTTTGGTTCTAAATTGAAAACTTTGCTTCTAAATTAAAAACTTTGCTTCGAAATTTTGTTTCAGATTAGAACATTTTGCTTCTAAATTTTGGTTCAGATTTGAAAATTTAGCATCTAAATTTAACATTTTGCTTCTAAATTTTAAATTTTGCTTAGAAATATTTTGATTTTAAATTGAAAATTTTGCCTTTAAATTGAACATTTTGCTTCTAGGTTTTGCTTCAGATTTGAATTTTGGTTTCGAGGGGGTTTTGAAGAAATGCACCAATTTACTTTCTAAATGTGTAACACAAAGGTTCCTAAACTCCTCATCTACCATGCTCTTAAGCGTTAAGCATTAACTAGTAGCTAGATTAGTTAACTAAAGATCCACAAAGTTTAATTTTCCTACCAACTGCACTAACTGAGATATCGTGTAAAAAGCAAAAAATCTCAAAAACTAAGATATCAAAGTTTGAACGTCAACAGCTTAGTATCTAATTGCGCTAGAATGTTCTAGTTTCCTCTAGTTAGTAACTCAATTAGTTAGCTTAACATCCAAAAGGTTTAATTTTCCTAGCTAGTGCAATAATTCAGATATCAACTAATAAGTAAAAAATCACAAAAACAATGATATTAAAGTTTGAACATCAATAATTTAGTAACTAACTAAGCTAGAATCTTCTAGTTTTCACGAAATAGTAGCTAAATTAGTTAAATAAACGTCTTAAAAGTTTAGTTTTCCTACCTAGTGCACTAACGGAGATATCCAAAAAGTAAAAAATCTCAAAAACAAAGATATCAAAGTTTGAACGTCAATAACTCAGTAACGAATTAAACTTGAATATTCTAGTTTTTACTAAATAGTAGCTAAATTAGTTAACTAAACGTCATCGATGTTTAACGCTCCTAGCTAGTGCAATAATTAGATATCGAGTGGAATTTTAAAAACATCAAAAACAAAGATATCAAAGTTTGAACTTCAATAACTTAATAACCAATGAAGCTATAAGCCACTAGTTTGCACTACGTACGGCTTAATTATCTATCTAAACACCCACAGAGTTTAATATTCCAATTTTGTTTGTTAACCAAGTTATTAAGCAAAAACCAAAAGTAATTATTTCGCTTGGAATAATAAATTCGAAATGTTCTCTGTAAAAGGGTTTGAACATCCAAAACCCCACCACCCCCCTGGCTACGCCCATGGTCCCTAATAAATTTAAAATTGATTATGACTTCAAATTACACAAGACAAAATTGGCAATATCTTGGCTAAAATTAGACAGTGTTTTTTAGATTTAGATTATTGGCAAACACTCTCAGAATTAAATTTAATATTTTTTTTTAATTTATAATTTAATTTAGTTCACACTTCATATTCATACACTATAGCAGTGTTTACAAATTTTAGATTCACGTATACCACTTTCAAATATTTTTTAACACTTCGTATCCCTTAGTAAAAAATTTCTGAGATATATTAAAAATAAAAACTGTACCGGTCTGCATATGGAAATATAAAGACAGGTTAACTAATATACAGTCTTCAAATTGGTTTGATTTATTACACAAGCGGATAAAATTAAGGTTTAAGGAGATTTAAATTCGCGAGTTAAAGCTTAATTTTATTCGATAGTGTATACAAACTTTTCTTTAATTTTGCATCCATTTTCAACTCCAATTTTCTGTTTTTAGGGTTCCGTATCGAAAACGGCATCCTTATATCACTTTGTTGTATGTCTGTCTGTCCGTCCGTCTGTCTGTCTGTCTGTCAAAACCATTTTTCTCAGGAACGCGTAGAGGTAACAAGTTGAAATTTGTATCAAATACTCGGGTCTGCGGTATCTTTCAGCTTTGAAAAATCAAACTTGTAAGTCAACGCGATCAGAAGATATGACCGTTTATGTCGCATATTTTGCGATTTCACAAGGGAATCAAAACCTATAGGGTACTTCCCGTTGACCTAGAATCATGAAATTTGGCAAGAAGCGGTGTCTTACAGCACATGTCAAGGGAAAAATCTGAAAACTGTAAATATGTAGTTTAATTACAAGAAAAATGCGAATTTACTATTAGAAACATATGAAAATACACTAATGTTGTCGTACTGGTATTGTCAGGCTCCAGAAGCATATGGGTTGCCTACAGTTAGGTCCTCCTCGGTAAGGTCCGAAGGTTAAAAAGTATGTGTTGGCACCAAGCTGTTTATTCTGAATTTTCTTTGTTTATATTCGTTATGCATTTCATCACGTACGCTCTATATACATAATATATACAGGGTATTTATTATGTCTAAATTTTGCTTGTTTATAACCGACATGCGACATACTCAAATCCGGTAACATCCTGTATATATTATATTTGTATATAGAAGATGTGCATTTAAACAATACATTCGGAATAAACCAAATCCTTATGGTATCAAGATTCAAGCTCCCTGTGGTGCTAAAATGTTTTACACATTTAGTATGGAAATTTATCCTGGAAAATAACCAAATGGATGTCCAGACAATCTTAACAATTCTGGCCTAGCTGTTGTTCAAAGATTATGCCAGTTTGCAATACTGGTTGCAACTATAATTGTTTCACTTGTTTTAATTGACGCATTCCAACAGAAATGGTATAACAACAGTTGGAACAAGCAGGAAGAACAAGAAAGAAATACCTCCTGGAAGGAAGGAGTCGATGTCGTTAATCGTTTATGCGCGAATTACATTTGCGCCCGAGCTACAAGGCTCGGGCTATGCCGGGCTATGTCGGGCTCGAGCTATGTCTAGCTCGCCTATGGTTCTTTTATTTCATACTCAATGTCAGTACTACAAAAAGTCAGGTGATACGTGCATTCAAACTCAAAATTTCATCGCTGTCACTTTATTGAGAATTTGGCTTTGAACCAATAGAACCTCATATCAAATAGCGACGGGTTCAGTTGAACTTGACTCGATTGATTAGATAAAGACTTGAGGATATTTTGAAGTTTGATGAGGGATAACCGGTCTTTCTAGAAATGGTTGGGGTTATTAGTGTGGATGGCAGAAAAACCAAAAAAGAACACCATATACTTGATACCATTGCAAGAAATATTTATGTCTACAGCACGTAGTACCAACATGCACTAGCTGCATGGCCCTTGAAAAAGTCTAATTTTTGAGGGGATTTTTTGTATATTTATTTGTTGGAAGGAGTTCTAAGTGTAAAGATATAAACGTTATGTTTTGTATGAAGAAACTTTGTTTTATTGTTAATAAAACTTGTATTTTAATATTTGACCTTGTAAAATTAGGTTAGAGTATTGCTTATTAGAAATATCTTAAGTTGAGAAACACGGTGTGCGTAGGATCGGCGTCACCAAAGATGAAAGTCAAATTCACGTTACAAGTGGCGGGTTAAATATAGTACTCCGTGATTTCTAAACAATCATTAAACGTCACATCATTCACATAAAAGCTGTCATTCATTTCGTTTTAAATCTTTTATTTTAAATCTAAGGAAAACTACAAATAAATACTAAATAAAAAGGTATGTAACCATTATGAATGTATTTCTTTTCATTTCTAAGAAACAAATTAGTGTGGCCGTAGATAAAGTATATAGTACATGACTCGAGTTCTACTAAATATCACTCACTAATATTAAATTAAATTGTCTACACAGCCCTGAAAGCTAAAATGTCCTATCTAGACTTCTAGTCTAGAGTCCAAAATTAAAAAGTCGCAAACTCAAAACTTCTTCTCTCGCCCTCTTTTCTCTAGCTAGATTTCTCGAATTCGTTCAATAAAGCAAAAACTAGACTAGGTATCTCAACTAAATTTCACTCACTAATATTAAATTAAATTGTCTATATAGCCCTGAAAACTAAAACGTCCTATCTAGACTTAGTCCAAAATTACAAAGTCGCAAACTCAAAACTTCTTCTCTTACCTTCTTTTCTCTAACTAGACTTCTCGAATTCGTTCTATAAAGCAAAAACTAGACTAGGTATCTCAACTAAATTTCACTCACTAATATTAAATTAAATTGTCTATATAGCCCTGAAAACTAAAACGTCCTATCTAGACTTAGTCCAAAATTACAAAGTCGCAAACTCAAAACTTCTTCTCTTACCTTCTTTTCTCTAACTAGACTTCTCGAATTCGTTCTATAAAGCAAAAACTAGACTAGGTATCTCAACTACATTTCACTCACTAATATTAAATTAAATTGTCTACATAGCTCTGAAAGTTAGAATGTCCTATCTAGACTTAGGCCAAAATTACAAAGTCGCAAACTCAAAATTTCTTCTCTTACTGTCTTTTCTCTAGCTAGACTTCTCGCATTCGTTCTATTAATCAAGAACTAGACTAGCTAGCGCAACTAAATTTCGCTCACTAATATTAAATTAAATTGTCTATATAGCACTGGAAACTAAAACGTCCTATCTAGATTTAGTCCAATATTACAAAGTCGCAAACTCAAAACTTCTTCTCTCACCCTCTTTTCTCTAGCTAGACGTCTCGCATTAGTTCTATAAATCAAGAACTAGGCTAGGTAGCGCAACTAAACTTCACTCACTAATAATACATTAAATTGTCTACATAGCCCTAAAAGCTATATCGTCCTATTTAGACTTAGTCCAAAATTACAAAGTCGCAAACTCAAAACTTCTTCTCTCGCCCTCTTTTCTCTAGCTAGACTTCTCGAATTCGTTCTATAAAGCAAAAACTAGACTAGGTATCTTAACTAAATTTCACTCACTAATATTAAATTAAATTGTCTATATAGCCCTGAAAACTAGAACGTCCTATCTAGACTTAGTCCAAAATTACAAAGTCGCAAACTCAAAACTTCTTCTCTTACCCTCTTTTCTCTAGCTAGACTTCTCGAATTCGTTCTATAAAGCAAAAACTAGACTAGGTATCTCAACTACATTTCACTCACTAATATTAAATTAAATTGTCTACATAGCTCTGAAAGTTAGAATGTCCTATCTAGACTTAGGCCAAAATTACAAAGTCGCAAACTCAAAACTTCTTCTCTTACTGTCTTTTCTCTAGCTAGACTTCTCGCATTCGTTCTATTAATCAAGAACTAGACTAGCTAGCGCAACTAAATTTCGCTCACTAATATTAAATTAAATTGTCTATATAGCACTGGAAACTAAAACGTCCTAT
This sequence comes from Phosphuga atrata, assembly GCA_944588485.1. Classification (NCBI taxonomy): domain Eukaryota; kingdom Metazoa; phylum Arthropoda; class Insecta; order Coleoptera; family Silphidae; genus Phosphuga; species Phosphuga atrata. The sequence continues at coordinate 73,288,804 of OX155897.1, read as the reverse complement.
CTAGATTTAGTCCAATATTACAAAGTCGCAAACTCAAAACTTCTTCTCTCACCCTCTTTTCTCTAGCTAGACGTCTCGCATTAGTTCTATAAATCAAGAACTAGGCTAGGTAGCGCAACTAAACTTCACTCACTAATAATACATTAAATTGTCTACATAGCCCTAAAAGCTAGATCGTCCTATTTAGACTTAGTCCAAAATTATAAAGTCGCAAACTTAAGACTTCTTCTCTTACCCTTTTTTCTCTAGATAGACTTCTCGAATTCGTTCAATAAAGCAAAAACTAGACTAGGTATCTCAACTAAATTTCACTCACTAATATTAAATTAAATTGCCTACATAGCCCTGAAAACTAGAACGTCCTATTTAGACTTGGTCCAAAATTGCAAAGTCGCAAACTCAAAACTTCTTCTCTCACGCTCATTTCTCTAGCTAGACTTCTCGCATTAGTTCTATAAATCAAGAATTAGGGTAGGTAGCGCAACTAAATTTCACTCACTAATAATACATTAAATTGTCTACATAGCCCTAAAAGCTAGATCGTCCTATTTAGACTTAGTCCAAAATTACAAAGTCGCAAACTCAAAACTTCTTCTCTCAACTTCTTTTCTCTAGTTAGACTTTTTGCATTGGCTCTCTAAATCAAGAACTAGACTAGGCAGCGCAACTAAGTTTCACTAACTAATATTGAATTAAATTGTCTACATAGCCCTGTAAACTAGAACGTCCTATCTAGACATAGTCAAAAATTACAGAGTCTTAAACTCAAAACTTCTTCTCTCGACCTCTTTTCTCTAGTTAGACTTCTCGCATTGGATCTATAAATCAAGAACTGGACTAGGCAGCGCAACTAAGTTTCACTCAATAATATTAATCTAAATTGTCTACATAGCCCTGAAAGCTAGAATGTCCTATCTAGACTTAGTCCAAAATTACAAAGTCGCAAACTCAAAACTACTTCTCTCCTCCTCTTTTCTCTAGCTAGACTGCTCGCATTCGCTCTATAAATCATGAACTAGTCTAGTTAGCGCAACTAAATTTCACTCACTAATATTAAATTAAATTGTCTACATAGCCCTGAAAACTAGAACGTCCTATCTAGACTTAGTCCAAAATTACAAAGTCGCAAACTCAAAACTTCTTCTCTCACCCTCTTTTCTCTAGCTAGACTTCTCGCATTCGCTCTATAAATCAAGAACTAGACTAGTTAGCGCAACTAAATTTCACTCACTAATATTAAATTAAATTGTCTACATAGCCTTGAAAACTAGAACGTCCTATCTAGACTTAGTCCAAAATTACAAAGTCGCAAACTCAAAACTTCTCTCGCCCTCTTTTCTCTAGCTAGACTTCTCGAATTCGTTCTAAAAAGCAAAAACTAGACTAGGTAACTCAACTAAATTTCAGTCACTAATATTAAATGAAATTGTCTACATAGACCTGAAAACTAGAACGTCCTATCTAGACTTAGTCCAAAATTACAAAGTCGCAAACTCAAAACTTCTTCTCTCGACCTTTTTTCTCTAGTTAGACTTTTCGCATTGGCTCTATAAATCAAGAACTAGACAAGTTAGCGAAACTAAATTTCACTCACTAATATTAAATTAAATTGTCTACATAGCCCTGAAAACTAGAACGTCCTGTCTAGACTTAGTCCAAAATTACAAAGTCGCAAACTCCAAACATTTTCTCTCACCCTCTTTTCTCTAGCTAGACTTCTCACATTCGCTCTATAAATCAAGTACTAGACTAGGTAGCGCAACTAAATTTCACTTACTAATATTAAATTAAATTGTCTATATAGCCCTGAAAACTAGAATATCCTATCTAGACTTAGTCCAAAATTACAAAGTCGCAAACTCAAAACTTCTTCTCTCGACCTCTTTTCTCTAGTTAGACTTTTCGCATTGGCTCTATAAAACAAGAACTAGACTAGGTAGCGCAACTAAATTTCAATCACTAATATTAAATTAAATTGTCTACATAGCCTTGATAACTAGAACGTCTTATCTAGACCTAGTCTAAATAACAAAGTCGCAAACTCAACACTTCTTCTCTCACCCTCTTTTCTCTAGTTAGACTTCTCGCATTGGCTCTATAAATCAAGAACTAGACTAGGTAGCGCAACTAAATTTCAGTCACTAATATTAAATTAAATTTTCTACATATCCCTGAAAACTAGAACGTTCTGTCTAGACTTACAATTAGTCCAAAATTACAAAATTATGTACTCGCGGAATTACGCACTCCCCGGGTCGTGCGTAAGTAATACGCTTCTTACAACTCTTGTGACGTAATGTACTATAAAACGTTCAATTCTAAGAAACGCGTTTTCTTTCGATTCGTCAATAGTGATATATACGATCTTTGAAACTACTGCCCCTAATTAATTTAAAACTAATTATTACTCCAAACGACATAAGATTAAATTGGCAACATCTTGGCTAAATTTAGACAGTGTTTTTCAGATTTAATTAGATTATTGGCAAACACTTTCAGAATTTAATTTAATATTCGAATTTTAATGAATCTAATTAAGTTCACACTTCATATTAAGTAAGCACGCTGAAAATCTTTTTAGAGAAAAATTGAAAATAAAATAATGGTTATTACACACACCACTTTACTAATTTACTTAGAATTATATATTGTGTATTGAATGTGATTTAAACTAACTTTTGGGAAATCATTTAAGAGTATTTAAAATTGTTTGCCGTTTTTGGTCCAGTGTCCAGTGCAGCAGACAGCGTACAAGAAGCGTCGCGACGCCTGTTGCGAAATACATAAATGCTAACTGACGTCAAATTTTATCACTCAAAAAATACCTAGATAGAGTTGACTCATTGAAATCGTATTCGGTTTATAAATAATATCGATTCAGGTGACTGGTTGAAGTTTTACATTCTTTGAACTAATATAGATTAGAATATGTTGTAAACCAATTTATGTTTATTTGTGTTTTTGTTATAGAAGTTGCTAATAATTTATTGTTAGATTTGTTCTTAATTAATGTTTGTACAATTTTCTTTAAGCTGTTATTTTCATTATAATCCTTTAGTTTATAATTTAATTTATTTTGTTAATTTACTTTTTATTTTTTCATTTCTCATTTATTCTTTTCTTTTTTTCTATTTCTATTAATCTCTCAGGTTAAGTGGAGTAGAGTATCGCTACACTTCGCCTGATCACATATGAAGGGTACAGGGGAAAAACCACATATGTCCACCAACATTCGTTTTGAGAAAAACGAAATTTAAAATTAGGATTTGCGTTGTTTTCCCCTGGATATCTATTTTATAATGTCAGTTTCATATGGACTAACGTGCTTTTTCCTCAATCTTATACAGTGGAACGTAAATTACACTTCTAATACTAACATATGGCAGCACCAGTTTAATATTTATTAGTTATTATTAATATATATATATAGTTATATTATTAGTTTAATAAATGGACTTCCGTGGTTATTCCCCAGTGCCCTTCATATGTATTTATTTCCACTTAATACAATAAAGACATTATTATTTTGCAATAGTTTATATTTTGGATACATTTCACACTTTGCGAAATTGATCGCTGCAAAGTGTGAAATGTTTTGTGAAAAGTGTGAATTGTCTTTTCTCTAGTAGCATCGGACCTCATTATTTTTGATATATATCAGACATTATTATTATTATTACTATAGTTTGAATGTCTGTAATATATTCGTCAGTGTTTGGTATGAACCGATTTTTGATGTTTTGAAAATTTTATTTATAAATTTGAACCGATTCAAACACTTAATATTATTTATTTTAATTAATCATATTATTCATATCCCAATAGTTTAATTATTTATATAATGTTCTTGAGGTATGGGAAAAAAAAAATTTTTTTTCCCCATACCTCAAGAACATTATATAAATAATTATTTATTTTAGTTAGTTGTTTTAGGTTAAAATATATTTATTTATTTATATGAGAGAAACAAACTTACTGTGGTGTGTTTTCGGTGTAGTGGCCGAGGAGGATCTGTGTTCTGAAGAATCGCCGCGGCGCCTATCGCAAAAATAACATTTTCGACTGACGTCAAGAGTGTGTTACAGTTGGGGGTGGGGTTTGTTGAACGGCTTGTTCAATTTTCCACGGGTTAGACGAGCACTAATCTGGAAATAGCAACTCGTGCATAGCGACGAAATAGATTCAGCGACTTGCAAATTTCCGCCTTGCTAAATAATAGATTTTCAAACGAAAAATTCGATTGATTGATTGTTTTCGTGTTGCGTTCGATTATCCTTAGAGTTTCGATTGTTTGGCTCATGGAACTCATTCGCTATAAACAATTGAGTGTGATAATGGAATTGACAAGTGCGGAAAGTTAATTTCTACACATTTACAAATTCATCACAAGAAATTAATTTTAAATAGTTTTATGTCTTTTACGTCTTCATCTAATTCAGTGTTTCGTAAACTTTTATTACTACTGACTTCCCAAAATTATACATTGACACTCACGCCATCCTGCATTCTCTCATCTCCAATATATAATTATAGATACAGTATAATCGTCGAGTAATCCGGCACGTTCAGTAATCCGGCGCTTGTCTGGTCCCATATGTGTCGGATTATCGAGATTACACTGTATGTAGTTATACGTATTTATTATTTATTCGTTTAGCCCTCTAAGGAGCGCGTAGAACCACTACTTAACACTGGTCATCTTGTTCTTTTTATCTTCCCAAAACGTCCTCATCCTTTCGCTTTGGGCCTGTCTTCTTTCTCGCGTCCATGCGTTTTTTAGTTTCAAACTCTTAGCTGTTGGATTCTTTGATGTGAATTTATGTGAATTTATTTCCTGTCTGTATTTAGTTCGTGTAGTTGTAATTGATTACTGAGAGGTCATGTTGGGTGTTTACCAGCCAGCGTACTTTGGACTGTCGTCTTCCATTGATGATGTGGAAGATTTTCTTGGTCAATCGAGAGTCATCCATTCGTACTATATGACCGTAGAATTTCAGACATCTTTTCCGTGCAACTGAGGAGAATCGTTCTGTCAGGGAATACAGTTCTTGTGAGATTTTACGCATCCAGATACTATCTTGTACCTTAGGTCCAAATATTTTTCTCAGTGTATGACGATCTTCTTTCTCAATATCATCGATGTAGATGGTTAATGATGAAATCTCAATTGCATAGAGTGCTTCTGGAAGAATGATTGTATGGTAGTGACGGAGTTTTGCTTCAGTAGAAAGTGATTTCTTGTTGTACATATTCCAGGTGATTGTATAAGCTTTGCGTAACTTTTCTGCACGTGTTTTGTTAGCCATTCTTTCCTTACCAGTGTTTCCAATTATTTCACCTAGGTACTTGAAGTGCTTAACTTGTATGATGTTGCCATATTTGGTTGCAAGATGTGTCATATTTGAGCTCTTGGAGTCTATGTATTGCGTTTTCTCGTAAGAGATTTGAAGACCGGTCCTGATGGCGATTTCATGAAGTTCCTCGATGGCGTGTTTGGCTTCTTCAGTAGTCCGGGTGATTATTGCAAGGTCGTCAGCAAAAGCGAGGCACTTTATGTTGATTCGTTTGTCCTTTGTTCCCATATATAGGTATCCAGGTACGTCTATCTCCCATATTTTGATTATCTTATCTAGTACCAGGTTGAAGAGGAGTGGGGACAATCCATCACCCTGTCTTAATCCAGTACTGATTTGAAAAGGCTCGGAGATTTCACCCATGAATTTTACTTTAGATATTGTGTCTGACAAAGTCTGTTCGATTAACATGATTGTTTTACTATCCACACCGTATTCATGAAGTATATTAAACAGACTTATGCGGTCAATCGAGTCATAGGCTTTCTTGAAGTCTACGAAAGTGACAACTGTGCGGTTAGGCTGGCGATGTTGCAGTATCATCTTCAGGTTCCAGATTTGTTCCACGCATGATCGGTGCGGCCGGAAACCTGCCTGATATTCACCGATCAGATGTTCTGTCTATTCTTCCAGTTTGGTGAGGAGGGTATGTGAGAGAACTTTGTAGGCGATTGATAGAAGGGAAATGCCTCGGTAATTGTTTGGATCAGCCCTTTTTGTGTAGTGGGTGGATAAAAGCATTTTTCCAGTCCGCTGGTATGATGCCGCTCTTCCATGTATTTGCAATGATAGCTTGCAGTCTGTCAATCAAGAGTTCACCTCCGATCTTGAGCATTTCAGCGATTAAGCCGTCTTCCCCTGGTGCTTTGTTGTTTTTAGGTGTAAAATGATGTTTCGCATTTCCTCATGTATTGGTGGAACAGAGTCCTGGTTTATATGTAGTTATACATATATTAAAGCAACATGTATATTGTATACATAAGCAAGTTTTGTTTATAACATTCCTTTATTAACAAATATGTATCCGAGATCAGCACTTGTAGATGAACACACAAACAATTATTGCCAATTTACTTATAATATGTTTAAGCAATTCAATAAGAAGCACGCGACTGGTCTGATGCGCATATTTTTTTATTATCAGGGCGAATTTAAGATAGGCAAACTCTCATTTCATCTTCGACTGCTTTGAGTCTTTCCCTTCTTTTAGTTTTGATGTTCACCAAAGCAGAAAAGCCAAGCTCGCACAAATATGAAGTTGCGTATTGTAGGAGGATTTTGAGTGCTCGTAGTCCTTTGTTGAGATATTCTTTTTTAATCTCAATCCGGAAGCAGTACTAATTTAAAAAAAAAAAAAACGGCCAAGTGCGAATTGTGACTCGCGCACCGAGGGTTCCGTACAAACTTGTAAGGTATCTTTTTTGTGTGGAGGACGTAGCAAGCACATTCAGTTAACTTGACAAGTGGCCCTCATGAAATCACGACCATCTTAGTACCGCTGCAGGCGTAACCTCAAGATGTCGCTGTCGTACGATGGAATTCTACCCTATATTTTATTACTACACATCCCCCATTCACTATGAGTGTTTAGGGGTTCTGGAACTTCACTATTTGTTTTTACTGCTCAATTTTGCCTGTATACCAATATACCATGTATAAAGGTATAATGGGTATTTTTTTTAAATAACGCGAATATTTTTAAACTTATAAAAAGAAAACTTTATTTTAGTATTACACTTATTCACTAACTTATATTAAGATCTAACTATTTCTAGATTTAATATTAACTAATATATTAACTATTTCTAGATCTATTTCGATACTTTTAGATCTATTTTCGAACATTTAGTTGTTCAATTGACAGCTTTTGGGCAATTGACTACCAAAAAATATAGGGCGTACGTGATTTAAATATAGGTATGTAGATTATAAAAAAAAATTAGACGAAATAAAATATATACAGGATATTACGGGACTTGAGTATGTCGCATGTCGGTTATAAACATGCAAAATTTAGACATAATAAATACCCTGTATATATTATGTATAAAGAGCGTACGTGATGAAATGCATAACGAATATAAACAAAGAAAATTCAGAATAAACAGCTTGGTGCCAACTTTTTAACCTTCGGACCTAACCGGGGAGGACCTAACTATATGCAACCCATATGCTTCTGGAGCCTAACAATACCACAACGACAACATTAGTGTATTTTCATAAGTTTCTAATAGTAAATTCGCATTTTTGTTGTAATTAAACTACATATTTACGGTTTTCAGATGTTTCCTTTTACATGTGCTGTAAGACACCGCTTCTTGCCAAATTTCATGATTCTAGGTCAACGGGAAGTACTGTATAGGTTTTGGTTCCCTTGTGAAATCACAAAATATGTGACACAAACGGTCATATATTTTGATCGCGTTGACTTACAAGTTTGATTTTTTCACAGCTGAAAGAGACCGCAGACCCGAGTATTTGATACAAATTTCAACTTGTTACCTCTACGCGTTCCTGAGAAAAATGGTCTTGACAGACAGACCGACGGACAGACATACAGACAGACGGACGGACAACAAAGTGATCCTATAAGGGTTCCGTTTTCGGTACGGAACCCTAAAAAACAATAATATTATGAAAATACACGAAAGCTAATGTAAAAAACTACACCAATGCGTATAAACACACAAGTGTTCACAATGTACTCTTAATGAAATTTGTCGGTTTTTAGTTTGGAGAAAAACTTAAGTATTGGCCGATGCTCGCAGTTTGATCTTTTGGTAGTATGCTTCTATGTTGTAGGGTTCTGTATCTATGAGTATAGTTTTTATTTCTTTTGCGATTTTATTTATGTTTGTAAATCAATTTTATGTAACGGGGCAGTGTATTATATAATTTCATATTAATGTAGGGTGGAGCTTTCTCCGACATCGATAGTTTGTGTTTGAGTAAGATGTATATTATATTTTTGTTTCTGGTTTCTCTTTCGTTTCGATTGATGTGCGTTTCGAATGTTTTCTTGTGTTTAAATGTGAACATTAGTATTTCGTATACAGGGTATCCCAACGAAAATTTGACCCCCCCTATAATTGGAAAACCGAATAATATTTCATAATTCGCCGAGACCCGTCGATTTTTGTTCTTGGGGGGAGCTTTTTTGACAGTCAAGCCAACTCGATATGTTCATCCCCCTAATGCCTAGCAACCCCAACTTAAAAATTTCAAATGCAACTACCCCACTTGTGGCACATCATTTTAAAGCCCTTTTCATTGACAATACAGTGACGTACCGTTTTTAGAAATCGGTTGAGATTGGACAGAATTATTAGTTACAAACGAAAAGATGACAAACCAACTTACGCGTAGTAATTTCTACACAAATGCCCACCACTAATAAGTTTTTCATCTACTACACATGAACGCATTACCTAATTGTTATTGATGTGTCTATCAGCTTACAAAAAAGTCTCAAAAATAGACTCAAAAATAGACTCAAGGAAGAGTACCAACATCAAAAGATTAAACATCGTAACATACAATGTGAGAACACTACTCTCGGAAGGAAATCTGGCAAACGCAAAAGATCAAATGGGATGTTATCGAACTCAGCGAGGTCAGGAGACGAGGCGAAAGTTTAACAACACTAAAATCTGGTCATTTACTCTACTACGCCGGAGAGGACGACAAATCAGAGAGAGGCATCGGCTTTCTTATCAACAAACGCCTAAAAAACCAAGTTCAAACGATTAAGAAAATCTCAACCAGGGTGGCCTATCTTGTAATAAAACTGAGCACAAAATACAGTATCAAGATTGTACAGGTTTGCGCCCCAACATCATCACATACAGAAGAAGAAGTGGACTTTTTCTATGAAGATGTAATATTAGCCTTGAACAACACAAAAATACGGTCCACCATAATTTGCGGAGACTTCAATGCAAAAATAGGTTTGAAAACAGATAAATCGGAGACATGCCTAGGAAATTTCGGGTCTGAAGGAAAAAATGCCCAGGGTGAGACCATGTTGGGCTTTCTGCTGCAGCAGAACCTAAACAATATGAACAGCTTCTTCAGTAAGAAACCCCACAGAAGATGGACATGGGAAAGTCCAGATGGTAAAACCCGAAACGAGATCGATTTCATAATCGCAGACAAGTTACAAATTGTGGAAGACGTGACAGTGCTGAACAACTGTAGGACCGGAAGCGACCACAAAATGGTGCGTTGCAAGATCCGTATAGAGCTCGGTAAAGAACGATACAAATTGATAAGGAAAACAAACAAACAGATGTGGACAGGACTAACAGATAATCAAGGATTCGAGACCCACATTACAAATACACTACAAAAAGATGTCCTCCATGATTCAAACATCAACAGTTTGAACCACGAAATAATCGAGGCTTTAAAGCAGGGCCAAGAAAAACAACAAAGACGACAAAATCCGCCAAACTACGAAAAACCTTATCGTCGAACGAAACCAAATGAGAGCACTCAGAAATACCAACAGTACAGAAATGAGAGAGAAAAAAATAAGGAAATCTCTAAAGCAATTAGAAGGGACATCAGAAACTACCACGGTAGGAAAACCCAAAAAACAATAGAGAAGAATAAAAGTATGAAAGTACTACTCAGAAATCTTGCCGAGGGTAAATCTTAAATAACCAAATTAAAAGATAAACATGGCAACATCACCTCAAATAGAGACAAAATCCTGAACATTGTGGAAGAGTTCTATTACGAATTCTCATCCAAGAACCCCTAAACCTACACGGAGTTACACAAGAACGAGGCGTCGTGAACCAGGGATCGGAAGAGATGCCAGACATCATTATCGAAGAAATTAAAAACGCTCTGTCAAGAATGAAAAATAATAAAGCACCAGGAGAAGACGAGGTGGTTGCAGAAGCAATAAAAGCCGGAGGTTTCCTCCTACTAGAGAAAATACGAACACTGTTCAACCTATGTCTACATGCATGCACCGTCCCGGATCAGTGGCACGAAGCGACCACCATACTACTCCATAAAAAGGCAGACAAAACGAAACTGAAAAATTACCGCCCAATAACTCTCCTCAGTCATCTACTCAAACTGTTCACCAGGGTCATAACATCAAGGCTAGAAAATAAACTCGAGCATTACCAGCCAAGAGGACAAGCAGGCTTCAGACCGGGCTTTGGGACAAATGATCACCTACAGAGTATTAAGACCCTCATTGAGAAAACCATAGAATACAAGAGACCACTAGTTCTCCTATTTGTAGACTTTCACAAAGCTTTTGACACCATTGAGGTGAAAGCTATACTAAACGCCCTGAAAGAATGTCGAGTAGATTATAGATATTCAAAACTCATCTATAATATATACAGAAACGCTTCTATGTCAGTTAGACTACATGAAACTAGGAACCCCATTGAAATCGGAAGAGGTGTGAGACAAGGAGACACCGTGTCTCCAAAATTATTTATTATCGTTCTAGAACATGCCTTCAAAAAACTCGACTGGGACACAAAGGGAATCAACATAGATGGTCGGAACCTTAGCTACCTCCGCTTCGCGGACTACATAGTCCTAACAACTGACGACTTGGGAGAGGCGAGACAAATGCTCTGCGAATTGGAGGAGGCATGCTCCGGGGTTGGTCTGAAAATGAACTTCTCCAAAACAAATCTCGTCATGAGCGAAAGTATAAACATCGATAACACCGAAATCGAATGGGTCGAAAAATATATGTACCTGGGCCACGAGGTAAGAATATCTAGAGACAATCAAACATGCGAGCTGCACAGAAGAATCGGCCTAGGATGGGCGGCCTATGGAAAGTTAAAACATGTCTTCAAGAGCGAACTCCCCATCTGCCAGAAAAGAAAAGTGCGTTCTGCCAGTGCTCACATATGGCGCAGAAACACTCACCTTAACGACGACATCAGCGAAAAAACTCAAAGTAGCACAACGCAAGATGGAAAGGTCAATGATTGGATTGAGTTTGAGAGACCACGTCACAAACCAGGACCTGCGGCGAAGAACCGGCGTGAAAGACATCGTCGAGCAAATAACCACATTAAAGTGGAATTGGGCGGGACACGTGGCCAGAACGGGCGACGACAGGTGGACACAGAGGTTGTTGGAATGAAGGACTCGCACCGATAAGCGAAACAGAGGAAGACCACCTACACGTTGGACCGATGACCTGAAAAGAATCGCAAATACTTGGATCCAGACAGGCCAAGATAGAAATGGGTGGAGGGCCATGAGGGAGGCCTATGTCCAGCAGTGGACTTTCTAAGAGCTGGTTGATGATGATGATGATGATGAGAGTTTTCCAAGGATCTTCGAAAGAAATTGCAGAAAATCAGTGTAATAATTATTCAATTCATCACGCTATCGCGTGTGGGTCTTCATTAGTGATGCTATAGTTTTTGTTGTTTTGGTTCTTTAGGCATGCTATTTCCCTGACTGCTCCCCTGGGTTTTCATTGGGTTTTCGGGCTTTAATATGTTTTCCTCCAGATATTTAATTTTCGTTTTTTTCAGGAGAGTATTGAACTTTCTTCTTGACCTGACCTGACCTGACCTGTTGTAGTGTGTTTTGCCATTTGTATTGAAATGTGATAAACTTTGGAGAATTTCTAATTCGTGTTTCGCTTTTTTTATTTCCGGGTTGGTGTAAATTCGTTTCTTCCTATTATGAGAGATAGTGCGGAGTTTTCGCGGAAAACATTCTTCGAAATGCGTCATGAAGATATTCATGAACGCCTCCCATTGTCCGTTTACATCACTTTCGACGGTCGTGTAGGTCTCGAGCCATGTTCCTTCTCCTAGAAGGTGCTTAAATTTGAATCTGTCTTCTTGGTTAAATGATCTTATGTATTTGCGATCTGTAGTTGTTCTTATTTCTTGATAGAAAGTGATCTTTTGGGCGCTGTGGTCTGATATTTGGTACTCCAACGTTTTGACAGCATAGTCCATATCCGTTTTGATCGCGATGTTGTCGATACAGGTTCCGGTGGCTGGATGGCTTGGCGTTTTCATTGCTAGTACAGTGTTGGAAGGATAGTAGCATTGATTGAAGTTGGTGGAGCTGTCGCGAGGCTTTTAAAGAGTCGATGTTGAAGCCTTCCATGATTATGTATAGTTTGTTTTCCGGAAATACTATACTTAGTAGTTGTTCTAATTTGTTTATAAATTGCATGTAGGGCGTTTGCGGTGAACGGTAAACGGCTATGATTATTGACGGTTTTTTCTTAATAGTTTTCTCGATAGCCGTGCATTCAAAAAGATAATTTTCTGCTAACCGCTCTATGTCGGTTCTGAGTGAGTAATTTGTAGTCTTTCTGCAGAAAATTGCGACTCCGCCATGTGCTCCTTCCCTCCTGAAGAATTTAACGGCTAATTTAAAGTTGTGTATTTTGTGCGTTAACAATTGTTCATTGCTTTTCCAATGTTCCGTTAATATCAGGTATTCGCATTCCTGGTTTTCTTGTAGCATATATTCGATTTTTTCGGTGTAGTTTCCTATTGATTGCACGTTTTGGTTGAGTAGACTAATAGGATGCTTGGAATATTTCGACTTTGTTACGTTTCTGCGGTGTCTCGTCTTTGGTTTGTAAAATTTCTTTCTTTGTATGATCTGGCGTAAGTGAGTCTATTTAGTCGTCGGAAGTCTAGTCTCTAGTCGTCCTAGTCTCTCATGTAATATTCCCTCAGGCCAGAAAGCTGTATCGTACACAGTGTCTCTTAGAACAGGATCCAATCCGACTTTAAAGCTGTTATTATCCTTTTTGGCTACTCTGGGTGTAATCTTTTCGACTATGAAGCTTGATTTGTCGTGACCAGTTTTCGTTTGAAGATAACTTAAAATCATGTCATTAGTGACGTGGTCCCTTGCTCTGGAAATATACAGCCATAGTTTTTTTGGTTCAACTTTTCTTCCTGCGAAACCAGTTTCCCTCCTCGCTGACTTTGTCATTTCCTAGCGGTCCTCTGTGTTTTCTGCGTCTTTTCGGTTCGATGAACTCTTCATTTTGCGATGTCGCCGTTTCTGTGTTATTTTCCCTTTTGTCTTCAATGTTTTCTTTTCTATGATCTCGGTTTTCGGGTTCGTGTTGATTGTTTTTATGATCGGGCGCGTATCTTTGTGGATATTTTTTGTTTTATTCCTATCGCGCGAAGTTGGTTCGTTATCAGCGATCGCTATTGGCTGCGGCTCTTTGTTATCGGATACAGAGTTTGTTTCGCTTGAACGATACACCGAAATCGACTCTTTATTCTTTGTGTTTTAGAGTGTTCGACCATTACCTCATCAATTCTTCCTCTTCTATAAGTTCCAAATCATTTTTTTCCATCAATGATGCACACAAGACGACACATACACGACAAGACGAACAAGTCGATGAAAGATTCAATAATTCGTAGAGATATTTCAAACCGAAATTTACCCGATTCTCGATTTGCTAAGTAGATGCCTCTCATAACGGATTTCTTATCTAATCATAATTTTCCAAGTTCTTCTTATTCTTTTGTGTAGGCACTATGTGCCTGTTTCTGTAAGTTTCTCCTCAGTCCTTCGGCTCCTGTGATTTGGAAGTCCAGGAGTCTGTCCATCTCTTCGGTGGTATTCCAGGGGCTCTCGTTCTGTAGGGTTTTTGTGTCATGGCCCAGTTAGCGATTCGGTGTGGCCCCATGCGTTCCACGTGAACCCGCCAGAATCTTCGACGGGCTCTTGCCCAGCGCATGACGTCCTGGATTTGTAGGTCAGCTCTGATCTTAGAGCTCCTGACATGGTCTCTTAATGTGACTCCATTTGTTGCTCTCAGGGTCCGCATTTCGGTCGTTCTCAGCGCTTGTTTGGTGGCTGATGTGTCGGCCCTTGTTTCAGCCGCATATTTACCTTCTTGCGAATTTACTTGTGTTTGTTTCTCCAGATAATGTTATTTAGTGCGCTAGATGTTTGACGAGCCTTGTTCGATGCTGCTCGTACCTCTAGCTTGAGGTCTCTGTCGTTTGAGATCTCTACTCCAAGGTAGGTAAATAATAAAACTCTGCCAGCGCCGGTCCCAAGCCCGGGTCAAAAAAATGGGGACAAGGTTAGCAACCTACCCCACGTAAAAAACCACCAAACGCTCAAGAAAGCAAATCTCAAGCCTTCTAATTTTCGTATTTATAAAATCCATCCATTGATATATTTTTTCGTTGAAAGTAAATCAAATCCATTTAAATTTTACATTCAAAATTTGTCAAACTTTACACGAATTCCCATCAATTTCTTTGTCAACACGAAACCATTTAAAAATAAACACAAAACACTTTTTTTCGGTCTCTATTTTTACAATGTAACGGCGACGACTCTAAAAAAACAGACGCATGCCAAAAATGCAATGTTTTTCTGCAACAAAAAATAGTGGGCAAATTGATGGATCTGCTTAACTCATTTTTATTTTCAGATTGCGCAAAACAAATGAAAATAATAACATTGGGTGAAATTCCTTAGTGAATCTTCAATCATAAAAATAGATACTTCAAATTTTTTTTTCTTTTAGTTTATCTATTTTTATCAATGAAAATAAGGTACTTACGTATTAACGCCACCACCGCTATATATTGGATCGAGAGCTGTTGTCTTGATTTATCTGTCTGCTTCGCGGCGGGCAACCTTTTTTTTCCGGGAGGAGGGGTAAAATACATTTACGTACGTACGCCCCCCAGTGCTCCAAATTGCTCTGGGGGAGTGTGGGACTACTCGCCTCAGTGGCTTGACTCTCTCTCTCTCTCAGCAGACCTATCTCCTTGGCTCTCTTCTCCATTTTACCGTAAGCATCTTTCATTGCCGTTAGCGATCTACCGATGATGTTTAGGTCGTCAGCATAGCCCAAAAGTTGCGTGGATTTATTGTAGATGGTACCGTTGCATTCTATCTGAGCTTTCCTTATAGCTTTTTCGAGCGCGATGTTAAATAATATGGGTGATAGACTGTCTCCTTGTCTCAGACCTGTAATGGTTTCAAACTTGTGCGTTTGAAACGCAATTTGATGCGCAAAAAATGTCGTTTTTTGGATACCGACTTGGTTCCAAGTCTTTTTTAACGTACAATTTACCAATTTAATGATCTTTTGTGGTATCTCGAATTCTTCCATTGTCTTCATGAGTGTTCTTCTATCGATAGTATCATACGCTTGTTTAAAGTCTACGAAGACCTGGTATGTGCTGATGTTCATTTCCCATGTCTTTTCTAGTATTTGTCTGAGTGTAAACATTTGGTCAGTCGTCGACTTTCCTTTCCGGAAACCTGTCTGATACTGTCCTATAATGCTCTCTGCGTACGGTTGGAGTCTTCGTTCGATTATCCATGACAGCACCTTGTAGGCCGTGTTAAGAAGAGTTATACCACGATAGTTCTTGCACTCCAGTTTGTTTCCTTTCTTATAGATAAGGCATATCTCCCCCTCCCGCCATTCCTCGGGTATCTCTTCTGTCCTCCAGATTCTTCCTATCAGCTGGTGTAGAGCACAGTTCAGAGCGTCTCCTCCCATTTTGATCATTTCAGATGGTATCATGTCCGGTCCCGGTGCTTTGTGGTTCTTTAGTGCCTTTATCGCCTCGCTTATTTCTCTTTGTGATGGTTCGTGATGGTGGTGGCTTGACTACCCACTAAAAAACCCACTCCTCAATTCTGACCCCTTGCGGGACTGTCTTCTCAGCATTACTTCGCTCGGGGTTTGCCTTCTGTTTATCTTATTCCTCTTTTTTTGCGATCCGTTTCGTCCTTCTCTTTTGCAATTATGACAGATGTCGCTAGCATTCCCAGCATTCTCTGCTTTGTAGCATTGTCTCCTGTAGGTTTCTTGGGGTCAGCTTTTTTTCCATTTCCAGCCGTTGTTTCGCCCATCTGGGGCAGTTCAAAAATGTATGGAGGCAATCATCCACCAGGTCCAGGCAATACACACAATTTTCGGTCTCCCTCAGATGTCTGCAATAGAGGTATACCATGAAGCTACCATGTCCGAGCAGCAACTGCGAGAGAAAGTAATTTACTTCTCCGTATCACCCATGGTTCTATGAGTGGGATGATTCGTTTTGTCCACACCGCATATCCGGTTTCCTGGTTCCATCTTGTCTGCCATTCGTGCATAGTGTCTTCTCTAATCCGCCTACTGCTCTCCTCCCCTTCAAGTTACCTTCTTAGCCTTTCTTTTGCCATCAGGTCTATAGGCATAAGCCCGGCAACTACCGACAGCGCTTCCGCCGAGGCCGTCCTGTAGGAATTACATATCCGTATTGCCAGCTGTCTCTGTATTTTTGCACACATCCTTCTATATTTTTTTGTTCTTATCAACGATTCATACCACGTAGGAGCACCGTACAGCATTTTTGAGAGTGCCACTGTTTGGACCGTTTCTTACGATAATCAAAACTTTAAATCAAAATACAGGGCTGGTCTAATCACTTACCTGTTAGGGTTGCTCGCGTCTTCGTCACGTGTGGATCGTCCTTGCGGCGCCTATTTTAAAGGAGGAAATGAGGATAATGGGTGGAGGGATTCCCTTAAAATTGTTGTCTTCCACGTTGGATGCCGCTCCAGCCCTTTGGGCTCGTGATCACACTCCTGGTTAACTTGACTTCAAAGTGAATAACGCGTGCACGTGGCGGTCGAACTGGGCTTCACGCTTCGATCTCGTTCTACACGCTTCGCACATTCAAAGCGTACTGCCCGGAAATATATTAATTCGCGACGAAATTGATAAGTAAATCGAGTGATTTCGGCCCAGGTCGATACAGCTTTCCCCTTCTGTTAATCGGTGCCTAAATCGATTCAAATGTTAAATTGAAAATACAGATTTATTAAAACAGCCACTGTGCAGAGTGTGCGTCTGCGGCTCGCCCTTGGTCGCTTAATGTTTATCATTAGCCTTCTCAACTGTTCTACCGTTTGGCTTACGATTTTTGCGGTTTCCTGCAAGTGCATATACATTTTTAGGTCTTTACCCAAGCGTATACCCTAATATTTTATACTTCTTTTTTGTTTTAATTGTCGTATTTTTAAAACCTATGCTCATCTCAGATAGGGTCCTTCTTCCCACCAGTATCAACGCTTCGGATTTTTCTGGCGCAATTTCAAGACCCATTTCTTCCAGCTCCTGGTCTATGATATTGAGCGACCATTCCACTTTTCGTTTCAGGTATTCCGTATTGCCATCCATCACCACCACTGCCAAATGGTCCGCGTATGCCACGAGGTGAGGGAACTCGGGAATACCAGCTTGAGTATCCTGTCGTAATATGCAGTCCATAATGTGGGACCCAAGACAGAGCCTTGTGGCACCCCGCTGCTTACGTCGATTTTTTTGCTTTTCCCTATTTCTATTTTCCTGTCTCTAAAATAATTTCCAATCAGACGTGCAAAGTACGCCGATATCTTTTGTTCTTCCAGCGTTTTCAAAATCTTAGACCACGGTGCACTGTTAAAAGCATTTCGTATGTCTAGTGCCACCATTATCGCTAATTTCTTATGTCGGTAGGAAGTGGTGGAGGCAATCCTTGCTAGCTCTTGTATTTTCCTCGACAGTTGATCTGTCTTTGCGGAAGCCATATTGTTGTTTTGACAGGGCGCCTTTTTCTTCAAACTCTTGTTGCAGTCTGTTTCTTTTGATGCTCTCCCATAATTGCCCTGGTACATTTAGTAAGCATAGAGGTCAATAAAGCAGAGCGGTTTCCAGATTTGTGGGAATCCCTTCTCTCTCAGTAGTCTATTCAGGCATGCTCTACAGGTCTCTTCGTGATTTTCTAGCACTATTCCAAATATTTCCAGAGTTATCCCGTCCGGCCCAGGTGCTTTTCCATTTGGGTAGCCGCAGTCCTTAATTCCTCTGCTGATATTTCCTATACTATCTCGTCGGTTTCTTTCCTCTCTTGTGGGATTCATCTTAACGGACGGTGGGTTGGGAAGAGTTTATCCGCCCATTTCAGTTGTTTTTCTTCCTCTAGTGTATTATTGCCTCTCAGCATTTTTGTTTTCTTCATGACGATTTGGTACGCTAGTCCCCAGACGTCATCTTCTAGCTCCTATATCACCTCGTTCCACTTGCGTTGTTTGGCTTCTTGTATTACCTTCTTTAGGGAATCCCGGCACTTTCTATAGTTTACCCATAGCTGCTTGTCTGCATTCTCCCCATTGGTGCTTCTACCTCTCGTGGCAAGGCGCCTTGCCCGTATACACTGTCGTCTGCTCTCTGCTATCCCCTCGTACCACCAGCTGGCTTACTTCCCGCGGCGGGCAACCTTTTTTTTCTCTTAGGGGGAAAACCTTCAGCGGGAAATATTCAAATTTCTCCTGAGGCTTTCAGTGTGGGATTGGTGCTTGCCCAGTGTTAGGGTTCGCCCGACCGCTCTAAAAAAAAACCCTTTGTTGGATTTCCCATGGATCCCCCGTGGAACCGATGCTAGTCATTACTTCGCGTGAGGGGGTTAAGCTTCGGCCCTGCCGACGTTCACTTTTGTGGAGTTAGTTGTTTTAACTCATGCCTTCCTCTTGGCCTTGCTCTCCTGGGCCTATCTGCCTCCTCCTGGAGGCGTAGTATCTTCATGATGTTTACGGCTAGCTCACAGCCAGCATTCCATTGTTCCTGCGAGTGCATCAATGACGGACCGTATCCAGCGGCAGTTATGCGTGCGCCAGAAATACACTCCCATCTCTGTCTCTCCTGCTGAAATCTGGGGCATTCCAGCAAGCCGTGCACGAGGGGCCTGCCCGTGTATTGGTGGAGCAATACCATGGAATCTGGGGCATTCCAGCAGGACGTGTTCTGCTGTCTCCGAGATCCCTGGGCACTCGGGTATTACTGCTGCCCCTATTCGGTGGAGATACTCACGGAAGCCACCATCCCGTGAGTATTTGGGTGAGGTGATGAGTTCACATCAACGTACATCTTACAGATCCACGGCTCGATGGACGGGATCAAGCGGTAGGTCCAGCGACCGTTATTTGATTTCTTCAATCTTTCCACTGCCACTGCGTTAGGGTGATCGCCCTCACGGTCTGTACTCGATCATTGTCGGCCCCCGTGTGTTGGGGATCGTTCTGCGCCGGCCCCTTCTTCTTTTTATATTGTCGCATGCGCTCTTTTGCAAGCAGGTCTATTGGCGGCAGGCCAGCGATGATCAGTGCTGCATCTGCGGATACAGTCCGGTAGGCGCATGCGATTCTCAGTGCACTCGTCCTGTGTGCGGCGGCTATCAGTCTTAGGTATGCGGGAACCTCCGTCATTTCTGCCCAGGTCGGTGCCACATACAGCAATATCGAGGTGCTAACGCAGGCGAGCACCCATCTCCTGCTACCGCGCGGACCTCCAATGTTGGGCAGTATCCTGGAGATAGCTGCGGCAGTTGTAGCGGCATTGTTTCCTGCGTATCTGAGGTGAAGCCTCTGATCCAGCATCACTCCCAGGTACTTTATGGCAGGTATGCTCCTGATGGAGCATCCTCGGTAGGTTAGTACCATTGAGGTCCTAACCTTTCTGCCGGTGAAAAGCACTGCTTCAGTCTTCTGTACGGCCAGGGAGAGGCCGACTGACTCCATCCATTCCCAGATAATCTCCATGGCTTCCCCGAACAGTGCAGCGATGGCGTCACAGTCGGTGCTGGGTATAAGGACCGCCATGTCGTCTGCATACACTACCAGCCGACAGTCCCCTGGCAAGGGCAGCTTCAGTAGTCCGTTGTACAGGACGTTCCATAAGTCCGGGCCAAGAACCGACCCCTGAGGAACGACTGCGGTGATGCTGAACTCCCTAACTGTCACTCAGGTAGTTCAGGATGATGTTTCTCAAATACCCGAGGACGTTGAAGTCCCGACAGAGGGCCTCACAGATCTTGTCCCATCTTGCGGAGTTAAAAGCATTTCTAACATCCAGTGCAATCATGAGACAGTCTCCTCCTCCTAAGTGGTCCGCAAATATGGCTGGTGACCAGGCGCTTCACCTCTTCTACCACATCCGTAGACGACCTCGCAGGTCTGAAACCGTACTGGTTGTCCGTTAATTGTTGAAAGGCAAATTGTTGCAAAGGCGCTCCTGGACGATCTTCTCCAGGATCTTGCCCGCCGTGTCAAGCATACACAGTGCGATACGAGGATGGCTCTCCGGGGGGCTTCCCGGGTTTTAGGATCAAGAAAAGGCGTTGCGTTTTCCATACGTCCGGGAAGACACCCTCGCGTAGGCACCTGTCGTACGCCCTGGTGAAGATCGTCGGGGCAGCTTTGACGGCCGCTCTCAAAGCCAGGTTTGGGACGCCGTTCAGACCGGATGCTTTCCTCGTGCCAAAACGCAGACATGCGTCTAGCACCTCACTCCGTGTGACCGGGGGGATGTCGCGCGGGTCGACGTTCCCCCGTATGTTTGTCTTCATTGGCCCGTTTCCGAGGATGAGATGTTCGACGATGAACTCTACCTCGGCCTTATCCATCTTAGGTTGGCATCTTTTTTGCGGCAATCTTGTAAGCTTTCCCCCATGGGTCCGCATCCAGTTCTTCGCAAAGTTCCCTCCAGCAAGTGCGCTTCCTCTCGCTAATTTCCTTGCGCAGGGACAGCCTGGCAGAGGCGTATTGCTGTCGGAGCTCTGTTTCTCTCTTTTTTGCCCTAGTGTATTGGCGTCGGAGTGAGAGGCACCGTTTCCTCAGTTCTGCAATGGTATCGCTCCACCAGTACACGGGTAGGCCCCTCGCACACGGCTTGCTGGTACGCATGGAGGCGTCGCACGCTCTGGTGACCCAATTTATCGCCTGGCTGGCGCATTCTGTGGCGCTTTCGGTGCTGGTGGGGGAGGTATCATCGAGCTGCCACAGCCCCAGTGCTTCAATAAAAGTGCTTTCGTGGAAATCACGGGCATTCCAGCGGGGGGAGCCAAGCCTGTGTTCGCCTCTTGAATGGGCGCACTTCGAAAAAGATCGAAAAAGGAATCCTGTCCCACTCTCCAGTTCCCGCCCCCCTTGTGGAAAGAGTGGGAGAGACAAAGGTAAGGTCCACGATGGACTCCGCACCCTTCCCAGTGAACGTTGGGACCCTCGTTGGCAAGCACCACGTCAAGCGCCGAAAGGGCATCCATAAGGTCTCTCCCTCGAGGGTTGGTGGTTCTGGAACCCCATTCTGTCGCCCAGGCGTTAAAGTCACCGGCGATTACGAGTGGTCTCAGCGTGCGGGCCTCCCTCACAAGGCCAGTGAGTGCATCTTCAAAGAGCTTAATTTCTCCGTGGACATAGCCAGCCCCGCGTCTGGAGGGAGTAGCGCCGAAGGGCGTTTTTCCACAGGCCCAGAGCGCAGCGAGGCCGGTGGTGTCGAAACGCCACACGTCACCCCGCTGCTTCGTCCCTCTGTGGCACGCACTGATAATGGCCACGTCCATTTCTTCGGTCCTCACATCCTGCGTCAGGAGGTCGTGGGCAGCCTGACACCTGTTGAGGTTGAATTGAAGGAGTTTCAACATGATGGTCTTGGTGGAGCTCCTCCGTTGCTTATTTCTGCTACCTGCTCTAGTAGAGCGGGAGCCGGGTCGGTCCTTTCTGGCACTGGCCTACCCTGCGGGCATGCTGCAGCAAAGTGGCCGCTCTTACCGCACCTCCGACAGTCTTTCGACCGGTCCGTCTCTTTGCAGTTCACTGCTATGTGCCCTGTACCCCAGCACCTAAAGTACCGCTGAGTCCTCTGGATTAGGCGTAGCCGGCAGTTAGTCCAACCGACTCGCATAGTCCCAGACTTCAGGGCCCTCGAACACTGGGCTTGGGGGAGGCGTACGCGAGCCACCTGGGTCCGCCCGTATGCGACCCTCAGGCGTATGTCGCCCAAATGCACCTGCTCTCCCGTTAGGGCGGCGAGGGACTGCTGGACTTCCTCCACTGTGGACAATTCGTCCAGGTCTTTCACCTCTAGTTCTGCCATGGGCGTCTTTGCGGTGACAGTGGGCATTGACAGTTCGGCCCAGTGACATTCTCAGGGCCTCCACGCATTGCTGCCGCGTGGGACCCTTTTTGCCTCCAAGGGTATGGAGCAGGGCACCGATTCCGGTTCTCCGAATCTTGGTGATCTTGACCAATGTCAGTTCTTGGTCGACCTTGATCATTTTTAAGATGTCCTCTAGTTGGGTATCGCCAGCCCTCTTAATGATTATTGCATCCGGCATGGTCCTTTTTTTCAGGGCGGGACGTTTTAGAGCCTTGGCCGCAGCCCTACTCCGGTCATCCCCTGTTTGGCTCTTCTTTCTCTCCCTATTTGGTCCTGGGGCTGAGGTTCCTGCTGGTGCAGGAGTTGTTTGGAGCCTCGGTGGTTCGCAATGCTCTTGCGTTTTTTTTCTTTTGCCCTTCTTGGCGACTAGCGTCCAAGGTTCCGGGGAGGTGGGCCCTGGGGATGGTCGGCGCTTGGTGGCGCCAGTCTCCCCTGGTGATTCGCGGAGTCTTTTGCCCGGCTGCATATTTGGGGCTCCTGGGGTGCGCATCTGGGATGTTCCGGAGGCCTCAGGCACTATCTCCGCTGAGGTGCTGCTTTGTGCTGAGCTGGCATTCTCCTTAACACCACTAGCTGGTCCAAGCTGGTCGATATCGATTTTATCCCATCTGTGGTCGTCCAGCCATTTCTGCGAGGAGTCCCTGTTGATGGCATCCATCTGTCGTTTCATTTTCTAAGCGACAAACTTGATTTCCTTCCCGGTGTTGGGATTCTCTTCGATTAACTTGATTAGCTGTGCCATTTGTGCATCATATTCAGTGTGAATCATATTCAGTGCCTCAATGATGGTGTAGGCTGTTGGGCATTCCTTTTTCTTGAGAGGCTCCATGGAGTCTCGGTCCGCTCTATTGGAATCGCCTTCTTTCCTTTTCCTGGTCAGGTAGGTACTCAAAGAGTTGCTCCGTTGCCTTAGCCGAGGCTTAGCCTACTTTTCGGAAGTCTGCTGTTGGATTCCCGGGGTCCTATTGGTTTTAATAACGATTGCTTGCTCCTCCCAGAATCCGAGGAGCGGCCGGAGATAGACTCAGGATGGGATTGTGGACCACTGGTCCTACCTACCTGGGGTAATATGTTGTATACAGTCGACATTTCCATAATTTTTTTGGCAAACCCAACTAGCCCCGCGCCACTGGGTCTAGTGAACTTTTTTTGTTGAAGAGGTTTTCCCCTCTGTGCAAGCCTGTTGGTCCGCGGGAGCGTATTTTATTTGGCTCCTACCCTGCTGGATGCAGAGCCGGCGAGCATTCCACCTATCCGCCAGCTGGGGACGCACTCGGTCGGGGTTTCAACTAGGGAGACGTGGCGGGCAACCTAACCTAATCTAACCGGGTTTAAGAAATAAGTATTTTGAGTTTTAAAAATGTTTTAATTTTAAATAAAATGTTTCATTTTATGGTTTATCACAAAAATTTTAGGCGGCATTTAAAAATGTTGCGGTGGTGGCGTTAATACGCAAGTACCGAAAATAAATATAAGACAGTAAAAGTAAAATCACTACAGTAAGTAAACAGATCTTTATTCAAAAATAATATTAAAAGGAGAAGATATTTTATCACAATTACATCGTAAGCAATTAATAATGAAATAAAAAAATTATGAGCAATAATTAAATTAATTGTTATCTCTTAAATTACGGAACTTGTCATAAAAATGTTTATACTTTATATCCTTCTGTAGGACTAAAAATATTTTCTCCCTCAATTTTACTGCTTTTATCAAAGTTTTCTCCAACCTCTAACACTCCTTGGTCTAAATTAACTTGATTACTTCTTTTATCACATATTTCTTCATTTGCTGCAACATTTTCTTTCAATAAAATTTCTTCCGTAACTTTATGAGTTTCCAACGCAGGTTTACTTTCAGTTTCATTTTTAGCGTTTTCTAAATCATCGCCTTTGATCGTATCAAAAAACTTATTATTTATAACGTAACGAACACATTGTAACAAAACATTCCTCTCGTGTCGTATCTCCTTCTCCAATAGTTTCTCCAGCAAAGTCGGTTTTCTCTTCACAAACCTTTTATTATCAAAGGCAGAAGTTTTTGTCTCAACCTTTACCGCCGAATCCTTCTTCCCTTTCCTATTTTTATTCCCTCTTTTCCGTTTGCCCTCGAATTTTGGCAAACCGCTCTTTTCCTCTTTAACTTCAACCTTTGCGTTTTCAACAAGAACCTCTGCTATAGGTTCTTTTAAAATCTTAACTTCAAGAACTGCATCTTCATTCTCTATTTTTACATCATTAACTTCTTCATTTTCGGAATCTGAACCATACGCTCCAATCAAAGCCCCTAACGCGTTGCACAATTTAATTCCTTCAGTTTTTTTTGCAACCTTTGTTTGTACTCCAGCCCATTCTTCTTCATCAGAAAAATGATCTTGGACATCAATTTTGATATCATATATGTCTGTAGTTCCCCTAAATGGAGGTACATCACCATTCCAATCGGATTTTTCATCAATTAAAGAAACTGTTGGCAGACTTTTCTTAGTTTGATTTCGAACGTTTTTCCTTGTTTTCTTATTCTTTAAACAAACTGAAAACAAAAATAAATTAATAAAAACATAAAAGTACCTTCAAACTTCAAAATACCTTTAGATTTCTTTTCTTTAAATTTTCTTTTTCTGTCTAAAATTCTCTCACCGCGTTTCAACATCTCTTCCTGCTTTTTATACCTTAATTCAACGTTTTCTTTACTGGGATATTTCTTTTTCCTCTCTTCTACCCATTTCGCAATGTCTTCGGGGGTTGAAACGCATCGCAATTTGTCGTACAATCCTGTAGAATGTTGCATTTTGATGTGCAGTGTAATGATTTTCTCGTGAGCTGTAAATTTACAACCATCAATACCGCAAGTTTGATGTTGCGAAATATGTGTCATGTACGAATATTCATTGTAAAATTCTTTATCGCAAGTTTCACAATACTTGTATTCTTCTGATTGTTGTTCATTTTCGTCTTGCGATTCCTCAGATGAAGACTCTGATTGTTGTTCCTATAATAAATTGCAATTTAAATTTGGTTCTTCTATACATTAAATTTCATAATGGTATATTAAAGAACGAGTTCAATAAGCGCGATTTTTCAGCACGCGTCCATGTTTAGAAAACGACGAGCGTAGCGTAGCGATTTTTCAGCACGCGTCCATGTTTAGAAAACGACGAGCGTAGCGAGTCGTTTTCTAAACATGGACGCGTGCTGAAAAATCGCGCTTATTGAACTCGTTCTTTAATACTATTTTTCTATTTTGCGTCCGTTTATGCCATTTCTAAATTAAAAAAAAATCGCCGATATATATTGAGAAAATTGTATCGCACTCGGCGAACCATTAACGAACCCATACGAATGCTTTAATGACTCCATTATAGACGGAAAATAGAAAAGAGTATATCAATTAGCACAATTTTTCAGCACGCGTCGCGTTTTTCAGGACGCGTGCTGAAAAATCGCGTTTATTGAACTAGTTTTTTAAAACTATTTTTTCTATTTTGCGCCCTTTTATGCCGTTTCTAAATAAAAAAATCGACAATACAAAATTGTATCGCACTCAGCGAGCCATTAACGAACCCATATGAGTGCTTTAATGACTAGACGCAAAATCGAAAAAATATATATTTTAATTACAAACAGCTAGAAGCAAACAAAAATTTATTATTTTTCTTACATTTAATTCTTGTGATTTCCTGTGCATGAATGTAATTATGTAGGGGAATTTTAAAGCACTTACGGATTTTTTTCCTTTGTAATTGCATTTTAAGATAAAATCTTTTAAGTTATCTTAAACATTATACATGGACTAACAGGTCTTATTAACTTACTCAAGTTAAGCCCGACTTCTCCTTTATTTTAATTTGACTTTGAAGCACTTTTAGGCACTTAGGCGACAATTAATTTATGCAGAAATAGAAGAATTTTAGAGAAAAATGCTAAATAAAAAATTATTATTTTAGTATCAAAATCTTGTTTAAATCAAACTGAAACCATAATTTTCTTCTTAGGGCTCCTCTACACTATGACTCATTGTGGGCCATCATGATGGTCACCCTTATCATGGCCCATAATGATGGCCTGAATGAACGCATCCACACAGTGGTCCATTCTAGATGTGCATGAATGGGATATAGTGGACCATACATTGTTTACATTAATTTCAAATTTTGAATTGGAATTATAAAGTTAATATTCAAATTTAATAAAGTTGAGATTTATAATTTCTCATAAGAAGTTGCCTAGTAACTAGTATGGAGGTCGAGGAAATCAGGACAACAAGCAGCAGGCACTGATAAGCGTGCAATAAAAGAAATAATGATGGCCCATGGTGTGGACATGCCACTTTAGCCACTGCGCAGCTTACTCGCACATGCTGGAATCCTTTGATGTATGTACTCGGACCGTTCCCAACGCCATACATGGCCATCACCATCTCCATCATCCACTACTTAGGCCACTACAGACCATCTACCCCTCTACACACTGGCGATGGCTCACAGTGGCTCAAGATAGACCATAGTGTAGAAGAGCCATTAGAAATCAGTCTAATATATTACATGTAATATAGGATGTATTACATACAATAGAACTATTCATATTTGATTTTTTTATGCGCATGCGTCAATTTCCGCCATGTTTTCGGGCACTTCTTTTGACGTAGAACCAGTGAAAATAACAAAATGTGCCCGAAACTTTCATATTTCCGCCTTTTAAACAAGGCGGACGCGCATGCGCTTAACTAACCATAAAGGGTCTATTAGTGTAATGTATTATATCTTGATGTCACTATCAAGTTATGTAGCTACTAGAGATGAGCATGGGTTTATCGTTCCAGATCCCATCCCATGGGACGGATCCCTCTCATCAATCCCATCAGATTTTCATCTGACTGTGGCATCCCACAAACCTAATATTTTCGTCCCATCCCATCCCGGTCGCTCTGCCCGTCCCATTCATCCCATTTTTCCCACACAGCGCAGACTCTTTGCCTGTCACCGTCTCATCTCATCAGATTTTCGTCTCACAGTGGCATCCCACAAACCTAACATTTTCGTCGGATCCCATCCCGGTCGCGCGGCGCGTCCCATTCATCCCATACAGCAGACTCTCTGCTAATTATAGTCAAAGTTGGTTCTAAGGATAGCCTTTTGTGGTTTTACGTTGTTTTTGCTGTTTTAATGACAGTGGTGATGATTCGGTGCTGGAAGGATTATCCATCTCTTGTGAAGATGTTTCCAGGGAGCGCCACAATGCGTCTACAGATTTGTTTGGTGATTTAAAGTTAAAACACATTGCTGCGTGGAGGCTCCTTGCTTGCTCCCCGACAAAGAAATCCATAAAATCTACAAAGTTTTTGAGGACTTGGTCAAGCGCATATCTAAAGAACACATCCCAAGAGGATGTAGATAGCAGTACATAACCGTTGTAGATATGATGATGACGATTTGTACTGCGACCTTTATATATCTATTGTACCCCATCCTCCTCCTCCAAGCGTTGGTGTACTTACCCATTTAGAGCGCCTCCTCTAATCCTGATTCCTTTAGGAATTTCAGGATCTGTGTGGAATTCAAGGCCTGCAGCCCCTCTGTGCTCAAGCAGTGAGCCCCAAGGTACATCTGTCTCTTGCGGAGTAATGCTCCGCAGTCTTTGAGCAGATGTATGGGGGTTTCTTCTGCTGAGCCACAGAATCTGCATACGTCATCCTCCTCTAGGCGTAGGGCCTTGAGATGTTTCCTAAGACTGCAGCGTCCTGTCAGGACTCCTGTCAGAATTTTAAGCTTGTTCCTGCTTAGTTTTAGGCAAGCTTTTGTTCTCTTCTGGTTAAAAGATCCCAGCATCACTTTAGACTGCCTTAGCCCTGGAAGTTCTTTCTAGGTTTTCATCCATTTTCCTCTTGTTTCTTCAACTAAACTTTTGTAGATGGTGTTCACACTCATGCCGAAAAAGGGTTCCGGACCTATAAAGGGGCTACTGGATCCCTTGTTTGCTAGGTGATCGGCTTCTTCGTTTCCTTCTATACCAGTGTGTCCTGGTACCCAGTATAGCGTTACTTTATTATCATTGCCGAGCTTGTTAAGCTTCCCCACACAGTTCCAAACCAGTTTGGATCTGATCGTGTATGAGCTAATGGCCTTAATGGCTGTCTGACAGGACAGCAATTCGTTTATTGCGATAATTTCTGTCGAGGTTAAACTGTGCACATCTTTCGATTGAGTGTACCTATGCTAGAAAGATACTTGGGGATGTTCCCATGGATTCGAAATACCTGGTACAAGGTCCAAACACTCCTGCACCAGTACCTTCCTTTGTCTTCGAAGAATCTGTATACCACTTGATGGCATTTTGTTCTATGTGGTATGCTGAGGGTTCGTCGCTCCAATCGGCTTTACTACTACACATTGCTGTGTAGTTTTTCTAGAAGTGGTATTTGCATACCATTTCGTCTTTTGGTACTTCCAGCCAGGGGATCTTGGCAGCGAGGCTGTTTCGGTCTCTGCTCCCGATTATTTTACCTCCGCCCATTCCTTCCTTGCTGAACCTTACAATCGCCGATCTGGCGGCCCTTTCCACTACAAGGTGTAGCGGAGTCAGATCCAGCAGCAGCTCCAATGCTGCTGTCGGAAACGACCCCATCGCCCCAATGATGCAGAACACGCCAGTCTTTGAATCTTCTCAAGCTGTTTCCTCATAGAGGCCAGCTTGACCGGAGTATTGAACGACACTAAAAGCCTAATGGAAAGATATAACAAGCTATATGAAGAAGATCCTTGATGAACGACGATACCATCGAATGGGGCTTAGCACTGCTAACCGAACTGAGCAAACTGAGCAAAGAACACATCCCAAGAGGTTATAGACAGCAGCACATACCCTAAGTATCCAACGACAGAAAAAGCCTAATGGAAAGATATAACAAGCTACATGAAGAAGATCCTTGATGAACGACGATACCATCGGATGCGGCTCAGCACTGTTAACCGAACTGAGCAAACCGAGCAAAGAACACATCCCCAGTCCCCAGAGGATGTAGACAGCAGTACATACCCGGAGTATCAAACGACACTAAAAGCCTAATGGAAAGATATAACAAGCTATATGAAGAAGATCCTTGATGAACGACGATACATCGAGGTTGTACATACCCGGAGTATCAAACGACACTAAAAGCCTAATGGAAAGATATAACAAGCTATATGAAGAAGATCCTTGATGAACGACGATACCATCGAATGGGGCTTAGCACTGCTAACCGAACTGAGCAAACTGAGCAAAGAACACATCCCAAGAGGTTATAGACAGCAGCACATACCCGATGTATCCAACGACAGAAAAAGCCTAATGGAAAGATATAACAAGCTACATGAAGAAGATCCTTGATGAACGACGATACCATCGGATGCGGCTCAGCACTGTTAACCGAACTGAGCAAACCGAGCAAAGAACACATCCCCAGTCCCCAGAGGATGTAGACAGCAGTACATACCCGGAGTATCAAACGACACTAAAAGCCTAATGGAAAGATATAACAAGCTATATGAAGAAGATCCTTGATGACCGACGAAATCATCGAATGCGGCTCAGCACTGCCAACCCAACTGAGCAAAGAACACATGCCAACAGGTTGTAGACAGCAGTACATACCAGGGGGAATCAAACGACACTAAAGGCCTAATGGAAAGATATAACAAGCTATATGAGAAGAACCTTGATCCTTGATGAACGACGATACCATCGAATGCGGCTCCGCACTGCTAACCAAACTGAACAAACCGAGCAAAGAACACATTCCAAGAGGTTGTAGACAGCAGTACATACCCAGTGTATCAAACGACACTAAAAGCCTAATGGAAAGATATAACAAGCTATATGAAGAAGATCCTTGATGAACGACGATACCATCGAATGCGGCGCAGCACTGCTAACCAAACTGAGCAAACCGAGCAAAGAACACATCCCAAGAGGTCGTAGACAGCAGTACATACCCGGAGTATCCAAAAACACTAAAAGCCTAATGATAAGATATAACAAGCAAGCTATATGAAGAAGATCCTTGATGAACGATGATACCATCGAATGCGGCTCAGCACTGCCAACCGAACTGAGTAAACCAAGCAAAGAACACATCCCAAGAGGTAGTAGACAGCAGTACATACCCGGAGTATCCAACGACACTAAAAGCCCAATGGAAAGATATAACAAGTTATATGAATAAGATGCTTGATCCTTGATGTACGACGATACCATCGAATGTAGCTCAGCACTGCTAACCGAACTGAGCAAAGCAAGACAAACAAAGTGGCTGGAAACTCTGGAGAAAATGGACATGACATATAGTAGTAAGATGGCCTGGAACACAATAAAGAAACTAAGCGGCGACCCCATAGCACCGAAACAAACAGCCAATGTTACACCAAATGAAGAAACCCAACAGCTACTACTAAATGGGAAAGCACAACAAAAAGCAAGTCAAGAGAACCTACGCAGAGACGCTGGCAACGAAACTAACCTGCTGGGTGAGGGTTTTACCATAAAAGAACTTAACCAAGCAATGAACACCATGAAAAACGGAAAGTCTCCAGGTCTTTAAGGAACAGGTCAAACATTTAGGAGGGAAATCTAAATCCTGGCTACTGGCCCTTCTTAACAACTGTTTGAAATCATACACAATACCCAAAATGTGGCGAAGAGCAAAGGTAATTGCCATACCCAAACCTGAAAAGAATCCCGACCTGACAAACAGCTACCGCCCAATATCACTGCTATGCCATATCTTTAAACTCTACGAACGGCTAATCCTCCAGAGAATTCAGAAACATATAGACATAGACAGACCTGGAAAATCATGCACTGGTCAGGTACTAAATCTCACAAAACGCATAGAGGAGGGTTTGTAAAATAACAGGAGCTGTGTTCATCGATCTCTGTATCGTAGGCGGCTTCTACGATACAATAAACCATAAAACCCTGCTTATCAAAGTCTACAAAACCACAAATGACTACAAACTAACGAAGCAGTTCAATCAATACTAGAAACAGAAGGTTTTATGTTGAACTTCAAAATTAAAAAAACCGCTGGAAAATCCAAAGAAATGGTATCCCACAAGGAAATGTTCTGCCCCCCACTCTATTTAATATATACACCAATGACCAGCCAATAACGGATCGTCCACTAACCACGTGAGGCTCGGAAGGGGGAGAGGGTTTGTGAAAAATCACGAAATATCACGTGGGGTAAGGGGGGGTTGAAGTGAGGTTTCACGTGTTCATTTATTTTTCGTTTCTTTTAGGTTTCATTTATTTTTTCGTTGAATGCGCGATTTTTAAACTGAAAAGCGAAGCGCGACTTGTACAAGAAAATACACCTGATTTTCTCGTGGGGGGCGAACCTAAAACCTCACTACGTATCACCAGGGGGGAGGGAGGCTTAAAAAGTTGCTAAAAAACATCACGTGATTAATGGACGATCCCTAACAGAAAATGCCAAACCTACGTGTACGCCGACGACGTGCTTCGAAATGCTATCGAAAAAACTCGCTAAAACCGAACCTATAATAAACCCAAGTAAGTGCTTTCCTTTGCTATGCTTTTCCACAAGGCTCGCAACGAACTAAACGTGTCCTGGGAGGGCAAAGAACTAGAATACGCCGAAATACCAAGGGATAGAACACTAACTTACAAACAGCGCAGTCACAAAACCAGACAAAAAGTAGTTGCTAGAAATAGCCTTGTACAAAAACTAGCCGGAAGCAAATGGGTTGCAAAACCTCAAGTCTTGAGAATACCCGCGTAAGCCCTCTGTTTTCCATCTGCAGAATATGCCTGCCTAGTCTGGTGCAGATCAAGCCATGCAAAACAGGTCGACATCGCCTTGACCCCTTGATTACAATGACGTCTCTAAGACGTCATATATATGTGATAAGATCACATGTATATAGATACGCCAACGCGCATTTTATTCGTATGTCAACGGGTTAAACCAAACTTGCAGGATTATTACTGGCTGCATGAAACCAACACCAATCAACCAATTGTGGGTTTTGTAGAACTAAGTGATAGAAGAATAGGTATAGAGCACGTAGAAAAATTTAACCAAACCTTCGATGATCGCCATGTCCTTTATGACCAAGAACAGCAACGGAAAAGGCTCAAATCAAGGAAAAAATTTCTTCAATGTGCCACCGTGGAACCCCCGACAACTTCCCTATCAACGAAAGCCCCTGTGCAGGGCCAAATTTGGACTGGAAGACATGGAGAACGCCGAACAGATTACGAACTGGTAAATTGATTAAAATTAAAGTGGAAAATTGAGGAAGACCAACAATGTCTCTGTGAATGTGGCGAGATACAAAATATGGGCCATCTGCTTTGATGCACATTATGCCCTGCAACGTGCTCCATCGATGAGATAGACGTAGCCCGGTACTGGGCAGAAAAACTTTGAATGGAATGATTTCGGACTCGAAAAAATAAAAGTAGCCGTTCGGGCTACTTTTGTTGGTCTAATTGGTTTTCGGCCTGTATCCAAAGGAGGGCGACAGGTGCCCCGAACTGGGTCGAGACTGCACTAAATTGGCATCAATCACGCCGCATGTTGATATCCGGCAGTGTGTTTTGAGCGTTCGGCGAGTCCACGACAGAGCACGTAGAAAAATTTAAGCAAACCTTCAACGATCGCCATGTACTTTATGGCTAAGAACAACAACGGAAAAGGCTCAAATCAAGGAAAAATTTTCTTCAATGTGCCACCGTGGAACCGCCCGACAACTTCCCCATCAACGAAAGCCCCTGTTCAGGGTCAAGTTTGGACTGGAGACGAGTTTTATCAAGAGAAGACATGGAGAACGCTAAAAAGAATACGAGCTGGCGGAGCACCCGTAAAAACAGACAAACTAAAGTGGAAAATTGAGGAAGACCAACAATGCCTGTTTGTGAATGTAGGAGATACAAAACATGGGCCATCTGCTGGGATGCACATTATACCCTGTAACGTAACATTATACCCTGTAACGTAACATTATACCCTGTAATCTATGAGATGTGGATTGCGAATGAAAATGCCATAGACGTAGCCCGGTACTGGGCAAAAAAACTTTTCGGATTTCGGACTCGAAGTAGCTGTTCGGGCCACTTTTGTTGGTCCAATTGGTTTTCGGGCTCTATCCAAAGGAGAACGACAGGTGCCCCGCCCTGGATCGAGACCGCGCTAAATTAGCAATCACGCCGCGATTTGTGTTTTGAGCCTTAGGCGAGTCCACGACATTTTCGCGCGTCTGACCTCATCCATGTTGGCCACGCTCGCGTTTGTTAGTTAATTTGATATCAATCCTCATCGGGGTTCGATCACCGCATGGAAGCCAGCACCGGCTTTTCTTCTGTCCGGAACAATTTGACTTCAGGGTTTTCTTTCCTTGTATTTCCCTGCTCATATTATTTATTCCTATTTCCTACCTTAAATAAGCGCCGGGAGGACGTTCCAAACTCGAAAAAATAAAAGTAGCTGTTCGGGCCATTTTTGTTGGTCTATTTGGTTTCCGGTCTCAATCCAAAGGAGGGCGACAGGGGTCCCGACCTGGGTCGAAACCGCGCTAAATTTGCGTCTTTTGTTGGTCTAATTGGTTTTCGGCCTCTATCCAAAGGAGGGCGACAGGTGCCCCGACCTGGGTCGAGACCGCGCTAAATTAGTATCAATCACGCCGCGATTTGTTTATTGAGCGTTCGGCGACTCCACGACATTATCGCGCGTCTGACCTCAGCCATGTTGGCCACGCTCGCGTTTGTTAGTAAATTTGATGTCAATCGTCATCGGATGGTACGATGGCCGCTTGGCAGGCAGCATCGGCTTTTCTCCCATCCGGAACAATTTGACTTAAGGGTTTTCTTTCCTTGTATGTCCCTGCTCATATTATTTCTTCCTATATCCTCCCTTAAATAGGCGCCGGCGCGGACGTTCCAAACTCGAAAAAATAAAAGTAGCTGCTCGGGCCACTTTTGTTGGTCTAATTGGTTATCGGCCTCTATCCAAAGGAGGGCGACAGGTGCCCCGACCTGGGTCGAGACCGCGCTAAATTGGGCATCAATCACGCTGCGATCTGTGTTTTGAGCGTTCGGCGAGTCCACATTTTCGCGCGTCTGACCTCAGCCATGTTGGCCACTCTCGCGTTTGTTAACTAATTTGATGTCAATCCTCATCGGGTGGTTCGATCACCGCATGGAAGGCAGCATCGGCTTTTCTCCCGTACGGAACAATTTGACTTAACGGTTTTCTTTCCTTGTATTTCACTGCTCGTATTATTTATTCCTATTTCCTCCCTTAAATAGGCGCCGGAAGAACGTTATAAAATAAAAGTAGCTGTTCGGGCCCCTTTTGTTGGTCTAATTGGTTTTCGGCCTCTATCCAAAGGAGGGCGATAGGTGCCCCGACCTGGGTCGAGACCGCGCTAAATTAGCATCAATCACGCCCCGATTTGTGTTTTGAGCGTTCGGTGAGTCCACGACATTTTCGCGCGTCTGACCTCAGCCATGTTGGTCACGCTCGCGTTTATTTGTTAATTTGATGTTATTCCTCATCAAGGAATATTAGCTTGGTTAGTTATTATTAGCTTGGTATATCTTTCCATTAAGCTTTTAGTGTCGTTAGATACTCCGGGTATGTACTGCTGTCTACAACCTCTTGGGATGTGTTCTTTGCTCGGTTTGCACAGTTCGGTTGGCAGTGCTGAACCGCATTCGATGGTATCGTCGTTCATCAAAAATCTTCTTCATATAGCTTGTTATATCTTTCTATTAGGCTTTTAGTGTCGTTTGATACTCCGGGTATGTACAACCTCGATTCGTCGTTCATCAAGGATCTTCTCTTCATATAACTTGTTATATTTTTCCATTAGGCTTTTAGTATCGTTGGATACTCCGGGTATGTACTGCTGTCTACAACCTCTTGGAATGTGTTCTTTGCTCGGTTTGCTCAGTTCGGTTGGCAGTGTTGAGCCGCATTCGATGGTATCGGGTGGTTCGATCACCGCATGGAAGCCGGCACCGGATTTTCTCCCGTCCGGAACAATTTGACTTAAGGATTTTCTTTCCTTGTATTTCCCTGCTCATATTATTTATTCCTATTTCCTCCCTTAAATAGGCGCCGGAAGAACGTTCTAAACTCGAAAAAATAAAAGTAGCTGTTCGGGCCACTTTTGTTGGTCTAATTGGTTTCCGGCCTCTATCCAAAGGAGGGCGATAGGTGCCCCGACCTGGGTCGAGACCGCGCTAAATTAGCATCAATCACGCCGCGATTTGTGTTTTGAGCGTTCGGCGAGTCCACGACATTTTCGCGCGTCTGAGCTCAGCCATGTTGGCCACGCGTTTGTTAGTTAATTTGATGTCCAACCATATTGGGTGGTTCTATCATCGCATGGAAGGGAGCATCGGATTTTCTCCCATCTTTTAAGAGGTTTCTTTACTTGTATTTCCCTGCTCATATTATTTCTTCCCTTAAATAGGCGTCGGAAGGACGTTCCAAACTCGAAAAAATAAAAGTAGCTGTTCGGGCCACCTTTGTTGGTCTAATTGGTTTTCGGCCTCTATCCAAAGGAGGGCGACAGGTGCCCCGACCTGGGTCGAGACCGCGTTAAATTAGGCATCAATCACGCCGCGATTTGTGTTTTGAGCGTTCGGCGAGTCCACGACATTTTCGCGCGTCTGACCTCAGCCATGTTGGCCACGCTCGCGTTTGTTAGTTAATTTGATGTCAATCCTCATCGGGTGGTTCTATCACCACATGGAAGGCAACATCGGCTTTTCTCCCGTCTTTAAGGATTTTATTTCCTTGTATTTCCCTGCTCATATTATTTCTTCCAATTTCCTCCCTTAAATAGGCGACGGAAGGACGTTCGACGGAGCGCGTCAGTGACGGTTAAGCCTGAAGGTAAGTGACGAGACCATCCCGATTTGATATACAATCGCTAAATTTATCATTAAATACAGTCCATTTAGTAGCAGACTCTCTTTTCGGTTCAGACTCTCTTAGTTTTTCCGTAATTTCTTTATCTGACCGTGAGTAATACTTTAAATATATTCAGTCTTTCCAGAGCTCTATAACAATTATTGAATCTTTTTAGGACTACCAAAACAAATTTTACATGAAATTTGTAAGTTATTTTACAGCTTCGTGACACTCAACAAAAACCATAAAAATAACATTTTTTAGTTTCAGTTTTTAAGATCATGTCTTTCCGATACCTTAAGTGGATAGCCATATATGGACGCGTTTCGAGAGTTATCTCTCATCAGCACAGCTTTGCTTCCATGAACAATTCTTTGTAAACCACTTACTTGAAAACCCATGTGGTGTTTAGGGTTAGATGTTTATAATTTTGACATTTTGTGGAAGAGACATGAACTTAGCAGGTTATTGATTTAACTGATAAGATAGAATTGGTAAAACCATCCTACATTATAGATAATCATACAAACTTAAAACAAACAGAACACAGCCTGAATATATAAATATATTCAGCCTTTCGGGAGCTCTATTTTTCGTTTTCAGGAATCACGTCATTATCACAGAAATCTCCTAGGCTGGACATATTATGGAAAATGTGTGAATTGGCACAATATGCAATTAATTATGCACGAACTAGATTTACTATATTATGAAAATTCGTCCCATACAAAATTGTCGTCCCGTCCCATCCCATCCCACGCGACTTTCATACCGCTAATCCCATCCCATGGGATGATGGAATGGGTCGATGCTCATCTCTAGTAGCTACAGTCTTGTGTGTTTAGTCTTTATAAAAGTGGTTTTGGTGGAAACTCTCACTAAACCTGCTAATTCACTTTGGCTTTTATTATGCGCCACCCCGGTATCGCATATTTCGCAATCATTCAGGGTGGGCAACCTGGACGTTTAGTGAAAACTGCCCTAGTTGTTACCTCGCCAACCGGGAATCGAACCCGGTTCTCCCGCTTGCCAAGCGGATATGTTGTACACTACCGCGTAGGACTTTGTGTTTATTTGAAAAGGTTTTAATTTTGACAACATAATTTTGAAAACAAAAATTTTTTCTCGAAAAATCTTCCATTTCTACATATTGATGTTTTTAAGCTGAAAATTTGAAAAGCAAACAAATAATTAAAAACACACTTTTCTATTAGAAATTTTCTGGTGAAATTTCCAAAGTGTTTGAGAATTAAAAAGTAGGTAAAACACTTTTGTTGGTTCAGTAAATACATGCCAAAGAAATGAATTAAGTGTCAAACTTATTTATTACAACATGTAATAATACAATTAAGGTACTTAAGTAGTTAGTACCAGCATATGCAGGTACAAGTGGTCTTGGTTTTACATTACACAGAGAAAAATCTAGAAAAAAATCGTTTATTTTGCAATTTTGACCATTTTGTCAAAAAACGAAAATTTAAATTGAAGAGAAAAATGATTAAAATAAACAAACATTTGTGTCTTTAAACAGCTCTAGAATTCTAATTTTTAATTTAAATTCAAGCTGTGTTAAAAATGAAACTGCAAAATAATTTCTAGTTTCTTGGAAAAGCAAAATAAAAAGTTATTACATTAAAGAAAACTTGACACACATCTAATTATTTTATAATTGACATAAATACTAATAATTTCTTTACATCTAAATCATGTATTTTCTTTAAATATAGTTCAATATATCAAATAAAAAATTGTTTTAAATAAAAATAAAAATTAATCTTACAAATCCAATTGTATCGGCTTGTAAAAACTGAACAAATCAAAAGAGAAAATTTAGAAGAGCAGCCCTATGGATTTCTATTTATTATCAGCTGGTTCGATGACAGTAGTTTCACTATTTTCTAGAGTTGCGGATTGGTCAGGCGGAATAGCTTTTGTACTATTGACCGTTCCGCTAGACACAACAGTTAATTTATTGTTTGCTTCCGCCATGATTTTGCTAACGTCCTGAAAACAGAACCAGCCAATGCATTAAAAAAAAATTATAAATAAATTCTTACTAAATTCCAAGACAATAACAGATTTGTTTTACCTTTTTTTATAAACAATTTTTTTATTGTAAGTAAAGAAATTAGTTTGTCCTTGTTTTAAAACTCATAATTAAAACATCGAGGTAGTTGTTTTAGATAAATAAATTAATACTATTTTTAAAACTACATTCTGGCTTATTATATACATATATAAAAATACAACTATTTCTGTTGCTTTATTCTTTTTAAATATTTTTAGCTTATAATTTATTTATTAAGATACCAAAACTCTATTTCATCTAAATATTTATACTCTTACCCAAAAATAAAATTTTGAAAATCATTTTGCATTAAAATCACTATTAAGGTTGATTCCCATATGCGCGACACTCAGCTACGCGACGTCGTGCGACATCGCCTGTCAAATAATGATTACATTGTTTTAAATGGGTACGTCGCGTAGCTTCGCGTAGCCATTGTGAGAACGTGTCCATTTAAAACAAAGTAATCATTATTTGACAGGCGATGTCGCGTGACGTCGCGTAGCTGAGTGTCGCGTATATAAGAATCGGCCTCAACTCTACACTACTTTAAATTTTAAATATTAGCTCGATAATTTAGATTTAGTCAAAGGTTTATCACTTTGTCATATATACTTACCTGAATTGAAAAATTCACTAGACCTTCAATAGTCGAAACTCGAGTCATGAAAAGTGTGCAAAATATAACTTTAAAAGTTATATATTTTCACAAAAAAATTAGTGGTTAAAACATAGGGAATTTTTCAATTCAAGAAGATTTAGTCATAATTTATTATTGGTAACACCATACTAATTATAGATAATCATATAAACTTATTAAAGGCGAAATATAGCCTGAATATATAAATATATTCAACGTGTTCGTAGCTCTATAATATTAAGTGTAATTAAGACGACAAAACAAATCTCATGTTGAAACAACTACTTCCTTTGCTAATACCACGCATGATATTGAATAATACAACAGATATTTGCATGTCATTACTAGTCCACTTTCCCACTTTTACCCAGTCCACTTTCGAACTAAAACCTAACCCCGCCAGTTATGCACGAGGTGTTCAAGTAATGCAAAATTTCATAGTACAATCACATAGTATAGTCATCGTCCTCAATCGATGCCATCGCAAAAAAACTGGAGACCGTTCCGGTATACGGGAATGCCCCCACGCTACCGACGTGCGGTTATCCTGTACAGGTTAGCCGGTAACCTCTCCGGTAGATCGTAGCGTGTATGGCGTACTTAAGGGGTTACATGGGTTTCACAGCTTCTAAATATCGATTTTTTTTTTGTCTTATTAATTTCTACAACATCTCGAGCATATTATCCTAAATTTTCAAGTCGATCCGAATAAAAGTTTTGGATATACAACCCTGAGAAGGTGCGTGCTCAAAGTCAGGTGTATCGGAGCAGCTGCACGTCCATTGTTTGTCTGTCTTTATTGTACATTGCGGTGTGCTGGTGGTTTCACACAAAATAATAATGCTTGAATCAGTTAATCTGGAAGGTTACTCCAAAAATACTTCCTGCTGTTTCAAAGATCGTTAATATTGCTGCATTGGTCGCTGCTTGCACTTTTAATGAAGGAACATCAGCTTTATTATTATTTATGCACGGTATGGATTTAAAACTTGGCCGAAATTCCCACGAATATGCCCGAATTTCAGATTAAACCAGTTAATCTTTGAGACTCGCGAAGCCAGGATTCGTCATAGACAGGAGCAAAATGATGTCCTGGACATTGCAGATGCTGCAGATTCTTTACTTTATGGCCTAGGAATCGACGATTCAATATAAGTTACAAAAAAAATATTACAGTTTTAATGTTACTCAAAACGCGTTTTTCTCGAAACTGTATTTTCAAAGACGGTTGTCAAAAGTTCTCGAAAACTACTCAACTGATCTTGATGAAATTTTACGAGATAAAATTCACGAGGACTTGGATGAAGGATGAAGGAAGGATTTCAATCGTAACTATTAAAAAAAAAATGTTGAGCAAATTTTACCAAAATTTGCATTTTTGCCAAAAATCCAATTTTCACTTTTTTCCTTCGTCCAAGTTCTAGTTTATGGTCTTAACTAAAAGGCGAAATTTTTTTTCACTTGAGATCCTGTCATGTCAACGCTGAAGCGTCAGTGTCAGTTCTACTGTCAACGCGGAAGCACCCTTTTTCGGAGGGCTCACGGGAAATGAGTCACAATGGCGAAGTTTTGAATATTTTCCTTTGAAAATTTCAAAAAATTTCCTTTGAAAAATTTTTGAATATTTTCCTTTGGAAATTCCTTTTCAAATATAAATCTTTGACAATAAAAAGTTAAAATAAAATATTTTGTTTTTTATAAAAAAAAATTTGTTGAAAATAGACCTTTCTTCTAGTAAACCCATGTAACCCCTTAAATGTATTCCAATTTATGATTCAAAACAGCAAAGCTGCACCGATGAGCGATAAATCTCGATACGCGTCTGCAAATGGATATTCACCTAAGTAAAATACAAAGCTATGATCTTAGTCATGCACGAGGTGTTCAAGTAATGCCCGCCATACGCACGGACATTACTTGAACACCTCGTGCATGACTGGCGAGGTTAGGTTTTAATTCGAAAGTGTACTGGAGCTAGTAACAGCATGCAACATGCATTGGAGAGGTTTACCTGTGCAGGTTTTCCTGCGCAGGTAGACCGGTGCGTGTGTGGGAATAGACCTGTGCAGTTTTTTGAACCTGCGCAGAGGACCGGAGCAAGATCGAAAATCAATTATTTTGACGGTGGGCCTGTGCAGGTCACGTCAGTTGTTTCTAGTGTGTTTTGGAATGTAGTGGTTTTCAATGTATTGCTATATTAGTTGTTGGGCTTAGATATGATATTGAATATTCTTATTATTAATTTGTTATTATTATTCTTATATTAATTATGCATTTTCCAGATTTTTCACAGTAATAGTTATTTACATATAGAGGGCCGGAGGTGTAAGATTACGCCCGCAGCCGAATTTTGAGGGCCGACGGAGGAGGGACTTCTTTATGAGGCGAAGGGTGTAATGTTCCTCCGGACCGAGGCATGTACAACGTTTTAAGCACAACTGCAGAAAACCTACAAAATTTAAATGGTTAAAAACGAAACGGAGTTTTCATCTTGGGAAGTCTTAAGATGATAGATCTTGATGCTGGCTTTTCAATGATTTTATAGGTCCACGGGCCGGTAAAATTTTGACGGGCGTAATGTCAATTTTTCGGTCTTGCTAACTAAGATGTAAAGGAACAATTTTGATGCAGTTGTGCGTAAAATAATAAACGAAAATGTATTTAAAAATATTTCTTAAAATACTAATTGAAAAATAAGTTCTGCCCAAAACACGTGCACGAGTTTTAAAATTTTTCATATCAGAATTTCAAAGTAAAATATTAGGTTTTCTTCGTTTTGTTGCAAGCAAAATTTCATCAAATAATTTCTGTCTAAAGATGGTCCTCTTGCTGTCCAAAAGGATAACGTCTGGAGAAGAAGATATAATTTTGAGCTTTATAACTTATACAGAGGGTCAAGAAACAGAGACATAATAACAACAATCAAGATTGGCAGGTTAAGATGGGCAAGACATGTATCACGCAATTACAACAACGTGCCAACGCGTAGAAACTTTGGGGCCATACCAACCGGCAATAGAGGCAGAGGGAGACCAAGGCTGAGATGGAAAGACGGCGTTTCTGAGGATGCCAGAAAAATTGGTGCAGATGACTGGGAGGTCCGTGCCAGAGACCGGAAAGGATGGCGGACGACGCCCTGTAGGGCTGTAGCACCACTGATGATGATGAATTTCTGTCTAAACAGTGCCTACCAAACTGGAGACGTTTCAGATGTGCAACATAAGATTTCATAGTACAATCACATAGTATAGTCATCGTCCTCAATCGATGCCATCGCAAAAAAACTGAAGACCGTTCCGGTATACGGGAATGCCCCCACGCTACCGACGTGCGGTTATCCTGTGCAGGTTTGCCGGTAACCTCTCCGGTAGATCGTAGCGTGTATGGCATACTTAAGTGTATTCGAATTTATGAATTAAGATGGAAAGACTGCGTTTCTGAGGATGCCAGAAAAATTGGTGCAGCTGACTGGAACGTCCGTGCCAGAGACCGAAAAGGATAGCGGACGAGGCTGTAGAAAGTCGAGGTCCTGTAGGGCTGTAGCACTACTGATGAAGAATTTCTGTCTAAACAGTGCCTGTCAAACTGTAGACGTTTCAGATGTGCAACGTAAGATTTCACAGTACAATCACATAGTATAGTCATCGTCCTCAATCGATGCCGTCGCAAAAAAACTAAAGACCGTTCCGGTATACGGGAATGCTCCCACGCTACCTACGTGCGGTTATCCTGCGCAGGTTTGCCGGTAAGCTCCAAAGATTTCATAGTACAATCACATAGTATAGTCATCGTCCTCAATCGATGCCATCGCAAAAAAACTGAAGACCGTTCCGGTATACGCGAATGCCCCTACGCTACCGACGTGTGGTTATCCTGTGCAGGTTTGCCGGTAACCTCTAAGATTTCATTAAAATCAAATAGTATAGTCATTATCCTCAATCGATGCCGTCGCACGAAAACTGAAGACCGTTCCGGTATACGAGAATGCCCCCACTCTACCGACGTGCGGTTATCCTGTGCAGGTTTGCCGGTAACCTCTCCGGTAGATAGTATTATGATTCAAAACAGAAAAGCAGCACCGATGAGCGATAAATCTCGAAACGCGTCTGCAGATGGATATTCACCGAAGTAAAATACAAAGCTATGATCTTAAAAACAATGATATTTATCTAGTTTAGTGCCAAAAGTGGACTGAGCCTAGTAATAACATGCAAATATCTGTTGTATAATTCAATATCCTGTGTGGTATTAGCAAGGGAAGTAGTTGTTTGAACATGAGATTTATTGTGTAGCCTTAATATTATAGAGCTACGAACAGGTTGAATATATTTATATATTCAGGCTATTTATATATTTCGCCTTTAATAAGCTTAAAAAATTAGTCGAATTAGTAGAATTTAAAGTCAAAACTATAAACAATAGACCTTTTTACGATTAGTTAAGCGCATGCGCATCTGACAAGTTTGAAAGGCGGGAATATGAAAGTTTCGGGCAAATATTAAGGTTATATGTCAAAAAGTTCGGGCAATTTTGACGTATAACAGGCGGAAATTGACACATGCGTACAAAAAAAATTCAACTATGAAAAGGTCTATTATTTGTCTTTATTTAGTTATATTTGGAATTGGAGTTTATTTAGAGTATATACTATAGAGTAAATATTATAAGTAGAGCAGAGTTATGTAGGTTCGGAGAGCGTATTTTTTAATACATTTTTGTACTAGTGGCACCGATTATTATTGTTTATTAGTCTTATAACTCACTTTTTATCCTAGGTCTTTTATACTAGGCCTTACTTCGAGGAAAGTAGCCATGCTTGTTGTAGCTGCACCAAACACTGTATTTTCGAAGAGTTGAGAAATTCTCGTGTTGATGTGAAATTTCCATAAATCGAATACTGTTCATCAAAATTGAAAGGTAAATCAATCTAGGATGTTATCAATGAACCTTTTTACGGTTAGTTAGGCGCATGTGCGTCCGCCTTGTTTAAAAGGCGGAAATATGAAAGTTTCGGGCACATTTTGTTTAGTTTCACTGGTTATTCGTCAAAAAAGTGCCCGAAAACATGGCATTTTTAACACCGACTTAAGTCACCTAAATTAATGCATGCGCAAATTTCAACTGTAAACAGGTCTATTGGATAAATCGTTATGTCTGAATAGTATTCTGTATATAATGCAGTGAATATTTCCAATAAAACAATGCCATCAAAAATTGTAAAATATTAGCCCAATACTTCAACTCCCTTCTTAACTGTGAATCACCCCAAGAAAAACTTGCCTTTACCCCAAGAAAAACTTGACTTCACCCCAAGAAAAACTTTCCTTCACCCCTTCGATTTCCACACTCACGAGACTCCGACCTGGAAGAAATTCAGGAGATCATCCAAAAGCTCAAAAATAACAAAGCACCAGGAGAAGATGGATCATTGTAGAATTCTGGAAACTGAACGATCCTGTACTTATAGATTGCACAAAGTAGAAGCGTGCTGTCGTGAAAAGACCACGAAGGGGTCACAAAAGGTAAAATGAACAAAAAATCAAAAAAGAAATCATTTTTGAAAGAAGATAATGAGGATTTCTGCATCAGTTTGAAAGCAATGCTACGCACGTGCTAACTCCGCATGTAATTCATACGACAGATCTGTG
Organism: Phosphuga atrata; assembly: GCA_944588485.1. Lineage (NCBI taxonomy): Eukaryota > Metazoa > Arthropoda > Insecta > Coleoptera > Silphidae > Phosphuga > Phosphuga atrata. The sequence goes on along the minus strand of OX155897.1, from coordinate 73,244,181 downwards.
CATGTGCCAACATGCGTATCAGTTAAATAAACAAAAATGAATTAATTTGTAAAAACTGTGAATCAGATTAAGGTAGCAAAAGGATTAGGGCTAAGATTTGCAATGACTCATTTTAATGTAACAACCTGATTGAACAAATAAATATTTATTAAAAAGTGCACGCTAAACACCTGCAGGTGTCCCAACCTATACAACAAAACTGGTTTTTGACAGATTTATGTTATGACATGACACTATATAAAATAAAAGTAATTTTTTTGTTATCGTAAATTTTCTGTTGACCAAAAGCTATGTCATGCAAAAGTTTTGTTGACCAAAAGCTACTTGATGTACCTTTAAAGTGCTGTATTAAAATCCCGAAAATACTTTTAGAAAAAAGTTATGCGCCACAAATGAAACCCTTTCCAACCTAGATAACTTTCCTGTACTGATAAATTTTCAAAGTTTAAGTATCATTATCAATTTTAGTATATAGTACTTACTAAGCAAAATTTTAACATTAAATTAGTAATATTTTGTGTTTTCTTAAGTTGTTACTATGAATTCAAACATCACTAAAGTCAATCATTATAGAGCTAATAAACGATTTCTATTTATCTGACAATGAGTTTCGAGTTTTGACTTAATAAATAAATTATTTTCTTTGTACCAAAGATAAAAATAGAATGCACCCATCAACAGAACATTTGTGATTCTTGTAAATTATGTGTTTTCTTTTCAAGTGACGGAAAAAAATAAAAGAAACAACAAGTATGGGAGTACCTATAGAACAACGTCAGCCGTGTAATCGATAGGTGCTGTGATAACAACCGTTTTCTTATTGGCTGGCATGAGTTGTGGAATACGCACCTCCTCAGGATGCTGTCCTATATACTCCAGCCTCGCTGCAGTAAACATTTTCGAACACTTATCCTTAGCCTCTTTGAAAGCGTTCCAATCCTCAACCTTTGCAGAACTCTTAGCAGTTGTCAACATCTCGTCCTTCTTCTTCATCTCGGCCTTGATCTGTTCAGTGACCCACGGCTTTGTTAAATCAAAAGTCTTGTATTTGTTCTTCTTGGGTTTCTTCTGAACGCGGCCTTCTTGAACTCGGCGCATTTTGGGTTGAGGTGGACCACCGCGGAATCCGCCTCGTGGAGGTCTAGGACCTGGACCCATCATTGGGGGAGGGGGCATCATTGGACGCATCATGTGTGGTGGAGGGGGGCGCATATGTGGAGGTGGTGGTCTCATACCGGGTGGTGGAGGTCTCATACCTAGAAATACAAAATTACAAATTAAAGATTCATTTAAAATTAGAGTTAAATAAAGGATTATTTATTTACTGTATTGCATTTTACAATTTTTTATAATTATTTGTATTTATTAAAAATAAATTTATCGGAATTATTTAAGACGAAATTAAACTTACAACACATACGTTGAATGGAATAGTTTTATACCTGGAAATATTTCTAGATGAAACTTCACGAGCTCTCATCATGCATGGCAAGCGCATAAAAAGTTATGTAAATGGGTAATACTGACATGGATGATGGATGTAATACTGACATAAGAGATATACCTATACCACAATAACTAAGTCTTTAATTACTTGCAGAATGCTGAGTGTAAAAAGGCTCAATTTGGCATATTCGTGCATTGTAAGGTAAATGCTGCCAAGACTTCATTGCACTAAGTAGAGGAGGGGACATCCACAACAATAAGAGTAAGATATACAAATATGTAGGCAGAGAGGAAAAAAAAATGAGAATACAGACTAAAATAATGTTGTAACAATAATCCATTGGGTAGAGGTACTAAAGAGCAGAATGTTACAGAAATACTATTTTGAGCAGCAATGCGATGTGAAGTAATGAATCGACAGTACAGTATTAGAATCTATAAAACATAAAGTGGCACAGAGAAGACAAAGGAAGGGACAAAGTGAGAGTCTTGGTGTCAAATACTAGTTACTTTGAATCCATTAGTACATATACAAGTATGTTCCAAGCATAGATACATTCCATTAAAAGATGTGAATGGTTCAACTTAAATATTGCAAGAAGCACTAATCTCATATAACATCAGATCAAAAATAGTTTGGAACATTGTCTGGAAGCTAAACAAGCGTAAAAAAGACAATATGGCTCTATCATGGATGCCAGGATACTTTGGTATAGATATAATTGAAGAAGTCTTACAAATAACGAATCTTTGAGATGTGGAACACTTTTGCAGTGTGGAAACAAAAACCATGAAAGGTTAAAAAAACAAATTAGAAAATCTGAAAGAAGCTTCACAGCATGTAGTTTCTGTAGTTCAGCAGAGGAAACTTTTATGCATCTTCTAAAAAGCTGAGAGCGTAAATCAATATACCAATTCGCAAAAGCTGTCGGAAATACTTCAATATTTTTAATGCATTCTTCATAAGAGAAAATATTTATTAGTAAGTTTTACATAAATTAAATTATATTGAATGGTATTATTTTTAAATAATTCTAGTTTTGTTTCTAATGATGATAATATATGTTATAATAGTGATGATTTATCACTATTATGACATCATTTGAAACAAAACTAGAATTATTTAAATTCTCGCGAGATTCCTGATTAATTTAAAATATTTGTTCAATTTTATTTTCAATCAATTCCATGAGCCGCCATTCTATGTTGATTATCTGACTAAATTAAATAATGAGTTTAATGAAAGATTTAATCAAGTTGACGACTTCGATCGATTTACTTTTCTTTCAAAATCCTATGATTAATGTTGACATTACTACTTTAAGTATTGAATTAAATGGATTTTAAGGAACAAATTTAGAAAATTTAGAACTGTAAATTGTAGAATAGCAAAATGAAGTCGTTTTTAAAGTTATTAAGATATTTTAGATTATTTAGAGAAGATATTTTGGAAATCATTTGACCCATGTAAATATCCAATATTAAAAAAAATGTGCGCTGAAGCTAACTTTTTTTTAGGATCGAGTTTCTTAAGTGAAGCCACACTTACTTCAATGCAATTTATCAAAAATAAGTTTAGTTCACGTCTTACAGATGAAAATTTGAATGACGAAGAAGTATCAAATTACTGTAATAATTTTGAAAAAAATATGTCAAGAAATTAAAGATGTAATAAATGTGAGATCAATAAAACTGTTATTACATTTTTTGAATTATTATTTACCTTCTAAAATAAAACCAAAAAATCAAATTAAAATTGAAAATTACAAAAATAATCTTACGAAAGCATAATTACTAATTTAAAAAAACTTAACAAGAAACATATATGATAATTACATGTGCCCACCTAATGTTCATGAAATTTATAATTGCGACCCTGCTATATAGCAAGATCACCTAATGCTACATAGGAAGATCACCCAATGCTATATAGCAGGGGTCTCCAAACTACGGCCCGAGGGCCACATCCGGCCCGCGGACAGATTTTGTCCGGCCCGCGGAGAGCTAGCATACTTGAAAACTCCTTTTAGAGAACAAATTAATATTTAGCAAAAGAACAGCAAATTAAATTTAGTTTACTGAAGTATTCTAATTTTATGTTGAATAATTATTAATATGACATCTACATTTATATGGTCATGGGCTAACTACTCATAACATTGTTGTAGGCTTATTGTTATTGTTTTTGTGATAAGTTGAATAAAGAAACACAGAATTGTAATGAGTAAAGACATGTATAATATGCAGAAAATTTAACTTCAGTATATAATAACTAACAAATTATTGAAATGAATCCAACTAACATTTTATACATTTTAAATAAAAACATAACTTATAACAAGCATAATGACATATGAAATACTAATGAGATTTATGTAATTGAGATTTTCCACTGTCAATAGTTTGTAGTTGTAGACTAATTTTACTTGTACCAATTATTAAGAGATTTAAGATGCTCATCAGTTAATTTAGATCTGTAAACATTTTTTGTGTACTTCATTTTGGAGAAGGTCTTCCACACAAATAAGTAGTACCAAAAAACAGCCCACGAGCAAATTTATGCAAATTATCAAATTGTGTCAGTGGAAAACTCTTATAAAATTCCAACAAAGATGAGTTTTGATATTTGTTCTTAATTATATCACTGCACTGTAGATCAATCATTTCCATTTGAAGTTCCGGGGCTAGGGTTTCAATGTCAATATCAAAAGGATTCTGAAAAATCTTAATTTGATTCGCAATGGCATCAAAGTCCGAGAAACGAGTATCAAAATTTATTTTCAAAGCACTCAAAGTTTCGATTGCAAAATCGATAAGAAACTCAGTCGCAGTGGTGTGGCTGAATATGTCACATGTTTTAAAATGTGAAAAACATTTACTTCGTAGTTGTGATTGAAACAGTATCAATTTCTTCCAGAATGATTTGATATTAGGGTATAAATCAGGAAGATGCTGGTTTTCTCCTTGGAATCTCAAATTCAGTTCGTTCACATGTTTTGTCAAATCAACATAGAATGCTAACTTCCACAGCCATGCGTTGTTTTGTAATTCAGTAAGAGGGCGATGCTTTTCATTCAAAAAAATTTCGATCACTGCTCGAAGTTCAAAAAAGCGCTGAAGGACTTTCCCACAACTAAGCCAACGTACGGCAGTATGATAAGGTAAGTCATTTTCTCCAATCTCTTCAATAAAAGATCTGATAAAATTAACAGTTGATATGACTAGTTTCAGAACTTCAGACATATCCAAACATTTAGTACAAAGACTGTTGATGAATGATACAATGTAAGACTAATGGTTTTGAACCACCGTCATTTTCTACAGCCTTTGACACAAGAGCGACCACTCCTTTATCTTTTCCACTCATGTTTTTGCCTCCATCAGTTGTAATACATTTCAAGTTTTTCCATCGAAGGTTCTTTTGATTAATGGCCATTTCAATTAATTAAATATCTGTACCAGTAGTTGTGCCATGAATACTATACACATCAAGAAGTTCTTCATGCACTTCATAGCTTTTATCTACTCCTCGAATATAAATCAACACCTGAGCAGTATCTGACACATCCGTTGACTCATCCAAGGCCAAAGAAAACCACTCAACATGTCCATTTTTGTCAAACAGTTGAGAGGATATATTTTCAGCTATGTTTTCTACCCTTCGAGCCACAGTGTTTGCTGACATACTGACAGTTTTTAATAAATTTACCTTTTCAGGGCACATTTATTCGGCTACTGCAATTATGCATTCTTTGATCATTACTCCATCGGTGAATGGTTTTCCACGTTTTGCAATTTCAAGAGCCACACGAAAGCTGGCACGAGTTGCAGCCTCTTGTTCAGTTTTGAGTTTTGTAAATGAAGATTGCTACGATTTCAATCCGCGCTTCATAGCTTCGAATTTTTCTGTACGCAAACTTCTTGTATATTTTGATTAATTTTGAAAATGTTTTGTTTCATAATGATGTTATATTCCTTGAGAACGGCTATGCTTTCATTGCAAATCAAACAAAGCGCCTTGTTACTGGACTCAATTACGAAATACTGAATGTTCCACTGATCTTAGAATTTTCTGCATTCACTATCAATTTTTCGCTTCTTTTCCATACTAGTAAATCACACACAAAAGCAACAATTCAAATCAAAATACTGTTACAAAGATGTCTTAAACTTAAACACGCACAAACACGTTTTAAGGAGGTACGCACTATTTTATTTCACAACAGTGTCATAGGAACTGACTTGTGGTTGCGCCACTAGCCTTCTTATATATTCCAATTACTGCCATCTAGAAGTGAGTGGAAGACACCAGAACTTTCTCGAACCAACGAGATTATTCTGTATGTGCTATTAGCGCCATCTGTTAGCAATAGAAGGTACTACCTATTTTCGCTTGTGTCCACTAGATGTCGTGTCACGTTACTCCTCATGGCTCGTACTATACGACTAATCTAGAAATTACAGATGACAGGAAAATTAATAATATGCAGTGTTGCCGTTTTGCGGACTTTAGTCCGATTTGCAGCCTTTTTGAAACGTTGCGTACTTTTTCGGACTTTTTTTTTCATCAGTGGACTATTTCACTTTTTACCACCGGCAACAATGATAATATGGTTTTGGCCCTCGGAACTTACTGGAGTAATCAGTATGGCCCTAAGGCTGGAAAGTTTGGAGACCCCTGCTACATAGGAACATCACCTGATGATATATAGGAAGATCAAATTTTTTGGTAAATAAATTATTTAAGGACCTTTGTGTAAAGTGCTCTGAATAAATATTTACATATAGTTGTGTTATTTGCTCCTAGATCAAGTTTATTTTCATCTTATTTCTTAGCCGGCAAAATCATGGTAGCAAAAAGATGTAGTGTAGGCATGACGTATATATAATAAAAATATTTTCAAAAATTCATTGAAATATCATCGATAATATTGCCCACAATTCTTGTTAACAATTACTAACGACAATGTTAAGTTGATCAGTGAAAAACTAACATCTTTAATGTTGTTATCAATTGTGAATTATCACTACATTTACGTGGTGAAGTATCACTACAATTTCATGAAGTATTCACCACAATGAGACAATGAAGTATCACCATTATTAGATATATACGGAAAAAAATCTCCGTTTTTTCTATGTATTCTTTAAAAACTTAGTCACCTAGTCTTCTCTGTCTAGTCAAAATCGAATTAAAAGTATATTTATTTTAAACTTAATAAAGACGGAACAAAGCTTGAATATATAAATATACTCAACCTTTCCGGAACTCTATAATACTAATGACAAAATTAAAAACATCTAACCCAAACACCACATGGGTTTTCAAGTAAGTGATTTACAAAATATTGTTCATGGAAGCATAGCTGTGCTGATGAGAGATAGATCTCGAAACGCGTCCACAGATGGCTATCCACTCAAGGTATCGGAAAGACATGATCTTAAAACTCAATGTTATTTTTATGGTTTTTGTTGAGTGCCACGAAGGTGGACTGAAAGCTATAGAATAACTGACAAATTTCATAAGAGATTTGTTTTTGGTAGTCCTAAAAAGACTCATTAGTATTATAGAGTTCCGGAAAGGTTGAGTATATTTATATATTCAAGCTTTGTTCCGTCTTTATTAAGTTTATCTGATTATCTATAATGTTGTATGGTTTTACCAATTCAAAATCTATATTTATTTTGTTAATAAAGTTTATATGGACTGAACATAAAACTATATAAACTGTCAATGAGGAACGTAACAAAAAAGAAACAATGATAAAGTAATGATAATAATACAGTAAAACCTCATTTTGTGCGGTGGTTAGGGACCGTATAAAAGAAATTGTACAAAAAATATTCGGAAATTTAAAGTAATAAAGGAAATTTAAACACTTACAGTAATCATAAAATATATAATCATATAAACCACTTATAAAAAACAAACCTGTACGATATAGTAACTAAAATTACCAGGACCGCATAAAAAGTCGCACTTAGAAAATATCAATTATTTACAAAATAGATGAGAAAATATTTACAAACAAATTAAATAGTGAAACTAGACAGAAGAGAACTAGAGAGAAGTTTTGAAAAAGCGCGATAAATAATTCCCTGCAACTCGTAATCCAAAACGCGCTTCTTCTTGCGACGAATTAGTTAAAAATTGCATTCATCGCTTGAGGATTAATTAATTAATTGATTTATTTTGTGGCACCGTACAGTCAGTGATCAGTTTTTGTGACGACGGGATGGTTTAATGATCAGTTGCTTGTAAACGTCACGGTAGCGAGACATGCATGATCTTAGCTCTTTTTGGAATTTCAAGCTTCTCTAGGTATTAATATCTATTTTAAGAAAATGCGTTTACAATTTTTTTAGAAATCTGGATCCCTGCATACATTTTTTCTGCTGTAATAGAATCCGGTTCTTCATAACCTATCAAATTATTGATAATTTGTTATTAATTAATCGTCCTCAATCATTTCGTGCAGATCATTTTCGCCGAAAGTATTCTTTCCATAATTCTACATCGAAAGTTTTGTGGATGCCGTCACGGCATTCATACCGCAAAAGGGTTCTGGACCTATAAAGCGATTACTAGATTCCTTGTTTGTTAGATGATTTGCTTCTTCATCTCCCTGTACAACTGTGTGTCCTAGTACTCAGTACTATCTGACAGGATAGCAATTCGTCTTTTAGTGCGATAATTCTTGTCAAGGTTAAATTGTGCATATCTTTCGATTGCATGTACCTCTGCTTGCAAGATACTTGAGTAGATTTCCATGGCTTTGAAGTACTTGGTAGATCTTTTTTCTTGGTTTCATCTTCGAACCATCTGTATACCACTTGATGGGATGGACAGAAAAAGACGAAGGACGAACTAAAAAATATTTGGAAAACTTTTGTGACGAAGACCCAATTACATCATCTGATCTGATCTGATTCGGGAAGATCGAAACTTCGAACCCGACAGCGACAGCTCTTAAAGTTACGAAGATGTTCAAAGTTCTAAAGATTCATCAGACGACTCTAACGAGGTATCAATAGATGCTGAACACATTTCCACCCCTGAAGTGACTTCCTGGAATGCGGTTCCAAATTCATTTAGACTTCGATTCAAAGTTACAACATCAAGGCTCCATATGCTATCCTGAATGGAAAAATTGGTCGTGAATCGCTTGAACTTGGAGAATTGTTTTTGCAAGTTTTTTTTCACGTAGTTTGATGATATTTATTGCCGAATTTACCAATTTCCGACTGGAAATACTGAGGAAAGCCAACAAAAAGAAAATTGATGTCCCTAATACAGATGCCGCTGAAATTATGTTTTTATTAGGAATTACGCTTGTTATGACTTACAATAGTTACTACTGTACTGTAATAGTTGCAATACTTACTAATTTAATCAACTACTGGTCAAAGAATGCACCCTTAGGAAATGAGGCTATAAAAACTGCAATTGAACGGAATCGCGCCCAACTACTTCTCTCTGAGATATACGTATTTCAATTACCCAGAACAAGGGACTGATGCTCCCTTAACATACTAAAACATACTACATTGATGAGGTGGTTTCTTGCCTGAAATATATATATATTTCAAAATTCAGAGAAGACAGTGCATTCCAGAGCATTGACGAATCAATGGCCAAATTCAAAGGCCGCTCATGTCTGAAGCAATATCTCCCTTTGAAACCCAACAAGCGTGCAATTATATGATTAGTAATTATATGTGCAGATATCTATATGATCACAATATTTTATTCCAGAAGAGACGATACTGTAGGAAAAGACACTACTACTTTAGGGGAAAAGGTTGTTAAAATAGAGCACCTTTCAGATGTTCTTAATGTTATTTGCATGTAAATTCCCGTTTGAATTCTATGGAGGTACAAATTAGTAATTGTTTTGAGCAGTGTATAATAATTTTGATTTGAAATATGAACCTCCAACGGTATTAATGAAGGATGAAAATAGTAATCTGCCCCAAAAAAATAATACAGACAATTTAAGAATCCTGGCTAATAGTCCGGTCATTTTAGACAATTGAAATAAAGAAAATTCCGACAGAGCCAAATCTTCGTAGAGACCTTAGGTTTACAACAAGGAATAAAGTGTCAAAAGTCCCCATCACTTCCATGTGAGCATAGGGACTTATTCGGGGCCCAAGGTCAAAATTTTAGGTTTTTTGGATTTTTCTCGAAAACGGTAAGTTTTATCGAAAAAGTACTTCAGAGCAAAGTTGTAGATCTTAAAATTCTCTATAAAAATGGTCCCTATGATTTTTTCTCTAAGACCCACTATTTCCCAGATATTGCGCTTGTAAGAATCATGTTCTACATAGTATGCACACATATGCCACGTATATACATATTTAGGTACTCAAGCAAGCAAAAATGCCTACTCGTGTCTCTTTTATGTATACATTATACTATTCTAAGAAAATTTACTCTAAAATGACCGCCGGTCCCTTACCGAATCCCCTCTACTTGAATAACATCTGGCCTTGAAAAACATCTGCCTATTCTTTTGTCCATGTGGTGTCGTTCACGTATACCTGCTTAAATAATTATTGTTCCTGAAAATAACGTCATAAAGGTTCGTGGAATAGGCCTACCGGGGATACCACGTTAAAAAAAACGCGCCGAGTACACTACCTCACAGGTGGTGTGGAAATGTGTGCATATTATGTAGAACGTGATTCTTACAAGCGCAATATCTGGGAAATAGTGGGTCTTAGAGAAAAAATCATAGGGACCATTTTTATAGAGAATTTTAAGATCTACAACTTTGCTCTGAGGTACTTTTTCGATAAAACTTACAGTTTTCGAGCAAAATCCAAAAAACCTAAAATTTTGACCTTGGGCCCCGAATAAGTCCCTAAGCTCACATGGAACTGATGGGGACTTTTGACACTTTATTCCTTGTGGTAAACCTAAGGTCTCTACGAAGATTTGGCTCTGTCGGAATTTTTTTTATTTGATCACTATTTTTATGTCTAAAATGACCAGACTATAAATACTTCAATAAACTCCTAAAGTGCAAAAAACCAACAGAACTCTTTAACGTAGACACCGACACTCCAATAACAACACTACCAGAAGGCATCAACCCCCCAACAATAAAAGAAGTCTACCAAGCACTGGATGAGATGAAAAATTACAAAGCAGTGGTAGAAGATCAGACCATTGCAGAGATCTGGAAGATCAGCAAAAATGGTTTTTCATCAACAGCTTGTCAACATCTAGATTCAAGAAAAGCTACCAGAACCCTGGACCACAGCCATCATCCACGCAGTACACAAATAAGCAGAAAAAATAGATCCTAACAACTACAGGAGACTCTCACTCTAAAACATAACATACAAAATCCTTTTAAGAATCATCATTATATCATCAATTAATAGAATCAGATTACAACTTGAGAAGGAACTAGGAGAATACCAAGGAGGTTTCAGACCCTGGAGGAGCTGTCCTGACTAGATCATGACACTAGAATAGGAAAACCATATTTTTTTCAAGTCTATACTTATAATACATACCATTTACCAATTTTCATTTTTTTCAATTTTTTCATCGTGAGGTTAAGACCCTGTGTTGACTAAATTGATGATAACTAAGGAACTAGTGTTTAGATTTAGATGATATTTGGTGGAGTTAAAGCTGCAACTACGGGGAATAAGATTACTAAATATAAGTGGACTAGATCAATTAGTTTCTGAGTTATTAAAGCTTGAATTTGCAAGTCTAAATGGCAAGTTTTGATTAGAAGTGTCTTGACTAAATAGATGATAACTAAGAAACTAGTGTTTAGATTACGGGGAATAAGATTACTAAATATAAGTGGACTAGATCAATTAGTTTCCGAGTTATTAAAGCTTGAATTGGCAAGTCTAAATAGCAAATTTGGATTAGAAAAGTGTGTGGACTAAATTGATGATAACTAAGGAACTAGTGGTTAGATTTAGATGAAATTTGGTGGAGTTAAAGCTGAAACTACGGGGAAGCTGAATCTACTAAATATAAGTGGACTAGATCAATTAGTTAAAGCTTGAATGTGCAAGTCTAAATGGCAAGTTTTGATTAGAAAAGTGTGTTGACTAAATTGATGATAACTAAGGAACTAGTGGTTAGATTTAGATGAAATTTGGTGGAATTAAAGCTGAAACTACGGGGAATAAGATTACTAACTATAAGTGGACCAGATCAATTAGTTTCCGAGTTATTAAAGCTTGAATTGGCAAGTCTAAATGGCAAGTTTTGATTAAAAAAGTGTGTTGACTAAATTGATGATAACTAAGGAACTAGTGTTTAGATTTAGATGAAATTTGGTGGAGTTAAAGCTGAAACTACTGGGAATAAGACTACTATATATAAGTAGACTCGATCAATTAGTTTCTGAGTTATTAAAGCTTGAATTGGCAAGTCTAAATGTTTTGAATGAAGTTTTGATTAGAAAAATGTGTTGACTAAATTGATGATAACTAAGGAACTAGTGGCTGAATTTAGATGAAATTTAATGGAGTTAAAGCTAAAACTATGGGGCATAAGATTACTAAATATAAGTAGACTAGATCAATTAGTTTCTGAGTTATTAAGGGACCGTCACAGTGCGAAATTTTCAAAAAATCGTTTTTTTTTTTTTGTTTTTTTTCCGTTAGTATACTGTTATAAAAATTCTCCCCAATTTTTAAATCGAAATTCGAATTATTTCGGTCGCTACAGCCTTTCTTAGAAAAAACGATTAGAGTGTCTGGCGTGTCCGTCCACCGTAGAACCGTTATTCCTATTGTCCTGTTCCTATTTCCTGTAGCAGTAAATGGGCAAAGTACATCAGTTCGCTTGCGACAGCCAGTATGGATAGACCTACGAATAAAACGCCTGAAAAATCAGTGCCGCTGGATAGAAAAGGCTCGAGGACAAACCGTCCACGACAGGAAAGAAAAAGGTCCGCTTGTACGTTCAATGAGGGATATGATCCAATACTAAAAGTACTGGAGGTAATGGAGGTCACCGTAGGGCCGGCAGCCGCGGACTTCGCTGCTAAGTACAGGGACGAGCGCATCGCAGCCGCGGAACGACGAAGCTCTCTGGACAGCAAAGAAGCCAGGACAGCTCGTAGAAAAAAACATTCTGCCGAAAATCAAGACTTTGAGGAAGCAGAAGGAATATTGTATGGACCTGGCATCGCCGATTGATCGTATGTAGGCGATTTATCTGAAAATTCCTCACTCCAAACTTTAAACGCGTTTTTCTCGGAATGGTGTTTTTCAAAACGGTGCCCACTCTCAAAGGAACACTTTTCAAGCTACCCCTTTGGAATTTTGGCTAAACATTCTTCACGTCATTCTTTATGTTGCTATGGAAGCGTTTTTTTTTTTTTTTTTTTGAAATCTTCCAATTTTTTTTTTACGAATAATTGTCGAAAAAATAGGCTGAATTCGGTACTTTTTGTAAATTTCATAAAAAAAGAAAAAGCCTCCATAGAGACATAGAGGCTTTCCTTCAGATTAATAATCTTTTTGAGATTTTTGTTTCAGATCAAACTTGCGTCCGCAATCGTGGGCACCGTACAGGACCTCGTTTTTTCAACGCCATTTTTAATATATAAAAACAATGTTAAACAATAAATATATTAATTTAAAAAAAAATCATTTTGTATTCTCCATTAGTGCTGTAATTTGTAAAAAAAAAATCAGACCGATTAGTTTAGCCTGACCATCAAAAAAAAAATCGCGAAAATCAGCTATTTTTCGGGGAGTCACACTGTGACGGTTCCTTAAAGCTGGAATTTGCAAGTCTGAATGGCAAGTTTTGATAAGAAAAGTGTGTTGACTAAATTGATGATAACTAAAGAACTAGTGGTTAGATTTAGATGAAATTTGATGTAGTTAAAGCTGAAACTACGGGGAATAAGATTACTAAATATAAGTGGACTAGATCAATTAGTTTCAGAGTTATAAAAGCTTGAATTGGCAAGTCTAAATGGCAAGTTTTGATTAGAAAAGTGTGTTGACTAAATTGATGATAACTAAGGAACTAGTGGTTAGATTTAGATGAAATTTGGTGGAATTAAAGCTGAAACTACAAGGAATAAGATTACTAACTATAAGTGGACCAGATCAATTAGTTTCCGAGTTATTAAAGCTTGAATTGGCAAGTCTAAATGGCAAGTTTTGATTAAAAAAGTGTGTTGACTAAATTGATGATAACTAAGGAACTAGTGTTTAGATTTAGATGAAATTTGATGGAGTTAAAATTGAAACTACGGGGCATAAGATTACTAAATATAAATGGACTAGATCAATTAGTTTCTGAGTTATTAAAGCTTGAATTGGCAAGTCTAAATGTTTTGAATGAAGTTTTGATTAGAAAAATGTGTTGACTAAATTGATGATAACTAAGGAACTAGTGTTTAGATTTAGATGAAATTTGGTGGAGTTAAAGCTGAAACTATGGGGAATAAGATTACTAAATATATGTGGACTAGATCAATTAGTTTCCGAGTTATTAAAGCTTGAATTGGCAAGTCTAAATGGCAAGTTTTGTTTAAAAAAGTGTGTTGACTAAATTGATGATAACTAAGGAACTAGTGTTTAGATATAGATGAAATTTGATGGAGTTAAAATTGAAACTACGGGGCATAAGATTACTAAATATAAATGGACTAGATCAATTAGTTTCTGAGTTATTAAAGCTTGAATTGGCAAGTCTAAATGTTTTGAATGAAGTTTTGATTAGAAAAATGTGTTGACTAAATTGATGATAACTAAGGAACTAGTGATTGGATTTTGATGAAATTTGGTGGAGTTAAAGTTGAAACTACTGGGAATAAGATTACTAAATATAAGTGGACTCGATCAATTAGTTTCTGAGTTATTAAAGCTTGAATTGGCAAGTCTAAATGGTAAATTTTGATTAGAAAATTGTGTTGACTAAATTGATGATAACTAAGGAGCTAGTGGTTAGATTTAGATGAAATTTGGCGGAGTTAAAGCTGAAACTACTGGGAATAAGACTACTATATATAAGTAGACTCGATCAATTAGTTTCTGAGTTATTAAAGCTTGAATTGGCAAGTCTAAATGGTAAGTTTTGATTAGAAAAGTGTGTTGACTAAATTGATGATAACTAAGGAACTAGTGGTTAGATTTAGATGAAATTTTGGTGGAGTTAAAGCTGAAACTACAAGGAATAAGACTACTAAATATATGTGGTAACTACCCTTAAAAAAATGGGTGACAATGACATTTCACATTCCAGAATATATTATTTTTCATTACTTAAATATTGAATTGGTAAAACCATACAACATTATAGATAATCAGATAAACTTAATAAAGACGGAACAAAGCTTGAATATATAAATATACTCAACCTTTCCGGAACTCTATAATACTAATGAGTCTTTTTAGGACTACCAAAAACAAATCTTGTATGAAATTTTTCAGTTATTCTATAGCTTTCAGTCCACCTTCGTGGCACTCAACAAAAACCATAAAAATAACATTGATTTTTAAGTGTGTGATTTACAAAATATTGTTCATGGAAGCAAAGCTGTGCTGATGAGAGATAAATCTCGAAACGCGTCCACAGATGGCTATCCACTCAAGGTATCGGAAAGACATGATCTTAAAAATCAATGTTATTTTTATGGTTTTTGTTGAGTGCCACGAAGGTGGACTGAAAGCTATAGAATAACTGACAAATTTCATACGAGATTTGTTTTTGGTAGTCCAAAAAAGACTCATTAGTATTATAAAGTTCCGGAAAGGTTGAGTATATTTATATATTCAAGCTTTGTTCCGTCTTTATTAAGTTTACTTAAATATTGGTTAAATCAGTTTATGCTAATGACAAAAATAAATAACAAATATATAATAAGCAAAAGCTGGCCAAGTGGGAGTTGTGACTCGTGCACCGAGGGTTTTGTACAAACTTGTGAGTAAGGTATCTTTAGGAGGACCTAACTGTATGCAACCCATATGCTGCTCGTGCCTGACAATACCACGCAACACATTAGTGTATTTTCATAAGTTTCTAATAGTAAATTCGCATTTTTCTTGTAATTAAACTACATATTTACGGTTTTCAGATTTTTCCCTTTACATGTGCTGTAAGACACCGCTTCTTGCCAAATTTCATGATTCTAGGTCAACAGGAAATACTCTATAGGTTTTGATTCCCTTGTGAAATTACAAAATATGCAACATAAATGGTCATATCTTTTGATCAAGTTGACTTACAAGTTTGATTTTTTCACAGCTGAAAGAGACCGCAGACCCGAGTATATGATACAAATTTCAAATTGTTACCTTTACACGTTCCTGAGAAAAATGGTCTTGACAGACAGACAGATGGACAGACAGACAGACAACAAAGTGATCCTATAATATGTTTTCAGTACAGAACCCTATTGATCTACTACAGGTGAATCTCTTAATTATGTGAAGTTATTTATTAGAGTCTGCGATACCGGGACATTAATTGACAAATTCCATGAGTTCTACTGTTGTCATTTAACCTTTATCAGACGAATGTTACATATATGTAACATTTAAAATACATTACTTAACATTTAAAATACGTTTACTATCAATCAGAAAATCAGTACGATAAAGCAATGTGAAATGAAACTTATCGGAAATTTATTATAAATAGAGGCAGTAATAGTATTTCGTATATATTTTCAATGATTGAGAAATGGTAAATTAAACAATATTTGTTTGTTATTTATAAATAATACTAATATTTACAACATATTTTAAAGAATATTTTAAAATTTAAAGAATTTAAAGAATATTTTAAAGATTGACTATTAATATTACCTGGTGGTGGTCCTCGGGGGCCCATTCTGTGTGGCGGTCTTCCACCTCGCATAGGCGGCGGAGGTCTCATACCAAGTGGAGGCCCCATTGGCCGCATCGGTGGAGGCATTCGATGAAACATAGGTCTAGGTCTCATGTTTTGTTGTTGGTATGGTAATGGCGGATGGTTATAGGGAGCACGCCGTTGATTCCTCCGACCTTTGCCGCCTCCGCTTTTCTGTTTCACGAATTTCTGTTTGTTTTGGTTGTTCTCTATGGCCGCGCCCATTTGAGAACGTTTTAATGGGAATTCGGGTCGTTTTTCAAGTGGCTGTTTATAAAGACTTATTTTTGGGACGAAGGTTTCGCGACACAAGGGAAACGACGCTGTTTTTATGTAGTGACGCAGTACTACCAACTTTGAAATGTTTTTTAACACTAGGCAGAAATTAAATCATGTTTGGAAGTTCAAAGATTTTACAGTTAAAATCTGACAGAGAATTAAAAACTTATGAACGCTTTATTTATTGATATAATTTCTGATTTTCGATGCTAATTGTTAATAACTATTTAAGAAGCAACTTCACTTAGTCAATAAATTACCCGTGTGTAGTGACGCAGCAATGCCAACTTTGAAATGCTTTTTAACACTAGGCAGAAGTTAAATCATGTTTGGAAGGTCAAGGGTTTTACAGTTAAAATCTGACAGGGAATTAAAGACTTATGAACGCTTTATTTATTGATATAATATTTGATTTCCAATGCTAATTGTTATTAACTATTTATGAAACAACTTCACTTAGTTAATAAATTACCAGTGTGTAGTGACGCAGTGCTACCAACTTTAAAACGCTTTTTAATCGCTAGGTAGAAGTTTAATCATGTTTGGAAGTTCAAGGGTTTTACAGTTCAAATTTTTAAAATCCGACAGGGATTAAAAACTTGTGAACGCTTTATTTATTGATATAATTTCTGATATTCGATGCTAATTGTTATTAACAATTTATGAAACAAATTCACAAATTACACTAAACAATTTATAAGACCAATTAAAAATTGCATTCATTAAATAATTCAGATGATGTATTAATAATCACCATCATATTGTTTTAACAGTTTTTGCGAAGTTATGTTATATTATTAATACAAATTTATCTTACTGCAACCAGACATACAAGAAATATGTCAAACACTGCATAAAAAGTTGCCTTAAATGTCAAAAAATCCAGAATTACACGTTTGTTAAAAAATATAAAGCCTTAATCCTTTCCCCTTCCCAATTATCTAATTCGATTTATCTTAATTTACTTGCAATAAAGTACATGTTTCGAATGTGATTAACAAATGTGCGTTTGTGTGTTGTGCCTAAGGTTGCCTTAAACTTTCACACGTCAATTCAACAAAAAACTTTTCCAAATTCCCAGTGCACTTTTACGCGATGGTTCGCACAGCCTTCGCCAAACGAAACCTCTTAGAATATCTAGAATCGATAGCAGATACCAAAACATGCACCATAGGCTTAATTTTAGGTCAGGTAAGTTTAACCTAAAAAAATCTGCAAACATATGTTTACAAAGTTGATTTGTTTTCTAGTCGTTGGAGAGGAAAGATTTTATTATACATTTGACTAAAACTGTGCCTGGATTCACGCAAAAAACTGCAGTGGAAGTCTACAATAATGTTGCGGAGATATCCGAAAGCTCTGTTGCTGAACATGCCAAACATACCACGAGGATGTTACCAGGGGCTGTATTTGTTTTAGGAATTTTTCTTATAACCGAAGAAAATATCCTGAACCCCCTTTCGGTTAAAGTTAAAGGGATTCTGAGTCAGATCCAAAAATACTTGGGCAAAAACGTGTTGCTGTTTGGAAACAGCGCAGTGAATGTTGACAAGCTCATATTGAAATATTCCCCAAGCACGCAAACCTATTCAGGGTTAAGTTACAATGTTGAGACTGGAACTACGATGCCCGTGGATTTTAAGTTTGAAGATAAAGACTTGAATTGGTTACATTTGGAGTGCAATTACGAGATTAACGAGAGTGTTTTGATTACAGATAGGAACTTATCTATTAAGGAGCAACTAAAAGTATTTTAATTCGAATGTAATTTTTCAAATTTGATTTTGAATTTTGTTTCTAGAATATCGTTAAGAAAGTTGATACGTGTTTATCAACTGCCATATTTCTGTTCAACGGGGAAGTTATTAATAACGACGAGACGTTGGCAACTTTAACCAAGAGTAAATCAAAGTTTAATATGAATCAACATGGGTCACCAAATGTTACTATTCTTCAATCAATGGTAAAAATAACTTATAGCAAGACGTTTAACAATAAGGAGTTTACTAATTTTGGTACTTACGTATTAACGCCACCACCGCTACAGTTTTAAATGCCGCCAATCTACATCTAAAATTTTTATGATGAATCATATCTCTTGATCCAATATAGGTCAATGTGGCAAGGACCGTTGGTTTAACCCCGGTTAGATTAGGTTGCTCGCCAACATACGCAAACCTAAGACAACATACGCGCAATAACGTGAACTCTCGATTCAATATATAGCGGTGGTGGCGTTAATACGTAAGTACCCTAATTTAGATTAGAGATTAATATTTTAAATTTTGATAAATCTTCTGTTTAAATTATTATATTTAGAACTTTTATTATAATTATTGTCATTTGGGGAAGCTCTACCAGCTTGCGTGTGAGACTCTCACTTACTAAACCCCCTCTTCCACTTGGGTTTAGTATGCGCCACCCTGGTATGGTATTGCTCGCGCATTCCTTCAGGGTTTTGGCTACGCACCCTGTTTTAACACATCATCGTCAATGACACAACACGCATTTGCCTGTCATCTACAGTAAGTGTAGTGAATGGGTTTCACTTTTTCACTCAGGACCAATTTTAAAAGCAAATCATTTTGTAATAAAACACATGAGATCGCAAAAATATGTACTTTGATACACATAGATTCATTTTAAACTCAAAATTTGAGGAGTTTTGGCCCCATTCGACAAAAGGCTTTAATTAGAAACACAATTTAAAAACAAAGTTAATTTCACAAAATGTAACTGTAAGATACGTTGCTATATAGTTAGTCTAGTTCTCAAGCCGTGACTAATTAATCTCAGGTTTTGAATTGGGATAATTCAAGATCAAAGTTTTTTGGAGCAGTTGCATTAATTTTTCACTTACTCTAGGCTAGTTTACGTATACTTATATCTGGATAACGCAGCCTTAAAATGAGACTAGTTAGACGGTCCAATTCCAATTTTTTTTTTTTTTTTGTGTGGGTGTTGTTTGGCTGCAAAGCCTTTCTGCACTGCGACCAACTTGATATATTGTGCTTGACCCTACTACAATTACTCCCCCAAGAATTGAACTTCGTGAACGAAGTCTAAGATATTCCTGAGAGGCTTGCTACTCAGAGCTCCAAGGTGGTCAATCTTGCGACCCCGAAGTGGGCAAGCCTTACGTGTTCTAGCGCTACACGTTCAGCGGTTTCTTCATCTGGTCCGCATAATTTACAGGCAACTTCCTCTGCCTTTCCCATTTTGTGTGGGTGACATCTCACCGGACAATGTCCTGTGAGTATAGCTACCAAAGTTCTGATTTCTCTTCTAGAGAAGCTTAGCATCTGCTGCGTTATTGCGGCAGAATAGTTTATGAGCATTTTGTCCTGGCATGTTCTTCCAGTGGGTTTGCTTTTTGCTCTTGTCATTTCTTAGCCCGCTGCCTTAAGTGGGCCATTGTAAGTCGGCTCCGGGCCCAAGAAGGGAGCCTCAGCGTCGCCCATTTAATTCCCATATATGCCCTGGTGACCCGGTGACCACATTAGCGTGAGTCTGTTACCTTTCACCAGTTGCTTCAGGGTTTGTTTACAGTTCCAGGTTAACTTGGAATTAAAGTTGTGGGCTTTTAAATTCCTTAGAGCTACCTGGCTGTCCGTTTGGATGTAGATTTGCATTCCTTTAAGACGTTTCTTTAGGCAGATTTGTGCTCATATTTCAATGGCTATAATTTCAGCCTGTAGTACCATGTGAGCCTGGCCCAATGCCGTGGACTCCCTGTGACTCCGGCTGTATATGCCAATTCCTGTACCCTTAGCAGTTTTTGATGTGTCGGTGTACCACATGGATGCTTTGTCTTTCAGGTTTTCGATTCTTTGAACACTGCTTTGGCGGTCCACTTCAACAGCTATGTCAAAGTCGTATTCTATAGACATTGCGTCCCAGAGAAGCTTCAAAAAATTTCTCTCCAATTGGTTCGATTATTTTCATGTGTCTCTGAAGGTGATGTACACCTTAGTCTCAGAGCACTGAGAAGACCTTCTTTTTCTACCTGTTTATGGAGTGGGAGTAGGTCCAACAGAACTTCCTTTGCTGTGGTTGGAGTAGATTGCATCGCTCCTGTTATACCCAAGCACGCAAGCCATTGAAGCTTTTGTAACATGTTTTGGGTCTATTTCCTTTGTTTTGTACCACCATACGAGTGAACTGTAGGTGATAATCGGTCTTACCACTGCTGTGTAAGACCATAGGACCATTTTGGGTTTTAGTCCCCATGTTTTCTCAAAAAGCTTAAGACAGATCCAAAAGGCCGCTGTGGCTTTTGAGAGCATTTTGTTCAGGTGCAAGTTCCAAGTGAGTTTCTTATCCAAGATTACCCCTAGATATTTCACCTCCTCGGAAAACGCTAATGTCTGACCTTCAATGCTCGGAGCTTTCAAGTTCAGCTTCCTCTTTCTGGTAAAGGAGACCATTATTGTTTTGCTCGTGTTGACACTAAGGCCCTCCTTCTTGCTCCAACAGTTGATGGTGTTAAGTGCACTCTGTGCAAGGTTCATGATTGTATTACCAAACTTAACCCTTATTATGATGGCAACATCGTCTGCATAACCAATCGCCTTATAGCAGTTCTTTGTTAGCACATCTAGATCATCAACGATCAGGCACCACAGCAGAGGCGATAACACCTCCCCCTTGTGGGCAGCCTCTCTCTGTGGTTACCGTCCTCGTTGATCCCCCCAGTTCGGCGGAAACTTTACGATTGGTCAGCATGTCTTGAATCCACTCAATGATAGGTTTTCGAAGCTGTGGCTAATTAATCTCAGGTTTCGAATTGGTATAATTCAAGATCAAAGTTTTTTGGAACAGTTGCATAAATTTTTCGATTACAAACGAACTAGTCCACTTAGTCTAGATTAGTTTGCGTATACTTATTTCTAGATAACGCAGACTCAAAATCAGACTAGTTAGACTGTTCTACTTAGTCTAGTACTCAAGCTGTGGCTGATTAATCTCAGGTTTTGAATTGGGATTATTGAAGATCAAAGTTTTTTGGAACAGTTGTATTAATTTTTCGATTACAGATGAACTAGTCCACTTAGTCTAGATTAGTTTACGTGTAGTTATATCTAAATAACGCAGACTCAAAATAAGACTAGTTAGACTGTTCTAGTTAGTCTAGTTCTCAAGCTGCGGGTGATTAATCTCAGGTTGCAAATTGGGATTATTTAAGATCAAAGTTTTTTGGAGCAGTTGCAATAATTTTTCGATTACAGAGGAACTAGTCCAATTAGTCTAGATTAGTTTACGTATACTTATATCTAGTTAACGCAGCCTTAAAATGAGACTAGTTTGACTGTTCTAGTTAGTCTAGTTCTCAAGCTGGGCTTGATTAATTTCAGGTTTAAAATTCGGATTATTCAAGATCAAAGTTTTTTGTAGCAGTTGCATTAATTTTTCGATTACAGACGAACTAGTCCACTTTTATTGCGACCCCTGGATAGAAGTTACGTGAACATTGTAATTCCCAATCAGTTCTACCAACATTTCCATAAAAGTTGAAACAAATCCTCAAATTAGTTTTTGAGAAAATTAACTTTCTAAACATTGAAATTTTCAATGTTCAATTAGATTTTCAAGATGGAACTACAATATTAAAATATTAGGAAAATTTGCTAAATATTCCGGAACAATTCATCTCTACATATAGTCATATCAGTTCATATTCCCCCTCAGAATCAGATTGTTAAGGTGCTATGTGTTTAGTATCCTGTACTACGGTGTCGAGGCTTGGACACTTACGGAGGCTATGTGTAAGAAGGTGGAGGCTTTTGAGATGTGGACTTACCGTAGAGTGCTGAGAATTTCTTGGGTGGATCGAATTACTAACGTCGAGGTCTTGCAAAGAGTCAATAAGCAAACAGAAGTTCTTAACACAATAAAGAGAAGAAAACTGGAATACCTTGGTCATGTTATCCGAAATGATAAGTACAGGTATATACAGACAATAATACAGGGTAAAATACAAGGTACGCGCAGTCCAGGCCACCGCAGAACATCATGGCTCAAGAACCTTCGCCAATGGTTTGGACAAAGTACAAGATCCCTATTTCGAAAAGCTGCAGATAAAATTCAAATAATGAAATTGGTCGTCAACGCCCTTGGAGGGCATGACACATGAAGAAGAAGAATATTCCGGAACATCTCTACAAAAATTGTCAAATTTTCAAAAACCAAAATCTCTATTTGAAGCAAATTTTGTTTCTTTGTTGATTTTAATGGACAAACTTTGCGAAATACTTTTGTTTTATGTGAAAATTAGACGAAAACGTCAAAATAATTTGCAAAAGTTGCCAAATTTTCAAAAACCAAAATCTCAATTCGAAGCAAATTTTGTTTCTTTCTTGATTTGAGTGGACAAACTTTGCGAAATACTTTTGTTTTATGTCAAAATTGAACGAAAACTTCGAAATAATTTGAAAAAATTGTCAAATTTTCAAAAACCAAAATCTCTATTTAAAGCAAATTTTGTTTTTTCGTTGATTTGAGTGGACAAACTTTGCGAAATACTTTTGTTTTATGTGAAAATTGAACGAAAACGTCAAAATAATTTGAAAAAATTGTCAAATTTTCAAAAACCAAAATCTCTATTTGATGCAAATTTTGTTTCTTTGTTGATTTTAATGGACAAACTTTGCGAAATACTTTTGTTTTATGTGAAAATTAGACGAAAACGTCAAAATAATTTGCAAAAATTGCCAAATTTTCAAAAACCAAAATCTCAATTCGAAGCAAATTTTGTTTCTTTCTTGATTTGAGTGGACAAACTTTGCGAAATACTTTTGTTTTATGTCAAAATTGAACGAAAACGTCGAAATAATTTGAAAAAATTGTCAAATTTTCAAAAACCAAAATATCTATTTAAAGCAAATTTTGTTTTTTCGTTGATTTGAGTGGACAAACTTTGCGAAATCCTTTTGTTTTTTTGTCAAAATTTGACGAAACCGTTAAAATAATTTGCAAAAATTGTCAAATTTTCAAAAACCAAAATCTCTATTTAAAGCAAATTTTGTTTTTTCGTTGATTTGAGTGGACACACTTAGCAAAATTCCTTTGATTTATATCAAAATTGAACGAAAACTTCGAAATATTTTGCAAATATTGCCAAATTTTCAAAAACCAAAATCTCCATTCAAAGCAAATTTTGTTTTTTTTGTTGATTTGAGTGGACAAACTTTGGAAAATACTTTTGTTTTGTGTCAAAATTGGACGAAAACGGTAAAATAATTTGGAAAATATTTTCCAAAACCAAAATATCTATTTAAAGCAAATTTTGTTTTTTCGTTGATTTGAGTGGACAAACTTTGCGAAATACTTTTGTTTATTTTTGTCAAAATTTGACGAAACCGTTAAAATAATTTGCAAAAATTGTCAAATTTTCAAAAACCAAAATCTCTATTTGAAGCAAATTTTGTTTCTTTGTTGATTTTAATGGACAAACTTTGCGAAATACTTTTGTTTTATGTGAAAATTAGACGAAAACGTCAAAATAATTTGCAAAAATTGCCAAATTTTCAAAAACCAAAATCTCTATTCGAAGCAAATTTTGTTTCTTTCTTGATTTGAGTGGACAAACTTTGCGAAATACTTTTGTTTTATGTCAAAATTGAACGAAAACGTCGAAATAATTTGAAAAAATTGTCAAATTTTCAAAAACCAAAATCTCTATTTGAAGCAAATTTTGTTTCTTTGTTGATTTTAATGGACAAACTTTGCGAAATACTTTTGTTTTATGTGAAAATTAGACGAAAACGTCAAAATAATTTGCAAAAATTGCCAAATTTTTAAAAACCAAAATCTCTATTCGAAGCAAATTTTAATTTTTCGTTGATTTGAGTGGACAAACTTTGCGAAATACTTTTGTTTTATGTGAAAATTAGACGAAAACGTCAAAATAATTTGCAAAAATTGCCAAATTTTCAAAAACCAAAATCTCTATTCGAAGCAAATTTTGTTTCTTTCTTGATTTGAGTGGACAAACTTTGCGAAATACTTTTGTTTTATGTCAAAATTGAACGAAAACGTCAAAATAATTTGAAAAAATTGTCAAATTTTCAAAAACCAAAATCTCTATTTAAAGCAAATTTTGTTTTTTCGTTGATTTGAGTGGACAAACTTTGCGAAATACTTTTGTTTTTTTTGTCAAAACTTGACGAAACCGTTAAAATAATTTGCAAAAATTGTCAAATTTTCAAAAACCAAAATCTCTATTTGAAGCAAATTTTGTTTCTTTCTTGATTTGAGTGGACAAACTTTGCGAAATACTTTTGTTTTATGTGAAAATTAGACGAAAACGTCAAAATAATTTGCAAAAATTGTCAAATTTTCAAAAACCAAAATCTCTATTCGAAGCAAATTTTGTTTCTTTCTTGATTTGAGTGGACAAACTTTGCGAAATACTTTTGTTTTATGTCAAAATTGAACGAAAACTTCGAAATAATTTGAAAAAATTGTCAAATTTTCAAAAACCATAAATCTCTATTTAAAGCAAATTTTGTTTTTTCGTTGATTTGAGTGGACACACTTTGCAAAATTCCTTTGATTTATATCAAAATTGAACGAAAACTTCGAAATATTTTGCAAATATTGCCAAATTTTCAAAAACCAAAATCTCCATTCAAAGCAAATTTTGTTTTTTTTGTTGATTTGAGTGGACAAACTTTGGGAAATACTTGTGTTTTGTGTCAAAATTGGACGAAAACGGTAAAATAATTTGCAAAATATTTTCCAAAACCAAAATCTCTATTTGAAGCAAATTTTGTTTTTCGTTGATTTGAGTGGACAAATTTTGCGAAATACTTTTGTTTTATGTCAAAATTGGACGAAAACGTCAAAATAATTTGCAAAAATTGCCAAATTTTCAAAAACCAAAATCTCTATTCGAAGCAAATTTTGTTTCTTTCTTGATTTGAGTGGACAAACTTTGCGAAATACTTTTGTTTTATGTCAAAATTGAACAAAAACGTCGAAATAATTTGAAAAAATTGTCAAATTTTCAAAAACCAAAATCTCTATTTGAAGCAAATTTTGTTTCTTTCTTGATTTGAATGGACAAACTTTGCGAAATACTTTTGTTTTATGTCAAAATTGAACGAAAACGGCGAAATAATTTGAAAAAATTGTCAAATTTTCAAAAACCAAAATCTCTATTTGAAGCAAATTTTGTTTCTTTGTTGATTTTAATGGACAAACTTTGCGAAATACTTTTGTTTTATGTGAAAATTAGACGAAAACGTCAAAATAATTTGCAAAAATTGCCAAATGTTCAAAAACCAAAATCTCTATTTAAAGCAAATTTTGTTTCTTTCTTGATTTGAATGGACAAACTTTGCGAAATACTTTTGTTTTATCTCAAAATTGGACGAAAAAAACAAAATAATTTGAAAAAATTGTCAAATTTTCAAAAACCAAAATCTCTATTTAAAGCAAATTTTGTTTTTTCGTTGATTTGAGTGGACAAACTTTGCGAAATCCTTTTGTTTTTTTGTCAAAATTTGACGAAACCGTTAAAATAATTTGCAAATATTGCCAAATTTTCAAAAACCAAAATCTCCATTCAAAGCAAATTTTGTTTTTTTGTTGATTTGAGTGGACACACTATGTTTGGGTGGACACACATCCTAGTCTTGTCTGTCCTAGTCTTGTATATCCCAGTCTTGTCTGTTCTAATCTTGTATATCCTAGTGTTGTCTGTTCGAGTCTTGTATGTCTTAGTTTTGTCTATCCCAGTCTTGTATGTCCTATTCTTGAATATCTTGTTTGTACTAGTCTTGTCTGTTCTAGTCTTGTGTGTCCTAGTCTTGTGTGTCCTAGTTTTGTCTGTCCTAGTCTTGTATATCCCAGTACTGTCTGTCCTAGTCTTGCCTGTCTAGTCTTGTCCGTGTAAACTTGTCTATCTAGTCTTGTCTTGTCTGAAACCAATTCAAATTGAAATAACTTCATGTTGTGACAACTTCATATTGCAAAAACTTCATTTCAAAGTGACTTCATCGAAACAATCTATCTAGTTTCAACTACGAGAAGAAATTTTTACACCTCAAATCCTCATTTCATCTTCTAATTCACGTTGAAACAACTTCATGTTGCAACAATTTCATGTTGGAACAACTTCATGTTGCCACAACTCTTGTTACGGCTTCGACTTGCGACAACTTCAAGTTGCAACAACTTCATATTGAACTTGAATTAGGCTATTAATCAATTTATTTAATTGAACTGCTATAGCAGACAACTTCATGTTGAAACAACTTTATGTTGCGACAACTCTTGTTACGGCTTCAAATTGCGACAACTTTAAGTTGCAACAACTTCATATTGAACTTGGAGTAGGCTATTAATTAATTTATTTAATTGAACTGCTATAGCAGACAACTTCATGTTGAAACAACTTTATGTTGCGACAACTCTTGTTATGGCTTCAAATTACCACAACTTCAAGTTACAACAACTTCATATCGAACTTGGATTAGGCTTTTAATTAATTTATTTAATTGAACTGCTATAGCAGACAAATTCATGTTGAAACAACTTTATGTTGCGACAACTCTTGTTACGGCTTCAAATTGCGACAACTTCAAGTTGCAACAACTTCATATTGAACTTGAATCAGGCTATCAATTAATGTATTTAATTGAACTGCTATAGCAGACAACTTCATGTTAAAAACAACTTTATGTTGCGACAACTCTTGTTACGGCTTCAAATTGCGACAACTTCAAGTTGCAACAACTTCATATTGAACTTGGAGTAGGCTATTAATCAATTTATTTAATTGAACTGCTATAGCAGACAACTTCATGTTGAAACAACTTTATGTTGCGACAACTCTTGTTATGGCTTCAAATTACCACAACTTCAAGTTACAACAACTTCATATCGAACTTGGATTGGGCTTTTAATTAATTTATTTAATTGAACTGCTATAGCAGACAACTTCATGTTGAAACAACTTTATGTTGCGACAACTCTTGTTACGGCTTCAAATTGCGACAACTTTAAGTTGCAACAACTTCATATTGAACTTGGAGTAGGCTATTAATTAATTTATTTAATTGAACTGCTATAGCAGACAACTTCATGTTGAAACAACTTTATGTTGCGACAACTCTTGTTACGGCTTCAAATTGCGACAACTTCAAGTTGCAACAACTTCATATTGAACTTGAATCAGGCTATCAATTAATGTATTTAATTGAACTGCTATAGCAGACAACTTCATGTTAAAAACAACTTTATGTTGCGACAACTCTTGTTACGGCTTCAAATTGCGACAACTTTAAGTTGCAACAACTTCATATTGAACTTGGAGTAGGCTATTAATTAATTTATTTAATTGAACTGCTATAGCAGACAAATTCATGTTGAAACAACTTTATGTTGCGACAACTCTTGTTACGGCTTCAAATTGCGACAACTTCAAGTTGCAACAACTTCATATTGAACTTGAATCAGGCTATCAATTAATGTATTTAATTGAGCTGCTATAGCAGACAACTTCATGTTAAAAACAACTTTATGTTGCGACAACTCTTGTTACGGCTTCAAATTGCGACAACTTCAAGTTGCAACAACTTCATATTGAACTTGAATCAGGCTATCAATTAATTTATTTAATTGAACTGCTATAGCAGACAAATTCATGTTGAAACAACTTTATGTTGCGACAACTCTTGTTACGGCTTCAAATTGCGACAACTTCAAGTTGCAACAACTTCATATTGAACTTGAATCAGGCTATCAATTAATTTATTTAATGGAACTGCTATAGCAGACAACTTCATGTTGAAACAACTTTATGTTGCGACAAATCTAGTTACGGCTTCGAATTGCGACAACTTCAAGTTGCAACAACTTCTTATTGAATTTGAATTAGGCTATTTCTTCTTCTTATTGTGCCATATCCTCAGTGGACGTTGGCGATCAATATGGCCCATCGGATTCGATCCACAGCCGATCTGAACAAGTCAACCGATGTTCTTCCGGTCCATTGTCGCAGATTCTTCAACCAGGAGATCCGTCGTCTTCCCTGTGACCTCTTCCCCTCGATTTTTCCCTGCATGATGAGTTGAAGTAGCCTATATCTGTTGCTGTTTCTCATGATATGGCCAAAGTATGACAGTTTTCTGTGTTTGACTGTTGTGAGCAGTTCTCTGTCCTTCTGCATGCGTAGGAGTATGGTTTCGTTGCTAACATGGTGGGTCCAGGAAACGCGAAGCATTCGACGATAGCACCATGCTTCGAAGGCCTCCAGTCGCTTACTAGTTGCCTCGGAGAGTGTCCATGCCTCCACTCCATACAAAAGCTTAGAGAAGACGTAGCATCTAAGTATGCGTGTTCGAAGATGGATGTTCAAGCGCATGTTACACAAAACATTCTTCATTTGATTAAATGTAGAACGTGCCTTCTCTATGTTGATCTTTACTTCACGACTATGATCCCATTGGTCATTGAGGTTTACACCCAAGTACGATATTGATGGTACTCTCTGTAGTTGGGCCCCATTTACCAGGAATTGGGCATTAGACGCATTTTTGCTGACGATTAGAATTTTTGTCTTTGCCACATTCAATCGCATATTAAGTGGTTCGCATGCCTCTACTACTTTATCAATCAGTCTCTGTAGTCCTTCGGCACTGTCGGCAATTAGTACAGAGTCGTCTGCATACCTTAAGTTATTAATTATTTCCCCGTTTATCTTTATCCCAATCTGTTCTTCTTCGAGTGCATTCTTAAAAAGGTTTTCTGCGTATCGGTTATTAATTAATTTAAGCTATTGCGGTTATTAATTAGGCTATTAATTAATTTATTTAATTGAACTGCTATAGCAGTCCATAGCAGCGAAAGGGTTAAAGAAAATTAAGTTTAAATTATTATTATTATTATTATCCTCGGATTGCACCCAAAGTAGATGGCGCTAAGTTTTCATGGTTTTCAAATCTTTTTCTTTTTCTTGGCCCAGATTTCCCGCATTTTCTGTGAGTGTGCCTGTTTTCTTGCTTCGGTCCAGGAGGTTCCAGTCTTTTTCTTGGTCTCCTTCTTCACTTCCCACTGGTGTATTTGATGTCTGAGAGTCGTTCTGTCCTGAGTATCTGTGATGTTTGCTGCTTCTAGGTCTTGTGTTACTTGTTTCATCCACTTGGTACTGACTTTACGTTTCTGTAGGAAGTTCAGCATCTGTTTAGTTAGTCTGGTCTCCGGGAGTCTTGAGATGTGTCCGTAGAATCTAAGTCTGCGTTTTCTGATGTCGTTCTCTATGTTAGACAGTTTTTCCGTGGTTTCTATTGATTGTAGTCTATATCCTTCATCTGTGAGTTTTGGTCCAATAATTTTTCTGATGATTCGCCTTTCTTCTTTCTTCAGGGCTTCCATGTCACCTTTATTCGAGGCTATAGTTTCTGATGCGTATAGTATGGCGGGTTTGACGACTGTATTGTAATGTCTGATTTTTGTTTGGATGCCAAGGTTCTTCTTGTTGTAGATGTTTGCAGTCATGCCGTAGCCTTTTCTTACTTTCTCTATCCTTGTCTTTTGAGTTTCTTTCTCAATTCCTGTATGTTGTATGATTTCTCCTAGGTATTTGAATTTTGTAACTCTGTTTACTGTTCCGTATTTCGTCTGTAATTCTTGTTTGTCGTTTTTGTTTGTTGACATGTACTCAGTTTTCTCGAACGATATTTGTAGTCCAACTTTTTCAGCGCACTTTTTGAGGGTTTCTACCTGTTGGATCGCTTGTTCCTCAGTGTCTGCTAGAACTGCAAGGTCATCTGCGAATGCTAGGCATTTAAAGGTGATACCGCTTCTGCCTAGAGTGGTGGGTGTTGTGTTCCATTCTCTAATTACTTTGTCTAAAATGAGGTTGAACAGGAGTGGGGAGAGGCCGTCACCTTGTCTGACTCCTGTTTCAATTTTGAAAGGTTTTGAAATTTCTCCCATGAATTTCACTTTGGAGTATGTATCTGTGAGTGTTGCCTTTACTAGGTTCAGTGTTTTTGTGTCCAGTCCGAGTTCGTTTAGCGTGTTGAAGAGTGATGTCCGGTCTACTGAGTCGTACGCCTTTTTGAAGTCAACAAATGTGCAGACCGTGGGTTTGTTGCTGAGTGTTCTAATTCTTAGGCAGCTTTTGAGATTGAATATTTGTTCTACGCAAGATCTGCGAGGCCTGAAGCCCGCTTGGTACTCGCCTATTTTGCCTTCAAGTTGTGTCTGAACTCGTTCTTGTAAGCATGCGGAGAAAATTTTGTATGTTACTTGAAATATTGAAATAAAAAAAAAAAGTTTAAATATTTTAATGTTTACAAATTTGATTTTTATGGTGGAATTTACAAAAAACTGCAATATTTGCTAAGATATATATTAAAATATTGGGGAAATTTGGTAAATATTCCGCAACAGTTCTGCCAACATCTCTACAAAATTTGAAACAAATCCTCAAATTAGTTTTTAAGAAAATTCAAATTTACAAAAAACTGCAGTATTTTCTGAAATAGATGGGAAAACTTGCTAAATATTCCGGAACAGTTCTACCAAGATCTCCACAAAATTTTAATTAAATCCCCAACTTGGTTTTTGAGAAAATTAAGTTTGAAAATATCAATTTTTTTTAAATTTCCTCATATTGACATTTCACTATTTATTGCTACCCAATACATACACACGAAATGTTGATGAAACATAAACATGTTGATGAAACTTAAATTTTTGACGAATTCGAAGACCCAAAAAAATTATCTTTCGACCCATGGTTTGCGCACCGCTGCCATATACAAACACTTTTGCCTAATCCGCAGATTTGTTAAGTTCTTTGTCAAGTAAAATCCAGGTACTTTGCAAATTGCGACAAAGACGTGGTAATCTAATTTTAATTTTTAAATTAATATTTTGCAAACCCAATAAAACGATTACACGTTAACTTTCAACAAAAATAAGTTTTCAGTTTGAAATCGCAAAATAAAAAAATTGTCTACTTACGTACTAACGCCACCACAGCTACAGATTTGGTTAGATTAGGTTATAATGGAGCAGATAAATCCAGACCACATATCGCGCATAAGTACCAAAATTTGTTTTTGCCATAAACTTAATTCGCAAATTTGTTGTTCTTTGCCATGTAAAAAGTATTTTCCAAATTGCGACAAACACTTGTATCACGAGTTTGTTGCTATTTGGAAACGTTTACGTTTAATCATTTCATTGGGTTTGAAAAATAATAATTTAAAGATCTAAATTGGATTACCACGTGGTTTTTCAAGTTTAATCCTTAAATTAATATTTTGCAAACCCAATTGAAGCGATTAAACGTAAATCTCAACAATAATTGGAAAAACCATTTTCGAAAGAAATTTGAAGAAAAAAACGACCAGCAAAAATTTAAAACACCAAAATTAAACATTTTGTTAAACATGTTGTTTTTCGCAATTTTCGCAAAATTTTCGCACAGTTTTAATAACTCCCACACACGTAATTTTCACTAAAACAACACAAACACAAATACGTCCAATCGACGCGAATATACTCCCCGGACTGAACACAAATTTCAAAACAAATATTAAAGCAGCGACAGCGAACGGTCGAACACAATCTCAATCAGAAATATTGAGTTTTTTACCCGACACGACTAAATAGAACCGAACTAGACTAACAAGGAATAGCAAATATTAGTCAATAATATAGATTAGACTGGCGAAAACTAAATTAAAATGCATTAGTATATTAAAACGCAATAGTTATTAACGCATTAGTATTTATGTAATCATAAATACTAGATATACATAAATACTAGATTACATAATATCATATATAAAACAGGAATAGAGATTAGACAAGACTAGATAAAATCGCACTAGGCTACATAGGGTAGAAAGGAATAGATATATTAAACAGACATAGAGATTAATTAGAGTAGACGAGACTAGATAAAATCACACTGGATTGATTACATAAGATAGAAATGAAGAGTAATTATTAGACAGGAATAGAGATTAGACATCAGACTAGACACCCAGAAAAGACCAGATAAAACCAGACAAGACCAGACAAGACGGGGCAAGACCAGACAAGACGGGCCAAGACCGGACTAGACCTGACTTCTTCTTCTTCCTTTGGCTCTACAACCCTTTATGGGTTTTGGCCTCCTCTACTATTTTATGCCATTCTCCACGATCTTCTGCTGCTCTTTTCCAATTCCTTACTCCTAGTGCTTTTATGTCTTCTTCCACGCTTTCCTTCCAACTTTTACGTGGTCTTCCTCTTGGTCGGCTATTGGTGGGTTTCCATTCTATGATAAGCTTGGAGTTTCGATCTTTTTCCATTCTTTGCACATGGCCTATCCATCTCAGTCTCTGTGCCTTTACATGTTTTACTATGTTGTTGTTTCCAATTAGAGACTCTAGTTCGTGATTCATTCTTATCCTGTATGTTCTGTCCTGTTCCCTTATCGGACCATATACTTTTCTTAATATTTTTCTTTCAAATGTCTTTAGTTCTTCCTCACTTTTCTTAAGGAGGGTCCATGTTTCACAGCCATAAGTAACTACCGGTCGTATTAGGCACTTATATATAGTTATCTTGGATTTGTGACTTAGTAGTTTGCTGGTAAGTAGTTTTCTGTTCGCATAGTAGGTTCTATTTCCTTTTAATATTTGTATCTTTATTTCTTCACTCTCGTCGTTGGTTTGATTTAGTTGAGATCCCAAATACGTGAAATTTTTAACTTTTTCAAAGCTGTAGTCGCCTACTATGTATCTATCTTTATTTTGTGTTGCAGTTCTGGGCATCATCATATATTTTGTTTTTTCTTGATTGACTGTCAGTTCTACTTTCCTTGCCTCTTCTTCGAGGTCCTTAAATGTGTCATTTACTGTATTTGCCATGCGCCCCGTGATTACTATGTCATCTGCATAGGCTCCGATTTGTCTACTTTTTGATGTTAAGTTTCCCGTTATCTTTAGTTTTTCTATAGCCGCATGTAATGTTAGGTTGAAAAGTAGAGCGGATAGCGCATCACCTTGTCTGACTCCAAACGTAATGGCGAATTTTTCGGTTTTATCGTTTTGTATTACTACTGCCGCTGACGTCCTTTCTAATGTTAGTTTAATTAGATTGACTGAATCTTTTTTGGTATGCCCATATGTATTAAGTTCAGGTATAACTTATTTCTATTGACTGAATCGAAGGCTTGTTGAAAATCAATGAAAAGGCAGTGTATGTCAAAATTGTGTTCGTATCCCTTTTCTAGCAGCAGTCGCATTTGGTGTATTTGATCTGTTGTTGATCGGTTAGGTCGAAATCCACATTGATAGTCATCTAGTATATCTTCTGCATATACGTTCAACCTTTTGTGAATGAGGCATGAAATGATTTTATATGTTACATTTAATAATGTAATTCCTCTGTAATTTTTACAATCTCTTTTGCTTCCTTTCTTGTGAATAGGATGTATAAGGCCTAAATTCCACTCTTCTGGCATTGTTTCTTTCTCCCAGATTCATTTGGTTAATTGGTGGATACGGGCCCACAGTTCTGGGCCTCCTGCCTTTAGTAGCTCTGCTGTAATGTTATCGCTACCAGGCGCCTTGTTATTCTTAAAGGCAATTATGATCTCAGTTGTTTCTTCCAGTGTCGGTGTTTCAACTTTTGGTTCAGCTGTTTTGTACTGAGTTAGTTCTTCTTCTGAGTTTGTTTCATTTTTATTATTAAGCAGGTCGCAGAAATATTCCTGCCATCGTTTCAGGACGTCTGATTTCTCTGTTAGGATCGTTCCATTTATGTCGTCGCACAACATTTCTTTCGCTTTGTACTCTGAAGAATGTAGTTTTATTTCTCGGTAGAACTTTTTGTAATTTTTTCTCTTATTGCTCTCGTCTATTTCTTCTATTTCCTTGTTATAGTATTCTCTTTTCTTTCTTCGACACGTTCGGTATGCTTCTGTTCTTTTTCTTTCATAGTCTTTCCTTTGGCTTCTCGATTCACGCTGGAGGCACTTGTTTCTTGCTTCATCTTTTATGTTTATCTTCTTCCTGCACTCCTCGTCAAACCATTCTTCGTTTCGTATTTTTTGCTTTTCTCCTATCTTTTCAGCTCCTTTTAGAATACTATCTCTGATGTGTCTCCATTCATTCTCCACATCGTCTTCGCTTGGGTTTTTACGTAGGTGTTCCAGTATTGTTTCTTGATATTCTCTTTTTCCCTTTTCAGTTTTTCCACATTCCACTTCTTTGGTTTATCTCCTCCGCGTTTTTGTATGTTGCTTATTCTCTGTCTTACAGTTGCTATTACCAAGAAGTGGTCGGAACCGCAGTTGATTCCTCTGACCGAGCGTACATCTCTTATATTTGATGTCCATCTTCTTGATACTGCGACATGATCGATTTGGTTACATTTTCTCGTGCCCGGAATTTTCCATGTTCCTTTATGTATGCGCTTGTGCGGAAAGAGTGTACTACTTAATATCAAATTTTGCATTTCTGCTAGGTGGCATAATCTCTCTCCGTTTTGGCTTGTTTCTGCGTGCAAGCTGTGTCGTCCAGCAACACTCCTGTACCTCTGTTCTTGTCCTATCTTTGCATTAAAATCTCCCATCAATATCAAGATGTCGTGATTGGGTACTTTGTCGCATTCTTGTTGGATCCTGTCATAGAATTGGTCGATTATCATTTCGTCTGTTTCTTCCGTTGGAGCGTATGCGTTTAGAATGGTTATATTTGTAAATTTTCCTTTTAAGCGGATCTTGCACATTCGTTCGTTGATTGGTTCGAAGTGCATAAGCCTACTTCTCGCTTTCTTGTTTAGTATGAATCCAGTTCCATATGATCCTTGTTTTTCACTCCCGCTATAGTATAGTGAGTATTCTCTTTTTCGTACTTCGCCCTGTCCTTTCCATCTGATTTCTTGCAGGGCTGTTACATCTATATTTTGCTTTCGGCAATCTCCTGCATTTTTCCAGGTCTTAGCATGGTTCGTACATTCCATGTGCTTATTTTCATTTCCAATCTCTTGTCCTTTTTTCGTTGCGTGGTTCGTTGTCGTGGTTCCAGTCCGGTTTTATTTCGTGGAGTTTTCGTAACAAGTTTGTTTTTCCGGTGACGGGGAGTTAACCCGTCGCCCAACCCCCATTTCGGAGGGCCATTTCGCCTGCTCTCGTTTGCCCTCATTTCCGCCCTTGTCCATACGGGTTTTCACCGCATCTCAAAGGGTGTCCATGAGGTTACCAGGGATCACCAAGCGTGGAGGTGAGAGTCAGACTTGGGTAGGAGTGGCTATGCAACTAGTTCATTCCCAATGACTGTTGTGCGGTACGCATGCACTACCCCCTTTGATACCCCAGACTAGACCTGACAAGACTTGACAAAATCGGGAAAGACCAGACAAATCCAGAACAGATCAGACCACACAAGACGAGACAAGACCAGACAAGATCTGACAAGACCAGACACGGCTTAGTGCCGCCCTAGTTTTGCCATTTCATCAGAGATGAATCATTTGTGTTTTTAATCTCTGCTTAGCATTTCTCTTTCTTTTCTCACTTTTTGGGACATTATGTTCCCCAGCATGTTGGTGGTTATTGTCCAACTCTCCTCGCTCGTGACTAGCACTTCCGCGAGGTTTCCGTTTGTCAAGACGATAACGGTAGTATCTTTTACGCGTTTTCTTTCTGCTTCCCATCTGGGACAGTGGAACAGAGTGTGTTCAGGCTCATCCCTTTCTTCCGAGTAGTACCAGCTCGCAGTATTTTGCCTCTTTCTTATTCTAAACAGGTATGTGTCAAAAACGCCGTGTCCTATCATGGCTTGGGTTATATAGTGGTCTACCTCGCCTCAGGCGCATGCTCGCGCTTTCTCGCGCCACGTTTATCGCGCCATGCTCTGACATTCTTTATGAACATTTTGATCCAGCCGTCATACTTTTCCCACAGATCCTGCCAAGATGACATCAAGTCCTCCATCGCTTCCTTTCTGATGGCCGTTCCTTTCTCGTGCAGCTGGCAACGTTCGAACACGAGAAGCTTGATGGGGGGAGGGGTCCCGGCGATAGCCATGTCTCTGTAGAGACAGTTCTGTATGCTGCCTTTATTCTTATGGGCATTTTTCTGTTTACTTTTTCTAGTTTGGCAACATGGTGTTTATATTTTAGCGCGTTCATCCATTGGGACGAATGGATGCCATTTGGCATTATCCTGGCGAAAACGTTGAGGGTGTTTGTTTCTTTCGCGCAGGTGTTCTTTATATGTTCGATCATTCGTATATACTTGTCTAGATATTTTTTGATATATTTAAGATATTTGATATACGCCCTGATATTTTAATGAGTTTCTAGATTTTATTGTTTCCCATTTATTTTTATCTCCAGTCTGGTGAGTTTCCCGCGGCCTGCGAGAAGGACTGCGAGTTCGTCGAGTTGTTCCGTAATTGTGATTAAGACGTATTATGCTTTCTCTTTTAAATCTTCGCTGCTCCTTGCGGACACGACTAGTGCAAGATCGTCCTCGTATGCTACTGTGGTCACACCGCTTTTAGTCTCAAGATTTTATTGTAGAAAACGTTCCACAGTGTTGGTGCAAGTACCGAGCCTTGTGGTACCGCGTTGGATGTCTTTATATTTGTTCTCGCCTCTGTCACCACGTACCTCTCTGTTATATAAGATTTAATTATGTTTACGGGGTATTCGCTGATATTTCTCGTCAATGCTTCAATTATGCCTTTCCAGGGTGCCGATTTTCCGCTTCTGAAGCCGAATTGGTTGGCGTGTATGGCTGCTTTGCTCTCTAGTTTTCAAGTCTTAATTTAATGAGAGCCTCTAATAGTTAACCCAACGAGTTTATGAGGCAGATCGCTTTGTAGGTCTTCACGTAATATTTACTAATAAAATGTCAATTTACGGCTACCTCTACAACTCAAGTCTAAGCGATAAACTGATTGTGAGCTGTGAACTATGGCGTTAAGATTTTTTAAGTTTATCGCTAAAAATGTTACGAGCGAAAGAATTTTGTGTATTTGCGTTAAAATTTTTGAAACTTTTGTTCCGGAAGTATTATATTTATATATTTATAACTTTGGAAACAGAAAAGTCTGCTGTGGCTAAGTCGGGCTGTAGGGTGTTTTCGGAATCGTTGCCATCCCGATGCGGGCCAGAGAGTCGCGCACGAAAGACTGGAAGAGTTATCATGGCGAAGCTTCCATGAATCCTTAATCTCACACTGACGCGATTGATACTTTGTTCAAGTGTTTAGAGGACGTTCACGTAGAATTTGGCCTTAGGTTAGGTTAGGTTTAAGTGGCAGCTAATGCTCACATAAGCCTCAGATGGGCCCGTTGTGTTACCACGGTAGTTGCAGTACAACCCTCCTCAGGGGATTTTGTCAAACCATTTCGAGCCGTGGATGAACCTCATGAGAGTCAGAGAGATCATCCAAGAAAGGTAGGCCTAAGAAGAGCAATCGTGTTGCGGTCAGAGAGGGGCATTGGCATAGGTAATGCTGAACACTCTCCTCTTCCTCCTCGTCCAGACAGCCTCTGCAGTAGTCCCGCTTCGCTATGCCCAGTCTCTCAGCGTGCTTGCCAATGGGACAGTGTCCCGTGATGACTCCCACTGCCAGTCTGATATCGTTTCTTTTTAGAGAGACGATGTTGGTGCTTCTTTTCCTGTTTCGGTGAGGCCATATTTGCCTGGTTACCTTGCAGGTGTTTTCATCTCTCCACCTTCGCTCCGATAGGTTATTTCGGCTATGGTCTCCTTGCACGAGGCAAAAGGAATACCAATATCCTGTAATATTTCGGTTGAGTGCAGGCTTGTGCCGTTCTTTGCAAGCTCATCCGCTTTTGCGTTACCTGGGATCCCACTGTGGCTTGGTACCCACGTGAGTCTCACGTTTGTGTGTGCTGCGAGCTCATTCAGCTTTCTCCGACAGCCAGAGACCACAGCTGAGTTGGTGCACACGCTAGTAACCGCCCGGAGAGCAGCTTGGCTATCGGTGTAAATGTGGATCTGTTCACCAGGGTCCCCATTTACCATCAGCCACTCTGCTGCCCCTTTTATGGCGCTTACCTCCGCCTGTAGAACGCTGCAGTAGTCTGGCAGGCGTAAGCTAATTCTGAGGTTGAGGTCATTGGAGAAAACTCCGCTGCCCACTTTGTCCTCCCTCCGTGAGCCGTCTGTAAAGACCTGCGTGTGTCCTGCTGGTACCTCTTTCTTTTCCATCCACTCCTCTTTAGAGGGTATGTGGTATGAGAAGTTGTGACCAAAAGCAGGTGTTGCTAGACATCGGTCTATGTTTTTGGGCACCCCTTTAAATTCATTGAATATTCCGGCGTGTCCACGATAGTCCGATGTCAACATTCGCACTGACTTTAGTCTAAGTGCTGTGGTAATGGCAAGTTGCTTGCCCATTAAATCGACCGGGGCTATGTCCAGGATTGTCTCCAAGGCTTTCGTAGGCGTCGTTCTCATGGCTCCCGTTATCATGAGCGCCGCTAGAATTTGGCCTTGACGGCCTAAAAATATGGTAGAAACTCGGAATGGGGCATCCTTTACGTTCGGCGCCGTGTCATCCATATTTCTGTGTCGGTGTCGGTTATGCTTCCGACCCAGTCACCCAAATATGGGTGACGCTCTTCTTGTTCAAGTTAAAAAACATTTTCAATCGCATTTTTAAAAAAAATTTAATGGAACAAGTACTGAATTTTAAATATAACATATGCAGCATAGAAATCTGTATATTATACTATACTTTGTATTAATTTATATTTAGGATAAAATATTACATTATTTATGTCGCATGATATTCGTTCAAACAGTCCAAGCACAACGATTTTCCTTGCTTTCTGGCGTTCGACAGTTTGCCTCTTCTTTTAGTAACACAGGACATTCTTCTTACAGGCTCGTTCTGCTGATTCTTAAGAATCTCCAAGTGGTGAGACACTTCCTCCTTTTGGGATCCTCCCTTTCCGAGCATAGTATTTTTCGAGGTCAACCATTCTGTTATTAAAAGTTCCCGGAATTTTATTATCTCTATATTTTTGTGTACGCACAAATTTGTTTACGCACAGATATCAGAGCTTATAAAACCCAACAAATCATCGAAACCATAGAGGCGAACAAAAACATGAGAGTACTCAAATCAAAGCTTTCAAATGGAAAACAAGATATTGTTAGACTAAAAGACCGCCATGGCAATATCATTACAAACAAAACAGACATCGTCGCAGAAGTCCAAAGATTCTACGCCAGCCTATACACATCATCCATACCGAACCCAACGACATCCTCAAAAACTATTACAAATGTAGGATCGGAAAAACTGTCGGAAATAACGACAGCTGAAATTACATATGCGTTACAACAAATGAAGAACCGGAAGACCCCAGGAGAGGACCAGATAACAGCAGAAATGCTAAAAGCGGGAGGCGGAACACTACTGGAAGCTCTGCGGATACTAACAAACAAATGTTTGATCGAAGGGAAAATACCAAAAAAAATGGAAGAACGCAGAGGTCATCATCCTGCACAAAAAAGGTGACACCACAAACTTAGAAAACTACCGTCCAATAAGCATGTTATCACACCTATATAAGCTTATGATGCGGATTATCACAAACCGACTCACAAAGAAACTAGATTTCTACCAACCAGTGGAACAGGCGGGCTTTCGGAAAGGTTTCGGCACAGCAGACCACCTACAAACAATCCGAACACTTATCGAATAGACAACAGAATACAATATCCCAATAAATATAGCGTTCATAGACTACCACAAAGCGTTCGACAGTGTTGAGACTTGGGCTTTCCTGTCGGCAATGAACGACGCAAGAATAGACTCGAGATATACCGCTGTAATGGAGGACATTTACAAAGAGGCCACCTTTCACGTAAAAATAAACGACGACCTACACACGGGGAAAATAAATCTCAGCAAAGGGGTACGGCAAGGGGACCCGATCTCCCTCAAATTATTCACCGCAGCTATAGAAAAGGTTTTCAAACAACTAAACTGGGACGAGAAAGGCATGAAGATCGACGGGACATATTAAAGTCACTTAAGATTCGCGGACGACATAATTCTAATAAGCACTAATATCGAAGAATTAAAAACAATGGTAGAAGAACTAAACAACCTGTCCAAGCAAATAGGTTTAAAAATGAATCTAAACAAAACAAAAATTATAACTAGTAGCCCTCAGGAAATGTCGATTGATAACACCATAATAGAAAAAGTAGAGCAATATACATATCTGGGGCATACAATTAAAATTGGCAAAGAAAATCAAACTGCCGAAATCAAACGCAGAATCCAACTGACATGGGCCGCCTTTGGAAAGCTCAGCCAAATACTAAAAAGCCAAGACGTCTCAATTTACCTAAAACGTAAGGTTTACAACAGCTGCATCCTCCCCGTTGCCACCTATGGCCTGGAAACGATGGCTATTACTAAAAAATCAGCAGCAAAACTTAGAGTGACTCAAAAAGCAATGGAACGTGCGATGCTGGGAATCACTCTAAGAGACAAAATGCGCAACACAGATATCAGGACAAAAACAAAAATAATAGATGTCATGGAGAGAACAGCGGACCTCAAATGGCAATGGGCAGGACACGTGGCCAGAAAGAATACAGAAGAATGGAGCCACAAGATTACCTTCTGGAGACCCCGGGAAACAAAAAGGAGCACGGGAAGACCCCAAACAAGATGGATAGATGACATAAAGACGATAGCAGGAAAACAGTGGATGAGAACAGCAAATGACAAAGATGCATGGAAAAAGCCTTTGAAAAAATGCCTTTCATAGGCCTGAAAGAGGCATATATCCAACAATGGATGTATGAAAGCTAATAAGAAGATATTTTTGTGTAACTCTCGGATACACGATATGTGCATTTTGTGCCTCGCCAGAAATTCAACCGAATCACGTCGGGCGTCGATCGTATTAACATAAAAAGGAACACTGAGCATAGCTTTGATTTTCCATTGATGATTTCCATGATTTGCCATTCAGCGCTTCTCTCAACTCTCATTCCAACCTCTCTGAACATCCAGTGCCACCTCTTCAACTGAGATTTGGTCAAGGAATCTTTACAGAACGCCTGTTAAGTATCGCCTGAGCTTCACACTAAATTTAATAGCGTATTCGGAATATCCACATTGTGGTTCACTCTTTTGTTCTCGCTGATGCCCGGATTGCTTGGAGCCAGCTCCCACATAGTACTCTGTGTTCCCAATCCCCACGTCACACACCCCAAGTAGGGGGAACGTTCTGTTCATGGATACTCATATAAAAAAATGTGACGCATTACTTCTGAGACATACCCTGTATATACAGGGTGCGTTTACAAAGTTTCAAGACTGATTTTTTACTGAGGGGAGGGTGCGCAGATCGGTTCCATCGACAGGGTAAAGTAGTAGGGGGCATCAGCTAATCGACTGCACCAGCGGCCGTTGCCTCCGAGACGCTGGAGTGAGGAGATTCCTAATGGCGTGAGTGCAATGATCCTTTTTTCAAGTGCATAAGAGGTGGCAAAAAATGACCGCGAGGACGTTAAAGACGATGACCTTCAAGATGGCGCTCCTTCAACTTGGGAAAATTTGCTGAAATTGCGTGAACTTTTAGACACTGACCGTCGTATTAGTGTTAGATTACTTGCCAATGAACTGGGTTGGGTCAGACTACAATGTTCAAGCTAGTGATAAATGATTTCAAGATGAGAAAACTGAGAAAACCAAACTTGTTCCAAAAGTTCTGACGGATGAAGGCACGTCGCCAGGCTGTTTGCGAGGAAATGCTTGAACGTTTGCAAGTCGACTTCAAGTTTTTAGAAAAAGTGTTTACTGGTGAAGAGAGCTGGGTCTACGAGTACGATCCTAAAACAAAGCGGGCAAGTGCGAAAGGGCGCATCGCCTCGTCTCTAAAGCCCAAGA
The DNA here is from genome assembly GCA_944588485.1 of Phosphuga atrata. NCBI lineage: Eukaryota > Metazoa > Arthropoda > Insecta > Coleoptera > Silphidae > Phosphuga > Phosphuga atrata. The sequence goes on along the minus strand of OX155897.1, from coordinate 73,201,684 downwards.
AAGCTCCTATGAGCAAGTCATGGGTCAAAAGCATGTTCATTGTTTTCTTTAATGCCAAAGGCGTGATCCACAAAGAGTTTGCTCCTGGTGGATAGACTGTCTCAGGTCGATTTTACACCGCCGTTCGCCCGGAGATCAAAGACGATTGCGTTATTCACCACGACAATACTCAACAATACTGGGCAAGTGCGAAAAGACGCATCGCCTCGTCTCTAAAGCCCAAGAAAGCTCCTATGAGCAAGTCATGGGTCAAAAGCATGTTCATTGTTTTCTTTAATGCCAAAGGCGTGATCCACAAAGAGTTTGCTCCTGCTGGATAGATTGTCTCAGTTCGATTTTACACCGCCGTTCGCCCGGAGATCAAAGACGATTGCGTTATTCACCACGACAATACTCAACAATACTGGGCAAGTGCGAAAGGGCGCATCGCCTCGTCTCTAAAGCCCAAGAAAGCTCCGATGAGCAAGTCATGGGTCAAAAGCATGTTCATTGTTTTCTTTAATGCCAAAGGCGTGATCCACAAAGAGTTTGCTCCTGGTGGATAGACTGTCTCAGGTCGATTTTACACCGCCGTTCGCCCGGAGATCAAAGACGATTGCGTTATTCACCACGACAATACTCAACAATACTGGGCAAGTGCGAAAGGACGCATCGCCTCGTCTCTAAAGCCCAAGAAAGCTCCGATGAGCAAGTCATGGGTCAAAAGCATGTTCATTGTTTTCTTTAATGCCAAAGGCGTGATCCACAAAGAGTTTGCTCCTGGTGGATAGATTGTCTCAGTTCGATTTTACACCGCCGTTTGCCCGGAGATCAAAGACCATTGCGTTATTCACAACGACAATACTCAACAATACTGGGCAAGTGCGAAAGGACGCATCGCCTCGTCTCTAAAGCCCAAGAAAGCTCCTATGAGCAAGTCATGGGTCAAAAGCATGTTCATTGTTTTCTTTAATGCCAAAGGCGTGATCCACAAAGAGTTTGCTCCTGGTGGATAGATTGTCTCAGTTCGATTTTACACCGCCGTTCGTCCGGAGATCAAAGACGATTGCGTTATTCACCACGACAATACTCCTTCTCAAACGTTGCTCGCCGCCGGCGAGGTTATGGCCACATTCAAAGTGTAAATTCTGCCGCAGCCACCCGTTTTTAGGGTTCCGTACCGAAAACGGAACCCTTATAGGATCACTTTGTTGTCCGTCTGTCTGTCTGTCTGTCTGTCTGTCTGTCTGTCTGTCCGTCCGTCTGTCTGTCTGTCTGTCAAGACCTTTTTCTCCGGAACGCGTAGAGGTAACAAGTTGAAATTTGTATCAAATACTCGAGTCTGCGGTCTCTTTCAGCTGTGAAAAAATCAAACTTTTAAGTCAACGCGATCAAAAGATATGACCGTTTATGTCGCATATTTTGCGATTTCACGAGGGAATCAAAACCTATAGGGTACTTCCCGTTGACCTAGAATCATGAAATTTGGCAAGAAGCGGTGTCTTACAGCACATGTAAAGGGAAAAATCTGAAAACCGTAAATATGTAGTTTAATTACAAGAAAAATGCGAATTTACTATTAGAAACTTATGAAAATTCACCAATGTTGTCGTAGTGGTATTGTCAGGCTCCAGAAGCATATGGGTTGCATACAGTTACCTTAGTATGTTACAGTTAGCAGTATGTGTTGGCACCAAGCTGTTTATTCTGAATTTTCTTTGTTTATATTCGTTATGCATTTCATCAAGTACGCTCTATATACATAATATATACAGTGTATATGTTATGTCTAAATTTTGCTTGTTTATAACCGACATGCGACATACTCAAGTCCCGTAACATCCTGTATATATTATATTTCGTCTAATTTTTCTTTATAATCTACATAATATGTTGATAATCCACATAATAATACTATACTATACAAGTTTGTACCGAACCCTCGGTGCGCGAGTCACAACTCGCACTTGGCCAGTTTTTTTTTTCTTGGGGACGTAAATAATAAGCATATCACCTAAGAAGCACCTTATCATAAGCACCATATCATAAGCACCATATCATAAGCACCTCCTTCATAAGCACCTCATAGTTAACTTAACAAGAGGACCCTCTGAATATCTAAGCATCTTGGGACCGCTTTTCGCATAACTTTCAAGATGTTGCTGCACAGAGTCGTCCATATATCCCCCTTGCAGTGATTAGGGGTTCAGGTACTAACATTTTTCATCCTTTCTGCTTCTTTCCCTTTCCGTTGGTCTAGCATTTTTATTGTCATGATGTCTTGGATCATCCTTGAAGTATCTGCCCATAAGTCCTCCAATGAGATCATTTATTCAACTATTGTTGATTGGTCTAGTGCTCTTCCGGTCTTATTTTTCCATTTATCACTTTCGGGTATCTACCTGTCACACTTAAAAACGGTATGCGCCGCGCTGTCTTTGAGTCCACAGTAAATACAAAGGCAATCTGTGGCCTTATTGATGCTATGGAGAAAATTCCTGAAACAACCATGCCCGTTAACGCATTCACTGCCGCGCCTGATTTTATGACTTTCCTGTATCGCCGATTTAAACCACTTTACAAAATCGATAGTTTTTGGTATTTATTTTCTTTCTCTATAGGCCCCATAGAACTATTTTAGGTGATTTTCACGAAATGGGTCACCTGGTCTGTAATATGCAAAAAAACTATGCAAACCCGAGTACCTGGTGGCAGTCAAAGGTACTATACTAACATTTCAGAAGCGGTAGTTCGATAAATCAATCATAGAATTCAGCAGAGGTGCTGGAACTTTCGTTGGGGACCGTGACACCTGGGACCCAGCGGCACGCTGACAAAACACAGCCGGATCACCGGTGTCACGGCAGCAGTGGATGTGTTAAAAACTTGGGTGACATAAGAAGTTGTTTTCTTGCCCAAAGCTCAACATCAGGGATTAGGATTCTGGTCCAGAGGCCCTTAGTGGATAGACGCCACTGGTTTTGCCAGGTACATTCGGGCCTTCGCTAGTGCTTTTTTGTCGGCCTGTGTGCTATCGCCGTTTGATCTGCCATTCTACCCTCTTTTCTACCATAAGTTCTATGGGTGGTGTGCCGGCTAACACTACCACAGCCAACCTACAGCCCTGACTTAGTTCCCAGCGAATCCTTTTTGTTCTCCCAAATCGAAAGGGAAGCAATTTCGATTTCGGTTATTTTTCAAAGACTTAATTTGCTGTACAAAAATGTTTAATAAAGTGATAGTGACAGAATGACAGAGAAACCCCTCAATTCGCCTGGCCGAACAGCACATAATTACAAGCATCAAGAACAGCATTAATAACACATTTTGATTAACTAATTGCACAATAATACAATTCCAAATTAATTTTTTGTAATTTATCAATTATATTTTCTTGTAGAATTGTGCATCATTACCTTTTAAATCAAATACGATTTATTCGAAAGGCTTTTTAAAAATATGCGGCTTAATATCTTCAAACGTGTGGCTCCAACACAAACTAACGTTCAAAAAAGCAGCTGCGGCAATCCACGAGGACATAATCCGAAGTTTATCTGCTCGCCTTGCGATGCATTTTGACTCTCTAACAGAAGGAGAAGGAAACTTCAATGGTAATAAAATTTAATTAGTTAATCTAAAAAAGAAGTTTCATTCATTGAAACTCAATTTTTGTTCAATTTTAAATCAATTTCTCCATTTTAGATAGTAGCAGTATCCATGAGCCTCCACGAAGGGTTTTAATTCCACTAGCTGGATCAGAACTTATGTTAACGGATTATTTGTTTCCTGGAGAAGGAACGCAGGAAACAATGGTTTCTTTAAAGGATATTTTAGATATTACTGTTAGTAACAAAAATGAAATAAAGGAAATTGAAGGCGCTGCAGGTAATATTAATAGACCTTTTCATAGTTGAAATTTTTTTGTGCGTATGTGTCAATTTCCGCCACGTTATATTGAAAGTAATATCAAAATTTCGGGCACATATTTAGTTATAAGTCAAAATTTCGGGCACTTTTTGACGTATAACTAATTATGTGCCCAAAACTTTCATATTCCCGCCTTTTAAACTTGGCGGATGCGCATGCGCTTAACCAACCGTAAAAAGGTATATTGTTTAATAATAGTCAATACTTATTTTATTTTAATTTGTAGATTTATCCGAGTATATGAATGAGATGTCAGATGGGGAAGGTAGTGAAACGATGTCGATAAAGGAAGATACGAATAAGATGATGTATATCGTGGGCGGAGTTGTTGCGTTTCTGGTATTGATAGTATCGCTTTTGACCCATTTCTTTAAAAATTAAGTCTGCGAGTTTGTATCGAAATAAATATTTAAAGATTTTGCATTTATTGTTGTTTTGTACATAAAGCAGAAGAATATTTTTGTTACAAGTTTTTTACTTTATTAATTTATCAAATAATGGAAATGGTTAAATAAAAACGTATATGATAAATTGAGTGTTCTTTTTGCAGTTGATGTTTCATGTTGGGAATAAATAATTAAAGTTTAAATGAAATTTATTCCCAACATTGAAGATATCGTAGTGGTAATCTCATACTTTCAATTCTTTTAAATGAAATATTAAGAATGAAACACTTGAGTCTTTTTTTCAAAAACTAAAGATAAAAAGATTAAAAATATTTTTTGAAGAAAAGACCCTTAACTTGTTCTTCTATTCGATTTCTATTTGAGAGGTAGCTGCGCACCAGCCGCAACAGGTATGGGGTAAAGTTTCTGTCAGTTAGCTCTTCCACAATCTTCTGCAGAATTAAAAACATCCTGATGGAAGAGATAACTGACAGAAACTTTACCCTATACCTGGTACTGGGACGTCGCTGCTGAAGAAGTGTTTCATTCTTAATATATAAATCTTCAAACTCAACAATTCCAAAACATTAAATAAAATATGTTAAGAAAATAGGTGGAACGTTTTTGGGGTTTAATTTTTAAGCACTAAAAGTTTATTAAAAAAAGGAATCAATCGTTTAAGATTAGTATAAACAAATGGATTAAAAAGTACACAACGTGTACTTTTTAAATACAAAATAATATAATAAACACAAAATAATATAATAAACAGTTGCAGTAATATAATGTTGTGCATTAAGAATGCATTTTCAAACTAATTAAACTTGCATTTTGAAAAATCCATTTCTGGATGTTGCTGCATAAACCTAAAAATAAAATTAGTTTAAATAAAATCACAGGTTAATTAAATATATTATTTAAATATGATTAAATATTAAATATTATTATATATTATATATTAAATTTAATATTATATATTAAATATTATACAGTATAATCTCGCTAATCCGGTCGTTGGTTAATTGGACGACACGTCCAGTAATCCTGCGGTTTGGAGACCGCTCGCGCTCTTCCACCCCAACACTTTTTCTGATAATCCGGCTATTGTCGGATTATCGAGATTATACTGTATTGATATTTACACATTTTTCCAATTATTTTGTAGCTAGATTAAGCAGAAATAATCATCACGAGTATTAAATATAATTTTTATATATTATTACAATATTAAATATTATTTTTATATATAATTACAATTTGCTGAACTGTGGAAAGGTGCTGGAAACAATGCCGTGCGCCAGCTAACCGAGATCATCCAGGACATCTGGGAAACAGAGAAATTACCACCCTCTGATCCATCCGCTTCACAAAAAGGGAGATTTTACTGATGTAAACAACTACCGTGGAATTTCTCTCGTCCCGGTAACATACAAGATTCTCTCGAAGGCGTTACAAACAAGGGCAGAAAATCAGTTGGATAGTCAACTGGGAGAATACCAAGGGGGCTTCAGGAAGCTCCCGATCCTGTGTTGAACAGATCCTGAATTTTAAAACTGTACTTGCATACTCCAAGATGAGAAACCGCAAGATGGTCGTCACCTTTGTTGATTTTAGAAAGGCCTACGATTTCATTGATAGAGAAACGCTTAAGTACTCTAGAAACTAGCACTAGACAACAAAACCCGCAGACTCATCCAAGAAACTTTGACCAACACCCATTTCAAGGTTAAATTTAGAGGCGGGATTTCAGAAAGCTTCGAAATAAAAACTGGAGTGAGACAAGGAGATGGACTTTCCCCACTTCTCTTCAACTGTGTCCTTGAAAAGGTTATGAGAGAATGGCGCAAGGAACTGAACAATTTGGGTGCTCAGAGTGGTATCTACCTGGGACGTAAGAACGATGGACTGGTTGTAGATTGCCCGGCCTTTGCAGATGACATGGCACTGTTTGCTGATTCTCTTGAGATAGCAACAATGCAGGTAAACTGTCTCAGAAAACAGGCTGCTAAAGTAGGTCTTCAAGTGTTGCTGGAAAAAACAGAATTCTTCATCAACATGAGAAGAGAAGCAAACAGAGAGATGTTACTAGAGCAGGGAAACATTAAGAGGACTGAGAAATGTATCTCGGCGAATGGATTGAACCCAACTTATCAGAAAGAGATCATTATCCAAGAGAGTCAACAAGTTGTAACTAGCCTATCGGCTGACTAAGAACACTTACAACAAGAAATGCCTGTCACGCAACCTGAAACTTAAGCATTACAAATCAGTCTTATGACCAAAAGCCCTGTATGCCATGGAGTGTCTTTCCTTGAACCGAAGGGGTCTAGTAGAGAAATTGGAAATCAGAGAGAGGAGAATCCTCAGGAAGATCCTAGGCCTGGTAAAGGAAGATGGTGAATTCCTAAGGCGGTATAACTCTGAGCTCTACGAACATATTGAGATGTTCTCTGACTGAGCAAGGAAAAGAAGGGTAGCTTTCTATGGCCACGTTGCAAGATTGCCTCCAAACCGACTAACCAACCGTCTGTTCACCTTCTGGTAAAACAAGAAGCTTCGTACCACTTGGTTGACAGAGACCAAGAAGGATATTAAAGAACTGGGAATAACAGATCTTAAAAACAGACAGTCTTTGCGACGCACCCAGAAGGAAGTCCGTGGATTTCAGGAAAAACCTCGAAGGGAAGGTACCCCCTGGACAGAAGAGAGAAAGGAGTTCTACCGGCAGAAGATGCGACAATACTGGGCAAAGGGCAAAGCCCAACAGTTGAACAAGCGTGGTACAAAGTAGGCCTATTCGAAAGAAGAAGATTACAATAGACCTTTTTACGGTTAGTTAAGCGCATGCGCGTCCGCCTTGTTTACAAGGCGGGAATATGAAAGTTTCGGGCACATTTTGGTATTTCCACTGGTTATACGTCAAAAAAGTGCCCGAAAACATGGCGGAAATTGACGCATGCGCATAAAAAAATTTCGACTATGAAATGATCTATTGTGAAATTTCTATGGAATTTTAAACACAATTTACCCGAATATGTGGTCTATAAACAGTAGTTTTTAATACTCATAGCAGAGTCTACAAACTTAGTTATTAATTTTTCATAATACTCATAGCAGAGTTTACAAAATTAGTTATTAATTTTAATGAACTTCTGTTTTGAACAGTAAACAGTTGTTGAACTGTTCAGTTTATAGATCTTGACATGTCGAAATACGAATGGATAAGAAACCCATTTGTGATTGAAAAATATGACTTTGGCCTTCCCACAGCAGAGCAAGATATGATTATTGATTCATCTTGACGGCAGATTAAAGCAAATGTTTCAACAAGAAAATAATATTGTTACGTTTTGGCTACTTTAAGTACAGAACAATTTCCCTACCTTGACAAGAAAGCTTTAGAAAATTGCCATTTGTAACATCTTATGCTAAACTGGTTTTCCTGGTGTGGCTATATTAGCGACAAAATATCGATCTCGATTAGTGATTGAAACCGAACTGAGATATCTTCAATGATCCACGCTTTGAGAAAATTTGTGCTAAAAAACAAGCCCCACCTTCACATTAAATTCTACACTGTTCAAATATCCTGGATGTAAGAGCCTGTCGAGGCCTCAATGTAGATTCGGATCATTATTTGGTAAGGGCGGTGCTTAGGGCTAGAATTGATTGTCAACGCACACAACAGCCGGCAGTTAAGAGATACGATCTGGAAAAATTCAAAACCGATGAGATGAAAGACAGATTTCAGTACCAAATGCAGGAACGAATATCCAAACGGCCAGAAAACGCTCTAGTAGAGGTCAATGAAGCGTGGCAAAAGATCAAGCAGGACATCGAAGATTCAGCAGCAGAGGTTGTGGGGTGGAAGAAGGGACAAAGGCGTAATAACTGGTTCGATAAAGAATGCAAGGAAGCTCTGACAGAGAAGAACAAAGCCAGAGAAAAAGTACTACAACGAAATACTAGAGCGAATGTAGAGGATTATCGAAACAAACGGAAAGTTGAGAAAAAACTCTTCCGAAGAAAGAAATCTGAAAAAGATGAAGAAGATTTCGCGGAAATAGAAAGAATGAGTAATGCCAACGAAACTCGGGGACTCTATCAAAAGGTCAGAAATGCGAGACTTGGCTACAAACAGCAGCCACTTCTGTGTAAGGATAAGGACGGCAGAGTAATCGGACACACAGAAAAGTGTATTAAGAGGTGGGGTCAGTACTTCAGGGACCTGCTCAACCAGAACACTCGCGTAGTCCAAGAGGAAAGTATAAAGCCAACACCAACATCAACATCAATATTAGGGACTGAGCAAGTGGAGGAACCCACCTTAGAAGAAGTAGAGACTGCAGTGCGCAGGATCAAAAACAATAAGGCGCCAGGTGCAGATGGCATTCCAGGAGAATTGTTGAAGTATGGAGGTAGAGCCTTAATATCGTGCATGCATCTGATATTAAACATATGGAGAACGGAAAAGCTACCGGATGAATGGAAGCTAAGGATAATATGCGCATTGTACAAGAAAGGTGATAAGTTAGATTGTTCTAACTACAGGGGGATAACGCTGCTAAACATTGCATACAAGGTCTTCGCTAATGTGTTGTACCGTCGCTTACTACCATACGCAGAAGAGAATATCGGTGAATACCAGTGCGGTTTCCGCACAAACAGGTCAACCACAGACCAACTGTTTGGCATTAGGCAGATCCTGGAGAAATGTAATGAGTTGAATATCACGAAACACCATCTATTCGTGGACTTCAGAGCAGCATACGACAGCGTTATAAGACACAAACTGTGGGGGATAATGACAAGTTTCTGATTCGCTGAAAAACTGACAGCCCTAACCAGAGTAACACTGTCTGAAGTATCGTCTGTAGTAAGAATACGAAACAAGTTGTCTGAGACTTTTATAACAGAGGAAGGACTACGACAGGGAGACCCACTGGCAACTTTATTGTTTAACATCGTACTAGAAAAGGCCGTTAGGAGTAGTGGAGTGGATACTAACGGCACTGTGTACTTTAAGTCAACACAACTATTGGCTTACGCAGACGACATTGATATAATTTGCAGAAGCGAACAGGCGACCAAAACTACTTACTCGCTGCTGGAGAAGGAAGCAAATAACCTAGGACTCACTGTCAACGTAAACAAAACGAAATACATGGTGGCTAACGAAACTCATCGGAAGGTAGGACCAACGCTAGAACTAGACGGAAAGTACTTTGACACAGTAGATACATTTGTGTACTTGGGCTCGCAACTGAACAGCGTAAACCGGATGGGCGAGGAGATTAGAAGGCGGATAACTCTTGGTAACAGGTGCTATTATGGGCTACTTAAACTTTTTAGGTCCAAAACAATCCACCCCAAGCATAAGTGCACACTGTACAGGTCACTGATAAGACCGGTGGTAACCTATGGTGCAGAAGCATGGAGCTTAACACAGAGCGAAGAACAGGCTTTAAGTGTAATTGAGAGAAGAATGCTACGTGCAATATTTGGAGCGACCCAAGAACGAGGAATCTGGCGCCGAAGATATAATCACGAACTATATCAGCTCTACAATCAACCAGATATTGTGAGTTTCATCAAGGTGGCAAGATTGAGATGGCTCGGACACATGCAGAGAATGGGGTTCCGAAAAAGTTGTTCAATGGCCAACCAGAGGGAAGGAGAAGGGCCGGAAGGCCAAGAGGGAGATGGAAGGATGCGGTAACAACTGACCTACAAAAACTTCAAGTACGGGACTGGAGAACGTTGGCGAGTGATAGGTCCGCTTGGAGAAACATGCTGAAGGAGGCCCAGACCGGCAATCGGTTGTAGTGCCATTAAGAAGAAGAAGAACTTCTGTTTTATTTCTGTACGGGTAATATATAAGAAGTTTTAGAAAACTTATTATATATTTCCCGTGTGAGGTTTTTGCTAGGTTAGGTTAGGTTAGGTTAGGCTGCCTCCCCAGGTGGCGGATAAGGTTCAGGCGCCTAATATCGTCAGACCATAGTGTTGAAGGACGCTCTCTGTTTCATAGAGCCAGCTGCCTTGGTCGTCATTCAAGGAGCCGCTTCGTTCACCTGCCATCCGACCTTCTAGCAGTATGCCCTATCCAGTTCCACTTCAGTGACGCTATACGTTCTAGAGTGTCAGTGATCCCTGTTATTGAGATGTGTCTCTGTCTCTAAGTGATATGCTTAACATTGACCGCTCCAAATCCCTTTGGCAGACGCTGTAACTCATCACCAGCAGGACGCATTGAATTCAACCTTAGGCTTGACGCTTATAGGAAAATAGTTAATTACTTATAGGAAAATAGTTAATTAAATAGAAAATAGTTATTTAAAAACTTCCCGAAAACAGTACATGTCAGACCTATCATTCGATTAATCTCAGTCCTTTAAATGTCGCGACCTATTTGTATTTCATGGCCCAGGTACTTATAGGCTTAGCAGATATCGTATCTGGGAAATCCAATACCAGGAGTGGACCAAATCTAGCACTGGGGAAGGCAGCAGCGACGTCCCAGTACCAGGTATGGGGTAAAGTTTCTGTCAGTTAACTCTTCCATAATCTTTTCCTAGGATGCGTCCAAGCATCGTTGGGAGTCCGGTCCTGTTCTTCGTTTACTATTTAGCTTAGACGTGGCGAGATCTCTACTTTCTTGCCTATACCCTGTTTATACTGTGGAAAGAGGACGCTACCGGTCGACCCGTCGAGAACGTGCCTCTGTTATTTCCAATTTATTGAGCATAAAACTCATTTCTACCTGTAATTTGTGAATCTCCAGGTTTGTTTCTTCTTCCTATATTCACTATGTCACCACTTTCAAATTATATTTCTCTACATTACTATATATCTCTCCTTAATTCGGAGCTAACTTTCACCGTCTTTATCAGCAGACTGAAAGTTCCAACCACATAAACACAAAAATAAAAGAGGGACAACAACAGTCGAAGACACATTGCAACACCTCAAAGAAGTGCACAACATCATTGGGCATGCCCTGAGCAACAAAAAACAGGACTGGATGCCACAAGAAATCCTTCTGCTGATGGAACAAAGCATAGGGCTAAAAACTCAGCTAAAACACGCCGAGTAGAAATTGATGCATAAGGAAATACTCAGAATAGCCAAGGTGTCCTGGATGCAGCAAAGATGTAAAGAAGTAGGGATATTACAAAAGAAAGGCAACCTACACAGAAAAATCATAGAAATAACAGGACCACGAAAAGGGGCAAAACAGACCCACTTCACAAAAGACCAAAATAAAGCAATAACTAATGAACTAAATTCTAAAAACCGATTAAGTACACGCTATTAAGGTGGCAAAGAACGACAAAACACCAGGTCCAGACGATATCTACGCAGAATGTTTCAAACTGACACAGGAGGAAAATCTATCCATCTATGACACTGGACAACTTTCAAAGAATTGGCCACAGTCCACGTTCATAATTATACCTAAGCTTTAACTAAGTCCTCACCATCGCTAGCCTCGCCCTCATCCAAATGCAGAGGCTCCACAACTTCTTCTCCCATTAAACCTGAAGGTGCGTGTTTGGTCAACCATCCTTGACAGAAACTTCGGAAACGAAGCGCACATCTCCAGAAGCCGCAGCCAAAGAAGTACCAGAAGACTTCATCTTCAGTTTCATCTTCTGTTCTGTGCACAGATTCTTTCACCTGGAATTTCTAGTTCGACTTCTTCGACCACAGCTGGTTCCTGAGGCCCTCTTCCGGAAGGTCGTTTTTCCTTTTCGGGTTACTTCGGTTTTTCTTTCTGTGATTTTATTCGAAGAGTTTGTTTTCGGACGGGAATTCTTATTCGCTGTATAAACGATCGGAGAAATAAATTCGTCTAATTCGAACGTTGGCGTGAACTTGCGCACGCACAGTTTCCACGTAAACCGTACCATAGGCTCGTCTTGTAAAATTTCATCCGCCACTTAAACCGATTGGCATCGTTGTACACAAAGGACGAACTCTGGTCGTCGACTGGAAGTTTCCGACACGAAATCTTCGCCACAAATTCTTATCATCTTTTGTCCACCTCAATTTTTGACCACCATCACCAAATACGCTAATCTAATACCAAGCTCTCGGTTTCAGCAGACAAGTTATATACGTTAAGCTACTAATGAACAACATAAACAAAAAGGGGTCAGAAGCCGGACTAAGAATGAACAGATCTAAACCAAAATTCGTGGTTATTAGCCATGATAATCAGGCAGGAGCGTCAGGCATCACGGCAGAGTGGGAAACAATTGAAAGAACTACGAGTACGAAATACCTAGGCACACTAGTAAACACGATCGGAGAAAAAAAATCGTCTAATTCGAACGTTGGCGTGAACTTGCACACGCACAGTTTCACGTAAACCGTACCAAATCAAATCACTGCAAGAGATCAAGAGTAGGGTAGAACAAGGCATGCAACAAATTACGTACCTTGCTATGCGATAGAAACCTAAATTTAGAAATCCGCCACAGAATGGTCAAAGGCTACGTTTAGCCAGACCTACTGTATGGAGCAGAAACCTGGACGATAAAAGTAGCATCCATTCAGAAGAATGCTCCGTATCCTCTGGGTAGACCATATTGCCAACGAGGAGGTGCTGAGACGGGCAGGAGTGGACATATTACTATTCAATACCACAAAGAAGCGCAAGATCGGGTATCTGGGTCACATGCTGAGGTGGCCAAAATATCAAATTCCCGAGCTCATACGCAAAGGAACGATAGAAGGCAGAAGGGGCATCGGACGTAAATCAGGAATGACTTTGGAACTAAGGTACTGGACCGGAATCAAAAAGTTAAACAAAACATAGACAGACAAGACTAGACAGACAAGACTAGACAGACAAGACTAGACAGACAAGACTAGACAGACAAGACTAGACAGACAAGACTAGACAGACAAGACTAGACAGACAAGACTAGACAGACAAGACTAGACAGACAAGACTAGACAGACAAGACTAGACAGAAAAGACTAGACAGACAAGACTAGACAGACAAGACTAGACAGACAAGACTAGACAGACAAGACTAGACAGACAAGACTAGACAGACAAGACTAGACAGACAAGACTAGACAGACAAGACTAGACAGACAAGACTAGACAGACAAGACTAGACAGACAAGACTAGACAGACAAGACTAGACAGACAAGACTAGACAGACAAGACTAGACAGACAAGACTAGACAGACAAGACTAGACAGACAAGACTAGACAGACAAGACTAGACAGACAAGACTAGACAGACAAGACTAGACAGACAAGACTAGACAGACAAGACTAGACAGACAAGACTAGACAGACAAGACTAGACAGACAAGACTAGACAGACAAGACTAGACAGACAAGACTAGACAGACAAGACTAGACAGACAAGACTAGACAGACAAGACTAGACAGACAAGACTAGACAGACAAGACTAGACAGACAAGACTAGACAGACAAGACTAGACAGACAAGACTAGACAGACAAGACTAGACAGACAAGACTAGACAGACAAGACTAGACAAAACATAGACGACGACGCTTTCAAGGAAGCTGGAGCTTCCTTGAAAGCGTCGTCGAAGTATTGACATTCAAATTTCAGTGTTCCAAAAGATACTTCCCTGCTAGAAAGACGACACTTACTGACGCATTACCAACACTTTGTTCAGACACTTCGATGAAATATCACCTTCACGAAGGCTATCGAGCATATGCCAATAAGATGTTCCTTTTAAGGCCGACTCTCATATACGCGACACTCAGTTACGCGACAGCACATGTCAAATAATGAATTACATTGTTTTAAATGGGCACGTTGTCACTATGGCTACGCGACAGCTACGCGACGTGCCCATTTAAAACAATGTAATTATTATTTGATAGGCGATGTCGCACGACATTAGTTATTATTAGTTCTAATATATAGATATAGTAAAAATAATAAAGGCAGAGAGATTGAGATGGGCCGGACATGTGAAGAGACAGGAGCAACGTGTCGTAAAACTGGTGTGGGAAGAGACCCCGGTAGGAAAGCGGCCGCTGGGAAGGCCAAGGATCCGGTGGATAAAAAAGATAATATTGTAGCAGACTTACGGACCCTAAATGTCCAACGACCAGAAGAACTTATCATGGACCGCAGCAAGTGGAGGCAAATTGTAATGTCAACGAAGACCCACCACGGGTTGTAAGCTACAGGGAGAGAGAGATGTCGCACGGAGTCGCGTAGCTGAGTGTCGCGTATATGGGAATCGACCTTTAGATTGATTATTTCTGTTTAATCTAATTTAACCAAAATAATGGTACTACTATAAATGGTAAACACTATTCACTCTAAATATAAGCAAGCGATTCATTTTCGCTGATTTGATCCGTTTGTTAAGTTTTTTGTTTTGTTTTAATTGAAACAAATTTTTATCTTACTTTTTGATGACGTCCTGTTTCTTCTGGTCATCGCTGGAGGGTAGACCCAGTTCCTTTTGCCTCTGGTCGTACATCATCTTCTCAACCAACCCCCTGGTTTCGCCGTCCAGGTCGCTCAGCTTCGACGGTTCCGGGTTGATCTTCTTGGTGCTAATTTCGGGATCGGACACCACCAGTTTCGGCCACCAATTCATCTTATTAACCTGAATAATTAATACAAAATTATGTGGGGAATATCCTATGGGCAGGTAAAGTGCATATATAGGGTTCGTCAAAATAAATAGTGCAGTTTTGACGGGACGGTACATCCCGTGTGGTGGAGATAAGAACCAGGGAGGGGTCTCATTATGTCTCAAATATCCATGGTTACATTTGGTCCAAACAACATAGGGGCTTCGCTGTCCGCACATTTTTTGAAAATGGTCGTTCTCTCGTCGCCACCCAGCGTGCGTTCCGGTTGCACGTCAATCTTACGCGTCGTGCTACGGACCCTCATCGTAATTAAATCGCGAGATGGGTACGCACATTCGAAGAAACTGGTCACGCTCACCTGTTTAACCATTTGCTACTTCTTCCTGAGGAGGCTACCTGAAGGAAAATGTTTTTAAACATCGGCCTCACACCTTGGAAGAAATCAAGGATCGAATTAGGGAAGAAATCGCCGCTATGCCCGTCGGAATGTGTCAAAATGCGGCCGAAAACTTTAAAAATCGACTTCATGAATGTATCGCTTTTGGGGATCATCATCTTTCTGATATCTTGGTACATAAAACGACATGCTTCGCGGCGGGCAACTAAATCTAACCGGGGTTAAACCAACGGTCCTTGCCACATTGTCCTATAATGGATGGAGAGTTCGCGCGGATGGCCTCCTCGCCACCCAGCGATCGTTCCAGTTGCACTTCCCTCATGTCCCTCACCGTAAATTAATTGCGAGATGGGTGCGCACATTCGAAGAAACTGGTCACGCTCACCTGATTTAACCATTTGCTACTTCTTCCTGTGGGGATACCTGAAGGAAAATATTTTTAAACGTCGGCCTGGCACCTTGGAAGAATTCAAGGATCGAATTCGGGAAGAAATCGCCGCTATACTCGTCGGCATGTGCCCAAATGCGGCCGAAAACTTCGACATCATGAGAGAAAAATCGACATCATGTGTATCGCTGTTGGGGGTCATCATCCTTCTGATATCTTGGTACATAAAACGGCATGCTCCGCGGCGGGCAACCTAATCTAACCGGGGTTAAACTAACGGTCCTTGCCACATTGTTCTATATTAGATCGAGAGCTCGAGATTTATCTGCCCGCTTCGCGGCGGGCAACCTAATCTAATCGGGGTTAAACCAACGATCCCTGCAACATTGTCCTATAATAGAGTTCGCGCTATCGCGCGTATATTGTCTTGGTTTATCTGTCCGCTTCGCGGCGGGCAACCTAATCTAACCTGGTCTAAGCCAACGGTCCTTGCCACATTGTCCTATATTGGATCGAGAGCTCGAGATTTATCTGCCCGCTTCGCGGCGGACAACCTAATCTAACCGGGGTTAAACCAACGTTCCTTGCCACATTGTCCTATTTTACCGTATTTATCCGCTTGCACTTCCCTCATGTCCCTCGTCGTAAATTAATCGCGAGATGGGTGCGCACATTCGCAGAAACTTGTCACGCTCACCTGATTTAACCATTTGATACTTCTCCCTGAGAGGCTACCTGAAGGAAATTAATTTTAAACGTCGACCTCACACCTTGGAAGAACTCAAGGATCGAATTAGGGAAGAAATCGCCGCCAAACCCGTCGGGATGTGCCAAAATGCTGTCGAAAAGTTTAAAAATCGACATCATGAATGTATCGCTGTTGGAGGTCATCATCCTTCTGATATCTTGGTACATAAAACGGCATGCTTCGCGGCGGGCAACCTAATCTAATCGGGGTTAAACCAACGGTCCTTGCCACATTGTCCTATATTGAATCGAGAGTTCGCGCGGATGGCCTCATCGCCACCCAGCGAGCGTTCCGGTTGCACTTCCCTCATGTCCCTCACCGTAAATTAATCGCGAGATGGGTGCGCACATCGAAAAAACTGGTCACGCTTACTTTTTTTTAATTATTTTTGGGAAAACCGCACCGGTACTACCATCTGGCATTTCTTCAGTGAGTTTTCCTCCATCAGTCCTCTCCTCTAGGTTGCTCTCTGCTCTTTTTGTATTAGAATATTCTCCATGGTTCTTGCTATTTGATCCCAGTTTTCGGCATTTTCCAGCATGCAATTAACTATGTTCTCTGGTGTAAGCTCGTACTTTATTTTTGTTATCATCTCCATTCTTTCCTTTACCCACCTTGGGCATACAAAAAAGGTGTGCTCAGCATCCTCTTTTAGATTGCACAACTCGCAGTTTTCCTCACTTATGATTTTAAAACGCTTCAGGTAAGCTCTGAAGTCCCCGTGGTTGGTGAGTATCTGTGTAATGTAATAAATTAGGTTTCCGTGTTTCCTATTTACCCATTTGTTCAGATCAGGTATTAGTCTTTTGGTCCATACTGCCGATCCGGTCTCCTAGGCCCATCTGTCCTGCCATTTCCCTAACGTGTTGGCTTTCAGCTTGAGCTTCGTTTTATTCTTGTCTGCAAATCTCTCTTCTCTCTTCTGGTTCTCTCTTCTGCCATTAGTTCAATTGGGGGTATCCCCGCAATCGCTTGCAGCGCCTCTGTGGACGCTATCCTGTAGGCACAGTAGATCCTGATTAGAAGTTTTCTTTGTGCTTTGGTAAGGATGTCTTTATACTTTGTCATTGCCATTGTTTCGTTCCAGATTGGCGCTCCGTACAGCAGTATTGAGTGTACCACTGAGGCTAGGATTTTTCTTCTACCCGTTTTGCCCCCCCAATATTAGGCATTAATCTCTCTAGGGCCGTAGCAGTTTTTCCGGATTTCCTCGCCGTCTGCTTAATGTGCTCCCTCATTTTCATATCTTTATCTATTATTATTCCCAGATATTTTATATATTTTTCCGTGTGGATGTTTATCCCTTCTACTTTAATAACCATATTGGGGATTTTTCTTCTTCCTGCCAGCATTACGGCTTCTGTTTTCTCAGGAGCCATTTTGAGTTTTTTGTCTCTCATCCATATGCTTATCTTATTTATGGTCTTATTTGTGATGTGTGTGATCTCTTCCATATTTCTATCTTTGACAATGACTGCCAGGTCGTCTGCGTATGCGACTAGAGTCACATTTCTTCCTACATGGAGCCTTAGGATACCGTCATATAGGATATTCCATAATAGAGGTCCTAATACCGAGCCCTGGGGCACCCCACGTGTGACCTATATTTCACTATTCTCCCCTATTTCAAGTGTCCGGTTTTGAAGGTAACTTTTAGTTACGTTGATAAGGTATGTTGATAGTTTTCGTTCCTCCATTTTTTTTATGATTTCTTCCCATGCTGCAGTGTCAAACGCATTTGCCAAGTCTATTGTTACCATAATGCAGTATGGCCTATCTCTATAGTTTATTGTATTAAAGTCTTTTACATCTTCTGTATTTTGTTCACGGCGTGTATTGTACTTCTACCTTTACGAAAGCCAAATTGTAAGTTTGCGAGATCTCCCTTCCTTTCCAGCTCTTTTACTATTCTATCCCCAATTATGCCTTCCATTAGTTTGGCCATACTGTTCAATAGACATATTGGCCTGTATTTTGTCTCCGGCATTGGATCTTTCTTTGGTTTTTCTATTAGTAATAATCTGCCCTTTTTCCACTCCTCTGGAAATTTGTTTGACCGTAGGATTTCGTTTGCAACCTCTAGGAGGTAACTTTGTTGGCTTATAATTGCTTGTTTTACTATTTCTGCCGGAATGCCATCTACTCCTGTGGCTTTTTTACTTTTCAGTTTCCTTGATGCTGCAGTTAGCTCTTTTGTTGTGATTGCTGGTATTTCTTCTTTGTTTATTTCTTTGTAAGTCCAGTTCTGTACCTCCCCTCTTGGGAAGAGTTTCTTTGTTTGTGTTATCGCTTACTTGATTTAACCATTTGCTACATCTTCCTGTGGGCCTACCTGAAGGAAAATATTTTTAAACGTCGGCCTGGCACCTTGCAAGAATTCAAGGATCGAATTCAGGAAGAAATCGCAGCTATACCCGTCGGAATGTGCCAAAATGAGACGTCATAAATGTATCGCTGTTGGGGGTCATCATCTTTCTGATATCTTGGTACATAAAACGGCATACTTCGCGGCGGGCAACCTAATCTAACCGGGGTTAAACCAACGGTCCTTGCCACATTGTCCTATAATGGATCGAGAGTATGTTGTCTTGGTTTATCTGCCCGGCAACCTAATCTTTTTTTTTTGTTTTAGGAGGAAGGGGAAACCTTTTATAGGCACCCACTACCTGGGTAGTGTGGGACTCCTTCTCTTCCAGAGATAGTATACGCACTAAAACCACCTTCCCCCCGGGATCAGCACTCCACTTCGGGACCGCGTTAGCATTACTTCAAAGTGGTGATACTTTCCATCACGGCTGGCCGTTCCTGGACAGCACCTGACCGTTCTTTCATCTTCGTCTTTTGTTCGAAGTATCGTGGCACACATCGTTGCTACTGCTTTCCTTTGCCAGTTGTCCTCGCCTTTAATCATCAGCTGGAGCATATTAGAGGAGTTGATAGGCTCTCCCACCGCCCGCTCTGTTGCAGTTCTGATTTCAGCCCATTGCGGGCATTCGAAAGTAGTATGTTCAGCTGAGTCTGTCCTTTGGAAGTATCTGCAGCTGTCAGTTTCAGCCTTTACAATCCTTTTAACATATGAGCCCAAGCTTCCGTGTCCGCTCAGCACTCGTGTTAAGTGGTAGTTAACCTCGCCATGAGTGCGCTTCAGCCATGGCTCAATTTCTGTTCCAGTTCCCTTCCTTGGCGTCGTTCCACCGTTTCTGCCATCTGCTCATGAGTGCGCTTCTGTGTCGAGCCCTCCCTTCTGTATTTGTGCCTTGTTTGCTGGCCCGTTCCTCAGCCATTAGTTCAATCGGCGAGACTGCCGCTATGACTTGTAGCGCCACATTTGACACCGTGCGGCAAGCGCAGCATATGGTTATTAACATGCTGCGTTGTGTTTTTATTAGTCTGTTTTTGTTTGTGGCTGCATGTAGCGACTCCACCCAGGCCGGTACAGCGTAAAGGTGGATGGAATTAACGACCTCATTTAGTAGCCTTTTTGCGTGCATATTTGGGCCATTTATTCTGGGCATCAACTTACGAAGTGCTGTACCTGCACATAATATACATACATTTTGGACGTGCCTGCTCCAGGAAAGCCGTTGGTCGATATGGACGCCGAGGTATTTCATTGTCGGTGTCGCGGTAACCAGCCTACCTATTATGTTGACAGACATGGGTTTATTCCCCTTGCGGCCCGTTAGCGCAATGACCTCAGACTTTTCTGGAGCTATTTGTAGTTCGTTCATCCATGCATGTATCACTTTTATTGCAGATTCGGCCCTCGCTACTACAGCCTTCTCGTTTGTGTCCACTGACACCACAATTGGGTCGTCGGCAAATGCAATCAGTCTACAGCTTCTCAGGTCGTTCGTTTTTACCAGGTCCAAGACGCCATCGTATAGGATGTTCCATAACAGCGGCCCGAGAACCGACCCCTGAGGAACACCGCAAGATACCGGCCTTATTTTGTCATCTATTTTTAGGGTCCTGTCCGTAAAATAGCGTTTGATTAAATCAATAAGATAGGCAGAGACCCTTTTCCGTCCAAGTGCAATGATTTTCCGCCAAGGTACAGTATGGAATGTATTTTTTACTTCTAGCGCGACCGCTAAGCATATCTTCCTGTGTCTTCTTTTTCCCAGGTTAGCACAACGGGCAATCTTCATCACCTCCTGGATGGCGTGAGTTGTCGACCTTGCCTCTCGGAAACCATACTGGAATGTTGATAGTCCCCCTTGCAGATCGAGTTCCTGGCTTATGCTCGTGGCTATTATTCGTTCGAAGAACTTGCCGATGGTGTCTAGTTGGGGGCTTACCAGGTTTAGGTACCAGGACCAGTCTGGCCTCTTTCCAGCTTTGGGGGATTTTTCTTGTGCTGATGACGGCGTTAAACATATCTGCAAACAGCTCCTTTTGCAGGAGGGCAGCCAGCCGTGTCACCTCACCGGTGGAATGCCATCTGGGCCTGGAGCTTTGTTGGATTTTATTCTCTGGGCTGCTTACGCGATTTCTTTGCTTGTAATTTCTGGTGGTACAGTGTCCCCAGATTCCATCTCCCAGGAAATCAGTTGCCTTTGCGGAAACAGCTCTTCAGCGACTTTAAGTTTGCTCTCCGTGTTAAGATTCGGTTTGGTGCGAATGCCCATTCTTTTACACACTATCTTATAACTATTTCCCCAAACATCGTCATTTACAGCCTGAATGAGATTTTGTCAACAAGCTAGCTTTGTTTTTTTAATGCTGGTCCTCAGCTCTTTCCTTGTCTGTTGCGTATACTGCATGGCTGTTTTCTAATTGTAAAAGATCTACATTATGAGTTGCTTTAAGTCTTGTCCACGATCTTTTTCTCCGACGCAGGCTTTTCGAAGAGTCGCGATTTCCTGGTTCCACCACTAAGAAAAGCCGTCTAGGCTTTTGTTCGGTTCTGTCCAAGTATCGATAGGACGGCGGCACATGTTTTCGATAAAGCCGCAGTGATTGTAAGCACATCGGGTAGCTCTATCTTGTTGAGCTCCAACTGGAGACTTTCCTTGACTGCGTCCTCTTTATGGGGACTATTTATATCTCCACATGTTTGCTGCGCTCAAGTTTGCCATCAGTGATCGTTGTTGCCCGGGGTTTATGACGAAATCAAATGTGATAAACAACCTAATTGGCGACGTAATCTATAAGGGCAATAAGGACAACCTAATTTAACCGGGTTTAAACCAACGGTTCTTGCCACATTGTCCTATATTGGATCGAGAGTTAGCACTACCGCGCGTATGTTTTCTTAATTTATCTGCCCGTTTCGCGGCGGGCAACCTAATCTAACCGGGATTAAACCAAGGTCCTTGCCACTTTGTCCTATATTGGACCGGAGTTTGCGCTGCCGCGCGTATGTTGTCCTGGTTTATCTGCCCGCTTCGCGACGGGCAATCTAATCTAACCGGGGTTAAAGCAACGGTCCTAGCCACATTGTCCTATATTGGATCGAGAGTTCGCGCTGCCGCGCGTATGTTGTCTTGATTTATCTGCCCGCTTCGCGGCGGGCAACCTAATCCAACCGGGGTTAAACCAACGGTTTTTGCACATTGTCCCATAATGGATCGAGAATTCGCGCTGCCGCGCGTATGTTGTCTTGGTTTATCTGCCCGCTTCGCGGCGTGCATCCTAATCTAACCCGGGTTAAACCAAGGTCCTTGCCACTTTGTCCTATATTGGACCGGAGTTTGCACTGCCGCGCGTATGTTGTCCTGGTTTATCTGCCCGCTTCGCGACGGGCAATCTAATCTAACCGGGGTTAAAGCAACGGTCCTAGCCACATTGTCCTATATTGGATCGAGAGTTCGCGCTGCCGCGCGTATGTTGTCTTGATTTATCTGCCCGCTTCGCGGCGGGCAACCTAATCCAACCGGGGTTAAACCAACGGTTCTTTCCACATTGTCCCATAATGGATCGAGAATTCGCGCTGCCGCGCGTATGTTGTCTTGGTTTATCTGCCCGCTTCGCGGCGGGCAACCTAATCTAACCGGGGTTAAATCAAGGTCCTTGCCACTTTGTCATATATTGGAACGAGAGTTCGCGCTGCCGCGTGTATGTTGTCTTAATTTATCTGCCCGCTTCGCGGCGGGCAACCTAATCTTCTTCTTCTTCTGATGACGCCCTCTCCTTTCGAAGGTTGGCGATCCACATAGCTAACAATATTCTGGACACAGCAGCTCGAAAGATTTCAATGGATGTGCACACAAACCATCTTCTGAGGTCTTTCAACCAAGAGTTCTGACGTCTACCAACAGATCTTTTCCCTTGAATCTTTCCTTCAATTATTAGTCTCAGCAGTTCATACTTATTGCCTCTTATAATGTGGCCTATGTATGTAGTTTCTCTTTCTTTAATGGGGGCCATTGGTTCTTTCGGCTTCTTCATTTTTCTAAGCACTTCTCCATTCGTAATTCGTTGGACCCATGAGATTTAGAGAGAGATGTAGATTCAAACGCCTCAATTTTCTTTTCAGTTGCAGGGTCCAGGCTCCAACATTGACATCCGTACAGCAACACACTTATAACATACAGACATAACATCTAATCATGCGAACGCTGAGCTCGGAACCCAAATCAGGACTAGTAAAAAATCTTCTCATGCTTATGAATGTTTTCCTGGCTTGTTCGATTCTGGAACGGATCTCTCGTTTCGGATCGCACCACGCGTTGACTATGGCACCCAACCTAATCTGATCGGGGTTAAACCCGGGGTTAAAAAAGAAGAGCGACAAATCAACAGTGTCGTCCCACAAGGTTCGATACTAGGCCCCACCCTGTGGAACGTGCTATATGACGAAGCACTTACCAGGAGGCTGCCATTGGGGGCCACCGTAATCGGCTTCGCAGTAGTTGTCGACGACGATATCGCACTTGTTGTCACAGCAAAAACAGAGCAAGGCTTAATGCGAACGGCAAATCAAGCCACAGAGATGGTCAGCGCGTGGATGAATTCGAAGAACCTTAGTCTAGCTCCAGAAAAAACCGAGGCTGTCCTCCTCACAGGCCTAAGACAACTTAGCCCTGTAAAGTTCAAAGTGGAAGAGGAAATTATAACACCAAAAGAAACACTCAAATACCTCGGAGTAGTGATCGATAAAAGGCTATCCTTCATGGCGCACATTACCGAAGCGGCAGGAAAGGCAATGCGAACACTGGCAGGCATTCAGCAGCTCATGCTAAACGTAGGGGGGGCTAAGAGCAGCTCTCGGAAAATACTTAGTTCGGTAGTCCAGTCTACCATGTACGGAGCTCCAATATGGGCAAAAGAATTAGACAAGAAACGAAATCCCCATCAACTTGCAATTGTTCAGCGGAAAATGGCTCTACGTACATGCAGCGCTTACCGCACGGTCTCAGGAGAGGCCGCCCAAGTCATCTCGGGAAACCCCCATTATGGGCGTAGCCAGTATTTAGTTTTGGGGGGAGGGGGAGGTGGCGGTGGGTTTAAGACCAGGATTTAGTTTCGGGGGGGTTTTAAGAAAATAAAGTAACAGAAATGCACCAATTTATTTTCTAAACTGACACACAAGGGTTCTAAAACTTCACATCTACCATGCTCTCTTGAAGAGAGTCGTCTCTATCGTCTCTTTATTTCAATATAACATTTATGTATATATTTTGGGGTGTATATGTATATATTTTGGGGGGGGAGGTGGGGTGGTGTCGGGGGTAAGGGGGTGGTTGAACCCCCAAACCCGCCCCCCCCCCCCTGGCTACGTCCGGGGACATAGACCTGCTCGTAAAAGAGAGGAAAAAGCTGCACGACGCAAACTACTGCAAACAGGGAAAACAACTGGCCAGAGAAGAGCTTATCGAGGAATGGCAAAAAAGATGGCAGCTAAGCGACAAAGGACAGTGGACCCAAGTGCTAATCCCAAATATATCGTCATGGGTAAATAGAAAATTCGGCGAAACTAGCTACTACCTTACTCAAGTACTGACTGGCCACGGCAGCTTTAGGGATTATCTCTTCAACATTGGCAGAGCAACAGACGACCTATGTGTTTACTGCGGGGAAACAGATAGTGTTAATCACACTATCTTTGATTGTTGGAGGTGGGAAACTGAAAGAGAAGCAGTCGAAAAACTCATGGATGAACCCTTTAGTGCTAGAACAATAATCCCATACATGATAAAAGGAAAAACAAACTGGGACAATGTAAACGGACTGATTGTAACAATAATGAAAGATAAAGAAAAAAAAAAATGACGATATGCAGTCCAAAAAGGGAAAAAAAGTAGGAAAGAAAAACAACATGTAGACTAATTTTTTCTAAAAATACCATCCGTCACTCCGAGGTTATGCGATAAGCGGGTCCAGAGTGTACGGATGTGATTCCAGGGGGTCCACTTGTCTGGAGAAGTTATTTTATTAACACCAGCTACGACCCCCCCCACCCAAAAGAAAACGGGGTTAAACCAACGGCCCTTGCCACATTGTCCTACATTGGATCGAGAGTTTGCGCTGCCGCACGTATGTTGTCTTGATTTATCTGCCCGCTTCGCGGCGGGCAACCTAATCTAACCGGGGTTAAACCAACGGTCCTTGCCACATTGTCCTACATTGGATGGAGAGTTCGCGCTGCCGCGCGTATGTTGTCTTGATTTGCTTGCCCGCTTCGGGACGGGCAACCTAATCTAACCGGGGTTAAACCAACGGTCGTTGCCACATTGTCCTATATTGGATCGAGAGTTCGCGCTGCCGCGCGTATGTTGTCTTGATTTATCTGCCCGCTTCGCGGTGGGCAACCTAATCTAGCCAGGGTTAAACCAACGGTCCATGCCACATTGTCCTATATTGGATCGAGAGTTCGCGCGGATGATGCACCGAATGAAATAAAATAAACCCTATTTCTGTCAGTTGAGCCGTTTGTTTTAATAGCCTCTCAAAACTGCGCTGTGTTGCACAAACTCAACTGTTTTGGCGCACCCTATATTTTTTAAATTATTATTTAGCAATTTACCTTTTCTAAATTGATCAGGAGCCCTTTGCCATCTTCAATGAGCCATGTAGATTCCTCCAGTTTGATCTCACAAGGAAAATCATCATCGATAATCGGATCTTGGCCTTTCATCCCACATTTCAGATGTTTCTTGCTAATATTAACAATCACATCCTTCTGTTTCGCCCGGAAGTTTATATTCAACGGAACACGGAGCTGAAACAAACGGCAACAATTAATTGTCTGGTCTTCAATAATTGCTTTATTATTAACCCCTTGACATTAAATGACGTCTCTACGACGTCATGGATATGTGATAAGATCACATGTATATGGACACGTCAACGTCATTTTATTCGTATGTCAAGGGGTTAATATTGGTGAAACCATACTAATTTTAGATACAATCATAATTAATTATAGATACAATCGTATAAACTTTTCGCCCTAAATCGCCCTAAACTATTATCCCCTTGACATCCAATGACGTCTCTAAGACGTCATGGATATGTGATAAGATCACATGTATATGGACACGTCAACGTCATTTTATTCGCATGTCAAGGGGTTAAGGGCGAAATGTAGTCTGAATATATAAATAAGTCTGCAACTAAGTTCATGGCTTTTGTACATGCTTTTGTACAGTCTTTTACTTGCTTTTGTACACATGCTTTTGTACAGTCTTTTGTACAAACATCAAATTTTAACCTAAGCTCGCCAGTCATGAACGAGGTGTTCAAGTAAGTGTATTCCAATTTATAATTCAAAACAGCAAAGCTGCACTGATGAGAGATAAATCTTGAAACGCGTCTGCAAAGGGCCATTCACTTAAGTTAAATAGAAAAATTATGATCTTAAAAACAATGTTGTTTATCTAGTACACATTTAGTGACATGAAAATGTACTGGGAGCTGGTAATGACATGCAAATACCTATTGTATAATTAAATATCCTGCGTGGCCTTAGCCAGGGAAGTAGTTGCTTCAATATGAGCTGTGGCCAGGGGAGTAGTTGTTTCAATATGGGATTAGTTTCGTAACTTTAATAAGATTTAATAATATAGAGCTACGAACAAATTGAATATATTTATATATTCCGACTACATTACGCCCTTAATAAGCTTTCTTATTAATTTGGGTACTTACGTCACCGCAGCGAGAGGTCGCGATATGTGGTCTGGATTTATCTGCTCTAATATAACCTAATGTAACCCTTACCCAATATTTTTTCTTATTTAGGATCGAGAGGTCTCGATAGCGCACGATTTGTGGTCTGGATTTATCTGCTCCGTTATAACCTAATCTAACCATCCAGTTTGTTCAAATCTGTAGCTGCGGTGGCGTTAGCACGTAAGTACCTTAATTTTCAATTCAGTATTATTTTACTTAATAATTGAATATTTTAGTAGATAGGCTAGAAGAGTTCGGGCGCAAAATCCCATAAGGATTTACATAGGGGTCTGAAATTACATTTTTGATGATATATGCAACCAACTATACACAATTTTACTTTTCAATCAGCTTTAAAGGGCTTTTAATCAGATTTAAAGCTGATTGAAAGTGTTTAAAAGGTATTTAAAGCTGATTGAAAGCTGTTTAAAGCTGATTGAAAAGTAAAATTGTGTATAGTTGGTTGCATATATCATCAAAAATGTAATTTTAGACCCCTATGTAAATCCTTATGGGATTTTGCGCCCGAACTCTCCTAGCCTATCTACTTATTTGAATTGCAGTTTATTGTTAGTAACGACTATTTTGAAATTTGAACTTGTGAAATAATTACAATCCATAAAAACTGTTTACGTACTTCATTAATGAAATTATAAATCCAGCTGCAAACAGAATATTTGTAGAATTGCATGTAAAAGTGTTTGAAAGGAATGTTTACACGTTTTTTTTCTCGCAAAATTTTCAAGATTCCACGTCCGTGCGTCATCGCGTTCCGAAACGGAGAATTTTATTTGCGAGAAATTTGCAGAGATCGCCGTTTCAGGGACGAATCGGACAAAGCCGGCGCGATTTTATATTCGCGAATTCGAAAGATTACAAGAAAAACAAATTAAATCGGCCGAGAGGAAGAGATTCCTTCTTGCTTTGTCCTCTGAAGGTTTCCACACACATAATTTTAATTGATTATTGGTTTAAATTAATTAATCTATTGGTTTTAGTGTTTTGAAAATATTTTCATATATTAATAGGGATGTTTTATATTGGCTGAGAAATTATATATTTCAATAAATAAATTATTGAGAAACAAAGTCTAATTTTTTCCTCTGTCTAACCTTTTATATTCAGCTATGTCTGCCTTAATTGTAAGCTAGTTGTAGCTAACAAGGGGGCCCTGTCAACTCGTCATCATCGATTTGGCCCAAATTTACAGTATATGTAGGTCTTGACTATAAATGAAAGTGACGCAAGTGGGAGGGCCAGATGGCCATTTTTACTTCGACCAACTCCGACTTACCGACAACTCATAAGCTCGCTATGTTAGCATAAATTTCAATGGCCGGTCAGCGCAGCGGTAAGAGCTCGGGTTCATAGTACGAGGATCGCTGGTTCGATTCCCCGTGGGGAAGCTTTTTTTAATAATAAATAATAATACTAATAAAATAATTAAATTGTCAAATTAACAATTACAATTAAAAAGCTAAACAATAATAAATAATAATAATAATAGAAAGTCATTTTAAAAATTGTAAATAAAAAAAAGGGTCCCCCCACAGGGAATCGAGCCAGCGATCCTCGTACTATGAACCGGAGCTCTTACCGCTGCGCTGACCGGCCATTGAAATTTATGCATATCGGTGATGACGAGTTGACAGGGCCCCCTTGTAAGTATAAGTTAAATGGGTTATATTTCAAAAACCGTCTAAGTAATTAAACACATAAGCCTTATTCCGACACAGGAGAAAGCCGAAAGTCTTTTTCTTTCTTTCCTAAAATGGTATTATATAGAATTTTCCAGTATATATGACCTGATCTGGAGCCCCGAGGACAACCTTTGTTTATAGATTTTTGGACTGTAATTCGTGGCTTGTGTATTATAGCCTTGCGTCTGAAAATAGTCGCGTGCTAGGTTAATTAGGCTGTTAGGGCATCTGTTTTATATTATTAGTCTTTGTATAATCAATGACCACCAGGCGTTATCAAATGCTCCAGTAACGTCTAGTGCGATAATAGCAGTGTATTGCTTACTAAACTTGATTTCCTTCACGAAACTAATTAATTTGTTTATGGCGTCTACTGTTCCAACACCCTTGAGGAATCCAAATTGGTTTAAGCTAAGGAGATCGTTTGTTTGGATACGGTATTCTATTCCGGAGATAAGGAACGAGTCCAATATTTTGCCGGCTACAAGGAGTAAACTAATTGGCCTAAAGTCTTTAGCGAAATTTCCTGGTTTATTTGGTTTAGAAATTATTTTGACAAGTTGTTCTTTTCAGCAGCTCGGAAAAACCCCCGGTCAAGACACTTATTGTTGAGGCTCAGGAAGGTTTGTGGTATAGTGTGGAAGGCAGGATTATATCCGAAGTAATGCCGTCTTATGATATACCAAATTTATGATATTCAGCAGGCAACCACACAATGGCACTACCCTAGAACTTAATGGAAGCCAAATTGAACGTTCAAATATCTTGGTAGTATTATTACAGAGAATCTAAACCCGGACTACGAGATAAAGTGCGGAATAAAGACTGCTCGGGCAACTTTTAAAAATATGGGATCCTTTCTTCCCAATGACAACCTGAATCTGAAGCTAAGAAAACGCATGGTTGAATGCTATGTATGGTCCGTATTGCTCTACAGAATAGAGACGTGGACTCTGAAGCTCAGGACGATGAACCAACTGAAGGCATTCGAAATGTGGCTTCACAGAAGAATGCTTCGTATTCCGTGGACACAACGAAAATGTACTACGAAGAGCAAACATCGAAAGGCAACCTTTGACGACCGTAAAATGCCGAAAGACATCATATCTTGGACATTTTTTGAGAAGTGATAAATATCATCTATTACAGCTCATACTAAAGGGCAAAATAGAGGGGCGCCGTGGATTTGGAAGAAAAAAACAGTCGTGGCTCAGAAATATACGGGACTGGACCGGCAAAAGAAGGGCTGGTGAACTTTTTACGGAGGACCGTGCAGCTTTTGCCATGGTGATCCCCAAAGTCAGGGAGACCGGACAAGGCACATGAAAGAAGAAGAATACCGTCTACTCCGGGTGCATTATTTGGATTCATTAGAGTAATGACTCTTTCTATCTCGAGTAATGTGAATCTTCTGTCTTTTGAATAACACTTGTTGTCTGATTGTGTTGTGTTTTTCTGGGTCTACGTCGTAGTCTTCCGGGAAGGAAGTATTGAGTAACTCTAGTGTCGTTTCCGTCAAATTCCCTGCGATATTCTTTTTATTTAGACTATTTAGGTACCTAGAGTTTGTGTTTTTCGCTCTGATTACTCTATATACTGGGCCCCATGGGTCACTGCACGAGGAGCGTGTACAAAATTCCTACCATTTAAGTTATTTAGTATTCAATATTTCTTTTCTTTTCTTTATTTTAACGGGTTTAGTGCAGAACCCAAATAGGCTGCCAAAGTGGGTCTTCAAGTGTGGCTGGAGAAAACAGAATTATTCACCAACATCAGATAAGCAAACAGAGAGATGTTACTAGAACAGGGAAACATCAAGAGGACTGAGAAATTTAAGTATCTCGGCGAATGGATTGAACCCAACTTATCAGACAGAGCATCATTATCCAATAGAGTCAACAAGTTAGAACTAGCCTATCGTCTGACTAAGAACACTTACAATGAGAGATGCCTGTCACGCAACCTAAAACTTAAGCACTACACAATCAGTCTTACGACCAGAAGCCCTGTATGCCATGAAGTGTCTTTCCTTGAACCCAAGAAGGCTGGAAGAGAAATTGGAAAACAGAGGAGAATCCTCAGGAAGATCCTAGGCCCGGTAAAGGAAGATGGGAAATTCCGAAGGCGGCATAACTCTGAGCTCTACGAACATATTGAGAGGCTCTTAGACTGTGCAAGGAAAAGAAGGGTAGCTTTCTATGGCCACGTTGCAAGATTGCCTCCAAACCGACTAACCAACAGTCTGTTCAACTACTGCCAAAACAAGATGGTTCGTACCACTTGGTTGACAGAAACCGAGAAGGATATTACAGAACTGGGAATAACAGATCTCCAAAACAGACAGTCTGTGAGATGCACCCTGAAGGAAGTCCGTGCATTTCAGGAAAAACCCCGAAGAAAAGGTACCCCCTGGACGAAGAGAGAAAGTAGTTACACCGGCAGAAGATGCGACAATACTGAGCAAAGATCAAAGCCCTAGAAGTTGAACAAGCGTGGTCCAAAGTAGGCCTATTTGAAACATGAAGAAGAAAGTTCTTGACGAAGATCATTCTGGACGTCCAATTTTGGGCAACTTTTTCGAGCATTGCTGGCCGTATGTCACGAATAGCACGAACAAGGTGTCAATTGTTGCTTGTTTATCAGCATAAACCAGTAACTTCAGGTAGCCCCACAGGAAATAATCTAGAGGTGTCAAATAATCTAAAGTTGTTATGACAAATGCATTACCTTGGACGCCAATCGACATGTCTCGAAATCAACTTATCGCCAAATTTTGCTTGCAATAAGTCGGTGGTTACGGTCGCTGGTTAGCACCATCCTGTTGAAACCACATCTCGCCCGGATCAATGTCATCCATATTTTCAAACAAAAAATCATTGATCGTGGTGCGGTAACGATCTCCATTGACCGTAACACGAGCTCCAGCTTCATTTTTGAAGATATAAGGTCCGATGATGCCACCAGCGTGTAAATCGCACCAAACGGTGTATTTTTCAGAACGTAATGGAGTCTGTAGGTTGTGTTGTGGCTTGGTCTCACTCCATATGCTGCAATTTTGGTTATTAAAAAAACCCGTTAAGCGAAAAATGTGCCTGATCGCTGAACACAATTTTGCGATAAAACATCGGGTCAGTTTCCAACTTTTTCTCGACGAAAGACCGACGCATATTATGCTCTCGTGGCTTCAATTCCTGCACCAGCTGGATCTTATACGGGTGTAGGCCAAGATTTGTGTGCAAAATTTTCCACGTAGTGGACAGACGGAGACGGAATTGGGTCTCCAATTCCTGCGACAGACGAAAAAATTTGGATCTCCTTCCATACTTTCGTTTACAGCGGCGATATTCTCTCCAGTAGGCACATTCCTTTGACGTGCTGGTGCTATTGCATCTATTAGAGAGTATGTGGTATGAAATCTATCCACACTTCGAAGGAAGGTTTGCTCAGATGGACGATTATGTGTGTCATAAAAATCACGAAGTCGTCTATAAGTTACGCGCATCGATGACTGATTTTCAAAGTAAATTTGGAGGCGCTGTTCGAGCGTGAATCTATCTCATAAATGTCAAAAAGTGAGTGCACGGAAAAAAGTACACTCTAAAAATTACAGTTTAAATAGAAGCAGCGGCCTTACGAATACAAATTTCTAAAGATTGCAGTCGCATACTGAAATTTTTAAAACTTATTTAATAATAATACCGGAAACTGTAATTTAAAAAAAACAATTGTTAGTTTTTACAGTTTCAAATTCGTAAGGCCGATGCTACTATTTAAACTGTAATTTTTATAGTGTACTTTTTGCCGTCTGCAGTATGACAGTTCGTTTGACAGCTAACCCTTTCGTAAGTTCTATCTAGGCAAAAACACCCTATATAATAGATTACAAATGAAAATAACAAAGAAAATATTATACTACGTGTTCAAACTTTACCAGATGATTGATTTTACTCACTTTCTTGTCTCTCTGTTTCCTTGTCTGTCCGTTCGTTTGTCTGTATGTTCACTTGTCTATATGTTCTCTTGTCTGTCTGTTCGCTTGATATGTGTACGTGGTCTGTTAGAAAAGTATCCGACCTTTAGCCGGTAAAAAAAAACTGGCATATCTGGAGCGTTAGAAACCTAATCACCCTCAAAGTAGTCTCCTTGGGACTACACACACTTCTCCCAGCGGTGCCGCCATTGTTGGTAGCATTCCGAAAAAGCCTTTTTCGGAATTGACTTTAGCTCGGCTGTCGTTGCAGCCATAATGTCCTCTCTTGTCTGAAATCGCGTTCCTTTCAATGGCCTCTTGACTTTGGGGAATAGCCAGAAGTCGCAGGGGCCATATCAGGAGAGTGAGGAGCCTGTCGAACCAGAGGAGTCTGTTTTTTCGCCAAAAAATTGTGAACCAAGTGCGAAAAATCTGCTGAAGCATTGTGGTGACGGAGTCGTGCAATTTCTTGATGACCACAACTCCTGTTGCAATTTCTCGGATCTCGCACGACGGTCCCGCATCACCACAGCGTTCACTTTGGCAATGACATGGTCATTTCGGCATGTTGATTTCGATGCACGCTTTCCACCGATGTGCGACTGTCTTTAAACCGGTTGTACCACTCTTAATCTGTGTGATGTCCGTAGCACCGTCACCGAAAGCCGTCTGAATCTTCCGAATGGTTTCCACCTGGTTGTCGCACAGTTTCTGGCAAAATTTGATGCAGTAGTGCTGCTCCAGTCGTTTTTCCAGTCATTTTACTTGCATTGAAAAACCGACGAGAGCTCTACACACTACGTCACTCGAACACTGCTCGACAGCAACTGACGCTATCTACAGGCGGGAAAATATTCACGCATGCGCACGAAGGTTCAAGTTAGGCATGCAAGCGCGCTTGATTCAAATCCATTAGGTTCTCAAAATAAAAAATAAGGTCGGATACTGAACAGACCACGTATGTAGCACGGGTGTAGCCAGGGTTTAGTTTCGGAGTTGAACCCCCAACCTCCCCTAGCTACGCCCTTGGTATGTTGTATTGTTTAGAAACATTGGGATTACGTAACACACATTTCGAGGAGATGCGTTCTAAGCAGAATCGATTCTAGCTGATCAAACAATGATAAGGGTCGCCGAGTTAGATCTAAACAATTAGATTGAGAGAAACGACATGTACTCCTTTATTTTATTTTTCGGGAAAATAACAATTAAACAGATAGACATGTCATTGGTAGCTAGATAACGATTTTCTATTTCACATATGATCAGGCGAGGAGAAACTGAAATAAACCTGAAATCTGCCACATGTCGTAATCTCATCAATATATTTAAAATCGAGTGGAAAATTTCACACAAGCCAGACTAAAAAGCATAAAATAATAATTTAAATAAAACTCTCTTCTCCGTCCGAAGCGATGTTTGCAATCGATTTTAAACTAATTTCCCGATGAGTTAGAGGCTTGAAAGTTTAAACATAGTTCAGAACTAGACGACATAGTAATGAATACACAGAATTGAAAAATTCATTATATTTCTACCACACTCAAGTGATCTTAAGTGTGGTTAAAACAAAGTGAATTTGTCAATTAAGCTTACCGTTATCTTAATTAAGTATTTTTAATTAATTAATATTCCTTCGGGTCAGCAATGGCGCAATGTAGGAAACCCTTTGTGAAAACTAATACTGAGGCTAGCTGATCAAAAACATAATCTAATCGATAAGGATATGTAAAAAATAGAAAATAGTAATATACAGGGTGTTTACAATCTTGTGATTTCATGTTTAAGGGGTGATTACATATCTTAAAAGAATGTAATTAATGTTAAAATGTCTTAACAAAAGATGCATAATAAGAGAGATATCACTGTTTCAATTTTTTTTTATTACTCGTGCGCGAAAAGTACTTCTTGACGTAGATTATTTAATACGAAAAATCTCACATTGGTACCACTTGGTTGACAGAAAACGAGAAGGATATTAAAGAACTGGGAATAACAGATCTCCAAAACAGACAGTCTGTGAGAAGCACCCTGAAGGATGTCCGTGGATTTCAGGAAAGGTACCCCCTGGACAGAAGAGAGAAAGGAGTTACAGCGGCAGAATATGCGACAATACTGGGCAAAGATCAAAGCGTGGTCCAAAGTAGGCCTATTCGAAAGAAGATTTTTTTTTTTTAATAAAACTAGTCTATCGGACAAACTGATCTATAACTATTTTTACTAAAACCTGATGATCGCCCACTTTTGTCCAGAAGTTTTTACTAGCGGCTTGAATCACACGCACAAATTCTCTTTTTCACCCACCCACAAAACAAGGTCGTCGGGTTTATACTCTTCAGTCCTCTTACCAAACTTACGAGTCCTCAGTTTTTTAAATCGCAATGTCGCACGTCTTTGATAACAAAATTCCGAGGTCGATCAAAAATCTCTCAAAAGTTGTCTTTTTAATAGTAAATGATTTTTTTTCAAGTGAGTGGTTTACAAATTATTGTCCATGGAAGCAAAGCTGTGCTGATGAGAGATAAATCTCATTAAAGCGCGTCCACAGATGGCTATCCAGTTACAGTATCGGAAAGACGTGATCTTAAAAACAATGTTATCTTTATTGTTTTTGTTGAGTGCCACGAAGGTGGAATGAAAGCTGTAAAATAACAAATTTCATGTGAGATTTGTTTTGGTAGTCCTAGAAAGACTCAATAATTGTTATAGAGCTCTGGAAAGGCTGAATATATTTACATATTCAGGCTGTGTTTCGTTTGTTTTAAGCTTGTATAATTATCTATAACGTGGGATGGTTTCACCAATTCTGTAAATGATTTTGCTTCTCATATTCTGTTCTACTCATTCTGTTACGAAGTTAAAGTGCTTTTAGTGGCACATCTGAAGTTGAAAAAGTGCTCCACTAAAAGTAATAACGTAGCTATAATTCTATATAAAAGACAATATATAAAATATAAATATTTAACATTGAAGAATTTAGTGTGAACGAATTATAAATAAAAGCTGCATAAATAAGAAACGAGAGAATAAAAAAATAAAATAGTATCAGTATTTAGCATAAAACAAGATCAGTCGTATTAAATATACATAAAACAATGTCCACGGTGCAGATTACAAGCGGTAATAACAATAAAATGAAACTGCGACCTTGCGCTCCGGATTTAACCCGGATTTACACACAGACCAAGAAATGCACTTATTCTCGCCGGAGATTATTACAAAACGATTTCAATGCGTTTTTTAGCGCAATTAATTACATGGAAATAGAGAGGCTGTGTACGTGTACGATTTAATTACAAATACCAAAAAAGAAAACAATAAATTAAAAAAAAACACATTTTCCAATACCGATATTTTTTCTGCATCGATCTTTGTTTATAAATTGACCTTTATGTACGTACGAAGTCCTAAAACAATCAGACCGTGTCTACGTCAGTTCTTGCGTAAAAGGGATTTTATTCAACAAAAAATGTTTATGCGGTTGCGAAATTATTTATGTGTGTTGTTAGACATCTTCATATGTGTTTTATCTCGTCTCTTTTTTCCAATTACAAGGCTATTTATTCAAATGCGTAATGCCTTTATTATGTTATAGGAAATTAATTAACTTTAATAACATTTATAAATTATTTCGAAGGCCAAATGGATGTCTAGACAAACTAAACACACATAACGGGATTAGGTAACAATACACATTTGTTTCGCTCTCTTTTTGACCATATCACGATTATTTTAAATAAATCTCTTGTTCGAGTTAGACGAGTTAGACCAGACAGAGGCAAGACTATACAGGCAAAACCAGACAGACAATACTAGATAGACTAGACCAGCGGTCGGCAACCTTTTAGGTATTGCGGACCACTAAATTCAAAACTGAAACTTTCCCCTAATCAGCTCAAGAGACAAATGTGATTAAATTGAAAGTTAGCTTTTACTGTGTACAAAATTTGCAACGAAAATTGACAGTTTTGAATGATTGTGTTTTCTCCAGGAAAAGACAAAAGACTTAATTTAAACGATTACGATTTAAACGATAAACGATTTTGAGGTAGAATTTTGGCAAGTGACCGTAGTATTTTGTAAGAATTCAATTCGCAATATAATGTTCTTGTTCTATTTTACATAGAGCTTTAACAAAATTTATTATTGATTAAAAATTTTATTACATGAGCTCAACGAATTTATATATTATCTGAATATATTTACTGACCCTTAAAATTACGCCACGTACCCCTGGTTGCCGACCGCTTGACTAGACCAAACATACAAGACCAGACCGATAAAAGCAGACAGGCAGCAAATGCCGGATATTTTGGATACAGTCGTCATGAAAAACGTGACAGCAAACGTGGAAATAGTCTGTATCAAAGACTTGAGCTCAGATCACAACCCAGTGCATATAAATCTCCAAGCGAAAACGACCAGGAAAACAATCGAGGAAATTATCATAAATTGGAATAAATTTAAAGATAATCTGACGAACGTCACTTATACAGAAATTACAAGCCTCCCGTGCCTAGAAGAACCAGCACGGAAAATAGAAAACGAAATAAAAGCAGCACACGAGGCCGCCACAAGGAAACGGACTGCCAATACGACAACCGCGCTCCCACAGGAAATCAGAAACCTTCTAAGAGAAAACTGCAAAGAAAACAAATTATTCCAACGAACGCTGGCACTGACGGACAAGAACGTCTTAAACAGACTGACAAACCAGTTGAAAGCAGCACTGCGCGAACAGCATAATGCCGAACGGGAAGACAAACTAAAACGCATCAACGAAACAATAGAGGAACCGTCGAAATTAGCCAAGAATCTGAGAAACTAGGAGAGGAGAACAATTCTGCCACTGAAAACAACACTGTAGCAAGCACGGATGAGGAGAAAACGGAGGAATTCGTAAAGTTGCTTGCACAGAAGTTTAAACCGAACGCCGACACACACCCACTCTGCAAAAGCCAAAATATCCGCGAAACCGTACTGAGAGTACCAAATAGTAGCGTAGAAAACACGGAAATAGCGGAAACAAAAATAATTAAAAACCTAAAAACCAAGAAAGCACCAGGCTGCGATCAACAACGCCGCGCTAAAAAACCCCGAACGCAATAGACAGAATAACGCAAATCATAAAAGCCGCACTGAAACTTATATCATACCCAATAATTTATTTTTTATAAATTTATTTCATACCCAATGGAAACACGCAACGACGATCCTAAAGCCGGGGTTATATTAGAGCCGCGCCACGTGTCGCAACGCTGCCTGACGCAACGGGCTGGTGATTATACTACAGTGTTGCGTCGCCGCGCGTGCTGATTAATTTTTGTGTCAGTTCAGTGGCGACCGCGTAAACGTCCGCACCTATTTGCAATGTTGTCTTCCGACTCTTTTATAGCAACTTTTAAAAATTCGTTAAAATAATTGTTTAAAATATCTTAGCCTGTTGCCAATTGAGTGTAAAGCTCTTGTTTCCTCAATTTTCTTCATGAAATATTTGCATACAGAAAATATTAATGTCATTGCTACAAAGTCGAGAGCTTAGGGCTTCACAGAAAAAGTAATACACAAAAGACTGACAGAAATAACTGAAGACAAACGTATTCTACCCGACGAACAATACCGCTTCATGACAGAGCAATCCACCACCTATCAGACGACAAGAATAACCGAAGCAATAATAGACGCTTTCAACAAAGGGTTAGCCACGCTGTCTTTCTGGACGTCTCTAATGCTAAGCGTACACCAAAACCGATTTTGTCGGCTGATGGCGGACAGAACTACCCGGACGAGTTAATCGGACGTTTATGTGCTTACACTGCAACAGTGTTACCACCAGTATTGACAACAGTGCTATCCTGTCGATTATTGTAATTTTTTTAATGTTCCCACATAAATTGTGTTTATAATAGACCAACCCCTATTATAAACACAACTTATTAATTTTTCATTATCCATAGTCGTTTAGGTAGATCACTACAAAATTTAACTATAAATACACTCAATTTGCACTGTAAACGCCGGCAGTCTGGCGAGTTCGGATCATCGTGATGATCGGCCGTTTTCGGGCGTCATTGGACGATGACAGTCGTGTTTGTGTACGCGCTCTCATTCTTTTACAAGTGTTTCATTCAATCGCCGTCGTCGCCCGAGCAAACTTCCGCTGATGACGGTTTAGCTGTACGCGAGCCATAAAGCTTTCGACAAAGTATGGCATCTAGGTTTAATATACAACCTGTACCAATTTAAAATCCCAGTAGCATTGATCAGAATAGTGACGTCATTTATCAGTAACAGAACGTTCCAAGTCAAAATAAACGGCTGCATCTCCTCAACGCAGACAATGACAGCCGGTGTCCCACAAGGATCTGTCCTGGGCCCCCCATCTTTACAGCATCTACACCGCAGACATCCCAAAACTAAACGACACAGAAATTGCGCTATATGCAGATGACACGACAATTTTCACAAGAGGATACTCGACCGAGGCCATAACAAAACGGCTCCAAAATCACCAGGAATGGATTAACGACTGGTGTAACACCTGGAGGATTAAACTAAACGCAGAAAAAACCCTGGCAATTATCTTCACGAAGCAAAAATTTAAGCACGAACCCAGCAGCTGCTTGAGAATTAACACGGGCATAAAATGGGAAAACCGAATTAAATATTTAGGCGTAATCCTAGATAAAGCTCTTACATTTTCAACACATTGATCAGACAGCGAAAAAAGCAAAACAAATTACCTCTACCTACCTACCCACTCCTGAACCATCTACCCACCTCTACCCACTCTTGAACAGGAAAAGCAAGCTGAACATAAGGAACAAACTACAAATCTACAAGTCCATAATACGGCCGATAATGACGTACTCATCGACGTGCTGTATACAATCCAAAGAACGGAAAATCTACAAACTACAAATCATCCAGAACAAAACACTGAGAGAAATAACAGACTCGACATGGTATATGACAAACGAGCAACTGCACGGCGATCTAAACATGGAGACAATCAAGCAACACATAGACAAACTAGCAACGAAAAGCTTCGAACGCATGAAAACGCATGACAACCCAACAATCAACAACGCAGCAAACTACAACATCAACGTCAAATCGAAACATCCAAAACCGCAACAACATAGGTAATACCTAACCTTTCTTTTCACAGGAAAGCCCAAGCTCTACATCCACGAACACAGCGGAGCACCCAGGAACAAAACAGGCAGGAACAACAAGAACAAAACCGAGATACACAGCAACCACCACGAGGACGAACAAGGGACCACCACGAGGGCGAACCAGGAACCAACACCAGGACGAACCAGGAACCAACAGCGAAGGAAAAAAAAGAAAGAAAAGAAACCGGTCATGGAGGAACACAAACAGACAACCACACAAACAGACAACAAAACATACAGACAACAAAACATACAGACAACAAAACAAACAGACAACAAAACAAACAGACAAAACAAAGGAAAAAAAAACAACAACAAACAAACAACAAGACGGAGGAATAGCTTGGCGAAAGCTCAAAACCGCCAAACAGCAAAGGACACATGACGTGGCAAAGAACACTCGATAGACATGACTAGACAGACAAGACGAGGCAGACACTAGTTAGATAAGACTAGATGCACAACACGAGCAGACAGACAAGGTATCGTTAGTAAAACCGAAAAGAAAGTCTGCTGTATGGGAAAAATGAGATGAATGCGATGAGCCGCGACCGGGATGGGATGAGATCGGACGAAAATTTTAGGTTTGTGGGATGGGGCACTGGGACGAAAATATGATGGGATGGGACAGTGACAGGGATCTGTCCTACTCGTCCGAGAAACTCGTCCCATGCTCATTTCTAGCTAGATTATCTGTCTACTCTAATAGTTTTCGTCATAAAATAACACGTTGTGCTTAGACTAATCAATTTACAAGACCAACTTTACAACACTTTACAACTTTTACAACTTTACAACACTACTGGCTTAGACTAATCAATCTAATTATCGCAGTAATAGGGTATATCAATAAAATAACGTATATCTAGAAATCTAGTAAATACTCTTTTTCTGAATGATTATTATGAAACCAATGTTAAATACAGTTGATTGTGGATTTATTTATGATCGTAAATTGCATTTTATTTTAATCAGTGGGTCAAGGTTTTTCGTACAACGAATAATTTATAAAAAAAAAAACTGCAGGTATTGTTACGCCGCGTGAAGATGTCAATGTTTTTGTCGATTTAAACACACACACACAAACAATTCAGTTTCGAGCTCATTCATTCACATCACAATCAACCTTCGCTGCCGATTGCATGTCGTTTGCTAAATTGTATGTTTGCAGCATATCGGCATTCTTTCCTCTCTTAACTTCATACTGTCTACGTTTAATTATTTCAATGTGTACTTCAAGTAGGCTTCGTCGAGAAAAATACTAATTCTGGTAACGTACAAGAAAATCCTTCGTGAAATATATTTCTTTTTTCAAGTTGAAACAAGAAATACATACCAAAACAATTTTTTTTTAATTCCACTTAAAACATAAATGGGTATATTTTGAAGATACATACTGACGCCACCGCAGCTACAGATTTGAACAAATTGGATGGTTAGATTAGGTTATAATAGAGCAGATAAATCCAGACCACATATCGCGACCTCTCGCTGTGGTGGCATTAATATGTAAGTACTAGCGTTGCCAGGTCCGATTGGTTTTAAATCGGGACAGAAGGTAAAACAAATCGGGATTTAGGGTTGTAGATCGGGACAATAAAAAAACATGTTTTTTTAATTACTTTCGCACTAATATTACTAGTAAATTTAATTTTATAATAATAGTCAGATAGCAAATTTCAGTAATTTATTGTTTATTAAAATTATAT
Source organism: Phosphuga atrata (assembly GCA_944588485.1). Taxonomy (NCBI): domain Eukaryota; kingdom Metazoa; phylum Arthropoda; class Insecta; order Coleoptera; family Silphidae; genus Phosphuga; species Phosphuga atrata. The sequence goes on along the minus strand of OX155897.1, from coordinate 73,160,565 downwards.
TTTTTGTTAGATATTGTTGCTTGTTTAGGATTGGCTTGTTTTAGGATTGGCTTGTTTTTTTACAACATAGTTATAAAATTCACTGCAAGTCATGTTAGAGTTAGTTTTAATTTGAATTTCCGCTTTGACATGCTCGAGTGTCAAACTGTTTCGCCTCTCAGTCCAAGTTAAATTAGCCTGGGAAAATACCCTTTCCGTTGCCGCGTTTGATACCGGTATCGAAGCCATAAAAGAAAATAACTTTTGAAGATTTGAAGTCTTGATTGTTTCTAAAAATATTGTGCCATTTTTGGAGCGGCGTCAAGTCTTTGTTTTGCACTGCTGCCTTCACTACTTCTTTGATTTTACACACTTCTTCATAAAGGTGATCCATGTCGAAGAACGTATCAATTTTTAGATTTTCAATAATGTTAACCATTGACGCGTAAGTGAATGAGTTGTCCTGTAGAGAAAATGGTTTAAATAAGTCCAATCTGCTACCCTTCAGTTCGTATTTAGTTTCTATGTAATGTAGAACATTTTTGTACCACGCACAACAGTATTTTATCTTTATTTTCTGAACTTTATCATCTGACAACTTTTTTAATAAGTTGCTGCACTTGAATCCCATAAATTCATCTTCAATCCTCTGCCTCAATTTTTTACTCAGTCCAACCATTATTCGTGACCTTCGAAACACAGTAATGTTTCGTTTTCAAGATGTACTACTGCATCCTGTAAGAGTTTCAGTGCATTTTGGTAAAATGACAGACAAGGTTCTGTTTCGTCAGAATTAAAGAACTGCCACAGCGTAGTTGGACATTCTTCTTCTCCCATTGATATAAAATAATCTTTCAGTATGTCGAAAGATTTCGTAGCACGCTCCACGGCAGGGAGAAGTGACAACCATCTAGTTTTAACATGCCGTAGGACGGGAGCAAATTCAGCTTCGTGCAACTCATACAAGTGTTTTAAAGCGTCAACTCGTTTTGCATAGTATGAAAAATGGTTATGCAGCTTTAGGATGAAATTCTCCAAATCAAACTTACTTTTACCCAGACCATACTTTACACTGTTGTGCAAGATGTGTGCAGGACATCCCACTGATAAAATGTTGTCATTATCATGATGCAATAACTGGAAAACTGAATTACGACACCCAGAGTTCACATTTGCATTATCTGCACAGTAACTAGTAAGGTGTTTAGTATCAATATTGCGCTCATTCAGTCGTGTCACTAGATTCATATGGATGGCGTTTCATTTGCGTCTTCATAAAAGTCAAGCACACACGATTTTAAATTTGTAGTTGGGATGTAAAATTTCACCATCAGTGGAAATATTTTTATGGCACCGTGATTGGAGGCGTCAGTAGCAACACTATAAAATGCAACATTTTGCAAAGCTTCGACGGCCTCTTGAGTCGACGCTGGACATGAAACGTTATGTGCAATGGCACTGGCCTTAGTTCGCCCAAGTGTCAGTTTTTCAGCAATTTTTGAATCACCATACAAAATATGATCGAGTTTTGTACCACATTCGAGTGAATTGAATGATAAGCTATGCTTGACGGAATGGTACGTCTCAGCGGCTGTCACTTTTTCTTCTTGAGTGCTCATTTGATCGGTTTTTAAAAACATTTTCAGTGATGTAGATAAACTAGCACTTCTATCTCTTTTTTGGTGTTCATTACATTTTTGATGTTTTTCTATATCATTCTTGCCACCATAGGTTAATGCTAAACTCTTTTTGGCACAATGTGCAAAGTGCTCTAAACTTATTATTTGGAGTGGATTTGATGAACGAGTAACTTTTCGTCCAAACATCAAGAAATGGACACATTCTTCTTTGTTTCTTCTTTTTCGGAGTCGAAGTATCTGTTTTTATTTCGAAATCGGTTTCCGGATCACTCATTTTAAAGGATATCTGAAAAAAAAACCCCAATACCAGCAACCAACACCAATCAACACATGAACACACATATGCGTAAATATCTACACCTAATTAGTAAACCAATACATATAATTCGCTAAAATAACGTTAATTGCAATTAACATTTAAGTTTAAGCACATGCACTCACATGCACATCAATAAACCAACAAAAACCAACTCACTAATATAACCTAAACTTTCCAAACGCTCATTAGAATCTTAGAAAGAACCCAATATGAGAAAATTGTTATTGAATAGTTCCTCATAAACATTATCGAACAAATTCCTTAGATCTCACGAAATAGTCATAGCGGGAGATTTAAATGCCATAGTAGGTAGAAATCAAAATAGTCCGATAGTAGGTAGGCACGGAGAAGAGACCCTTAACGACAATGGACAGAGGCTAATAAGAATATGCCAGCAATTTGAACTAAAAATAACGAACACATTCTTTGTCCATAAGGAAATACACAAGTACGCTTGGTACCAACATACACGAGGGCTCAGGTCTAGAATTGTTTACCTTATAGTACGATTATAATAACATTCGGGTATAAAAGTCGAAGACGTAAGAGTCAAAAGGGGAGCCGATTGTGGAACCGATCACTGCCTTGTAACATCAAAAATATACGTACCATTCGTAAAGATGCTTCAGAACCGAACTGACAAAACCCAAAATAACAAGCTCGAAGTACCTAGATACAATCTTGTCAGTCTAGAACACTGCAGTACAAAATATTTGTACGTGAAACGCCTAGAAGGAAAGCTTATCCAAATGAACAGAACAACGGAAGAAGAGTACGAGTATATTAAAAGGTGTATCGCAGAAGCGGCTCAAGAGGCACTAGGAACAGAAATACGGAAGAAGAGAACTTATTGGTGGGATGATGAAATAGAATAACAGATGATCAAAGAAAGAGAAAAAGGAAATCTACAAAAAACTTATACAGAAAGATGACGCAGACACTAGAGAAGAATACAAAAGAGCGAACAGGAAAGTAAAACATGGAGTGCTCAAGAAGAAGAATATGGCGTGGATTAAAAAATGCGACTTCAAAGATCAAAACCTTGGGGGAACCAGAAGCTCTGAAGCATGGAAAACAATAAAATCCACACGAGCAACAACGAAACCAGGAACCAGTATATCAAACAGCGAATCGGTACGATATTTCAGACATCTCCTGGAAGAAAGGCGCCCGCAATTTATGCAAGAGGATCAATATCAAGGAAGCGGGAATATAATGCATTTACAGAGTACCCAAGTTGAAGAAGCTATTAGGACCACTTAGTTAAGGAAATCCATAGGACCTGGAGGAATCTATCCTGAACTTATCAGGTATGGTTCACCGCAACTCATAGAAACGTTGAAAAATATCTACGAAAGGTGCTTGAATGGGGAACATATTCCTACGGAATGGAGAACATCCTATATTACAACAATTTACAAAAATGGACCTAAGGACGACCCAAAAAATTTCAGAAGAATAGCAGTTATTCCAACAATTGCCAGAATATATTCACGGATCCTCAGAAACTTAATATATGAAGATATCCAAAATGAACAGCCGGAGGAACTGGCGGGGTTTCGAGCGGGCCGATCCACAACGGATAACATCTTCACCTTAAAAATAGCCCTAGAAAAACGGAAGCAAAGGAACAGAGAAACACACATTGCTCTCATCGACCTTGAAAAAGCCTACGATAGCGTCCCCGTGATACAACTTTGAAAAGCCATGGAAGAACTTATTATAAGACTTACTCTAATAAACGCCACCAGAGAGTACTACAAAAATAATTCTGCTCAAATAAAAGTTGGCAACACTTTAACAGAGGCATTTATCATAACCAAAGGCCTAAGGTAAGGATGCTGCTTATCACCCACTCTATTTAAAATTTATTTAGACAGAGCTCTACAAGGGTGGACGAATAAATGTAAGAACATGGGTCTAAGAGTGGGAGATAAGACACTATATAGTCTATATTTCCAACCAAGTTGTTTTAGCGGAGGACGAAGACGATTTAAGTTACATGATTAGAAAACTTCAGAAAGAATATGGAAAAGCTGGACTGACCATAAATATGAGTAAGTGTGAATATCTGTTAGTCGGTAACAACGAGTGTAACGACCTACCCTTGGAATCTGGAATAATAAAAGGAATAGACCAGAGTAAATACCTAGGAGTTATCCTAAACAAACAGGCCAACAGCAATGACGAAATTAGGGAACGGATTATCAAAGGTAGAAAAGCATTAAACTCGCTCCTTTGGGAGAAAGAAATCAGAAGGGAAACAAAAAGGAGAATATACAAAAGCATAGTGGAGAGCGTGATGATTTATGGGGTAGAAGTGTGGGATGTGAGCAAAAAAAATAAACAAAACTGCTAGCAACGGAAATGGATTTTTTAAGGAGTTGCCGAAAATCCAGACTGGAGAGGGTACGTAACACGAGAATAAGGGAAATGATGTGCAAGGAACAAACTGTAGCAGACGAAATCGAAAGAAGACAACTATTATGGTTTGGACATACCAAAAGAATGGAGAACAGATGGCCCAAGAAAGTTCTGGAATGGATACCATCGGAACGTAGGAAGAGAGAACGAAACTGGCGAGACGACATAAAAGAAGCAATGGACGCTAGAAATTTAGATGAGGAAACTTGTTGCGATAGACAAAATTGGAAACTGGGGACAGAGAGGCGGCGACAGCCGTAGAAATCTGTTAAAGAAAAAGTGTATTTACGCCGGGTTTTTAGGTTTTTAAAATTCATTTGTAGACCAGCGTTATTCCATATATATTCAGCAATGACATGGCAGAATAGTACAGCCAGGTTTAATTATACAGACAAGACTAGAAAGACAAAACCAAGTATAGAAATTCATATAAACATTGAGACAAAGGATTAGACAAACTATATTAATAAAACAAGATCGCAAGAATATTACAAACGTGTATATAAGATTAGAAAGAAGAGAGGCAATACAATACCCTGTTGTAATAGTTTTTGTCAGTTCACATACAAAATCTAAATAAATAGTAGATCAGCGATTGAAAGTAGTTATATAGAGGGTGGGTATATCTTATAGAGCAGTGGAGTCAACCTTTTCTTACGTAGCATTTGTGGTATCAGATATATCATTAGTAGCTACGTTTAGACTAAATGTCGAGCAATAATCATTGTTATCGTAAAACAACAATTATAATAAAATGAAAAGATAAATATATAGTTATAAGTATAAACATTATAAACAGACGAATTATTATTATTATTATAATTCAGGAAGACCCGATCCTGTGTTGAACAGATCCTGTATCTTAAAACTGTACTTGCATACCCCAAGATGAGAAACCGCAAGGTGGTCGTCACCTTTGTTGATTTTAGGAAGGCCTACGATTCCATTGATAGAGAAACGCTTAACAAAGCACTCCAGGAACTAGCACTAGACAACAAAACCCGCAGACTCATCCTAGAAACTTTAAACAACACCCATTCCAATGTTAAATTTAGAGGCGAGATTTCAGAAAGCTTCGAAATAAAAACTGGAGTGAGACAAGGAGATGGACTTCCGCCACTTCTCTTCAACTGTGTCCTTGAAAAGGTTATGAGAGAATGGCGCAAGGAACTGAACAATTTAGGTGCTCAGAGTGGTATCTCTACCTGGGATGTAAGAACGATGGACTGGTTGTTGATTGCCTGGCCTTTGCAGATGACATGGCACTGTTTGCTGATGCTCTTGAAGTGGCAACAATGCAGGTAAATTGCCTCAGAAAACAGGCTGGCAAAGTGGATCTTCAAGTGTCGCTGGAGAAAACAGAATTCTTCACCAACATCAGAGAAGCAAACAGAGAGATGTTACTTGAACAGAGAAACATCAAGAGGACTGAGAAATTTAAGTATCTCGGCGAATGGATTGAACCCAACTTATCAGAAAGAGCACCATTATCCAAGAGAGTCAACAAGTTAGAACTAGCCTATCAACTGACTAAGAACACTTACAACAAGAAGTGCTTGTCACGCAACCTGAAACTTAAGCACTACACATCAGTCTTACGACTAGAAGACCTGTACGCCATGGAGTGTCTTTCCTTGAACCGAAGAGGTCTAGTGGAGAAATTGGAAATCAGAGAGAGGAGAACAATCAAGAAGATCCTAGGCACGGTAAAGAAAGATGGGGAATTCCTAAGGCGGCATAACTCTGAGCTCTACGAACATATTGAAATGCTCTCTGACTGTGCAAGGAAAGAAGGGTAGCATTCTACGGCCACGTTACAAGATTGCCTCCAAACCGACTAACCAACCGTCTGTTCACCTTCTGGCAAAACAAGAAGGTTCGTACTACTTGGTCGACAGAAACCGAGAAAGTTATTAAAGAACTGGGAATAACAGATCTCCTTAACAGACAGTCTGTGAGACGCACCCTGAAGGAAGTCCGTGGATTTCAGGAAAAACCCCGAAGGATAGTTACCCCCTGGACAGAAGAGAGAAAGGAGTTACACCGGCAGAAGATGCGACAATACTGGGCAAAGATCAAAGCCCAAAAGTTGAACAAGCGTGGTCCAAAGTAGGCCTATGCGAAAGAAGAAAAAGACGATTTATCATTGACAATAAAATATGTAAAATGAACTTTTTAAAGACCACGTTTCTATTAAAATTTGTTTTTTACCAACTTTTCAAGCCCCTCCTCCCCCCAGGTGATACGTTCAATGCGGTATTTAGTTTCATCTGTTTAGTCAGTTGAATTGACAAATTTCTCGTTGTTACCATACATGCATACTTCTTATCTTATATTCTGCATAGTCTCATCTTTGTAGTTTTGTTTTGTTTGTGTCGTTTTCTCTTTCAATTTGTGCGTCTCCTGCGTCTCTCATTAGTATATTTTTAGTTTTAAAATTACATAACGCGTTAAAGGTGAATCGAACAATTTAAAATGCAAGTGAATACAAATTTTCAGTGTCAAGATTACGCGGTCAATGTAACGCGGGATTGCGCAACGTTTTCGAACATCCCGCATAAAAAATGCCGTCGCGTTTGATAAAACGAAACGCAACGACCCTCGAATCCTCCTCCACCTCCGATTTGTCAACGAAAATTTCCCCACGTTGCAAAAGTTTCATTTTTTTCGGCTTTGTCAACTTGTTTCGTTCTGTTAAACGATTTACGGTCTTCCTACTAAATCGCCGCCGCGCTTCAACATGTGTTCGGTGAGTGAGTGCCGTGAGCAAAACCCCTGGCCAAATTGCGTAAGTCCAAATAAAAAACTTGTATAAAATGTTTAAATATTTGTGCGAAATAACACAAATTAATTTGTTATGAATTAATTAAAATATATAATTAAAACAGTGATTTTAAAAAAGGAATTGTAATTTGAAATTCTAAACACGAACAGATTTTTAGACGGATGATAAACGAGACTAGATATTTTGAAAGTAAGACTTAATGAGTAAAATTTAACATTTTAATAAAACGAAATTTTATATTAAAAACATTATTAATAATTCAAAAATGAAAAAAAATAACACCATCCACTTTAGGACACAGCATTTACTAATAAAATCAAGGGAGGAACACGGAAATCTTCTGTTACTCTTTAGCACCTAATTACCGTACTTATTATTAGTAATTTGCATACCTCCTATTTTTATAAACATATGTCTTTGTGAATTCAATCCGCATTGAAAACTGACCGGAAATAATAAATACAAGAAAAACGGAGAAAAAACTGATCCAGCTTAGCAACAAATGCGAGTTACATTGTGTAGATTGTTAATTCAAATCGTTTCGAAAGTAATTTGTAAAGATCGCGTAATAAAATGCAACAATTATTAAATTAATATGAGTTTATGCAAATTTCATAAAAACCGATGAAATGCCGATGATACAGTGAATAGTGATCAATAAAGATCATCATCGCATTCCTGTTTCGTATTTCGGTTTCTTCTCACATTCTTTCAAAATATATACACAAAGCACTGAACCAAAATGAACACATTAATAAGTAACTCATTGTATGTGAAGGATGCCAGTATTATAATCGTGTGTAAAAGTATCCAAATCGAGCGTAAAAGTCCAATGTAAATTAAATGGAGTTTCATTATTTAACGATTTCTGTTTGTTGTTACTATGGCAACAACTGGCGTCACTAAATAAAAAACTGTCGTATATTAAAATTGAATTAATTTTTCTTATTTTGAATCAAAAAGTCTCGGCCTCTCAGTCTGGATTTATCCGGCTCTAATATAACTTAACCTAACCATAACCTTATCTAGATTAAATCTAGGTTAACCTAGATTACATCTAGAGCGACCAAATAGTGTTCCCGTCACTGTGCGTTTGTAATAGTTAACAATATTTTCCACATGGGCGCTTAACGTTCTAACCTTATTGTGTCAGTAATTTGAAGTCAAAATTACTGACAATAAGATTCTCGATAAGAAACAATTATATTTTTGTAGATTAAACAGTATTTTAACATGCTTCGTAGATAAAATAATATATAGCACGTGTGTGAAGAAGGGCCTTGGTGCACTCATTGCGATTAAAGCATACGCTTTCAGCTCCTGCTTTAAACTTTGCAACTCATACACAAAAGCTCTTCTTCACACACTTGTATCATAAGTATCATAAACTACTACGTTATTTGTTTAGTTTTTATTTATTAAAACTCAAATAGTAATAATTAGATTAAGTAAAGCAATTACATTTAAAAATTAATATAAAAAAAACCGGCCAAGTGCGAGTTGTGACTCGCGCACCGAGGGTTCCGTACAAACTTGTAAGTAAGGTATCCGAGGAGGACCTAACTGTATGCAACCCATATGCTTCTGGTGCCTGACAATACCACGCAACACATTAGTGTATTTTCATAAGTTTCTAATAGTAAATTCGCATTTTTCTTGTAATTAAACTACATATTTACGGTTTTCAGATTTTTCCCTTTACATGTGCTGTAAGACACCGCTTCTTGCCAAATTTCATGATTCTAGGTCAACGGGAAGTACCCTATAGGTTTTGATTCCCTTGTGAAATCGCAAAATATGCGACATAAACGGTCATATCTTTTGATCGCGTTGACTTACAAGTTTGATTTTTTCACAGCTGAAAGAGACCGCAGACCCGAGTATTTGATACAAATTTCTATTTGTTACCTCTACGCGTTCCTGAGAAAAATGGTCTTGACAGACAGACGGACGGACGGACAGACGGATAGACAGACAGACGGACAAACAGACAGACAGACATACAGACGGACAACAAAGTGATCCTATAAGGGTTCCGTTTTCGGTACGGAACCCTAAAAACGACAATATCTGATTGCAAAATGATGAAAGTGGCTCTAGAAATTTTTTGAATTGCTTTAAGAAAATTGAATACTTCATTCCGGTCGAGTTGGTCAAATTTGAAATGAAATATTTCTTTATTAACGAAATATTAACATTAAACGCATTAGCCACGTTTCATTATTTTATCTACGAAGCTTGTTAAAATACTGTTGAATCTACAAGAAATAATTGTTTCTAAAAATTGTAATTTCGACTAATAACATACTTCAAATCACTGACACAATAAGGTTAGAATGTTCAACGCCTCCGTGACAAAAATTGCTAACTAGTAAAAACGCACAGTGCTGAGAACATTATTTTGTCGATGTGAAGATAGGATTAACCTAGATTTAATCTAGATGAGGTTATGGTTAGGTTAAGTTATATTAGAGCTAGATAAATCCAGACTGAGAGGCCGAGACTTCTTGCCAATTCAATTTTAATAGACGTCAGAAAATTTATTTTCTCTACGTCTATGTATTTTGTTTAGTGACGTGAGTTGTTGCCATAGTAACAACAAACAGAAATCGTTTAATAATGTAACTCCATTTGATTTACATTGGACTTTTACGTACGATTTGGATACTTTTACACACGATTATAATAATAGCATCCTTCACATACAATAATTTACTTATTAATGTGATGATTTTGGTGTGTGAGTAGATAAAATAAATTATTAAATACATTTTTAAAATAACATTTAATAAGTGATTTTCTACAAAATCAAGTAAAATACATCTATTGTGTAAGTGCAAGTAAAATAGGTCGCTCAACGATAAAATAAAATAATTTAATATTAAAACAAGACGAGAATGTAATAACTACAGAGGAATTACTATGCTATACATAATAGTATAGTAATCCTTTTATTGGCATAAGTATATTACACAATTTTAAACCTAACAAAGTAACAAAAGTGCTACATTCATAGTTAACAAAAATTAAATAAAACAAACAATGCATAATATCAAAATTATATGAACGATTGAAACTGAAACACGACTAGAAGACTCGCAGTGCGGGTTCCGGAAAGGCAGAGGGGTGCAAGACCATATATTCTCCATTAAACAATTGATAGAGAAATATCGCAAGGACAAGATATTCTTGGCTTTCATAGACCTAGAAAAAACATTCGCAGCGTCACAAGGAAAACTGTGTGGCACGGCTTAAAAGAGTGACCAATAAACTCCAGCGATGCATACAAAGTATATATGGAAATACAAGGAACATTGTAAGAACAGGAAACCTACAATCAGAGGAGTTTAGAACTAGGGAAGGTTTAAGACAAGGAGGAATCCTCAGCCCAGCCTTGTTCAATATAGTTGTGGACGATATTATAAAGGAAGTAAAGAGTACTGTAAATAAACTAAAGGTCGGATATAAGAACATGCAAATGGTGGAAGTATAAGTGAGTGTATTTGCTCAATGCGAAAAACGAACAAGATCTGCAATATAACTTGAAAATATGAAAAAATGCACTAATAGATATCAATTTGAGAATGAATGCAGGAAAAACCAAGGTAATGGTGATAGGAAAGGAAGACTTGGAAATATCAATAAAATTAAAAGAAAAACAACTAACTAGAGCAAGTGCAAACATTTAAATATTTGGGAGTGAAGATTCACAAAAATGGAAAGATCGACGCAGAAATAAATGATAGACTGGAAAGTGCTGCTAGGTTATATAATTCACTGAACAACGCCTTCATAAGGAAAAAAGAAATATCCAGCAAATCAAAAATTACGGTATTCAAAACTTTTAAACCCGTATTAACCTACGGAAGCGAGAGCTGGGTGCTATCCAAACAAGCAAAAAGCAAGATCCAAGCAATGGAAATGAGGTACCTACGAGGAGTGCAAGAGATTACTCGAAAAGATAGAATCATAAATGACTTAGTAAGAGAAGAACTGGAAGTAGAACCAATCATAGAAAGCATCAAACGACAGCAATTGAAACGGTTTGGACACCTAGTGAGGATGAAGGAGGAAAGATCAACAAAACAAATATGACAGGCGAGACCATACAAGCGCAGAGCAAAGGGCACACCAAGAAAAACATGGGATGAGGCGGTGACAGAAACTTTAAGCGAGAAGGGACTGTCATGGAACGAGGGAAAAAGGATCAGTAAGGACAGAAAGGAATGGGCTAGACTAGTCCACAACTAATATGAGTTTGTCATTTCTGTAATACTGTACCTGAGTCTATATAGATTATTACCTTAACACCCATCGGTACTCTAAGGTTTGGAATAAAAAAAAAACAAGACACGTCATTTTTTTTTTTGTTAAAGTGCAGCATAGCAGACGTAGGAAATTTGCCAGTCTAATTTATTGCTTATTTAAAAAAATACTGTAGCAAAGTTTACAACAGCGCACGTGCTAGAAGTGAAAATATTTGGCAATGTACTATGAGAATGCAGTAGGTACACGTTCATTCAATAATGCGTTTATAATAAAAATTCTATTAAATAAAATTAATAATGGAATATTATAATCATTATGAGTGTCACGAAAGTGGACTAAAAGCTGTAGGATAACTTACAAATTTCATGTGGGATTTGTTTTGGTAGTCCTAAAAAGACTCAAATAATTGTTATAGAGCTCCGGAAAGGCTGACTATATTTAAATATTCAGGCTGTGTTCTGTTTGTTTTAAGTTTGAATGATTATCTATAACAGGGGTCGGAAAACCGTGGCTCGCGAGCCACATGTAGCTTTTTTGGTGCGAACTTGGCTCTTCTAAAATCAATTGAAATTTAAAAAAAAATCACAAAAAAACTGAAATGAAAAAATAAAAGTCTGAAGACAGATTTACTTTCTTAGAGTTCATTCGTAAAATGGCTGGCAAATGTGTGTATAAGTCACGGTGCTACTATTGTGTGGTGGGGGATTTTCGTATGGCAGAGACTGCCGTCATCTTTGAAACAAAGATATTGCGAAAAATATACGGGGCAATTCAAGAAGACGGTATGTGGAGACGCAGGTATAACTTCGAAATTTACAACATCTATAGACAAGGCGGCAACATGGACATAGTAACTACAATCAAAATCGGCAGATTGCGATGGGCAGGATGTGAACAGATATGATGACAATAATCCTGCAAAAAAGTTCCTTAAAGCAGAATCCATAGGCACAAGAGGGCAAAGTTGCGCTGGAAGGATGGTGTAAGCGAAGACACACGAAAGATAGGTGCACCGAACTGGACGATGCAGACCAGAGACAGGAATGAATGGCGAAAGAAGCTGGAGAAGATCGAGACCCAACTATAGAGTTATGTGGCCATTGATGATGATGATGAGACACCGCAGCCGCCGCGCGAAGCCGTCAAGTTCATAATTCACAGCACAGCGTGACTCGCACATATCTCGCACGTTTTTTAGATATTGTGTTGCATTCAAGTCAGTGCAGTTAATCTAAATTCCTCTTATGGCTTCGAAGAAAAAACAAATAAAACTTGCCAATTCCAAACTGAATGGACTGAATCGTTTGCGTTTGTAGCTAATGCAGCTGGTCTTCCAACTTATTTGCCAAGAAAACCTAGCAAACAACAAAAAGTCTAATGACATGCACAAAGTGCTGTATGCAAAGTATGCTGCACGAACAAAAGTAAACATGCCGGATTTGCAAAGAATTATCCTTTCGATGATACAAGAAAGAAAGCACTACAAGAAACAACTAAGAGAGCTAAGAATTACAGAAAAATTAAAGAAAACTTCCTCTTTTTACTGTTGGATGCAGCCTGAAAATAATGCTGACTTGGCAAGCTTTATAGTGAGTAATGAAATCGTAAAAAAAATCGGCCAAGTGCGAGTTATGACTAGCGCACCGAGAGTTCCGTACAAACTTGTAAGTAAGGTATCTTTAGGAGAACCTAACTGTATGCAACCCATATGCTTCTGGTGCCTGACAATACCACGCAACACATTAGTGTATTTTCATAAGTTTCTAATAGTAAATTCGCATTTTTCTTGTAATTAAACTACTTATTTACGGTTTTCAGATTTTTCCCTTTACATGTGCTGTAAGACACCGCTTCTTGCCAAATTTCATGATTCTAGGTCAACGGGAAGTACCCTATAGGTTTTGATTCCCTTGTGAAATCGCAAAATATGCGACATAAACGGTCATATCTTTTGATCGCGTTGACTTACAAGTTTGATTTTTTCACAGCTGAAAGAGACCGCAGACCCGAGTATTTGATACAAATTTCAACTTGTTACCTCTACGCGTTCCTGAGAAAAAAAAATGGTCTTGACAGACAGACAGACAGGCAGACAGACAGACGAACAACAAAGTGATCCTATAAGGGTTCCGTTTTCGGTACGGAACTCTAAAAACGGAAAACCATTCAATGATGGTACATAAAAAGTTTTATAAATCCGGCTGACACACTTTTTCATAATTTTAACAATAAAGAAAGGCTTATGAATAAAATCAAAAGCTTACCATTGTCTGCCAAAACTGTAACAGGCAGGGCAAAAAAATGTCATTAAATGTATGCCAACAACAAATTGAGGGCGTTAAATTAGCATCAACCATATCAAAAGCGGTCGATGAGTCAAGTGACTTAAGGGACACTGCGCAAGTTGCCCTCTTTGCTCGCTATATTTCATCAGATGGTCCCACAGATGCAGCTAAACGTATGGTGGGCAATAAAAAAAGATTTGTAACAATATTAAAATAAAATATTGATCATGACGTTTGTTCTTTCCATTGCAATTCACCAGGAAGCACTTTGTGCACAAACATTCACAAAAGATATTGGTTTAGGGCACCAACAATTTTATCGCAAAGGCGCTTAATCATTGCCAATTTAAAGAGTTTTTGAGTGAAATGGAGAGTGAATATTCAGACCCTCCTGTTTAGGTAGGTACACCTCAGGGCTTTAGAGAGGATATATGTTATCACGTTTTGCATCTTGCTTTTTGTTTTGCATCCGGAATTAGAAGACGTTATTGGTTAATTAGACGTTGTATCAGAACTAAATCAGCTCTGCAAATTACAGGGTAAAGGAAATATTAGTTTTTATAATTATTTTTTGATGTAACGTCCATCTTGTTTTAATGATTATTGTATTTTGACTCAGGTGTTTGGACAAATTTTTTTCAAGTATTTTTTATTAAAATTATGCCAACGTTTCGACCTGTATTCGGTCTTTCTCAAGGCTAATTTTTTTAAAAATTATATGATTTTGACATTTTTTAAAAATAATAAATAAATTTCAAATTTTTAAAAAATGTCAAAATCATATAATTTAAAAAAAAATTAGCCCAGAGAAAGACCGAATACAGGTCGAAACGTTGGCATAATTTTAATAAAAAATACTTGAAAAAAATTTGTCCAAACACCCGAGTCAAAATACAATAATCATTAGTTTTTATATGCTTCAAGAAATGATTTCATTTGAAAACAAACTTAGTTTTTTAGCTAATGAATTACAAAGAGGAACTTTAACTCACTTTCAAAACTTATCAGAATACCGCCAAGAAAATGATGTTGTGAATGACACTGATTATTTCAGGACAGTCATTATTAATATGCAAAAATCTTTTCATAGCAGATTCGACAAATTTAGAAATCATAAAGCGATGTTGGGCTTCATTACCGATCCTCTTAATACAGATCGGAAAAAAATTATATTTTCTCCGTTCGGTATTGATCAAGGTACGTTTGAAATGCAATTGATTGATTTACAAAACAAGGATTTGTGGAAATCCAAATTTGGGAAACTTTCTGTTGAACTTGAAAACCTGGAGTAAGAAAAATACAAACTGGCACAACAGCACAAACCGACTGCTATGAGCACTCTACCGAAGATACATAGCGTAATTTACGATACTTGGAATAACCTTCCAGACTCAAACAGCGAATATCAAAAATTTGCATTTGGCGTTCTCAGTATTTTCGGATATACTTATATATGTGATCCAACATGAATTCTAATTACGACCAAACTGAGAAGTCAGTTAACTAATAAAAATTTGGAATCGTGTTTCATGTTGAAAACTACGAGCTACCTGCCAGACTTTAAAAATGTTTCGAATGAAATGTATGCACATCCATCTTATTAATTATTATTTTTAATTATTTATTCATAAGAATTTTTTTTTTATTAATCTATTATATATAACTAAAATCTTCTTATGACTATGACCTATCTGTTTTCTATGTAAATAAAGTTTATTTTTCAAAGAAATAAAAATATTTTCTTAACCAAATATGTAATTAAAAAAGTACTAATGAAAATACAAAAGTATGATTTATTTAAAAAAAAACCAGCTGTGGCTCTTGATCAAACTTAAAATCATTAAAAAAAAAAAATTGGCTCTTACGTTTATAGAGTTTGCCGACCCCTGTTCTATAACGTAGGATGGTTTCACCAATTCTAATATACTGTTCGTTTAGTTTTTTATGTACCAGTGTTCAATGTCTAAATATTCTAAGAGTGAATCTAACTTTCATATCTAACTTTATTTTTGAAAATAAAACATTTACAATATTTTTAAAAATGCACATATTTTATACATCTCTAAATTCCAACTTATTATCCTCATAAAATGTCAAATTAAATGCCAATGGAAAATGCTGGGATAGATGTTCCAAATAAGTTATGACGTACTTCTTTTAAATACTTTTTCTATCGCTGCATCGCACAGTGTGCTGGATTGTGGAAAAACTGGACAAAAGTAGAATGCTTCGAGATATATTTTTGAAGTTTTGGTTACAGATGTTCCCCACGACGCTGATCACGAATCTGTTATCAAAATGTTCAAAACAAAATGGCGGTTTTAATGTGGCGGACAATTTTTCGAAAAACTCATTCCATTTTAACAAAATTTTGTTCTTAATCTCGCTGATTACGAATCAGTTCATGACGAATCAGTTATATGGCGGATAATTTTTCGAAATCTTATCAGATTGAAATTGCACAAGTTTTGCACGTCGTTGATGAGGTATCAATTATCAGGATTCCAAAAAACAAAACGGCGAGTCTAATATGGCGGAGAATTTTTTGAAAAACTTGGGCATCTGCGGCAATTCACACTGTACCAAATACGTAGAGGCAGGCTTCGGCACAAAATTTGTTGGAATTCAGAATTCATACATTATTACCTACGCGACAAACATGAAACTAGCCCGGGATGTATTGGGCAATTTACTATTTTTACAATTGGGAATGAGATAAAAAAGAGGGGTGGCAAGATGTATGCATTATTTGTGGATCTGAAGGCGGCCTTTGATAATGTGTCAAGAGAGGCACTGTGGGAATGCCTGAGAAAGAAAAGGATAAAGGAGCATCTGATATCAAAATTAGAAGAGATTTATGAAGAAACAATAAGTAGAGTGAGAGTTGGTGAAAGGGTGAGCGAAGGTTTTAATACGCATAAGGGAGTGAGACAAGGCTGCCCACTAAGCCCCAGCCTGTTTGCAGCATTTATTGCAGACATAGAGGAGATGTTCAGCAAGGCGCAGACGGGTGGGGTTGTGGTGGTCAAAGAAAAAGTGTGGTCCCTAGCCTACGCGGATGATTTGGTGGTGCTAGCGAGAGACGAGAAAGGGATGAAAGAAATGATAAGAAACATGGAGAAATATATGAGGAGGAAAAATCTGACAGTGAATGTGAAGAAGTCCAAGATGATGGTGTTTAGAAAAGGGGGTGGCAGGAGAAGAGTAATTGAGTGGAGATGGGAGAAGGAGAAAATTGAAGAAGTAAAAGAATTTAAATACCTAGGGTACGTGTTTAATGAGAGAAATACTGAAACAGCACACGTGAGAGAGTTAGTAAAGAAAGCCAATAAAATACTAGGAGCGGTATGGGGAATAGGAGAGAGAAAATTTGGACACGACTATAGAAGGAGAGTGATGATGTTTGATAGCCTGGTGAAAAGTGTGATGATGTATGGAGCGGAAATATGGGAATGGAGAGAGCAAGAAGGGCTGGAAAGGGTGCAAGAAAAATATATGAAATGGGTGCTAGGACTAGGTAGAGAGACCCCGGGGTATATAGTGATGGAGGAAACAAAGAGAGATGGAATAAGAATAGAAGCAGGAAAGAGAGCAATAAGTTTTGAGGAGAGAGTGATAGAGAGGAGAGTGCAGAATTCTGCAAGAGTGCCTCAAAGAAAAAAGGAAAGAAATAGGAAAGGGGGTGTGGAAAGAGAGGGAGGCATATCTAGAAGGAAACGGGTATGCAGGAGCGGAGATAGAAAGAATGAGAGAGAGAGGTAGAGTAATGACAGAGGAATTAGTCCAGAGAGAAAGAGATGTGCAAAAGCAAGAAAGGAGAGCAAGAATTAGGGAGTCTAGGTACAATGGAAAATATGAAAAAATAATAACGGAAGAACTGCCTAGGAAGTACCTAGGAAGAGAAAGTAGGAAAGAGAGAGTGACAATGGCAAGATTCAAATGTGGAAATGAAGAGAGAGATAATAAATTTTGGATGGAGGATAGGAATAGAGTATGCAGGATGTGTGGAGAAACCAAGGAGACAATAGAACACTTGCTGAACTAATGTTCAGAAATGAGAGAAAGAGACGAGTGTAGAGAAGAGATTTTAAACGAGGATGGAAGAGGGATAGATTGGATGAAGAAAGTTGAGGAGAGAAGAAGAGCAATATGTGGGGAAGGAAGCTGGTAATCGGGGTTTAGGGATAGGAATTTAGTGACTTTCTTTTTTTGTTTTTACTTTGAGCAGCATATGTTTCTTTTTTTTTTAATGTTTATTTTTTCTTTTTCTCTTTTTATTATTATTCTTATTTATATTATGTTCGATGTTAGTTTTAGTATAGATGTAAATTTTGGATTCAATTTATAAACCAGTAAGGGAAACCCGTAAAGGCAACGTGACCTCGCTGACGGTAGGTAAAGTAAAGACTAGCAAAGAAAACACTAAAAAACAACAATTTAATTTTGCTTAACGCATAATAAGTCTCCTCGGATAACTTTTCGCAAATTCCTCAATGACTTCGTTAGGTTGTAGATTAGCAGAGATATCTCGGTGAATATACATGGAAGCTAAACCGGTTAACCTGTCTTGGGTCATTGTCGTACGGAGGTACGATTTTATTAGTTTAAGCGAAGAGAAGCTGCGCTCCACACTACAAGTGGCTACTGGTAATGTAGCGAGAATTTGTAACAAAATTTTTATATTTGGAAAAAACTCATTTGTCTCTTGATGCGCTTCAGTTGCTGTTTGGGGGAGATGTTGTCTTCCACACCATAGTTCCTTCCAAAGAGTTATTTCTCCCGATAACGAGAGAGGATGAGGTAAATCGTCGCTGTAAATGCGTGCAGCTGCTACTGCTACTATCGAGGTCAGATTTTCTGTTTTTACGATGGCACTTGGTAGAAGGTGGAACAAATCGAGAATCGAAGAGTGCTCTGCTCTCGAAAAAGGACTTGTCAACTGTCCCAACACAAAGTCTATGAAAGGGAGGAATACTTTTAATCTAAAACAATACACGATATGTCATTATACTGGAGCTTAAAAAAACATTGGAAAATATTATGTTGCACCAAACAAAAAGTGTGTGTATGTAGTACACACACAATAATTTAAGAATTAAATTAAATATTTACTAAAATTACAAAGAATTAAATAAGAATTAAATTAAATATTTAAAAAACTTGCACTTTTCAATGACGGAGAAGTTTTGTCGATTTCTTCAAGGAACTGTAAGATAGGGCCAAAGAACTCTTTGAATTGAAGGAGCGCATCACGCTTTTCAACCCAGCGTGTAGCACTAAGACTTTGCAACTTAACTCTTTTCGTCTGTAGGTATTTTTTAAGGATAGCAAGTTCCAATCTTTTTGCTGACTCTGGTACAAAACTGGTAACATTTTTTACTATTGCCATCATATTGGGAACACTTGGCAGGCTGCATGCCTTCACGATAGCTAGGTTTAGTTTATGAGCGGCACAGTGAATGTAAGGCGCTAGCGATTGGAGCTGCTTTATTCGAGATTGTACGCCACTAAACTTTCCAGACATGTTGGCACCCCCGTCATAACCTTGACCTCTCAAATCCTCAATTTTTAGACCCACTCGATTTAATTCATGAATGATTTGATCGCTTAACGCAGCACCAGTCAAGTCAGTTGCAGCCAGGAAGCATAGGAACTCTTCGTGTATTGTGCTCTTCTGTATATTGCAATACCTGATACATATACTGAGTTGTTCTGTACCACTAGCATCGGTTGTTTCATCGGCAAGAACAGTATAATATTTTGCTTCTTTGGCTCTGTCGAGAACCTTTTTCATAATGACAGAATGGCAACAATCAATCAGCTGATTCTGGGTTGTTTTGCTCAGATATGTAGCATTTCTTGGTGCTGTCTCTAAATGCTCTTGGAGAGACGAATCGCCTGCATCAATACGAAATTTCAAAAGTGCTCGAAATTTTCCTTGGCCGATTACATCACTATCACTCAATGTACCATCATCTCGATGCCCTCTTAATGATAAATTTTCTGGACCACATAGTATGATCGTCTTTACTATAGGAATCAGCCGCTCTCTATTTAATTTAATTATATTCAGTTTCTCAGTTTCGATTAAAATATTGACAGCCTTTTCCGGGTTTTCATATGAACTTTTGAAATGTGTACATTTTAATACTGCCATTTTGTGGTAATCGGTAATGGCATGGTTTCTGAAGATTTCTAACGCTTTTTTATATTTGCTTAGTGGACGAGTGACTAGAGCCTAGATCCTAGAGCCACAGAATGCTTACCCCCACTATCTGGGCCAGAAAATAATACGCAAGGCAAACAATATGCACCATTATGTTGTTGGCTATAGACTAGCCAAGAATATTCCTTTAGCCAATCAGATCGGAACTTTCTTTTTTGTCCACCCTCCGTCTGCACACGATATTCATGATTACAGATATTTAAAGATTCCGTCAAATATTTATACTTGTCCTTATCACTGAGGCTTTGTCCTATAATATGAGAAATATCAAAACTATTTTCAGCGCAAGCATTGGATGTACTGGCAATTGGTACTGACTGTGGTTCTGTATCTGTAACATTGTAGCAACAGCAATAAAACAACACGAAATAGAGTCTAGTGTAGTGGTATATGTTATAAAAAGTAGTGGTAAAAATAGTGGCAAATGTTAATAAAACTAATTTTTGGGTAAAAACTAACTACTGTACAAGATTATTAATACATGGCTAATCAATAATCCTTTAATGCGTTAAAATATTACTGATTGATAAAATCAACTTCAAAATCGCGATAATTGGGTATTTGAATAATTTTCAATTTGTCATAAATCGAAAGCTCATATTTAAGTTTTATAAAACTATTTTTTTTTTTGTTGAAATTAAAAAGTTATAACAAATTGAATAGTATATTTTACAGGCGTTTTTTTTTTGGTGAGGTGGGAGTTTGCTCACGAGCGCCAGCGAGTTAGCAATCACACCGAACCAAAAAAAAAACACTTTCATCTCGAGTAGTAAATGCAATTTTTTCTACTGATTTCGGTTGTAGAATCCATAATTCGACTTTAATAAATCCAATTCGAAGCGAACTGTCAGAACTGTCATTACAAATTTAATTGTTGGTTTGGTCGTTTCCATGGCAACATATTGCATTCTCATAGAAGGTGATACTTTTCAAGACAAATGTCCTAATTTTATTTCGGTTTTTTAAATAGTTTCAGGCTCGTTTTACGGTTTTACATAAAATATTTCATTGAAATTGATGTAATTAATAAGAAAGTCTAAGCAAATTTGGTTAGTTTAGTGTTTTAATCGAGAAAATAATAAATTTAAAATGCTTATTTTCGTCACTAGATGTGAAAATATTTTCATCTCTAGAATGAAAAAATGTCACTTTCATGTAGGGTAAGCCGTGGAAAAAATGCCATTTTCACATATATCAGTAAAAAAAATATTTTTGAACTCGGTACTGAAAACAGGCCGGTTACCCGTGTGACGTAAAATGTGTAATTTCTACCCGTGCATGACTTTGTTGATACAGTAGTTGTAGTAGACAAGTCAAATATATCAAATATTAAAAGTCAAATATTAAAAGTTATCGTGCTTGTTTCGTACCATCGTGTGGGGTACTACAAAAAGAACTACTCAAAAAATGTTTTTACATGTCCCACATTGTTAAACGTCGAAACCAATGGTTTTAAACAGTGCGCCGAAAAAATCTTAAAACGACCATTTTATAATGTTTATGTTTAAATGAAGTTTCTCACTTACGACGTTACAAACAAATTAGGGCGCGTTTGGAGTCACGTGATTATTTTTAAAATTTTATCACTTAAAAATTGTTTATAATTAATTGAAATTATATTTTTTTAACTTTTTCGTATCGCACATACAAATTATTTATAATAAGGTTTTAAAATACATTAAAAAAATTTCGTTTTTTTAATTTTTATTCAACAACCCAATTCTCAAATAGTTTTTATAAAAATTACATATTTAATATTTAATTACATAGACTGTATCAAAAAACGACTATTTTTTTCTGTCTTAGATATATTGCAAATATTGTTGGAAATGACAAAATAGAGATACTGTAAAAGTCACAGATCTTAATATCTATAAGAAATGCTACGGTATTATAAATAAAGTTTTCTCCATGTTAATGAAATGGGAAATTTGGGATGAAACACCTCTTAATATAAATATTAAGAGCTGTTACTTTCACAGTATCTCTGTTCCGTCATTTGTAACAATATTTTCAATATATCTACGACAGAAAAAATAGTCGATTTTTGCACGTATTAAGGACGCATCGGCGGCGGCATTTCACAAAGACAAACGGCATAGTGCCTTTAGGTGCATTTATCTAGATAACAAAATAATCATATGGAAAGATGTACCTGATGGACTTTGAGTCGACAATGATAAGTCGCTGGCATTGTTTCCAGATGTCCCAGATGATATTGGTTCATTCGATTGATTGTTTTTTTCGATCGATTCACCCTCTTCTTTATTTCTTTTCACCATAAAATACGAACGAAGATCTCTTTGTTTTCGTTTTGACGACATTACTTTGAATTTAAAATTTTATAAAAACAATAACACACCGCGACAAAAATTGAACGTCTTTTAACGTCTATTACCCTGCTGAGAGAGTCGTGGATAGCCAAGTAACTACGAAAATGAGAGGGTGGTGGCCTAGTAGTCAAGTTATCGGACTACTCTGGGACATAAGACCCAGGTTCGAATCCGGGTATTGTAATAAGCCACCGTCCTCTTATGTATGACTCTGGCAAAGACATCACAGCAAATTGCCGAGGATACCTCCCTCAAATGTGGCTCGGCGCCCACGTTAAAAGACGTAAGGGCCCCCTATGCGTGTGTTTAACACCTAGACACCAAACACAATTATACGTAAAGGGAGGTGACCTACGTCCCAGTTAAGCTGGTGCACCAAAAAGAAGAAGAAGAACTATGAAAATATATTTTCCGATGAGTTCACTTTGATTTGCCACGAAAGAACTCAGATGCTTTGGGGGGGGGCTTGAGCCCCTTAGCCCCCCCCCTTGGATCCGCCACTGCCCATAGGTATCCCCTAGCATTTCTTCATCAGCATCTTTTTTTCCATATTTTTGCATATTTCAAAGGAAAGTCCATATTTTACAAAAAAAATTAAAATTATCCATATTTTTATTATCATACGACAGAACAGCAATGCACAAAATTGGCGTTTGCGCCACTTTGATATCGCGCTTGCTACGATAGCGTTTGTTTCATTCTGCATGCCCCTCCACAGACTGAGTGTGACAGCGACAGTCGTACTTACGTGTCGTGCTGAGTTAGTGTGTCACTGTGTTTTTATGTATTCGCGTCTTTTGTAGCCAAAATTACATATCTATACTCGGGCCGGCGAGAGAATGCACCTGTACTGCGCCGAGGTATGGGGGCGAGGGACGCGCTGAGGGACGCGCCGAGATACACGCAGATTACTTTGAGTTAAGAAATATGCGCCAGTTTTTCAAATACGAACAACTAAACACCGCGCGCTCGGAATAATGTGGGGGTATGCTCAGAACAATGCTAAACTCGTCGAGACGAGTGGCATTCTCTCGTCGGTCCGAGCATACCTACTTATTTAAACTTATCTATCTACTTATTTAAAAAAAAATGCCCAAGAATATACAACCATTGCGGCTCAAATTGGAAAAATATATCGAAGAATTTCCAAATCAATCGTTGAGTACAGATGGGAAGTACTGTTTTCTAATGTCTGTGAAAAATCTGTATCGAATAAGCAACGTTTTTTAATATCGCAACACGTATCTACTGCAAAACATAAGGTAAATATTACAAGGAAGAATAAATTTAAGCAACAACTTTTTCCTAATGCTATGGCAAGCCGCTCTCCAAGTTCTACTTTCTCGAAAGAATTGTGTTTTGCTATGATGTGTGCAGACATACCTTTATGGAAATTAAACAATCCTGTTTATAAAAATTTCCTAGAAAAGTGCACGGGCAAACATATTCCTGATGAATCCACACTTATGTAAGTGGTATTTCTGAAGATTTTTTACTTTTGATTCGTGAAAATATTCAAAAGTGGGTTGCAATCGACGAAACTACAGATACTTAAGATCTTTGCATAGGCAACGTGGTTATTGGTCGTCTAATTGAAGACAGATCCAGCAAATCCTTTTTATTTGCGTGTGAAGAACTTTCTAAATGCAACCACCAAACATTTGCGAATTTTTTTAATGATGTTATGGATGTTTTGTGGCCTAGTGGAATTAAACATGAGCAAGTTTTCTTGTTACTTATGGATGCTGCTCCTTATATGGTTAAAGAGCTGATGCTCTTAGTTTTATATCCCATAAGGATCCATGTAACGTGCATAGTACATGGTATAAATAGATTAGCTGAATATATAAGGTCCCACTTTAAAAAAGTTGATAGTTTAGTATCAAATGTGAAGAAAATCTTTTTGAAAGAAAGCAGGATCCTGCAGGACCACCTTGCCACTAAGCAGGATGTCCAAATTTAAAGAGATGTATCCCGACCTTCCTTTACCGCCGGAGCCAATGCTGACACGTTGGGGGACATGGCTGACAGCAGTTGAATAGTACCTACAATCAACTAATGATACGGAAGGCGAATAAAATTGTTATTAATTATTTTTCACATTATACTGTGTTTTCATTAATCTATACTTTAAAGTTGTTGTTATTTTTAAATCCATATTTTTTCCATATTTTAAATTTTTTTGTCCATATTATATGTACATATTTTGTAATTTTTAATGCATATTTTTCCGAGCCCTACTAATGAGTCTTTTTAGGACTATCAAAAACAAATATCTTGTCAAATTTGTCAGTTATTTGGTAGTCCTAAAAAGACTCATTAGTATTATAGAGCTCCGGGGAAAGGTTGAGTATATTTATATATTCAAGCTTTGTTCCGTCTTTATTAAGTTTATCAGATTATCTATAATGTTGTATGGTTTTACCAATTCAAAATTTATGTTGCTTTTATTTTTATTTTATTTGTAAATTAAAGGAAGTTTTAACTAAACGTTTCATAGCTTTTTTTAGAACGTATGAATAAAAATAGAAACAATAGTCGGATATAAAATGAGTTGTTTCTTTTTTACCAGTACGTAAAATGAGTAGTAAAGAGATTTAAGAAGGACGATCGATTGGTAAGATAGTTAGGAGCCAAGAACATTTGAATAGGTGTTTAATTCATTCTGAAAACTGCATTACTCACTAATTACAAAATATATAAAACATATGTCAAGAGTCGAGTATTTAGTCACAATTTTGGAAATTTTGGGTAAGTTATTGAAGAATTTTTAGAAATTCGATTAATAATCGAATAGTCGAGGACAGAATTTCCGTCTGTGTGTTCCGTTTGTTTTAAGTTTGTGTGATTATCTATAACGTAGGATGGTTTCACCAATTCTAGATTAAGCGAAATTTCAATAATATTTTCAAAAAAAATCTTCTACTGCACTACAGTTGAGCACTTTCTGCAAATATTCTGATGATTTATTCGTGGATCAAACCACTTAATTTAATGAGTAATTTCAATATTTGTTATAGACCTGACATCAGAAGAGTCAGAACTATCTTTATTACATTCATCTACTTATAATCTAAATTATAATCTTGTTAAAATTAAAATCGTGTTGCATAGCAAAGTTTAGATGTTAAAACTAACTCGCTTAAAGAATTTCTTTCTCTAAACATTCGGTATTATAGCAATTAGGGCTTCCAATACCGAAATCCCGGGATCCCGAAAACCGGGATTTTAGTATATTTTTTCCGGTATGAGAAAATCGGAATTACAAAAAAAATTCCGGTATTTCGGTATTTGTATAAAATATCTTACTTTTTATTTATATTAGTTATTTCAATTAGCAGAACAGAATAAGAAGAAAAATAATAAAATTATCTGAGATTATCACTACTCTTACTCATATAAAATTAGCAGTTGATGCATTATGTCGCCAAGATTCTACTTACAGCAGATGAAACAATAAAATTTATGATGGAAGCTCAAAATTGTGAAATTGCTAAAGAACTTTATGACACTTTAAAAATTCGCATATTACAAAGACGAAATAATTTATCGCAGGTACTTCAGTACTTACATAGTAGAGAACAAGATAATAGCGATTTAGTTCAAACTTTATTTCTACAGTTAACTAAAGCGACTATGATAAAAATTATAATTCTATATTTTATATAATTATAAAACGCAGAAGAACATGTTAGATCAGATTTAGATAGATACGAAAATTCCGAGGAATCCTTGGAAAGAAATCTGACCAATACTTAAGGACAGGCTCGAACTTTGCTTTTCATGACCATGACAAATAAACCGAACTTGGCTTTTCATGACCATGACAAATTAAACCTGCAACTTCAATCAGAAATCCACCAAAAACTTTCAGTTCAACCTAAAATTACAAAAGTGCAAGGGGTTTTTTGTTGGGGAAACCAACTATAAAAGACGAAAGTGCTATTTCTGAAAAAAAAACAGGAGTAAGAGTAAATTATTTGCAACTGATGTACGACCATTTAAGTACAATTGCACCAACAAATGTAGAATCGGAAAGGGCGTTTTCTGTAGCAAGTCATTTATGTACAAAGATTCGGTCCAGCCTGAACGACGAAACAATTGATTGTAAACATATCGATTGATATGTTTTTTTCGGGCATATTTTAATAAAACAAACTCAAATTGCGAAATTTAGTAATGTTTATGATAACTTTGTTCCGAATGTTTGCTATAAATAAATTGTTTTTTTATATACAGAATGTTTAGTTTTTAAAATTATTTCCTTTAAATATATTTTGTATAGTTTATATCTAAAGAAATATATTTTAAAGTTTTTCCTTTGATTTCTTTTTAATCATTATCATTAATATTTATAAAAATCTGTCTAAAATATTTTTTTTTGCAATACCGGTATCAATACTGGTATTCCGGTTTTGAAAACAAATAATACCAAAATACCGGTTTTAATTTTTTGCTCCGGTATTGAAAGCCCAAATGGCAGTATATCTTTTTAAAAATTCTTTTAATTATAATTTGTTATTATTGAAAGTGGCATAAGTCGTTTTGTAGCTAAAAATATTTAATTTTCTTTAACAATTCTTTAACAAATTAATAATTATTACATAATAAAATTTAACAGATTTATAGTGTTAAAAACATCACCTGAATTTATTAACATTTGCCAATATTTTTAAATTGATTAAAACACAAACCCTTAAGTATCTCACTACTATATGAAAATGTGGACTCATACAACTTTCCAAAAAGACAGCTCATATAATCCATAATCCAGAAGGTCAGAAGAAACCTTAAACTGAAATCCATAAGTAGCTTTAGCAATAACTGTTGCATTGCTAGTACAATCTTCATTGTCAATGTTAGATTAAGATATTCGAAATGGAAATTGTGGATGCAAATAGTTTCAACATCGCACGTTATTATAAATTTATTATAAATCGCTATAAGGAAACCGTAATTTATTGTATACACAAAAATGGCAATGGCATTAAGTATATTTTGCAATAATTAGATTAATGTGTTGTGATACGGATACTATTTTTTTTAAATCTAGTAGAAAAAAAAATGTTAATTGTAGATTGTTCAATTAAGGATTATTATTATAATAATTAAAAAAAATCAGCTTGCGTGTTTTGTACACGTTATAGTATTAATTTAGTCTTTAATGTTCAGTGTTAATTTTTTATTCCCTTATATAATGATGTAATGATCATTTTCTGTTTCTTATTATTTTTTAGATAATCACGATTTTTCAATTTGCTGAATTAATGTTTCTTTTAATGAACAGTGAAAAAATAAAATAAAAACAGGTAGTCCTAAAAAGACAATTGTGTTATAGAGCTCCGGAAAGGTTGAATATATTTATATATCCAGGCTGTATTCCGACTTTATTAAGTTTATACGATTATCTACAATGTAGTATGGTTTTACCAATATTTAAATTTATCATTTATTTCTTTCACAACTGTTTTATTGAAGCAACCGATTATTTTTGCACATCGTTTCTATTTGGAAAATGCGCGTTAACATTTTCCAAATAGAAACAATGTGGCAAGCATTTAAGCTTTTATATCATTTGTATTATTATTTATATTGAATAATTTGTAACTAATTTTTGATTTGAAGTTATTTTTATTCTTTATTGAAATTGTCAGACTGGTGCGTGTGTGGTATAATTACATTAAAGAGTACAAAAGCTCTAAATTTAGAGAGACTTGTGCAGAAATAAACCTTGAAAACCCGTTTTTATTGGATTATCTCGAATGAAAATGTTTATTATTTCGTTATTATTATTATATAGTTTTTTTTTATTGTACCAACAACTTTCAAATTAAATTATAATTAGTCGATAATAATATAAATTACGAGCAGTGATTTTTTTTCCTCATAAAAACCACATCATCCACAACTATTAAAAGGTTATAATTATTATAAAATATTTGCTATATCATTTTCTTGCCGATTAAATCTTCCTAGTCTAATTGAATTATGAGGCTTTAGCTTTGGAGATCTACAAATGTAAAATTTACTCAATATGTTGCTAATTTACCCCTGCAATTCTAAAAAAATAAAATACCGAGCGATCCAAAAATCGGTGCCTTGTACATTGAAAGTGGTAAATTTAAAACATGTAAATAACGACAAAGAATTGAATTCGGGATCGTTCAGTATTTTAATTTTATTTAGTAATGCAGTTTTAACCAAGCAAAATATTGAGCAAATACAGATCACATCTGTTTATTTTATTTTTGCTGCTATTTAACAGCAACATATGTGTTAATTGTATGAAATATGCTAAGAAAGGAGGAGTTTTTTAATGGACAAGTGCTGCAAAACGCCTTACGAACGAGTTTTTTTCTAGTACTTTTTCTATTTTGCGCCCTTTTATGCCATTTCTAAATAAATAAAAAAATTGCCGATACAATTTGAGAAAATTGTATCGCACTCGGCGAGCCATAACCGCACGCATATGAGTGCTGTTATCAGTCCATTACAAACGCAAAATAGAAAAAATAAATAAAATTGGTAGTGAAAGGGTTAAAAATATTAAGAATTTGGTGACTAATAAAAATTACTAATTATTCTATTTGCAAAAACAAATAGCAACCAATGCCATTGTTATTGCAAAGGTTTGTCAAGTTTCTTTAGTGTATTAATCAAAATCCCATTAACAATTTCCTATTAGAAAAAACCGAGAGTCATCTCCTTCAAAATCAAATAAACCATTTCCAGCAACAGAAAAATAGGTCAAACTAACGAAGGATTTCACAAAAACTAATTCCATCTTTTCCTTTCTACTACATTTTTTTCTAAATCTGAAACTGTTTGATGCAATCTTTACATTTTAATCCTACATTTAAGTGGATCTCTAATATTAATTTGTAAAATATAATTATGATAATATTATATTTTATGATAATAACTAAATTAAAACAAACAATTCTTTCAATTTATTATTAACCTTTCGATAATCGGAATTTTATTTGAACAAGAGGTAAAAAATGTTTATATTTTGCAACAAAATACTTTTACGTAAGAATTGACAGTTATCAAGGTCGCACCATGTATAAGCACATAACCGCATTATGTATGAGGAAGTGAAATCTGTTACCGAATATTTTTAGGCGCGGACAAATAAATTAAGTAAATATTAAAAACAATGTAATATGGCCGGGCTCGAATTTCCATCTGATATTTCATCAATATTTACCGAAGCTCTTTCTGTGTAATCCTCGTGTAATATTTATCATTAAAAAAGCAAAATGAAATTGTTTGCTGAAACAGGTAACATCATGAATGGTAAACAAAGTTAAATCAAACAAGTGCAACAAATCCATTTGTACGAGAATAAAAAATGTATTCCACTTATCCCGCTTTATTAAACTTCTTGATTAAGTACATAAATCTGTTAAATATTATTGTTTGTTTAATTAATCTTGTATGGGTGGTATGGGCGTAGCCAGGGAAGAGTATGAACAGCCAATATCACCCCCACCCCCCCCCGAAATATGCAAAATAGGGCAAAACCAGAAGGGACAAGTAGAGACGGCTATCTTCAAGAGAGCATGGTAGATGTGGAGTTTAGGAACCCTTGTGTGTCAGTTTTAGAAAGTAAATTGGTGCATTTCTGCAAAACCCCCCCAAATATTGTCTAACAACCACCCCCACCCCCCCCCCCCCGAAATTAAACCCTGGCGTGATGGGTGGGTTTAGTTAAGTATGAGTATGTATAATAGACCTTTATAAGGTTAGTTAAGCGCATGCACCAAGTTTGAAAGGCGGGAATATGAAAGTTTCGGGCTTATAATAAGGTTATACGTTAAAAAGTTCGGGCAAAATGTTCGGGCGAAAATTGACACATGTGCACAAAAAAACTATGAAAAAGTCTATTAAGTATGTTCCGCTTTTTTTACTAAATTTCCAGTTTTATAAATAAAAAATTGAAAATGTGGGTATCCTAGACTAGACAAGAAGAGAAATATAAAATATTAGCTTTGAATATTATAATTTTCTGACTTAAGATTGTAGATTTTGAAGGTTTCGGTGGTAACTTAACATTTAGAGTGCCTCCTTTAGTCCTGATTCCTTTAGGAATTTCAGGATCTGGGTGGGATTCAAGCACAGCAACTCCTGCGCGTTCAAGCAGTGGACCCCAATGTACATCTATCTCTTGCGGAGCAGTGCTCCACAGTCTTTGAGCAGATGCATGAGGGTTTCCTCTTCTTAACCGCAGAATCTGCATCTGACATCCTCCTCTAGGCCCAGGGATGTTGAGGTGCTTTTTAAGTCGGCAGTGTCCCGTCAGAATTCTACGTCTTTCGATTCCTAAACGCCATTCTTCTCTGTTCGTCCACAGATCCGTCTCTCGAATTTCCTCGTCCACTCCGTCTCTTCAGCATCTGCGTGGTCATCCTCGTTCTCGGTTTCCTTGTGGGTTCCAGTTTAGTACTTTCTTTGGGATTATGTGTTCGGACATTCTTTGGACGTGCCTATACCATATTTAGTTGCAATGTCATCAATAATGTCGAGTCGTATTCCCACTTCTTGAGTAATGGTATCATTTGGGACTCTATCTCTCCTGGATTTTCCTGCCGCTCTTCTACAGAAGTTCATTTCTGTGGCATTTAGCTTTCTTTTTTTTATCGGCCACACCTCTGAACTATATGTTAATATGCCTTTCACCATTGAGTTGTATATACTTTTCTAATTTTCTTTTGTAATGGTTTCGTCCTATAGAATACTGTTCAGCATAGAACTCTTGAACAGATACTCTTACTCTCTTTCCCTGTACGTTTCTGTCTGATACTGCTTCGTCTTCGTGTCCCTTCCTTCGATATTTTCATTCCTAGGTATATATTGTATTGGTTATAAATAAAAAATCTGTATTATTATTACCAACGCTACAAAAACGAACTTTAGGGGATACAGCTTTTTCTTCATTCATTATGTTACATGATGAATAAAAAATATATAAAATAGATTTTTTTTGTTTGCGAGTAATTGATCATCAAAATAATATTCTCTCATTTATAATACTATTATGATTAAAATTGGTTAATAAGTTATATGAGATTAGTAGAGAAAGATGATTCGTTCTGGATCCTCCACCTCCACTATCCACACCCCCCGGCCCCCACCCCTAGCCACAGCTGATTAAAGTTAAAGCTGATTAAAGTGGATGGAAAGTGGATGCAAAGTGGATGCAAAGTGGATGGAAAGTGGATGTAAAGTGGAAGGAAACTGGATGCAAAGTAGATGGAAAGTGGATGGAAAATGGATGCAAAGTGGATGGAAAGTGAATAGAAAGTGAATAGAAAGTGGACGGAAAGTGGATCGAAAGTAAATGGAAAGTGGATGGAAAGTGGATGGAAAGTGGATGGAAAGTGGATGGAAAGTGGATGGAAACTGGCTGGAGTGGATGGAAAGTGGATGCAAAGTAGACGGAAAGTGGATGGAAAATGGATAGAAAGTGGATGGAAAGTGGACGGAAAGTGGATGCAAAGTGGATGGAAAGTGGATGGAAAATGGATGGAAAGTGGATGGGAAGTGGACGGAAAGTGGATGCAAAGTGGATGGAAAGTGGATGGAAAGTGGACGGATTTGACGTCCGAGATTTAATTTGAAGAGTTTAACCTCGTTTTGATGAGTCATTGAACCCGTACAAGTATCAAAATCGTGCGTCAGCGTAAATTTCATATACAACTTCAGGAATCATATGATTCCATGTGAAGTGTTGTGCGGATTCTCGTACAACGGCTGTTCAATTTATTAACAAAGCTATCTACATCAATCCCGTGAATCATCAATTCTATAGCTGACCACTCTGTTCTTAAACTGACACAAGCTTGGATGATGTTCTGCTGGACCGGTTTCACTGTTGATTGGAGGCGTTTCTGTGATCGTAGATCTCCTGCATACTTTAGCTTTGTTGGGGATTGTTGATTGCATATTTTACAGAAATTATTTGACTGTCTGCGGCTCCAGCTTTATCTTCTTGGAGGTGTACGGTGAATATCCAGTATTTAGATTCCTCTTCTTCCCACCATCATTGTTGATTTTATAATATTTTCTCATATGTCGCTATCTTCTCTTGTGAAGGTTGAATTGCAAACGGTGCATTTGTAGTATATTTTTTGATTATCATGACATATTTCCTTATGGCTACCAAGATTATCCTTGCGAAAACTTTTACACATTGATCGCAGGGAAACAGTTTTAAGGCTTTTAAAAGCTCAGGCTTAAATATCAATCGCGTTCCGAATGGCTTTAAAATTATTATCAATGCTAAACATCCGACAGCGTTCGAGGCGTTTGTTAGTAAAATTACTGTAAACAAAACGTCCGAACATCTGAATGTATACAAGTTTAAATACGAAAATGTTGACTCGGCGGTTCTTATCGACTAGTGGAGGTGGAGGATCCAGAACGAATCATCTTTCCCTACTGAGGTTGGACAAGATATTGGATTTTAATTATTTATAATTAACAGATTGCTCTTTGTTCAGTTCTTAACTTAAATTGCTAACATGTTAATAAATTCGTAAATATTGATCATTGGACTGTGTATTCATATATTTGTTTGTTAAACATTGTACTTATATAAGTGTATACGACAAAAAGTTGCTTTTTCAAAAAAATATGCAGCATAAACAGCAATTTGCAAACCATTTTATTACATTAATGAGCTAAAAAGTTTTGCGTAATTCCAAATATACATTTTTTCTTAAAGAGGTATATTATTGTTTTTTCTTAAATATTTTTTTTGTTTATTTTCACAATATTACATTGAACTACAAGCTGTTACATTAAGCAACATTTATTAGTTTTGATGACTGGTAGGAAGTGTGGAAGTAGAGAGTGCATCCTATGACACACCCTGCTCTATGTTTTTCCATTGGTTTTTTTTAGTTTTGGACAGTTAGGTAGTGCGGAATCGTGCTTGCAGATCCACCGGCTTGAATTTCTTCAATCTCCTTATGATTGATCCTTAATCTAGCAAGCTGTGTGCTAGCGGGTTTGGGTGGTCTTCGAGTCGCTTCTCGTAGTTGGCGCATAGCTTTTGAGCTATATTCTTAACCGTGTCAATTCCAAGATTTTTGTGTAGCGTGACATTGGTCACGTACCATGGAGCATTCGGTAGAGTTCTCAGCGTTTTAGATTGGAATCGCTGTAGGATCTCTATGTTGGAGCTGCTGGCCGTACCCCAGAGCTGAATACAGTAGGTCCAGATTGCCATTAGTATGGTCTTGTATATGAGGACTTTATTATGCAGGGATAGCTTACATCTGCTTCCTATAATCCAGTACATTTTTTTCAGCCATACATCCAGTTGTTTCCTCTTGTTCCTAATATGTTTCGCCCAGGTTAGCCTGCGGTCTAGGAGCATGCCTAGATATTTTACTTCTTCGACTTTCGGGAGTGGTTGTTGAGTGAAACCGTTGGGCAGTCATTTTTCTCATAGTGAAGGTAATGTGGATAGACTTTATTATAGCTAGACTATATTACTAGCCTTTATTTTTAGCCATCTTTGCATCTTGTTGAGTCCGCTTCGCAGTGATCTTGAAGCTGCGTTTAGATTTTCATGAGTAGCCAAGTTAGCGGTGTCGTCGGCAAATTTAGCAAACATGGTGTTGTAGGCTACAGGCAGGTCAGCCGTGAACAGTGTATAGAGGATTGGTCCCAAAACGCTACCTTGGGGCAGTTCTGCTCGTATCGGGCAAAGAGGTGATAGCTCCGTGCTTTTCTTAAAAATGTATTTCAAATTATTATTTCTTTGGTGACGGGGTAGTGTGTGGAGAAAAGGAAAATAACAAACCCGGAGACGATGTAACTTTTTATTGCGCGTCACGTGACGCGTGCCGGTTTTGATGCGAGTTGTGGAAGTTGTCTCTGATGTTCTGCTGGAAGTTGTGTTCACTGACGTTCTGCTGGAAGTTGTCTGGATGTTGTTTCGAAGTTGTCTCTCGAAACTCTCTCTTTGTCACTCCCGTCCCGTCCTTTTATCCCTCGGTCAAACGCATCTTCTCTCTGGTAACTTTGGTGGGAGAGGTTTTTCGTTGTCCCGATTGGTTGTTCGTTCTTCCCTCCTATTGGTGCTGACGCCAAGTAAGAGGGAGGAAAAATCGGTATTGTTTGACCGGGTGGTTGGCATTGTTTGATCAGCAGGTTGGTATTGTTTGATCGGCTCCAGCCCGCTCATAAAACGGTCTGGGCCATAAAACGATTAAGAAAAACCCGACCCTATCGGCTTTGTTTGATCAGCTCCAGCCCGCATATAAAACGGTCTGGGCCATAAAACGGTTTAGGAAAAACCCGAACCTGTGCAACTCATCTTGTCAATAATGAGTCCCTACAGGACCCCCCTGCTAGTGATTAACGATACAAGTGCATAATTTACAAAGTTACAGGGTTTATCTCAAACCGGCCTGGTAAAATTCGGTGAATCTAACGCGGCGTCCTGATCTTGTTCGGAGGCCTGGGTCGGTGTTGGGAGTCACAGGTTGGGGTGCAAGCGATGGTGCTGGTGCTGGCGCTGGTTACATGGGAGCTTGGGTTCCGCCCGCGTCGTCCGGAGGGTCGTCATCGGAGTCGCTCTCCAGCTCTGGTTTTTCGATGTTCTCGTCGATGATGTACGCAGGTTTGAGTCTATCGATCGTAACTGGTACGTGTCTTCCCCGCATCAAGAGAATGAAAACCTTGTCAGTGCGAGAAATTACTTTGTACGGACCATCATACGGCAGTTGGAGAGGTCCGTTTGGTGCGTCGTGGCGCACAAAAACGTGGGTAGCAGTGACGAGATCCTTAAAGACGAAGATTCTGCGCTCACCGTGCCTGGACCCACTGACTGGACGGAATGTCTCGAAGCGTTGACGAAGTTCCTTCACGAATTCAGCGGAGTTGTCGACCTCTCGGATCGCCCGGGATACCAGGAATTCTCCGGGAAGGCGAAGGGGCTGACCGTAGACCATCTCGGCTGTTGTCGCCTGTAGGTCGTCCTTCCAAGCTGCACGTATGCCAAGTAGCACCGTTGAGAGCGTTTCAGTCCACCGAGTAGCCTGCAAGCACTTGATGGAGCTTTTTAGCTGCCGATGAAAACGTTCGACCATGCCATTGGCCGCTAGGTGGTACGCCGTTGTGTGCAGGTGCGTCGTCCCTAGGAGTTGGTTGAGGCAGCGGAACAGGTGGGACTCGAACTGCCTGCCTTGGTCGGTGGTGATCCGGAAAGGTGTGCAAAACGTGCAACCCAGCTGTTGTAGAAAGCGCGGGCAACGGTTTCGGCTTCCTGGTCCTGTAGAGGGATTGCCTCCGGCCATCGTGAGAAACGATCAACGCAGGTTAGGCAGTACCTGTATCCCTGCGAGTACGGCATGATGATCAGGTCCAGATGAACGTGCTCGAACCGGCGGGAAGGTGCTGCAAATGAGCCGACTGGAGCGGATACATGCCTGGTGACCTTGGATTGCTGACACTGGATACAAGCTCGTGCCCAGGTGCGACAGTTCGCGTTGATGGAGGGCCAAACGTAGCGCTGTGTCATCATTTTCGTTGTTGCCCTGATCCCAGGATGAGACAGCCCGTGGATGGCGTCGAAGGCTGCCCTGCGGAACGGCGTCGTGAGAAAAGGCCTGGCAGTGTGTGTTTTGACGTCGCAGAAGATCGCGGCGTCTGAACCCGGAATGCGGATTTGTCGCAAGTCCAGCTCGGAGCTGTCATCTTGCAAGAGTCCTTGAAGTTCCTGATCTTGTTGCTGCGATGTCGCCAGAGCCTCGAAGTCCATTGGAACAGTGATCTCGTCGACCCTGGATAGAGCGTCGGCGACGACGTTGTCTTGCCCCGCGATGTGCCTGATGTCGGTTGTAAATTGGCTAATCAAGTCCAGGTGACGGAATTGGCGTGGCGAGCATTTGTCGGACTTCTGGCGGAAGGCGAAAATTAGCGGCTTGTGGTCCGTGAGGATGGTAAACGGACGGCCCTCGACCATATGCCTGAAATGCTGAACTGCACAGTAAATCGCTAGGAGCTCCCGATCGTATGCGCTATATTTATTCTTGGAGCTACTAAGCTTCTTTGAAAAGAATCCAAGCGGCTCCCAGTGATCGTCAACTCGTTGTTGAAGGACTGCGCCTATGCTGTAGTCCGACGCGTCGCACACCAGAGACAGGTCTGCGCCGGGTCGAGGATGCGCCAAGAGTGCTGCGGTGGCCAGCTCCTCCTTGCACTGCATGAAGGCTGCCTCGGCTCCGTTGTTCCACTGAATCGGCGTGCTCCCCTTGATGTTACCTTTGAGAAGGTCGTTGATGGGAGAGGTTTTTCGTTGTCCCGATTGGTTGTTCGTTCTTCCCTCCTATTGGTGCTGACGCCAAGTAAGAGGGAGGAAAAATCGGTATTGTTTGACCGGGTGGTTGGCATTGTTTGATCAGCTGGTTGGTATTGTTTGATCGGCTCCAGCCCGCTCATAAAAACGGTCTGGGCCATAAAACGATTAAGAAAAACCCGAACCTATCGGCTTTGTTTGATCAGCTCCAGCCCGCTTATAAAACGGTCTGGGCCATAAAACGGTTTAGGAAAAACCCGAACCTGTGCAACTCATCTTGTCAATAATGAGTCCCTACATTTCCTTGCAAACAATACTAAAATATTATGCAGACAAAATC
Organism: Phosphuga atrata; assembly: GCA_944588485.1. Lineage (NCBI taxonomy): Eukaryota > Metazoa > Arthropoda > Insecta > Coleoptera > Silphidae > Phosphuga > Phosphuga atrata. The sequence goes on along the minus strand of OX155897.1, from coordinate 73,123,651 downwards.
AAATAAATAGAGTAAATTATTTTTCAATAACCGTATTAAAAACCATCATTCTTACTAAACCTAACGAATTTCTTGCGATTATTCAAATACTGATTATCTACTCACACATCAAAATGAATTAATAAGTAAATTATTTTATGTGAAGGACGCCATTATTATAATCGTGTGTAAAAGTATCTAAATCGTGCGTAATGTAAAGCAAATGGAGTTATATTATTAAACGATTTCTGTTTTCTTGTTACTATGGCAACAACTCGCGTCACTAAATAAAAAACATAGATGTAGTGAAAATAAATTTTTTGACGAATATTAAAATTGAATTAATTTTTCTTATTTTGAATCAAGACGTCTCGGCCTCTCAGTCTGGATTTATGTGGCTCTAATATAATTTAACCTAATTATAACCAAATTTAAATTAAATTAAACTTAACCTAGATTACATCCACAACGACCAAATAATGTTCCCGCCACTGTGCGTTTTTTACTAGTTAGCAATTTTTGCCACGGATACGCTTATTGTGTCAGTGATTTTAAGTATTTTGTCTGACAAAATTACAATTTTTCAATATTATTAATAAGAAACAATTTGGTGTTCAATAGATTCAACAGTATTTTAACACGTTTCGTAGATAAAATAATGTATGATACACATATGTGAAAGACTTCTGTGCTCACACTAGTATCATAAACTACTATTATAACGTAGGTTTGATAGCTTACTATAAAAGAAATAGACACATTTGGTATTGTATAAAATAAAAGTTATTGGTGATATTGACATACATTTTGCGCTGTTAGATTGAGGAATTGTAGAAGTTTCGATAGTACAGTTGGTAGTACTGCGCAAGCATAATAGCTACGATGGCTGCAAACTCTACTGAGAAAGCATTTTGCGTGCTAGAATTTGCCAAAACGAACTTCGTAACTGTTGTCCAACGACATTTTCGAATACGTTTTGGAAAATCACCACCTACTAGACAGTCGATCTACGATTGGTACAATAAATTTGAAACGACAGGGTGTTTATGTAAAGGTAAAAGTCCGGAAAGACCTCGTGTGTCAGAAGAAACAGAACGTGTTCTGTTTACGTAAACAATAGGGCAGTCATATGTAGCCAACGCTCTGTTATTGTTACAAAAATTGTCGCCAAACCGGCGTCAATGGTTGTTTACCGTTTGAAAAAATGACGCCAGGGCAACGTCATGGGTCGCAAACGCGCTGCTAATGTAACAAAAATTGTTTAAAATGTCTAATATTTTGTTGCTCTTGTATGTTGGATAAAATATAATGCAGTTCTAAAAAAATATTAAGACGCCAAAGTCGCGTCAATGATTGTTTGCCGTCGGACCAAATTACGCCAGGGCAGTCATAGGTCGCCAATGCTCTGTTAATGTTACAAAAATTGTCGCCAAAAGACGCCAAACCGACGTCAATTGATGTTTGCCGTCGGCAAAAATGACGCCAGGGCAACGTCATGGGTCGCAAACGCGCTGCAGATATAACAAAAATTGTTTAAAATGTGTAATATTTTGTTGCTCTTGTATGGTGGATAAAATATAATTCTTAAGACGCCAAAGTCGCGTGAATGGTTGTTTACCGTCGGACCAAATTACGCCAGGACAAAGTCCTAGGTCGCCAACGCTCTGTTAATGTTACAGAAATTGTTGCCAAAAGACGGCAAATCGACGTCAATGGTTCTTTACCGTCGAAAAAAATGACACCAGGGCAACGTCATAGATCTACAACTCACAGCCAATGTTCACAACAAAAATTGTTAAAAATGTCTAATATTTTCTTGTTCTTGTATGTTGGATAAAATATGTTGTTCCAAAAAATTATTAAGACGCCAAACCGACGTCAATGGTTGCTAACCGTCGGAACAAATGACGCCAGGGCAACGTCATAGGTCGCCAACGCACTGCTAATGTTACAAAAACTGTTCTTAATATTTTGTTATTTTTGTACGTTGGACTGTTATTTTTGGTTAAAATATAATGTAGTTCAAAAAATTTATTAAACCCAATGAAAACGACTGGTTGCGGAGAGAGAAAGGCAGGAGCAACAACACTAACAATAAATACAAGACTGTCTGGGCCGGCTTTAACGCAAATTCGAAAACCAACCAACATATTTTAGTAAAACCAAAAAAATAAACCGAAATAGTACTTTTCAATAGTCTTTTTTTTCAAAGAACACGTTGTTCCAAATATCAGGCATATTCTCGAAGAATTTCAACAACAAAAAACGATTATTTGAAGATTTTGCCTTGTTTGAACTTCCTGCCCTGCTTGTCGGAGCCGGTCAAGGCGATGCACTGCTGCACCAGCTTCTTCGTCTCCTCATCCTTGGCATCCGGTTTCTTCCAATCGTAAACCTCGTAATCCACCTGCCAATCCGGACTCAGCGTGAACGCCAACTCCTGCCCCCTCGTACTGTTTACCAACGAAGTTCATAACTCAACAACTCGTGCAAGTTTGGAACTACAAATTCAGCAACCAACTGTGTGGAAAACTTTACGTAAACGACTAAAACTGACGCCTTACAGATTGCAGTTGGTACAGCATCTACATGAAGAAGACCTTAAACGTAAAGATTTCTGCAATGAAATGCTGCAACATAATGAAGAAGATTAGTTTTGCAAGGGGATAATTTTCAGTGACGATTCAACGTTCCACATATGTGGCAAGATGAGTAAACACAACGTCTGAATATGGGGGATCGAACCTCCGAGAATGAAATCCAAAGTGATTGTGTTCTGTGCTGTATCTCGCACAAAGGTCCTTTCCTTTTTGAAGAAAACAGAGTAACGGGAGCTACATATCATCTTTATCTGCCAACAAGATGGAGCGCCTCCTCACTGGTAAGGTGTCGTTAAAAATTATCTGGACAAAACACCTCCACAGTGTTGGATAGGCCATGCAACAGCCGACAACTGCGTTCTCGTAGGTTGCCCACCAAGGAGCCCCGATCTTATACCGAGCATTTTTTTTCTATGGGGATTTATGAAAGGCCTGGTTTACGTCCCTCTGCTTTCTAATGATTTAGATGACTTAAAACGACGCATTACGAGAGCTGTGGAAAGTGTCTATGTAGATATGTTACACCGGGTTTAGAATGAACTAGACTATCGCCTTGATGTGTGCCGTGTGACAGGAGGAGCTCATATTGAGCACCTATGAGTTACCAAAGTAAACTTTAAGAATCACTGTATAGAATAGTTTAAACGAATTCATAATACCGTTATTAGTTTTGGATTAATAAAACTTAGAAAGTATCTAAAGTCAATCTAAAAATAAAACTTATTAAGCTTTTCCATTTTTATGATTCCGTACCGAAAACGGAACACTTATAGGATCACTTTGTTGTCCGTCTGTCTGTCTGTCCGTCCGTCCGTTTGTCTGTCTGTCTGTCAAGACCATTTTTCTCAGGAACGCGTAGAGGTAACAAGTTGAAATTTGTATCAAATACTCGGGTCTGCGGTCTCTTTCAGCTGTGAAAAAATCAAACTTCTAAGTCAACGCGATCAAAAGATATGACCGTTTATGTCACATCAAAGGGAATCAAAACCTATAGGGTACTTCCCGTTGACCTAGAATCATGAAATTTGGCAAGAAGCGGTGTCTTACAGCACATGTAAAAGGAAAAATCTGAAAACCGTAAATATGTAGTTTAATTACAAGAAAAATGCGAATTTACTATTATAAACTTATATGAAAATACACTAATGTGTTGCGTGGTATTGTCAGACACCAGAAGCATATGGGTTGCATACAGTTAGGTCCTCCTAAAGATACCTTACTTACAAGTTTGTACGGAGCCTTCGGTGGTCTTCGTGTACGTGAATTGTCTTCCAATATCGAGTTTCGCAAAAACATATAGTTTTTGTTCGCTGCGTCTGCGAGTCACAACTCGCACTTGCCGTTTTTTTTTTTTTGAGTACAAGAAGTGGACATTATGAACACTACAATTATATATTTATAGTTTGATTGATTTACATATACTGGGCGATTAACTGGGCGACAACAGGCGATTAACTAGTAGTTTTAATTAGTTAGCGATTCTAATAAAAGTTTTTTATTCACGAATATGAGATAATTAATTGTATAACAAGTTTTCAGTTTCAAGAAACAAATCAAACTTAAATTTTGCTATAACCATTATAGATACTCATATAAACTTAATAAAGTCGGTTCGCAGCCTGAATATATAAATATATTCCACCTTTCCCTAGCTCTATAATTATTGAGCCTTTTTAGGACTACCAAAACAAATCTCATGTGAAATTTGTTTACTAGCCCTCAGTCCACTTTCATGGCAATAAACAAGAACTAGAAAAAACTTTGATTAAAAAGTTATTGAATAATCAAATTATAAATATCTGCGGTTTGATATAATTTTGTAGGTAGGTCAAATCCTGTTTTACCTTGGACATTACTTTTCTGGATAAAACTAAATAAGGAAGACTAATTAAATATAAGATAAGATTGGCGTTTTATCTAATTTAGGTGCTTTATTCATGTATGTTTTACATACTATGAGCAAAGGAACCTTCTAATAAAAGGTTTTTGGATAGTGAAGGAAAAACTTTGGCCTATATTTTGCTTTGGGTTATAGCTAAGTGTAATAAGAAATAATTAAATTGCAAATAAAGTAACAGTCATAAATTAACAGTCATTAATTTTATCATACAATTATTGTTTTATTTAAACAATATAAATATTGTATTTGCTAATCATATTTTACCTTTTACTTGTTTTAATAATCGAGTAATGAGATATTTTATATTCAATTAAATTTGATGAAATTCAAAAGTTTAATCGCTTAGAAAGTGATAGTTCGGTATGAACTAGATGCACTCGATTATAAAATATGAGTTTATTATGTCTGCCATAAATCATTTCACGAGTCATAAGTCACGTAGCGTCGCGTAAAAAATAAATTAGCAATTATGTCATTTTTCCCCTGTTATATTAGCGTATGCTGCTAATTGGCATTCTATATTTTTTTCATAATGAATTAATGATTTAATTGATTTGTAAATAAATCATTGTACATCTAATATTTAATACATATTAAGTTTGTTTAATTAAATATTAAAATTAATGTGTGAGTTTTTTAGTTCGCACAGTGTAAGTGCGTAAGGTGTAAAGTCTACGTTCTTTGAATAACATTTCGTGTACGTGAATTGTCTTCCAATATCGAGTTTCGCAAAAACATATAGTTTTTGTTCGCTGCGTCTCCGTTTATCAATGTTATCGCGATTGATTCATTTTCTAGGAATTTTTAAACAGTCAATTCCGCATAAGGTCAAACGGCTCTAGGAAGACACTAATTTATGTCCTGTTGTATTTCAAGTATTTTTTGTTTGTTGATTAATTTTATGGAGATTTATGCGTACGTCCTAGACCCGATCATTAGAATATTGTTTGGAATTTCTTCACCTGACGCACATATAAAACACTTGTGCAACAACAAATAGTTTCAATAGTTGTAGTATTGTTTAAATTGTCTCAATTTGTATTAGACCAAATCTTATTTTTATTTATTCGTTTAGCCCTCTAGGAGCGCGTAGAACCAACCGCTACTTATTGTAAGTCAAATTTATGCGTGAAAATAATGCACATTTATAGTTCCTCTAACTGTCCAATTTTGTATAATAACAAAAAATCCAGATTATGTTCCATATGCTTTGGAATGATGAAAATCATAAAAATTTTAAAAATATATTGAGTGTCTAAGGGTGATAGCAACCCTCAAAGCAACGCCGCCATAAGGCGGACCTGCATTGTTAAAGTCAGATTTGACTAGAGACCAAGGTAGATCAGATTTGTTCATACCTACGACATATCAGTCCAATAGAGATGTATAGTAACAGTAACAATCGTACTAGATGTAGAAACGTTTATTTTAGCATTACTAGCATAATACAATAGTCCTCCTCGGTGGTGTAGTTGACAACATACCCGCCTTTCAATGCGGGAGACCCAGGTTCGATTCCTGGTCGGGGAGACAACAACTAGGGCGGTTTTTCAGTAAACCGTCCGGGCTGCCCACCCTGAATGAATGCAAAATATGCGATACCAGGGTGGCGCATACTAAAGCCAAGGTGAAATAGGGGGTTTAGTGAGAGCATAATACAATAGAAGTTCACTACTTGCAGTGAAACTCTTGGAAACAAGATGAAAGGTTGTGTCGATGAAAGGCACAGGTTTAGATTGCATTTTGTGCAAAATACTTGAGTCTCTTTTTTACAGCCAATATTCTCGAATACCGCCATTCATCGAATCTTACATCGGGTACTCGAATCCGATCTAACATTCGATGGAATCAATTATAAATCTTCTTAGTTTGTCCTCGCGCGTGATTATTATTTTGCTTCGAAGTAGAAGGTTGGCAAGATCCTCTCCTTATTTCGTCGTTAGAACACGTTATTCACGCTAAACCGAACACGATATTCGGAATGAATGATACCATAGTCATATCTAGCAAGTGATAAATATACGCAATGTCCATTTTTGAGTCTTCAGGGAAATGTGATATCTCCCGATCAGTATAACGATAATCTGCATCAGCAATTCTATCGTCGTCATCAAAGTCTGCTTCAGATATATTATCTTCGTATATAAATCCGTATTATCCGATAAGGTGTCAAGAAGGTCAAATCCATCGTCAGATGTCATTTTTGACAAGTCGTAGGTTTTATCCGTGTTTCTTCTTTCATTTGACGCCATATCTACGTGAATAAAACAACTTGACAGAATCGTATTCGTTTCTTCTTCTTCTTCTATCGAATAGGCCTACTTTGGACCACGCTTGTTCAACTGTTGGGCTTTGACCTATGCCCAGTATTGTCGCATCTTCTGCCGGTGTAACTCCTTTCACTCTTCTGTTCAGGGGGTACCTTTCCTTCGAGGTTTTTCCTGAAATCCACGGACTTCCTTTAGGGTGCGTCTCACAGGCTGTCTGTTTTTGAGATCTGTTTTTCCCAGTTCTTTAATATCCTTCTCGGTCTCTGTCAACCAAGTGATACGAAGCTTCTTGTTTTGCCAGAAGGTGAACAGACGGTTGGTTAGTCGGTTTGGAGGCAATCTTGCAATGTGGCCAAAGAAAGCTACTCTTCTTTTCCTTGCACAGTCAGAGAGCATCTCAATATGTTCGTAGAGCTCAGAGTTATGCCGTCTTCGGAATTCCCCATCTTCCTTTACCGGGCCTAGGATCTTTCTGAGGATTCTCCTCTCTCTGATTTCCAATTTCTCTATTAGACCCCTTCGGTTCAAGGAAAGACACTCCATGGCATATAAGGCTTCTGTTCGTAAGACTGATGTGTAATGCTTAAGTTTCAGGTTGCGTGACAGGCATTTCTTATTGAAAGTGTTCTTAGTCAGCCGATAGGCTAGTTCTAACTTGCTGACTCTCTTAGATAATGATGCTCTTTCTGATAAGTTGGGTTCAATCCATTCGCCGAGATACTTAAATTTCTCAGTCCTCTTTTTGTTTCCCTGTTCTAGTAACATCTCTCTGTTTGCTTCTCTAATGCTTGTGAAGAATTCTGATTTCTCCAGCGACACTTGAAGACCCACTTTGGCAGCCTGTTTTCTGAGACAGTTTACCTGCATTGTTGCCATCCCAAGAGATTCAGCAAACAGTGCCATGTCATCTGCAAAGGCCAGGCAATCTACAACCAGTCCATCGTTCTTACGTCCCAGGTAGATACCACTCTGAGCACCCAAATTGTTCAGTTCCTTACGCCATTCTCTCATAACCTTTTCAAGGACACAGTTGAAGAGCAGTGGGGAAAGTCCATCTCCTTGTCTCACTCCAGTTTTTATTTCGAAGCTTTCTGAAATCTCGCCTCTAAATTTAACCTTGGAATGGGTCAAAGTTTCTAGGATTAGTCTGCGGGTTTTGTTGTCTAGTGCTAGTTCCTGGAGTATTTTGTTAAGCGCTTCTCTATCGATGGAATGGTAGGCCTTCCTAAAATCAATAAAGGTGACGACCACTCTCATTTTGGAGTATGCAAGTACCGTTTTAAGGTTGAGGATCTGTTCAACACAGGATCGGGTCTTCCTGAAGCCCCACTGGTATTCTCCCAGTTCACTATCCAACTGATTTTCTGTCCTTGTTTGTAAAGCCTTCGAGAGAATCTTGTATGTTACCGGGACGAGAGAAATTTCACGGTAGTTGTTTAGATCCGTAAAATCTCCCTTTTGTGAAGCGGATGGATCAGAGCAGATTTCCAATCGGGTGGTAATTTCTCTGTTTAATCTGGGTTAGCTTGCGCACGGCATTGTTTCCAGCACCTTTCCACAGTTCAGCAACGATAGAGTCCTCTCCAGCTGCCTTATTATTTTTAAGAAGTTGAATGATCTGGCCAACATCTTCAAATGAAGGGGGAAGCGAGTCCGGGTTTGGTGTGGTTTGTTTATAGTCGAAGTCTTCGCTGGGTGGGTCACAGTTGAGTAGATTTTTAAAGTATTGAGCCAAAAGGTGGAAGTTGTCCTTGTCGTTATAAGTCAGTTTGCCTTGTGAGTCCCTGAAGTGGAGGCTTGGCGGAGCGTGTTTTCTGAGTACCTGCTTAAAGGTTCCAAAGAATTCTCTGGAATTATTCTTAGCAAAGCTCTCTTCGATTTGGGTTAGTTGGTTTTGTGTGAAGGTTCGTTTTGTTCTTCGAATTATCTTGGCTGTAACCTTCCTTTGTTCCAAAAATTTATGCCAATTTTCCTTGGTCTTTTTAGAATTCCACTTCAGCCAGGCCATCTGTCTTTGGGCTATTGCATTGTCACAATCTTCAGTCCACCACGGATGCTTCCTTCATCTAGCGAGAGGGGCGAGTTCATTCTAAGGGGCGAGTTCATTCTAAGTCTTCCCAGAATTTATCAGTTCTCTCTGGAATGCGTCTGTTGTCCTGGTTGATTGGGGCATATACATTGACTATACTGTAGCCCTTAATTGCGCATTTGAGAGAGAGGATGGATACACGACTACTCGGGGAGTAGTAGTAAGTCGGTGACTGAGTCCAGTATCCTGTAACTGATTATAAATCCTGTACGTAAGTGGTGTACGTTCTTCATTACCCGCTGACCCACTCTTCCTTTGAGGATTCTGTAGCCTTGGGACTCGAAGGCATGTTCGTCCGTAAATCTGGTTTCCTGTACTGCTGTCAGTATTATGTTGTGTCGTGTTAGAGAATCAGTGAAATGTTTCAGTTTACCCACTTTTAGCAATGAGTTGGCATTAAATGTTGCGAAGAAGCTTTGTCGTCTTGGTCTGAGTTTACGTCCGGTGATTTCAGGATGCTCCGACTCATCCTTAAAGCATGTTGGTGCGGACTCCCCAGAATCCGAAGGTCCGCTAACGTCACCATAGGTGACGGTGGATTGGTTACCACCTGGGGTAGTGCATTTAGCGAGATTTTCCTTTATGCTCAGTTGAAGAATATTCTTCATGGGACAGTGGCGAGCCACTGTCCAAGATGCTACCCAAGTTGTTAGCTTTGGAGGCTTATTATTCGGGGTTGTCACCCCTTGACAGGTCGCCTTCACTACGGCTAAGGAGTCCTGTCCACCCTACTCTTCCCACGTGCTAGGTTCCGTGCCATTTTTTACCAAAGATGTTCAAGGGGTACGTATTATTATATTACTAGGTCCAGATCTGTTTTAGATTTGTTTGTTTATTCATAATTTCTAGTAGGTTTCTTTTATCAAATGTCAAATTATTTAAACGTCAAATTTAGAAATTCATTTCAAAATAGAAATCACTAATTCACTTTGTTTTTACACAACTTTTAACGCCAATCCAATGTTAACTAATTGTTTTTCACTATAAACTTCTCTCCCTATGAACTTTACACCACTCAAAATACACAATTTTCACGAGCAAATTTTTGCACGTCTAATTTGTTCGGCGGTTGCCTAGCACCTCATCGTATTCGTTTAAAATATGTAGATTGTAGTTATGATGGTGACAAACCCTCTTCCTTTAAGCGTTGGTGTACTTACCCATTTAGAGCGCCTCCTCTAGTCCTGATTCCTTTAGGAACTGGAACAGGATTTGGGTGAGATTCAAGGACTGCAACTCCTCTGCGTTCAAGCAGTGAGCCCCGAGGTACATTTGTCTCTTGCGGAGCAGTGCTCCGCAGTCTATGAGCAGTATGTATATTCAAATATGTAGGTATAGCTTACAAATTTGATCGTGAACCGGCAGGACCGCCTTTTATCAGGTTGTGGTTATTTATATTATCTCTAGATAAACAAACAACCGAGACTTTTCATATATGGAGTATTAGTAGTCGTAAGTCTGCTGAATGCGTCTATAAATTTTGTAGTTTGAAGGAGGAAAATTTACATTCACTACGTCAAATCCCGCCACTGCGCGGTGTTGAATTTAGCTCTACGCGTTTTTTTGGCGTGTTCTAAGGGAACAACTGAGCGCCACGCGACCCGAACTGGCGTAGTGTAATAAGTGTTATCTATGGTGTATTCATACGAGTATGTACAAAAGGCAGACATGCTTGTTTGCCACATACAAATGTGGCTTAATGCTCATCACCGCCTTAATGCGGTCGTGCCTGTTAGAGGGTTAAGGCAATTATTTATAATAAATTTGGACAATGCTTTGGTAAATCGCAGCTTTTCAGACATAAACTGCTAAGAAATTCAATAAAATCCCTCGTTAGAAAAGCCTTACTCCGAAACCTGCCTGATGAAATCCACCTACACATTTTAAATTGTTCAACTGTCTGCCTCCACAAGAGATCGTTCCCCAAGTGCTAGAAAAAATTATTAATTATCAGCATCCCCAAACCTGGACAATACCATTCCCTTCCAAATGGCTACCGACTCATTTCTCTCCTACCAGTTATTATCAGAATTCTAGAACATATCCTCCAGAGTATAATAGTAAACACGATTCCAAAATATGAATTTGGTTTTAAGCCCTACCACTCTACTACCTATCCTTTATTCATCCTTACCAATAACCTGCAGGCTTCATGCTTCTAACAAAATAATCTCTAGTTGCCCTATTCCTAACGTCACCATTTATTTTTTCCGTCAGAGCGGGACACTCGCGGAATTATGTAAAAAAAAATCCTTTATGATATCACAGTGTCGGTTACCTGTAAGTTTGTAGATTGTAGATATGGTGGTGACGACTTGTACTGCGACCTTTATAGATCTATTCTACCCCACTCTCCTCCTCCAAGTGTTGGTGTACTTACCCATTTAGAGCGCCTCCCCTAATCCTGACTCCTTTAGGAATCTCAGGATCTGGGTGGGATTCAAAGCCTGCAGCTCCTCTGTGTTCAAGCAGTGAGCCCCAAGGTACATTTGTCTCTTGCGCAGTCTTTGAGCAGATGTATGGGGGTTTCCTCTGCTGAGCCACAGAATCTGCATCCATCATCCTCCTCTAGGCCTAGGGCCTTGAGATGTTTCCTAAGTCTGCAGTGTCCCGTCAGGGCTCCTGTCAGAATTCTGAGCTTGTTCCTGCTTAGTTTCAGGCAAGCTTCTCATTCTCTTCTGGTTGAAAGATCCCAGCATCACTTTGGATTGCCTTAGCCCTGGAAGTTCTTCCCAGGTTTTCATCCATTTTCCTCTTATTTCTTCATCTAAACTTTTGCGGATGGTGTTAACGCTCATACCGCAAAAGGGTTCCGGACCTATAAAGGGGATACTGGATCCATTGTTTGCTAGGTGATCGGCTTCTTCGTTTCCGTCTATACTAGTGTGTCCTGGTACCCAGTATAGCGTTACTTTATTATCCCTGCCAAGCTTGTTCAGCTTCCCCACACAGTCCCATACCAGTTTGGATCTGATGGTGTATGAGCTAATGGCCTTGATGGCTGCTTGGCTATCTGACAGGATAGCAATTCGTTTTTTGCGGTAATTCCTGTCGAGGTTAAACTCTGCACATCTTTCGATTGCGTGTACCTCTGCTTAGAAGATACTTGGGGATGTTCCCATGGATTCGGAGTATCTGGTACGAGGTCCACACACTCCTGCACCAGTTCCTTCCTTTGTCTTCGAACCATCTGTATACCACTTGATGGCATTTTGCTCTATGTGGTATGCTGAGGATTCGTCGCTCCAATCGGCTTTACTACTACACATTGCTGTGTAGTTTTTCTCGAAGTGGTATTTGCATACCATTTCGTCCTTTGGTATTTCCAGCCAGGGGATCTTGGCAGCGAGGCTGTTTCGGTCTCTGCTCCCGATTATTTTACCTCTGCCCATTCCTTCCTTGCTGAACCTTACGATCGCCGATCTGGCGGCGCTCTCCACCACAAGGTGCAGCGGAGTCAGATCCAGCAGCAGCTCCAATGCTGCTGTCGGACACGACCCCATCGCTCCCGTGATGCAGACACACGCCAGTCTTTGAATCTTCTCAAGCTGTTTCCTCATAGAGGCCAGCTTGATTCTACTTCCCCACGCAACTGCCCCATAAGTGATTGCAGGTCTCGCTATCATGGTGTACATCCATCGCAGGATAGTGGGGTTACAATCCCACGTTTTTCCTGCTACATTTCTGCACACCATTAGGGCGCGTTTGGCTTTACCTACTACTGCCTCAGCGTGTCTATTCCATAGGAGTTTGCTATCTAGTGTGATACCCAGATACCTTATCTCCTGTTGGTATTCTACTGCCTTCCCATCTATGAGTATGGGATGCAGGCAGTTTAGTTTTCTCCTTCTAGTAAATGGTTTTGCTCGGGTTGAGTCTCAATCCCACTGTTTGACACCATCTACTAGTTACTTTGAGGCCTCTCTGAACAATTTCACAGAGCGTTCCCTCAAATTTTCCTCTGGCCATTATGACTATGTCATCGGCGTAATCTTGACATTTAATGTCTAGGTTGTTTAGCCTAACCAGTAGTTCATCAACTACCAGGCTCCACATTAGCGGTGATAGTACACCTCCCTGTGGGCACCCTCGAGTTGTGGAGATCTTAATGGTATCTCTTCCCACTTGTGTTTCCGCCACTCTAGTTCTCAGCATTTCTCCCATCCACTTTGAGATAGTGCTGTCGATACTCCTTCTCTCGAGGGCCGCCTTGACAGCCTCGTGTGAGGTGTTGTCAAAAGCTCCCTGTATATCCAAGAAGGCACATATCGCTACTTCCTTTGTCTCTAGTGCTGCTTCTATTTCATTTCTCAGCTGATACAGGGCGGTTTCTGTGGATTTCCCTGCTCTGAAAGCATGCTGACTCTTGTGTAGTGGTGTACCTACCAGCACCATAGTCCTAAGGTAATTATCAATCACCTTCTCCATTGTCTTTAACATAAAAGATGTTAGACTAATGGGTCTAAATGACTTCGGTTGAGTGGTGTCTTTCTTTCCCACCTTCGGTATAAATACTACCTTAGCCCTTCTCCATAGCTCCGGTATATATCCGAGCGCTAAACTACTTCTAAAAATATTTAGAAGATACGGCATTAGTTCTCTCTCTCCCTTTTGTAGGAAGGCAGGAACTAGTCCGTCCACACCTGGGGCCTTAAAAGGCTGGAAAGTGCCGATAGCCCATCTGATTCGGTTATCCGTACAGATGGACGCTGCCCTCTTCCAGTCGGCCCAACTTGGTTTCCGTGGTTGCATCAAGCCTTCGGTCTCCCTGTATCTTCTGCATCCCGGAAAATGGGTTTCTAGTAGGAGGTAAGTACCTGTAAGTTTACTAAAACATTAAGAACAGTGTGAGGAAGGAAAAGCGAATTCTCCTTAAGTGCCAGCTTGTCTCGAAGACGATTAATTTCTATCGCAGATTCAAGTTTTCTTTCGAAAAACATTTTCAAAATATTTGGGCATTTGTCGATGCTCAGATAATTGCTTTTCAAAGGCTGGCACAATTTTAGAACTCTCTCAAGCGCGGGCAACGCAAGACACCTTGTTTTACTGTAGCCCAGCAGTTTGTGATACTATGTGTCAGTTGAATCGCAAAACCCTTTCAAAGCTTCTTTAATCTCGAAAGCTGTGGATATAGAAAAGAGAATAAATTCGACTGATGAATCTGCGGCTGTTTTGATCGCGTTATGAACAATGTGAGCTCCACATCAAATCCCGATGAGCTGTCTTCCGTATGATTTGTTCAATTTTGCGTAAACATTATTAATACTCTTTCTATTTTCCTCCAAAATTGCAGTTCGTATTATCTCGACAGCATCCCACAATTTTCTTATTCAAATCATTGCAAGATCTAATACCTTCAAATAATCAACAATTATATCCGATGTTTCACCTGGCTATTCTTGAATCTCTAAAGCCTTGACTTTGATGCCTTCGTATGGAACAAAATGCGGATTAACACTAGGAATAATTTTATCAAGCCATGGTTCGAAGCATTTGTTAATATAGTATTGTGGACTTCACGAAGTTATCTTTCAATTCATAGGTTGCTATAGAGGCCAACCTATTTACAACAATAGCCTGAGATTTTGTAAGAGCACATATAAAATTTTGTAAACATGTTTGAATTAAATGAGAAACACAGTCATTTGAGCGAAAGCTGTGATTTTCTTGCACCGTATGAAACGCCCACACACCTTCCGCTGCAGCTATATGCAAAGCTATAGAAGTCAGCAAATCGGTTTTATTAAATAACGTAAGCATTGACGAGCTTGACGCCGCAGCTTGATCGGAAAGTCTGTGTTTTTCCGATTTTAAATGTTTCTCTCGATATCGTTGGCATCAATCAAACATACTAAAACAGTCAAACAGCAAGAAGCAACATAAGACAGCAAGAAGAAAGTTTGCTGAAGTTTTCCTTTTTTTTGTTTCCTTTGTTTTATAAACGGATACTTGTTTTGCAAAATAATTTTAAAGGTACACTGGCGTTTATGCATTTTTGTTATGCTACAATCACACACTCCGTTCGGTTTAAACTTAAAGCACTGCGGACTTAAAGCACTGAACCGGACTTAAAACACTGCGTTTGGTTGTTCGCTGAGTGAGTGCAGCATCTATGCCGCTTTCACACGTCATCCGATCTCTCTCTATTTCTCTCCCGTCGCCCGCTAGTGCGACTTTGAAGTATCACCTTGCGAGTGCACTACCAGGCAAGTAGCCTAGCCGTGCAAATCGGGACGTTTCTGTTCTCGCTGGGAACAGCGGGACAAACAGCTTGAAAGCGGGACTGTCCCTCCCAAAGCGGGAAGTATGGTCACGTTACCTATTCCTTGATATCAACAAAGCCTTCGACAGTGTGTGGCAAGCCGGACTCCTTTACAAAATGAAACAACTTAATATCCCTCCTTACCTCCTTTACCTAATTAAACATTTCCTTGAAGAGAGATCCCGCCAAATCAAAATAAACAACGACTTTCCTCCTCAATTTACCCCACATCAAAGTCTTCCCAAGGTTCTTCTCTCTCCCCACTACTCTATAACCTATACTACCACGACATATATAATTACCACTCTGAAAACAAACTCCAAATCAACTTCTCCTCTTACATCCTACAATATGCCGACCACACCGCACTCATCTCCCACAATAAAAACCTCAAAAAACCATTTAATCCATTAAGAGACAAAGTTATGGATTGAGAATTTCCTCTAATGAACGAGCACACAGCTCCTTTGTTTTGTAAATCAAGGTCTAGTTCACCTGCCCAGTCCAGGACCAGGTCGCCTCTCTTACCCACCTTTAGCGATCCCCAATATAAAGACTTTTACACAATTAATGTGGCGCCCTCTGGCAGCTTAGTTCTTGGTCGTATAAGAGGTGCCACAGTGTAGGATCCAATATAGAGCCCTGAGGAATCGTGCAACTTACTTCCATTTCGATTGTCTCATTTTGGGCTAAGAGAGCTCGCCTCTCTTATCCATCTTTAGGGATCCCCAATAAGGAGACTTTTACACAATCAATGTGGCGCCCTCTGGCAGCTTAGTTCTTGGTATGCCGTCGTATAAGAGGTTCCACAGTGTAGGACTTAATATAGAGCCCTGAGGAAACCCGAAACTTACTTCCATTTCGACTGTCTCATTTTGGGTTAAGAGTCCTCGCCTCTCTTATCCACCTTTAGGGATCCCCAATATGGAGACTTGGCGTTAAAGTCCCCAGCTATTAATACTTTCTTCCCTGTGCGTCTTATATCCTGGCCTAGTTTGGAGAGAAGTAGCAGCTGTATATAATATACTGCGGTAACTCAACCCATACGAAACCAGGTCCGTTTTCCGCTTTTAAGACAGGTATCTTAGGGTTAATGATTCTAATGGCTGTCTCTTTTTTATTATCCGTGAATCAGTTAGGGTGATCGATCAACTTTTTGTTTAAGCCGGGGTTATATTAGAGCCGCGCCGCGTGTCGCAACGCGTGGGATTGCGATGGATTAAGCCGGAGTTATATTAGAGCCACGCCGCGTGTCGCAACGCGTGGGATTACAATGGGTTACATACATTTAGTATGAACGTGGTTACATTAGCTCAGTCCCGCGTGTCGCTGAGCTAGCTGACACCACGCAGACTCGATTTCAATCGGCGTAGCACTGAACTGATAAAAAAATTAATCAGCACGCGCGGCGACGCGACACTATAGTATAATCACCAGCCCGTTGCGTCAGGGAGCGTTGCGACACGCGGCGTGGCTCTAATATAACCCCGGTTTTATCCTCAGCTATGAACACTAATTCATACCTCATTTATTATTTCGTAATCTGTGAAGGTAAACTCAACTTCCTTCTTTATGGTCGCCCACTTCTCTAATATGGATCTTGGAACACCTATTTTTTTCCTATTATATTTGGCAAGTTTTTTACTTCTTGTAGGTACAAGTCTTCTACCACAAGCTGGTACATATAGTGGTATATTTCAGTTGGTATTCAAATCGTTTGTCTTAGATAGACTACTTTACCAGGTATTTTATTTTGCGTTATTTGCCTGGTATAGATATCGCTGAGTACCTGGGTTTATTCATTGCCAGGTCTGACATTTTCTTCCACGTATCAGGCAAGATCACATTCTTAGGATGCCTCCATAATTTTGTGCATATTACATATCTCCAAGCCCTTACAGACAAGACGATATCATGGCTCAATCGTTGGAGACTTTCCACCAATCCATCTTAATGTCAACTAGTCATTCCTAACCACAGAATCTCTCTCAGCTCTCCCCACTTAGTGCTTGTTCACGTTGGAACGCTTAGACTAATTTGCACCCGTGCCTAGTTGAAATAATGGCCGCTTGGCGGCGCCTGCTTGAAACTGCGCGCGCAAGTTACGCGCGCTCTGTGCTGTTTCCGTTACTTTCTTTGTTCTCTTTCTATGCTGAAACTTGGGCGCTTGGCGGCGCCAAAAATTTGAGCGTGGAATTAAAATACTTAGCTGAAATAATTTAATTCTAACAAGAGGAAATTGTTGAATTTTAAAGTGTTTTCTAGAATGATTAACTTATTTTTTTTTCTAAGAAATATTTTTTGTTGTTGGGAGTAATTGTCGATTTGGGTGGAATAGTTGTTAAAAAGAAATTTAAATTTTTATAATATAGGTAGTCGAAACCGGAAGTCGAAACCGGAAGTTCCGAGGTCAAGGTTAGGTTAGGGGTCAAGGTTAGGGGTCAAAGGTCATCGCGCATGCGCATGACAGTGGAGGTGGAGGATCTAGAACGAAGGATCTTTCCCTACTAACGTCAATGAGCACATAGATTACGCACTATTGACAACGCCCACTTTTCAAATCAAATACTCGATCATGATGAATCAAATACTTGATACTTGGCATGATTTTTGACAACAAGATGAAATTCACCAACGACGTCAAGCAACGAATGACAAAACAATAGCAAGAAGAAAATATTTCCTTGGCCTAACCCAGGGGTCGGCAAAGTGTGACTCGCGAGCCACATGTGGCTCTTTTGGTATGAGCTTATGGCTCTTCAGAAACATATCGAAACAAATAAATCACAATAAAAAGAGCTGCCCCTTTTCGGAAGTCTTAGGACCGTCGGCGCCGCCGCCAAGTTCATAACTCACAGTCACTCTTTTTCACAATTTTAACAATAAACCAGATATTGTGAATAAAATCAAAAGCTTACCATTGTATCTTCTTAGGGTGCCATACTAGTGTTCTAGCGTAAGGCAACCTCTCGCGCATACTTGTGGAACGCATCGTCACACTCATATGCGGGACCTTCAGTTTATCGCCGGTTCCGAACGGCACTATCTGAGAGGTTCTCTTGGCAGAATTACTCGTGGTAGTTTGCCATTGCTTTCCACGAGGTGGCCACAGCATAGTTCCGTGAAAAATTTCACGGTTTGTCCGGGGATCGAACCCGGGATCTCGGTGTAGCGAGCGGATGCGTTCACCACTACACCACTGTGACCACCATGTGACTACTGTGACTACCATTGTATGCCAACATTGAAAGAACTTCTAGTGCTATGGCCATCCAAAATAGTAAGGGGATCATTTAACAAGAAAAGAATAAAAGCTTGCGTGAAACTAAAGCAGGGAAAGCTTAGAATTCTGACGGAACATTGCAGGTTTAGAAAACACCTCAAGACCTTATGCCTTGATGAAGATATGTAAGACTACAACAGATAAGACAAAAAAAGTCGATAAATGTATGCCGACAAGTTGAGGACGTTAATTAGCATCTGTCGTATCAATAGCGGTCCATAAGTCTTGTGACATAAAGGATTCGGCACAAGTTATCCTTTTTGCTCGCCATAAATCATCAGTTGGTTCCAAAGACGAGGAGAAGATGTAGAAAATGCAGTGAACGAATGTCTGAATAAAAATCACATCGATCTTATTAAAATAGTGTCAATTGCAACAGATGAAGCTAATTGTATGGTGGGCAATAAAAAAGGATTTATCACAATTTTAAAACAAAAAATTGACCATGACGTGTTATCTTTCCATTGCATAATTCACAAGGAAGCACTTTGCGGACAAACATTTCCAGAAGATATGGGTGAAGTTATAGATGTGGTTAGGGTCGGACTGGACCAGAAGGGCCTGGGTGGCTCCTCATAAATCCGGGGCGCGGTACGGGATATTGATAATTGTAAGTTCTGGATATAAAGGGTGATAAGATAATTTTCTGTCATTTTTGACAGTTTTTATCAGCTATCGTCATTGGGCAGTAATTAGCATTTTTGATAGTTATTATCAATTTTGACAGTTATTACAATTTTATTTGACAATTATAAACTATTTCAAGATTTTTACAACCTTTGACAGATTAAAATTATAAATATAGCTTTAATGATTAATAATCACACAGTTCCACACGAGCACTCAAAGCGTGTGGACGTGCGAATAAATACAGTTAACTCCGCACCAATTTCTAAGTTAATAAGTCATAATAAAGTAGTTAAATGGCAAGAGACCTTAGATCTAACGTCTCTAAAGACGCAGGGTTCGATAAAGTCTTATCGTTCCTTGCAGGCGAGGAGTTTAAAAAATTAATTGCGGGGATTGTGAAAGAAGAAGTGTCATTACTTACCGCAAGTTTTGAAGAAAATGTGATAAAACTTACTTCACAAATCAAGTCACTTTCTGAAGAAAATACAAAGTTGCAACAGTTGTTACAACTCGCGGGCGTCGCGAACAAAGAATCTTCACCAATTTCACAAATACCGAATGTCACGGATAGAGAAAAGTACAGCGATAAGCCAGGTAGAAGACCCGAACAATCTCAAGGCGAAACCAGCTCTGATAAAGTTCACGAGGACGGTAAAAACAGCGATAGTAAAAAAGACTCCGATACGGAAACAAATATAAATAGAAACACAGAAATGTGGGAAACGCAAAGGACAAGGAAAAGGAATAAGAAAAATAGGAAGCCGGAGGTTATTCACGGAAATTCAGAAACATCAGACATCAGGGCAGCTAACAGGTATGCACACTTGCATGTTTATAAACTTGCCCCTGATGTAAGTGAAACTGAGGTCGTCGGTTATCTACAAGGTAAAAATATAACATCTGTAACATGTAAGAAATTAGCTTCTAGACGTCCAGAGGAATACTCATCGTTCAGAATATCCGCTCCTTTTGAATTCCTTGAAGAGTTACAAAAACCCGAAACTTGGCCCAGATACACGTGTATCAATCGATATTTTCTACAGCTGGAAAATCGGAAAAAATCGAACTGATACATCAAAACACTATCCCTCGCAGTAACAAAACGGAAGTAAGTTTGATCTGTCTAAACACCCAATCCATTGGAAATTCCGTGGATAGAATTAATTACATGCTAGAAAAGAACGAGCACTGCCAGTTTCTCATTTTAACTGAGCACTGGAAAAGTTCAGACCAACTCGATGTCATCAAGATAAACAATTTTCATCTATCCACCAGCTTTTGCCGGGAGAAAGGGAAACACGGAGGAGTGGCCATATACACATCTTCACCAAATTTCAAGAGAAGGATTGACATCAATAACCTATCCCTAATCTCCGTGTTCGAATGTGCTGCAATCGAATCTAAATTAAATAAAAAAGACACAATAATCATCGGCATTTATAGGGCGCCGTTAACTGATGTGAAAATCTTTATGGACAAATTGTATACCCTCCTAAACAAAGTTATTAAAGAAAAAAAACAATGCATTATTTCCGGTGACTTCAATATTGATACGTTGAAACCATCAAAACTCAGTAGAAAATTTATATCGCTCTTAGAGTCATTTAATACAACACTGACAATAAAGGACATCACCCACCCTAGCTCCAATACTTGCCTAGATAATATAGCAGTGCACACAGATGCGGTGTTTACCGCAGAAGTGCTAAACTTTCACATCTCGGATCATCTAGCTATCCGAACAACTTTTAAAGCCGAAAAAAATCAAACCTCCTTCCGTCATTGCAGAAGCGTCAAAGAAGAGAACATAAAGAATTTTAAAGAAAATTTGATTAACGAAACATGGGATGAGGTTTTTACCAAACAAACCTCAGACGTATACGGTCAGTGGAAATCCTTTCTGAACACGGTCAAGCTTAATTTTGAGGAAAGCTTTCCCATGTCTATAATTAACAAGAAGCAAACGAAAAAAAAGTTTTTCCATGATACAACAATTGATGCAATGAAAGAACGTATCGACTTATTGCATATATTATCCCAAACAACCCCTGTACTAAAAAGCAGTTACAACAGGCTGCGGCGAAAGTACACGCGTTTATTGAAGCTAGAAAAGAGGAAATACTACCAAAATAAAATTAAGGAGGGTGACAATACCGTAAAATCAACATGGGAGGTAGTACAAGATATTACCCAAATCAAATCTGGTAAGCGAGATGGAGCAAACTGTATGCTGGGGCCGAACATCACGCACGACATGATAAACGACTTTTATGCCGACAATCCCATAAACCTTACAAAGGACCTAACGAGCTACCCATACGATAACAAGCTGCAAAATAACTCTCATTCTATTTATTTAGAACCAATAACACAAATGGAACTACAACAAGTTATAAGAGAGCTAAAGAATACAAAAAGCTCGGGCTTCGATGAAATTCCTATGGCAATCCTCAAAGATGTCGCTGTAGAACTATCTAAACCACTTGAAGTCATCATTAACAATGCGTTTTTACACGGAATTTTCCCAAGTTCACTAAAGGTCTCGAAAATAATACCAATTTTCAAGAAGGGAAACATAGACGATATAGACAACTACAGGCCGATCAGTCTACAATCAGCTTTCTCGAAAATTATGGAGAAGCTAATTTGTAAAAGGTTATTACTTTTCCTAAACAAATTCCACATCATTAGCCAACGACAGCATGGGTTTATTAAAGGTCGTTCCATAGAGACTGCTTGCTTCCAATTCATAAGAGAGATAATGAGTCAACTTGAAGATCATAATATACCATGCGGGATTCTACTGGACCTCTCTAAAGCATACGACACAGTCGACCACGCCATCCTATTAAGTAAAGTTGAAAGATATGGAATTAGGGGAGTAACCTTAAACTTGCTTACATCCTATTTAAATAACAGAATACAAATCTCAGAAATTTATACCCCGCAAGAGAAACTAAGATCGACGCCGAGAACCATAAATATAGGTATCCCACAAGGTAGCATTTTGGGCCCGCTTCTGTTTATTTTGTACATAAATGACCTACCAAAATTAAATTTAAACAATACACCAAACTTGATAATAAATTATGCAGACGATACGAGCTTAATTGTAGCTAATAAGGATACAACCGAACTCACAAATAGCATCGAGACATCAATAGCAACGCTGGAAACGTGGTTTAGTGAGAACAAATTAGTGGTAAATAAAAAAAAGACAAACCTAATTATATTTAAAACAAAACGTGATAATCGAATATATAACATGAATATCTTAGTTCAAAACGTTCAAGCGGAACTTAGGAAAAATGTAAAACTGCTAGGAATCCATATAGACGACACTCTGGATTGGACTTCCCATATATCATATGTTTCAAATAAACTTAATAAAGCATTATATGCTTTACGTATTCTTAAACACTACCTAAACCCAGAGATATTACGTACGGTATACGATGCTAACTTTCATAGCCATATTCGTTTTGGTATACTGTTCTGGGGTGGCGGCACAAACATAAAGGACATCACCACTATACACAAAGAAGCACTAAGAGTCCTACTTAACCTAAAGTTCAGGGAATCATGTAGAGGAAAGTTTAGCGCCGCAAACATACTTACTACAACAGGTACATATATTTACGAAGCCCTACTGTTTATATTTAAAAATAAATACCTATTCAGTCAGTACAAAATTAACAACGAGAAGACCACAAGGTTTGCAAATCTAAACTACAACGTTCCCAAACATAAACTGACCATGTCTGAAAAATGTCCACCATATGTAAATATTAAATTATTCAATGCCCTGCCACGGTCAATTAAAGAACAAACAAAATTCAGGGATTATAAGATAATGCTTCACCATATCCTAATTAATATTGAGCCCTACTCGATGCAGGAGTACTACGTTGCAATAAAAAACTATTGAAGTTTCAAGTTTTAAATTCGGATTTTGACACATTTCTTTTAGCATACATTCAGAATATTGTTATATTTATGTAATTATTTCCCCTTTATGTAAGCTTATATATTGAAATAAATTGAATTGAATTGAATTAATAATTGATTAGACAAATACACATAATTATCCAAAGATGCAAAGGATGTTGTTGCCATTTATGACAAGTTTTGGGAATATAAGTTTTCGATTTTCGATGAACAGGACGTGACGTATATCTTAAACACTTTCTTTTATATACGGCTAACTACGGCTGACGTACATATCAGAATTTAACGTAACAGCTGCCAAAGTTCAAACTTCGCTTCCCGTTACGTTAGCTGATTCACATGACTCTTTTTGCCAATCAACGCTCTCAATTCTTGCGCGCATGCAATCGAATTCAAGAGTGACATTGTTATTGTGTTGTGATTGGTGGTATTGTGATTTATATTGTGCAATAGCCAGCAACTACAACAACAGAAAGAAAAGAAAATGTCGATGGACCTTTTACAAACATACCGTTAGTTAAATTCACGTCAAATAACTTTACGTCGCGTCGCGTCCCGTTACGTTCCGTCAAGTTCATCGTACACCCGGCATTAACCCTCCAAATTTTTGCATATAAAGGAACGATAATGTCATTTTTGACAGTTATTATCAGGTATTATCATTTTTGTAGTAATTACCATTTTTAACGGTTATTAAATTTTTTGACAATTATGAACTACTTTACTGTTATTAACACTTTAGAGAGATTACAATAATAAATGTAGCGGCAGGCCCCGCAAGCCAGAACTAGAACTTCAGGGGGGTCGCACAGGAAGGGGGTTGCACTGTTATGAAGAAAATTAAAAAATATGACTTTATGAAAAAAATTATCCGTGGCTCTTGATCCGGTTTAAAATCATTGTAAATAAAAAATTGGCTCTTAAGTTTATAGAGTTTGCCGACCCCTGGCCTAACCCATGGAAATAAAGGCATTTCCATCAAAACGGCCGCTAGAATCTATAAAGCCATTTGCCTCCCCACATTTTACTGTCAAACGCTAACGACAGAACACTAAATATATAGGAAGTAGCAGAACGAACTTCATAATGACTGATCTCCAAGTAAAGACACCCAAACAACATCCTTTATAATCTTCTCAACGACCTGCTATATAGACGCTCCCAAGTTCTAATACTCCTAGACAGGCATCAACAACAACGGACAAAATTCAAAGATAGCAACAACCACTGAACCATAGTCTATGCATAAAACGAGACATAAAAACCACTTCACGCAGACACCCAACTAAGACGCTTCACGAAACAATCTACGACGACTAAACTCATCATCTCATCTCATTTCATTCCTTTCACTCTATTGATATCTATATATTAATTATAGAAATCATATTTTAAATTATATTGTATTTTTAAAATCTTTTTAAAATATTTTTAAAATCGATTGAGAGATACGCGAGATTTCCTATTTCCTACGCAAGATTCACTATATTCTTTACTTCTGCTTGTACTCTTTCTTAATTGTTTTTTTGTGTAGGTAAAATATTAGTAAGCCATAAATAAATTGTCAAAAATTCTTTGCCTTTCAAAAAGTACAAAGCCGTCGACGACCTTCCTACTAACGTTCAAAATAAACTACTAACCTATTATATATTTTAATCGTATTACCAAGAAAAAAATAATGTTAAATACCAATGCAAAAATTGATTTTAGGAATAATTCTTTTTAAATTATTGCTATCAAATATTTTACAAACCAAACAAAATAAATGTTCATACAAATACCTAAAACATACAAATTAATTATTGTTTTGAACTTTAAAATATCTTCTAGTAGCAGACTTGTCTAAATATTTAGGCAGATTTCCTCCGTCGAATTATTCGAAGAATTTATCGCTTTAAACAATTTATTTATTTTTGAAACAAGCTGGTTGTTAATGAGATTGTTAGCATTTGAAAAATTATATAAATTCTTGTATAAGAAAATTAAATGATTATTTGAAAAAATTACACTTCTCTTCTATTTCTGTGCATAATTAAAATACATTTTTTATGTGCAAAGTGATTAATTTATTGCGAATTTTATTTTTGTTTTATTCAAATTTTCATGTAATTGTGGATTTCAGCAAATGCCCTTGATATTAATTAATATTCCGTTTTTTGCAAAAAAAAAAATGTAATTATAGCGCCAATTAAATTGACCAATACACATAATTTTGATCGTATCTTAAGTTCCAATTATATAAGTTTTTTTTTCTAATTTTCGAATTTCACAGAATTTAAAAAATAAAATTAACAGTGCAACGATTAATTGAGGCATCGAGCGCTTAAGCGGACTAATCCCACAATCTTTCCTAATAAAAATTAGATAGCAGTATAAAATGAGTCTTTCTATGCCTCGCATGGACTGCATATGGGAATCTCAAATATGTGTTCAAGGCAGAGTTGCCTAACTGCCTAAAGAGAAAGGTTTTCAACCAGTGTGTCCTTCCAGTTCTTACCTATGGAGCCGAAACCCTAACACTGACTAAACGGACAATAACGAAAATTCGAGTTACGCAACTAGCGACGGAATGATCAATGCTGGGAATCTCTCTCAGGGATCGCATACCAAATACTGAGTTGCAGACGCCGTAGAAAAAACTGTACTAAAATGGAACATTGCGAGATCTGCTGATGACAGATGGACAAGACGATTCCTTGAATGGAGGCCTAGATCGGAAGCCTTCAGAAATAGATGGACCGACCCCCCACCAGATGGATCGACGACTTAAAACGCATCAGTACCAACTGGATGCAGACAGCACAAGACCGAGGACAGTGGAAACTATTGAGGGAGGCTTACGTCCAGCAGTGGACTTCAATAAGCTGATTGAAGATAAAATGAGTTACTGGTCCTTTCTGCTTCTCCTAGTTGCATTTTGACTGCTATGTCTCAAGAATGCAAGAATTCTTGATCCATAGCAGTTAAAATGCAACTAGGAGAAGCAGAAAGAACCAATTAATGAAAACAAACTTAAAAAGATCGTATAAAAATATGTTTTTTGTTTATAAATATATAACAGAATGTTTTAACCAGTACGATTTGGGCAACTCTCCCCTATATTTAAAGAATTATAAATTATTTCTGTATAAAATAGGATTTGAAATTGTAGATTTTTTATATAAAATAGATTTTTTAATTTCGCTCCTCCCGAAAAAAAAAGGGCAAAAAGGAGATAATAATAATGCCAACCACAGCAAAACATCTGCTGCCGTACGGACTTACTACTCGTACGATGAGAGTGAATGGAATCTATAATCAGCGACTCACTCGCCCTGGGCTCAAGCCCACCAGCTAAAATCAATCACGAACTTGGCATGATGGAAGCACAAGCTACAATGCAACTAGCTCAGGCCCTAGCTATGACGAGCGAAGGCAAACCTGGTTATTCGCATTCTGGGGGACCAGGACATTATGCAGGGAAGGGTCGGAGCTTCCCAAAACTCCTCAAACCCAAGATTCATTGGTACTCTCAACATACAGACGCTGACCAAAACAGGCAAACTAAAGACGAAAACGGACACCTGCGATAAATTCAGTATCTTCATACTTGCAGTACAAGAAACACGATTTCGTGATTGTGATCACTTTGACTCGTACCTACAAGAGAAAACTTGCAGTCAAGCTAAGAAATAGAAATCTACATGTATTGGGAACCGCATTTCTAGTACATAACAACATCCAGAACCCTGTGCTAGATTTCTCATCACCTTCGGAACGGATCTCCCTACTCAGAATTAAATGCGCTAACAAGGCCTACACATTCATTAACCCACATGCTACTGTTAACAATGACCCTGGCAAGAACAAAGTGGAGAAGTTCACAGCTAGAACGGGCACTCAACAAGATCCCTCAACACCATATCATGATCCTCCTCGGAGATTTCAATGCACAAATCGGCAGAGAAAGGGAGCACAGGCACATCACTGGGAATTTCTCGGCACACAAAAAGGCAAATGCCAAGGGACATCGCCTAATCAAAATATGTGGAATGGCTAACCTCCAACTAATGTCCACACACTTTAAGAAACCACCACGCAAGATGACAACCTGGATATCACCAATCAACCACTTCGGGGAATACCAAATCGATAACGTAGCGATAACCAGAAAATCCTCCCCAGAAATCATAAACGTGAGGGTACGCAAGGGTTGCGTGGAGTCCGACCATTATCTTTCACAAATTAAAACCTGATTCTTACCTAACAAAAGGAAGTGTCAAAAATCTAAATTCCCGCGTATAGATCCAAAATACCTAAGAGAACACGCGGAGGAGTTCGCTCAATCAATACAGACCTACACACAAACATGGGATGAACTTCAGACAATCCAGCAATCAGCAAGGAAACTCGGTCAACCGCCAAGAAAACGAAAACGCAGATGGTGGACATTGGAATGCGACAGGGCCCTTGAATCCTGTATGCTGCGTGGAAGACTTGGCATAGCAACAAGACACAAGAGAATTGGCAGAATTTCTTAAAAATACAGAGGGAAACATCCAAAACGATCAGACGCATTAAACGGACATACCATTTCAAAAAATTGGAGGAAATCGACAATGAGTTCAAAAGAAATAACACGCGAAACTTCTACAGAACATTTAGGGAAGAACTGATGAACTACAAGCCACCGAGCCTCTGCTTCCGTCGGCCTGATGGAACCCTTGAAACCAACACAAAATTCGCGAAATTCTGAAACAGTACTTCGAGAAGCTACACAACTGTGAACCGACTGAAGAAAGACTCCAATGCAACATAGCCGCCCCGGCCATCTGGTTGTATCCAGGGGCGCCGCGCGTCCTGGCTTGGGGGTCGCCGTGTCGGGGCGCAGTCTGGGTGGCGTTTGTGGGGGGGGAGATGGGTGGTGGTAGCTTACAGCTGTTACTTCTCCCGCAACAACCCAGATGAGGTTTTTGCGGACTGCCTGGACGGCGTGGCGCGTTCCATCCAGGCGCATAGCGGGAAGGCGCTCCTTATTGGGGGCGATTTTAATGCTTGGGGAATCCAATGGGGCGGCGACGTAACGGACGCGAGAGGGAGGATGGTCCTGGACTGGGCGTCGGCACTGGACCTCGGTATTTGCAACCGGGGAAAGGTTCCGACTTTCAGGAGAGGTCCGCGAACATCAATCGTGGACTTGACGCTCGCATCGCAGGGACTGATGGGAAGAGTCAGGGATTGGCAGGTTAGGGACGATTGGCTGAGCGACCACCAATGCGTTTCCTTTCACCTGGATAGTAAAGCCATCGAGGGGCAGCCGCGCGAGCAGCGCGCTCGTTGGATACTTGGGAGAGCTGACCAGGAAGCTATTACTCGGGAGATGGCTCGAGGAAATGCACCGCACGGGCTGGCCGCGGAGGATCTTACCGGGGCATTCGTGAACAGGGTGGTTGACGCGTGCAGGGCTGGCGTCCCTCAAAGACGACTGTCCTCAGGGGGGCGGAAGCCGGTTTATTGGTGGACGCCTGAAGTGGCGCAAGCGAGACGTGTGGCGGTGGCGTCTAGGCGTCAACTTCAGAGGGCGCGGCGCAGAGGGGAGCTATGTGAGGCTGCGGAGGAGCGGGCGAAACAGGACCGTGGTAGTTTTCGACGAGCGATTGCGCGGAGCAAATCCCAGCGGTGGCAGGAACTCTGCCTTCTGGTCGACCGCGATCCGTGGGGCTTGCCGTACCGCATAGTCACCGGTCGGTTCGGGCACCGAGGGAAGGGTCCTGACGCGTGCGTGTTGGGTGGAACCGAAGCTGTGGTTGAGCACCTTTTCCCCGCCACGGCGAGGGGGGTGGGACGCGCTGTCGTGGGGTGGTACGTTGCGGTGGACTCCTTCACCGTGGATGAAGTCCGCAGAGCGGTAGCCTCACTACCCGCGAAAAAGGCACCCGACCCAGACGGGCTGCCTAACGAGCTGTTCCGGCTGGCAGCAGGGGGGGACCTCGAAGGACTTGCCGACGTCTGCAACAGATGCCTGGAAGAGGGAGTGTTTCCCAGGTGTTGGAAAAAGGCCATTTTGGCCCTTATTCCAAAGCCGGGTAAGGATCCCTCGACGCCTGGTGCGTACAGACCGATCTGTTTGCTGGACGGTGGGGCAAAAGTTCTGGAAAGGTTGCTCCTATGGCGGTTACAAGCCGTTATAGAGCAAGGGGGCGGACTCGCTCCGGAACAGTTCGGCTTCCGTAAAGGGGTTGGGACGGAGGATGCCATTCGGGCTGTCCTTCGTGTCGCGGAGGGGGCCAACAGCGGACCGTACCGTACCAGGGGGCATTGTGTGGTCGTCAGCTTTGACGTCGCCAATGCCTTCAACACGGTACAATGGTGGTTCGTTATTGAGACCCTAGCCCGTTGGAAACTACCATAGACTTTGCTGAGGCTTACTGCCGATTACCTGCGCGACAGAACCATCAGTTACCGCGAGGAGGAGGACTGGCGTGAGCGGGGGTTGTCTGCCGGGGTTCCGCAAGGATCGGTTCTAGGACCATTCTTGTGGAATGTCGCCTATAACGGCCTTCTGCGGACGCTGAGAAGGTTACTGCCCACAGGGGTGGGTATTGTGGCATATGCAGACGACCTGACACTCGTCTTCACAGACAGGTGCTGGGATATGCTGCGTCTCAGGGTCACGCGCGCGGGGGAACTCGTTCGGGAGTGGATGGAGACGGCGGGCCTTCAGCTCGCCGCCTCTAAAACACAGGCGGCCCTGCTCTCCACTAGAAGGTCAGGCGGAGGCATTCTGGAGATCAAAATTTTGGGAGAGAAGATACCGGTCGAACGGTCGATTCGGTACCTCGGTGTGATCCTCCAGGCGGGTCAGTGGGGATTACACGTGTGCCATGCCGCCGGCAACGCGGCACGCGCGTCACAACAGGTGGCGCGTCTCATGCCGAGGGCCTCCGGGCCTGGTGAGGGTAGGAGGAGGCTTATGGCCAGTGTGGCCACTAGTAGACTCCTATACGAGGCACCGGTGTGGGCAACGGCGGTGAGGGGTAACGCTCGCAACAGGGAGCGTTTGCGACGGGCACTGCGCCCGGTGGCCATCAGGGTCGCCCGGGCTTACCGCACTGTTAGCAGTGACGCCGTGGAGGTCATATCGCGGATTCCTCCCGCGGACCTCCTTGTTATGGAGCGCGCGTCGGTGAGGGCCACAAGAACTTCTGGTGGGAACCGTGGGGAGGCAAGGAGAGCTGCTCGGGAGCAACTACTTGCCTGCTGGTAGGAGAGGTGGTCACGTGGCGGAAACGGCGCGTGGACTCGTCGTCTCATCCCTGATTTAATTCGGTGGATGGGGTGAGGGCTGGATGAGGCGGGTTCGTACTTTCTCACCCAGCTTCTTACCGGACACGGGTCCTTCCGAGCGTATCTCCATAGGATTGGGAAAGCCCCAGACGACAGGTGCATATCCTGTGGAGAGGGCGTGCGCGACGACGCGGAGCACACTCTCGTGGCGTGTCCGCGTTGGGAGAAGGAGCGACAGGCCCTGGCGTCGGCCCTGGAACGGGAAGTCACGGTCGAAGCCGTGGCGGGTGGCCTCGCCGGCGAGGTGGGGCGGGGCGTGTGGGCGGCCTTAAGCCGATTCGCGTCCACAGTCATGCGGGCTAAGGAGTTGCCTGTGTGGGAACAAG
The DNA here is from genome assembly GCA_944588485.1 of Phosphuga atrata. Classification (NCBI taxonomy): domain Eukaryota; kingdom Metazoa; phylum Arthropoda; class Insecta; order Coleoptera; family Silphidae; genus Phosphuga; species Phosphuga atrata. The sequence continues at coordinate 73,093,038 of OX155897.1, read as the reverse complement.
GGCAGTAGAGTTTTTTCTTGTTTTTTTTTTGTTTGTCTCTGTTTTTGTTTTTTTTTATTACTTGTGTTGTAATTGTTGCAATTGTAAATGCTATTGTATAGCATATTTTGCTTTACTTTTTTTACTTTCGTGTAAATACTGTTGTATTTTTATTCGAAAGGTGGGCAGAGGCAGTAATGCCATTGCTGGCGATCCCTCTGTCCTTCCGTTTTGAGTGGAGTCACTTTGGAAAATAAAAAAAATAAAAACATAGCCGCCCCAAACCATCTATTGCCCCCACCGCCCCACTCTATTGCACCAATACATGAGAAAATACGAAACATCATTTTACACCTAAAAAACAACAAAGCACCAGGGGTAGACGGCTTAATCGCTGAAATGCTCAAGATCGGAGATGAACTCTTGATTGACAGACTGCAAGCTACCATTGCAAATACATGGAAGAGCGGCATCATACCAGCGGACTGGAAAAATGCTTTGATCCTCTCACTACACAAATAGTGCGACAAGACTGATCCAAACAATTACCGAGGCATTTCCCTTCAATCGCCTACAAAGTTCTCTCACGTGCCCTCCTCACAAAACTGGAAGAACAGACAGAACATCTGATCGGTGAATATCAGGCAGGTTTCCGACCGCACCGATCATGTGCGGAACAAATCTGGAACCTGTAGATGATACTGCAACATCGCCAGCCCAACCGCACAGTTGTCACTTTCGTAGACTTCAAGAAAGCCTATGACTCGATTGACCGCATAACTCTGTTTAATATACTTCATGAATACGGTGTGGATAGTAAAACAATCATGTTAATCGAACAGATTTTGTCAAGCACAACATCTAAAGTAAAATTCATGGGTGAAATCTCCGAGCCTTTTCAAATCAGTACTGGAGTAAGACAGGGTGATGGATTGTCCCCACTCCTCTTCAACCTGGTACTAGATAAGATAATCAAAATATGGGAGAAAGAAGTACCCGGAGTATATATGGAAACAAAGGACAAACGAATCAACATAAAGTGCCTTGCTTTTGCTGACGACCTTGCAATAATCACGCGGACTACTGAAGAAGCTAAACACGCCATCGATGAACTTTATGAAATCGCCATCAGGACCGGCCTTCAAATCTCTTACGAGAAAACACAATACATAGACTCATATATGACACATCTTGCAACCAAATATGGCAACATCATACAAGTTAAGCACTTCAAGTACCTAGGTGAAATAATTGGAAACACTGGTAAGGAAAGAATGGCTAAAAAAACACGTGCCATCAAGTTACGCATAGCCTATACAATCACCTGGAATATGTACAACAAGAAATCACTTTCTACTAAAGCAAAATTCCGTCACTACCATACAGTCATTCTTCCAGAAGCAGTCTATGAAATTGAGACTTCATCATTAACATCGATGATATTGAGAAAGTAGAACGTCAGATACTGAGAAAAATATTAGGACCCAAGGTACAAGATGGTATCTGGATGCGTAAAAGCTCACAAGAACTGTATTCCCTGACAGAACGATTCTCCTCAGTTGCACGGAAAAGACGTCTGAAATTCTACGGTCATATAGTACGAATGGATGACTCTCGATTGACCAAGAAAATCTTCCACATCATCAATGGAAGACGACAGTCCAAAGTACGCTGGCTGGTAGACACCCAACATGAGTAATCAGTAATTAATATAGACCCATTGGCAACTACGCGAACTAAATACAGGCAGGAAATAAATTCACATAACTTCAGTTCAAAGAATCCAACAGCTAAGAGTTTGAAACTAAAAAACGCATGGACGCAAGAAAGAAGACAGGCCCAGAGCAAAAGGATGAGGAAGTTTTGGGAAGATAAAACGAACAAGATGACCAGTGCCAACAATTAAACTAAATTAATATATTTATATAAAAATTACGTTTAGTATAAAAAAACAATTCTACATTTCTAAATTAATATCTATATTAATATAAACTTATTAAAGTCGGAACACAGCCCGAATATATTCAACCTATCCGTAGCTCTATAATATTATTAAGTCTTTTTAGGACTACAAAAGTAAATGTTTTTCAAGTTATAATTCAAAACAGCAAAGCTGCACTGATGAGAGATAATCTCGAAACGCGCCTGCTGATGGCTATTCGCTTAAACTTAATAAAGACGGAACAAAGCTTGAATATATAAATATACTCAACCTTTCCGGAACTCTATAATACTAATGAGTCTTTTTAGGACTACCAAAAACAAATCTCGTATGAAATTTGTCAGTTATTCTATAGCTTTCAGTCCACCTTCGTGGCACTCAACAAAAACCATAAAAATAACGTCACCATAATAATGTAACCATAAGATCATGTCTTCATAAAAACAATGCTATTTTTCTAGGATCTTTTTTAGTGCCATGAAAGTTGTAAGAAACTTACAAATTTCACAAGAAATTTAGTTTGTAGTCCTAAAAAAGACTTAATAATATTATAGAGCTGTGGAAAGGTTGAATATATTTATATATTCAGGCTGTGCTTTAACTTTAATAAGTTTATATGATTATCTATAATGTAGTATGGTGTTAACAATAGTAAATTATCATAGGATATTAATATACATATTTACACAAAAAATGTAAATTAAGTAATTTATGGGAATATTTGTTAATAGAAATCTTAAACGCTGAGGAAGGTCTTTTTAAACAAACACTTTGAACACTACACACGAGATAACATAAATTATTCTACAAAACTATAAATTTTAAACTTAAATTCGCTTAAACTTAATTTCGCTTAAACTTAATAAAGACGGAACAAAGCTTGAATATATAAATATACTTAACCTTTCCGGAACTCTATAATACTAATGAGTCTTTTTAGGACTACCAAAAACAAATCTCGTATGAAATTTGTCAGTTATTCTATAGCTTTCAGTCCACCTTCGTGGCACTCAACAAAAACCATAAAAATAACGTCACCATAATAACGTAACCATAAGATCATGTCTTCTTAAAAACAATGCTATTTTTCTAGGATCTTTTTTAGTGCCATGAAAGTTGTAAGAAACTTACAAATTTCACAAGAAATTTAGTTTGTAGTCCTAAAAAAGACTTAATAATATTATAGAGCTGCGGAAAGGTTGAATATATTTATATATTCAGGCTGTGCTTTAACTTTAATAAGTTTATATGATTATCTATAATGTAGTATGGTGTTAACAATAGTAAATTATCATAAGATATTAATATACATATTTACACAAAAAATGTAAATTAAATAATTTATGGGAATATTTGTTAATAGAAATCTTAAACGCTGAGGAAGGTCTTTTTAAACAAACACTTTGAACACTACACACGAGATAACATAAATTATTCTACAAAACTATAAATTTTATTAAATTTATTACTAAATTATTGTCATTTAGTTACGAAAATGTTGTAATGACATTGTCACTGATTTTTTTCGGCAATCAAATATATCACTTGCAAATGGATTTGTATCAATTACAAGTTATTTAACATTTATGTAAGACAATTATCAGCTCGATAAATATAACTATTCATAAGTTTAAACCGGTTCAAAAACAGCAACAAAAAATTCTGTTGAATGTTCCGCGTTGCAATAAAATAATAGATGAATAAATCGATAAATAAAGTTTGCATGCAAAAAATATTTTGTATACAAACATGTTTGGTTCAAAAGCCTTGATGCAAATTCTTCTTGACTTTAAATTCTCATAGACCAACTTTAGAAAAATCTTCAAATTTTCTTCTTATAAAATATATTTTGCGTCAATAATGGACTCTTAACAGCACTCATATGCGTGCGGTTATGGCTCGCCGAGTGCGATACAATTTTCTGAATATCTATCGGCGATTTTTTGATTTAGAAATGGCATAAACGTGCGCAAAATAGAAAAAATACTAGAAAAAAACTCGTTCGCAAGGCGTTCTTCAGCACTTGTCCATTAGAACGTCAATTGGACGGGTGCTGTAAAATCGCGCTTATTGAATTCGTCCTTTAATATACTATAAACATTTTATATTTTCGATTAAAATTTTACCGATTTCCTTAAAACTAGGAAATAGATTTTATTCCATTAAATTCTTTTAGCCATAATTGGATATTTATATTATAAACATCTATTTTCTTATGGTAAAAATTGCATCCTTGATGTACATTGCATCCATCGTTTACCAATCTAGATGAGATACTGCTTAACCTACATACCTAAATTGTATGAAACTGCGTGAATTCATCATTGTGTATATTTTCTCAAGGCATTTAGAAATTAATTAACGCAAGTTTTAATTATGCAACTGCGCAAAAAAATTAAGAATTCAACCAAGTCTCGATTCGATAAATAAACATTAAAGGACAGCATATTATATCGGATAGCCATTTTTTAACACGAAAATAAATATTTTCGACAAATATATCTGTCAAAACATTGAAAACTATAAATAAATGTAATTAAAGTAAAGTTAAACTGTCTGGTCTTGTCTTTCTAGGGTTGTCTGTCTACTCTTGTATGTCTAGGTTCGTGTTTAATCCTGTCTTGGTTTGTCTAGTCATATCTTTCTAGTTTTATCTGTCTACACTCCTTCTCCAAACCCCCTTATAAACGTGTAGTCTTGTCTGTCTAGCTTTGTCTGTATAGTCCTTTAGCCTTGTGTGACATGTCTAATCTGTAGTCCTGTCTGTCTGTCTAGTCTTATCTGTCTGACTAGTCTTGTCCTTTTGCCTAGTCTTGTCTGTCTGGTTTGTCTAGTCTAGTCTTGTCTTTCTGATCTAGTCTGTCTGGTCTCGTCTGTCGGATCTCGTCTGTTTGGTCTCGTCTGTCTGGTCTCATCTGTCTCGTCTTTCTGGTCTAGTCTGTCTGGCCTCGTCTTGTCTCTCTGGTCTTGTCTGTCTAGCAGAACGCTATTTCCCATATATGGACGTCACGGTTACATTTTCCAGTTTCAGAAAAAATCGCCTACAGGATGTTGTTTTGGTTATTCCAGTTATTGCTCTTATAATCCTCTTTTGAGCTAAAATGACCCTATATGTAAGTGAGGAAATATACTATAGAAATAATATACATAGGAATAACAGGTCCGATGCTACTAGAGAAAAAATAATAAATTGATCGCTTGCAAAGTGTGAAATGACCCAAAATATAAGCTATTACAAAATACTGCAACATAGGGATACCATAGCAGGATGACATGAATAACATCGCGGCTGACATGGAAGAAGCAGCGTCAAGGCATGAGTACCGGACGCTGTACCAGACAATCCGACGGTTAAGTGGCAAAACAACATCAACAAATGACAATATCAAAAAATTGGATGGAACTTTCGTGACCTCTCCTCAGGAACGTCTACAGCGGTGGAGAGAATTCTTTCATCAGCTGTACAACCACAATCCGCCAGTAGGTCCAGCACCCGAACTGCCGATTATTGAGCAGCCGATAAATCAGTTTCCCGATACTGAACCAACAATCAATGAGGTGAAGACGGCAATAAAATCCCTGAAAAATGGTAAAGCGCCGGGAGGAGATCAAGTAACTGCCGAAATGATCAAAGCCGGGGGAGACGTCTTATTACATCAACTTCACGTTCTCACAGTGCATATATGGCATTCAGATTGTGTTCCATCCGTGTGGAAGAAAGCAATTGTTGTGCCTATTTTGAAGAAAGGCGACAGTCGGGAATGCAAGAATTACCGTGGTATTAGCCTCCTCTCGATCGTCGGCAAAGTATTTATGAAAATCATTCAATCAAGACTACAGAAACATCGAGAGCAAACAAGCCGGGAAGAAGAAGCTGGATTTCGACCACATCGAGGATGCATCGATCAGATATTTGCTCTCCGTCAGCTAATGGAAGAAAGAATTCGATGTGGCAAACGAACTGTCATCGTCTTCATCGATTTCAAATCTGCTTTTGATTGCATCGATTGGACAAGCTTGTGGGAAGTCCTGAAGATCGAACACGTGCAACTGAAAATCATTCAACTTCTTCAAGCATCGTACGACGGCTCAACCAGCAATGTTCGTATCCGAAACGACATGTCTGAGGAATTCCCGATTCGAACCGGAGTCCGGCAAGGAGACGTGGCCTCGCCGCTCCTTTTTAACATTGTGATCGACACGATTATGCGAAAAGCGTTTGATGGGCGACGCGGAGTTCGATATGATGACAAAAACTTCCTAACCGATCTGATGTTCGCCGATGACAGTGCGGTTTTCGCCAACACAGATGCCGAAGCAACAGACACCTTGTATGACATTTCCCGCATTGCCCAGTCATACGGACTGAGAATCAATGCGGATAAGACCAAAGTGCTTACAACGGATGGATCTGAAGCCAGAGTTTACCTCGATGGAACCACAATCGAGCAGGTACCACAGTTCAAATATTTGGGATCACTGGTTGTGGAGAAGAAAGTAGCTTCGACAGCCGAAGTTCACAGCCGGATAGGCCAGGCAACAGCAACGTTTGCTTCACTCAAGTGGTGCATATGGAAGCGGACGAATATTACCATCAAAACCAAAATACGCCTATACCGGACGCTGATCCTCCCAATTCTTCTTTATGGATCGGAAACATGGACATTACTCAAACCAGACCTTAACAAGCTCGAGGCCTGAGACAGATTCTCTGCGTCTCACTCCTCAACCACCTCCGAAATGAGACAATCAGAGAAAGGTGCGACCAACAGACACCGATTGTTGAGGAAATTCAAAAACGCCGATTACGATGGTTCGGCCACATCTGTAGGATGGGCGACAATCGAGTACCGCACAAACTCCTATGGAAAAAACGACCTCTTGATTGGAGAACACAAAAACAAGCACCGAAGACCACATGGTTGAAACACGTAGAGAACGATTTAAAAAACCAGCGAATAACAACAGCTGAGGCAAGAACCGTTGCAACTGATCGATTAGCATGGAAGCGTATAGTGAATGGAGCACGGAATCTAGCGGCACCAACAGCAGCGTACTGGCTACGAGGTCGACCACCTCTCCATGCACCGGCTATGGATTAAAGAAGAAGAAGAAGAAGATAGCAGGATGACATAATACCGAATGGATCTCGGCATGGTATACTTTTAAAAGGGTTTTTTGCCATCTGAATCCCGGACCTTTCTCAAAAGATACGCTTGGTTATTTAGTTTGCGTACGATGTAATCTGTTATAAGTTTCCATGTCACGTGTTCTACTAGGAATATTCCTAAAATTTTGACCACTTGCTTTCGATGTAATCGGTTGTTTCCGATTTTCAGTAGAATATCTTCAAAGGGTTTCCTTCGAGTACATTGAAAAATTATATAGTCAGTTTCTTCTGGATTTAAGAACAATTTATTTGCACAAATCCATTTATACAGTCTGTCTAAGATTACATTTGCTTGGATTTCGTTTTCCAACAGGGAGTCTTCCGAAATTATAATACTTGTATTAACGGCATACATGGTATAGTGTTTTTGCCCGATAAAGTCAACCAAGTCTGCTGTGAACAGCGAAAATAGAACCGGAGACAGAACACTTCCTTGCGGAACACCTATTTTCACCAGCGTTGTCGATGATATTTCAGTCCTTGCGTTATTTTAAATTTTAACGTATTGTCTATTGCTGTAGCTCCAGTAAGATATGAACCATATATGTATATTGTCTGTTGCTCAAGTAAGATATGAACCACCCCCAACCAAGTTTACCCTCTAATTGCATATCAGTATAATTTGTTTAAGAGTTTTGTCTATCTAGTCTTGTCTGTCTAGTCTTGTCTGTCTAGTCTTGTCTATCTAGTCTTGTCTATCTAGTCTTGTCTGTCTAGTCTTGTCTGTCTAGTCTTGTCTGTCTAGTCTTGTCTGTCTAGTCTTGTCTGTCTAGTCTTGTCTGTCTAGTCTTGTCTGTCTAGTCTTGTCTGTCTAGTCTTGTCTGTCTAGTCTTGTCTGTCTAGTCTTGTCTGTCTACTCTTGTCTGTCCAGTCTTGTCTGTCTAGTCTTGTCTGTCTAGTCTTGTCTGTCTAGTCTTGTCTGTCTAGTCTTGTCTGTCTAGTCTTGTCTGTCTAGTCTTGTCTGTCCAGTCTTGTCTGTCTAGTCTTGTCTGTCTAGTCTTGTCTGTCTAGTCTTGTCTGTCTAGTCTTGTCTGTCTAGTCTTGTCTGTCTAGTCTTGTCTGTCTAGTCTTGTCTGTCTAGTCTTGTCTGTCTAGTCTTGTCTGTCTAGTCTTGTCTGTCTAGTCTTGTCTGTCTAGTCTTGTCTGTCTAGTCTTGTCTGTCTAGTCTTGTCTGTCTAGTCTTGTCTGTCTAGTCTTGTCTGTCTAGTCTTGTCTGTCTAGTCTTGTCTGTCTAGTCTTGTCTGTCTAGTCTTGTCTGTCTAGTCTTGTCTGTCTAGTCTTGTCTGTCTAGTCTTGTCTGTCTAGTCTTGTCTGTCTAGTCTTGTCTGTCTAGTCTTGTCTGTCTAGTCTTGTCTGTCTAGTCTTGTCTGTCTAGTCTTGTCTGTCTAGACTTGTCTGTCTAGTCTTGTCTGTCTAGTCTTGTCTGTCTAGTCTTGTCTGTCTAGTCTTGTCTGTCTAGTCTTGTCTGTCTAGTCTTGTCTGTCTAGTCTTGTCTGTCTAGTCTTGTCTGTCTAGTCTTGTCTGTCTAGTCTTGTCTGTCTAGTCTTGTCTGTCTAGTCTTGTCTGTCTAGTCTTGTCTGTCTAGTCTTGTCTGTCTAGTCTTGTCTGTCTAGTCTTGTCTGTCTAGTCTTGTCTGTCTAGTCTTGTCTGTCTAGTCTTGTCTGTCTAGTCTTGTCTGTCTAGTCTTGTCTGTCTAGTCTTGTCTGTCTAGTCTTGTCTGTCTAGTCTTGTCTGTCTTGTCACATCAAATCAATTTATTAATTCTGTGACATACAATTAAATACATATAGAACACGTCAATGAACAAGAAAAATAATAATTAGAGACACATACACACATACGTACATACCTATACACACACATATACATACATCAACATACATTATACACATACATACATACATACATATACATACAATATATATTCACATACACATACAATATATATATATATATATATATATATATATATATATATATATATATATTCATATACACATACATATATACATCACCTATAAGCATACACTATCACACATTTAGGTTTGGGAAAAATTCTTCGAGGCAATAATATGCCTTCTTCATTAAGATGTTTTTCAAATCTCTTCTGAATCGTTTGAAGGAGCGTTCTTCTTTCATATTATCAGGTAACATGTTGTACACCTTAATACCGATTATATCTGGAGTTGTGCCACAAATTGTTAATTTTCCTCTGGGAAGATTTTCTCTCTCTCGAGTGCGATAATGATGTAATTAATTCTTGTTGGGAGCAATACAGATGTTTGTTTCTGAAAATGTGGCATGCTAGTTCCCATATGTCAATGCATGGGGCTGTTAATAGATTCATATCTCTGAAATATTGTCTTGCAGACGTATATTTAGAGATGCCTGCTAAACAACGAATTGCTCTCTCTTGAGCTTTCAGGATGTCTTTAATAAATGGCATGGAGCCCCAAGCGAGAATACCATAACTGACACTACTTTGAATCTCTGCCTGAAAGATTTGAACTAAAACTGAAATATTCATAAGTTTTCGCATGTTACGCAAACAAATGTAGTTTCATTTATTTTGGTGACGATATTATTTACTGTGACATTCCATTTTAGATTGTACTAAAAACCTAAGAATTTGATTTGAATGGTCCTTTGAAGCAATCTGGAGCCAATTTGTAGATTTAGATCTTCACACAAAGTTCTCCTAGATGTTTGGAAGATGATGTATTTAGTTTTTTCGATATTGAAATACATATTATTACCATTAAACCATTCTTCTAGACATTTTAGGAGTCTGCTGGCCTCATCCTCAGTCTTTTCTCTAGACTCCTCTGAGAGTATAAAACTCGAGTCGTCTGCATATAAAGTGCAAAATTTGGTACCAATGTAGCTAATTATATCTGCAGTATACAGAGAAAATAGAGTCGGTGACAAAACACTAACTTGAGGGATCCCGATATGCGTGTGAAATGATTTCGAGACCCCTACCTTGTTGTTCTGCGTAATCTTGATTCCTTCCCCGCAGAAAAGTTTCTATCCAGCGGGCCGTTTTTCCTCTTATACCATAAAGATGCAATTTGTTCATTAACTTATCGTGGGAGACACAGTCTTGTGTGTCTAGTCTTGACAGTCTAGTCTCGTCTGCCTAGTTTTGTGTGTCTAGTCTTGTCTGTCTAGTCTCCTGCCTTAGATTGTACGGAATACAGTTACAGATGCGTATTTCAATTTTGTGGTTAAGTGCATATCGTTAAGTTCGACCTATTCGCTAATAAGTTTGTTCCGCGTCTAGTGTTGGGGTTATGATGGTCTTGGTCTTCTTATGAATGAAACTTGCTAGTTCCCATATATATGTCATTTTCGCGAATTATACTTGTGTTGTATTGTTTTCTCGGGGATTCCGCGTTGATGCTGAGAGTTGGCTCTGAACAGAACCGGATTCTCGACGTTTCGGCGAACTAACATTCGCCATTCTCAAGAGATATATGCGTCCGCGCGGGTCAACGTATGCGTCTAACGGTTGACCCGCGCGGACGCATATATCTCTTGAGAATGGCGAATGTTAGTTCGCCGAAACGTCGAGAATCTGGTTCTTTTCAGAGCCAACCCTCAGCATCAACGCGGAATCCCCGAGAAAACAATACTACATATATATATATATATATATATATATATATATATATATATATATATATATATATATATATAGGTACATATACGTGATCTGTTAGAAAAGTATCCAACCTTTAGCCGGTAAATAATGAGTGTAAATAATAATGGGCCAATAATACCACCTTGCGGAATCCCCATATTTACTATTCTTGGCATGGATTTAACGATCCGCTAGGAGTATCTAATCTGGTGATGTGGATTCTGTCACATAAATAGGATTTTTTCCAGTCCAACACGACTCCTATGCAACCATAACTGTACAATTTTTAACCACTAAGTCGTAGGCTTTTGACGAATCAACTAACATTCCATGGGGAATATTTTTTGCATCCAAGCTTTGAATAACATCCGCTATAAATCGGTAGCATGCGGTATCTGTGCTCTTCCGCTTTATGAAGCCATGCTGTTGTTGGCTATTAATTTTATGTTTGATTGTAAAATACATCTATTATATATCAGTTTTTCTTAGATCTTTGAAAATGTTGAAAGAATGTTAATTGGTCTGTAATTACTGATTGTCGTATTATCACCAACTTTAAAAATAGGAGATTATCATGAATTTTAAACTATCAGGGAATGCAGAGACTGGAAATAACATTTCTTATTGCCACACCAGGAATATCGTCATTGCCCGCACTTTTTTTATTTTCAAGACTACAAAAACTCCATAACTCTTCTTCGCAATTTGAATTTAGAAAGATTGTATTATAATTGTATTGTGATTATGTTTAGATTATTCGTTTTATCGGCAAAGAAATTGTTGAGTCTTGTCTGTCTAGTCTTGTCTGTCTAGTCTTTGTCTGTCTAGTCTTGTCTGTCTAGTCTTGTCTGTCTAATCTTGTCTGTCTAATCTTGTCTGTCTAGTCTTGTCTGTCTAGTCTTGTCTGTCTAGTCTTGTCTGTCTAGTCTTGTCTGTCTAGTCTTGTCTGTCTAGTCTTGTCTGTCTAGTCTTGTTTGTCTAGTCTTGTCTGTCTAGTCTTGTCTGTCTAGTCTTTGTCTGTCTAGTCTTGTCTGTCTAGTCTTTGTCTGTCTAGTCTTGTCTGTCTAGTCTTGTCTGTCTAGTCTTTGTCTGTCTAGTCTTGTCTGTCTAGTCTTGTCTGTCTAGTCTTTGTCTGTCTAGTCTTGTCTGTCTAGTCTTGTCTGTTTAGTCTTTGTCTGTCTAGTCTTGTCTGTCTAGTCTTGTCTGTCTAGTCTTTGTCTGTCTAGTCTTGTCTGTCTAGTCTTTGTCTGTCTAGTCTTGTCTGTCTAGTCTTGTCTGTCTAATCTTGTCTGTCTAGTCTTGTCTGTCTAGTCTTGTCTGTCTAGTCTTTGTCTGTCTAGTCTTGTCTGTCTAGTCTTTGTCTGTCTAGTCTTGTCTGTCTAGTCTTGTCTGTCTAATCTTGTCTGTCTAGTCTTGTCTGTCTAGTCTGGTCTGTCTAGTCTTGTCTGTCTAGTCTTTGTCTGTCTAGTCTTGTCTGTCTAGTCTTTGTCTGTCTAGTCTTGTCTGTCTAGTCTTGTCTGTCTAGTCTTTGTCTGTCTAGTCTTGTCTGTCTAGTCTTATCTGTCTAGTCTTTGTCTGTCTAGCCTTGTCTGTCTAGTCTTGTCTGTCTAGTCTTGTCTGTCTAGTCTTGTCTGTCTAGTCTTTGTCTGTCTAGTCTTGTCTGTCTAGTCTTGTCTGTCTAGTCTTGTCTGTCTAGTCTTTGTCTGTCTAGTCTTGTCTGTCTAGTCTTGTCTGTCTAATCTTGTCTGTCTAGTCTTGTCTGTCTAGTCTTGTCTGACTAGTCTTGTCTGTCTAGTCTTGTCTGTCTAGTCTTTGTCTGTCTAGTCTTGTCTGTCTAGTCTTGTCTGTCTAGTCTTGTCTGTCTAGTCTTGTCTGTCTAGTCTTTGTCTGTCTAGTCTTGTCTGTCTAGTCTTGTCTGTCTAGTCTTGTCTGTCTAGTCTTGTCTGTCTAGTCTTTGTCTGTCTAGTCTTGTCTGTCTAGTCTTGTCTGTCTAGTCTTGTCTGTCTAGTCTTTGTCTGTCTAGTCTTGTCTGTCTAGTCTTGTCTGTCTAGTCTTGTCTGTCTAATCTTGTCTGTCTAGTCTTGTCTGTCTAGTCTTGTCTGTCTAGTCTTGTCTGTCTAGTCTTGTCTGTCTAGTCTTGTCTGTCTAGTCTTGTCTGTCTAGTCTTTGTCTGTCTAGTCTTGTCTGTCTAGTCTTGTCTGTCTAGTCTTGTCTGTCTAGTCTTGTCTGTCTAGTCTTGTCTGTCTAGTCTTGTCTGTCTAGTCTTGTCTGTCTAATCTTGTCTGTCTAGTCTTGTCTGTCTAGTCTTGTCTGTCTAGTCTTGTCTGTCTAGTCTTTGTCTGTCTAGTCTTGTCTGTCTAGTCTTGTCTGTCTAGTCTTGTCTGTCTAGTCTTGTCTGTCTAGTCTTTGTCTGTCTAGTCTTGTCTGTCTAGTCTTGTCTGTCTAGTCTTGTCTGTCTAGTCTTTGTCTGTCTAGTCTTGTCTGTCTAGTCTTGTCTGTCTAGTCTTGTCTGTCTAGCCTTGTCTGTCTAGTCTTGTCTGTCTAGTCTTGTCTGTCTAGTCTTGTCTGTCTAGTCTTGTCTGTCTAGTCTTGTCTGTCTAGTCTTGTCTGTCTAGTCTTGTCTGTCTAGTCTTGTCTGTCTAGTCTTGTCTGTCTAGTCTTGTCTGTCTAGTCTTGTCTGTCTAGTCTTGTCTGTCTAGTCTTGTCTGTCTAGTCTTGTCTGTCTAGTCTTGTCTGTCTAGTCTTGTCTGTCTAGTCTTGTATGTCTAGTCTTGTCTGCCTAGTCTTGTCTGCCTAGTCTTGTCTGTCGTCTTGTCTGTCTAGTCTTGTCTGTCTAGTCTTGTCTGTCTAGTCTTGTCTGTCTAGTCTTGTCTGTCTAGTCTTGTATGTCTAGTCTTGTCTGTCCAGTCTTGTTTGTTCAATAATTTATTGTTTAGATAGTGTAATATATGAGTAGTTAGTTAGCTATAACAAATTGTAAACATAAGTAAAATATTTCTTTATTTATAGACCTGTTGAGATAATGAAACATAATTTAAAATTCATTTTATATTTCAGATAAAAAACTTGTCTAGGCAAGAATTCAGCTACCTAGTATTGGAATATATATTAATGTACAATTATCTGCAAGAAAAAAACTATAAAAACAAATTATTCATGCTTTAATGATTTTTTTTAACGAGAAGTATGAAGAATCGAGACGAAGATGAGCTAATGTAGAAGAATTAGTTAAAACATTTCTATTTTTGTTCAGATTAATTGGAATTCGAGCATCAATTAGCTTCACGTCCATTACATCATCGTCCACATTTATCCCATTAAATTGCGATAATTGATCTGAATTTTTTGAATCGCCTTGAATTAATTTTTTCTTTCAAATTTGCACAGTTACTAATAATAATAGCTCCTTTCCTCCTAGCATTAACATGCCTTAAAGGGGATAGCTAAGCAAGGGTAGCTATTTGTCAGCCTCGGCTCATATTAATTTGCACAGTTTATACAAGTTATTAATTTATTTATATGTATATTTGTGTAATGATGTTAATTAATGACATCAGTTTATTATAACCCTTGACGTTGTTATATCATTATTGTGATCCAAAGCATGAATCTAAATAAATAAATAACAAAGCTTTGATATTTAATCAATAGTAAGACAAGTAACAACAGGTTTTTTTGGGCTGGGTTTCCGAAAAACGTGGTAACCGGAAAAAAATGTACAAAAATAGAATTTATTAAAATTGACCTTAAAAATAAAGTTATTTAAAGAAAACGATAAAATAATTGTCGGTTTTAAGCCTAAAGCAGGATGTAATCTCGACCAACAAAAAAAAAAACATTTTTGAGAGGTCACCAAAACTGCAACAATTTCTCGAGATAATAAACTTTCGTGACGCATGTGAATCTCGAAGTACACTCATGACGCAGATTCCCTACGGTTTTTCTGCTTAAAGTTTAAAGAAATCACGATTCAGCGATTATCGATTAAAGAACATGCGTTTCGGCTTGAAACTGCTAAATTGGCAATGAAAATATCAAAACGTTTAATAGACCCATTTATTACGCCAGGTGTAAATTATTACTCTGTGGAAAATTCGAGACCGTAAATCTCCGCTGCATAAACTTAAGCAAGTAATTGGAAACGTGTTACGATTTTATAAAAATGAAAAAATTATAATTGCAACAAGATTCACTTAATGCAATAGTTCAGAATTGTTTGAATTTATTATTTCATTTACGATCGAAAGAGAAAACTCACATTCAAATGGTAAATTATTTATGCAAAGGCAATTGTCTGCAAATTAATACAATTCAATAAATATAGAATAAATTAAATATTTAATTTATTGATTATTCATTGTGTAACACTCGACGTAAATTATCAAAGGGGTCGTCCATTAATCACGTGATGTTTTTTAGCAACTTTTTAAGCCCCCCTAAACCCCAGGTGATATGTGGTGAGGTTTTAGGTTAACATCGTTTCCAGAAGGTCATTTTCCTATTGATACACTTTCGGGAAATTCACGACTTTCCGAGATGTCTACTCGAGCGCCGAAATTTCTTAAAAATTTCTTCAATTCTTGCAGGCGATAGTGAACGGAAAGAGCTAGCGAAATATAATTTGCATATCTGTAATCAGCAGCAAACATGCTTTCAGAAACGTTTTTAAATTTTGCTGTGACTCAAAAAATAACGATTTTGACAAAATCGATTTTTCTCGCATTTCGTGTCATAATTTGTCATAATGTGTCATAATTTTGACATATTGAAAATTGGCAAATAATGCAGCTCTGAAATCACCTTACTGCAGCCGGTCCCAAGCCCGGATAAAAGAGGAGGGTTGAGCGGAGGGTTAACTACCCACCCTCGGAAAAAAGAAACTAGTTATGAAAACTGCAACTTTGCCTCGGAACCGGACAGACAAACACAAAAAACGACAAATGCAATGTAAAAGGACCATGAATATTGGAACTTGGAATGTCCAGAGTTGGTACAGACCTGGAGCTGCTATAAATGCTGTGGAACAACTGGAAAACATAGGAATGGATATAACAGCCGTCCAAGAAATAAGATGGCCAGACGATGGAAATATAAAAATAAGTAAATCCACCATCTTCTTCAGCGGTAACAAAAACGGAAGACATGAATTTGGAACGGGCTTTGTGATTAGAGACAACCTAGTACAGAATATACTAAATTTTAAACCTATAAATGAAAGGATATGCTACATACGAATGAAGGGAGAGCGATACAACATTTCGATTATCTCAGCGCATGCACCAACGGAAGAGAAGGATGAAGATATCAAGGATGACTTCTACGATGCCCTAGAAAGAGAGATAGATACGATGCCCAAACAGGATATGCGCATACTCCGCGGGGACTTTAATGCTAAAATAGGCAAAAAGCCCAGCCTATACCCCACAATAGGTAAACAAAGCCTACACAATATATCCAACGACAATGGCTTAAGACTCACAGAAACTGCAGCAGCTAATAATATGCTAATAAAGTCAACCATGTTTCCGCATAAAGACATCCATAAGCAAACCTGGGTCTCAAACGACCATATTACACGCAACCAAATTGACCACATCATTGTAGATGCCCGTCATGGCAACAATATTATAGACGTAAGAAGCCTGAGAGGAATAGACGGAGACACAGATCATTACTTAGTCAGAGCAAAAGTCAAGTCCAGAATATCTAGCCACAAATACAATAAAACAACAATAAACCCACAATGGAACATGGACGAAATACACAATGCAGAGAAACAACAAAACTATAGAGAACAACTTGAACAAACCTTGAACTCTGAAAGAGAAGACAATGATATAGAACAGCTATGGGAAGCGACTGCCGAAATAATAACCAAGACAGCTGACAAGATCTTTGGAAGGAGTAAGCAGAAGAGGGCAAAAACATGGTATGACGAGGAATGTCGGAAACAACTGGAAAAAAGACAAACAGTAAGAAAGACTTGGATACAACTGCAAACAGACCAAAGTAAAAAGGAATATGACGACTGTCGAAAAGAAACAAGAAAAATAATACGCACAAAGAAAAGAAACTACGAACAACAAAAATATGAAACTATGGAGAGAGACCGGCCCAAACCAGGCTCCAGAGAATTCTACAAAGCAATTTCCTCTGAGAAAAGAGGGCATAGAGCCAATTCCATCCACACACTGAGAGACAACCAAAGCCGTATGATAATCGACGGTAAAGAAATAACTGAAGAATGGAAAAAGTATTTTAGAGACCTTCTAAACATCATACAGGAAGAACAGCACAAAGAAGAGATCTATATCACAGCGGACATGCCCGTCAAAAATCCTTCCTTTGAAGAAACCCAAAAGGCCTTAAATAAGCTGAAAAATCACAAAGCGCCGGGTACGGACGAGATACCAGCAGAACTTCTGAAATATGGGGGAGACGCACTACATCGCCAAATCCACCAGCTAATAACGCACATATGGTTAGAAGAAAGGATACCAGCACGATGGAAGGAAAACATAATAGTGCCCATCCACAAAAAAGGGGACAAAACAAAATGCGCGAATTATAGAGGAATCTCACTCCTAAACACGGCATATAAAACCCTCTCAAACATCATTCTTAGTAGACTAATCCCTTATGCTGAAAATGTCCTAGGCGAATATCAAGCCGGGTTTAGGGCAAACAGATCAACAATAGATCAACTATTCACGCTGAGACAACTTCTAGAAAAGGGATGGGAGTATAACAAACCCATACACAATCTTTTCATAGACTTTCGACAGGCATATGATAGCGTAGAAAGAAGCCAAGTATGGAATGCCATGGCGGAGTTCTCAATACCAAAGAAACTCATTCGGATGACCAAAGTCTGTATGGAGGGTGGAATATCTAAAGTACGTGTAAATAATAAACTGTCTGGCAGCTTTGAAATCAACAGTGGACTTAAACAGGGTGATGCGTTATCTCCACTACTATTCAACCTTGTATTAGAAAAAGCCATGAGGTCGGCCGAAATAAAAACAGAATTGCTATCGGGTCAAGGTCCCAAAGTGTTACTCGCATATGCAGATGACATAGATGTCGTTGGAGACTCCATTCTATCCACGAAAGACATTTTCAACAAGGTGGAAGGAGCAACAAGTGAAGTAGGGCTGAAGATTAATGAAGAGAAAACGAAATATATGTGTATAAATAGAACGACACGAAGAGACAGAATAGGACAAAATATGACGATCAACACCTTTAATTTCGAAAGAGTACAACGTTTTAAGTATCTGGGGGCCGTAATCACAGCGGACAACGATGTTACCGAAGAAATAAAAGACAGAATCCAATCTGCAAACCGCTGTCTATTTGCACTGAATAAGCTCATAAAATCAAAAAATCTCACAAGAAGTTCAAAGATCAAAATCTATAAATCCATCGTCAGACCTGTAATAACATACGGATGCGAAACGTGGACCATGACCAAAGCAAACGAAGAAAAGCTCAGACGCTTTGAACGAAAAATACTTCGGACCTCACCATGACATCACCACAGACCAGTATAAGATCAGAACCAATATCGAATTAAAAGCACTCTACAACGACACCGATATTGTCCAAGAAATTAAATCACAGCGACTAAGATGGACAGGCGACGTGCACAGACTGCATAACGAAAGACATGTAAAACTGGTACGGGAGGAGATTCCCACAGGCAAGTGACCGCTCGGACGTCCCAGAATGCGATGGAGAGATAACATCCAAGCAGATCTCCGGAAAATGAACATTCCATTTGACCCTAGGTTGATGGAAGACCGAACAAATTGGAAAAAAGTTGTACAGTCAGCCAAGACCCACTCAGGGTTGTAGCGCTACGTGATGATGATGCATTTCGTCGTTTCCGCGGTCTAGACTTCCCGAGTCGATGGTATTTCTTAACCGAAAGCTTCCCAGGGAATATTATATACATTCTCCGACTAATTTTGGGACGCTGAATCGCTGAATTCAGTGCTCGTTAGCTAAAAAAACCAAACTCTTGCTGTTTTTTACCGGGATTTTTCAGATTCCACCAAATGCATTTTTCGCATAACGATTCGTTTCGGTGATGATTCGAATCGGAACTGAATTTGTTCTTTGGGTCCAGCTCGAAAACGCATAATATTGTGATGACACGAGCGGCCAACAGCATTTGCTGGTTCATTTATATTGCTTTTTGTAGCGTCTTTGCCAAATAAAAATGCATCAACAAACTGCAGATTTTTATAATGTGCTTCTCCCTCTACTTCTTCTCCACTATCTAGAATTTCGTTTGGTTCGATTTCTAAATCCTCTTCAATATCGGACGCATCTTCTTCAGGTACATATTCCATATCATCATCGTCGTCAACGTCTCTGAATGGATCATGCTCAACATGTTCATCAATCTCTTCTTCAGGATTACAATCGTGAATGAAAATCAGTATCCAAATGTTGTCTACGTAATCGCTTATTATACACATCGTCATTTTTGTGAAACAAACAAAAATTTCACAAGATGCTAAACTGGCCCAACACGTGGCTCGCACGTCAGCAACACGTCAATTTTGTTTGCAATTTTTTCACCTATCATGCATTTGATTAAATCTTTAATTAATTTTTCTGCAATCGTATGAGCTACGCGCAAACTAACTAAATAAGATGCTTTTAGAAAATTTTTATTATCATCATGAACATACCTTTCAAATGCATTCTTTTTCTACTGTAGTTTAAGATATTTTCTTTTCAAATATTCGCTTTTTTGCCTTTTAAAGTCGGATGTTTATTTTCCAAATGATGCTTTAACTTTACAGGAATTAAACTGCTGTTGTTGACTACTTGCTCACATTTTCAAATTTTTATCACCAATCCAGGTAAATCCAAAATTCAAATAATCTTCATCATACTTTCGTATTTTTCGATAAGTAGATCCTGATTTATTTTTTCTTTAATATTATCCGCCAGCTCCAATCTTGGCGGAAAACAGGTGGAATTTTCAAGAGAGCAAGAAGCTTGTTCTTTGGATTTTGATTCCAATTTCCCAGTTTTAAGTCAATTCTGCATTATATTTCCAAAGAATTTTAGGATAAGTTAAAACAAAACTCAATTTATTATAAAATAATTACCTTACTACCGTTTGCAAGACTTGAAATGAATATGAAACTCCAATCGACACACGTGAAAGCAACAGAGAGCGGCGCAACGCATCGTCTCTAGTAAACGCTGCGCCGCGCCGGTTAAAGTTCAGTTTTTTTTAGCATTGATTCGCGGAACCCCTGGATGTTTTAGTGGAACCCTAGGGTACCACGGAACACCGGTTGAAGAACACTGCTTTAGAGCGAAATAAACTGGAAAACCGTTTTCAGCACTTCGATTTACTTCGTGTAACCCAGTGTTTCTCAAACTTATTTGTCTCAACGCCCACCTTTGATATGCTAAAGTTAATAGCGCCCCCCAAATCTATATTTTGAGTAAAAGTATTTGACTTACCAAGTATTTTATAGGATACTGAAAATTTTTCAGTTCTATCGAAATTTTTATTATAAAACAACGTAAATACTTAAATATTCACTAGAAATTTAGCAACGTTGAAAGTAAAATTTATATTTCAAGAAATACACGCGTTAGTGAGGACAAGCCGCAATTTCTTGTAACATCATTCAAAATAAATTATAAGTTTAGGTCTGAAAACCTATTTAGATTAATAATAAATGCATTCTTAAATAATTGGCAACAATAATTGTGATAGTTTTTGAAATATTTCAAATAAAAATTGACATGCGGGGATCCACGTACAAAGAAAAAATCGTGAAAAGAAAGTGAAGAAAGAAAGTTTTTTTCAGGAACTTGAAAAGTTGGCAAAAGTTTTTTTTTTTCAAGGTAGTAGATTTGGACAAGACACTAAAAGGTGGTAGATCTACAGAAAAGTTGGTAGAGTTAGTAACGCTGGCTGTGTGTGCGTGTGATTATCGATACTCGACCAGCAGCGAATAGCAGACGAGCGTCTCTGAAGATCGTGGCCGGTTGTATAATACTCAACACGGAACAATTTTCTTGAACGAATTTGTTTCTTTTAAATTAACAGAAATACATTGTATAGCTTGTGATACCTACCTTGTATAGCTTGTGATATAGGGGGCTATCGCCCCCTGCCTACCTACCGCCCCCTATATCGCCCCCTGGCCACCTAGCGACCCCAAAACGACGTCATCACAACATTTCCACACTGGGGGCGATATCGCTCACTTTGAGAATCGCTGGTGTAACCAATAAAAAAATCACGAAAAAAATTTGCAAAAAATTTTCGACAAAAATTTTCCATCATTTCGTTCGAAAAATACATACAAAAATTCAATTTTTTCGAAAACGGTAAAGAGCAGCGAAATCATTTAGGGCACACAGAAACTACACGACAAGACGAACAAGTGGATGTGTAAATTGTCCGGAAATATTCAATAATTCGTCGATAAATTTCAAATTGAAATTTACCCGATTCTCGATTTGCTAAGTATATATCTAGCAAACGGTTGCAGATAATTAAAAACTGATTGCGGCATCGTTTTCAGAAGGTCATTTTCCTATGGATACACTAAGATTGTCCGTGGTAAATTCTAGACATTCCGAGATCTCCACTAGAGCGTCGAAAATTCATAACAATTTCTTCAATTTTTGCAGGCGAAAGTGAACTGAAAGAGCTAGCGAAATATAATTTGCAGATCTGTAATCAGCAGCAAAAATGCTTTCAGAAACGTTTTTAAATCTTGCTGTGACTCAAAAAATAACGGTTCTGAAAAAATCGATTTTCTCGCATTTCGTCGTTTGCGCGGTCTAGACTTCCCGAGTCGATGGTATTTCTTAACTGAAAGCTTCCCAGGGAATATTATATACGTTCTCAAGACTAATTTTGGGACGCTGAATCGATTGGTGAAGACTAGAAGTCTCTGTGGTGAGCGGTTCAAAAGTTATGACGGCGTCAAATCAGTAGGAAGTGTGTGATTGTATACAGCGAAAAAATATATAAAATTTGTTTATTTGTAAGTTTAGAGCGAAATAAACTCGAAAACCGTTTTCAGCACTTCGATTTACTTCGTGTAACAAAAAAAAATCACGAAAAAAATTTTCAAAAAAATTTTCAACAAAAATTTTCCATCATTTCGTTCGAAAAATACATGCTCATTCGGTTTTTTTCGATTTTTTCGAAAACGGTAAAGAGCAGCGAAATCATTTTGGGCACACAGAAACTACACGACAAGACGAACAATTCCATGCGTAAATTGTCCGGAAATATACAATAATTCGTCGATAAATTTCAAACTGAAATTTAGACCATTCTCGATTTGCTAAGTAGATATCTCGCAAACGGTTGCAGATAATTAAAAACGGATTGCGGCATCGTTTTCAGAAGGTCATTTTCCTATGGATGCACTAAGATCGTCCGTGGGAAATTCTAGACTTTCCGAGATCTCCACTAGAGCGTCGAAAATTCATAAAAATTTCTTCAATTTTTGCAGGCGAAAGTGAACTGAAAGAGCTAGCGAAATATAATTTGCATATCTGTAATCAGCAGCAAAAATGCTTTCAGAAACGTTTTTAAATCTTGCTGTGACTCAAAAAATAACGGTTCTGAAAAAATCGATTTTCTCGCATTTCGTCGTTTGCGCGGTCTATAATTCCCGAGTCGATGGTATTTCTTAACTGTAAGCATCACAGGGAATATTATATACGTTCTCAGACTAATTTTGGGACGCTGAATCGATTGGTGAAGACTAGAAGTCTCTGTGGTGAGCGGTTCAAAAGTTATGACAGCGTCAAATCAGTAGGAAATGTGTGATTGTGTACAGCGAAAAAATAAATAAAATTTGTTTATTTGTAACTTTAGAGCGAAAAAACTGGAAAAACATTTTCCGCACTTCAATTTCCTTCGTGTAACCAAAAAAAAAAACACGAAAAAATTTGCAAAAAAATATCGACAAAAATTTTCTATCATTTCGTTCGAAAAATACATGCTCTTTCGGTTTTTTTCGATTTTTTCGAAAACGGTAAAGAGCAGCGAAATCATTTTGGGCACACAGAAACTACAGGACAAGACGAACAATTCCATGCGTAAATTGTCCGGAAATATTCAATAATTCGTCGATAAATTTCAAACTGAAATTTAGACCATTCTCGATTTGCTAAGTAGATATCTCGCAAACGGTTGCAGATAATTAAAAACGGATTGCGGCATCGTTTTCAGAAGGTCATTTTCCTATGGATGCACTAAGATCGTCCGTGGGAAATTCTAGACTTTCCGAGATCTCCACTAGAGCGTCGAAAATTCATAAAAATTTCTTCAATTTTTGCAGGCGAAAGTGAACTGAAAGAGCTAGCGAAATATAATTTGCATATCTGTAATCAGCAGCAAAAATGCTTTCAGAAACGTTTTTAAATCTTGCTGTGACTCAAAAAATAACGATTTTGAAAAAAACGATTTTCTCGCATTTCGTCGTTTCCGCGGTCTAGACTTCCCGAGTCGATGGTATTTCTTAACTGAAAGCTTCCCAGGGAATATTATATACGTTCTCAGACTAATTTTGGGACGCTGAATCGATTGGTGAAGACTAGAAGTCTTTGTGGTGAGCGGTTCAAAAGTTATGACGGCGTCAAATCAGTAGGAAATGTGTGATTGTGTACAGCGAAAAAATATATAAAATTTGTTTATTTGTAACTTTAGAGCGAAAAAACTGGAAAACCGTTTTCCGCACTTCAATTTCCTTCGTGTAACCAAAAAAAAAACATGAAAAAAATTTGCAAAAAAATTTCGACAAAAATTTTCCATCATTTCGTTCGAAAAATACATGCTTTTTCGGTCTTTTTCAATTTTTTCGAAAACGGTAAACAGCAGCGAAATCATTTTGCGCACACAGAAACTGCACGACAAGACGAACAATTCCATGCGTAAATTGTCCGGAAATATTCAATAATTCGTCGATAAATTTCAAACTGAAATTTAGACCATTCTAGATTTGCTAAGTAGATATCTCGCAAACGGTTGCAGATATTTAAAAACGGATTGCGGCATCGTTTTCAGAAGGTCATTTTCCTATGGATACACTAAGATCGTCCGTGGGAAATTCTAGACTTTCCGAGATCTCCACTAGAGCGTCGAAAATTCATAAAAATTTCTTCAAGTTTTGCAGGCGAAAGTGAACCGAAAGAGGAGCTAGCGAAATATAATTTGCATATCTGTAATCAGCAGCAAAAATGCTTTCAGAAACGTTTTTAAATTTTGCAGTGACAAAAAATAAAGATTTTGAAAAAAACGATTTTCTCGCATTTCGTCGTTTTCGCGGTCTAGACTTCCCGAGTCGTTGGTATTTCATAACTGAAAGCTTGCCAGGGAATATTATATACGTTCTCAGACTAATTTTGGGATGCTGAATCGATTGATGAAGACTAGAAGTCTCTGTGGTGAGCGGTTCAAAAGTTATGACGGAGTTAAATCAGTAGGAAATGTGTGATTGCACGGAAAAAACAGCTCTGTAAATTTTACAGAAAAGTCTGTAAAATTTATCGATTTTAATCTGTATACTAATGTATGTAAAATTTACCAAACTAAATATGTTATTTTTACAGATTGATATCTGTAAACTTGAATCTGTAAATTTTACATATTAAATCTGCAATTGTTACAGACTCAGTAGGTAACATTTACATATCTGTAAATAATGAAGGAATAGGATAAACAATTAAATGTACTTAAAAATTTTTGAATATACATATATAATACAATAAACATAATGACAATATAAAATTATTACAAAAATGTATAAACTTAAAAATTATATAGCATGTCGAGTTGCAACATACCATTGATTATTTTTTTTAATTAATAAACACGGAACCATTTTAGGTACATCGTCGATACATTTTATTAAGTTTTCTCTATTACTTATTTTTACATTATAAGCGTAGCAATGCTCATCAAAGCTGATAGGTATTAACGAGTACATAACGAAAAATAACTTTTCATTTACCTGAAAAATACCAAAAATTTTTCCGAAAGCTGGTCTGGTAGTAAAATTTATAGAAGAAATATGTACTTTTTACATAACCTTCGTTGCAAAAAATACATATTTTATCTGTAAATTTTACAGATATTAGACTCTGTAAATTTTACAGACTTTTTTTCTGCAAATTTTACAGAACTATTTTTTCCGTGTATGTACAGCAAAAAAAAATATAAAATTTTATTTGTGTGTGTTTATTTTGTAACTTTAGAGCGAAATAAACTAGAAAACCGTTTTCAGCACTTCGATTTCCTTCGTATAACAAAAAAAAAAATCACGAAAAAATTTGCAAAAAAAATTTCGACAAAATATTTCCATCATTTTGTTAGAAAAATACATGGTTTTTCGGTTTTTTACGAATTTTCCGAAAACGGTAACGAGCAGCGAAATCATTTTGGGCACACAGAAACTACACGACAAGACGAACAATTCGATGTGTAAATTGTCCGGAAATATTCAATAATTCGTCGATAAATTTCACACTGAAATTTACTCGATTCTCGATTTGCTAAGTAGATATCTCGGAAACGGTTACGGCTAATCAAAAACGGATAGCGGCATCGTTTTCAGAAGGTCATTTTCTTGTTAAAACACCAAGATTGTCCGCGGGTAATTCACGACTTTCCGAGATCTCCACACGAGCGCCGAAATTTCTTATAAATTTCTTCAATTTTTGCAGGCGAAAGTGAACCGAAAGAGCTAGCAAAATATAACTTGCATATCTGTAATCAGCAGCAAAAATGCACTAGGAAACGCTTTTAAATTTTGCTTTGACTCAAAAATAACGATTTTGAAAAAATCGATTTTCTCGCATTTTGTCGTTTACGCGGTCTAGACTTCCCGAGTCGATGGTATTTCTTAACCAAAAGCTTCCCAGGGAATATTATATACGTTCTCCGACTAATTTGGGACGCTGAATCGATTGGTGAAGACTAGAAGTCTCTGTGGTGAGGCGTTCAAAAGTTATGACAGCGTGAAATCAGTTGGAAAGGAGTCGTCCATTAATCACGTGATGTTTTTTAGCAACTTTCTAGACCCTCCCACAGGTGATACGTGGTGAGGTTTTAGGTTAAGCCCCCCTACCCAAAATCACGTGTATTTTTTTTGGACAAGTCGCGCGCCGCTTTTCGTTTTAAAAATCGCGCGTTCAGCGAAAAAATAAATATACGTGATATCGCACTAATAGTTTACATGTAATCCATCCATCCGTGGCTCTACCACCCGCGGTGGGTTTTGGCCGCCTCAACAATTCTCCTCCAATCTCTCCGATCCTGAGTGGCTTCTTCCCAGTTGAGCACCCCCAGGGTTTGAAGGTCCTTGCAGATATTATCTCGCCATCGAAGCTTTGGGCGCCCCAGTGGTCTTTTGTTGTTAGGAGTTTCTTCTCAGACCATTTTAACTAGCCTTGAGTCATTACTCCTCTGGACATGTCCCAGCCATCTTAATCTGTTTGACTTGATTTCTTGTACTATACTTGGGCTATTATATAGTTCATATACCTCGTTGTTTGTGCGCATCTTATACCGCAATGTTTGTTGATCCCAGACTGCTCCAAATATTTTCCTAATAATTTTTCTTTAAAAACGATTGACCATTACATGTAATGATGGTAGGTTTAGTGTTAAGTGGTACGCGGAACTTTGAGAAATTTGTTGAAAAATTTCGAAATTTGAGAAATTGCGAAATTTTGAGGACAAAATCTATATGCATATTTTAATTACACATAACATAATTTGTACAATTTAATTAGTATAGATTTTTTAGATAAATAATTATTTTAGCGTAAACAAATGAACGTTTGCACTATATAATAACAACGTTCTCGCTAAGTATGCGTGGCAAAGATAAACGTTGTAATTACAGATATTGCAAATTGACCGGGTAATAAAACATGTTCGATTTTGTAAATTTCGTTGGAAATTGCAAAATGCGAGTGCAGACGAGAAAACTCACCGGCAATTACGTGATTCATTCAGCGACTCACCTGCAACAAAAAAATACACCAATTAATAAATTCAGGAAAATATTCATGAAATCGCTAATACATTAATAAATAATTCAAGGTAAATAAAAGACAAATGGTCTGCCGAATCCATAAAATCTAATAGTTTAAAAATTATAATATTGATGTAATTTATGTGTTCGCGTGTTGATAGAACGGTAACTAATCTTAAATTAATTACAGTGAATTTATAATTTCATGTTTTAACCACACTTATATAAGTCAAATTTAAAACATTAGTGAATTTATCAATAGTAACAAATATCAATAATAACACATCAATAATAACAAATAGTAACGGTCGCAACCAACCTATTAAATTAAATTTTACAAAATGATCTATGATATGCAAGGTTTACTCAAATAAAACGAGGATTAAAGCAAATGTAATAAGAATAATTATATAGAAAAAATTTGTCTTATCTAATTTCATTCAACTGCTGCTAATTAATCCTTATTGCATTAAAATTGTATATTAATGTAATGTTCTAAATATAGATTTTTTGCCGCTTGGTTTAAAAGTTGAAACGAAGAAGAATCTTCGTCGATAATTGACAAGGTCGAAGTGAAGTAAATCATTTATTCGTAACGTATGAAAAATATCGTTCGTTACGGAGGAATGTTTGCAGACAGAATAATGGGCAAACCTTGATGAACATGCAGATACTTTTTTTATAGATCGTTACATTCTTTTCCGTGTTTTAATTTCAGCCAAAACGGATCTAAATCAAAAGGCTGCACGTCACATTAATTATATTCGATATTAATATTGTAATCGATTTATTGCAATGTAATCCTTCTATGTGTCTCTTAATCAAATTTAATACCTAAATTGCAAGGTTTAAATCCTCTTTACGCTCCGTGTAAGAATAAAATATTTATTTATATTATTTAATTTATCAAATCAAAAACTTGCAATTATTATAATTAATGTGTTTTACTATGTTATTTAGTATGGAGGTATTTATGACTCATTAATAATTAAATACATTTTGCTAAACGTAAATGATATGGAAAAAATATATGGCGACAAACCTTTAACTTTAATAAAACCTTTTTCCGACCGTGTGCCATTTTTTAGGGTTCCGTACCGAAAACGGAACCCTTATAGGATCACTTTGTTGTCCGCCTGTCTGTCCGTCTGTCTGTCTGTCAAGGCCATTTTTGTCAGGAACGCGTAGAGGTAACAAGTTGAGATTTGTATCAAATACTCGGGTCTGCGGTCTCTTTCAGCTGTGAAAAAATCAAACTTGTAAGTCCACATGATCAAAAGATATGACCGTTTATGTCACATATTTTGCGATTTCACAAGGGAATCAAAACCTATAGGGTACTTCCAGTTGACCTAGATTCATGAAATTTTTTACGCCATTTTTAGGGATCATTTTTAGGGATCCGTACCGAAAACGGAACCCTTATAGGATCACTTTGTTGTCTGTCTGTCTGTCCGTCCGTCC
Organism: Phosphuga atrata; assembly: GCA_944588485.1. Lineage (NCBI taxonomy): Eukaryota > Metazoa > Arthropoda > Insecta > Coleoptera > Silphidae > Phosphuga > Phosphuga atrata. Next base: position 73,064,794 of record OX155897.1, on the reverse strand, counting down.
GTCTGTCTGTCCGTCAAGACCATTTTTCTCAGGAACGCGTAGAGGTAACAATTTGAAATTTGAATCAAATACTCGAGTCTGCGGTCTCTTTCAGCTGTGAAAAAATCAAACTTGTAAGTCAACGCGATCAATAGATATGACCGTTTATGTCGCATATTTTTCGATTTCACAAGGGAATCAAAACCTATAGGGTACTTCCCGTTGACCTAGAATTATGAAATTTGGCAAGAAGCGGTGTCTTACAGCACATGTAAAGGGAAAAATCTGAAAACCATAAATATGTAGTTTAATTACAAGAAAAATGCGAATTTACTATTAGAAACTTATGAAAATACACTAATGTGTTGCGTGGTATTGTCAGGCACCATAAGCATACGGGTTGCATACAGTTAGGTCCTCCTAAAAATACCTCACTTACAAGTTTGTACGGAACCCTCACTTGGCCGTTTTTTTTTACTTTTCACGTTTTGAAATGCTGACGTGCCAGGTCTACTTTTACAATGTGATAGTGAAAATCAGTTACCGTATTAGCGTGATTATTTGGCGTGCTTTGTGCGCCTTTTGAAATTACGAGCAAACCAAGCGACGTGTTTTGATAAAAATTTTGATAAAATTCTCAAATTTCAAAATTGTAGCTTTGTAAATACGGCTTTCGTAAATTTATAAAATTTGTTAATTTTTGTGCGTCTCTTGCAATTACGGACAAACCAATGGACGGATTTTGATGAAACTTGGTATGAATTGATATTCTTACAAGATATCACAAATTACCAAATTTAAAAATTTTAGCTTTGTAAATACGGCTTTCGTGAATGTTTGAAATTTGTAAATTTTAGTGCGTCTTTTGTAATTAAGGACAAACCAATAAACGGATTTTTATGAAACTTGGTACGAATTGATATACGTAGCTTTGAAAATACGGCTTTGGTGAAATTTGAAAATTTGTGTGCACCTTCTGCAATTACAGGAAAACCAATTTACGGATTTTGATGAAACGTGATATGTTTTGATCTTCTTACGAGGTCCCACAAATTGCTAAATTTCAAAATTGTAGCTTTGTAAATACGGGTTATGTGATTTTTTTATTTTTTTTTGCATCTTTTGAAATGACGGGCAAACCAATCGACGGATTTTGATAAAACGCGGTATGATTCGATATTCTTACGAGATCTCACAAATTCCCAAATTTGAAAATTGTAGCTTTTTAAATACGCCTTTCGTGAATTTTTGATTTTTGTAAGTTTTTGTGCGTTTTTTTTGCAATTACGGACAAACCAATCGACGGATTTTGATGAAACTTGGTATGAATTGATATTCTTACAAGATATCACAAATTCCCAAATTTCAAAATTGTAGCTTTGTAAATACGGCTTTCGTGAATTTTTGATGTTTGTAAATTTTTGTGCGTCTTTTGCAATTACGGACAAACCAATAAACGGATTTTTATGAAACTTGGTACGAATTGATATTCTTACAAGATATCACAAATTACCAAATTTGACAGTAGTAGCTTTGTAAATACGGTTTTGTGAATTCTTGAAATTTGTAAATTTGAGTGCGTCTTTTGCAATTACGGACAAACCAATCGACAGATTTTTATTAAACTTGGTATGAATTGATATTCTTACAAGATATCAGAAATTAATTTGAAAGTTATAGCTTTGTAAATACGGCTTTTGTGAATTTTTGAAATTTTTGTGCACCTTTTGAAATGACGGGCAAACCAATCGACGGATTTTGATAAAACGTGGTATGATTTGAAATTACCAAATTTGAAAGTTGTAACTTTGTAAATACGGCTTTTGTGAATTTTTGAAATTTTTGCGCACTTTTTAAAATAACGGGCAAACCAATCAACGGATTTTGATAAAACGTGGTGTGATTCGATATTCTTACGAGATCTCACAAATTCCCAAATTTCAAAATTTTAGCTTTGTAAATACGGTTTTCGCGAATTTTTTTAATTTGTAAATTTTCGTGTGTCTTTTGCAATTACGGACAAACGAATCGACGGATTTTGATGAAACTTGGTATGAATTGATATTCCTACAAGATATCAGAAATTACCAAATTTGAAAGTTGTAGCTTTGTAAATACGGCTTTTGTGAATTTTTGTGCACTTTTTAAAATAACGGGCAAACCAATCAACGGATTTTGATAAAACGTAGTGTGATTCGTTATATTCTTACGAGATCTCACAAATTCCCAAATTTCAAAATTTTAGCTTTGTAAATACGGCTTTCGTGAATTTTTTAAATTTGTAAATTTGAGTGCGTCTTTTGCAATTACGGACAAACCAATTGACGGATTTTTATGAAAGTTGGTATGAATTGATATTCTTACAAGATATCACAAATTACCAAATTTGACAGTTGTAACTTTGTAAATATGGCTTTTGTGAATTTTTGAAATTTGTAAATTTTAGTGCGTCTTTTGCAATTGCGGACAAACCAATCGACGGATTTTTATGAAACTTGGTACGAAATAATATTTTTACAAGATATCACAAATTACCAAATTTGAAAGTTGTAGCTTTGTAAATACGGCTTTTGTGAATTTTTGAAATTTTTGTGCACCTTTTGAAATGACGGGCAAACCAATCGACGAATTTTTTTAAAACGTGGTATGATTCGATATTCTTACGAGATCTCTCAAATTTCCAAATTTCAAAATTGTAGCTTTGTAAATACGGCCTAATTTTTTAAATTTGTAAATTTTGTGGCGTCTTTTGCAATTACGGACAAACCAATCGACAGATTTTGATGAAACTTGGTAAGAATTGATATTTTTACAAGATATCACAAATTCCCATATTTCAAAATTGTAGCTTTTTGTAAATACGGCTATTGTGAATTTTTAAAGTTTGTAAATTTTTGTGCGCCTTTTGCAATTACGGACAAACCTTTCGACGGATTTTGATGAAACTTGGTATAATTTTATATCCTTGCGAAATCTCACAAATACGGCCTTCGTAAATTTTTTAAATTTGTAAACTTGGTATGAATTGATATTTTTACAAGATATCACAAATTCCCATATTTCAACATTGTAGCTTTGTAAATACGGCTTTGGTGGATTTTTTAAATTTGAAAATTTGTGTGCACCTTTTGCAATTACGGACAAACCAATTGACGGATTTTGAACACGTCTTATATTTTACAACATGGATGTTGCACAAAAGTAGATTGAGAAACTTAAAAATTTATTTTAGAAAAGATAGTTTAACAATTTTAGAAGACATGCTTTAATAGACATGCAGTAATAGTTGCGAGCCAATAAAATTTTAATAAGTGTCAGCTGTGGCACGCGTGTCATAGGTTCCCACCACTGGTGTAGGATGTTCTATTGCCTGGGTTCCGAACCTAGGGGTAATTACCCCCACGCGAGTAAATCAGCATTACTGCGGAAGTAATCAAGAGCTTAATTAATATGTTATATTAATTAATTAGTTGCTAAAAATTAAAAAAAATTACAGATAAACCACGCAGTAGTATTTACACTCTTCCTAGCAACCGTGTCGTTGTCGCCTATTTAAGTTGATAATCTGCCTGATAATCCGACACATATGGTACCAGACAACCGCCGGATTATCCAAAAATTCCAAATTATCGCGGACCGCCTAATTACTGAACGTGTCGGACTATGCAAACGCCGGATTATCATTATTGTAATAGCCCAGAGACTCAGCCCATGGAGGAACGTTAATACTTTCAGCTAGGGGTGATTTTTCTCCGATTTCGAACTTTGACTCCCTATTAATTGAGAACGTCCTTGAATTTTCGCTAGTGCACAGCCTACTTTTCGATCTCTATATAATATGTATTTATAGATCACCTAGTTCAGATAGTTCATCTTTTTTACAGAACCTTCTAAGCTTGCTCGATGCTTTACCTAATAAAAGCAGAAAATAATTGATGTGGCGATTTTAATATTGACTTCGCTAATTTGTGTGCTGTTCAGAAATCTTTGATAACTATTTTGATTCCTTTGGGCTTCAAATGCATGTCAGCTAGCACCATTGACTGCGTTGTGTCTGACCTACCACCTAACGATGTAAAATCTATAGTTATTTGCTCTGGCCTCTCGGATCATGAAGCAATTTTGACCAGTTTTTCTTTAGGAAAGAAACCAAAGCCACAACTCACCACCTGGGTAGAATTTTTTCAACAAAGAACTTTATAAATTTTCGAAATAAATGTAACTCCATTGATTGGAACTTTCCTTCCGGAGAGGTAGACCTTAACTTCTCAATTAAATCTCTCTCAATTAAATCTCTCTAATCTATTTCTCTCTAATTTTTAAATGAAAGTCTCCTGTGCCAGTAATTCAGCGTTCCCCCTAACTCTCATTAAGCCTAAGCGTCATAAACCTTGTACTACAGTGGGAATTACAAGTGGGAAACCTTGATGTATATTAAAAAGTTCACGGTCAACCCTAAGGTCCTTAAGTACATCTCGCAATACCGTACTTCACAATCATCAAATTGGCTAAAAAAATTTACTTTCAAAATCGCCTCTCTACTAATTATGTCGCTACAGAAGTCTAGTCAATAGTTGATGATCTAAGAAATAAATCTCTTTCACCTAACCAAATTTATCCTGATCCAAATGATTTGAAACAATTATTTCGTAAATGTAGCCAAAAATATAACAACTAATATTTCTTCAAATTGCGACCCCCTTCCTCTCTGCCTGAAATTTGTATTCCAGCAGTTCCGAGGTGAACTTTTTCCTTCAGTAAAAGTCGTTTTCGTAAGTCCTGTTGACAATTCGGAACTATCAAAAGCCATTACAGATATAAAAAACAAGTCTACATGTAACACTGATGGTCTACCAGTTAAAGTATTTCTAAACCTTCCTCTTGAAGCAATGAACGCCCTGTCCCATCTAATCAGCTAATCTTTCAAGAAGGGTGTGTTTCTCCAGTGCCTCAAGACAGCAATCATTACATAAAAGTGTAATCCCTCTACATAAAAGTGGTGATAAGGACAGCTTCTGCAACTACATACCAATCGCCTTACTACCTGCTCTATCAAATATCATAGAGGCTCATCAAGGTACGCTGGATGGCTTTCCTGATCAAATATAGCATCTTAAGATCGAATCAGTTCGGATTTCTATCCAGTAAAAGTTCGAGTGATGCACTATTCTCTGTTCTTAGTGATATCCACCAAAATCTAAACAACAAGCTTTTTACAGCAACAGTTTTTTGTGACATTGCCAAAACCTTCGATTGTGTGAACTATGAGATTTTACTAAACAATTGCTTTTATGGTATTCGGGGTAGTCCACAGCAATGGTTCAAATCCTACCTTGGCGATAGAAGGCAGTTCGTCAGGGTAAATGACTACTCTTTTTCCTGCAAAGAGGTGGTTTTTTGGTGTCCATCAAGGTTCCGTTCTAGGTCCAATTCATTTCCTAGTATTAATATGTACCCCTTGAACAACTTTGGTAAACAATGGCACGGAGCCTAACACCTAGGAAGGGTGAGGTGGACAGGACTACTTAGTCGTAGTGAAGACGACCTGTCTAGGGGTGACAACCCCTTTTATGGAATTCGGGGTAATCTACAGAAATGGTTCAAATCCTATCTTGGCAATAGAAGGCAGTTCGTCAGGGTAAATCACTACTCTTCCTCCTGCAAAGCGGTGGTTGTTGTGTCCCTCAAGGTTCCGTTCTAGGTCCAATTCTTTTCCTAGTATTCATAAACGATATAACTAATTTAAATATCAGCGGAAAATCTCTTTGCCGATGATACTAATATCACATGCTCCAAACCTGACCTACCGCTTCTCCACTCTACTATATCTAATGACCTTTCATGTATTAAGTCATGGTAAGAATCGTATCTGTCTAGAATTAAGTACCAAGAAATCTGTAGTTCTATCTTATAAAGGTATACTCCCGCCTCTTACACTAGACAAAAACGTGATTAACTCTGTTGATTGAGTTACATTTCTGGGCCTCAACATTAACAAATCACTCAAATGGACCTAGCATGTGGAGTTCTTAACCAAGAAGCTGTCCTCTGCTTGCTTCGCAATTAGGTCTATTTCCAGGGAGCTAAATCTCCATACATATGGCCTCCATACATATGGCGATATGGCGTTCCGTTCTGGGGTCACTCCAACTTTCTCCAACTTGAATCTTTATTCAAGCTACAAAAGAGAGCTATTCGCTATATGTTTGGTTTCAGTAGTAGAACCCATTGTCAACCCTACTTTAAAAATTTCAAAATTTTAACTCTCCCTTCATTATTTATCTGCGAATCCGTTAGCTTAATGCATAAACACATTCGTGCTTTACCGGAGAGACCACAACACAAACACAGTACAAGGAACTTGGATCAGGATATTTATCTACTCTTACCTAGATCAGAACTGATAAGAAAAATCTATATTCTACAACGCAAAAAAAAAATTTCAATCGTTTACTTATCCACCTAAAATCTATTACCAATAACTCCAAATTTCGTTCCGCCGTCAAGTCATATTTCCTAGAACGGCCATACTACCGAAATATTTCTATATATGTTCTATATGTTCACAAAAATATATAAAAAATCTACGTAATAAAGTTAGAAATCATTGTTTTCGCTAGGATAGAAAAACTAATAGTTAGTTATATATTTTTTTAACAAAAACATAATTCCTCTGTATAAATTAAAAGGATTCAGAGAAAATTATGTTAATAGATTCGTATACGTAAAAGCGTATGAATTATGAATGTAATTGCGGTCTGAGGACAAAATTAATTGAATAAATAATTGCGATATCTTCGTTTCGACCAAGCAGTTCCATTATAAAGTTCTGCTGTAAATTTATTAATAACGTATATGTGAAATGCGTCAAGAACGCCATTCATGGTTGGTAGAGTTTTTATTTGTTTGTGTTTTTAATTGTTGCAATTTAGATTTCGTTATCTTGTGTGCAGTGTTAACGTGTTACAAGAGTTGTAATTTATTGCTGCTTGTTTCTACCCTGTTTTTTTACACTGGTGTTCACACCTTCTCACGTATGAAATTATTTTTTTCGTAATTGCAATCGTTTTAAACCGTTGAGATTAAAAGAAGTAAAATATTTTAGTTTCCTTAATTTAACCGTGAAATCTCTAAAACCATTTTTATGGTTTTATTATTGTTTCCTTTCTTAGTATATCGTCTAATTGTCCATAATCTTCAAGTCCATAAATTTCAACTTGAATTGATCGATCAGGAAACTTTTTAATAACAATTATTTATTTATAAATGTATCGTTTTAGTCAATTACTAGACCTTTTCATTGTGGATTTTTTTTGTGCGCATGCGTCATTAATTCCCAAAGTTGCGTAAACGCAACAGAAATTGCAATCTGAATACCCAACCCATATTTTCTGACGATACCGCAATATACAGCCATAGTTATTTCGCCCTCACTACACAACAAAACATAAACTCACCTTAAAATCCCACTTGATTTGGTTAATAAGTGGAAAATAAAAATAAATTCCAGACTTTCCTCTAAACTTATATATTTTGTGATTTATTTTTTATGAGATACATAGTCAGTGACTTTGACAAATCTCGAGATATTCGCACTGCACGTTTTCCATCATCATCTTGTCTAATCGTCGAAATATACTAATCGAGTAAGGTACCGTCACTGAACTCGAAAGGGGTCAAAAGTCAAGATTTCTTGAAAATTAAGAAAAATTGTCAAAAAATTCGGTTTACGTCTTGAATTTTTTCCAATGAATTGAACAAAAAATTAGGTTTTTTTTGACGAGCCTTACCAAGTTCCGCCCCCGCAGGGGGCGGCTGTAGGTGCGTTTTAAATTTTTCACTTTTTCCGTAAAAACTTCGTTCCTCTTGGGCGTCGAAACGGGAATTGGTCATTTTCTGTTGTAAAACTGAACATGCCTTCGACCCGTGTCCGTCTGCCGCTCGCAAGTCCCACATGGCGTCCTCTAGGTGCCAAAAACAGGAGATCGTTTCTAGCACATTTGAGGAGCAATTTTGGTCCGCGGCTCGATTTTTTTACTGCGTTCTCTTGCCGCGTCGATTTCACGTTTTTTGACGTCATACGATAAAGTACGCGACCGTCGGTTCACCCGGTGCGGCGGAAAATGTAAGCGAAAAAAAACCGTTTTTTTCATCACATCTGTGGACGCCGTTCTCTTGATTGAAGAGCGCCGTGCCTCCAAACCGGTTTGTTCGATGCGAGATATTTTTCCGCAACCGGCGGTGGAAGAATCTGGTACCTTCGGCATCCTGTTCCCACTCTGGGTCAATTTTAACACAAAAATCGAAAAAACGCGATGTTTTTTTCACCTAATTTGCGGGGATCCCTCTCCCGGGATACCCAACAGTCGGATCGGGACCGGACCGGCACCAATCGATTCGGCATAGTGTCTTTAAGTTTGTTTTGGAGTTTAATTGCGATTGCGTGCCGGATGGCGCCGGGAGGCCCGAAAAACCATGTTTTGCAGAAGTACGCGAGAATCCTCTGGGATTCGCTAAATTAAATAGCAGGGCCTCGCGGTGGTGGTTTCTGAATATAGAACGAAAGGGTGAATAAGGCGATAGGAACGATGCATCGCGCGATCGCATTTGGGGGTCTCGACGCCCGTCCAAACTCGAAACGAATTTTTCAAAAATTGAGCAAATTTAAACCTTCAATATTCGGTGAAATGTTTTAGAATTGTATTGCTCTTTTCAAGAATTATAGCCCCACGTGTCTACTTTCGAACGACACCAGTCTCGGCGCATTACACCTCCGGGGACGTTCCGCAGGCCCCAATTCGCGAAGTCACTTTTTTTTCATCTCTTCAAACGGAAACGCTTAAAAGAAAATTTACATTTCCAGTCCAACAAGTGCATGCCCGGTGAAAAGGCCTACAGTATGGCGTTTGAATTTCTCAAATCCATCAACGGCTTCGCACTCCAGGTCAAAAATACTACGACCATTGCTTGCCGCTGAATCGCCAATTTACACTTACAGGTGATCATTCTGACACTATTTTCGCTCAGGTTATGTGGAAATGTCATTGTTGAAGTTTATCCGTTTATGATTATTCGTGTGCTTGTGAAAAGATAAAATTAAAGAAAAGAATTTAAATCAAAATTCTGATTTTTCGCTCAATGTTCGGTTGAAATTCAAATAAAATTCAAAGAGATATCTTGAAATCTCTAAATTGCAGATTTCGGCGACACTGGCTCTTGATTAGCAACACATAGCAACGTCAAAATTCGCATTTTTTCACAAATTTCTACAAGAAAACGAAGTTTTTTCACTTTTCTTTTAGCAGATTCTTAAAATTCAGACCATTTTACATCAGAAACAGTTGCTTCCCCTCACATTTGAATTCCAAAATTTATTTCATAATCCGCGATATTTACGAGTTTTTTTTAAGAATAATTGGAGCTTTAAAATTGAATTTAGATTCCAACGGTACAATACGCGTCTTCATCCAATGTATATCAACAGAGTTATTGGCGAGAAGCTGTTTTACCATTTCACTGAGGAATGAACAGCCATTTCAATATTTTTTGACATTTTCGATTCAAATTCGAATACAACTCATCAAGTTCTATTAAAATATGTTGCATGAATTTTCAGCGGCTGATTCGTGATTCGGATAATTTTACATGGGGGACGATGTCCCCCATGTAAAATTCCCCCATGAAGTTTTTCGGTCATCTGGTGATTTAAAATCCATTTTTCAAACGGTGGGAATTAAGAGTATTCTACAAGAATAGTTAAAAATTACACATTTAATTTGGAAACTAAAGGTGTATTCCTCGACTTCCTAGCAGGTATAACAAGAGAATTTTTGTTGAAAAACGGTTAGTTCTACCACTTGACGGCTGAAGGAAAAGCCATCTCGAAATTTATCCGGTGATTTAAAATCCATTTTTCAAACGGTGGGAATTAAGAGTATTCTACAAGAATAGTTAAAAATTACACATTTAATTTGGAAACTAAAGGTGTATTCCTCGACTTCCTAGCAGGTATAACAAGAGAATTTTTGTTGAAAAACGGTTAGTTCTACCACTTGACGGCTGAAGGAAAAGCCATCTCGAAATTTATCCGGTGATTTAAAATCCATTTTTCAAACGGTGGGAATTAAGAGTATTCTACAAGAATAGTTAAAAATTACACATTTAATTTGGAAACTAAAGGTGTATTCCTCGACTTCCTAGCAGGTATAACAAGAGAATTTTTGTTGAAAAACGGTTAGTTCTACCACTTGACGGCTGAAGGAAAAGCCATCTCGAAATTTATCCGGTGATTTAAAATCCATTTTTCAAACGGTGGGAATTAAGAGTATTCTACAAGAATAGTTAAAAATTACACATTTAATTTGGAAACTAAAGGTGTATTCCTCGACTTCCTAGCAGGTATAACAAGAGAATTTTTGTTGAAAAACGGTTAGTTCTACCACTTGACGGCTGAAGGAAAAGCCATCTCGAAATTTATCCGGATTTTCTTTTTAAAATCGAATAGTGCTCATTGAGACCCATTGAAATGTGCTGCATGCAAACTTTTTGTGGCTGATAGCCACGACATGACGAACGTTTAGAAATGTGTGTTAAATAATTTTTTATTACTCATGCACAGAAAGTACTATTTTACTGGCCATTTTTTAGGTCAGAAAATGACTGTTTGCAAATCTAGAGCGGAAAATTTACTTTCCGCCCTAGATTTAGGGCGGAAAGTTTACTTTCCGCACTAGATTTGTGAACATGTGTGACATGCAGCGTTGCCAATCATACGATAATTATCATACATATACAATAATTTCGTTAGTTTAACACTGTTGTCATTACATCACCCGGATACGTTTTGTCAACACATGTACAAACGACAACCGTGTGAAACAAAATGACATCTCAAATGTTTTTCAAATGACGCATCAAAAATAACAATAATAGAAATGTATGGTTATGATGTATATTTTATTGTCATTATGAGTTGTCAAATAGAGAGTTCAGATTCAGAAAATGATTCTACACCGCCTGAATTCAAACAAATTGCGACTGAAATGATTGAAAAATTAACACCAACGAAATCCAGAAGTAGATATGAAGCTGCGTGTGAAAAATTCATGAAATGGCGATCAATAAAAAAAATTAAAAGTTTTTCTGAATCGATAGTTTTATCATACTTCAATGAACTGGCCAAAACTCATAAGCCGTCAAGTTTGTGGGGAACTTATTCGATGCTGCGAAGCTTGATCCACATCAAGCACAGAATTAATATTTGTAATTATTCGAGTTTAATTGCTTTTTTAAACCAAAAAAATAAAGGTTATACATGCAAGAAAGCTCAAACACTAAGTGCTGAACAAATTAATCAATTTCTTCGAGAAGCTCCAGACAATCAATTCCTGGCTGTGAAGGTTAGTTAATAAATTTTCTAATAATTTCAATACAATATATAAATAAATATACAAATTTATTTACATGTATTTAATTTTAGGTAGCTTTAATTTTTGGGGTACAAGGTGCATGTAGGCGTCATGAGCTGTGTAACTTAACTGTGAACGATATAGAAGATAAAGATAACATGCTTTTGGTAAAAATTCCAAAAACTAAAAATGATAAGCCGAGATCATTTGTAGTTACGGATGATTTTTACCATATATATAAAAAGTATGCCATATTGCGTCCTGCCAACATGACCACAACAAGATTTTTCACAAATTATCGAAACGGAAAATGTACTAAACAAGTCATTGGCATCAATACTTTTGGCAGTATGCCTAAAACAGTAGCAGCATATTTAAATTTGAAAAATCCTAAGTCTTATACTGGACATACGTTCAGAAGAACATCAGCTACTCTGTTAGCTGATTCTGGTGCCGATCTGCTGACCCTTAAGAGACATGGAGGATGGAAATCTAATACAGTCGCTGAAGGCTACGTTGAAGACTCGGTCCACAACAAAAAGCGAATCGGCCAGCAAATTGCAGATACTATATCAAACAGACCGTCTACTTCAAAAGAAAATATACAAATAAATGCAGTGCCAATTGAAATTCAGAACAAAGAAAATATAAATTTTGAAACACAATTTCAACATCAACCTCAAAACACATAAGTTTTAATTTTTCAAATTGTTCAAATATTTCAATATATAATAATGAAAAAATAAAATGATTAATAACTTTTTCAACTATTGTTGAAAAAAATAATTTCTGTTTCTGTTTTTTTTTTTTCATTTAAGTAGGTACATAATTTTAATTTTTTTTATATTGTCATTCTCAAATTCATAATAAAAAATAGTAAAACTCGTTAATTTAGCACTGTAATCATTACATTACACAAACACTTTTTGTCAACACATGTAGAAACGACAGACGTAAAACAATGACATCTTAAAATCAATATTAAAAAAAGTGAGGTTAAGTTAAAAGTGAACTGCCCGAAGGTTATAAGCTGTCAGATAGAATGACATAAATAATAATGTCGCGTTTAGAATCACCTGATTCTTTTTAAAATTTGTCTTTGTCTTTCTGGCATTCGTAATAAAAAATAATATCCGCAACTCGTGCGGCATTGTCAATTGCCCCCTCGAGCGAATGAGCGCACTCACTTCGTTCGTGCGCTCATCTTCGCTCTCGTGTGCAATCGACAACTTTCCGCACTTGTTGCGAAATATACTATTAACACAGATAAATAGAGCGCACTTTCGTTAACAAACGCATTAAGTTTTATATACTTTACAAGAGTTATATATATATATATATATATATATATATATATATAAATTGTACATGTTTCTATTGAAATTTACATATTTGTGGTCGATTGCCTTGACACAGGATTTTTTTAATAAAGAAATATTTGCAAATATATTTTTTTGTTCAATTTTCCGAAGTCAAACATGCATTTAGCGCTATGTTATAGAGCACATTTTCATCTAAAAGTTGTGTCATTTTCATTTTTCCAGTGCGAACCGTTTTGGCGGAAGAGCCCATTTAAAACCCGTGTAAATTGAGTGACGAAATTCAGAGATTCTAAACCCATTCTAAAATTTTTTCAATTTTATATTTTTTACTTTTGCGACCAAACCGAAGGTTTTTACAAAATTTTCAAAAAATACTTTTTTGTAGACACCGACGTCTTACATACGGATATCCCGGTTATAATTTTCCACCTTGAGGCGTTGACGAGTTATTTGCAAATAAGCTGTGATGCACAAATAATTCCTCACGTCCCCATTGGAGTGGGAGCGTTCAAAATGTATCAGCAGTTACTTCTGGTGGATACCCACATTCAGTACAAGTTTCATGGAAATCCTTCAAGGATTAATATATTTTTTCGCAAATTTTGAATATTTTGAAATTCTTGCATTCGGTTTTGATCGGAATTTGTGATTGACATTTCTGGATATGTTGAAAAAAATATTTTACTAAGTTTCACAAAACGTGGAACAATAAAATTTCACACATTGGTAGAGAATTAGTCAGTCTATGATATCCCTTAGTTAGTTTTGCGACATATTTCATCGGGCGGCGGCCGCCGCCCCTCAAACTCGAAAATAACAGAAATTAATAAATTCAAATAGCTATAAAATGAAAACTGCAAGAGATATATTGAATTTTTTTTCAAATCTATATAGATTATACATTTATCTATTGAAATTGACGTTTTGGCATCTTCGTGGCCGATAGCCTGGACACATAATTGTTTTAATAAAGAAATATTCAGTGAAAACTTGCAAACATATTTTTTTGTCGAATTTTCCGGAGTAAGAAACATGCATTTTGCGCTATTTTATAGAGCACATTTTCATCTAAATCTTGTGTCATTTTCATCTTTCCAAAGCGAACCGTTTGGCCGATTTTTTTTTTTTATAAACGAAAAAATTCAAAAACGAAATTCAGAAAAGGGGGTACCCCTTCTAAAAATTTTTCAATTTTATATTTTTTATATTTTATATTTTTTACTTTTGCGACCAAACCGAAGGATTTTACAAAATTTGCAAAGAATACTTTTTTGTAGACACCGACGTCTTACATACGGATATCCCGGTTATAATTTTCCACCTTGCGGCATTGACGAGATATTTCCATAAAATTGTTGACGAGAAAATCATTCTTCACGACGACCCCATTGGAGTGGGAGCTTTCAAATTGTGTCAACTCATACCTCTGGTGGATACCCACATTCAGTATAAGTTTCATTAAAATCCTTCAATTATTAATATATTTTTTCGCAATTTTTGAATATTTTGAAATTTTCGCGTTCGAATTTGATCGGAATTCATGATTGACATGTCTGGATTTGTTTAAAAAATGATTTTAGTATGTTTCACACAACGTGGAACAATAAAATTTCACACATTTGTAGAGAATTAGCCAATCTATGATATCTTTCAGTTAGTTTTGCAAAATATTTTATCTGGCGGCGGCCGTCGCCCCTCAAACTCGATCATAACAGAAATTAATAAATTCAAATAGCTATAAAATGAAAACTGCAAGAGATATATTGAAATTTCTTTCAGATCTGTATAGATTATACATTTTTCTATTGAAATTGACGTTTTGGTATCTTCGTGGCCGATAGCCTGTACACGTAATTTTTTCTAATAAAGAAATACTTATTGAAAATTTACAAATATATATTTTTTTCAAAGGATCCGAAGTTGCATGCATTTAGCACTATTTTATATTTTGTCTTCCTTTGAATTTTATATTTTAAGATACCATTTGGTTTTACCATTGGTTTTACCTTGGGTAGATTAGGTTTTCCGCCGCGAAGCGGGAAAATAAATCAAGACAACATACGCGCGGCAGTACGAACTCTCGATTCAATATAGGTCAATGTGAAAAATATAGGTCAATGGACCGTCGGTTTAACCCCGGTTAGATTAGGTTGCCCGCCGCGAAGCGGAGAGATAAATCAAGACTGTGAGAAGACAAACCAAGTTCCGCCCCCGCAGGGGGCGGCTGTAGGTGCAATTTAATTTTTTTACTTTTTCTTCAAAAACTACGTTCCTCTTGCACGTCGAAACGGGAAATTGTCATTTTCTGTTGTAAAACTGAATGGGCCTTCGACAAGAGAAATCGCGTATGTTGCGCGGCAGCGCGAACTCCCGATCCAATATAGGACAATTTGGCAAGGACCTTTGGTTTAACCCCGGTTAGATTAGGTTGCCTGCCGCGAAGCGGGCAGTTAAATCAAGACAACATACGCGCGGAAGCGCGAACTCTCGATCCAATATAGAACAGTGTTGCAAGGAATGTTGTTTTACCCCGGGTAAAATAACAGGACAGATAAATCAAGACAACATACGCGCGGTAGCGCAAGCTTTCGATACAATATAGGACGGTGTTGCAAGGACCGTTGGTTTAACCCCGGTTAGATTAGGTTGCACACCGCTAAGCGGCAGATAAATCAAGACCTTCAAACTCGGACATAACAAAAATTAATAAATTCAAATAACTATAAATTGAAAACTGCAACAGATATTTTTAAATGTTTTTCAGATATATATATATATATATATATATATATATATATATATATATATATATATATATATATATATAGATTATAGATTTTTATATTTAAATTGACGTTTTGGTACCTTTGTGGTCGATAGCCTTGACACAGGATTGTTTTTAACAAAGAAATATTTATTGAAAACTTGCAAATATATTTTTTTGTCCAACTCTTCAAAGTTTACCAGACATGCATTTACAGCTTGATCTACAATAAGCTAAAGTGGCAAAGTCTGTTAGCCTGAAAGAAAAGCGAACGAAAAATTAAGACAAACTACAAGCGGTAGCGCGACCCAAGAGATCAAAAATAAGATAGATAAAAATAAGATAAATAATAAAGATGTAAAGCTAAATGTTGGTTTAACCTAGGTTAGGCTATTAGGTTAGCAAAGCGCCATAGAAATCCAGACCACATACGCATCCCTCGAAGTCAAACTGGAACTGATACTAATGGATTCAAATAGCAACAACTCGAAAACTGCAATAGATATAATAAAAACTCTTTCAGATCTATTAAGATCATAGATATTTCTATTGAAACAATTTGACCATTTTGGAATTTACATGGCCGATAACCTTGACACTGGATTTTTTAAATAAAGAAATACATGAAAATTAAATCAAAGTTGACATTAACGTCAGTTGAGTAATTTATTGGTTATTATTTTTTTTGGTGAAACTTTTAGTAACATAATTTTGCTAAGTGTTGCTAATTGTCTAAAAGCAAACTTACTATAATTGGAGGAGTGATATTGGAAATCAAGAGTTGCCAACCTTCATAAAAGGAGGTTACTATATATGATGAAGTGAAGTTAATAAGTAAGGCTTGCAATTTTGACGAAAAAAAAGACAACAATGTAACTTTAACAAATAGTTGGTGAGATTATGTTTGAGCATGTTGGTAACTCAAAAACACAAGATACCAACTTGATTAAAACAATATGTTGGTTATGTTGAACGTCAAAGTTGACAACATCAATGTTACTTAATCAATTTAAAGGTTATAAAAGTTTTAGTGAGATTTTCAGTAACTTTTTACTCCACAGCTGATTTTCTATTGTCCATGTTGTACACCTTAGGAACTAATATCACATCGTTAGATATAGTAACTTTTTTATGAACGTTGGGAACTTTTCATTTCTAATATCACTCCTTAAATTAAAGTCACTTTGATTTCAGACAATTGGTAACATTATATGATTAAGTACACCTCAAAAGTGTTTGATTATATTATTTTACAAACCTGACAGCATTAAAATCATTTGAGACGAATTAATTATTAGTTAATATTCTGTGCAGTAGGAATTGTACATCTTGCAACTCATACAACCTTAGCTGATGCGCTTTCTACAAGAATCGCGCAGCTCGCAGTTCTGATTACTCTTTCATATACAAATGTCAAAATTCATTATACAATTTCACTCTCATCAATTATTCCACCTTTAGCAACTATTCCATTCTTTTCAACTCTTCCATCCACAAAAACTATTCCATTCCGAAAAATACGATCCACATGTACTAGTTTTATTCTAAAATGTTATAATAACTTTAGTAAGGCATTGCATAATCTTGTTCCTGTTCCTTACTCTCGTTTTTTTGACTCAAATTATATCTCTCAGTAAATCCATGCAAATTGTTTCACATACCGTATTCAAGGATTTTCAAAACGACTCACATTGGTGCAATCGGCCTGTAATTATCGAGAACAGATTTTTGTTTCGTTTTCTCTGTACCGGTATTATTAAAAAAGTTTTCAGTACGCTGGCAAACTACTCGGAATTAAGGATTGTCAAGGTGCGTTGGTGGAGAATAAGTTCACGTTTAAATTCATTGAAAATGATGTCGCAGGAATCGAATCTTCAGGAAACACAAACGACAGAACGCCGACGCACCGTTGATAAGAGTGGAAGACGGAACCAACATCACAACTGACACAACTGACGTCACGGCAGCTTTAAAAAAAACAAAAACCGGAAGAGTCTGTGCCCGGACGGAATAAATTTTGTAGATATCTTCAGATTTACTATTATTGCTTTATTCTAATCTTAGCAAGTATTTTTTTTTAAACTTATTCTTATGGAAAATATAGATACAGGTGCTATAGTTATGCTCTTGAGTGTAGTTTGTGGATTCAGTGCAATATGTTGATTTAAAACGTGTATAGGTTTAATCTTCATGACAGTTAATTCTGGTACTTCCTTGAAGAAATTATTGTATGAATATACAAATAAAGATTTGCATCACTCAGAATGGCTTTGTTTTCTGTAATACAGGGTGTTTAAAAAAGACCTCCCTAGTTTTATTGAGTCATAGAAATTGTTCAAAGTAATACACACTATTCTAGTTTGTGGTGATTTATTCATCAACTGTTCAAGTTTTGCTACCCTACAGCTGGCACGCCTGCTTGACCTCGAGATGGCACTAGGACTCGGTTGGCTTAATTCAGATAAGGCGTGCAGTATTTATTTATTTCTCGTGTCTTCTTCTTCTTCTTCTTTATTCAGCCTGTCTCGTCCACTGCTGGACATAGGCCTCTCTTAACATCTTCCATCTACTTCTATATTGTGCTTCTTGCATGCAGTTGGTGGCGATGCGTTTCACATCGTCTGTCCATCGGGTGGGTGGGCGTGTTTTATGTTTCTAAAATTTGATTTTTTATGTTTCTCGTGTCGGAAACATACAAATGTACATTTGCTATTGATACAAGGGTAAAACTGTCTAATTATATAACACGTGCCCAATACTGAGCAACATCAAGAGTGGCTAACAGGAGATCTTCCTCTGTACAAGATGAAGGACACAGAGGGCAATGAAGCATGCGTCTTATGGTTTGTTCTTGTCCACATTCGCAAGACGTGTCACATGTACTGAAGCCCCATCTCCTCGGATTGTCTCCGATTATAACCTATTCAGGGATTTCCACACCAACCAGCTTTCATTGTGTCCGGGTGGTAGTTCTTCAGCTACTGGCATCCAACCGCAGGGGTAGGGGGTCGACTTCTTCCATATCTTCCATATTCAGCCTTGCCTTCTCCGGTGAGACGGTAAGCATCTCAGATGTTCTCAGGAAGCTCTTTTGGGACCTCAGCCATTGCTGAGGAGAATTATATCCATGCAGTGGGTGGGCGCTGTTCTCTTCCACTCTCAGCCTCTCCCTGTTGGCACCCACCTCTCTGCGTACACAAGGTGGTGCTATTTCAGCCAGGTAGTCCAGCCGTGCTAGGTGTAACATCAGGAAAGGGACCACCAGAAGATAAGGAGGCATGGTGGTGGAATGAGGAGGTCCAAAAAGAGGCAAAAGTGAAGAAAGATACTAAGAAACAATGGGATTTAATAGGAAGAAATGGTATATAAAAAAAGGTGGTATAAAGCCTATAAGATTGCAAAGAAGAAGGCAAAGCGAGCTGTGGGAAAAAACGAGGACTGCGGCAGTGGAGGAGGCATATGAAGAGCTGGAGAGAAACCAGGATGACAGACAACTCATAAGAATTTCAAAAGCCAGAGATAAAGCGTCCAAGGGCATAACATCAATGAAACAAATGAATGATGAGTCAGATGTAGTGCTACGCGATCAAGAGAAAATACTGAAAAGATGGCTGGAGTATTTTATTGAATGAAGAAAATCTGAGAGACAAGTAGGAGGATGGAGAGGTAAACGAAGGAGTGACCCAAGAATTAATTAGGGAAGAAGTAGAATATGCGCTAAAGAAAATGGAAAATGGGAAGGCCAGGTAGTAGAGCTTATCTGTAGGGGTAGGTTTTAAAAAACCTGTTATCAACCTACAGGTTTCGCTTAGAGCTGTATCTACCTGTCTGGCATGAGATGACCTGTACCAAACTGGGGAAGCTTGTTTCGTGTGGAGATTTTCATTTTGTTATTCTTACAGTAGGTTTTGAATGTAAGAGCTCTATCAATGGTTACTCACAAGTATTTATGGGTGTAACAATGCTGCAATCGGATACCTGAAAATTCTATGCGTAACTCACGATGAGCTTCTCTGTTCCCTAAGTGGAAGGCGCATACTTGTGTCTTAGATGGATTTGGTCTGAGTTGCGTTCAACTGTAATAACTTGATGGATTTCTCAGGGCAGATGTCAGATCTCGTTCCACTGATTCAAAACTTGTATCAAGGGCTACGTCGTTTGCATAGTCATACAAGAAGCTTCTAGTGTCTGGGGACAGTTGCTGATCGTTGGTATAGATGTTGAAGAGAGATGGAGCCAGGACGGTTCCTTGAGGTAGAACTTTTTTCGGTACACTCCAACGACTGCGTTGCGCCTGGAAGTCCACAAAAAACCTACGGTTTTGAAGGAGAGTGCTGATAAGTCTAACTAGATGGAAATCCTTGGTCATGTATAACTTGGCATGGAGTAAGCGATGATGAACAATGTCGTACGCTGCAATGCAGTGCAAGGGCTACTTTAGACGTTAGCATGGTGTTGAACTTTCTACAGCAAGAACTATCGTCATTGGCTACATTCTCTCAAGGAAACCGGTAGTGTTTTAAAAGACAAATCGCCAGGTAGACCTAGAACTACTGTAGATGTTGTTAAACCGATCCGTGTTTCGTATGTTTGGAGCCTAAAGTTGTACAAAGTAGCCATTGCACTGGAATTGAATTAAGCGAACTGAGCCCTGGCGCCGCCTCAACGTCACGCAGGCGTACCAGTTTCAGGGTAACAAAACTTGGACAGTTGATGAATCAAACACCACAAACTAGAATGGTGTGTATCACTTTGAACAGTTTGTATGACACAATAAAACTAGGGAGTTCTTTTTCAAACACCCTGTATATTTAGGGTAAAAATAATTCGAGCTGGATTTAAAGCAGTAACCACAAAGTAGAAATTCCCAGTAACCACAAAGTAGAAATTCCCACCTTGAAAAAAGATTGTCGCGAGCAATGGTGAATAAATCTTACCATATTATAATCCATCATAAAGAAAATGCGTAAATCTCGTAAAGTCTTAAAGGAAGTGAAGATGCAAGAGTCAATCATACCATGTTAAAAAATATTTCTTCGTTAGGATAATCTTCAAAGTTAGGTTAGTAGTAGGTTTCCAGTAAATTAAGACTTTCTGCCAAATTAACTCATTTATCAAATTTTGTCATTTCTTATGACCTCGTGGTCTCAGCAGTAAAATGCAGGAGCCACACCGTACTGATTTTGAGCAGCAACAGTACAAAAAGCAAGTTGCAGCAAATTGGCACATTAGTGTAGTGTCAATGTGTCACGGAGCCCAAAGTTGTCGAAAACAAGTAACCACTGCACTGCACGCCTGAACTGAATTAAGCGAACTGAGCCCCGGCGCCGTCTCAACGTCACGCAGGCGTACCAGTTTTAGGGGAACATAACTTGGACAGTTGATGAATCAAACACCACAAACTAGAATGGTGCTTATCACTTAGAACAGTTTGTATGACACGATAAAACTAGGGAGTTCTTTTTCAAACACCCTGTATGTATATTTAGGGTAAAAAGAATTCGAGCTGGATTTAAACTAGCAACCACAAAGTAGAAATTCCCACCTTGAATATGCTAGAAAAATAATTGGCGCGAGCAGTGGAAGATGATAAATCTTACCATATTATAATCCATCATAGAGAAAATGCATAAATCTCATAAAGTCATAAAAACGCAAGAGTAAATCCTACCGTGTTAATAGTATATAAATTCAGTATGGGCGATTTTACAGTACGCGTCCAAGTTTGGTTAGGTTTGGTTTGCGCCCTTTTATGCCATTTTTAAATAAAAAAAGCCGATACATATTAAGATTGTATCGCACTCGGCGAGGTAAAATCGCACGTATATGAGTGTTGTTATAGGTCCATTACAGACAGAAAATGGAAAAAGAAAATAATGATTTGCTTTTGTTTTAGCACTTGATTTACAACTTTCGCATAATTAATATTTAAAAGTCTATAAATATTAAAAAAAGGAATAATAACATATCCGTGTATTATGAAATCACGTAATCCCATCACACACTTTTGCTCTATTTAAATGGGAATTAAAAAGGAAAATGTAACAGCTCGTGCTGAAAATATATTACAAACAAGTCATTAAATCGCCTGCAGCGCGAGTAATAAGTCAATAGAGCATTTTGATTGCAGACCAGTTAGCTTGGTAAGAATGTTGGGTTTGTCATACGCATGCCGTAAAAAGGATATAAAACAGGATACGACAAACTGGAAATTCGCGAAATTATTATTGTTGATTATTTTTTTTTACTCGTGTGGGCAAATCTAAAGGACTTTTTGTTTTAAATAACTCGTGTCTGGTATTAATAATACACAAATCAAAATTTGCATAATTTACTAATACATTTATTACCTTTTTTTCTATAATATTTCTTTTATTACTGCAGTATATTCTTCCTGCTTTTTTGTCGAAAGCAAATAAAAAAACAAGGATTATTTGTGTGTATCGTAAAGTATCCTTTTTGTCTAGACGTATAAAATAATTGTGCGTCTTATGAACAGGATGCGATTGAGTGTCCTTAAAGATTGCAAAAATGCTATTAATGACTTACACAGAATTAATGTTTACTCCATTGAACAAATCTTCTATTTATAATCGGTAAATGTTCTATTTATAGAATAATATTATAATTATTTCTGGATACTCGGTATTTTGATCGATTAATTGAGCTTTGTTGTAGTATGTATTAGATTTAAAAATATATTTAATGAATTAATTCATGGCCATGAATCAAAAAGTGGAGGAGAATAGTTATTATAGGAATGTTTTTAGTCTTAGTTTTTTTTGTAACATTAACTAAACTTTCAAATGTGATCTTATGGTCCGAACCAAATTTATAATAGAATTGAAAATAGGAGTTTATCACTACGATATCTTCAATCTGTCAGTAGAAGATATCGACTGACAGATTGAAGATATCGCAGTGATAAACTCCTATTTTCAATTCTATTAACTAAACTTTTAATTTTAGCAAAAGTTTTCACTTACGTAACTGTAGGGCTCATATCTTTCAATTTAAATAAAACAAAGTGTGAGTGAGATATCAACGAAATTTTTTATTTGTTTGAAAGGCCTATCGATGCCATTATGTATGGAATATAAAGGCCGGTCCAGACGGCCCACAACGTTTTGTCTGAGCAGTTCAACACGTTGCAGATAAAACGTTGCGTGTGGACAGGAAAACTGCGCAGTTTTGAGAACTGCGCGGAGACGGTACAGTTGCAGCGATAACTGAGCTACAAAGCATAGATATCCATGAACTGTGCAAACAAGTCGGCGCATGTAGACGGTAGCTCCGTTTTCCGATTCATTTTGTTCCTCAGTTTCTTTGTACGTGTTTATTTAATATATTATTATTAATATATTTCATCTCTATAAATAGCAACTTATATTATTATTAATGAATTATATCTCTATATTAACCCTTTCGGTCAGCATCATTTCTGTTGCGAGAACTCAGCAGGTCCGCGTAATTTCATCCTGCAGAAAGCCCGTCATTCACGGTCAGTTAAAACTGATCAGTTGAACTGATGTAATCCCCAAAAACTGACAGTGAGTGTGAAATCTTAATGTAAAATTTTTAACTGATGGCAACCCACGAATTTACCGGGCGTGCCATAAAGGTAGAGACAAACTGGTCCCACGTACGCAACGTAATCAACGCATTACGGTATCTTACGATTCCAGTTTCTGCATTAATGTATGGGAATCTCTTCAATATCTCTTCAAAATCTCTCCAATATCTTCTCTTCTTAACTTTAGTTTTTATTTTTGTGGCACGGAAATATTTATTTAAAAATAGTAAAATAGTACTCAATAAATCATCCTCAAACTCGCTATCAGAATCAGAGAACATGACTTATAGATGCACTTGTGCACCTTCTGAGAAATTACAACAGCGTCTGATGCAAAATTTACGTTGCATACGTTTGCAGACTAGTGTACACACCAATTTTCCCACGTTGCATTGCATACGTTGCGTACATGGAACCAGTGTGTCTCCACCTTAAATCCGCTGTATGTTTTCATCAAGACAAACTGACCGCGCATGCGCTTAGTCAGTCGTAGTTTAGCCGTCATGGCGTCAGGACGTGCAATAACTGAAGAATTTATAGACAAATTGCTTGAAATATGTAGATTCGTCCATTCTCAAATAGTTACGCCAGTCACTCGGTTTCAGTGACAACTCATTTAACAAATTAGTATAAGACTAGTACATATTGATAGTGTTTTTTTATGTGAAATAGTGATGAAAATGGAATAGTTGTTGTGGGTGGAATAGTTGTTTTAGGGTGAAATAGTAGAAGAGGGTGAAATAGTTGATGAGGAGAATTTAGAGGTGCACGCCACTGGTGACGATGAAAGAACCGTTTGGTGTTTAATCTGGCAATTGTTATGCAACCCTGTATGGAAAATTTAAATGTGCACGCCACTGGCGTTTTCATCGATACCCGGTACGTTACTATAGTTAATTGTAAATATACTGCCAGACTGCGCCAAACTGCCAGAATGAGAGCGCTTTAAAAGCGTTGCCTAGCTATAGAGTTTTTGAAAAAATATGCCATTTAAAACCCGCTTTGTTTTTAAATTTCACGTTATACTATGCAAATGAATGGAGGCGATAGAGTTTTTTAATATTTCGATAAAAAAGTATTGTGCCACATTGCCTTAAACTTTTCCTTAATCTTGATTTATTTAATAAAGACCACAATGCGCGGCACTGCCGCGCGTAGAATGTGGACTTGATTTATCTGATCAAGACGGTATCTAATCAAGACGGCGCTGCCGCGAGTATTTAGTCTTGATTTATCTGCGTAAGACGAAATACGCGCGGCAGCGCCAGATATGTCAGATAAATCAAGACCACATACGCATTGCCGCGCGTATGTGGTCTTGGTCAGATGAATCAAGACCAGATAAATTAAGACCAGGTATATCCAGACCACGTAGATTTTGGAGAATTGGAAAAAAATATATATTTGTAAATTTTCAATAAGTATTTATTTCTTTATTAGAAAAAATTATGATCACATAAATGAATACCACATACGCGCTGCCGCGCGTATGTGGTATTCATTGTGATCTGATCAAGACTATACGTGCGGCCCTGCCGCGCGTATGTGGTCTTGATTTATCTGTTCAGGACTATACGCGCGGCGCTGCCGCGCGTATGTGGTCTTCATTTATCTGAGTTTGGAAAAATGAACAGAAAAAAGATTTGACAAAATTTTAATTTTTTTTTCAAAATTTCTGTATTTACAAAAATTCTGTGTCAAGGCTATCGGCCACGAAGATACCAAAACGTAAATTTCAATAGAAAAATATATAATCTATATAGATCTGAAAGAAATTTCAATATATCTCTTGCAGTTTTCATTTTATAGTTATTTGAATTTATTAATTTTTGTTATGTTCGAGTTTGAGGGGAGGCGGCCGCCGCCAGATAAAATATTTTGCAAAACTAACTAAGGGATATCATACACTGACTAAGTCTCTACAAATGTGTGAAATTTTATCGTTCCACGTTGTGTAAAACTTACTAAAATAATTTTTGAACAAATCCAGACATTTCAATCACGAATTCCGATCAAAACCGAATGCAAAAATTTCAAAATATTCAAAAATTGCAAAAAAATATATTAATCCTTGAAGGATTTCAATTAAACTTATACTGAATGTGGGTATCCACCAGAGGTATGAGTTGACAAAATTTGAACGCTCCCACTCCAATGGGGACGTCGTGAGGAATTATTTTTGCATCAAACCTTATTTGCAAATAACTCGTCAAAGCCTCAAGGTGGAAAATTATAACCGGGATATCCGTATGTAAGACATCGGTGTCTACAAAAAAGTATTCTTTGAAAATTTTGTAAAAACCTTCAGCTTGGTCGCAAGAGTAAAAAATATAAAATCCCTTCTCTGAATTTCGTTTTTGATTTTTTTCATTTATAAAAAAAAAAAAAATTCAGCCAAACGCTTCGCTTTGAAATGAAAATGACACAACTTTTAAATGAAAATGTGCTCTATAAAATAGCACTAAATGCATGTTTCTTAGACTCCGGAAAATTGGACAAAAAAATATATTTGCAAGTTTTCAATAAATATTTCTTTATTAAAACAATTATGTGTCCAGGCTATCGACCATGAAAATACCAAAACGTCAATTTCAGTAGAAAAATGTATAATCTATATAGATCTGTAAGAAATTTCAATATATCTCTTGCAGTTTTCATTTTATAGTTATTTGAATTTATTAATTTTTGTTACGTTCGAGCATGAGGGGCGGCGGCCGCCTCCAGATAAAATATTTTCCAAAACTAACTGAGGGATATCATAGACTGACTAATTCTCTACAAATGTGTCAAATTTTGTTGTTCCACGTTGTGTGAAACTTACTAAAATATTTTTTTCAACAAATCCAGACATGTCAATCACGAATTCCGATCAAAAACGAACACGAAAATTTCAAAATATTCAAAAATTGCAGAAAAATATATTAATATTTGAAGGATTTCAATTAAACTTTTACTGAATGTGGGTATGCACCAGAAGTAACTGCTGATAAAATTATTATTAAATTATTGCTAAATAAAACCAGAAGTAATTTCTGATAAAATTTGAACGATCCGACTCCAATGGGGACGGCGTGAGGAATTATTTTTGCATCACAGCTTATTTGCAAATAACTCGTCAACGCCTCAAGGTGGAAAATTATAACCGGGATATCCGTTTGTAAGACGTCGGTGTCTACAAAAAAGTATTTTTTGCAAATTTTGTAAAATCCTTCGATTTAGTCACAAAAGTAAAAAATATAAAATTACAAAATGTATTTTTCCCCGCTTCTCTGAAATTCGTTTTTGAAATTTTTCGTTAAAAAAAATTTCGGCCGAACGGTTTGCCTTGGAAAGATGAAAATTACACGACTTTTAGATAAAAATCTGCTCTATAAAATAGCGCTAAGTGCATGTTTCTTAGACTCCGGAAAATTGGACAAAAAAATATATTTGCAAGTATTTCTTTATTAAAAAAAACCTGTGTCAAGGCATTCGACCACAAATATGTCAATTTCAATAGAAACATGTACAATCTATTTAAAACGTATGCAAACTATATAAAACTTAATGCGTTTGTTAAAAGAAAGTGCGCTCTATAGATCTGTGTTAAAATTATTTCATGCAAATCCAAGGCATTTTTAAACGCTCGTCATGTCGTGGCTATCAGCCGCAAAAAAATTGCATGAAGCACATTTTCAATAAGCAAATTTCATTAGGCCTCAATGAGTACTATTTGTTTTTTTTTAAATCCTGATAAATTTCGCTATGGCTTTTCCTTCAGCCGTCAAGTGGTAGAACTGACCGTTTTTCAACAATAACTCTTTTGCTATACACGCTAGGAAGCCGAGGAATACACCTTTAGATTCCAAAGAAATGTGTAATTTTTAACTATGCTTGTAGAAAACTCGTAATTCTCACCGTTTGGAAAATGGATTTTAAATCACCAGATGACCAAAAAACTTACATCTTCCCACATGTAACATTAGCCGAATCACGAATCTCCAATCAGAAATTTGTAAAACAATAGTTTTCTTTTATAAAATCAGTAAAAACTCTAATCAAATATGGCCGAGCTTACTTTTTACTCACGTAAAAGTGTGAATTTGATGGAATATTCAATTGTTTGTAATGTAGAATTTTCAAACCTTAACAAATCTGAGAAATAAAATTTTCCTGGACACCATTTACCACGGAAAGTGGAAAGAAACTTCTGTGAGGCGGAGATGATTATGCAACCGTTGCTAGCCACCCCGAATCTTGGCAAATGAATTGCATTTAAAAAAAATCCTGGTAAAGCGGTTTGCAAAGGAATGATAAAATTTGCTCCGCTGGTAGAGGAAAGTTTACTCTATCGATTCATGCTAGAAGAATTTATTAGAAACGTAGGGAAAAGAAAAACGCAAATGTTTGAAAATCAAGTAAACAGTTGGAGGGCTGATGTCAAACATCGGCCACGTCTGGACCGCCAGCCGCAGAAAATTCATGCAACATATTTTATTAGAACTTGATGAGCTGTATTCGAATTTGAATCGAAAATGTCAATAAATATTGAAATGGGTGTTCCTTCCGCAGTGAAATGGTAAAACTGACAGCTTTTCGCCAATAACTCTGTTGATCTGAAGACTCAATAATTGTTATAGAGCTCCGGAAAGGTAGAATATATTTATATATTCAGGCTGTGTTCCATTGGTTTTAAGTTTGTATGATTATATATAACGTAGGATGGTTTCACCAATTCTATCTTACATATTTTCTATTAACTGTTATTAGTTTTTATGAATTTATATTACGTATTAGTAATCTTTAACATTACAGGAAAACCTCAAAGTTTAATTTCTTACTATATAATTATTTGCCAATGAATTTATGAAAATTGCAAATTAATTTTCCATCGATATGTCCTTATGAATATGTATTCAGACTAATTACAAGTACATTATAACGAAGCCAATCAGTACATTATCCTTTAATAATTGATACTTGATTAGCAGGAGACTTACGGAGTGAATTTAAATAAAACAAACACGCAACCAATCCTCGTCTATTTAGGTATTTGGGTCAATGTCGGTCTAGAAAAAGATAAAGAGAACAGACATCTCGCTATGGTGCCGTGGATTTACACTAATTATAAAATTAAATTTAATTGTTTGCGAGAGAAATTACCATCATCCAACACCGCGAAAACCATATATCATCGCAAATGTTCCACTGACAGTCGTAATCATTATTGCATTAAATTTGAATTTAATTTATGTTAAACACCATCACAATTATACTCATTTTTACAATAAGATTTATTCAAATATAATTAGTTTGTGCGAATAAATCATAAAAGATGTATAAATGTTACAAAGTATATTAAATTCTTCAATTAAGTACGCTTTGATATATTCTCTCTCTCTGTAGCTCTTACAACCCATGGTGGGTCTTGGCTGACTCACCAACTCTCCTCCATTGGACTCTGTCCATCATTATCTCCTCCGCCTAGATGATATTCAGGGATCTAAGATCTGAAGCTATGTTGTCTCTCCACCCTAGTCGCGGTCTTCCCAGTGGTCTTCTACCGGTCGGGTCCTGTTCCCATACCAATCTAACAACTCGTCCATCCTCTAGTCTCTTTACATGGCCGGCCCATCTCAGTCGTTCCGCTTTTATCGTTCTTACAATGTCTGGTTGGACATATAGTTCTTCTATTTCCCTGTTTTTTCCTACTGCGGTACTGTTGTGTAGTTTCATGCATTATAAGCCCGTGCACCGTAGTATTTTTCTCTCTGCAACTCTCAGTCTGTTTTCGTTCTTTTTTGTCATTGTCCAGGTTTCGCAGCGTAAGTCATAATGAGTCTTATAATGGAGTGGTACATTCTTATTTTTGTCGTCCGAGATACATTTTTTGATTTAATTATTCTCTGCAATTCAAAACAACATCGATTGGCACTTTGTATTCTTAATATTGTTAATGATAATTTCTTTGGTCATATCATTGTCCGACGTGATAGTGGCACCCAGATATTTAAATTCCTGGACTCTTTTGAAGTGGTATTGGTCCATCGTCACATTTTGTCCTATCCTATCCCTACGTTTAGTCCTTGATGTGGTCATGTACTTGGTTTTACTCTCGTTTATTCTTAGGCCCATATTTTCCGCTGCAGATTCTATTTTTTGAAACTCTTCTTTAACGTTCCTGGTTGTGTTTCCAATGATGTCTATGTCATCCGAAAAGGCCAATATAAGACGCGGGCCCCGATTTCTAAACAGCAGTGGCTCCGTTTTTGCCTCCCTCACTACTTTCTCCAGAGCTATATTAAAGAGGAGTGGGGAGATGGCGTCTCCCAGTTTCAGGCCATTATTTATCGTAAAAAAGGTTGACAATTTTCCCCCAATCCGGACTGCACTTTTGGAGCTTTCCATGCTGATCTTTGTTAAGCTGACAAGTTTACTCGGAATTCCCAGTTTCATCATAGCATTCCACAGCTCCACCCTCAAGACGTTGTCGTACGCTTGTTTGAAGTCGATGAAGAGTTGATGTATGACTTTATCGTACTCCCAGCACTTCTCCATTAGTTGACGTATTGTGAAGATCTGGTCTACTGTTGCTCTTCTTTTCCTGAACCCACATTGGTAGTCGCCTAGCTGGTGTTCAAGATAGGGAGTTAGTCTTTCGAGTAGTACCACGGACCAGACCTTATATCCCGAATTTATCCATGATATTCCCCGATAGTTGGAGCATTTTAGTTTGTCGCCCTTTTTTGTGTAGGGGCACGATGACACTCTCTTTCCAACTACTTGGTATTTTATCTTCCTTCGAAATCTGGAGTATTAGGGTGTGGAAGTATTTGATAGGAGTTTCTCATCCATATTTGAGACACTCTGCCGGTATTGTGTCCTTATCCGGCCCTTTGTTATTCTTTATTCTCATGACCGCCTTCGTTACCTCTTCAAGGGTTGCCTCCTCTCCTCTCACCAGTGGATCTGCGGTGTAGTATGTGATCGTACCGTTATTATTAACATGTCTTATTTGGGTATTCCGTCTATAGCTCTTTCTAGTTCATCCTAGGATTCCTTATTTAGGTCGTCTTTTTCTTCAGTTGGGGCGTGTATGGATAACATCGAATACTTACGATCGTACTTCCTTGGTCCTGCTGCGCGTTCAGTAATTGGTCGAAGTAGCTTCTCCACGTCTCCAACACCTCGTTTTTATCTGTCACTACTCCTCCGTTATCTGTTTTAAGAAACATGTCAGTCCTCGGTCTGAAGCCTCCTTCGATGTCCCTTACTTCTTGAATTTCCTAATTTTGTTATTTGTTCGACTTGTTTCCAGTTCTTCAACCATTTTTTGTTCATGCGCTCTTTTTTTGACTCTAAATGTTCTCCGTGCTGCTTGTTCTTGTTTGTTTGTATTTATCCCTAGTGTGTTCATTTGGGTCTTGCAACGTGTACATTCTAGCTATGTTTCTTGCGCTTCACACTCCTTGTCGTACCACGATTTCCTTCCTTTAGCCTTTCTTTTCCCCACTATCATTTGTGTACTTGCGATTATTGACTTCACTATGTTCGTCCATATTTTCGCAACATCCTCTTGTCTGGGATTTACCTCCAGTTGTGCTGTTAGACTTCTCTGGTATTCTTGTTTTTTGTTGTCGTCTTTAAATGTTTCAGTATTCTATGTAGGGGGCTTGACTGTGTTTTGGTACTTTTGGCTAGATATTCTTGCTCGCACCTTAGCTCTAACCAAAAAATGATCACTATCAGCATTCACGCCTCTAAGGCTTCTTACGTTGGTTACATTGCTGCTATACCTTGCATTAACCAATATATGGTTGATTTGGTTCCTTGTTACTCCATCGTTGGATATCCAGGACTACTTATGGATATTCTTGTGTTCGAACATTGTTGATTTTATCAATAGGTTGTTGGATGCTGCCATGTCCACTAGTAGGTTTCCGTTATCGTTACAGTTTTCATGCAGGCTATGTTTGCCAATTACTGGCCTAAAGGTCTCCTCTCCTCCTACTTTAGCGTTGAAGTCTCCCAACATTATTACCATGTCTGGGTATTCCGTCTATAGCTCTTTCTAGTTCATCATAGAAGGATTCCTTACTTAGGTCGTATTTTTCTTCAGTTGGGGCGTGTATGGATAACATCGAATAATTATACCACTTGCCTGCAAATCTGTTTTGACAGATCCGTTCATTCACAGGTCTAAACTCGAAAACAGATCTTATCAGTTCCTCTCGCACGACAAAACCAGTTCCAAATTCGTGGCGTTGGTTTCGACTTCCGCTATAATATACAGCAGATTTTCTAATCCTCAGCTGTCGTGAGTCCGTCCATCGGATCTCCTGCAATGCCGTGATATGCATCCCGATTTTCTCTAACTGTTATATGGTCCTCTGCGCTGCTCCTAGCCTGTGCCAACTTAGTACATTCAGGGTTCCAATACTCATATCCTTCTTACATAGCCATAGCCGTCGTCTTATGTCCTTCCTGTTCCGAGGTGAATCGTTGGTTTTCATAACAGTATATTTTTTACAAGATCGTGTTGTTAGCCCTATGCTCAATCCTCCTCCTTTTTCCGGGCTTGGGACCGGCAGTGATGTCTCAGAGCTACTCAGTTCACTCATCCCCATCGCAGGCGGAGTATTTTACTGTGGTTGGCATTATTATTATCTCCTTTTGCCCTTTTTTTCTGGGAGGAGTAAAATTAAAACTCTGGCACATGCCAGAATTTGATATGCTTTTTGCCTTGATATGTTCAAAGTTTAAAATAGTATATTTTGTAACTAGGGCGGTAAGTTGTCAATTTAACCTCTTGAAAACCGGGAATAACCGTCCCGGTTAGCGTCCGGTTTAGCATGCGTGTAACGTTTAACCCGCACAGACGTCGAGAATCCGATTCTTTCCAGAACCAACACTCAAAATCAACGCGGAATCTCCGAGAAACCAAGTCAACACACATTTCCATCCGCGAAAACCTCAAAAATGGATTAAACTATTAACCCTTAACCACCTGCTATACGTCTCAAGTGAGAAAATTAATGCTACTTTGGGTCTGAGAGACGTATGTTCGGTTAGGTGATAAGAATGACTCGGTATTTCAGTAGTTTAGTAAATTTCATTTATTTAAATTGAAGGATACAAAAAAACCTTATAGGAAAAGTTCCCAATAATTAGCAAGCATAAAAATATAGAAAGTGATTAAATATTGTTTTAAGGAAACCGTATTTTGTATTTGTTTCTCATTCTATTCTGTCTTCCGTTCGGCAATTGTGAATTTGCGAAACAGTTACAAGTGCAGTCACGTCCGTAAAGTTCATGAACGGCAATCAGAATTGATCGTCGTATTGGTTTTAAACTTAATTCTAAAAGTGAAAAAACACGGTTGATGGAATTGCCGGTTGCGGAGAAAATGTGTAATTTATTTAAACGGAGGATGATCTGTGGGAGACTCCGTGATTAATGGTCGTTCGTAAGTTGTAATCAGTGATTAGATGATTGTAATTTCGATTCAGGATTTATTTTTAAATAGGTTATTGGGTGTTAATGATGAAAGTGTTAATACAATATTGTTATTAATTTCCAATCTGTTATAAAAATAGAAAAAAAAGGGTTATTATGAAATCTATTAAACAACTATTTTTTAAGATAAATTATTCTACAATCTACGTTGAAAAAGATGTGTTATTCTATATAATTTAGGAAAACCTTGTAAACACAAAAAGAAAAACATCAACCAACGAATATTAAGAGAAAGGATGTTTTGTTTTTATCAAAAATATTTGTAATTTCATCAAAAACTTCACACATTAAGTTTTTGTGTTGAACAATTTGAGAAGTAAAAAAAAACGCGTAATGAAATGCCAAATCGATTCTAAAAAAATATTTAAATTATGAGAAATATTAAATATTGCATCTTAAAGCCACCCAATACTCAACTGCAAAATGTTTGAAGGAAGAGGGTGGGGTACCATTGATCTATCAAGGTCTCAGTACAAGTGGCCGCCGAAATTTACAAATCTACAACTGTCATCCAATAATTTCTATTATTATTATTTATTCGTTAAGCCCTCTAAGAAGCGCGTAGCACCATTACTAAGCACTGGTCATCTTGATCTTTTTACCCAAAACTTCCCCATCCTTTCGATCTGGGCCTACCTTCTTTCTTGCGTCCATGCGTGTTTTAGTCTCAAACTCTTAGCTGTTGGATTCTTTTATGTGAAGTTATTTCCTACCTGTATTTAGTTCGCGTAGTTGCCAATGGGTCTATATTTATTACTGAGAAGTCATGTTTGGTGTCTATTAGCCAGCGTACTTTGGACTGTCGGGTTCCATTGATGATGTGGAAGATTTTCTTGGTCAATCGAGAGTCATCCATTCGTACTATATGACCGTACAATTTCAGACGTCTTTTCCGTGCAACTGAGGAGAATCGATCTGTCAGGGAATACAGTTCTTGTGAGCTTTTGCACATCCAGATACCATCCTGTACCTTGGGTCAAAATAATTTTCTCAGAATCGTTCTACTTTCTCAATATCATTGATGTAGATGATTAATGATGAAGTCTCAATTGCATAGAGTGCTTCTGGAACGATGACTGTATGGTAGTGACGGAGTTTTGCTTTGGTAGAAAGTGATTTCTTGTTGTACATATTCCAGGTGATTGCATAGGCTTTGTGTAACTTTTCTGAACGTACTTTGTTAGCCATTCTTTCCTTACCAGTGTTTCCAATTATTTCACCTACGTACTTGAAGTGCTTAACTTGTATGATGTTGTCATATTTGGTTGCAAGATGTGTCATATTTGAGCTCTTGGAGTCTATGTATTGCGTTTTCTCGTAAGAGATTTGAAGGCCGGTCCTGATAGCGATTTCATGAAGCTCCTCGATGGCGTGTTTGGCTTCTTCAGTAATCCGGGTGATTATTGCAAGGTCGTCAGCAAAAGCGAGGCACTTTATGTTGATTCGTTCGTCCTTTGTTCCCATATATACTCCATGTACTTGTTTCTCCCATATTTTGATTATCTTATCTAGTACCAGGTTGAAGAGGAGTGGGGACAATGCATCACCCTGTCTTACTCCAGTACTGATTTGAAAAGGCTCGGAGATTTCACCAATGAATTTTACTTTAGATGTTGTGCCAGACAAAGTCTGCTCGATTAACATGGTTGTCTTACTATTCACACCATATTCATAAAGTATATTAATCAGAGTTATGCAATCAATCGAGTCATAGGCTTTCTTAAAGTCTACGAAAGTGACAACTGTGCGGTTGGGCTGGCGATGTTGCAGTATCATCTTCAGGTTCCAGATTTGTTCCGCACATGATCGGTGCGGTCGGAAACCTGCATGATATTCACCGATCAGATGTTCTGTCTGTTCTTCCAGTTTTGTGAGGAGGGCACGTGAGAGAACTTTGTAGGCGATTGATAGAAGGAAAATGCCTCGGTAATTGTTTGGATCAGTCTTGTCGCCCTTTTTGTGTAGTGGGTGGATAAAAGCATTTTTCCAGTCCGTTGGTATGATGCCGCTCTTCCATGTATTTGCAATGATAGCTTGCAGTCTGTCAATCAAGAGTTCACCTCCGATCTTGAGCATTTCAGCGATTAAGCTATCTTCCCCTGGTGCTTTGTTGCTTTTTAGGTGTAAAATGATGTTTCGTATTGCCTCATGTATTGGTGGAACAGAGTCCTGGTTTGGGGCGGCTATGTGGCAGTGGAGTCTTTCCTCATAGGGTTCACAGTTGTGTAGCTTCTCGAAGTACAGTTTCAAAATTTCGCAGTTCGCTTTTGTGCTGGTTTCAAGGGTTCCGACGAACGCCGACGGAAGCAGAGGCTCGGTGGCTTGTAGTTCATCAGTTCATCGCTAAATGTTCTGTAGAAATTTCGCGTGTTTTTCTTTTGAACTTATTGTCGGTTTCCTCTAATTTTTTGAAATGGTATGTCCGTTTAATGCGTCTGATGCGTTTTGGATGTTTCCCTCTGCAGTTTTAAGAAATTCTGACAATTCTCTTGTGTCGTGTTGCTATGCCTAGTCTTCCACGCAAGCATACGGGATTCAAGGACCCTGTCGCATTCCAATGTCCACCATCTGTGTTTTCGTTTTCGTGGCGGTTGACCGAGTTTCTTTGCTGTTTGCTGGATTGTTTGAAGAAGTTCGTCCCATGTTTGTATGTCGGTCTGTAGTGGTTGTGCGAAGTCTTCCGCCTGTTCTCTTAGGTATTTTGGCTCTATACGCAGGAATTTAGATTTTTGACACTTCCTTCTGTTAGGTAAGAAGCAGGTTTTAATTTGTGAAGGATAATGTTTGGACTCCACGTAACCCTTGCGTACCCTCACGTTCATGATTTCTAGGGAGGATTTTCTGGTTATCGCTACGTGATCGATTTGGGGGGAATACCAAATCGATCGATGTAGTTGATTTGGTGATTTCCAGGTTGTCATCTTGCGTGGTGGTTTCTTAAAGTGTGTGGACATTAGTTGGAGGTTAGCCATTCTACATATGTTGATTAGGCGATGTCCATTGGCATTTGTCTTTTTGTGTGCCGAGAAATTCCCAGTAATGTCTCTGTGCTCCATTTCTCTGCCGATTTGCGCATTGAAATCTCCAAGGAGGATCTTGATATGGTGTTGAGAGATCTTGTTGAGTGCCCGTTCTAGCTGTGACCAGAACTTCTCCACTTTGTTCCTGCCAGGGTCATTGTTAACAGGAGCATGTGCGTTAATCAGTGTGTAGGCCTTGTTAGCGCATTTAATTCTGAGTAGGGAGATCCGTTCCGAAGGTGATAAGAAATCTAGCACAGAGTTCTGGATACTGTTATGTACTAGAAATGGGGTTCCCAATATATGAAAATTACTATTTGTTAGCTCGGCTGCAGGCTTTCCCTTGTAGATACGATATCCACCAGAGTCAAAGTGATCACAATCACGAAATCGTGTTTCCTGTACTGCAAGTATGAGGATACTGAATTTATCGCAGGTGTCCGTTAGCGTCTTTAGTTTTCCTGTTTTGGTCAGCGTCTGTACGTTGAGAGTACCAATGAACCTTACTCTTGGGTTTGAGGAGTTTTGGGAAGCTCCGACTCTTCCCTGCATGATGTCCTGGTCCCCCAGAATCCGAATGACCAGGTTTGCCTTCGCTCGTCATAGCTAGGGCCTGAGGTAGTTGCATTGTAGCTTGTGTTTCCATCATGCCAAGTTCGTGGTTGATTTTAGCTGATGGGCTTGAGCCCAGGGCGAGGGAGTCGCTGATAATATATTCCATTCACTCTCATCGTACAAGTAGTAAGTCCTTACGGCAGCAGATGTTGCTGTGGTTGGCATTATTATTATCTCCTTTTTGCCCTTTTTTTCGTGGGAGCAAAATTAAAAATCTGGCACATGCCAGAATTTCATGGCCAACCAATTTCAATAATTTCTATTTATAAAACGCTACAAATAGTTGCCATTTACTCTTTACAGAACAGCATCGCTGCTTAAATAAGTAAAACAGGTGCATGCTCCACCCTAAAACTTCTAATTTTGCCTATTCACCAAGTTCACTTTAGATTAAGTGCTTTTCAAATTTCTTCTTCTTCTTCAAGAAGCACTACAATCCTATGTGGTTCTTGGCTGCAAGCACAATTTGCCTCCAACGAGTTCTAGCATTGCTTCCTGTTGATTTTCGTTGCCCATCTTCCGCATATCCGATAAAACATTGTCTATCCATCTCATTGTAGGTCTTCCCGGTGGTCTTCTGCTCGTCGGTGCCTCCTGCCACGCTATTTTCAGCATTCTGTCATTCGGTGCTCTGCATATGTGTCCTGCCCATCTCAATCTTTGTGACTTTGCTTCTCTCACAATATCTCCCTGTTAGGGGAGACTGGGGCTAGTTGTCACAAAATTTAAACTTTTTGAATTTTAGTGAACTCAGTACCCTTAGATTAAATATTGTGTATACCAATATAAAGTATTAAATTTCTTGAATACTTTAAACTTTGTACAATTCCAATATTAATAAAAAACAATAACTTTTTAGTGCGATAATTAATTTGAAATTCTTTAGCTGCTCAGCGAATTGAAACAATTTTTACTCTTTTTATTGCTTTCAGCATAATGTCAGGAGGAGTTTCTCCACGACTCGTAGTTTTCTTAAAATTTCCTACCATCTTCAAGTTTCTTTCTTAAAATAAATAATTTTAATATTTAAGTAACAAAAATGTAGATCTGAAAGCAGTAGCAGAATGGGACAACTAACCCCATGGGAAATGTGACAACTAACCCCATTTGTAAATATCCTCTCTCTCTCCAATGGCACTACAGCCCGAAGCGAGCCCTGGCCTCCACCAAACGTTGTCTCCAGCGTTCCCTTTCCTCTGCCGCCGCCCGCCAGTTCCGCACCCCCAGCATCTCTTTCGCATCCCTTTTCACACTTTCCTTCCATCTCGCCCTTGGCCTGCCCGCTTTCCTTCTACCTTCCGGCACTCTGAGAATTTGTCTCGGCACTGCTGTTGGAGCCATCCGGCACACATGTCCCGCCCATCTTAGCCTGCTTAGTTTTATGTGGGATACCACATCTGGGCTTTTGTATAACTGATATAGCTCGAAGTTCATCCTAATTCTCCAGCCCTCTTCGCTGTTAATTGCCCCATAAATTTTCCTCGGGATCTTTCGCTCAAAAATCTCCATCATCTTTTCCGATTTCTGGGTCAGCGTCCATGCTTCGCTTCCATATGTGAGGATGGGTCGTATGATTGCTTTATATATATTACACTTCGTTTGTCTGCTGGCTAGCTTCGAGTTAAGGATGGATTTAAGAGTGAAGTATGCCCTGTTGGCTTGCATGATTCTATGTTGTACTTCCACCCCTTCGTCGTTCTGATCCGTTATACGGTTGATCCCAGATATTTAAAGTTGTTGACGACTTCTACAGTATACTCTCCCATATCCAGATTATTTACTGCGTGTGCTGGCGCTCCCGGTCTTACCATCATTACTTTTGTTTTATCCTTGTTTATTGACAGACCTATCTCCTTGGCTCTCTTCTCCATTTTACCGTAAGCATCTTTCATTGCCGTTAGCGATCTACCGATGATGTTTAGGTCGTCAGCATAGCCCAAAAGTTGCGTGGATTTATTGTAGATGGTACCGTTGCATTCTATCTGAGCTTTCCTTATAGCTTTTTCGAGCGCGATGTTAAATAATATGGGTGATAGACTGTCTCCTTGTCTCAGACCTGTAATGGTTTCAAACTTGTGCGATGTCGTTTTTTGGATACCGACTTGGTTCCAAGTCTTTTTTAACGTACAATTTACCAATTTAATGATCTTTTGTGGTATCTCGAATTCTTCCATTGTCTTCATGAGAGTTCTTCTATCGATAGTATCATACGCTTGTTTAAAGTCTACGAAGACCTGGTATGTGCTGATGTTCATTTCCCATGTCTTTTCTAGTATTTGTCTGAGGGTAAACATTTGATCAGTCGTCGACTTTCCTTTCCGGAAACCTGTCTGATACTGTCCTATAATGCTCTCTGCGTACGGTTGGAGTCTTCGTCCGATTATCCATGACAGCACCTTGTAGGCCGTGTTAAGAAGAGTTATGTAATGTTATGAAGAAGTTGTAAATATCCTACATATTCTTATTTTTATAGAACTAGCGAATAAAATTATCAAGCATATTTGATATAAATATCTAGAAGGAAAGTGTTATTATCACAGTCACCTAATAAAAACTGAGAATAATATAAAGAATACTCACTTAGCACAAATAAGCCAATCAACTGGAAAAAAGGTTGAGTTAAGCTCAATTATGTTTCCACACTTAAAATTCAACCTAACCGAAATTTTGAATTTGAATAGACGGTTTACAAATCACATTATCGAAACACACGCACTGGCAAACTTCCCGTCATACATATCGTTGTATTACAGTAAATATAAGCTTTGTGACAACTAACCCGTGTGACAACTAGCCCCGGTCTCCCTTACAATTGTTCTAACTCCTCATTTATTCTTATTTTATATTGCCCTGACCTCGGAGCCTGGGTTGGTCCATATATTTTCCAAGTATTTTTCGCTCGAACCTTCGCTAAAATTGTACCATGCTACTATAAGACCAGTAGTCACATACGGATGTGAAGCGTGGACCCAAACTAAAGCAAATGAAGACACCTTTCGTTTGATTTAGTTAGGGTCCACGTTTCACATCCATATGTGACTACCGGTCTTATAGTAGCATGGTACAATTTGTTTGTTTTGAGGCTCGCGACATTGTACTCATTGGAACAGTTCTCTTAGTGCATAATAGCATATATTACCGCTCTGTATGCGGACCTTCATTTCTTTATTCATGCTGTTGCCTGCTGTGATATTTAAATTCTGAGACCCGTTCGAAATTGTAAGTGCCAATGGTTATGTTTTGCCCTAGTCGATCTCTTCCCCGTCTCCCATATATGAGTTATAGGTACATATATTTTGTTTTATCTTCATTAATACGTAATCCTACTATGTCTGCCTCCTTTTCTATTTTTCCAAACAACTCTTTGGTTTTAATGGTTGTTTTACTGACAAGGTCTATATCATCTGCAAATGCCAGTATCAGGTTTGGTCTTCTGATTGGAAAAACTTCAACGTCGATGTTAGCCCATTTGATCGCAACGTCAAAAACGATTGAACAATATTGGAGACAAACTATCCCTGTTTCAGGCCGTTGTCTACCGCGCGATATGTGGTCTGGATTTATCTGCTCCGTTATGACTTAATCTAACCTTCCATTTTGTCCAAATCTGTAGCTACGGTGGCGTTTGTACATAAGTACAGACTACACTATTTATATAATGTAAACTATTGTATCACTATTGTAATGTTTTTTTTAAATAATGTGCTCTAATTTATTGTATTATTAAAATAATTATGAAATGCTTATATGAAGGTCATTCACAGGAATCTATAGAGAAACTGAAATTATAATAAAGCAATTTATTATTTTTTGTCAATTTGCTCGAAGCTATACAAACAAATATAAATTTCCTAGTGTTTTTTTTTTCATCATTTTACCAAAATATACATTTTTTTTTAAATTATGCAGGAAATTTTCGTTTTGTAATTTCCACGATTGTAATAGTAAATAAAACTAAAAATAGAATCGACTGCTATGCGAGTCTGTGTGTTTTATGGTGTACCGTATTATTGGAATTTCCAATGGGAAAAAATAGAATTTAAGTATCAGTAATCATAAATAATTTCATAAATATGCATAAATTATGCAAAGCTGGAAATGAACAATACTTATATTAAACAATACATGGGAAACACATTTTATGTAGAT
Organism: Phosphuga atrata; assembly: GCA_944588485.1. Lineage (NCBI taxonomy): Eukaryota > Metazoa > Arthropoda > Insecta > Coleoptera > Silphidae > Phosphuga > Phosphuga atrata. The sequence goes on along the minus strand of OX155897.1, from coordinate 73,024,469 downwards.
ATTAAATAAATTTCTAAATTTTGTTTATACAGTTTTAATTTTATGTTTTGAGAAATTATTATATTTTTGTTGTAATTTATTCTCGAGTCAAATCTAATAGACCTTTTGCGCATGTGCAACCGCCAAGTTTGAAAGGCGGGAATATGAAAGTTTCGGGCAAATAATAAGGTTATACGTCAAAAAGTTCCATTTGCGCCATGTTTTGCCCCACGGCGGAAATTGAGACATAAACACAAAAAAAGATTCAACTATGAAAAGGTCTATTGAATAAGTTTAATATAATTTATTGATCACAGATTACATTATTTTAATATTCCTCAAACTCCATCGACTCACGTAATTCTAGTTTTGCTGAATCGCTGATATTCACAGAAAAAAAAAAAACATTGCAAATATTATGTGCATCAATAATATAGTGCGTAATTTACATAGAACATGTAAATGCTATTCATTTTGTTTTCACTTCTTTAATAGTATATTAAAGAACGAGTACAATAAGCGCGATTTTTCAGCACGCGTCCATGTTTAGAAAACTCCTGGCTACGCTCGTTATTATTACAATATACTAATCGAGTAAGGTACCGTCACTGAACTCGAAGCGGGTCAAAAAATCAAGATTTTTTGAAAATTAAGAAAAATTGTCAAAAAATGCGGTTTACGTCTTGAATTTTTTCCAATGAATTGAACAAAACATTAGGTTTTTTTTGACGAGCCTTACCAAGTTCCGCCCCCGCAGGGGGCGGCTGTAGGTGCGTTTAAAATTTTTCACTTTTTCCGCAAAAACTCCGTTCCTCTTGCACGTCGAAACGGGAAATTGTCATATTCTGTTGTAAAACTGAACGGGCCTTCGACCCGTTCAGTGTCTGTCTGCCGCTCGCAAGTCCCACACGGCGTCCTCCAGGTGCCAAAAACAGGAGATCGTTTCTAGCACCTTTGAGGAGCAATTTTGGTCCGCGGCTCGATTTTTTTACTGCGTTCTCTTGCCACGTCGATTTCACGTTTTTTGACGTCATGCGGAAAAGTACGCGACCGTCGGTTCACCCGGTGCGGCGGAAAATGTAAGCGAAAAAAAAAACACGTTTTTTTCATGACATCTGTGGACGCCGTTCTCTTGATTGAAGAGCGCCCTGTCTCCAAACCGGTTCGTTCGATGCGAGATGTTTACCCGCAACCGGCGGTGGAAGAATCTGGTACCCTCAGCATCCTGTTCCCGCTCTGGGTCAATTTTAACACAAAAATCGAAAAAACGCGATGTTTTTTCACCTAATTTGCGGGGATCCCTCTCCCGGGATACCCAACAGTCGGATCGGCACCGGACCGGCACCAATCGATTCGGCATAGTGTCTTTAAGTTTGTTTTGGAGTTTAATTGCCATTGCGTGCCGGATGGCGCCGGGAGGCCCGAATAACCATGTTTTGCAGAAGTACGCGAGAATCCTCTGGAATTCGATAAATTAAATAGCAGGGCGTCGCGGTGGTGGTTTCTGAATAGAGAACGAAAGGGTCTACAAGGGGATAGGAACGACGCATCGCTCGATCGCATTTGGGGGCCTCGACGCCCGTCCAAACTCGAAACGAATTTTTCAAAATTGAGCAAATTGAAACCTTTAATATTTGGTGAAATGTTTTAGAATTGTATTGCTCTTTTCGGGGATTATAGCCCCACGTGTCTACTTTCGAACGACATCTCTCTCGGCGCGTTACACCTCCGGGGACGTTCCGCAGGCCCCAATTCGCAAAGTCACTTTTTTTTTCACCTCTACAAACGAAAACGCGAAAAGGAAAATTTACATTTCCAGTCTGAGAAGTGTATGCCCGGCTAAAAGGCCAACAGTATGACGTTTGAATTTCTCAAATCCATCAACGGATTCGCACTCCAGGTCAAAAAAACTAAGACCATTGCTTGCCGCTGAATCGCCAATTTACACTTACAGCTGATCATTCTGACACTATTTTCGCTCAGGTTATGTGCAAATGTCATTGTTGAAGTTTATCCGTTTTTGATTATCCGTGTTCTTGTCGTTTTCTAAACACAGACGCGTGCTGAAAAATCGCACTTCATTTTTTCTATTTTGCGCTCTTTTATGCCATTTCTAAATTAAAAAAAAAATCGCCGTTACATATTGAGAAAATTGTAGCGCACTCGGCGAGCCATTAACCAACCCATATGAGTGTTTTAATGACTTCATTATAGACGCAAAATAGAAGAACAAATTTATCTACTCGCACACCAAAATGAACACGTATAACTAAATTATTGCATGTGAAGGATGCCATTATTATAATCGTGTAATAAAACTATAAAAGTATCCAAATCGTGCGTAAAAGACGAAAGTAAATCAAATGGAGTTTCATTAGTCTCGATATAAACCAGTTTCAAGTTTGAACCTAGATATACATAGATAAGTCAGTTATCTAGGTAAAACCTTATAGTTTCCAATTTTAACAACCACTTTAAATATCCATAATTATCTAGAAACCGAAATAAGTTATCTGGATTTTTAGCGGAGATATAGAGACTTTTCAATAGACTAACCATCGCGTTGTTTTAAAACCAGTTTCAAGTTTGAACCTACATAGATAAGTCAGTTATCTAGGTAAGACCTTATAGTTTCCAATTTTTAACAACCACTTTAATTATCTATAATTATCTAGAAACCGAGATAAGTTATCTGGATTTTTAGCGGAGATATAGAGACTTTTACACTAGACTAACCATCGCGTTGCTTTAAAACCAGTTTGAGGTTTGAACTTACAAAGATAAGTCAGTTATCTTGATAAAGCCTTATAGTTCCAAATTTGTAACAACCACTTTAATTATCTATAATTATCTAGAAAGCGAGATAAGTTATCTGGATTTTTAGCGGAGATATAGAGACTTTTACACTAGACTAACCATCGCGTTCCTTTAAAACCAGTTTCAAGTTTGAACCTACATAGATAAGTCAGTTATCTAGATAAAGCCTTCTAGTTTCCAATTTTAACAACCACTGTAATCATCTATAATTATCTAGAAACCAAGTTTAGTTAACTAGATTTTTAGCGGAGATATAGAGACTTTTCCACTAGACTAACCATCGCGTTGCTTTAAAACCAGTTTTAAGTTTGAACCTACATAGATTCAAGCCAGTTCTAGAATCGAACAGTGCTATTTTTGTTGCTTGCTTTGTTGTCAATTAATTTTGTGTTGTAATAAAAACTAGGACTGGACATCTGTGCCATTAGCGCACATTCCAAAACGTGCCCTTTGTCCCACGTTTTGGATAAATGCAATTGTTTTATAGTTTGTCCAGAAACTAAGGGTTTTTATTACCACGCTAAAATCTACCTCCCCAAACATATTAGAAAACGTGCGAAGGTCTATAAAAACCTTCTTATAGAGATTAACCAGAGGACCAGACATTTTCAGGGATTTAGAGAATTTAAGCCTCCATTGTTCATGGGAGGAGCCAAGAAAATTCAATCCCCCCCTTATTTGAATTAGAGGGATGATTTAACCCCTCTTACAGATATATTATACTAGGAATGGTATAAATACCATTCCTCAGTTGTCGGTAAGAAGTAACAAGTAAGAGGTAACAAGTAAGAAGTAACAAGTAAGAGAAAAGAAAGTAAAGTGGTAAGCTATAAGTTCTTAAGTTATTTCGTTGTATTATTGTTTAATTAAATTGTTAAAACCAACTCGACTATTATTCGACAAACTACGCGCCTTGCGAATCCCGGTGGACATTACATTACAAGATATTTAGATATATCTCAGAGTCCGAAGAATTGTTGGCCAGCAGTCCTTCCCTCTCAACATTGAAGTCGGCGGTGGTTCACACCATAACCCCCTTCACAACATAGCTGGCAGCCCCACAACATTGGTGGCAGCCTCACAACATTTGATTCGAAACTACCGTATTTATTCTAATAAACAGCGCCCTCTAATAAACAGCGCTCTCTAATAGACGGCAAACTCAGAAATTAAAATGAATAGTAAGAATAATAATGAATATAAACAGCGCCCAATTTTTTTTGTTCCCTCTAATAAACGGCGCGCCGTTTATTAGGGGATTTGTATCCTCAGTTATATGCTGTAAAATACAGCACAGTGAAATACCTAATATTAATAACCTAATTGGTATATAGTTTTGTATACGTTTTGTGAAATTGTCGTGAAAATACTTGATAATTTAAAATGAGATATCATGGTTTGAACCAAATTAATAATAGAATTGAAAGTAGGAGATTATCATTACGATATCTTCAGTAGCTGGAATTACACGGATATTTTCGGTTACTCTTTGGCACACCCCGCTCAAGATGCGTTGTGTGAGCCGTTCGCTACGTCAAAGCAAGTAACGAAATTGACAAAAATTGGTCTTGACCGTTTCCCGTTACTTGCTTTGACGTAGCGAACGGCTCATACAACGCATCTTGAGCGGGGAGTCTGGGATGCTTTTCGTTATTTGAAGCAATTCAAGACGGGCATGGCAGTGATTCGTTGACGGCCTGCTGACGTTAGCTGGAACAAACTGCTCAAATCGTCTTTAACTGAGCAGTACACCGAATGGCTTTCAGCTGGCAATCATGAATTACAAAAGCTGGAAACATGAAAGCTGAGATATGAGACAAGGACATGGACTTTCCCTACCTCTCTTCAACTGTGTCCTTGAAAAGATTATGAGAGAATGGCAAAGAACTGAACAAATTGGGTGCTCAGAGTGGTATCTACCTGGGACATAAGAACGATGGACTGGTTGTAGATTGGCTGGACCTTGCAGATGACATCAATGGCAACAATGCAGGTAAACTGCCTCAGAAAACAGGCTGCCAAACTGGGTCTTCAAGTGTCGCTGGAGAAAACAGAATTCTTCACCAACATCAGAGAAGCAAACAGAGAGATGTTACTAGAACAGGGAAACATCAAGAGGATTGAGAAATGTAAGTATCTTGGCGAATGGATTAAACCCAACTTATCAGAAAGAGCATCATTATCCAAGAGAGTCAACAAGTTAGAACTAGCCTATCGGCTGACTAAGAACACTTATAATAAGCAATGCCTGTCACGTAACCTGAAACTTAAGCACTACACATCAGTCTTACGACCAGAAGCCCTGTTTGCCATGGAGTGTTTTTCCTTCAACCGAAGGGGTCTAATAGAGAAATTGGAAATCAGAGAGAGAGGAGAATCCTCAAGAAGATCCTAGGCCCGGTAAAGGAAGATGGGGAATTCCGAAGGCGGCATAACTCTGAGCTCTACGAACATATTGAGATGCTCTCTGACTGTGCAAGAAAAAGAAGAGTAGATTTCTATGGCCACGTTGCAAGACTGCCTCCAAACCGACTAACCAACCGTCTGTTCACCTTCTGGCAAAGCAAGAAGGTTTGTACCACTTGGTTGACAGAAACCGAGAAGGATATTAAAGAACTGGGAATAACAGATTTCCAAAACAGACAGTCTGTGAGACGCACCCTGAAGTAAGTCCGTGGATTTAAGGAAAAACCTCGAAGGAAAGGTACCCACCCCCTGGACAGAAGAGAGAAAGGAGTTACACCGGCAGAAGATGCGACAAAACTGGGCAAAGGTCAAAGCCCAACAGTTGAATAAGCGTGGTCCAAAGTAGGCCTGTTCGAAAGAAGAAGAAGAAGACAATAGGTGTGAATCCTCTGGCTAAGGCCTAAGAAGCCGATATCGATGAGTGATTAAACAAAACTAATGTGTGAAACTCCTAGTATAAGTAACACCTAGTGTCTATAACTAATTATTAAGAAAATAATCTAGGTATTAGGTATTCTTCTTTACACAATTTCTAGAGTTCTACGATTTAAATCTAGAACTGTTTACTTTATGTTTAAATTTTGAGAAACTTTTATTGTCCCGTCTAGACTTGATATGTGAAATTTTTAACTCTTTATGTTTAGGATGTTTAAACGTAAAATTTGCAGTCGTTAAACCCGAAATGTATTAAATAATTCCAAGAAAGTCGAGAAGAAAACAGTTCATTAAACCCTCAAAAGGTATACAAAGCGGAATTAAAATGCGTGGTCTAACATGACCCGACTGCCAAAAGACTCGCTGACTAAACTAAATGCAAATAAATAATAATAAATGCAAATATTTAGTAAAAAAAAAATTAGCAATACGATGAAAAATCAAAGAATTGTCGATAATAAAATTTTTTAATAATTAAAAGATTCAAAAATGATCGATCTGATAAACATTTTCAACTCACGATTTCTATTAAATAACATTCCAAAAATTCGCGATCTACAATTAAAACGGTTACCTTCTTTAAACCTGCAATTTTTCTGTTCAATTTCCTGCATGTAGAAGCGCTAGCTAATTAATTTTGATTGGTTTCCTTATTGCCATCAACTCATCAACCCCGTTAAGGCCGAAGGTTTTGCCATCGAAATAGAATGCATTGTCAGGGTCACCCGTGAATAGAACAAAAAAACTAGTGCAAAAACATTTAGCAACAATTAAAGCAGAAAAATAAACGCTTTGTGAGGATAATTATTGAGCAAATGTAATTTATTTTTAGTATATTGCTCTCGCTATCTAAATTATATATTTATTAAGTTTAAACTGAAAATTGCTTAAAGTCAAGTTGCACGAACTATTATTACATGCAATCTGTAATAATGTTAATATACTGTGTTTCATTTTTATAATCAAATTTCAAAATTTTTAATGCGAACCAGAATTTCAGATTCACAATTAAGATATCAATATAGATCTCGCAAGATTAATCAACTATCTTGAATTATTTCTACACTTTTATGCAGTGAGCCATGTAATTCCAGAAGTATAGAATTAATATCTTGAACGCCGCGTGCCCTCAACTCATTCTTGTTTTGTGGGATAACATGATTGTGAGACATCCACGGGTTGTGGACCCACTTATCCACCCAACTGATGAGAATTTGAATAACTATTGATGTATTGAAAACAGAAGACCCAGAATAGTATATTTTGCAACTACGGCGGTAAGTTGCCAATTGCTCACGAGAGCGAAATTGGGCAAGAGAGGGCAATTGACAATACTGTACGAGTTGCAGATAATATTTTTTATTACTCATGCGAGGGGACATATCTTACAAGTTTGGGATCCAGTGGCCATCCAAAAAATTTGGAATCAAAAACGAAGAATTTGCTTTTTCAATTGTCTGCGGTGGTGTGGATTCCTCATAAGAACTCTTATCAGTTTACGGTATCACTTACAATCATTTTAAAACGTTTTCTTTAATTTTAATTTTTATTTTGCAACGAAAAAAAAAATGTATTTTTTAATATTGAGGTTTGGATTGTTTAATTTCATTGTGTTTACTTTTATTGAATATTTGCGTGCGCTACCCAAGTTATGTGGCAATACAGCCAAAAAACAGCCATTTGTCGCACAAAAAAACCGGCGCCAAGATAGTACTTATCCCGCATGAGTAATAAAATATCAATTTACGTCCCTCAAACTTAATTCTATCTTTTATTAATCTTTTATTAATCTAATTGGCTTTCGGCCTCTATCCAAAGGAGGGCGACGGGTGTTCCAACCTGGGTCGAGACCTTGCGAAATTAGCAATCAATCATGCCGCGATTTGAGATAAGGGCAGTGTTAGTTAAGCGTTCGGCGAATCCACGACATTGTCGTACTCCTGACTTCAACCGACATGTTGACCACGCTCGCGTTTGTTTGTTAATTTGATGTGAATCTTTATCGGGTGCTTCGATCACCGCATGGAAGGCAGCATCGGCTTTTCTCCCGTCTGGAACAATTTGATGTTTTTTGAAAGTTTCCATCCGTGTATTTCCCTGCTTATATTATTATTATTACTATATTAAGCAAAAACATAAAATAATTTGATACAAGCCAAAAAAAGTAAACAAAGAAAACACCAGTAGGGAAAGATGATATGTTCTAGACCCACCACCTCCTTATGGGGATTACATGTAAATCTAGCACGATGCCCCTTATGGAGATTTATATGTAAATCTAGCACGAAGCCCTTTATGGAGGAATCCTATACAAAATAGTTCTGACCGTGTCCGAGCGAGTATGTGTAGATGACGCTGCGAGATACGTGTACGTTGGATAGCGGGAAAATTCAAAATTTGGTGGAAGTTCGAAATGAGTTGCGGGGTCCAGCGGAGAGTGGATATGTATGCATAATTGATTGCAAACATATTAAAATTTTGATTTACTGTTCGACTTGTCGATTAGACCTGACCGAATGTCTACCGTCGATAACAACACGCTGTTATCTTATCAGCTACATACAAGCGGAGAAATAATAAATTATGGAACGCGATCTAATTCATGTCTTAAAATTATAACGTGTTTAATTTAATAAACATTAAGATTTTGATTTATCGGTAGTCGATTAGGCGCGACCGGACGTCTAGTGCTGATAACACCAGGCAAGAATAAAGGAACTAGACTAGACAGACTAGATTAGACAGACAAGCGGTGAAAATTCAAAATGAGTTGCGGGCGGGTAGCGGAGAATCGTGTATGCATACATAATTGATTGCAAACATATTACGAATTGATTCAAATGAGATTATTGGTTTTAGACTGGACAAGATCGGACAATAGCGAACAAGAACGGACAAGACTATACAGACCACATATTTAATATGATATTTATTCGAATAATTTCCAATGTGTAAGCGAAATTTCTTAAACTTGTCTGTGACCCAGATAGTATTCATTTTTTTCATTTATATAAATACCAAAGAGTTCAATTTTCTGGCATCCACTTTCATCTACTTGCATCCACTGTTCATCTACTTGCATCCACTTTTCACCTATTTGCATCCACTCTTCATCTACTTGCATCCACTTTTCATCTACTTGCATCCACTTTTCATCTACTTGAATCCACTTTTCATCTACTTGCATTCACCATGCATCTCACCATGCATCATCACATTGCATTATCATGCTAAACAGGGGTGTAAGGTCTATGTAACCCCACGCTAAACAGGGTGTGAGGTCTATGTGACCCCACGCTAACCGCTAACCCCCCACTAAACAGGGTGTGAGGTCTATGTGACCCCACGATAAACAGGGTGTGAGGTCTATGCGACCCCACGCTAAACAGGGTGTGAGGCCTATGTGACCCCACGCTAAACAGGGCGTGAGGTCTATGTAACCCTACGCTAAACAGGATGTGGGGGTCTATGTAACCTCAATCAGCTTTAAACAGCTTTCAATCAGCATTAAACAGCCTTTAATCAGTTTTAAACAGCTTCTTAGGGTAGGTTAGCATTCGGTTAGGTTACGGGAGGTTGGGAATGAAGCGCGCTTCATTCCTAACACCCCGTATAGATAGACCTCACACCCTGTTTAGGGTGGGGTTACATAGACCTCATACTCTGTTTAGCTCTCACATATTCTTCTGGATATTTCTGTTGCCAGATTTTCCTTCCCCAGTTTTGTTTGATGTCCTAGCTATATGTACTCGGTCACTTGTTCGATTTCTTGCCCGTTCATTCGGTGCGGTTGGGCTCCAACTTCTTGGGTCATGATCTTGGTCGTACCCAGTTCATTTTCAGGCCTACTGATAGTGATGCTGCATTTAGGTGGTCTAGCATGTCTTTAAGTTCTTGGATGTCTGAGATTATTAATATAATATCATCGGCGTGAGACGTACCCTGTAGTGTAGTGTAAGTCCGTGGATTTCAGGAAAAACCTCGAAGGAAAGGTACCCCCTGGACAGAAGAGAGAAAGGAGTTACACCGGCAGAAGATGCGACAATACTGGGCAAAGGTCAAAGCCCAACAGTTGAACAAGCGTGGTACAAAGTAGGCATATTCGAAAGAAGAAGAAGAAGATAATATCATCGGCGAAAAGTAATATCATCACGTAAGTGATTTCGATATTGGAAATCTATGCTTATGCCTTTCTTTTCCCAAGACACGTTTTTAAAAACGTTTTCTAAAGCTAGTGTAAACAGCTTTGGTGTCTCCTTGTCTGACTCCTCACCCTATCTTGATCTTCTCTGAAGTCTTTTTATCTAGTGTCACTTTAAAAGTGGCATTTTGGTATACGTGGTCTGTTAGAAAAGTATCCGACCTTTAGCCGAAAAAAAAACTGGCATACCTGGAGCGCTGGAAACCTAATCACCCGCAAAGTAGTCTCCTTGGGACTCCACACACTTCTCCCAGCGGTGCCGTCATTGTTGGAAGCATTCCGAAAAAGCCTCTTTCGGAATCGACTTTAGCTCGGCCGTCGTTGCAGCCATAATGTCCTCTCTTGTCTGAAATCGCGTTCCTTTCAATGGCCTCTTCACTTTGGGGAATAGCCAGAAGTCGCAGGGGGGCATATCAGGAGAGTAAAGAGACTGTCGAACCAAAGAAATCCAGTTTTTCGGCAAAAAAAATGTGAACCAAGTGCCAAGTGAAGTAAAGTGAAATGGAGTCGCCAATTTCCTGAAGACCACAACTCCAGTCGCAATTTCTCGGATAGTCACATGGCAGTCCCGCAACACCACAGCGTTCACTTTGGCAATGGCATTGGTCATTTCGGCATGTTGATGGCCGACCACAGCGTCGCTCGCTTTCCACCGATGTGTGACCGTCTTTAAATCGGTTGTACCACTCCTTAATATGTGTGATGCCCATAGCATCGTCACCGAAAGCCTTCTGAATCTTCCGAATGGTTTCCACCTGGTTGTCGCCCATTTTCTGGCAAAATTTGATGCAGTAGCGCTGCTCCAGCCGTTCCGTCATTTTACTTGCATTGAAAAACCGACGAGATCACTACACACTGCGTCACTCGAACACTGCTCGACAGGCGGGAAAAATTCACGCATGCGCACGAAGGTTCAAGGTCGGCTCATACAAGCGCGCTTGATTCTAATTTATCAGGATTTCAAAATAAAAAATAAGGTCGGATACTTTTCTAACAGACCACGTATTTGTCGAATTAATTGTGTATACCGAGAGTCGATTCTGGCTTTACTCATGGCAGTAAAGATTGCCCAAAGTTCGATAGAATCGAACGCTTTTTCATAGTCAATAAACGCTAGATGTATGGGTACATTATATTCCGTACACTTCTCAATGTGCGAAAGGTCTGTATGCTATCCGTTGTGCTAAACCCTTTACGAAATCCAGCCTGTTCTCTTTGAACAGGTAATCTTTGTTAAATCTTTACATTGTTTACCAAGTGGTTTTAGGAACATTTTATCTTATAAATTTATTAGAGCCATAAATCTTAATTTATGTGCGAACGTGTGAAGCTTAAAGACTTGTTTTTTCGGTACTCTAGTCTATATATATTTTTTTGGATAAAAATCTACACGCATAGCCGCTGTATGAGCTGAAAATTTCCAAGAATCTTGAACATAGATCTTGCCACTTTTGTCAGTAAATACCTCACATGAAAGAATAAAATTAAACGCGTGTGTTTCCATATTTTTTTTCTTGTTAGCTTTGTTATAACGTATATAAAGCATATACTTATGAGATTTGTTATAAAAAAATGAAATTGGAAGTTAAAAAAGATGTGTTAATTTGCTTATACAGGGTGTTAGGTTTTTCTATTAACATTCGGCTATAATTATTATTCCTTGGTCTATTCTAAGGATATTTTGTCTTATGATGATTTCTGAAAAACCACTCTGTTTCGAAGATACTGGGTGAACAAAATTGGCTACAAGCTTATTCGATATTTGTTAAAATCATTAATTAAATAAAGCACCAGTTATAAAATATAAAAGCACATTTCAGCACAAACCATGGTTCGATGAGGGCAAAGCTATGAAATATGAATGTTTGCGCCTACATAAAGCAGGCAACCTCCCGGAATATGCCAGGGCACGTAGGATATACAAACAGGCACTCAAGGTAAAGAGGCAGAACCACGAGGAAAGTAGGATAATACAGAGAATAAAATAAGCAACAACCAAGCCGTGGATTATGTATATAAAGCCAAAAAGCGCTGACAACTACATACACATTAAAGAATGGGAAAAGCATTTCAAAGATATGTTTGTTACACCACCGGACGTGCTCTCTACAAAATTATTTGATACTAAGAGCCAACACTGGTGCAACGAGAAGATCTCAGAGCAGGAAGTCGCGGAAGCAATCAACAGCCTGAAAAGAAGAAAGCAGCAGGCATAGACTACATAACGAACGAACAAGTTAGGTCTTTATACCCTCTGCTAGCGGACTGGTGGCTCAACATATTCAACATCATACTGGAGGCTGGAAGCATTCCAACCGCATGGATGACTTAAAGAATTAAAACACTATACAAAGGCAAAGGGCGCCTCAACCATCCAAATTGCTATAGAGGAATTGCGCTGCTAGCAACACAACTAAAAGTCCTAACAATGATACTCAACAACAGGATCACCGCCAACATCGAGGACCTGCTACCTACCGAGCAATACGGCTTCCGAAAGAACAGGGGGTGCGAAGACGCCATAGACCTACTAGTGAAAAAGATAAAAACAGCAATTAGTAGACCAAAAGGAAAACTATATGTAGCTTTTATAGACTTCCACAAGGCTTTCGACTCAGTAGATCGGAAAATAATGTGTGACAAAATGGCGCAAATCGGCATTAAAGGCAAAATCTTCAACTTAATCCGTGACCTCCTGGATACAAATTACATTAGAGTCGACAACGGCAAAGAGCTATCCAAGGTGATCTCCCAGGTATGGGGGGTTGCAAAGGGCGATTCATTAAGCCCAACCCTCTTCCTGACGTTTGTCAAAGATCTACCCGAGGCAAAAAGAACACCAGGGGTACAGTCTATAATGTACGCCGACGACTTAGCGATATACTCCCAAAACCTAGAACAACTTCAGGAAAGCCTGGACTTCCTCCAGATCTGGTGCACAACGAACAAACTCCACATCAACCACAGCAAGAGCCAGATAGTGAAATTTAGAAGAGGGGGACGACTCGGAAGAACAGATAAAGCATACCTAGGGGGACACCAATTGGAATTCGTCAACGAATATGAATACCTAGGCGTGGCTCTACAACCCAGGCTCACGTTCACAAAACACATCAACTTAAAACGGAGAAAAATGGCACGTGCAATCGGAATGCAAAAGCATCTCCAGAAACTGTATCTAAATACAGCAAAGGCAATCTATAACATTATGATATGGCCAGCCGCGACCTATGGTTTTAAATCGATGAGCACCCTCCTGATTGCGAACCATATGTTGCTACTGGATAAAGTCAAGGCCGGCTTCTTTAAAAAGTTCTTGGGCCTACCGATAAATGCATCCAATTCGTTTACGTTTCACCCGGCTGATGTCAAAACTATGGGAGAGGAGATACTAAACAACTTTAGAGGTATCACAGAAGAAACGAGGCAAAAACACTCAAGAGCGATTGACGAGAAGAATATGAAATTCGTGGTTGAAAGGTACACCGACGGCCCAGCCTTTGCATGCAACTCGTGGAAAACATCAAACCATCAAGAAAGACACCTTTTAACCTGTTTGACGCTACATGGATACCATCACATAATATGTAATAAAGACCATTTCCACCCCCCAGACGAAGACTGCATCTGCCGTCTATGTGGTGAAGTAGCAAGGAGTAGCAAGGTTTCCCTTTCTAAGGCAGGTCAGCGTGTGATATCACGCTGACCTGCCCAAGAAAGGGAAACCAGTCAATAGCACAGTTTATACGTAGCACTACAACTACCTGACGATTATACATGTAAAATTTTTTTTTTTTTAAATTTAAATTAATTTAACTTTTTGTCTGTAACGATGGCTACGAAATAAAGATATTACATTAATTAAATAAAAGTGTAGTGTACGTCAATGAGTTTATCAAGTACAAAAAATGAATGAGTTTATCAAGTACAAACAATTGTTGTCGATAACTTGGAACGGCTGTTTTATCTACCAACGTAGTAAGTGGATTTCATTTGAATACATCTGGTCAGTGATCATCACACGTATCGGTAGCAGTTGTTTACATTTAGTGATGTTTGGCTGTTATGCCCGCCATACACGCTACGGTCTCCCGGAGAGGTTACATGTGCAGGTTTGTCTGCGCAAGTCAACCGTACGCAAGAAACTGCACAAGTCTATTCCAACACACGCTCCAGGCAAACCTGCGCAGGTAGGTCTCTAGGACCGCTCCGTGTGTATGGCGAGCATTAGACGTGTCTTTAATAGTTAGTGAAGTCCTCTACATGTATTCGAACGCCGAAATGACATGCATTTCATGTATGGGCTTGCTGATGACAATTTATTACAAGCTAGACGATTGTACATTTAACGGAGCCGTAATATCCCCGACCGAAAAATCTTCGAAAACATTCATCGAAGTCTTCGTGAAACAGGCACATTGAAACGAAATGGAGGGTCAGGCCAGGAAGATTAATGACAGTAAGAACGGTACAACTGCATGTTTTTTTGGAAAATCCACCAATACGGCAATCCTAGGCTTGTACAATAAAATCCTTAGTGAAATAGATAGAGGAAATTATCCAATAAAAGTTTTTCTCGACCTCAGCAAAGTCTTTGTGTAAATCAACTACTGATCGACAAGTTATATAGTTACGGCTTGAAAGGGAAAGCGGGAAAATAGCTGACTTCATTTTTGAAAAATCGATCCCAATTCGTAAGAATACAGTCGCATAAGAGAAACGGCGTCATCAGAAATAGTCACACATTTAGGGGTACCTCAAGGAAGTGTTCTTTCACCGACACTATCATTATATTCCTGGCAGATTTAGTAGCGTATACACAAGGTTGTAACTGTACGCTATATGCCGATGATGCCAGCTTCTTAGGCTTGTCGCACACTGGGGCCGCTCGTCTCCGCTCAGCTCAGCCTTTCAGACCAGAAAAATATAAAACCCGTGTATTTAAATAGAAACGCACATATTGCGTACGCTCAGCTTGGCTGCGTTCCGCTCCTCTCCACTCCGTATCCTGTATTTGTGAAGAATACTAGGCCGGAGGTCGGATGCTGGCGGATGGTTCACGCAGGCGCAACACTAGCGTTTTCATATTGCGCTAAGGCATTTATGCCACCAGGATAGCAGCACATATTTAGCTCTCCCCGAGGAGAGGTGGGAAGGGATTGTGTGAGTGGAAAAGTGACGTAGCTGAGCGGATGCAATATGTGGATAAATGACGGAGCTGAGAGGAGCGGACCCGATCGGATCTGATGTGAGCTAAGCCCAGCGGATCCAGTGTGCGACAAGCCTTAATATCGCAGAATACTGTGCAAGCCTCTCAATTAGAGGCAAACAGTTGCAATGAAACACATTTCTAAATGGTTTTCAGCTAATAAGCTATTTTTTAACTTGCAAAAAACAGAATTCATGCAAACTAGCAGGACGAGTACGCAGCAAACATTTCTATACAAGTACAAAATGTTGAAATAAATCCAAACATCGAAATTTCTGGGTCTTGTCATAGATGAATATCAGTTATGGCATAACACTAACAAAAATCTAGGCAAATCGATTAATAAAAGAACCTTTTCTAGGGTTCCGTACCGAAAAACGGAACCCTTATAGGATCTCTTTGTTGTCCGTCTGTCTGTCTGTCAAGACCATTTTTCTCAGGAACGCGTAGAGGTAACAAGTTGAAATTTGTATCAAATACTCGTGTCTCTTTCAGCTGTGAAAAAATCAAACTTGTAAGTCAACGCGATCAAAAGATATGACCGTTTATGTCGCATATTTTGCGATTTCACAAGGGAATCAAAACCTATAGGGTACTTCCCGCTGACCTATAATTATGAAATTTGGCAAGAAGCGGTGTCTTAGAGCACATGTAAAGGGAAAAATGAAAACCGTAAATATGTAGTTTAATTACAAGAAAAATGCGAATTTACTATTAAAAACTTATGAAAATACACTAATGTTGTCGTAGTGGTATTGTCAGGCTCCAGAAGCATATGGGTTGCATACAGTTTGGTCCTAAGGTTAAAAAGTATGTGTTGGCACCAAGCTGTTTATTCTGAATTTTCTTTGTTTATATTCGTTATGCATTTCATCACGTACGCTCTATATACATAATATATACAGGGTATATATTATGTCTAAATATCGCTTGTTTATAACCGACATGCGACATACTCAAGACCCGTAACATCCTGTATATATTATATTTCGTCTAATTTTTCTTCATAATCTATATAATATGTTGATAATCTACATAATAATACTATACTATAATCTACAAAATATGTTGTAGATAATATGATTTAAGTAAAAAAAAAAACGTCGTTTTTTTCTGATTTAAGTATATTATACTTAAATCACGTTCGCCCTATATTTTTTGGTAGTCAATTGCCCAAAAAGCAGTCAATTGAACAACTGAATGTTAAGAGTATCGAAATAGATCTAGAAATAGTTAATATATTAGTTTATATTAGATCTAGAAATAGTTAGATCTTAATATAAGTTAGTGAATAAGTGTAATACTAAAATAAAGTTTTCTTTTTATATTTTTTAAAATATTCGCTTTATTTTAAAAAAATACCCTATATACCTTTATACAGGGTATATAATTATACTGGCAAAATTGAGCAGTAAAAACAAATAGTGAAGTTCCAGAACCTCTAAACACTCATAGTGAATCTGGGATGTATGGTAATAAAATATAGGGCAGAATTCCATCGTACGACAGCGACATCTTGAGGTTATGCTTGCAGCGGTACTAAGATGGTCGTGATTTCAGGAGGGCCACTTGTCAAGTTAACTGAATGTGCTTGCTACGTCGTCCACAAAAAAGATACCTTACTTACAAGTTTGTACGGAACACCGGTGCGCGAGTCACAACTCGCACTTGGCCGGTTTTTTATTCGCTACCTACCCGAAAACAACGAATTTACAATTTGATACATTTGCTTGTAGGTTTTTTGAGTAAAACCGGGTCGGTGAACACAAATATATCAAAATACAGTTTATAAGTCGTGGAATAATCTTTCAGGGGCTACTAAATGACCAGGACAAAGACAGAATAGTGTGCTTGCTTAGTGCTGTTTAGTGAGCCAGAAAGATTCTAGACTGGTTGTTGCGAGCTACATTAGCTCTTATATAGGGGGTGGAAGGCGCGTCGTTCGAGGGTATGGGTGGAAGGCGCATCGTCGAAGGTAGGGGTGGTGTCTCTGGAGTAGGTTGCGACAGTGGCTCTAACGTAAAGTCCTTGGCGGACAGTTTGGGAAGTAAACAAAAGTTTGGGAAGTGTTTTGTTACAAATTATTTATTTTTTTTGCCGCATGTTTAACCTAACACCCTGTATAGAAAATAATTTATGTTGTTGTAAAATTATCTCTTGTTTGTGTAGATTTAAATGTGGATAACGTATTTATGTAACTGTTTTAAGGTGATATATAAAAAAGGACAATTAAAAATAAATTGTTCTTGTTTTAGTTTTCGTGTAAATGTTACACTTCCGTTAGTAATTTACATTTGACATATTCAAGGATTACTTAGATATTCAATTTAGACTAGAAGTTAAATCTCCCAAAATATTCCATTATTAATACTTTTGACATTTTATCAATTTGAATAGTCACTTTTTCCTCTCTTATACAATGTTAAGCAATTATCGATTATAAGTCGAAATAATAATTATAAGTATTGACAATTATAAGCCGCAATGGAGGATTTATCTAACCGTAAATCACACATTGGACAATGAAAAATATTTTTTTGAAGTTGGGAAATTTAGTTTGGGTGAAATTTTCCTTGGAACCGCAGATCTTAATGGTAAATATTAATGGACATCTACCACAGATTATGCACTAATTGAAAGGAAATTTTGAACATGAGTAAAAGTTGTAATTACCCAATATTATGGTTTTAATTTGATGAATAATCTAGGTGGAATTCCAATATTATTTTCAGCTTTATACCAGAATTGGAAGAAAAATAAAACTCAGATTCATTTATATCTTCAATACCTAAACATATTGAACGCATGTTTCCATGGATGAATAATACAAAAATTAGATATAAAAGTTGCGATAAAAAGTTCACATCTAGTTTCGTTTCTAGTTATTTGCTTCTTCTCCCCAGAGAAAAGAAAATAAGTAAATTCGCAAAAAAAAATCCAAAATAGGGAATATGCATGTTTTTTTTAAATATTTTTAATTCACTGTTTACACCGTTATAACATAGCAAAAATATAAATACTGCTTAAAAATGTTGCAATTAAATTTAAAAATATATTTTAAATAAAGAAAAATTTTGAGCTGTTTAAACGCCGCCGTTTTCGCGCGGTCTGTTAATGACGTCAAACTACTGACAGTGTATTCCATTGTTTACTACAGCTGTACTCATTTTTAACTTCACATTTTTTACGTTTGTTTTCTAACCAAAAGACTGCAATGACATACGAAGTTGCTGGAAACAATGCCGTGCGCAAGCTAACCGAGATCATCCAGGACAACTGAGAAACAGAGAAATTACCACCCGATTAGAAATCTGCTCTGATCTATCCGCTTCATAAGAAGGGAGATTTTACTCATCTAAACAACTACCGTGGAATTTTTCTCGTTCCGGTAACATACAAGATTCTCTCGAAGGCGTTACAAAGAAGGGCAGAAAATCAGCTGGATAGTCAACTGGGAGAATACCAGAGGGGCTTCAAGAAGACCCGATCGTGTGTTGAACAGATCCTCAATCTTAAAACTGTACTTTCACACTCCAATATGAGAAACCGCAAGGTGGTCGTCACCTTTGTTGATTTTAGGAAGCCCTACGATTCCATTGATAGAGAAACACTTAACAAAGTGCTCCACTAACTAGGGCTAGACAACAAAACCCGCAGACTTATCCTAGAAACTTTGACCAACACCCATTCCAAGGTTAAATTTAAACGCGAGATTTCAGAAAGCTTCGAAATAAAAACTGGAGTGAGACAAGGAGATGGACTTTCCCCACTTCTCTTCAACTGTGTCCTTGAAAAGGTAATGAGAGAATGGCGCAAGGAACTGAACAATTTGGGTGCTCAGAGTGGTATCTACCTGGGACGTAAGAAAGATGGACTGGTTTTAAATTGCCTGGCCTTTGCAGATGACATGGCACTGTTTCCTGATTCTCTTGAGATGGCAAAAATGCAGGAAAATTCCCTCAGAAAACAAGCTGCCAAAGTGGGTCTTCAAGTGTCGCTAGAGAAAACAGAATTCTTAACCAACATCAGAGAAGCAAACAGAGAGATGTTACTAGAGCAGGGAAACATCAAGAGGACTGATAAATTTAAGTATCTCGGCGAATGGATTGAATCCAACTTATCAGAAAAAGCATCATTATCCAAGAGAGCCAACAAGTTAGATCTAGCCTATCGACTAGATGAGATGCGACAATACTGGGCAAAAATCAAAGAACAACAGTTGAACAAGCGTGGCCCAAAGTAGGCCCATTCGAAACAAGAAGAAGAAGTATACAATAAGAATGAAACTTTGTACAAGAAAATTTTAAAACTTTCAGATAATATGCAAAAAAGGAGGATACATTTTTATGGTCATCTTCTTAGAATGAACCCTGGCAGATTAACCAAACAAATCTCTGCCTTATTCCATAACCGAAAAACGAAAACCAACTGGTTTAAAACAACTGAGAAAGACCTAGTAGAATGAAATATTTCAGAAAATTTATTAATCGATCGAACAGCTAAATTAATCACTAAAGATGAAAACATAAGGTTCCAAGACAAATCCACACAAAAACCCAAACCCATCATTTCGGAAGAAGAGAGGAAAAGAAGATCAGAAAGAATGAAGAAATACTGGGCAATAAGAAAAGAACAGCATACAAAGAAATGATTGATTCAACGTATCCCCAAAGAGGGTGAAACGAAGGAAAAAAATATTTACACGTTCGATCACACTATTTTGGATTCTCTATCGAAAATTTGCAGTTGCAAGAATTAAATGCATACCTATTGCAAATTTCAAACAAATTTCCAACAAAAACTCTGAACACTGTATGTGCTCCAGTGGATTATTGTTTGCATCAATAATCCACTGTTCACTCAGTCCACTACAGTTCACTTCATGAGCATCACTAAATGCTCATGAATTTGATATATTCAGATAAATAACACAAACAATTAGGATTACAGCAAAATTATGATTAGAATTTCAAATAAATCGAAATGATAAAAATCAAGGAAATTATAAAAAAAAAATAATTTTAAATCATATTATATACATATGCATTAAACAATTTTTTTTGTTAAGAAATTACTTTTATGTAATTTATTATATAAACCAATATTAAATTCACTTTTACAAACCATAAACATATTTAGAAACTGTAACGACTTAAATTTTATAAATTTAATAAAATTAAAAGACAAAAACGAATTAATTGAATAATTAGTTCAAATTGCCAAACTTTAACCAAATACAACAGTTTAAATATACAAGAAAATATCTTTAAAATTATATCTAAATCCCGACTAGGAATTTCAGTTCGGATTTATTAGGAAGCCTGATTCGAACACATTCGGAAGTCATACTTGCACCACACTAGGAAATTCAGTTCGGTTTTTATTAGGTACGAATTAGGCATGCCGAACTCCGTGTTCGATCCCCTAACTTGGATCGAACAACCGCATAATTATGGTTATTCAAAATCTTATATCCAAATCTTTAAAAAATTGATTATGAAGATGTATGCACTATGTATATATTTATGAGTATGCACTATAAAATATTTGAAAGAATAATAAGTAACTGAAGGTCTATATCTTGGTCAAGCATTGATATAGTGTTTTGGAAAGAGTAAGTGTGTAAACGCATGCGTTACCCAAAAAGGTACTACTTTTGTGCAACAAAACAATCTACTTTTGTGCAACATCAATTGTGTAAAATATAAGACGTGTTCAAAATCCGTCGATTGGTTTGCCCATAATTCCAAAAGGCGAACAAAAATTTTCAAATTTAAAAAATTCGCCAAAGCCGCATTTACAAAGCTACAATTTTGTACGGAATTTGTGAGATCTCGTAACAATATCAAATCATACCACGTTTTATCAAAATGCGTCGATTGGTTTTTTGGCCCATAATTTCAAAAGGCGCACAAAATTTCCAAAAATCATGAAAGCCGTATTTACAAAGGTACACATTTGAAATTTCGCAATTTGTGAGATTTCACAAGAATTATCTTGGTATGATTTGATATCATACCAAGATTCATCAAAATCCGTCGATTGGCTTGTCCGTAATTGCAAAAGGCACACAAAAAATTTACAAACTTTAAAAATTCACAAAAGCCGTATTTACAGAGCTACAATTTTTAAAATTGGCAATTTTTGGGACCACATAATAATATCGAATCATACTACGTTTCATCAAAATTCGTGGATTGGTTTGTCTGTAATTGCAAAAAGCGCACAAAAATTTCCAAAGTTCACCAAAGCCGCATTTACAAAGCTACAACTTTCAAATTGGTAATACGTGATATCTTGCAAGAATATCAATTCATACCAAGTTTCATCAAAATCCGTCGATTGATTTGTCCGTAATTGCAAAAGACGCAAACAAAACACAAATTTCAAAAAACCGTACGAAAGCCGTATTTACAAAGCTACAATTTGGGAATTTGTGAGATCTCATACGAATATCAAATCACACCACGTTTTATCAAAATCCGTGGATTAGTTTGCCAATAATTTCAAAAGGCACACAAACATTTTCAAAATTCACAAAAGCCGTATTTACAAAGCTACAATTTTGAAATTTGGCATTTTGTGAGATTTCACAAGAATATCAAATCATACCAAGTTTCATCAAAATCGAAGAGCGGGTCCGGGGTCAGTCATTGGTTTGTCCGTGATTGCAAAAGGCGCATAAAAATTTACAAATTTCAAAAATTCACGAAAGCCGCATTTACAAAGCTACAATTTTGAAATTAGGCAATTTGTGGGATCTCTTAAGAATATCAAATCAAATCAAGTTTCATCAAAATCCATCAATCGGCTTGTCCGTAATTGCAAAAGACGCACAAAAAAATTACAAACTTAAAGAATTCACAAAAGCCGTATTTACACAGCTATAATTTAGAAATTTGGCAATTTTTGGGACTTCATAAGAATATCAAATCATACCACGTTTCATCAAAATCCGTGGATTGGTTTGCCTGTAATTGTAAAAGGCGCACAAAAATTTCCAAATTTCTCCAAAGCCGCATTTACAAAGCTACAACATTCACATTTGGTAATATGTGATATCTTGTAAGAATATCAATTCATACCAAGTTTCATCAAAATCCGTCGATTGATTTGTCCGTAATTGCAAAAGACGCAAAAAATTACAAATTTCAAAAATTCACGAAAGCCGTATTTACAAAGCTACAATTTGGGAATTTGTATGATCTCATACGAATATCAAATCATACCACGCTTTATCAAAATCCGTGGATTAGTTTGCCCATAATTTCAAAAGGCACACAAAAATTTTCAAAATTCACGAAAGCCGTATTTACAAAGCTACAATTTTGAAATTTGGCAATTTGTGAGATTTCACAAGAATATCAAATCATACCAAGTTTCATCAAAATCCGCCGATTGGCTTGTCCGTAATTGCAAAAGACGCAAAAAAATTACAAACTTCAAAAATTCACAAAAGCCGTATTTACAGAGCTACAATTTTGAAATTTTTGGGACCTCATAAGAATGTCAAATCAAACTACGTTTCATCAAAATCCGTGGATTGGTTTGTCTGTAATTATCAAAAGCGCAAAAAAATCCAAATTTCTCCAAAGCCGCATTTACAAAGCAAAAACTTTCAAAGTTGGTAATATGTGAAATCTTGTAAGAATATCAATTCATACAAAGTTTCATCAAAATCCGTCGATTGATTTGTCCGTAATTGCAAAAGACGCAAAAAAATTACAAATTTCAAAAATTCACGAAAGCCGTATTTACAAAGCTACAATTTTGGAATTTGCGAGATCTCATACGAATATCAAATCATACCACGTTTTATCAAAGTCCGTGGATTAGTTTGCCCATAATTTCAAAAGGCACACTAAAATTTTCAAAATTCACGAAAACCGTATTAACAAAGCTACAATTTTTAAATTTGTCAATCTGTGAGATTTCGCAAGAATATGAAATCATACCAAGTTTCATCAAAATCCGTCGGTTGGTTTGTCCGTAATTGCAAAAGGCGCACAAAAATTTACAAACTTCAAAAACTCACTAAAGCCGTATTTACAGAGCTACAATTTTGAAATTTGGCAATTTTTGGGACCTCATAAGAATGTCAAATCATACTACGTTTCATCAAAATTCGTGGATTGGTTTGTCTGAAATTGTCAAAAGCGCAAAAAATTTCCAAATTTCTCCAAAGCCGCATTTACAAAGCTACAACTTTCAAATTTGGTAATATGTGATATCTTGTAAGAATATCAATTCATACCAAGTTTCATCAAAATCCGTCGATTGATTTGTCCGTAATTGCAAAAGACGCAAAAAATACATATCTCAAAAATTCACGAAAGCCGTATTTAGCACCAAAGCTACAATTTGGGAAATTGTGAGATCTCATACGAATATCAAATCATACCACGTTTTATCAAAATCTGTGGATTAGTTTGCCCATAATTTCAAAAACAACACAAAAATTTTCAAAATTCACGAAAGCCGTATTTACAAAGCTACAATTTTGAAATTTGTCAATTTGTGAGATTTCACAAGAATATCAAATCATACCAAGTTTCATCAAAATCCGTCGATTTGTTTGTCCGTAATTACAAAAGGCGCACACAAATTTCAAAAATTCGCAAAAGCCGCATTTACAAAGCTACAATTTTGAAATTTGGCAATTTGTGGGACCTCGTAAGAAAATCAAATCATATTACGTTTCATCAAAATCCGTGGTTGGTTTGCCCATAATATCAAAAGGCACACAAAAATTTCCAAAATTCACGAAAGCCGTATTTACAAAGCTACAATTTTGAAATTTGACAATTTGTGAGATTTCGCAAGAATATCAAATCATACCAAGTTTCATTAAAATCCGTCGATTGGTTTGTCCGTAATTGCAAAAGACGCACAAAAATTTACAAATTTCAAAAATTCACGAAAGCCGTATTTACAAAGCTACAATTTTGAAATTTGGTAATTTGTGAGATCTCGTAGGAATATCCAATCATACGACGTTTTATCAAAATCCGTCGTTTGGTTTACCCGTAATTTCAAAAGGCGCACAAAACACGCCAAATATTTAACTGATTTTCACTATCACATTGTAAAAGTAGACCTGACACGTCAGCATTTCAAAATGTGAAAATTTAAAAAAATTGGCACGCGGCCGGAAAAAGGTTTTTTAAAGATTAAGTTATAACGTATTAGGTTATAACATATCGCGCGGTAGCCCGACCTCTCGATCTCAAATAAGAAAAAAAATTGGATAAGGGTTACATTAGGTTATATTAGAGCAAATAAATCCATACCACATATTGTGCAGTAGCGCGGCCTCTCGCTGCGGTGGCGTTAATACGTAAGTATCAGAATTTTAGAAAAAAGATTAGAATTTTATTTCAGAATATAGCTATTGGCCCTTCGGTGTTGATTGGCACAGTCTCCCCACAATCATTGGCCCACCTGGTAGCGGATACATTCTTATTAAAGAGCTCCCTAAAACTACTGCTTAACACTTTCACTGCCATTTCAATTTATAACACACGGCGTTTTATAAGGAATAACACAATTTATAAGGAATAACACACGGCGCCAAGATTTATAAAAATGCCGGTACTTGCAATCCCTTCCACATTGATCATCTAATGATCAAAAGCGGAAAATAGCGCTGCTTTACAATCCTTTGCTCCTCCATAACTCGGCGCCGGGGCGCCTGGCGGCGGCGCCGGGGCGCCTGGCGGCGGCGCCGGTTGCACTGCCGCAAAGTCATAGGTTCAATCTAAAGAACTGCGTCGAAAAATCGCGAGTCCGCCGCGGCACGATGAACGCAGACGGCGGCAAACTTGAAGGTGTACTTTTACAGTGCACCCTGCATATTTATGGAGATATTTCTGGATCGGGGAACCCAACGGAAGTGCCGATCGGTGCGACCGATGCGAACCCAAATTTTCGCCGATGACCGTCGACCTCGCAAATTGCCGGCCAAAGAGGCGGTTGCGGATTTTTTCGCCATTTCGGACGCACCGCCAGGAAGCCGCGAGTGGTACCTAAATACGCGTATGGCGGGCGGCATCACCTCGTGTCGCAAAAGTCGGTTTCGGCCGCGCGATGAGGGGGGTAAATGCCAAAAAATCGTGCAAAAAACAGAAAGAGAAAATAGCGCTGCTTTACAATCTTTGCTCCTCCATAACTCGGCGCCGGGGCGCCTGGCGGCGGCGCCGGTTACACTGCCGCAAAGTCATAGGTTCAATCTAAAGAACTGCGTCGAAAAATCGCGAGTCCGCCGCGGCACGTTGAACGCAGACGGCGGTAAACTTGAAGGTGCACTTTTACAGTGCACCCTGCATATTTATGGAGATATTTCTGGATCGGGGAACCCAACGGAAGTGCCGATCGGTGCGACCGATGCGAACCCAAATTTTCGCCGATGACCGTCGACCTCGCAAATTGCCGGCCAAAGAGGCGGTTGCGGATTTTTTCGCCATTTCGGACGCACCGCCAGGAAGCCGCGAGTGGTACCTAAATACGCGTATGGCGGGCGGCATCACCTCGTGTCGCAAAAGTCGGTTTCGGCCGCGCGATGAGGGGGGTAAATGCCAAAAAATCGTGCAAAAAACAGAAAGAGAAAATAGCGCTGCTTTACAATCTTTGCTCCTCCATAACTCGGCGCCGGGGCGCCTGGCGGCGGCGCCGGTTACACTGCCGCAAAGTCATAGGTTCAATCTAAAGAACTGCGTCGAAAAATCGCGAGTCCGCTGCGGCACGTTGAACGCAGACGGCAAACTTGAAGGTGCACTTTTACAGTGCACCCTGCATATTTATGGAGATATTTCTGGATCGGGGAACCCGATGACCGGCGACCTCGCAAATTGCCGGCCAAAGAGGCGGTTGCGGATTTTTTCGCCATTTCGGACGCACCGCCAGGAAGCCGCGAGTGGTACCTAAATACGCGTTTTGCGGGCGGCATCACCTCGCGCCGCAAAAGTCGGTTTCGGCCGCGCGATGAGGGGGTAAATGGCAAAAAATCGTGCAAAAAAAGAGTGATATTTTCCAGCGTCGGCAGCTGGACCGGAACGACTCGGATCGCGAACCCATAAATGCAAAAGAGGCGCGAGCGTCCATTTCGAATCGAACGCGTGCAGTTTCGAGTCGCTGCCCTTATAAACGGCGACACTGTGGTCGCAGCGATGGTACCAAAATGTGCGGCTCGGCGGCCCACGCGCCGGTCAACTTGGAATTTCAAAAACGCTACATCCTGGTGCTCCCAAATCGACATTCAAGTTTTCCGCTGTGCAGATTAACAGTTATAAGTGGAGGTCGCGATAATTGGTCCAATTATGGGTGCGGAAAGCCAAAACACCATTCTACAATATACTGAAAAATCCAGAACATTTGCCGGGGGGTCTGTAAAATATGGATGTTTTATGCCCGTGCTCTTGGATTTGCTCTTGCACCAGGTGAACGGGACAGCGCAGGACGGCAAGCGAGGGCTGTAAAAACGTGGCACGACGGCAGCTAAAGCGAATGCCTCGAAGGTAAAAAAATCGTTATTTTAGGTTTCGTTCTGGTACGTCAGAACCTGGGGGAGTTGGATCGCGAAAATTGCACCGCTCGACGGGGATCTCGGTTCTATACCAGAAAAATGTACAATCCGTTTCCGCAAAAACTTCGAATTTCGGTGGAGGGGGGTTGACCCTCTGGAGGGAGCGGCAGGACGGAGGATAAAACCTGGGGATGCGCTGCGTGCGGATGGACATTCACAGTTAAAGCATCGAAGATGAGCGGCTAAAGCAGCGAAGATGTGGCGCCACCGGCGGCATAAAAAAGCCGAGTTTGGCCTTTTCAGAAACCCACGTGGTGCCGTCCCCATGAATTGATTGACGTTTGCAATTCCATCGTGAACTGGCGATTCAGGCCGAACGTTTCCCCACACGGATCCCAAAAGTTTGCAGAAAAAATAAAACTTTACGGAAAATGATATTCACGAAAGAATTCCGGTAGAAAACTTCGAGACGCGTCTTTCGACACCACTCTCGTCTCTGCGCGACTTTTGTCGGCGACGTTATTCACATTTTTGTGTCACTTTTTTGGGTCATCCGACTCAAACGCCGCCAGCGGCGGCGGTGCATCAGATTCTTGTAGCCAAAGAATAGACGAACGACCCCACGCACGGCGATTTTCGAAAATTTTTGGACGCCTAAATGAGGCTTCGGAAATGAGGATCCGTAACCTCATTTCCGAAACCTCATTTAGGCGTCCAAAAATGACGATGATTTTTTTGCAAGAAAATGTCAGTTTTTCGCATGTCCCAAAAATTTTAAGCAAAACGGTCGAAAAGTGAGGTGACAGTCGGATGGACGGCGACGTTCCGGACACACCGGCACCGGAACCACGTCCGTGACAAAAACTGTCCGAGTTGTGTATGAAAAAGTGAAAAACCTGGAGACCCCGGAGACGGCAGGTCGGTGAAATTATTTGTAAAAATGCCAAATTATTTTGCAAATCGGTTGTGGGAGATTTAAAATCGTTGCGTAATATAGAAAAAATCATTTTTTTAATCGCGATTTCTCTCTCCCTTTAAGTTCAGTGACGGCTCGTGACTCGTTTAGTAATCCAGCCCAAAACTAGATGGCGCTGGTAAAAAAAGAAATCCCGGGCTACATCACCCGGGTCGGCGCTGTATAAATTCAGGGTCACATCTCCCGGAATGGCGGCGAAAGGGTTAAGCTGTTTAAATTTGTTTTCTTTATTTTTACTGCAAAGTGCCAATAACTATCTGAGGGCCAATTACTACACACTTTACCCTAGAAAATACAAGAATACAACATATTTTGCTTTCGAGGAGAGAAAATTTGGACCCTGATGGTGGGCTTAATTTATCTAGTTTGACGTTACAGATATCGAGCCTGATCTTAAGAACATTTAGAATTCAATAAGGATATTCATGGTAGAAAATTTATTTATAAATGCGAATATTTCTGGGAAAACATTCGTATGTATGGATATTCCATGGGAAATATTACGAATAAGGAAATTGGAGAACTCCAATAATAATAAAATATCGAAATTTGCAGTAAATTTGATATTAAATTTGCGCCCAAAACAAAAGTACGATTTTAAAAGTGCGAGTGTTTTTACGATGATAATAAACTGTGGGATCATTGGTGCGGCAAATCAACTTTTACCCGTGCGTTACACCTGTCTGTTGCCATGAAACCGTTCAGTATTGCCGCTACAACAGGCGTGAGTCGGCGAAGGTGTTATTTAAGAAAATGCAGGCGGGATGCTGCGACAGTATCCGTGCAGAGTTCTGAGAGTGGTGTGGTCGGTGCTATTTGGATAACGATAGTTTGTTTCCGGAAACATGGAACGCAAAATTTTCGTGCCAGATAACGTGAGTTTACAACAATTTACAAACGGTTTTTTATCTGTTTTATAGATGTTTGTTACTTTTCATTTATGAAATTGACTGTGCAATAAAATATATTTTATCGCAGAATTTTGAATAAAAATTAAATAAATTATTTATTTGTAATGCCATTCACAAACACCTTTTTATATAAAAATATTTGACAATATTCTTAACTTAACTTAAACTGAATTGAATTATTAATTTACATTATTTGTATTTATTCTGAAGATGCCACTGTGTTGGTGAAACTATAGTCAAATAAACAATCACATGATTTCAACATGAAAATCAGTTTTATTCAAATAATTTTACATTATTTGTATTAATAAATTCATAATTTAAAATCAAGAAAATAAAAGTGTAATTTGGTTGAAAATTTAATTTACGTTAAAAGTGTAAGTGCTTGAACAATATTAAAAATCTTTTAAAAATTTACAGTAAACGTATTATACTCAATTAGATATTTTGCAAAAGAATATAGAATATCGTTTGTTTATTTATTGGCAATGAGAAATTAAAAAAGCTTTTTAATTAGTAATTGCTTTAACTAGTTAATAAATTTATATTTATTTGCCTGACTATCTTCGAAACTGGTC
This sequence comes from Phosphuga atrata, assembly GCA_944588485.1. Taxonomy (NCBI): domain Eukaryota; kingdom Metazoa; phylum Arthropoda; class Insecta; order Coleoptera; family Silphidae; genus Phosphuga; species Phosphuga atrata. The sequence continues at coordinate 72,995,376 of OX155897.1, read as the reverse complement.
AGGTAAATAAATAAAAACTTATAAAAGCCTTTTTATTTTCCAATTACTAATAACTAAACAAACGATGAATAATAGGGATGATAAAAGCCAACATTTAATATAGAATATGTTTTTTAAAATCAAACATTTCATCATTTTATTTTATCCATTTCAGTTGAATTTCATAAAGTTTGATAGACAAACATGAAGTAATTTTGTTTATGTAAATGTAAAACACAAATTTCCTTTTTCCAAACAAGCAGTATTGAACTTATTTACATCTAAAAATGTTCCTAATTTATAATCTTTGAAGAAAAGATACAACTGCTACTATTTAATATTATCAAAATCTTCAAACTCAATAAGATATAAATAATAAAAATATTCCTGCTCGATTTATTAAATATTCTTGGGTTTTCTGTTATATTATTATTCAATTAAATTTCACAATTTTTATGAAATCAAACATCAAACGAAAGTTGTGAAGCAATTCAATTTATTCATATATCTATCCGTGTTTTTGAAATTTAGAAAATAAATTCGGAAATATATTCCATATAATATATTCAATTTATATAAAAATTACAATACATATATCTAAATTTATTACAGATGAAATGCAGCCTGAATATATAAATATATTCAACCTGTCCGTAGCTCTATAAATTTAAGTCTTATTAAGACTACCAAACAAATCCCATGTTGAAACAACTAATTCCTGGCTAATACCACGCAGGATATTGAATTATACAACATATATTTGTATGTTATTACTAGTCCCATTACACTTTCGAGTCATTAACAAGTCGCAGATAAATAAAATTGTTTTTAAGATCATTTCTTTCTACTTAGATTAAGTAAATAGCCATCTGCAGACGCATTTCAAGATTTTTCTTTCATTCGATCAATTTTTCTATGTAAATATTAATACATATTATTTGCCAATTGAAAATTGGCAAATAATGCAGCTCTGAAATCACCTTACTGCAGCCGGTCCCAAGCCCGGATAAAAGAGGAGGGTTGAGCGGAGGGTTAACTACCCACCCTCGGAAAAAAGAAACTAGTTATGAAAACTGCAACTTTGCCTCGGAACCGGACAGACAAACACAAAAAACGACAAATGCAATGTAAAAGGACCATGAATATTGGAACTTGGAATGTCCAGAGTTGATACAGACCTGGAGCTGCTATAAATGCTGTGGAACAACTGGAAAACATAGGAATGGATATAACAGCCGTCCAAGAAATAAGATGGCCAGACGATGGAAATATAAAAATAAGTAAATCCACCATCTTCTTCAGCGGTAACAAAAACGGAAGACATGAATTTGGAACGGGCTTTGTGATTAGAGACAACCTAGTACAGAATATACTAAATTTTAAACCTATAAATGAAAGGATATGCTACATACGAATGAAGGGAGAGCGATACAACATTTCGATTATCTCAGCGCATGCACCAACGGAAGAGAAGGATGAAGATATTAAGGATGACTTCTACGATGCCCTAGAAAGAGAGATAGATACGATGCCCAAACAGGATATGCGCATACTCTGCGGGGACTTTAATGCTAAAATAGGCAAAGAGCCCAGCCTATACCCCACAATAGGTAAACACAGCCTACACAATATATCCAACGACAATGGCTTAAGACTCACAGAAACTGCAGCAGCTAATAATATGCTAATAATGTCAACCATGTTTCCGCATAAAGACATCCATAAGCAAACCTGGGTCTCAAACGACCATATTACACGCAACCAAATTGACATTGACATCATTGTAGATGCCCGTCATGGCAACAATATTATAGACGTAAGAAGCCTGAGAGGAATAGACGGAGACACAGATCATTACTTAGTCAGAGCAAAAGTCAAGTCCAGAATATCTAGACACAAATACAATAAAACAACAATAAACCCACAATGGAACATGGACGAAATACACAATGCAGAGAAACAACAAAACTATAGAGAACAACTTGAACAAACCTTGAACTCTGAAAGAGAAGACAATGATATAGAACAGCTATGGGAAGCGACTGCCGAAATAATAACCAAGACAGCTGACAAGATCTTTGGAAGGAGTAAGCAGAAGAGGGCAAAAACATGGTATGACGAGGAATGTCGGAAACAACTGGAAAAAAGACAAACAGTAAGAAAGACTTGGATACAACTGCAAACAGACCAAAGTAAAAAGGAATATGACGACTGTCGAAAAGAAACAAGAAAAATAATACGCACAAAGAAAAGAAACTACGAACAACAAAAATATGAAACTATGGAGAAAGATCGGCCCAAACCAGGCTCCAGAGAATTCTACAAAGCAATTTCCTCTGAGAAAAGAGGGCATAGAGCCAATTCCATTCACACACTGAGAGACAACCAAGGCCGTATGATAATCGACGGTAAAGAAATAACTGAAGAATGGAAAAAGTATTTTAGAGACCTTCTAAACATCATACAGGAAGAACAGCACAAAGAAGAGATCTATATCACAGCGGACATGCCCGTCAAAAATCCTTCTTTTGAAGAAACCCAAAAGGCCTTAAATAAGCTGAAAAATCACAAAGCGCCGGGTACGGACGAGATACCAGCAGAACTTCTGAAATATGGGGGAGACGCACTACATCGCCAAATCCACCAGCTAATAACGCACATATGGTTAGAAGAAAGGATACCAGCACGATGGAAGGAAAACATAATAGTGCCCATCCACAAAAAAGGGGACAAAACAAAATGCGCGAATTATAGAGGAATCTCACTCCTAAACACGGCATATAAAACCCTCTCAAACATCATTCTTAGTAGACTAATCCCTTATGCTGAAAATGTCCTAGGCGAATATCAAGCCGGGTTTAGGGCAAACAGATCAACAATAGATCAACTATTCACGCTGAGACAACTTCTAGAAAAGGGATGGGAGTATAACAAACCCATACACAATCTTTTCATAGACTTTCGACAGGCATATGATAGCGTAGAAAGAAGCCAAGTATGGAATGCCATGGCGGAGTTCTCAATACCAAAGAAACTCATTCGGATGACCAAAGTCTGTATGGAGGGTGGAATATCTAAAGTACGTGTAAATAATAAACTGTCTGGCAGCTTTGAAATCAACAGTGGACTTAAACAGGGTGATGCGTTATCTCCACTACTATTCAACCTTGTATTAGAGAAAGCCATGAGGTCGGCCGAAATAAAAACAGAATTGCTATCGGGTCAAGGTCCCAAAGTGTTACTCGCATATGCAGATGACATAGATCTCGTTGGAGACTCCATTCTATCCACGAAAGACATTTTCAACAAGGTGGAAGGAGCAACAAGTGAAGTAGGGCTGAAGATTAATGAAGAGAAAACGAAATATATGTGTATAAATAGAACGACACGAAGAGACCGAATAGGACAAAATATGACGATCAACACCTTTAATTTCGAAAGAGTACAACGTTTTAAGTATCTGGGGGTCGTAATCACAGCGGACAACGATGTTACCGAAGAAATAAAAGACAGAATCCAATCTGCAAACCGCTGTCTATTTGCACTGAATAAGCTCATAAAATCAAAAAATCTCACAAGAAGTTCAAAGATCAAAATCTATAAATCCATCGTCAGACCTGTAATAACATACGGATGCGAAACGTGGACCATGACCAAAGCAAACGAAGAAAAGCTCAGACGCTTTGAACGAAAAATACTAAGAAAAATTTTCGGACCTCACCATGACATCACCACAAACCAGTATAAGATCAGAACCAATATCGAATTAAAAGCACTCTACAACGACACCGATATTGTCCAAGAAATTAAATCACAGCGACTAAGATGGGCAGGCCACGTGCACAGACTGCATAACGAAAGACTTGTAAAACTGGTATGGGAGGAGATTCCCACAGGCAAGAGACCGCTCGGACGTCCCAGAATGCGATGGAGAGATAACATCCAAGCAGATCTCCGGAAAATGAACATTCCATTTGACCCTAGGTTGATGGAAGACCGAACAAATTGGAAAAAAATTGTACAGTCAGCCAAGACCCACCCAGGGTTGTAGCGCTACGTGATAATGATGATGAAATATTAATACAGTCAAACTTCCATAACTCAAACTTTTGTAACTCCAATTTTTCTATAACTCGAATATTTTTAGAAATTCATACGTTTAGATAGCATTTTACATATAAATTAACTTCCATAACTCGAATTTTCCATAACTCAAATTTTTCCCTAATTTTCTCTATAACTCCAATTTTTTAACCGCCGCGTATTTTTCAAAATTTATGATATTGCCTACCATAAACCGTCGATAGTGTAATCCTCGGACAAATTACCAATTATTTTTTCATTCATATTTTATTTTATGATCACCAAAAACTCGAATAAAGTAAAACAAAGAATTTACCAGCGGGTGCGCTTTAGAAAGATTACGACGGGATATTAATCTCTCGAGAATCGGTAATCGAAAAAGAGACGATATAATCGAAGATCACCCACAAGGTGCTATATATTATGGCAAACAATTAAAAATCACTGACTTTTTCAAAAAATAATTATATATTAATTAAAATTATTTTTAATTAATTATAATTATAACATCATATTAATAATCTCTACATATTTCTTTTCTGTCTTTTGTTTATAAATATATGTATGTATGTATACAGCGAGGTTCCTACAGCCTTTGCCGCATCCCGCACTTCTTTTTCCACCTATCCTTATCTCTCCAGCCATCTTCTTCTATGGCTCTATCTTTAATGGTTTCCATAATACCATCTATCCATTTTAATGCTGGTCTGCCTCTTCTTCTTGGTATATATTGCTATTTTTGTCCATCTTTCTCCAAGTATAAATATATACATATGTATTTAATTTGAATAAATTGTGTATAGTGTATTTTATTCATTTTTTAGGGTTCCGAACCGAAAACGGAACCCTTATAGTATCACTTTGTTGTCCGTCTATCTATCTGTCAAGACCATTTTTCTCAGGAACGCGTAGAGGACAAGTTGAAATTCGTATCAAATACTCGGGTCTGCGGTCTCTTTCAGCTGCGAAAAAATCAAACTTGTAAGTCAACGCGATCAAAAGATATGACCGTTTATGTCACATATTTTGTGATTTCACAAGGGAATCAAAACCTATAGGGTACTTCCCGTTGACCTAGAATCATGAAATTTGGCAAGAAGCGGTGTCTTAGAGCACATGTAAAGGGAAAAATCTGAAAATCGTAAATATGTAGTTTAATTACAAGAAAAATGCGAATTTAGAAATAAAATTTAGAAATAAATAAAAAATTTAGAAATTTATGAAAATACACTAATGTTGTCGTAGTGGTATTGTCAGGCTCCAGAAGCTTATGGGTTGCATACAGTTAGGTCCTCCTCGGTTAGGTCCGAAGGTTAAAAAGTATGAGTTGGCACCAAGCTGTTTATTCTGAATTTTCTTTGTTTATATTCGTTATGCATTTCATCACGTACGCTCTATATACATCATATATACAGGGTATATATTATGTCTAAATTTGGCTTGTTTATAACCGACATGCGACATACTCAAGTCCCGTAACATCCTGTATATATTATATTTCGTCTAATTTTTCTTTATATTATACATATACTTAAATCACGTACGCCCTATATTTTTTGGTAGTCAATTGCCCAAAAGCAGTCAATTGAATGTTAAGAAGTTCGAAATAGATCTAGAAATAATTAATATATTAGTTTATATTAGATCTAGAAATAGTTAATATATTAGTTTATATTAGATCTAGAAATAGTTAGATCTTAATATAAGTTAGTGAATAAGTGTAATACTAAAATAAAGTTTTCCTTTTATAAGTTTAAAAATATTCACGTTATTAAAAAAAATACCCTGTATAACTTTATACAGGGTATATAGGTACACAGGCAAAATTGAGCAGTAAAAACAAATAGTAAAGTTCCAGAACCCCTAAACACTCATAGTGAATGGGGGATGTATGGTAATAAAATATAGGGTAGAATTCCATCGTACGACAGCGACATCTTGAGGTTATGCTTGCAGCGGTACTAAGATGGTCGTGATTTCAGGAGGACCACTTGTCAAGTTAACTGAATGTGCTTGCTACGTCCTCCACAAAAAAAAGATACCTTACTTACAAGTTTGTACGGAACCCTCGGTGCGCGAGTCACAACTCGCGCTTGGCCGGTTTTTTTTGTTATATATTTTTATAACTCCAATTTTCTATAACTCCATTTTTTTTCATGAACTATGGCAATTCGACTTAGGGAAGTTCGACTGTATTTCTTTTTTACAAAATTATATGAAATAAAATAAAATGATAACAAGATTTACTTAATATCAGTACAATTTCACATGAAGTTTTAACATGAAGTATTTTGGTTTATGCAATAGTACACAAAAATGTTCATTAAAAAAAAAGACTAAAAAATATAATTGTTTAACAAAAAAACAAAAATGGGTATAATTAAGAATATGGTAAGCTCCGAAAATTGGTTTTCTCGTTTTCCTACCTGATTTAATTGATGCAGATAGTCTTCCACAGTGCTTTAGTAAGCGCGGAAAAGTAGAATGAAGCTTCTAAGTCGTCCGGTTCAAGAAATATTTAGATTTTTGTAATAAAAAAAATGACATTTTCAGCATAACAACTGATGTGTATTACTGGTCACACTACTAAGAATGTGCATACAACTGGGTCAGCGGTGCCAAATTTAATTTTGACAAAAATTATAAATTATTTGAATTTTTCTGCATTACATGTAATTAAATGTAAATAAAACATTAAATGTAAACAATGAATTTCCTATTTCCGAAAAAGCAGTATTAAACTTATTTACATCTGAAAATATTCCTGTTCGATTTATTAAATATTCTTGGGTTTTCTGTTTTATTATTATTCAATTAAATTTCACAATTTTTATAAAATCGAAAATCAAATGAAAGTTGTGAAGCAATTCAATTTATGCATATATCTATCCGTGTTTTTGAAATTTAGAAAATCATTTCGGAAATATATTCTATAAATTTTCAATTTATATAAAAATTACAATACATATACCTAATTTAATTAAAGATGAAATGCAGCCTGAGTATATAAATATATTCAACTTGTTCGTAGCTCTATAATATTAAGTCTTATTAAGACTACCAAACAAATCCCATGTTGAAACAACTACTTCCTGGTTAATACCACGCAGGATATTGGATTATACAACATATATTTGTATGTTATAACTAGGCCCAGTACACTTTCGACTCATTAACAAATGGCAGATAAATAACATTGTATTTAAAATCATTTCTTTCTACTTAGATTAAGTGGGTAGCCTGCAGACGCGTTTCGAGATTTTTCTCTCAATTCACTCAATTTTTCTGTGTAAATACAGTCAAACTTCCATAAGTCGAAGTGCCATAGTCCACGAAAAAATTGGAGTTATAGAAAATTCGAGTTAGAGAAATACATAACTACAAAGCTACATATATACTTCACTTTACAACATTTATTCAAAGTAAATGTGTAAATATATATGTATCAATTTATAAACAAAAAATGAATATACATTATTAATATAATGTTATATAATTATAATTATTTAAAAATAATTATAATTAATATATTATTTTTTGAAAAAGTCAGTAATATTTATTTGTTTTCCATTAAAAAGTTCTCTATCTACAAAGTTCTCCAAAGTAGATAATGCGCGGTACACTTCGTCTGGAAGATTGTTTTTAGAACACAGATATTCACTACACTTATTTAAATAATTACGCATTTCTTTGTTCGTGGGTAGAATTGGCACTGTTTCGTTGCTTATCTAGCACTTCTTCATCTTCGCGTTTTGTAATCTTGTTACCCATATCTTCATCTACAGATAAATAATCATTAATAGACACTGTATTATCCACGTTATGTTGATTATATTTGTCATACGCGGACTTCAATTCTGACAGAAGAGTATATCATCTTCTTTACTCCAGTTTGTTTCGCTTTGTTTTTTAAAGCCAGCCTTTCCGAAACAATATTTTATGGTTGCTTGCTGAACATCAATGTCCTACGCTTTTGTCTTCAAACAGAAACAGTGTATCCCAGACTCTCAGCAAAATAAAGAGCCATTTCTCTAATAAGTGGTCCAGGCATAGGCACATTTTTATCCCGCACAATTTTAAACCATCCCAAAGTAGCTTTGCCATTGTCTTCGTTGGTACACTTTTTCAAACGTTTGCGATCATAAGTTGCACCATTTTCGGCTTTGTTCAAAATTTCTTCGCGGTTTCTTATAATTGAAGAAAGTGTACTTGGAGGAATCGCAAAGTCTTCATCAATCACTCTTTTCTTTTTAATACCTTTGTCAACTTCACTTATCAAGCTCACTTTGTCAGATAACGACATCGTATTGAGTTTTCTTCTCTCGCCACTAATATTTGCAATTGTAACTGTAGAGGTAAGAAGAAATAATGAGTTTAAACTCTAAAATTTCATTAATATATAGCACCTTTACTATAATAAACAAGATACGATTTATGATAAGCAATATCCGGCACCATAAATTTTGGAAAGTACGCAACGGTTAAAAAATTGGAGTTATAGAGATTATTTTCTATGTAAAATTTTACCATTGAACAACTTTTTACTACGAGTTATGGAAAAATTCGAGTTAAGGAAAATTCGAGTTATGGAAGCTAATTTATATGTAAAATATATAAAAATATAACAGAATTTTGAAAGGAAAATCGGAAAAGTTGCAAATTTTCCTGTTCAAAATACTGCTAGGGGCTAGTTTTTTTCGAAGGCAATTTATTTATAGGTTTAAACAGATACTAAACCGGTTTAAACAACCATCTTCGTGAATTGTACCTCTTTGACCTTGTTTATTACCGCTTCACACCTGTTTAAACCAGTTTAGTATCTGTTTAAACCTGTTTATTAGCTTTTAATACCTGTTCACACCTCCGCATATATGTTTATTAGCTGTTAATACCAGTTCAAAACCTGTTCATAAACTGATAGACCTCACACCCTCTTTAGCGTGGGGCAACATAGACCTCACACGTGAGGCTAGATATACCTTACAAGAATTTTCCTAAATCACTGTTAAAGTCACACTTTTCCAAAAGATTACATATAAATTGAGACACAAGGTCAACTGTAGTTATTTATTCGTTAATTAACTAATAAGCATCGAGATAATTAGTTTGGCAATTTCCGCCGCGGCGGATGACGTCATCTACTGAGAAGGTGGCAGCCGGGCGGTATCTCTCTTAGGGTGCATGCTAGAGCCGTTCTGACACCAGTTTTGATATTTCTCATCAATTCCCCAATTTTGGTCGCAACTACCCCTACTTGATTTTCCAGTTGAGACCCAATGAGGTCTCTCCGGCCCACCAACCTCCCAGACCGAATGAAAAATAAAAAAATGTAAATTTAGACGCCTATGTAAATCCTTATGGGATTTTGGCCCAGAACTGTGCTAGTCTATCTACTAATAAGATTTGCAAAACAATTTTGATAATAGACCTTTTCACGGTTAGTTAATCGCATGCGCATCCGCCAAGTTTGAAAGGCGGGAATTTGAAAGTTTCTGGTAAATATTAAGGTTATACGTCAAAAAGTTCGGGCAATTTTTGACGTATAACATGGCGGAAATTGACACGTGCACAAAAAATTTCCACTATGAGAAGGTCTATTAATTCATGCTAATTTCACGGATTACGTAGCAAATAATTTAGCAAAAGAATGTATAGGGTAAAATTTCGAATTTCTACCAAAAATTACAATAGATATAGCTAAATTTCTATTATTGGCAACATTATAATATACTCGAAATAAAAAAATTACAAAAATTCTAAAAATATAATTTTATTAAAAAATGAAATATCCAGGTTAGATATTTCAAAAATATGTTCAAAACTTACACAGACTCTGCAAACTAGTTTAACCTGTATGAACTAGAATTACTCAAAACATGTTAAGCTTAATTTATTATTAAATTTTTCTTTGTATTAACAGCGTGTAATAAAAATAACTGTGTAACAATTACCAAATATTTACAAAATTTGGAAGGTAAGTAGGTAATTAACGTGTAGGTAGGTAATAAACATACAAGTAAATAGCGCAAATTAGAAAATTCTAAATCAAAAAAAATAACGAAATAATTTGAAATCTTTTCAATGGAAAATATTTTGGTCTTATTGATTTTGGGCTGAAAAGCGTGGTGTAATAATTACTGGCGATGCTAAAAAAATCGATTCTTTTCGTAACCCATTAGACGTAACATGGCGCAACAGTCAACAGCAAGACTAAACTAAATGATTATATCACTTTTTTTCGCAATTTTCACAAAATTTTTTTTCACACTACTACACAAAAATTACAAAACGAAATAGCAAAACAAACAACAAAACAGAAAGATGTTAAAGACAAGATGTAATAGAAATTTAGATTAGAATGAATTTTTAAACTTAAAAGAAACGGAACACATCCTGAATGTATAAATATGTTCAGCCTTTCCGGAGCTCTAAAACAATTAATTAACTCCATAACAATTGTTATAGAGCTCCGGAAAGGCTGAATATATTTATATATTCAGGCTGTGTTGTAGGTCATTCTGTCCATCTATCTTTCCTCTTTTAAGGCTCCTTCAAACCGACGCGGAGCGTATGCATCGCGAAATTTCCGCGACGAAGAAATTGCTAGCGGCGCGGCAGCGAAATGGCAGTGTACACATCAAACGCGATTTTTACGTGTATATAGTAGTCATGATGTCCTCAGTGCAATAAGCTATGCTATTTTATGCAATAATAGCATAAGATGAAATATGTTATTTTGTATGTATTTTGAATTTCTAAAACACATAAAACTCAATTCAGAATTAATCATGGATTCATAAAATCAATGTGATTAAAGAGATCACCATTTCAAACCCAGCGCCAGCGAAACTGACCGCGCATGCACCGTCCTTATCGTGCAACGCTGCACTACCGCGACTATGACGGAAATCGCGCTTTTTGATCTGAACATGTACATAAGCCGCCGTGTCAGTCGTTCCGCCGCGATATCGCACCGGTTGCGGCAGCGAAACTTCCGCTCCGGTCTGTGAGCACCTTTAATCGACATTGCGTTTATTCCAATTCTTCCGTCCGTCTGTCTGCAATCATAAACTTAGTCCAAACACTCCAAAAAGAAGTCGCGATTTTCAACTCCAAACTTAACCCTTAACCACCTGCCATACGTCTCAGGTGAGAAATTTACTGCTACTTTGGGTCTGAGAGACGTAAGTCAGGTGGTTAGGTGTTAACTCCGCGTAGAATCTGAACTAGGCTAGATAATTCAACGAAACTAGTTTTGTTCTGTTAATCCATCCTTCCTCGCTTAATCCACGTTAGATTTTGTTCGAAATATCTGTCCGTTGGTCTGTAGCCTAAATTCAAATAAAACTATTCCGAAATAGTCGCGATTTTGAACCCCGAACTAGATTCGCAATAAAATTGGAACTAGACTAAACGAAACCAACCAAACTAGTTTCATTCTATTCGCCTATCTTTCCTCCCTTAATCGACATTAAGTCTAGTCTAATTCTTCCGTCTATTCTTATCCGTCTATCTGCAATCACAAATTTAGTCCAATTACTCCAGAAAAAAGGTATTTTGGACCCCAAACTTAATACTCAATAAAATCGGAACTAGACTAACTAAACCAACCAAACTAGTTTCATTCTGTTCGCCTATCTTTCCTCCCTTAATCGACATTAAGTCTAGTCTAATTCATCTGTCCGTCAGTCTGTAACCACAAATTTAGTCCAACTACTCCAGAAAAAAAAAACCGCTATTTTCAACCCATAACTTAACTCTGCATAGCATCTGAACCAGACTAGATAATCCAACGAAACTAGCCTTGTACTGTGAATCCATTCTTCCTCGCTTAATCCACGTTAGATTTTGCTCAAAATATCTGTCCGTTTGTCTGTAGCCTTAAATATTCAAAAATAGTCTAAAAACGAGTAGTGATTTTGAACCCCAAACTAGATTCGCAATAAAATCGGAACTAGACTAACTAAACCAACCAAACTAGTTTCATTCTGTTCGAATTGTTGCAGGTCGTTTTAAGTTTGTATGATTATTTATAACATAGGATGGTTTCACCAATTCTAGAATGAATTTGTTTTAACTTTATCGAACTTATTTTATCTTGTCTTGGATAAACTCGCGCAGAACCGAATAAAAACGCTTTGGAAGTTTCGATGACAATCGAAAAATTGTCTAAATTAAACGCTTTTCTCAATTTTGCATTATAAAGTCTTAAAAATTTCATTTCACTAGTGAAATAAAAGTATCCATGGCAACATATCAGAATCGTGGCACTTACGGACTCATAACACAAAATGTTAACTTCGATTATTTTTTGCTGTTCTTTCCTTTTTGATCGCCAATCACAAAACTTTTTTTCTATTAATCTATTGATTTCGACTCGTAACACTAAATGTTCACTTCGCTTATTCTTTTGCTGGTCTTGCCTTTTTTGCTCGAAAATCACAAAACTCATTATACATTATTTTCTATAAATCTATTGATTCCTGCGCAGTTGCGTCACCCTCAATAATTCTTCGGTATCTAAATTTTAAATTAAATTTTATTAAAATATATTTCCTGTCTAACCTTTGGAACCAAAAAGTCAAATAACATGCAACGAAAAGAAAACTGGACAAGGAGCCTATTAAAAATTATGAAGTACAAATGAATTCATAATATAATTATTAGAGACAAAAAACCTAACCTAACACAAGGGGGCGCTGTCAACTCGTCATCACCGATTTGGCTCAAATTTACAGTATATGTAGGGCTTGACTATAAATGAAAGTGACGCAAGCGGGTGGGCCAGATGGCTAAGCGTTAAAAAAAATATCTCATAACCGCCAACTCATAAGCCCGCTATGTTAGCATAAATTTCAATGGCCGGTCACCGCAGCGGTAAGAGTTTGGGTTCATAGTACGAGGAAAGCTGGTTCGATTCTCCGTGGGGACGCTTTTTTTTATTTACAATATTTAAAAAGACTTTCTTTTATTATTATTATTATTGTTTAACTTTTTAATTGTAATTATTAATTTGTCAATTTAATTGCTTTATTAGTAAAAAAAGCGTCCCCACGGGGAATCGAACCAGCGATCCTCGTAGTATGAACCCGAGCTGACCGGCCATTTAAATTTATGCTAACATGGCGGGCTTGTGAGTTGGCGGTTATGAGTTATTTTTTTAACGCTTGGCCATCTGGCCCTCCCGCTTGCGTCACTTTCATTTATAGTCAAGCCCTACATATACTGTAAATTTGGGACAAATCGGTGATGACGAGTTGACAGGGCCCCTTGTAAGTAGTAAATCATAATTATAGTAGACACTATTCTTGATAGATCAATAAATATAATAAGGTTAGAACTATAGCTTATTGTTAGAGCTATAACTAGACTATCCTTGCATTTTAATATGTTTACATCAAGTCGTTTAATGGTTCAGTCAACGGTTAAATTCGATAAATTCAACGAAAAAATAAAGGAAATTATTTTCTATTTCACTGTTCGGAAAATAATTTCGTTTCTTTTTTCGTTGAATTTAACCGTTGACTGAACCATCAAACGACTTGGTATCGTATCAAAGCTGAATATTTGAGTTTAATATTTATATAAAATTTTATATGAAAATTAGATAAATCTAATAACATTTTCTATTGTTACCGGTTTCCTTATTGCTTCAAAAAAGAAATTAAAAGCAATTTTATATGAAAACGATAAGGAAGATTCAATAAAATTCTATCCACACAAACGACAAAAAAAAAATAGTTATACTACAAACGTTTAACAACATCAGACGAGTAAAAGGTATTGCAAGGCTGCGTGCAAACAACCGCCGCAGCAAACCACAAATGCGCTGAGAATTACCCGATTGTATCATTCACAAAATTAAAATTACGCAGCGTGTATCGCTAATTAGCATTGGCAATTAGTATAGTAAGACCGATTGCATAAGCGAGCACGTGCTGTCGCTTCGAGTTGTTGCTCCCCTTTTCGTAAACGAAATTTGCATGCCGGCCCACGCCTATGAATTAATCAACACGGATCTAGGATAAATACATTTTAATTGGAAAAATTTTCATTGTTTTTCATTTGGGAAACACAACGTGTAATTAAAAATGCATCAATGAGTCCATTAATAAGTTTTCAAATATTCAATTTGCTTTCCGTAAACGACGAGAATTATTACTGATTTTATTTGTTAATAATTTATTTAAACGTTTATAAATGATTATGGGTCCGGTCTGACTAGTCTCGCAAGTCTGTTATACTATTACAATCCTTTCCTGTTTTCTAAATGTAACATTTCTATTTCTATATTTGTTTGTCTGTCTAGTCTTGTTTGTCTAGTTGGTAACCTGTAGACCATTGGGTCCTTATGGTCCCGTGTTTGGGGTCCTTATGGTCCCATTGTTTGTTTTAATGCCATGTGATTTTATTCCATGTGTTATATTGCCATGTAGAGTAATTCTGCCAAGAGAACCTCTCCAATATTGCCGTTCGGAACCGGCGATAATTCGTTCCACAAGTATGCTCGAGAGGTGGCCTACACTCTCGTAAGAGAGTAAGGAACGCTTAAGTAAGTAATATTGCCATGGGACAAGCAATGTGTAGTTTCAATACGATTATAAAAAGCAAAAGTTGAATGTGAGAGATAAATCTGAAAAGGAAGAAATTGCTTTACTGTCGCGACACAAAAATCCGACAATACAGAACAGTAATCGAACCACTGCAAGTAAAACACTAGCGCTTAATCTGAAAGGACAATTAGAAGAACTGAAGAAAGAAGAAAGGAAAATCATTCGAAAAATATTAGGCCCGGTAAAGGATATATATGTATCTGTTTCGTCAGTCTTGTTGCACATACAAAGATTACCAATCTTTGTATGTGTCCATAGTTTTCACATACAAAGACTACCAATTTTGGTATGTGTCCATAGTTTGCTCATACAAATACTATCAATCTTTTTTGTATGTGTCCATAGAATTTTGGCCTTATTTTTCTTATGTCTATTTCAATGTTTGAGTGCTTTTCTTCTCGTGTGTAAAAACAACAAAAATTACACACTACAAAACAGTAACCGAACCACTGCAAGTAAAACACTAGCGCTTAATCTGAAAGGACAATTAGAAGAACTGTTTCGTCAGTCTAGTTGCACATACAAATACTACCAATCTTTATATGTGTCCATAGAATTTTGGCCTTATTTCCCTTATGTCTATTTCAATGTTTGAGTGTTTATCTCCTCGTGTGTAATCAAACATTGAAAGAGACATAAGGAAAAGAAGGGCAAAATTCCATGGACACATACAAAGATTGGTAGTATTTGTATGTGCAAACTATGGACACATACAAAAATTGGTAGTCTTTGTATGTGCAAACAATGGACACATAGAAAGATTGGTAGTCTTTGTATGTGCAAACTATCTACACATACAAAGATTGGTTGTCTTTGCATGTGCAAACTATGGACACGTACAAAAATTGGTAGTCTTCGTATGTGCAAACTATGGACACATACAAAAATTGGTAGTCTTTGTATGTGCAAACAATGGACACATACAAAGATTGGTAGTCTTTGTATGTGCAAACTATCTACACGTACAAAGATTGGTTGTCTTTGCATGTGCAAACTATGGACACGTACAAAAATTGGTAGTCTTCGTATGTGCAAACTATGGACACATACAAAGATTGAGTCTTTGTATGTGCAAACTATGGACACATACAAAAATTGGTAGTCTTTGTATGTGCAAACTATAGACACATACAAAGATTGATAGTCTTTGTATGTGCAAACTATGGACACATACAAAGATTGGTAGTCTTTGTATGTGCAAACTATGGACACATACAAAGATTGGTAGTCTTTGTATGTGCAAACTATGGACACATACAAAGATTGGTAGTCTTTGTATGTGCATACTATGGACACATACAAAAATTGGCAGTCTTTGTATGTGCAAACTATGGACACATACAAAGATTGGTAGTCTTTGTATGTGCAAACTATGGACACATACAAAGATTGGTAGTCTTTGTATGTGCATACTATGGACACATACAAAAATTGGTAGTCTTTGTATGTGCAACAGGACCGACCAAACAGATACATGATATAACAACAACCCTAAAAAGCACAACCAACTGGGCAATACAAACAAAAAAAGACCTCCGAGCAAAAAGCGAACTTAAAACAAGAAGACATCTTCCAGAGACACATTCCTATACTAATGGACAGTTCACAGATAGATTTGTAGGCGCGACAGTTTGATAATTATTTAAATTTACATAGTTTCAATAGGTGATAGTGGACAGAATAAATATTATTTTGTATTGACTTAGGAATCACTTTTAAGTTAATAACTATTAAGTTAATCACTAATAATCCAATCTATAATTAGCTAATTGTCTATAGATAGAAGTAAATTTGTTGGAATACAAAACGCGTATTTGTCTATTTATAAAAACTCTAATTTGGTAATTAATCACTTTCCTAATTTGTTGATAAACAAGGAATTTATTAACAGGAAATTAATTCAACAATAATCGGCATTTAAACGTATGCAATTAACTGAATGCCTTCCTCTAGTGGGCTCGGTAGAAAAATATGAATGCACAAATTTTTGCGGACGAAAAAAATTCGCCTCATGGCCAAATATGGCAATGTTATGCTAATTAGCGAGAAATAAATCGAAATGTTGAGTAAAAAAAAAGAATTACAACTCACGTGTTAAATGGCGTTAATTAGTGAATTTTGTCATAGCCTGAGAAAGAACGGACAATTGAGACTTTTGCGAAAAAGGTTATTTCAATTAAAGTTTTGTTCAATAAGAAAAATGGAAAGAATTTTTTATAGTAAATGTTGTTTATGTTTAAAATACTTAAAAACAATCAATCTGGTCTACGCACTGAAATATAGTCTAATTATTTTACCTTGCATCTACAGCCTCCACAGTAATAAAATTAATATAATCTAAATCGTAAACCAATCATTGCAGCACTATCTACATATAGAAGGAGAAATATTTATTGAAACCATTTAAATGCTAACAAACGGCTATCGAACAAATTATCTCTATATTTTCCACAAATATCTTGAAAGACAGTTCGCACTGTTATTAAGTCTTTAAAAACTATAGAATACGTATCTCTCTAAGAGTGCTACAATCCTAAGTAGGATCTGGACCTCCTCCTACTGCCTACACTTGTGCTTGGTGTCTTGATCTTAGACGCAAGTGTGGGCTCCCTACACTTGCACTTACACCTGGCACTTACACCTACACTTAAAGTTTTTAACGTGATTGGCGAGCCACTATTAAGGTAGACTTCCTAGCAAAGCGGCTCTTGCGTCACTAACGCAGCGTCAAAGCCGTCGCGACATAGCGATAGTATTATACACTATGGAAATGTATGAGGCGCCATTCGAGCGCAGCGACATTGACGCGTTCAGCATCAGCGTCGCTGCGCTGGCGCCTCATATATTATCATAGTGCATACTACTAGCGCTAGGTCGCCGCGTCAGTATCGCTGCGTTAGTAACGCTTTGCTCGGAAGTCTACCTTTAGGGGAGGTTTCATGGCGGATTTTTACTGTGATGACTTTGCCAAAGCCATGCACTGGAGGACGGTAGCCTATTTATCCAATCCCAGGATTTGTACCCGGGACTTGTAATCTAATACCTTGATTACTAGACCACCACCGTCTCGTAGAAAACGTATAGCATTTTTAAATGTAATCGAATTTATTTATTTATTTAGGCGGTAAAACTTCCATGAATGAAGACGCTAAGCAAAGTTGACCCATTTTTTGTTCATTCTTTCTTGCCAGCGTTGTTTCATTATCTGGCTGAACTCTAGACTTCTTTGATCTGACCATTTGGGTCTGTATTGTTTCGGTTTGTCAGGCTCCGGTTCAACTGTCCATTCGTATATCTTGTTCCGAAATGTGTCTCTGTCTAAGATGCCTTCTTGTTTTATGTTCACTTTTTGGAGGTCTTTTTTTGTTTGTATTACCCAGTTGGTTGTGCTTTTTATGGTTGTTGTTATATCATGTATCTGTCTTGTCAGTCTTGTTGCACATACAAAGACTACCAATGTATGTATATGTCCATACTTTGCACAAACAAAGACCAATCTTTGTGTGTGTCCATAGTTTGAACATACAAAGACTACCAATCTTTTTTTTTTTAAGTTTGGTCCGATGTGGATGCCGGGTATTAACCCTTCGAACACTGCGGCCTACTTGTGGCCTATTGTATTTTGCACATACAGACTACCAATCTTTGTATGTGTCCATAGTTTGCACATACAGACTACCAATCCTTGTATGTGTCCATAGTTTGCACATACAAAGACTACCAATATTTGTATGTGTCCATCCTTTGCACATACAAAGACTACCAATATTTGTATGTGTCCATAGTTTGCACATACAAAGACTAAGTAAGTAAGTAATTACCTTTATTGGCATAAATAAAATACTTTACATATAGTAAGCAAAAAAAAGAAGTTGAAGTGAAACTAAAACTAAAACCACATTAAAAAGAAAAAATAATTTTTACCACCCTATAAACCTATACATCAACACCTGTACATCGGAAATAAACTCATAAACTAAAAAAAAAGAACTAAACCGCAACACTCAAAAAAACTAACCCGTAGCATTCGCTCTTTCCATCTTTTCACTCGACTCGAATAAAAACGACAGTCCCTTCTCGTTCTCGTCCATGCACTCACTCCAATCCTTTCCTCGCCTTCTCTCCTGTTCATTCCACTCCGCCATGGTGCATTCTTCCAACTAATGACTCCACATATCCTCCTTGAACCCACACACCAAACACCTTCTACTTTCCTCATTCATCCAATCTCTCCTGCCACGCTCTTCATTACCACACAGAAATCTCGCGAACACGGACTGGTCGTCCGACCCATTACTTGTTCTCAAATAACCAGGAGCATGGCCGTGCACTTGTATCTGACTGTAGCCTTGGTGATATTTGCTAGCCCCTATTTTGAATTGGCGCTCTTGGCAGTCCACTTCTAATAACCTCTCTCTTAGCATCCGTTTCCACTGAGTACCCGCACTTTTTCCCGTTTCCAAACCCTCGGATGACAAACAGCCTCTCTCATACAATTTCCTTTTATTCAGCCCCCAACCACTCTCTCCTATACCACTTAACACCTCTTTATTCACGACTCGAAAGATTTCCTTTATTCTTTCATCTCCTAACCCATCTCCTAAGAGGTCCGATGCTACTAGAGAAAAAACAATAAATTGATCGCTTGCAAAGTGTGAAATGACCCAAAATATAAGCTATTATAAAATACAAAGACTACCAATCTTTGTATGTGTCCATAGTTTGCACATACAAAGACTACCAATCTTGGTATGTGTCCATAGTTTGCACATACAAAGACTACCAATATTGGTATGTGTCCATAGTTTGCACATACAAAAACTACCAATCTTTATATGTCTCCATAGTTTGCACATACAAAGACTATCAATCTTTGTATGTGTCCATAGTTTGCACAAACAGAGACTACCAATCTTTGTATGTGTCCACAGTTTGCACATACAAAGACTACCAATCTTTGTATGTGTCCATAGTTTGCACATACAAAGACTAGCAATCTTTGTATGTGTCCATAGTTTGCACCAACAGAGACTATCAATCTTTGTATGTGTCCACAGTTTGCACATACAAAGACTACCAATCTTTGTATGTGTCCATAGTTTGCACATACAAAGACTAGCAATCTTTGTATGTGTCCATAGTTTGCACAAACAGAGACTACCAATCTTTGTATGTGTCCACAGTTTGCAGATATAAAGACTACCAATCTTTGTATGTGTCCATAGTTTGCACATACAAAGACTAGCAATCTTTGTATGTGTCCATAGTTTGCACAAACAGAGACTACCAATCTTTGTAAGTGTCCACAGTTTGCACATACAAAGACTGAAAATCTTTGTATGTGTCCATAGTTTGCACATACAGACTATCAATATTTGTATGTGTCCATAGTTTGCACATACAAAGACTACCAATCTTTATATATGTTCATAGTTTTTACATACAAAGACTACCAATCTTTATATATGTCCATAGTTTGCACAAACAAAGACTACCAATCTTTGTATGTGTCCATAGTTTGCACATACAAAGACTGAAAATCTTTGTATGTGTCCATAGTTTGCACATACAGACTATCAATATTTGTATGTGTCCATAGTTTGCACATACAAAGACTACCAATCTTTATATATGTTCATAGTTTTTACATACAAAGACTACCAATCTTTATATATGTCCATAGTTTGCACATACAAAGACTACCAATCTTTGTACGTGTCCACAGTTTGCACATACAAAGACTGAAAATCTTTGTATGTGTCCATAGTTTGCACATACAGACTATCAATATTTGTATGTGTCCATAGTTTGCACATACAAAGACTACCAATCTTTATATATGTTCATAGTTTTTACATACAAAGACTACCAATCTTTATATATGTCCATAGTTTGCACATACAAAGACTACCAATCTTTGTATGTGTCCATAGTTTGCACATACAAAGACTACCAATCTTTCTATGTGTCCATAGTTTGCACATACAGACTACCAATCTTTGTATGTATCCATAGTTTGCACAAATACTACCGATCTTGGTATGTGTCTATAGAATTTTGCCCTTCTTTTCCTTATATCTATTTCAATGTTTGATTTTCTCCTCCGTTGTTCTCCTCGTTTGTAATCTATATCCTTCCTCTGTTTTATCGGGCCTAATATTTTTAGAATGATTCTGCTTTCTTCAGTTGTTCTAATTGTACTTTCAGGTTAAGCGCTAGTTTAAGCGCAGTTCGATTACTGTTTTGTAGTGTCGCAATTTCGTGTTGATTGATATTGATTTCTTGTTGTATATACTTTGTGTTATCGCATTAAACTTTTTGTATTCCCGCGATCTGTGCTTGCTTTTCCAATCCAGATGGTTCGATTATTTCTCCTAAGTATTTAAAATGATTGACTATGTATTTTCCCGTACTTTGTTTTAAGTTCTTTTGTGTTTGATTTTGTTGCGAAAAATTCTGTTTTTTTCAAGGAAATTTGTAGTGCTGCTTTTTCAGGACACTATTTTACTGTTCCTATCCGTTCAATCGTTTCCTTTGGGTTCGTCGTTAATATTGCTAGGTCGTCAGCAAAGGCCAGGTAGGGTATGTCGACTACTTTGTTTCCTCTTTCCAGGTGTATCGAAGTCCATTTCGATTTGTTCCTTTGTTCTTTCTCCCATTTTCCCATCGCTTTGTCCAGTATTATGTTAACCCATTCGAGACCGATTGCACACCGTGTGTGCAATTGATTTCCGAGGCTATAAGACACACCGTGTGTGCAATGAGTAATGTGCAATTATCAGTTATTTTAATTTTTAGTTCAGTTATCAGTTATTTAAATTTTCCGAGGAGCGAGCAATGATCTTATTTATGTGAATTCACTTACGAATTGGGTGATTTATAAAGAAAGAAAAAATTCGCTCCTGGGGACGGTGCTCGAAAAAAAATCGTCGTCTCGAATGGGTTAAACAGTAGCGGTGATAGTCCGTCCCCTTGTCTTACCCCGGTTTTTATTTCAAATGCGCTTGAGATTTCGCTTACAAATTTCACTTGGGATTGTGTGTCCATCAGTGTTTGTTCCATCATTTTGTTTTTGTTTTTCGTCTAGTCCATATTCCTCTAGCGCAGTGGTTCTCAAACTGGGTGCCGCGGCACCCTGGGGTACCGTGAGAGTGCCGCAGCAATAATCAAGAAATGTAAAAAGAAAATTACATGAGGAATTAAACAAATTTAAGTTCCTACTTTTAATGCAAAATTGTAGACAATTCGCTAAAATCTGGAATAGTCTAAATCAATAAAGTTCGTCTGCCTCAGTTCGCGAAAGCGCAACTCACGACCAAAAGATGATTCGAGCAAAAATAAGGAAATATGATCCTAACGTTTCCATCATATCGTTTCGCTTTGTTTCTGTTGGGAACGAACAAGTACGGGAAGGGCAATGCGTTATCTATCTGTCATAAAATTGTTGTTAACAGCGGCTTGGTTCCACACAAATTAAAAAGACATTTGTAAAGCTGATTTAGTACATAAACGTGAAGAAATCATCAAACGAAATTTGTCCAAAAAGTCAAAATTTTTGTTGCCCGACAAGGGTGCCGCGAGATTGTTTAGCTCGATAAGGGTGCCGCGGCAAAAAAAAGTTTGAGAACCACTGCTCTAGCGTGTTGAAGAGTGATTGTCCGTCAATGGAGTCGTATGCTTTCTTGAAGTCTACAAATCTGCATGTGATTGATTGTGTTCTTATTGTCTTGATTTTGAGTATTGGTTTAAGGTTGTGATTTTGTTCTGGAGGCTATCTATTTGCTCTGAACCCTGCTTGAAATTCTGCTATTTTTGGTTCCAACTGTTCGTTTGTTCTTTTTAGGAGGCATGATGATAGGATCGTGTATGTTACCGGAAGTGGTGAGATCCCTCTGTAATTGTTTATGTCTGATTTGTTGCCTTTTTTGTGTATTGGGTGGATGAGTGCTGTTTTCCAGTCGGTTGGTATGTTTTCTGTTGTCCAAATGTTTTGTAGATTTCTGTAATTTCTTGTAATGTTTTGGTCTTAAATTCTTCAATAATTCTGCTACAATTCCATCTTCTCCTGATGTTTTGTATATGTCCATAGTTTGCACATAAAAAGACTACCAATCTTTGTATGTGTCCATAGTTTGCACATACAAAGACTACCAATCTTTGTATGTGTCCCTAGTTTGCACATACAAAGACTACCAATCTTTGTAGATGTCCATAGTTTGCACATACAAAGACTACCAAACTTTGTAGGTGTCCATAGTTTGCACATACAAAGACTACCAATCTTTGTATGTGTCCCTAGTTTGCACATACTAATTCTACCAATCTTTGTATATGTCTCTTCGTTGTTCTCCTCGTTTGTAATCTATATCCTTCTTCTGTTTTACCGCGCCTAATATTTTTCGAATGATTCTCCTTTCTTCTTTCTTCAGTTCTGAGGCATAATAATAGGATCGTGTATGTTACCGGAAGTAGTGAGATCCCTCTGTAATTGTTCATGTCTGTTTTGTTGCCTTTTTTGTGTATTGGGTGGATAAGTGCTGTTTTCCAGTCGGTTGGTATGTTTTCTGTTGTCCAAATGTTTTATATGATTTGTGTAATTTCTTGTAATGATTCTGGTCCAAAATTTTTCAATAATTTTGATAAAATTCCGTCTTCTCCTGATATTTTGTTGTTCTTTAGCTTTTGAATGTGTTTTTGGATTTCTTCCTTAGTTGGTGGTGGTGATTCTGGGTGTTTTTCGACAGAGGATATCTTGTTGGTTCTTGACATTTCTTTCTGTTTATCAATGCTAGTGTGCCGTCAGCTTTTCTAAAACATATATCCTTTAAGCTGCTTGGAAAATATCTTGTAGAACCGGTGAATGTTGTAATTTCTAACTTTTCCACTATTGAGTTTAGTCGTCCGTTGATGTATTTTCAATTTTTTTGTCGAATTATTTTGATTGCCAGTCGTCTTGTTTTTAGTACTTTTTCATGCGTTTTTTTCTGTTTTGTGGGAGTTGTATGTTTGATATGCTTTTCATTTGATTTCCAGTGCGTGTTCACAGTCTTCCTTCCACCATGGGTGTTTCGGTGTTTTTGTCAGTGGTATCATTTATTTGGCTGTGTTGATAATTTTTTCTTTGAAATCTTGCCAGTTTTCCGTTTTGTTTCTCTACCATTGATTTGCGAGTTTTGCGATTTTTTTGGTATCGGTGTGTGCTTCCGTGTATTGTGTCCTCATGGTATGAGTTTCACTTTGATATGTGGATGATAATGGTCTAAATCGATGTTGGCTCTGCTTCGCACATTTATGTAGTGGACCTCCTTGATTTTCTCCAGGTCGAACTTTCGTATCGGTTTGTGGTTCCGTGTGTTGTGTCCTCATGGTGTGAGTTTCACTTTGATACGTGGATGGTAATGGTCTAAATCTATGTTCGCTCTTCTTTGCACTTGTATGTCGTGGATCTCTCTTTGGTAGCTGTATGAGATTGCGACATGATCTATTTGGAATTCTCCCAGTAGGTGTATTGGTGATCTCCACGTTTTCTGTTTCTTTGGTGCCTTCATTAAGGGACGTCGACATGATTTTCAGGTTGAATTGTTTACAGATGTCATCAGTCTTATTCCATTTTTGTTTGTGTGTATGTATCCTGGGAATTCTCCTACTGTTTTGCTGTATTCTCTGCCAATTTGCGCATTCAAAGTCTCCTAGCAAGATTATTGCATCAGCTTTCGGGCATTTTTTTCGGGCGCATGTACGTTGATCAGCGTGTATTTTTGTTTTTGCCATTCTATTTTCAAGATTTTCCCAGTACAGTATAATCTTGATAATCCGACACATATGGGACAGGACAACCGCCGGATTATCGAAAAATTAGGGACAAAACCTTATATTGGTTATATAGGTAAACGTGTACATACAAAAATATGTATGAACTTTGAAGAGAAAATTGTAGGGTGGAGTTAGCTTGGTCAGAATCCTCAATCACGTTTTCAGAGTTAAAAGCAGGGCGTGCAGTCAGACCTTTTTCCAAGTACACTAGATGGTGTTGTTTTTAACTTTAATTTTTCTGTGCGCGAGGTTTATATCCGGCGCGGGACAGCAAAAAGACACGTGTTTTCCCAAAACGCCGGATTACCGAACTTATCGCTTTAACCAGCCGGAATATCAAGCTTATACTGTATTTGTAAGTTTTTTTGTGGTTCTTTTTTGTTGGCTTCATTCCTGGGCGCATGTACGTTGATCAGCGTGTATTTTTGGTTTTTGTGTTTGAGTCTAATAGTCATCAATCTTCCGTTGATTGGGTTTAAATCTGTGATTGAGTCATAGTCATAGCATATTATGATAACATCGATTTTTCATCACTCAAACTAACTTCTTCATCACTCAAACTATAACATAACATAAACGCTGGTCATGACACGTTCGTGTACATTTGGCGCGTATTTAAACGTAAATAGCAAATTTTTAAAATTAAGAAACGTAAATATACGCGACTAGTGTTTGAAAACATGTTTTGTAAAACGTACATTTACGGAAATAGCAGTTAAAGGGTTAAGCATCTAAGTTACAAAATTTGTTTTCACTACATTTTGTTTTTTAGCTCAAGTAAATCACAATAAAAACAGCCAGAAATGTTGAAAAACGGACTGCATAATTTATTAATATATTTTTTACCCATTTTGCAATTTGAGCACAATTCTAATTGAATACAATTTTTATCAAGATAAATTTCGAAACTTGTGTTACGGTTTTCTGCACGGTCAATATTCGTATATTTTACTTCATCTTTTTCGTCCACCTTGACTCGGTTATTAAATCACATGCAATAAACAATTTAATATTCTAATTCTTATCTATCCTGGCCGTCGAGTCCTCCGTCGTCCGTGAACGAGCAAAAATATAAATAAATAAAAATTAATTTATTCTAATGAGAGGTTTCGAAATGCCGGATTACATTAACGCTCGTTAAAAATAAAATATTATTATTACATTCATATTTTGTAGATTATCAAATTAAAATGTAAGTTTTTCAATGCTTCAAGAAGAATGTATTTTTCGGTTTGTAAGAATTTAATGCGTTAACATTTGGCACTCCTCGGCATTCTCTCCTATTGATTTGGATACATCCATTTTATGAATATTTATTAACAAAACTACACAGTCCCCATAATTTTAACAACTCGGAAAATCCATCTCATGTAACTAAACTCATTAAAGTCCAGACAACCTTATAGATTAGACTTCTTAGATTTGACCATATCATCAATTTAATTGAATATTGGTGAAACCATACTATTTATAGATACAATCATACAAACTTATTAAAGCGAAATATAGCTTGAATATATTGATATATTCAAGATCTGCGTAGCTCTATAATATTAAGTCCTATTAAGACTGAACAAATCTCATGTTACATCCTGGCTAATATCACAGAGGATATTGAATTACACAACAGAGACTTGCATGTTATTACTAATCCCGGTCCATTTTCATGACACTAACAGTGCTAGAGAAATAACAGTAATATTTCTATTGGAGTTTTCCTGGAGTAATATTTCTATTCCATTAAAACCAATCATTTTATAGCCGCATAAAACAAACGAAAAAAATATTTATATATACTATTGACAAACAAATAAGTCATAAAATGACTTGACACACATTTTATATTTTAATTACTGAAACTTAAAACAGTTCTAATCAATTATGGTCAAGGTATAAATCTCGATATGTCCACCAGTGCGTGGTGCACACAGTCCTAATAAAAAGGAAAAACTGCTAGCAATAAATATTTATAAAGGTTGCAATTAACCTAGTTGGACTAATTAGAAAAATACTATACATCCCGCATAGATGATAAATACATCAAAGACATTTCAACCATTAACTACGCTACAAAAATAATTCGACATACATTTTATTGTCTTAATACATAAATTAACATATAATTGACTAACTGTTAATTACTAATTAAGAGTGTACGATTCGTGACAAGGCTGAGAGAAGAGACTAGACTACATTGACAAATTTAGACAGACAAGGAATGGAAAGGCAAGGTTACATACTTTTTTGGCATTGAAGGGCAAAAACAATCAACAATTACAAACAATTAAAATTATTACGCAATTTTAAATAAATTAAGAATAGAATTGAAAAATTCACTATGTTTTAACCAAAATTCACTATGGTAAAAACATAGTGAATTTTGCAATTCAATGTAAGTATGAATTAACACGCAGTAATAATCGCAACCATCCTATTTATATGAATTATGTCTCACCTAAGAACTGTGCGTTTCCGTTAAAGTGACCAAACTAAAACGATTTCAATGTAAGTATGAAGTAAAACTCAATTCAATGTATGAATTACCACGTAGTAATAATCGCAAACATCCAATTCTTATGAATTAACAATAGTCAAACCTACCCGAAAAAATCGTTTATTAAATTAATTTTATTTATTAATTAATCGTTTAATAAAGGTGCAATACTTATTCAATCTATCTATTTTTTATATTCAATGTTCTTCCTTCCTAAAAGCAAGGTTTTCATTCAACAACATGAAAAATGTTGCGTCAGTAAGAACAATCTCATTGTCCGAATTGTCGAGTCCTTGACACGGGATCGTTTTTACTTGTAATTCGTTGCTTTTGGGCAACCGCTGCCGTTCTGTATGTATGGACACATATGCCCTCCGTTCGCAAGGCATTCTGTCACAATAATTACAACAACACGAGCTTTGGCACGTCTCACATAACAACTGTGCGTTTTCTTTCGGTGAAGTGACCAAACTAAAACGGCTAATGACATTGTGAAATCTCATGAAATCTGATGATTCGACCTTTACGTTCTCAATAATAATTGATCTATCGAATATTTAGATTAGAGTGTCTTCTTTAATTTCGCCTAGTAAAAGAAACACAATCAATCATTTATATAAACAGACAATAAATTTAAATAATAACTTGTCTGTGTAGTCTTGTCTGTCTAGTCTTGTCTGTCTAGTCTTGTCTGTCTAGTCTTGTCTGTCTAGTCTTGTCTGTCTAGTCTTGTCTGTCTAGTCTTGTCTGTCTAGTCTTGTCTGTCTAGTCTTGTCTGTCTAGTCTTGTCTGTCTAGTCTTGTCTGTCTAGTCTTGTCTGTCTAGTCTTGTCTGTCTAGTCTTGTCTGTCTAGTCTTGTCTGTCTAGTCTTGTCTGTCTAGTCTTGTCTGTCTAGTCTTGTCTGTCTAGTCTTGTCTGTCTAGTCTTGTCTGTCTAGTCTTGTCTGTCTAGTCTTGTCTGTCTAGTCTTGTCTGTCTAGTCTTGTCTGTCTAGTCTTGTCTGTCCAGTCTTGTCTGTCTAGTCTTGTCTGTCTAGTCTTGTCTGTCTAGTCTTGCCTGTCTAGTCTTGTCTGTCTAGTCTTGTCTGTGTAGTCTTGTATGTCTAGTCTTGTCTGTCTAGTCTTTTCTGTCTAATCCTGTCTGCCCAGTCTTGTCTGTCCATTCTTGACTGTCCAGTCTTGTCTGTCCAGTCTTGTCTGTCCAGTCATGTCTGTCCAGTCTTGTCTGTCCAGTCTTGTCTGTCCAGTCTTATCTGTTCAGTCTTGTCTGTCCAGTCTTGCCTGTCCAGTCTTGTCTGTCCAGTCTTGTCTGTCCAGTTTTGTCTGTCCAGTCTTGTCTGTCCAGTCTTGTCTGTCCAGTCTTGTCTGTCCAGTCTTGTCTGTCTAATCTTGTCTGTTTTTAGATGGAGATGACTTTCAGGTCCTTCAAGTCTTTGTATATGATGTTGACCATATGCGTTATTCCGTTCTGTTCCATTATCAGGAACTGCTTCATATTCTCTTGCACTTTCAGATCAATTATATAATTCTCCATTTTGTTCAAATCGAACACGTTTTGGACCCTCGTTGAACTCATCAACTCATTAACCTTTCCTCTGAATTGTGTGGGCATGTCAAGTTGCGTCAACATCATCTCCAACCTCGCCTTCGACATCTCTTCCTCAGGTTGCAAGTCCATGCCTAAATTCCTCGTGCGCTCCTGTTTGAACAAAATCTTTAAAACGCGGTGCTGCAATTGCAAAAACTTTTATTTCTGCTCGGCGATTTGACCGATCGCCGATTTGTATCACCGTTGACATTCTCCAGGAAGGCTCAGTGCAACCAGGTCTCGAACTCCTCACAAAGCATTCTCTTCTTCAAATTAGAAAACCGTGCCAAAGGAGTAGGAAGGTACTTATTAGGGCTGGGATTGTCCCCCTGATCGGCTTTCCACAACTGACTATCGATATCTGATGGTGTTTCTTTTAAATATTCTTCTAAATGTGCCTTGGAGGGCATTATGCAGGCTCCTATGAAGGAAACGCCAGCAGTGGCAAGTCCCTATGAAGGAAACGCCAGCAGTGGCAAGCTCTTATGAAGGAAACGCCAGCAGTGACAAGCTCCTATGAAGGAAACGCCAGCAGTGGCAAGCTCCTATGAAGGAAACGCCAGCAGTGGCAAGCTCCCATGAAGGAAACGGCAGCAGTGGCAAGCTCATATGAAGGAAACGCTACCAGTGGCAAGCTCCTATGAAGGAAACGCCAGCAGTGGCAAGCTCCTATGAAGAAACGCCAGCAGTGCAAAGCTCCAATGAAGGAAACGCCAGCAGTGGCAAGCTCCTATGAAGGAAACGCCAGCAGTGGCAAGCTCCTATGAAGGCAACGCCAGCAGTGGCAAGCTCCTATGAAGGAAACGCCAGCAGTGGCAAGCTCCTATGAAGGAAACGCCAGCAGTAGCAAGCTCCTGTGAAGGAAACGCCAGCAGTGACAAGCTCCTATGAAGGAAACGCCAGCAGTGGCAGGTTGCTGTTTCTGTTGAGGTTGGTTCAAAAAGGTGGCCATATCTGTGGCGTGACTCAACCTACTAGCTGTCGTTACACCTTTCTACAATACCGTTATCATAACTTCTGATGCGTTATCAGAAACAGCTTTGATCTGAAGTATAATCACTCTAAGATTAGACTTATTGCCCAAAATCCCATTCAGTCCATTTATTATCGTAGCCATTTGGGTAGATAGTTCTGATTCCTTTTTGTTGAAGGGTAGTTTGACAAGGCCATCAGCGTTGTCCATTTGGGGGATAACGAAGTAACTTATAGCCTTAAACCTGCAGAAGGGGTTGCAATGATCGTAATCGATTGGTGGTTGCGAGATGTTGTAGAAACCTTTGCCGGTGCACCAAGAGACTTGAAGCATGTTCCACTTCTTCAAAATCTCATATCGTTCATCGGCGAAAACATTGATCGCGAAAAACGAAACTAAAGTTTGTTGAACCTTATCAACCCCAGCTTGTTCAACAATTCTTCCTCAGGTTGCAAGGCTATGCCTAAATTCCTCATGCTCTCCTGTTTGACCAAAATCTTTAAAACGCGGTGCTGCAATTGCAAAAACTTTTGCTTCTGCTCGGCGATTTGGGCAGAGGACGACGCGTGTTTCTTCATTAGCCTTCTGATATCACCGTGGACTTTATCCAGGAAGACTATGTGCAACCCGGTCTCGAACTCCTCACAAAGCATTCTCTTCATCAAATTAGAAAATCCTGCCAAAGGAGTAAGAAGATACTTATTAGGATTGGGATTGTCCACCTGAGCGGCTTTCCACAACTGACTATCGATACCTGGTGGCGGTTCTCTTAAATATTCTTCTAATTGTACCTTGGAGGGCATTATGTAAGCTCCCCAGAAGTTTCAAGTTGCTGTTTCTGTTGAGGTTGGTTCAAAAAGGTGGCCAAACCAGTGGCGTGAATCTTCCTACTAACTCCCGTTACACCTTTCTCCGATACCGTTATCACAAGTTCCGATGCGTTATCAGAAACAGCTTTGATATGAAGTATATTCACTGTAAGATTAGACTTATTGCCCAAAATCCCATTCAGTCCATTTATTATCGTAGCCTTTTGGGTAGATAGTTCTGATTCCTTTTTGATGAAGGGTAGTTTGACAGGGCCATAAGCGTTGTCCATTTACGGGATAACGAGGTAACTTACACCCTTGAACCTGTAGAAGGGGTCGTAGTTGCAATGGTCGTAGTCAATTGGTTCTAGTCTTGTCTGTCTAGTCTGTCTAGTCTTGTCTGTCTAGTCTTGTCTGTCTAGTCTTGTCTGTCTAGTCTTGTCTGTCTAGTCTTGTCTGTCTAGTCTTGTCTGTCTAGTCTTGTCTGTCTAGTCTTGTCTGTCTAGTCTTGTCTGTCTAGTCTTGTCTGTCTAGTCTTGTCTGTCTAGTCTTGTCTGTCTAGTCTTGTCTGTCTAGTCTTGTCTGTCTAGTCTTGTCTGTCTAGTCTTGTCTGTCTAGTCTTGTCTGTCTAGTCTTGTCTGTCTAGTCTTGTCTGTCTAGTCTTGTCTGTCTAGTCTTGTCTGTCTAGTCTTGTCTGTCTAGTCTTGTCTGTCTAGTCTTGTCTGTCTAGTCTTGTCTGTCTAGTCTTGTCTGTCTAGTCTTGTCTGTCTAGTCTTGTCTGTCTAGTCTTGTCTGTCTAGTTTTGTCTGTCTAGTCTTGTCTGTCTAGTCTTGTCTGTCTAGTCTTGTCTGTCTAGTCTTGTCTGTCTAGTCTTGTCTGTCTAGTCTTGTCTGTCTAGTCTTGTCTGTCTAGTCTTGTCTGTCTAGTCTTGTCTGTCTAGTCTTGTCTGTCTAGTCTTGTCTGTCTAGTCTTGTCTGTCTAGTCTTGTCTGTCTAGTCTTGTCTGTCTAGTCTTGTCTGTCTAGTCTTGTCTGTCTAGTCTTGTCTGTCTAGTCTTGTCTGTCTAGTCTTGTCTGTCTAGTCTTGTCTGTCTAGTCTTGTCTGTCTAGTCTTGTCTGTCTAGTCTTGTCTGTCTAGTCTTGTCTGTCTAGTCTTGTCTGTCTAGTCTTGTCTGTCTAGTCTTGTCTGTCTAGTCTTGTCTGTCTAGTCTTGTCTGTCTAGTCTTGTCTGTCTAGTCTTGTCTGTCTAGTCTTGTCTGTCTAGTCTTGTCTGTCTAGTCTTGTCTGTCTAGTCTTGTCTGTCTAGTCTTGTCTGTCTAGTCTTGTCTGTCTAGTCTTGTCTGTCTAGTCTTGTCTGTCTAGTCTTGTCTGTCTAGTCTTGTCTGTCTAGTCTTGTCTGTCTAGTCTTGTCTGTCTAGTCTTGTCTGTCTAGTCTTGTCTGTCTAGTCTTGTCTGTCTAGTCTTGTCTGTCTAGTCTTGTCTGTCTAGTCTTGTCTGTCTAGTCTTGTCTGTCTAGTCTTGTCTGTCTAGTCTTGTCTGTCTAGTCTTGTCTGTCTAGTCTTGTCTGTCTAGTCTTGTCTGTCTAGTCTTGTCTGTCTAGTCTTGTCTGTCTAGACTTGTCTGTCCAGCCTTGTCTGTCTTCAAAGCTAGTTTAAAGTAAATAGCATTATCAGTTTCGTTTATTAAACGAATGTTTGAAATATATTCATTGAAACTAGAAATTCGAGGGTGTGTTTGTAAAATTCCAATCTGTTCACATATATCACTGTGCCTTATCATGGAATTAACGCGCGGAACCGGATTAAATTCCACAACATGAAAAACCTAGTTTAACTGCCCAAACGGAAACGAACAAATAAACTGTTTTGATTAATGAAACCTGTGACAATTAGTCGTTTAGAAAGGTTATCAGCGTTGATCGAAGTTTACAAAAATGTAAAAATACTTGTATTCGTCGATCATCAAAAATATAAACTCAGACGAATATTAAAGATGATTTATGGGACACACATTAATTCTGCTGCCAGACGTATGAAGTAATTAATGAGATGTAATTTGTATTTGGAAAAATATATTTGAACAAGTAATTATCTAAGACATTTGAGACTTAAACCGTGTTTACATTCAACACCGCATATTATTATTATCCTAATAGATTCATCGATTTAATTACCTTTTAATAAAGTAATTTTACTGGCGAAAAAATGAGGAAGTTTTTTTACAGACGTTATAAATGCAACGCAAAAAATATTAACAAAACAAGAACGTCGAAACTAATTACACGAGACTACAAACTAGATGGACAAACTTATTATGGTGCGTCCATACGTTTGCCGCAAAACTCCAAACCTTGAATAAACACAAGCGTCTGGATAAAGGCCGATTCTCATATACGCGACACTCAGCTACGCGACGTCACGCGACATCGCCTGTCAAATAATGATTACATTGTTTTAAATGGACACGTTCTCACTATGGCTACGCGACAGATACGCGACGTGACCATTTAAAACAATGTAATCATTATTTGACAGGCGATGTCACGTGCCGTCGCTTAGCTGAGTGTCGCGCATATGGGAATCGACCTAAAGGTAGACTTTCGAGCAAGCGGCTCTGGCGTCACTAACACAGCGATACTAACGCGGCTACATAGCGATAGTAATATGCACTATGTAAACGTATGAGACACAATTCGAGCGCAGCGACACTGACGCACTGACGCTGAGTGCATCAGTGTCGCTGCGCTCGAATAGCCCCTCATACGTTTCCATAGTGCATAATACTATCGCTATGTCGCCGCGTCATAATCGCTGCGTTAGTGGCGCCAGAGCCGTATTGCTCGGAAGACTACCTTTAAGGCAACAAACGCGCGATTATACAACACTCGATCGAATCGGTCGCAAGCGCTTGCAAACCAAGGCAAATCTTTACCAAGCGTTTGGATTTGTGAGTTTGCCAAGCGTGTAGTCCCAGCATTTAAGAAGCAATATAACTTAAATATATAAATATATTCAATCTTTTCGTAGCTCTATACCTAATATTAAATCTTATTAGGAATCTATGAACAAATCTCATGTTGCAACAATCATTTCCTGGCTAATATCACACAGTATATTGAATCAACAGACATTTGCATGTTATTACTAGTCCCAGTCCATTTTCATGGCACTAATACGCCAGAGAAATAACATTGTTTTTAAGATCATTTCTTTGTATTTAAATTAAGTGAATAGCTAGCTATCTGCAAACGCGTTTCGAGATCTATCTCTCATCAGTGCAGCTTTGCTTTTTTTAATCATAAATTGAAATACATTTACATTACCTTGAACACCTCGTGAATGACTGGCTTTTGATATGACATTTGTGCAGAAAGACATGAACTTAGTTTCGGTTATTGATTTAAGTGATGATTGGATATTGGTGAAACCATAATATATGATACAATCGTTGTATTAATTATAGATACAATCATTGTATTAATTGAACCCGTCATTTCGAAAAGGGCATCAGTACAAAAATTTGATTATCAAGGGATCATTTCGAGTGCAAAAATTTTACTTATTTAATCATCATTTTCAGCAATTTTGGCTTTTTTTAATTTTATTCTGTTTATTGTTTTCACTATTCCTGCCACCAGAGACATTTTTACTACGTCTAAAAGCATTTTCGGCAAGCTCACGAAGCTCCATTTCCGTAACTAATAAAGTGATGTTATGGCATATCTGACAGATGCGTTTCGTTTCACTTGAAAGGGGCATAAGTCCAGGACTCGTGCCACTTTCATTGCTTTTTAAGTTGACTTGAGGGGTATACACATGTGCTCTTTTTGCATGGAATATGTAAAAAGCTTTAGTGAATAAAATGGCGTAAAAAGTGACATTTCAAAAAAGTATCGCTCGTGCCCTTTTCGCAATGACGGGTTCAATTGTACAATCAAATCAAAGTTGTATCTATAATTAGTATGGTTTCACCAATATTCAATTAGATGGACGAGTTCAGACCAATTAAGATTAAATAAATAAGGTGGTTACTGTGTGGTAATCCATACCTACACTGAATTGATAAATTCGCTAATGTTTTCTAATCTTAATTGCACCACAAGTCTGATTAAAACATAGTGATTTTATCAATTCAATTATTATGTAATTAAGATTAGATTATAGACATAAAATTAGATAGACAAAACTATATGCACAAAGAGGCATTAAAAATACATAGATAATATTAGATGACTAGAACCAAATTAATAAAGAAAATTAGTTGACATAAACTGATACAGATAAGAAAAATTAAGCAGAATTGAAAAAAAAATATTGGACAGACATAATAGAGTATGAATAAAGGAGTCTATACTAGAGATGAGCATGGGATCCCATCGACCCATCCCATCCCATCGTCCCATGGGATGGTATGAGTGGTATGAACGTTGCGTGGGATGGGACGACAATTTTGTATGGGACGAAGTGGGATGAGTTTTGATAATTTAGTATTTACTAGTTCGTGGGTAATTAATTCACAGTAGGATCCAATAGGCACATTTTCCAAAATATGTCCAGCCCAGGAGATATCTGTAATAACGACGTAGTTCCTGAAAAGTCTTACGATCCGTTTTTGGCGAAAAAGGATTACTCACTGTTAGATTTACGGAAAGAAATTACGGAAATATTTTAAAATATTTTAAAGAAATTACGGAAAAATTAAATTTGAACGAATTATCGTTAAGAAAGTCTAAACCGAAAAGAGGGTCTGCTGTATGACAAAAATGGGATGAATGGGACGGGCTGCGCGACCGGGATGGGATGGCATGAACGGGATGGGAAGGGACGAAAATTTTAGGTTTGTGGGACGCAAATATGATGGGATGGGACAGTGGCAGGGATCCGTCCCACGGGATGGGATCTAGAACGCGAAACTCGTCCCATGCTCATCTCTAGTCTATAATTGCCGCAGCGACCCCGTGGAATATTCACGCGGCGTTCACGTGATAGTTCGTAGTGACGTTGTAAAAAGCCTGATTTACACTGCTTTGCCAAATTTTACTTCCTTTATACCACTTCCTATTTAATTGTAAACAAAGTCTTGAAAAAGACTAATTTATGGATAAAATGTAATCACTAATTTTACGTAAGACAGAAACACTGAAAACTCGAGAGCACGTGGCATTCAACCGGGCTGGTCGGCTGGTTTAAAGTTTCGGCTGCGTGATCTACGCTTCAAAAACGTTTGCACCGACCGATAGGGAATCATCCCACGAAAATCATGTGAAGATCACGCAAGTCTATTATTCTATCGGCTGGCTGCGGCAACTAGAGGCAAAGTAACCGAAAACAGGGCAGACAGACACGACTATAATTGCCGCAGCCACCCGATGGAGTAATAAACTGATATTCACGTGATTCTCGTGGGATGATTCCCTATTGGTCAGTGCTAACGCTTTTGAAGCGTAGATCACGCAGCCGAAACTTTAAACCAGTCGACCAGTTCGGTTGTATGCCACGTACTCTCGAGTTTTCAGTGTTTCTGTCTTACAATTAGTTAAAATTAGTGATTACATTTTATCCATAAATCAGTCGTTTTCAACACTTTGTTTACAATTAAATAGGAAGTGGTATTTAAGAAGTAAAATTTGGCAAAGTAGTGTAAATTAGGCTTTTTACAACGTCACTACGAACTATCACGTGAACGTCGCGTGATCACTCCACGGGGTCGCTGCGGCAAGTATAGATAGGCACAGACTGTATACTTTTACTCTGTTGTTACTTCCCCAATTCCTGAACAAGTTCCTGAAAATTGTGCGAATGAATTTGATGAATTTACAAATCGTTCGGAACATCAACTGTTTCAGCAAATTTCAAGCAAAAATCTTTTTAATTGAAAATGCTTGATTTAATTTTGAAAACGCCTAAAATGTAAGTGGACAAAATGTCCTCTTACAAACGCGTCCGCAGATGGCTATATACTTGGGTTAAATAGAAAGATGTGATCTTAAAAAATGCTATTTATCGGGTTCTTGTTTAGTGTCACGAAAGTGGACTGAGGACTAGTAAATAGCATACAAATGTCTGTTGTGTTTCAACGGTCACCAATACACCCTAAGCGCTAGCAAAATCTTTGGTACTCAATTGAGTTGGGGTAATAACCTGGGTATATTCCGGTACCTGCTCGACGAGTACGGCCCGGTGGACGTGGTAATCGTGAGCCGCCCCGAGCACACCGGCGCAGTGTTCGCGAACGAGGGCCCCCATCCGATCCGGTCCAGCCTCGACTGCATCGAGAAGTACCGGCTCCAGTACAGGATGTACAAGCACTCCGGCCCATTCGTCATGCATGGGCCGGAATGGGAGACGTTGCGTAACCAAATTGAGCCTGCACTGGCCGAGTGCGTGGACAAGCAGTTCGACAGAGTGTTAGACACGTCCGATAGCCTGGTGACGAGGATTCAGGCGATAAAGAACCGCCAGCAGGAGGTGCCCAAGAATTTCAAGGACGAGCTGGACAAGTGGGGCTTGGAGAGCCTGTGTGGGCTGATCTTCAACAAAAAAATGGCCTTCCTGCTGCCCAAAGGATAGAACCCAGCCGCCGAGACGGCGGTGCTGGCCGAAGCCGTCAAAGGCGCCACATAATCCATCAGGAAATGTGAATTTGGGCTTCATTTGTCGAAGCGTGGGAGACGCCGGCGTGGAATGGTCTGTTGGAGCATTGCGATACCATCGACCACGTGCTGGTCAACCACCTGAAGAAGGCGGAGAACGAGCTGAAGGAAGCCAAGGTCAACCCCAAGAACGTACCCAAGGAGTTTTCGCTCATCGACCACTTCCTCGTCAAGGACAACATGAAAACCGATTATTCTGACTGACTTGTTTGAATTCTACTGACTGTTTTTCTTCTGACTGAATTCGACTGACTGAATTCTACTGACTGTTCTTTTGGATATGATCTTACTAGGGGTGAATATATGTAGCCACAGCGCCGGCTTTTTGATGTACCATCTGACCAGGAACCCCCGCGCCCAGGAGAAGCTCTACCAGGAGATTACCAGGTTCCCGGAGAAGTTACTAAGGAGAACTTGTCCCAAATGACTTATCTTAAGTCTTGCATGAACGAGAGTCTCAGACTAAAGCCCCCATGCCCGTGATAAGTCGCATCTTGACTAGGGACAGCACTATTCACCATTACAAAATACCTGGGCACGTTCCTGCTGATCGCGACGAACCTGTCGAGCCTGCGGGAGGAGTACTTCGAGGACGCGTTGAAGATCAAGCCGGAACTGTGGACAGACCACGACGCCAACAAGGACATGGAAGCCCTGGCCACCATCCCGTTCGGCATCGGGCCCAAGGCCTGCCTTGCCAAGAGCCTCGCCGAAATGCAAATCAGCATGCTTATTATTAAGGTTCTCCGAAAGTTCCGGATCGAGTACCATCGGGACATCGAGAACAACAAGCTGCTGACGGCGCCCACGAGACCTCTGAACTTCCGATTCCTTGATCGTTCGTAATTCTAGATAGCTTTCGGTTTATAACATGACATTCGTTTTGTAGTATGAAAACGACTTAATAATATTATAGAGCTACTGAAAGGTTGAATATTTTATATATTCTTCTTCTTTATCAGCTTTACGACGTCCACTCCTGGACATAAGCCTCTTTCGTATGTCTTCCACAGTTGGTGCTTTGGGTTTTGCGATGCCAGTCTTTACCAGGGATCGATTTAATGTTGACCAACAAACTTCTTTGAAGACGACCTTGTTTCTCTAGGTCGGGATTGCGTAATTCTGGCAAGTAGGGAAAGATCCTATGTACTGAACCACTCCTCACTCCTCGCCGAAGCTCTTCTTTGTCAAGCTCATAGTTTCTAAACCGTATGTAGCTACTGGCAATATGCAGGAGTTGTAAACTTTTCTTTTTAGGTTTATTGGTATATCTTTATTTCCCAGGAGGTACCTTAGTTTGCCAAACGCAGCCCATGTAAGACCAACCCGTCTGGTCACTTCAGTCATTTAGTTATCCTTTCCCAACTCGATCACATGGCCGAGGTAAATGTAGTGATTCATACATTCGATAGTTACCGCTCTCTTTATCTTCCACTCTCACTTTGCCTATTATTCTTGCATATATCTCTTCCTTTCTAGACAGATTTGAAGAAAACATTTATACATTTACGTTTATGTATTTTAAAGAGCTCTGCTGTCCTTAAGGATTTATTGGAAATATTGTCAAAGTTTGAAAAAATTCATGCAAAAACTTTCACAAAACATTGATTTTCAAACCCTAATCAAAATTCTAACTTAATTTTAAAGAAAACTCAAAAACAAATAAGTCACGTTTTTGTTAAATCCTAAAGCGGTTTTGCAGCGCAAACACCTAATGGAAGTTTAAATTTTTAACCTAAAATACACATAGACAATACCAGACAGGCATATTCCACTACGCAGGCAGAGAAGACTAGATAGACAGACTAGACAGACACATAAAACTATACAATAAGGACTAGACCAGGTGTCGCCAGCGCGCGGCCCGCGGGCCGGATGCGGCAAGTTTTTGTGCAGCCCACCAAGCAATATAAATATGAACTATTTATGAAAATTTCGAGAATTCTTAAACGAAATAGATGCAGAATATGAATATGTTGGGTACTTTCCTGAAGTAGTGGCTTATTCTTAGGAGAGATTTATTATGAAATTATAATATTTTTATTGATTCACTCAATTTATTGGACGATAATTTTCGTTATAGCTTTCAAGATTTTTATGCAAAAGAAATTGATATATTAATATTTGAAAATCCTTTAAGATTTGGTATTTTAAAAGCACCAGAAAATTTACAAGAAGAGTTAATTGACTTACAATCATACAATGCATACAACAATAATCTTGATGAAAAATAATTTAATTTCGTTTTATTTACGTCTATCAGATAATAAATTTCCTAATTTTAGAGATTTTGCGAAATCAGAAATCAATGTTCTAATTGACAACTATTTATAACAGTCACATAGACAATGCCTACTCAAAATTGAAAAGTTTTAATAACATCCACATTTTCGCTTTTAATTAGTAAAGCTGTCCCAAAGTGGATGTTATTAAAACTTTTCAGAAATCAATGATTCGCATTTTTTAAAAAAAGTGTCACACAAATTTTGTTCTCCGATGTTATTATAGCATGCAAATAAAATTTTTACTATTTTTTTTTTGACTGTTTATATTGACTTAATAATATTTATATTCGATAAAAAAAAAACTATTTAAGCGACATATTACAGTCGAACACTGTCACATCAGACTGTGGGCCGCACAAAATTTGCTTGTTTTGCCGCACAAAAGACCGCATAAAATTTGTTTTTTTTTTAAATGGCCGGCCGTCAGAAAAATGTTGCCGACCCCTGGACTAGACTATACAAACAGATAAGGCCAGGTAAACAAATAAAGCTAGACACAGGCAGACATTTACTGAGAAATTTAAATTGTATTATACTTTTGAATCAATGCAATTATCGTAATCGTTTGTTTTTTTTAGTTGAGTTAATTAAGCTTAACTTAGTTTAACTTAAGTTTTTACTTAGTTTAACGTTGAGTTAAATAAAAAGTGATTTTTTTATCGGAATGGACAAATTGCTTTCGGATTAAACGCCTTTAAATTAGCATATATTTATCAATCCCGTCCTGATACATCCGTTTTATCTTATAGGCAAAATTAATTTCGAATAATTTAATTCAATTTACATTTTTAATACATGCATATTAATTAAACAATATAAAGCAAATCTGCAAAAAGGAAAGTGAGTTAAAATTTAAAATATTTTCAATTCGTAAATGCTTCGAAACTGGCGCACAAGATTACTGGCGCATGACCTGCCAGGTCCTAATAGAATATTCAATTAATCATTTAATAGATTAATAAATTTAACCCATTCGTTCCTAGTGGTATCTCTAGAAAACCACCTTTCTAATATTTTATTTCATGAGATCTAAGGGGTATCTTCTTAAAACTACATAGTTAATCGGATACAAGTTGTATCATATTCTAGCGGTACTCCAGCAATGAAGCTAAATTTGTGTCGTTATGTTTGATTTACATAAAAAATATTTATAACATAAACTTATTTTGGGCCTGAAAGGGTTAAAGCCCCTTATGATTAATTTTTTTTAACCTTTCGTCTCCAGAAATAAAAAATATTTATTTAATTCTTAATCTCCGTAATTGAGAGATTTTTATTCCAATGTCTTGCAATTAAATACAGTATAATCTTGATAATCCGGCGCTCTGGGAAAACACGTGTCTTTTCTTTCTGCTGCCCTGCGTCGGATATAAACCTCGCGCACAGCTGAAATAAAGTCAGAAGGGACACCCTGAACACGAAATAAAGTCAAAAGGGACACC
Organism: Phosphuga atrata; assembly: GCA_944588485.1. Taxonomy (NCBI): domain Eukaryota; kingdom Metazoa; phylum Arthropoda; class Insecta; order Coleoptera; family Silphidae; genus Phosphuga; species Phosphuga atrata. The sequence continues at coordinate 72,954,649 of OX155897.1, read as the reverse complement.
CTGAAAGGAACACTGAACACTTGATTAGCGATTCTGTACAAAAAAAAAACTTCTGTACTGTTCGAAACTATACAATTGTTTTCGGAATTTTTACAAGAGCTTTGGTGTTACGCTGACAAACGATGACATAGCTTGGCTTCAAGGCACAAGCGCAAAAAAAATCATTCCTTTTCATTACCTATGTCGGCTTCCATCATCATATTTGCATGGACAATTACCATAACAGCGTACATACAGCCGAATTACTGTTACAGGAAAATACAAAAATTTGCGGAACAATTAGGGCACAATAGGGAACAATAGAGGACTTCCGCAGAGTTTAAAAATATCACATTGAGAGAACATTAAACAAAATTTGCGAGAAAGGAACAAATCCTCTTACAACTTTGGCAAGCTAAGAAAACCCGTAAAGTAAGAACTATTTCAACCATTCTTTCAGCAGAAATGGTAAATGTTTCACATGGGCCAGGAGAGAACAAAACCCAAATCTGTTGTGGAATACAACAAATATATGAAAGGAGTTGATAGTGCAGACCAATATACGTATTATTATAATATTCTCCGAAAAAGCACCAAATGGACAAAAAAAAGCAGTGCTTTATTTTTTAAATGCGTCTCTTTTCAATTCATTTATAGTACACAGAAAAATAAATAATAACAAAATATTTACTTCAAGGTACAATAGCATTGATAGAAACAAACGAAATTCAAAATTTGGACACCAAAGAGGCGGGACCTTCGAACGCGATAGAAAGAACAAGACGAACACCAAAATATGACCTACCAGGAACTTGTTTTGTTTCAAATATTGAGTACATACGTACATTAAATATTGAGTTTTATTCGCGTTGCGAAAAATGCGCGGTAGAAATCCTACAGTTCACTGTGGGGCGCGCGGTCGGCTAAAAACCTGACTCTCGAAATCGAAAGCAAGTATCTTCAGTTTAAGTTTGAAACATAAAACTGAAATAAACAAAATATATGTGTAATTCTTATTTTATTTGTTGTCTTCACACGTTAAGTTTTTAGTTAACTTATGACAATTTACATATTTCTTTAATTTACGCTGTTTGTAACAAATCTAAAAAATATTAATCTGTGCCAAATTGCGCCAATACGAACATAATTACTGATACATAATTAAATATTACGATTTAGAATCTTAAAACAAACGGAACACAGTCTGATATAATCTATAAATATAAGTAGTATAATAATAAGTCTATAAATATATTCAGCCTTTCCGGAGCTCTATAACAATTATCAGTTCAATCAATAACCTGCTAAGTTCATGTCTCTCTCACAAAATGTCAAAATTTTAACATCTAACCCTAAACACCACACGGGTTTTCAAGTGAGTGGTTTACAAATTATTGTTCATGGAAGCAAAGCTGTGCTGATGAGAGATAAATCTCGAAACGCGTCCACAGATGGCGATCCACTTAAGGTATCGGAAAGACATGATCTTGTAGATTGTAGATATGGTGGTGACGACTTGTACTGCGACCTTTATAGATCTATTGTACCCCACCCTCCTCCTCCAAGTGTTGGTGTACTTACCCATTTAGAGCGCCTCCTCTAATCCTGATTCCTTTAGCAATCCCAGGATCTGGGTGGGATTCAAGGCCTGCACCTCCTCTGTGTTCGAGCAGTGAGCCCCAAGGTACATCTGTCTCTTGCGGAGTAATGCTCCGCAGTCTTTGAACAGATGTATGGGGGTTTCCTCTGCTGAGCCACAGAATCTGCATCCATCATCCTCCTCTAGGCCTAGGGCCTTGAGATGTTTCCTAAGTTTGCAGTGTCCCGTCAGGGCTCCTTTCAGAATTCTGAGCTTGTTCCTGCTTAGTTTCAGGCAAGCTTTAGTTCTTTTCTGGTTAAAAGATCATTTTGGATGAGCATTACTTTGGATTGCCTTGGCCCTGGAAGTTCTTCCCAGGTTTTCATCCATTTTCCTCTTATTTCTTCATCTAAACTTTTGCGGATGGTGTTCACGCTCATACCGCAAAAGGGTTCCGGGCTTATAAAGGGGCTACTGGATCCCTTGTTTGCTAGGTGATCGGCTTCTTCGTTTCCGTCTATACCAGTGTATCCTGGGTATACTCAGTATAGCGTTACTTTATTATCCCTGCCAAGCTTGTTCAGCTTCCCCACACAGTCCCATACCAGTTTGGATCTGATGGTGTATGAGCTAATGGCCTTGATGGCTGCTTGGCTATCTGACAGGATAGCAATTCGCTTTTTGCGGTAATTCCTGTCGAGGTTAAACTGTGCACATCTTTCGATTGCGTGTACCTCTGCTTGGAAGATACTTGGGGATGTTCCCATGGATTCGAAGTATCTGGTACGAGGTCCAAACACTCCTGCACCAGCGCCTTCCTTTGTCTTCGAACCATCTGTATACCACTTGATGACATTTTGCTCTATGTGGTATGCTGAGGATTCGTCGCTCCAATCGGCTTTACTACTACACATTGCTGTGTAGTTTTTCTCGAAGTGGTATTTGCATACCATTTCGTCTTTTGGTACTTCCAGCCAGGGGATCTTGGATGCGAGGCTGTTTCGGTCTCTGCTCCCGATTATTTTACCTCTGCCCATTCCTTCCTTGCTGAATCTTAGGATCGCCGATCTGGCGGCGCTCTCCACCACAAGGTGCAGCGGAGTCAGATCCAGCAGCAGCTCCAATGCTGCTGTCGGACACGACCCCATCGCCCCCGTGATGCAGACACACGCCTGTCTTTGAATCTTCTCAAGCTGTTTCCTCATAGAGGCCAGCTTGATTCTACTTCCCCACGCAACTGTCCCATAAGTGATTGCAGGTCTCACTATCATTGTGTACATCCATCGCAGGATAGTGGGGTTACAACCCCACGTTTTTCCTGCCAGATTTCTGCACACCATTAGGGCGCGTTTGGCTTTACCTACCACTGCCTCAGCGTGTCTATTCCATAGGAGTTTGCTATCTAGTGTGATACTCATTATCTCCTGTTGGTATTCTACTGCCTTCCCATCTATGAGTATAGGATGTAGGCAGTTTAGTTTTCTCCTTCTAGTAAATGGTATCACCGTGGTTTTGCTCGGTTTGAGTTTCAGTCCCACTGTTTGACACCATCTACTAGTTACGTTGAGGCCTCTCTGAACAATTTCACAGAGCGTTCCCTCAAATTTCCCTTTAGCCATTATGACTATGTCATCGGCGTAACCTTGACATTTGATGTCTAGGTCGTTTAGCCTAACCAGTAGTTCATCAACTACCAGGCTCCACATTAGCGGTGATAGTACACCTCCCTGTGGGCACCCTCGAGTTGTGGAGATCTTAATGGTGTCTTTTCCCACTTGTGTCTCCGCCGTTCTAGTTCTCAGCATTTCTCCCATCCACTTTGAGATAGTGCTGTCGACATTCCTTCTTTCGAGGGCCGCCCTGACAGCCTCGTGTGAGGTGTTGTCAAAAGCTCCCTCTATATCCAAGAAGGCACATATCGCTACTTCCTTTGTCTCTAGTGCTGCTTCTATTTCGTTTGTCAGCTGATACAGGGCGGTTTCTGTGGATTTCTCTGCTCTGTAAGCATGCTGACTCCTGTGTTGTGATGTACCTACCAGCACTATAGTCCTAAGGTAATTATCAATCACCTTCTCCATTGTCCTTAACATAAAAGATGTTAGACTAATGGGTCTAAATAACTTCGGTTGAGTGGTGTCTTTCTTCCCCACCTTCGGTATAAATACCACCTTAGCCCTTCTCCATAGCTCCGGTATATATCCGAGCGCTAAGCTACTTCTAAAGATAATTAGAAGATACGGCATTAGTTCTCTCTCTCCCTTTTGTAGGAAGGCAGGAACTAGTCCGTCCACACCTGGGGCCTTAAAAGGCTGGAAAGTGCCGATAGCCCATCTGATTCGGTTTTCCGTATAGATGGACGCTGCCCTTTTCCAGTCGGCCCGACTTGGTTTCCGTGGTTGCATCAAGCCCTCGGTCTCACTGTATCCTCTACATCCCGGAAAATGGGTTTCTAATAGGAGGAGAGCTCTTTGCTCTTCATCCTCCGTGAAGGACCCATCCGGTTTCTTGAGAGTGGTTGTCATTTCCACTCTATCCTTCGCTAGTGCTTTGTGCAGTCTAGCTGCAACCGGCGTGGATTCTATGTTTTCACAGAAGGTCCTAAAGTTTTCCCTTTTTGCCCTTCTGATCTCTTTGTTGTAGGTGGTAAGCACCTCAGAGTATTCTAGCCAATTTCCGTATTGCTTGCCTTTGTTGAAAAGCCTACGTACTGTTGCTCTTAATGTAGACAAATTTTTGTTCCACCATTTTTCGTCCTTATGCTCCTTCACGGTTTTTACCGGGCAGCTGGATTCAAATGCCGTGCTGATTGCTACATTTATTTCTCCTACAGCCTGCTCCAGCACGGTGTAGTGTTTGATACTACCCCGCACTGTCACCTGCTCTAGGTTTTCTTTTAGTTGGGAACTAAACATAGGCCACACAGTTTGGTTGGGGTTTCGAATGGGGGTGTTTTCCTCACTCGCTCCTTCCAGCGCAAACTCTATGATCCTATGATCTGACATTGAGGGCTCACTTGAAACCCTCCACTTTTTAATTAGTTTACTTACGGTGGCGCTACCTACCGTAATATCCAGTACCTCATTTCTGACTTTAGTGACAAATGTTGGTGTATTCCAAACGTTGTACACAATTAAGACATGATCTTAAAAACAATGTTATTTTTATGGTTTTTGCTGAGTGCCACGAAGGTGGACTGAAAGCTGTAAAAAAACTTTCAAATTAAATGTGATTTGGTAGTCTATATATGCGTAGTATGCGTTTTGGTAGTCCTAAAAAGACTCAATAATTGTTATAGAGTTCCGAAAAGGCGGAATATATTTATATATTCAGGCTGTTCCGTTTGTTTTAAGTTTGTATGATTATCTATAATGTAGGATGCTTTTGCCAATTCTATATTACGATTTAGAATTACATGGGTAATTACATGGGGAGAAGCATTCGTTTAATAAATGCAAGTCGAAATGCTCAAAAATAAATTAAACACAACATTTTCCCGAATTCCATAGTGATTAAGATAAAAAATAAAAGTAAAATTTCTGTTAGAAATATTTCAAAATCCATTTTACATTTCGGAAGATTTAAAAACCTTTAAATGACCAAACGATAATTTGATTGTTTTCGCGGTTTTTTTTCAATACCGAGCCCGAAAAGTTAAAAATATTGTTTATTAACGGTTTTTTTTTTTATTGTAAACGTTTTTTGTGTTATTTAGCAACAAAATGATTAAGAAATTTAATTTATCGCAAATATTTGCAACCTTTTCCCGCAACAAAAATCAATTAACCAAAAATAATTGCAAGAACAAAATTGAACGGAGCAATTAAGGCAAAACTATGCAAGGATTTTTCAATTAATTTCAGTTTCGTCCTCGTTTTTTATTTCCTTCGCATAAATTCCTGGCAAGTTATGTCTGTTTTACGGCGATGTGGGCGTTTCCCCGCGGTAGCGGGTGCAGTATAATTTATATAGGAAAAAAAGTTTTTATTGGAAATGTGCAATTTAATAAGTTTTAATGTCGAGCATTAATTTGATTTATCCGATCCACGACGACCTTCCTAAGCAGCTTGATCAAAAGATACTTTTCATCGACAATCATTACTCTTTATTATTTAAGAAATGTCGGTATTACTTTATACAAAATCATAAATCACGTGCAAATTTAAAATATCTATATAATTTTACGTTAAAATCATAAATGGTTAAATTAATAAGTTTAATTTATTATGTTTAGTCTTTTGTCTACGACCACTATTGTAAATGCCCATTATTGTACAGTTAGCGGACTATGTAAATATATCATAAGACACAAGTATGTAACAGTCCGCGATTATAGTTATGTAATATATATTATATAAGTTATGATTGATAACACACACGTGCGTTTGGTTTACGATTCGTTGATTGGTTGAGAGCTACTACTACGTGCTCATGCGTTCAGCGCCCCCGCGTGCCGCAATTCAAACTAACGGAAATTGACATTGCGAACATTGGGTTGCCTATATCTATGAGCACTCTTATTCCAGTTTAACCCAAATAAGTACTAAATAATAAGGTATCTAACCATTAAGAATGTATTTCTTTTCATTTCTATCAAGTTAAATAATGTCGAGTAACAGTTATATATGAAAATATAACTGTTTGTTTATTATAATGTTAAATAATGTAACCTAACCTAATAAGAAATAAATTTGTTACATCAAACATATTTTTCTTAATAAACAGAAACAAATTAGTGTCGACGTAGATAACGTATAGTACATAACTCGAGTTGTAAAGCAAATACGTACTCGCGGAATTACGCACTGTTGTGCGTAACTGTTCCGCTCGTACGTAATATGCTTCTTACAACTGTCGTTACGTAATATACCATTACATTTGAGTTGACTGGAAACTACTTAAGCTACGTACATGTGGTATAGAAAACTAGCGTATAGTCCTGCTATAGTTTTAACCAGGCCCTATCAGAGGAGGGGGCAGTTGCCATGGGCCTTATAATTTAAGGGGCCTCACTTTCCAAGATTCCAACCGAATTATAACAGAATTTGCTGATGCTAAAGCGCAAAAAGCTTTTGTTAAGTAAATTTACTTATTCAATAAAAATTTCATACCATAACAAAAACTATAATTTTTTCTTCCCCTAAATTTTTACGGGAAAACGGATGTATGAGGAGGCCTCCAAATATCAATTGCCCCGGGCCTCGCATTTTCTCTGAGAGGCTCTGGTTTTGACTATAGCTGTGTGACCGCTTCGTATAGTTACGCTGCGCACACACGGTATAGAAAACTAGCGTATAGTCCTGCTATAGTTCGATTATACCTGTGCGATCGCTTCGTACAGTTCAGTCCTGGGCAAATAGCGGTCCGCGGGCCTCATGTGGCCCGCATCGACATTTTATGCGGTCCGCAAAGCATTTTATAAATTAGCTTAATTACAAAAAATATCAACGTATAATAAAACAAAAAAAAAGTCGGTTTTGTGTTTGTTTCCCACCAAAATACAGGGTGTAAAAAATATACATACGAATATGAAACTTTACACACATATTTACGAACCCCTCAAGTTAAGATTATAGATGTTCAATATGTCCATCAGCGACACGAACAATATCACACCGATACTCTTTTATTCCTCCCATACTCGGGCAAGCGTGTCCTTCGTAACTGATGTTATGGTAGTACGGATCCGGTTCTCCAACTCTTCCAGGTTATGTGGGAGTGGTGGTACATAAACGTTGTTTTTAACGAAACCCCACAGGAAGAAGTCACAGGGTGTTAAATTCGGTGACCGTTTTGTGCGATATCCATATCCTCTGTTTACGGTCCATTCTTCTTTGATGGAAACACGGTTAACGGTCAGCAGTATCTCGCTATGTTACAAAACTCGTTCTTTCTGAAACTCCATTTTTCAACAAGACAGAGCACCCCTCACTGGAATCGCCAAGTGCGTGAATATCTGAATGAAACTCTACCGAACCTTTGGTTTTGGTCGTCAAGGAGCTGACGGCTTAGCATGTTTCCGCTGCGCTCCACTGTCACCTTGTGATTTTACACCCTGTGTGATTGTATATCAAATCGGGATGGTCCTGTCATTTACCTTCAGGCCTTAACCGTCTCTGTCCCGTTCCGTGGAACGTTCTTCGTAGACTATTTTACCCCTTGACATACGAATAAAATGCGCGTTGACGTGCCCATACACATGTGATCTTATCGCATATACATGGCATCTAAGAGACGTCATTGTATGTCAAGGGGTTAAGGAGGGAGGAAATAGAAAGAAATAATATGAGCAGGAAAATACAAATATGGAAACCCTTAAATCAAATTGTTCCGGACGGGAGAAGAGCCGATGCTGCTTTCCATACGGTGATGGAACCACTCGATAAGAATTGACATCAAATTAACTAACAAACGCGAGCATGGCCAACATGTCGGCTGAGGCCAGACGCACGAGAATGTCGCGGACTCTCGCCGAACTCTCAAAACACACTGAAACTTGTGTTTTGAACACAAAACACACACTATGACGGAACCTAACAATAATGTTCTGTTTGGCGAGTATATACGCAACGGTTGCGCAATACAAATAACTATTAAAATAGAAAGATGTTTAATGCGGCCCGCGGTCAAATTTCCATATGTATATATATCTCATATCGCGGCGTGAATTTTTTCTAATTTAGCACGGACTCGACCCAGGTCGGGGCACCTATCGCCCTCCTTTGGATAGAGGCCGAAAACCAATTGGGCTAACAAAACTGGCCCGAACACTGTGACTTCTTCCTGTGGGATTTCGTTAAAGACGACGTTTATGTACCAACACTCCTCACAGAACATGGAAGAGTTGAAGAATCGAATCCGTACTGCCATAACATCAGTGACGAAGGACAAGCTTGCCCGATTATGAGAAGAATTTCAGTATCGGTGTGATATTGATCGTGTCGCTGAAGCAGAACATATTGAACATCTGTCATTTAAACTTGAGAGGTTCGTAAATATGTGTGGAAAGTTTCAAATTCGTATGTCTTAAAGTTTAATAAATATATGCATGCGAAATACATATATTCTTTTTGAAACACCCTGTATTACTTCAGTGAGAAAGTAATTACAAATTTATTTATACATAGCAGCCACTCTTAATGATCTTAACCCTTAGTTGCCCAGGCCTGTCCAAAGCTGATTTGCTTGGAACTGTACTTTCCGTGAACATAAAAGTACCGTCGGTCAACAAAGGCTTAATAAGTATTCCAACATAAACAAAAGTTATAAGCAACATAAACATAGAATCCTGAAGCATGTCTATGATATGCTTATTATGTTTACCAGGCCTGATGTTTACTTTGTTATCTACCTGTCACTATTTTATAGAGACTGCAAATTTTCGGGTAATCTCTGAAAATATTTGGTTTTACAAACAGCATCTGTTGTCCACTATGACGGAACCTAACAATATTGTTCTGTTTGGCGAGTATATACGCAACGGTTGCGCAATACAAATAACTATTAAAATAGAAAGATGTTTAATGCGGCCCGCGGTCAAATTTCCATATATAATGTGGCCCTATGGCTCAGAGACCCTAACTTTAACGAAGAAAACCGCAGAAAAACTAAGAGTAACACAAAGGCGAATGGAGAGATCAGTAGGGAAATATGTCATGTTCTAGCGCCTCCTCACTCCTCGACCCATACCACCACCACCAAGCTTTCATCCCCCATCAGCTTTTAATCAGTTTTAATCAGATTTTAATCAACTTTAAACAGCTTTAAATCAGCTTTACTCAGGTTTTTTCAACATTAATCAGCATCTAAACAATGTTTGTATATAGAAAGTGGATGGAGTGGATGAAAAGTGGATGGAGTGGATGGAAAGTGGATGGAGTCGATGTAAAGTGGATGGAAAATGGATATAAAGTGGACGGAAAGTGGATGGAAAGTGAATGGAGTGCATGGAAAGTGGATGGAGTGGATGGAGTGAATTTTAAGTGGATGGAAAGTGGATGGAAAATGGGTGGAGTGGGTGGAAAGTAGATGAAGTGGATGGAAAGTGGATGGAGTGGATGGAAAGTGGATGGAGTGGATGGAAAGTGGATGGAAAATGGATGGAGTGGATGTAAAGTGGATGGAGTGGATGGAAAGTGGATGGAATGGATGGAAAGTGGATGGAGTGGATGGAAAGTGGATGGAGTGGATTTAAAGTGGATGGAAAGTGCATGAAAAGTGGATGGAAAATGGATGTAGTAGATGGAAAGTGGATGTAGTGGATGGAAAGTGGACGGAAAGTGCATGAAAAGTGGATGGTAAGTGGATGGAAAGTGGATGGTAAGTGGATGGAAAGTGGATGGAAAGTGGATGGTGTGGATGGAGTGGATTTAAAGTGGATGGAAAGTGCATGGAAAGTGGATGGAGTGGATGGAAAGTGGACGGAGTTAAGTTTGCCCTCGTTTTGATGAGTCATTGAACCCGTACAAGTATGGAATCGTACGCGAGCGTAGATTTCATATACAACTTCAAGAATCATAAGATTCCATGTAAAGGATTGCGCGGATTCTCGAACAACGGCTGCGCAATTTACTAACAAAGCTATCTACATCAATCCCGTGAACCATCAATTCTATAGCTGACCACTCTGTTCTTAAACTGACTGGGAGTGGGTCGTGGAGTGAGGAGGCGCCAGAACATGACATCTTTCCCTACTGAGATCGATGCTTGGCTTGACCTTGAGGGATCGAGTGAGAAATGAAGAGATACGCCGACGTATTGGAGTAGATGATGTTATACAACGAATCACTACACGGAAATGGAAATGGGCTGGGCACATTGCTAGAATGGAGGACGGGCTATGGACCAAAAAACTGTTGGAATGGGGATCAAGAAGCAGACTTCCCACTCGATGGACGGATGACCTAAAGAGGATAGCAACCATTTGGATTGCAACAGGCAGGGACAGAGAAAACTGGAGACGTTTGGAGGAGGCCTATGTCCAACAATGGACGTGAAAAGGGCTGCATGATGATGATGAATGTGGCCCTACAACTAAAACATTTGCCCACCCATTTGATGTGAAACTAGAGACGTTGGAAGGAGGCCTGTGTCCAACAATGGACGTGAAAGAGGCAGCATGATGATGATGATGAATGTGGCCCTACAGCTAAAACATTTGCCCACCCATTTGTGCCCATTTGATGTGAAACTGGAGACGTTTGGAAGAGGCCTATGTCCAACAATGGACGTGAAAGGGGCTGCATGATGATGATGATGAATGTGGCCCTACAGCTAAAACATTTGCCCACCCATTTGTGCCCATTTGATGTGAAACTGGAGACGTTGGAAGGAGGCCTATGTCCAACAATGGACGTGAAAGGGGCTGCATGATGATGATGATGAATGTGGCCCTACAGCTAAAACATTTGCCCACCCCTGCCCTAGAGTGTTTCGCAATGTAAACTGCCTAAATAGGAAACGCATTTTTAACAGCCCCGAAATAGACAAACTAAAAACACGACTTATAATACAACAAGTTTTTCCCACCATAACAAATCCTTCACAGAACAAAATATGACGGGGGTACGATGACGAAGTTACGGAGATTCTACCAAAACAAGAAAAAAAGAAGAATCTAGGAAACAAATTAATAAATTCGGAAAATCCCATAAATTTCCAGAAACATCGAAAACTAAACGACAATTAGAAACAACCGAAATGAGAGTACTTGGCAGAATTGCTGGTAAAACACTTTAAAACAGGGAAAGATGTGAAAGTATAACAAATGCATGTGGATTAGAAGACATTGATGGCTGGGTATCAAACAGAAAAAAAGAGTGGAATGAACATATAAATAGGATGGACGATAGGAGAATAGTAACAATTACTCGTGATAAATCACCACCGGGGCGCAGGAGCGAAGGGCGTCCTTGAAAGAGATGGAGCGACAACCTGAATGCAGAGCAATAGGCAAGTTGACGAACCATAAATCGCCTAAATCAAGAAGGAAGAAGAGGAAGGAAAATCCCATGAAAACAGCATGGGATATGGTGAGCGTAATCACAAGTCTTCAAAAGTCAAGTAACAAACAGTACTCCATCGTAAAATAGTATATTACGTAACGAGAGTTGTAAGAAGCATATTACGTACGAGCGGAACAGTAACGTAACTCCGCGAGTACGTAATCGCCTTACAACTCGAGTTATGTACCATACTTTATCTACGACCACTCTAATTTGTTTCTGTTTAACAAGAAAAATATGTTTAATGTAACAAATGTATTTCTTATTAGGTACATTATTTAACAGTATAATAAACAAACAGTTGTATTTTCATATATAACTGTTACTCGACATTATTTAACTTGAAAGCAATGAAAAGAAATACATTCTAAATGGTTACATACATAGTACTTATTTGGGTTAAACTGGAATAAGATTGCTCATAGATATAGGCAACCCATTCTACGCAATGTCAATTTCCGTTAGTTTGAATTGTAGCACGCGGGGGCGCTGAACGTATGAGCACGTAGTAGCAGCTCTCAACCAATCAGCGAATCGTAAACCAAACGCACGTGTGTGTGTTATCTATCATAACTTATCATTAATCGCGGACTGTTACGTACGTGTGTGTTATGATGTATTTACATAGTCCACGAATTGTACAATAATGGGCATTTACAATAGTGGTCGTAGATAAAAATATTTAATAAAATCAGCTTATTAACTTTTTGACAGCATTTAACCTTACATAATCCTTACTTATAATCGTTTTTTCTAATGCACCAAAATGCCTACAGAGCTTTATAAGAGACCTTTTCATAGTTGAAACTTTTTTTATGCCCATGCGTCAATTTCTGCCAAGTTTTCGGGCAAATTTTTGACGTATAACCAGTGAAAATAAGAAAATGTGCCCGAAACTTTCATATTCCCGTCTTTTATGTCTCTCGCGAAGTAGCACGGAGTTGAACGAGGAACGAGAGTGTGGTCGGGTTACTCGCCTCGCCTTGTGGTTCCTCGCCTCGCCTTGGCTAACTTCGCTTCATGAAACGGTTTTTCGTGCCCGAGTCAAAGGGACACGAGGTGCGAGTACTGAGGTCCCACGGAGTGGATGCCTACTCCGTGTAGTTCCTCGCCTCGAACAACTTCGGCGAGGATCCTCGCCGAAGTTACTCCGCGAGAGTCTGGAGCGGGCATTAAGCAATGCGGACACGCATACGCTTAACAAACCGTAAAAAGGTCTATTTGCTGCATCCTAATGAACAATAATTTTATATGCAATCTTCCATCCGGGTTGACCATTTCTGCATTAATACATCAAGTAAATAATTCGCCAATCATTACTAAACTACAAATTCATTAATTGCAAACGAAAATAAATCGTTGCATAACAGTTATTATTAGATCAGACACAACAAAAAAAAAACTAGTTTATTAGTTTATTTCCTGTTCCAAACCTTTTTTCGTTGTTTGTAAACAAAAAAAAATGAGACGACCTTCACACAATCCCAAACGTAAAACCGGGGCGTGGTGTAAGTACCCATAAAACATTCTCAAAAAAATATATAAATCCACATTTTTATATTGTAAAATTATCTCTTACATCGCCTTCCAAACATATCACTTTAAAAAAAGTGATATTGAATAACACACGCGTTAATTTTTATTTTCTGCAGCCAATTTTATTTTCCCGCAGTAAACGAGACACAGGGAGGCCTTGAGGTTGGTAAGAGCGTGGGACGCCGAGACAAATATTATTTATTTTATAATAATAGAGCGACGATAAATAAGTTATGATAAAGCGATAATATTTGCTCGGGTCATGTATACTTAGTCTAGTTTGCAGTAAATGTAAATTAGCTTGCACTCGATGAGATAAGCTTGAATAAAGTGACTAATTTTGCTCCAAGGAATGTTTGCAAATGCACTTTTCTATTATGCAAATTAATTTTGTCTCAATATTTCACAATAAAGTATAGATTAAATTATTTAAAAAAAGTTATAATTAGATTAAAATATTAACTTCACTAGATAATGAGTTTGAAGTACAGTATAATCTCGGTAATTCGACCGTTGGGTAATCGGATGACACGTCTGGAAACCGCTCGCGCTCTTCCCATCCACTCTTTCTTATAATCTAGCGGTTGTCTGATCCCATATGTGTCGGATTATCGAGGAGAATCCGGAGATAAGTCGGATAAAGTCGATAAAGGATAAGTCAATAGTCGAGATAAGTCGGATTATCTCGATAATCCGACACATATGGGACCAGATAACCGCCGGATTTTAAGAAAGAGTGGTGGGAGGGAAGAGCGCTGCATATGTAATAAACTATTACTATAGATTAATATAAAAAAAAACCGGCCAAGTGCGAGTTGTGACTCGCGCACCGAGGGTTCCATACAAACTTGTAAGTAAGGTATCTTTAGGAGGACCTAACTGTATGCAACCCATATGCTTCGGGTGCCTGACTATACCACGCAACACATAAGTGTATTCTCATAGGTTTCTAATAGTAAATTCGCATTTTTCTTGTAATTAAACTACATATTTACGGTTTTCAGATTTTTCCCTTTACATGTGCTGTAAGACACCGCTCCTTGCCAAATTTCATGATTCTAGGTCAACGGGAAGTACCCTATAGGTTTTGATTCTCTTGTGAAATCGCAAAATATGCGACATAAACGGTCATATCTTTTGATCGCGTTGACTTACAAGTTTGATTTTTTCACAGCTGAAAGAGACCGCAGACCCAAGTATTTGATACAAATTTCAACTTGTTACCTCTACGCGTTCCTGAGAAAAATGGTCTTGATAGACAGACAGACGGACAGACAGACAAACAGACGGACAACAAAGTGATCCTATAAGGGTTCCGTTTTCGGTACGGAACCTTAAAAATGAATTTGAAAATTACATCAACATTATTTGTAATAAATTTATTAAATATTCGTGTTGTGTAGTTAATTTCTAGAATATGTTAGACAAACATCTATCCAGATTATCGAATCCATCCAATAATTATCTATAATTACATAATTTCATTTGTTACGGTAATTAAATTTGATTTGATAATTGGCAATAATTTCTTAATTAGGTGTTGTCTTGTAATGGAGTTGTTCGTCCTGTTGTCTGTTAAGCTTTTGTGCTATTTGCAACGGCAGTGGCAGATAAAAATCTGTTAAAACGCTGAAAGCGCATAGTTTACTATTGTATAATGATTATTAAAAGTTATCTGAATTTTTGTATCTAACTACAATATATCATTATTTGCATTTCAATTTACATGGAAATTATTCTGTTTAGCATGGAAATTACAAATGAATATTGAAATAGTTAAGAATCTGTGAATTTCTGTTTGTTTAATTTCGTTCAATAACACTAGCTTTTTAAATTTTATGGTTATTAATAATGGTAATAAAGGGCGTCCCAAAATTAACGCAAGTTTTGAATTTGCCGCCATTTGTGCAGACAATTTTTAGCGCAAATGAAATAATTTGATAGCTAAGAGTTTATGGTTAATAAAAATGGAGCGTTTCACGATACTACAACGTGTTTTTATGATTGAACAATATTTTAAAAATAATGAAAGTTTGGCGACCAACCACAAAATTTAATACAAAATATGGTCGGAATAGTGTTTTAACTCATCAACTGTAAATAGATTAATTGAAAACAATAGGGAGAGTGGATCAGTTGGAGACTCTAAACACGCTGATCGTCCAAACACAAGCCGTTCAAATGTCAATATCGGAGCAATGCGTGAGAGTGCTGGTGAAAATTTCGGAACATCAATTCGGCATCGTGGACAAGAATTGGAAATTTCAGGAAGCTCTCTACAGTGTATACTCACAAAAGATCTGTGTCTCCATGCTTACAAAATTCAATTATCACAACAACTGAAGCCTAATGACCATGCACACCGAACAAACTTCGTTGGAAGGATTATTGAACATCAACAAGTGGATGCTGATTTTTCGAACAAAATCATCCTAAGCGAAGAAGCACATTTTCACCTTGATGGCTATGTTATTCGCCAAAATTGTCGTATTTGGGGTTCGGAGAACACACATGATATTGTCGAAAAACAAATGCATCCACAACGTATTACTGTTTGGTGCGGATTTTGAGCTGGAGGCATCATATCCCATACTTTTTTGAGAATGAGGTTGGTCAAGCAGTGAATCTTACTGGTGCTCAATATCGCCACATGATATCACAGTTCTTTCTGCCCAAATTGAATGATATTGATGTGGCTAACATGTGGTTTCAACAAGACGGAGCCACATAGCCCGTGAAACAATTCAATTACTGCATGAGACGTTTCCTGGTCGTTTGCTTTCTCGTTTCGGTGATCAGAATTGGCCCCAAATATCGTGTGATTTAACACCATTAGATTTATTTTTATGGGGCTATTTGAAGTCAAAGGTCTATGTCAACAAACCCACGACTACCTATGCGTTACAGGAGGAAATTAGACGCCGCATCAAAGAAATTTAGCCACAATTTTGCAGAATGGTCATGGAAAATTTCGAAAAAAGAATTCATATGTGGCAGCAAAGCTGTGGAGGCCAAATGCCCTTATATATGCCTCTTATTCCATAAATAACCCTATCCTATGTACCTAATGAGTATGTAAGTAAATATGAATATAGTAAATATGAGTTCTATGAGACTGCTCGAGTGGAGACCGCGCTTGGATAAAAGAAGTAAGGGAAGATCCCCTACGCGTTGGACGGACGATCTAAAAAGATGTGCAGGCAACTGGATACAGAGAGCTCAAGACAGGAGGGAATGGTAGAAATGGAGGAGGCTTATGTCCAGCAGTGGACACAGAGAGCTGAATGATGATGTACTTAATGATTCAAAAAAAAAAACTAAAGACTAAAAACTGCGTTTCCTATTTAATTTACATCTTGTGTTAATTTTGGGAACCCTATACATGCATTTAATGAAAATTTATTAATCGATAATGAGTCGATAATATTCACAACATTTATAAAAGTTGTCCGCATTGTATTTAGCCGGCCTGAACAACGTTCGTATTCGCTTTTACAGAATGTGTACGAAAATATGTTTAGCCGATACATATATTCGTACGAAAATATTCAAACACAGACAATGAATGCATCTGCACATGAGAAATTGATAACGAACGTCAATATTCGTGGATGATAACCGATGGGTTGGAGCGAGTGTAAGAGATGAGATGTTGCTTTGCATTTTTTAGAATATTCTTCATATTGCCAGTCTCACTGCCTACATATTTATTTAAAAAATGACAAAAACAAGATTAAAACCGAGGGCGATTATTTTTACGCCAACCCAGTGGAGAGTTTTGTGTAGTAATAATTAATGCACTATTGATAAAACCATACTACATTATAGATAATAATATAAACTTAATAAAGTCGGAACACAGCCTGAATATATAATTATATTCAACCCTTTCGGAGCTCTATAATATTATTACACTAAACAATAACTGGAAAAAAACATTGTTTTTAAGATCGTGCCTTTCATAACAGCAAAGCTGCACTATTGAGAGATAAATCTCGAAACGCGTCTGCAGATGGCTATTCACTTAAGTTAATAGAAAGACACGATCTTAAAGACAATGTTATGTTTCCAGTTCTTGTTTTGTGCCACGAAAGTGAACTAAGAACTAGTAAATAACTTACAAATTTGTTTTGGTAGTCCTAAAAAGACTCAATATTATTATAGAGCTCCGGAAAGGTTGAATATATTTATATATTCAAGCTGTGTTTCAACTTTATTAGTTTAATAATGAATGGTTAATGAGTTTTGTAGACTTTCCGTGGGAATATGAAAGAATGAACGTGGGAACATATAAAGAGTGTCGATTATAGACGTAAGGATTATATATATATATATATATAATATATATATATATATATAATATATATATATATATATATATATATATATATATATATATATAAATATATATATATATATATATATATATATATATAAATATACATATATATTAAATAACAGTGTAATATTGTGTAAATATTACAAAACACATATATTAAGCAATTTTGATATTGAACAGAAATATTACAAAACACATATATTAAGCAATTTTGATATTGAACAGAAATTTTATGTTACACTTTATAAGTACAAAATTAATTTTTTATTACTCATGCATTAAAAGTACTATCCTGGCGCACGTTATATAGTGTGACAAATGCCACTTTTGATTGTATTACCACCTGAGACTATTGAAAAAGCAACTTCTTTATTTTTATTCTATTTTTTATGGCACCTGGATCCCAAACTTGTAAGATACATCCCCTCGCATGGGTAATAAAAAATATTGTTTGCAACACGGGCGTTATTGTCAATTGCCCTCTCTAGCGATTGCCCAATTTCGCTCTCGCGTCCAATTGACAACCTACCGCCCTAGTTGCAAAATATACTACTTCTCATTGATGCATTTGTATATAAAAGTTATTGCGTCTAAAAGCAGCGTTATATAAACTGTAATACTGTAACATTATGCTTACACTAAAGTACACAAATAGAAGTATAAGTTTTGTATAATGTACAAAACATTATAGAAAACTGTTTGTATTAATGTGTACAAACAGATCTTTAAGCTGCTTAATAACAGAAACGAAACCATCACTGACCGTAATCAACTCCTCATAATAACAGAGGATTTCTATCGGACTCTCTACGCAAGCGGGAGCAACCCGCAGTAAGTGAGCGACGAAATAGAATTAGATATCCGGTCCAGATTGATGGGTCAGAAGAGATGCCCTATGTAATACCTGAAGAAATAGACCACGCAATTCGCCAAATGAAGAACAGGCGCGCTACAGGGGAAGATGGCGTGGTACCAAAGATGAAAATCTTTAAAATAAACACACAACCGATGTAGGATGCCGTTGCTACTCTCTTTACAAGATGCATCCTTGAAACCAAAGTTCCCTCAACCTGGAACAATGCCGTTATAACCCTTATCCATAAGAAATGAGACATTAAAACCTATACAAAAGCACCTGTACAAGCTATTCACTAAAGCGATAGCCAACTGAATAGACAAGAAAGTAGACTACTTCCAAACGCGAGAACAAGCTGGCTTTCGGCCAGGAATCAGTACAATTGACCATTTCCAAACTCTTAAAACCGTCATTAAGAAGGGTTAATGAATAAAATAATGAATCTGTAGAATGTTGGGTAGTAGAGCAAGCATTGATTAGCTGTCGAATAGACGAGAGATTCATCCAAATACTGAACCACCTCCATTTGAATGCCACAGCTTATGTTGCTCTCCATGACATACCTAACAAATTCCGGTTAGACATCTCTGTTACAATCTCTTACAATCCCTTACAATCTCGCCAAAATATTTTGACGGACGAACTGGGGAAATAAAAGGCTTACAGTGGACGAGGAAAAACTTTCCAACTTGCGATTTCTAGACGATTTGGTTCTCAATTCTCATATCGGATAATGTGGATGACATGATGTCTATGATCGAAGACTTGAGACAGGAAACAGCAAAATGAAAATACCTCGAAAACTAAAATTATGACCAACATGGCAGACATAATTACCTACAGGCTACCAGTGGAAACGAGTACGAAACAGAGTTGGTCATAAAATAACTTTACGGTTATTTTGGTTTATTACACGATTATTTTGGCTTTGGTTTACTTTAGCTACAAAAACCAAACCGTGGAGGTGGAACGTAGAGTTGCACAAGCTTGGGCAGCATTCGGCGCAAACAACCTCAAAGCACCTCAAAGTCGGGGTTTTCGAGCAGTGTGTCATACCCGTGTTCACCTATGGCACAGAGACCATGACACTTACCAAAAAAACAGCAGAAAAGTTCAGAGTGGTCCAAAGAGGTATGGAGAGAGCAATGCTTGTATTAACACTACCAAACAGAAAACGTAACTACTGCCAAACCGTTGAGTAGACGGTGTCAGACAATACGGAGGACGTGACTAGATGAGACGGGTACAGGACCGCCAGGAATACAGAAGAGAAGAGGCCTATGTGCAGAAATGGGACACGAAGAGGCCGCCATGATGATGATGATGTTGTGATCTCGCGATTTTGGTTTCAAAGAATTTCAGTTTCTCGCAAGTCGGCAAAGAAAACTAAGTGGACACCCGATTAGTTTTTGTTTATTTAGGACCATTAGTCTGCTTTATCTAAATCATGCGGGCAGACGCTCGAACTTAGGGATCGTGCCGAGACGCCGAGAGGATTTTGTTTTATAAGTTTTGGAAATTTTCCATAAAGATTAGGGGAGGACTCACACCAAGACCGAGGTGATGAGGTAGAGGGGAAGTTAAAAGGGGGCAGTCAGAATTGAGCTAGCAGGAGAGTAATTTGAGTTTTGAAGACGAACCTCCGTATTTTCGTTGAAGTAAATTCCGGGTTTCGACCATAAGTTTCGTAGAATTAAGTGTATTGTTTATTATTTATTATTTTTAGGTTAGTTAGTAATTATTGTAATAAGTCAGCCATTAGTTGTACAAATTGTAAGATATTAGCAGATAAGTAGTATTTAATTACATATAAAGGACATATTTGCGTGTAATTAATTCATAAATTGTCCTGATCCTGGAGCAGCACCATACCAAATTACCAGTTCGCAACAATGATGACAAACAATGCTGCTATACAGGGTATGTCTCAGAAGTAATGAGCCACAAGGATTCATGGAAGCTTCACGATGATAACACCACATCCCACCCACACCTAGATAGTCGCACGCGACTACCTGGCCCGGATCGGGGTTGCAACGGTTCCACCACCGCCCGCCCTGTAGTCCCGACTTGGTCCCAGCAGACTATTTATGTTCCCGATGTTAAAAATCTTTGAAAGGACGTCATTTGGCAATGCTTTCTCCAAAACTGAAACGACTTCGATGAGGCTTTTAAAGGACACCCCGTTGAGGACTTCCAGAGGGGATACAACGCTTGGCAATCTCACAGGACAAAATGAATAAGAGGGTCATACTTTTAAGTAATTGTGCCAATCTGATCAATAAACACTGAACAAGAAACTGACGCATTACTTCTGGGACGAACTTTCTGTATACAAAGTAGATAAATGAGAAAAATTTCGGAATTCGTACAATTCAAGTATGCAAAAATTTGTACGAAAATTATATGGGATAAATAAAACACATGAAAGGATGTTTTTGTAAAAATAAAAATATCGTAAAATCTTGTAAAAATAGAGTTCAATGAAGAATGTTTTTTTTTATTCGCATGTTTTTAACTACTTACATATAAAAACATGAGAACAAAAAATATGTATAAGCAATAAATAGAATTTTTCTATTTTGCATCATTATGCACTCATTATTTTGCATCATTAAGCACTCATATGGGTTTGTTAATGGTTAGCCGAGTGCGATACAATTTTCTCAATATGGATCGGGGAATTTTTATTTACAATTAGAAATGGTGTAAAAAGGCGCAAAATAGAATTTAAAGCAGATTTATATTTAAAATCTTTATAAAACATGTCATATTTCTTTTCAGACATCAGCAGATCTCATGCAGAGTTGGCACATCCCCAGACCAACACTAGCTCGTAGCTCACATAGTTCACAAGGATCTACATCGAGCAGTACTAATAGTACACAGGTAAATTAACAAAATTCGATTTTCGAAAAACGATTTTCTATAGAGCAAATATTTGTAATTACTTTTTAATCGAGTTTCTTATTAATGTTTTATATTCGTATAAGACATAGACGATAGTAAAAAGTGAATGTGGATTTCAGGACCCAAATATATAGTCAAATCTCGGTTCGCGAAGTTAATTCGTTCTTAGGAAAATCTATTGGATAATGTAACATTAATTAATCCCTTCCTGGGCAATTTGTTAACACAAAATCAATATAAACCATTTTTAAAAACCAAAGATTTCACGAAAACAGACCTGAAATGGGGTTGCCTGAAAAAAACTTCCAAAGGTTCCATCAGTCACCAAACTAAAATTGTAAGACCACTGGAGTTGACGGACAGGACTATACGAAGAAGACTACAGTAACAAGACTTGAAGGACAAAACTGTACAAGATTAGACACTACAGAACAAGACTAGAAAAGACTGGATAAGACACAACCAGCCTGGATAAGACTAGACAAAACTGGATAAGACTGGACACGACTGGACAGACTGAACAAGACTGGGTAAGACTGGATAAGACTGGACAAGACTGGACAACACTGGACAAGAAAGAACAAGAATGGACAAGACTGTATAAGACTGGGCAAGACTGAACCAGCCGGGATAAGACTAGACAAGACTTGATAAGACTGGACAAGACTGAACTAGACTGGACAAGACTGGCCAAGACTCTATAACACTGGAAAAGACTGGATAAGACTGAATACGACTGGACAAGATTGAACAAGACTGGACAAGACTGTATAAGACTGGACAAGACCGGACAAGACTGAACAACATTGGACAAGATTGGGCAAGACTTACAAGATTTTATAAGACTGGACAAGAATGAACAAGACTGGACAAGACTGGACAAGACTGTACAAGACTGTATAAGACTGGACAAGACTGTACAAGACTGTATAAGACTGGACAAGAATGGACAAGACTGGGCAAAAGGAGACGAACAAGACTTTACTCAAACTTGACAAGCTAGCCTGAATAATAAATAAGTTTTTATTGGTTTAATTTATTCTCTGTTCTATAATTGGTTCCCACAAATTCCAACAGTTTCCTTAATTTTCTCGAAAATCTACAAATTTTTGATACATAAAACCCCAAATTTTCCTTTAACAATTTTTTTTTTTTTTCTGAAATTGAACAAATTTTCCTTAAATCTATTTAATAAATCAATGCAAAAACTCACCCAGAAAAGCATAAATTTCAACAAAAAGCTCACAAACACAGTCACAAAACGTTCTGCAATAATCCCACAAACTCTCAGCACAATTTTCACTAAAATTCCGCAATTTTTAATCACGAGAAATTTCACCCACAGCCGACATTCGCACGCTAATAACTAAAAACGTAGATTTGTGTTCAAACTCAAACTTATCTGCATTGATTACGCTCGCGTCGAACCGGTTTTCTATACACTTTTTTGCACCCCCAAGGCCAAAAAACGAAAAACTACAAATCGCTGCCATGTATTGTTTACCAAGAGTGGAAGGTGGCGAGAAAACTAAATGTTGTTGTTTATAAAGGGACTCTTTTCAATTTTTCTTTCTTTTTGTACGAATCTGCCCTACTTATGACCGACTGGGTCTCTGTATTACTGAAGAACGTTTCAAAATAGACACTTGGAATTTTCAAAATGTTTATGCTGTGATTTGTTTCTGCTATTATTGAAGTTATATTTGCTGCGTTTTGCAAAAATTTCACGGATCAAAAGAGTAGCAACATTTTTCCTCTTACGACATTTTCCTCCACATTCCTCTTTTGTAATTGTTTCTGTAGTTGTTCCAGTTCTTACATGCTACGTTTATCTTTTCAGTCCTCTAGTAACTATTCTTCAATGTTTCTTCCTGCTTTTGCATAGAGACATCGACAAGAGCAGAATATTTAATGCAAAAACATCTTTCTCTCCTTGAAAACCTCTTCCTCTGAAAACATTTCTCTTCAATCGCCTTTAATCGACAAAATTGTTGACGTTAACTTGGAACGGCTGTTTTATCTACTAATATACACGTGGATTTCTTTTGAATAAGTCTCGTCAATGATCATCAACTGTATCGGTGGCAGTTGTTTACATTGATTGACGTGTAGCTGTTTGACGTGTCTTTAATAGTTAGTGAAGTCATCTACCATGTATAGTAACGCCGAGATGACCGACATGAATTTCATGTATGGACTTGCTGATGGAAATTCATTAGAAGTTAGACGATTGTACACTGAACAGTTTCCTAGTCGTAATATCACAAAATCTTCGAAAACATTCAACGACGTCTTCGTGAAAGAGGCACATGGAGGGCCAGGAAGATTAATTACAGTAGTAAGAACCGTACAACAACGGCAAAACAACGTGAAGGAAGAAATTAGAAGAAGACTAGTCTTAGCAAATAAATGTTACTACGTCCTCAAGGCAACACTTTATATCCAGGACACTTACCTGAACCTCCAAGATAACTCTATACAAAACACTCATTATATCAGTTCTGAAATACGGTTCGGAGGCGTGGGTGATAACAAAGAACGATGAAAACCTAATTGACACATTCGAAAGAAAAATATTACGAGGAATATACGGAGCCATAAATGTAGACAACCAATGGAGAAGAAGATACAACGCAGAACTATACGAATTATATGGAGACAACGACATCATAACAAAAATTAAAGTGAGTAGACTGCAATGGGCTGGACACGTTATACGGGCAGATGAAAAAACGACCCAGAAGACCCAGACTCAGATGGAACGACGGGATAGACCAAGATGCACGAGCAATTAAGGTACTAAACTGGAGAACAGGCGCCAAAGACCGAGAAAAATACTAGAGGAGGCCAAGACTCAAGCCGGGTTGTCGTGCCAATGATGATGATGAAGAACGGTACAATTTTCTGGACAAAATAGAGGAAGATCCAAGTATTTCTACGCGACAAATTGCCAATACTTTAAATATAAGGACAGTTTGGAAAATTCTTAAGGGCAATTTGTTGTATCCATAACACATTCAACGCGTGCAGGCAGTACTACCTGCTGATTATCGTTCACGTATTGCGTTATGTCAATGGTTTTTGCAAACATTAGTTCTAATCCCTAAATTCCTGACACAAATTCTTTTCACGGATGAAGCCAATTTCTCAAAAAATGCAATAATTTTCATAACAAGCATTTGTGGGCAGATGAAAATCCGCATGAGGTACGTGAAGATCGATTTCAACATCAGTTCGCCTTGAATGTTTGGGTCGGAATTGTGGGTGACTAATTAATTGGACCGGTATTTCTACCAGCAAGACTTACTGGCGAGATGTATCGCAACATTTTTGGAAGAAATACTGCTCGAATTTCTGCAGGATGTAGAATGATGTGGTTAAAAGATGTGGTTTTTGAATTTTGGTGCACCACCACATTTCAGTTTGGTTGCTCGTGATTCTTTACCAGCAATTTACGTAGATCGCTGGACTGGTCGAGGTGGGCCACACGCATGGACTGCTCGATCCCCAGACTTAAACCTCCTGGATTATTTCGTATGGCGTTATTTGTCATTACTTTACGCTACTCCAGTGGAGAATTTGGACGAATTGCGAAATCGGATAATTTTTGTCATCAAGTCAATTTCATCATTTTTTTATCGTTTTGTCAAGTTTTGTATCAATTAAAAACAACCCTGGTGTGCTTGAAAGAGTTCGACACTCAATGACAAGAAGATTGAATGCTTGTATCCAGGCTGGAGGAAGTCATTTCGAACATTTCTTGTACATGGAGCAACTTTACATGTACTTTATGATAATAAATGTTGTTAATGTCCCAAATTTTGTTCACCCTGTATCTTCGAAACAAAGTGTTTTTCAGAAATCATCACAAGACAAAATATTCTTAGAATAAGCCAAGGAACAACCCCAAGAATTTTTGCCGCATGTTTACCTAAGACTCTGTATGTATAAGAGTACACAATAGTAAATATGATAATTGGCTTTCTTTCCATGTTGGTTTTAACGTCTATTAGTATTTTTTAGCAGTGTTGTGCATGGAAACTGTTAACAATAGGCACGTTGCTCGATGACCGCGACCTGGAGGAAGGGAGCGATTTTTTTTTAATTTCAAGGTCTTTCATTTTCCTGACACTTCCTGACTCCTGACACACATTGGCTAGACGCCTAGACACGACCAAGAAAGGCCTTTCTGCTCTTATTTGCTTGTACCTTGGCCATCTGTGTATGTAAGCAAGTTCTATTACTTTTTTATGAGAAAGGATTGTATATTGTATACAATTATTGTTAGTTTACGTGAAAGTATAAACACAAAATATAAATTCTAAAATAAAAACTTGTTAGCTTGGTCTATGTTATTATTATACAATGTATGTGCAGTGTGTTTTGAAGAAGAACTCCCTAGTTTTAAGTATAAATTTAATGTTGAAATTAATGAAAAACTATACTAACGAGTACATACAACAAAAGAGAGTATTTTCAAGTTTTGTTGCGGAGTAGCCATTCGACTGCACTGCACGTCTCAACTGAACCAAAGAGGATAGGTTATAATCCCGCTGAATTAAGCGAACTGAGCCCTGGCGCCGACTCAAGGTAAATCTAACATGACAGCTGCAGGGGAACAAAACTTGGACAGTTGATGAATCAAACACCACAAACTAGAATAGTGTGTATCACTTTGAACAGTTTCTATGACACAATAAAACTAGGGAGTTCTTTTTCAAACGCACTGTATATACATAGATTGGCATAATGGAAACTGTGAAAAGCTAATTAAAAAAAAAACAATGGGCTTGCAAATTTATAAAAAAATTAACAATGGGCTCACCAATTTATACAAAATTTAACAATGGGCTCGCGTGGGCTCGCTACAGCGCACCATTGCCTTTTAGTATTATAGGTCCAGTCACGTAGGAATGTTGGCGAACCTCGAGTTGTATAGATTTCGAGTAGGATTGTTTAAGGTGCACGTCGGCACAGTGCCATGTAAAGGCCGGTCTAGACGCTACGTCTTATACAACCTTTTGTTTGCACAGTCTTAGGACGGAATAAAAACGTTGCATTTTTTAGAGCGTCTACACGGTGCAGCTATATCTGTATATTTCGCGCAGTTTTAGTGAAATCGACATGCAGGAGGTACTAGTCTGTACATTTTTGAACAAAATGATTCGGAAAACGGAGCTACTGACTACATGCGCCGACTTGCCTGCACAGTTCATGGATATTTATACTCACTAGCTCAGTTATCGCTCCATCCGTTTACAAAACTGCGCACTTTTCCTATCTACACGCAACGTTTTATCTGCAACGTGTTGAACTGTGCAAACAAAAGGTTGTGTAAAACGTTGCGACCGGCCTTAACACACCAGGCCTACACATCCGATGCTTACAACTTAAAAATTTTTTCCTGACCAAATGCAACCACTTGATCGGGATTTGAACGCGAGGTTCATAGTTTATTAGTTAACTCTCTAAGATTAGACAATATATGTGTGGTTAAATTACACAATTAAGTGTGGTCAAAACAATTTTAAAATTCAGTGCTAGTTATTTTTCTCTCAATACTTTGAGCTATCTATACTCGGACCGGTGAGAGAATGCCTCTCGTCTCGACGAGTTTAGCATTGTTCTGCGCATACCCCCACTTTATTTCGAGTGCGCGGTGTTTAGTTGTCCGTATTTGGAAAACTCGGTTTTTTTTCATACTTCGGCGCGTCCCTTGCCTCTCATACCTTGGCGCAGTACAGCTGCATTCTCTCGCCGGTCCGAGTATAGTCTCATCTGCTTAATTATCAAATTTTATTTATAAATCTGTCTATTCTATATATTTTTGTTTTACTGGACTTGTCTGCCTAGTTTTGTCCATCTAGTCCAGTCTATTTTATGTAAATAAATAGAGTGTACTGTATATTTAATAAAATAATTTAAATAAAAAAACACTGGAGCAGTTGAATGAAATACATACAAAACATATAATAAATTGTACTTTCAGTTCTCTTTTAGGTCGTCGGTGACTTGAATGGGTCAAACCCACACAGAAAACATTGTAGACTAACACACAAAACTTCAAACAATCTAAATATGCACATGTGTTGTTAGATCATACAACAATGTGGTAACGCGATATCTGATTTTGGATCGTGTAACCTACACGAATACACTTTTCATTAAAAAATGAATAACAATAATATAACAATTACAATACACAATAACAAAATATCAATAATACAATGTTATTGATACTTTGTTATTAGTCTAGATAAACTATTGCAATTAATATTTATTTTACACTACACAGGAAGTTATACTGTAGTTCCTTTGAATATTAATTAAATAGTAATTGGTTATAGTTAATGAAAATTGAACAGTGTTAATAAATTATTTATATTGGAACAAATAATACCATGTAAAATTTGTTTTGGGCTGTCCTTGAGTCTATTTCTGTTTAAAAATTCTGCTCAGATTAAACTATTATAAGTAAATTAATACTATCCATTATAAATCAACACTGTCGTCTATTATTGCATTACAAAAATGATTATTTGCACAGTTTATAAAAAAACTTCCTGCTATTGTTGACGCATGCAAACGTAAACAAGCTGGAAATCCTGACCTTCTTAATATATTCAATTCCTATTACTCTCTCGCTCCAACGCGGACCGAAAAAGTTTCGACAAAGTTCAAGATCCTCGGCGTCAACACCGTCGCTAATTATTTAATCAGAAAAATAATTATTCCAGAAAATTTACAATCAATAAAATTTGTAAGACATTTAACAAAATAAATAAATGTTTTTTAATTATTAATTAATATTTTAATTAATCTATATTCAAGCTTTTATGATTAATTTATATATTGTTGATATTGGTGCGTTTGACAACACCTCCTTCGACAGTATAGCCAATGCAGCCCGCAGTCATGGTGCAAATAAAACATCAATCATATGGATTAAGTCCATGCTACAGGGTAGAAATGTTGAGGCTACAGTAGCGGGTGACACAATGCGGGTAGCTGTCATCAAGGGGTGTCCTCAGGGTGGGGTTCTATCTCCACTCCCTTGTTACATGGTTGTTGATAGCCTGCTTGTGTCACTAAATAATAAAGGATTTTACAACCAAGGCTATGGGGATGACATATTCATCCCCATCGGGGGTAAATTTCCCTCTATAATAGCAGCGCTTATGCAAGAAGCACTGAACGAGGTGGAGAGTTGGTGCAGGGGGGTCGACCTTCGAGTCAATCCCCAAAAATCCACTCTAGTACCATTCACTAGAATGAGAAAAACGGATGGGCTAAAGCCCCCAATTTTCTATACCGAACATCTAAAGGTGAGTGATGTCAAGTATCTAGGTGTAATCCTGGATGCCAAACTGACTTGGAATCAACACCTAAAGAAAGCTACCAACAAGTGTAAAATGGCACTGATGATGACCAAAAGAACACTTGGAAAATCATGGGGACTGAAACCATGCATGGTATACTGGCTATACGCTATGGTAGTTAGACCCATTCTGACATATGGCTCCACAGTATGATGGACCAAAGTGAAGCAAAAACAGGCCATCAGAGAACTCTCCAATGTTCAAAGACTGGCCTGTTTAGCAACTACGGGAGCGATGAAAACCGCTCCAACTGCAGCTCTGGAGGTGATCCTAGGCCTTCCTCCCCTGGATATCTTTTTCATGGGTGAGGCAAGGATGGGAGCTTTCAGATGCATATGCAATGGCACATGGGAATCTCTGGCGAGGTCAGGACACACCATGATAACAAATGTCATATCAGAATCGTACCTCAATATAGAGGGGGATTCGATGCCCAAAAGGCTGTCATTCGATCTACCCTTCAAAACACATCTACGATTGACAGAAGGCAACCAAATGCCACTTGCCAAGGAGGACTGGATTGGTATACAGACGGCTCCAAGAAGGACAGTGGTACTGGCGCAGGAATCTATGGACTGTCCCTGGGGTGCAGCCTATCTGTACCCCTGGGAACACATACCACATTATTCCAAGCAGAAATACACGCTATCATGGTCTGTGCCCGTGAAAATTAGAGAATGGACTACAAAAGTAGAAACATCCGCATTTTCACGGACAGTCAGGCAGCGATCAATGCTCTAGCGTGTCACGAAATCAAATCGAAGACAGTTTGGGACTGTCTTCAGGACCTAAAAGCCTTGGTATAGCATAACAAGGTCACACTCGCTTGGGTGCCTAGCCACACGGGACTGGTGGGTAACGAAATGGCGGATAAGCTAGCAAAAGATGGATCCTGCAAGGCAAACATCATTGCTGAGAGCGGACCCTACATTACCAAGACCACGACCCGAAATAAAATCTGTAAATGGGTAGCAACTAACACCGTCTACAGTGGGTCAATTTGAATGGTCTGACACACAGCAAACAAATGTTAGTAAACTTATCGGAAACTCTAACTGCTGAAATCCTGCAACTGCAAAGGAAGCAGATCGCAATTGTGGTAGGCCTACTTACAGGACACTGCCCTCTACGAGAACACCTGCATAAAATGGGTATCTGGAAGGATGAACCTTTATGCAGGTTATGCTATGAGGAGGACGAAACCGCCGCCCATATAATATTCCACTGTGAAGCAATTGCACGTAGGAGACCAAGCTTGATATTACAGCTGAGAGAGTCCCCGTGAAAAACATGGCACATAGAATCCTGGACCTAATAGAGGGACTGGATCTATTTGCATGAAAAAAAAATGTGGGGAAATACAATAGGCCAATGGTCCGCAGTGTATTAAGGGCTAACCCCCC
Organism: Phosphuga atrata; assembly: GCA_944588485.1. Classification (NCBI taxonomy): domain Eukaryota; kingdom Metazoa; phylum Arthropoda; class Insecta; order Coleoptera; family Silphidae; genus Phosphuga; species Phosphuga atrata. The sequence continues at coordinate 72,924,667 of OX155897.1, read as the reverse complement.
TGCACCCTGGACATTGGTTAGAAGCAAAAAAAACATCCAGAACTCATCCAGAAATTACTTTAAAATTACTACTACTTATTAGAAATTAATATAATGACAATAATCCTGCAAAAAAGATCCTTAAAGCAGAACCCATAGGCACCAGAGGGCGAGGAAGGCCAAAGCTGCGCTGGAAGGATGGTGTAAGCGAAGACGCACGAAAGATAGGTGCATCCAACTGGACGATGCAGACCAGAGACAGGAATGAATGCCGAAAGAAGCTGGAGAAGGTCGAGACCCTACTATAGGGTTGTATGGCCATTGATGATGATGATGACATCCAAAAGATTGCTAGGGAAAACTGAATGAGGGCTGCTGTGGACAAGCAGGAGTGGAACAAAATATGGAAGAGAGTTAAGGCCCCGCACCACGACAAGGTGACTTCCATTCGCGGGAGTTGAATTACATTAAGAAAGTTTTTGGGTTCTATATAACCTTTTAACCCTGCAAAAATGACTCAATGGAGCGGCTGGTGATTCACGGCAGAGTGGAAGGTAGCAGATCTCGTGGAGGAGGAGTGGATAAGAACAGGATGATAAGATGGTTGGCATTGAAGTTTTTTCTTTTTAAACTTTCTCAAAATATATTTAAATTTTGTCATATATACGTCTAGTCTAAACATTATCATATTTTGCAATTAACAATTCCTCGTTTAATTAAAATTATCTCGAGCAGACAATGGCGCGCGCGTTATTTCTTAACAATTTATTTCTCAACGCAATTAAACGGATGAAAAATTAGATAATTGCAAAATTCGAAACCGAAAGCCTTTCAGTCTCGTTGATTTTTCTGCGCGCGATGCCTCATAAACCATTGCAACCGAGATACAAAACCTAACTAGGAAACGTTTCCACTCCACTTTCGTAATCGACTGATTTACATATTTTATACTTGTCTTAATAATCTCAACCATACATTTATCACAACACAAAGAGAAAAACTACCTACAATCCTTAAGTTAAATTAAATTATTGTCTCTTCACAGCTTTTCGTTGTCAGATTATAATACCTTGTCTTTTACTATTGTCCAGAAAAGTTCTAACAATTAGCAAATTCTTGTATTAATCTGGTTGAATATCAGGTGATTAACGGTGTATTATTTAATCATGACATTTTCTTTAAATGATTTGATATTTACGAATCAAAGACTTGAAAACAACTACTTTACACTAGATATTTTGTCTTATACTACATATTTGGTTTTGGCACTTTGGTTTCTTGTCTAAATGACTTAATTCGACTGTACAATAATTTTGTTTTTATTACTCATGCGCGAAAAGTACTTATTGACGTAGATTATTTAATACGAAAAATATTACATCTCGTTGTATTACCACATAACCTGGGTAACGCACGCAAATATTCAATATCGCTACGTTACATTAAAATAAACAAATAAATAAAAATAAAATGAACACAATCAAGACCGCGATATTAAAAAAGAGACGTGAAATGACAGAATTCTCTCGAGCGAATGTGCGTATCTAACTTAAACGATGTAATCTAACAATACCTAACCTCACTTCGTTCGTGCGCACAATTTCGCTCCCGCGAAAAATTGACAACTTTTCGCCCAAGTTACAAAATATACTATTTTGAATTATAATATTTATTGTGAATGTTATAAACTCAACATTTGTTGAATCCTTTTAAAATCTTGACACTACTCGAGACTTCTAAAGATTTTGATAAAATCTTAAATTTGATTTATTTTTATTACAGAGTGCAAGATCGGGATCGCTTCTCTTAACTGCAGCGAATCTAGCCCAAATCCACAAACAAGATGACGCCCCAGAGATTGCATCAACCCGCGATGAAAATCTGAAATATTTTCTCGAGTCGTCGAATAACCAGCTGTCGATCCCCGTGGGCGATTTGAAGGGGGCTAAAGAGAGCGACCCAGACACTGTGTCCATAGCCAGTTCTATGCACTTCACCGTAGTCAACGTAAACACAAGGCCGCAAGTGAAAACGCGTAGCTTTTGTAAAAAGCACCAGCTCACCGTCCTCGTAGTCACAATGTCTGCCATCTTCACCGTAGGAATTATAGCCGCTATTTTTCTATTAGAAAGTGAGTAATTGATCATTTATTTATTTCTTACTTGTTTAATTTAATAAATAATTATTTTATAATTTAATTCCGTGAGGATGTCAACAATCACTAAATTAGCTTCCTCACAACCTAGGAGTTTTATCTTGACTATTTATGTATTCCATTCGTAACACAGTATAATCTTGATAATCCGGCCCATATGAAACCGGACAACCGCCGGATTATAAAAAAAATTCCGGATTATCAGGATTAAAACAAAACAATAACAATTTTACATATTGTATGTAGAATTCTATTTCAGAAAGAAGAAAATATGTATCTATATAGGTAAATGTGTACATACAAAAAAAAATATGTACAAACTTAAGCCAGATAGTAAGTTAATTGTAGCGTGTAGTTAGCTTGATCAGAATCGTCAATCAAGTTTTCAGAGTTAAGAGCAGGGTGTGTTGGCCAGATCTTTCTCCCAGAACACTGGATTAATTAATTATTGATTCTATAATTATCTAACAACCCAATAGATTGATACATCTGAGTTCATACGTACAACTTGAAAGTAGTAGGTATTTTCTATACGTTATCACTGGATGATGTTGTTTCTGACTTTCCTTTGAATTTCTTTTGTGCGCGAGGTTTATATCCGTCGCGGGGCAGCGTAAAGAAAAGACACGTGTTTCCCCATAGCGCCGGATTACTAAACACGTCGGATTAACCAACCGCCGGATTATCAATATTAACCTGTACATATTTATATTCTGCTTACTAATTATTTTCTTTTTGTTGTAGTGAGGGCAAGAAGGCACGCGCCACATTGATTTTCGTCGTAGATTGTCAGTGGAAGAGTTACCGACATTGGAAGGCATTACTCTGCTAGATAGTTGAATTTATTTAAAACCAAGTAAAGTTAATCTATTATTTAAAGTTGTAGTTTGTAGTGAGTTTCTAGTTTATGTAAACTATTTTTGTACATTTAAGTGAAAAGAAAAATTTTCGAAATTATTATGTAATATTTATTTTGGATTTGTGGGTTATTTATGTGCATTCATTGTGCGTTGTGCGTCCCAGTTATTATTTAATTAATTTAATTGTTCGCTATTGGAAGAAAAAAAACAATCTTTTGGGGATGATATTTATAAGAAAATATTTAATTTTTACTATTATTTTGTATTTTTCTCATTACGTTTTACTGTGATATTCTATTAAAATGTATTTTGTAAAGATTAAAAGTTAAAAGGAGATTAGAGAGGAAAATTTGGAAAAAATATCAATCACATGTACAATTTATTTTAGACTTAATTTATCGAATTTTTCCATTTTCTATGAAATGAAATTTATTTATATAAAAAATATACTTTTAATTTGTAAACTTAAAAGTTTTATTATATTTTAAAAGTTTTTTTATACATCAGGTCCAATCGGGTCCGCTCCATAATTTTTCCACATATTGCATCCGCTCGGCTTCGTCACTTTTCCACACACTTAATCCCCTCCCACCGATATGGTTAGTTTATATATAGGGCTAAATATGTGTTGCTATCGTGGTTGCATATATGCTTTAGCACATATATGAAAACGTTAGTTTTGCGCCTGCGTGAACCATCGCATGCTGACGTCCTACCTCCGGACTAGTATTCAGACTAGTATTTACACTAGTAAACAGAGGATACCGAGCGAAGCGGAGCGGAACGCAGCCGAGCTAAGCTGAGCGGACGCAGTGTTTTATATTTTTCTTGGCTGAAAGCAGAGCGGAGACAAGCGGATCCAGTGTGCGACAAGCCTAAATAGTATTTTACTTTAATCTTAATAACCTTATGCAGACCATACACACTACAGTCCACCGGTGAGGTCCACCTATACAGGTATGCATGCGCATTTAAACCGGAGCGTGTGTGGGAATAGATCTGTGCAGTTTTTTTATCCTGGACAGGCGACCGGCGTACCTGTGCGTGTGTGCATGTTCTCCGTCTTCAATTTCAAGGAAACCAAGTTGGGTTAGTATAAATCTTTTATGGAGCGTCACCCAAAAGTATGCAGGAGAACTAATGATTTTATTTTTGAAATAAATATTCAGGGATGGTTTGTAGAAGCTAATGAATGGCAAATTATCAGCAAATTATAGCATATTATCCTTAATATGATACTTTTCAATTAAAAGTGGGTTTCAAAGGAAATGTTAAAAATTGAAAAATATTATTTCAATATAAGAATCATGTAGAAATATAACGTTTAGGTAACTGGTATCTGAATGCTGATAGCAGTATTCATTGTGGAGCTTTGTTATTCATTTATTTGCAACATAATATTAGCATTGTTTATAAAAAAGAAAAAATAATGTTAATTACAACATCAAAAAGAATTATTTTAAAACACTTGAAACAAAGGATGATAGATTTGTCCAAGTTTTATGTAAATGCAGTATTTTTATACTGAATGGCTGGAGAGGGGTCACTTTTGCTATGTCTAATATTAGCTGGAGAGCCTAGTTCCTTTTTCAAAATCGAATTACACAGTACAGTTCCTTTTATGGACCAGTACCAGACCAGAACACCGGCCACAAAAGCATAGTTGACAAAATAAGATAATAATGGGTGAAAACCAGAAAAGAACTTCCAGGGATAGGACAATCCGAGTGGTCATCCACTCGCCGAAATATTGCATATGTACTCGCAATTATCCTGATTTTTAGTTAATTCAAGGTAGGTACTCGAAGAAATTACTAGCGTAAAGCGTAATAATGTTACGCAATTATCCTAATTCCTTGGTAATGCGAAGTAATCGGAGAAATCACAAGCGTAATGCGTTATAATGTCAGATATTTTTTTTAATTCTTAGGTACTGCAAAGTAATGTCACGTAAAGGAGGGGAATTTGAAATAATTTATTCTAATGCCAAAACTATAGTTACTATATATAGAAACTATAGTTCTGCTATAGTTTGACTATAACTGTGTGATCCCTGTCACTGTCCCATCCCATCACATTTTCGTCCCACTGTCCCATCCCATAAACTTAAAATTTTCGATATCTGGTTTCATCCAGTCTCATGAAGTTTCATCTAATCTCATCTAGTCTTATCTGGTTTCATCTAGTCTCATTTAGTCTCATGTAAATGAACTCAATATTTATTTCCGATGACATCCGGTGAAGATAAATTTCTAAGAATTTCAGTGGTCGCGTGAGAATGTTAACGTGTCTACGCTTGTCTGTCTCAACAGATAGACAGACATGACTAGACAGACAAGACTAGACAGACAAGACTAGACAGACAAGACTAGACAGACAAGACTAGACAGACAAGACTAGACAGACAAGACTAGACAGACAAGACTAGACAGACAAGACTAGACAGACAAGACTAGACAGACAAGACTAGACAGACAAGACTAGACAGACAAGACTAGACAGACAAGACTAGACAGACAAGACTAGACAGACAAGACTAGACAGACAAGACTAGACAGACAAGACTAGACAGACAAGACTAGACAGACAAGACTAGACAGACAAGACTAGACAGACAAGACTAGACAGACAAGACTAGACAGACAAGACTAGACAGACAAGACTAGACAGACAAGACTAGACAGACAAGACTAGACAGACAAGACTAGACAGACAAGACTAGACAGACAAGACTAGACAGACAAGACTAGACAGACAAGACTAGACAGACAAGACTAGACAGACAAGACTAGACAGACAAGACTAGACAGACAAGACTAGACAGACAAAACTAGACAGACAAGACTAGACAGACAAGACTAGACAGACAAGACTAGACAGACAAGACTAGACAGACAAGACTAGACAGACAAGACTAGACAGACAAGACTAGACAGACAAGACTAGACAGACAACACTAGACAGACAAGACTAGACAGACAAGACTAGACAGACAAGACTAGACAGACAAGACTAGACAGACAAGACTAGACAGACAAGACTAGACAGACAAGACTAGACAGACAAGACTAGACAGACAAGACTAGACAGACAAGACTAGACAGAAAAGTCTAAACCAGGCCTGGGCAAATAGCGGGCCGCGGGTCGCATGTGGCCCGTGGCGATATTTTATGAGGCCCACGAAGCAATTTATAATTTACTTTAATTAAAAAATTATATCTATCGCAAGCCGACGCGCATGATGAGCTAATGCGGGTGTAGTGGGGACGTAATGCGAATATAATGTGAACGTAATTCAGGGAATGCAAGAGTAATTCAAGGAATCCAAGAGTACTTGGTGTAATGTGGTGTAATACTTGCGTACTGCTAAGGAATGTGGAGTAATGCATCTAAATATTAACATGTATTGCAAGAGTGGATGACCCGTCGGGACAATCCAAAGTAATGCTGGGATCCTTTAACCAGAAAAGAACAAAAGCTTACCTGAAACTAAAAAGGAACAAGCCTAGAATTCTGAAATGAGTCCTGATGGGACTTAGAAAACACCTCAAGACTTAGAAAACACCCGAGACTTAAAAAACTACAGACTTAAAAAACGGCAAAAAAAGGCCATATGCCTGGAGGAAGATGACAGATGCAGATTCTGCGGCCAAACAGGAACACCCCCTTACATCTGCTCAAAGACTGCGGAGCACTGCTCCGCAAGAGACAGATGTACCTCGGAGCTCACTGCTTGAACGCAGAGGAGTTGCAGTCCTTGAATTCCAGCCAGATCCTGAAATACCTAATGGAATCAGGACTAGAGGAGGCGCTCTAAGAGCGTGGGGTATTTTGTTGTGGTTAAAGTAACTGGTTAAAGTTGTTTATGTGTAATTCTTGAACGAACTTGTCGCAGTACAAGTCACCACCGAAATCTACAATCTACATGGACCAGTTCGTTCAAGAATAATACATAAACAACTTTAACCAGCTACATTAACCACAACAAAAATAAAACAATCTGGGCGCAAAATGGAATGTTCTCTTTAACCTTCAAGCAGTCGCTCGACGTCGAATCGACCGCACTCAATACACTTTCGGTTATAACTTTATTATTTCCCGCCGTATGCGTTTTCCATCCTTATGCTAAGCGTACACCAAAACCGATTTTATCGGCCGATGGCGAACAGAACTACCCGGACGAGTAACTCGGACCTGTATGTGCTTACACTGCAACAGTGCCGACAACCATAACCGTATGGAAAAATATTGATTATTGTAATTTTTTGAATGTTTATCCCACAGGGTTGGTCTATTATAAACACAACTAATTAATTTTTCAATATCAATAGTCTTTTAGGTAAATAACAACAAAATTTAACTATAAATACAATCAATTTGCATTATAGACGCCGGCAGACTGGCGAGAAATCCCAACAAGTTCGGATCATCGTGACGATCGGCCGTTTTCGGGCGTCATCGGACGATGACAGTCGTGTTTTGTGTACGCGCTCTCTTTCTTTTACAAGTGTTTGATTCAATCGCCGTCGTCGCCCGAGCAAACTTCGGCCGATGACGGATTAGGTGTACGCGAGTCATTAGAAACCTGTCATTGTTTCATGGCTCCTCTACACTATGGCCCATCTTGAGCCACTGTGAGCCATCACCATTGTGTAAAGGGGTAGATGGCCTGTAGTGGCCTAATTAGTGGATGATGGAGATGGTGATGGCCATGGATGGCGTTGGGAGCCGTCCGACTACACACATCAAAGGAGGCCAGCATGTGCAAGTTTTCTGCGCAGTGGCTAAGGTGCCATGTCCACACCATGGGCCATCATTATGTCCTTTATCGCACGCTTATCAGTGCCTGCTGCTTGTTGTCATGATAACACTGATTTCAATAATTATTATTATTTAATTATAACGAAATATTTAGTTTATTGAGATATTAGTTTATTGAAATATTAGTTTTTTGAAATAATTAGTTTTATCAACAATATATGGCCCACTATGGCACATTAATGCACATCTATAATGATCCATCTTGATGGACCACTGTGTGGATGCGTCGATTTAGGCCATCATAATGGGCCATGATAATGGTGACCATCATAATGGCCCACAATGAGCCATAGTGTAGAGGAGCCATCAGAGTATACGAAACAAATATTTTCCCACTCTCCCCGCGCACCTGTCAATGCACAGCATAGTTGTTTAAGTCGCGGCGCATCGTCTAAAGCGCCCCACGCGTCGGTTGTCGAAAAGGTTACGCGCGGCGCTCAACTCGCCACGCAACCACAAGAGTATATCGTCGTAGTTTGGTTAAACCAGACATCTTGGAAATGTTTACACAAAACTGCCTTTTACCTTATTCTGTGGACAGAACGTTTTTATTGATGAGATGATAGCAGATTTTCGAGCAAAATGTCCCTTTAGACAGTACATAAAATCTAAACCCGACAAATACGGAATAAAGCTCTATCCACTAGTAGATGCTGCTACATTCTATGTCCTCAACAAAGAGCTTTATGCCGGCAAGCAGCCAGAAGGTCTTTACCAGTTGAGTAATGCTGCAGGTGACGTAGTAAAGAGGCTTATAACACCAATTTCGGGCACAGGACGAAACCTGACAATTGGTATACTAGTGTTCCTTTGTTTAGGGAGTTGGTCAAAACTTTTTCTGCTGTGGGTACCATGCGTAAAAACAAGAAATACATCCTTGTTTTACAGATAATAACTGCCCGGAATATACAGTCATATAAGATACACACATATAAGTCAGTTTAGATTTTCTCACACGACTACGCTGGTGTCGTACATGCAAAAAAAAGGTTCAGTGGTACTATTATCGAAACTCCATCATGCTGCTGAAATTGATGAAGCTACGAATGAAAAGCGCAGCATAGTAACTTTTTACAATGCAACGAAAGGCGGTGTCGATGAAGTAAAGATGTATTTTAAATCTAGGTAAAACAATAGATGTCCCTTGACCCTATTTTTTCGAAATCTAGACATTGCTGGAATAAATGCCATGGTAATACTGATGGCAAACAGAGTAGTAATACTGAAAAGGCGAAAATATTTACGTGAATTAGGTATTGAACTAACAATAGAGTATATCCAAAGAAGAGCTACGATAAGAGCTAAATCTTCCAAGAAAACTAAAAAGAAATATTAGAGAGCATTTGAATATGAATGTTGAAGATGTTGGTAATGAAACGAGCAGTTCTAGCATATGCAGAGGAAGCTGAAAAATATTCCCCGCAAAAAAAAAATGGAGACTATCGAAGATAATGCACATCATGTCAAAGAAACATTTGCAGAAACCACACTACATTGCAATGAATGTTATCTAAGCGAAAATGCTGATGACGAAACTATTGAAGGAATATATTGTGATTTTAATTATTTGATCTAATGGAACCAACTGAGTTTGTTCGGTTTTGGTTTATATATTTTTAGGGTTCCGTCACGAAAACGGAACCCTCATAGGATCACTTTGTTGTCCGTCTGTCTGTCTGTCAGGACCATTTTGCTCAGGAACGCGTGGAGGTACCAAGTTGAAATTTATATCAAATACTCGGGTCTGCGGTCTCTTTCAGCTGTGAAAAAATCAAACTTGTAAGTCAACGCGATCAAAAGATATGACCGTTTATGTCGCATATTTTGCGATTTCACAAGGGCAATCAAAACCTATAGGGTACTTCCCGTTGACCTAGAATTATGAAATTTGGCAAGAAGCGGTGTCTTAGAGCACATGTAAAGGAAAAAATCTGAAAACCGTAAATATGTAGTTTAATTACAAGAAAAATGCGAATTTACTATTATAAACTTATGAAAATACACTAATGTGTTGCGTGGTATTGTCAAGCACCAGAAGCATATGGGTTGCATACAGTTAGGTCCTCTTCTGTTAGGTCCGAAGGTTAAAAAGTATGTGTTGGCACCAAGCTGTTTATTCTGAATTTTCTTTGTTTATATTCGTTATGCATTTCATCACGTACGCTCTATATACATAATATATACAGGGTATATATTATGTCTAAATTTTGCTTGTTTATAACCGACATGCGACCTACTCAAGTCCCGTAACATCCTGTATATATTATATTTCGTCTAATTTTTCTTTATAATCTACATATACTTAAATCACGTACGCCCTATATTTTTTGGTAGTCAATTGCCCAAAAGCAGTCAATTGAACAAGTGAATGTTAAGAGTATCGAAATAAATCTAGAAATAGTTAATATATTAGTTTATATTAGATCTAGAAATAGTTAGATCTTAATATAAGTTAGTGAATAAGTGTAATACAAAAATAAAGTTTTCTTTTTATAAGTTTAAAAATATTCGCGTTATTTCAAAAAATACCCCGTATACCTTTATTCGGGGTATATAGGTATACAGGCAAAATTGAGCAGTAAAAACAAATAGTGAAGTTCCAGAACCCCTAAACACTCAAAGTGAATGGGGGATGTATGGTAATAAAATATAGGGTAGAATTCCATCGTACGACAGCGACATCTTGAGGTTATGTTTGCAGCGGTACTAAGATGGTCGTGATTTCAGGAGGGCCACTTGTCAAGTTAACTGAATGTGCTTGCTACGTCCTCCACAAAAAAAAGATACCTTACTTACAAGTTTGTACGGAACCCTCGGTGGTGCGCGAGTCAAAACTCGCACTGGGACGGTTTTGTTTTTAAATGTGTGCGAAAAGATTTTATATTTTTGTTTGTTTTGAAAATTTTATTTACGCTATTGGAGGGTTTAAGTTTTTTTTGGCAAATTGTGTCCAAAGATAATGATAGTACATTTAATTACAAAGAAATCAATGGTTATTGATTAATTAATAGGTCTTTTAAGTTACACGCGACCGCTACCGTTAGGAATTGCGCTCACTTGAAAGTTATAACAAACCTGTGAACAACCATAGCCTGCCTAATCTTCCCTAACTGTCTTTCTTATTTAGCTAGGTCTAGTTTGTCTACTTTTTCTTGTCAAAATTCAAAATCGACTCTTTGTGTATGTATACAGAACTAATAGACCTTTTCATAGTTTAAATTTTTTTATGCACATACTTCAATTTCCGCCATGTTTTCTGGAACTTTTTTGACGTATAACCAGTGCAAATAACAAAATGTGCCCGAAACTTTCATATTCCTGCCTTTGAAACATGGCATGCGCTTGCGCTTAACTAACCATAAAAAGGTATATACCAGGGATGGCGAACCTTTATGTATCAACGTGCCATTTTTTCCAAAGAAATGTTTAATGAGGCCATAGATGTGCCGTCAAATAATTTTGACATATTGTTAGTGATGTTATTTTTAGCAGACTGCATGCTGAACTGGAGTAATCTGTGGAACGGTTTATAAGCGAGTCTTTAATAATAATGACTTGCAGGCACAGGTAGATGAACATATGGTTAAAATAGCACGAGCCAGTTAAATGTGTTTGAAGACGAATTCCATGTTTCCAAAATTTTATTACTGGCGTTTGAACTGCTGTTGCTTGTTAATCTTTCTGTTTCAATTAATTCCAACTCCTTCCTTGTTTCAATAAATTGTGGAATCCAAATTGAACTATAATCAGCTGCATATCATTTTCTTCAATTTGCAACCAATCGAATTGGGACAAGTTCAGTTTATCAAATGAAGTCACATCAGGGTACATAATAAACTTGAGTGTTTCCGATATTTTTTTGAATTGAGAAAATCGCTTAAAATTGTTTGATTGAAGAATCAATTATAGAAAAAAATTCTTCGAAAACGTTTTCTTCGCCTGGTTTCTGATGTACATCTAAATCGTTCTTATTTTCCTTCAGGTTTGGGAAATACTTGCAGCTTTCTGTTATAATCTCGTTAGTGAAAACACACAGTTTAGCGTCATGACGATAATTGTTTTATTTGTGCCTTGAAGCTTTCATCATCAAATTTAAAAGCCACATAACATCCAACAACTGTGGGTATTGTTCAATTTTTCCTTCATTTTACAGATCATTCCGTAGCGTAGGATTACTCGCGTTCATTCGTAATATAACACTTCATAGTGTTGCGAACTGGTAATTTGGTATGGTGCTGCTCCAGGATCAGGACAATGGATGAATTAATTACACGCAAATATGTCCTTTATATGTAATTAAATACTACTTATCTGCTAATATCTTACAATATGTACAACTAATTGCTAACTTATTACAATAATTACTAACTAACTTGAAAATAATAAATAATAAACAATACACTTAATTCTACGAAACTTATGGTCGAAACCCGGAATTTACTTCAACGAAAATACGGAGGTTCGTCTTCAAAACTCAAATTACTCTCTTGCTAGCTCAATTCTGACTGCCCCTTTTTAACTTCCCCTCTACCTCATCACCTCGGTCTTGGTGTGAGTCCTCCCCTAATCTTTATGGAAAATTTCCAGAACTTATAAAACAAAATCCTCTCGGCGTCTCGGCACGATCCCTAAGTTCGAGCGTCTGCCCGCATGATTTAGATAAACCAGACTAATGGTCCTAAATAAACAAAAACTAATCGGGTGTCCACTTAGTTTTCTTTGCCGACTCGTGAGAAACTCAAATTCTTTGAAACCAAAATCGCGAGATCACAACAATAGTGAACTTTGTTATTTTGAACTAATTGTAAGATTTGAATATGAGGGACCTAGCGGTTTAAAGTCGAATCCGAACGACAAATTTTCCAGAGAAGGTGTTAAGGCAGTTGAGACCCCACGGTGGTAAAAACTTAGTTAATTTCAATTCAGTGTTAAGTATGGATTACCCACGCGGTAACGGTCGCAACCATCGTATTCATTTAATTTTATGATTAATACAACAAAAAAACAAACTATATTGCTAGTGTCTTGGAGTAGGCAACACAATCGACAAGTTGCCATAGAAACAGTAAGAAAACAACTTTATCTACGAACACTATTGTAAATACCCATACGAGGAAGAATTGGCTAAAATTGACTGTAGAGTTGCTCTCAACCGATATTTTCACTGAATTTTCACAGATATTTTCCCCAAATTCCACTCCCGCTCCTAATTGATGGCTAAGTATTAACAAAACGCCTGTCTAATTGTATTGTTATTGTAGGAAAAAAATACAGGAAAAGCAATTAATTTTCAGGTGGTAATTGCTAACGGATATAGGCCAAAAGTATATTATACCAAATGGTAGATAACCTTTTATCCTAAATGGTGGATAATTCATAACTAATCGAACGCTCATGCTGTTGTTTGTAAAATTTACATGGTTCTTTGTTACCCAACCGCACTCCCTCATGTTTTTGCAAATCTTGCAATTTTACGATATAGTCCCAATTTATTATATCACCACCTTTAGTTTGTAATTTTTTTAATCATCATCATCATCATCATCACGTAGCGCTACAACCCTGGGTGGGTCTTGGCTGACTGTACAACTTTTTTCCAATTTGTTCGGTCTTCCATCAACCTAGGGTCAAATGGAATGTTCATTTTCTGGAGATCTGCTTGGATGTTATCTCTCCATCGCATTCTGGGACGTCCGAGCGGTCTCTTGCCTGTGGGAATCTCCTCCCATACCAGTTTTACAAGTCTTTCGTTATGCAGTCTGTGCACGTGGCCTGCCCATCTTAGTCGCTGTGATTTAATTTCTTGGACAATATCGGTGTCGTTGTAGAGTGCTTCTAATTCGATATTGGTTCTGATCTTATACTGGTCTGTGGTGATGTCATGGTGAGGTCCGAAGTATTTTTCGTTCAAAGCGTCTGAGCTTTTCTTCGTTTGCTTTGGTCATGGTCCACGTTTCGCATCCGTATGTTATTACAGGTCTGACGATGGATTTATAGATTTTGATCTTTGAACTTCTTGTGAGATTTTTTGATTTTATGAGCTTATTCAGTGCAAATAGACAGCGGTTTGCAGATTGGATTCTGTCTTTTATTTCTTCGGTAACATCGTTGTCCGCTGTGATTACGGCCCCCAGATACTTAAAACGTTGTACTCTTTCGAAATTAAAGGTGTTGATCGTCATATTTTGTCCTATTCTGTCTCTTCGTGTCGTTCTATTTATACACATATATTTCGTTTTCTCTTCATTAATCTTCAGCCCTACTTCACTTGTTGCTCCTTCCACCTTGTTGAAAATGTCTTTCGTGGATAGAATGGAGTCTCCAACGAGATCTATGTCATCTGCATATGCGAGTAACACTTTGGGACCTTGACCCGATAGCAATTCTGTTTTTATTTCGGCCGACCTCATGGCTTTCTCTAATACACGGTTGAATAGTAGTGGAGATAACGCATCACCCTGTTTAAGTCCACTGTTGATTTCAAAGCTGCCAGACAGTTTATTATTTACACGTACTTTAGATATTCCACCCTCCATACAGACTTTGGTCATCCGAATGAGTTTCTTTGGTATTGAGAACTCCGCCATGGCATTCCATACTTGGCTTCTTTCTACGCTATCATATGCCTGTCGAAAGTCTATGAAAAGATTGTGTATGGGTTTTAAGAGGGTTTTATATGCCGTGTTTAGGAGTGAGATTCCTCTATAATTCGTGCATTTTGTTTTGTCCCCTTTTTTGTGGATGGGCACTATTATGTTTTCCTTCCATCGTGCTGGTATCCTTTCTTCTAACCATATGTGCGTTATTAGCTGGTGGATGTGGCGATGTAGTGCGTCTCCCCCATATTTCAGAAGTTCTGCTGGTATCTCGTCCGTACCCGGCGCTTTGTGATTTTTCAGCTTATTTAAGGCCTTTTGGGTTTCTTCAAAGGAAGGATTTTTGACGGGCATGTCCGCTGTGATATAGATCTCTTCTTTGTGCTGTTCTTCCTGTATGATGTTTAGAAGGTCTCTAAAATACTTTTTCCATTCTTCAGTTATTTCTTTACCGTCGATTATCATACGGCCTTGGTTGTCTCTCAGTGTGTGAATGGAATTGGCTCTATGCCCTCTTTTCTCAGAGGAAATTGCTTTGTAGAATTCTCTGGAGCCTGGTTTGGGCCGGTCTCTCTCCATAGTTTCATATTTTTGTTGTTCGTAGTTTCTTTTCTTTGTGCGTATTATTTTTCTTGTTTCTTTTCGACAGTCGTCATATTCCTTTTTACTTTGGTCTGTTTGCAGTTGTATCCAAGTCTTTCTTACTGTTAGTCTTTTTTCCAGTTGTTTCCGACATTCCTCGTCATACCATGCTTTTGCCCTCTTCTGCTTACTCCTTCCAAAGATCTTGTCAGCTGTCTTGGTTATTATTTCGGCAGTCGCTTCCCATAGCTGTTCTATATCATTGTCTTCTCTTTCAGGGTTCAAGGTTTGTTCAAGTTGTTCTCTATAGTTTTGTTGTTTCTCTGCATTGTGTATTTCGTCCATGTTCCATTGTGGGTTTATTGTTGTTTTATTGTATTTGTGGCTAGATATTCTGGACTTGACTTTTGCTCTGACTAAGTAATGATCTGTGTCTCCGTCTATTCCTCTCAGGCTTCTTACGTCTATAATATTGTTGCCATGACGGGCATCTACAATGATGTGGTCAATTTGGTTGCGTGTAATATGGTCGTTTGAGACCCAGGTTTGCTTATGGATGTCTTTATGCGGAAACATGGTTGACTTTATTAGCATATTATTAGCTGCTGCAGTTTCTGTGAGTCTTAAGCCATTGTCGTTGGATATATTGTGTAGGCTGTGTTTACCTATTGTGGGGTATAGGCTGGGCTCTTTGCCTATTTTAGCATTAAAGTCCCCGCAGAGTATGCGCATATCCTGTTTGGGCATCGTATCTATCTCTCTTTCTAGGGCATCGTAGAAGTCATCCTTGATATCTTCATCCTTCTCTTCCGTTGGTGCATGCGCTGAGATAATCGAAATGTTGTATCGCTCTCCCTTCATTCGTATGTAGCATATCCTTTCATTTATAGGTTTAAAATTTAGTATATTCTGTACTAGGTTGTCTCTAATCACAAAGCCCGTTCCAAATTCATGTCTTCCGTTTTTGTTACCGCTGAAGAAGATGGTGGATTTACTTATTTTTATATTTCCATCGTCTGGCCATCTTATTTCTTGGACGGCTGTTATATCCATTCCTATGTTTTCCAGTTGTTCCACAGCATTTATAGCAGCTCCAGGTCTGTACCAACTCTGGACATTCCAAGTTCCAATATTCATGGTCCTTTTACATTGCATTAGTCGTTTTTTGTGTTTGTCCGGTTCCGAGGCAAAGTTGCAGTTTTCATAACTAGTTTCTTTTTTCCGAGGGTGGGTAGTTAACCCTCCGCTCAACCCTCCTCTTTTATCCGGGCTTGGGACCGGCTGCAGTAAGGTGATTTCAGAGCTGCATTATTTGCCAATTTTCAATGTGTCAAAATCCGCATATATGTATCAAAAACGTGTGACACAAATCCAGAAATACATAACAAGGTTTTGATATCACAGAATTTTGAAAATATGGCCTAAAATTGGGACCATACATAAATTCGTTGATGCTCAATCAAAAGTAATGGAATACACTTAACGTTAATTTCCTCCAATAATTGAAATGCTTGTGTTAATATATTTATCTACGACCACTATTGTAAATGCCCATTATTGTACAGTTCGTGGACTATCTAAATACATCATAACACACGCGTATGTAACAGTCCGCGATTAAAGCCGGAGTTATATTAGAGCCACGCCGCGTGTCGCAACGCGTGGGATTGCAATCGGTTACATACATTTAGTATAACGTGGTTACATTAGCTCAGTCCCGCGTGTCGCCGAGCGAGCTGACGCCACGCAGACTACTCGATTTCGATCGGCGTGGCATCGCTGGTGGGGGAAGTAACGCGTTGGCTCGCTCCGACCAAGTATAATCACCACGTGGCTACACGCATTACGGCGCAGTGACAGTGCAGTTGACGAGCAAGTAAGCAGACGTCTACTACATTTCTGTACCCGCGCCAATGTCCGCCGACGAACTTATTAAGCTAGTAATAGAATATAAATTGATCTTGTCTGGTCTTGTCTACTCTTGTCTTGTTGTAGGTGGTAACTACGCTCCGGAATAATCATTAAACCATCTATTTTTAAAATACTTGTATCGTTTTTGTTGAATAAACTTTGTTGAAATCCGCAATAGTGAAAAGCCGCAATAATTATGCCCTAAAGCCCGGAAGTGATATGCCCTGAAGCCCTAAGCTCTGGACTTTGTAGCAATGACATTAATATTGTATGTATGCAAATATTTCATGAATAAAATTGAGGAAATAAGAGCTTTACACCCAATTGGCAAGAGGCTAAGATATTTTAAACAATTATTTTAACGAATTTATAAAATTTGCTATAAAAGAGTCGGAAGAGAACATGGCAAATTGGCGCGGTCGCCACTGTACTGACACAAAAATTAATCAGCACGCGCGGCGACGCGACACTGTAGTATAATCACCAGCCCGTTGCGTCACGCAGCGTTGCGAAATGCGGCGCGGCTCTAATATAAGCCCGGCTTAATGATAACACACACGTACGTTTGGTTTACGATTCGTTGATTGGTTGAGAGCTGATACTACGTGCTCATACGTTCAGCGCACCCCGTGCCACAATTCAAACTAACGGAAATTGACATTGTTCCACTCTGTACGTAATATGCTTCTTACAACTCTCGTTACGTAATATACTATAATATACTCCTGATGGTAGAGGTCCGATGCTACTAGAGAAAAAACAATAAATTGATCGCTTGTAAAGTGTGAAATGATCCAAAATATAAGCTATTACAAAATACTCCTGATGGTAGTTGTGGATCAGATAGTCAAGCACTTGGCTCTTGAGTCAGACAGCGTGGCTTCGAATCCCACACAGAACCAAAAACCAGCAAACATTAAAAACTAATAGCTGCAACCCATCACCCTCAATTCTCCAACTCGGCCTAGGCAACCGTGGGGTCTCAACTGCCTTAACACCTTCTCTGGAAATTTGTTGTTCGGATTCGACGTTAAATCGCCAGGTCCCCCATATTCAAATATTAGTGCTGAGGTTGGATATGTGGCAGAGAAGAGGCCGGTGCCCCAGAAGTGGGGACATGAAAAGGTTGATGACGATACTCTTGATTGACTAGGAAATACCAATTCGATCTACAAATTGACCCAAGTTATGTTCCTTGTCGCTGTTGCAACGATCCTCGTCGAAAATCTGAGTTTAATGGAGAAAACGCTATTTGACCTTTTGTGATGCAAAAACCCCAAAACAATCTTCAACGTGGTACTTTACTGACGACACCTCTCGAAATTACTTGATCAGTCCATATTCGAACAATTACAGAGAAACTAATTCCCGCAAGAAAAAATAATGGCTTATTGGTAGTAAAACCATACTAATCAAAATCCAAAAAGATAAAAATGATGATGAAGAAGTTGCTGGTGATGGTATTCAAATTGGGTGGAACATAAGAATGATTTGTCAACCATTTGATTAACTAAATTTGAAACATAATATTGAATGGCGTTAAATTTTTTTCTATTTTGCGTCTGTAATGGACTCATAACAGCACTAATATGCGTGCGGTTATGGGTCGCCGTGTGCGATACAATTTTCTCAATATGTATCGGCGATTGTTTTATTTATAAATGGCATAAAAGGGCGCAAAATAGAAAAATACTATAAAAAACTCGTTCATAAGCTGTTTCTCGCACTTATCCATTAGAAAACGACGAGCGTAGCGACGAGGACACATGGATGCGTGCTGCAAAACCGCGCTTACTGAACTCGCTCTTTAACATACCATAATGGCTCGCTAACACCTAATCCGTCAACGGCCGAAGTTTGCTTGGGCAACGACGGAGATTCAATCAAACACTTAACACGTAACAGAAAGAGAGCGCGTACACAAACACGACTGTCATCGGCCGATGACGCCCGAAAACGGTCGATCATCACGATGATCCGAACTTGTTGGGATTTCTCGCCAATCTGCCGGCGTTTACAGTGCAAATTGAGTGTATTTATAGTTAAATTTTGTAGAGCTCTACCTAAACGACTATGGATATTGAAAATTAATTAGTTGTGTTTATAATAGACCAACCCGCGGGATATACAATCAAAAAATTACAAAAATCGAGATATTTCCATTCGGTTATAGTTGTCGGCACAAGTGGTAAGACTGTTGCAGTGTAAGCACATACACGTCCGAGTTACTCGTCAGGGTAGTTCTGTCCGCCATCGGCCGACAAAAACGGTTTTGGTGCACGCTTAGCATAACGCACTCGAACATTACAACACAAAGAATCCTCGTCGAGTATTCATGAACTCACTGCGGCCGTATATAAAACATGGGTCAAAATAACCTCGGAAAAACTGGACAATCTTCTCATTACTTTGAAGAAGCGCTTCATAAAAGACGCAACGATTACAAGTTTCCTTGAGTTCCAAGTTTACATGAGTAAAATGCGTTTGCATGGAACATTTTTACGCTAGGAACTTGACCGTTTATAGTTAACATAATTTGCTAAATGTTCATTATTAATTAATTTTCAAATGTTTCCTATTTTATGTCATAATTTAGTTGTGAACATTCTCATTATACAAATATTTATGCATATTTTTAGGGTTCGGTTATTATCAACAACGAACCCTTATAGTTTCGATATGTCCGTCCGTCCGCACTTTAGCTCAGAGGCTATTAGAAGTAGAAAGCTGTAATTTGAAACGGATATACAGTTTAGTCACGCCGGCAAAGTGGTAAAATTAAATCTTGAAAACAAAATTATGGTACCTACTCTTCACGTAAAGTGGGGACGTTTTTTTTTCTCGTCTACCCCATGATGTGGGGTGTCGTTGGATAGGTCTTTCAAAAATATTACAGGTTTGTGAAAACAATATTTCGATTGAAGGATCCGTTTGTGAAATGTTAAGCTTCAAAGTGCTAATTTTTTTTGATGAAATTAGACACATTCATAAATAACATTTCTAACACTTATTTTGGAGCGCAATTATTATTGATTTTTATAAATTAATTATTGATAATTATTATTTTTATTGGTACTTACGTACTAACGCCACCGCAGCTACAGATTTGAACAAAATGGATTGTTAGATTAGCTTATAACGGAGCAGATAAATCCAGACCATATATCGCGCGGTAGCGCGACCCCTCGCTGCGGTGGTATTAATTCGATCTCGCAAACGTAAAAACATTTTGACCAAAGTTATGTTCCTTGTCGCTGTTGCACGATGCGGAACGGTCCTCTTAGGAAATCTGAGTTTAATGGCAAAAATGGTAATGGGTCAACGTGGTACTTTAGTGACGATACCTCTCGAAATTACATGATCAGTCCATATTGGAACAATTAGAGAAAAACTAATTCTCGCAATGGCCTAGTGGTAGTAGAACCAATGACAATAATCTCTCGCTGCAGTGGTGTTAATACGTAAGTACCTTTTAATCTGTAAATTTGCTACTTTTAACATATAAACATTTGTTCGTCCTACCTCAATTTCTTGAAGAGTTTGCGTCCACTTATACTTCTCCAAATCACATCCATTTCCCGAATTCGGCTTCATCTTTCCCTTCTCCGACTCGTCTTCCTCCTCATCCACAGTTTCTGGCTTCTTAACCGCCTCCGTTTCTTCAGCCACATCACTTTTCTTGGAATCTATTTCCTTTTGTAAGGCTTCGGCTTGATCGTCTGTCAGCTCCACAATTTCAGCCGGTTTCGGTTCATTTTCGGCTGCCTTTTTCGCAGCGTGCGCTTTACGAACCGCCTCCTTTTCCTCCTTTTCTTTTCTAATTGCCTCAGCTTCCTGTTTACTAATCTTCTCGTGTTTCGTAAACGTAGACATCACCAGCTGCAAAAACACAACAACAGAAAGATAATTAAAAATTAAGTATGAAGAGGATTTATTAGAAAATCGTAAATATTGTATGATAATACAACTTGTGCAACACGGGCCATGGCAGCTTCAGAAGCAATTTTTGTTAAACTGTCATGGCTTGGGACACTATGTTGTAGTTTAATCTTAAACCGTTTTCGTCCACCATATTCTGTTATACATTAAAAAAAGTTGTTCATAACCTTCTTAGCAAAAAGTCTTTTACTTTGTTGTTTGTAACTGTTGTAAAATTTTGTGGGTCTTGAAAAAGATTTTATTTAATTAATCGAAACGTCTACTTGATGGTTATTTGATTTTGTTTATGTTGATCTTACTACCCGAATTCCGCCTTTTGTGCAGTAAAAAATACCAGACTAGACACACAAGGCAGACAACAAGACAGACAACAAGACAGACAACAAGAGAGACAACAAGACAGACAACATGACAGACAAGACAGACAAGACACACAAGACAGACAAGACTAGACGAACACGACTAGACAAACAAGACAGACAAGACTAGACGAACACGACTAGACAGACAAGACTAGACGAACACGACTAGACAGACAAGACTAGACAGACAAGACTAGACAGACAAGACTAGACAGACAACACTAGACAGACTAGACTAGACAGACAAGACTAGACAGACAAGACTAGACAGACAAGACTAGATAGACAAGACTAGACAGACAAGACTAGACAGACAAGACTAGACAGACAAGACTAGACAGACAAGACTAGACAGACAAGACTAGACAGACAAGACTAGACAGACAAGACTAGACAGACAAGACTAGACATACAAGACTAGACAGACAAGACTAGACAGACAAGACTAGACAGACAAGACTAGACAGACAAGACTAGACAGACAAGACTAGACAGACAAGACTAGACAGACAAGACTAGACAGACAAGACTAGACAGACAAGACTAGACAGACAAGACTAGACAGACAAGACTAGACAGACAAGACTAGACAGACAAGAGTAGACAGACAAGACTACACAGACAAGACTAGACAGACAAGACTAGACAGACAAGACTAGACAGACAAGACTAGACAGACAAGACTAGACAGACAAGACTAGACAGACAAGACTAGACAGACAAGACTAGACAGACAAGACTAGACAGACAAGACTAGACAGACAAGACTAGACAGACAAGACTAGACAGACAAGACTAGACAGACAAGACTAGACAGACAAGACTAGACAGACAAGACTAGACAGACAAGACTAGACAGACAAGACTAGACAGACAAGACTAGACAGACAAGACTAGACAGACAAGACTAGACAGACAAGACTAGACAGACAAGACTAGACAGACAAGACTAGACAGACAAGACTAGACAGACAAGACTAGACAGACAAGACTAGACAGACAAGACTAGACAGACAAGACTAGACAGACAAGACTAGACAGACAAGACTAGACAGACAAGACTAGACAGACAAGACTAGACAGACAAGACTAGACAGACAAGACTAGACAGACAAGACTAGACAGACAAGACTAGACAGACAAGCCTAGGCAGACAAGACTAGACAGACAAGACTACACAGACAGGACTAGACAAACAAGACTAGACAGACAAGACTAGACAGACAAGACTAGACAGACAACACTAGACAGACAAGACTAGACAGACAAGACTAGACAGACAAGACTAGACAGACAAGACTAGACAGACAAGACTAGATAGACAAGACTAGACAGACAAGACTAGACAGACAAGACTAGACAGACAAGACAGACAAGATAAGACAGGCAAGACTAGACAGACAAGACTAGACTGACTAGCTAAACTAGCTAAAGCTAAAGAAAACCCGCAAATCTTACCGTTTCAGTGCAAGTACTTTTAAAAACTTACGTAAAAATGCCGATGGGGACGAGGTCCAATACCCTTCATGAAAAATCTGGTGAAAATGTAACCAGTTTTTTTTCAAGGCCTACTTTTATTGAGCTAATGGAGTAGATTATAAAAAAAGAAGTAGAACCGCTAAAAACATTGTTAATGCCCTTCGAGAAGATATTCAAACTATAAAAGGAGCCCTTTCTAACGAATGTCGGGATTACATTGTCAGTTATTCCAGTAAGTCCAACTTTCATTGAGAAAATGGGCAGCTGCTTTAGAAAAGAAATTGAACCTCTTAAAAACACAATCAATGATCTTAGCGAAGAAGTTGCAATTTAAAAAGGCAATCAGGAATCTCCAATTAAACTAATTCCGGAAACTAATTCTTCAAATCCAGGTACGACGCTCACAAAAACAACGGACAGTGTGGAATCGGTACATATTCATGTCAAGGATACCGATAAGATAGTCTCAGTCCCTGGCTCTTCCAGAAACAATTCTGAAAAAACAGAAATCAACTTAAATGCACGACCAAACTCTCGCAAAGATAGTGAAAACTGCAACCTTGAAATTTCCGAATTAAAATCGAATAGAGATAAAAATAAACACCCTAGCTGCGATAATGAAACATCACCAAAGAAAAGAAGCAGAAAATCGAATATTATCTTCGGAACAAACTCGGAGGAATCCGAGATTAAAGCGCCAACGCATTATGCCTCAGTACATGTTTTTAAATTAGAACCATCTCTTACACAGATCGATGTTATGAACTATCTGAAAAAAAAAGTACTTTAAAACGGTTCTATGCAGAAAAATAATCTCGAAATACCCTGAGGAATATTCCTCGTTCAAAGTCTCAATACCAGCGGAAGACCGAGATGAAATCATGCCATTAATCTGGTATGACCCAAAAATACGTGCATCAATCGTTTTTTCCAAAAACTGGAGAAAACAGGTGAGAACCGTAGTTACGAAAATTAAGAAAACCAAGAAAACCAAAATAACAACCCCGAGCCAGACCAAAAGAGCTATCATCTTATTATACCTCACCATCCAATCGCTCCAGTGCAAAATACCAGAATTGGAACTATCTCTAGAAGAAACGAAGCCATATTTTCTTTGTTTATCCGAAACTTGGCTAACATCTGATAGCCTATCCCTAATTAACATTAATAACTATCAATTAATTGATTTTTTTTGTTACACAATCTAGTGTCACACAATCACAATCTAGAGGTGTGGGGGTCGCTACATGGACAAGGGCGTCTTCCGATACGGTTCCAATTGCTGCTCTTAAATTTGAAGTATATGTTATATGGAAAACCAAGGAATTTTCCGCAGTAATTATAAATCTCTATCGTCCACCTACCGGCTGTCTAGAAACATTCATAGGGACCCTAGAAAATCTATTGGATAATGCCTTCCACTAAGTCTCATCCATTATTGTAGTTGGAGACTTTAATATTAATTTTGACGTTAAATCTTGACACACAATAAACTTTACAAACATGTTTCTTCCTATGGTTTAGTAGGACTGGTATCCCAGCATACCCATAATACAAAGTCATCTTCTACACTAATTGATAACGTATTTGCCAACTTTGTAGACGATCTATCTACATGTGTGGAACACTGCACCATCTCTGATCATAGGATGATAATTCAGTGCAATGAGGGAAGCGAGCCAGACAAGAAAATAAGTGTAATGGCGCGTAGAATTACTTCTCAAAATAAATCTATATTCGAGAAATACCTAAAAGAGGAAGCATGGTCCGATGTCTTTTACAGCGACAACTGTTATAAAAAAGCATTAGCCTTTATAAAGCCCTTTGCAATTTCACTTTAATAATAGCTTTCCTCCTTCTCGAACGAATATCTCCAATAAAAACTGGATCACTGAAGAAGCAAATATCTCTAGCAGAAATTTAAAAGAACTTTACATTCTGCAACAAGGATATCCTCATCTACGAGTGCATTACCAAAATCAAAAGAAAATCCATGTAAGATTAATTATACACACAAAAAAACTCTATTTTAGAAATATTATCACTAATTCAGACAACAAGCAAAAAACTGTATGGAATATAATTAAACAAAACACAAATAAAAAGAAAAAATGCGTCAAATTCAAAATCAAAAAACAAGTCAAATTAGAAATAGGTGATAGTCTAATTATTGATCCTAATAAAATTGCTATGGCTTTTAACAAAAACGAATTATAAAAATATTATATATAAACAAATTATTAAAAACATAAATCCGACTAGCATAACAAACAACCACATGCAATTTATTGTAGAAACCATGTATTTAGAGGATTTTTGTGAAAGAGAATTATTCAATCTTCTAAACAAAAATCTAAAAAATAAAAACTCACATGACTCATAAAAACTCACAATTAAGTAGAATTTAGAACATCTAACGAAGCCGCTAATAAATATAATAAATTGCTCCTTTAATACCGAAGAATTTCCGGCAATTTTAAAGGTGACCACTATTCTACCTATTCATAAAAGGGAGCCAAGACGGTGCTCAATAACTACAGACCAATTGCTTTAATCTCAGTGCTGTCTAAGATATTAGAATACTGTTTCCTGGAGAGACTTTGCCCTTTCATTGCGAAGCATAAAATAATACCCCCGGAACAATATGGCTTTCAAAGTGGGAAATCTACTAGCACGGCTATCCTAAAACTTTATAATAAATCTAAAATCTTATCTGTAGTATGTAGACAAGGGAAATTTCCCAATAGGTATTTTCTGTGACCTAAGTAAAGCCTTTGACTGTGTATGCCACGACCAATTGCTTGACAAATTAGGGTATCACGGCATAAGAGCAAAAGCAGGAAATTGGTTATGCTCCTTCCCACAAAACCGATCTAATATGTAGAAATAAACTCTTTGGGTAAGGTAGGCATGTCTCCAACAATTGCGATGAAAACAGGGGCCCCAGGGTAGTGTGCTCTCACCAACACTATTTATCATATTTTTGGCGGATTTAGTGGCATATCTACCCGAATTTGATTCTACTTTATATGCTGATTAGGCCAGCTTTTTAATATCTGAAAACAATTTGCAATCTTCAATTAAAAAATCTAACACAATAATGGAATCTGTAACACAATGGTTTTCCTCCAATAAACTGTTTTTTAACATAGAAAAAACTGAATTCATAGTTTTCCAAACCAACAGAAGCAAATACATAGAAAATATCTAATAAAAGCTGGAAACTCGGCACTAAATCGAACAAAATGCACAAAACTTCTTGGAATACATATTGAAGAGCACTTGGCACACTACAACTCAAAGCATATGTAAAGTACTGAATCAGAAAGCACATTGCATTCGATTCCTCAGAAAATTTTTCAATGAAACTGAATTACTAAACTACGACTATGCTGAGATCCAGTCAGTGCTTTCTTAAGGAATTGTAGTGTGGGGATCGTCACCCGAAATATCTCGAATATTAAAAAGCGTAAAAAAGGATCATTCGTGAGTTAGTCGGCATTCTCTCTTAAGCTTCATGCAGGTCGCACTTTATACACCTACATCTGATAACAGTTCCTGGCCTTTATATCCTTCAAACTACGTGCTACATCCACAAAATGAAACTAAAGATTCCTCGAAACAGTGATAGGCACGGCTACTGCACTCGAGGACACCTTAAGCTATACCCTACCAAAGTAAGGCTGGATATTTGTGGCAAAGCCCCAGATGTCAAAGGCATTATTATGTACAATAAGCTCCCAACGAGCCTCAAGGAGGAGACCTCATATAAGAGGTTCAGCAGCACAATGACAGAATTACTTATTTCACAGTGTCCCTACGACTACAATGAGTTTGTGAATTCTCTCAATTCTATATAGTTTTCTGTATACAATGTTTCTTTTGGACGTACCCATATGTATCCGTATATATGTACATCTTGTGGTCAATAAATGAATTGAATTGACTAGACAGACAAGACTAGACAGACAAGACTAGACAGACAAGACTAGACAGACAAGACTAGACAGACAAGACTAGACAGACAAGACTAGACAGACAAGACTAGACAGACAAGACTAGACAGACAAGACTAGACAGAAAAGACTAGACAGACAAGACTAGACAGACTAGACAGACAAGACTAGACAGACAAGACTAGACAGACAAGACTAGACAGACAAGACTAGACAGACAAGACTAGACAGACAAGACTAGACAGACAAGACTAGACAGACAAGACTAGACAGACAAGACTAGACAGACAAGACTAGACAGACAAGACTAGACAGACAAGACTAGACAGACAAGACTAGACAGACAAGACTAGACAGACAAGACTAGACAGACAAGACTAGACAGACAAGACTAGACAGACAAGACTAGACAGACAAGACTAGACAGACAAGGCTAGACAGACAGACAAGACTATCAGCCCAGGCGGTTAGTGAAAACCACCCTAGTTGTACCATACCTCAACCAGGGTTCGAACCCGGGTGTCCTGAATTGAAAGGCAGGTATGTTGTCAACTAGACACTCAACATTAGACTAAAATAAAGGGTAGCTTCCTATGACCATGTTGCAAGATTGCCTCCAAACTGACTAACCAACCGTCTGTTCACCTACTGACAAAACAAGAAGGTTTTTTAAACAAGAAGGATATTAAAGAACTGGGAATAACAGATCTCAAAAACAGACAGTCTGTGAAACTCAGCCTGAAGGAAGTCCGTGGATTTTAGGAAAAACCCTGAAGGAAAGGTACCCAATGGACAGAAGAGAGAAAGGAGTTATACAGGCAGAAGATGCAACAATACTGGGCAAAGATCAAAGCCCAACAGTTGAACATGTGTGGTCCAAAGTAGGCCTATTCGAAACAATAAGAAGAAGAAAAGAAAATATATTTCAAAATTCAATAAAACAAATTGAATTTCTTACAAAATTTGAGTATAACTTTTGTTTTCTTACTTTTTCCCAGGCTCCATCTCCTCCACCAGTGAAGAAATCGGTTTTCCTGCCTAAGAAACTGACGAAGGTATCCAAAAGCTGCAATGTTTTGTCAATAATTAGTGAGGTTATTTGAACTGGCTGGTTGGAAAAGTCTTACCTCGGACGCTCCATTTGGATGATGTTGGGCTATCGAGAGGAATAAAGAATCAAAATGTTCGATTTTATCAGCGGAAATACTCATCTTCTATGTAATTCTATTACGATTTCACTTTAAACGTTTAACCGACTAAACCGCACGTTTTTCGGCGAACAACGTTCTGACAGAATAACAAAACACGATACAAACAGAACAAACACAAAGATAGATGGCACCACAAACCAACTAAATTACTTCAAATATAAGAACATTTGTATAAAAGTGATAATAGACAACGCAATTTTCTAGGCAGAAAACTAAGGAAGTTTATATAACGTTCTTAAAAATAAAGAACAAAAGTTATTTTGAACTAGAATTTTCTTAAATTACTTTGAATAACAAATATTAGTACAATTATAATTTTATAGATGGCACTGATGGCACAAAATTTTAAAATCACCGGCAAAAGTGCACAAAATTTTATATTTATTTTGACTAATCTTTCTAGTCTTACTCGGTCAGACTTGTCTCTGACTTGTCTATACACAGACAACACTCGCCAAGACCAGACAAGGAAGACAAGAAAAATTAGTCTTGCCTCTCGAGGCTTGTTTGGCTTACTAGACAAGACTATATAAGACTAGAAAAGACTAGGCAAGACTAGACAAGACTGGACAGAACTGGACAAGACTGGGCAAGACTAGACAAGACTGGACATGGCTGGACAAGAACGGTCAGGATTGGACTAGCAAAGTGTCTTTGTAAACTTTGTTTATGCAGGAGACTAAGTAATCTGTATCTCAGGCAATAGACTAGATTCGGTAATGAAATTTGGGGCGAATATAGTTAACTAGATTAGCTAGTTAGTGGTGGAAACTAAAACATTCTAGTTAGTCCCTAACCCGAGTTATAGACTAACAAACTTAGTTAATTTCCACATTGTAAAGTTTTTGTAAAGAAGAAGAGACTAAGTTTGAGATTTAATCTGTAACTCGGGTGTTAGACTAGATTAGGGAATAAGATTTGATGCAGAAATAGTTAATCAGATTAGTGTCCTGTTAGTAAAGATTAGAACACTATACCTAGTTCCCAACACAAGTTATAGACTAGCAAAGTGTCCTATACGCTTTGAAAACTTTGTTTTTGCAGGACACTAACTAGTCTGTATCCCAGGTAATAGACAAGATTCAGAAATAAAATTTGGGGCAAGTATAGTAACTAGATTAGCTAGTTAGTGGTGGAAACTAGAACATTCTAACTAGTCCCTAACCCGAGTTATAGATTAACTAACTTGGTTAATTTCCGCATTGAAAACTTTGTGTAAGGAGAAAGAGACTAAGATTGAGATTTAATCTGTAACTTTGGTATTAGACTAGATCTGCGAATAAGATTTTATGTAGAAATAGTCAATCAGAATATTGAGCTACTAGTAAAGACTAGAACATTGTACCTAGCTCCCAACATGAGATATAGACTAGCAAAGTGGAAAGTTCTCGACCACGAAACCCTTAGTGATTATACAGTAGAAATAGACTAGATTAAGGAATAAGATTTGATGTAGAAATAGTTAAATAGATTAGTGTGCTATTAGTAAAGATTAGAACATTCTACCTGGTTCCCATCACGAGTTTTGCACTAGCAAAATGTCTTATACACTTTGTAAACTTTGTTTTTGCAGGAGACTAAGTAGTTTGTATCTCAGGTAGTAGACTGGATTCGAATATGAAATTTGGTGCAAATATAGTTAACAAGATTGGCTAGTCAGTGGCGAAAACTTGAACTTTCTAACTAGTCCCTAACCCGAGTTATAGACTAGCAAACTCAGTTAATTTCCACATTGAAAACTTTGTGTAAGGAGGAAGAGACTAAGTTTGAGATTTAATCTGTAACTTTGGTATTAGACTAGATCTGCGAATAAGATTTTATGTAGAAATAGTCAATCAGATTAGTGAGCTACGAGTAAAGACTAGAACATTGTACCTAATTCCCAACATGAGATATAGACTAGCAAATTGGAAAGTTCTCGACCACGAAACCCTTGGTGATTACAAATATATTACATACTCACTGGAGAGCAAGGCGTTCCATAAAATAAATCAGGCTAAGAGATGGAACATCAAGAAAATAGATGAGGAAAAATTCAATAAACAACTGACGGACGACTTCAAGAACAGAAGAACTGACACAGCAGATGCGCGCATTGAAAATCTGAAGAGGGCTTGCAACGTTTCAATGCCAAGGGAAAAACCGCACAAAAATCGTAATCAAATGTATTGGTGGAATAATGATATCGCAAATAGCAGAGCAAAGTGTATTGCAGCTAGGAGAAATTATCAACGGCAAAGGAAGAGACCTAGCGAAGAAGAATTCTCAATACAAGCCAAGCTCAAGTACATAACCGCCAAAAGAAAATCTTCAATTCAAAAAAAGAACATTGGGAAAAACTATGCAAAGAGGTTGACGAGGATGTGTGGGGAGATGCGTACAGGATTTCCATCAGAAAACTAAAAATCCACCAGCCAAACCTCCAACGCCAGGCAGACAAAGCACAGGAGATTATAAACGCGCTCTTCCCGATCCATGATCAAGTGAGGTGGAAACAACCGACTGTAACAGATGTAAAACAATTCTCAGAAACGGAAATGAGAAATAATTGCAACCATCTCCGCTTCGATAGAGCACCAGGACCTGACGGATTACCCGCTGAGATAATAAAAACGCCAATCCAACTACATCCGCAATACATCCTAAAAATTATGAACAGCTGCCTCATGACTGGAACCTTCCCCAAATTGTGGAAGAAAGCAACGTTAGTGCTGCTAAAAAAGGGGACAAGCAAACACAAGAGCCCGGATCTTATAGGCCAATATGCCTTTTAGATACAATGGAAAAACTATTACAGCATATGATACTGGGCCGAATAAAGAAGCATTTAAATACAGCCGGCAAGGAACTCTCTGAACGGCAATTCGGGTTCAGAGAAGGTAAGGCAGTTATAGATATAGCAGCACATGCAAGAAACGGCACACGACGAACTTGGCGAATGTGTGTTCTTTTAAAACGCATTCAATTCTGCATCTTGGCAACACATTATGGATTAAATGACAAAATAGACATGCCACCCTATCTCTCACGGATTATAAGGAGCTATCTCAGTGGCCGCAAAATCATTTATGTTGCAAATGGGGAGCCTAGAGAGCATAGTGTTAACTGTGGTGTCCCACAAGGATCCGTACTAGGACCCACACTCTGGAATATCGTCTACGACGGGGTGATTAAACTGGCTCAAGCGGAAGGTGTAATAACTATAGGTTTTGCGGACAATCTGGCGCGCTTGTCGTTACAGCGAAATCTGAACAGGCATTAATGGAAAAAGCAAACGCAGCTATAAATCGCATAATCAACTAGATGGCCAGAAAAGACCTGCAACTGGCACCGGGCAAATCAGAAGCCGTTCTCTTGACTGGAAGAAGAAAAGTGATAGCAATGTGCTTCAAAATACAAAATGTAATAATCAAACCCGAGGAATGGGTAAAGTACCTAGGCATAATAATAGACAGGCAAACAAACTTTGCTGCTTAGCTGCACTGGAAAAAATAATGCCTAACGTCGGAGGACCAAACACCAGCAAAAGAAAACTGCTCAGGTCGGTAGTCCACTCAGCCATGCTATACGGAGCTCCTGTGTGGGTAAACGCACTGCTCCAGACAAAAAACAAACAAGTTCTTGCAAGCGTCCAAAGGAAAGCGGCTATAAGAATATGCAGTGCATATAGGACTGTATCAAGGGAAGCGGCCTTGGTAATTGCTGGAGTCCCCCCAATAGAAGACACAGCTAATGAAAGGAAAAGTATAACATCTTTTCCCTTCCCTTTCCCTGCTGTCTCGATTCCTTCCATATTTTTGGAAACTCTCTTCTGCTCAATAGTCTGTTATATACGTCCAGGCAGTATTGCGGTTGTCTGAGCGCTGTCAACTTGATTAGTTCCGCCGGGATGCAGTCCGATCCGGGTGCCTTTCCCAATTTCAATTTGCTTGCTGCTACTTTTAGTTCATCTACGGTGAAATATGTGGGCTCAGCTGTCGCTCCTTCTCCCATTGCAGTACGGGGTTTTTCGGGAATAGTTTGTTGGCTTCCTCCACCATCTGCTCTTCTGTAAGGAAGGTCTTTGGTGCCACATTCATTTTTTTGCATACTATTCTATAGCCCTCTCCCCATATATTGTGGTCTATCTCGTCGCAGACCTTCTTCCATGCTTTCTTCTTAGCATCTAGTATGGCCTGCTTAAGAGAGTTTCTGTGCTCATGGTATTCGCTTAGATATTTTTTTCTTTGTTCTGTGGTTGCGTTTGGATTTGCATTTGTTCTTGTGGTTTTCCTTCTTCTAGTTATACATTCCTTTCTTAGTTTTGCTATTTCAGTGTTCCACCAATACACTTGTTGTTTCTTTATATGCTGGCTTGACTTTTTTGGTGGTGTTCGGTCGCACGTAATTTTAATTTGTTTAATATATCCTTCTGGAGTTATGATTTCTTGTTTTCCCTTTTGCTCTTCAATATTTTGGTCTAGTTCTGTGCTAAAAAGTCCTAAGGCGTCAGGTTTAATTTTCCAGCCTAGTGGTTTATGTTGCTGTTTTATTTCCATATTGGTCCTTCCTATCTTAACTTCGTAACAAATATATTGATGGTCGCTCAAGTTTTCAAGTTCCAGTACTCTCCAGTTCGTTATTTTCCCGCTTATGTTTGCAGTGTGGGGTTGTAGGTCCCCCATCGGGCGCCTCCCCAGGTGGCGGATAGGGGGATGCCTCCTAGATATAGGTGGTACCGGGGAAATCAAATACCCGGGGCGGACCAAAACCTACAAATGTAGCGTCTGCACTCAGAATGAGCGGCTACAAATCCGCAGCGTCTGTTCCAGATTGGGCGGCTGCAACAGCGTCTGACCCAGAATGGGCGGCTGATTTAAATCCTGTAAACAGGAGGCTGGTTTGGAAGCTATAGCTGGGAGCCCCAGCACCAAACTACGGCCACAGTGGGCTAATAACCTGCTTGGCCTAAACTATGCTATTAATGAAACCTCTACAACACAAATCCGGACGGACAAAACGAAGACAACACTGGCTACACTTAAGGAAAAGTTACGTTTTGGATGCTGGAACGTAAAAACTCTATACGAAGCATCAAAACTGCATCAAGCGGTGAGAGAATTAAATAACTACAACATCTCAATTTTAGGCTTATCAGAAGTTCGCTGGCTTGGCAAGGGGGAGCTCAACTTACAATCTGGGGAGCTTTTCCTGTACAGTGGCAAAGAAACTGGGTCTCATGAAAGAGGCGTTGGTTTCATAATTACTAAAAAAGCCAGAAAGAGCCTAATTTCATGGAACCCCATTGATGACAGAATAATTACAGCAAGGTTCCACACTAAATACAGAAATATCACCTTTGTACAATGCTATGCACCCACAAACAGTGCGAGTGCTGAGGAAAAAGAAAATTTCTACGATATCCTTGAAAGTACGTTAAGGAAGACAAACAGAGGTGATATCACCATACTCATGGGTGATCTCAACGCTAAAGTCGGGACAAATAACAGTAACCTAGAAGACATCATGGGTAAAGAAGGATGTGGGGAAAGAAACGAAAACGGTGAACTATTCACGAAACTCTGTTCAACATCAGACCTAGTTATAGGTGGAACAGTGTTCCCACACAAGCAAATCCACAAAGTCACATGGATATCCCCCGACAAGAAAACCCAAAACCAAATTGACCATATTGCCATATCGAAAACATGGCGGAGATCCCTACTTGATGTCAGAAACAAAAGGGGTGCAGACATTGCCAGCGACCACCACCACCAAATCAAACTGGCCGTACCAAAGAAACCTGAACAATCAAAGAGAGTAAAGTTCAACCTACACAAACTGCGCCAACCAAACTGCAAAAAAGTTTTCCTAACAAACCTGCATGAAAATGCAGACCAAAATCCCATAACATCTTGGGATGGCTTAGCCAAGACACTACTCGAATCGGCCAAAACAACCCTTGGCACAAAGGAAAGAAATCGAAAAGACTGGATCTCAGACCAAACATGGCAACTTATACAAGATGCGAAGAAATTGGTACTCCAGTGCAAAACTTCGATGACAAAAAATGATGCAATCTGGAGATATACACAACTATACAAACAAATTAAAACATCTGCCAAAAAAAGACAAGCGAATATTGATTGACCTGATATGTGAGCAAGCAGAAGAAGCAGCCAAAAATAACAACTCGAGGACTCTTTACACACTGACAAACATGCTCTCCAAAAAGCACACAAAGACCACAAATATAGTTAGAAGCAAAGACAACCGCCCACTGACCACCCCAGAAACTCAGCTTGATAGGTGGAAGGAATACTTTGCTGATATGCTCAGCTCACCCACGGAAGACGAACTTGAGATAGCTCCAGAAGCCAATGCAAATGAACAGCTGAATATAAAAATAGCCGCGCCTTTAAAAACAGAAATACTAAATACCATCAAGCAGCTGAAAAACAACAAAGCGGCAGGGGTAGACAACATACCTGCCGAACTAATCAAGGTAGACCCTAAATGGATTGCACCTCTACTTGCAAAAATAATAAAAGGGATCTGGACAAACCAAGAAATTCCAGCAGAAATGAAACATGGTCTCATTATCAAACTGCCAAAGAAAGGAGACCTAACGCAATGCAAAAATTGGAGAGGAATAACGCTGTTAAACACCATAAACAAAATTATTGCAAGTGTAATCCAACATAGGCTGGCAGAAGCATTCGAACCCATACTGCGTCCAAACCAAGCAGGCTTCCGCCCAAACCGCTCATGCATAGACCACTTAAATTCAACAAGAATAATTATAGAACAATCCGTTGAATGGCGATCACCACTATATCTTGTTTTCATCGACTTTGAACGTGCTTTTGACAGCCTATCCCACTCTGCTATATGGAAGATACTACGGACAAGAGGCGTGCCAACAAAAATCATCGACACGATTAGAGAACTGTACCATGACGTATCATGTAGTATCCTGCATAGCGGAGCACATAGCAACCTTTTTCCGGTGAGATCAGGTGTGAAGCAAGGATGTGTGCTCTCTCCCTTGCTTTTTAACATTGCTCTTGACTATATCCTGGAAAAGTCTTGCAGACCAAACGATGGTATTCGATGGTCTCTTTACTCTAATCTCAAAGATCTCGAATACGCAGACGACATTTGCCTTTTTTCGCATACCTATGAAAGTATGCAAAGGCAACTCGCCCCTACTATCAGACATGGCACAGAAGATAGGGTTGAAAATAAATGTCTGAAAAACAAAAGCGATGCGAATGCACACAAATAACGACGCACCGTTTCAAATAAACGACCAACCAATTGAGAATGTAGAAAAGTTTCAGTATCTAGGAAGCATTCTCAACGAGACGGGCGGAATAGACCTAGACATTCTAAACAGAATTCAAAAAGCACAGATGGCATTCAGGCAACTAAACACAATATGGAGGTCCAACATCATAAAAACAAAGAGCAAGCTGCGTTTATATAGAACAAACGTCAAAGCAATCCTCTTATATGGATGTGAGACCTGGAAAAACACTAATGCCACAAAACATAAACTTCAGGTTTTCGCCAACAAATGTCTACGAATCATCCTCAGAATCTTCTGGCCACAGAAAATTACTAATGAGCAACTTCTTAAACGATGCGGAGAAGAAACAATAGAGCACGACATTAAGAAAAGAAAATGGGGATGGATCGGCCACATTCTAAGAAGAAAACCAGACGACATTGCAAGGGCAGCACTAGACTGGAATCCCCAAGGAACGAGACGACGAGGAAGACCGGCCCAAACAAGGAGGAGAACAGTGTTAGATGAACTAAAAGCCTAGAAAACCTCTTGGAGTGAAGCCAAAGCAATGGCCCAGAATAGGGTCCGCTGGAGGGTGGTTATGGAGGCTCTATGCTCCACCTAGGAGTCCAAAACCCATATATATATATATATATATATATATATATATATATATATATATATATATATATATATATTTATATATATATATATATATTATGTTTGCAGTGCTGAAGGTAATGTCTATATAAGACGTGCTGTTTCCACTTACGAAAGTGGGAGCGTCCCCTGTATTCAGTAGCTGTAGGTCATCTGCGGCTAACCATTCGGATAATATTTTTCCCCTTCTGTCCTCTGTTCCAGATCCCCATAGCCTGGATTTTGCGTTAAAGTCGCCACCTACCAAAATTTTCTTGGTGTTTCCATTTAGGAACATGCTTTCGCGTATTCCGTTAAGTATTGCTACATACTCGTCGTCACTTATGTTTGGTGAGCAATAGCAACTGTATATTATGATACCTAGAATCTCTACCCAGACATATCCTTTTCCGCTTGCGCTTCTGGTGATCTTGGTGTCTCTGAAGCCTCTTATTGCGGCACTTTTTTCATTGCTGTGGAACCAGGGTCCTTTATTGACATCCTTGATGTTAGGTTCCGATATTAGTACCAGATCCAGTTGTAGTGTCGTGGCGGTCTTATATAATAGGCCACATCTATTCAGGTTGGTTTGCGGGATCTTAAGGGGCATTTTGGAGTGGTCGCATATCCTTCTGGTTTTCCGCATTTGACACCTTTTTTTTTGGATCCTGTTATCTCTTTTGGAGTTTGGTTTCTGAGTTTAATTACTTCTTTTTTATATTTGCCGTATTCCATGGTGGCAGCTCGATGACCTTCTTCCTCGCATTCGTAGCAGTATGGAGCGTTCTCCCAGATGTCCTTTCTTACTACATTTATAGCACCGGTCTTTCATATCCTTTTTCTCCGCTGTGCAGTCCTTCATTTCGTGCCCATGTCCTAAGCATTTGTAACATTTGATTGGAGACAGGATTTCGCTTATTCTGCATCTTTGCCAGCCGATTTTAATTCTTCCAGTCTTAATGATCTCCTCGGCCTTCTTCTTGTATAGACTTACTGTCGCTACCATGGTGTCTCCCTTTTTTGTGGCTCTTAGGGTGTTATATCATTCCTCTGGGTTTCTATTCCCGTTGTATCTGCTATCGCTTCCTTGATCTCTTCTTCTGTTGTCTCCTCTAGTATATCCCTGATTATGATAACTTTCCTAGATGGCTCCATTTCTTTGCACCTTCAAGAGAACACCGACAAATTGCAAGACAAACAACTATAGATGACTGGCAAATAAATTGTCATAATACGGAAAAAGGACAATGGACGAGACTGCTAATTCCGGATATATCTAAATGGATAAACAGAAAACATGGGGAATTAAACTACCACTTGACGCAAGTTTTGACAGGACACGGATGATTCAAAGACTATCTTCTTAATATTAGAAGAGCATCAGACGGACAGTGCGACTACTGTGGACTGGACGACAGGACAGTGTTGTGCACACTATACTGGAATGTGAAAGATGGGAAAATGAAAGAACTACAGCTCTGAGAGACGCTACTATGGAACCCAGAAAACTAGTAGATTTAATGCTAGAAAACGAAAATAATTGGGACACTCAATAACAATACAATAACAGAAAAATACAATAACAGAAATGCGCTTCAAAAACTTACCCACAAAGTTCCATCTACCTAGTACATCTACTACAGGATTCATTCAACTGCACATCTACCATGCTCTCTCATCTCTCCTCGTCAAATCAAATCAAATCAAATCAAATACATTTATTTCATTAATTAAGATACAAATATAAATGAAATATGTCAACAGGAAAAAAAAATACATAAATAAGTTAACTGAATTCATGAAAACAAGAACAGAATTGACGAGAAATATGAGAAAAAACTAAAATTAAATTACTAAATAATAAAATTAAATTACTAAATAATAAAATTAAATTACTAATACATTAAAATTTCTAATTCGAATAAAATTCGTCTATAGAATACGGTTCAATATTATTAATCCAATCATAAAGTTCCCTTTTAAGCTGTTTGATGTGTGTAATACGTTTAATATCGCTAGGCAACTTGTTGTAGAGTTTAGCAGACATATAGGGTTGATTTTTCTGAGACATTGTTAACATATGTTTAGGTAACTGATAAAGATCTCTATTATATCTAGTTTCTCGTTCTTTGGGCTTATTAAAACATTCAAATAAATGTTTATGTTTGAATACAAATAAAATGCTTTCGTAGATATATGTGCCTGTAGTTGTTAATATTTCTGCTTTTCTGAAATGGCCTCTACAGGACTCTCGGTATTTTAAATTGCATAGAATACGCAGGGCTTGCTTTTGTATTCTAAATACCCTTTGAACATTAATTCCATTGCCCCAGAATATGATTCCAAATCTTAAATGAGAGTAAAAATTGGAAAAATACAGGAGTCTCAGAACTTTCTTGTCGACATATATTTGGAGGGATCGCATGGCAAATACTGCTTTGTTGAGGCTCTTGGTAACATGATTTATATGGGATGTCCAGTCCAGAGTATTATCAATGTATAATCCCAATAGTCTCACGGATTGTTGTACATCTATCAACCCA
The DNA here is from genome assembly GCA_944588485.1 of Phosphuga atrata. Taxonomy (NCBI): domain Eukaryota; kingdom Metazoa; phylum Arthropoda; class Insecta; order Coleoptera; family Silphidae; genus Phosphuga; species Phosphuga atrata. Next base: position 72,886,364 of record OX155897.1, on the reverse strand, counting down.
TTTCCTATTCCAATAGCTCGTGGATAATCTGTAGTGCGTCTTTTAGTTTGAAATATAATACTTTTTGTTTTGTTCTGATTTAATATAAGACTGTTCTCTGAGAACCAAGTAGTTAGTGAAGACATTGCTAGGTTAGCGTTTCCGTTAATATCTAGCATTGACTTATTTATTATTAAAAGGGTAGTATCGTTCGCATAGTTAACCATGGTATGTTGAGGGATGATATGCGTTTTGGGGAGGTCATTAATAAAAATGGTGAAGAGCAATGGACCAATAGTGCTCCCCTGTGGGATACCAATGCTGATACTCCTATCAACCATTCGGAGTGTCTAAACTTGTTATTTGTGATCTGTTGTTTAGGTACGATTTTAACCACTCTAGTGCAACCCCTCTGATGTCATATTAGTTTAATTTGTTTTGTAGAATAGTGTGATCCACTAGATCATATGCCTTGGATAAATCCATTAGCAAACCTAGTGGGATATTCTTAGCTTCTAGATTATTCATAATATCCTTGATGAATTCGTAGCAGGCAGTATCGATATTCTTTCCTTTGATGAAACCGTGTTGCTGTGGGCTTATTGTTTGATATTTTTTAAGGAATGATATTATTCTAGTACAGATGAGTTTTTCGAACACTTTTTAAAACACTGAAAGGGTACTTATTGGTCTGTAATTTCCCACATCACTTATATTTCCGCTTTTGTGAATAGGAGTTATTATGGCTACTTTAAGTTTCTCTGGGAATTTGCCAACAGTGAAGGAGTTATTTATGATGGACTTTAATGGCGTCAAAATCGATAGGAACACATGTTTTAGCACGATTGAAGGAATCTCGTCTTGACCCGCACTTTTCTTGTTTTTTAAATTCATAATTGTACTATATAGTTCTTCACTTGTTACTGGTGCTAGAAATATCGAATTGTTACTCGCTGTTATATTGTCATTGAATTCTAACGTCGGTATAGTATTAAACAATAGCTTCGCCCTGTCTACGAAGAAATTATTTATCTTTGTAGCACTGGTTTGTGGATCCTCATTACGGTTATGGTAGGTGGTATTTTTCTTTTTAAAATTCGTTAAATCACGAATAATTCTCCAAGTTGTTTTTTGAACATTTGAAGATTCTATTAACTGATTATTTAAATTTTCTTTTTTTCGTTTTCTTAATAGATTTGTGAAGTTTCTTCGCAGATTATTGTAGAGTTTCTTGCAGTGTGGAGAAAATCTACATAGTACTTGGGCTACTCCCAGATCCTTTTTCCATCCGTTTCAAATCAGGATTTTCAAAAACCCGTCGAACTGCCGGTCTGGTGTTAATAAGTTCTTTGGGGAAGGCCTCGTTGAAGTGTCTGTTGAAGATTTCCATGAAAAACGTCCACTGGTTATCTATTTCATCGCAATCGATTTCAAGGAGTTCGTCCCACACTACCTCATCCATTAGATACTTAAATTTGTGCATATTGTCACTGTTAAAAATCCTAGTAAGTTTATATTTAGAAGGAATGTCTTCCTTCTCACAAATCGTGGTTAGTAACTGTGCAGAGTGGTCAGATAGATGGTAGTCTTGAGTTTCCGTGCTGTACATTACATTGAGGTTAGTTATAATATTGTCGATACACGTGCCAGACGATGGATGACTTACTTCTTTTAAAGTCGGTACCGCATTAAAAGATTCTAGCAGAGACAGGAACTGTTGACTAGTATTTGTTAGATTTAAAATATTTATATTAAAATCTCCTGATAATATGTATTGCTTAGTATTCCTTGAGAGCACTAGTAGAAGTTGGTGCAGCTTGTCCATTAAATATTTAATATTTGATTGCGGAGCTCTATCTTCTTCTTATTGTGCCATATCCTCAGTGGACGTTGGCGATCAATATGGCCCATCGGATTCGATCCACAGCCGATCTGAACAAGTCAACCGATGTTCTTCCGGTCCATTGTCGCAGATTCTTCAACCAGGAGATCCGTCGTCTTCCCTGTGACCTCTTCCCCTCGATTTTTCCCTGCATGATGAGTTTAAGTAGCCTATATCTGTTGCTGTTTCTCATGATATGGCCAAAGTATGACAGTTTTCTGTGTTTGACTGTTGTGAGCAGTTCTCTGTCCTTCTGCATGCGTAGGAGTATGGTTTCGTTGCAAACATGGTGGGTCCAGGAAACGCGAAGCATTCGACGATAGCACCATGCTTCGAAGGCCTCCAGTCGCTTACTAGTTGCCTCGGAGAGTGTCCATGCCTCCACTACATACAAAAGCTTAGAGAAGACGTAGCATCTAAGTATGCGTGTTCGAAGATGGATGTTCAAGCGCATGTTACACAAAACATTCTTCATTTGGTTAAATGTAGAACGTGCCTTCTCTATGTTGATCTTTACTTCACGACTATGATCCCATTGGTCATTGAGGTTTACACCCAAGTACGATATTGATGGTACTCTCTGTAGTTGGGCCCCATTTACCAGGAATTGGGCATTAGACGCATTTTTGCTGACGATTAGAATTTTTGTCTTTGCCACATTCAATCGCATATTAAGTGGTTCGCATGCCTCTACTACTTTATCAATCAGTCTCTGTAGTCCTTCGGCACTGTCGGCAATTAGTACAGAGTCGTCTGCATACCTTAAGTTATTAATTATTTCCCCGTTTATCTTTATCCCAATCTGTTCTTCTTCGAGTGCATTCTTAAAAAGGTTTTCTGCGTATCGGTTAAACAGTAGCGTGGATAGTACGCAGCCCTGTCTGACACCTTGTTCTACTGGAAATTCCTTTGGCATTATATTTTCCACACGAACACATGCTGTTTGTTGTCTGTACAGATTGTTGATTATTCGTGCATCTCTGTCATCTATTCCTGATTGCTTTATGGTTTCTGTTAGCAAATCATGGTTAACCCTATCGAATGCCTTTTCGAAGTCGATAAAACACGTGAAAACATCGCAATTCACGTCTCTTGCTCTCTGAATCAGAACACTCAGACCAAAAAGGGCATCTCTAGTCCCCAATCCACTCCTAAACCCAAATTGCGTCTCGCTAATGTCTTCTTCTAGTTTTTGCTATATTCGTTCGTAAATAATCTTAAGAAAGACCTTCATGAAGTGACTTGTGAGACAGATAGTTCTATAGTCTTCGCATTGTTTAGCTGTGTTTTTTTTAGGAATCGGTATAAACGTAGAGACTAGCCATTTCTCGGGTATATCTTCCGATTCATATATGTTGTTAAATAAGTCCGTGATTAGGTCTAGGTATTCTTCCTCAATGAGCTTTAACATATCGCCAAGAACTTCATCTGGGCCCGGGGACTTGTTGTTTTTGAGTCTTCCAATTGCCTTAAGAACTTCTTGATGAGTTATAGAAGGTCCTGTTTGTGCTGGGCTATTTGTGTTAGAAACTGTTCGGCTATCGTCAGCATAAAGAGTCTGTATGTATTGTTGCCATCTTGCTACTTTGTCATTCACGTTCAGTAGTGCAGTCCCGTTTTTGTCGGTAATTATGTTATTCTGTCGTGGTTTGTTTATTCCAGCTGCATCCTTTATTTTTTTATGTGTATTTAAAACGTCATGTTTTCTGTCTAGTTCTTCTATTTCAGAGCATTGTTCTTTCCAACAGTTTTCTTTGGCTTCTTTGATCTTTTTTTTAATGTTGTTGTGGATTTGCTTATATGACTTTAAGTCTTTGCTCTTTGTTTTTCTTCGTTCTTCCATCAAACCTAAGATCTCATCTGTAATCCACTTGCTTTTCTTTTTTCTATGATTTGTGTAAAGGTTTTTATCTGCAACAGTTTTCATTACATTGGTGATGGCTTCGACTTGTTGTTCTATGTTGCGGCTGGCAAGGCTTCTGATCTTGTTCATACCTTCTTTAATCTGGTCTTTAACTTGTTGCATCACGTTGGGGTCTTTCAGTCTCTGTATGTCATGTCTCTTCAATTGGGGCTTCTTCTCTGTTCTCTTAAAGCGTACTTTAAGTGTTGACAGCAGTAGGTTATGGTCGGTATATACGTCTGCTCCAGGGTAAGTTTTATTGGATGTGATGGAGTTTCTAAACCTTTTATTTATTGTAATAAAGTCTATTTGGTTTCTAATTACACACTGTTCGCGGTCGGCCGGCGATTTCCACGTATATAACCTTCTTGGAGGTAACTTAAAGAAGGTGTTCATTATTGAGTGCTCAATTTCTTTGCAAAACTGGATCAGCAGGTCTCCTCTCTCGTTTTTAGTTCCCAAACCATATCTTCCTACTATATCTTCTTGTTCTCCTTTACCTACTTTCGCATTGAAGTCACCCATTAGTATTGTGATTTCCGTCCTTTTGGTCTGTTTTCGTGCTGTTCTTATATCTTCGTAGAATTGTTCGATGTCCTCGTCGCTTCCTTCGCTTGTGGGTGCATAAACCTGTATTATATTAATTATGCAAGGGCTGGAATTTAGTTTCATTATTGCCACTCTGTTTGATATTGGTACAAATCCTAGAACTGCTTTATGTACCTCCTCCGTGACTATAATTGCAACGCCGTTCTTATTCTGTGTTTTATCGTCGCCTGAGTAGTAGATGTGATAGTTATCTACGTCAGATCTTCCAGTACCCGGCCACCTCGTTTCACTGCATCCGAGTATGTCGATCTTCATTCGTTCTAGTTCTTTTATGACGTTTTCCGTTTTTCCTGCCTGGAACATAGGTTCCATGTTCCTATTCTATAGTTTTTATCTTTGGTTGAGGTCTTTGGGATTCGCAATAGAGTTTTTTTGTTTGTAGCAATATTCAAAACAGTCCCCCCCGGAGATCCGATTGGGAGACTTGATGCTCCGGTACAATGTTTTGTTTTGAACATGGCCATTGATTGTACTAGGGATATCTGTGACGATCTTTAATGTAGTGGTTTCCCGTTGCCTTCTACATCCTATGCCGTTGACCGTATTGTTCGGTTCATCCGCCTTCGGGGGTTATTTCTAAACCCCTGGACCAAAGAGAGCCCAGATTTTTCCTAAGAATAAGTTTGCTGCTTATCCCGGCAACGGTTCGGTCCCCCTCTGCATTTGCCATCATCATGATGTTACCAAACTCTACCACGTGGAGGTTGCAGATAGGGGTTTTCCTTTCATCGGACAGAAGACCCGAAGGCATTCCTTCTGCCCTCCAGTACTTTAGAGTACCTAAATAGTACTCTAGGAGCTCTCTACTAGCTACTCTAGGAGCTCTATATAATCCAACAATTATTAGTTCCTTCGTGTCTATCACAACTTCTATAGCTGTACACTCAAACACATGCTCCTCAGCCATTTTATTGATGTCCTCCCTAATTGTGAATGTTGTATCATTTTTACAGTAGATAGCAGATCCTCCGTATAATCCTTCTGCTCTGCAGAAATATGAGGACAGATTGAAGTTTTTTATGTCCAGTTGTTCTGAGCTCTTCCAGTGTTACGTGATGATCAACAGTCTGCAATTATTGATATTTTCAAGCATATATTCTATTTTATCAATAGAATTTCCTAGAGACTGCACATTTTGATTTATTAACGTAAATTGATTTCTGGCTGCTGGCTTCATTAATAGATTTCTTTTTTTTGCTGATTTTATATGTGGGTATTGACATTCCGGGGCGTCTCTAGCCTTAATAAAAAAGGATTTATACATGTGTTTCTAGGCCAAGTCTCTGGTTTCATAATGTCATCGAGACATTCAAATGGCACTGTTACCTTAAATGAAGAGTATTCATCAGGGTGTTTCGACGTCAGCTTTTTACACGTGACATTATTAAATTTTTTGTTAATTAGATATTCTGTCAGGTCCTTCGTAGACAAATCTGGCTGCAACCGGAAAACGTGCAGATGGTAATATCTGGTAGCCGCCTTTATTTGTGTAGTATCATCGTTAGTTCCCTGTATTACATTTGATGTTCGATATCTCCTCTTCTTGTAACGTTGAAAATTAAACATGTCTAGAGAACTCAGATCTAACACCCCTGCAGAAAAGCAGTTTGATAATTTCACTACTTTTCTGCAAAGTTCTGTTTTTGAAAATTTCATATCGAAAATTATAAAAAAGTATGTGGAGCCACTGCAAGTTCAAAACGGTGAGCTAACTGAGCAAATCAAAGATCTTAAACTAAGTAATGAAAAGTTATCCGCGTGTTTAAATTCGTGTATCAATGTGCAAATAAATAAACACATGGAACCGCTGAAAGTATTAATTAGTGAATTATCCGGACAAATAAAGGAACTAAATGTTAATAATATGAAGCTAGTTAACTCGAATTTTAATTCTGTGAATTCTTGTGCCGAAATCGTGAAAAGTCCTCCAAAGCCTGCAGATAAAGTGAACATCGTACCCACTAACGGTGATAAGGAGTCTAATCCGCGACGCGATAAGCCACAGAAAAAGTTATCTCCGCCAGGAATATTCCGTCCAACACAAAAACCTTAAATAGACTTTCCGAATCCGAAAACATAAACACTCAAAGTAATGTAAACAGCGGCAACTGGGAGACTCAGCGTCATAAGAAACGGACACATAGGAAGTCTAACATCATACACGGTTGCAACGATGACATTGCACAGATTAAGGCGGCAGTAAGATATTACCACCTACATGTTTTTCGTCTAGACCCCAATTTGTCCGCGGAGGAGTTAGTACGTTATTTGAATAGTAAAAACATTATGAATGTCACGTGCTCCAAGCTCATATCTAAATACCCTGAAGAATACTCTTCATTTAAAGTATCGTTAGCATCAGAGGATTATGAAGTCGCAATGAAACCGGAAACATGGCCGAGAAATACATGTATTAACCGTTTTTTAGAGAGAGACTAACGAAAAATCGATTGAAAAAACAGGAATCCGTGTAAGCGCCAACCTCGCTACACCAGCCAAAGCCGCGCCAACCGCGAATTTTCGAATTACATTGATAAACCAAAATACTCAATCTATCTGTAACTCAATAGATAGAATTGAATATATGTTAGAGTCTTACAAACAGTGCAATTTTCTAGTTCTTACGGAGCATTGGAAGAGTCAAGAACAACTTCGGCAATACAAAATCAACAATTTGCCGAGCACGGAGGCTCGGCAATTTATTGCAAGAACGGGATTAACTGTAAGCCTAGACAAGACTTAAACGGATTGGCAGAAATACATGTTTTTGAATGCTCTGCAATTGAGTCAGTCATAAACGGCAAAGTGATAATAATTATTGGCATCTATAGGGCTCCATTGGCGTGTTTTAAATTATTCCTACGGAAGATGCATGCTCTCTTGGTAGTACTTTGCAATGGCAATAACCAATATATTATAGCTGGCGATTTCAATATCAATAGCCTTAAGAAATCTAACACAAGTCAACAATTCACATCCCTGTTGGAATCGTTCAACGCGAGCATCACCGCAACTGAAATAAGCCACCCTGAATCTGGTACGTGTATTGACAACATAATAGTTAATGTCACTATGGAATACACTATCGAAACCTCAAATTACCACATATCTGATCACTGTGCTCAAATCATTACAGTAGAGTACAAAAACGGGGCCTCGGTCCGCACAAGAAAAATGGTTAGACTGTTCAACCGAAATAATATGGAACAACACAGGGATTTAATGGCAAATGCAACGTGGAACCTAATTTTTGAAGTGAAACCAGAGGATGTCGACATGCAATGGAAGGCCTTTCCTAGAGTCCCCGTACACAGCACTTAAAAATCTCAACGCTTTTTTAATAACCCATGTTTAAAGAAAATGGAATTGGACTTACAGCTGTTCCAGACGGTATCACGTTATAATCCCACGTTTAAGAACCTGTATAATAACCTGCGTAGAAATTATACTAGGCTGTTACGAGACGAAAAGAGGCAACAGTTTAGAATGGAAATAGAAACATCGTCCAATCGGCAAAAAACTACCTGGGATATAGTAAGACGAATTACCGAAATTAAGATGAAAAGTGATACATTTGTTACCCGTGATGACGATCCTCTAGTGAGTGCTACAAGAATTAACAGTTTCTTCACAAACAGAGCAAAAACCTTAACAGACTCTCAAACTGTGGTGTGCTATAAGGATAATATCGTTTTCAACAATAACACAACATTTTTAATGCCAATCAGCCGGGAAGAGCTTTACAATATTATTACAAACTTAAAAAATACAAAAAGTGCGGGCATAGACGATATTTCTTCCATCGTTTTAAAAAATGTGTTACCTTCTATATTAATTCCTCTACAATATATCATTAACAATGTCTTAGAGATGGGCAAATTTCCAGAAAACTTAAAAGTGGCGATTATAACACCCATACACAAAGCTGGCGATAAATGTGCAATTGAAAACTACAGGCCCATAAGTGTCCTATCGGTGTTTTCTAAGATCTTTGAGAGAATCATTTACTCAAGAATTGTGTCGTTCTTAGATAAGTATAAAATAATAAGCCCTCAACAACATGGCTTTGTAAAGGGCAGAGGTATTGAAACTGCATGTTATGAGTTCACAAAAGGAGTAATTGATAATCTTGAATCCCGAAGGATCCCGGTAGGACTTCTTATGGACCTATCTAAGGCCTATGATGTGGTTGACCATAATATATTGTTAGTAAAACTTTCGAAATATGGCATAAGGGGGGTCGCGCTTAATTTGATCAAATCATTCCTAACAAATAGGACACAAGTCACTAGGGTTTATACTCCGCACGGATTTGTGCAATCCCCCCCATGTACGATCAACATAGGGATCCCACAGGGAAGCACGATTGGACCCTTGCTATTTTCACTATTTATAAATGATTTACATTCGATATCTATTAATTCACCCCACATAATGATTAATTATGCGGACGACACATCAGTATTAATACTAAATAAGACAATGGATGATATTTATGCGAATGTTAATAATGTCATCGAATCTCTGACGTTATGGTTTGGGTGTAATAGACTGATATTAAACAAAGAAAAAACACAGTCAATATTTTTTAAGACAAAGCGTAATTCATTATTGTACCCCGAGGAATTGGCAATCGACAATGAAACGAACGAACGCGTGTTGGTTCAAAAGTCCGTTAGGTTGCTTGGTATTCATTTGGACCAGTATCTAGACTGGACCAGTCATATAACCTTTGTAACTGGGAAACTAAACAAGACTGTTTTCGCATTGAGATCCCTCCAGCGATATGTAGATAATGATGTTCTTAGGTTAGTGTATTTCGCCAATTTCCACAGCATTCTTAGGTTTGGTATCATGTTTTGTGGAAATTCAACAACCATCCAAACTATATTCAGGATTCAAAAACAAGCCCTCTGGATACTAAGTAACTTAGTCTACCACGAATCTTGCAGGGGATGCTTAAGAAGGGCCAATATCCTGACAGTAACGGGCGTCTACATTTATGAAAACATCGTATTTCTTCAAAAACATAATCACCTTTTCAGTAATTTCTGTAAACCTACCGAACGGCGAACGAGATTTATTAAACTGTTTCAGCTACCAAAGCATGCCTTAACACTTACGGAGATAAATCCCCCATATAATACCATGAAATTATTAAACAGTTTACCGAGGGATATTAAACATTTGAACAGTAGCAAACAATTTAAAATGCAGTTATTTAAACTGCTAATTAGTATTGAACCCTATAATGTACAAGAATTTTATTCAAAGGTTAAAAGCGCAAATATCGGCATTTCATGTTAACCATATCTGTTTGACACATTTCATATAGGATGTATATATGTTTTTATTTTTATTGTATATGTATGTACGTGCTTAAATTATAAAATAAACTGTTTTGAATTTTGAATTTTGACTGGATGAGCAACGGAAGGCAAGACTTGAAAAGACTAATGCACGACATTAATAACACGATCAATAGATTACTAAGAAACTTTTTGTCTTAGCTAATACCGGAATAAATAGTATCAAGAAATATATATGTATTGGGTTATTGCACCAAGTGTAAACTGAGATATTAACGTGGGCTAAGTCGGTATGCAGTCAAGAGTCAGTCAAGACCAAACAAGTCAAGGCAAGACGAGAAAAGATCGGACAAGGCATCAATAGACCAGATAAGACCAGACCAGATCAGACAAGCCCTGAGAAGAGTAGACAAGACCATACAAGATCAGACCAGACCAAACAAGGTCAGATAAGACCGGATGAAGATTACTAGACAATTGAATGAAACTATACAAGACTGGACAAGACTAAACCGTGCCACTGTACCGTCGTCACGAAACGGGTTAACAACCATACCAGCAATTGATCACAGAACTAACCAACTACCTATATCAAATGAAGTAAGAAAGCACTCACCACAAATAGACTACAAAAACCAGAATGAAGAAATGAGAATGAACAACGATTGCAAGGTGGTTAGAAGAAGGAAAAGGAAAAACCATTCTTTTAGAAACTGTAAAGTCTAGGACGAAGAAAAAATGTTGGGCTTCTCGGGAAGAGAGTTACAATCCAAGAAAATCTGGATGTTTGCTTTAAGGGGCAAAGACCACATTACCACATTCAGTAGATATTATAGCAAATTATTTGGCAAAAAAAATAACAAGGCGAGCAGCGTTTTCTCAGTAGAACACATACAAAATAAAAACTCAGGAACAATTGTTTCAAAATAGGAGTCCCCTTAGACTCGGTCTACGTGCAATCGTTCTGGCCTGAGGATATTATTAATGACAGCTTTAACTTCCGCCTATGGAGATATATTCAGAAGACAAATGTTACACAAACGCGCCTAAATATGGCGACAACTTAATTACATACACTGCAAACCAGACTAGACACATTTTAGGGAACAAAGCCACTAACAAAATAATGAGGGGATTGAACCAACATTTACTAGAATAAACCTTCTAAGCTAAGCGACATCTACCTATTATACCAGATAAATTTATCTATATAGGACTTTACCCGTAAAATAATTTGTATCTTATTGTTAATGGGAATAAAACACCGGGAATGGGAATAAAACACCGAACGAAAAAAGCAAAACAAGACGATTAGTCTCCTTTCGCCTTGCATTGGAAAATGTACTCATCACAAAGGAACCTTGTCAGGCCCAAAGATGACTATTATCTCTGTCAACATCAAAGGGATATCCGTATGTAAAGAAGAGCTACTGCAAGACCTATGTCAATAATACAATTGTGATGTCCTATGCATACAGGAGACCCACAGAGATGGTAACCAAAAGAGACCCAAAATCCAAGGAATGCGACTTCCTGCCGAAAGGCCTCATAGAGAATTCCAAAGCCCAACACGCTCGGCCAGTCCACTAACGTTGCTGAGAAAAATGAAATCGAGATATTAACTATAGAACCGAACAACTCACCATCACCTCTGTGTACAAGCCACCACACACTGAAATAAGGGCCAACGACTTCTACTCGACGCAGATAAGACACACTTCGTGGTCGGAGATTTCAACAGCCACAACAGCCTATGGGGATACCACGACGACGACAGAAATGGGGAAGCAGTGATCCAGTGGGCGGATGCAAGCAAACTAACCCTCGTCCACGACAATAAGCTGCTGGCCTCCTTCAATAGTGCCAGATGGCGTACAGGATTTAACCCAGACCTGATGTTTTTAGACCGATCGGATAAACCATGCAATGCGTCAAGGAAGTATGCGCACCCATCCCAAACAAACAGCACTGGCCAATAATGTGTCAAGTCATGGCCATATCTCGACCTCATAACATCCCGTTTAGACGCAGACATAACTTCCAAAAAGCCAACTGGACCAAATTTCAGAAACTGTTGGATTGTGCAGTGGACATCCCGAGCTCCTATGACAGCTTTGTGGATACCGTAAAAAAATATTCACGACTCTCCATCCTTAGAGCCTGCAACACTAATTATATGCAAGGCCTAACAACAGAGTCGAAAGCCCAATTACAAAACTACTTAACCCTGTTCGAAGCCAACCCCCTGGGAGAAAACACAATAGAGGCGGGCAAACAACTAATTACCTACCTCTATATCCGAGACCAAGAGGGAGAAAACTAATGGAGGAGCTTGATATGAGCATAAGTAGCCACAGAGCGTGGAGATTATTAAAGCGCTTAAACTACGTCCAAACCCACTAAAGAGTCTATGCCAACGTAACAGCAGATCCAATAGCCACTCAGCCCGTAAATACTGGCAAACCAGATCAAGTGCTCCCAAGAAAGTAACCAATATTAACCGAATAGAGGGTGACGAAACGACCGAACTGTCCACCCCCTTTACCATGGAAGACCTGAATACCGCCATAAAGAAATGCAAACCACGGAAGGCCGCTGGATCAGACGACATCCTGACTGAGCAGATCAAGTATTTCGGGCCGAAATCAAAACGGTGGCTATTGGACATGAACAATGCCTGCCTACAACAGTGCAAGCTTCCTAACATCTGGCGAAAAGCCAAGATCATAGCTCTCCTGAAACCAGGCAAAGAAGCTAATAACCCAAAGAGCTATCGCCCGATCTCGCTGCTATGCCACACGTATAAAATCCTTCAAAGATTAATATACAACCGACTTTCACCGACCGTGGTTCCAATCCTAATACCACAACAGGCTGGATTTGCACGAGTGCTCAATAAAACTCAGCTTAATTATGCGGACGACACATCAGTATTAATACTAAATAAGACAATGGATGATATTTATGCGAATGTTAATAATGTCATCGAATCTCTGACGTCATGGTTTGGGTCTAATAGACTGATATTAAACAAAGAAAAAACACAGTCAATATTTTTTAAAACAAAGCGTAATTCATTATTGTACCCCGAGGAATTGGCAATCGACAACAAACGCGTGTTGGTTCAAGAGTCCGTTAGGTTGCTTGGTATTCATTTGGACCAGCATCTAGACTGGACCAGCCATATAACCTTTGTAACTGGGAAACTAAACAAGGCTGTTTTCGCATTGAGATCCCTCCAGCGATATGTAGATAATGATGTTCTTAGGTTAGTGTATTTCGCCAATTTCCACAGCATTCTTAGGTTTGGTATTATGTTTTGGGGAAATTCAACTACCATCCAAACTATATTCAGGATTCAAAAACAAGCCCTCCGGATACTAAGTAACTTAGTCTACCACGAATCTTGCAGGGGATGCTTTAGAAGGGCCAATATCCTGACAGTAACGGGCGTCTACATTTATGAAAACATCGTATTTCTTCAAAAACATAATCACCTTTTCAGTAATTTCTGCAAACCTACCGAACGGCGAACGAGATTTAATAAAGAACTGTTTCAGCTACCACAGCATGCCTTAACACTTACGGAGAGAAATCCCCCATATAATACCATGAAATTATTTAACAGTTTACCGAGGGATATTAAGCATTTGAACAGTAGCAAACAATTTAAAATGCAGTTATTTAAACTGCTAATTAGTATTGAACCCTATAATGTGCAAGAGTATTATTCAAAGGTTAATAGCGCAAATATCGGCATTTCATGTTAACCATATCTGTTTGACACATTTCATATAGGATGTATATATGTTTTCATTTTATTGTATATGTATGTACGTGCTTAAATTATGAAATAAACTGTTTTGAATTTTGAATTTTGTTGAGTTTCCCACTTCTCCTTGTTTTCATTCGTTTTTGTCTGTTCTACTATTTCTTTGTTATTGTTTTTTTCGCATGTGCGCCCATCCTTGACAGAGTTTGCTTTTTTCTCTTTATCGGGCCGATTAGTAGAGCCACTATCGCAGATATACGGTGTAGCTGGCTCGTTTTGTGTCGATTTATGCGGAATAATTGGATTTTCACACGCAGTAGCACTCACTGATTTTATTAGATTTTCATTTTTCTCTGTCAATATTTTGATTTGATTAGTTAGATCTCCAATTAAAACATGCAGAGGCTCAATTTCCTTTTTAATTATACCCGTAATTAGGTTCTCAAAATTAGGGCTTTCGAGAAAAGTTGTTAATATTTCGAACTGCTTAGTCGAGGGTATGTTTGATCGTAATTCCCTAGCCATTATCAAACGTACTATGTAGAAAGAAAGCTTCACAAAATTAATTATTAACTTCAGTTTATTAATTATTAACTTAAATTATTAACTTCAGTCTCTCTGTCTCATTGAAATAAGTCTCTCCTTATTTCAATATAAAATTTATGTTATAATTTGCATATTTCTGAGCGGGGGGGGAAGGGGGGGGTGTTGTTGAACCCCCAACACCCTCCCACAGGCTACGCCCATGTGTAGTATTTACTTAATTAAGTCTTTAAACCCGTTTTATTTTTAAAATTGCATAATAGATAAATAAATCAATCTACGCAAAAAAAATAATGCAATCGAAATTTTAATCAGATTTGAAACAGAAGCGTCAGAATGCAGGTTTAACCTCAAGTATATTACAACTTTTCCTTAAGCAATTGCAGATAAAATAAAAAAATCCGAGTTGAAAATTATAGCATATTACATGAAAAGTCCATCAGAATTTATGATTTCTTAGTCGAAAAACTAATTAAAACTTAAAAATGGAAATAAAACTCACCCATTTCAACAAGTTGACATTTGTCTTCTCACCACCTGGCGTCGTACAGCCGAAACATCAGAATAACCGCTTGAAGTTTAAGCTTCTAAAAAATTACAATTCATTTCAGAGTTTTTAAATTCAAAATAATTAAAATTTGTATAACACACAAGAACACAATTTCATTGAATTTAGTTTTAAACGAATTTGTATTTAAAAACTAACAATTTGTGTTCTAAGACATAACAACGCGCGACTAAACTACGCGTTGAAAACATTACAGTAACATAGCAACGCATTACGAAAACAACACGCTACGAAATCATCACACCTTAAATTATCCCGTTTAAAAATATATGATAGCAAAAGTAACAAAAAATAAGAAAACAAAATACGCGTGGAAAATATCACAACAATACAATAACACGTCGAAAATATAACATTGGGATAATATAACATCCCAATCATTATTATCACCAGGAATTTTAGGATGTGATATTTTCGTAGAGCGTTATTATGTCGGTTTATGCGATGTTTTATCAGGACAGCTGAAGTGACAGCTCAGGTCACAAGCTTCGCGTGAAGTGAATTGAGAAATCTCGTTAGCGAACTGCTAATCAAATAAAATTGCCCGCGTTGAGATTTATAGCGTGAACAGTGAAAAACTACCTGAATTTTCGATTTCTGGCGTTCGTTTTGGACGAAAAGCAATTAAAATCGACGAAAATGCAATTAAATCTTACCTCATTCAACAGGCAACAGTTTGACGTTTGTTTTGCACCACTCTCAACCGGAAGCAAGAAAAGACACACATGGATTTTTTTGAATATTGTTAAGATTATGATTGGCTATACTTTAAGGTTAATATCCAACTATAGTCCATTTTTTTAAAGAATGCAGTAACTAAAAACCTTATTTACACTATAACAAATGTTCAATCTAGCTACAAAATTTGGCGCTAAATTCAAATATAGTTACTTGAATATAAAATTGGTAATTTATTAAAGGTTTGATTGAATATCTTATTGTTATTGATTAAATACACCAAAAGGCAACAATGGTAATAAAATGCAAACAAATAAATGGAGAAAAACGCAAAAAATCTAAACCATACAAACAGATCAGCTGACAATTGTGAACTATTAGTACTATTAGCTGTAGTTTAATTTAACGTTCTATTATAATTAGAAATTATTCGTAGTATTATATTCACTTAATTACATATTACCAAATTCTACGCCAGTGACTGCAAATGTATGTGAAAAGAGAGAGATGGATAAATAAATATCGTCGATGTGAACTTCTCTTCGATTTAAGCCAATCAGAGAACCAGGTCAAATAAGCTCTATCTTCCCTGTACTGTATTCTTAAAAAAAATGACTATAGATTAGAACATTTTCTTTCAAACAAAGTTAAAGAAAACAAGACAACATACAGGGTGGGCCATTTAACATGACCACCCCAAATATCTCCGCCGTTACCTTTAGAGTGACGAAAAAATGTCAAAAGGGAATTTTTTTGATCTCGAAGGGCTGACACGGTGGTTAGATTTTTTTTATGGTCAAGGTCACAGTTTATGCGTCCTCAAGGTCATCAATGGTTTTTTCAAACGGGAACATGTTATTTTTGTATCAAGACATTGTAGCCACTATTCAGACGAATCCAGTGACCCATGATATCACGATCTTGAAATGTATCCATTGAAAATAACTTTGAATAACCGCCTCGAAAATGGCACTTGAGAAATTGATAGTCCAAGGAAACATAGAAGGTAAGAGACCACGAGGAAGATCACCATCGGGCTATGTGGATCAAATATCCAAAGCCATAGGCGCAACTGTACACGATTGCACAAAAGCTGCTGAAAACAGGGAAAAATGGAGACAACAAGTACAACAAATATGATCCCTAGGTCATACCATTGCCACGATGCTCGGAGACGAGCGATACGATTGAGAAGAAGTCTATATTTGCCTAGTCTTATACACCCATCTTGTATTTTCTAGATTTATCCAGTGGTAAGGTGAATCTTCATCGGGTGGTACAATCACGGTCCGGAAGGCAGTATCGGCCTTTCTCCCGTCCAGAGCAAGGGGTTTTCATCCATATATTTCCCTAATTATATTAGTTTTTCCTATTTCCGCCCCTTAAATAGGCGACGGAAGGACGTTCCACCACGGGTTCGAGACGAGAGCAGCCGGAAAGTAAGTGACGGGACCATCCCGATTTAATACACCAGCAGTAAACAATTTTTCGTTAAATACAGTCCATTCATTGGGCCTTCCGGACCGTGATGGTACCACCCTATGAAGATTCACCTTAACATTGGATAAATCTAGAAAATCCTAGACGGGTGTACAAGACTAGACAAATATAGACAAAACTGTACAAATCTAGAAAAAAGATTCACCTTAACATTTACAAAATTACGCGAGAGTGACCAACATGTCATTGGGGATCTTCCGGGGTAGTGCATGCGAACCGCAAGACAATCTCCACGAAAGAGACCTGTCGCATAGCCACTCCTACCCAAGTCTGACTCTCTCCTCCACGCTTGGCGATCCCTGGAAACTTCACACATATACCACCAAGATGCGGTGGAAATCCGTATGGCGGGGGATATAAGTGAAGGCTAACGAGAGCAGGCGAAATAGTCCCCCGATAAGGGGGTTAAGCGTGGGGCCAACTACTCCACCTTGGAAAAAAGAACACGTTACGAAACCAAACAACAAGCCTCGGAAAACTTATATGGACACACGGATACGACATTTGCAAGGAAAAAAGGAAGAAGATTTACGAATTGGGACCTGGAATATTCGAACCATGATGCAAACGGGAAAAATGATAGAAATAGGCAACGAATTAGACAAGTTTAAAATGGATATCGTTGCACTCCAGGAAGTTGTCTCCAGTTCTATACGGATTTAAAAAAAAAACTGTTTCAAGTTGGAAAAAGCCTTAAAATTTCTATTTTTTAATCCAAAAGCTACTTAGAATTTAAAATATCTTAAATATCTCTGCTTTTTTATAACTTTCTATGCACGCATGCAGCTAGTTACGTGCGCATGCAACTACGACATACGTTTCCAAAAAACATTTCTCCAAACAATTTAATTGCCCAATTTTGTACAGTTCGTGGAATTTGTTGAACCCACAAAACTCTCCCAGTGGCTACGCCCATGCTAGTCTCTCTTGTATCTCTAGTCCTGTTTGTTTTTCAATCTTGATTTTTGCAATATCTGAGTAATATCTTGCGATATCTAACATAACTTGTCTGCTTAATATTATCCGACTTAAAAATGAACGTTACCTAAGAAACTTCATTAAATAAATGTCAAAGTTTGATAGAATTTCAATGAAAATGCAAACTTTGAACGAATCTTCAATTCAAACTTTATCAACTCCAACAATTTACGAAGACTACAACACATTAATTCCACTGATTAGGCTGTGTCTAGGTAAAACAAAATTTGCCAAGAAATGCAACGCATCTTACAATTTATTTTAAATCTGTTTTAGTGTTATTAATGAGAGTTGGTTCAATTACGGTCCAACTAGGCACGTTCCCCACTGAGAACATCCACAACACGATTTTCCAAAATTTAGTTGACTTTTCAGTCTCGATCACCGCTTATGCTTTCATAGGCTACACCTTGTCTTTTGGAAAAGATGATTATTGTGGAATCGTGTCCGGAGGATCGTGGATAGATTCAATATCAATTGATTACAACAATGCAATTTTTGGTAAGAAAAGAAAAACTTTAATCTTGTCCAGTTTTGTTGTCTAGTCTTGTCTGGTCTTGTGTAGCCTTGTCTGGTCATGTCTGGTCTTCTAATCTCAATTTCCTGTAAACATTTTGTTAAATTAAGAATAACAGTGGCTTTCTTACTGTCTAGTCCTGACGGTATTATAATTCCTCCAAGGTATTTGAAGAGGATTCCTCTGAAATGCTCCAGACATCTATCATTTCATCATCATCATCATCACCACCATTAATAAGCTTGTAGCGTACAATGCTGGACATAATTCCCTTAATTCCTTCCATTTTTCTCGTTGTTGCTCTACTTGTATTAGATGTGATACGCTTTGTATCGTCACTCCATCTCGTCGGTGGACGACCTCTACTTCGGTATGCCTCCATTCAATGATATGTTTCGTCCATCTTCGATCCGTCACTCTTGCTACGTGGCCTGCCCAATTCCACTTCAGGAGGGTGATCCTCTCTGTCGCATCTGCAACTCTTGTTCTCTACCGTATGGTAACATTTGCTCGTTACTAAACGAATAACGAGCCGTCACTGTACTAAAAAGGGGGATGATTTTTTTGAAATTTTTTAAAAAATATTTCAAAGTGTTGCATCCTCACGAAATTACTCACAATCGATTTGCAAAAGATAAAATTGAATTCTAAAACAAATTTCAACAATCTACCGTCTCCGGGGGCGGCTGGGTCGAGTTTTTAATTTTTTTCTACAAATTCACCCATAACTCGGACAGTTTACGTCGCACGGACCTGCTTCCGGCACCGGCGTGTCCGGGACGTCGCCACACGTCCGACCGTCATCTCACTTTTCGAGATTTTTACTTAATTTTTTTTTGACAAAAACCTAACATTTTCTTGCAAAAATTTCGTCATTTTTGGACGACTAAATAACGCGATCCGGAATTCTAATCGAAAATCGCCGCACGTGCGGACGTTTGTCTATTCTCTGGCTACAAGAATCTGTTGCACGGCCGCCCTCGGTAGGCGGACACCGCCGCAGGCGGCCTTTTGTTCCGAGGCCCCAGATTCGCAGAAAAATGAGAATAACGTCGCCGACAAAAGTCGCACGGCAATGAGAGTGGTGTCGAAGAACGCGTATCGAAGTTTTCTACCGGAATCCTTGCGTGAATTTAATTTTCCCCAAGGATCTTCGCCGTAACCTCCGTGAAAGTGGTAATTTGTGTAATGCAAAATTTTGAGGTCTGTGTGGGGAAGCGTTCGGCCTGAATCGCCAGGTCAAGACGGAATTTTAAATTTCGATCAATTCTGAGGCGGCTGACGTGTGGCGTTTCCCGAATTTCACCTGGGGGACCGCACAACGTGAGTTTTTGGAAAGGTCAAATTAGTCTTCTTTATGACGCCGGAGGCGGCACATCTCCGGTATTTCAACAGCGCGTCTTCGACGGTTTAACTGCGAATGTCCGTCCGCACGTTGCACATCCCAAAGTTTCGTCCTCCGTTCTGGCACATCCCTCCAGGTGGTCGAAACCCCCTCCGAAAATCGAGGTTTTTAGGGAAACGGCCCGACGGAAGCGGCGGCGGCGGCGGCGGCGCAAAACGGGATTGTACATTTTTCTGGTGTAGAACCGAGTGCCCCGTCGAGCGGCGCCGTTTTCGCGACTCAACTCCCTCAAGTTTGAATGCACCAGACCTAGATCTAAAATCACGATTTTTTACCTTCGAGGCGTATTTTTCGTCAAATCTCGAAAATTCTTCCTGGACGCTTTAGCCGTCGCCGCGCCACATTTTTAGAGCCCTCGCTCGCCGTCCTGCGACGTCCCGTTCACCTGGTACAAGAGAAAATGAAACTTTTTTTCTGCAAATTTTGCAATCACTTCCACGGACGCCCCGCACTTATTTGAAGGGTTACGGGTTCCGGGTAGTCGGCCGGGTACGTTCTCTTCAGAAAACTTGCCCGCAGCCAATTCGGCAGAATTTTTAACCTGCGACGACTTTTTGAGAATCTGCGGCAGTTTAAAAAGGAAAATTCTCAAAAAATGAAAAGAAACCAGAGGCGTTTTGCGGCGGTACATAGAATGTCCGAACCGAATGACGGATCGGAACGGGACCTATGCCGTCCGATCGGGCATGAAACCTATTAGTTTGTTTGGAAGTTTAATCCCGATTGCGTCGAAGATGGTGTCGTGGCGCCAAATTTTCGCCGAAAAGTGGGTTCAGTCTGACCGCTGCAGTTTCGCCGTTTCCGAGCGTAGCGATTCGAAACTGCGCGCGACGATTCAGGAAAGACACCCGCGCCTCTCTTACATTTAAGGGTTCGCGATCCGAGCCGTCCCCGACGAACTGCTGACGTCAGAAAATACCATTCTTTTTTTTCACGGTTTTTTGACGATTACCCCCTCAACGCGTGGCCGAATCCGACTTTTGCGGCATGGGGCGATGCAGTCTGCCGACACGCGTATTTCGGTTTCATTCGTGGCTTCCTGCGTCGCCGCCTTCAACCGGTGCTCGCCGAATTACCGAAAAAAAAATCTGCAATCGCCTCTTTGGCCGGCAATTTGCGAGTTCCAAGGTCAGCGGCGAGAATTTGGGTTCGCATTGCGCAGGATAGATGCGGGAATCTAGAAAATTGAGTCGCACCTCCCTTGGGCCACCAGAGCCGGAAATGTCACTATAAATGTGCAGTGTGCACTGTAAAAGTGCACCTTCAAGTTTACCGCCGTCTGCGTTCGACGTACCGCGGTGACTTGCGATTTTGCCGAGGCAGTTCTTTAGATTGAACATCTAGCTTTGCGGCAGTGAACCGGCGCCGCCGCCGGGCATCGCGGCGCCGAGTTACATAGGGACAAATTCTCTAAAAATGAAAAAAACCAGAGGCGTTTTGCGGCGGTGCATAGAACGTCCAAACCCATTGACTGATCGGAACGGGACCGGTGCCGTTCGATCGGGAATAGAACCTGTTAGTTTGTTTGGTAGCTTAATCCCGATTGCGTCGAAGATGGCGTTGTGACGCCAAGAAAACCACGTTTTTTGGACGTCCAGGAAAACTCCCAAGGAATCGCCAACTCGAGTTCTGCAGGAACGGTTTAGCGCGATTCAAGCGGCATCCCGGTGCGCCGTCAGTACCGTCGCCACGTCCGCACAAACTCGCCGTATCGCAGGAAACAAGTGACGAGAGTAAAACGTTCATATTTTTGCAGCGCCCCGGTGAATGTTTTAGATTTTTCCGTGGATTGTAGAACGGTGTTTTGGCTTTCTGCACCCATCACCGCGCGTCCGAATCCGACTTTTGAGGCATGGGGCTACGCGTATTTCGGTACCACTCGCGGCTTCCTGCGTCGCCCCCTTCACCCGGTGCTCGCCGAAATGCTGAAAGAAAACCGCAATCGCTTCTTTGGCCGGAAATTTGCGAGTTCGACGGTCAGAGGCGAGAATTTGGGTTCGCATTGCGCAGGATAAATGTGGGAATCTACAAAACCGAGCCGCACCTCCGTCGGGTCCCCAGAGCCGGAAATGTGCACTGTAAAAGTGCAGCTTGAAGTTTACCGCGGTCCGCGTTCAACGTGCCGCGAAGACTCGCGATTTTTCCGACGCAGTTCTTTTGATTGAACATTTGGCTTTGCGGCAGTGAACCGGTGCCGACTTAGGAACAAAGACGTCGAGATTTTTCCTTTCACCAAGACGCGGTCCATCCACAAAACTGACATCTTCACCCGGTCTTCAGCGCGGTCTTTTTTCTACCTGGTGTGCGAGTTTGGCCATTACGCCACTTTTGGCCTTTAGCCACTACGGGCCGCGGGTAGTCTGCACGGGGCGATTTTTCAAAAATACCTCTACAAAATAAAAGAGTCGGGATTTTATGCCGACGGAGGCGGCACATCTCCGGTGTTTCGACCGCGCGTCTAAGACGGTTTAACTGCGACTGTCCGTCCGCACATTGCGCATCCCCAAGTATCGTCCTCCGTCCTGGCGTGTCCCTCCAGGTGGTCGAAACCCACCCTTCCCCCCCCCTCCCGAAAATCGAGGATTTTGCGGAGACGGCCCGACGGAAGCGGCGGCGGCGGCGCAAAACGGGATTGTATATTTTTTTGGGGTGTAGAACCCATAGCCCCGTCGAGCGGTGCCGTATTTGCGACTCAACTCCCCCAGGTTCGAACGCACCAGACCGAGATCTAAAATCACGATTTTTACCTTCGAGGCGCATTTTTCGTCAAATCTCGAAACTTCCTGGACGCTTTAGCCGCCGCCGCGCCACATTTTTAGAGCCCTCGCTAGCAGTGCTGCTACGTCCAATTCACTTGGTGCAAGAGAAAATTAAACTTTTTTTTGCAAATTTTGCAATCACTTCCACGCACGCCCCGCCCCGCACTCATTTGAATGGTTCCGGGTAGCCGGCAGGGTTCGTTCTCTTCAGAACACTTGCCCGCAGCTATTCCGGTTTTTAAAACTGTGTTTCAATTTTTAAACTGTGAACTTTCACCCGGTCCCTTCACCCGGTGCTCGCCGAAATGACGAAAAAAAAATCCGCTATCGCCTCTTTGGCCGGCAATTTTCAAGTTCGACGGTCAGCGGCGAGAATTTGGGTTCGCATTGCGCAGGATAGATGCGGTAATCTAAAAAACCGAGTCGCACCACCGTCGGGCCCCTCGAGCCTGCAATGTCTCCATAAATGTGCAGTGTGCACTGTAAAAGTGCACCTTCAAGTTTACCGCCGTTTGCGTTCAACGTGCCGCGGAGACTCACGATTTTTCCGACGCAGCCCTTTAGATTGAACATTTGGCTTTGCGGCAGTGAACCGGCGGCGCTGCCGGGCGTCGCGGCGCCGAGTTACAGAGGGACAATGACGTCGAGATTTTTCGCCGTTTTTTTCAACACGCCCGCAAACCACCAAGACTCGGTCCATCAACAAAACTGAAACCTTCAGCGTGCAGATCGGTGTTTTTTTTATCCGGGGTGCGAGTTTAGCCGTTGCGCGGCCCGTAGTTTGCACGGGGCAATTTTTTAAAAAAACATCTTAAAAAAAAGAGTCGGGACTTTATGCCACCAGAGGCGGCACATCTCCGGTATTTCGACCGCGCGTCATCGACGGTTTAATTGTGAATGTCCGTCCGCACGTTGCGCATCCTCAAGTTTCGTCCTCCGTCCTGGCGTGTCCCTCTAGGTGGTCGAAACTCCCCCCGAAAATAGGGGTTTTTGCTGAAACGGCCCGACCGAAGCGGCGGCGGCGCAAAACGGGATTGTACATTTTTCAGGTGTAGAACCGAGAGCTCCGTCGAGCGGTGCCGATTTTGCGACTCAACTCCCCCAGGTTCGAACACACCAGACCGAGATCTAAAATTACGATTTTTTTACCCTCGAGGCACATTTTTTGCCAAATCGCGAAAATTGGACGCTTTAGCCGCCGCCGCGCTACATTTTTAGAGCACTCGCTCGCCGTCCTGCGACGTCCCGTTCACCTGGTGCAAGAGAAAATTAAACTTTTTTTTGTGCAAATTTTTCACTTCCACGGACGCACTTATTTGAAAGGTTCCGGGTGGCCGGCCGGGTTCGTTTTCTTCAGAACACTTGCCCGCAGCCATTCCCGCAATAATTTTTATACTGCAACTACTTTTTGAGAATCTGATGCAGTTTAATGAGGAACATTCTCATAAAAAAAAACCAGAGGCGTTTTGCGGCGGTACATAGAACGTCCGAACCGATTGCCAGATCGGAACGGGACCGGTGCCGTTCGATCGGGCGTAGAACCTATTAGTTTGTTTGGGAGTTTAACCCCAATTGGGTCGAAGATGGCGTCTTGACGCCATGAAAACCACGTTTTTTTGGACATCCAGGAAGACTTCTAAGGAATCGCCAACTGGAGTTCTGTGGGAACGGTTTAGCGCGATTCCCGCACGGAATTGAACCCTTCATCTTTTACTACAAGCGGCATCCCGCTGCGCAGTCTGCAACCGTCGCGACGCCCGCCCAAACTCGGCGTATCGCAGGAAACAAGTGACGAGAGTAAAACGTCCATATTTTTGCAGCACCCCGGTGAATGTTTTAGATTTTTCCGTGGATTGTAGAACGGTGTTTTGGCTTTCTGCACCCATAATTGGACATCGCGAAATCGCGTCGCGACGCTCACTTATAACTGTTAATCTGCACGGAGAAAAACTTGAATGTCGATTTGGGACACCGTGATGTCTTTTTTTGAAATTCCAAGTTGACGGGCACGTGCGATAGGCGTATTTGGTACCACTCGCGGCTTCCTGCGTCGCCCCCTTCACCCGGTGCTCGCCGAAATGCCGAAAAAAAAATCCGCTATCGCCTCTTTGGCCGGCAATTTGCGAGTTCGACTGTCAGCGGCAAGAATTTGGGTTCGCATTGCGCAGGATAGATGCGGGAATCTAAAAAACCGACCCCTACCTCTGTCGGCCCCCCCGAGCCAGAAATGTCTCTATAAATGTGCATTGTGCACTGAAAAAGTGCACCTTCAAATTTAACGCCGTCTGCGTTCAACGTGCCGCTGAAACTCGCGATTTTTCCGACGCAGTTCTTTCGATTAAACATTTGGCTTTGCGGCTGTAAGCCGGTGCCGGCGCCGGGCGTCGCGGCGCCGAGTTACAAAGGGACAAATTCTCAAAAAAACCAGAGGCGTTTAGCGGCGGTATATAGAACGTCCGAACCGATTGACGGATCGGAGCGGGACCGGTGCCGTTCGATCGGGCATAGAACGTATTAGTTTGTTTGGGAGTTTAATCCCGAGTGCTTCGAAAATGGCGTCGTGACGTCATGAAAACCAAGTTTTCTAGACGTCCCGGAAAACTCCTATGGAATCGCCAACTCGAGATCCGCAGGAACGGTTTAGCGCGATTCCCACAGATAATTGAACGCTTCATCTTTTACTGCAAGCGGCATTCGGCTGCACCGTCTGCAACGGTCGCGACGCCCGCCCAAACTAGTATTGCCGGAAGCAAGTGTGGAGAGTAAAAAGTCCATATTTTTGCAGCGGCCCGGTGAATGTTTTAGATTTTTCTGTGGACTGTACAACGGTGTTTTGACATTCGGCACCCATAATTGGACGTCGCGGAATCGCGTGGCGACGCTCAGTTATAACTGTTAATCTGCACGGAGAAAAACTTGAATGTCGATTTGGGACACCGTGATATCGCTTTTTTGAAATTCGAAGTTGACGGGCACGTGGGCTGTGACTATGGAGTCACCTGCTACAGATCGAAACGTATCGGCCCAAACTGCGAAATTTTCGCCGGAAGGTAGGGTCAGTCTGACCGCCGCAGTCGGGAAGTTCGATTCGGGAAGGACGCCCGCGCCTCTTTTACATTTAAGGGTTCGCGAACCGAGCCGTCCCCGACGAGCTGCCGACGTTAGAATATACTTTTTTTTCACGGTTTTTTGACGATTATCCCCTCACGGCGCTGCCGAATCCGACTTTTGCTGCATGGGGCGATGCAGCTCGCCGAAAAAAAAATCGCAATCGCCTCTTTGGCCGGCAATTTGCGAGTTCGACTTTACGATTTTTCGCCGTTTTTTTTAACACGCCCACAATCCACCCACGTCTTGGTGGTCGATCCACGAAACTGACACCTTCACTCCAAACTCGAGTTTGGCCGTTCAGCGGCCCGTAGTCTGCACGGGGCGATTTTTTAAAAAAACCTCTACAAAAGAAAAACAGTCGGGACTTATTCGATAAATTTTATGAAATTTCTTAATAGCCGTTTTCCCCGACAAATTATATCGAAATCTGTATTTAGTTTCATTTGTCTAGTCTCATATATATAGCCCCGTCTATCTAGTCTCATGTATCTAGCCTCGTCTAACTAGTCTCATGTATATCATCATCTATCTAGTCTCGTTGATATATGCAACCAACTATACACCTAATTTGCCCCGTCCGCACCTAATTTTGAATTTTCCCGCCTCGCGTCTATTTTTTTAAATTTCCCGCGCATGCGGAAATACAGCCCGGAAGTCAAAACAGGAAGTCGAAACCGGAAGTCGAGACCGGAAACCGGAAGTCGAAACCGAAAACCGGAAGTCGAAACCTGAAGTGCCAAGGTCCGGGGTCAAGGTCTAGGTCAGTGGTGGCGGTGGCGCCAGAAGGAATCATCTTTCCCAACTAACGTTTAACTTTCCGAAGATTATTAATTAATAAATTATTAATTAAAATAACTGATTCCTTTATATGATATTTTCAGGATTTTCGGCCGTGATTGCAGGAAGTTCGATAATTACGATGCAAGTCTCAGGCCGGCTCCACTTAATTTCCACAGTCTTGATCAGCTTCACATATTCGGGCCTGGTTTTGCCGATCACCATGCATTGGATATGGAGCAAGAGCAGTTGGATACACAAAATAATTTTCCTCGGCCAAGAAATAAACTTTCTGGACTACGCCGGAGGATTTGCGATCCACGCCACTGCGGGTCTGGTGGCTTTAATAGCGTCTATGTTTCTGGGCAGGAGATTGTTAAAATTGAGTGAAATTGATTCGATGGCTTCACCTAGTTCGACTATTTTGGGATATTTTTTGTTTGTTTTGGGATTGATTGGTTTGGCGCTGCCGAAGGAAGTTTATTTAAGGGATGGTTTGAATGTTGTAGCTGTTAATTGTGTCGTTTCTCTGGGTGTTTGTTTGTCGGGCGTTGTCGTGTTCCAAATGGTTTTTTATAGAAAGAGATTTGATTATTGGGCTGTGATTAGGTGTGTTCAGGGAAGTGTGGCGGGATTAATTATAGTTTCTGCGGGAGTTTTGTATTACTCTACAGTTATGTGTATGGTGATCGCTCTAATTGGTGCGATTTTATTTTCTGTTACTTGCAGATTCGTGCAAATTTCCGCTATCGAAGATTACTGTAACGTAATCGCTCTCCATACCGTTTGCGGATTTTTTGCGCCGATTTTTCCCCAAATTTTCCTCACAAAACAAATTTTCACGCCGCTATTCATACACGTCTTAATAATCCTGTTGATCTCAACAATCTACATTATCATTTTCACTCCTTTAATCTTCCTCATGCGTTACTTCGGAGTTTTAAGGAATGAAACGGATACGATTTGTAATATACGGAATAGAAACTTGTTGAAGTTTTATTCTAAAAGGGGATTTTTTGTGAGGCTATTTGATGTTGAAGGGGACGCGATGGTTTTGCAACCGGGATTTTCGGGGCTTGGGGAGAGATTTGTTAATGTTTTGGGGAAGAGTAATAAAGATATTAGGGAGAGCTTGCAGCGACATGCAAGGGACGGTGGTGGAGATGAAAGGTTTTCGAATTATAAAAGGGAGTATTTTCTCGAAGAAAGCGCAAATTAGGTTTGTAGCTTAAATATTTAATTTAAGTTTAACGAAGACTGATCTGTTAATGATTTTGTAAAAATTTATTAATAAAAAATTGGAATGCAATTTCTTAAAAATTTCTGGAATTCTTGCTGGCGATAGTGAACGGAAAGAGTTAGCGAAATATAATTTGCATATCTGTAATCAGCAGCAAAAATGCTTTCAGAAACGTTTTTAAATTTTGCTGTGACTCAAAAAATAACGATTTCGACAAAATCGATTATCTAGCATTTCGTCTTTTCTGCGGTCTCAACTCCCTCGATGGAGTTGGATCCTGTCGATGGTATTTCTTAACTGAAAGCTTTCTAGGTAATATTATATAGGTTTTCCGACTAATTTTGGGACGCTGAATCGATTGGTGACGACTAGAAGTTTCTGTGCTGAGCCGTTCAAAAGTTATGACAGCGTGAAATCAGTCGAATATGTGAGATGGTGTAAAGCGAAAAATAATATAAAACTAACTGTAACTTTAGAGCAAAATAAACTGGAAAACCGTTTTCAGCACTTCGATTTCCTTCGATTAACCAAAAAAAATCACGAAAAAATTTTCCAAAAAATTTTTCAACAAAAAATTTTCATCATTTCGTTCGAAAAATATGTGCTTTTTCGGTTTTTTTCAATTTTTTCAAGAACGGTGAAAAGCAGGGAAATCATTTTTGGCATACAGAAACTACACGACAAGACGAACATGTCGATGTATAAATTGTCCGGTAAAATTCCATAATTAGTCAAGAAATAACAAACTGAAATTTACCCGGTTTTCGATTTGCTAAGTAGATGTCTCGGAAACAGTTGCAGGTAATCAACAACGGATTGCGGTAACGTTTTCAGAAGGTCATTTTCCTATTACTACACTAAGAATGTCCGCAGAAAATTCACGATTTTCCGAGATCTTGGCTCGTGGGCCGAAATTTCTTAAAATTTCTTCAATTCTTGAAGGCGAAACTGAACGGAAAGAGCTAGCAAAATATAACTTGCATATCTGTAATCAGCTGCAAAAATGCTTTGAGAAACGTTTTTAAATTTTGCTGTAATTCGAAAAATAACGATTTCGTCAAAATCGATTTTCTCGCATTTCGTCGTTTCCGCGGACTCAACTCCCCGTGTCGATGGCATTTCTTAACTGATAGCTTCCTAGGGATTGTTATATAGGTTTTCCGACTAATTTTTGGACGCTGAATCGATTGGTGGAGACTAGAAGTATCTGTGGTGAGCGGTTTAAAAGATAGGACAGCGTGAAATCAGTCGGAAATGCGAGATGGTGTGCAGCGAAAATTTTTATAAAACTTGTTTATTTGTAACTTTAGATCGAAATAAACTGGAAAACCGTTTTTATCACTACGATTTTCTTCGGGTAACTAAAAAAAATCACGCAATAATTTTCCAAAAAAATTTTCCATCATTTTGTCGCGATTTTAAGCTTGTCTAACTCAATCAATTTTTAAACAACAACTACACTTGCAATATCAAATCACAGACAATTTCATCTACCTTCAATAGCTTTTAACAAAATTGAAAAATTCCCAACGGATCTCTTGTCATACCATACTTTGTTTCACACCAAGTTTCTGTGGAAGAAAATATTTCGTCTCGAATTGAAATGCCTCTAACTCAATTAATTTTTTAACTGTGACTACACTTAACACACCAAATTACAGACAATTCAGTCTACTTTCAAAAGGCTTTTACAAAATTAAAAAATTCCTAGCCGTTCTCATGCCATACCATACTTTGTGACATCAAATTATTATAACAAAATTTGAATTTGAAAATTTCGTAGTTTTTTAAAGATTTTCTGACTTATTGTAAACTAAATCGCATAATGATTTATATTGGCGTAATCTGTGTAAAATTCTGCTTCTTTCGATATACAATATGCAAAAATCGGAGCAATTTCAAAAATCGAGATTCTACCCCCATCTTTAAAATCGCGAATTTCGACATGTCGTGTTTATTGACATATAATACATCAAAAGACGCGAAATTTGGTATAGAACAAACAGTTAATAATCTTACATCCATTTAGATGAAAAGTAATCCTGATATTAGCGATTAGAAAACGGGCTAAATAGGAAAATATTTTGTCGCGATTTCAAGTTGGTCTAACTCAATCAATTTTAAAACCACAACTACATTTGGCATATCAAATCACAGACAATTTCATCTACTTTCAAAAACCTTTAACAAAATTTAAAAACTCCCAACGGTTTTCTTGTCATACCATACTTTGCCACACCAACTTTCTGTGGAAGAAAATATTTTGTCTCGATTTGAAATGCCTCTAACTCGATTAACTTTTAAACTGCGACTACACTTGACACAAAAAATTACAGACAATTTAGTCTCCTTTGAAAAGCCTTTTACAAAATTTAAAAATTCCTAGCGGTTCTCATACCATACCATACTTTGTGGCAACAATTTAATATAACAAGGTGTCTTTCGGTAGTTGAAAATTGTGTAGTTTTTTTAAGATTTTCTGACTTATTGTAAACTAAATCGCATAATGATTTATATTGGTGTAATCCGTGTAAAATTCTGCGACTTTTGATATACAATATGCAAAAATCGGAGCAATTTCAATAATCGCGATTTTTGTAAAGGAAAGAGTTTCAAATGGCTCTAACTCAATTAATTTTTAAACTGCGACTACACTTAACACTCTAAATTACAGACAACTTAGTCTACTTTCAAAAGGCTTTTACAAAATTTTAAAATTCCCAGCTGTTCTCATGCCATACCATACTTTGTGGCACCAATTTAATATAACATGGTGTTTTTCGGTAGTTGAAAAATTCATAGTTTTTTAAGATTTTCTGACTTATTGAAAACTAAATCGCATAATGATTTATATTGGCGTAATCTGTGTAAATTTCTGCGTCTTTTGATATACAATATGCAAAAATCGGAGCAATTTCAAAAATCGCGAATTTCGACATGTCGCCTATATTATTGACATATTATACATCAAAAGACGCGAAATTTTGTATAAAACAAACAATCAATAATCTTATTCTATTTAGATGAAAGGTAATTCTGATATTGGCGATTAGAAAACGCGCTAAAAAAAATTCCATCTTTTCGTTCGAAAAATATGTGCTTTTTCGGTTTTTTTCGATTTTCTCAAGAACGGTAAAAAGCAGCGAAATCATTTTTGGCACACAGAAACTACACGGCATGACGAACATGTCAATGTATAAATTGTCCGGAAAGATTACATAATTAGTCGAGAAATTACAAACTGAAATTTACCCGATTCTCGAATTGCTAAGTAGATGTCTAGGAAACGGTTGCAGATAATCAAAAACGGATTAAGACATCGTTTTCAGAAGGTCATTTTCCGATTGATACACTAAGATTATCAGCAGGACATTCACGACTTTCCGAGATCTCTACTCGAGTGCCGAAGTTTCTTAAAAATTTCTTCAATTATTGCAGGCGAAACTGAACGGAAAGAGCTACCGAAATATAATTTGCATATCTGTAACCAGCTGCAAAAATGCTTGTCTTTGCGAGAAATAACTTCGAACAGGCCATCGTACGGCAGTTGGAGAGGTCTCTTAGGTGCGTCGTGGAAGATTCTGCGCTCACCGTGCCTGGACCCACTGACTGGACGGAATGTCTCGAAGCGTTGACGAAGTTCTTTCACGAATTCAGCGGACTTGTCGACCTCTCGGATCGTTTGGGATACCAGGAGTTCACCGGGAAGGCGGAGAGGCTGACCGTAGACCATCTCTGCTGTTGTTGCCTGTAAGTCGTCCTTCCAGGCTGCGCGTATGCCAAGTAGCACCGTTGTTTAGCCTGCAAGCATTTGATTGAGCTTTTCAGCTGCCGATGAAACGTTCGACCATGCCATTGGCAGCCGGGTGGTACACCGTTGTGTGCAGGTGTGTCGTACCTAGGAGTTGGTTGAGGCAGTGGAACAGGTGGTACTCGAACTGCCTGCCTTGATCGGTGGTGATCCGGAGAAGTGTCCAAAACGTGCAACCCAGCTGTTGTAGAAAGCGCGGGCAACGGTTTCGGCTTCCTGGTCCTGTAGGGGAATAGCCTCCCGTCATCGCAAGAAGCGACCAACGCAGGTTAGGACGTACCTGTATCCCTGCAAGTATGGCATGATGATCAGGTCCAGATGAACGTGCTCGAACCGACGAGAAGGTGCTGCAAATGAGCCGACTGGAGCGGATACATGCCTGGTGACCTTGGATTATTGACACTGAATACCAGCTCGTGCCCAGGTGCGACAGTTCACGTTGATAGAGGGCCAAACGTAGCGCTGTGTCATCAGTTTCGTTGCTGCCCTGACCCCAGGATAAGACAGCCCGTGGATGGTGTCGAAGGCTGCCCTGCGGAACGGTGTCGTGAGGAAAGGCCTGGCAGTTGGTGTTTTGACGCCTCAGAAGATCGCGGCGTCTGAACCTGGAATGCGGATTTGTCGCAAGTTCAGCTCCGAGCTGTCTTCTTGCAAGAATACTTAAAGTTCCTGATCTTGTTGCTGCGATGTTGCCAGAGCCTCGAAGTCCATTGGAACAGTGATCTCGTCGACTCTGGATAGAGCGTCGGCGACGACATTTTCTTGCCCCGCAATGTGCTTGATGTCGGTTGTAAATTGGCTAATCAAGTCCAGTATTTACAAGCGCTATTTTCCGCTATATTAATATTAATGTCATCCCAGGCTGCAACGCGCAGTTTCACAGATTCGAGTTTTCCTCAAACGGATTATAAATGATAAACAAAACGTATAATCTGGCCCAGACCGTTTTATGAGCGGGATGGAGCGGACCCAGATGTTCGGGTTTTCCCGAATAACAATGCTGTTTTTTTTCCCTGACTAACAAGGCCGGTCTTTCCATGGTGACCTCTGGCGAAAAGCGAAAATTAGCGGCTTGTGGTCCATCAGGATGGTGAACGGACGGTCCTCGAACATGTGCCTGATATGCTGGACAGCACAGTAAATCGCTAGGAGCTCCCTATCATATGCGCTATACTTGTTCTCGGAGCTGCTAAGATTTTTTGAAAAGAATCCAAGCGGCTCTCAGTGGTCGTCGACTCGCGTCGCACACCAGGGACAGGTCTGCACCGGGTCGAGGGTGCGCCAAGAGTGCCGCGGCGGGCAGCTCCTCTTTGCACTGCATGAAGGCTGCCTCGGCTCCATTGTTCCAATGAATCTGCGTGCTCCCCTTGATGTTACCTTTGAGAAGGTCGTTGATGGTCGCCTGTGTTTTAACAGCCTTGGGTAGAAACCTACGATAAAAATTGAGCATCCTCAGGAACTGCCGTAGTCCCTTGACAGTTTTAGGCTTCTCATATTTTTGGATAGGCGGCGACTTTTTCGGGAAGCGCTTCTGTTCCTCTCTCGGAGACGTGGTACTTGTTGGGGTTGAACAGCACTTGTTGGGGTTGATCACGACGCCAAATTGCTGCAAGCGTTCGAACAGGATTTGCAGATGACAACGATGTTCCTCTTCGGACGATGATGCAACCAGGATGTCTTCTATGTAAGCGTAGCAGAAATCCAAACCGCGGAGGACTTCGTCGATTAACCGCTGGAACGTTTGCGCTGCGTTTCGCAACCCAAAGCTCATGGACGGAAACTCCAATAGTCCGAATTACCACACCAATGGCCGTCTTAGGGACGTCTTTTCAGCGACTGGAATTTGGTTGTAAGCTCTTATCAGATCGATCGAGGTGAAGGTCTTCTTCCCCTTGAGCGTCTTCGATGTGGCGCACCGGGTAACGATCCGGGATGGTGCGTGTGTTGAGGGCGCGATAATCTCCACAGGGGCTGTGAAATAAAAATGTCTTTAATTCTTGCAGGCAATACTGAACGGAAAGAGCTAGCGACAAATAATTTGCATATCTGTAATCAGCTGCAAAAATGCTTTCAGAAACGTTTTTAAATTTTGTTGTAACTCAAAAAATAACGATTTCGGCAAAATCGATTTTCTCGCATTTCGTCGTTTCCGCGGTCTCAACTCCCTATGTCGATAGTATTTCTTAACTGAAAGCTTCCTAAGTAATATTATATAGGTTTTCGGGCCAATCTTGGGACGCTGAATCGATTGGTGAAGACTAGAAGTCTCTGTGGTGAGCCGTACAAAAGTTATGACAGCGTGAAATCAGTCGGAGATGCGAGATGGTGTACAGCGAAAAAATTAATAAAACTTCTTTATTTGTAACTTTAGAGCGAAATAAACTGGAAAACCGTTTTCAGCACTTTAATTTCCTTGGGGTAACAAAAAAAAATTAGGAAAAAAATTTACAACAAAATTTTCAACAAAAATTTTCCATCATTTCGTTCGAAAAATTTGTGCTTTTTCGGTTTTTTCCGATTTTCGCGAGAACGGTAAAAAGCAGCGAAATAATTTTTGGCACACAGAAACTACACGACAAGACAAATAAGTCGATGTGTAAATTGTCCGGAAAGTTTCAACATTTCGTCCAGAAATTTCAAACTGAAATTTACCCAATCTCGATTTGATAAGTAGATGTCTCGGAAACGGTTGCAGATAATCAAAAACGGATTACGGCATCGTTTTCAGAAGGTGATTTTCCTATTGTTACACTAAGAATGTCCGAGGGAAATTCACGACTTTCCGAGATCTCGACTCGAGCGCCCAAATTTCTTAAAAATTTCTTCAATTCTGGCAGGCGATAGTGAACGGAAAAAGTTAGCGAAATATAATTTGCATATCTATAAACAACAGCCAAAATGCTTTCAGAAACATTTTTAAATTTTGCTATAACTCAAAAAATAACTTTTTTGCTAAAATCGATTTACTCGCATTTCGTCGTTTCCGCGGTATCTACTCCCTGTGTCGATGGTATTTCTTAACTGAAAGCTTCCTACGTAATATTATATAGGTGTTCGGACTAATTTCGGGACGCTGAATCGATTGGTGAAGACTAGAAGTCTCTGTGGTGAGCTGTTCAAAAGTTAGGACAGCGTGAAATCAGTCGGAAATGCGAGATGGTGTGCAGCGAAAAAATATATAAAACTTGTTTATTTGTAACTTTAGGGCGAAATAAACTGAAAAACCGTTATCAGCACAAGGATTTCCTTCGGGTATCCAAAAAAAACTTAGGGAAATTTTTTCTTAATGATTTTGTAAAAAAACCGGAATGCAAACTTTTATATACTAAAGGATAACTCAAGGGATCACAACTTGCAAGTACGGGCAAAGGACGTCCTAGGTGCCCTAGCTAGATATACACTTTGCATCTACTAGTCTTGGGTGTGGTTTCTTACCATAATCTTTCCTATCAGTCTTCCTTGACTAACTCTTGTTGCCTTCCAACTCCGATGCTATTAGATTAATGGGGGGGTTACTATTTTCTATTTTCTAGCTTACTCTCGTCACCAGCCCGCACGCCAAGCGTGGTGACTGAATGCCAACTTCTTTCAAATACAATTCCACTAATCAATTCATGAAATGTTGAGGCACAGAACAAATTTACCCCAAGCGAGTGCAACAAGTTGTTCAGAATCTCGCACTGAAGCATCAGTCCACCTCATGGATTCTGGTGGAGGCAAAGATTCGTATGCAAAGAAGGGTAGAGATAGCAAAGCAGGAATACCATATCACACCAAGAAGGAAACGCTGATCGCTACTTACAACATCCCGACCATGTGTCTGGACGACCATCTGGAGAACTGGAAAGAGTTACATAAAATCAAGAGACATGAGAAGGGCGAAATGAGAAGCGTGGTTAAATCAAGAAGTGTATTATACCAAAACAATTCTACCACAAACTCAAGCATAGTGGGCGTGGCAATTCTGGTGCATAAGGACTGGAAACACCGCAAGAGTAAAATCTGCGCCATTTCCAATCGAGTTATATACGCCATGACCAAGCTCTATGATGGCTACACACTACAGCTGATCCAAGCTTATGTCCCGACCAGACGACATGGAAGTCATGGAAGACATGGAAGTCATGGAAGACAAGAAAGTCATGGACATGTCGCACCTCCAACACAAAAGTCACATAAGTGCCAAATGGCGGATGAAAAATCTCCATTCTTTAAACTGAAAATAGGGTATCTAGGATGTTGTTTTTAGTATTATGAAGTCGATTTTTGGTTTAATTCAATTATTGTCTGCCAGAAAGCGGAAGTGTCTTTTCCATCTAAACAGATTTTCAACAGAAAGATGGCAGATCAACAGTTCTTCTCAAAAATCAGTAATTCGCACTTGTGTCATTTTTCTGTTCGATTTCTGTTCCGATGTGTTAAGATTTGAATCCTGCGCGCTTTCAGTCCACATACGACAACATGCGCGTACGAAAGTGTGAGTGACGCAGTAGAACGGTTACCGCACAGATTCATAATAAAAGTGTACGCGACAAGATACACGTTTAGATATACCCAACCACATTTAGTTTAGTTTTCTGTATCGTCGATTTTAAGTTTATTTTATTATTCAATTAAAACCATTAAAAGTTTCTGTGTCTTTCTCTCAAGCCACTATCCACTTCACGAAATCAACAACATGTAAGTCAAGCAGTTTTACGAGGATAATTTACCGCAGGAAAAGCTGAAAAAGCCAAATTTTCGGTCGTAATGGGAGATTTTAACGCGAAAATCCAATTACGGATCCATCGAACATCGGTCCATTCGGATTAGAAAGCAGAAACGATCGCGGTCAGGCTATCTTAACACTAAGCACCAGTTCCGCATGAATACCCGTTTCAAAAAAGCACCTCAAAGAAAATGGAGCTGGAAAAGCCCGAACAACATAGTAAAAAACGAAATCGATTACATAATCACGAGTAACAGACATATGTGCACAGACGTTACGGTCCTCAGCCGGTTTCATACTGGGAGTGTTCACTGGCTAGTAAGATCAGAAACCTTTATGGACGTCCGACTAAAGAGATGCAGATTAATTAAAAGAGACGTATATCCAACATCTCTAATAATCTGCAATACTGGAAGAAAAACTTTGCGAATACCAAGCCAGTATCAGATCAAAAGTAGAACCAATCGAAGATACAGAGCGGAATTGAAGGAGCTGTAAAGAGAATATGCTCCAGAACTAAACCAAGGGACAACAAACCATCGAGCTCCTAGAAGAATGCCGACGCACGAACCGAGACTCGAATAGATACAGAACTCTAAGTAAGATCATCCGTAAAGAGATTAGGAAAGACATAAGCAAAAACATTCAAACGCTTACACGCATAGCGTCGCGTGTACCGTTAATCGCCGTGCCCCCCGTACATCATGGTGCCACCCTTTCGTTACAATTGTGCGCCCCCTTTGCAATTATTGCGCCCCCTTGAGGGGGGGGGGGGCGTTGGCACAGACGGGTCGCACCTATCCCACCTTCGCCACATCTCACACTCATCCCTTGAACGGCACAGTCTTTGTCGGACAGACATGACTACAGCTTATTTATTTATTCGACTCTTAGTCTAATTTAACATTTATTAGTTTGTAGTGATGACTAGGTCGTGATCCAATCTTTTTAGTTTTCTGACACGTTCATCAATCTGCCACCATTTCTTGTTTTTTTTCAACTTCAATTAACTCCTCCTCATTGCGTGGCCGGAGCATCCTACATGTGACATTCTTAGGTTGGTATGTAGCCTCCATTCTGAGATGACAAGGCAATAAAGAAGCTGTGTCTTCTTCGCAGTACTGGCATAGTGGCGATACCCTTTTGCCAATGCTAAAGAAAATTCCGTTGGTTAATAATCAGTTGGACCGCGTGGTGCGAGAGACAGATCTCCTTATTAATCCACCTGTCGATTTGCGAAATAAAGTTTTTAGTTTTTCTTGATGCATCCCATTGCGGTAGCCACTCTCTGTTAAGCTAAGCGTTAATCCCGTGTTTTAATGGAATTGTTGGATGGAAAAATTCAGACAATTTCACCTGGGCCGGAAAGCTATGAACTTTTTGTTGACCTAGTTAAACTCTGGTTACGAGCCTGTATTCCAAGAGGTTGTAGGACGTTATATCTTCAAGATGTGACCTCAGAAACAAACATTTTATTAGAGGAGTATTACACACGATATGAAGAAAAAGGATCTTCTTCATATCGTGTGTAATACTCCTCTAGTAAAATGGTTGTTTCTGAGGTCACACCTTGAAGATATAGTGTGATATAGTAGTGACGGAACCTCCCAAGCAGCGAGCTACGTTCTCTCCTAAATCTCTGATGCAAAGCGTACGCAGTGGGAGAAACTAATGTCAGATTGTGATATGGGCTGGAATAGTTAAGAGGCTTGGAGATTTCTTCGGCGCCTGAATAATGCAAAATCCATGCAAATATCCGAGCTGATCATATTGCACGCCAGCCTGTGCTTAATGGAAAAACACCTCGTACAACTAGGACTGGTAAGAAAACTCTTGAGAGGCAGCCTGATCAAGAAACCACCTCCTTACAACAACCATTCACCCAGGATGAGATAGATCTCGTACTGAGTAAA
Organism: Phosphuga atrata; assembly: GCA_944588485.1. Classification (NCBI taxonomy): domain Eukaryota; kingdom Metazoa; phylum Arthropoda; class Insecta; order Coleoptera; family Silphidae; genus Phosphuga; species Phosphuga atrata. The sequence goes on along the minus strand of OX155897.1, from coordinate 72,848,402 downwards.
TGCAAAAAATTGCAAAGCCGCAGAGCCTCGATGAAACAAGAGCTGAACAGATTAATAACTTTGGACCAATAATAAGGCGCTGGCTGAACTAATGTTTAACTGCATACAATTCTGTAGGATTTCAAAGATATGGAGGAAAGCCAAAGTTATAGCGATTCGTAAAGCAGGCAAGGATGATCCCAGCAGTTGCCGTCCCATATCTCTCTTGTGCCATCTGTATAAGGTACTTAAAAGACTCATCCTCAATAGAATAATGGAAAAGTTGGAGGCAGTCTTTATTCCATAACCAGCTGATTTCAGGCCTGGGAAGAGTTCTACATCTCAAGTGCTGAAACTCACACAGCATATTGAAGATGGGCTTGAAAGGAAAGATATCACAGGAGCTGTTTTTATAGATCTAACAACAGCCTACGACACAGTTAATCATAAACAGCTTATCCTGACACTCTATAAGGCTACCAAAGATTACCAACTAACCTGTTTCATACGGAACCCTCTTCAAAATAGGAAATTCTTTGTTGTATTTCAAGGGCGAAGAAGCAGATGGAGATCACAGAAGAACGTATTACCTCAGGGTAGTGTGCTTGCTCCGGCGTTATTCAATATCTACGCCAACGATCAACCAGTATCTGAGGGGATGCAAAGATTTTCATTTATGCTAATGACTGTGCCATCACAGCCCAAGCCAGTTGCTTTGATACGGTTGAGCAAAAGCTGACCAAAGCATTAATAGAACTATCAGCCTACTACAGAGAAAATCAGCTGAACACAGACTTGTGTTTTTCATCTTAAGAACTAGCAAGCAGATAAATAGCAATAGAAAAAAATAGAATGCTAACAAATACTTAGGATGAAGTCATGCTAGACTACTGTATGTTTCCAAAATACCTAGGAGCCACCCTTGACCGCTCTCTAACTTACAGGAAACATTGATTGAACTCCAAACAAACAGTCCTCCTGGGTAGTGTAGTTGTCTACATACCCCCCTTTCAATGCGGAGACCCGGGTTCGAAACCTTGTCGGGGAGGCGACAACTAGGGCGATTTTCACTAACCGCCCGGGCTGCGCACCCTGAATGAATGCAAAATATGCGATACTAAAATCCAAGGTGGAATAGGGGGTTCAGTGAGAGCTTCCGCCAAAGCACTTTCGGCCAAAAAAACGGCCAAGTGCGAGAGTTCCGTACAAACTTGTAAGTAAGGTATCTTTATGAGGACCTAACTGTATGCAACCCATATGCTTCTGGTGCCTGACAATACCACGCAACACATTAGTGTATTTTCATAAGTTTCTAATAGTAAATTCGCATTTTTCTAGTAATTAAACTACATATTTACGGTTTTTAGATTTTTCCCTTTACATGTGCTGTAAGACACCGCTTCTTGCCAAATTTCATGATTCTAGGTCAACGGGTAGTACCCTATAGGTTTTGATTCCCTTGTGAAATCGCAAAATATGTGACATAAACGGTCATATCTTTTGATCGAGTTGACTTACAAGTTTGATTTTTTCACAGCTGAAAGAGACCGTAGACCCGAGTATTTGATACAAATTTCAACTTGTTACCTCTACGCGTTCGTGAGAAAAATGGTCTTGACAGACAGACAGACGGACGGACGGACAGACAGACAGACGTACAAAAAGTGATCCGTTTTCGGTAACCCTAAAAAGACGAGGCCAGGTAGACGAAGTCCCACAGACGAGATCAGGCACACTTTTTGTTTCCAAAACATACATACGTTTACAAACATAGCGCCGGGAGCACTGTTAATCGCCGTGCTCCCTTACATCAAGGTTTACATTACAATTGTTACGCCCCCTTTGCACTGAGGTTTGTCTAGCGTTGGCATAGACCCCGCGCGTATCCGTTATTCGTCGCGTCTCACACTCATCCCTTAAGCCGGACAGTCTTTGAGACAGACAAGACTAGACAGACAGGCTATCCTAGTGCGACTAACGTCACTTTGAATGGTGTAGTGCCGCAGTCATCATTTCGAATCCGGCTGATATTCCGGCATATTTTATTATGGGATGATAAATTATGGTGGCCACTGTTTGATGGTGGCGAGGTTCTTGATTGCGAGGTCCATTTGATATGCAACTTCTGTTTTAATATATTCTTCAGTTCATATAAATAGTAAAACAAATTACTAGATTTGAATAATATCTGTAACTTTTTGGAGAAAATATCAAATATTTGATAGTGAAACGTGTTTAAGATTAAAGGACGGAAACTTGCATTCAAACAGAACTTTTTTGATTTTCCCATTCAAAGCCTTATAATCCAAATGTATTACATACATGCACATACATTAAATTAAGAATAAAATATAAACTGTTTAAGACGGAAATATTTCCCGGACTCTTGGCGTTTCCTTGGTCCGTCTATTTATTTGCCATATATATTTTTTGCACGCAATTACAAGGTTTCTATGCAAAACCTTTCTTATTTGTAGGTTTCTGCTGGCGCAGAACTTCTAACTCGACGATCACATACATTTCCCCAGACAGAAACTTACTGGTAGCGGTGTTCAAATCATACGCCAATTTATAATTTCCAGTGGGAATATTCGGCGGGAATTTCGTCGGGTCCGGTAAAAAATCTTTTAGGTAATAAATTCCCTTAAACGATAAATACAATAAATTAGTAATACCGACAAATAATTTTAAAACTATTTTACGGGTTTTATTGGACATTGCGTCAAATTTCCATGTGTTAAAAGCTCCTGCAAACCATAATAATTCTTCTCTAAAGCACGACATATATTTATAGAGAATCTTATGGGGAAACTCTTGTATTGATTGCTGAATAATACATACGTTTGCAATACAACCTAAAATATAGATAATAATAAATCATTACATTTTAAATAACATATAATATGACATGTAATATAACATATAAATGACATAATAGTGGGTTTTTCAGTAGTGACGATGCATTTTGTTTTTGGCATTTCTCGAATAGAAGTTGGAATCGCAATTCTTTCATATTTTGAAACGTCAGTCGATGCCATTTAATCATGGAGAAATGCACGCTTTAATAACGTTTGCAAATTATTAAACTTTTTGATCAAAGTTCACGTTCTATCGCGACACGTTCTATCATCGCATACAGTCACAGCACCTGTGCGACAACGTATGCTCGAAGTGAAGAAAATATCGTGGTCGTTCGAAAGAGTGTGCGCGAACAGTCAAGGATGTCGATTCCACGGATCAGTTTATGGCGAATTTTGTGGAAGGATTTGACTCTCCCGAATAATGCCCACTCCACACTCTCACGGAGTAACTTCGGCGAGGATCCTCGCCGAAGTTGTTCGAGGCGAGGAACTAGACGGAGGAGGCATCTACACTCTCGCCTTACTTCGCGAGGACCTCATGACTGACACCGAACAGGTGGTAGCTGATGCTGCAACTATTTGTGTGTATAATAGATAGGAAAGGACGAGTAAACACGAGAGTGTGGACGTGATACTCTCCCTTCCTCGTGTCCCTTTGACTCGGGTACGAAAAACCGCTTCATGAAGCGAAGTTAGCCAAGGCGAGGCGAGGAAGCACAAGGCGGACCGAGTAACCTGACCACACTCTCGTTTCTCGCTCAACTCCGTGCTACTTCGCGAGAGTGTGGAGCGGGCATTAGTTGCGTTTAACCAAGAACTGTGCGTCGCACATTCGCTAATTGGGATCTGGACCAGATGCAAACTAACGACAACTTTCACAAAAAAATCATCTTTTCAGATGAAGCTCACTTCTGGCTCGATGGTTTGGTCAACAAGCAAAATTGCCGCTTTTGGTCGAGTGAGCAGCCTGAAGTGATGCACAGGACCAAACATTTTTTGTTTTTCATGCCGGCGGCCTCATCGTCCCATTTTTCTTTATTTATGAAAACGGCAAAAACCGCAACGGCGATCGCTTTATTTAATCGTGTCTGAGCTACACTTTTCGTTACAATAACAGTATACATTGTGTACGTTCGCAGGCGTCACCAGTCAGGATTGGTTTGTTTTAGTGGCTCATATCTCTTTCCAGTGTTTGGCACACTGCACCACCGTGTCATTCGCCTTCCATAGGTCCTGAATTGTGCAAGGGGGTCTGTAGGGATGGATGGGTCAGGAGGTGTTCCATCGTTTGGATCTCCCAGCAGGCACATGAGTCGTACTCGCCGTATCCTCATCTTAACACATTTTCCCCGGACCTTCCCATTTGACACCTGATCCTATTGAGGAGAGACTTTCCCAGTCTAGTTGTGATCATTGAGGGAGGCTTTCTGTAGGATTCCAGGTTGGGGTATAGTTATCTGCTAGCCTAATCGGGAGCAGAGACCGAAACAGCCTCGCTGCCAAGATCCCCTGGCTGGAAGTACCAAAAGACGAAATGGTATGCAAATACCACTTCGAGAAAAACTACACAGCAATGTGTAGTAGTAAAGCCGATTGGAGCGACGAATCCTTAGCATACCACATAGAGCAAAATGCCATCAAGTGGTATACAGATGGTTCGAAGACAATGGAAGGCACTGGTGCAAGAGTGTTTGGACCTCGTACCAGATACTCCGAATCCATGGGAACATCCCCAAGTATCTTCCAAGCAGAGGTACACGCAATCGAAAGATGTGCACAGTTTAACCTCGACAGGAATTACCGCTAAAAACGAAATGCTATCCTGTCAGATAGCCAAGCAGCCATCAAGGCCATTAGCTCATACACCATCAGATCCAAACTGGTATGGTACTGTGTGGGGAAGCTGAACAAGCTTGGCAGGGATAATTAAGTAACGCTATACTGGGTACCAGGACACACTGGTATAGACGGAAACGAAGAAGCCGATCACCTAGCAAACAAGGGATCCAGTAGCACCTTTATAGGTCCGGAACCCTTTTGCGGTATGAGCGTGAACACCATCCGCAAAAGTTTAGATGAAGAAATAAGAGGAAAATGGATGAAAACCTGGGAAGAACTTCCAGGGCTAAGGTAATCCAAAGTGATGCTGGGATCTTTTAACCAGAAGAGAACGGGAGCTTGCCTGAAACTAAGCAGGAACAAGCTCAGAATTTTGACTGGAGTCCTGACGGGACACTGCAGACTTAGGAAACATCTCAAGGCCCTAGGCCTAGAGGAGGATGATGGATGCAGATTCTGTGGCTCTGCAGAGGAAACCCCCATACATCTGTTCAAAGACTGCGGAGCATTACTCCGCAAGAGACAGATGTACCTTGGGGCTCACTGCTTGAACACAGAGGAGCTGCAGGCCTTGAATCCCACCCAGATGCTGAGATTCCTAAAGGAATCAGGATTAGAGGAGGCGCTCTAAATGGGTAAGTACACCAACACTTGGAGGAGGAGGGTGGGGTACAATAGATCTATAAAGGTCGCAGTACAAGTCGTCACCACCATATCTACAATCTACAATCTATCTGTTAGCCTCTGCTTCCACATTGTTTCTTTACTTGCCGATTTAGAGTCGTTTAGTGGGTTTGTTGACTTTATGTAGTTGTTTCTGGATTTAAGTCTGGAGGCAGGAGCTCGTGTCCGTATAGGGGGTGTCTTTCATCCAGTGACTGCTTACTTCGTTCTGCCATACATAAGGCTTGCCGCCTGATTTGCGAGGGACTATTCCGGCTGACATGTACAGCAGATCCAGATTCGTTGGTTTTAGGCAACCCCGTAATCAGCCTACAAGGTCGTTTAGGATGGGGTCTAGTTTGTTGGCATGTGCTGATCTGGACCATATAGGGCAAGCGTGCTCGGCTGGGACATAACACATGGCAAGGGATGCGTAGATGAAACTATTTGTATAGGGGTTGACAGGTTGATCGTTCGAATGAAAATTGAAGAAGAGGGGCGACAGCACGCTGCCCCGGGGGAGCCCGTCCTTCTGGGTCTTCCAACGATTCCTCCGTCCCTGAAATTCCACGTATAACCTCTTGTTGCTCAACATTGATCTAAGGACTTCTGTCAGATGGTAGTTTCTCGTCCGTAGTACACCTGGGTAGGCTCCCCAAGGCAAGCTTACGCTGCCCTGGGAGAGCCCGTCCTTCTGGGTCTTCCAACGATTCCTCCGTCCCTGAAATTCCACGTATAACCTCCTGTTGCTCAACATTGATCTAAGGACTTCTGTCAGATGGTAGTTTCTCGTCCGTAGTACACCTGGGTTGGCTCCGTAAGGCAAGCTTACGCTGCCCTGGGGGAGCCCGTCCTTCTGGGTCTTCCAACGATTCCTCCGTCCCTGAAATTCCACGTATATCCTCCTGTTGCTCAACATTGATCTAAGGACTTCTGTCAGATGGTAGTTTCTCGTCCGTAGTACACCTGGGTTGGCTCCTCAATGGAAATTGACAAGCTTGCGGATGACACCATTCCTTGTATATACTTTTGCTCTAGTCTTCGGCACATGATTCTTGTAGGATAGAGTTCTATCTAAAGTGACTCCTAAGTAGACTGGGTTTAGGCAGTGCTGAAACCTGGTCGAGTTCCATTCCACTTGTAATTCCCTATTCGCTTGTCGGTTATTGAGGTGAAATCGACATGTCTAAGTTTTCCCTGGGTTTGGACGAAGCTGGTTTGCCCTATAGTATTCAGACAGTCTGGATAGGGACTCTGAAAGCTTGCTTTCAATCTCCTCGATGTGTTGAGATTGGCACGTAATGGCTACGTTATCGGCGTAAATGAATACAAATTGAAGAGGAGAGGCGCCAGCACGCTACCCTTTTTTATGGTGGTTTGGGTGAAGCTCCGCCAGCCTGTGTGTGGGGCTCACATCCACTAAACCTCTTCTTCTACTTGGCTTAGGTATGCGCCACCCCGGTATCCCCTGCACATTCCATCAGGGTGGGCAGCCCGGTCGGTTATTACCGCCCTAGTTTTGAAAGAGTTTCTGGTCTTCCTCAGTGAGATTTTTTTTTTCTCTTCCTCTCATCTTCTGTTTTTCGTTGCATTATATTGTGGACCATGCTCATAATCGCCACCCAGTTTTTCTCTGTTTCTAGTAGCCGTTCGGCGACATTGTCTTTATGGGTCCACACGCTGATGCAGCTTCCCTCCTCAAATTATTCCATTTCATGCATTGGAAGATTGTGTGTTCTGGTGAATACGTTTCGTCGCAATACCAGCAGCTTTCATTTTCTTGTTTGTCCATTCCGGATATTGCCTGCGTGGCGTAAAAGTCCACCTCGCCCCACTTTCGTGCCATTTTGCCACGTCGGGTATGAATGTTTTTGCCCAGCCTTGATATCTTACCCATTGAGTATGCCCATTGAGTATGCAACGCGGACACGCCACGATAGTGTGCTCCGCGTCGTCGCGCACGCCCTCTCCACAGGATATGCACCTGTCGTCTGGGGCTTTCCCAATCCTATGGAGATACGCTCGTAAGGACCCGTGTCCGGTAAGAAGCTGGGTGAGAAAGTACGAACCCGCCTCGTCCGACCCTCGCCCCATCCACCGAATTAAATCAGGGATGAGACGACGAGTTCACGCGCCGTTTCCGCCACGTGACTACCTCTCCTGCCAGCAGGCAAGTAGTTGCTCCCGAGCAGCTCTCCTTGCCTCTCCGCGGTTCCCACCAGAAGTTCTTGCGTCCCTCACCGTCGCGCGCTCCATAACAAGGAGGTCCGCGGGAGGAATCCACGTTATGACCTCCACGGCGTCACTGCTAACAGTGCGGTAAGCCCGGGCAACCCTGATGGCCACCGGGCGCAGTGCCCGTCGCAAACGCTCCCTGTTACGAGCGTTACCCCTCACCGCCGTTGCCCACACCGGTGCCGCGTATAGGAGTCTACTAGTGGCCACACTGGCCATAAGCCTCCTCCTACCCTCACCAGGCCCGGTGGCCCTCGGCATGAGACGCGCCACCTGTTGTGACGCGCGTGCCGCGTTGCCGGCGACATGGCACACGTGTAATCCCCACTGACCCGCCTGGAGGATCACACCGAGGTACCGCATCGACCGTTCGACCGGTATCTTCTCTCCCAAAATTTCGATCTCCAGAATGCCTCCACCTGACCTTCTAGTGGAGAGCAGGGCCGCCTATGTTTTAGAGGCGGCGAGCTGAAGGCCCGCCGTCTCCATCCACTCCTGAACGAGTTCCCCCGCGCGCGTGACCCTGAGACGCAGCATATCCCAGCACCTGTCTGTGAAGACGAGTGCCAGGTCGTCTGCGTATGCCACAACACCCACCCCTGTGGGCAGTAACCGTCTCAGCGTCCGCAGAAGGCCGTCATAGGCGACATTCCACAAGAATGGTCCTAGAACCGATCCCTGCGGAACCCCTGCAGACAGCCCCCGCTCACGCCAGTCCTCCCCCTCGCGGTAACTGATGGTTCTGTCGCGCAGGTAATCGCCAGTAAGCCTCAGCAACGTCTCCGGTAGTTTCCAACGGGCTAGGGCCTCGATAACGAACCACCATTGTACCGTGTTGAAGGCATTGGCGACGTCAAAGCTGACGACCACACAATGCCCTCTGGTACGGTACGGTCCGCTGTTGGCCCCCTCCGCGACACGAAGGACAGCCCGAATGGCATCCTCCGTCCCAACCCCTTTACGGAAGCCAAACTGTTCCGGAGCGAGTCCGCCACCTTGCTCTATAACGGCTTGTAGCCGCCATAGGAGCAACCTTTTCAGAACTTTTGCCCCACCGTCCAGCAAACAGATCGGTCCGTACGCACCAGGCGTTGAGGGATCCTTACCCGGCTTTACACCTTACACCTGGGAAACACTCCCTCTACCAGACATCTGTTGCACACGTCGGCAAGTCCTTCGAGGTCCCCCCCTACTGCCAGCCGGAACAGCTCGTTAGGCAGCCCGTCTGGGCCGGGTGTCTTTTTCGCGGGTAGTGACGCTACCGCTCTGCGGACTTCATCCACGGTGAAGGAGTCCACCGCAACGTACCGCCCCACGACATGGCGTCCCACCCGCCTCGCTGTGGCGGGGAAAAGATGCTCAACCACAGCTTCGGTTCCCCCCAACACGCACCCGTTAGGACCATTCCCTCGGTGCCCAAACCGACCGGTGACTATGCGGTACGGCAAGCCCCACGGATCGCGGTCGACCAGAAGGCAGAGTTCCTGCCACCGCTGGGATTTGCTCCGCGCAATCGCTCGTCGAAAACTACCACGGTCCTGTTTCGCCCGCTCCTCCGCAGCCTCACACGGCTCGGCTCCCCTCTGCGCCGCGCCCTCTGATGTTGACGCCTAGACGCCACCGCCACGCGTCTCGCTTGCGCCACTTCAGGCGTCCGCCAATAAACCGGCTTCCGCCTCCCCTGAGGACAGACGTCTTTGAGGGACGCCAGCCCTGCACGCGTCAACCACCCTGTTCACGAATGCCCCGGTAAGATCCTCCGCGGCCAGCCCGTGCGGTGCATTTCCTCGAGCCATCTCCCGAGTAATAGCTTCCCGGTCAGCTCTCCCAAGTAACCAACGAGCGAGCTGCTCGCGCGGCTCCCCTCGATGGCTTTACTGTCCAGGTGAAAGGAAACGCATTGGTGGTCGCTCAGCGACTCCCAATCGTCCCTGACCTGCCAATCCCTGACTCTTCCCATCAGTCCCTGCGATGCGAACGTCAAGTCCACGATTGATGTTCGCGGACCTCTCCTGAAAGTCGGAACCTTTCCCCGGTTGAAAATGCCGAGGTCCAGTGCCAACGCCCAGTCCAGGACCATCCTCCCTCTCGCGTCCGTGACGTCGCCGCCCCACTGAATTCTCCAAGCATTAAAATCGCCCCCAATAAGGAGCGCCCCCCCCCGCCCCACAAACACCACCCAGGCTGCCCCCCGACACGGCGACCCCAAGCCAGGACGCGCGGCACCCCTGGATACAACCAGATGGCCGCAACCAGGTGCGCATCCGCGAACCAACTGGGTCGCCGCCTCGCGTAATTCGGCTCGCTAGCCAGAACCACGTGAACCCGGTTTTCCGCCGGTTTTCCGGAACGAACTCCGCCATTTATTGTTTTTTGCAGCCCCAAAGTGCGGGCAGTTAGCCGCGTCCGCCCTGTGCCCCTCTTTATCGCAGAAGGGACAGTAGGGTTTGGCCCTGCATTCCCGCGCTAGATGCCCTGGCTTTGCACACCGGTGGCAACATTTACTACGGTCCACGCCTTCGCTGCGCGCCGCCTTCTGGCCGAGTTCCCAGCAGTGGTGGCAACGGTCTTGGCGAGTGCGCTCGCCGTTGCGCGCCACTGAGAGCCCCACCCGGACCCTTTCGACCTTCAGCAGAGCGGCCGACGTGCGTTTACTAGCCGTCACTGTTGTCATCAAGGTACCGTCGCGGCACTCCCGGAGCACACCGATTTCAATATGTCCGATGCCGCCCGCGTCTGCGCCACCAGCACTTAGGGCGTGCCTAAGCGCCACATCTACCTCGGCAGTTGTTGACGCAGCGTCTGAGTTCCTAAGGGTTAGAGCAGACCGGTTTGCCTGCACTAACCTGACGCTGTCGTCCCCTACTTTAGCCTGCAAGGCCCTACGGAGTGCACCGGCATCACCCCGAACGCGGAGGATAACGTCCCCGTCCGCCGACTTCGTTACCGACTGCACATCATCCAGCGCTCCGGTTCCCGATGCGCCCTCTCTAACTTCGCGCACTCGGTCCGCGTAACTGCCATCCCCGGCCTTAATGACCAGGGTGGCCATGCTCGGTTGCTCGTTAGGCGCCTTTCCTGCGCTCTGTTTTGGCACCGTTGCCCCCTCTGAGATATATACACGCACGAGCATGTTGCTCCAGTGGAACACACAGGCCACTAACTTACGGAAAATTGCAATATTTGCCTTTGACGGCACCTTAATATCCACGCCCCTCCTTCCCTGGCGCGCCAGTAGGTCCCTCACCGAAGTCAGCAGCAAGTAGGAGCAAGTCCACCCCTGAAGTGTAGGACACCTTAGCCAGCGTCAATTCCTTGGCATCCTCTTCTTTTTTTTTTAACGCCACTGCCAAGTGCTGGATGGTTCCGCCTCCCTCGACGGTGATTTCCTCCGCCTCGTCCATGGGGTAGCCGTCAAGCAGCCACGTGCCCTCTCCCTCTGCGGTGAAAATCGCCACGTGCTGACGATCCTTTTGCGCCAGTGGGTTCCCAACGCGTCCCTTTACTAGTTCCCACGCTGCCGGACGCCACAACTCCCTGGCCAGCTCGCAGGCCGCTTGCTATGTGGTCGCACTGGCCACTCTCGCAAGAAACGAGGCTTCAGCCTCCTCCTGGTCCTGCTGCCTGGTCTTCTGTATGGGCGGGGCCCTGTCCGTTTGGACGCACACGTCCGTTTTCCTGGGTTTGGGGGCCGTGACAGCCACGTCGCGTAGCTCCTCCATCTCCTCTCTCGCCATGGCGTAGATCCTGTCCAAGTCGCGCGCGACCGCCTTAATTTCAACTTTGGCGTTCCTGGTGTTCCAGGCGACAAGGTCCAACAACTCAGCAATCTTCTTCCCCAATTGAGCGAAGTGGCCCGTCACCTGCCTCTTCGTCACGTTGACGTCCGGCGACGATGCGCACCGCCTGCGCTTGGTCGCGTCACTAACTTCGAAGTCCGGGTCCGCCATGAGTGTTGAGTGTATGAATTATTTTTGTGACCAATAAGATCGAAGTATATGTTGTTATGATCGCTGGAACTCTCCTCATGTTCATCTACCCTCCAATTGATTATACTTCCGCCTATTTCTTCCGAGGCTAGTGTGATGTCTATCACCGATGTGCCTCCTCGAGCTGCGTATGTCGGTTTGGTGCCCACGTTTATGGCAACTAGGTCCATTGCGCTCACCCAGTCTTCCAGGATTTGTCCTCTTTTGTCTGTCCTCGCCGAGCCGAACATCTGCGAGTTCGCATTCAAGTCCCCTCACAATGATAATTTGTTTGCTTCCAGAACTTTTTATGTGATTTTGTAATCTATCAAGAAATTCCTCAAATTCACTCAGTGTCTTGTTGGGCGAGAAGTAGCAAGAGTACACCGCAAAAGTCTAAAACCCTAAGAAATCCATGACCTTCGTATTTGCTATTATATTGCATTTCGTTGCCTAGTCTGATGAACGCATCTCCATTTTTGTCGCATATATGTTTTGTCGCTAGCTCTTTGTTGGGTTCTTGGCCCAGGATTATATCCAGGTTTCTCTCTCTGTACGCTTGCTCTAGCAGGTCGTGTGCCATCCTACTCCTGTTCATGTTGATTTGTAGGAACTTCAATCGGTTTGGTTGTAACATGTTTCTTTTAACTTGCATGTTGTGCGTCAGTTTCTAGCGTCCTCCGGCACCGCGTCGTGCCCCATTTGTGTCGCCCCTTCTGCTTTTTTCTTCTCTTCTTGCCTTTGTCGGAGCATTTTTAAAGGCCGCATTTCATGGATCCTGGTTTATGCCCGGTCTTATTACATAGAGGGCATGCCTCTTCGTTTGTGCAGTCTTTGGAAAAATGGTCAGCTTTTCCACATTTGAAGTATAGTGTAGTTCTGTTTGGGCCTTCGCATTCTGATGCGTTGTGGTCATATGCCCAGCATTTGTGGCATTTGCTTATTTAGATTTTTTTCCATTTTGCATCTAACCATTCCTATCACTAGGTGGTCTTTTTGTAGCAGTTTTTCAGCTTCTTCTTTGTCTACAGTTAGTGTTGCGGCAAGCGTGTTAAATGCGTTCGGTCTTAGCTCGGAGAGTTTACATCTGTTTTCGTATCATTTTATGGTATTTACTAATGTCAACAGCACTTCCTCTCTTGTTGTGTCCTCGATCATCCCTCGTATGTGGATGGTTTCTGTTCTTCCTTCCCGTCCTGCTGTCCTGGACCTCAGGGTATTTGATGGCTAATTGAGGATGCCTTCCAGTTGGTTGAGTGCTTCTTTCTTTTTCTCCATTGTTATGACTAGCTTTCCGTTTCTTGTACTCCTCACACTTTGGATAGAACTGCTTGCCGGGGAGCCCGTTCTTCCTACAACGATTCCTCCGTTTCTAAAATTCTACGTAGAACCTCCTGTTGCTAAGCATTGATCTCAGGACTTCGGTCAAATGGTAGTTTCTGGTCATTTTGAAGAATTGGAGTAGTTTGTGATTTATGGTGTAGTATGCCGCCGACAGGTCCACGAACACCACCCCCGTGTTTCCTTTCAAACCCGTCCTCTATACGTGGTCTGTTAGAAAAGTATCCGACCTTATTTTTTATTTTGAAAACCTGATTGATTTGAATCAAGCGCGCTTGCATAACCCGACCTTGAATCTTCGAGCGCTTGCGTGAATTTTTTCCCTCCTGTAGATAGCGTCAGTTGCTGTCGAGCAGTGTTCGTAGTGTGTAGTGCTCTCGTCGGTTTTTCAATGCAAGTAAATGACTGGAGCAACGCTACTGCATCAAATTTTGCCAGAAACTAGGCGACAACCCGGTGGAAACCATTCGGAAGATTCAGACGGCTTTCGGTGACGATGCTATAGGTATCACACAGATTGAGGAGTGGTACAACCGGTTTAAAGACGGTCGCACAACGGTGGAAATCGAACCACGCTCTGGTCAATATGCCGAAATGACCATGTCATTGCCAAAGTGAACGCTGTGGTGACTATCCGAGAAATTGCGGAAGAAATCGGCGCATACCATTGTGACCGAAGATTTGGCCATGAAGAGAGTGGCGGCGAAATTCGTGCCGAAGCTGCTGACGGCGGAGCAAAAGCAAGTTCGTGTTGAAGTCTCACGGGACATGCTGGACTCCATAAACAGTGACCTTGACTTTAGGAACACCATAATCACTGGTGACGAGTCCTAGGTGTACGGGTACGACTCGGAAACCAAATCCCAGTCCCCACAGTGGAAGCATTCCACGTCACGAAGATCAAAGAAGGCCCGCCAAGTGAGCAGCAGCGACTCTTTTTTCTTTGACTCCCGCCTAATGGTACACCACGAGTACAATCAATCAATCACTAAAGAGTACTATAGAGATGTCCTACGTGATGCTGTGCGGCGCAAGCGAGTTATGGTCAACAGGAAATTGGCGACTCCATCACGACAATGCTCCAGCACATTCTCGCACTTGGTTCACAATTTTTTGGACTCCTCTGGTTCGACAGGCTCCTTACTCTCCTGATATGCCCCCCTGCGACTTGTGGCTATTCCCCAAAGTCGAGAAGCCATTAAAAGCAACGCGATTTCAGACAAGAGAGGACATTATGGCTGCAACGACAGCCGAGCTAAAGTCGATACCGAAAGAGGCTTTTTCGGAAAGCTTCCAATAATGGCGGTACCGCTGGGAGAGACGTGTGGAGTCCCAAGGAGACTACTTTGAGGGTGATTAGGTTTCCAACGCTCCAGGTATGCGTTTTTTTTACCGGCTAAAGGTCGGATACTTTTCTAACAGATCACGTATGTGGTGTAAGGTTCAAAATCTGGCCAGTGCAGGACTTTCCGGGTCTGAAAACAGCTTGTTGTGGTATTAGTTGGTTTTCTATATTTGGGCTTATCTTATTTAGGATGAGACGTTCATAGAGCTTGAAGCGGGAGCAGATGAGAGATAATGGTCGATAGCTCTTGGCCTCGTCGCCTGGTTTTCCCGGTTTGGGGACTCCAACTAACCTGGCTTTCAGCCATAATTTCGGGATTGCCTTTGCGTCCCAGCAAAGATTAAATAGTTGGAGAAACCTGCATTTCGCCAGTGAAAACCTAGGACGTTTTGGGGGAATTCATTGGCTATATCGTCTGGGCCAAGAGCCTTTCTGAGTTTCAGTAAGTTGATTGCCAGTTCTAGTTCTGCTAGGGAGAAGTACGATTCTTGTCCATTCTCCGGCGATCGGGCTCTTTTGTAGGTAGTGACCATCCTTATGTTTTGGCCCGGCTTCCCATTCAGGAGGAGCTGGTGAGCAATTTGGTTAGCGGTTACATCAATCCTATCTCTAAGGCCCGCTGGGTCGTTGGATAGTTTTTTGATAAGGCTCCAAGCTTCCCTGCTACTATGTTTCATATCCAGGCTCTCTAGAGTGTTCTTCCAATTATCTCTTCCTGCTCAGGGATTCTAGTAGTTGAGTGCCCAGTTGTGTTGTTTCATAGGCAAAAATGTTCCGGCTGCACTTTTCCAGGTATTTGTTACAGGTTGCTTTAGCCTCATCGGGTAGCCCAAGAACGTAGAAAGTTATAAAGCCCCTAGGGATAGACTGTCTTGCCGCGTTCTTGATGGCTGAGATGAATCTCTCATAGTTTACAGGGGTAGGTGGAAGGGCTGTGATTTCCGCGTCCAGGGCGATCGCTACAGGGCCATGATATCGGAGTATTTTTGGGACCAGCTCGACGCTATGGACTTGAACGATATGTGGTTCCTACAGAACGTCGCAACGTGCCATACAGCATACGACACAATCGAATTATTGATGACTAAGTTCAGCGAGCGAGTTCGTGCGACTTAACTCCTTTGGACTTTTTTCTTTGAGGTTACATTAAATCGCTGGTCTATGCCAACAAGTCAGAAACGTTGCAGACCAACATTATCATCATCATCAATCATCCTTTTTGCATCCACTGATCGATATAGGCCTCCCCCATTTCTTCCCACTGTCCTCTATTTTGAGCGCACTGCATCCAGTTTGTAGTTATTCTTTTGATATCGTCCGTCCATCGCGTGGGAGGTCTTCCCCTGTTTCTCTTGTGAGCTCTTGGTCTCCACTCAAGCAGCTTTTTTTGTCCATCGCCCATCTGCCATGCGGGCCACATGTCCAGCCCAGCTTCACTTGAGCTTAGCCACCCGGTAGATAACATCCGTGACTCCTGTTCTCGCACGTAAGTCCTCATTTCTAACGTGGTCACGAAGTGACACACTGAGCATCGATCTTTCCATCTTGCATTGTGTTATTCTAAGCTTCTTAGCAGATGTGACTGTCAGAGTTAAAGTTTCATAACCGGTAGAACGTACTGATTAAAAACCCTTCGTTTTAAACAAATCGGCAGATTACTCTTAAACGCATCCCCAAGCCCAAGAGAGCATAATTCTTCTTTTTAATAATCCGCATGTTTGGTTGTCTCTGGAGATTCTTATTTCATGACCAAGATACGTGTGCCTATCCACCAACTTCACCTCACAGTCACCAAGATTATTCCTTTTATTATTTATCCCATCATTCCTTTTATTATTTATCCCGTTATTTCCACTAGGGACCAGATTCGTCATAAATTTCGTTTTTGATATATTAATTTTTAGCTCGACCCGAGCACACACTTCCTGGAGATCTTCAAGCATTTTTCTGATATATTTTAGGTTGTCAGACAACAAGGCTATATCATCCGCAAAGCGCTTGGGTGACATAGTATAACCTTGTCGTACTACTCTACCGATTTTTATGAGGTTGGTTTCTTCGTGCAGTTTTCCCATCATGGTATCATTTTTGTATATGTTATATATTAGTTTAGTGTAACGATAGTCGACACGACATTTTTGTAAGGAGTCTAAGACTGCACTCAACTCAACGGTGTCAAAGGCCTTGTGGAAGTCCACAAAGGCAATGACAAGCGGTCTATTGTATTCGATTGATTTTTCGATCACAGTTTTAATGGCTTGAAGATAGTCATTGGTTCCAAAACCTCTGCGAAACCCGGCCTGTTCCACTGATTGGTAGAAATCTAATTTGTTTTCCAGTCGTGTAGTAATAATTCTCGTTTATAAAGGTGACTGAGTAAGCTTATTGGTCGATAGTTTTCCAGTCCGGCTGTATCTCCTTTCTTTTGAATCAAGGTAACAATGGCGTTGCACCACCTATCTGGTATGGTGCTGTTAAAAAGACAGAGATTAAAAAGTTTTGCTATTTTCTTGAGTAAACAGTTACCACCTAGTGCATCTTAACTGCATCGGAAGCTATGCAGTCCTCCCCAGGGGTCTTATGAGGAGACCAACATCGAACGCAAAATACCTGATATTTTGGGCGATTTGTGTGCTCGAAAAATTGGGTCCAGCGTATTCACTGATGCCAGCGCGACATTTGAGCGAAGTTGTATTCCATAATTAATGGCATCGATTGTACTTTCATTTGGAATAAAAATCCTTTCCGTAACTAACCCGCAAGTGTTTTAATTGAAACAACAAAATGCGTCGCTCTTAATGAAAAACCCATTATATATATTTATTAAATTACTGATAAATCGATGATATCAATAATGGGTTCCAGTTTAAAGCTGAACGTTTTCGCGGTCCTGTTGAATTTTGTGTTGTATATGTTGGCGGTTTTCAAGATGTTTGGGTTGAAGTAAGTTAGGATTGATCGTTCGTAAATGAATTTGTAAGCATGTTGGTCGTATTGGTTGCCCTGAAAAATATATTCATTGGAATTATACGTGATATAGGTGAAATTTCACTTACTTTAACACCAGTTAATATTACAAACAACAAGAGCAATTTTAACATTTTGTCAACAACAGTCTAACATTAAACTAATTTTCAAGCTAAAAGCGTATAATTATTGCTTTATATATATATATGGATGTGTGTAAGTGCAGATGGACCAGATAACGAAATTACCCAAAATTTGGTTCCGGTTAAAAATATTGCATTGTAAACATGCAATTAAAAAACGATTTTTTCAGTTGAATAATTTTTTTGTAAACATTTATCTCTAATTTTACCATTAAAATATATTTAGGCCATAAAAATATCTGATTTTCTAACTCGACATTTCTCATATACACGGCACTAGTCCACGGTAAGTGAAATGCCAGGTCGCCTAAAAAACTCGCGAAACCTTCTCTTATGAAGTCTACGACTTTTTAAAAAAAAAATAAGAGTCCTTAACCCGTTAATCTCAGAAGCCTTTTCAACAGATCTAGAAGAACCAAAGTCTGGGACTGCTATCATAGAGCCCTCACAGACTATAGTAACAAAATCAAGACTGCCAAAACAGAAGCTTGGAAAAAATATTGCCAAGAGATAGAGACGACGCATTCCACAGCGAGGCTCCATAAAATTCTCTCAAAGCAAGCTTCGAATCCCGTCGGCACCCTCAAAAAAGCAGACGGGAACTTCACAGCAAATGAACGTGAAACACTGCTACATCTTGTAGGCACGCATTTTCGAGGGGCTGCTGAAAACCACACTCCTTTCCACTCAAGCCATACGGCAACCAGAGATGACTGGAATGTGGCAAAAAGAATTATCACAACAGAGAGAATTAAATGGGCAATCAAACTCTTCAGCCCCTACAAATCTCCTGGAACAGATAGCATATATCCAATAATGCTTCAGAAAGGCATGAATATCATACTCCACCCTCTTAAGGACCTATTTAGAACAAGTCTAGCACTAGGACATGTTCCATTAACCTGGAGAGAGACAAGAGTGGTATTTATCCCAAAACCAGGCAAATCTAGCTATGCCGAAGCTAAATCCTATAGACCAATCAGCCTGACATCATTCTTTCTAAAAACCTTAGAAAGACTGATAGACAGACATTGGAGAGAAGAAGCGCTGATTAGATCTCCGCTTCATACATACCAACACGCTTACCAAACAGGAAAGTCATGCGAAACAGCGTTACACCAGTTAGTAAGTAAAATTGAGAAAACTTTGGAGAACAAAGAAGTTGCCCTAGGTGCTTTCTTAGATATAGAAGGAGCCTTCGATAACACATCTTACATCTCAATAGAAGACGCAATGGTCAATCACCACCTAGATAACACTACGACCAGATGGACCATGTCGATGCTTAACAGCAGAACTGTAAAAGTTAAACTACTGGAAGAAGAGATAACCATGTCAACAACAAGAGGTTGCCCCCAAGGCGGCGTACTGTCACCACTTTTGTGGTGCCTAACAGTCGACGAGCTACTAATCACCCTTAACAAAAGAGGGTTCTTCACTCAAGGATATGCCGATGATATCGTCATACTGATTCAAGGTAAACACCAAAGAACGGTTGAAGAAATCATGAAGGCAGCCTTGAATATTACAGAGACCTGG
This sequence comes from Phosphuga atrata, assembly GCA_944588485.1. Lineage (NCBI taxonomy): Eukaryota > Metazoa > Arthropoda > Insecta > Coleoptera > Silphidae > Phosphuga > Phosphuga atrata. The sequence continues at coordinate 72,829,522 of OX155897.1, read as the reverse complement.
TGTTCGACAGGAGACCTAAAAATCAACCCTGCGAAAGCCACCCTGATCCCTTTCACAAATAGGAAGAAAATCACAAACCAAACCAATATCTCAATATTTGGGAAACCTGTTCAATGGAGCAACGAAGTCAAATACCTAGGACTTACACTAGATTCCAAACTAACATGGAATCCCCACATGAACAAGACAATCTCCAGATGCAAACAAACGCTGATGATAAGTAAACGAGCCATAGGTAGCACATGGGGTCTCAAACCGGAACTGACTCACTGGCTATACAAAACTATAGTTCGACCAATACTAACCTACAGCATAGTAACCTGGTGGCCTAAACTACAACAATCAACTGCTGTTGCAAAATTAAGCAGGATACAACATCTAGCGAATCTATGCACCACAGGAGCCTTTAGAACTACCTCTGGATTAGCATTAGACGTGATACTAGATACACCGCCATTAGACATCTTTCTAAAAGGAGAAGCAAGAATGGCGGCATACCGACTACAATGCGCGGGTCAATGGATCGCAGCCAGTAGGATCGGGCATACGAAAATCATGACGGCAGTCAGAATACCGTTGATGGAAATGAGAACCGACAGTACCAACAAGTCATTCCATTTCGAAAAATCATTCACCGTACACATAGATCCAAGCTGGAAACCGGACCAGCTTCCCACCCCTACGAACAAGAACATAATCTTTTACACGGATGGTTCAATGTTTGAAGGAAGGGCCGGATCGGGCCTGTACAGCAAAAATCCCAAAATTAGGTCATCAGCCAGCCTAGGCGAACACTGCACGATATTCCAAGCAGAAGTACACGCATTACTATTGGGTGCTACTGAATGCCACAGACAAAAATATCGGAACAGAAACATTTATTTTATATCTGATAGTCAAGCAGCGCTAAAAGCACTAGAGGCCTGCAGTACAAAATCAAGAATCATAAAAGAATGCAAAGAAATACTACATACACTAGGCCAACAGAACACAGTAAAAATCATCTGGGTTCGCGGGCATAGTGGTATAGAGGGAAACGAACATGCAGACGACCTAGCAAAACAAGGTGCCCGCAAGAAACTAGTTGGTCCCGAACCGAGCATAGGTATAGAAAAAGCCTGCGCCAGAGCATCCATCAATGATTGGATGAAAAATAAACACAAACTCAGATGGAACTCCTATGATAAAGCAACCCATTGCAGGAAGCTAATAGACTCACCTAATCCCAATATAGCAAAGGACCTGTTAAAACTAAACAAAGCTCACACGAAGCAGATAGTTAGTTTACTAACAGGCACTGGCGGATTTAGAGAATTCATGCATAAAGTAAAAATCTACCGAGACGAACCTTTATGTAGACTCTGCGGAGAGGAAGATGAAACAGCAAACCACGTACTCTTCGAATGCCCTGCCCTAGAACGAATGCGACACCAGCTCGACTGGAACCAACAAACCACATGGGAACCCAAACTTGTAGGAAATCTAAGGAAACTAGTCAGTGACACAGACGTCGGACTGCAAGTTTGATATCAACCGACAGCACAATAAGCCTTAAGGTTGACGTGCGCCACACCCTTAGAGGAAGTCGGGAATCTAATCTAATCTAATCTAAACCCGTTAATATTTTGAAGACTATTCGACAAACCAGTTATAAAGCACTTTCAAACGATACCCTCAATGTTGAAGCGGCTCTTAGAATCGGAACATCCAAGATATAGCATGGAATGCAGGAACAAGCCTATAGATTTCTTCATAAATGAGAGAATTAGCTACTCATCATCAAACAGCCCTTTGCGTCCACTGCTGGACATAGGCCTCCCCAATTTCCGCCCATTTCCTCCTATCCTGAGCCTCTCGCATCCAGGCTCCTCTTGTTCTTTTTATATCGTCTGTCCATCTTGTGAGGGGCCTCCCCCTGCTTCGTATATCTGCTCTTGGCCCCCACTCCAGTAGTCTCTTGGTCCATCTTCCATCTGACATTCGGGCCACGTGTCCAGCCCAGTTCCACTTTAGCCTCGCCATACGCACAACCACATCTGTGACACCTGTTGTTCGGCGTAGGTCTTCGTTTGTGATATGGTCTCGTAGCGACACGCCGAGCATCGATCTTTCCATCTTTCGTTGTGAAATTTGGAGCTTTTTTGCAGTGGCAACGGTGAGTGTTGCGGTTTCAGTGCCGTAGGTCATAACTGGCAATACACATTGATCAAACACTTTCCTTTTCAAGCAGACTGGCAGATCGCTTTTGAATACGTCCCGAAGTTTTCCATATGCGGCCCAAGAGAGGATTATTCTTCTTTTAAATTCGCATGTTTGGTTGTCTCTAGTTATGCGTATTTCGTGACCTAAATAGGTGTATTTGTCTACGAAATCAATATCTCTATCGCCTACATCTATCTGTCTGCTCGGGACCAAGTTTGTCATACATTTAGTTTATTCTTAGGCCTACGGTATAACATGCTTCCTGGAGTTCTAATAGCATTGTTTTTATATCGTTAAGATCGTCAGCAAGCAGCACTATGTCATCTGCAAATCGCAGATTTGATAGATTTTTGCCATCTATGGTTAAGCCTTTTCTTTCCCAGTTGAGCTTTTTGAAAGCGAGTTCCAAAACCGCGGTGAACAATTTAGGCGATATCGTATCCCCCTGTCTCACGCCTCTACCAATTGGAATGGGTTTGGTGTTTTCATGGAGTTGAACCGTCATACTGGCGTTTTTGTAGATGTTGTAAATGGTTCTCGTGTAGCGATGGTCGACACGGCATTCCTGTAGTGCTTCCATAACTGCATCTAGCTCGACGGTGTCAAATGCTTTATGGAAATCTATGAAGGCCAGTACGAGTGGTCTGTTGTATTCAATACTTTTCTCGACTATTGTTTTAACACTTTGTAGAAGGTCATTGGTTCCGTATCCTGTGCGAAATCCTGCCTGTTCCACTGGTTGGTAGAAGTCCAGTTTATTTTCAAGTCTATTTGTTATTATTCTTGTAAATAGTTTGTAGAGATGACTTAGAAGGCTTATCGGCCTATAGTTTTCTAGGTCAGCTATATCTCCTTTTTTGTGCATTAAGATCACAATAGCGTTGTTCCATTCATTTGGTACTGTACTGTTGAACAGGCAAAGATTGAACAGGTCTCTGATTTTTCCTAGCAGGTGGACACCTCCGATTTTGATGGCGTCTGCGGTGACGTGGTCACCTCCCGGGGCTTTGTTTGTCTTCGTTTTACTTAAGGCTAGTTCTATTTCATCTAAAGTAATATCTGGTAGTATTTCAGACCCTTGGTTTATTTGATACGATATCTGGTTCAGATTCCGGGATTGGTTCTTTTTAGCTTGTATATAGAAGTTGGTAGAATTCTTCAACGACATTTAGGATCTCCTCTCTGTTCGTTGTTATATTTCCTTGTTTATTTCTGAGTTTAGTTATTTGTCTCTTCCCGCTTCCCAGTTTTCTACGCAGGACCTTCATACTTTTGTTGTTTTCTATGGTTTGTTGAATTTTATCTTTATTATGTGCTCTTATGTCGCGCCTTATTGCCTTCGATATCTGTTTATTTATCTCTCGTAGTTCTTCGATGGAGGTTGTCTCTTCACTTCTCATGTTTCTTCTACTTTGCATCAGCTGTATTGTTTCTTGGCTGAGTTTTTCTTCTTGTTTTGTTCTAGGGCAGCATGTACTTTGACTTTCTATTATGGCATTTGTTATTCGGTCGTTTAGGTTGTTGATGTTTTCATTTTTGTCCGCGTTTCCACTCGTCAACCGGTCTGCGATGCACTGTTGGCATTCCTCTACATCTAGTGGGCTGTGCCATTGTTGGTTGGTTGTCTTTTTAGCCATTTTGTGTCTTTCTTTCTTTATATCAATGGTTATTTTTGATCGCACCATTCTATGGTCGCTCCCAGTATCAAATCTATTTAATACCGTTACGTCCTTAATTATATGTTTCTTATCCGTTATTACAAAGTCTATTTCATTTCTTGTGCGGCCGTCTGGACTTTCCCAGGTCCATCTTCGATTTAGTTTTTTATAGAAGAAGCTGTTCATTTGAAATAGGTTGGTTTGTAGTAGGAAGCCCAACAACGTCTCACCTCGGTTATTCCTGCCTTCCAGTCCAAAGTTTCCTAAAGAAATTTCCGTATCGTCGCTTTTCATTCCGATTTTGGCGTTGAAGTCTCCGCATACAATGGTGAATTGGACTGGTTGCTCTCTTAGGGCCGTAGATATATCGTCGTAGAAGATGTCTACTTCCTCATCACTGTAGTTGGTCGTCGGTGCATAGATTTGTACGATTTTTATGTGGTATCTTGTATTTAGTTTCAGGACCAGGCTAGTCACTCTAGGGGAGATTTTCTTTATGGAAATTATATTCTTGCTGTGACGTTTATGTATTATAAAACCGGTTCCACCATTGGAATTTTCGTCGTTTCCCGCATAATATAGGCTATGCCCAGATTTTAGTTTTATTAGTTGCTCTCCCCGTCTTCTAATCTCGCTGAGACCAACAACATCCCATTTTATATGATCTAATTCTCGCTCGAGTTCGGTGAGTCTTTCCTCTGATTGTAGCGATCTTGTGTTGTAGGTTACGATATACATGTGTATATTCTGCTTCTTTGTTGAGTAGGTTTTCTACTTCATTAGATGTTTGTCCCCCCCCAGAATCTGTGGGACAGAATGATTGGTTATCATTGCGGAACTGTGGAGATATTCTCCTATCCGCCTGGGGTATTTGTTTGTTTACATCTATCATTTTCATGGGTAAAAATAAGGGGTTTTTTTGCCGTAAAACACCACGCTGGCAAGACGGGTTGGTGAGTTTGGTTTTCGGCCGCCCATTCTGGGTCAGACGCCGTTTGCAGCCGGCCACTACAAATGTCCGTACAAATTTGTAAGTAAGGTATCTTTAGGAGGACCTAACTGTATGCAACCCATATGCTTCTGGTGCCTGACATTACCACGCAACACATTAGTGTATTTTCATAAGTTTCTAATAGTAAATTCGCATTTTTCTTGTAATTAAACTACATATTTACGGTTTTCAGATTATTCCCTTTACATGTGCTGTAAGACACCGCTTCTTGCCAAATTTCATGATTCTAGGTCAACGGGAAGTACCCTATAGGTTTTGATTCCCTTCTGAAATCGCAAAATAAGCGACATAAACGGTCATATCTTTTGATCGCGTTGACTTACAAGTTTGTTTTTTTCACAGCTGAAAGAGACCGCAGACCCGAGTATTTGGTACAAATTTCAACTTATTACCTATACGTGTTCCTGAGAAAAATGGTCTTGACAGACAGACAGACAGACGGACAGCAAGGTGATCCTATAAGGGTTCTGTTTTCGGTACGGATCCCTAAAAACCACTTTATATTAACATTAAACTCTACAACACGCTACCAACGGATATAAGGCACATTAACCCCTTCAAATCAAATAATTTATTGCCCATGAGATATAGAATCTATATGAAGTGTCAAACATTAGATTTTTACAATATACTGTTAGAGTTTACGTGTTTAATATGTAGTATAAATTCTTGGAGGTTGTAGATTGTGTTGGAGAGGAGGATGTTCTTTGTTGTTTTCCTAATTTTTTTATAGGATTTTTCCTCTGTTAGGCTGATTGGTGGTTTGTAATAAATGATTACTCCCTGATAGTTTGGACCTTTTCCACAGAGTGTTAGGTTTGTTCTGGGCCTGTATATTTGGTGGTTAATTCTCATGTCGTGTTGATGTTTATCCAGGTGCTTCTGTTTATGGATGAAGCATGTTAGTTCTAGAATATATAAACTTTTGACTGTGAGAATACCCAGCTTCTTGAAATAGGGTCTACTGGTGTCCGTGATCTTGATACCCTTAATGGGTTCTAGGTATTGTCCGTCTAGTCTTGTCTGTCTAGTCTTGTCTGTCTAGTCTTGTCTGTCTAGTCTTGTCTGTCTAGTCTTGTCTGTCTAGTCTTGTCTGTCTAGTCTTGTCTGTCTAGTCTTGTCTGTCTAGTCTTGTCTGACTAGTCTTGTCTGTCTAGTCTTGTCTGTCTAGTCTTGTCTGTCTAGTCTTGTCTGTCTAGTCTTGTCTGTCTAGTCTTGTCTGTCTAGTCTTGTCTGTCTAGTCTTGTCTGTCTAGTCTTGTCTGTCTAGTCTTGTCTGTCTAGTCTTGTCTGTCTAGTCTTGTCTGTCTAGTCTTGTCTGTCTAGTCTTGTCTGTCTAGTCTTGTCTGTCTAGTCTTGTCTGTCTAGTCTTGTCTGTCTAGTCTTGTCTGTCTAGTCTTGTCTGTCTAGTCTTGTCTGTCTAGTCTTGTCTGTCTAGTCTTGTATGTCTAGTGTTGTCTGTCTAGTCTTGTCTGTCTAGTCTTGTCTGTCTAGTCTTGTCTGTCTAGTCTTGTCTGTCTAGTCTTGTCTGTCTAGTCTTGTTTGTCTAGTCTTGTCTGTATAGTCTTGTCTGTCTAGTCTTGTCTGTCTAGTCTTGTCTGTCTAGTCTTGTCTGTCTAGTCTTGTCTGTCTAGTCTTGTCTGTCTAGTCTTGTCTGTCTAGTCTTGTCTGTCTAGTCTTGTCTGTCTAGTCTTGTCTGTCTAGTCTTGTCTGTCTAGTCTTGTCTGTCTAGTCTTGTCTGTCTAGTCTTGTCTGTCTAGTCTTGTCTGTCTAGTCTTGTCTGTCTAGTCTTGTCTGTCTAGTCTTGTCTGTCTAGTCTTGTCTGTCTAGTCTTGTCTGTCTAGTCTTGTCTGTCTAGTCTTGTCTGTCTAGTCTTGTCTGTCTAGTCTTGTCTGTCTAGTTTTGTCTGTCTAGTCTTGTCTGTCTAGTCTTGTCTGTCTAGTCTTGTCTGTCTAGTCTTGTCTGTCTAGTCTTGTCTGTCTAGTGTTGTCTGTCTAGTCTTGTCTGTCTAGTCTTGTCTGTCTAGTCTTGTCTGTCTAATCTTGTCTGTCTAGTCTTGTCTGTCTAGTCTTGTCTGTCTAGTCTTGTCTGTCTAGTCTTGTCTGTCTAGTCTTGTCTGTCTAGTCTTGTCTGTCTAGTCTTGTCTGTCTAGTCTTGTCTGTCTAGTCTTGTCTGTCTAGTCTTGTCTGTCTAGTCTTGTCTGTCTAGTCTTGTCTGTCTAGTCTTGTCTGTCTAGTCTTGTCTGTCTAGTCTTGTCTGTCTAGTCTTGTCTGTCTAGTCTTGTCTGTCTAGTCTTGTCTGTCTAGTCTTGTCTGTCTAGTCTTGTCTGTCTAGTCTTGTCTGTCTAGTCTTGTCTGTCTAGTCTTGTCTGTCTAGTCTTGTCTGTCTAGTCTTGTCTGTCTAGTCTTGTCTGTCTAGTCTTGTCTGTCTAGTCTTGTCTGTCTAGTCTTGTCTGTCTAGTCTTGTCTGTCTAGTCTTGTCTGTCTAGTCTTGTCTGTCTAGTCTTGTCTGTCTAGTCTTGTCTGTCTAGTCTTGTCTGTCTAGTCTTGTCTGTCTAGTCTTGTCTGTCTAGTCTTGTCTGTCTAGTCTTGTCTGTCTAGTCTTGTCTGTCTAGTCTTGTCTGTCTAGTCTTGTCTGTCTAGTCTTGTCTGTCTAGTCTTGTCTGTCTAGTCTTGTCTGTCTAGTCTTGTCTGTCTAGTCTTGTCTGTCTAGTCTTGTCTGTCTAGTCTTGTCTGTCTAGTCTTGTCTGTCTAGTCTTGTCTGTCTAGTCTTGTCTGTCTAGTCTTGTCTGTCTAGTCTTGTCTGTCTAGTCTTGTCTGTCTAGTCTTGTCTGTCTAGTCTTGTCTGTCTAGTCTTGTCTGTCTAGTCTTGTCTGTCTAGTCTTGTCTGTCTAGTCTTGTCTGTCTAGTCTTGTCTGTCTAGTCTTGTCTGTCTAGTCTTGTCTGTCTAGTCTTGTCTGTCTAGTCTTGTCTGTCTAGTCTTGTCTGTCTAGTCTTGTCTGTCTAGTCTTGTCTGTCTAGTCTTGTCTGTCTAGTCTTGTCTGTCTAGTCTTGTCTGTCTAGTCTTGTCTGTCTAGTCTTGTCTGTCTAGTCTTGTCTGTCTAGTCTTGTCTGTCTAGTCTTGTCTGTCTAGTCTTGTCTGTCTAGCCTTGTCTGTCTAGTCTTGTCTGTCTAGTTTTGTCTGTCTAGTCTTGTCTGTCTAGTCTTGTCTGTCTAGTCTTGTCTGTCTAGTCTTGTCTGTCTAGTCTTGTCTGTCTAGTGTTGTCTGTCTAGTCTTGTCTGTCTAGTCTTGTCTGTCTAGTCTTGTCTGTCTAATCTTGTCTGTCTAGTCTTGTCTGTCTAGTCTTGTCTGTCTAGTCTTGTCTGTCTAGTCTTGTCTGTCTAGTCTTGTCTGTCTAGTCTTGTCTGTCTAGTCTTTTCTGTCTAGTCTTGTCTGTCTAGTCTTGTCTGTCTAGTCTTGTCTGTCTAGTCTTGTCTGTCTAGTCTTGTCTGTCTAGTCTTGTCTGTCTAGTCTTGTCTGTCTAGTCTTGTCTGTCTAGTCTTGTCTGTCTAGTCTTGTCTGTCTAGTCTTGTCTGTCTAGTCTTGTCTGTCTAGTCTTGTCTGTCTAGTCTTGTCTGTCTAGTCTTGTCTGTCTAGTCTTGTCTGTCTAGTCTTGTCTGTCTAGTCTTGTCTGTCTAGTCTTGTCTGTCTAGTCTTGTCTGTCTAGTCTTGTCTGTCTAGTCTTGTCTGTCTAGTCTTGTCTGTCTAGTCTTGTCTGTCTAGTCTTGTCTGTCTAGTCTTGTCTGTCTAGTCTTGTCTGTCTAGTCTTGTCTGTCTAGTCTTGTCTGTCTAGTCTTGTCTGTCTAGTCTTGTCTGTCTAGTCTTGTCTGTCTAGTCTTGTCTGTCTAGTCTTGTCTGTCTAGTCTTGTCTGTCTAGTCTTGTCTGTCTAGTCTTGTCTGTCTAGTCTTGTCTGTCTAGTCTTGTCTGTCTAGTCTTGTCTGTCTAGTCTTGTCTGTCTAGTCTTGTCTGTCTAGTCTTGTCTGTCTAGTCTTGTCTGTCTAGTCTTGTCTGTCTAGTCTTGTCTGTCTAGTCTTGTCTGTCTAGTCTTGTCTGTCTAGTCTTGTCTGTCTAGGCTTGCCTGTCTAGTCTTGTCTGTGACCTTGACAGACAAGACTAGACAGACAAGACTTGACAGACTAGGGGATCTATACCCCCTATTCCATCTTGGCGTTTAGTATGCGCCACCCCGGTATCGTATTGTTTAGCATTCATTAAGGGTGGGCAGGCCGGACGGTTAGTGAAAGCTGCCCTAGTTGTTGTCTCCCCGACCAGGATTCGAACCCGGGTCTCCCGCATTGAAACCTATTAAGGATCTAATAATTTTCCTATGCACTTTTAAAATGGATTCAGCTTCCGACGAGCATCCCCAAAGCAGAATACCGTATGAAATTATTGATTGAATCTCCGAATAGTAGAATGTAAGATCTTCGATTTTTAGAAATTGTCGTAGATACCTTATTTAAAAGAGCTTCCTATGTGGTTTGGAGCACATGTGTTGTTTGGTGGTGTTTCATTGAAGGTTCCTTCCTAGGAATTTAGCCATCTTGGTTCGTTTAATTTCGTCGTTAATTATTTTCAACTGGATGTCTATAGGGTAGTTGCTACGTGCTGTATGGAATATAACTAAACTGTTGTGCGTGAACTATTTGTTGAGTGTATCCAAGAGTATGTTGGCACGTAATGGGTTGTTGGAAGCATCTTTTTCGGAGACGATAAAACTGGCGTCGTCAGCATATAAGATGCAGTGTTGATCTCCGATGTAGCTGACCAGGTCTGCGGTGTATAGTAGGAATAGGGTTGGAGCCAAGACACTGCCCTACGGGACACCCATGTTTACAGAACTGTCGGATTGGCTAGTTATCGATCCGCATTTTACTTTCACAAATTGTTTCCTATTTGCGAGGAAAGATGTGAGCCATCTAGCAGATTTACCTCTTATACCGTAATTGTAAATTTTGTTAACCCCTTGACATACGAATAAAATGCGAGTTGCATGTTCATATACATGTGATCTTATCTTATCACAGAGACGTCATTGTATGTTAAGGGGTTAAGGAGTTGCTTGTGTAACACACAGTCGAAAGCTTTCGATAAGTCGTATAAGATACCAATCGGGTCATTTCCTTCATCTACTTCATCTAAAATTTTGTTATAGAATTCGGTTAACGCTGTTGTTGTAGATTTACCTATGGAGAAACCGTGCTGTTGATTTGGAACTAGGTGGAATTTTTCTACCCCTTGACATACAATGACGTCTCTAAGACGTCATGGATATGTGATAAGATCACATGTATATGTACATGGACGTTAACGCGCATTTTATTGGTATGTCAAGGGGTTGAACAATTAAAAGAATTTAAAAAGGAACTATATAATTAACAATATTTAACCATACGGAGGAATTTTACTCAAAAATAAATATTAGCAAAAATGTGAATCCCAAAATCCAAATGTTTATTTGTTATTTGTTAAGCTTAATATATTTTTTATTTTGCTTTTCTTTTCTGTGCAACATATTTCATTTAGAATATTGTAAATATCCTTAAATAATGAAATCAAATATATTTGATTTTGATTTAATTTGTAGAAGGATACTTGTATCTCACGAAAATCAAATTATTCTAATTTTAAACGGGTGGGTCTGATCACTTACCTTTTAGGGTTGTTCTTGTCTCCGCTGCGTGTGGACCGTCCTTCCGTCGCCTATTTCAAGGGAGGAAATAAGGATAATGGGTGGAGGGATTCCCTTAAAATGGTTGTTTTCCAGACGTTTGTGGTCGCTGCAGCCCTTTGGCTCGTGATTACACCCACTTATTAAATGCAAACTAAACTGCGTGTCCTGGGTTCGCGCTTCAATCCGTGTCTTTTCGCTTCCAACACTCGAAGCATGCTACCGGAAATATATAAATTCGCGGCGTAATTAATAAAATTGCGAGTGTGGTAAAAACATAGTGAATTTTCCAATTAAATGTAAGTATGAATTACCACGTAGTAACTGTAGCCACCATCCTATTAATAAAATCGCGAGATTTCGGCCCAGGTCGATACACCTTTCCCCTTCTTTGAATCGATGCCGAAATCGATTTTTTCAAATTATAATATAAATTTATTAAAATTGGCGCGAACAATACTATATGGAGGATGGTTTTTCCAAAAAACATAAAATTTTGTTGAAACTCGGGATTTAGGGTTTTTTTAGGGTTCCGTACCGAAAACGGAACCGTCTGTCCGTCTGTCTGTCTGTCAAGACCATTTTACTCAGGAACGCGTAGAGGTAACAAGTTGAAATTTGTATCAAATTCTCGGGTCTGCGGTCTCTTTCAGCTGTGAAAAAATCAAACTTGTAAGTCAACGCGATCAGAAGATATGACCGTTTATGTCGCATATTTTGCGATTTCACAAGGGAATCAAAACCTATAGGGTACTTCTCGTTGGCCTAGAATTATAAAATTTGGCAAGAAGCGGTGTCTTACAGCACATGTAAAGGAAAAAATCTAAAAACCGTAAATATGTAGTTTAATTACAAGAAAAATGCGAATTTACTATTAGATACTTATGAAAATAGACTAATGTGTTGCTTGGTATTGTCATTTACCAGAAGCATATGGATTGCATACAGTTAGGTCCTCCTCGGTTAGGTCCAAAGGTTATAGCGTCCAAAGGTTTTTATAGCGTCTCAACGCCATTTTCAACGCAATCGGGATTAAACTCCCAAACAAACTAATAGGTTCTATGCCCGATCGAACGGCGCCGGTCCCGTTCCGATACGTCAATTTGTTCGGACGTTCTAGGTACCGCCGTAAAACGCCTCTGGTTTTTTACACTTTTTCTCTCCTCTTTAAACTGCCGCAGATTCGCAGTCGCAGTTTAAAAATTCTTGCCGGAATAGTTGCGGGAAAGTGTTCTGAAGAGAACGAATCCAACCGGCAACCTGGAGCCCTTCAAATAAGCGTAGGGCGTCCGTGGACGTGATTGCAAAATCGGCAAAAAAAAGTTGCATTTTCTCTTGCACCAGGTGAACGGGACGTCGCAGGACGGCGAGCGAGGGCACTAAAAACGTGGCGCCGCTGCAGTCAAACGATCCGGAAGAATTTTTGAGATCCGACATAAAATGAGCCTCAAAGGTTCAAAATTCGTGGTTTTAGGTTTCGGTCTGGTGCGTTCGAACCTGGGAACCGTGAGTTGAGTCTCGAAAATGGCACCGCTCGACGGAGCTCTCTGTTCTACACGAGAAAAATGTACAATCCCGTCTTGCGCTGTCGCCTCCGCTTCCGTTTGCAAAAACCTCGGTTTTCGGTGGGGTTTGACCCTCGTGAGGGGCGCGACTGGACAGAGGACGAAACCTGGGACGTGCGGATGGACATTTGCAGTGAAGCATCGAAGACGTGCGGTTAAAACACTGAAGATCTGCCGCATAAAAAAGCCTAATGTGACCTTTTTAAAAACCCACGTGGTGCGGTACCCCAGGTGAAATTCGCGAAACGCCACACGTCAGTCGTCTCAAAATTGATAGAAATTTTTTTAGCGATTTAGGCCGAATGCTTCCTTACACGGACAACAAAAGTTTGCATTAAAAAAATTACCACTTTTACGGAAGTCATGGCGAAAATACCTATGAAAAATGAAATTCACGAAATAATTCCAGTAGAAAGCTCGACACCATTCTCGTGGCTGCGCGACTTGTCAGCGACGTTATTCACATTTTCTGCAATTCCGGGTCGCCCGACTAAAACGCCGTCTGCGGCGGTGTCCGCCGCCCGTGGGCAGCCGTGCATCAGATTCTTGTAGCCAAAGAACAGTAGAAAGGCCCCACGTGCGGCGATTTTCGATAAGACTTCCGGATCGCGATATTTAGGCGTCAAAAAATGAGGAATATTTTGCAAAGAAAAGTAAGTTTTTCGTATTTTGCAAAAACGTTAAGTAAAAATGTCGAAAAGTGAGGTGATAGTCCGATGTGGGACACACCGACGCCAAAACCACGTCTGCGCGACTAAAACTGTCCAAGTTGTGTGCAAAAAAGTGAAAAACCTGGAAAAATTCACCCAGCCATCCCCGGAGACGGCAATTCGGTGAAATTATTTTTTAAAAATACCCGATCGGTCAAGGAAGATTTCCAATCGTTGCGTAATATTTAAGTTGTTTTTTTTTAATTTACAAAAAATCGCGATTTCTCTTCCCCTTTAAGTACAGTGACGGCTCGTTACTCGTTTAGTATTCCAGCGCAAAACTAGATGGCGCTATTAAAAAAGCGTATGTGTCGGCACCAAGCTGTTTATTCTGAATTTTCTTTGTTTATATTCGTTATGCATTTCATAACGTACGCTCTATATACATAATATATACAGGGTATATATTATGTCTAAATTTTGCTTGTTTGTAACCGACATGCGACATACTCAAGTCCCGTAACATCCTGTATATATTATATTTCGTCTAATTTTTCTTTATAATCTACATATACTTAAATCACGTACGCCCTATATTTTTTGGTAGTCAATTGCCCAAAAGCAGTCAATTGAACAACTGAATGTTAAGAGTATTGAAATAGATCTAGAAATAGTTAATATATTAGTTTATATTAGATCTAGAAATAGTTAGATCTTAATATAAGTTAGTGAATAATTGTAATACTAAAATAAAGTTTTCTTTTTATAAGTTTAAAAATATTCGCGTTATTTTAAAAAAAATACCCTGTATACCTTTATACAGGGTATATAGGTATACAGGCAAAATTGTGCAGTAAAAACAAATAGTGAAGTTCCAGAACCCTTAAACAATTTTTTTTTTTGTTTAAATGGGGGATGTATGGTAATAAAATATAGGGTAGAATTCCATAGTACGACAGCGACATCTTTATTCTATGGTCGTGATTTCAGGAGGGCCACTTGTAAAGTTAACTGAATGTGCTTTGCTACGTCCTCCACAAAAGAAAGATACCTTACTTACAAGTTTGTACGGAACCGTCGGTGCGCGAGTCACAACTCGCATTTGGCCGGGTTTTTTTAAGCCGTTTTGTCTAGAAAAACTTGGAGAAAGAAATATCATTAATATTTCCTTATACATAATCATTATTATATTTCTTTCATATATATTGGCAACAATTGTATGTTTATTACACAATCCTTTTAATTACAATGTATGATTAAAATATGTACAAATGGCAATATTATACAAATGACTGAAAACCTTGAATCATCAATCACAAACCAAAATAGGAAACACTTCAACAATCAGGAAAACATCAACTTCACTAGAAATAGTCAAAACCTAACAGTTAGATAAAATATATGAAAGTAATTCCCAACAAAACAAACAACCCCAAATAATTATTATTAAATAACGACTTTTAAAATACAGAGTTGGCCCAAAAGTTGGTATACTGTAGGTATACAGATTATATGCGTTTGAGGACATTCGTTCTAAATTGAATTTGTGTCTCACTGTGTGTGAGAGTGTCGTGGATAGCTTGCAGGAATGCATCAATGCCGAAGGTGGATATTTTGAGCACCTTAAGCCCTCAATATGTAATTAAAGCTGTAATTAAAAAAATAAATAATAAAAGTATAGCTATATATATCTACTTTTGGGCCACTCTGTATATTCGTGTAAATAGATATTTATTATATTTTTGTTGATAATAGCCGGGAAAGATACTTCGTTCTGGAACCGCCATCCGCTAAATTTAATAGGTTAGTAATTAGGTTTTATCCGCTGATTTAAGTTTTGCTATTTTTACTTCGTGTATACATTGAATTGAAAAATTCACTTTGTTTTTTACCACACTTATTTTATGTAAAAATATTATATAACTTATTATTCACAGTTATATAAATTTCTACACATATCACGACTCGAGTTTCGACGTTTGACGGTCATTTTCAAGTGACTTAACAAATTGATAAAGTTGAATATATACCCTTATAGTTTTGGTGGGGAGGGGGGGCGGTGTTTGTCCGAAGATGAGGACTTATCTGTTTGAGATTGGGTGAGATTAAAAAGTTGGGAAAAGATTAGGTCAGTTTGCTCGTTTAGGAGATTAACTGAGGGATTACGGTTTTTTTTGAAAATTTCTAATGACTCTAGGAGATTTAGTTTCGGGCCTTTGTTGCAATTATGCAAGATTTTTAGATTATCTATTTCTGGGAATTTATGATTGAATTCGAGACAATGGTTTGAAAAAGAACTAGTGTCTTTTTTCAGACGAAAAGCGCGAGAATGTTCTGAAAACCGTGTTGAAAAACTTCGTCCTGTCTGCCCTATGTACACGCTATTGCATTCGGAACAATGAATTTCGTATACGCCGGATTTTTTAATGGGATCGATTTTGTCTTTGGCATTAAACAATATGTTGGACAACTTAGAGGAGGGTTTAAATGCAACCTGAAGATTTTGCTTTCGAAGGACATTTGCGATGTGTTCGCTTGTTTTGCCAAAATATGTCAGGGAGATGAAAGTTTTGTCTGAATTTGAGGTTTTCGGATAAATTTGGGCCATTGCGAATTGGGTTCGTTTATTATTGATAATGTTTTGGATGAGTTTTGTTGGGAAACCATTCTCTGTAGCGATTGAAATGATGGTACTTAATTCTTTGATTCTCTTTTCTGTGGAAAGGGGGATTGAAAAGGCTCGATGTATCATTGAATGATAGGCCGCTAATTTGTGAGTTATCGGGTGAAATGATGAATACGAGATTGTAGAGTTAACATTGGTGGGTTTTCTGTATATATCAAATTCTATTTTGTTGTTTTTGTGAATCAGAGTAAGGTCTAAGAAGTTTATTTTGTTGTCTGTTTCTACCTCGATGGTGAATTTAATTTTGGGATGAACGTTGTTTATTAGGTTGAGAAATTGGTCTAATTGACGTGTTGTACCATTAAAACACGCTATTACGTCATCGACATATCTATACCAAAATGAAATATGTTTTTTGGAGAAATCTAGTTTGAAGATTTTTTCTTCGATAGTTGACATGAATAGATCGGCTAAAAGGGGACTTAATGGCGATCCCATTGCTAGACCTGATGTTTGCTGATAGTAAGTGTTATTAAATTTGAAGTAATTTTGATTAACACATGTTTCCAGGGCTTCATAAAGTTCAGATTTTATAAGATGATGACAATTAGCTTTATCAATTAAATTTTGTATGATTTCGAGACACTCTTTAGTAGGTATATTAGAAAACATACTACTGACGTCAAAAGATACGAGTTTGGAGTTTATTGGGGTTGTTATTTGTTTGAGGAGTTCCGAAAGGGCGAGTGAATTTTTTACAGAATATTTTGGGGTAAATTTGGTGTATTTTTTGAAAAGAGTATTCAGTTTAATTACCAAAACTCTTGCTACACTGTTAATATAGGAGACAACTGGTCTAATGGGAGAATCGGGTTTGTGAGTTTTAATGAAACCATAGAGTCTGGGAGCTGTGGGATTCTGATTTATGATTTTAAATTTCTCAAATTCGGAGAACAAAGTTGTAATATTTTTTAAGAGACTTCTAATTTGAAATTGGAATTTTTGTGTAGGATCCTTTTTCAAGGGAGTTAGTTTTTCTGTTGAAATGAAAGAGTTCATTTTATTAATGTACTGTTCTCTTTCCAGGACGACTATCGAATTGGATTTATCGGCTTTTGTAAGGACTAAAGAATTGGACTCAATTTTTGTTTTTATCGATTTGATCACTGCGGAGTCTGTGGTAGAATTACGGGCGTACGATTTTATATGATCGGCTATTTTGGCTCGGGGTATAAGAGGTTCTTGCACTTTTTTTTTTAGCGCGATTTCTGACTCTACAATTATTGTGGATTTATCGGATTTGTTATTGATGAATGGGGTGTAGTTGGGGTTTTGGGAAAGAAAAGATTGTTCAATAGGACTGAAGATAACTTTTGAGAAGTTGATGAATTTAGACACTAGATTCGGTTTTGACATTACTTTTTGAGGTTCGGACTTTTTGTTCTTTACGAGAACGGATAGTTTCTTTTTTAAATTTAAATATTTTAGGTGGTTGACCCTACTTACATTGTCACGAACAAAGTCATCAAAGATCGTGAATTCTACTGGATGTAATTTAAATGTCAACTCTGAATGCAATATCTTGAGATACTGATACTACAGATAACTTGACTGAACTACAGATAACTTGAGATTAGCGGCCTATCATTCAATGATACATCGAGCCTTTTCAATCCCCCTTTCCACAGAAAAGAGAATCAAAGAATTAAGTACCATCATTTCAATCGCTACAGAGAATGGTTTCCCAACAAAACTCATCCAAAACATTATCAATAATAAACGAACCCAATTCGCAATGGCCCAAATTTATCCGAAAACCTCAAATTCAGACAAAACTTTCATCTCCCTGACATATTTTGGCAAAACAAGCGAACACATCGCAAATGTCCTTCGAAAGCAAAATCTTCAGGTTGCATTTAAACCCTCCTCTAAGTTGTCCAACATATTGTTTAATGCCAAAGACAAAATCGATCCCATTAAAAAATCCGGCGTATACGAAATTCATTGTTCCGAATGCAATAGCGTGTACATAGGGCAGACAGGACGAAGTTTTTCAACACGGTTTTCAGAACATTCTCGCGCTTTTCGTCTGAAAAAAGACACTAGTTCTTTTTCAAACCATTGTCTCGAATTCAATCATAAATTCCCAGAAATAGATAATCTAAAAATCTTGCATAATTGCAACAAAGGCCCGAAACTAAATCTCCTAGAGTCATTAGAAATTTTCAAAAAAACCCGTAATCCCTCAGTTAATCTCCTAAACGAGCAAACTGACCTAATCTTTTCCCAACTTTTTAATCTCACCCAATCTCAAACAGATAAGTCCTCATCTTCGGACAAACACCGCCCCCCCTCCCCACCAAAACTATAAGGGTATATATTCAACTTTATCAATTTGTTAAGTCACTTGAAAATGACCGTCAAACGTCGAAACTCGAGTCGTGATATGTGTAGAAATTTATATAACTGTGAATAATAAGTTATATAATATTTTTACATAATATAAGTGTGGTAAAAAACAAAGTGAATTTTTCAATTCAATGTAAGTATGGATTACCACGTAGTAACTGTCGCAACCATCCTATTCATACTTCGTGTATGTTTAAAACTATAATAAACATAGGCTGAGGCTGAAAAACAGCAACCCTTGCTTAGTTATCCCCCTTAAGACATGTAAATGCTAGGAGGAAAGGGGCTATTATTATTATTATGTGTAAAACTGACCAAGGTTGGAGCATTTATGAATGACGGATTTATGTATGGGTATCTTTCGATATTTATGAATGGGGTATCTGCGAAGTATCTTTCCCTACTGACAATTTCACTTTTTAATAATCTAAACAACGCAATAAATATAAATGTTAAAACCAAAATTCCATTATCATTTGCGTACTTTAGGTTTTTTTTAATTTGGTATATAGTATATATAAGCAATAGTATGGAAGATACAACGAAATTTATCTTTTATAGATTTTTTACACTAAAATTTTAGTGTTAAAAAAAATGTTCAATTGGCACCATTTTTTCTATAGTGTGCACTCTTAAAGACCTATTTAACAATCAACAATATTTCGCATCCCGTTTTTTCAAAAATTAATTTTATTTAATTTTTTTATTTATACAAAGCCTATTTAAGGAGGAAATTAGATAATCAACGGAAATTACCTCGAGGAGACTTAATCTAGTATTGCTTCGTATAACTGTAATGCACACAATTTAATTTAAATTTTACTTTTTAAAATTTAAAAATGAACGCATTAATAAGTAAATTATTGTATGTGAAGGATGTCATTATTATAATCGTGTGTAAAAGTATACAAACCGTGCACAAAAGGCCAGTTTCATTATTAAACGATTTCTGTTTATTGTTGCTATGGCAACAACTCGCGTCACTAAACAAAAAACATAGACGTAAAAAATTGCAAATTGTAAACCAACAAGAATTATTGAAGTCCAAAACATGAAATCCATATATTTATGTTCATGTAATTTCCTAATTCACGAACAGAAACTGAAAGGATAGACGGAAGCGGAGGCGAAAGCGCAAGACGTGATAGTACATTTTTCTCGTGTAGAACCGAGAGCTCGGTCAAGCGGTGCCATTTTCGCGACTCAACTCCCGGTTCCCATGTTCGAACGCACCAGACCGAAACCTAAAATCACGAATTTTGAACCGTTGAGGCGCATTTTTGTCGGATATCAAAATTTCTTCCGGATCGTTTGACTGCCGCCGGGCCACATTTTTAGAGCCCTTGCTCGCCGTCCTGCGACGTCCTGTTCACCTGGTGCAAGCGAAAATGCAACTTTTTTTTGCCAATTTTGCAATCACTTCCACGGATGCCCTACGCTTATTTAAAGGGCTCCAGGTTGCCGGTTGGATTCGTTCTCTTCAGAACACCTTCCCGCAACTATTCCAAATTTTTAAACTGCGACGACTTTTTTTGTTTAATAAAACCTCGGTTTAAATTAAATCAAAAACAAGTTATATTAATGTTATGCACCAATTGAAGTCTATTTTGTATTTACCGACCTAACTATCTCACTTAGTCCATTTTTTTACCAAACCTAACCTCGGTTTAATGTAATGAACAAATTGAAGTCTATTTTGCTTGTATTTTCTAGTAGTTTCTTACATCGAAACCACTCCCGAAATGAGTTTGTTTTCATATAAAAATCCATGATTGCAAACTATAATTGAAAAGTGGATAAAACCAGGTTGGCAAAAACATTACTAGCAATAAACTAAAAAGTAATAAATTAATCCACTCTTCTACATTAGATAGTAAAGAAAGTATATTCTAAAACCACCGCCTTATGGGCTCCATTCATGTAATTATCTGCTCCATCCATGTAATTTTCCAATAAGCCAGATGGAGCAAAACTGACCCCTTATCAGTAGTTCTGAACTTTCAGCTTTTAATCAGCTATAATCAGCTTTTAATCAGCTATAATCAGCTTTTAATCAGCTTTTAATCAGCTTTAATCAACTTTAAAACACTAAACAGAGTGTGAGGTCCATGCAACCTCACGCTAGACAGGGTGTTTAGTGTTTTAAAGCTGATTAAACCTGATTAAAAGCTGAATAAAACTGATTAAAATCTGATTAAAACCTGATCTTTCAGAACTACTGATAAAGGGTCAGTTTTGCTCCATCCGGCTTATGGGAAAATTACGTGGATGGAGCAGATAATTACATGGATGGAGCCCATAAAGCGGTGGTTTTAGAACATACTATCTTTCCCTACTACCCACATCTAGCAGTTCATTCCAATTCTCTTGCCATTTCCTTTTAATTTCCTCTTTTATGTGCGCCTTGGTTTGTCCATTTTGTTTTTTATGCATACGGCATCTTTCGTCTACCAGTAATTCTATTGGCGGTACACAGGCGATCACTTGAAGTGCTGTAATCGACGTGGTGCGGTATGCGCTACATATTCTTATCAGTGTTTTCCTTTGAACACTTTACATTTTGTTTCTATATTTAGCACATTTCATGGTTTCCCTACAGATTCTTGGCGCCCCATACAACTTTATATACAACGCCCCATACCGACGTTAGCCTTTATCCTAGACAGTTTGGTCGATAACTCTTCCGCCTTTTATGCCGCGTATTTACCATATTTTCGACATTGTCGTATTGTGGTCAGAGTCGATTCCTAGATACTTGAGGACTCTAACGGTGCTAATCATTATTCCGTCGATCTGTATGGTTATCTCCTTTAACTTCCTTCGGCCCACTAACAGTACGCATTCTGTGTTCTGGGGGGCCAACTGAAGCTTTTTCTTCTTCATTTCAAGTATTGCGCTATTTATTTTATCTTCTAGGGATGTTCCTGTTCGCCCGCAGGCGACTACAGCTAGGTCGTCCGCATATCCCACTATGGTCACTCCCTCCGGCACTTCCACCTTTATTATGCTGTCGTAGTGAACGTTCCACAGCAGAGGACCGAGTATCGACCCCTGTGGTACACCGCATATCACCTCGGTTGAATGTTTACCTCATTGTTCTATTGGTGAAGTTACTGCATAACGTCTATATAAGACGTGCTGTTTCCTCCTACGAAAGTGGGAGCGTCCCCTGTATTCAGTAGCTGTAGGTCATATGCGGCTAGCCATTCGGAAAGTATTTTGCCCTTTCTGTCCCAGATCCCCATAGCCAGGATTTTGCGTTAAAGTCGCACCTACCTACATTTTCTTGGTGTTGCCATTTAGGAGCATGCTTTCTCATATTCCGTTAGGTATTGCTACATACTCGTCGTCACTTACGTTTGGTGAGCAATAGCAACTGTATATTATGATACCTAGAGTCTTTGCCCCGACATATTCTTGTCCGCTTGCTTTTCTGGCAATCTTGGATCTCTGGCCTCTTATTGCGGCACTTTTTCATTGCTATGGAACCAGGGTCTTTTATTGACATGCTTGATGTTAGGTTCCGATATTAGTATCATATCGGGTAGTGCATGGGTAGTGCACCATACGATGATGATTCCTGTTATCGTCGCATAGCCTCTCCGACTCTCACCTCCTAGTAGCCTTTATATGAAGGTGGGAAACCCCGGGCAACCTGAGCAACCTTTCTGGAGATTGGGTAACCAACCCCGGTGGAAAGAAAGGTCAGGGCTGAAGAGAGCGGGAGAAATGGCCCTGCGAAAAGGGGGTCGGGCGTGGGGCTAACAACCCCAACCCGGAAAAACCTTTTGTTACGAAACCTCTAAAGAGGCCTGACCTCGACCCAGAAAACGAGACAAGGAAATGAGTATCGGAACATGGAACGTGCGAACCTTATGCAAAATCCAGGGGGACGCTCGATCCATGCTGAAAACTCCAAACTGGAGAAGGGCGGCGGAGGACAGGGATGGCTGGATGAAGAAAATAGAGGAGGCCAAGGCCCGATTTGGGCTGTAGCGCCATAGGATGGATTAGTATGAGATCCAGTTGTAGTGTCGCGGCGGTTTTATATAAAAGGTCATGCGCCGGGCAATTCAAGTTGGTTTGTAGGATCTTAAGGGGCATTTTGGAGTGGACGTATATCCTTCTGGTTCATCGCATTTGACACCGTTTTTTTGAATCATGTTCTCTCTTTTGGAGATTTTCTTTGGTTTCTGAGTTTATCTACTTCTTTTTTATATTTGCCGCATTCAATGGTGGCAGCTCGATGACCTTCTTCCTCACATGCATAGCAGTATGGAGCATTCTCACAGCTTACTGCCAGATGTCATTTCTTACTACATTTATAGCACCGGTCTTTCATTCCTTTTTTCCCCTGTGCAGTGCCTCATATCGTACCCATGTCCTAAGCATTTGTAACATTTAATTGCGGACAGGATTTCGCTTAATCTGTATCTTTGTCAGCCGATTTTAATTCTTCCGGTCTTAATGATCTCCTCGGCATTCCTCTTGTATAGGCTCACTGGTGTCTCGTTCTTTTGTGGCTCTTAGGGTGTGGATCTTAGGGTGATCTCTATATCGTTCCTCTGGGTTTCTATTCCCGTTGTATCGACTATCGTTTCCTTGATCTCTTCTTCTGTCGTCTCCTCAAGTTACTAGAAGAGACAACAGAAGACATAGACACAGCCAAAGAAATGGAGGCATCTAGGAAAGTTATCATAATCAGGGATATACTAGAGTCTAGTATATCCCTGATTATGATAACTTTCCTAGATGGTTAAGTTTCTAGCTAGAGATTTTTCTTTAAACATAGTTGCTGCTTCTTCTTTCTCTTTAACCGTAATCCTGAAGTTTCCACTTTTAGTGTTCTTGATTTCTTGAACCTGCAACTTCCTCTACATCTATTTCTTGTCTCATAATTTTCAAGCCACTGGTGAAGGTATTTCCGCTAGAAGTTGTAGGCATTATTTCTATAGTTTTTTTTATTTGTTTGGCCCTTCTATGATTTGGTCTAATCCATCCCGTTTCCTCCTGCGATCTCTGTATAGGACTTATTTTGATCATCCCCCGTTAGACCGTGCGTGTTTCTTTTATATATATATATATATATATATATATATATATATATATATATATATATATATATATATATATATATATATATATAAGGTGAGCCATTTAACGTGACTACCCCAAATATCTCAGTTACCTTTAGAGTCACCGAAAAAATGTCGAAAGGGAATTTTATTGATTTAGAAGGGCCATTTTGTTATGCCACCTTCGGAATTCCCAATCTTCCTTTACCGGGTCAAGGATCTTTCTGAGGATTCTCCTCTCTCTGACTTCCAATTTCTCTACCAGACCTCTTCGGTTCAAAGAAAGACACTCTATGGCATATAGGGCTTCTGGTTTATAAGTATCAAGTTGCGTGACAGGCATTACTTATTGTAAAGGTTTTTTTTGTCAAGGTCATAGTTTATGCGTCCTCAAGGTCAACAATGGTTTTTCAAACGGGAACATGTTATTTTTTTATTAAGAAATTGTAGCCACTATTCACACAAATCCAGCGATCCTTCGACGTTTCTTTTTGCGTGGATTAACAGTGCCCCTTTCAAGGAATAAATGAATAATTCGATAGTAAGATCGACGGAAAGATGATTTCTGTCAGGATAACGTTGTGCATAAAAGTCCTGCGCTCGTACAGTGTTCCTACCGGTCTCACGATGAATCAGAATCACGGTTATTGAAGTTATGTTATTTTCAATGGATACACTTGTCAAATCATTTCAAGGTCATGATATCATGGGTCACTGGATTCGTCTGAATAGTGGCTACAATGTCTTGATACAAAAATAGCATGTTCCCATTTGAAAAACCATTGATGACGCATAAACTGTGACCTTGACAAAAAATAATTTTTAACCACCGTGTCAGCCCTTCGAAATCAATAAAATTCCCTTTCGACATTTTTTTCGTTACTCTAAAGATAACGGAGGTATTTGGGGTGGTCATGTTAAATGGCCCACCCTGTATATATACATATATTTTAGTTCTTGTGCTGTGAAAGACAGCTTCTATCATTTTTTGGAATCTTAGTATGGTCAGACTGGCGAGGTCGTAGATTGCAACCCCATCACAGTCACCTCTTCGATCGATATGAAGATGGGCACGATATGAATGATGGGCACCATATGGATGGGCACGATATAATGCCCGATCGATATGGGGCCCGATCGATATGATGAAGATGTTTCCTCCTTTAATTTTTGAGCTTATCCCATAAGTCCTCTTCTGTTCCGTCGTGCGTCATTTTAATAATTTTGCTGTGAATCACTTCCTCGTGATATTTTGACCTGGTTTTCCTTAATTGTTCCACAATTTCAAAGTCGCCGTTTAGTACCCCGATTTCAGGATATTTTTCTCGATAGAGTCTTTGGATTCTTTTCTCCATCTTAGTGTCGTTTGGATTCACGATTACTGTTTTTACCGATCCGTCGTCCCTGTTGAGTGGATTCCCCACAATTACCTCGGTGTTGGTGAACAGTTCCGCCCTCCATTCCTTCACATCTGCAGAGTGCCATTTTTCTAGCGTATCTACGCCCTCCAGGGTTTGTAGTATGTTTCCAACAGGTACCATCCATGTTAAGTGGGGTCGTGCCTCCTGGTCTCGGTGGTCTGTGTACCTTCCTTCCTAAAGGAATCAGGACTAGAGGAGGCACCCTAAATGGGTAAGTATACCAACGTTTGGAGAAACAGGGTGGGGTACAATATCTAAGGTCGCAGTAGAAGTCGTCACCACCAATACTACAATTTACCAGCGCACTACTAGGCGCTACCTATAATGTAGACTTGTATGTCTACATTATAGGTAGGAATTTCCTATGCGAAAAAACCATTCCTATGCGGAGCCTTTGCTGATTTCTCGGTTTGCCTTTCCATCTTCACCACCAGGGTCTTAATCTTCCTCTTCGTGTTAGGATTTTCATCAACGAGTTTAGTGAGCTGTGCTGCGTGCAGTGTGATCATTTGAATAGTTCCAATACTGTTAAATCTTGTGGTCTTATCTAGTCCGTTCTTGTCTAATCTGGTCTTGTGTAGTCTTCTCTACTCTGACATTCTCTAGTCTGGTTTTGTCTACTCTTGGCCTGTCTACTCAGGTCTTGTCTATGCAGGTCTTGTCTAGTCTGACTTTGTTTAGTCTGTTCTAGTTTGGTCTTGTTCAGTCTACTCTTGTTTAGTCTTGTCTCGTCTAGTCTGGTGTAGTCTAGTCTTGTCTTGTCTGGTCCTGTTTAGTCTGATCTTGTCGACTCTGGTCTTATCTAGTCTGATCTTGTTTAGTCTGGTCTTGTATAGTCTAGTCTTGTCTATTCTAGTCTGGTCTTCCCTAGTCTGGTCTTGTCTAGTCTGGTCCTCTCTACTCTGGTGTTGTCTAGTCTGGTTTTGTCTACTCTTGTTTTGTCTAGTTTGGTACTGGTCTTGTCTAGTCTGGTCTTGTCTAGTCTGGTCCTCTCTACTCTGGTGTTGTCTAGTCTGGTTTTGTCTACTCTTGTTTTGTCTAGTGTGGTACTGGTCTTGTCTAGTCTGGTCTTGTCTAGTCTGGTCTTGTCTAGTCTGGTCTTGTCTAGTCTGGTCCTCTCTACTCTGGTGTTGTCTAGTCTGGTTTTGTCTACTCTTGTTTTGTCTAGTGTGGTACTGGTCTTGTCTAGTCTGGTCTTGTCTAGTCTGGTCTTGTCTAGTCTGGTCTTGTCTAGTCTGGTCCTCTCTACTCTGGTGTTGTCTAGTCTGGTTTTGTCTACTCTTGTTTTGTCTAGTTTGGTACTGGTCTTGTCTAGTCTGGTCTTGTCTAGTCTGGTCTTGTCTAGTCTGGTCCTCTCTACTCTGGTGTTGTCTAGTCTGGTTTTGTCTACTCTTGTTTTGTCTAGTTTGGTACTGGTCTTGTTTAGTCTGGTCTTGTCTAGTCTGGTCCTCTCTACTCTGGTGTTGTCTAGTCTGGTTTTGTCTACTCTTGTTTTGTCTAGTGTGGTACTGGTCTTGTCTAGTCTGGTCTTGTCTAGTCTGGTCTTGTCTAGTCTGGTCTTGTCTAGTCTGGTCTTGTCTAGTCTGGTCCTCTCTACTCTGGTGTTGTCTAGTCTGATTTTGTCTACTCTTGTTTTGTCTAGTGTGGTACTGGTCTTGTCTAGTCTGGTCTTGTCTAGTCTGGTCTTGTCTAGTCTGGTCCTCTCTACTCTGGTGTTGTCTAGTCTGATTTTGTCTACTCTAGTTTTGTCTAGTGTGGTACTGGTCTTGTCTAGTCTGGTCTTGTCTAGTCTGGTCTTGTCTAGTCTGGTCTTGTCTAGTCTGGTCCTCTCTACTCTGGTGTTGTCTAGTCTGGTTTTGTCTACTCTTGTTTTGTCTAGTTTGGTACTGGTCTTGTCTAGTCTGGTCTTGTCTAGTCTGGTCTTGTCTAGTCTGGTCTTGTCTAGTCTGGTCCTCTCTACTCTGGTGTTGTCTAGTTTGGTTTTGTCTACTCTTGTTTTGTCTAGTTTGGTACTGGTCTTGTCTAGTCTGGTCTTGTCTAGTCTGGTCCTCTCTACTCTGGTGTTGTCTAGTCTGGTTTTGTCTACTCTTGTTTTGTCTAGTGTGGTACTGGTCTTGTCTAGTCTGGTCTTGTCTAGTCTGGTCTTGTCTAGTCTGGTCTTGTCTAGTCTGGTCCTCTCTACTCTGGTGTTGTCTAGTCTGATTTTGTCTACTCTTGTTTTGTCTAGTGTGGTACTGGTCTTGTCTAGTCTGGTCTTGTCTAGTCTGGTCTTGTCTAGTCTGGTCCTCTCTACTCTGGTGTTGTCTAGTCTGATTTTGTCTACTCTAGTTTTGTCTAGTGTGGTACTGGTCTTGTCTAGTCTGGTCTTGTCTAGTCTGGTCTTGTCTAGTCTGGTCTTGTCTAGTCTGGTCCTCTCTACTCTGGTGTTGTCTAGTCTGGTTTTGTCTACTCTTGTTTTGTCTAGTTTGGTACTGGTCTTGTCTAGTCTGGTCTTGTCTAGTCTGGTCCTCTCTACTCTGGTGTTGTCTAGTCTGGTTTTGTCTACTCTTGTTTTGTCTAGTGTGGTACTGGTCTTGTCTAGTCTGGTCTTGTCTAGTCTGGTCTTGTCTAGTCTGGTCTTGTCTAGTCTGGTCCTCTCTACTCTGGTGTTGTCTAGTCTGGTTTTGTCTACTCTTGTTTTGTCTAGTGTGGTACTGGTCTTGTCTAGTCTGGTCTTGTCTAGTCTGGTCTTGTCTAGTCTGGTCTTGTCTAGTCTGGTCCTCTCTACTCTGGTGTTGTCTAGTCTGGTTTTGTCTACTCTTGTTTTGTCTAGTTTGGTACTGGTCTTGTCTAGTCTGGTCTTGTCTAGTCTGGTCTTGTCTAGTCTAATCTTGTCTAGTCTGGTCTTGTCTAGTCTGGTCCTCTCTACTCTGGTGTTGTCTAGTTTGGTTTTGTCTACTCTTGTTTTGTCTAGTTTGGTACTGGTCTTGTCTAGTCTGGTCTTGTCTAGTCTGGTCTTGTCTAGTCTGGTCTTGTCTAGTCTGGTCTTGTCTAGTCTGGTCCTCTCTACTCTGGTGTTGTCTAGTCTGATTTTGTCTACTCTTGTTTTGTCTAGTGTGGTACTGGTCTTGTCTAGTCTGGTCTTGTCTAGTCTGGTCTTGTCTAGTCTGGTCTTGTCTAGTCTGGTCCTCTCTACTCTGGTGTTGTCTAGTCTGGTTTTGTCTACTCTTGTTTTGTCTAGTGTGGTACTGGTCTTGTCTAGTCTGGTCTTGTCTAGTCTGGTCTTGTCTAGTCTGGTCTTGTCTAGTCTGGTCCTCTCTACTCTGGTGTTGTCTAGTCTGGTTTTGTCTACTCTTGTTTTGTCTAGTTTGGTACTGGTCTTGTTTAGTCTGGTCTTGTCTAGTCTGGTCCTCTCTACTCTGGTGTTGTCTAGTCTGGTTTTGTCTACTCTTGTTTTGTCTAGTGTGGTACTGGTCTTGTCTAGTCTGGTCTTGTCTAGTCTGGTCTTGTCTAGTCTGGTCTTGTCTAGTCTGGTCTTGTCTAGTCTGGTCTTGTCTAGTCTGGTCCTCTCTACTCTGGTGTTGTCTAGTCTGATTTTGTCTACTCTTGTTTTGTCTAGTGTGGTACTGGTCTTGTCTAGTCTGGTCTTGTCTAGTCTGGTCTTGTCTAGTCTGGTCCTCTCTACTCTGGTGTTGTCTAGTCTGATTTTGTCTACTCTAGTTTTGTCTAGTGTGGTACTGGTCTTGTCTAGTCTGGTCTTGTCTAGTCTGGTCTTGTCTAGTCTGGTCTTGTCTAGTCTGGTCCTCTCTACTCTGGTGTTGTCTAGTCTGGTTTTGTCTACTCTTGTTTTGTCTAGTTTGGTACTGGTCTTGTCTAGTCTGGTCTTGTCTAGTCTGGTCTTGTCTAGTCTGGTCTTGTCTAGTCTGGTCCTCTCTACTCTGGTGTTGTCTAGTTTGGTTTTGTCTACTCTTGTTTTGTCTAGTTTGGTACTGGTCTTGTCTAGTCTGGTCTTGTCTAGTCTGGTCCTCTCTACTCTGGTGTTGTCTAGTCTGGTTTTGTCTACTCTTGTTTTGTCTAGTGTGGTACTGGTCTTGTCTAGTCTGGTCTTGTCTAGTCTGGTCTTGTCTAGTCTGGTCTTGTCTAGTCTGGTCCTCTCTACTCTGGTGTTGTCTAGTCTGATTTTGTCTACTCTTGTTTTGTCTAGTGTGGTACTGGTCTTGTCTAGTCTGGTCTTGTCTAGTCTGGTCTTGTCTAGTCTGGTCCTCTCTACTCTGGTGTTGTCTAGTCTGATTTTGTCTACTCTAGTTTTGTCTAGTGTGGTACTGGTCTTGTCTAGTCTGGTCTTGTCTAGTCTGGTCTTGTCTAGTCTGGTCTTGTCTAGTCTGGTCCTCTCTACTCTGGTGTTGTCTAGTCTGGTTTTGTCTACTCTTGTTTTGTCTAGTTTGGTACTGGTCTTGTCTAGTCTGGTCTTGTCTAGTCTGGTCCTCTCTACTCTGGTGTTGTCTAGTCTGGTTTTGTCTACTCTTGTTTTGTCTAGTGTGGTACTGGTCTTGTCTAGTCTGGTCTTGTCTAGTCTGGTCTTGTCTAGTCTGGTCTTGTCTAGTCTGGTCCTCTCTACTCTGGTGTTGTCTAGTCTGGTTTTGTCTACTCTTGTTTTGTCTAGTGTGGTACTGGTCTTGTCTAGTCTGGTCTTGTCTAGTCTGGTCTTGTCTAGTCTGGTCTTGTCTAGTCTGGTCCTCTCTACTCTGGTGTTGTCTAGTCTGGTTTTGTCTACTCTTGTTTTGTCTAGTTTGGTACTGGTCTTGTCTAGTCTGGTCTTGTCTAGTCTGGTCTTGTCTAGTCTAATCTTGTCTAGTCTGGTCTTGTCTAGTCTGGTCCTCTCTACTCTGGTGTTGTCTAGTTTGGTTTTGTCTACTCTTGTTTTGTCTAGTTTGGTACTGGTCTTGTCTAGTCTGGTCTTGTCTAGTCTGGTCTTGTCTAGTCTGGTCTTGTCTAGTCTGGTCTTGTCTAGTCTGGTCCTCTCTACTCTGGTGTTGTATAGTCTGGTTTTGTCTACTCTTGTTTTGTCTAGTGTGGTACTGGTCTTGTCTAGTCTGGTCTTGTCTAGTCTGGTCTTGTCTAGTCTGGTCTTGTCTAGTCTGGTCTTGTCTAGTCTGGTCTTGTCTAGTCTGGTCCTCTCTACTCTGGTGTTGTCTAGTCTGATTTTGTCTACTCTTGTTTTGTCTAGTGTGGTACTGGTCTTGTCTAGTCTGGTCTTGTCTAGTCTGGTCTTGTCTAGTCTGGTCTTGTCTAGTCTGGTCTTGTCTAGTCTGGTCTTGTCTAGTCTGGTCCTCTCTACTCTGGTGTTGTCTAGTCTGGTTTTGTCTACTCTTGTTTTGTCTAGTGTGGTACTGGTCTTGTCTAGTCTGGTCTTGTCTAGTCTGGTCTTGTCTAGTCTGGTCTTGTCTAGTCTGGTCTTGTCTAGTCTGGTCTTGTCTAGTCTGGTCTTGTCTAGTCTGGTCTTGTCTAGTCTGGTCTTGTCTAGTCTGGTCTTGTCTAGTCTGGTCCTCTCTACTCTGGTGTTGTCTAGTCTGGTTTTGTCTACTCTTGTTTTGTCTAGTGTGGTACTGGTCTTGTCTAGTCTGGTCTTGTCTAGTCTGGTCTTGTCTAGTCTGGTCTTGTCTAGTCTGGTCTTGTCTAGTCTGGTCTTGTCTAGTCTGGTCCTCTCTACTCTGGTGTTGTCTAGTCTGATTTTGTCTACTCTTGTTTTGTCTAGTGTGGTACTGGTCTTGTCTAGTCTGGTCTTGTCTAGTCTGGTCTTGTCTAGTCTGGTCCTCTCTACTCTGGTGTTGTCTAGTCTGATTTTGTCTACTCTAGTTTTGTCTAGTGTGGTACTGGTGTTGTCTAGTCTGGTCTTGTCTAGTCTGGTCTTGTCTAGTCTGGTCTTGTCTAGTCTGGTCTTGTCTAGTCTGGTCCTCTCTACTCTGGTGTTGTCTAGTCTGGTTTTGTCTACTCTTGTTTTGTCTAGTGTGGTACTGGTCTTGTCTAGTCTGGTCTTGTCTAGTCTGGTCTTGTCTAGTCTGGTCTTGTCTAGTCTGGTCTTGTCTAGTCTGGTCCTCTCTACTCTGGTGTTGTCTAGTCTGATTTTGTCTACTCTTGTTTTGTCTAGTGTGGTACTGGTCTTGTCTAGTCTGGTCTTGTCTAGTCTGGTCTTGTATAGTCTAGTCTTGTCTAGTCTGGTCTTCTCTAGTCTGGTCTTGTCTAGTCTAGTCTTGTCTAGTCTGGTTTTGTCTAGTCTGGTTTTGTCTAGTCTGGTCTTGTATAGTCTAGTCTTGTCTAGTCTGGTCTTGTTTAGTTTGGTCTTGTCTTATCTGACCTTGTCTACTCTGGTCTAGTCTGGTTTAGTCTAGTATGGTCTTGTCTAGTCTGATCTTGTCTACTCTTGTCCTATCTAGCCTGGTCTTGTCGACTCTGGTCTTGTGCAGTCTGGTCTTGTCTAGGTTGGTCTAGTCCGAGTCTAGTCTAGTATAGACTGGTCTTGTCTAGTTTTGTCTGGTCTTGTCTAAGCTGGTCTTGCCTATTTTGATCTTGTCTAGCAAGGTTTTGTCTAGTCTACTCTATTCTGGTCTTCTCTAGTCTGGTCATGTCTAGTCTAGTCTTTTCTAGTGTAGTCTAGTCTCATTTGTTGACGCAAGCAAAAGTGTTCCCTCTTGAGCGAATGTTGCGAAGTTGTCAAAATTTCGCTCTCACGAAAAATTGACAACTTTTCGCCCTAGTTACAAAATATAGTAAACTAAAACAATCCGTATCTTATAAAGTCTGGCCTTGTCTAGTCTAATCTCCTCTAATCTGATCTTCTAGTTTGATGTAGTCTGATTTTGTCTAGTCTAGTCTACTCTTGTCTAGTCTGGTCTTGTTTATTTTGGTCTGGTTTGACATATTGTTTATTCTGGTCTTTTCTACGACATTTCTTGAATTTGCCTATTAGTTTTATCTTGATTAGTCATTTCCAGTTAGCCTTATCTACTTCTTTTATCCAGTTTTGCCTGTCATTATATAGACATAATTTAGTATGAATTGGCTTTGTTTAGCAATAGATATTCTAATTTTGATCTAATCCACGCCATTCCTAGCTTAATTGGTATAAATTTGCATTTGATTAACTGTGTAAGTCATAAATTTCCTTCAAGTAATTACAGTTAAATTAATCTTGTTTTGTTCTACACACAGTAAATTTGGAAAGAGTAAAATATGAGAGTAAATTAAAATAAAATTGTGTGTAATAAGTCATATTTCGCCATGAAAATAATTTTTTATTACTCATGCGCGAAAAGTACTTCTTGCCGTAGATTATTTAATACGAAAAATGTCACATCTCGTTGTATTTACACGTAACCTGGGTAACGCAAGCAAAAGTCACTCGAGCGCATGTTGTGAAAAGTTGTCAAAATTTCGCTCTCGCGAAAAATTGACAACTTTTCGCTCTTGTTACAAAATATACTAAACTAAAACAATCCGTATATACAAACATTTCTAAGCATTATTATAGCATATTAAAGGACGAGTTCAGTAAGCGCGATTTTACAGCACGCGTCCATGTTTGGAAAATGACGAGCGTAGCGAGGAGTTTTCTAATGCACGCGTGATGAAAAAACGTGTCTTTTACAGTATTTTTTCTATTTTGTGCCTTTTTATGTATGCAATTTATAAATAAAAAAATCGCCGATACATATTGAGAAAATTGTATCGAGCGATAACCGCACGCATATGAGTGCTGTTATGAGTCCATTACAGACGCAAAATGGAAAAATACATTTATGAAAATTTCGTTGATTATCTGATTTCGTGGTTTATTATTTATATAAAAGCCTACAAACATGCAAAATGATTGTTAGTTTTCGAATGAATGTTGTCTAGCTTGTCTCGTAAATATATTTTTTTTATAATTTATAGTTTTTATTTTATATAAAATCACAGCGATTGTGCAACAACAAACAAAACGAATAAATTAGTAAAAGAGAAGATTTTTGTTGGTCATTGAAAGATTAATTTTGTGAGGGAAATTAAGAAATTGACTAGAGAATTTAAAAACTGTGCGTTTAACTTTTGCATTTCTCATTAAATTTTGTTGAGCTTTTTGTTAATGTTAAGCGAATTTTTAGAGAGAGGGTTTACTTTTATTAAAACTTCGAAGAGGCAAAATCAATTGGAAAAGATTTTAGGGTGCGTTTTCGCGAATGTGTAAAAGCCACACAAGCTTAGGACGGATTAGTGCTCAAAATCTCTTAACAATATTTGTTTTCTTTAAATTCTTTTCCTAAGTTTTGTCGTATTTTCAAAAAGCTTGTGGAACTAGAAAGATTAAATACTAATTATCCCTGAATTCAAATAACAATGTTTGATAAATTTAACTAGAATTAGAAAGATTTGGTTTTATATATAAGAAGGGTTTACAAACTTAAACTCTGCACAACGTTTCAATACAATTTGATAACAAAATAATTTTATAAGGAGCTAAAGTGTCACTTTGTAGGCATTAACGACTCCAGCAACTCATACAGCTGAGCCACAAAAAGTACTTTTACTCCGTATAAAATATGCAATTTTTTCTTCAAGCGTCGAAATATCTAACTTATATCTAATTAAAACTGTAATTGAAGCTATAACGCATATCACATTTATTATACTACGCGCTAGAGCCATTAGTTTCCCTCTCGCGAAAAATTGACAACTTTTCGCCCTAGTTACAAAATATACTAAACTAAACCAATCCGTATATACAAACATTTCTAATTAAAACGTTGTGTTTTATGGACTGCTTTGGAAAGTGTTGCTGGTGAGTTCTTATATTAAGCTACATACACACGGTATAGAAAACTAGCGTATAGTCCTGCTATCCTTTGACTATAGCTGTGTGATCGCTTCGTATAGTTCAACTATACGAATACTTTTAGACTATACAAAGCGATCACACAGCTATAGTCAAACTATAGCTGGACTATACGCTATTTTTCTAAACGGCGTGTACGTAGCATAAGTAATAATAATATATCCTCTCGAGAACCCACGTCCATTAAATTGGACGTATTAGTTTTGAGACAATCTAGAGCCAAATTCGTTTCAGTCGGACTAAAACCCGGCAGTCCATTGGAATAGACAGGCATAAGATGCTGACTTGATACCAGCCTTCCTAATTCATTCCCTATTCTGTTGAGAAGTCATGGGGTTCTAGCTCACTTCAACTTTTCTAAGTCCAAACTCTTGCGCCCGGCCACCCAGCATCCACCGTCATCAGCCCACCGTGATTATAAGCCCCCCGGTGCTGCAGCCCACGTCTGAGGGTGCCAAAAGGGCGCAAGAGCTTGGTCTTAGAAAAGTTGAAGTGAGCTAGAATCGGCCTAGCTTATCTACTTATGACTGTGGTCATATTTGCGTCCAAACTCTTGCGCCCGGCCACCCAGCATCCACCATCATCAGCCCACCGTCATTATAAGACATGAAGAAAGTCCAGATGAACAACCTGAAGAAAGTTCAGATGAACAACCTGAACAAGGTCCAGATGAACAAACTAAAGAAGGTCCAGACGAACAACTTGAAAAAGGTCCAGATGAACAACCTGAAGAAGGTCCAGATGAAAAACCTAAAGAAGGTCCAGATAAACAACCTAAAGAAGGTCCAGATGAATAACACGAAGAAGGTCCAGATGAACAACCCGTAGAAGGTCCATTTGAACAATCTGAATAAAGTCCAGATCAACAACATGAAGAAGGTCCAGATGCACAACCAGAAGAAAGTCCAGATGTACAACCTGAAGCAAGTCCAGATGAACAACCTGAAGAAAGTTCAGATGAACAACCTGCAGAAGGTCCAGATGAACAAACTAAAGAAGGTCCAGACGAACAACTTGAAAAAGGTCCAGATGAACAACCTGAAGAAGGTCCAGATGAACAACCTAAAGAAGGTCCAGATAAACAACCTAAAGAAGGTCCAGATGAATAACACGAAGAAGGTCCAGATGAACAACCCGTAGAAGGTCCATTTGAACAATCTGAATAAAGTCCAGATCAACAACATGAAGAAGGTCCAGATGCACAACCAGAAGAAAGTCCAGATGTACAACCTGAAGCAAGTCCAGATGAACAACCTGAAGAAAGTTCAGATGAACAACCTGCAGAAGGTCCAGATGAACAAACTAAAGAAGGTCCAGACGAACAACTTGAAAAAGGTCCAGATGAACAACCTGAAGAAGGTCCAGATGAACAACCTAAAGAAGGTCCAGATAAACAACCTAAAGAAGGTCCAGATGAATAACATAAAGAAGGTTCAGATGAACAACCCGTAGAAGGTCCATTTGAACAACCTGAAGAAAGTCCAGATGCTCAACCTGAAGAAAGTCCAGATGAACAACCTGAAGAAGATCCACATGAACAATCTGAAAGAGGTCCAGATAAACAACCTAAAGAAGGTCCAGATGTACAACCTGAACAAGGTCCATTTGAACAACCTGAAGAAAGTTCAGATAAGCAACCTGAGGAAAGTCCAGTTGTACAACCTGAAGAAGATCCACATGAACAACCTGAAGAAGATCCAGATAAAAAACCTTAAGAAGGTCCAGATGGACAACCTTAAAAATGGTTCATTTGAACAACCTGAAGAAAGTCCAGGTGAACAACCTGAAGAAAATCCAGATGAACAACCTGAAGAAGGTCGAGATGTACAATCTGAAGAGGAAGCATCCGACTCAAGTTCGGATTCCGATCCAGAATTTAACATTCCTCTAATTAATTTGAAAGCTCGTTATGGAAGAAACTCCTGGAAGAAATCTAACGGAATTGATGGTCCACAATTTGATACTCCAGCCCCTACTGAGAGACACTTTCGGCGAGAAGACTGGAAAATCTCAGACAACATCGCAATGTATTTTGAAGAATCTGATTTGTAAAATATTTGCGCCTGTTTACCAATTTTAAATATCTTTTGGAGCACGATAAACCCATGAATTTGTCAACAGATGAAGTCAGGAAATTCCTTGCAATTCCCATCTTGATGTCTTGTATCAAGTTTCCTCAGATTCGAATGTATTAGGCAGCCTCAATGCGAGTGGAACGTATCGTCACTAATATGGCGTTATGGGTGATCCTAGAAACTAAAAACGTCCTCCAAGACCTAATCGATGAGCAATGACAAAGGCGATATACAATAAAGCAAACTGTTGTGAAATCTCATGAAGGGTGAGACTTAAAGTTTCCTCATAAAAACTGAAGTAAGACAGGGATGCGTGCTATCGCCCCTGCTTTTCAAGATAGCTCTAGACCACGTCCTGGAGAAAATTAATAAATCTAAAGGTATACGCTGGACTTTAAACTCACAGCTCAGTGAGTATGCGGACGATATATGCCTGCCAGGGTATACCTACCAGGACGTCCAAGAAAAGCACTCTCAACGAAAGCAGAAGAAAATCAACATCGCTAAAACCAAGTCCATGCAGATAAATACAAAGAAGAAGATGGTATTTACGATTAATGCTTGCCCAGTTGAGAACGTGCAAACGTTTACCTATCTAAGGAGCTCGATAACTGAAGCCGGTAGTTCAGAATGCGATATCCAGATGCGAATTAGGAAAGCCCAGCAAGCATTCAGGCAATTAAAACCGGTATGGGACTATTTGAAGTACTCTTTGAAGTACAGTCAGTACTCGAAAACTACTAAGATACGTCTCTTGCAATCAAATGTCAAATCTGTCCTTCTATATGGGTGCGAAACCTGGTAAATGGCCAAATATCTTGAAGACAAACTGCAGGTGGTAGTAAACAAATTCCTGCGCAGAATCATAGGTGTCTGCTGGCTTGACAAGATCTCCAAACAAGAACTGTTGCGAGTAACACATCAAAAGAAGATCGCCGTAGACACCACTGCCATAAAATGGGGTTGGATCGAACATACAATATGCCAAGACCACCACAACATCGCCAAAATTGCTCTCGAATGGAACCCCCAAGAGAAGAGGAATAGAGCGAGACCAGCTCAAATTTGGAAAAGAAAATTTCTGGATGAGATTGCAAAGAAAACCTGGCTGGAGGTAAAGGCGCTAGCGAAGATCCGGACTCGATGGTGTATGTTTGTCGAGGCTCTATCCTCCTCCAAGCAGTAACAAGAAACATATATAGTATTATTCGCAAGTGAAGTAAGGACATTGGGAGCGAAAGAACAAGCATTACATGAAGTTTGGGAAAGGAAAATATTAAGAAAAAAATATGGAAAAATAACACAAGAGGGATGGGAAAGGAGAACTAACCGAGAAATACAAGATGTATTTAACGAACCATATATAATTGCAGTAGTAAAAGGACCGTGACTTAGATGATTAGGCCATATCATAAAGGTGAATGTAGATCATCATCATCATCATTTCCTTTACTCCTCGTGGGAGCATAGGGCATCAACAAACGCTCTCCATCTGATTCTATTCTGAGCCAGGGCCTTTACCTCGCGCCACTCCTTTCCGCTTGCCCTGGCTTCCTGTACGATATAATATAATGTAGATAGAGTATATAAATATATATAATGTAGATAGAGTACCAAAAATTTTTTTTTGAAAGGAGCATAGGTGGAAAACAGAGGAGAGATAGACCGAAAACAAGATGGAACGATGAAGTAATCAGGGACGCAGAACAGAGCAATATCACAAACTGGAGAGAAAAGACAAAATATAGAAAAGTCTGTCCCCAACAGGGCCTACAGTGATGATCTATATACACATATTTTCTACTGATAGTTCATCTATGGGAAATGTTTCATGCATTTCTGTCAAACCGTTTAAAGTGGGGCCTCGGGAGGATATTTCTCACCATTTGAAGATTCTGACACTCATTTGATAATAAATTGGGATTATTATTGGATTTATTTCAGATTTTATGCATGTCGGAATATGAAAAGGTACTTACGTATTAACGCCACCACCGCTACATTTTTAAATGCCGCCAATCTACACCTAATTTTTTTTTGATATTTTATAAAATAAAACATTTTATTCTAAATGAAAACATTTTTAAAACTCAAAATACTATATTTTTTAACCCAGATTAGATTAGGTTGCTCGCAGCGAAGCGGACAGATATATCAAGACAACATACGCGCGGCAGCGCGAACTCTCGATCCAATATATAGCGGTGGTGACGTTAATACGTAAGTACCTATGAAAATATCTCTCACCAATCTGAAAAAGTCTATTACTAATAATATCATTTGTCACCAAATATAAATAAAATAGTTGAAGTAGCAACAAGCACCAAGAAATAAAGTAAGAAGTTTCGTCTATTGGCTCTAATCGCAATTCAATTTTCTTCAATTAAAGGAAGGCTCAAATATGGCGAAATATTGCTCTCGATAATTGTAAAATTAAAATCTCATTGTCGCTCACAGCGGCGTCAGAAAAAGTCTTTTTTGCCGCTCGCGTTCAATTATTAGAAAATTAAATACACTGCCGAATAATTCCGTAATTTGAAGTTATTTTAAAAATATCTATTTTCTTACGTGTTTTTTCGGTTGTAACAGTGTAATAACTAATTGCTTGAATAAAAAGAAAACGTTTTTTAGATTTTAGGTTACAACCGAAAAACACGTAAAAATTGCTAATGGTGCGTCCACACGTTTGCCGCAAACTCCAAGCCTTGAAAATAAACACAAGCGTGTGGATAATACAACAAACGTTCGATTAAACAACCCTCGATCGAATCAAATTGTAAACAAAAGGCAAATATTTACCAAGCGTTTGCATTTGTGAGTTTGGCAAGCGTGTGAACACAGCATTAAATAACTCCAACTTACAGAGTGACACTAGTTTAATGATCTGCAGGGTAATATTTATAGAGAGTAATCTGTATATACTAACAAATATTTTTTTTGGACGCTTGAAGAAAAAATGTATTTGTATTGTCATCTTAGATATGAGGAGCAATTATTCTTCATTAAACAAAACTTTCTTTAAAACAGTGCAGATGATGAAATTTTTTATTTTCATTAAATCTTAATATTTTCCTTGTCTCTAATCTTAAATCTTCACGTATTAAAATTCGTATATAATTATTTTTTCAGCAAATAAGTTTCTATTCGTTTTAACTAATATTTTTTGTCATTTTCTTTTTAAAAACTATTTTTTCCGCGAATTCTCTCACAGAAAAAAAAACACAAACATTAAATAAATAATTAAAAATTAAAATCATTGTTTGGTGGCGGTTTGGGGCGCCGTTTTGGCATCGTCAGTCGTTGTCGCGGATTTCCTCGGACTGTGGATTTTCAAAGGTCTTCGCATCTTCAGCAGCTCCCTCTCGATGTTGCAAATCTGATCGCGCAACTGGTTATACTTCTGCAAATCCAAACCTTTCTTCTTGGCGTTCTTGTAAATCTCTATCAAATGCTGTCTATCCTTCACATCATTCAAAATATATTCCTAAAACAAACAAAACATTATTTTTTTGAAAAATTATAAAAATTTTGTTTACTTGTTTCGTGACTAGAAAATAGGCGTATCCGGCCATTGCAGTGCCGTAGGTAACGAAATATGTGACGGGTTCCATAATATCCCAAGAATATTCCCACCAAGTTAGTCTAGCTAGTATTCCAAATTGTACGGACATTAGGCCTAATCCAATCCAAGACATCCAATCCGATTTTCTTTGGGCTATTACATCTAAATGCATTTTCAGCTGGAAACAAATTAATTTCAATTATTATCTTTTAAAATGAGATGTCATGGTTTGAACCAAATTATTAATAAAATTGAAAGTAGGAGTTTATCTCTACGATATCTTCAAATATTTTGAAGATATGAAAACATTATAAGTTTATCTCTACGATATTTGAAGATATCGTAGAGATAAACTCCTACTTTCAATTTTCTTTTAAATTACAAAAAATATATTTAATATATTGACAGGATCAGAATACATGAACAGACAAGAATCGAGAAGACAAAACAAGACTGACTAAAAAACAGACTAAACAAGACAAACCTAGGAGAAGACTGGATAACTCTGGACAAGACTAGACGAGATCGGAGAAGTGTGGACAGCAATTGAATAGATTGAACAATGCTAGAGTAAACTTAATATATTAGTTATGTTCAATGAGGTTCAGGGCTTCTGCAAATCAAAAAGTAATTTGCTAATAGCTGATAGTTAAATCAATAATTTAGGATTTCATTGTAGTAGGGAAAGACGATTCGTTTAGAACCCACCTCCGCCTCTGACCTTGACCACTTCTAGTGATCTTGGTCACTTCCGGTAACCTTTGTCACTTCCGGTAACCTTTGTCACTTCCGGTCCCCATTTACTATCCCCACTTCCGGTTCCCCACCCCCGCCCCCACCACGTGACCGGATGTCTGGTACTGATAACAATTTTCTGTAGACGTGACCGGATGTCTGACAGTGATAACAATTTCCTGTAGACGTGACCGGATGTCTGGCACTGATAACAATTTCCTGTTTCAACTTGTCTGGTTTATCAGCTTTCGCTTAGACAAGTGACCGGATGTCTGGTACTGATAACAATTTCCCGTTTGGCTTATCAGCTGTAGACGTGATCGGATGTCTGGCACTGATAACAATTTCCTGTTTCAACTTGTCTGGTTTATCAGCTTTCGGTTAGACCACGTGACCAGATGTCTGGTACTGATAATAATTTCCCGTTTGGCTTATCAGCTGTAGACGTGATCGGATGTCTGGCACTGATAACAATTTCCTGTTTCAACTTGTCTGGTTTATCAGCTTTCGGTTAGACCACGTGACCGGATGTCTGGTACTGATAACAATTTCCCGTTTGGCTTATCAGCTGTAGACGTGATCCGATGTCTGGCACTGATAACAATTTCCTGTTTCAACTTGTCTGGCTTATCAGCTTTGGGTTAGACCACGTGACCGGATGTCTGGAACTGATAAAAATTTCCCGTTTGGCTTATCGGCTGTAGACGTGATCGGATGTCTGGCACTGATAACAATTTCCTGTTTCCAGTTGCCTGGCTTATCAGCTTTCGGTTAGACCACGTGACCGGATGTCTGGTACTGATAATAATTTCCCGTTTGGCTTATCAGCTGTAGACGTGATCGGATGTCTGGCACTGATAACAATTTCCTGTTTCAACTTGTCTGGTTTATCAGCTTTCGGTTAGACCACGTGACCGGATGTCTGGTACTGATAACAATTTCCCATTTGACTTATCAGCTGTAGACGTGATCGGATGTCTGGCACTGATAACAATTTCCTGTTTCCAGTTGTCTGGCTTATCAGCTTTCGGTTAGACCACGTGACCGGATGTCTGGTACTGATAACAATTTCCCGTTTGGCTTATCAGCTGTAGACGTGATCGGATGTCTGGCACTGATAACAATTTCCTGTTTCCAGTTGTCTGGCTTATCAGCTTTCGGTTAGACCACGTGACCGGATGTCTGGTACTGATAACAATTTCCCGTTTGGCTTATCAGCTGTAGACGTGATCGGATGTCTGGCACTGATAACAATTTCCTGTTTCCAGTTGTCTGGCTTATCAGCTTTCGGTTAGACCACGTGACCGGATGTCTGGTACTGATAACAATTTCCCGTTTGGCTTATCAGCTGTAGACGTGATCGGATGTCTGGCACTGATAACAATTTCCTGTTTCAACTTGTCTGGTTTATCAGCTTTCGGTTAGACCACGTGACCAGATGTCTGGTACTGATAACAATTTCCCGTTTGGCTTATCAGCTGTAGACGTGATCGGATGTCTGGCACTGATAACAATTTCCTGTTTCAACTTGTCTGGTTTATCAGCTTTCGGTTAGACCACGTGACCGGATGTCTGGTACTGATAACAATTTCCCGTTTGGCTTATCAGCTGTAGACGTGATCGGATGTCTGGCACTGATAACAATTTCCTGTTTCAACTTGTCTGGTTTATCAGCTTTCGGTTAGACCACGTGACCGGATGTCTGGTACTGATAATAATTTCCCGTTTGGCTTATCAGCTGTAGACGTGATCGGATGTCTGGCACTGATAACAATTTCCTGTTTCAACTTGTCTGGTTTATCAGCTTTCGGTTAGACCACGTGACCAGATGTCTGGTACTGATAATAATTTCCCGTTTGGCTTATCAGCTGTAGACGTGATCGGATGTCTGGCACTGATAACAATTTCCTGTTTCAACTTGTCTGGTTTATCAGCTTTCGGTTAGACCACGTGACCGGATGTCTGGTACTGATAACAATTTCCCGTTTGGCTTATCAGCTGTAGACGTGATCGGATGTCTGGCACTGATAACAATTTCCTGTTTCAACTTGTCTGGTTTATCAGCTTTCGGTTAGACCACGTGACCGGATGTCTGGTACTGATAACAATTTCCCGTTTGGCTTATCAGCTGTAGACGTGATCGGATGTCTGGCACTGATAACAATTTCCTGTTTCAACTTGTCTGGTTTATCAGCTTTCGGTTAGACCACGTGACCGGATGTCTGGTACTGATAACAATTTCCCGTTTGGCTTATCGGCTGTAGACGTGATCGGATGTCTGGCACTGATAACAATTTCCTGTTTCAACTTGTCTGGTTTATCAGCTTTCGGTTAGACCACGTGACCGGATGTCTGGTACTGATAACAATTTCCCGTTTGGCTTATCAGCTGTAGACGTGATCGGATGCCTGGCACTGATAACAATTTCCTGTTTCAACTTGTCTGGTTTATCAGCTTTCGGTTAGACCACGTGACCGGATGTCTGGTACTGATAACAATTTCCCGTTTGGCTTATCAGCTGTAGACGTGATCGGATGTCTGGCACTGATAACAATTTCCTGTTTCCAGTTGTCTGGCTTATCAGCTTTCGGTTAGACCACGTGACCGGATGTCTGGTACTGATAACAATTTCCCATTTGACTTATCAGCTGTAGACGTGATCGGATGTCTGGCACTGATAACAATTTCCTGTTTCAACTTGTCTGGCTTATCAGCTTTCGGTTAGACCACGTGACCGGATGTCTGGTACTGATAACAATTTCCCGTTTGGCTTATCGGCTGTAGACGTGATCGGATGTCTGGCACTGATAACAATTTCCTGTTTCCAGTTGTCTGGCTTATCAGCTTTCGGTGAGACCACGTGACCGGATGTCTGGTGCTGATAACAATTTCCCGTTTGGCTTATCGGCTGTAGACGTGACCGGATGTCTGGCACTGATAAAAATTTCCTGTTTCCAGTTGTCTGGCTTATCAGCTTTCGGTTAGACCACGTGACCGGATGTCTGGTACTGATAACAATTTCCCGTTTGGCTTATCAGCTGTAGACGTGATCGGATGTCTGGCACTGATAACAATTTCCTGTTTCAACTTGTCTGGTTTATCAGCTTTCGATTAGACCACGTGACCAGATGTCTGGTACTGATAATAATTTCCCGTTTGGCTTATCAGCTGTAGACGTGATCGGATGTCTGGCACTGATAACAATTTCATGTTTCCAGTTGTCTGGTTTATCAGCTTTCGGTTAGACCACGTGACCGGATGTCTGGTACTGATAACAATTTCCCATTTGACTTATCAGCTGTAGACGTGATCGGATGTCTGGCACTGATAACAATTTCCTGTTTCCAGTTGTCTGGTTTATCAGCTTTCGGTTAGACCACGTGACCGGATGTCTGGTACTGATAACAATTTCCCGTTTGGCTTATCGGCTATAGACGTGATCGGATGTCTGGCACTGATAACAATTTCCTG
Source organism: Phosphuga atrata (assembly GCA_944588485.1). Taxonomy (NCBI): domain Eukaryota; kingdom Metazoa; phylum Arthropoda; class Insecta; order Coleoptera; family Silphidae; genus Phosphuga; species Phosphuga atrata. The sequence goes on along the minus strand of OX155897.1, from coordinate 72,786,503 downwards.
TTTCCAGTTGTCTGGCTTATCAGCTTTCGGTGAGACCACGTGACCGGATGTCTGGTACTGATAACAATTTCCCATTTGACTTATCAGCTGTAGACGTGACCGGATAACAATTGCATTGACCGGATAACTGGCACTGATAACAATTTCCTGTTTCAACTTGTCTGGTTTATCAGCTTTCGGTTAGACCACGTGACCGGATGTCTGGTACTGATAACAATTTCCCGTTTGGCTTATCAGCTGTAGACGTGATCGAATGTCTGGCACTGATAACAATTTCCTGTTTCCAGTTGTCTGGCTTATCAGCTTTCGGTTAGACCACGTGACCGGATGTCTGGTACTGATAACAATTTCCCGTTTGGCTTATCGGCTGTAGACTTGATCGGATGTCTGGCACTGATAACAATTTCCTGTTTCCAGTTGTCTAGTTTATCAGCTTTCGGTTAGACCACGTGACCGGATGTCTGGTACTGATAACAATTTCCCGTTTGGCTTATCAGCTGTAGACGTGATCGGATGCCTGGCACTGATAACAATTTCCTATTTCAACTTGTCTGGTTTATCAGCTTTCGGTTAGACCACGTGACCGGATGTCTGGTACTGATAACAATTTCCCGTTTGGCTTATCAGCTGTAGACGTGATCGGATGCCTGGCACTGATAACAATTTCCTGTTCCAACTTGTCTGGTTTATCAGCTTTCGGTTAGACCACGTGACCGGATGTCTGGTACTGATAACAATTTCCCATTTGACTTATCAGCTGTAGACGTGATCGGATGTCTGGCACTGATAACAATTTCCTGTTTCAACTTGTCTGGCTTATCAGCTTTCGGTTAGACCACGTAACCGGATGTCTGGTACTGATAACAATTTCCCGTTTGGCTTATCGGCTGTAGACGTGATCGGATGTCTGGCACTGATAACAATTTCCTGTTTCAACTTGTCTGGTTTATCAGCTTTCGGTTAGACCACGTGACCAGATGTCTGGTACTGATAATAATTTCCCGTTTGGCTTATCAGCTGTAGACGTGATCGGATGTCTGGCACTGATAACAATTTCCTGTTTCAACTTGTCTGGTTTATCAGCTTTCGGTTAGACCACGTGACCGGATGTCTGGTACTGATAACAATTTCCCGTTTGGCTTATCAGCTGTAGACGTGATCGGATGTCTGGCACTGATAACAATTTCCTGTTTCAACTTGTCTGGTTTATCAGCTTTCGGTTAGACCACGTGACCAGATGTCTGGTACTGATAATAATTTCCCGTTTGGCTTATCAGCTGTAGACGTGATCGGATGTCTGGCACTGATAACAATTTCCTGTTTCAACTTGTCTGGTTTATCAGCTTTCGGTTAGACCACGTGACCGGATGTCTGGTACTGATAACAATTTCCCGTTTGGCTTATCGGCTGTAGACGTGATCGGATGTCTGGCACTGATAACAATTTCCTGTTCAACTTGTCTGGCTTATCAGCTTTCGGTTAGACCACGTGACCGGATGTCTGGTACTGATAACAATTTCCCGTATGGCTTATCAGCTGTAGACGTGATCGGATGTCTGGCACTGATAACAATTTTCTGTTTCAACTTGTCTGGTTTATCAGCTTTCGGTTAGACCACGTGACCGGATGTCTGGTACTGATAACAATTTCCCGTTTGGCTTATCAGCTGTAGACGTGATCGGATGTCTGGCACTGATAACAATTTCCTGTTTCAACTTGTCTGGTTTATCAGCTTTCGGTTAGACCACGTGACCGGATATCTGATACTGATAACAATTTCCCATTTGGCTTATCAGCTGTAGACGTGATCGGATGTCTGGCACTGATAACAATTTCCTGTTTCAACTTGTCTGGTTTATCAGCTTTTGGTTAGACCACGTGACCGGATGTCTGATACTGATAACAATTTCCCGTTTAGCTTATCGGCTATAGACGTGATCGGATGTCTGGCACTGATAACAATTTCCTGTTTCAACTTGTCTGGTTTATCAGCTTTTGGTTAGACCACGTGACCGGATGTCTGGTACTGATAACAATTTCCCGTTTGGCTTATCAGCTGTAGACGTGATCGGATGTCTGGCACTGATAACAATTTCCTGTTTCCAGTTGTCTGGCTTATCAGCTTTCGGTTAGACCACGTGACCGGATGTCTGGTACTGATAACAATTTCCCGTTTGGCTTATCAGCTGTAGACGTGATCGGATGTCTGACACTGATAACAATTTCCTGTTTCCAGTTGTCTGGCTTATCAGCTTTCGGTTAGACCACGTGACCGGATGTCTGGTACTGATAATAATTTCCCGTTTGGCTTATCAGCTGTAGACGTGATCGGATGTCTGGCACTGATAACAATTTCCTGTTTCAACTTGTCTGGCTTATCAGCTTTCGGTTAGACTACGTGACCGGATGTCTGGTACTGATAACAATTTCCCGTTTGGCTTATCAGCTGTAGACGTGATCGGATGTCTGGCACTGATAACAATTTCCTGTGTCCAGTTGTCTGGCTTATCAGCTTTCGGTTAGACCACGTGACCGGATGTCTGGTACTGATAATAATTTCCCGTTTGGCTTATCAGCTGTAGACCTGATCGGATGTCTGGCACTGATAACAATTTCCTGTTTCCAGTTGTCTGGCTTATCAGCTTTCGGTTAGACCACGTGACCGGATGTCTGGTGCTGATAACAATTTCCCGTTTGGCTTATCGGCTGTAGACGTGACCGGATGTCTGGCACTGATAAAAATTTCCTGTTTCCAGTTGTCTGGCTTATCAGCTTTCGGTTAGACCACGTGACCGGATGTCTGGTACTGATAATAATTTCCCGTTTGGCTTATCAGCTGTAGACGTGATCGGATGTCTGGCACTGATAACAATTTCCTGTTTCCAGTTGTCTGGCTTATCAGCTTTCGGTTAGACCACGTGACCGGATGTCTGGTACTGATAACAATTTCCCGTTTGGCTTATCAGCTGTAGACGTGATCGGATGTCTGGCACTGATAACAATTTCCTGTTTCAACTTGTCTGGTTTATCAGCTTTCGGTTAGACCACGTGACCAGATGTCTGGTACTGATAATAATTTCCCGTTTGGCTTATCAGCTGTAGACGTGATCGGATGTCTGGCACTGATAACAATTTCCTGTTTCCAGTTGTCTGGTTTATCAGCTTTCGGTTAGACCACGTGACCGGATGTCTGGTACTGATAACAATTTCCCGTTTGGCTTATCAGCTGTAGACGTGATCGGATGTCTGGCACTGATAACAATTTCCTGTTTCAACTTGTCTGGTTTATCAGCTTTCGGTTAGACCACGTGACCGGATGTCTGGTACTGATAACAATTTCCCGTTTGGCTTATCAGCTGTAGACGTGATCGGATGTCTGGCACTGATAACAATTTCCTGTTTCCAGTTGTCTGGTTTATCAGCTTTCGGTTAGACCACGTGACCGGATGTCTGGTACTGATAACAATTTCCCGTTTGGCTTATCGGCTGTAGACGTGATCGGATGTCTGGCACTGATAACAATTCCCTGTTTCCAGTTGTCTGGCTTATCAGCTTTCGGTTAGACCACGTGACCGGATGTCTGGTACTGATAACAATTTCCCGTTTGGCTTATCAGCTGTAGACGTGATCGGATGTCTGGCACTGATAACAATTTCCTGTTTCAACTTGTCTGGTTTATCAGCTTTCGGTTAGACCACGTGACCGGATGTCTGGTACTGATAACAATTTCCCGTTTGGCTTATCGGCTGTAGACGTGATCGGATGTCTGGCACTGATAACAATTTCCTGTTTCCAGTTGTCTGGCTTATCAGCTTTCGGTTAGACCACGTGACCGGATGTCTGGTACTGATAACAATTTCCCGTTTGGCTTATCAGCTGTAGACGTGATCGGATGTCTGGCACTGATAACAATTTCCTGTTTCCAGTTGTCTGGCTTATCAGCTTTCGGTTAGACCACGTGACCGGATGTCTGGTACTGATAACAATTTCCCGTTTGGCTTATCGGCTGTAGACGTGATCGGATGTCTGGCACTGATAACAATTTCCTGTTTCCAGTTGTCTGGCTTATTAGCTTTCGGTTAGACCACGTGACCGGATGTCTGGTATTGATAACAATTTCCCGTTTGGCTTATCAGCTGTAGACGTGATCGGATTTCTGGCACTGATAACAATTTCATGTTTCCAGTTGTCTGGTTTATCAGCTTTCGGTTAGACCACGTGACCGGATGTCTGGTACTGATAACAATTTCCCATTTGACTTATCAGCTGTAGACGTGATCGGATGTCTGGCACTAATAACAATTTCCTGTTTCAACTTGTCTGGTTTATCAGCTTTCGGTTAGACCACGTGACCGGATGTCTGGTACTGATAACAATTTCCCGTTTGGCTTATCAGCTGTAGACGTGATCGGATGTCTGGCACTGATAACAATTTCCTGTTTCAACTTGTCTGGTTTATCAGCTTTCGGTTAGACCACGTGACCGGATGTCTGGTACTGATAACAATTTCCCGTTTGGCTTATCAGCTGTAGACGTGATCGGATGTCTGGCACTAATAACAATTTCCTGTTTCAACTTGTCTGGTTTATCAGCTTTCGGTTAGACCACGTGACCGGATGTCTGGTACTGATAACAATTTCCCGTTTGGCTTATCGGCTGTAGACGTGATCGGATGTCTGGCACTGATAACAATTTCCTGTTTCAACTTGTCTGGCTGATCAGCTGCCGGCTCGACGTGACCGGATGTCAGAATTGTGAAATAATAGATAAGAAATATTACTTCTTAAGGGAATGATAAGGTTATAAAATAATGAAAACTCTACATACAATTTATGGTTTTATTAAATTCTAATAATAATAGCTTGACTTATCAACTGCCGGCTCGGCGTAACAGGATGTTTGATACTGATAACAATTTACTGTCCACGTGACCAGATGTCTGAATTGTGGGGTAATATAAGAAACGCTGCGTTTCCTGTTTCAACTTGTTCAATTTTATCAACCGCAGACTTGACATGATTGGATTCCTAAATTGTGGAATAATAGATAGCATATATTACGTGTCAAGGGAATGATAAGGTTGTAAAATAATGAAAACTTTACATACAATTTATTGTTTTTCCGTCGAGCTTGATTCTTATCTGATGCGTTAAGAGATCTGAATGGCGTTGATGGTTTGAATACGTCATAACTAAGTTTGAATATCGCTCACATCGAATGATTTGATTGAAAGTTGTTTGGGCGTAAATTTTCCATTCACATGAAATCCTTGTAGATCAATAATAAATCGTCGATCCATATGAATGAGATGCTTCTTTCTCAGTATTGGCTACAGCAACTTTTCAACTTTCAAACCAAATGATTGATTCTTGTAAGAAAACGTGCCGGTCCAGCAGAACATCCAAGCTTGTGCCAGTTTAAGAACAGAGTAGCCAGCTATAGAATTAATGTACACACCTACTTTTTCAAACCATCAACGCCATTCAGATCGCTTAACGCAACAGATAAGAATCAAGCTCAATGGTTGGAGAATTATCACCACGGACTTAAATACAGCGCGTTCAGGGATTGATATAGATAGTTTTATTTGTAAATTGAACAGCCGTTGTAAGACAATCCGCATTCTCAACAAATGACCCCATATATAATTCTCGATGGTTCGAAGAGTCCTATATATTCACACGGCACCACTATGAAGTTTATCTCCTTTAGGTAAATACCTTACAGTCCTTCACATGAAATCTTATGATTCCTTCATAATCCTCAATTGACGGGCTAACTACCGTTAACCCATTAATGAGGGCTAGGCTGTATCAGCTGTATGTGCCAGTTTAAGAACAGAGTAATCAATTATAGAACAAATAACTCCAGATATAATTCTCGATGGATCACCACTATGAAGTTTATCTCCGTTTAGGTAAGTACATTACAGCCTTTTACATTAAATCTTATGATTCCCTCATAATCCTCAATTGACGGGCTAACTCCCGTTAATCCATTAATGAGGGCTAGGCTGTATCAGATTTTAAACAGCGTTGAATCAGTTTTAATCAGTATTTTAATACGCTAAACAGGGTGCGAGGTCTATGTAGCCCCACGCTAAACAGGGTGTGAGGTATATGTTGCCCCACGATAAAGAGGGTTATGTGAGGCCTATTTTTATTCAGCTTTTACCAGCTTTAATCAGCTTTTAGTACCTTTAATCTCATTGGGTTAGGTTAGTTGGGTTAGCATTAGGTTAGGTTAGGTTACGGGAGGTTAAGACTGAAGCGCGCTTCATTCCTAACCTCCCGTAACCTAACCCAACTAACCTACTGCTAACCCAATTCATATAGATCGTCGATTTATTTTTGATGTTCAAAGATTCAATGTGAATGGAAAATTTACGCCAAAAGAATTTTCAATCAAATCATTCGATGTGAGCGATATAGACACCTACTTATTCAAACCATCAACGCCATTCAGATCTGTTAACGCATCAGATAAGAATCAAGGTTAAAATTAACCAATAAAATATAAATCTGATAAAACAATTATTCTCTCTTTCCTCCTACACAAATTTCGTTTGTTTTATTCTTTGTGGATTCTGTAAAAAAATATCCGTTAGGGTTCCAAAACTCGGAAGAAGTTTGAAGACCACTGGTTCTGATCAAGCGGACTAAACATAAGACTAAATAGATTAAGGGTTCAATAAATCGATAAAGTTTAAAGTCTACTGGTCTAGACCATTATAAGGCTTACCAGGTTAAATGTAAAATGAGTCGAAGAAGTATTTGGACCACTGGTCTAGATCAAATGGACTAAATATAAGACTTAAGTATAAGTTTTTCTCGAATCGAAGTTTGCAGACCACTGGTCTAGACTAAGTGGACTACAGATAAGACTTAACAAAACAAGGGTTTCGTGAGTCGACGAAGTTTATAGACCACGAGACTGGATCAAGTGGACTAAACATAAGACTTAATAGATTAAGTATTCTGTGTCGTGGATCAAGTGCTTTAAACAATACTTAACATATAAACGATTTTGTGAGTTCACGAAGATCACTGGTTTATAGCAGAAGAACTAAATATAATACTTAATAGATTCAGGTTTGTGTAAGTCCATCAAAATCAAGTGAACCAGCTATAAAACTTAAGAGATAAGTTCCGTGAGTAGACGAAGTTTGAAGTGGTTTAAACAATACTTAATATATAAACGGTTTTGTGAGTTGAGGAGAACCATTGGTCTATACCAGATGAACTAAATATAACACTTAATACATTAAGGGTTCTGTAAGTCCATGAAAATCAAGTGAACCAACTATAAAACTTAAGAGATAAGTTCCGTGAGTAGACGAAGTTTGAAGTGGTTTAAACAATACTTAATATATAAACGGTTTTGTGAGTTGAGGAGAACCACTGGTCTATACCAGATGAACTAAATATAACACTTAATACATTAAGGGTTCTGTAAGTCCATGAAAATCAAGTGAACTAACTATAAAACTTAAGAGATTAGTTCCGTGAGTCGACGCAGTTTGAAGACCACGGATAGATCAAGTGGACTAAACATAAGATTTAATATATTAATGGCTTTGTGAGTCAACGAAGTTTGAAGACCACTTGTCAACATCAAATGATCTAAACTTAAGACTTTATAGATTAAGGGTTCTGTGAGTCGACGAAGTTTGAAGACCACTTATCTAGATCAAGTGGTATATGTATGAGTTGACTTCTTAAAGTGGTTCGGGGGAAGCTCTCACTAAACCCCCTATTCCACCTTGGCTTTAGTATGCGCCACCCTGGTATCGCATATTCTGCATTCATTCAGGGTGGGCAGCCCGGACGGTTTACTGAAAAACCGCCCTAGTTGTTATCTCCCCGACCAGGAATCGAACCCGGGTCTCCCGCATTGAAAGGCGGGTATGTTGTCAACTACACCACCGAGGAGGACCTGTGTATAAGTTGACTAAAACCACTTGTTTATACGGGTTAAACTTAATATAACACTTAATATATTAAAGGTTCGGTAAGTTCATGAAAATCAAGTGAACTAGCTATAAGACTTAAGAGATTAGTTCCGTCAGTCGACCAAGTTCGGCGAAGTTGAAAATCACGACAAGATCAAGCGGTCTACTCAGTGCCGGATTTCTGCCTAGGCCTATAAGGCCCCAGCCTTGGGGCCCAGTCAGCCAAGGGGCCCCGGTATCGAAACTGAAGTCAAATTCAACATTCGAGTCTTTCTCAGACAAGATGAGCTGCCGCCTATCGAAGTTGTTGCACCTGGGATGAGATCATGTCAGTTCTTCTGATAATTGGCAATAATGCAAATGAAAAACCATTTATGCGCTCTGAATTCAAAAGACTCGATGGAAACTTGCTTTTTGTCATTTCTCTGGAATGATATCTTGGAAAGGTTCAACAAAGTAAGCAAATCTCTCCAATCTGTTAACATCGACCTGGGTACGATTGTTGAACTGTATCAGTCTTTGGTAACATACCTAGAACACTTAAGGAAACCCAGTACCGGTACCTTTGATCAGTATGAGTCGAAAATAACTATGCATATGACATGCAGAGGAAACGTAAGCGTAAAGTCCAGTTCGACGAAGTAAAAGGAAATGAGACCGAACTCTCTGGCAGGGACAGATTCAGAGTTACCATTTTTAACGTCATTATAGATAGACTAATTCTAGAATTACGGAGACGCGGATCTGCTTATGATGAGTTAAGTTCGTACGAAACTACATCGTTTGAAATCAAAACTTTGGGGAACTTTGGGAAACGAGTGTCTGCACCAGCAAGCTCATTTGTCGTCGAATGATGAAGCTATGGAGTTATTGTCACTGAAGCTATACAAATACTTATCAGAAAAAGGTTTTTCAGAAATTTATCCAAACGTAGGAATTGTGCTCCGAATGCTGTCGTGTACACCAGCGTCAAACTGCTCAGCAGAACATCCGTTCATCATCATCATCATCAAACAGCCCTTTGCGTCCACTGCTGGACATAGGCCTCCCCAATTTCCGCTCATTTCCTCCTATCCTGAGCCTCTCGCATCCAGGCTCCTCTTGTTCTTTTTATATCGTCTGTCCATCTTATGGGGGGGCCTCCCCCTGTTTCGTATATCTGCTCTTGGCCTCCACTCCAGTAGTCTCTTGGCTACCATCTTCCATCTGACATTCGGGCCACGTGTCCAGCCCAGTTCCACTTTAGCCTCGCCATACGCACAACCACATCTGTGACACCTGTTGTTCGGCGTAGGTCTTCGTTTGTGATATGGTCTCGTAGCGACACGCCGAGCATCGATCTTTCCATCTTTCGTTGTGCAATTTGGAGCTTTTTTGCAGTGGCGACGGTGAGTGTTGCGGTTTCAGTGCCGTAGGTCATAACTGGCAATACACATTGATCAAACACTTTCCTTTTCAAGCAGACTGGCAGATCGCTTTTGAATACGTCCCGAAGTTTTCCATATGCGGCCCAAGAGAGGATTATTCTTCTTTTAAATTCGCATGTTATCATCGGTTATATTGGTATATATGCTGACCACGATTTTCCAGTTTATTCGATTCAAATGCTCAAAATACCGATATAGGCTACATCTTGCTTATTTGTAACTTTAGAGAGAAATAAACTAGAAAATCGTTTTCAGCACTTCCATTTCCTTCGGGTAACCAAAAAAGAATCGCGATATTTTCCAAGAAATTCACCAACATTTTTGAAGTGAAAACTTCTATAGCCGCACTGAATGACATTTGGGTAGGGGGTAAACTGATACACTTGCGTCATCGTCATCAATAGCTGCGTTCTATAGAAAAAAATTCTATTAATCAAAGAAGTGTTCAAAAGAACGCATCTATACGCATATGTATAAAGTTGGCTCTGAACGTCAAACATAATAGTCGAGTCAAAATAGTGTCAAAAATAGTGTCAAACATAAAAGTTTTTGGCAGTGTTGACAGAACGTTGCGTTTCTAAAGAAATATCAACTCGTAGAATTAGTGTGCAGTACAACAGTAAGTACTTTTACCGGATGTAATAGTAGATGTACTAGTGCTGGATTATTGGAAAGTTTTTGGCAGTGTGATATTTCCATAGAGGCGCTACGTTCTATACGCAGCGCCTCGAAGGAAATATCAACCCCTATAATCAGTGTGCAGTACAAGAGAAAGTACTTTTGACGGATGTACCAGTAGATATACTAGTGCCGGACTATTGGAATGTTCAGATTATTGGATAGTATCGAAGAATTCATGGTAAATCACGAATCAGACCTATCACAGTTTTAGGCAACCAAATGTACTCGTGTGCTCTCCAAAGGAAGGAAACTCCAAAATAAAATTAATTGTCAGGGATATAGAGATAAGAATAAGAAAAAAGTCTTGCAATAGTTAATTCAGAAATTTCTAAACATCTAATAATCACAGTTGAGAAGGAGGAAAAATTAAACGTTGTAAAGAATATTCCAAACAAATAGTTATTTACATTAGAGTGCGGAAACGTTGATTTTACAATGCAACAGCTCGTTTGGGGAAGGAGCCCGAAGGGCGAGTTCCCCATTTGCTGGAGCATTGTAAAATCATTTCCGCACGAAATTTGTATTTGATTTTTTGAGATTTTTAAAAAACAAATAGATTTAGATTATTTACAATATTGGAAATTATTTAATTTTGTAATGTTGGTACACACAAACTTTGACATTTTTACTAATTGAAATTTATTAGGTACCTTCCATTTTTTCATTTTTCCACATGTCAGACGAACAGTAAAATTCAAAAAATCAGTCTTATTTTCTACATTATCGTGAGAAAGTGTAAAGTAGCGTTTTCTAAATTAGATTTTATTGTCTTATACTTAATTTATTTTGTAAGTGAATATTGTTTTAAATTTATTTTGTAAGCCGAAAATAAACCTGATAGGATAAAATTTACTGGTCACTTTACCGCATCGTAACCGTACTTTGCAACATTGTGTGTAAAAATCTAGTTTCGCTGGACGTATACACGATGTCAAAGCTAGTTTTACAATTCAGGAGGCCAAAAAATTAATTTACATACAGATAAATCTTCAAAAGCAGTTATAAGGCATGTTTCTAAAAGTCAAAATTTCCTTAACTCACAAATTGCAGACCCATCAACAAGAAATGTGCCAGATATCCTACCAATTCATTTTGCTGACCTATCAACACAGAATCAACCAAACATTCCAGATTCAAATTCATATTATGATGATGACATTAACAGTCATTCTCCTTCAGAAGTGAGTTATGTTCCAGAATTACATAAAATAATACTAACAAACTATGTACCAAATTTGATTAATTAACATACTGATAAATCCTCAAAACCGGTTTTAAAGCTGTTTTTTTTTTCAAAAGTTTTCACTTCAGTCGGCAGTGCCTGACTGCCTATATATATTTTTTTTCAACATTTTGGACGAAAAAAATGTGCTTTTCCAGTTTTTTTCAATTTCCTCAAAAACGGTAAACAGCAATAAAATCATTTTTGGCACACAAAAACTACTCAACAAGACAAACAAGTTGATGTATAAATTGTTTCGAAACATTCAATTTTTCATTGTGAATTTCAAATTGAAATTTTACGATTATCTATTTGATAAATCGATATCTCAGAAACGGTGGTAGATAATCAAAAACGGATTACAGCATCGTTTTCAGAAGGTCATTTTCCTATTGCTACCCTAAGATTGTCCGCGAAAATTTCACGACTATCCGAAATCTCTACTCGAGCGCCGAAAATTTCTTAAAAATTTCTTCAATTTTTGCAGGCGAAAGTGAACCGAAAGAGCTAGCGAAATATAACTTGCAAATCTATAATCAGCAGCAAAAATGCTTTCAGAAACGGTCTAGACTCCCCGTGCAGATGGTATTTCTTAACTGAAAGCTTCCTATGGAATATTATATACGTTTTCGGACTAATTTTGGGACGCTGAATCGATTGGTGAAGACTAGAAGTCTCTGTGGTGAGCCGCTCAAAAGTTATGACAGCGTGAAATCAGTCGGCAATGCGAGATGGCGAAAAGCAAACAAATATATAAAACTTGTTTATTTCTAACTTTAGAGCGAAATAAACTGGAAAACCGTTTTCAGCACTTCGATATCCTTCGGATAACCAAAAAAGACACGGAAAGAGCTAGCGAAATTTAATTTTCATATCTGTAATTAGCAGCAAAAATGCTTTCAAAAATGTTTTTAAATTTTGCTGTAACTAAAAAAATAACGATTTTTACAAAATCGATTTTCTTACATTTTATCGTTTTCGAAATCTTGACTTCTCGGTTCGATGGTATTTTTTAATTAAAAGCCTCCTAGGAATATGACATATGTTTTCATAATAATTTTGAGATGCTGAATCGATTGGTGTCAACTAAAAGTTTCTGTGATAAGCCTTTCAAGAGTTATGACATCGTCAAATCAATATCTGTATCATTACGATTGTCGATTTCATAAGTCGATATCTAAGGGTTGTAGATATCTGGTTTTGTCTCTTTGGTCTTGTCTGCTTGGTTTTGTCTGTGTGGTTTTGTCTCTCTGGTCTTGTCTGTCTGGTCTTGTCTGTCTGGTCTTGTCTGTCTGGTCTTGTCTGTCTGGTCTTGTCTGTCTAGTCTTGTGTGTCTAGTCTTGAATATCTAGTCTTGTCTGTCTAGTCTTGTCTGTCTAGTCTTGTCTGTCTAGTCTTGTCTGTCTAGTCTTGTCTGTCTAGTCTTGTCTGTCTAGTCTTGTCTGTCTAGTCTTGTCTGTCTAGTCTTGTCTGTCTAGTCTTGTCTGTCTAGTCTTGTCTGTCTAGTCTTGTCTGTCTAGTCTTGTCTGTCTAGTCTTGTCTGTCTAGTCTTGTCTGTCTAGTCTTGTCTGTCTAGTCTTGTCTGTCTAGTCTTGTCTGTCTAGTCTTGTCTGTCTAGTCTTGTCTGTCTAGTCTTGTCTGTCTAGTCTTGTCTGTCTAGTCTTGTCTGTCTAGTCTTGTCTGTCTAGTCTTGTCTGTCTAGTCTTGTCTGTCTAGTCTTGTCTGTCTAGTCTTGTTTGTCTAGTCTTGTCTGTCTAGTCTTGTCTTTCTAGTCTTGTCTGTCTAGTCTTGTCTGTCTAGTCTTGTCTTTCTAGTCTTGTCTGTCTAGTCTTGTCTGTCTAGTCTTGTCTGTCTAGTCTTGTCTGTCTAGTCTTGTCTGTCTAGTCTTGTCTGTCTAGTCTTGTCTGTCTAGTCTTGTCTGTCTAGTCTTGTCTGTCTAGTCTTGTCTGTCTAGTCTTGTCTGTCTAGTCTTGTCTGTCTAGGTCTTGTCTGTCTAGTCTTGTCTGTCTAGTCTTGTCTGTCTAGTCTTGTCTGTCTAGTCTTGTCTGTCTAGTCTTGTCTGTCTAGTCTTGTCTGTCTAGTCTTGTCTGTCTAGTCTTGTCTGTCTAGTCTTGTCTGTCTAGTCTTGTCTGTCTAGTCTTGTCTGTCTAGTCTTGTATGTCTAGTCTTGTCTGTCTAGTCATGTCTGTCTAGTCTTGTCTGTCTAGTCTTGTCTGTCTAGTCTTCTGTCTTGTCTTGTCTTGTCTGTCTAGTCTAGTCTGTCTAGTCTTGTCTGTCTAGTCTTGTCTGTCTAGTCCTTGTCTGTCTAGTCTTGTCTGTCTAGTCTTGTCTGTCTAGTCTTGTCTGTCTAGTCTTGTCTGTCTAGTCTTGTCTGTCTAGTCTTGTCTGTCTAGTCTTGTCTGTCTAGTCTTGTCTGTCTAGTCTTGTCTGTCTAGTCTTGTCTGTCTAGTCTTGTCTGTCTAGTCTTGTCTGTCTAGTCTTGTCCTGTCTAGTCCTTGTCTGTCTAGTCTTGTCTGTCTAGTCTTGTCTGTCTAGTCTTGTCTGTCTAGTCTTGTCTGTCTAGTCTTGTCTGTCTAGTCTTGTCTATGTAGTCTTGTCTGTCTAGTCTTGTCTGTCTAGTCTTGTCTGTCTAGTCTTGTCTGTCTAGTCTTGTCTGTCTAGTCTTGTTGTCTTGTCTGTCTGTCTAGTCTTGTCTGTCTAGTCTTGTCTGTCTAGTCTTGTCTGTCTTGTCTCTAGTCTTGTCTGTCTAGTCTTGTCTGTCTAGTCTTGTCTGTCTAGTCTTGTCTGTCTAGTCTTGTCTGTCTAGTCTTGTCTGTCTAGTCTTGTCTGTCTAGTCTTGTCTGTCTAGTCTTGTCTGTCTAGTCTTGTCTGTCTAGTCTTGTCTGTCTAGTCTTGTCTGTCTAGTCTTGTCTGTCTAGTCTTGTCTGTCTAGTCTTGTCTGTCTAGTCTTGTCCTTGTCTAGTCTTGTCTGTCTAGTCTTGTCTGTCTAGTCTTGTCTGTCTAGTCTTGTCTGTCTAGTCTTGTCTGTCTAGTCTTGTCTGTCTAGTCTTGTCTGTCTAGTCTTGTCTGTCTAGTCTTGTCTGTCTAGTCTTGTCTGTCTAGTCTTGTCTGTCTAGTCTTGTCTGTCTAGTCTTGTCTGTCTAGTCTTGTCTGTCTAGTCTTGTCTGTCTAGTCTTGTCTGTCTAGTCTTGTCTGTCTAGTCTTGTCTGTCTAGTCTTGTCTGTCTAGTCTTGTCTGTCTAGTCTTGTCTGTCTAGTCTTGTCTGTCTAGTCTTGTCTGTCTAGTCTTGTCTGTCTAGTCTTGTCTGTCTAGTCTTGTCTGTCTAGTCTTGTCTGTCTAGTCTTGTCTGTCTAGTCTTGTCTGTCTAGTCTTGTCTGTCTAGTCTTGTCTGTCTAGTCTTGTCTGTCTAGTCTTGTCTGTCTAGTCTTGTCTGTCTAGTCTTGTCTGTCTAGTCTTGTCTGTCTAGTCTTGTCTGTCTAGTCAAATCAAATCAAATCAAATCAAATTAGTTTATTTCCTTATTCAAGTTACATAACTAAGGGAAATATGTCAAACAAATACAAATATTAAATAGTAAAATACATAAATAATACAAAATATTAAAATCATTTTTTCAACTTTTTTTCAAATCTGCCCTCTCTCTCCATTGATGAAATCTTCCACACTGTAGGGTTCTAACTCATTTATGAGGTTGAATATTTGTTTTTTAAATGTCTTGAAATTTTTTATATCGTTTATACATCTGGGCAGGTGATTGTAGAATGTAATACACCTATAATAGGTACCTTTTTCTGTTAATGATAAACTGTGAATTGGTGGCACATATTCCAAATGTTTTCTTCTTGTTGGTATATTGTGGCTGGTTTCGCTCTTGACAAAGTTATTTTTATGCTTGAAATTATAAATTAGTATCTCATAAATGTATTGTCCCGGTACAGTTAAGATATTGGCTCGCTTGAATGTTCCTTTGCAGGATTGATTATATTCCAGATTCAATATGATCCGTAGAGCTTGTTTCTGAATCTTGAAAACATCTGTAATGTTTTTTCCAGAACCCCAAAAAATTATGCCAAACCGGGTATGTGATTGAAAATTTGCATAGTATACCATTTTTAGAATTTTTGTGCTTAGAACTTTTTGTAATATTCTTAAAGAAAATGTCGTTTTATTTAAATGGCTAACTAAGAAGTGTATGTGTGTTCTCCAATTTAAAGTGTCGTCAAAGTGTATTCCCAAAAGCTTCACACTCTCTTTTATATAAACTATGTTTTTATCTATTTCAATTTGTGTTGGATAATTCAGTCGGGATCTGTTTGTTTTGAAAATAATAATGTTTGTTTTTTGCTGATTTATTGTTAGTTTATTTTTTTTAAACCACTGTTGCACTAAGTTTAAGGCAGAGTCTACACTAATAATCACTTCATCCATATTTTTGTTTGCTACTAGAAGCGTTGTGTCGTCGGCAAAGTTTAGAATATTATATGGAGTATTATTTAGGGCTAGGGGTAAATCATTCAGATAAATTAAAAACAATAGAGGGCCTAATATACTTCCCTGCGGTATCCCTACTCTTGTACTTCTCACATTCGATTTTAAATATCCACATTCTGTATTTAATTTTGTTTGTTGGGTTCTACCAGACAAGTACGATTTGAACCAGTCAAGAGCGATACCTCTTATGCCATATTTTTCAAGTTTACTGACCAGAATTTTATGGTTCACAGTGTCGTACGCCTTTGATAGATCGATTAGGATTCCACATGGAATTTCATGGCTTTCTAGATGCTCTAATATATTGTTGAGAAAGTGGAAACAAGCTGTTTCTATGTTCCGTCCATCTACATATCCGTGCTGGGTATTGTTTAATAAATCGTATTTCTTGAAAAAAGCAACAGTCCTACTAGCTACAATTTTTTCAAATATTTTTGAGAACGACGATAGTAAGCTAATGGGCCTATAGTTTTCTACAAGTGATTTGTCTCCTTTCTTGAATACTGGTGTAATTACGGAGTGTTTCAATTTGTCTGGAAAAACTCCATATTTAATTGAGGTATTTATAATATATTCCAATGGTTCTATTATTTCATTTATGACGGTTTTTATCACACCTATAGGAACTTCATCTACTCCAGAACTTTTTTTGTTTTTGAGATTCATTATTACGTCCATAATTTCTTCACGTGTTGCCGGTCTTAAGTATATTGAATTTTTATTTATGTTTATTGAATCCGAGTATTCTATATGTTCGATTTGTCTAGACAATTGAATGGGGTTGTCTGAGTAGAATTTATTGAATTTGTTGGCTACTTCTAAGATGTTCATTTGTTCTAAAGAGAAAATTGTACTATTGTGATGGTTTTTTAAGTTTACAATTTGGTTGACTACCTTCCAAGTTGATTTCATAATATTATTAGAATACTTTATTTCATTTTCTAACTGAATGCTTTTTGTTCTTTTTAGTACTTGGTTATATTTTCGTCTAGTTTTGTTGTATTGTTTCCTGCTTTTCTCATCAAATTTTGATAGTATTTCCAAGAACTCTAGCTTTTTTCTTATGGATTTAACTTCTGGACATGTATATCTATGATTATTGTTTGTTTGTTTACTCTTTAATAAACAGGGATAACTGCAATTAAAAAATAATAGGAATTTTTCCATAAATATATTCCATTGGTTGTTTATGTCATTTTGTTCTTGCGTGTAAACTTCTAACCAGGTTTCTTCGGAAAGCAATTTAAAAAATGTTGTATTGTTTTCTGGAGAAAAGTGTCTGACTCGAAATTTAGTTTTCTGTTTTTTATTCTCAATTAGACTTATTATTTGGGCTTTGTGATCAGAAATATAATATTCTGTAGTTTTGACCGTGTACATCATGCCTGCTGTTATAACTATGTTGTCAATGCATGTTGACGATTGGGGGCGACTAGGTTCTTTAAACGCCATTTTTAAGTTGAATGATTGAAACATAGACTTAAGTTGTCTACTTTCATAGTTTAATTTTAGCGTGTCCACATTGAAATCTCCAGCTACAATGCATTGGTTTTTTTCTATATTTAATTTTATTAGCAATTGATGCAAGTTGTCTAAGAAATTATGAAAACTGGTTAGAGGGGCTCGATAAATTGCTACAACTATTGTTGCAATTTCATTCAATATTGTCTCTATAGCTGCAATTTCAAAAATGAGTTCTTCTGCTAGCTTATCGATATCAGGTCTTGCCGTCCATTTAATGTTATTTTTGCAGAAAATAGCTACACCTCCATGTTGTCCTACTTTGCGACAATACAATGCTCCTAGGTGAAAATTTGAGATTTGCAAGACTCGTAATTGCTCGTAACTTTTCCAATGCTCTGTTAAAATAAGAAATTTACAATTATTATTTTCTTCGAGCATGTATTCTATTTTTTCTATAGAATTCCCAATAGATTGTGTGTTTTGGTTAATTATTTGTATTCTTTCTTTGGAGTTATTTTCTAATTTTATTGTTTCCGTTTGTAGATGTAGGTTTTTTGAAAATTTGTGGTCTGACGGCTTCTGTTTAGATATTTAGATGTAGAATTAAATTTAAAACGTTCGTGTAAGATTCCTTCTGGCCAGAAGGACCTATCATAGACCTTCTCTTTTAGAATTGGATCCACTCCTATTTTGAAACTGTTATTGTCCGTTATGTGCACTTTTGAGGTCACTTTCTCTACTATAAAGTCTGTTTTCGGTAATCCTGTATTTTTTTGAAGGTAATCTTGGACAATTTCTTCAGTTACATGTTCTTTCGCTCGGGAAATGTATAGCCACAGTTTTTTTGGTTGAGTTTCTCTACCCGAAAAACCTGTGGCTTTATCTTCTTCATTGACTTTTGCGCTACCAAAAGATTCGCGATTTTTTCGTCCACTGAAGGCTGGTTCTTTATCTCTGCTCGATTGAGGCTTATCTCTATCTATTTTATTTCGTTGCTTTTTGTTCGAGAAAGTCGTTTCCGATGCTCGCTCAATTTCTTCGACTATCACGGAATTGTTGCCAGTTTCCGAACCGTTATGTTGTTGATTTTCATGTGTTAATGTTAAGTTATGACAGTCAGAGGTGTTACTTGTGAAGGTGTGATGCGTGGTATTAGGTTGACATGAAGAAATATTTTTTTGTTGATGTTTTAATGCCTGGATTTGTTCTTCTAACGTAAGTAGATAGCAATTCATAATCCTGTTCTTATCTTCCATCTCCATTAATAATTTTTTTAGGAGAAAATTTTCCTTTTGTAAGATTCTTACGTTATCCTCTTCCAAAAAATTTGAAGTTTCTAGGTGAGTTTTTTCTATTCTATCACTTATTTCATGATCACATTTGTGTTTTTTTTTAGAATGGGATACACATCCCGGATGGAAATGCTTGCTGCATTTTATACAAAACACTGGTTCACACACTTTTTTTGCACAATAATTGCAGAGCACTTCAACTGTGTTGTTACTTTCAGCCATCTTGGTTGCAACCGAGTCTTGTCTGTCTAGTCTTGTCTGTCTAGTCTTGTCTGTCTAGACTTGTCTGTCTAGTCTTGTCTGTCTAGTCTTGTCTGTCTAGTCTTGTCTGTCTAGTCTTGTCTGTCTAGTCTTGTCTGTCTAGTCTTGTCTGTCTAGTCTTGTCTGTCTAGTCTTGTCTGTCTAGTCTTGTCTGTCTAGTCTTGTCTGTCTAGTCTTGTCTGTCTAGTCTTGTCTGTCTAGTCTTGTCTGTCTAGTCTTGTCTGTCTAGTCTTGTCTGTCTAGTCTTGTCTGTCTAGTCTTGTCTGTCTAGTCTTGTCTGTCTAGTCTTGTCTGTCTAGTCTTGTCTGTCTAGTCTTGTCTGTCTAGTCTTGTCTGTCTAGTCTTGTCTGTCTAGTCTTGTCTGTCTAGTCTTGTCTGTCTAGTCTTGTCTGTCTAGTCTTGTCTGTCTAGTCTTGTCTGTCTAGTCTTGTCTGTCTAGTCTTGTCTGTCTAGTCTTGTCTGTCTAGTCTTGTCTGTCTAGTCTTGTCTGTCTAGTCTTGTCTGTCTAGTCTTGTCTGTCTAGTCTTGTCTGTCTAGTCTTGTCTGTCTAGTCTTGTCTGTCTAGTCTTGTCTGTCTAGTCTTGTCTGTCTAGTCTTGTCTGTCTAGTCTTGTCTGTCTAGTCTTGTCTGTCTAGTCTTGTCTGTCTAGTCTTGTCTGTCTAGTCTTGTCTGTCTAGTCTTGTCTGTCTAGTCTTGTCTGTCTAGTCTTGTCTGTCTAGTCTTGTCTGTCTAGTCTTGTCTGTCTAGTCTTGTCTGTCTAGTCTTGTCTGTCTAGTCTTGTCTGTCTAGTCTTGTCTGTCTAGTCTTGTCTGTCTAGTCTTGTCTATGTAGTCTTGTCTGTCTAGTCTTGTCTGTCTAGTCTTGTCTGTCTAGTCTTGTCTGTCTAGACTTGTCTGTCTAGTCTTGTCTGTCTCGTCTTGTCTGTCTAGTCTTGTCTGTCTATCTTGTCTGTCTAGTCTTGTCTGTCTAGTCTTGTCTGTCTAGTCTTGTCTGTCTAGTCTTGTCTGTCTAGTCTTGTCTGTCTAGTCTTGTCTGTCTAGTCTTGTCTGTCTAGTCTTGTCTGTCTAGTCTTGTCTGTCTAGTCTTGTCTGTCTAGTCTTGTCTGTCTAGTCTTGTCTGTCTAGTCTTGTCTGTCTAGTCTTGTCTGTCTAGTCTTGTCTGTCTAGTCTTGTCTGTCTAGTCTTGTCTGTCTAGTCTTGTCTGTCTAGTCTTGTCTGTCTAGTCTTGTCTGTCTAGTCTTGTCTGTCTAGTCTTGTCTGTCTAGTCTTGTCTGTCTAGTCTTGTCTGTCTAGTCTTGTCTGTCTAGTCTTGTCTGTCTAGTCTTGTCTGTCTAGTCTTGTCTGTCTAGTCTTGTCTGTCTAGTCTTGTCTGTCTAGTCTTGTCTGTCTAGTCTTGTCTGTCTAGTCTTGTCTGTCTAGTCTTGTCTGTCTAGTCTTGTCTGTCTAGTCTTGTCTGTCTAGTCTTGTCTGTCTAGTCTTGTCTGTCTAGTCTTGTCTGTCTAGTCTTGTCTGTCTAGTCTTGTCTGTCTAGTCTTGTCTGTCTAGTCTTGTCTGTCTAGTCTTGTCTGTCTAGTCTTGTCTATGTAGTCTTGTCTGTCTAGTCTTGTCTGTCTAGTCTTGTCTGTCTAGTCTTGTCTGTCTAGACTTGTCTGTCTAGTCTTGTCTGTCTAGTCTTGTCTGTCTAGTCTTGTCTGTCTAGTCTTGTCTGTCTAGTCTTGTCTGTCTAGTCGTGTCTGTCTAGTCTTGTCTGTCTAGTCTTGTCTGTCTAGTCTTGTCTGTCTAGTCTTGTCTGTCTAGTCTTGTCTGTCTAGTCTTGTCTGTCTAGTCTTGTCTGTCTAGTCTTGTCTGTCTAGTCTTGTCTGTCTAGTCTTGTCTGTCTAGTCTTGTCTGTCTAGTCTTGTCTGTCTAGTCTTGTCTGTCTAGTCTTGTCTGTCTAGTCTTGTCTGTCTAGTCTTGTCTGTCTAGTCTTGTCTGTCTAGTCTTGTCTGTCTAGTCTTGTCTGTCTCGTCTTGTCTGTCTAGTCTTGTCTGTCTAGTCTTGTCTGTCTAGTCTTGTCTGTCTAGTCTTGTCTGTCTAGTCTTGTCTGTCTGGTCTTGTCTGTCTGGTCTTGTCTGTCTAGTCTTGTCTGTCTAGTCTTGTCTGTCTAGTCTTGTCTGTCTAGTCTTGTCTGTCTAGTCTTGTCTGTCTAGTCTTGTCTGTCTAGTCTTGTCTGTCTAGTCTTGTCTGTCTGGTCTTGTCTGTCTAGTCTTGTCTGTCTGGTCTTGTCTGTCTAGTCTTGTCTGTCTAGTCTTGTCTGTCTAGTCTTGTCTGTCTAGTCTTGTCTGTCTAGTCTTGTCTGTCTAGTCTTGTCTGTCTAGTCTTGTCTGTCTAGTCTTGTCTGTCTAGTCTTGTCTGCCTAGTCTTGTCTGTCTGGTCTTGTCTGTCTGGTCTTGTCTGTCTTGTCTTGTATGTCAGTCTTATCTAGCCTTGTATTGTTAGCCTGATCTTTCTTTTTCTATCAACTATATTCTTTATGTGATGGATATACAAGCATAGAACAAGATATGTAAAATTTTGAAGGATTTTTTTTTAGTACGTTGTCCTAAATATATTTGCAGTTTAATCAAATTTAATGGACTTTTCCCATGTTTTACTGGAATAATTTGAATAACAAAAAATGAACATAAAGTAGAGATTTATGTTTATAATCCGGCAGCAAAATATTTGAAAACCGACATTAAAATGTTCATTGTTTGTTATAAAACTTTTATATAGAAAGAAAAAAAAAACGAAACAAAACAGTAATCGAAAAGTATGTAACAGTTGGAAACATCCCTCCTGTTTTATCAGATAGATTTTTATTTGTATCTTACGTAATCAATTATTGTACGAGAAGAGACGTTACGCCCGCCGGCTTTGCGGCTTTGGATAAGACTGTTTTATGAGGAAATGGGGAAGAAAACGACCGAATCTCTACTCCCATCTCGAGCACATTAGAGACATCGAAATAATGTGGAATCCGGTAAATTTGCTCCATAAAGAAGAATAACGTAAACAATGCAAGAAAATAGGAAGTGAGGAAAAACCGAGAAAAAAACATTCATTTTGTTCATTTGTCAATTAAGTGTAAGCATGGATTACCACGGTAGTAACGGTCATCCTATTCATTAATTAATTTTGTTTCGAGGATAAATTTTCGAGAATTGTAATCTACTAACAATATCTGGAAATATCGTCAAACCATAAATTGCAAATTGCTTTTTGCTTCGCACCTTCATCAAAGTGCTGTAGTTCCATTATCCGAAATCGCACACGATACATATTTACCAAGCTCAAACCATTAAATATTACAATTAAAACTAATTAGAAAAAAGATCAGATTATATTTAAATTACTCCTAATTCGGCTTTCAAATATTTATTGCTAATTGTGATTGTATAATTTAATTTATTATTATTATGCAACATCCACGGTTGCTATTTAGTTTGTTTAATTGAATTTTGAATTTCGTTTCGTTAGCTGATAAATTTTAGCTTAAGCTGATCAGTTGACTGATCATTTACTGGCCATTGACTGATCACTGACAGCTGACCATTTTAACTGATCAGTTAAAAATGATTTCCCCACTCACTGGCTTAAAACCAGCCTTCATTTCTTCATTGTCGCGTGCTGTATCTGGCTAGCAAATTTCTCACCGCGTAACTTAAAAATGGATTCGGATTCTAAAGAGGATATTCTACTTATGACGGCTGAGGCTTTTTTTCGTTTAATCAAGTGAAAAACCAAACAAAAACCGGCCAAGTGCGAGTTGTGACTCGCGCAGCGAGGGTTCCGTACAAACTTGTAAGTAAGGTATCTTTAGGAGGACCTAACTGTATGCAACCCATATGCTTCTGATGCCTGACAATACCACGAAACACATTAGTGTATTTTCATAAGTTTCTAACAGTAAATTCGCATTTTTCTTGTAATTAAACTACATATTTACGGTTTTCAGATTTTTCCCTTTACATGTGCTGTAAGACACCGCTTCTTGCCAAATTTCATGATTCTAGGTCAACGGGAAGTACTCTATAGGTTTTGATTCCCTTGTGAAATCGCAAAATATGCGACATAAACGATCATATCTTTTGATCGCGTTGACTTACAGGTTTGATTTTTTCACAGCTGAAAGAGACCGCAGACCCGAGTAACTTGTTACCTCTACGCGTTCCTGAGAAAAATGGTCTTGACAGACAGACAGACAGACAGACGGACGGACGGACAGACGGACAGACGGACAGACGGACAGACGGACAGACGGACAGACGGACAGACGGACAGACGGACAGACGGACAGACGGACAGACGGACAGACGGACAGACGGACAGACGGACAGACGGACAGACGGACAGTCGGACAAACGGACAGACAGACAGATAGACAGACAGACAGACAGACAGACAGACAGATAGACAGACAGACAGACATACGGACAGACAGACAGACGGACAACAAAGTGATCCTATAAGGGTTCCGTTTTCGGTACGGAACCCTAAAAATGGTTTAAAATATTACATTGGGCCGATTTCTATGCACGCAAGTTAAGTTTGTTAATCAATTTGCAACAAACGTTTCGTTAAGGCCGAGACCGCACTACGGTTTTTTTCCGCGAGCGGTAACCGCTATAACCGCGACACCACACGAGAAACACACAGTACTCAATAGGAAAAATCAGTCGTGGGGAAAAACCGCAAGTGAGGCCGCTTGTATTCGCTTATTTGAGTCGGAAAATCACGCGATTAAAAACCGCGGCGGTTTGGCCGTTGTGCGGCCTAGGCCTAAAATGTGCGAAATTAAATTTCTAACAATCGCCAATTCGTTTCGTTTTGTTGGAAGGAAATTTGATTTATTCCCGATATGTTGAATTAAAAACTTTTTATCTGCGCATGAGATCTATTGATTGGATACTGCAAAATCCAATTAAACACACAGTCCAATTTCACATATTAAACAAATCAAAATTTTAATTAATTTATTGCAAAATAAACAACAATGATTGAAATAGTTAATCTGATCTGTTAAATAATATAGAAAGGTCGTAGGGCAGAAGGACCCTATGGTCGATAGCCATTTGTATAATGTATAAAGTATACAATTAATATTATATTCTCTTTATATAGAAAGGCTAGACAGGACCAGTCAGGAAGAGATAGCACCAGATAGAACTAGGCAGGATCAGTCAGGTAGAGATAGCACCAGATAGAACTAGACAGGACCAGTCGGTTAGAGAGAGCACCAGATAGAACTAGACAGGACCAGTCAGTTAGAGATAGCACCAGATAGAACTAGGCAGGATCAGTCAGGTAGAGATAGCACCAGATAGAACTAGACAGGACTAGTCAGTAAGAGAGAGCATCAGATAGAACTAGACAGAACCAGTCAGTAAGAGAGAGCACCAGATAGAACTAGACAGGACCAGTCAGGTAGAGATAGCACCAGATAGAACTAGACAGGACCAGTCAGTAAGAGAGAGCACCAGATAGAACTAGACAGGACCAGTTAGGAAGAGATAGCACCAGATAGAACTAGACAGGACCAGTCAGTAAGAGAGAGCACCAGATAGAACTAGACAGGATCAGTCAGGTAGAGATAGCACCAGATAGAACTAGACAGGACCAGTCAGTTAGAGAGAGCACCAGATAGAACTAGACAGGATCAGTCAGGTAGAGATAGCACCAGATAGAACTAGACAGGATCAGTCAGGTAGAGATAGCACCAGATAGAACTAGACAGGACCAGTCAGTTAGAGAGAGCACCAGATAGAACTAGACAGGATCAGTCAGGTAGAGATAGCACCAGATAGAACTATAAAGGAGCAGTCAGTTAGAGAGAGCACCATATAGAACTAGACAGGATCAGTCAGGTAGAGATAGCACCAGATAGAACTAGACAGGACCAGTCAGTAAGAGAGAGCACCAGATAGAACTAGACAGGACCAGTCAGGTAGAGATAGCACCAGATAGAACTAGACAGGACCAGTCGGTTAGAGAGAGCACCAGATAGAACTAGACAGGACCAGTCAGTTAGAGAGAGCACCAGATAGAACTAGACAGGATCAGTCAGGTAGAGATAGCACCAGATAGAACTAGACAGGATCAGTCAGGTAGAGATAGCACCAGATAGAACTAGACAGGACCAGTCAGTAAGAGAGAGCACCAGATAGAACTAGACAGGATCAGTCAGGTAGAGATAGCACCAGATAGAACTAGACAGGAGCAGTCAGGTAGAGATAGCACCAGATAGAACTAGACAGGATCAGTCAGGTAGAGATAGCACCAGATAGAACTAGACAGGATCAGTCAGGTAGAGATAGCACCAGATAGAACTAGACAGGACCAGTCAGTAAGAGAGAGCATCAGATAGAACTAGACAGGATCAGTCAGGTAGAGATAGCACCAGATAGAACTAGACAGGAGCAGTCAGGTAGAGATAGCACCAGATAGAACTAGACAGGATCAGTCAGGTAGAGATAGCACCAGATAGAACTAGACAGGCCCAGTCAGTTAGAGATAGCACCAGACAGATAGAACTAGACAGAACCAGTCAGTTAGAGAGAGCACCAGATAGAACTAGACAGGACCAGTCAGTTAGAAATAGCACTAGATAGAACTAAACAGGACCAGTCAGTAAGAGAGAGCACCAGATAGAACTATACAGGACCAGTCAGGTAGAGATAGCACCAGATAGAACTAGACAGGACCAGTCAGTTAGAGATAGCACCAGATAGAACTAGACAGGACCAGTCAGTTAGAGATAGCACCAGATAGAACTAGACAGGATCAGTCAGGTAGAGATAGCACCAGATAAAACTAGACAGGACCAGTCAGTTAGAGAGAGCACCAGATAGAACTAGACAGGACCAGTCAGTTAGAGATAGCACCAGATAGAACTAGACAGGATCAGTCAGTTAGAGATAGCACCAGAAAGAACTAGACAGGATCAGTCAGGTAGAGATAGCACCAGATAGAACTAGACAGGACCAGTCAGTTAGAGATAGCACTAGATAGAACTAGACAGGATCAGTCAGTTAGAGAGAGCACCAGATAGAACTAGACAGGATCTGTCAGGTAGAGATAGCACCAGATAGAACTAGACAGGATCAGTCAGGTAGAGATAGCACCAGATAGAACTATACAGGACCAGTCAGTTAGAGATAGCACCAGATAGAACTAGACAGGATCAGTCAGTTAGAGATAGCACCAGATAGAATAAGACAGGATCAGTCAGGTAGAGATAGCACCAGATAGAACTAGACAGGACCAGTCAGTTAGAGAGAGCACCAGATAGAACTAGACAGGAGCAGTCAGGTAGAGATAGCACCAGATAGAACTAGACAGGATCAGTCAGGTAGAGATAGCACCAGATAGAACTAGACAGGACCAGTCAGTAAGAGAGAGCACCAGATAGAACTAGACAGGACCAGTCAGGTAGAGATTATACCAGATAGAACTAGACAGGACCAGTCAGTTAGAGAGAGCACCAGATAGAACTAGACAGGACCAGTCAGTTAGAGATAGCACCAGATAGAACTAGACAGGACCAGTCAGTTAGAGAGAGCACCAAATAGAACTAGACAGCATCAGTCAGGTAGAGATAGCACCAGATAAAACTAGACAGGACCAGTCAGTAAGAGAGAGCACCAGATAGAACTAGACAGGACCAGTCAGGTAGAGATAGCACCAGATAGAACTAGACAGGACCAGTTAGTTAGAGATAGCACCAGATAGAACTAGACAGGACCAGTCAGTTAGAGAGAGCACCAGATAGAACTAGACAGGATCAGTCAGGTAGAGATAGCACCAGATAGAACTAGACAGGACCAGTCAGTAAGAGAGAGCACCAGATAGAACTAGACAGGACCAGTCAGGTAGAGATAGCACTAGATAGAACTAGACAGGACCAGTCAGTTAGAGATAGCACCAGATAGAACTAGACAGGACCAGTCAGTTAGAGAGAGCACCAGATAGAACTAGACAGGATCAGTCAGGTAGAGATAGCACCAGATAGAACTAGACAGGACCAGGCAGTAAGAGAGAGCACCAGATAGAACTAGACAGGACCAGTCAGGTAGAGATAGCACCAGATAGAACTAGACAGGACCATGCAGTAAGAGAGAGCACCAGATAGAACTAGACAGGACCAGTCAGGTAGAGATAGCACCAGATAGAACTAGACAGGACCAGGCAGTAAGAGAGAGCACCAGATAGAACTAGACAGGACCAGTCAGGTAGAGATAGCACCAGATAGAACTAGACAGGAGCAGTCAGGTTGAGATAGTACCAGATAGAACTAGACAGGACCAGTCAGTTAGAGATAGCACCAGATAGAACTAGACAGGACCAGTCAGGTAGAGATAGTACCAGATAGAACTAGACAGGACCAGTCAGTTAGAGATAGCACCAGATAGAACTAGACAGGACCAGTCAGTTAGAGAGAGCACCAGATAGAACTAGACAGGATCAGTCAGGTAGAGATAGCACCAGATAGAACTAGACAGGACCAGGCAGTAAGAGAGAGCACCAGATAGAACTAGACAGGACCAGTCAGGTAGAGATAGCACCAGATAGAACTAGACAGGACCAGGCAGTAAGAGAGAGCACCAGATAGAACTAGACAGGACCAGTCAGGTAGAGATAGCACCAGATAGAACTAGACAGGACCAGGCAGTAAGAGAGAGCACCAGATAGAACTAGACAGGACCAGTCAGGTAGAGATAGCACCAGATAGAACTAGACAGGACCAGTGAGTAAGAGAGAGCACCAGATAGAACTAGACAGGATCAGTCAGGTAGAGATAGCACCAGATAGAACTAGACAGGACCAGTCAGTTAGAGAGAGCACCAGATAGAACTAGACAGGACCAGTCAGGTAGAGATAGCACCAGATAGAACTAGACAGGACCAGTCAGGTAGAGATAGCACCAGATAGAACTAGACAGGATCAGTCAGGTAGAGATAGCACCAGATAGAACTAGACAGGACC
Source organism: Phosphuga atrata (assembly GCA_944588485.1). Taxonomy (NCBI): domain Eukaryota; kingdom Metazoa; phylum Arthropoda; class Insecta; order Coleoptera; family Silphidae; genus Phosphuga; species Phosphuga atrata. Next base: position 72,758,712 of record OX155897.1, on the reverse strand, counting down.
AATCAGTTAGAGATGGCACCAGATAGAACTAGACAGGAGCAGTCAGGTAGAGATAGCACCAAATAGAACTAGACAGGACCAGTCAGGTAGAGATAGCACCAGATAGAACTAGACAGGACCAGTCAGGTAGAGATAGCATGAGATAGAACTAGACAGGACCAGTCAGGTAGAGATAGCACCAGATAGAACTAGACAGGACCAATCAGTTAGAGATAGCACCAGATAGAACTAGACAGGAGCAGTCAGGTAGAGATAGCACCAGATAGAACTAGACAGGATCAGTCAGGTAGAGATAGCACCAGATAGAACTAGACAGGACCAGTCAGGTAGAGATAGCACCAGATAGAACTAGACAGGTCCAGTCAGGTAGAGATAGCACCAGATAGAACTAGACAGGACCAATCAGTTAGAGATAGCACCAGATAGAACTAGACAGGACCAGTCAGGTAGAGATAGCACGAGATAGAACTAGACAGGACCAGTCAGGTGGAGATAGCACCAGATAGAACTAGACAGGACCAGTCAGGTAGAGATAGCACCAGATAGAACTAGACAGAACCAGTCAGTAAGAGAGAGCACCAGATAGAACTAGACAGGACCAGTCAGGTAGAGATAGCACCAGATAGAACTAGACAGGACCAGTCAGTTAGAGATAGCACCAGATAGAACTAGACAGGACCAGTCAGGTAGAGATAGCACCAGATAGAACTAGACAGGACCAGTCAGTTAGAGATAGCACCAGATAGAACTAGACAGGACCAGTCAGGTAGAGATAGCACCAGATAGAACTAGACAGGACCAGGCAGTTAGAGATAGCACCAGATAGAACTAAACAGGACCAGTCAGGTAGAGATAGCACCAGATAGAACTAGACAGGACCAGTCAGTTAGAGAGAGCACCAGATAGAACTAGACAGGACTAGTCAGGTAGAGATAGCACCAGATACAACTAGACAGGACCAGTCAGTTAGAGATAGCACCAGATAGAACTAGACAGGACCAGTCAGGTAGAGATAGCACCAGATAGAACTAGACAGGACCAGTCAGTAAGAGAGAGCACCAGATAGAACTAGACAGGACCAGTCAGGTAGAGATAGCACCAGATAAAACTAGATAGGACCAGTCAGTTAGAGATAGCACCAGATAGAACTAGACAGGACCAGTCAGTTAGAGAGAGCACCAGATAGAACTAGACAGGATCAGTCAGGTAGAGATAGCACCAGATAGAACTAGACAGGACCAGTCAGTTAGAGATAGCACCAGATAGAACTAGACAGGACCAGTCAGTTAGAGATAGCACCAGATAGAACTAGACAGGACCAGTCAGTTAGAGATAGCACCAGATAGAACTAGACAGGACCACTCAGGTTGAGATAGCACCAGATAGAACTAGACAGGATCAGTCAGGTAGAGATAGCACCAGATAGAACTAGACAGGACCAGTCAGTTAGAGATAGCACCAGACAGATAGAACTAGACAGGACCAGTCAGTTAGAGAGAGCACCAGATAGAACTAGACAGGATCAGTCAGGTAGAGATAGCACCAGATAGAACTAGACAGGACCAGTCAGTTAGAGAGAGCACCAGATAGAACTAGACAGGACCAGTCAGTTAGAGATAGCACCAGATAGAACTAGACAGGACCAGTCAGTTAGAGATAGCACCAGATAGAACTAGACAGGATCAGTCAGGTAGAGATAGCACCAGATAGAACTAGACAGGACCAGTCAGTTAGAGATAGCACCAGATAGAACTAGACAGGACCAGTCAGTTAGAGATAGCACCAGATAGAACTAGACAGGATCAGTCAGGTAGAGATAGCACCAGATAGAACTAGACAGGACCAGTCAGTTAGAGATAGCACCAGATAGAACTAGACAGGACCAGTCAGTTAGAGATAGCACCAGATAGAACTAGACAGAACCAGTCAGTAAGAGATAGCACCAGATAGAACTAGACAGGACCAGTCAGTTAGAGAGAGCACCAGATAGAACTAGACAGGAGCAGTCAGGTAGAGATAGCACCAGATAGAACTAGACAGGATCAGTCAGGTAGAGATAGCACCAGATAGAACTAGACAGGACCAGTCAGTTAGAGATAGCACCAGATAGAACTAGACAGGATCAGTCAGGTAGAGATAGCACCAGATAGAACTAGACAGGACCAGTCAGTTAGAGATAGCACCAGATAGAACTAGACAGGACCAGTGAGTTAGAGATAGCACCAGATAGAACTAGACAGGATCAGTCAGGTAGAGATAGCACCAGATAGAACTAGACAGGACCAGTCAGTTAGAGATAGCACCAGATAGAACTAGACAGGACCAGTCAGATAGAGATAGCACCAGATAAAACTAGACAGGACCAGAAATTACATAACGAAACTAGAGGACTATATAAGACTAGACTTGATTAACACGTTAAAGACCACATGCCCACCGGTGGGTCACTCAGCTATAATATTACCAGTCCGCGTGGTCACGCGTGGCAACACGATATGTTTTACTTGAGGACCGTTTTTACACCGGTGGGAATGATTTAAATACAATTTATGTACAGTAGTCGCTTCCTCGAAGAAATACTGTATATAGCGGACTTGGTCTGACATAGAACTCATTTTAAAACGTTTTTTTTATTATTTCAAACAAAATTATTGGGTACATAAGACTTTCAAGTTTAATGTCTAACAATTTTAGACAAGCTTAGACAAGCCTAGGACTAGGGGTCGGCTAAATTGGTTTTAGGTAAATAGCAATTTTCCTTAAAAAAAATTTACAAACATTCCAACAGAATGTCCGCAGGACTAGTGTGTCTACCTTTGATTATCTAAACTTGTCTTGTTTGTATAGCCTTGTTTATGTGATCTGTCTTATCTGATCTATTTCTATTAATTATTTTTTTTTATTCCAAACCTTAGTTCAGGTGTTAAGGTAATAATCTATATAGACTCAGGTACAGTATTTTAGAAATGACAAACTAATATTAGTTGTATGTGACAAACAATTAGTTGTATTAGTTGTATGTTGTAAATGACAAACTAATAGACTAGACTAATAGACTAGTATTAGTATACTAGTTATACTAGTATATTAGTATATAGTATTAGTATACTAGTCTAGACCATTCCTTTCTGTCCTTGCTCATCATTTTTCCCTCGTTCCATGACAGTCCCTTCGCTCTTAAATTTCTGTCACCGCCTCATCCCATGTTTTACTTGGTCTGCCCCTTGCTCTGCGCTTGTATGGTCTCGCTTGCCATATTTGTTTCGTTAAATTCTATTTTCTATTTGTAATTCTATTTCGTTCTATTTCTATTAACTATTATATTTAATTAGTTGTCTTTAGCGCTTTCGGAATGTTTTTTTTAAGATGACTTTTTTATGTGCATGTCTGTTCAAGACTAATTTCAAATAACATGCATTAGAATAAAGCGTTTTGAAGAGTTGCTTTCATGTAATTACTTTCTCGTGGTGTTAGTTTTGTTTGTCCGGCGATACACTTGCGGAACGAGCTTCCGCTCGGCTGGTTCGAATGGAAATTCGGCTTTTGAGAGCGTCTGCAATGTAATTCGAATCATTAGTAGAACCAGCTTTGTTTTCGTACGTTCCGGTGAATTCAGTCATTTACATCTGGTCTCATTACAGAGAATCGATTTTCGAACACGTTTCGGTTTACTAATTAATCCTCGCTGAACTTACAAACAATTGCAATTTGGAATTTATAAATAGCGATGTGATTTCGTAAACGGTAAGAAAAGATTATGTGGAAAATATAAAAGATTTTAGATAAGACAGAAAGGTTTTTAAACATTTTTCTACTAAAATTACAAATTTTCGAATTGAATTATAAAATCTGAATCCTAAAAATCTGTCTCATTTTGTAGTTTAGTTTGATCTAGTTTTGTCCGTTCTTTTGTGATTTTATCTTGTCTGATCTTATCTCGTCGTGCCTAGTCTTGTCGTGTTTAGTCTAGTCTTGTTAAGTGTTGTACAATCTTGTCTAGTCTTATTCAATATTGTGCAGTCCTAATCAATTTTATCCAGTCTTGTCTAGCTCTATCTAGGTATGTGTAATCAATAAGTCTAGTCAACCTTAGACAAGCCTAGGCAAAACTATGCAAGACAAAATAGGCCCAAACAACACCAAATATAGCTATACAAGTTCAAAGAAGACTAGACACGACTTGATAAGACCAGATAAGAGAATAAGAGCAGATAAGACCGGACAAGACCAGTTTTGTATGTTCAAAGTCTACTATTGTTTGTTTAATCTTGTCTAGCATATCGGTAACATTTAAACCATTAAACGAGGTGCGTTTGTTATCTCGTTATTTTGCAGTGGATGCTTTGATTAAAAATTTCGAAAACCTAATAGAATATTCTAATGAACAAGTCGATGAATGTAATAATAGTACATTATGTATTGATATTAATTTTATTGTTTGCAACTTTTAAATAATCCTCAATATACTGTGGCACTGTTTGTTCTAAATGATGTCGTATGTGAATTGGCAACTTTTGCACACAATTATATAAAATCGAAAATAAAATAGTATATTTTGTAACTAGGGCGAAAAGTTTTTTCACGAGAACGAAATTGTGAAAACATTTTTGCACTTAAAAAGCGCTAACACTGAAAAAGTTAGAGGGAACATTGGTCCAGAGTTGTCCAATCTTGTCTAGTCTTGTCGTCTAATCATGTGCAGTTTTGTTTAATCTTGTATAGTTTTGTCTATTCTTGTGTAGTCTTTAGATATAGGTCTATAAAGACCTAGACTTTTTAAAATATCATAAAAGGTATTATTTAAAAACGGTGAAAAATCAATATGTTGGTTATTGAATAAATTATGGTTGAATTGAATAAAGATGGTGACATCAAAAAGTTATATGTTTTCAACTTATTGCCACAGATATTATGTTTCACGTTAAAGACACATAATTCACAAAAAAGCAATTTTTATAAAACGTTTAAATGAAATCACTAAAATGTGTTGGTGAGGGGTAGCATCATTAATAAATGTACAGCGTCTTGATTGCATGACGCGACGTCGACGGTCAAAACACAACTGGCAGCAGGATGCATAGAGAACAATGACGTCAAAACAATATGGCGCTCTTATATAAAAATACACCCTGCATGAAAATAGAAGACAATGCACACACAATTTTTTATTCTTATTTGTTTTGGCAAATTTTGGACGAAAATTAATGACCCGAATCAAGAGCTTTTATAAATGTGTATTATCTTCTGCCACCGGATGCAAAAAAGATGACAAATTGATTAATTTCTATAGAAAATTGATGAGATATTTTTAATTATCATTAGTAATTAATAATAATATATATTTCATGTTCAAATTATACAAATTTACATTTACATTAGGTTAGACCCCCTCCGTTGCCCTTAGGTTAGATCCTTATAAAACCTGAAAAACCCTAAAAAACCTTAAAAAACCTAAAAAATCTTAAAAAACCTTAAAAACCTTTAAAAACTGGTGCCCTTAGGTTAGACCCCCTCCGTTGCCCTTAGGTTAGATCCTTAAAAAACCTTAAAAAACCGGTGTCTTTAGGTTAGACCCCCTCCGGTGCCCTTAGGTTAGACCCCCTCCGGTGCCCTTAGGTTAGACCCCCTCCGGTGCCCTTAGGTTAGACCCCCTCCGGTGCCCTTAGGTTAGGTTAGGTTAGGTACCACTTACACTCTCTCTCAGGGATTAACACTTTGCCGCAGTGAGAGGGCTCAGTACTTCCAAGGATCCTAAGAGCGATGCCAGCGGGAGCCAATGCCATGCTCCTGGTAGGGCCACCCTTGCTGGTAAGGTCAAAGGTGAGGAAGGAAGCTAAGTTAATCCACAGCAGCAGCGTCTGACCCAGAATGGGCGGCTGCATTTTTTAGGCCAGCCAGTACGTCTTAGGTGGCATCCCCACCATCTGGCAATTATTAAAAATACAAGACGATAACAAAAATAAATTTCCCCGGGCCGGTCCTCCACAGGAGGTAATCCGGTCGCCTGACGGGGGGTGGGGGGCACTTATCGATTATGCAACACAGGACAAGGACAACGATAGCGGCTTCTCAATCATGTTTCAGGCTTTTGGACTCCCAGTGCCGGCCGAACAAGTGATGGGCGCTCAGACACCCAACGCCCGCCATGTAGAGAAGGAACGAAGCCCGCGAACGGGTGACCAGGCCACGACGCCTACCTATAGGGTGGGAATCGCCACTGGAAAACATAACAATGGAGGTACAGGCAAGCAACTGCCGCTTAGCAGGCTAAATCCCCAAAGTCAGCACCAGCGCTGTAACTCGCTGTCAGGACCACAAAAGAAAAGGAAACTGGCCGAGACCTCTGGTAGTCACCTGGTGGACTGTGACCAAGTGGACCCGATCAGAAGACGGGAAGACGCCACAGCGTTTAATATAATGGAGGCAATGAGGATGACCTTTAAGTACGCAACCGATATATCAAAGGCCATTGAAGGTACAAATAACACAAAAAAAGAGATAAGAACACTTGCTGAGAGACTCCAACGGAACGTACAGGTTTTTCAATCAAAAGATTGTGAGAAGATCATAAATGGGAGAAGGTAGAAATTCCCACATACGATATAGAGGTGCAGGCAAACATCAAACCGCATTCATCGACCCACTGCTCCACCCAGACCACAAAAGGTACATGGACAGAAACTCCCACAAACGAGCTGCAAACCCTCCCGGAATTAGCGAATCTGACAGATTGAAAAGAGGTGGAGAACATGGACTGGGACGATGGAATCTATACCCGATCACAGATCATTACCGGGAACCCGCTGGACGCTGAAGAATCAGAGGTCAAAGTAGTCCTGGTAGAACCGGAGGATACGAATATGGAAAGAAGCATCCAAAGGCTATACCAACGCAAGTATCCGGAGCTTAACCACACCAAAGAGGACTTCGCTGTAATCGAGAATGAAGGAATGCGCAAGCGATACCGGGGTGGCGTACTGAAAGCCAAGTGGAAGTAGGGGTTTAGTGAGTGCGAGCCTCACACACAGGCCGGTAGAGCTTCCCCCAAACCACAAATAAAAAAAAGGTACCACTTACACAGTGGTACCCCGAAATACTTATTACTGTACACGATACAACTAGTTATTTGTATCGTGTACAGTAGTAATGATCAAATTGGTCATACCCGTCGACGTGCACGTGCATATACAATAAGCAATGCAAGATGAAGAGACAAGGGTTCGCGCCAATTTTAGTAAATCTGTATTTTTAAATTTAACATTTGAAATGATTTTGGCACCGATCAACAGAAGGGAAAAGGTGTATCGACCTGGGCCGAAATCGCGCGATTTATCATCTCATTTCGCGAATTTATCTTATTCGGGGAGTATGCTTCCAGTGTGAGAAGCGTAAAGACAAGAATCGAAGCGTGAACCACGCTCGACCGACACGTGCACGCATTTTTAAGTTTATCGTTTCAAGTCAAGTTAACCAGGGGTGTTAGAGCCCAAAGGGCTGAAGCGGCATCCAACGTCTGGAAGACACCAATTTTAAAGGCTCCGTACACCCATTATCCCCTTTTCTCCCTTAAAAAAGGTTACACACGTGGTGTGGTTTTTTCAGCGTTTTCTTTTGTTTAGCGATCCTAACAGGTCAATTAGTCAAAGATTAGTCTTTTGACTGCAATAAGTAAAGCTTAGAAGTAGAAGTGTAAGCTTAGAAGCAAAAAATATACCAATCGGAATGCACATAGACCTCTCTAGAGCCTATGAGCTGGTTGACCATGGCATATTGTTATAAATAAATAGTATAATTATGCCATCAGAGGAGTCGCGTTAGACTGGCTTAGATCCCTTTTGTACAACAGAGTACAGATAATTAATTTAAAATCTCAACATGGTTTCATTAAATCACTTGCAAGGCAAATAAACATGGATATCCCACAGGGAACTACTTTAGGTCCTCTGGTATTCTTATTATTTATCAACGACTTACCCCAAGTACCTATAGTTCCCGAACAGGACCTGCTCAAACTTAGGGTTGAACCTGTTTAGTCTTTAGATAAGTGATTAGACTAGCCCTGTTTTAAACGGGAAAATTTGTTTAGTTATCTGGTTATTCAATTTCGTTGATTTATTAATTTAGTTTATTAATTTATTAATTAAAATAGTTTTATAATTAAATAATTTTATAATTAAATATATAATAGTTTTATAATTAAATATATTTATTAAAAATAATTTTATAATTAAAATAGTTTATTAATTTTGTTTGGATGTCCAGATTTTGTCGGAATAATTAATTAGTTGTCAGTAATTATTCAATTTTATCTGGTTACCAAGTTTCGTCGGAATAATCAGTTAGTTATCTGGTTATTCAATGTTCGTTGCTTATTCAACTTTTTATCTGGTTATCCAGTTTCGTCGGAATAATCAATTAGTTATCTGGTTATTCAATTCTCGTTGCTTATTCAACTTTTTATCTGGTTATCCAGTTTCGTCGGAATAATCAGTTAGTTACCTGGTTATTCAATTTTCGTTGGTTATTCAACTTTTTATCTGGTTATCCAGTTTCGTCGGAATAATCTATTAGTTATCTGGTTATTCAATTTTCGTTGGTTATTCAACTTTTTATCTGGATATCCAGTTTCGTCGGAATAATCAGTTAGTTATCTGGTTATTCAATTTTCGTTGGTTATTCAACTTTTTATCTGGATATCCAGTTTCGTCGGAATAATCAGTTAGTTACCTGGTTATTCAATTTTCGTTGGTTATTCAACTTTTTATCTGGTTATCCAGTTTCGTCGGAATAATCTATTAGTTATCTGGTTATTCAATTTTCGTTGGTTATTCAACTTTTTATCTGGTTATCCAGTTTCGTCGAAATAATCAATTAGTTATCTGGTTATTCAATTTTCGTTGCTTATTCAACTTTTTATCTGGTTATCCAGTTTCGTCGGAATAATCAGTTAGTTACCTGGTTATTCAATTTTCGTTGGTTATTCAACTTTTTATCTGGTTATCCAGTTTCGTCGGAATAATCAGTTAGTTATCTGGTTATTCAATTTTCGTTGGTTATTCAACTTTTTATCTGGTTATCCAGTTTCGTCGGAATAATCAATTAGTTATCTGGTTATTCAATTTTCGTTGGTTATTCAACTTTTTATCTGGTTATCCAGTTTCGTCGGAATAATCTATTAGTTATCTGGTTATTCAATTTTCGTTGGTTATTCAACTTTTTATCTGGATATCCAGTTTCGTCGGAATAATCAGTTAGTTATCTGGTTATTCAATTTTCGTTGGTTATTCAACTTTTTATCTGGATATCCAGTTTCGTCGGAATAATCAGTTAGTTACCTGGTTATTCAATTTTCGTTGGTTATTCAACTTTTTATCTGGTTATCCAGTTTCGTCGGAATAATCTATTAGTTATCTGGTTATTCAATTTTCGTTGGTTATTCAACTTTTTATCTGGTTATCCAGTTTCGTCGAAATAATCAATTAGTTATCTGGTTATTCAATTTTCGTTGCTTATTCAACTTTTTATCTGGTTATCCAGTTTCGTCGGAATAATCAGTTAGTTACCTGGTTATTCAATTTTCGTTGGTTATTCAACTTTTTATCTGGTTATCCAGTTTCGTCGGAATAATCTATTAGTTATCTGGTTATTCAATTTTCGTTGCTTATTCAACTTTTTATCTGGTTATCCAGTTTCGTCGGAATAATCTATTAGTTATCTGGTTATTCAATTTTCGTTGCTTATTCAACTTTTTATCTGGATATCCAGTTTCGTCGGAATAATCAATTAGTTATCTGGTTATTCAATTTTCGTTGGTTATTCAACTTTTTATCTGGTTATCCAGTTTCGTCGGAATAATCAATTAGTTATCTGGTTATTCAATTTTCGTTGCTTATTCAACTTTTTATCTGGATATCCAGTTTCGTCGGAATAATCAGTTAGTTACCTGGTTATTCAATTTTCGTTGGTTATTCAACTTTTTATCTGGTTATCCAGTTTCGTTGGAATAATCAGCTGTTGTCTGGTAATTCATGTTTCGTTGATTATTCAACTTTTTAACTTTTTTTTTCGTGAGACACGGTCCAAACACAAGGAACTGACAATATTTTAAATATTTTTTCATTTTCATTTTTTTAAAATAATCTTTTTGAATAATTTTTGGCAATCATCACTGAATGGAAGTCATAATTCATATTCATTTACGTTGTAGTTTAAAAGCTTCATAAGGGGAGTGACCCCATACTAAAATTGCATAAGAAAGAGCACTATGAATCAATGCATGATAGCCCGTCAGGACAGTTTGAATCGATGTTGTGTATGTTAATTGCTCCAGGACAAAGTTTTGTTGTGCTTTTGGTTGACAGGTAATCTATATGAGTTTCCCAGGTCATGTTCGGGTCTAAAAGTATTCCAAGCAATTTTATTGCCTCCGCACGATAAACATCTATCCTTCTGAGTGAGAATACACATGTTTGTGTTTTGGATTCATTAATAGTAAGTTTATTACCATTGAACCATTGTTTAACTTTGTTGGTGGTATCAAGTATGTCCGAGCGGATAGAAGCGAGAGATCTTTTAGAGCCTGAAAATTCAGTATCATCGGCAAATAGTGTACATACCTTTATTTGCATGCAGTCCGGAAAGTCATTTATATAGAGAAACAGGACCTAATACAGAGACCTGAGGCTCCCTATATAACATCTGTCGATTATCTGATTTATTGTTATTTAGCTCCACAAATTGCTCTCTATTAGCAAGGTAAGAATTCAAAAGTCTATTGCTATTCGAATCAAAAGAGTAGTAGATCAGTTTCTTCATGAGAAGCTCATACGATACACAATCGAATGCTTTTGTAAGGTCAAAGCAATTTGTATAAGCATATTCGTTGCCCTCATAGATCTATCGTATATGTTCCAATAATGTGTTTATTGCTAGGGCAGTTGATTTGTTTGACCGGAAACCAAAATGGCACGGTGAATAGTGTAGTAGAAAAGTTGAAATATTCGCAGACCTAAAGAACAACAAAGCAGTTCTCCGACACAGCAGAGATGCTTAAATGTAGTGGAGAAATGTCAATCCAAATTTTAAAGCAAGAAATGGAAAAGAAAAGAAACTGAGGTTATCCCTGAAGATTGGAAAAATGCTATCATCCACCCCTTACACAAAAAAGATGATAGAATGGAACCTAACAACTACCGTGGCATTTCCATAGCTGCTGTAACTTTTAAGGTAGTGTGTAAGTGTTTGTACACGTTGGAACGCGCGGGCGCGGTGGCGGGTGCGGGCGCGGTAGACGTGGCGAGTTCGTGTTCACATTGCCCGCCAGGCGTTTACGCGAGTGTGACCTGTTATCAGGTTAGGTTAGGTTAGCATACTAACCTAAGTTTAACTTCTGGTTAGTATACTAAGCTGAACAGCACTAATAAACTCTTCTGTATTGAAAGACATGATGAAAACATGCTATCGTTTCTAGCGATAAGTTCGTACTGGTTGAACTTACTGACGTCGCGAGTGAATCGCGCGTTCCGCCGCTAGTTTCAAAACATCTCACGCGTGTGATATTGCCGCAAGCGTGCCGCGCGCACCAATCGCTAGCTTGCCCGCTACTTAGCCCGCACGTGCGTTTCGTACGTGAACACTTTGATATTACGCCATGTGTTTGATATTTCGTGACCGTGCCTGCCACCGCGCCTGCGAGTCAACGTGGATGAGCACTAAAGCGCTACAGAAGAGACTTGTGGAGCAAGTGGAACACCAATCTTGGTGAATATCAAGTGGGATTTAAGAAAGGAAGATCATGTGTTGAACAAATTTGGAGCCTGAAGCGAATACTGAAGAACTATAAGTATGTCTAAAGAGGTAGTAGTAGTTTTTGTAGACTTCAAGAAAGAACTAATGATCCTATCGACACGAAAGTGGTGTTTAACACACTGCTGGAATTTGGCGTCGACGCCAAAACAAGAGTAATTATTAAGTTGATGCTAACAGGAACACATTCCAAAGTAAAGTACATGGAGTGCAGAGTACGTGAAATTACAGAGACCTCCAAAGAGTTTGAAATTAAAACAGGAGTCAGACAAGGTGATGGACTGTCACCAGTTCTATTCAACTGTGTGTTGGAGAAGATTAGCCGGGAATGGGAGAAAGAACTGGACGGGAAAAGACTACGAAAAGACGCCACTCCTTGATCCTCCAAAGTATACTTGAATAAGCAAGTATACTTTGGAGGATCAAGGAGAGGCGTCAAGATCAACTGCCTTGATTTTGCCGATGACCTCGAAATACTGACACTGAAATACTGACTAGAAATACTGACACAGCTATAGAACATCTGAATATACTAACCATCAAGCAAAAAAAGCAGGACTACAGATTTGCTTCGAAAACACGAAGTATGACAGTATGGAAAACACTAAAAAGAGCCCCCCATCACTTGAAGATCGAGCATGGTAAGATAGGAAGAGTTGTCAGATTTAAACACCTGGGTGAAATCGTGCAGTTAAAAACCAGTGAAAGAGAAGCTAACAACACTTCTTCTTCTTTCTTCTTTAATCCATAGCTGGCGCATGGAGAGGTGGTCGACCTCGTAGCCAGTACGCTGCTGTTGTTGGCGCTAGATTCCGTGCTCCATTCACTATACGCTTCCATGCTAATCGATCAGTTGCAACGGTTCTTGCCTCAGCTGTTGTTATTCGCTGGTTTTTTAAATCGTTCTCTACGTGTTTCAACCATGTGGTCTTCGGTGCTTGTTCTTGTGTTCTCCAATCAAGAGGTCGTTTTTTCCATAGGAGTTTGTGCGGTACTCGATTGTCGCCCATCCTACAGATGTGGCCGAACCATCGTAATCGGCGTTTTTGAAGCAAACGTTGCTGTTGCCTGGCCTATCCGGCTGTGAACTTCGGCTGTCGAAGCTACTTTCTTCTCCACAACCAGTGATCCCAAATATTTGAACTGTGGTACCTGCTCGATTGTGGTTCCATCGAGGTAAACTCTGGCTTCAGATCCATCCGTTGTAAGCACTTTGGTCTTATCCGCATTGATTCTCAGTCCGTATGACTGGGCAATGCGGGAAATGTCATACAAGTTGTCTGTTGCTTCGGCATCTGTGTTGGCGAAAACCGCACTGTCATCGGCGAACATCAGATCGGTTAGGAAGTTTTTGTCATCATATCGAACTCCGCGTCGCCCATCAAACGCTTTTCGCATAATCGTGTCGATCACAATGTTAAAAAGGAGCGGCTAGGCCACGTCTCCTTGCCGGACTCCGGTTCGAATCGGGAATTCCTCAGACATGTCGTTTCGGATACGAACATTGCTGGTTGAGCCGTCGTACGATGCTTGAAGAAGTTGAATGATTTTCAGTGGCACGTGTTCGATCTTCAGGGCTTCCCACAAGCTTGTCCAATCGATGCAATCAAAAGCAGATTTGAAATCGATGAAGACGATGACAGTTCGTTTGCCACATCAAATTCTTTCTTCCATTAGCTGACGGAGAGCAAATATCTGATCGATGCATCCTCGATGTGGTCGAAATCCAGCTTGTTCTTCTCGGCTTGTTTGCTCTCGATGTTTCTGTAGTATTGATTATATGATTTTCATAAATACTTTGCCGACGATCGAGAGGAGGCTAATACCACGGTAATTCTTGCATTCCCGACTGTCGCCTTTCTTCAAAATAGGCACAACAATCGCTTTCTTCCACACGGATGGAACACAATCTGAATGTCATATATGCACTGTGAGAACGTGAAGTTGATGTAATAAGACGTCTCCCCCGGCTTTGATCATTTCGGCAGTTACTTGATCTCCTCCCGGCGCTTCACCATTTTTCAGGGATTTTATTGCCGTCTTCACCTCATTGATTGTTGGTTCAGTATCGGGAAACTGATTTATCGGCTGCTCAATAATCGGCAGTTCGGGTGCTGGACCTACTGGCGGATTGTGGTTGTACAGCTGATGAAAGAATTCTCTCCACCGCTGTAGACGTTCCTGAGGAGAGGTCACGAAAGTTCCATCCAATTTTTTGATATTGTCATTTGTTGATGTTGTTTTGCCACTTAACCGTCGGATTGTCTGGTACAGCGTCCGGTACTCATGCCTTGACGCTGCTTCTTCCATGTCAGCCGCGATGTTATTCCAGTAAGCTTCCCGTTCCAATTTCATTTTCTGTCGAACTTCTTTGTTCAATCGTCGGTATTGTTTGAAATCGACGTGTTTCATTTGCTTCCGCTGGTCGACTAGATTGAGACAGTCGTCCGAGATCCATTGCTGCGTCCGTCGACGGATGGGCGGACACAGCTCCGTTGCACACCCCACAATAGACTCAGAAAGTTGTTTTTCTTCTATGTTGATATCGACTGGTATCGTGAGTGCTGCAAATTTGTTGGATAATGCGATTTGAAATTTTCGGCTGGTTTCAGGGTCTCGCAGACAGGCCCAGTTCCTCTTGGCTGATGGTGGTGCCTTTTTCTTTGCTCTTTGTAATTTCAATTGTAGTTTCACTCGGACAAGATAATGGTCTGATCCACAGTCGGGTCCACGCATCGCACGTACATCTTTGAGCGTCGATCGGAATCTGGTGTTGACCAAAATGTAGTCCAACATCGCCGAATCGTTGCCGGATGGATTTTGCCACGTGAGTTGATGTTTGAGGGGGTGACGAAAGATGCTGTTGCCGATGATCAAGTTGTTTGACGCTGCAAATGATAAGAGGCGTAATCCGTTGTCATTTATTTCCCCGTATCCGAATTTTCCCATCGTTTCTTCCCAACCGGTTCGATCTGCACAACACTAGACGGGAGAAGATGGCAGCGGTTTTTCGAAGAGCATATGCTTTATATAAGAAGAAACCCATCTCGAAGGGAGCTAAACTGAGACGCTACAATACAGTGATTAAAACGGAATGCCTGTATGCTAGTGAATGCCTCCAAATGACAGGGACAACAAGACTTAGAGAAGCTATATAAGAGAGTTATTTAAAAGGAAGATCCTTCGTAAGAAAATGGGTCCAAAGATCGTGGATGGGCAGTTTAGGTTAAGAGGAAGGGAAGAACTTTACCAAGATAATGAAAGAATGATTGAATCCGTGAGAAAACGGAAACTCTATGGGCATTTATTGAGAATGGATGAGAAGAGACTAACAAAAAGGATTTTTAAAATACTTGACAGTAGACCTACAGTGTCTGACAAATGTTTCAGGGAGGTGATAAAGGATCTCCAACAGGTTGGACTGAATTCGGACGACATCTCAAACCGAACAAAATCTAGGTCAGTGATGGACAAGTTTAAGGGAATTCATAAAGGAACAGTGGTTGGACACTATGAAGAAGACAGGCTGCAAGAAAAAGAATGCAAATATTTTTGGCTGCAAGGAAAGCTTCCAGAAATATGTAATTGTTGCCTAACGTGGTCTCTAAAGGCCCTATACAATAATAATAGTCTTATAAAAAAAGGGTCGAGGTCGTTACAGCAATATTATCTTTCTAAATAAACAAGGTTTTATGTCCCGCAAAACAATATCTAATATAATATATTTTGCAGAAAAGCTCCTCATTACTACCTACTACTAGTTACTACTACTAAATATCTTGTTACTCTTTGGCACACCCAATTCAATGTCATCAAAAAAGTTCGATGTCATCCAGTTGATCTTTCCGCATTATCTTTCGGTATCTTTACCTTGTTTCGTGAAAGAATATCGGCCCAATATAATTATTGGGCCGATATAGGCTAATGCCTTCGCGACATTTTAATCCATACGTTACTTGTCAATGAGAATCTATTTGTTGGCATAAACGCAGTATGGAACTGTGAGGATTTTGCTCGACAATTTCTTCAATATTTAGCATATCAGGTGTAGCAACAGTGCGACGACCAATGGATTTTTCTTTACTTTCATTACAAGTGTTCCACAAAGCATTCAGCTATTTGCCCACAGTGTTCTGCAAATTTCCGATATTCGGCTTGTTCTTCGGGATAGGTTTCAACAAATTGTTCGTAAGCTGAATGCTGTGAATACAACCGATTTCAATCCACTGCGAAAATAGGCCATTACAATAAATGTATTGTGCTTTGTTGTAAAAACCACTTTTATTTATTAAATTCTGAAACTGTCAATTTTTTTTTCGTTTGTTTTGAATTTTGAAAATTGAGTGAGGCATGGTATCTATGTTGCCAAGTAAAGAATTCAAATATGCTACCAACGTAACAAAATAATTCTCAATCATTTATAGTCACTCGGTATAAAAACCTTCTACACTGTTCTAGATTCTGAAGATTGGGGGTTTAAGTGACGTTTTGTTTTGATATTAGTTGCAAAAAAAGTCCTGAAGAGTTAATATTATCTATATACGTGGTCTGTTAGAAAACTATCCGACCTTATTTTTTTTTTTTTAAACCTGATGGATTTGAATCAAGTGCGCTTGCATGAGCCGACCTTGAACCTTCGTGCGCATGCGTGATTTTTTTCCCGCCTGTAGATAGCGTCAGTTGCTGTCGAACAGTGTTCGAGTGACGTAGCGTGTAGTGCTCTCATCGGTTTTTCAATGTTAGTAAAATGACGGAACGACTATAGGGAGCACTATATCGATGTCCTACGTCGCCTAAGTGATGCTGTGCGCCGCAAGCGACTGGAGTTGTGGTCATCAGGAAATTGGCGACTCCATCACTACAATGCTTTAAATGCAACATACAATGCAACATTCTTTGCACTTTTTTGACTCCTCTGGTTCGACAGGCTCGTTACTCTGCGACTTCTGGCTATTCGCCAAAGTCAACAGGCCATTGAAAGGAACGCGGTTTCAGACAAGAGAGGACATTATGGCTGCAATGACAGCCGAGCTAAAGTCGATTCCGAAAGAAGCTTTTTCGTAATGCTTCCAACAATGGTAGCATCGCTAGGAGAAGTGTGTGGAGTCCCAAGGAGACTACTTTGAGGGTGATTAGGTTTCCAACGCTCCAGGTATGCCACTTTTTTTCACCGGCTAAAGGTCGGATACTTTTCTAACAGACCACGTGTTATAATTTGGATGTCAGACTACAAGACTATAAGAAAAGACAAGACTATAAGACTACAAGAAAACAGAAAGTGCGAGGAAATAAAAAAAATCGCGAGTTATTATCGACTACGATTCAGGAAAGGCATGAATTGATTTATTTGTTGATCGCGTACATCGAATTAGAAATCGCGTAGCGATTAGAAAAAGAATCTGGTAAAAAACCGCACGGCGATTTAGAGTTAGTAATAACACAGCCAGTGTTAAGAGTTTTTGCACGTTTTGTCTCGGCCGGCATGTGACCACGCTTATTTTGTTGATGGGAACTTTTTTGGGACTCTAATGACTGCGTATTCTTCTTCGTTGAGAAAATCAATTGATGGGAACATCAGTAGTCAACGAATTATTTGTGTATGAATGATTTAATCTATAGATGAATGCCTTAAACTATTAACCCTTTGACTACTCAAGCCGTATATATACGCCCTCACAAGTCTGACAAAAACGTATATATACGGTCCCTGCATAATATCGCGCCATCTGTATCGAAGATTACCTTCGTTAAGACGTCGCAGTCAAAAGGTTAATAACTTACTGCAACTATTTAAAGTCAACATACAATAATAATTACAAAGTTTCGGAAAAATGTTAATAAAATCACTATCAGATTTTGCATATGTTGCAAAATAAAACAGCAAGGAGCAAATACGAAATGAAATTTAATTTTTATAACCTATCCATACATAATTTTTGGCTTACTTAGTATTAATTGTAAGATACATATCGCATAGTAGATTTCTAATTTAAAAATTCGAGAGTATGCTTTTACATTCATACCATTCTCATCATGTTAAGTTAAATTCTCAATTCCGTTAATGGTGGAGGATAGGTAATTACGAAATGTTTAGAGTGAAGAAGTAAAAAAGCCTGTCCGTATAAAAATTTATCGTCGGCTGAAAGAACTTCGGTCTCGCCCACGTAATAAAATTGAATCCAAACATAATGAGAAAAACGCAGCACCGACGTCTCTCGACAAATTGAAACCTTGGGTATCGGGTTTTGAATACACCTTATTTTTTGTAAAAAACCCCACTCGTATTTAAATCAATTTGTCACAAACTTTCACTAAATTATCAAGAATTTTGAACAAAAGGGAGGCGAGTTAAATGAAAGAGAATTACAAAATCCTTATTATATTCATTAACGTTAAAGTACTCACCTCTTCTAAGGGTAAAAGCTCTTGTTGTAACGTCTCTAGTTTTAAGTTGAGATCTCTCTCTTGTTGTATAGTATGCTCTTGAACGTTCAAAGCTTCGTATAAACTACACACTAAAGTCTTTATATCACTTAATCTATAACATAATAAGACAACAAAAATATCAATTTCAATTACTAAACGGAAATATTTGCACAATTTTTGCATAGTCTACAATATTGTCTTGTTTCTCTAGTCTTGTCGGTCTAGTTATGATTGAATATGTTTAGTTTTGTCTGTCTACGTGGTCTGTTAGAAAAGTATCCGACCTTATTTTTTATTCTGCAAACCTGATGGATTTGAATCAAGCACGCTTGCATAAGCCGACCTTGAACCTTCGTGCGTATGCGTGAATTTTTTCCCGCCTGTAGATAGCGTCAGTTGCTGCTGAGCAGTGTTCGAGTGATGTACTGCTCTCGTCGATTTTTCAATGCAAGTAAAAATCACCAAAGAATACCATAGGGATGTCGCCTACGTGATGCCTGGCGGCGCAAGGGACTGGAGTTGTGGTCATCAGGAAATTGGCGACTCCATCACGACAATGCTCCAGCATATTCTTCACATTTTTTTTGCGAAAAACTAGACTCCTCTAGTACGACAGGCTCCTTACTCTCCTGATATGCCCCCTGATTCTGCTACTTCTGGCTATTCCCAAAGTCAATAGGCCATTGAAACGAACGCGATTTCAGACGAAGGACATTATGGCTGCAACGACAGCCGAGCTAAAGTTGATTCCGAAAGAAGCTTTTTCGGAATGCTTCCAGCAACGGCGGCATCGCTGGGAGAAGTGTGTGGAGTCCCAATGAGAATACTTTGAGGGTAATTAGGTTTACAATGCTCCAGGCATGCCAGTTTTTTTACCGGCTAAAGGTCGGATACTTTTCTAACAGACTACGTAGTCTTGTCAGACTGGTCTTATCTGTCCAGTCTCGTCTATCTAGTCTTGTCTATTTAGTTTTGCATGTGTAATCTTAAATGTCTAGTATTGTCAGTTTCTTCCGATTTGTTGTCCTGACCAGTTTCTCTAGATTTGTTAGTCTAATCTTGTCTGTCTATTTTTCTCTGACTACTTTACTTTGACTAGTTTTGTCCATCTTCTATTCTAGTCTACCTGGTCAATACTAAACAGTGTTTAGTATTGAAAGTCTAGCATTGCCTGTCTATCTAGACTTTTTGGCCCAGTCTAGTCTAGACGGACCTTTATTATTGACGGATATAGTCTAGTATTGAAGTCTAATCTTGTCTATCTAATCTTGTATCTCTATCTTGTCTATCTTATCTTATTTAGTAAGTTATTGTATAGAGATTCTTACCGTTTAACTTCGTCTCCAGTTATCCTAAGAACTTTGGGCGTATTCACAATATACATGTTATCGTTAATAATTAGTTTAAAGTCTTCTTCGAGTAGGTTTTCTATGGTGTTGGAGGCGGCTATCCGGGTGTCGTCCAGGCTCAGGGCGACGACCCGGTCGATGCCCTTGTCCTCCGTTTTGAGCATTTTGATGAAATCGCCGACCGTGTTCGTGATCGGCTTGAGCGTGAAGCGGCAGCGTTCCCGTCGGCTCGGTAGAGGAACTGTGATTTGGGGCAAACCGCGGGAATATTCCACCGTCACGTCTGAAAAACAAAACGAAATAATTAAATTTTATAACCAATCTGGCTTAGTAGTCAAGGTGTCTTATGATTACTAAGACATAGATCCTATGTTCAAATGTTGGGGGACACAAATGTGGAAATAAGTCACCGTTCTCCTGTGTATGGCTCTGGCAAGGTCAATAATCTGCTAAGAAAACCTCCCCTAAAATAGTGGCTCACCACCCACGTTAAAAACAGTGAGGGCTCCTTCTAGTAGTGTTTAAGATCTAGACAGCAAGTACAAGTGTAGGCAGAAATAGGAGGTCAAAGTCCACTAGAACTGTAACACCACATGGAGAATTAGAAAAAGAAGAAGATAAGATAGACTAATCCAATGAACAGACTTGACCAGTGTTTCGTATCCGCTTTGAAGAAATCGCCCTCGTGAAGGAATAAAATTATTCAGTGCCAGTAGGGAAAGATCCTAAGTTCTATTCCTTCCACCTCCACTACTTACACTAAGGTCATTGAACTGCTAACGGATTTTTTCCCACGAGCGTATTTCCTGTTAGGTTGCCTAATATGAAGGGGTAACAGGTAGGGGTTGGTGGTGGGTGAAATTGGGAGGTTGATGAGAAAAATCAAATCTGATTTCAGAACGGCTCTAGCATGTACCCTAAGAGACGCCCAATTTCCGTCCACCGTTCACCATCCACCATCCACCGTCCACCGGTTAGGTTTCTTTAGGTTAGTGCCCATTTAAAACAATGTAATAATTTTTTGACAGGCGATGTCGCGTGACGTCGTTTAGCTGAGTGTCGTGTATATGGGAATCGGCCTTAAGAGTCACATTCTCTTAAGAGTCACAACAAGCAATTGTTTAATTAGTCACAAGGGCCTGTATGAGAAACATTAAACGTTAGGTTTGTTTAGGTTATGTTTGTTTAGGTTAGTTTTGTTTAGGTTAGGTTAATGTAGGTTTGTTTAGGTTAGGTCCTAAGTCCTTAGTTTCCGGTTTTTGGTTGAAAATCCTCTCGACTACTCTTGTCTGCTCCATCCTTTGTAAATGCCCGGCCCATTTAAGTCATGGTAATCTTAACTTTGTTATCTACAGTAATCAGTATTGACATTTTGATGACTAAAACTGGACTATAATCAGAGGATTAAACAAACGAAACTAAACTGGATGTATTTTATACATTTCTTTTCAATTGAGAAATCTTTGACTATAAGGATTTGTTCAAAACTTTTAAACTCAAACCCATTATGTATTTTTTCTTTCTTATTATATATCGTGTATTCGATATCGGAAGATAAAAGCTGTTGTTCTTTCTTTCCCATTCTCGCTGGAAAGAAATGTTTCCCAATGAAATACATTGCGGAAAAGCTTTAGAGCGGTACACGAGATATCTAAACACCGTCCCCATTATTTCTCGCATAATAGCTGGCTGCTTGTCGGAATGTTAATAGCGAAGCAGGATCCGTCCTTACCTACGAAAGGGTTGCACGTTTACACGGGATTAGATCTTATTCACAGGAATTTATTTTAGTAGGAAAAAATGATGCAAATAAAGCGCGCTTCATGTCTAACCTCACGTAGCCTAACCTAATGCTAACCTAAACTAATGCTAACACAAGTAACCCAATGAGAAAGCTGATGAAAGCTGACTAAAAATAGACCTCACACTCTCTTTAATGTGGGGCACCATAGACCACCCTTTTAAGCGTGGAGTTACTTACATAGACCTCACACCTTGTTAAGCGTGGGGTTACATAGACCTCACACCCTGTTTAGCGTGGGGTCACATAGACCTCACACCCTGTTTAGCGTGGGGTCACATGGACCTCACACCCTGTTTAGCTTGGGGTTACATAAACCTCACACCCTGTTTAGCGTGGGCTCACATAGACCTCACGCCCCGTTTAGCGTGATGAAAAGTGGATGCAAGTAGATGAAAAGTGGATGCAAGTAGATAAAAAGTGGATGCAAGTACATGAAAAGTGGATGCCAGAAAATTGAACTCTTTGGTATTTATATAAATGAAAAAAATAATACTATCTGGGTCACATACAAGTTTAAGAAATTTCGCTATGACTTGGCTTTATTTATTTTTACCTGTAACCTTGAAACTGAATCTCGCGAAATCGCGAAATCCCGCTGATAAGATAATAGTTGTTATGACTGCCAAACATCCGGCAACGCTTAACCGACTACTGATAAATCAAAATCTTAATATTATATTTATTAAATTAAAACACAAAACAAAAAATTCCTTATATATTTTAGTTCACTCTTATCTAGTCTCGTGTATTTAGCTTCGTCTGTCTAGTCTCATGTATCTAGCCCCGTCTATCTAGTCTCATGTATCTAGCCCCTTCTATCTAGTCTCATGTATTTAGTCTCATGGATCTAGTCCCGTCTATCTAGTCTCATGTATTTAGACTCGTTGATATATGCAACCAACTGCACATCTCATTTGCCCCTCCGTCATCTAATTTTGAAATTTCCCGCCTCGCGTCTATTTTTTTAATTTTCCCGCGCATCTGGAAGTTCCGGAAATGCAGCCAGAAGTCGAAACCGGAAAGCGAAAGTCGAAACCGGAAATCAGAAGTCGAAACCGGAAGTCGAAACCGGAACCCGGGAGTGTCTAGGTTAGAGGTCAAGGCCAGGGGGTCAAAGATCATGCGCATGACAGTGGTGGCGGTGGATCTAGAACACATCATCTTTTCCTACTTATTTTCCAAGCTAATATCAAGAAGATAAGCAAATTTCATTACGACATTAGTTGGCTTGAATGTAGGCGAGAGAGCAGTGAGAGTTATTCCACGATATTCAAATTTTATTTGTATTTATTTATTTAATATGCAATGGGTTTCATGCCAAGTCATAAACGTTATAAGTCCGTCAAATACTAAAGAATATTATATTATACACTACCGTTTCTTCTGAAATATAATCCCCACAATGGCATCTACCCAATATTGCAATAACGCGACTCCAAATAAAATTTCATTAAATGCAGACCTAAAGAAGTTATAACATAAAACTTCTCGTAGATGTGTTAAATGCATCGACCGCATAACTATTTCTAGCCGCCCGCCTATATGATTCGTGCCATGTCTGTTACCCGTCTGTAGGGAAAGATGATTCGTTCTGGACCCTCCACCTCCACTTGATTGACGCTGATTAAACCTGTAGCGTGGGGCTACATAGACCTCACACCCTGTTTAGAGTGGGGTTACATAGAGCTGACACTCTTCTATTGTATTAAAGCTAATTGAAGGGTGGGAACCTGAAGTGGAGGTGGAGGGTCCAGAACGAATCATCTTTCCTTAGTCCCGTCTCACAATTCTCAAAGAAAATGTTAATGAATGCAGTTTCCTATCCTCACAATTCGACGAAACAACAGATCTCACTAATATCGCACAGCCACGTAAATTCAGACGCGTCGTCTGAATTTAATACGTCGCACAGTGGTCTGAATCTGAAAAAAGCTGGCCAAAAATCGAAAAAATGATAGTCACCGAATGGGGTTATCTCTAAAGAATCTTGTAAAGCATACTTTGGTGTGTGTTATTCTAAAAGAAAAGTGGGATATCTTTTTTCCCTGAGACGCTACGCGCGTTCAAAGTCACCCTTGTCGGCATAGCGCGAGCAAGTGGAGCGACTCCGAAATATAATTGTTAATTCAAGTATGTGTAACTTTTTATGAGAGTGTCCTTTTTCATTTCTGTTTGACAGAGGGTGTTAAGGAAGATATGTAGAATTTTTACATATATAACGTTTTCATTTTTTTATACTCGCATGTGTTAAAAACCATGTCAAAGATGTGTCTACTTAACGGTTTTTCTAGTAAAAAAAATTCCGTAAATTAGCAAAAAAGTTATCACCGCAGCGAGGCTCATGAAGTTGAGATATAGAACATATAGATTACGATGTTTTGTAATAGAATCTATAAGAAAATCTCGCCCATGTACGGTCTGCCTCTGTACATGTGAGATTAGAAATACGAAGCAATGAAAACAATGAAATTCATAATCAGTGAACTGGAAAACACTTATATAGCAATTTATATGCAACTTATATATATATATATATATATATATATATATATATATATATATATATATATATATATATATATATATATTTCAATGAATTTTAAATTGAATTATTTTGATTAAATGAAAGAATTTTAAAGATATACCATGAAATTCGTATACCATGAACTAACCTCGCAAACCCTCATGTACCAATTTATATGGAATTCCGATCAAATTTTAACGAATTGGTCGGCCATATTAGATCCGCCATTTTGAATTTGAATATCATATCATAAAATTCGTATTCATTGAACTCGAAAACCCTTATATACCAATTTATATGAAATTCCCATCAAATTTTAATAAAGTGGTCGGCCATATTGGACCCCCATTTTGAATTTTAATGTTACACTATCAAATTTGTATTCAGTGACTTCGAAAATCCTTATATACCAAATTATATGAAATTCAGATCAAATTTTAATGAAGTACTCGGCCATATTGGTTTAGTCGGCTCCATTTTGAATTTTAACATTCTACTATGAAATTCGTAATCAGCGACCTGTAAAATCCCAATATACCAATTCACGTTTAAATCTGAAACTTCTTTCTATTTTTGGCCAACTTTTTTGAAATCCAGAGCACAGTGCGTCGCGACGTGATAAATCTCAAACATCTTAAGCTCAGAAGGATGCGATCTTAAAAACAATGTTATTTATCTAGTTCTTGTTGTAGTGCCATGAAAGTGGACTGAGTGCTAGTAAATAACAGAAAAATATCTGTTTTGTTTCAACATGAGATTTGTTTTGCAGTCTTAAAAAGACATAATAATATTATATAATTACGGAAAGGTTGAATATATTTACATATTCAAGCTATGTTCCGCTTTAATAAGTTGGTATTGTATCTATAATTAGTTTAATTTCACCTATATATTCAATTTTGCTAAAATAGAAAACGGAGAGTGAGACGGACTTTTCCAAAACACTACGGTCAAATTGGGAAACCCAATAGAAAACAAGGACGCAGACACAAGGATAGTTTTTGCAGAGCCAAATGATCACGAGAAAATATACAAAGAACGCTTCCCCGACCTAGCATTTGCGAGGGTAATTTTGAAGTAATAGAGCAGACAACAAGAATACCTCCAAAATTCAGACGGCTAAGGTGATAAAACTAATGAAAGCTACTCTTAACCTACGGCTGGAGTATATCTGGGAATATCTAGAGAAAATCAGAGGGTCTGCTCTCTATTGGAGACGAGATGCCTTATTTATGCCTTGATAATGGCCACTACCATTAATACAAATTTTCTATTTTGCGTCTGTAATGGACTCATAACAGCACTCATGTGCGTGCGGTTATGGCTCGCCGAGTGCGATATAATTTTCTCAATATGTATCGGCGATTTTTTATTTAGAAATAGCATAAAATAGCATAAATAAAAAGCATAAATAACGTTAAAAAATCGAGCTTACTCGTCCTCGTCCTTTAATATACTATAAAGATGTCGACGTAGATTGACTAAGGAAATAACCGAATGCGTATTCCAATCAGGGAATACCAGGATGGTGATTCATACCAACAGGCTAGATGACGGAAATAGCTACAGTGGGGAAAGAAGTGAAAGGTGAACAGATAGTAAAAGATACTCCCAAATTGTTGAACAAAAAGGCGAAGGAGACTATAAATATCTGCTCAACAGAATAAAGAATAATCTGAAGGGCAGCAAATCCAGCACGGGTATAAGGAAAGCCGGGGATGGTAGGATGATTATAACTACTTAAAAAGAACAAACAGCTCTGGAGGGTATAAAAAACAATAGATGCAAGGGGAAATGACATCACTACGACAAAATGGAGACAGTTATAATCAGGATCATTGATGTTGTACCTAACCCCGATAAGATTAGCTCCGCCATAAAAGAAAATCGTAGGGGATTTGGATGAAAACTTCCTCAAGGTTGGAAAGCTAAGGGACAATGATAGAGGTGCCCAATCAACAATAATCACGTTGGGAAAAGAAGAGGCCTACAAACTGCTAAGCTTGGGAACGATAAGAGTGGGATACACAAACTTCCCCCTGAAAAAAAGAGTTCAAATGATCAAGTAATATGATACAAGTGCTGGTCTTATAAGCATAGAGCATCGGAGTGCAAAGGCACAAACAGCTTGTACTACAACTGTGGAGAAGAGAGGCACATTGTCAAGGAATGTCCAAACGAAGAAAAATGCCCTATCTAAGAGATGCAAATCGTTACGAGCGGCACTCAAATCTAGCATATCCAGCACGAGAACAATCCTATTGGCAAGATCAACATTCTTAATGTTTAATAAATCACCGAAAACACCAACAAAGTCCAGTACGAAGGTGAAAGTACTTCAGAGTAATATAGCCAGGGGTGAATATCCTTCACAAGGCGTCGATAGACCAAAGAGTAGACATTTGCATAATTTCTGAGCTCAAGAAAAATATTCCCCCTAATGGGACCTGGCTAACGCACAAGAATAAGGACGCCGCCATAAAATTAATGAACAAACAATCAGCTGTAAAGTAATAGGACCAAAAGTGGAAGGGATTCGTGTGGGCAGTTTCTGAATTACGTCCACTTTGATATCTCCTTTTTCTTTCATTGTTTTCATGGTTGCCCTTTTCCTTTAGTCTTGTCTGTCTAGTCTTGTCTGTCTAGTCTTGTCTGTCTAGTCTTGTCTGTCTAGTCTTGTCTGTCTAGTCTTGTCTGTCTAGTCTTGTCTGTCTAGTCTTGTCTGTCTAGTCTTGTCTGTCTAGTCTTGTCTGTCTAGTCTTGTCTGTCTAGTCTTGTCTGTCTAGTCTTGTCTGTCTAGTCTTGTCTGTCTAGTCTTGTCTGTCTAGTCTTGTCTGTCTAGTCTTGTCTGTCTAGTCTTGTCTGTCTAGTCTTGTCTGTCTAGTGTTGTCTGTCTAGTGTTGTCTGTCTAGTCTTGTCTGTCTAGTCTTGTCTGTCTAGTCTTGTCTGTCTAGTCTTGTCTGTCCAGTCTTGTCTGTCTAGTCTTGTCTGTCTAGTCTTGTCTGTCTAGTCTTGTCTGTCTAGTCTTGTCTATCTAGTCTTGTCTGTCTAGTCTTGTCTGTCTAGTCTTGTCTGTCTAGTCTTGTCTGTCTAGTCTTGTCTGTCTAGTCTTGTCTGTCTAGTCTTGTCTGTCTAGTCTTGTCTGTCTAGTCTTGTCTGTCTAGTCTTGTCTGTCTAGTCTTGTCTGTCTAGTCTTGTCTGTCTAGTCTTGTCTGTCTAGTCTTGTCTGTCTAGTCTTGTCTGTCTAGTCTTGTCTGTCTAGTCTTGTCTGTCTAGTCTTGTCTGTCTAGTCTTGTCTGTCTAGTCTTGTCTGTCTAGTCTTGTCTGTCTAGTGTTGTCTGTCTAGTGTTGTCTGTCTAGTCTTGTCTGTCTAGTCTTGTCTGTCTAGTGTTGTCTGTCTAGTGTTGTCTGTCTAGTCTTGTCTGTCTAGTCTTGTCTGTCTAGTCTTGTCTGTCTAGTCTTGTCTGTCCAGTCTTGTCTGTCTAGTCTTGTCTGTCTAGTCTTGTCTGTCTAGTCTTGTCTGTCTAGTCTTGTCTGTCTAGTCTTGTCTGTCTAGTCTTGTCTGTCTAGTCTTGTCTATCTAGTCTTGTCTGTCTAGTCTTGTCTGTCTAGTCTTGTCCGTCTAGTATTGTCTGCCTAGTCTTGTCTGTCTAGTCTTGTCCGTCTAGTATTGTCTGCCTAGTCTTGTCTGTCTAGTCGTGTTTGTCTAGTCTTGTAAGAAATTCTCTACCGAGCGATTCAAGTTTTTCGAACAGACGAACGCTTTCTGTAGGGTTATCAGAACTGTTGGAGTATACGGTTCGCCATTACGTTATGACTGCTCTTGTCATTTCATGCTTGGCGAATAATTATTATCCACTGCTTTGCTCAGTGATACCAAAGTTTATAAGCCCAATGATAGTGGCAAAGTAATATGTATTCTTCACAGAATGAAAGTTAAATAATCATACTTTCAAGCTCTTGCAAGAAAGATATTATTTGACAATAGAATTACAATCTTGACCTGAAGATTCACCGAATAATCTAAAATTCTACCAAACCAAAACTTAACAAACATTTCAACACTTGCCATGACTCAAACAAAATGCTTTTAGTAATGAGTTAGTTTATCGGAAAATCGTCATCGCTCGAAAGATAAAAGTTCTTTGAAGTTGTGTTCGTGCCTATGGATTTTCGATGAGACTTCCGGATCGCGTCATTTAGGCGTCCAAAAATTGACGAAATTTTTGCAAAAAAATGTTACATTCTGGAACTTGGCAAAAAACATTAAGTAAAAATGTAGAAAAGTGAGGTGACAGTCGGACGTGTGGTGACGTTGCGGACACGCCGGTGCCGCAAGCAGGTCCGTGAGACGAAAACTATCCGAGTTATGGGTGCATTTGTAAAAAACTTGTAAAAATAGGTACAGACGCCCCCGCAGACGTTAGATTGTTGAAATTATTTTTAGATTTTAATTTCTTAATCTTTTGCAAATCGATTGTGCGAAATTTCAAAAGATGGCAAATCACTGCACATGCACACTTGGCAAATATTTTTAAAATTTTTTCAAAAAAATCATCTTTAGTTTGCCCCCTTTTTAGTTCAGTGACGGCTCGTTACTCTTTTAGTATACTTTAAGATACTTGTCTCTGGTTAAATGCTCGAATACCCAAACTGTCGAAGAATTGTACAGTCTTGCTATACCAGCTCTTCCCTTTAATGTAAACATGTTTAAAAAAAACCTTGAAATAAAAACTATCAATTTTCGAGTTGTCTATTGATCTGTATATTTGTCGACTAACGATCGAAGCTAAACTTGATTTAACCTTTGATAATAATAATAATAACTTT
Organism: Phosphuga atrata; assembly: GCA_944588485.1. Lineage (NCBI taxonomy): Eukaryota > Metazoa > Arthropoda > Insecta > Coleoptera > Silphidae > Phosphuga > Phosphuga atrata. Next base: position 72,729,974 of record OX155897.1, on the reverse strand, counting down.
ATTCACCCAGCCACACAAAATGGATAGAATTTGAAGAAGATAAATCGTAAAACGAATAAATTGTCTCACTAAAACGAATCAAAACCTTTCCTTCATTTTTATTATTTACTGTCAGATACGTAAAAAAACGGGGGCTCTTTATTATTACCAAGATCCATTTATCAATTACTCACACAAAGCTTTCATGAATATAATAGTTTCCTACAGGTCTTTTGAAAATACCCTGCCATTACAGACCTTTCTCCGACTGCGACATTTCTCTTTTCCTCTCGCTATTTTTAGCTTCGGTTATTCCAGGAAAATCATTCGCTCAAATATCCGCTTTGTGTTTAAATTTAATATGATGTCGCAGGAAGCAAATGTGACGCGCGAGGGATAGAGGGGACACGAGATTAGATTGAGGAGAGGATATTAAAAATGTATTATGTTTGCATTTGAGACCCGACAAAGGTCTTTGCAAACGTTTTCCGGGACAAACAGAAAAAGGTAACACACGAATTTTCTAGATTCTAGATTCATAAATTCTGCAACTTCATTGCAACACACTAATTTAAAATTCAGCATAATCTAGAAAATCAGACGCATATGGGATCAGACAACCGCCGGATTATAAGAAAGAGTTCCTACCACTCTTTTTTAAGGAAGGGAAGAACGCGAGCGGTCTCCAGACCGCCGGATTACTGGACGTGTCGTCCGATTAACCAACGGCAGAATTACCGAGATTATACTGTATATGGAGTATACAGGCTGTTAGTTAAACATGCGACAAAAATTCAAGGGGTTATTGCTTGGCTTATTCTAAGAATATTTTGGCGTATGATGATTTCTGAAAAAACATTTTTTTTCGAAGATACAGGGTCAAAATCAAATTTGCGCTAGTTTTATTAACAAAAATAATCCGTAAAATCTGTGCAAATTTGCAAATAGTTATGAAAGTTGTAACGTTTCTTAGTTGCGTTATTAGCAATATTTTTGCAAAATTTCAACTATCTAGACAAAAAATTGCAAAAGTTTTATATCTTGATTTTATAATACGCGTCAAACAAAATTTGGGTGGTCTTCCTTACACGTTATACAGTAGGCCGCCCGCTTGCAATCTTTAGCTGTATGGCCACTTTTGGCGCAATTCATGCACAAATTACTCCTATCGGGGCCTGTCTCTGCTAATTCGCAAAAAGTTATGAAATTTTCAACGTTTCTTAGATGTGTTATTAACAATATTTTTGCAAAGTTTTAACTATTTAGACAAAAAATTGCAAAATTTGTAAATCTTGATTTTATAATTCGAGTAAAACAAGTAGATGTAAAGTTGATAAATCTACTATAAATGTTCGAATTGAGTCTGGATACAAACATTCAATCTTTTCGTCATTGAGTGCCGAACTCTTTCAAACAAATCTGGGTTTGTTTGAAAGAGAGAAATTGAGTTTCGATTGAGAATCCGATTTCGCAATTCGTCCAAATTCTCCACTGGAGTAGCGTAAACTAATGATTTCAGATAGATAAGAAATAATCCGGTCTGGGGATCGAGCCCTCGGCCAATCCAGTGAACTCCAAATGTTGCTTTTAAAAAATCAAGAGCAACCAAACTGAAATGTGATGAGTAGGGAAAGATGATGCGTTCTAGATCCACCGCCACCACTGTCATGCGCATGCGCGATGACCTTTAACCCTAACCTAACCTTGAACTTGACCCCCAACCTTGACCTGGGAACTTTCGGTTTCGACTTCCGGTTTCCGCTTTCGACTTCCGGTTTCCAGTTTCGACTTCTGGTTTCCGGTTTCGACTTTTTTCAACGTTTCGACGGCCGCCATTTTCGGAACTTCCAGATGCGCGGGAAAATTCAAAAAATAGACGCGTGGCGGGGAAATTCAAAATTAGATCCTGTTGAGACAAATGAGGTGTGAAGTTATTTGCATACATCAACAGGACTAAATACACGAGACTAGACCGACGGGGGGGGGGGGGGGGGGGGGGGTACTAAATACATGAGACTAGACCGACCGGGGCTAGATACATGAGGCTAGATACATGAGACTAGGCAGACGAAGCTAAATACATGAAACTAGATAGATGGGGCTAGATACATGGGACTAGATAGACGAGGCTAGATACATGAGACTAGATAGACGGGACTAGATACATCAACGGGACTAAATACATTTGACTAAATACATTTGACTCTTTATGACATATTTCATTTAGCTTTTATATTTCATGTATACATAGCTTTATTAATGAAATAAATAATTTTTGATTTTGATTTTGATTTTGATTTGACTAGACAGACTAGACTAAACCATTTGATGAGAAAAATCAAAGCTGGTGTCAGAACGGCTCTAGCATGTGCCTTAAGAGAGATACCGCCCGACCGCCTACCCCTCAGCTGATGACGTCATCCGCCGCGGCAGATATTGCTAAACTAATTACCTCGATGCTGACTGGCTGATTAACGAATAAATAATTACAGTTGACCTTTTCCCTCAATTTATATGTAATGGACAAGACTAAGTTAATGGATAAGACTTTAGTTCAGTCTAATCTAGTTTCATGTATTTAGCTTGGTCTGTCTAATCTCATGTATTTAGCCCCCCATCTGTCTAGCTTCATCTAACTAGTCTCGTCTGTCTAGTCTTGTCTGTCTAGTCTTGTCTGTCTAGTCTTGTCTGTCTAGTCTTGTCTGTCTAGTCTTGTCTGTCTAGTCTTGTCTGTCCAGTCTTGTCCATTACATATAAATTGAGGGAAAAGGTCAACTGTAATTATTTATTCGTTAATCAGCCAATCAGCATCGAGGTAATTAGTTTAGCAATATCTGCCGCGGCGGATGACGTCATCAACTGAGGGGTAGGCGGTCGGGCGGTATCCTCGCTTAAGGCATATGCTAGAGCCTTGATTTTTCTCATCAAATGGTTTAGTCTAGTCTGTCTAGTCTCATGTATATAATCCCGTTGATGTATCTAGTCCCGTCTATCTAGTCTCATGTATCTAGCCTCGTCTATCTAGTCCCATGTATCTAGCCCCATCTATCTAGTTTCATGTATTTAGCTTCGTCTGCCTAGTCTCATATATCTAGCCTCATGTATCTAGCCCCCGTCGGTCTAGTCTCATGAATTTAGTCCCCCCCCCACGTCGGTTTAGTCTCGTGTATTTAGTCCCGTTGATGTACGCAACCAACTTCATACCTCATTTGTCTCAACAGGATCTAATTTTGAATTTCCCCGCCACGCGTCTATTTTTTTAATTTTCCCGCGCATCTGGAAGTTCCGAAAATGGCGGCCGAAAGTCGAAACCGGAAACCGGAAGTCGAAACCGGAAACAGGAAGTCGAAACCGGAAACCGAAAGTCGAAACCAGAAGTCGAAACCGGAAGTTCCAAGGTCAAGGTTAGGTAAGGGGACAAGGTCAAGGTTAGGTTAGGGGTCAAAGGTCATCGCGCATGCGCATGAAAGTGGTGGCGGTGGATCTAGAACGCATCATCTTTCCCTACTGTGATGGTACACATTCATTGTGCATAAACCACATTGCAATTCTTGTAGTCAATGGTACCTCCTGCAGAAGCTCAATATCAGGAAACTCAAGTATCCGATTTTATTTGAATGTAATAGAAATGAACAAAAATACAAAGAAATTAAAAAACATTTCCACATAGACCTTCCCGTGAAAGAAAAAGTTGTAGGATGTTGCGCACAACAAAAAAAAAACAAAATGTCGCAACGTTTTCACCCATCACCGATTCGCATAAATTGTAATTTCAATTAAATTATAGTCGCATCAAACGCCACATTTCCATTTCCAATAAAAATAATTGAAATTTAAATTCGCAAAGGAGACGCGAATCTTTAATTAAATTGTTAAACAAACTTTTAATTTAATTTACAGGTTTTAATTTAGTATGAAGCTAATCGAAGTTAACAGAACAAGAAAGAGTTAAATAAATAGAAGAGCGTAAAAAAGATTTCATTTAAAAAATCCTCTTATTACAATTCTTATTACGATTTTTTTACGAAGAAAATTCTCTATGTATTTCTCAGGAAACGATGAAAGGAGTGGCCATATAGGAGTTGGATATATTGTATCCAAACAATTAAAAAATCGATTCTAGCCTTTACCCCGGTATCAGATACAATATGCACCCTAAGACTAAAGGGAAAATACCACAATATAACCTTTGTGAACGTATACGCGCCCACAGAGGACTCAGAAAAGGAAACCAAAGACGTTTTTTACGCAGCACTTCAAGAAGTCTGCGATAAAATACCGAGACATGACGCAGCTATAGTACTAAGCGACTATAACGCCAAATTGGGTAAAGAAGAGGCCTACGCTAGCGTTTTTGGTAAACATAGCGTGCATGCTGAGTCCAACAATAATGGCCAAAGAGTTGCACAATTTGCAGCGTCTAATAACTACTCTGCTGTTAGTACTTTCTTCCCCAGCAAAGAAATCTCTAAGGACACCTGGAAAATACCTGGATCACGAAACACGAACCAAATAGACCACATACTAATCACCAAAAGATGGGCAACGGACGTCGAACAGGTCAGATCCTTTCGCGGGGCGAACGCGGACTCCGACCATTACCTTGTTGGAGCAAGGTCAAAACAAAAACTATCGACAGTGGCTAGGGAAACAACTGCAAAGCAGCCAAAATGGCATTAAATCGCCTAAAAAAACAGTTCTGAGGGCTTACCAGGAAAGTCTCAGAACTAAACTACAAGAAAAGCAAGAAACACAGGACATAGAGCAAGACTGGATGAACATCGCAAAAATAATAACAGACAGTGCTATGGAAAGAATTGGAGAAAAAAGAGGAGTTCACAACGAAGAATGGTATGACGAGGAATGTCGAGAAGCAACCTCCGTGAAGCGGAAGGCTAGACTAAAACTGTTAGACAGAAGCACACGAGCTAACCAAGCAGCCTACAATAGGGAAAGAATAAACGCGTTTAGAATATATAGAAAAAAAGAAAAGAGAGACACTAAACAGAAAAGTAGAGGAAATGATACTGAATCATTCTAGAAACAAAACAAAAAAATTTACAATGCAATAAAACAAAACACTCAGGGGTTTAGACCAAAGATAACAGTATGCAAGGATAAAGACGGAAACATGCTCACAGAGAACGAGGAGATACTCAGAAGATGGAAAGGGTACTTTCCTCGGATATTTTTAAAAGAGGCTGTAGTTTAGAGACTAGTAGTTTAGGAACAATTGCAGCTAGATGTACATACGGTAGACCCCAAGATTGAGAACCCCAGCCTAAGAGAAATAGAAAGTGTTATTGGAAAACTAAAAAATAACAAGGCCCCTGAGTCAGACGGTATAAAAACAGCCGAACTTCTGAAACATGGAGGAGAACACCTAACGGTAAGACTAAAACACCTGATTAATGAAATCTGGCAGCAAGAGAAAATACCAGAGAATTGGGCACTGGGTAGCATACAGCCAATACACAAGAAGGGAGACAAAACGATCTGTAGCAACTACCAACCCATAACGCTCCTTAACGTAACATACAAAGTTCTAACAGGCGTTCTTTATAACAGACTCGCTGTCTACTACGAAGAGATATTAGGACAATATCAGAGCGGATTTCGTGCCAATAGGTCAACGAGAGACAACATATGCACCATAAGGCAAATGCAGAGGAAAGCATACTTTAAGCATGCATTCGATACCGTCAAAAGAAACACGATCCTTGACTATCTACTGATGCTAGGAATACCCCGTAAATACGTAAAACTAATAAAAGCTACATTGTCCGGTTCGAAAGCCTCGGTTAGTGTAGACAACCAACTTACATCCGCCTTTAAAATCGAAATCGGTGTGAGGCAGAGCGATGCCCTGAGCGCCATGATATTCAACCTAACATTAGAGGCATGCATGAGAAAGCTGAATATAACGGGATACATTGGAAACCGATCAACACAGGTTGCTGAATATGCAGATGATGTCAGTTTGACATGTAGAAGCAAAGACGCGCTAAAGGAAGCACTATTGATGCTGGACGATGAAACGCAAAAAGGGGATTGAAAATAAATGAGGTAAAGACTAAATACATGCAAGTTGGAAGAGAACATCACGATAACAATGACCTTAACTTGGGCGAGTATTGCTTTGAGCAGGTTGAAAGTTGTGTCTACTTGGGAACAGAAATCAACAGAAAAAACGTAATAGCTAAAGAAACAAGCTCGCGAATACTTAGTGGAAACCGATGCCAATACGGATACCAAAAACTAATGAAGTCCAAGTTATTGAGTCACAAAATCAAACTTCAAATATACCGAACACTCATAAGACCAGTAGTAACGTACGGATGCGAGGCCTGGACCCTAACCACCGCAGAGCAGGACGCGCTACGCATCTTTGAAAGAAAGATCCTCAGAAAGATCTACGGACCGATCCTAAATGAGCATGGAATTTGGAGGATACGAATGAACCATGAACTAAGCAGGTTAATAAACGAAGCGGACATAGTGAGATATGTAAAAGCTCAAAGAATAGCATAGCTGGGACACCTGTACCGAATGCATGACGACAGACCAGCTAAGAAAATGTACAACTGGCGGCCAGTAGGAAGAAGGGGAAGAGGCAGGCCAAGGAAAAGACGTGGAGGTAAGTCTTAGAAAGATGGGAGTAAGGGATTGGAGAGAGAAAGCCGGTGAAAGGACAGAATGGAAGAAGATTGTTGTAGAGGCAAAAACCCACCGCGGGTTATAAAGCCAACAGAAGAAGAAGAAGATTACAAATTTTTTCCGGGCAATTTTTATGTTTTTATGTAACTTTAGATGTTTATTGATAAATGAATGATTTGAAATCAGAAGACTTATCGGACAAATCTAGCTAGACAAGAGAAGAGAAGACATATTAGACTAGACCAGGGGTCGGCAAAGTGTGGCTCGGGAGCCACATTTGTTGTGAGCTTATGACTCTTCAGAAATATATTGAAATATAAACAAAAATCTCAAAAAAGGTACAAAACTATACCTGTAGTCTTACGACCGCCGTCGCCAAGTTCACAACTCATAGTCACAGCGCGGCTCGTACATATTATATAGGCGTCAAGTCTCGCCTAGCGCGGGGATTTGCGGCGATCTACCTACATCGTATGTGTTAAGTGATCATAAGAAAAAATCGTGATTATAGGTGAAAATCGCAAATAAATTTAAAATAAACGAAAGTCTGAAAAATTAGATCCCCTTACTAAAATTGTTTCAGTTGCAACAGATGGAGCTAAAAGTATGGTGGGTAATAAAAAAGAACTTGTCACAATTTTAAAAGAAAAAAATGATGGAATGTGGACTGGGGGCTAGTGAATAGCACACAAATATCAATTGCGTTTCAACTGGAGATTTGTTTTGTAGTGTTGTAGATTGACGAAAAAGACATAATAATATTATAGAACTACGGAAAGGTTGCATATATTCAAGCTGTATTCCGCTTTAATAAATTGCTGTGTTGTAATTAAGTTTAACAAATATTTAAAATAGAGAATAATTTTGAGATTGAGCTGTTTAAACGCCGCTATTTTAACGCCTTTGATGATGACGTCAAATACTAGGTCCAGTGACAGTCCAGTCCATTGTTTACTGCAGGTGTTCTCGTTCTTAAATTATCTCGATGCTCGATCATAACTTATTTCAATTGAAGTGGATCGCCACACTTTTATAAAAATGAATAAAATACTCTGCTGACGGGATATAAGATTCGAGCTGAGAATCAGAACGCTAAAAAGCTATATACTCTCCAATTGCATGGAATGGAGGTTTGGACACTCCAACCAGAAAACATCAAGAACATTTGAAATGTTGTTTTAGGTCGATACCATGGGTCGATAAGGTTTCGAACGAGGAAGTGCTACGCCGAATGAATAAAACCAATAAAGAAATAAGTAACACCATAAAAAGGCTATTTAGGTTTCTTTAGGCTATTTAGCCTTATTTTATTGAAGGCTAATTAGAATAGGGTTAGGTTGCACGTTCGCAGAACTCTTTAGACGGGCCATCGACAAGGCCCAGATTATGGTGATGGTTTCCAATCTGCGGTAAGGGAGGAATTCCAAGAAGATGCTAGCGCAAAATATGGCGGTTCTCTTGAAGTGACAGGGGGTCTAGAATAGAAAAACTGGAGAAAATGGAAAAGTCGAAATTCGAGTCGTGATAAGTGTCCAAATTTGTGAATAAAAAGTTTTTACATACTAAGTGTGGTTAAAACATTTAGCAATTTATAAATCCAGTATGTAGTACCAAGTAGTAAAGGTCGCAACCATCCGAATTATTATAATACTTAGGTCACATAATGAGAGAACCCAAATATCCACTGCTACAACTGATAATACAAGGGAAGATTATGGGAAGAAAGAGCATTGGTAGACGTCGGATGTCGTGGCTTAATAACCTACGGGGGAAATGAAATGGGTGTGCCAATAATTATTCCGAGAACAATGACGTGTTATCTTTCCATTGCATATTTCACCAGGAAGAACTTTACCAATATCTTCTGGAAATGTTTGTGCGCAAAGTTCTTCCTGGTGAATTATGCAATGGAAAGATAACACGTCACTGTTCTCGGAATAATTATTGGCACACCCATTTCATTTGCCCCGTAGGTTATTAAGGTTATTAAGGTTATTAAGTTGGACGGATTTGGTAGTCAAGGCCACCAATAATATTATCGCAAAGGCGCTTGATCATCGTCAATTGTGAAGAAAATACAAAAATATGACTTGCCACATCCGTGGCTCTTGATCCACTTTGAAATCATTTTAAATAAAAATTTGGCTCTTAAGTTTATTGAGTTTGCCGACCCCTAGACTAGACAGAAAAACTAAACAGATATAATACAATAAACAGATATGATATATAACATAACAGATATGGCTTGAAAGGCAAGACTTTGCAGACAAGACTTGGCAGACAAGACTAGACAGATAAAGCTTGAGAGACAATAATAAACAGAATTCAGATGGACAAGAATAAATAGACAGACAAGAATTGAAATAGTTTGTGATTTCTAATACAAAATTAAAGATTTGATAGGAATATTATATTCTGAGTCAGTTTTCCGTGAGAGAATTCGGGCAGCTGCCTACCGAATGGATCATTTACTAAACGTCCTTTGTATAGAATACATTTCCGTAATCCCTGTCTGTTCCTGCACAAATTGGAACCGAACAAAAAATGGATATGCAAATTAAGCGCAGCTTATTGTAATCGCATTAATTTCCGAAGGTTCCTTGACGAGTAAAGTTCGCCCAAGTTTTTTTTTCAGATTTTTTTTGAGAAATGTAATTAAATTAATTTAGGTTTAGTTATTAATCCTCTCGCTGCGAATAACTTTCTGAACTGATGTAATTGTGTGCTCAATATTTTGAACATTACATTATAGCCGGTGCGGAAAACTTTTATAACTTTATTATTTGCAATTATTGCCAATTTTTCAAAAACCAAAATCTCTATTCGAAGCAAATCTTGTTTTTTTGTTGATTCGAATGGACAAACTTTGCGAAATACTTTTGTTTTATGTCAAAATTGGACGGAAAACGTCAAAATAATTTGCAAAAATTGTCAAATTTTCAAAAATCAAAATCTCTATATGATGCAAATTTTGTTCTTTTATTGATTTGACTATACAAACTTTGCGAAATACTTTTGTTTTATATCAAAATTGGACGAAAACGTCAAATAATTTGCAATTATTGCCAAATTTTCAAAAACTTAAATTTCTATTTGAAGCAAATTTTGTTTTTATGTTGATTTTAGTGGACAAACTTTGCAAAATTCCTTTGTTTTATGTCAAAATTGGACGAAAACGTCAAAATAATTTGCAAAAATTGCCAAATTTTCTAAAACCAAAATCTCCATTTGAAGCAAATTTTGTTTTTATGTTGATTTGAGTAGACAAACTTTGCAAAATTCCTTTGTTTTATGTCAAAATTGGACGAAAACGTCAAAATACTTTTCAAAAATTGCCAAATTTTCAAAAACCAAAATCTTCATTTGAAGCAAATTTTGTTTTTATGTTGATTTGAGTGGACACACTTTGCGAAATACTTATGTTTTATGTCAAAATTGGACGAAAATGTCAAAATAATTTGCAAAAATTGGCAAAACTTTTCAAAAACCATAATATCTATTCGAAGCAAATTTAGTTTTCTTATTGATTTGAGTGGACACACTTTGCAAAATTCCTTTGTTTTATGTCAAAATTGGACGAAAACTTCAAAATAATTTGCAAAAATTGGCAAATTTTCTAAAACCAAAATATCTATGCGAACCAAATTTTGTTTTTTTGTTGATTTGAGTGGATAGTAGTTCTAGCTCTAGTGTTGTCTGTCCTAGTCTTGTATGTCCCAGTCTTGTCTGTCCTACTCTTGTATATCCTAGTCTTGTCTGTCCTAGTCTTGTCTGTTCTAGTCTTGTATATCGTAGTCTTGTGTATCTTAAACTTGTTTGTACTAGTCTTTTATGTCCTAGTCTTGCCTGTCCTAGTCTTGTCTGTCCTACTCTTGTATATCCCAGTCCCGTCTGTCCTATTGTAGTCTGTCCTAATGTTGTTAGTCTAAACTTGTCTATCTATTCATGTCTTGTCTGAAACAAATTCAAGTTGAAACAACTTCATGTTGCAACAAATTCATGTTGCGAGAAATTCATGTCAAAACTTCACGTCGAACCGTATATTATTAATAAGGGTGCCGTTGATCTTGATGCCGTCTTTCACATCCATCGGTGCCTGTCGGAACACTGCCTCCGATTATATATTGCAGAGGATAGGGGTCAGGACACCACAAAGATTGTGTGCTTATTTTAAGCATCTCTGGTAGCACGCCATCTTCCCCTGAAGCGCGTATGTTCTTCATCTGACGAATCACGTGATTTGGCATTGCATCGTGCATTTCTTCTAACATGTCAACATGCTGCACCGGATATCCAATTCTATTTCGTTCCTCACATACTTTTTTTTTTAATTGTGGTTTGTGAGAAGCTCTACCAGCCTGCATGCGACGCTCTCACTCACTAAACCCCTTCTTCCACTTGGCTATAGAGACCAGCACCCCGGCATCGCTGCGCATTCCTTCAGGGTGGGTAGCCCGGACAGCTAGTTTTTTGAGAGTTTCGATTTTGCTTCTACTCTTGAGATTTTGCTAGGTGGCTGCCTGGGCAGCGCGTTCTTCGGCCTCTTTCCGGGTGATAATGCTAATGATGAAATTGGAGATTGCTTTACAGTGGGGTTGGTCTATTAGCATTTTCCTAACGCAGTTATCAGGGGTCAGTTCTCCTATTTCCGAAGTCGCCAGGCGTCTGTCGTTTTCCCATCTCTCGCAGAAGAAGAAAGTATGTTCAGCGGTGTCTGGCTGGCCACAGTAGCAGCACTCCTCTGTCTCAGACCTTGAACCTGTGTAGGTAGGCTCTAAAGCATCAGTGTCCGCTTATCATCTGGGTTACGTGGTAGGATGTTTGGCCGTGCTCTCTGTTGATCTACGGACGCAGGTCAGGAATCAAGCGCTTGGTCCATGTAGCCTTTCCGGTTTCCGTTTCCCACCTTTCCTGCCATCTGCGTTGCAGGCGTCTGCAGGCTTCTGCCTTATCTACCTTGCCTCCTTCGTGTACGCGAGCTGCTCATCGACGAGGAGGTCGATGGGGGGGGGGGGTGCTCAGCTGGATATTACCCAGGCTGTATGCGCTGATAATCCGGAGCATTGTTCGCCTTACCACCATCTCGAGAATGTTTTTGTTTCTCTGTATTTTAACGGCATCTTGCCAGAAAGGCGCTGCGTAAAGCAGTATTGAATTCACGACGGAGCTGAGTATCTGGCGCTTGCTAGCTCCTACATTGGGCATTAGCCTTGTGAGAGCAGTGGCTGCGGAATCTGCTTTCTTGACGACCCAGTTGACATGCGCCGTCAAGTTCATATTTTTGCCTTCTGTGGTATTTCACGGATTCCTGTGATGGGATTCTCGCTCCCATGATCTCTATGGTCAATTTGGCCAGTTTGTGCCGCCCGACTAGTATTACCAGTTCTGTCTTGTGGGGCGCCAATTTCAGTTGTTTTGACTCCATCCAGCGATGAACCTCGTTTATGTTCGTTTCCAGTGCCTTTTTAGTCCCGGACGTGGCAACCATTCCCAGGTCGTCTGCGAATCCAACCAGCGTGAACCCTTGTGGCATTGGGATGTCTAGAACCCCGTCGTAAAGGATGTTCCATAAAGTGGGGCCCAGTACTGATCCCTGGGGTACACCGCACGTCACCTCGTACTCCTCGTTGTCGTAAAAAGAGTTTCTGACAAGTAGTTCTGGATCACTTTCAGGAGGTAGGTTGGGAATTTTTCCTTTTTTTTTATTGCCTACACTATGCCGTTCCATGTTGCCGGGTTGAAGGCATTTTGGACGTCTAGCGTCACCAGCGCACAGAGTTTTCTGGTGTGGAGGTTCCGGTGTTGGCCTCATGGGCCAGCCTTTTGACCTTGAGTAACGCATCCACCGTGCTCCTTTTCTTTCGAAAGCCGTACTGGTGGTCAGATAGCCACTCTCCGGCTTCCGGTTTTCAGCAACAGGTGCTCGTAAAGTTTGACTAGGGAGCTTATAAGATATAAAGGGCGGTAGCTTTTCGCGAGGGTAGAGTCTTCCTTCTTCTTTCCTATCAGGGCCAGTCGCGCCCTTTTCCACTGACAGGGGACGATCCCCTATGTCAGTAACTCGTTCATAGCTCTGTTGATGAACTCTGGATAGGTTGCTGTTGCGGTCTTTGTCAGTTCTGCGGAGAACACGGGAACTTTTTTCGTCTTTAGTTTTTTAGCTGCGGTTAATAGTTCTTCTTCCTCAAACCTAGGGATATCTGCTTCAGAAACTCGTGAGTATACCCATTTTATTTTTTCCGTTGCGGGAATAGAGTTTGTACGATTTCTTTCTTCTCTTTGAGGCTCATCTGCAGCGAGAACTCCCGCCTCAGCTTCTTCGTGACGACTTTGTACCCCATGTCCCAAAGGTCGCTGCAAACTTGTGCGGTTAGCTGTCTCCACGCTTCCGTTTTGGCGTTCTTTATTACCGTTTTTAGGTGTCTTTTGGCTACTTTGTAGTTCTCCTGGTGCCTTTCTTTGGCTTCCTTTGTTAAGTCTCGGGCGTTGTTTCGCACTGCGATCCTCTTTTTGTGGATGGTTTCTCTCCTCCGTCCACCAGTAAGTAGGTTTGCGGTTTTGCGCCGTAGCTGATCTGTTGTTCTTATTGGCTTGTTTGAGGGCTTTTTACAGTATTTGTATGCACTTGTCTGCGTTGCATCCTTTTTCTATGAGCATTTTCAGAGCTTGTATGCAATCTGCCATCTTTTTCCCGCTAAGGTTCTATACTGTTCATACCGTTCCTCACGCACTGCAACTTGTTGTGCGGTCGTCCCGCTTGTGTAAAGATAGAAATCCTGTGTTATTATGAGGAGTTGATCGCGGTCAGAGAAATTTTCGTTTCTGTTATTAAACTTAAAGATCTCTTTTCTATCCTGACTGATGTGTGCAGTTTTAGAACTCTTCGGCTACTGTTACCTTTCTATTGCTGTCTCTATAAGGTTCATATTGTAGTTAGTAACTAGACAAGTTGCTCATTAACTACAATTACTAATAAGTTTCTCTATTAGTCAAATTGTAAATGCAGTCTGTAGATAATTACATTTTTGCAATTTAATACAAAAATTTAATTTTCATGATTTCTCTTTAGTTAAATTCCCAGAAGACAAATTTGTAATAATTAAAATTCGTTACGGAGCTTGGCAAATAGGAACGCTACTCATAAACTATGCCGAAATGAAAACTATCCGACATGAAAGAGGACTCGCGTGTCTCTCGCACAACACGCTTTACTACGAAACCTTAAATATTCACAAACATTGCCGAATAAACACGCACAAACACACACACACAAGCTGATGGGTACATTTTTATTATGGACACGTTTGAGCTGGCAAGTAGGGAAAGTACACCGTCTGTGTGTCAACTGCAAATATCTACGCCGGTGTAGGTTGCATGGAAATTACGTGTTGTCAACTACATAGCATTATCCACGTGGTTTTTAGGAAAATTCAGTCAAAAGCAGATGGAAACTAATTACGGTCTTTGCTTTTACATCTAGATCCCGTTTTGAATAAAACTCTGCGGGTTTTAATAACTAGATTGAGGGAGATTCAGTCAAATAGGACATGATAATTCCTGTATATGCGGTTTCTAGTTTAATTATAAAGAAAGAAAGTAATTAAGATAATTCACAAATAAAAACCAACGATTATTAAAATGAGGGTACTTACGTATTAACGCCACCGCAGCGAAAGGTCGCGCTACCGTGCGATATGTGGTCTGGATTTATCTGCTCTAATATAACCCTTATCCAATGTTTTTTCTTATTTCAGATCGAGAGGTCGCACTACCACGCGATATGTAGTCTGAATTTATCTACTCCGTTAAAACCTAATCTAGTCTTGAATAAAAAATATCCTAGTCTTGTCTGTCCTAGTCTTGTCTGTCTCAGTCTTGTATGTCTTAGTTTTGTCTGTTCCAGTCTTGTTTGTCCTATTCTTGTATATCTCAGTCCTGTCTGCCATAGTCTTGTCTGTTGTCTATTGTCTCTTGTTTATTTCGGGTCGAGAGGTTGCGCTACCGCGCGATATGTGATCTGCATTCATCTACTCCGTTATAACCTAATCTAACCATACAGTTTGTTCAAATCTGTAGCTGCGGTGGCGTTAGCACGTATTATTATTATTATACAGTATTCTGCCTAGTGGCAGGTCTTTGTCTTTGTACGGAGAATTTTGGCCTCCAATGTTCCCTGTCCTCAGCTTCTTCCTTTAGCCTGCTGTATTTCCTCCTTTCTTTCATGTCATCCAGATGTTGTATTCTTCTTCTTCCTCGACCTGCAGTTCCTTTAATCTTCCCTTCAATGACGTCATGTATGAGCCCCTCATGTCTAATTATATGTCCGATCCAGTTGGCCTTCCTCTGGAGAATTGTATTTGGAATAATTCTCTTTTCTCCTACCCTTCCTCGTTTGTCACCCTATCTGTCCACTTGATCTTTTCTATTCTCCTCCAACACCACATTTCGAAACTTTCGAGGTATTTTTTTCTCCCTTTTCCTCATGGTCGACGTCTCTGCTCCGTACAGTGCAAGGCTCCAGATGTAGCACTTCACCAGTTTCTTCCTTAGTTCCAAGCTGAACTTGCTGGTCAGTAGAGTCCTCTTCTTGTTGAATGCAGCTTTGGCCATGGCGATTCTAGCTCGAATTTCATTTGTGCAGTATGCATCCTTTGTCCGCAGGCTTCCCAAGTACTTGCACTGTTTTACATTCTCCAGTTCTTGATTGTCGACTGTTATCTTCAAAGGTTTTTCCCTTTTTGATATCCTCATCACTTTACATTTTTCCTTGTTAATTTCCATGCCATATTTCCTTCCAGTTTCCACCAGCCGGTCCATCATGTGTTGTAGTTGTCTTTGGTTTTTGGCGAGTACTACCAGATCATCTGCATATTTGATGGTGTTGATGAGACGTCGCCCTATCTTGAAATTTCCACATCCTTTCAAAGCTTCGCTCGCCAGCCATTCACCATACAAATTGAAGAGACTCGGCGATAGACAACATCCTTGTCTGACTCCTCTTCTTATTTCTACGCTGTTTGTTTCTCCGTAGTTCAATTGTACTTTTACTCTTTGTCTCATGTACAGATTGCAAATTAGTCTCCGGTCTCTCCAGTTGACACCAATCTCCTTAAGAATATTCATCAATTTTGTCCAGTTAACTCTATCGAAGGCCTTCTGCCAATCTACAAAACACACGCAGACTTCTTCGTTAAAAGTCAAAACTCTCTCCGACAATATCCTCATCATGCCTATGGCGTCCCTGGTTCCTTTTCTTTTCCTAAATCCAAACTGATCATCTTCCATTACTTCTTCGATTTTATGTTCTATCCGTCCATTGAGTATTTTTGCAATGATCTTCGCTGAACGTGTGAGATCAAACTAATTGTTCTGTAGTCACTACATTTCTTGGCTTGCTGTTTCTTTTCTAGAGCAACCATTGTGACATCTAAAAAGTCTTTAGGCCATTCCCCAGTTTCGTAGATTTTGTTGATGAGTTGTGTCAACGCTTTCGAACCTCCATCTCCGATTTCCTTCAACAAATCCACTGGTATGTCGTCTTCTCCTGTAGCTTTCCTCCTCTTCATGTCCTTAATTGCCTTCTCTACTTCTGTTTTCAATATGCTGGGCCCTTTTTCGTCTTCATCAACCGCCTCCTCTGTCTCTATTTTAATTACTTGCGGGCGGTGTTTCTTATCGTAAAGTTCTTTTACGTATTCCTTCCATACTTTCAGCATCTCCCCTTGTTCTGTCTCCATTTGTCCTTTAGAGTTTTCTATTCCGAAGTTCCTTTATTCCCACTCCCTCCCAACTCCTTCGTTTTCTGATACATCAGGTCGTAACTTCCTCTCCTTTGTAGTTCCTCTATTTCTTCACATTTCTTCTAGGTATTTTTCCTTCGCTTTGTCTGTTTCTCTCCTGAGTGCATTCTTAAGTCTTCTGCATCTGCTTCGTTCACATTTTTACATTTCCTCCTTTCCTCCATCTTCTCCAAGATCTCATTGGTGATCCAGAGTTTCCTCGCTCTTTTTGCTTCCCTCCCGACTTTACTCTCTAAAGTATTCAACAAGGCCAGTTTAATATTTCTCCACTGTTCTTCTGCACTTGCACTTACATTTTCCTCTCTGAATTCACTAAAGACATTCTCTAAGGATTCTCTTACTGCCTCATTCTTCTCTCTTAGCTTTTCCAAGTCCCATCTCTGCTTTCTCTTCCCACACTGTCTGATCCTCTTCAACCTTGTACTGATGTCTGCAACCAGAAGGTTGTGATCCGAATCTATATCGGCAGCTGGCATAGTCTTGGTGTCTTTCACACTGCCCCTAAACCTCTGCTTTACAAGTATGAAATCTATCTGATATCTACTAATGTCACCTGGGCTTTTCCATGTGTATAATTTATTCTTCCTTTTCTTAAACCAAGTATTCATCACTACCAAATTGTTACGCTGACAGAATTCCACTCCAGCATCCCTCCTCTATCATTTCTTCTACCTAACCCATATTGTCCCACGATGTTTGCTTCACTACCTTGTCCTACCACACTATTCCAATCACCCATTATTATGGTGTTTATTTTTCCTCTGCCTTCAGAGTGGATAATGTCCTCTATTTCAGCGTATATTTTCTCCACTTCTTCGTCATCATGATCTGATGTTGGCATGTACACTTGAATTATCAGAATGGCCACTGGTTCTGCACTTATTTTCACAAACATTAGACGATCACTATGAAACACCATTTTAGTCACACTTTGCACTAATTGATTTCCCATCACTATTGCTACTCCACGTTCATGACTTTTTCCACCTGAGTAAAACATTGTGTAATTACCTGACACTATTTCACCACTACCTGTCCACCTCACTTCACTTAAACCCATTATGTTCACTTTACATTTATCCATTTCTCTTTTCAGATTTTTCAGATTTGAAAAAGTGTTCTTACGTTCCATGTCCCGATCCTGAAATTAAAATATCCACCTCTTTTGATGACTCTCCCCGAAGTACTCCCCACCCGGAGATCAGAAAGGGGAGTATTTTACCTCCGGAATTCATTACTCCAGGAACTGCCATCATCATTCTCCGTCTTCCGACGTTCAGGATATATAATAATGTGGTAGTCTTTCCATTTCCTTTCCACATCGCAGTATCACGGCCGAGGAACCAGACTATGATTGGTTTCGCCCTTGACTCTCCGATCTTGATCCAACTAAAGCATCATTTGCTCAGTGCATCAAGTCAATACTAGTGCCACCAGCCTACCACCGTAGGGGGGCCTCTTCCGCCAGATCTGCCATACCGATGATCTTCATCTCTGCCTTCACTGCCGTTCAGTATCATCGTACGGGTAGTAAGTCCGTATGGCAGCAGATGTTTTGCTGTGGTTGGCATTATTATTTACTCCTTTTTGCCCATTTTTTCGGGGGAGCAAAATTAAAATTCTGGCACATGCCAGAATTTCATGGCCAACTAAGTAAGTACGTAAGCACAAAATTAAGTTCTAGTTTAAAATCTGAGTTTGGCAAACTACAAACAAATTTTATCGCAATGATCCAATGCAGATTTGCAATTGTCGTGGTAGCTCAGCCTCTAGTGAGCTAACTAAGGATAAAGACTGTGATAACTAACACGAATCAATGTATAAATCTTGACATACCAATTAGAATGTCTCAATATTTATTAGGACATTTTTTCTCTTTGCCTTATATTAACGACCCTGTCTAGTTATATAAATCGACAGAATTACAGTATAATTCAGCCTTTTATCTCATTTGAATCAAGCAATTCGTTTTCTTAAATAAAATCTTTCTCGTTTTCTTTCGTTTATGTTTTGCAACCGCCGGCGCCGTTCGCAATGTGAAATCTATTGAAGGAAAAAGTGAACAAGGGCGGAAGCTTCCGCTTTCGATTCCTTTTCGAGACGCTTGAAAACGCTAGGAAAACAGGAGAAAGAGCAATTTTAAAGTGAACCGTGTTTGTGTCAAGTATCTTGTAAATAGAGGAACAGCGAGGCCCTTAATAATGGGGAATTGCCGCACATAAAACATTTCTATATTTCGTTTGTAGATAACAGGCTTCCGTAATTATTTGTGTTGCCTGTTTCGTTTTATCTGCGTAGCTACAAACGTAGTTGCTCTACATATACAAAGTAACGAGTTCTGTTGAAGCCGAGTTTTTAAATGTGCTTATAACATCTAGTCCATTTAATTCAATTACATGAAAATTAGTTAATTAGTTTTGAAACCCATTTCTATTACATTGAAAAAAAAAACAAAGTGAATTTTTCAATTAATTCAATGTAAGTATGGATTACCACGTAGTAACTGTCGCAACCATCCTATTCCATTTCTATTAATTTACAAATCTATAAAAACCCTAATATAATCGATAAAAAGTCTATAATTCTTGTTAGCATTCGTTTGATGACAAAATAATTACGTCATTTATATAATCCAATATGAAGACGTATATCGACAGTATACCTGCTTGCTGTTTGGACGAGAAATTAATTTTTTAATAATTTTAATTTTTACCTTAGGGTTGCTTGCGTCTCCGCCCCGTATGGGAACGTCCTTCTGTCGCCTATTTAAAGCGAGGAAAAGAGGAACGACAATAAATATCAGGATACATGCGGAGGGATACCCTTAAAATGTGTCGTTCCGGACGTAAATGTCGCTGCAGCTCTTTGGATCGTGATCGCATCACCCTTTGTAAATTTAACTTGACGAGGTAAAACTTTGCAAAGTCGAACATTGTTTGCGCTTCAATTGATGTGATCTCGCTTACAACACTGGAAGCATACTGCCGGAAATATCAATTCACGGCGATTAATAAAAATCGCGAGATTTCGGCCCAGCTCGACATATCTCCCCTTCTTTCAATCGATGCCGAACTCGATTTAAAGTTTGATTTAAAATATGTGGATTTATTAAAATTGGCGCGAACACCTGCAAAACCGTAGTTTCGAGTTCCTTAGACTTTTAAGTTATAGTCTTCTAATTACAGAGGCAATCATTTTCAAACGTTATTGTGACAACACCAAATAGACTTTTCGCATATACGAGGTATTTGAACAGAAACAGAATTATTGTCTTACGCCCAATTTATCAACATCACCAACCAACAAGTATCCACTGCTTCCCCTGTTTTGGTAAGCATAGTCGACGAAAATAATAAATAGTGTCTTATTGTTTTCGATGTATTTTTCTACTAGCGTTGAACATACTTAACTTGCAGGTGGTCATTTGTGCTATATCGGGCGCGGAAAATAGCTTGTTCTCTAGGTTGCTAAAAGTCGAGTTTGTAGGGTTAATCACTTTGACCACGGGATCACCACCCGAAAGCAAAGCCCGAAAACTATGCTGCTTTTATCAACATCGTCAATAGACTATCAAGAAAACACATCCCAAGGGGATGCTGAAATACATACCAGGTCTTACTCTAGAATACGTAGACCTGTTTAAGAGGTACCGAACCCTATATGAGGACGACTCCTTCTCTGAAGACACCATAAATAAAATCGATTTTCTCGCATTTCGTCGCGTCCGCGATATAGACTCCCCGTGTCAATGGTATTTCTTAACAAAAAGCTTCCTAGGGGACATTATACACGTTTTTCGATTAATTTTGGGACGCTGAATCGATTGGTGAAGACTAGAAGTCTCTGTGGCGAGGCGTTCAAAAGTTATGACAGCGTCAAATCAGTCGGAATGCGAGATGGTGTATAGCGAAAAAATATATAAAACTTGTTTATTTGTAACTTTAGAGCGAAATAAACTGGAAAACCATTTTCAGCACTTTTCATTATTTCATTTCATTAGGGTAATCAAAAAAAATCACGAAAAATTTTCCAAAAAAAATTTCAACACAAATTTTCCATCATTTCGCTCGAAAATATGCGCTTTTTCGGTTTTTTCGATTTTTTTCGAGAACGGTAAAAAGCAGCGAAATCATTTTCAGCACACAGAAACTACACGACTAGACGAACAAGTCGATGTATATATTATCCGGAAATATTCCATAATTCGTGAAGAAATTTCAAACTGAAATTTACCTGATTCTCGATTTCCTAAGTAGATGTCTTGTAAACGGTTGCTGATAATCAAAAACGAATTGCTGCACCGTTTTCAGAAGGTCATTCTACTGTTAGTGCACTCGGATTATCCGCGGGAAATTACGACTTTTCGAGATCTCTACGCGAGCGACGAAATTTCTTATAAATTTCTTCAATTTTTGTAGACGAAAGTGAACCGAAAGAGCTAGCGAAATATAATTTGCATATCTGTAATCAACAGCAAAAATGCTATCCGAAACGTTTTTAAATTTTGCTCTTGAAAATTTTTTGAAAATTGACAAAATCGATTTTCTCGCATTTCGTCGTTTCCGCGGTCTAGACTCCCCGTGTCGATGGTATTTGCTAACTGAAAGCTTCCTAGGGAATATTACATACGTTTTTGGACTAATTTTGGGACGCTGAATCGATTGGTGAAGACTAGAAGTCTTTGAAGTGAGCCGTTCAAAAGTTATGACAGCGTCAAATCAGTCGGAAATGCGAGATGGTGTACAGGGAAAAATTATATAAAACCTGTTTATTTGTAGCTTTCTAGAAAAATAAATTGGTAAACCGTTTTCACCACTTATGTACTATGTGGTGTCCGTAGAACTTCAACCTCCGCTTCCTCATTGTGTCCGTGATCTTCTGAGTATATTTGTAAAGTTCCTCGTTTTTCTTCATCCCCTAAGTGCCATCAGCAGTTTTCTGTGATACGAGTATTTTCCACAGAATCTTCCTTTCTTTCTTTTCGAGTTCTTCATACTCCCCCTTTTTATTTAAGAAGTTTCCCTATGTTGTCCAGGAGGCATATCGGTCGGTATGACGATGGTTCTTCCAATGGTTTGTCCCCTTTTCGCAGTTGGACGAGTTTTTGGGTTCGACATTGACTAAATTTTCTGCTCCTACTGATCTACTTTTTGTCGGAACTAGAAGAGATATCTTCTTCTTCTTCCTTTTTGTAAAGAATCTGCCTTGTTCTCTAATTTCTTAGAGTTGTAGCTGGGATGATGAATTCCAGATTTCATATCAACGTATGAGCGGACGTCCGGTTGCAATTTTCCGCAATCTGTTGTCGTCCATCCGTTCAACATGATATCTCCATTCGCGACGTCTGTTTCGGGACCATCTCACTATATCTTGGATATCGCAAAGTTCTCGGATGTCTCCGTTTCTTTTGTGGTCCCTTAGTGTGTAGCCTGCTATGGATCTTACAGACCGCATCTCTGCTGTACGGATAATCCTTTTTGTTGTGGAGTTTTCGGCCCTTGTTTCTACAGCGTAGGTGATAACGGGTCTCACACAGGTCTTATATATGAGGACTTTGCTTTCCTAGTTTCCCTATATTATATCTATAAGGAATCCTGATATTAAAGCTGCTTTGGTTGTTTGAGCCTTTACTTCTTCTTGGAGGACTCTACTGCTCGTGATGTTGACGCCGAGATATTTGAAACTCATAACCTGTGCTTCTGGTTTATTGTATATAGACAATTTACATCTTCTGAGCTCTTTTGAGATGGTTAGCGCTTTTGATTTTGCTACCGATATCTCCGTGTTGTATTTGGCAGCTGACTTTTCGAACTGATAGAGCATTCTCTGTAGGTTGTCTTCATCTTCTGAGACCAGCATGGCATCGTCCGCGTAGCAAATTACTTTTAGATCTTTGGCCCCTTAGTAAGTATCCCTTTCCAACTTTTTTTACTTCCGTTATAAGTTCGTCCATAATCAAGTTGAAGAGGATGGAGTTTAGGCTATCGCCTTGTATTATTCCAGTTCGCATGGGTAGTTAGAGTGTCTTTCTGCCTTATAATTGTATTTGGGTCCAGTTGTTAGTATTTAACTCGGCAACAATGCTTGAAATATCCGGGTGCACGTTTTTCTTTTTGAGAAGTTTTACAACGTCAGTGAGTCTTAAGCGGTCAAATGCTTTCGTAAGATCTATAAAACACATACACATAGTGGTCACAGAGGTGTAGTGGTGAACGCATCCGCTCGCTACACCGAGATCCCGGGTTCGATCCCCGGACAAACCGTGAAATTTTTCACGGAACTATGCTGTGGCCACCTCGTGGAAAGCAATGGCAAACTACCACGAGTAATTCTGCCAAGAGAACCTCTCAAGTCTTGTCTGTCTAGTCTTGTCTGTCTAGTCTTGTCTGTCTAGTCTTGTCTGTCTAGTCTAGTCTGTCTAGTCTTGTCTGTCTAGTCTTGTCTGTCTAGTCTTGTCTGTCTAGTCTTGTCTGTCTAGTCTTGTCTGTCTAGTCTTGTCTGTCTAGTCTTGTCTGTCTAGTCTTGTCTGTCTAGTCTTGTCTGTCTAGTCTTGTCTGTCTAGTCTTGTCTGTCTAGTCTTGTCTGTCTAGTCTTGTCTGTCTAGTCTTGTCTGTCTAGTCTTGTCTGTCTAGTCTTGTCTGTCTAGTCTTGTCTGTCTAGTCTTGTCTGTCTAGTCTTGTCTGTCTAGTCTTGTCTGTCTAGTCTTGTCTGTCTAGTCTTGTCTGTCTAGTCTTGTCTGTCTAGTCTTGTCTGTCTAGTCTTGTCTGTCTAGTCTTGTCTGTCTAGTCTTGTCTGTCTAGTCTTGTCTGTCTAGTCTTGTCTGTCTAGTCTTGTCTGTCTAGTCTTGTCTGTCTAGTCTTGTCTGTCTAGTCTTGTCTGTCTAGTCTTGTCTGTCTAGTCTTGTCTGTCTAGTCTTGTCTGTCTAGTCTTGTCTGTCTAGTCTTGTCTGTCTAGTCTTGTCTGTCTAGTCTTGTCTGTCTAGTCTTGTCTGTCTAGTCTTGTCTGTCTAGTCTTGTCTGTCTAGTCTTGTCTGTCTAGTCTTGTCTGTCTAGTCTTGTCTGTCTAGTCTTGTCTGTCTAGTTTGTCTAGTCTTGTCTGTCTAGTCTTGTCTGTCTAGTCTTGTCTGTCTAGTCTTGTCTGTCTAGTCTTGTCTGTCTAGTCTTGTCTGTCTAGTCTGTCTAGTCTTGTCTGTCTAGTCTTGTCTGTGTAGTCTTGTCTGTCTAGTCTTGTCTGTCTAGTCTTGTCTGTCTAGTCTTGTCTGTCTAGTCTTGTCTGTCTAGTCTTGTCTGTCTAGTCTTGTCTGTCTAGTCTTGTCTGTCTAGTCTTGTCTGTCTAGTCTTGTCTGTCTAGTCTTGTCTGTCTAGTCTTGTCTGTCTAGTCTTGTCTGTCTAGTCTTGTCTGTCTAGTCTTGTCTGTCTAGTCTTGTCTGTCTAGTCTTGTCTGTCTAGTCTTGTCTGTCTAGTCTTGTCTGTCTAGTCTTGTCTGTCTAGTCTTGTCTGTCTAGTCTTGTCTGTCTAGTCTTGTCTGTCTAGTCTTGTCTGTTTAGTCTTGTCTGTCTAGTCAAATCAAATCAAATCAAACTATTTATTTCATTATATAAGCTACAAAATATAACAAATACATTTAAAAAGAGAACATATATTGTGAACATTTGTAACTAAATGAAATTTGTCGGTTAGCTTTAACTTTAGTTGGCCCTTACTCCTATGTAGTATTCTTCTATGGAGTACGGCTCTATATCAATCAGTAAGTATTGAACCTGCTTCTTGAAAACGCTTAACGTTGCTACCAATTTTATTGCCTTTGGCAATCTATTAAATAAATCTATGTTACTGTATGGTGGTAACCTTTTTGACATGGTAAGTCTGTGAAAAGGAATATTGTAATTCAATTTGTTGGTTCTTGTATTCGTAGTGTTGTCAATACGATATTGATCAAACAGACTTTTATTTTTAAATAGAAATAATAGCGCTTCATATATATAAGTGCCGACAGTCGTTAATAATTTGGCACTTCTGAATTTACCTCTGCAAGACTCCGTGTAATTTAAATCGTAAATGATTCTTATGGCGGCCTTTTGAATTTTAAAAATATCTGATACTAATGTTCCGTTGCCCCAGAACATTATGCCGAATCTGAGATGACTGTAAAAGTTGGAGAAATACACAATCTTTAAGATATCCCTATTTAGGTACCTTTTAAGTATTCTTAGAGCATATACTGCTCTGTTCAGATGTTTTGTTAAGTTCATTATGTGTGGAGTCCAGTCCAGGTTTTCGTCTATGTATAGTCCCAGTAGTCTAACGACTTGTTGAAGTTTTAATGTATTGTCCTCAAATGTAAATTCATTATTGTAGGTTCTTGTGTCCCTTTTTGTTTTATAGTAAATGACGTTGGTTTTCTCTTTATTTAATACTAAGTTGTTAATATTAAACCATGTGGTCATAGTTGTCATCACAGACTTGAAATTCATTATAGAGTCCTCTATTGATCTATTCGCTATTAATATACTAGTATCATCGGCATAATTTATTAAAGTACTGTTTGCGTTTTTTAAACTTAATTCTGGTAGGTCATTTATGTACAGTGTGAAAAGAAGCGGTCCTAACGTGCTGCCTTGGGGAATCCCCATATTGATAGTCCTGGGTGTGGATGTGATATAACCTTCTGGTGTCCACATTTGTGTTATTTGTATCCGATTTTCGAGATATTGTGCAAGAAATTCTGATGTTATTCCCCTGATTCCATATCTTTGTAGTTTCGATATTAAGATAGAATGGTCGACTGTATCATATGCCTTTGATAAGTCCAGGAGTATACCGCATGAAATATCATGTGCTTCTAGCTGTTGCATAATTTCTTTGAAAAAATGGAAGCAGGCCGTGTCAATATTCTTGCCTTTAATGAACCCGTGTTGATGCTGGCTAATAAGTTGGTATTTATTTATGAAACATAATAATCTCTTACAGATCAATTTTTCCAAGATTTTTGCAAAAGGCGATAGTAGGCTGATTGGCCTGTAGTTGTTCATATCGGTTTTGTTACCTTTTTTAAAAATGGGAGTAATTTTCGAGACCTTCAGAACTTTTGGAAAAATTCCATGTTCAAATGCATTATTTATGATGTGAGTCAGTGGTTCCGTTACTTCAGTCGCAGCAAATTTTACTGACGCTGTTGAGATTTCATCAATTCCAGTACTATTCGAGTTTTTTAAGTATTTTATGGTCTCCAGTATCTCTTCTTCAGACGTTGGTTCTAAAAACATTGTATGCGGATTGTTATGGATTTTATCTTCATACGGAAATTTGTTTAAGTGTTCAGTCATTTGTATGGGCCTATCAACATAAAAATTGTTTAAGTTCTCTGGGGAGATTTCCGGTCCGAGTTCGTTATTTAATGGTTTACGTTGAGTTTTGAGTTGGGTAATTTCTTTTACTGCTTCCCACGTAGCCTTTATTTTATTTTCAGATCCTTGGATTTTCCTTTGGTAGTACATCTTTTTATGCTGCTTTAAGACACTAATGTATTTCCTTCTCGTTCGATTATAGATGTGTTTAAGATCACAATTCGATCGTGATAAAACGTATAACAGATCCACTCTTTTCTTTATTTTCTCCACAGTTTCGTTCCAGAAGATTTTCCTTTTTAATTGTTTATTATTAGTTAATGAAAACGGGAAACATTCATTAAAATGCGATTTGACAGTTTCTAAGAAATATTTACACTGTATGTCCACTTCAGTATTATTATACACTCCCACCCAAGTTTCTGCGGCAAGGTTTTCCCTAAATTGTATCATATTTTCACCATTAAAGTTTCTGCGACGTCTAAATGTAGTTTGTATAACATCAGATTTAAAAATTATGCGTAGCGCAAGATGGTCTGATATGTTGTAGTTTAAGGCCTCCGCTATATATCTCATGTCTGTATGCACAGCAATATTATCTATACATGTATTAGAGCTTGGATGACTAGTTTCCTTAATCGTTAACACAGTATTGAATGAGTCCAAAATAGATTTTAGTTGTCTACTGCCTTTTGAGTATTTTAAGGTATCAATGTTAAAATCACCCGTAATGATGAACTGTTTATCTTCTTGAATGATTTTACTTAAGAGGATAAGGAGTTTGTTTAGGAACTGCGTCTCATTTGTTAAAGGCGCTCTGTAAATGCCTATGATAATTGTAACTTTATTGTTAATTTTTGTTTCAATTGCAGCGCATTCGAACACTGATAGTTCAGAATGAGTATTAATATCAGTCCTGGCTTTGTAATTCAGTCGATGACAATATATTGCAACTCCACCGTGTTTTCCTTTTTCGCGACAAAAACAAGTAGCTAGATGGAAGTTATTTATTTCAATAATGTCTAATTGTTCAATACTCTTCCAGTGCTCGGTTAAAATTAGGTATTCGCAATGATAATTTTTTTCTAGCATATGCTCTATAAGGTTTACAGAGTTACCTAATGATCTAGTGTTCAGACTTATTATGCTTACTTCTGTCTCCTTTTTGTAGTTGCTAGAATTTTGCTCTTGAACGACCTCGATGAGACCCTGTTGCTTTACTTCCTTTGTTGTAAATTTTCCAGCCTTAAAAAAAATTTGTTAACGCAGGTATTCTTGGGCCAGGTTTCGGGTTTGTTGATTTCCTCCAGGTCTTCGATAGGCACAGAAACCTTAAACGAAGAGTACTCTTCCGGATGTTTCGCCTGTAGTTTTTTACATCTAACAATGTTAAATCTTTTATTTTGTAAATAATTTGTAATATCCGCTTCCGTTAGTGATGGCTCTAAGCGATAGACATGCACGTGTGCGAATCTTGTAACAGCCCTGATATGTGTCTTCTCTGAGTTAGTCCCTACTATAATATTGGAACGCCTTATTCGTCTTTTCTGTTTGTTTTGAACTTCCCATGTCCCTTCATTTATAGAACCATTTTCGTTTTCATTTTCAAACACAGATTCCTGGGATTTGTTGATGTTTTTTGCGGGTACCGGCTGATTTACTGCTTTATCGCGCCGAGGTGTTTTTTCAACGCTTTGGTTTTTTCTGGGTTCACTGGATACGTTTATATCTTTAATCACCGCATTCTTCAGCTCTAAGTTTTCTTCTTTTAATGCTATTATTTGGGCACTTAAATTTGTTATATTTTCACATAAACTAGCCATTTGAATATGTAGAGGCTCTACTTCCCGTTTAATAAGGTTACAGATGATGTCCTTTAGTTCAGCGGGCGTTATGTTTATTATTTCTTGATCACAGTTCTTATCGGTTGTCTATCTAGAGATTATAGTCTTGTCTATCTAGTCTTGTCTGTCTAGTCTTGTCTGTCTAGTCTTGTCTGTATAGTCTTGTCTGTCGAGTCTTGTCTGTCTAGTCTTGTCTGTCGAGTCTTGTCTGTCTAGTCTTGTCTGTCTAGTCTTGTCTGTCTAGTCTTGTCTGTCTAGTCTTGTCTGTCTAGTCTTGTCTGTCTAGTCTTGTCTGTCTAGTCTTGTCTGTCTAGTCTTGTCTGTCTAGTCTTGTCTGTCTAGTCTTGTCTGTCTAGTCTTGTCTGTCTAGTCTTGTCTGTCTAGTCTTGTCTGTCTAGTCTTGTCTGTCTAGTCTTGTCTGTCTAGTCTTGTCTGTCTAGTCTTGTCTGTCTAGTCTTGTCTGTCTAGTCTTGTCTGTCTAGTCTTGTCTGTCTAGTCTTGTCTGTCTAGTCTTGTCTGTCTAGTCTTGTCTGTCTAGTCTTGTCTGTCTAGTCTTGTCTGTCTAGTCTTGTCTGTCTAGTCTTGTCTGTCTAGTCTTGTCTGTCTAGTCTTGTCTGTCTAGTCTTGTCTGTCTAGTCTTGTCTGTCTAGTCTTGTCTGTCTAGTCTTGTCTGTCTAGTCTTGTCTGTCTAGTCTTGTCTGTCTAGTCTTGTCTGTCTAGTCTTGTCTGTCTAGTCTTGTCTGTCTAGTCTTGTCTGTCTAGTCTTGTCTGTCTAGTCTTGTCTGTCTAGTCTTGTCTGTCTAGTCTTGTCTGTCTAGTCTTGTCTGTCTAGTCTTGTCTGTCTAGTCTTGTCTGTCTAGTCTTGTCTGTCTAGTCTTGTCTGTCTAGTCTTGTCTGTCTAGTCTTGTCTGTCTAGTCTTGTCTGTCTAGTCTTGTCTGTCTAGTCTTGTCTGTCTAGTCTTGTCTGTCTAGTCTTGTCTGTCTAGTCTTGTCTGTCTAGTCTTGTCTGTCTAGTCTTGTCTGTCTAGTCTTGTCTGTCTAGTCTTGTCTGTCTAGTCTTGTCTGTCTAGTCTTGTCTGTCTAGTCTTGTCTGTCTAGTCTTGTCTGTCTAGTCTTGTCTGTCTAGTCTTGTCTGTCTAGTCTTGTCTGTCTAGTCTTGTCTGTCTAGTCTTGTCTGTCTAGTCTTGTCTGTCTAGTCTTGTCTGTCTAGTCTTGTCTGTCTAGTCTTGTCTGTCTAGTCTTGTCTGTCTAGTCTTGTCTGTCTAGTCTTGTCTGTCTAGTCTTGTCTGTCTAGTCTTGTCTGTCTAGTCTTGTCTGTCTAGTCTTGTCTGTCTAGTCTTGTCTGTCTAGTCTTGTCTGTCTAGTCTTGTCTGTCTAGTCTTGTCTGTCTAGTCTTGTCTGTCTAGTCTTGTCTGTCTAGTCTTGTCTGTCTAGTCTTGTCTGTCTAGTCTTGTCTGTCTAGTCTTGTCTGTCTAGTCTTGTCTGTCTAGTCTTGTCTGTCTAGTCTTGTCTGTCTAGTCTTGTCTGTCTAGTCTTGTCTGTCTAGTCTTGTCTGTCTAGTCTTGTCTGTCTAGTCTTGTCTGTCTAGTCTTGTCTGTCTAGTCTTGTCTGTCTAGTCTTGTCTGTCTAGTCTTGTCTGTCTAGTCTTGTCTGTCTAGTCTTGTCTGTCTAGTCTTGTCTGTCTAGTCTTGTCTGTCTAGTCTTGTCTGTCTAGACTTGTCTGTCTAGTCTTGTCTGTCTAGTCTTGTCTGTCACTAAGTCAGACAGACAGGACCAGACAAAACTAGACAAAACCAGGCAAGACCAGACAATATCAGACAAGACCAGATAAAACAAGACAAGACCAGATAAAACAAACAAGACTGGACAGGACCGGACAAGATCGTACAAGACCAGACAAGACCAAATAAGACTAAACAAGATTAAAGAAAACTAGTCTGGAATAGACATGATAAATTAGTAATTTGCTAAATAATCTCGATGTTTTTATGGTTACTTAGAGTTCTGATTTGTCATATCTCAATTGATATTAGTGCTTAGGGGTGTAATCAGGGCTTTTTCTCCTTTCAATAACACATTTATCAGCCATTTTTCCCCTTCAATCAAACATTATTGCAGGGGCGAGTTTCATACGTCCAAATCGGAAAATAAATTGTTTGAAAAGGTTTCAGTTCAATTAAGCCAGAGTCGAAGCCAGAAATGAATTGATATTAACAGACCTAAATGCCGAAAACTGTATTTATATAATGTGTGGTCGATGGTAATGTTTTTAATCTTGTCTATTTATCTTCGACCCTCCAGTTTTGTCGGTTTAGTTTATACATAAAATACTTCTCATTCTACTTCTGTTTATCCAGTCTAGAGTGGTGGTAGTTTCTTACTTATCTGATATTGTCTACTTGAGTCTTCTCTGAGACTTCTCTGTCTATTCTTGATACAAATCTTCTTGATCTTTGGACTTCTGCCCAAATCTTCTGCCTGACAATCTTTGGACTTGTCCAAATCTTCTGCCTGCCAATCTTTGGACTTGCTTTTGGACTTTGGAATCCTCTGCCTGTTAGCATTCGTCTTGTTTTTCTAGTCCTTGGGTTCCCAACCTAGGGGTAACTACCCCCACAGGGGTAAATCAGCTTTTCTACGGGGGTAACAAAGAGCTTAATTAATATGTCATACTAATTAATTAATAGAATAGATAGTTACTAAAAATAACCTATGCTCTAGTCTTAACTGTCTAGTCTCGTCTGACTTCTTTCGTCTGTTTGGACTTTTTAAAACCATTTCGTATTTTCGTAACCAATATTTTCCATAGCGATATAATTATATCTAAGGCAGTAGTCTATTTAAGAAGCTACTTGAAAATTAGATTTGCTAAAGAAAACAAGCCCAGATTCTGATCGTGCTCCCTTGAAATCAAATTATCAATGATGCTAGGGGGAAACTACCGGAGGGAAAGCGTGAAATAAAAAATCCCCGAATCAACAAGATAAATAAATATAAAAGTTTCTTGTAGGCGAGGATAATCTTGTTACATATTTCATCGAGGATTTCGTATTTATAATCTCGTCGGTGTATGAAGTTGATTGAGGTTTTTTGAGGTTTTCATCGCGACTCCATTCGGAAGTTCGCGAATAATGTTTGCATTCGGGATGTATGTTGTGCGAGCAAATAATGGAAATTCGAGAGTGGAAAAAACATGATTTCATGTTTGTGACTGATGCAGACGAATCTCTCAATATGTCGTCAGATTTTCATTTTGCAATTTAAAAAAAAAACGTGTTTGATGTCTATATAAATATAGATGAAACACATTCCGAAGGAAATGTAGAAAATATGCCACATCACAGTTGCATGGTTGTAATCATAAAAAAAACAAGAGTTCTATAGATCTTAGTTGCCCGGTATGGTAGTAACCATGGGAAACAAAAGGAGAAAATTAATTAAACTAACAAAATTCTTGCGTTTTTGTGTTGTTACTTTGACGTATTTGAATTTTTATCTTTAATAAATAATTTTGTTTGTAATTAACCAATAAAACACTACGCAAGTTTTGAATTTCTTAAAACGGGAACTAACAACGTTGTTAAACTCAATTCGGCAGATATACAAGGTAAGTAATTTTAATACAGAACAACTTAACACAATTGCATATCCTGTAACTTCTACGCGGGGCATAGTGCCTCTACAAATATATTCCGTCGAAGTCTGTACAAGCTAATGCACCTGTCGCTGGATTGGAAAACCGGGAGTGATCAGGTTCAGAATTAATAAAAATAAATATAATAAGTATTTTAAATCACTATAAACACTGTAATATAAATATACATACTGTCTATAAACACTGTTTCGGTTTTTGCGGAGAGGTTTTTAATGACTCCAACGCTCACAACAATTTTTCTAATTGATTCGTTACCCCGGTTACTTCTTCAATTGTCCCTAGCTACCTAATTAAATCTACATCGAGTCGTCCTGCACAATTACCAATTGTCCAAATCTAAATCGCGTCGTCCTGCACATTTACTAATTGTCCAAATCTAGATCGCGTCGTCCTGTACAAAGTCTATCCTGTGCAAAGCGCTTCACTTTATTCCACCGTTCTTCTCAAATTGCTTGCAGGGCGTCCCCTTTGTAGTGCTTTCTTGGAGATGTTTCTATCGTCTCTTCTCAGCGTGTGGGTTATGCACCTCCACTTGCGGGTCCTTATCACTATGTGGATCCGCTGCTGGTGCGCAAGCTGCCATAATTCCGCGTTTCTTATTGTATTTGGTCAGAATAAGTTGAGTATTCTACGTGGGCAGCGACTTATAAAAGCTTGGAGCTTTCCAACCATTGCTGTTGAGGTTTTCCATGTTTGATTACCATAAAATAGTGCCGTTTTTACGTGTTACAAATCCGCAACTTGGATGAAGTAAAGTTTAGATGTCTATCTGAATATGCCGAATAGTCATTTTAATATAATCATAAAGTTTATCAACAAAAATCATAAGTTTAGTGTGTCGGCGTTAGTGCCGCTGTCCTTTATGATCTTGTTTCCCAAATATGTAAATTCGTCAACGTCTTCTATTAAGGTGTCATCGATATTAAAGGGGCGGTTGTTCTCTGTGGATGTTCTTAATGCTTTACCCTTCCTTATATTTATTTTAAGGCCCACGTTGGCAGCTTCGGCGGTCACAGCCAAGTTTGCGTTCCACGTTAGCAAAGCCGTACGAGATTATACAGATATCATCCGCGTAGTCCAGGTCTTCCAGGAATGAGTTTATGGTCCATCTGATGTCACTGGTTTGGGTCACTACCTTCTTTATTACAGGGTCCAGCAGAACATTGGATAGAAGTGGCGAAAAGGCACAAACTGGCTTAACTGCCGAGCTAATAGTGATATCGTTGCTTCTGCCAATCTGATATTTCATGTAGCAGGCCGCTTCTCGCTAGAGCTTCCAACTATTGCCAACAAAAAACTTAAGACTTTATAGTTTTTCACCCTTTGTGTTCCTCCCAGAACCTCTTCATGCGTTCGATTGTTTTCTTTCTCTCCTCAATGGAAATGATCCTTTTGGGCCTCCTCATTGTTGGTTTCTCCTGAAATGGTTTTATACTATCTACTCTCCTTCTAAACTCTCTTCTGTTGTGGGTCATCTGTACTGTGATTCCAACTTCTGACGCATCCCTTTTCACCTCATCTACCCATTTAGATGTGGCCTCTAACTCCATGATGTAGTTGAAGATTGAAGATGATTTGTCATTCAATTCAATTCAATTCAATTCAATTTATTTCAATATATAAGCTTACATAAAGGGGAAATAATTACATAAATATAACAATATTCTGAATGTATGCTAAAAGAAATGTGTTAAAATCCGAATTTAAAACTTGAAACTTCAATAGTTTTTTATTGCAACGTAGTACTCCTGCATCGAGTAGGGCTCAATATTAATTAGGATATGGTGAAGCATTATCTTATAATCCCTGAATTTTGTTTGTTCTTTAATTGACCGTGGCAGGGCATTGAATAATTTAATATTTACATATGGAGGACATTTTTCAGACATGGTCAGTTTATGTTTGGGAACGTTGTAGTTTAGATTTGCAAACCTTGTGGTCTTCTCGTTGTTAATTTTGTACTGACTGAATAGGTATTTATTTTTAAATATAAACAGTAGGGCTTCGTAAATATATGTACCTGTTGTAGTAAGTATGTTTGCGGCGCTAAACTTTCCTCTACATGATTCCCTGAACTTTAGGTTAAGTAGGACTCGTAGTGCTTCTTTGTGTATAGTGGTGATGTCCTTTATGTTTGTGCCGCCACCCCAGAAAAGTATACCAAAACGAATATGGCTATGAAAGTTAGCATCGTATACCGTACGTAATATCTCTGGGTTTAGGTAGTGTTTAAGAATACGTAAAGCATATAATGCTTTATTAAGTTTATTTGAAACATATGATATATGGGAAGTCCAATCCAGAGTGTCGTCTATATGGATTCCTAGCAGTTTTACATTTTTCCTAAGCTCCGCTTGAACGTTTTGAACTAAGATATTCATGTTATATATTCGATTATCACGTTTTGTTTTAAATATAATTAGGTTTGTCTTTTTTTTATTTACCACTAATTTGTTCTCACTAAACCACGTTTCCAGCGTTGCTATTGATGTCTCGATGCTATTTGTGAGTTCGGTTGTATCCTTATTAGCTACAATTAAGCTCGTATCGTCTGCATAATTTATTATCAAGTTTGGTGTATTGTTTAAATTTAATTTTGGTAGGTCATTTATGTACAAAATAAACAGAAGCGGGCCCAAAATGCTACCTTGTGGGATACCTATATTTATGGTTCTCGGCATCGATCTTAATTTCTCTTGCGGGGTATAAATTTCTGAGATTTGTGTTCTGTTATTTAAATAGGATGTAAGCAAGTTTAAGGTTACTCCCCTAATTCCATATCTTTCAACTTTACTTAATAGGATGGCGTGGTCGACTGTGTCGTATGCTTTAGAGAGGTGCAGTAGAATCCCGCATGGTATATTATGATCTTCAAGTTGACTCATTATCTCTCTTATGAATTGGAAGCAAGCAGTCTCTATGGAACGACCTTTAATAAACCCATGCTGTCGTTGGCTAATGATGTGGAATTTGTTTAGGAAAAGTAATAACCTTTTCCAAATTAGCTTCTCCATAATTTTCGAGAAAGCTGATTGTAGACTGATCGGCCTGTAGTTGTCTATATCGTCTATGTTTCCCTTCTTGAAAATTGGTATTATTTTCGAGACCTTTAGTGAACTTGGGAAAATTCCGTGTAAAAACGCATTGTTAATGATGACTTCAAGTGGTTTAGATAGTTCTACAGCGACATCTTTGAGGATTGCCATAGGAATTTCATCGAAGCCCGAGCTTTTTGTATTCTTTAGCTCTCTTACAACTTGTTGTAGTTCCAATTGTGTTATTGGTTCTAAATAAATAGAATGAGAGTTATTTTGCAGCTTGTTATCGTATGGGCAGCTCGTTAGGTCCTTTGTAAGGTTTATGGGATTGTCGGCATAAAAGTCGTTTATCATGTCGGGCGTGATGTTCGGCCCCAGCATACAGTTTGCTCCATCTCGCTTACCAGATTTGATTTGGGTAATATCTTGTACTACCTCCCATGTTGATTTTACGGTATTGTCACCCTCCTTAATTTTATTTTGGTAGTATTTCCTCTTTTCTAGCTTCAATAAACGCGTGTACTTTCGCCGCAGCCTGTTGTAACTGCTTTTTAGTACAGGGGTTGTTTGGGATAATATATGCAATAAGTCGATACGTTCTTTCATTGCATCAATTGTTGTATCATGGAAAAACTTTTTTTTCGTTTGCTTCTTGTTAATTATAGACATGGGAAAGCTTTCCTCAAAATTAAGCTTGACCGTGTTCAGAAAGGATTTCCACTGACCGTCTACGTCTGAGGTTTGTTTGGTAAAAATCTCATCCCATGTTTCGTTATTCAAATTTTCTTTAAAATTCTTTATGTTCTCTTCTTTGACGCTTCTGCAATGACGGAAGGAGGTTTGATTTTTTTCGGCTTTAAAAGTTGTTCGGATAGCTAGATGATCCGAGATGTGAAAGTTGTAGATGTAGCACTTCTGCGGTAAACACCGCATCCGTGTGCACTGCTATATTATCTAGGCAAGTATTGGAGCTAGGGTGGGTGATGTCCTTTATTGTCAGTGTTGTATTAAATGACTCTAAGAGCGATATAAATTTTCTACTGAGTTTTGAAGGTTTCAACGTATCAATATTGAAGTCACCAGAAATAATGAATTGTTTTTTTTTCTTTAATAACTTTGTTTAGGAGGGTATACAATTTGTCCATAAAGATTTTCACATCAGTTAACGGCGCCCTATAAATGCCGATGATTATTGTGTCTTTTTTATTTAATTTAGATTCGATTGCAGCACATTCGAACACGGAGATTAGGGATAGGTTATTGATGTCAATCCTTCTCTTGAAATTTGGTGAAGATGTGTATATGGCCACTCCTCCGTGTTTCCCTTTCTCCCGGCAAAAGCTGGTGGATAGATGAAAATTGTTTATCTTGATGACATCGAGTTGGTCTGAACTTTTCCAGTGCTCAGTTAAAATGAGAAACTGGCAGTGCTCGTTCTTTTCTAGCATGTAATTAATTCTATCCACGGAATTTCCAATGGATTGGGTGTTTAGACAGATCAAACTTACTTCCGTTTTGTTACTGCGAGGGATAGTGTTTTGGTGTATCAGTTCGATTTTTTCCGATTTTCCAGCTGTAGAAAATATCGATTGATACACGTGTATCTGGGCCAAGTTTCGGGTTTTTGTAACTCCTCAAGGAATTCAAAAGGAGCGGATATTCTGAACGATGAGTATTCCTCTGGACGTCTAGAAGCTAATTTCTTACATGTTACAGATGTTATATTTTTACCTTGTAGATAACCGACGACCTCAGTTTCACTTACATCAGGGGCAAGTTTATAAACATGCAAGTGTGCATACCTGTTAGCTGCCCTGATGTCTGATGTTTCTGAATTTCCGTGAATAACCTCCGGCTTCCTATTTTTCTTATTCCTTTTCCTTGTCCTTTGCGTTTCCCACATATCTGTGTTTCTATTTATATTTGTTTCCGTATCGGAGTCTTTTTTACTATCGCTGTTTTTACCGTCCTCGTGAACTTTATCAGAGCTGGTTTCGCCTTGAGATTGTTCGGGTCTTCTACCTGGCTTATCGCTGTACTTTTCTCTATCCGTGACATTCGGTATTTGTGAAATTAGTGAAGATTCTTTGTTCGCGACGCCCGCGAGTTGTAACAACTGTTGCAACTTTGTATTTTCTTCAGAAAGTGACTTGATTTGTGAAGTAAGTTTTATCACATTTTCTTCAAAACTTGCGGTAAGTAATGACACTTCTTCTTTCACAATCCCCGCAAT
Source organism: Phosphuga atrata (assembly GCA_944588485.1). Lineage (NCBI taxonomy): Eukaryota > Metazoa > Arthropoda > Insecta > Coleoptera > Silphidae > Phosphuga > Phosphuga atrata. Next base: position 72,693,422 of record OX155897.1, on the reverse strand, counting down.
TAATTTTTTAAACTCCTCGCCTGCAAGGAACGATAAGACTTTATCGAACCCTGCGTCTTTAGAGACGTTAGATCTAAGGTCTCTTGCCATTTAACTACTTTATTATGACTTATTAACTTAGAAATTGGTGCGGAGTTAACTGTATTTATTCGCACGTCCACACGCTTTGAGTGCTCGTGTGGAACTTTCATTCTGCATTCATCCATTCTTAGTAGGTGTCCGTAGAACTTCAACCTCCGCTTACAAAAAAAAAATCAGGAAAAAAAATTCCAAAAAAAATTTCTACAAAATCGACGAGAAATTTCAAACTGAAATTTACCCGATTCTCGATTTGCTAAGTGGATGTCTCGGAAATGGTTGCAGATAATCAAAAACGGATTGCGGCATCGTTTTCATAAGGTCATTTTCCTATTCATGCACTAAGATTGTCCGCGGAAAATCCGTGGATTGTCCACGACTTTCCGAGATCTGTACTCGAACGTCGAAATTTCTTAAAAATTTCTACAATTCTTGTAGGCGATAGTGAACGGAAAGAGCTAGCGAAATATAATTTGCATATTTCTAATCAGTAGCAAAAATCCTTTCAGAAACGTTTTTAAATTTTGCTGTAACTCCTAAAATAACCATCCTGACGAAATCGATTTTCTCGCATTTCGTCGTTTCCGCTGTCTAGACTCCCCGTGTGGGGAGTGTATTTCTTAACTGAAAGCTTCTTAGGAAATATGATATACGTTTCCCGACTAATTTTAGGACGCAATCTTTCTGGTTCCCCGTGTACCCACTCTGGCTTCCTCGAGAACCTTCCTGATGGCGTCAACAGTGGATTTGCAATTCAATCTCTGAAGTCATATTGTCTTACAGCTGTTATCTTCTTGGAGGGGTTTGATACCTTTCATAAAGAGAACCAGTTTTGCCTGCTTCCACCACTTTGGAAAGATGCCACTGTTGATTATTCATAACAAAAGCTCATTGGTATTTTTGGCTATGATCTTAAATATGAGGAGGCGGTCAAAGGCCATGTTCATTGGTCTAGTCTCGAGAGTATAGCCTCGTCTGTTTAGGTCCGTTGGTCTATGAATGAAGTTTTGTCTGCCTCTTTTTCATGTTTGCTTGCCTTGTGTCTTGAATATTTAATATTATTTATTGAATCTTGTCTACTTACATCAATGAACCTAGAAAGCATTTCAAATATGAATTAACTAAATTTAGCTAATTACATGTAATAAAATTAGATAAAGCTAATTTCACTAAAATTCTGAATTGAAATTATGAATGAAATTAGAATGAATATTTATTAATAAGAAAAACGTTTCTAATATAAATTCAGTTTATTCTATCGTTTCTTTGTTAATTCATTAAAAAATCCAGTTGTATGTGCAGTAAACGACGAGGAAATAATATAAACAATCCACCATAAATATATTTAAGAATTAATTACGTCAATTAATAGCTGCTCAAATACGGGTGATTCAAAAGCGTAAAATATGGGCGCCTGAACGCACTAATACCATATAATATATTCAGTTTGTTATATGTATATTTCCACCTTTTTTTTCGCTCCTCCATCTTCCATTTAATTGCACATCGCGTGGTCCTCTTCTTCACACCAATTTAACAATATCTAGTCGACTACTTTTACAACGGCTATATACATAATACGTTGTGTGTGGACTCTGTACTAACTAGACTGAATCCAAACAAGTGTGTCAAAATAATCATAATTTACCAAATTATTTTTGCCAATTAGAATTATAATAGATCAATATTTAAGAAACATATATGTAGACTAAGATAGAAAAGAATAGACAAACAAGGCAAGCCAAAGCATATATCAAAACAAGATAATAAAAGACTGGATTAGATAAGATTAAGTAGGATTACAAAGAATCACCAAATATAGGCAAAATTGTGCAAAATAGTAAATAAAAGAGATGATATAAGACAACACAGGCATAGAAAAGACTATACATTATTAGACTGGAAAAACTTTTCTAGGCAAAGCTAGAAAAAACCGGACTGGACTAGACAGGGCTACTTGAGTAAACCATAGTACATAAGACTAGACAGGACTAGATATAGTGCATACATGACTAGAGACGCCTATAAACTACGCAAGACTACGCCTATAGACTAACATAAATAAGACACTACAAGATAGCTACTACCTAAGCATAGATTGTACCAGAAGACCAGAAAAGTCTAAAGAAAACTAAACAAGACCAGACCAGACCAGGCAGAATCACACAATACCAGACAAGACCAGAGAAGACCAAACAAGAGCAGAAAAGACCAGATAAGTCCAGACAAAACCACAAAAGACCAGACAGGACCAGTAAAATCATGAAACAAACACTGACGAATACCATCTCGAAAATCAAGTTCTTCGGGGAAATTTCTGATCCGTTTGAAATTAAGCTCCTCAACCAATGCTCTTCAACATCGTAATGGAAAAAACAATGAAAACCTGGGAAGAGGCCCCGAATTTGTAAAGAATTTGAGAAATACGCCTTGAGAGGGAAAGGAAAAACCTGGAAATCTATTGTTTAGCTATTGTCGATGACCTTGCTATCTTAGCCAATAACCGAGAAGAGGTTCGAAAGATGCTTGAGTGTCTTCTTGAAATCGCAGAAAAAACTGGTAAATAAAGACAGAATATATGGAGTATAAGCACCAAAGTGAGAGGTACATGGAGGTAAATCATAGGAAGATAAAGAGAACAGAGAAGTTTAAATACCTGGGGGAATGGATCCAACCCAACCGACTAGATAAAGATTAAAATAAAGGAAGAGCCAGAAAACTAGAACTGGCCTACAAGTTAATGCAGAACAAGTACAACAAACGGGCATTATCCTATAAAGCCAAAATCGGACACTATAAATCGGTAGTACAACCTGAAGGATTGTAAGCCTCCGTGTGTTTTATTTTAAAAGACTATTACTTAGGAGACTTGAGACATACATCGAAAACAACAGAGGACTGTCCCAATGGCAGTATGGTTTTTGAAAAGGTCGATCAACCGTGGACGCTATTGCTGAAGTAATTAAAGCAGCAGAAAAGGTCAAAAATGGAACACGGCAATCGAAAGTTATTGTGCATTAGTGACCCTTGACGTTAAAAACGCCTTTAATTCAGCCAGGTGGGATGTTATCATGAAGGCATTAGCATCAAGACAGACACCAGAATACTTGAGAAAGATGATAAGCAGCTACTTGAGCGATCGACGGTTTATATACCACACGGACGAAGGTGAAGTTGAGTATAAGGTAACGGCGGGTGTCCCACAAGGATCGGCTTGAGAGTGGTGCCACTCTTGGAACATTATGTACGATGTCTTGCTAAACCTAGACTTGCCTAGAACAGCGAGAATAGTTGGGTTCGCAGATGACGCCGCAGTGGTGGTGACTGCAAAGGAAATAAGCACACTAGAACTAGCAACTAACGAAACCCTCCGGCGGGCAAATAATTGGTTAAAAGAGCACGGTCTAATAATGGCTGTTAGTAGGAAAGATAGTTCCTTCTAAACCCACCTCCACCTCTGACATGCGCATGCGCGATGACCTTTGACCCCTAACCTAACCTTGACCTTGGAACTTCCGGTTTCGACTTCCGGTTTCGACTTCCTGTTTCCGGCTTCGACTTCCTGTTTCCGGTTTCGACTTCCGGTTTCCGGTTTCGACTTCCGGCCGCCATTTTCGGAACTTACAGATGCGCGGGAAAATTTAAAAAATAGACGCAAGGCGGGGAAATTCAAAATTAGATCCTGTTGAGACAAATGAGATGTGAAGTTGGTTGCATACATCAACGGGACTAAATACACGAGACTAGACCGACGGGGGGGACTAAATACATGAGACTAGACAGACGAAGCTAAATACATGAAACTAGATAGATAAGACTAAATACATGAAACTAGATAGACGAGGCTAGATACATGAGACTATATACACGGGGCTAGATAAATGAGACTAGATACACGGGGCTAGATACATGAGACTAGATACACGGGGCTAGATACATGAGACTAGATTAGGTGATGAGGTGGAGACTAGAGATCTGTAGTTGGTTGCATATATCAACGGGGCTAAATACATGAAACTAGATAGACGGGCTAGATACATGAGACTAGACAGACAAAGCTAAATACATGAAACTAGATAGACGAGGCTAGATACATGAGACTAGATACATGAAACTAGATACATGGAGCCAGACAGACGAAGCTAAATACATGAGACTAGACAGACGGGGCTAGATACATGAGACTAGATAGATGGGATTAGATACATGGAGGCTAGATACGTGGGGCTAGATAGACGAGGCTAGATACGGTCGTCTAGAGCTGATTACAACTCTTATCAGCGGTGCGCGAGCGGAGAAAATAATAAATTATGAAGCGTGGTCTAATGAATTTCTTAGGTTTGTATTTCGTTTTAATTTAATAAACATTTTCACGTGAAACATCCAGCATTTTATTTATATCAACCAGAGTTCAATTTTCTGGCATCCACTTTTCATCTACTTGCATCCACTTTCTATCTACTTGCATCCACTTTTCATCTACTTGCATCCAATTTTCATCTACTTGCATCCACTTTTCATCTACTTGCATCCACTTTTCATCTACTTGCATCCACTTTTCATTTACTTGCATCCACTTTTCACCTACTTGCATCCACTTTTCATCTACTTGCATCCACTTTTCATCACGCTAAACAGGGTGTGAGATCTATGTAACCCCACGCTAAACAGGGTGTGAGGTCTATGTGACCCCACGCTCAACAGGGTGTGAGATCTATGTGACCCCACGCTCAACAGGATGTGAGGTCTATGTGACCCCACGCTCAACAGGCTGTGAGGTCTATGTGAACCCACGCTAAACAGGTTGTGAGGTCTATGTAACCCCACGCTTAACTGGGTGTAAGGTCTATGGTGCCCCACGTTAAAGAGGGCGTGAGGTCTATTTTTAGTCAGCTTTAATCAGCTTTTAATCAGCTTTAATCCCATTGGGTTAGTTGTGTTAGCATTAGGTTAGGTTAGCATTAGGTTAAGCTACGTGAGGTTAGGCATGAAGCGCGCTTTATTCCTAACCTCACGTAGCTTAACCTAATACTAACCTAACCTAATGCTAACACAACTGACCCAATGGGATTAAAACGTGGGGCACCATAGACCTTACACCCAGTTATGCGTGGGGTTACTTAGACCTCACACCCTGTTTAGCGTGGGGTCACATAGACCTCACACCCTGTTGAGCGTGGGGTCACATAGACCTCACACCCTGTTGAGCGTGTGGTCACATAGACCTCACACCCTGTTGAGCGTGGGCTCACATAGACCTCACACCCTGTTTAGCGTGGGGTTACATGGACCTCACACCCTGTTTAGCGTGATGAAAAGTAGATGCAAGTATATGGAAAGTGGATGCAAGTAGATGAAAAGTGGATGCAAGTAGATAAAAAGTGGATGCAAGTAGATGAAAGGTGGATGCAAGTAGATGAAAAGTGGATGCAAGTAGGTGAAAAGTGGATGCAAGTAAATTAAAAGTGGATGCAAGTAGATAGAAAGTGGATGCAAGTAGATGAAAAATGGATGCAAGTAGATAGAAAGTGGATGCAAGTAGATGAAAAGTGGATGCAAGTAGGTGAAAAGTGGATGCAAGTAAATGAAAAGTGGATGCAAGTAGATAGAAAGTGGATGCAAGTAAATGAAAAGTGGATGCAAGTAGATAGAAAGTGGATGCAAGTAGATGAAAAGTGGATGCAAGTAGGTGAAAAGAGGATGCAAGTGGATGAAAAATGGATGCAAGTAGGTGAAAAGTGGATGCAAGTAAATGAAAAGTGGATGCAAGTAGATAGAAAGTGGATGCAAGTAAATGAAAAGTGGATGCAAGTAGATAGAAAGTGGATGCAAGTAGATGAAAAGTGGATGCAAGTAGGTGAAAAGAGGATGCAAGTGGATGAAAAATGGATGCAAGTAGGTGAAAAGTGGATGCAAGTAAATGAAAAGTGGATGCAAGTAGATAGAAAGTGGATGCAAGTAGATAGAAAGTGGATGCAAGTAGATGAAAAGTGGATGCAAGTAGGTGAAAAGAGGATGCAAGTGGATGAAAAATGGATGCAAGTAGGTGAAAAGTGGATGCAAGTAAATGAAAAGTGGATGCAAGTAGATAGAAAGTGGATGCAAGTAGATGAAAAGTGGATGCCAGAAAATTGAACTCTGGTTGATATAAATAAAATGCTGGATGTTTCACGTGAAAATGTTTATTAAATTAAAACGAAATACAAACCTAAGAAATTCATTAGACCACGCTTCATAATTTATTATTTTCTCCGCTCGCGCACCGCTGATAAGAGTTGTAATCAGCTCTAGACGACCGTATCTAGCCTCGTCTATCTAGTCTCATGTATCTAGCCTCGTCTATCTAGTTTCATGTATTTAGCTTTGTCTGTCTAGTCTCATGTATCTAGCCCGTCTATCTAGTTTCATGTATTTAGCCCCGTTGATATATGCAACCAACTACAGATCTCTAGTCTCCACCTCATCACCTAATCTAGTCTCATGTATTTAGCCCCGTGTATCTAGTCTCATGTATCTAGCCCCGTGTATCTAGTCTCATGTATCTAGCCCCGTGTATATAGTCTCATGTATCTAGCCTCGTCTATCTAGTTTCATGTATTTAGTCTTATCTATCTAGTTTCATGTATTTAGCTTCGTCTGTCTAGTCTCATGTATTTAGTCCCCCCCGTCGGTCTAGTCTCGTGTATTTAGTCCCGTTGATGTATGCAACCAACTTCACACCTCATTTGTCTCAACAGGATCTAATTTTGAATTTCCCCGCCTTGCGTCTATTTTTGGAATTTTCCCGCGCATCTGAAAGTTCCGAAAATGGCGGCCGGAAGTCGAAACCGGAAACCGGAAGTCGAAACCGGAAGTCGAAACCGGAAGTTCCAAGGTCAAGGTTAGGTTAGGGGTCAAGGGTCATCGCGCATGCGCATGTCAGAGGTGGAGGTGGGTTTAGAAGGAACTATCTTTCCCTACTGCTGTTCATAAGGCGATACGTCACGGATGAGAGATTTAGGCTTCTCTCGCAAAATTCTTTTCTCATCTTAAGAAACGTTGTTCTAGCTATTTCGATGGGTGTTCTTACTTCCAGATCTGGATCCAGGTCTTCGGTGATCCAGCTGCCCAAGTATTTAAATTTAGCGACCTGCCCTATTTGCTTATTGTATACTTGCAAATTGGCTTGGATATCTGCTGTTCTACTGATAACCATTGTTTCTCTTCACTTATCTATTCTAAATTGGGCTTGATTGGTATCTTTAAGTCTAGTTTATTGTGGATAACTTGTCTAACATTGATTGACTTGTTTTATTACATTGACTTTGTCTTACCTGGTTTTATTCCGCTTTACACGGCCTTAACTACTTTTCACTTGTCTATTTCTGTGTATCCGTGTTGTCTAGTTTTTTTTATTTATGTTTAATAGAGGAGTAGACAAGACATAAGTAGTAGGAGTAGCCAAAAACGAAGCCGGTTCTTGACTTTAACTTTGTTAAAGTGGTTAACATAAGATAAGACTAAAAAATATTGCTATATATAAGTCAAAGTTGGAGAAAGTGTCCACAATAGATTAAACTGCATAAGATCACTCACACATAAATACCAGACAAATTGATTAAAATTGGATAAAACAAAATAAGTCAATTCTGGTCTAATAATTTGTGTACGCTTTTCTAAATTTTGACCAATATTTGACCCATTCTTATCAGATATTCAATTCTAAACAGATTGAATTAGATTATTTAGACTAAACGGGAAAATCTTAGGCAAGGCTAAGCAAGCAAAAACTGATTGGATTCGTTTCCAAACAAGTACTAAATCCTGTTATAGCAGATTTAATTCACTAATTTAACAAACTTGTTGAGAATCCGCATTATTGATCTCATTATATAATCCTTTCAACTGTAATTGAAGACACGTCGTAGGCGCGTTTACATTTCTTTGACCCAAATTTTCGTGCGCAAAAAATGATTATTATTATATAAATAATAAATATATAAATGATTATTATTAATTACCTATTAACTTAACTTATGTTTTACGCACAAAATAAATTATAAATAATTCTAAAGATTCTTCTATGCTTATTTATTTGTTTTAAGTCTGTTCGATTTTATCAACGTTTACGTTAGAAATAAACGTTTACTACTGTCCATAAAATTCCCATTTGTGCACCAATAGCTTTCTCTTGTATTTTATAAACTCTGTTAAGAAGTAAGTTAGTAATTTATTAAAAAATCATAAGGTGGATAAGTCTATACCAGTGGTGGCGAACATATGACACGCGTGCCACAGCTGACACGTGCGAAAATTTTATTGGCACGCGAACTATTACTCAAGCATGCCTTCTAAAATTGTTAAACTATCTTTTCTAAATTTTTAAGTTTCTCAATCTACTTTTGTGCAACATCGATGGTGTAAAATATAAGTTAATATAATTGGTTTGCCCGTAATTGCAAAAGGCGCATAAAATTTTTAAAATTTAAAATTTTTTCCAAAGCCGCATTTACAACGCTACAATGTTCATATTTGTGAATTTGTGAGATTTCGCAAGAATATAAAATTATACCAAGTTTCATCAAAATCCGTCAAAAGGTTTGTCCGTGATTGCAAAAGGCGCACAAAAATTTACAAACTTTAAAAATTCACAAAAGCCGTATTTACAAATCTACAATTTTGAAATATAGGAATTTGTGATATCTAGTAAAAATATCAATTCATAACAAGTTTCATCAAAATCCGTCGATTGGTTTGTACGTAATTGCAAAAGAAGTCACAAAATTTACAAATTTCAAAAATTCACGAAGGCCGTATTTACAAAGCTACAATTTTGAAATTTAGAAATTTGAGAGGTCTCGTAAGAATATCGAATCATACCACGTTTTATCAAAATCCGTCGATTGGTTTGCCTGTAATTGCAAAAGTTGCACAAACATTTCAAAAATTCACAAAACCCGTATTTACAAAGCTACAATTTAGAAATTTGGCAATTTGTGGGACCTAGTAAGAATATGAAATCATATCACGTTCCATTACAACCCGTGCATTGGTTTGCCTGTAATTGTGCACACACATTTCAAAAATTCACAAAAGCCGTATTTACAAAGTTACAATTTTGAAATTTGTGAGATCTCGCAAAAATATCAAATCATACTAAGTTTCATCAAAATCCGTCAATTGCTTTGCCGTAATTGCAAAAGGCGCACAAAAATTTACAAACTTAAAAAATTCACAAAAGCCGTATTTACAAAGCTACAATTTCGAAATCTGGCAATTTATAGGACCTCGTAAGAATATCAAATCATACCACATTTCATCAAAATCCGTCGATTGGTTTGCCAGTAACTGCAAAAGGCGCACAAAAATTTCCAAAATTCACAAAGCTACAATTTTGAAATTTTGTAATTGTAAGATTTCGCAAGAATATCAAATTAAACCAAGTTTCATCAAAATCCGTCTATTAGTTTGTCCGTAATTGCAAAAGGCGCACAAAAATTTACAAACTTCAAAAATTCACAAAAACCGTATTTACAAAGCTACAATTTTGAAATTTGCCAATTTGTGGGATCTCGTAAGAATATCAAATCATATCACGTTTCATCAAAATCCATGGACTGGTTTGCCTATAATTGCAAAAGGTGCACAAAAATTTCCAAATTTCACGAAAGCCGTATTTACAAGCGACAATTTTCAATTATGGTAATTTGTGAAACCTTGTAAGAATATTAATTCATACCAAGTTTCATCAAAATCCGTCGATTGGTTTGTCCGTAATTGCAAAAGACGCACTAAAATTTACAAATTTCAAAAATTCACGAAAGCCGTATTTACAAAGCTACAATTTTGAAATTTAGGAATTTGTGGGATCTCGTAAGAATATCAAATGATTTATCAAAATACGTCGATTGGTTTGCTCGTAATTTCAAAAGGCGGACAAAACACGCCAAATATTCACGGTAACTGATTTTCACTATTACATTGTAAAACTAGGCACTTTTTGAGCATTTCAAAACGTGAAAAGTAAAAAAAAAATGGCACACGGCCGGAAAAAGGTTCGCCCCTGGTCTATACACATTTACACAGATAAAACTAGTCTATAGACAAGACTGGATAGACAAGACTGGACAGACAAGAGTGGATAGGCAAAACTGGATACACAACACTGGACAGCCAAGACTGGATAGGTAAGACTGGATAGACAAGGCTGAATAGATAAGACTGGACAACTAAATTGGACATTCAAGACTAGAGAGACAAGATTGGACAATAAAGATTGGATACACAAGACCGAACAGACAAGACTGGACAGAAAAAACAGGAGACACAAGACGGGACAGGCGATTCTTTTTGTGGGGCTCGTAGCAAGAGGTCCCCCTGGAAGAAAAAGCCACACATACCGGGACTGCTCCTCGCATAACATCAAGATGGTGGCGTCTCACATTATAGTGTTTCCGTTTTCACACCCCTTTCACAGGGTACAGAGAGGTTTTACCCGTTCTACCCAAGCTTCTTCAGACGATAGCATTTATTGGACTAGGGTGTTCGCTTCTAGTTTGGTGTGTGAGATGGCTCCATTTGTCTCTCTATGGGGTGCATTTGTCACATTCGAACATCACGTGCATGACTTTGCAGAAGGCCGCAGTATTCATATAAGTCATCAGGGGCTCTGCCAATACTATTCAAATAGTCCAGGAAGAATCCGTGGCTGGTGAGTTGGTAGTTAACATCCCCGTGCGTCTGTGTCATCCATGGTTCAAGTTGTGGTATTAACACGCTCTGTTCACTGTCCCGTGTCTGCGGCACTACAGTGGATTTGCCACTTGTTGTAGAGCTTTGCACTGACCTGCTTCCTTCTCTCTTTGCTTACTTTGTCGTATTTTCTGTCGCGCGTCCAATATAGTTCAGTCCTTTTCTCAATCACTTACTCGATAGGAGCTATTCCTGCGACCATAAGGACAGCGTCTCTAGGTACTGTCCTGTAGGCCCTGCACCCCCGCAGAGCCATCATCCTCTGCACTGCGGCTAGCTTATGCAGGTACGTTTTCATATATACATTGCCATTGCCCAGACTAGTGCTCCATACAGTATTGGATATACAAAACTGGATAGACAAGACTGGATAGATCAGACTGGACTGTCCAGACTGGATAGACAAGACTAGACAGCCAGGATTGGACAAACAAGACAAGACATAGAAGACTAGTCAAACAATAGTGGACATACAAGATTGGACGTACAAGACTGGAGACACAAGACTGGAGAGACAAGACTGGACAGACAAGATAGGAGAGACAATACTGGCCAGACAAGACTGGCTACACAAGACTTGAGAGACAAGACTTAAGAGACTAGACTGGACAGATAAGACTGGACAGACAACGATGGACATACAATGCTGGACAGACAAGACTACAGCCACGACTTAATAGACAAGATTGAACAGACCAGACTGGACAGACCAGACTTGACAGTCAAGACTGAACCGACAAGTCTGGACAGACAAGACTGAACATACAAGATTAGACAAACAAGACTGAACAGACAAGATTAGACAAACAAGACTGAACAGACAAGACTGGATTAACAAGACAGGACAGACAATACTGGAAATACAAGACTGAACAGGCAAGATTGGAGTGACAAGGAGGACAGACAAGAGAGAACAGACAAGATTGGACAGGTAAAACTGGATAGACAAGACTGGACAGATAAGACCTGGCAGACAATACTGGACAATTGGAGGAACCTCTCATTAAACCCCCTTTTCCATTTTGCTTTAAATATGCGCCACCCTGGTATCGCGTATTTTTGTATTCGTGCAGGGTGGACGACCCGGGCGGTTAGTGCCGCCCTGATTGAAAATGTTTTCTCGGAGATGAATCGGACCCTGGTCTCTCGCTTCTCAGGCTTATTAGGTATTCGCTCCGAGCGCAACAGCATTAACGTCAAAGATGACACTTTTAAGAACTTCATGACCAATTACGTCATTAGCATTCAGGATTTATTTGTATATATATATATATATATATATATATATATATATATATATATTGACATTTATATATATATATATATAATGACATGTTGTGACAAGTTGTTGTGTAGTGACAATTTAAAGCTTGACAAAGAAAGTCAAAATTTCACAAACAAAATGTTTGACAACAAAGGTTTAAATACAAAATTTGATAAGAAATGTCAATTTTAAGTGTGACAGTAGAATTCTAAACTCGCAATTTTCATTTTGACAACAAAAATCAATCAAAAGTTTGAGAAATAAACTTTAAATTTGAGTTTCAACAATAACATTCAATAAAATGTTTGATAATAAAGTTTTTTAAACACATTTTGTTAACAAATGTCGAATTTTAAATGTCAGAATGTGAAATTTTGATAACATATATCGAATTTCAAATGTCATAATGTCAAAAATATCAAATATTGATAACATAAGTCGAATTTTAAATGACAAAAATGCCAAATTTTGATAAAAAATATCAAATTTTAAATGTCAGAATGTCAAATTTAGATAACAAATATCGTTTTTTTTAATATTAACAAATGTCGAATTTTGAATGACAGAATCTGAAAAATGTCAAATTTTGATAACACATGTCAAATTTTAAATGTCAGAATATCAAATTTTGATAACAAATATCGAATTTTAGTTTTGATTTTTTTAAATTTTATCTAATATCGAATTTTAAATGACAGAATCTCCAAAATGTCAAATTTTGATAACAAATGTCAAATTATAAATGTCAGAATGTTAAATTTTGAAACCAAATATCGATTTTTTTTAATATTAACAAATGTCGAATTTTAAATGACAGAATCTGAAAAATGTCAAATTTTGATAACACGTCAAATTTTAAATGTCAGAATATCAAATTTTGATAACAAATTTCGAATTTTAGTTTTAATTTTTTTAAATTTTAACTAATATCGAATTTTAAATGACAGAATCTATAAAATGTCAAATTTTAATAACAAATGTAAAATTTTAAATGTCAGAATGTGAAATTTTGATAACATATATCGAATTTCAAATGTCATAATAACAAAAATATCAAATATTGATAACATAAGTCGAATTTTAAATGACAAAAATGCCAAATTTTAATAAAAAATATCGAATTTTAAATGGCAGAATGTCAAAAATATCAAATATCGATAACAGAAGTCGAATTTTAAATGACAAAAATGCTAAATTTTGATAAAAAATGTCAGAATGTCAAATTTTGATAACACATCTCAAATTTTAAATGTCAGAATATCAAATTTTGATAACAAATATCGGATTTTAGTTTTAATTTTCTTAAATTTTAACTAATATCGAATTTTAAATGACAGAATCTCTAAAATGTCAAATTTTAATAACAAATGTCAAATTTTAAATGGCAAAATGTCAAATTTTGATAACAAATGTCAAATTTTAAATGTCAGAATGTTAAATTTTGATAACAAATATCGATTTTTTTTAATATTAACAATTGTCGAATTTTAAATGACAGAATCTGAAAAATGTCAAATTTTGATAACACATGTCAAATTTCAAATGTCAGAATATCAAATTTTGATAACAAATATCGAATTTTAGTTTTAATTTTTTTAAATTTTAACTAATATCGAATTTTAAATGACAGAATCTCTAAAATGTCAAATTTTAATAACAAATGTCAAATTTTAAATGGCGGAATGTCAAATTTTGATAACAAATGTCAAATTTTAAATGTCAGAATGTGAAATTTTGATAACATATATCGAATTTCAAATGTCGTAATGTCAAAAATATCAAATATTGATAATATAAGTCGAATTTTAAATGACGAAAATGCCAAATTTTAATAAAAAATATCGAATTTTAAATGTCAGAATGTCAAAAATATCAAATATTGATAACAGAAGTTGAATTTTAAATGACAAAAATGCTAAATTTTGATAAAAAATATCAAATTTTAAATGTCAGAATGTCAAATTTTGATAACACATGTCAAATTTTAAATGTCAGAATATCAAATTTTGATAACAAATATCGAATTTTAGTTTAATTTTTTTTTAATTTTAACTAATACCGCATTTTAAATGACAGAATCTCTAAAATGACAAATTTTAATAACAAATGTCAAATTTTAAATGGCGGAATGTCAAATTTTGATAACAAATGTCAAATTTTAAATGTCAAAATGTGAAATTTTGAGAACATATATCGAATTTCAAATGTCATAATGTCAAAAATATTAAATATTGAAAACATAAGTCGAATTTTAAATCACAAAAATGTCAAATTTTAATAAAAAATATCAAATTTTAAATGTCAGAATGTCAAAAATATCAAATATTGATAACAGAAGTCAAATTTTAAATGACAAAAATGCCAAATTTTGATAAAAAATATCAAATTTTAAATGTCAGAATGTTAAATTTAGATAACAAATATCGTTTTTTTTTTTAATATTAACTAATGTCGAATTTTAAATGACAGAATCAGAAAAATGTCAAATTTTGATAAAACATGTCAAATTTTAAATGTCAGAATATCAAATTTTGATAACAAATATCGAATTTTAGTTTCAATTTTTTTAAATTTTAACTAATATCGAATTTTAAATGACAAAATCTCCAAAATGTCAAATTTTAATAACAAATGTCAAATTTTAAATGGCGGAATGTCAAATTTTGATAACAAATGTCAAATTTTAAATGTCAGAATGTTAAATTTTGATAACAAATATCGATTTTTTTTTAATATTAACAAATGTCGAATTTTAAATGACAGAATCTGAAAAATGTCAAATTTTGATAACACATCTCAAATTTTAAATGTCAGAATATCAAATTTTGATAACAAATATCGAATTTTAGTTTTAATTTTAACTAATATCGAATTTTAAATGACAGAATCTCTAAAATGTCAAATTTTAATAACAAATCTCAAATTGTAAATGGCGGAATGTTAAATTTTGATAACAAATGTCAAATTTTAAATGTCAGAATGTTAAATTTTGATAACAAATATCGATTTTTTTTAATATCAACAAACGTCGAATTTTAAATGACAGAATCTGAAAAATGTCAAATTTTGGTAACACAAGTCAAATTTTAAATGACAGAATATCAAATTTTGATAACAAATATCGAATTTTAGTTTTAATTTTTTTAAATTTTAACTAATATCGAATTTTAAATGACAGAATCTCTAAAATGTCAAATTTTAATAACAAATGTCAAATTTTAAATGGCAGAATGTCAAATTTTGATAACACATGTCAAATTTTAATATGTGAATATGTTTAAGAATATTGGCCACTACACTGCCGAAGAGGACACTAGTCAATACTAAAGATTGCATTTTTGCAGTTATAGCTTGTGTTTACTATTTCTAATTCCCAAATTCCCAAATCTTAGCTAATTCTATTATTAGTTTATGTTTAGTAGTATTTTATGTTATTTATTATTTTATGTTTATTTTTTCAAAATCATGTCCTCTTGCCTATTGTAGTCTAGCGCTACTTAATAAACAGCCTGTTTCGTTAAGTCTTGCTTAAGTATATATCATGCGTTAAGTATATATCATCCAATGTCATTTGTCTTGTCCCAATCTAAACAAGATCTTGTCTAGTTTTAGCTAGTACAACCTTGTCTTCCTTAACTAAAATTGATGACTGCTATTAAAGTAAAAAGTTGTATTAATCTATTGTTCTATGCCATGTTAACTAGTTTTACTTCGGTGTTGAATAACATGTTTGTAACAATTTCTAATGCATTCAAATACCATATTTATTTTTAATTACATAGTATAATCATATATATTCAAAAAGTCTTAACCCTTAACCACCTGCCATACGTCTCAGGTGAGAAAATTACTGCTACTTTGGGTCTGAGAGACGTATGTTAGGTCGTTAGGTGTTAATAATTATTGAGTTTTAAACGAATTAAGAATACAATTCTTAGACAAAGAGACAGTCCAATTTGTACCATAAAGAAAAATAGGACAACAAATATTTGAAGGGTTTTATCAAAATTTTCATTTCGAAGTTTAAATAATAAAGAAATGAAAAATAACAGTTTGAAACGTAACAAGTTAGTAATCGAATTATTTATCAATTAAAGTGAGATTACAATCGCACAAATACATATAATAATATTGTAGGCATCATATATTTAAGTATTTTTACATCAGCCGTTATTCCATATAATCCTCAGTGCAGAAAGCATAGAAGGAAAAACGTTATACCATTAATTAATACATTCATTGAAGATTGAAGAGAGTGTGCAACACAAGCCAGTCAGTATGTTATTAAGCCTTGACGAGGTTACAACTGTTCCTCTTACACACACACACACACACAAAATCGAAACTCGCAAAATTACGGATAATTTTCGGAAAAAATTATTTTCGGTGAAAAAGTTGTTGCGGTTAAAATTGAAATCTGTTCGTAAAAATTGCGGGAAAATTGCCGGAGAACAGGAAAAACTTGTCGGACTTGTGGGAGGATTTTCTTAAGTGTTTCAAGATAGGAGCGGCGCAAAGCATCCCCAATGACCGGCAGGAGTTCATCAATGAGGCGCAGGAGGCTTTGTGGCTGGTCGATGAGAATATTGCCAAGGGCATGGGTCAAAGAAAAAGAAGGTAAGAATGTTTATCACGTTTTCCAGTCGGAATTGACGAGACATTTTTGGGGTCAGTTACGTTTTATTCTATTTGTTTATTTTAAAAATCGTTAAAATTTATTATAATTAAGAAAACTAATTCGTTATAAAACTAAATAATAAAACTAATATTCTCTTTTTGCTAGAAAGTCCTAAGGATTAAATATTTCATAGCAATTCAGTATAAATGTTGTGGAAACTGTTTCCACAAAAATGTGGAAACTAGAAATAATTTGTCGCGTTTTTGTATACACATTTCTAATATTCGACAAAATATTTCCAATTTTTGGGCAGATCTAGAAATCTAGATTAATCTAGAAAATTAAAAGATCGTCTATTATAGTCTATTTAATTACAATTAGTAATAATCCATAATAATAAATGACCATATCACTCATTAGTGTAGTGTGCGTTATATAGGTCAGGAATTACCGATCATCTTCTGTCACAAATAAGAAACAAATGAATGAAATATCGCTCGTTTGGATGAACAGGGTAATAACTCATAATGTTCTTGCCCGCAGAATTTTTTTTTCTCAGTAATAGCAAAATTGACAAAGTCAGGAAGTGAACAAAAACGTTAACAATAAACGTTAATCAACAGTTTAAAAGATATTATAAGAGAGGTTAACCAATTATTTACAGAAATGGAAATATATTGATTTGAAAACTTCAAATCGCTCTCCAGGCTTTTTTGAGTTAATACCCTGTTCATCTGGACCGACGATATATACCTCCAATGGTATGAGTACCATGTTTTTGATTTGGGCTTCCTTAATATAGACCAGAAAATTATTTAACATTATTTTGTCATAATTTTGACACATTGAAAATTGGCAAATAATGCAGCTCTGAAATCACCTTACTGCAGCCGGTCCCAAGCCCGGATAAAAGAGGAGGGTTGAGCGGAGGGTTAACTACCCACCCTCGGAAAAAAGAAACTAGTTATGAAAACTGCAACTTTGCCTCGGAACCGGACAGACAAACACAAAAAACGACAAATGCAATGTAAAAGGACCATGAATATTGGAACTTGGAATGTCCAGAGTTGGTACAGACCTGGAGCTGCTATAAATGCTGTGGAACAACTGGAAAACATAGGAATGGATATAACAGCCGTCCAAGAAATAAGATGGCCAGACGATGGAAATATAAAAATAAGTAAATCCACCATCTTCTTCAGCGGTAACAAGAACGGAAGACCTGAATTTGGAACGGGCTTTGTGATTAGAGACAACCTAGTACAGAATATACTAAATTTTAAACCTATAAATGAAAGGATATGCTACATACGAATGAAGGGAGAGCGATACAACATTTCGATTATCTCAGCGCATGCACCAACGGAAGAGAAGGATGAAGATATCAAGGATGACTTCTACGATGCCCTAGAAAGAGAGATAGATACGATGCCCAAACAGGATATGCGCATACTCTGCGGGGACTTCAATGCTAAAATAGGCAAAGAGCCCAGCCTATACCCCACAATAGGTAAACACAGCCTACACAATATATCCAACGACAATGGCTTAAGACTCACAGAAACTGCAGCAGCTAATAATATGCTAATAAAGTCAACCATGTTTCCGCATAAAGACATCCATAAGCAAACCTGGGTCTCAAACGACCATATTACACGCAACCAAATTGACCACATCATTGTAGATGCCCGTCATGGCAACAATATTATAGACGTAAGAAGCCTGAGAGGAATAGACGGAGACACAGATCATTACTTAGTCAGAGCAAAAGTCAAGTCCAGAATATCTAGCCACAAATACAATAAAACAACAATAAACCCACAATGGAACATGGACGAAATACACAATGCAGAGAAACAACAAAACTATAGAGAACAACTTGAACAAACCTTGAACTCTGAGAGAGAAGACAATGATATAGAACAGCTATGGGAAGCGACTGCCGAAATAATAACCAAGACAGCTGACAAGATCTTTGGAAGGAGTAAGCAGAAGAGGGCAAAAACATGGTATGACGAGGAATGTCGGAAACAACTGGAAAAAAGACAAACAGTAAGAAAGACTTGGATACAACTGCAAACAGACCAAAGTAAAAAGGAATATGACGACTGTCGAAAAGAAACAAGAAAAATAATACGCACAAAGAAAAGAAACTACGAACAACAAAAATATGAAACTATGGAGAGAATTCTACAAAGCAATTTCCTCTAAAAAAAAAGAGGGCATAGAGCCAATTCCATCCACACACTGAGAGACAACCAAGGCCGTATGATAATCGACTGTAAAGAAATAACTGAAGAATGGAAAAAGTATTTTAGAGACCTTCTAAACATCATACAGGAAGAACAGCACAAAGAAGAGATCTATATCACAGCGGACATGCCCGTCAAAAATCCTTCCTTTGAAGAAACCCAAAAGGCCTTAAATAAGCTGAAAAATCACAAAGCGCCGGGTACGGACGAGATACCAGCAGAACTTCTGAAATATGGGGGAGACGCACTACATCGCCAAATCCACCAGCTAATAACGCACATATGGTTAGAAGAAAGGATATCAGCACGATGGAAGGAAAACATAATAGTGCCCATCCACAAAAAAGGGGACAAAACAAAATGCGCGAATTATGGAGGAATCTCACTCCTCCTAAACACGGCATATAAAACCCTCTCAAACATCATTCTTAGTAGACTAATCCCTTATGCTGAAAATGTCCTAGGCGAATATCAAGCCGGGTTTAGGGCAAACAGATCAACAATAGATCAACTATTCACGCTGAGACAACTTCTAGAAAAGGGATGGGAGTATAACAAACCCATACACAATCTTTTCATAGACTTTCGACAGGCATATGATAGCGTAGAAAGAAGCCAAGTATGGAATGCCATGGCGGAGTTCTCAATACCAAAGAAACTCATTCGGATGACCAAAGTCTGTATGGAGGATGGAATATCTAAAGTACGTGTAAATAATAAACTGTCTCGCAGCTTTGAAATCAACAGTGGACTTAAACAGGGTGATGCGTTATCTCCACTACTATTCAACCTTGTATTAGAGAAAGCCATGAGGTCGGCCGAAATAAAAACAGAATTGCTATCGGGTCAAGGTCCCAAAGTGTTACTCGCATATGCAGATGACATAGATCTCGTTGGAGACTCCATTCTATCCACGAAAGACATTTTCAACAAGGTGGAAGGAGCAACAAGTGAAGTAGGGCTGAAGATTAATGAAGAGAAAACGAAATATATGTGTATAAATAGAACGACACGAAGAGACAGAATAGGACAAAATATGACGATCAACACCTTTAATTTCGAAAGAGTACAACGTTTTAAGTATCTGGGGGCCGTAATCACAGCGGACCACGATGTTACCGAAGAAATAAAAGACAGAATCCAATCTGCAAACCGCTGTCTATTTGCACTGAATAAGCTCATAAAATCAAAAAATCTCACAAGAAGTTCAAAGATCAAAATCTATAAATCCATCGTCAGACCTGTAATAACATACGGATGCGAAACGTGGACCATGACCAAAGCAAACGAAGAAAAGCTCAGACGCTTTGAACGAAAAATACTTCGGACCTCACCATGACATCACCACAGACCAGTATAAGATCAGAACCAATATCGAATTAAAAGCACTCTACAACGACACCGATATTGTCCAAGAAATTAAATCACAGCGACTAAGATGGGCAGGCCACGTGCACAGACTGCATAACGAAAGACTTGTAAAACTGGTATGGGAGGAGATTCCCACAGGCAAGAGACCGCTCGGACGTCCCAGAATGCGATGGAGAGATAACATCCAAGCAGATCTCCGGAAAATGAACATTCCATTTGACCCTAGGTTGATGGAAGACCGAACAAATTGGAAAAAAGTTGTACAGTCAGCCAAGACCCACCCAGGGTTGTAGCGCTACGTGAAGATGAATATAGACCAGGGCTGTCCAACCTTTTAGTAGTGACGATCTACTTTTTGGTATATATTGTTGCCAAGATCGACCAAAACGCGTAGCGGGTCACCGGGGGGCTGGGGTAATCGAGGCACCCCCCCCCCCCACTATAAGGGGAGACAATTTTGAGAAAATGCATAACATATTTCCATTTCAAATTTAATTTAATTGCCATTTAAAAGCTGTTTTTCATGTAAAAATAACCGAAAATCGGAATTAAATTGTTTATGAAGATTTTTATTCTCAGGGCTGCACTTTCAGCCAATTTATAAATTGACCGCCAATGAATTTAAGATAATGTTTTTTTCTCCGGTGTACTTTTATAAATCCATTGCAGTCATTTATCTCTAACTCTTAGCAAACGCGAGCGATTGCGCTCATTAAAGTGGCCCTAAATTTATGAAAACAAATTTTTTTGGATTTTAAATACAAATCATTTTGATTATTTCCAATTTCCAGCTTATCATGATTTCCTTCAAATATTGTAGATATTTGACATGCAATTTCTTCTATGTTGATATCTTTTTGAAACACATTTAAAAAAAATAGTGCAATATTTTCAATCTTCAAAATCTTAAAATCTTGTCTAAAATTGTTTTTCAACAACAATTTCTAGTATAAATTTGTTAGGGTTGAATTGAGCAGGATCAGGGTCAGGATGTGGGTGTGTGTGAAAATATTTTCCAATGCTTGCAAAATGCTGTAATTTTTTATCTTTTAAATTCGCTTTCAACAGTATTATAAGTTGATGAAAAGCTCTTATCGAGCTTATCATGTCTAGTAGTACATTCTGCCTTTAGTTTTGAACTTTACCTTGAAGGTTCGTTTTTTTAGTTTTTTCGTTTTGTTTTGAACTAAAGTCTGAAAAGAATGACATATCAAATAACCACACTTTGTTTGTTAACTGTGGATAACTGTCACCTCTTTCAGCGAGGAAACTTTTTACGTCTTCTAATAACTCTAGAAGCCGCATGAGAAATCGACTTCTACTAAGCCAACGCACATTAGCCTGTAGCAAAAGTTCGATATCATTATCCTCATTTTCTAATCTAAACAAGTGTGTCTGAAGGGCACTGCCACGTATAGAATTGATTATTTTAAAGACAGTTTCCATAACACTGTGTGTATTACGTGGGCGAGAAGCGTGTTTTAATTTTTACTTTATACCCTGTTTATCGAAATGTATTTTTAAGTAATTACATCGAAGCGTGAGAAAACTAAAGATCGACTCAAAATGACGCCGCGATCGACCGGTAGATCGCGATCGACTGGTTGGACAGCCCTGATATAGACTATGTCATATCTAATCACATATAACAGTAGTGGCGAACCTATGGCACGCGTGCCACAGCTGACACGTAGGAAAACTTGCCTTCGCATGCCTCCCTTTGCAAATTGTAAAACTATCTTTTCTAAAATAAATTTTTAAGTTTCTCAATATACTTTTGTGCAACATCAATGGTGTAAAATATAAGACGTGTTCAAAATCCGTCGATTGATTAGTTTGTCCGTAATTTCAAAAGGCGCGAAAAAATTTTCAAATTTAAAAAATTCACCAAAGCCGTATTTACAAAGCTACAATTTTGAAATTTGGGAATTTGTGAGATCTCGTAAGAATATCAAATCATACCACGCTTTATCAAAATCCGTCGATTGGTTTGCCCGTAATTTCAAAAGATGCACAAAAATTTAAAAAATTCACAAAAGCCGTATTTATAAAGCTACAATTTCAAAATTTGGAAATTTGTGGGACCTCGTAAGAATATCAAATCAAACTACGTTTCATCAAAATCCGTCGATTGGTTTACCTGTAATTGCAAAAGGCGCACAAACATTTCCAAAATTCACAAAAGCCGTATTCACAAAGCTACAATTTTGAAATTTGGAAATTTGTGAGATCTCGCAAGAATATCAAATCATACCAAGTTTCATCAAAATCCATCGATTGGTTTGTCTGTAATTGCAAAAGGCGCACAAAAATTTCAAAAATTCACAAAAGCCGTATTTACAAAGTTACAATTTCGAAATTCGGTAATTTGTGGGACCTCGTAAGATTTATTTATATTTTTTATTTTTTTATTTATATTATTTATTTATATAATTCAATTTGTAAATTACAGAGTAATTTAGAAACTTAAAACAAACGGAACACAGCCCGAATATACAAATATATTCAGCCTTTCCGGAGCTCTATGACAATTATTGAGATTTTTACCAAAACAAAAAAGACTCAATAATTGTTACAGAGCTCTGGAAAGGTTGAATATATTTATATGTTCAAGCTGTGTTCCATTTGTTTTAAGTTTGTATGATTTGCTATAACGTAGGATGGTTTCACCAATTCTATCTTATGAGTAATTTAGACTTGACCACTTACAATACATGTCAAAACTAGTTGATTTAAGATGATTAGTTGCACATAGTTGATAATTTAGACAATGTGCAACAAGGTCGGTATATTTTGAAAGCCAATATTTCTAACTTTCTGCTACCTAAATATTTAAACTAATTTAATATATTTATATTTGGAATTATAGTAAATATTGGCATAAGAAAATGTTCCCCATAAAAGGTTCCAAGGGCGGCGGAAATGTATATATTTGCCTTAAGGGCTGACCGACACCCTCATAGAATATTTATCGAACGAGACGCCGTTAAGAGTTTTTTTTTCTGTTTGAGTGTCCTGTTTTACAACGGAAAAGGACCGAAAGGATACATTATTCATTATCTTAGTTTTATGCACACAAATAACTCATATAGGCATTTACTACAAATTTCCGCTTGATGTAAACAGTATAACACCAAGACACTACTTGTCGAATTAAATTTAAGAAATTATACCAGAGATGTCCTCGCGGAACGCAGCTAAAAGTAGGAACATTTTACAGGTGAAGTAAATAAAGAATAAATTGTGGTAATTTGAAGAAAATATGATATCATGCCATAGGCAATAACTATGTGTTAAAGTGGTTTCGTTTAACGTTGTTTCGTTTGGCGTTTTCCCTTCTGGGAATGCATCCTACGTGCTAAACAAGGTTTTACTTAATCTGTACACATTATATAGTCATATTTTATTATATAGTCATCAAATATATAACCCATACTAAAATCCCTACATTTTAGAATGATTAAAGTAATTTGATTCGGCACGAATTTAAATTTAAAATATGCTCCTATTGAAATGTATCGATTAAAACTGAGACGTTCATTGCATATTTAAATCTAACAACTATTTAGTAAAGCTAAATTAAGAAGCACATTAAGAATGAAACATCTGGTTCTTTTCCTCAAAAATTATATCTTTACAAATATTCGTGTAAATATAATTTTTGAATTTACTTTCCGTGTCCGGCTCATACGACATCTTTCCAAAAAATAGCGGCTACAATAGCCTTGTCGTTACATACAATTAAGTCTTCGTGCGCGCATCTAACTTCCAGTTGTGGGAAAACCAGTATGTGGCTCATATCCTGGGGTTGACCATACGCACACAGCACATCGTCGTTCTCAGACATTCCCCACCTCAACAGATTTGTCTTGCACGTCGTTACATACAATTAAGTCTTCGTGCGCGCATCCTTCTTCCAGTTGTGTGAAAACCAGTATGTGGCTCATATCCTGGGGCTGACCACACGCACACAGCACATCGTCGTTCTCAGACATTCCCCACCTCAACAGATTTGTCTTGCACGTCGTTACATACAATTAAGTCTTCGTGCGCGCATCCTTCTTCCAGTTGTGGGAAAACCAGTATGTGGCTCATATCCTGGGGCTGACCACACGCACACAGCACATCGTCGTTCTCAGACATTCCCCACCTCAACAGATTTGTCTTGCACCTTGCCACTCCTGTCCTGAGCCGATTTAGGGATTTCCATATCGCGAAAGGGAGCTGTTTGGAGCCATTGGCTGCGGCCATTTCTTCTCTTGGGGTTCCCGAGTAGTTAGGTGTTGGGTCCACGGTTATTTTCTATGGGCCCTTCGTGTGTGTGTGTGTGATCTTGCGATGAAGCTCTTCCTTGATCTAAGGTGTCGACCGGTTGGCTCGTGTTGGTGCAGGTGATGAAGAGCATCGGTTTCCTGTTTCGTCTTTTCAGCATCCGTGGCGACGGCTCTTTACACAGATGGGGGTACCACGCCAATAAGTGGATACAAACTATTAACTGGAGTTGGCTTTAGGCAGCCTGTCACGATTCTTGCTGTCTCGTTGATAGTGTGAGCGTGAGCTGAAGCTGCCCAAACCGGTGCGGCGTATTCCGCAGTGGACACACAGAGCGCCACACTGAGCGTTTCTGGTTGAGCTCCCCATGCTGTGCCTGTTAGTTTTCGCAATATGTTATTACGCGCACTAACATTGCCTTTAGTATTGATGCTGTGTTGTCTGAAGGACAGAGTACGGTCCAGGGTTACACCCAGGTATCTCGGCGTCGGGCAGTGCTTCAATCGTTCGCCACGCCAATGTATTGTTGCGAACTGGTAATTTGGTATGGTGCTGCTCCAGGATCAGGACAATGGATGAATTAATTACACGCAAATATGTTCTTTATATGTAATTAAATACTACTTATCTACTAATATCTTACAATATGTACAACTAATCGCTAACTTATTACAATAATTACTAACTAACAACAATACACTTAATTCTACGATACTTGTGGTCGAAACCCGGAATTTACTTCGACGAAAATACGGAGGTTCGTTTTCAAAACTCAAATTACTCTCTTGCTAGCTCAATTCTGACTGCCCCTTTTTAACTTCCCCTCTACCTCATCACCTCGGTCTTGGTGTGAGTCCTCCCCTAATCTTTATGGAAAATTTCCAGAACTTATAAAACAAAATCCTCTCGGCGTCTCGGCACGATCCCTAAGTTCGAGCGTCTGCCCGCATGATTTAGATAAAGCAGACTAATGGTCCTAAATAAACAAAAACTAATCGGGTGTCCACTTAGTTTTCTTTGCCGACTCGTGAGAAACTCAAATTCTTTGAAACCAAAATCGCGAGATCACAACAGTATCTCATTGTCTTCTTTGTTTTTCAGGTGGAAATAATAAATAAGGTTTTTTGCATTGAAAGTGTTGCATTCTTAATATAAAAAATGTTCAAACTCAACAAATCCAAAACAATTAAATGCACATTAATTTAAAACGTTAAATAAACAGTTTCTTTTAATTTTGTTTAAGAAAAGAGGTAATATGAAAAGTGTGTATTGTAAAATTTCTACAATTAGTGTTATTTGCTAATTTGCATATTGAAATATTCACGCAAGATGTAATAAAAAGGAAATAATTTCACGACACGCACGAGCGAGGACCCACCTAGCGAGTGCAAATAGACGTATTAGTAAACCGCACGAAAATTTCACGAATTAATTGGACGCATCGCCTAATTGAGTTTTCGAATCATCGAAAACCTCCACAACCAATAAACACTTTCTAAAGTCTAATTACTCGCACAAAACAAATTCCGTTTGGTTCAATCAATCAATTTAATTAAATATTTGCCAGTTTCGAACGAAATAGAAAGCTATGTGCTTTGTCTACCTATAATCCTACTCAACTACCTATAATTCTATCAACAAACAAAGATGGGTACTTACGTGCTAACGCCACCGCAGCTATAGATTTGAACAAAATGGATGGTTATATTAGGTTATAACGGAGCGGATAAAGCTAGACTACATATCGTGATGTAGCGTGACAAGAAAATAAGTGATAAGAAAAAATATTGGATAAGGGTTAGATTAGGTTTATATTAGCAGATAAATTTAACTTTACCCTTAAAACCATCGAAGTTTTGCTAAAATTTTCCCTCAAAAATCTCGAAATTTTGTTGAAATTTTGAAAAAATACCTCTCAAAAACATCGAAATTTTGCTGAAATTTTCTCTCAATTTTTTAAATTTCAACAAAATTTTGATAATTTTCAAGACATATTTCCAAAAATTTTAAAGGAAAATGTCGATGTTTCTGAGGATAAATTTCTCAAAATTTCGAAAATTTTGTCAAAATTTCGAAGTTTCTTGAAATTAAACAAAATTTCGATAGGTTTGAAAGCAAATTTCAGTAAAATTTGAAGGAGAAATTTTTCCAAATTTAAACAAAATTTCGATTATTTTGTTGAAGGAAATTTTGTTGAAATTTAAGCTAAAATTCAATAATTTTAAGAGGACATTTCAGCAAAATTTCAATGAAACATTCGAAAAACATTAGACAACTGAAATTTCCTGTCAAAACTTTATGTTAATTAGTTTAGTCTAGATAGATTTGCTAGTCGTGAAATCGTGTAATTGGTTAATAAAGTGTTTGTGCTCGTCCTTGTTTATCAGTCTTCATGGTTTTAGTGTGCTAATTCGAGTTTACTGTTCATTGAAGAGAAAGATCGATTAGGAAGAAATAACTGGCGTTTTGTAACGTCAAATGCTAATAATCTATTAACAAGTTCATCTCGAAAGATTCAGTTAAAAAGTCTTGGCAGAATAGATTCAAGCAAGAAGTGTTTGCATAATAGATTCTAAATAAATAATCTATTGAGAAAGTCTAGTTTTTCCAAAAATCTATTGGTCTGTCTATAATATGCAAACTAGTCTAAAATTTATCTGCCTGTCTTTGCCAAATCTACATAGACAGTCTAGATTTTCCAAAGTCTGTTCTTGCGTCTGTAATTCGCATACTAGTCTAAAATAGCCACAGTAAGTTTGTCTATCTGTCTTTGCTAAATCTATGGATAACAGACAATATTTTCAAAAATCTGTTGGTGTGTCTGTGATTCGCAAACAAGTCTATATATTGTAAAGGTTGTTGCGGATGTGCAAATGCGAGTTTTTCATGACATTTTCTAGTTGAAGTTTGATGCAATTTATTGAGGAAATTCTGCAGGGTAATTTAGATATATTTATTGGTAAAGTGAAAAATAAATTGTGAATTAATTGCTCAGATTTTCTTCAAGTTTGTCGGGTTATGTAAATTTAAACAAACGGAAAAATTTCTAAAAATCTTTTGAGTTTAAGAATAAGAATAAGAAATTTATTAATCTTTTTGATTGTGATTACAATATAAGACAAGTCGAAATAAAATACAAATTAAAAATATGATTAAACATAACTGGTAAAACAATACATTTATTAAAAGATATAATAATATACAAATTATACAAGGTTTAGCTTGATGCTTCAAAGTTTCTTACATGGTTTGTGAATTCAGCAACACTATAAAAAGCATGTTGGTGTAGAAATGATTTTAATTTTGTTTTAAAGTTATTGATAGTTACCGTTGTCATTGAGTGCGGCAGTCTGTTATATAAATCGATACCTGATTTGTAAGGTGCTATTTTAAAAAAAGTATGTTTAAAATTATATGTAACTAATTTTCCGTTATTTCGTGTCGCGTAGCCGTGAACGTCGCTATATTTTACAAATTTGGCTTTATTGCTGTGAATAAAACAAAGTATTTTTAGAATGTATATACATGGTAGTGTTAATATTTTATATTCAATAAATGTGTTTCTACAAGTTTCGACGTAATTCAAATTAAACATTAATCGAATGATGCGCTTTTGCGTTACAAATAATCTGCTGGAACCATTAGATAATCCCCACACTGTTATATTGTAACTTAGATGTGAGTATACTACAGCATAATATATAGTTAAAATAGAATCAAGGTTTAGTTCATTTTTGAGTCGTGATATTAAATAATATGATTTATTTACTTTAGCACAGGTGAAATCTATATGTTTCTTACACTGTAAATACTGGTCAATTATTATCCCCAGGTATTTCATGGTTTCAGATGTCTCTATCAACTTATTATTAAAAGTAAAAGTAATGGATTCATTCTTTTTATAGATGTTTGACAAATGCATAATTTCTGTTTTTTCAACATTATTAATTAATTTATTTAGTTTACACCATTCATTAAATTGAGACATGACTGAAAATATTCTGCTTTTAGCCTCATCTAATGTCTCAGCAGAAACTACGATCGCAGTATCGTCTGCATACATAAAGACCTCTCCGTCAGTTATGTGATTCGGTAAATCATTTACAAAAAGTAAAAATATCAGTGGGCCTAGTATACTCCCTTGAGGAGTCCCCATATTCATTGTAAATATGTCTGAGAGCGATTCCTTATATTTTACTGTATATTCTCTATCGCTGAGATATGATGTAATCCAGTCATTTATGAAGTTTCGAAAGCCTATATTAAATAATTTAGTACGTAATAAATCGATATCAATAGTGTCAAACGTCTTTTTTAAATCAAATAAAATGATAAATGTGTGTTTTTTGTTATCTAAATTGTTTAAACATGATTGTACTAAATTTATGCACGCTGTCTCTGTAGACCTACCGTGGCGGAATCCATATTGTTTATCATTCAATATATTATATTTTTCAAGAAAGCAAAATATTCTCTTACACATAATTTTTTCAATAATTTTGGAGAAGATACTTAATAAACAAATCGGTCGATAGTTGGTTATATCTGTATCATCCCCTTTTTTAAATAGCGGTATTATTTGTCCGATCTTCAACGGCTTGGGGTATTTGCCCTGTGAAACTGAGATATTAATTATATTACATAAGAAAGGTGCAATGATATCTGCATTCGCTTTAACTAATTTAACCGGAATTTCGTCAAGGCCCGAGGAATTAGTGTTTCGTAGGGATATTATAACAGAAATTATTTCACTGTCAGATACTGGGGTAAAGCAAAATGTGTTGTAGTGATACTGTGTGTTATCGAGAGAAGTATTATTAGTATTATTTGAGAAAATATTTAGGTCCATGATCGATTGTTCAAAAAATGTCGCGAACTTATTGGAAACTTCATAATTACTTTTACAGATTTCCACATTACATTGTTTTTTGTTTTTATATTGAACTAGATTCCACAATGTTTTAACTTTGTTATCTGCATTAAGTATATATTTTGCAGCGTGTTGTTTTTTTTTCTAAAATAATTAACTGATTAAGAGTTTTTTTTTTAGTTTTGCATTTTATTGCTAAGTCATCTCTACCTGATAATTTAACACTAAAATCTAAGTTTTTAACTTCATCATATAGCTTTTGAACTTCTGCTGAAAATTTGATTTTTTGGCGTTCAAGGTTACGAACGGATACCAGTCTTTTCCTCTTCGGAAAAACCACTTCGAAACTCCACTTAAACTGTTTATAGAAGTAATCAAATACGAAATTAATATCATTATCGTATGACCAGTTAATAAACTCGCTGTGTTTGATAAAATGTTGTCTAAATTCACTAATTTTGTTAGGTGAGATGACACGAACAATTTCATAGGTCGGCTTTTTTTGAATAGGCAATTGTAGTTCTATATGCGCTGTTTGTGCAAAATGATCAGACAACCCAGGATTGAAATTGTTTGCAGATTTCATAATGTCAATGTTATTGGTAATTAAATAATCAATCGATGTCATTGATACTTTATTTAAATTTGGAAATTTCTGAATTCGAGTGACATCCTTTAAAGAAAGAAATAAATTATGTGCCAATAACAAGTCATTTAGAGAATCTGTCATTTTATTTTTAATTAGATTGTCTATATTCAAGTCCCCGCAGATGATAACGGTTTCAAATTGCTGATTTACAATATCTAATAGACGATTAAGTTGATTAAAAAATAGATCGGTTATATCACTAGCATTATTAGGTGGCCTATAAATTGCAATACTACAAGTTTTCATGCCCACTGATATTCCACAGCACTCAATGACGTTTTCGATAGCTAGATTCTTTATAATTTGATTTGTTGTAAAATATCATGTTTTATAAATATTGCACTTCCACCGTGTTTATTCGTTTGTTTAGAGAAGTGAGCTATCAATTCGTAGCCGATAACCTTAAAAGCATCAAGCTGAGTTTCATCCAGCCAGGTTTCGGTGAAACATAAAATATTAAATTTAAAATTACTACATAGTACATCAATTAAATTTGATTTGTGAAAAATTGACCGTATATTAATATGAAATAGGTTTATCGTTAAACAGTGTTTAGTTATAATATCTTGAAGTCCACTGCTGCATGTTACCACCTCGCTTTTCTCGGTACGACGAATTCCATTTGCGACGGTTGTTCGATCGAAATAACTGCACTTGTATTCCTTCGCACCAGAAATTTTCATTTAAAATAGTTTCCGCCTCATTTTTGGGAACGGAGACTTTGAAGCTGGAGTGGTAGTTGTTGGCGCTTTTTAATTTATTGACGTAAAATGGTCGTGAAGGTAGTTTTTTTTTTCAGATAATCAAGTACGTTATCCTCGTTTGTATTTGCGTGTAAGTTAGAAACGTAAATTATTGTCATTGGAGCTGCAGAGACGATTTCATTCTCTTCGGGTTTCTTAACTCCCGTTATAGTATTTGAGGTCTTTGAGTCTGCTACTGTTAATTTGCTATTACTGGATCGAATAACAGCTTCCTTAGCTTTGGCTACGTTTTGTGAAGATAACAATGCATTTTTGCTGGAGTCAATATTTGTGGTTTTTGTTTTTAATTTTTTATTTTCATTCGTGAGACCTTGTCTGGGATTATTCGAGGCTGAGGAGATAGTATGCGGTTGATTTGCAAATTTTAAAGGAGATGTATTTGTCAATTTTAAACGAGATGTGTTGGTTGGACCTCTGTTAAGTTGGCAGAACCAACTCGGAAAAAAAAAAATCCGCGACGGCACATAATAAACCGCTTTTTATCCGCTAACGATTGTAAAAAGAAAAAAATTTCCCGCCCTTCCCATTTCACGGGAAAATAGGATTTCGCCAACTTAACAGAAAGTTAAAGTTAAACCATCGTAAAAATAATTATATGAGAAAATAATTGCACCGGAATTATCCGCTTTTTATCCGCTAACGATTGTAAAAATCAAAAAATTTCCCACCCTTCCCATTTCCCGGGAAAATAGAATCCCGCTAACTTAACAAAAAGTTAGCGGGACCCATTCTAAAAATAATTATATTGAGGAAATAATTGCACCGGAATTATTCGCTTTTAATCCGCAAACGAATGCCGCGAGACTTCATTTCCCGGGAAAATTCGGGATTTTTTTTGTCACCGAGTTCGTTTGTGGATGAAGCAAAGGTTATTATCATGTACTATCGCGGCTAAATAAGGATACCGACGATACAATTGCTGTGAATTAATTTTAAAGAACAAAGAAAGAAAGAGGTAGATAATGAGGAAGAAGAGAAGAATCTACGATTATTTAGAGGAAAATCTGATTTATTAAGTTCTGTTAAAATTCTGATAAACCTCTGAAAATAATTCTATAGTGAAAGCTTAATCGCAACGAGAATAAATAAGTAATTTAGGGCTGACACGATTCCTCGTATCCATCACAGGTATCGGTGATGCATGAAACCCATCGTATTCATTCCAACCCGGAAATAGATAGCGGATTTCGGAAAGGGGTGGAGTCTAAATGTTTTTGTTTTTCCCCGGCCGAATAGTCACACGTTATTTTTATTGCCCCGTTCAAAAAGGCATCGGTGCTGCGGCGAAATGCTAGGGCCTTTCAAAAATGAGGTCGGCATGCTAGGACCTTTCAAAGATGCAAGCGGCATGTTCAGGCACTTTCAAAGACGCAAGCGGTATGTTAGGTCTTTTCAAAAATGAAATATTCTTTTGGTTGCCTTCCTCCCGCCTACGGTGGGGAGAGAGGGCAGTCTTTGTTCTTCAAAATTACCTCTCAGCAATTTTTTTCCTCGATATCTTTATTTCTCGGCGATAGCACCTGATAACTTTTACTTCACACACAAACGAATTACGCGAAAAAAAAAACTCAATTTTTCCGGGAAATGAAACTTTGGAAATTATGTTTCTCGCGGCATTTGTTTTCTCCGCGGATAAAAAGCGGATAATTCCGGTGCATGTATTTCCTCAAAATATTTGTTTTTATGGTGGGTTCCGCTAACTTTCTGTTAAGTTAGCGGAACCCCATTTTCCCGGGAAATGGGAAGTGCGGGAAATTTGTTTCTTTTTGCAATCGTTAGCGGATAAAAAGCGAATAATTCCGGTACAATTATTTTCTCAATATAATTATTTTTTGCGATGGGTCCCGCTAACTTTCTGTTAAGTTAGCGGGATCCTATTTTCCCGGGAAATGGGAAGGGCGGGAAATATTTTTCTTTTTACAATCGTTAGCGGATAAAAAGCGAATAATTCCGGTACAAGTATTTTCTCAATATAATTATTTTTCGAATGGGTACCGCTAACTTTTTGTTAAGTTAGCGGGACCCCATTTTCCCGGGAAATAGGAAGAGCGGGAAATTTTTTTCTTTCTACAATCGTTAGCGGATAAAAAGCGGATTATTATGTGCCGTAGCGGATTTTTTTTTTCCGAGTTGGTTCTGCCAACTTAACAGAGGTGTTGGTTGGAGAATTACACGCATCTTTTTCAAGTACCTGGATTTTGAAAAGTAGTAGAGCGTGCTTATCTTCCATTTCAGACACAAGTTTATATAAAAGTTTGTTTTCGCTTGTGAGGTGTTCATTTTGTTTAATTAGGTCTCTAATTAAGGAATCGCTTTTATTTACCTCCACTTCTATCACTGTCTCATTTGACGTATTTAATAAGTCGTCCATATTTAAAACGTTTTCTGCGGGTTCACAACATTTTATATGATTTTCATCAATCGTTATTATATCACTATAATATTTAACGCACCCAGGGTGCATCACAATACCACAGTTTATACATTTTAGTCCAGAAACTGGCATAGTCTTGCACTTTTTACACTTTTTTGCTGTAGCACTCGCATTCACGTCTATATTGGCCGCCATCTTTTTAGAATTCTTAAGTTTCAAA
Source organism: Phosphuga atrata (assembly GCA_944588485.1). Taxonomy (NCBI): domain Eukaryota; kingdom Metazoa; phylum Arthropoda; class Insecta; order Coleoptera; family Silphidae; genus Phosphuga; species Phosphuga atrata. The sequence goes on along the minus strand of OX155897.1, from coordinate 72,659,959 downwards.
TAAAACTTGTGTTAAACGTCCAAGAACGCAACAATTCTTGGACGTTTAACAAAAGTTTTATTTGAAACTCAAAAGATTTTTATAAATTTTCCTTTTGTTTAAATTTCTTCTCAAAAACATCTTTTTTTAATATCCTCTCAAAAACATCGAGATTTTGTTAAAATTTGCGCTCAAAACATCGAAATTTTGCAGAAATTTCGAGTAGTTTCGTCTCAAAAACATCGATATTTTGTTTAAATTTCCCCTCAAAAACATCAAAATTTCCAGAAATTTTCTATCAATATCATCGAAGTTTTGTTAAAAAAATTTCGAGAAATTTCCCCGAAGAAACATGGAAATTTTGCTGTAATTTCCCCTCTAAAACAATATTTCGATTGAAATTTCTAGAAAGTTACATTTCAAAATCATCGAAATTTTGTTCAAATTTCGATAAATTTCCCCTAAAAAACATAGAAATTTTGCCGAAAGTTACCCTCAAAAACATAGAAATTTTGGAAACTCGAAAATTCAACAAAATTTCTGTGATTTTAAGGGAAAACTTCTCTAAATTAAACAAAATGTTGATGTTTGTGAAGACAAATTTCTCAAAATTTTGATTTCTCGAAGTTTCAGAAATTTCAGCCAAAAGTTTCAGCAAAATTTCGATGATTTTAACCGATGATTATTAACAGATAAATGCAGACCACATATCGCGCGATACCGCGACCTCTCGCAGCGGTTGCGTTAATACGTAAGTACCCAAAGATGCTTATTGGTAAACTGTGCCAATCTATACCAAAATCTGTAATCAGACCAAGAACAGGGAACATCCTGAAGAAGGATGATGGGACCCTAATTACAAATGAGCAAGGAATTATAACGGAATGGCATAATTACTTTAGTAGACTTCTCAATATTCAAGTAGGCGACAACCAAAGCTGCGCAAGCTTACCACACGGCAGATTTTCCTGTAGAAGACCCCAGACTGGAGGAGGTCCAAAATGTCATAATGAGGATGAAAAATGGCAAAGCCCGGGGAAAGACAACATACCAACGGAATGCATAAAATATGCAGGTGAAGATCTGCATCGGAATATACTAATATACTAATACCAGCTAATTACCACAATCTCGAAAAAGGAAGAAATACCGAACAATTGGAAAGAAAGTATTTTAATCCCAATACAGAAGAAGGGAGATAAAATGAAGTGTGCCAATTACACAGGCTTTGCATTGATAAATACGTCATACAAGATACTATCGATAATTATCCTGCAGCGACTAACATCTATTCGCTCCGTGCGTAACTGCACTTAGCGCCACCCGTGGCCAAAAAGACAACTTCGTCTCCAAAAATATTGTATAAAAACAGCAAGCAAAAACAAAAATAATGAATTTAATAAAATATACAATATTTAACAGCAAAAAAAATTACCAATTCGGCCAAGTCAATTTTGCCAAGTCAGGTCATATCTTGTGAATGGAAGCGGCTAAGAAAATGCAATTAGTATATTTGCAACCAGCAGGGAAAACACTTTGAAATTTTTTATATTTACTGTCATGTCTGACATTTCTTGTTATATTTTATATTCCCTGTCATTTTTTACCTTTTCTGTAATTTTTGACATTTTCTGTAATTTTTTTTATTGCCTGTCATTTTTGACATTTAAAACTTTCTATACACTTGATAAATAATGATTTTCATGAAAAAAGGCCCTGAAATTTTCTGAAAAAAATCGCCAAAAAAATCCATCATTTTGATCAGGAAAGAAGTTACATTTTCGGATCTCTATGATCCTCTCGGAAAGAAAAAATCCCAGCGAAATGATTTTCGGCACACGGAAACTAGACGACAAGAAGAGAAAATATAATTAATGTGTAAATTGTTTGGAAAGATTCATTTTTTTATTGCGAATTCTGACATTTAAAATGTCATATTTGTTCTCAAAATTTGACATTTTTGAAATTCTGTCATTTAAAATTCACCATTTGTAAAGATTAAAAAAAAATTATATTTCTTATCAAAATTTGACATTTTAGAGATTGTGTCATTTAAAATTTGACATTATTTTAAATTTAAAAAAATTAAAACTAAAATTCGATATTTGTTTCAAAATTTGACATTTTAAATTTGACATGTATAATAAAAATTTGACATATTAGAGATTCTGTCATTTAAAATTCGACATTATTTAAAATTAAAAAAAAATAAAACTAAAATTCGATACTTGTTATCAAAATTTGACATTTTAAATTTGACATGTATAATAAAAATTTGACATTTTTGAGATTCTGTCATTTAAAATTCGACATTTGTTGAAATTAAAAAAAAAATCGATATTTGTTATCAAAATTTGACATTCTGACAATTAAAATTTGACATTTCTTATCAAAATTTGACATTCTGACATTTAAAATTCGAAATTTTTTATCAAAATTTGGCATTTTTGTCATTTAAAAATCGACTCATTTTATCAATATTTGATATTTTTGACATTATGACATTTGAAATTCGACATTTGTCATCAAAATTTGACATTCTGACATTTAAAATTTGACATTTGTTAACAAAATGTGTGTTTAAAAAACTTTATTATCAAACATTTTATTGAATGTTATTGTTAAAACTCAAATTTGAAGTTTATTTCACAAACTTTTGATTGATTTTTCTTGTCAAAATGGAAATTGCGAGTTAAGAATTCTGCTGCTACACTTAAAATTGACATTTCTTATCAAATTTTGTATTTAAACCTTTGAAATTTTAACTTTCGTTGTCAAGCTTTAAATTGTCACTACATCACAAAATGTCACTATATACAAATAAATATTGAATAATGACGTAACTGGTCACGAAGTTCTTAAAAGTGTCACCTTTGGCGCTAATGCTATTGCGCTCGGAGCGAATAGTGGGAGGTGTCGTGGGGGACTACCAGTGCGGCTTTAGAAAAAACAGGTCACAGTCGAAAAAATAGTCACTATTCGACAAATTCTAGAAAAGTGCTGGGAGTTTACTCAAAGGTTGCACCATACATTTATCGACTTGAAACCAGCCTACGACAGTGTCTTGCGAGTGGAACTTTAGCAGGCAATGGCAGAACTATCAATCCCGCAAAAGATAATTAAACTTACTCAAATGTGTGTAAATGGATCCAAAAGCAGAGTTAGAATTGGAAGCACTGTCTCAAGCGCATTTGACATAAACAACGGACTGAAACAAGGAGACGCACTATCTCCACTGTTCTTCAATAAAGCGCTGGAGAAAGCCATGAGAGCGGCAAAATATTAAAGTGGAGATTTACACTAATGATGGACCAAAACTTTGCGTATGACATCGATGTGATGGCCAGGTCAGTTCTTAAGTCAAAGAACAGTTCGTCAAGATAGAAAAGGAAACACTTAAAATGGGATTAGCCATAAACGCAACTTGGACCAAATACATGTACGTATCAAGGCATGCTCAAAGAGATCGTATAGGCCAGAATTTGACGATTGGAGATTTTAATTTCGAGCGGGGGAATAGCTTCAAATATCTAGGAGCGGTAATACCGGCCGATAATGACGTAACAGAAGAGGTCAAAGCCAGAATTCAGAGTGGCAACAGATGTATGTATGCTTTGGATAAAACACTGAGATCCAAACGTATTAGTAGAAGAGTCAAAATACGAATCTACAAATCGATAATACGACCGGTGGTTATGTATGGCTGTGAAACATAACACTCACAAAAGATAGCGAACGAAAATTGAGAGTTTTTGAGCGGAAGGTAACTCCGGAGAGTGCTCTCTCTCTTATGCTCTTGTCCACAGAACTTGAAAAAAATAGGGAACTCACTGAATTGTACAAGGAACCCGATATTGTAAATGTGATCAAAGGGATGAGATTGAGATGGGCTGGACAAGTCCAAACATTGCCGAACGAACGAACGGCAAAATTGGCATGGGAGAACTACCCCGCTGGTAAACGACAGCTGGGAAGGCCGCGAATGAGATGGCGCGATAACGTAATCAGCGACCTACGTACCACGGGATTGGATTACGACCGTCAGATGTTGATGGACTGACAGGGGTGGAGACGCATTGTGCAGTCAGCAAGAACCCACATAGGGCTATAGAGCTACGGATAAATAAATAAAAAATCTATACCAGGTAAACACTAAACGTATTAAAAGAATATCCAATGTTTATTGTTGAAATATACTAATCGAGTAAGGTACCGTCCCTGAACTCGAAAGGGGTCAAAAAACAAGATTTTTTGAAAATTAAGAAAAATGCGGTTAAACGTCTTGAATTTTTTCCAGTAAATTGAACAAAAAATTAGGTTTTTTTTGACGAGCCTTACAAAGTTCCGCCCCCGCAGGGGGCGGCTGTAGGTGAATTTTAAATTTTTTACTTTTTCTTCAAAAACTCCGTTCCTCTTGAGCGTCGAAACGGGAAATTGTCATTTTCTGTTGTAAAACTGAAGGGCCTTCGTCCGTCTGCCCCACGCAAGTACCACACGGCGTCCTCCAGGTGCCAAAAACAGGAGATCGTTTCTAGCACCTTTGAGGAGCAATTTTGGCCCGCCGCTCAATTTTTTTACTGCGTCCTCTTCCCGCGTCGAATTCACGTTTTTTTGACGTCATGCGGAAAAGTACGCGACCGTCGGTTCACCCGGTGCGGCGGAAAATGTAAGCGAACAAAAGCCGTTTTTTCCATGACTGTTGTGGACGCCGATCTCTTGATAGAAGAGCGCCGTGTCTCCAAACCGGTTCGTTCGATGCGAGATATTTACCCGCAACCGGCGGTGGAAGAATCTGGTACCTTCGGCATCCTTTTCCCGCTCTGGGTCAATTTTAACACAAAAATCGGAAAAACGCGGTGTTTTTTCACCTAATTTGCGGGGATCCCTCTCCTGGGATACCCAACAGTTGGATCGGGACCGGACCGGCACCAATCGATTCGGCATAGTGCCTTTAAGTTTGTTTTGGAGTTTACTTGAGACTGCGCGCTGGATGGCGCCGGGACGCCCGAAAAACCATGTTTTGCAGACGCACGCGAGAATCCTCCGGGATTCGCTAAATTAAATAGCAGGGCGTCGCGGTGGCGATTTATAAATAGAGAACGAAAGGGTTTATAATGCGATAGTAACGACGCACCGCTCGATCTCATTTGGGGGTCTCGACGCCAGTCCAAACTCGACACGAATTTTTAAAAATTGAGCAAATTGAAACCTTCAATATTCGGTGAAATGTTTTAGAATTGTATTGCTCTTTTCAGGAATTATAGCCCCACGTGTCTACTTTCGAACCACACCTCTCTCGGCGCATTACACCTCCGGGGACGTTCCGCAGGCCCCAATTCGCAAAGTCACTTTTTTTTCACCTCTTCAAACGGAAACGCTTAAAAGAAAATTTACATTTCCAGTCCGAAAAGTGCATGCCCGGTGAAAAGGCCAACAGTATGGCGTTTGAATTTCTCAAATCCATCAACGGCTTCGCAGTCCAGGTCAAAAAAACTAAGACCATTGCTTGCCGCGGAATCGCAAATTTACACTTACAGCTGATCATTTTGACACTATTTTCGCTCAAGTTATGTGGAAAAGTCATTGTTGAAGTTTATCCGTTTATGATTATTCGTGTGCTTGTTTAAACTAATATATTAACTATTTCTAGATCTATTTCGATACTCTTAACATTCAGTTGTTCAATTGACTGCTTTTGGGCAATTGACTACCAAAAAATATAGGGCGTACGTGATTTGAGTATATGTAGATTATAAACAAAAATTAGACGAAATATAATATATACAGGATGTTACGGGACTTGAGTAACTCGCTCAAGAAGTTGATGAAAATACTCTTCTAAGTTATCAATATTCTTTTATAAGGGAAATGTCAGATTTATTGAACCTAAAACCAGTAACTGAAACTGATATTCACAAAATAATTGTCAATATAAAATCTAGTGCTATGGGCTCTGATGGAATAAATATCAACATGATAAAAATGTGCTTGCCTCAGATACTTCCAATTATTACTCATATAATTAACATTTGCTTACTAGACAGCGTATTTCTGGTCGCATATGTCCACCCAATTGCCAAAAACGCATGCCCTAACTTAATTACTGAACTAAAGCCCATTTCTATTTTGACAACCATTTCCAAAATCCTTGAAAAAGTGGTGGACCTGCATGTTAGGAAGTTTCTTGAAGTAGATAAAATCTTTCCATCGACTCAATCCGGTTTTAGAAAAGGTCATAGTTCTACTACAGTACTAATGGACGTAGTTGATGAAATAGCAAGGGCGCTTGATAGCCACAATGTAGCTGTACTAGTTAAGTCTACTATAAAACTAATATAAAAAACACTTTCTAAAATGTAATTATATCGCGAAACAAATTACGCTGCGTTCCCCGAATCTTTTATATCATAATTAAGCTTTTATTTCAGCTCCATTAAAAAAAAGGTTTCAATTTAGCCGTCAAGTGGACACTTGTGAAAACTCAATTATTTCCTGAACAAAGGACCGAGATTCTTTTTTCTCTATTTGTGTTAAGTACGTTAATAAAATTACTTTTTACACAACAGATTTGGCTCACGCCGCCGTGTGGCCGACTAGCTGGCCGACAGTTGAAACAGCGGGTTTTTACTTTTAATCGTTTCTTTTTACGGCGTTACAGCTAGAAAACTAGTCACTACCTACTAAACTAACAAAACCTTAAAAACGCACTTGTCTTAACAAATCGTTTATTTATTTTGTTGGACGTTTGTAGTCTCTATAAGCGTTTATTGCACAAATAGTTGGAACTGAATAATAATAATTTTCTATGATTTTACAAGGAACTATATATATTCTATGGTTTTACAAGGAACTATATGATAAAGGATAAATAAATAAAATAAATAGGATAAAATAAAAAAATATATAATAAAGGATGACTTTATGATTTAATAATAAACGATACGTATAAACACGAACCGTCTCCAGACCGCCCAATTACTGGACGTGTCGTCCGATTATCTAACGGCCGAATTACCGAAATTATACCGTACAGTATATTCTCGATAATCCGACACATATGGGACCAGATATCCGCCGGCTTATAAGAAAGAGTTGTGGGAGGAAAGAGCGCGAGCGGTCTCCAGACCGCCGGATTACTGGACGTGTCGTCCGATTAACCTTGTTTCTCTATACTACATTTAGGCTTGTCGCACACTGGCTCCGCTCGTCTTCGCTCGGCTCAGCCTTTCAGCACGTGTATTTAAATAGAAACGCACATACTGCGTCCGCTCAGCTCAGCTGGCCTCCGTTCCGCTCCTCTCCGCTCCTTATCCTCTGTTTGTGAATAATACTAGGCCGGAGGTCAGTTGCTGGCGGATGGTTCAGGCAGCCGCAACACTAACGTTTTCATATATACGCTAAGGCATTTATGCAACCAGGATTGCATCATACATTTAACTCTCCCGATGGAGAGGTGGGAGGGGATTGAGTGTGTGCAAAAGTGACGTAGCTGAGCGGGTGCAATATGTGGAAAAATAACGGTGCTGAGAAGAGCGGACCCGTTCGGATCTGATATGAGCTGAGCGGAGCGGATCCAGTGTGCGACAAGCCTTAGAGTTTGATTCATTGGTCGATAATATTCTTTGTATACATTTCTGAACCCTCTCCCAATTTTGTTTATCTTCTAGCATATGTCCAATGATTGTTTGTGCATTTAAGGGAGTATCTATGTTTTTCACAACTTCCTCCCTTTCTATGACAATCAAAAATTGTATGGTGTACTGTGTCTGTTTCACCACAGTATTCACACACGTTATCCGCTGCTCTTCCAATCAGGTGTAAAAAGTCTGAAGCAACCGTGACCGGTAAGGTATTCTGTCGGTGGTAACTGACTTCTCCGTGTTCTCGCTTTGTCCATGTATTTAATAGCCTAGCCCACTGCCCTTTCTCCGTATTTGTCCATCTTCCTTGTAGTAGGTCTGTTCTTGCTTTCTTTCTAGCATATAAGTTGTTTCCGGATGTTTTTATTTCTCTCCTCTCTTTCACCAGCAAATCAATAGGTGCAATGCCCGCGATAACTGTTGCTGCCTCTCCGGACACAGTACGATATGCACTGCACACCCTCATTGCGATCTTCCGTTGCGATCTTCCGAGGCTAATTATTTTTTATATGATACCGGTTTCGTATGGAAACTCATATATCTTTTTTGTTATACAGCTTACTGACCAAGGACCGCGCACGGTCCGTCGCGCCAATTTGAAAAAAAAAACTCTAGGCATAATCGCAGCCTCAAAACGCAAAGAAGATCTCAACACAATATCGCAATCGACTTTATCTCGCAAGAAATGCATCCAATAATTTCGATGTAACAAGTGAAACGTCAGATTATTTTGAATGAAACTCGGACCGGCAAGAGAATGCATCTTGTCTCGACGAGTTTAACATTGTTCTGCGCATAGTCCCATATTTTTTCGAGCGCGCGGAGTTTAGTTGTCCGTGTATGAAAAACTGGTGCATATTTGTCTCGTATGGAGGCTAATTACTTTTTATGTGATACCGGTTTTGTATGGAAACTCATATATATTTTTTGTTATACAGACAGCTTGTCGTATGGACAGTTTCTAGTATAAACAGTTTGTCATATATACAGAGTATATAAACGGCAGTTTGTCATATAGACAGTTTTTTGTACATGTTGTTTTTGTACAAAAAAACATACTTAAGTGTGAATAAATCAGGTCGGTGAAAAAATCAGGTTGTTTATCTGTACTGCGCAGCGGTATGAAGGGCGAGAGACGCGAGGTACTCGCAGGTTTGTTTGATTATTGCGCCAGTTTTAATTAGAACTAGGGGTATTCAATATCTACACCAACGATCTGAGGGGACGCAGAGTTTCATTTATGTAGATGACTCTGCCATTACTGCCCAAGCCAGTTGCTTTGAGACTTGAGCAGAAGCTGACCAAAGCATTAATAGAACTATCAGCCTACTACAGAGAAAATCAGCTGAGACCAAATTCTAGTAAAATACAGACTTATGCGTTTCACCTTAAGAACCATCAAGAAGCCAGAACTCTCAAAATTACTTGGGATGGAGTCATGCTAGACCACTGTATGTTTCGAAAATACCTAGGAGTCACCCTTGACCGCTCTTTAACTTATAGGAACCATTGCTTGAACACCAAACAAAAGTTGACGGCCAGAAATAACATTATAAGGAATATAACTGTCACAACATAGGAGCACACCCTGACACCTTCAGAACCTCTTCCCTGGTTCTATGTTTCTCGGCTGGAGAATTTGCGTGTCCAGTATGGTCCAGATCTAGCCACGCCAAAATGGTCGATGTGGTTCTCAATGATACTTGCCGTATCATCACCGGCTGTCTAAAACCCACTCCACTGGATAAGTTATACAGCGTAACTGGTATTGCTCCACCTGACATTCGTCGAGAGATTGCGGCCAATTATGAGAAAAAGAAGGCTCCAACATCTGAAACACATCCTCTATATGGATATCAGCCAACAAATTCACGACTCGAATCGAGAAAAAACTTTCTGAAATCAGAAGTGACTCTCGCCGGGACACAAAAGTAATCCGTGTTGATTTGTGGCGAGCAAGGTTTAATAGCTCTAAAAACTGGCTGAAGCCAAGTGAGAAATTACCTCCTGGCTACAGAGAGAAGTGGAGTACATGGAGATCACTCAACAGACTGCGGCCAGGAGCAGCAAGATCTAAAACCACCTTGATAAAATGGGGTTTCCGAGTGGAGTCCTTGTTATGTGAATGTGGAGAAAGACGATCCTTTGGAAAGACGAAGATGTGGGGAAAGACCAGAAGACCACCCATCTGCTTCAGATTCTATTAATGTTTTGGTCAGCTTCTGCTCAACAGTATCAAAGGAAATGGCTTGGGCAGTAAAGGCACAGTCATCTGCATAAATGAAACTCTGCGTCCCCTCAGATAATGGTTGATCGTTGGTGTAGATATTGAATAACGCCGAAGCAAGCACACTATCCTGGGGTAACCCATTTTTCGGTGAACACCATCTGCTTCTTCGATCCTGAAATTCAACAAAGAATTTCCTATTTTCAAGAAGGTTCCGTATGAAACAGGTTAGTTGGTAATCTTTGGTATCCTTATATAGTTTCAGGATAGAGATCAAGATTTTTCAGAACCACCTGGCTGAATCACTAATCACACTGGGAGGTTTTGAAGCAAGGGGACGGTCTGGCGCCAACGCTTTTAAACCTGGCACTTGAGTACGTAATCAGGAAGTTACCAAGTGGACACAAAGAGAACACTACTAAACAAATCGAAACATTTAGTAGGATACGCAGACGACATAAACGCCAGAGACCTTCGGACGGCCAAAGAAATGGTGCATATGCATGGAAGATGCAGCTAAAGAAATTGGACTAGTCATAAATAACGACAAATTACCACCAGCAAAATCAATAGGTGCAATGCCCGCGATAACTGTTGCTGCCTCTCCGGACACAGTACGATATGCACTGCACACCCTCATTGCGATCTTCCGTTGCACGGATGCTAATTTATCCAGGTTGGTTATCCTTGTTTCCACTTTATTTGCCCACAATGGTGCAATGTATTTGCCCACATATAACATCGCTGAATGCGCTACAGTGCTCAGTAACTTGCGTTTATAGTTTCTGTCTCCTCCTACGTTTGGCAATATTTGCTCCATTGCTGCGAAAGTTTTTAGACCTTTCCTGCAGCCTCAGTAAAGTGTGCAGCGAAAGTTAGCCCTTTCTCAGTTATAACACCCAGGTATTTAATATGTGGTTTGGGAGTTATTTCTGTGCTTCCTACTTTAAAATTTATTAGTCCTAGTTTTCCTTGTCATTTCAGTAGCACAGCCTTTCTAATTTTAGTTTCTTAATCAAAATCCTCTGTGATACTGTGTCTATTACACGATTTGCTATACTCATTATTATTTGTTCGTCTGTAGCAGTTACAACAAGCACCAAGTCGTCTGCAAATCCAACTCATGTGGCGCCCTATGGAAGTTTAATTCTTACGATGCCATCGTATAAGATGGTTCCACAGTGTAGGACCCAATATACGAGGTCTGTTAGAAAAGTATCCGACCTTATTTTTATTTGGAAAACCTGATGGATTTGAATCAAGCGCGCTTGCATGAGCCGACCTTGAACCTTCTTACGCATGCCTGAATTTTTTCCCGCCTGTAGATAGCGTCAGTTGCTGTCAGCAGTGTTCGAGTGACGTAGTGTGTAGTGCTCTCGTCGGTTTTTCAATGCAAGTAAAATCACCAAAGGGTTAGGTTAGGTTTTTAGGTTAGTTAGGTTCTTGTTGGAAGCATTCCGAAAAAGCCTCTTTCGGAATCGACTTTAGCTCGGCTGTCGTTGCAGCCATAATGTCCTCTCCTGTCTGAAATCGCGTTCCTTTCAATGGCCTCTTGACTTTGGGGAATAGACAAAAGTCACAGGGGGCTATAACAGGAGACTAAGGAGCCTGTCGAACCAGAGAAGTATGTTTTTTCACCAAAAAATTGTGAACCAAATGCGAAGAATGTGCTGGAGCATTGTCGTGGTAGAGTTGCCAAATTCCTGATGACCACAACTCCAGTCGCTTGCGCCGTACAGCATCACGTAGGCGACGTAGGACATCAATATAGTCCATAGTCGAAATAGTTCTTGGTGAAAAAACACTTGGCTCCTTAGTCTTCTGTTATGGCCCCCTGTGACTTTTGGCTATTCCCCAAAGTCAAGGGCCATTGAAAGGAACGCGATTTCAGACAAGAGAGGACATTATGGCTGCAACGACAGCCGAGCTAAAGTCGATTCCGAAAGAGGCTTTTTCGGAATGCTTCCAACAAGGGCGGCACCGTTGGGATAAGTGTGTGGAGTCCAAAGGATACTACTTTGAGGGTGATTATGTTTCCAACGCTACAGGTATGCCAGGTTTTTTTTACCGGCTAATGGTCGGATACATATCTAACAGACCTCATAGAGCCTTGAGGAATCCCAGAACATACTTCTATTTCGACTGTCTCATTTTGGGTCTTTTAGCACTAATTTCCTGTTGGTAGGAAACTTTTTGTCATCTGTAACTGATACGGAGCTATGCTTCTCTTTGTCAGTTCACCCATTATTATTTCCCAATTGGCTGTATTAAACGCATTGCACACATCAAAAGTTATTATACCGCAAATTCCCGGTGCCCGTTCTGGCTTTCCCTGCGATCTTTAAAACTGCTTATAGTTGACCTGCCTTATCTAAAACCATACTGCCTGTCGAATAACCCCAGTCCAGCGTCAAGCTTCTTTTCTAGTCTCGTCAGTAGGAGCGTTTCCAGCAATTTTCCTGACACATTTAGTGTTTGGACCGTGTCTCACGAAAATCAAAATTTCCAGTTTTAAAACAGGGCTGGTCTAATCACTTACCTGTTAGGGCTGCTCGTGTCTCCGCCACGTGTGATCGTCCTTCCGGCGCCTGTTTTAAGGGAGGAAATGGGGATAATAAGTGGAGGGATTCCCTTAAAATTGTTGTCTTCCAAACGTTGGATGCCGCTTCGGCCCTTTGTGCTCGTGATTACACCCCTGGTTAACTTGACTTGAAATGATAAACTTAGAAATGCGTGCACGTGTCGGTCGAGCGTGGTTCGCGCTTCGATTCTTGTCTTTACGCTTCTCACACTCGAAGCATATTGCCGCAAATATATAAATTCGCGACAAAAATTAATATCGGGCCAGGTCGATACACCTTCTGTTAATCGGTGCCGAAATCGATATAAATGTTGAATCAAAAATACAGATTTATTAAAATTGGCGCGTACATCTAGTATACATAGAGGCCTTTATGTCGATGGTTCATCAATTGGTTTCTCTCCCTTCTTAATGAGAACTAGTCTTGAACGTTTCCATTTATCAGGAAAGTTTCTCGTAGTTAGGAGAACGTTCATTACTTCAAGGGTAAACGTAGGGTGATGCTAGGGGATGATCTTGATCATTTCTGGTGGCATGCAGTCTAGTCCTGGTGCTGTTACGTATACGATTTATTGCGTTAACCAGTTCCTCTTCATTGAATAGTGTTTTTTTTTTAATTCATTACTTCGGGTTGTTTCCAAAGGAAGGGCTCCTGGCGTGGGAAAAGAGCTTCAACCACCTGAATCATTCCCTCCATCGTCATTTGTACACTTGGGGCTTTGATTTTAAGCTTTTTTACAAATTTGGAAGGCGTCTCCCCATATATTATTGTCAAGACCTTCGCAGAGTTTCTTCCCATTTTGACTTGTTTATTAGGTCGCGCAAATCCTTTTTTGATGTCTTGTAGAGTTTTTTAAGGTCTTGGGCATCCTCTTCGTTTTTAATTCGTTTGCACTGGAATTTCGACACATCAGCCCTCATGCTAGCAATTTCATCGTTCCACAAATACACCAACTTTCTTCTTGATGGTCCTCTTTTCTTTATTGGAGTGGTATCACATGCCTTCGTCGTTACGTCTACTAGCGTATGCGCGGTTCGTTTGTGTGTTCGTGCTATTTCTATTGCAAGATTTGTTGCCATTTTCTCCTTATCAAGTTTCTTTAGATTCCATCCTATAAATCTTCCCTGGCGTATCTATTTCGTGCCTTCTTCTACGCTGTACAGAATGTATCGATGATCATAGTAGGGAAAGATAGTTCCTTCTAAAACCACCTCCCCTTATGCGCTCCTGCCATGTAATTTTACATAAGGAGGCATGAGCAAAACTGACCCCCACCACCTATCATTAGTTCTGAACGCGGCCGAGCGAGTATGTGTAGATGGCGCGGTAATTGTAGATTGCGGTAAAAATCGAAATTGATTCAAATGGGTAATTTTTTGCGCGAGGGGAGGGGTAGGAGAATATGGGTTTTAAGTAAAACTAAGCGGGAAAATTCAAAATGGGTTCCGCGATGGATAGTAATTTGTGAAACTGGTTACCCCATAAGAGTAAATGGGTGCGACAAGGAAAAGTAGTTTAAAAAAAATAACGCGGGGTGGATTTAAAATTAGTGCCCGGGCCAAATGATAGGCGGGCCCGATGAAACTAGACGCATGAGACGCGGGCGACGAGACTAGAAACATACCCGGCGAGGCTAGAAACATACCCTGCGAAACAAGCCCGATGAAGCATGCCCGGCGAGGCTAGAAACATACCCTACGAAACAAGCCCTAAAAGCCTAGATAGAAGCCCGATGAAACTAAACGCAATTTGAGTTAATAAGAAACGCTACGTAAACAATTTCATGAAATAAGAAATGAGCTGGTTTGCTTGGCATGTTTCAGCGGGCTTGTCTATTAGGGCTTGTTTCGTATGGGTATGTGAATGAAGATAAGACCAAAGTATTAATACAGACCCGAAGCAATAGAAGGAGAGGCCTGAACATGGCAATAGACGACCAAAACTTTGAGATGGTCAATGACTTTACCTACCTAGGCTACAACATATCCAGCAAACGAAGAATCCAACGAAGAATCAGTAATACCAATAAAGTATACTACCACATCTCGGCCATAATCAGATCAGGGAATGTCCACAGGAAAACAAAACTGAAACTTTATAAGCAAGAATACGCCCAGTGTTATGCTATGGAAGCGAGACCTGGACGCTCTCACAAAGAGCGGGAACAATGGTGAACGCATTCGAAAGAAAGATCTTACGCAAAATATATGGACCAGTCCAAGAAAACGAACAGTGGAGAATAAGATACAAACAAGAGATCTATCAGCTCTTCGCAGAAGCAGACCTAGCAACAACAATAAGATTACAAAGACTTAAATGGGCCGGGCATTTACCAAGGATGGAAGAGTCAAGAGTAGCTAAGAAGATTTTCAACAAAAAACCGGAAGGTAAAGGACCGGTTGGAAAACCAGAAGACAAGACAAAATCCAGGGGAACGGTCGATCCATGCTCAGAACTCCAAACTGGAGAAAGGCGGCGGAGGACAGCGATGGCTGGAGGAAGAAAATAGTGGACGCCAGGGCCCGATATGGGGTACAGCGCCATTGGATGGGTGGTTCTTAGGGTTAATGATTCTAAAGGCTGTGTCTTTTTTATTTTCCCGGAACCAGTTAGGGTGATCGATCAACTTTTTGTTAGGCTCGCTTACAAATAGTATGTCCCTATGGAGTTCTAGAGCCGTCGCAATGAGCAAGTCATAAACTGCACGGCATCTCATTGTATTGACGGACAAGACCACACAGTAAAGGCTGGACAAACAAACTAAAAAAACAAGACTTGATAAACACCACCATAAGGACAAAACAAGATAGACCGTGGTCTATCCGCGAGAAAGGCTGAACGGGTTGTCGACTGGGGAAGGACGGCCGGCATTTCTAACCAACCGCCCAGCACATCCAGCAAACGTGCCCGCCCAAGACCAAACGCGCCGAAACGGTACAGGTAGACAGCACGACAACGACGACATCATCATCAATTCGGTTTGGATTTGGCGTGCGCGTGGATTTCAACGGCACTGTGCCGGGAGTCGCCTCGCGGTCCCCGCTGGCCTGCTTGAACCACCGTTCGGCAGCTTTACTTCAGAGCATTGCGCAAAATTCGCGATACTCACGTTCGGCATTGGGTCGGTAACATTACATTTGAAACACGTGGGCAAACTCAATTCGTCCCTCGCCGACCTGAAAGAGATAAATCTATCGGTCGCGGACTACAAGGTAGACACCAGGTGTCGGTATAAGCGACAGCTGCAATGCGCCGACGTGCAATTTTGGAAGAGAAGGTTTGGCCTGGCTGCGTTTGTTTCTTTTGAGAAGGTAACTGGAATATTATGAGGGCATATAATGAGAAATGACACCAAATTCAAACTCTTAAGATCCATCCTCCAAGGGAAAGTATTTGGAAAGAGAAAGCCCGGAAGAAGAAGGATATCATGGCTGAAGAACCTAAGGACATGGTATTCAAAAACATCCACAGAACTGTTTAAAGCAGCAGTCAACAAGGTCTTCACAGCCAGGATACTCGAAAATATTCGAAACGAATAGGCACTAGAAGAAGCGTTTGTTTCCAGTCCGAAACACTCTCGCCGGGTAAGTCCGTAACACGCAGACTGGCTACCTCGGACGGAGCGTCGAAACCTGCGTTTCCAAGCAAAGCATACAGAGAGACCAGACTAGACAGACAAGTTAAGACCCAAAGACATGACGGACAAGACTAGACAGACATGACAAGACTAGTCACAGATTTAATAGACCTGTTCGCATTACATCGGAAACAGGATCCAAGACTGGAAGGTCATGAAATATAATAAGCTCAATAACCATGAAACCTCGAGCAATCAGCGATACATATCATATAAATAGAAGTAGACTCACCAAGCAAACACAGAACAAGGTTAAAGAAAAGGCTGAAGTACAAAACACCTTAACGAAGAAGCACTTGAAAATAGTCTGGCTGAGAAAGTTGCAGGTACAACAATTAAAAATGATGATGCACTTTCGTCGTTCAGGTCATGAACAATGCAGCGTTTCCCAAGAAAGGTGGACCAACTAGGAGGAAACTAGTATAGTGGTGATCAGACGAAATATCTAACTTGAGGGAATCGTGCGCTGCTGCTAGAAGAAAATGCCTGCGATAAAAACTTGATGAAAACGTTGATGAAAAGGTCAAAAACCTAAGGGATCTATAACATAACATTATAGGCAACTCTCATAGTAGGCAACCTCTCGCGCATACTTGTGGAACGCATCATTCACTAATATGCGGGACCTAGCATTTCATCGCCAGTTCCGAACGGCACTATTTGAGAGATTTTTCTAGGCAGAATTACTCGTGGTAGTTTGCCATTGCTTTCCAGGTGGTGGCCACAGCATAATTCCGTGAAAAATTTCACGGTTTGTCCGGGGATTGAACCCGGGATCTCAGGTATAGAGAACGGATGCGTTCACCACCACCAATGAGGTTTGGCTATTGCTTATCTCCGTTCTGTTTTTCTGATTCTATATAGATCCCTTGTGGTCACATCTATATAGAATCAGAAAAACAGAACGGAGATAAGCAATAGCCAAACCTCATTGGAAAAAACTTTGCGAGGACCTAGACAATGACATGTCTTCCAGATACGCAAGAAAAAGTGCTCAACCTCCAAATACTCAAATGCCAATGAATGATGTGAAACGGGTTGTAGATGTGCTGTTCCCACAACACAAACCAACACAACCAGAGGTTAATGAGATACCGCTATTTACCAAGAAGGAACTCACCAAAGCAAAAGACCGGATCCACAACGGTAGAGCTCAGATGGTGATATAAAATGAGTTAAAAATCGCAGCCCTCGATTAATCAAAATTTGTCCTAAATGTAATACTAAGCTGATGATAGTGGACCGATTTATGGCTCTACCACCGACCAAGCTTATGAGGAATTACGAGACGATGGAGAAGTTTCAGTACCTTGGCTCTATTATCACCAGCAAGGGAAACTGCGAGCCCTAAATAAGAAGACGTATAGGCATGGCTAAAGCGGCAATGTCTCAACTCAGTAAGATATGAAAGGACAGTAACATAACTTATAAGACAAAGCTACACCTAGTCTGTACCCTCGTGTTACCATTTTTCTTTATGGGGCCGAGACGTGGACGCTGAGAGCGGTGGACAGACAGAGGATAGACGCCTTTGAGATGTAGTGTTGACGCCACTTACTGAGGATACCCTGTACAGCTAGCCGAACAAACGTCTCTGTCTTAAAAGAACTGAAGATTGTCTCAGGTTTTCCTGCACAAGGTCTTGAAATACTTTGGCCATATTGCTCGCAGGGGCAAAGACAATCTTGAACGACTGATGATGACAGGGAAGGTTGAGGGAAAAGACACCTAGAGGCCGTAGTCCCAAGAGATGGTCCGATCAGATTTCCGGACAGCTGGATATACCTGTGAACGTTGCACTGCATCGGGTTTCTGATCGCAAATTGAGGCGTGCGGTTGAATGTCTACGGAGTCACTATCCTCAGCAGGGGAACTTTCCCAAGAAATGTAAATGTGCCAGGCTTGTCCTGCTCCGCAAGGGTGACAAAACGTTAGACGATTCCTCATCTTATAGAGCTCTGTGTATTCTGGACAAGCTATTAGAGCAGCTACTAGTAGAGAGACTTAAAAGAGGACTTGAGGCAGGAATCGGATTGTCCGGGAGACAATTTGGATTCAGAGAGGGCAGATCCACTATCAGCGCAATATCCATCTATCTAATGGTGCTAAAGTCCATGTAGAACCTGGGACATCCTCCCACAGTCTACACTTGTGCTTGGTGTCTTTATAGACACAAGTGTAGAGAATCAGCGCAATATCAGCGGAAATGAAAACTTGCAGAAGAAGCTACCGAAAGAGGAATAGCGACTTATCTCCTGCGGATGGTAAGACTATAGCTATAACTATTTCCATAATATGACACTGTTGCCAGAGGCACATGGAGTTTCGGTAGAGAGAGAATTGAGTATGGGGGTCCCGAAAGGTTCAATGTTCAAGGTTCAAAGGTTCAGGCACTACTTTGTGGAACACCCTATACAATGGCGTCCTAAAATTGAAACTTGCCACACTCATTGGCTTTGCGGACGACCTATTAAAGAAAAATTAAAGAGTAATCGTTTGGATGACATTAAACAATAGAATAGAATTTATTACGAAGTAATTTTAAATAAACAAATCTTCTTCTTCTTTCTCAGCCCGTGTTAATCCACTCCTGGATGTAGGCCTCTAACGTTTTCCTGCTTTGTGCAGTATTGCACCAGTTTTTGCCTGCTGTTCTCTGGATGTCGTCTCGCCATCTTTTCGCGGGTCTGCCCACGCTCCATTTTTTTCTCTTTTCTCTTGGTCCATTTGGATGCGTCTTGCCTTGCCACGTGGCCCGCCCACCTCCATTTTAATTGCGCTATTCTTATGATGACATCTTGGACCTTGGTGCTTCTCCTGATTTCCTCGTTTCTGACGTGGTTTCTGAGACTGATACCTAGCATCCTTCTGTTCATTGCTCTTTGAGTTATGATGAGCCTTTCTGCGCTTTCTCTAGTCAGGGTTGTAGTATCCATGCCGTATGTTGTTACTGGTAATTTGCAGGTATCATAAACTTTCCTTTTTTGGTTAATGGGGATGGTTGTTGATTTTAGAATATAATTTAGTTATTTCAGCTCATCTTTATCCTTCTAGGTATTTCTGCAGTTTGGTTTGGTTTGCCCATCTTGATATTTTATGGGCCAGGTATGTGTACTCTTCTACCACCTCTAGGAGTTCTCCATCTATGTTTATTCTGATGTCTTCTTTGGTCATTATCCTTGTTTATGTTCATCTTCAGTCCGATCTGTTCTGACTTTGCTTTCAGTTCTTCAAGCATTGATTTTAGTGCGTCACTGTCGCTGCTAATCAGCACGATGCCGTAAGCGAAGCGGAGGTTATTTAGATAGGTTCCATTTATGTTGATGCCTTTGTTTTCCCAAGCCATACTTTTAAAAACGGTGAAAAGCTTCGGTGATATGGTGTCACCCTGTCTAACTCCCTTCTCTAATTTGATTTTTTCTGTTACTATGTCCTCGTCTATGGCTATCTGCATTGTAGCATTTGTATATACAGAGTGGCCCAAAAGTATATATACAGCAATACTTTTATCATTTAATTTTTTAATTACAGGTTTAGTTACATATTTAATGCCGAAGGTGCTCAAAATGTCCACCTTCGGTATTGATGCCTTCCTGCAACCTACCCAACCTATTTTCAGCCATGGTTTACACTAGAAACAAAAGAAATACCTGTATAACCTGTATACTTGCTGCATACCTACTTTTGGGCCACTCTAGTAGATAGGCTAGGAGAGTTCGTTCGCAAAATCCCATAAGGATTTAGGGGTCTAAAATTACATTTAGTGATGACATATGCAACCAACTATACAAAATTTGAATCAGCTTTAAATAGCTTTCAATTAGTTTGAAAGCTGATTGAAAGCTGTTTAAAGCTGATTGAAAGCTGACTATAATTTTGTATAGTTGGTTGCATATATCATCAAAAAAGTAATTTTAGACCCCTATGTAAATCCTTATGGGATTTTGCACCCGAACTCTCTTAGCCTATCTACTCACTCTGTATGTGTTCTATGATCTATGAGTATCGTGTGTTTGTTCTTGCACCATCCAGTGCCTTCAGAATCGCCGACGTTTCAACCGAGTCGAACGCCTTCGCATAGTTGCGGACTAAATTTAGAAGAACGTTGTATTCTGTGCATATTTCAATCAGGCTACGTAACGCCTGGAGGTGGTCGTTTGTGCCGAATCCTTTCCTAAAGCCGGCTTGTTCGGCAGGCAAATAAACTAGTACTAAAAGTAATTAATACCAATGCAATAGTAAATTTATTTATAAGTTTGTTTGTTGAGAATAGATTTAATAAATCTTTTTACAGTTAGTTAAGCGCATGCGCATCCGCCAAGTTTGGAAGGCGGGAATATAAAAGTTTCGGCACGTATTTAGTTATACGTTAAAAAGTTCGGGCACTTTTTGACGTATAACATGGCGGAAATTGACATATGCGCACAAACCAATTTCAACTATGAAATGGTCTATTAGGTTTGAATCAGAAGATTCAAGTTAATAAGCTAAATTATTTCTTAAACGCTAGTAATTTATTAAACTGGGAAAGTAGGAAAAACTTACAATTAGACATGTGGATATGATAATTAATTATTGGTATTAGTATATCTATATAGAGATCGTAATTGTTTAATTTTTAATTATTTTCTTTACGGAATCGAGGAAATGTTGGGGAATTAGTGCAAGAATTACATAAATATTAATCAGTCAACAAATAGAACGAGTTCTTGAGCGGTCACGCTTTACACAGCTCACGATCATTTGTTAAAACTTCATTTGCACGAACAAAATTTAAATAAAATATTTCACGAATTTGTTAATTGGTATAACTAATGTAGGTCGACAACAACAGAAAAATAATTAAAAATGCAGGAAGATCTTTCCGTTAACAAATTATAAATTACAATTTATTTGTCTTCTAAAAACCTTTTATGATTTATCTTTCCTTATGATAGGTATGGAAGATTACTTTCTCCCGCCTCACACTGGGACGGATTACGAATTTACGGCAACAAAAATAGAATTTTACAATGTCTCACAATTAAGCAAAACCACTTAAAATATATTGTTAGATAACCCATCCATAATACTAAACAAATAAATGCGACAAACCAATTCCATTGATTGTGGGAACGTGTTAAACATCGCTCTTGTACCTTAGGTAACAAAAAGGAATTAGTTGCGCTGGATTTTTAACAAAGTAACTACGTCTGTTTTGTGTTTGTGTTAAAAAATTGTGAACTTTTTAAATATGGAGAATATAGCTTCAAGTATGTGTTTACATGTAATAATATCAAAATTGTAGAAAGTTTTAATCAATAAGGTTAAAAAAAAGTTTCCTTACGTAATTTTTTTGTAATAAACTGCAATAAATTGATTTTTAAGAAAAGTTCCGCATAGTTCCGTTAAATTAAATATTTTGTAAAACAAAACAAACATTGTCAATTCTAGAAAAGCAAAAACCCAGTCCACATCGTTCCACCTTACTGAGAATTACACCTTTTTTTCCAGCTAGTCGTGATGACCACCATTTTCAAGAGAGAACGTTGAATAGAGATGAACTATTTTTTGTATTAAGAGATGAAAGTTTTTATAAGTTTTCTTCGTTAAAGTGTAATGAACAATTTTGATGATACGATAGCGATGATTTTGACGAAGATCGGTTGTGAATTTGTAAACAAATTTTGACATTTTTTTCCACTTAAATTTTAATTTTTAATTAATCGTGCACATCTAATATATACTAATTTTATATTAGAATCATCAGAATGTCATCATAAGGTAATATATAAGACAAAAAATTGAAATGAATTGGATTTTATTTTTGTCGCCGTAAATTCGTAATCCGTCCCAGTGTGCGCCTGCCTAGTCAAAGCTCTATGATACAGTACACATACAAGGTTTGTACTGCCCCTCATCTTTTTGATATGATACCATTACTACCCCTTATCATTGATATGGTACCAAGCACAAGTATTGTACTTCCCCTTATCATTGCTTGTTCTACGTTGTTGAAAGTTTCTGCTTCCTTTTTCATTGACTATGAAATGGTCCCAAAGATTACAAAATCCCTTATCATTGATACGTTTGAATTGTTTGTGTCCTCTGTCTCTCTGTAAAGTTGGTACGTTAGCCGTCACATTTGTTTTATTCGAACAAATGCGGTAGTACATCGCTCGGTTTGAACTCGTGACCTCAGAATCTTAAGTAATTTATTAGAGGCTTAGAAGAAGTAAGACCTCTTACCTCTAGGCTGACTTAAGACAACACAAGACTGAATAAGACCAAACGAGAACAGACAAAACCGACAAGGCCAGACAAGACCAGATATGTCCAGACATGTCCGGACATGACCAGACTAGACCTGACAAGACCAGACAAGACCAGACAAGACCAGACAAGACCAGACAAGACCAGACTAGACCAGACATGACTCTAGGCTGGCTTAAGACAACACAAGACTGAATAAGACCAAACGAGAACAGACAAAACCGACAAGGCCAGACAAGACCAGATATGTCCAGACATGTCCAGACATGACCAGACAAGACCAGACAAGACCAGACAAGACCAGACAAGACCAGACAAGACCAGACTAGACCAGACTAGACCAGACATGACTCTAGGCTGGCTTAAGACAACACAAGACTGAATAAGACCAAACGAGAACAGACAAAACCGACAAGGCCAGACAAGACCAGATATGTCCAGACATGTCCAGACATGACCAGACAAGACCAGACAAGACCAGACAAGACCAGACAAGACCAGACTAGACCAGACATGACTCTAGGCTGGCTTAAGACAACACAAGACTGAATAAGACCAAACGAGAACAGACAAAACCGACAAGGCCAGACAAGACCAGATATGTCCAGACATGTCCAGACATGACCAGACAAGACCAGACAAGACCAGACAAGACCAGACAAGACCAGACTAGACCAGACATGACTCTAGGCTGGCTTAAGACAACACAAGACTGAATAAGACCAAACGAGAACAGACAAAACCGACAAGGCCAGCCAAGACCAGATATGTCCAGACATGTCCAGACATGACCAGACAAGACCAGACAAGACCAGACAAGACCAGACAAGATCAGACAAGACCAGACTAGACCAGACATGACTCTAGGCTGGCTTAAGACAACACAAGACTGAATAAGACCAAACGAGAACAGACAAAACCGACAAGGCCAGACAAGACCAGATATGTCCAGACATGTCCAGACATGACCAGACAAGACCAAACAAGACCAGACAAGACCAGACAAGACCAGACTAGACCAGACATGACTCTAGGCTGGCTTAAGACAACACAAGACTGAATAAGACCAAACGAGAACAGACAAAACCGACAAGGCCAGACAAGACCAGATATGTCCAGACATGTCCAGACATGACCAGACAAGACCAGACAAGACCAGACAAGACCAGACTAGACCAGACATGACTCTAGGCTGGCTTAAGACAACACAAGACTGAATAAGACCAAACGAGAACAGACAAAACCGACAAGGCCAGCCAAGACCAGATATGTCCAGACATGTCCAGACATGACCAGACAAGACCAGACAAGACCAGACAAGACCAGACAAGATCAGACAAGACCAGACTAGACCAGACATGACTCTAGGCTGGCTTAAGACAACACAAGACTGAATAAGACCAAACGAGAACAGACAAAACCGACAAGGCCAGACAAGACCAGATATGTCCAGACATGTCCAGACATGACCAGACAAGACCAGACAAGACCAGACAAGACCAGACTAGACCAGACATGACACTAGGCTGGCTTAAGACAACACAAGACTGAATAAGACCAAACGAGAACAGACAAAACCGACAAGGCCAGACAAGACCAGATATGTCCAGACATGTCCAGACATGACCAGACAAGACCAGACAAGACCAGACAAGACCAGACAAGACCAGACTAGACCAGACATGACTCTAGGCTGGCTTAAGACAACACAAGACTGAATAAGACCAAACGATAACAGACAAAACCGACAAGGCCAGACAAGACCAGATATGTCCAGACATGTCCAGACATGACCAGACAAGACCAGACAAGACCAGACAAGACCAGACAAGACTAGACTAGACCAGACATGACTCTAGGCTGGCTTAAGACAACACAAGACTGAATAAGACCAAACGAGAACAGACAAAACCGACAAGGCCAGACAAGACCAGACAAGACCAGACAAGACCAGACAAGACCAGACAAGACCAGACAAGACCAGACAAGACCAGACAAGACCAGACAAGACCAGACAAGACCAGACTAGACCAGACATGACTCTAGGCTGGCTTAAGACAACACAAGACTGAATAAGACCAAACGAGAACAGACAAAACCGACAAGGCCAGACAAGACCAGATATGTCCAGA
Organism: Phosphuga atrata; assembly: GCA_944588485.1. Classification (NCBI taxonomy): domain Eukaryota; kingdom Metazoa; phylum Arthropoda; class Insecta; order Coleoptera; family Silphidae; genus Phosphuga; species Phosphuga atrata. The sequence goes on along the minus strand of OX155897.1, from coordinate 72,635,510 downwards.
CATGTCCAGACATGACCAGACAAGACCAGACAAGACCAGACAAGACCAGACAAGACCAGACTAGACCAGACATGACTCTAGGCTGGCTTAAGACAACACAAGACTGAATAAGACCAAACGATAACAGACAAAACCGACAAGGCCAGACAAGACCAGATATGTCCAGACATGTCCAGACATGACCAGACAAGACCAGACAAGACCAGACAAGACCAGACAAGACCAGACAAGACTAGACTAGACCAGACATGACTCTAGGCTGGCTTAAGACAACACAAGACTGAATAAGACCAAACGAGAACAGACAAAACCGACAAGGCCAGACAAGACCAGACAAGACCAGACAAGACCAGACAAGACCAGACAAGACCAGACAAGACCAGACAAGACCAGACAAGACCAGACAAGACCAGACAAGACCAGACTAGACCAGACATGACTCTAGGCTGGCTTAAGACAACACAAGACTGAATAAGACCAAACGAGAACAGACAAAACCGACAAGGCCAGACAAGACCAGATATGTCCAGACATGACCAGATAAGACCAGACAAGACCAGACAAGACCAGACAAGACCAGACTAGACCAGACATGACGCTACAAGACTAGACCAGACAAGACCAGAAAAAAACTAGACAAGACTCCTTTTGACTTGTTCAATCTTGTCTGATCTTGTATAGTCCTATCTGGCCTTGTCTAGTCTTCCTAGCCTAGCTTTGTCTAATTTTGTATAGTATTGTCTGGTTTTGTCTAATCTTGTCTAGTCTTGGGTAACCTCACCTACTCTTGCCAAGTGTCGTTTAGTCTGGTCTATCCTCGTCTAGTCCTGTCAAATCTAGTCCATTATAAGCAATAAACACACAGAGATATAAGTTTAAATCTAAAATTGAGATACGCTAACAAGGGGGCCCTGTCAACTCGTCATCACCGATTTGGCCCAAATTTACAGTATATGTAGGGCTTGACTATAAATGAAAGTGATGCAAGCGGGAGGGCCAGATGGCCATTTTTACGCCGACCGGTAAGTTACCGACAACTCATAAGCCCGCGTTGTTAGCATAAATTTCATTGGCCGGTCAGCGCAAGCAAGAAACGACTTCCGCGACTTCTTCATTTTCACCTCCTTCGTTGTATTCTTCGGAAGAAATCAATTCATCGACGACAGCAACGAATGCTCTGACAAAACGTCCAGTATTTTCTCGCGAATTTTGTCTGCAATTTGCATGTGTTGTTCGGTTATTACCGCAGCACTCTCTGATGTGATTAGATTGTCTTCGGCCAAAAGATGAAACAAATAATCCAGCGCCGTTTTTAATATTTGTTTCGACGATTCGCTGTGGAGATAATCAGCACACATCACATCTTCTTCTTGTTCTACCGATGTTGCAAGCACATTCATATTTTCACATTAATATTTAGCACATTAGCACATTAATATTTATTAGTATTCGACATTTTCGAAAGCTTTATTCTAAGTTACTCGGTCAAGAGCTAGCAAACGACTAACTCATAACGACATTTGGCCATCTTCTCCCTCTGCCTTCCATTATCAGCTTTCCTATTAACCATTAGGATCATTTAAAAAATTGTAAATAAAAAAAAGCGTCCCCTCGGGGAATCGAACCAGCGATCCTCGTACTATGAACCCGAGCTCTTATCGCTGCGCTGACCGGCCATTGAAATTTATGCTAACATAGCGGGCTTATTGAGTTGTCGGTAACTTACCGGTCCGCGTAAAGAGTGAGTCATTTTTATAACTCTTGGCCATCTGGCCCTCCCGCTTGCGTCACTTTCATTTATAGTCAAGCCCTACATATACTGTAAATTTGGGCCAAATCGGTGATGACGAGTTGACAGGGCCCCCTTGTAATTGCTATGCGTGGTCCGCTTTGCTGTACGGCGTGGAGACATGGACGCTGAAAGCATCATCCATGAATATGATTGAAAGTCTTGAAATGTGGATTTACCGTAGAATGCTCATGGAGTGACCAAGTAACGAATGAGGAAATCTTGAGATGAACGGGGAAAGACAAGAGATGTTACTTAGCATAAAGAGAAGGAAAGCCAAATATTTTGTGCACCTAATGAGAAACCCAAAATACCAACTGCTACAACTGATAGTTGAGGGCAAGATTGAAGGCAGAAGAGGAGTGGGAAGAAAGCAAATGTCCTGGTTGCAAAACCTAAGCTAACCTAATGATAAACCCAAAATATGAACTGCTACAACTGATAGTTGAAGGCAAGATTGAAGGCAGAAGAGGAGTGGGAAGAAAGCAAATGTACTGGTTGAGAAATCTAAGGGAATGGACCAACTGACTAACTAAGGTTCAAGAACTATAGGAGACCTGGTACACACAGCAACAGACCGTGAAGCGTACAGAAATGTGAGCGCCAACATCCAATAGTGTGGATAGGCAGATGAAGAAGAGGATAGGCAATATAAAAATAGTGCTTCATGAAGGAGAACTATAAAAATATGCAGGCCAAGGAGAAAAAGGTTGAGAAACACTGGACTAGACAATATATCAAAGGTTTTGATTTTATCAGGTTTTCTGTTAATATTTAATTTATATGCAATTGGATTAAGTATTTTGCGAGATAATAAGAAAAATCTATAAACATAAACAAATGGTTGTGAAAAACATCTGGCAAGCAATTACACAATTATGTTTAATTGTGTAATAATCAAAGAATCAGCGTCCGTCCACTTTTAATTAGTTTTCTTTGTGCATTGCTGTGCACTGTTCATGAAACGCACGGAGAAATAAATAACGAAGAAAGGAGGAAAGGTAGTAAAAAAGGAACAAAGTGGAGAACGGTTTGTATGCAAATTCGAGACATATTTATGTATTCAGATCGAAAAATCGCGATCAGACGAAATGGTAATTTTCGCGAGAAATTCCTACGTGTGGACGAAAACATGGAAAAGAGACTTGTTGTACGTATAGTGGGAAAATTTGCTTTAATTTTACAAGAATTATGAGACACATGAAGGTAATTAATCGGATAATTAAAAAAGCTTGAATAAAAACATCGCGAATTCCAACTAAAATTTTTCAACTAAAATTGAATTTGTAATTAGTGCATTATTTTGTGCATTAGTGCACATTTTTGTGTAATTAGTGCAATATTTTGTGCATTCATCGTTTTGTTTTGAAATTATATTTTAATGCTCGTTTGTGATCTCTTTCAATATATTTTGATACAAATTATATAAAAAATCTTATTTTTTCAAGTATTTATACCAATATATATAATTTTCTTATACTCATATACAGAGTGTTTTATGCAAAAAGTTGTTTATTTAAGCCGGTGGTTCTCAAACTTTTTTTGTCGCGGCACTCTTATCGAGTTTAAAAAAATGCTTGTCGGGCTACAAACCCTGTCGGGCCCTTCCGGTGCTTATTCGTTCTCAACAGAAACAAAGCCCAACAATGTGAAGTAGCTAGGATCATATTTCCTTATTTTGCTCGGATTATCTTTTAGTTGCGTTTTCGCGAACTGAGGCAGACGAACTTGAATGATTTAGACTCGCATGTTTCTGCTGGGATATTTCGTCTCCTTCGACGATGCTGGTTGTCATTGAATTAGTTGGTTCAGAAGCTTCAGTGAGTTCCATCACCGTTCCGTTTTAAAGACCCAGATTTTAGTCAATTGTCCATAATTCAGCAATAAAAGTTTGAAACTCAAATTCGTTTACCTCCTCATGTAATTTTCTTTTAACATTTTTTTTTCATTTCTTTGATTATTGCTGCGGCACCCCAGGCATACGCTCGAGGCACCCCAAGGTGCCGCGACACCCAGTTTGAGAACCATTGATTTAAGCCAATGTACGAAAATACCAAAAATGCTGTTAAATCTCATTTAGAGAATACTTGCTGATTTGATTTCATTCTATGTAGCCACCCTGCGCATCTATCACTTGCTCAATCCTCGCCCTACAGCACGAGCGCGCTGTTTTTAACTGATCGCGGTTCATGTGCAAGTGAATTCGCCATGAACACCCCCCACACATAGTAGTCCTGAGTGTTTAGTTCCGGACTGTTATGCCCGTTCTACACTCTCGCGAAGTAGCACGAGTTGAGCGAGGAACGAGAATGTAGTCAGGTTACTCGGTCCGCCTTATGCTTCCTCGCCTCGAGGAAGCACAAACTTCTAAGCAACAACTTCTTCTTTTGGCTAACTTCGCTCCAGAAGCGGTTTTTCGTACCCGAGTCAAAGTGACGCGAGTACGAGGAAGGGAGAGTATCACGTCTACACTCTCGTGTTTACTCGTCCTTCAATTTAGTCAACTGTATGTAGGTGGGTCAGTTCTCAACCGTTCTTCAACCGAACGATTGATAACTAAAAATATTTTTATTCAATATTATTAAATTTTATCTAATATTAATTTAAATAATATTAAGGGCTTTTATTTTATGAGGCTTTTCAAAGGGAACCAGTTATTTGGGATCCCAACCATGTTAGCCACAAAGATAGAAAAAAATAATTAAAAGCACAAATAGCTGCAGTAGCAGCTGCTACCTGTTCGGTGTCGGTTATGGCACTGAGGTTGTAGTACAACAGTAGTAGTACAACAGTACAACTCAACAGTAGTAGTACAACAGTAGTAGTTCCTCGCCTCGCCGAAGTTACTCCACGAGAGTATGGAGCAGGCATTAAGAGGTTAAAAGTCCTACGACCAAAACGTTTTCTGAGAGTTCGATTGCACTAAATGGCTCGTCTGAACGAGTGCTCCATCTTGTTGATAGATATTCGTTCTCCCAGAGGCCATAGACTCCACACCACTGAAAGAGGACCTCTAAATAAACCTCATTCGTGACCGATGATCGAAGACGTACGGCGGCATAACATTGTCCTCACTTGAGACGACTCTCAAATCGTGGATATTGAACGGAAACTTGATCTTGCCACCCGCACGTCTTTGGTAGTGTGGGCGGGCCAACGATCGTTTACTTTTACGGGTATATTTTCTCATAAGAGAAAAATTTTATGCCACCAGCAACAAATAGCAGCGGCAAATTCTTTAGAGCTTCCGGCCTCGGAGAGCATTTGGTGGACATTGAGGACATAGGTGTTTGTTCATGTAGGAACGCGCGGGCGCAGCGGCGGCTGCGAGCGCAGTAGACGTGGCAAGTTCGTGTTCACATTGGTCGCCAGGCGTTTGCGCGAGTGTGACGTGTAGTCAGATTAGGTTAGGTTAGTATATGGTAGTATAGTTAGTTGTTAGGTTAGGTTGGCTATCGTTTCTAGCTTTAAGTTCATACTGGTTGAACTTACCTGACGTCGCGAGTGAATCGCGCGTTCCGCCGCTTGTTCGACGTGAACACCCACAAACATCTCACGCGTTTGATATTGCCGCGAGCGCGCCGCGCGCGCCAGTAGCTAGTTTGCTCGCTACTTAGACCGCACGTACGTTACGCCACGTACGTAACGTACACTTGGATATTACGCCATATGTTTGAAATTTTGTGACCGCGCCCGCCACCCCGCCCGCGAGTCAACGTGGATGAGCACTAGGTTCTATATATTTTTTTCTATCTTCTTTCTCTATAATTCAAATACAATTTTGTCCGAATTTTAAACTATATAAGCAGTCGGATAAAACTGCACGGGCGAGACTGGAAGGACAAAACTGAACAGACAAGACTTGAAGGACAAGATTGTACAGACAAGACTGGACAGGCAAGACTAAAGGTAGAAATACGAACATCGTTTCGCGATCAGCGATCGTTTATAACCCGGTTTAAGGAGCTCACACACCGGCGCGGAAGCTTCGCTGCCGCAACCGGTACGATATCGCGGCGGACAGACTGACACGGCGGCTTATGTACAAGTTCAGATCAAAAAGCGAGATTTCCGTCATAGTCGCGGTTCTGCAGCGTTGCACGACAAGGAGGCTGCATGCGCGGTTAGTTTCGCTGCCGCTGAGTTTTGAAATGGTGATCTCTGTAATCACATTGATTTTATGAACCCATGTTTAATTTTAAAATAAGTTTTATCTACTCACACACCAAAATGACCACACTAATAAATACGTTATTGTATGTGAAGGATGCCATTAGTATATTCGTGTGTAAAAGTATCCAATTCGTACGTAAAAGTCCAATGTAAGTGAAATGGAGTTTCATTATTAAACCATTTATGTTTGTTGTTACTATGGCAACCTAACCATAATCTAATCTAGATTAAATCTAGGTTAACCTGGAATACATCGAAGTAGGGAAAGATGGTTCCTTCTAAGCCCTCCACCTTCATTAACCTTGACACTTCCGGCTCCGACTTCCGATCTCGACTTCAGTTTCCGGTTTCCCACTTCCGGTTTTCCACACATGGGAGTGTGAGGTCTATGTAGCCATTCGCGCGATGTCTATGTAACTCTACGTTGGGTGTGAGGTCTATGTAGTCCTACGTGTGAGGTCTATGTAACCCCACGATGGGTGTGAGGTCTGGCTTCGACTTCCGTTTCCGGTTTCGACTTCAGTTTCCGGTTTCCCACTTCCGGTTTTGAATTGCCGGTTTTCAACACACGGCCGCTCCATATCCGGTTCCTGCACTGTGCGCGGGAAAATTCAAAATTCGACACAGGCGGAAAAATTCAAAATCGAAACCGGAAGTGTCAAAGTCAAAATCAGTGGAGGAGGAGGGTCTAGACTCATCGGAGGGACTCATCGACAACGACCAAATGTCCCGTTACTGTGCACTTTTACTAGTTAGCAATATATTTCACGGAGGTGCTGAACGTTGTAACCTTATTGAAGTTATTGGTCAGTGATTTGAAGTATGTTGTTTGTCGAAATTACAATTTTTACAATATTATCGGTAAGAAACAATTTTTTTTTGTAGATTCAACAGTATTTTCGTGCGTGAAATACTTTTGTCCACTCATTGCGATTAAACCAATCGCTGACTAAAGGTTTCTTAGATATTTTCCAAAGCTGATTAAGGCTGATTGAAAGCTGATTCAAGCTGATTGAAAACTGATTCAAGCTGTCTAAAAGCTGATTAAAAGCTGTTTAAAGCTTGTCAAAAGCTGATTAAAGCCAACCGAAAGCTGATTACAGTTGATTAAAAGCTGATTAAAGTGGATGGAAAGTGGATGGAGTGAATGGAAAGTGGATGGAAAGTAGATGGAAAGTGTATGGAAAGTGGATGGAAAGTGGATGGAAAATGGATAGAAAGTGGACGGATAGAATGCGGATTCTCGTACAAAGGCTGTTCAATTTACTAATAATGCTATCTACATCAATCCCTGAATCATCAATTTTATAACTGACACAAGTTTGGATGATGCTCTGCCGGACAGGCTTCAATGTTGCTTGGAGGTGTTTTTGTGATCTTAGATCTCCTGTATACTTTAGCCTTATTGGACATTGTTGATTGCATATTTTACAGAAATTATTTGGCTGCCTGCGGCTCCAACTTTATCGTCTTGGAGTAGTAGAGTAAATATTCAATATTAAGACTCAATATGCCAATCAAAATGCGCCGATGTGTCACGTGGTCAATGACTCATGTAGACAAGTTGAAACAGGAAAATGCTGACTCGACAGTTCCACACTTCCACGTGTTCAATGGCTCATCCAAATTTCTCAGAATACACCGAATAATAATAATAATAAAGTTTAATAACCCAGCGAGCACAAGGGCCCATAAGGGCATATAAGTACATTAAATTAAATTGGCAATAAATAACTATTACTACATTACATAAATAAGTTCAAACTCCCATCTAAACAAGTTGAACGAGAAAATGCTGACTCGACGGTTTTAACTTTCACTTGCTCGAAAACTAGGTCAAACTCTTAATAGGATAAACACATTAATTCCAAGAAACAGTGTTTATTTCTACGGCCACGTTCATAAAAATGCTGACTCAACGGAAATAGGATAAACACATTAATTCTAATAGTTTAGCAATATCTGCCGCGAGGGTGAGGCGGTCGGGCGGTATCTCCCTTAGGGCACAAGCTAGAGCCGTTCTGACACAGATTTGATTTTTGGAAGTGGGGGCTGGGGTGCGAGGTCTGAAGGTTGGGGGGTGGAGTTTGGTGGTGGAAGTGGGGGTTAGGGGGCGTGGTCTGTGGGGTAGTGGTGGGGGGCGAGGAGTGAGGAGAGTCCAGAACGCATCATCTTTCCTTACTATAATAATATGTGGGAGGAAATAGAGGTGCAACACCTATTAAAAAAACCTTGGTCCAGGCTGGTCCAGCTTGGTTTAGCGCCTCCGCTTATGGGTAGTACTTTGTGGTCATTGGGTCCCTTGCCAGGGATACGGTGAAGCCCTCAACGGCATAGACAGTGGAGTAGATGGACTACGAAACAGTGTATAAGGCGGAAGAAGCAGTCTAGTAAAAGGTATTTGGTATATGGTACCAAATATCATGTTAATGGGACGACGTTTGCACATGTTAGTGGCGGCTGCTAGTATAATACTTATTGTTAGAAGTGGAACTCTGAGTATAACCGACTGATGTGTCAGTCATAACATCAATTAAATCAACATGAATAGTGTAATGGATTCATAGATATGATATGTAAAATTTATAACAATTATTTATAACGAAAAACAAAGTCAAAATAGTAGTTTACGATACAAGGGTGTGAAGAAGGGCTTTTAGTAGATAGGCTAGGACAGTTCGGGCGCAAAATCTCATAAGAATTTACATAGGGGTCTAAATTCACATTTTTTGACTTTTCAACCGGTCCGGTGGGTTGGTGGGTCGGAGAGACCTCAGTTGGACCTCAACTGGAAGTATATCATTTAGTCACTTGATCACTCAACAATGATAAAAATAACAAGTAGGGGTAGTTGCGACCAAAATTGGTGGGTTGATGAGAACAATCAAATTTGGTGTCAGAACGGCTCTAGCATGCGCTCTAAGAGAGATACCGCCCGGCCGCCGGCCTCTCAGTAGATGACGTCATCCGCGGCGGCGGTATTGCTAAACTAATTATTTCGATGCTTATTGGTTGATTAACGAATAAATAATTACTGTTAACCTTGTGTCTCAATTTATATGTAATCTTATGGAAAAGTGTGACTTTAACAGTGATTTATGAAAATTAACATTACTTCTTTCGTAAAACACAGACACAAACTTACTCATTTTGAGAGCCCTCAAGCTTCAAACTAATTTTGTGTATGAACTTAAGCTTGTAAACGTGTGTGAGCGTAGAAATAATTAGAAACGCCGCCAGTTTCTTGGAATTGCTTTATGTGTTTATTTTAATAAGCATATTAAGAGTTTGATTTACTGTCTGGCTTGTCGAGTAGGCGTGACCAGATGTCTAGCAGCACTGGTAACAATTTCCCGTCTCAACTTGTCTGCAAACGCGTGCGAGCGAAGTAATAATAAATCTCGAAACGCGGTCTAGAATGATTAAGATTTTACAATTTCTTGGAATTGTTCTGTTTATCCTAATAAGCATATTAAGAGTTTGACCTAGTTTTTGATCATTGTACCAGCAAAAAGAACCGTGGGAACGGTCGACTCAGCATTTTTCTGTTTCAACTTGTCTGTAAACGTGATCCTAGAAACACTGCCAGTTTTTTGGAATTAATATGTGTGTTTATCCTAAGCATATTAAGAGTTTGACCTAGTTTTGATAAACAAGTGTAAGGAACCGTCGAGTCAGCATTTTCCTGTTTCAACTTGTCTGTAAACAGAAACACTGCCAGTTTCTAGGAATTAATCTGTGTGTTTAACCTAATAAGCATATTTAGAGTTTGACCTAGTTTTTGATCATTGAATCCGTGCAAAGAATCGTGGGAAAGTTAAAACCGTCGAGTCAGTTTTTTTCTTGTTTCAACTTGTCTGGATGAGTCATTGATCACGTGACATATCCGGTGGGTATATAAGTTCGAGATGAGAGCTCTAGTCTATGTAACCCCACGCTAACACTAAACAGGGTGTGAGGTCTATGTAACCCCACGCAAAACAGGGTGTGAGGTCTATGTAGCCCCATGCTAAACAGGGTGTGAGGTCTATATCCGTCCACTTGCCGTTCACTTTTCGTCCACTTTCTACTTTTCGTCCATTTTAATCAGCTTTTAATCAGCTTTAAACAGCTTTAAACAGCTTTTAATCAGCTATAATCAGCTTTTAAACAGCTTTCATTCAGCTTTAACATGCATTTAATCTCAGTGGTTAGGTTAGGTTAGGTTAGGTTAGGTTACCGTCGAGTCAGATTTTTTCTTGTTTCAACTTGTCTGGATGAGTCATTGATCACGTGACATATCCGGTGGGTATATAAGTTCGAGATGAGAGCTCTAGTCTATGTAACCCCACGCTAACACTAAACAGGGTGTGAGGTCTATGTAACCCCACGCTAAACAGGGTGTGAGGTCTATGTAGCCCCACGCTAAACAGGGTGTGAGGTCTATGTAGCCCCATGCTAAACAGGGTGTGAGGTCTATATCCGTCCACTTGCCGTTCACTTTTCGTCCACTTTCTACTTTTCGTCCATTTTAATCAGCTTTTAATCAGCTTTAAACAGCTTTAAACAGCTTTTAATCAGCTATAATCAGCTTTTAAACAGCTTTCATTCAGCTTTAACAAGCATTTAATCTCAGTGGTTAGGTTAGTTGAATGTGCAGCCCATTAGCTTAGGTTAGCATTAGATTCTTTGTATGGGTTTAATGACCACAAACTAGGTCAAACTCTTAATATGCTTATTAGAATAAACAGAACAATTCCAAGAAATTGATTAGACCGCGTGCGAGATTTATTATTTCTTCGCTTGCACGCGTTTACAGACAAGTTGAGACGGGAAATTGTTATCAGTGCTACTAGACATCTGGTCACGCCTAATCGACAAGCCAGACGGTAAATCAAACTCTTAATATGCTTATTAAAATAAACACATAGAGCAATTCAAAGAAAGTGGCGGCGTTTCTTATTATTTCTACGCTTACACACGTTTACAAGCTTAAGTTCAAACAAAAAATTAGTTTGAAGCTTAAGGGCTCTCAAAATGAGTAAGTTTGTGTGTGTGTTTTACGAAAGAAGTAATGTTAATTCTCATAAATCACTGTTAAAGTCACACTTTTCCATAAGATTACATATAAATTGAGACATAAGGTTAACAGTAATTATTTATTCGTTAATCAACCAATAAGCATCGAAATAATTAGTTTAGCAATATCCGCCGCCGCGGATGACGTCATCTACTGAGAGGCCGGCGGCCTTGATCAACAATGATAAGCGGCCACTTGATCACTCAAAAATGATAAAAATAACAAGTAGGGGTAGTTGCGACCAAAATTGGGGGGTTGATGAGAACAATTAAATTTGGTGTCAGAACGGCTCTAGCATGCGCTCTAAGAGAGATACCGCCCTCTTAGAGCGCATGCTAGAGCCGTTCTGACACCAAATTTAATTGTTCTCATCAACCCCCCAATTTTGGTCGCAACTACCCCTACTTGTTATTTTTATCATTGTTGAGTGATCAAGTGACTAAATGATATACTTCCAGTTGAGGTCCAACTGAGGTCTATCCGACCCACCAACCCACCGGACCGGATGAAAAATCAAAAAATGTGAATTTAGACCCCTATGTAAACCCTTATGGGATTTTGCGCCCGAACTGTCCTAGCCTATCTACTACTTTTGTGCATAAGTTACGAACTTTTAATCCCAATGAGTGCACAAAAGCCTTTCCCACACGTGTATCATTTGTTATGTTGAATCTACAAGAAAAAAATTGTTTCTTATCGATAATATTGAAATTGAATTGTAATTTTGACAGACAAAATACTTCAGATCACTGACACAATAAGGTCAGAACGTTTAGCGCCTCCGTGGCAAAAATTGCTAACTAGTGGAAACGCACAGTGACGGGGTCGCTATTTGGTCGTTATCGAGTTAATCTAGGTTAGCCTAGATTTAAATCTAGATTAGGTTATGGTTAGGTTAAGTTATATCACAGTCAGATCTTCAAACTGAGAGGCCGAGACTTCTTGATTCAAAATAAAAAAAATTAATTTAATTTTAATATACGTCAGAAAATTTATTTATGTTGCTTGTTTAGTGACGCAAACTGTTTCCATAGTAACAACAAACAGAAATCGTTTAATAATGAAACTCCATTTGATTTACATTGAACTTTTACGCACGATTTGTATATTTTTACACGCGAATATAATAATGGCATCTTTCACATACAATTTACTTAGTAATGTGTTTGTTTTGGTGTGCTAGTAGATTTTGCACAGTAGATTACAGTCACAGACACAGTAGATTTTGGTGTGTTAGTCATTTAAGAGCTAAAATTTTGCTAATTTTGTGGATTTGTTATTCGAGTATCTAAAGCGTACCGGATGCCCGAAAGAAAGCTTGAAATTTTCTTTTTCGCACAATCTTTGTTAATTACACTTAATTTATTATGGGTAGTCGCCTGTCAATTAAATGCGAACATATGTGGATAAACACACGACTCAAAAAAAGAAGCCTTAATTAAATGTTTATTACTAATAATAACATAATGATAAAAGTAATAATATAATACCGATTTGAAAAAATGCTTTAGATAACAAAAATACTATTTCTCGCTTTAATGGCGTTGAAAGTAACGAATTTTGTGTAAGCTCAATTTTTACATTTTTGCCGTATTAAATGGACGTCATCGTGTTTAACAGATGTTGGTCATAAGTTCAGCAAATTGATTGTAAAGCCGAAAGGTGATTTTCTACTCGAAAGTTTTCCATTGTTACATCCGAGATATTGCAGATTGGTTTGTTAACAAATTGAAAATATCCGGTCAGCGTTGTCGGAAAAGAACTTACAGTAGGAAATGCATGACGGATTGAACTAATTTCTACCAGGATTTTCCAATCTATCTAATAAATTGCACGGTTTTTTTACCAATTATAAAATAAATAGATTCATTCAGATTTCTAGGCACATTAAATATAATATCTCTAACATTAATAGGCAGTTTAGACAACGCGAAACTTTCTTAGGGTAAATTACTAATTGATTATTTAGGTTAAAATACCTCCATGGCAGAAAGGCCTTCGACCATATGGCAGTATGGCCATATCACATGGTAGAAAGGCCTTCAACCTTCGGTCGATAGCCATTTGTTTCTTTTGGCGACAATAAAGATTATTATTATTATTAAATTAAAAAAAATCTTGACTGTTTGTATGTCAAGTCTTTGTCTGTCTAATATCGTCATTTTAATCAATTATTTTTAAATTTTTAATTTATTATTTTATATCAACTATTTTATCATTTTAGTTTTGGGATTTGTTTTCTCGTCTTGTTGATGAAGCTTAGATAAAATTCCAAATAAAATAATAATCGATTCCCGCTACGTATGTGTACATAACCGTAGACAGAAAACTTTTTCCAAAGTTTTTTTTTCGTTTTCTTTTAAATTAATCTCGACATATGTTAAGTGTTTGGTTGAAGAATAAAAGTAACTGTCCGATCTGTGAAATATGGGTCATTCGAATGCACTACCGCGAACTTGTGCAATTAGTCGAGAAAAATAACGAAAAGTGAACAGATTCTCGAGAATGTGTGAGTATTGTGCGTGTCGCATAAATAAATGAGTAAATAGAAACAATAAATAAGTACGCAATTTATATGCACGGAGAGAGAAAAATAACTGGAACGAATTCGTTTGTCTGGAAAATAATTTCAAAATGTTGCGGTTTTCATTAGCGTCTTCAATATTTATTTTCTTGCAAATTTTTTCTCACAACGTTTCGCCCAACAAAGTTTCTCTTAACATAAAATAATTGAAACCATATTGAACATTCAACGTTTTCTACAAGAATAAGAAACAATCTCTATTATAGAAAATCAAAAAACACGGAAAACGAACGATTTGATATTTTATTGAAACTAAAATTGAATGGATTAATACATACATTTCTACTGGATTAAATACTTCATTCTCTTAAAATTGACGTAACATCCTCACCTAAAACAAAAAAAATTAAATATTAGACAAAATTACATAATATATACAGGGTGTTAAAATTTGTAAAAATTATAATCGAACCCACTACAGGTTTATAAGAGCCCACTATCGGTTTAGACTTTACCATCTCCTGTTTTTGGCACCTGGAGGACGCTGTGTGGGACCTGCGAGCGGCAAACAGGCACAGGTCGAAGGCCCGTTAAGTTTTACAGCAGAAAATGACAATTTATCACTTCGACGCGCAAGGGGAACGGAGAAACAGAGACAAATTTTAAACGCACCTACAGCCGTCCCCTGCGGGTACGGAGCTTTTAAAGCTCGTCTAAAAAAAAACGTCATTTTTTGTTCAATTCGCCGGCAAAAAATCAAGACGTAAACCGCATTTTTACACAATTTCTCGTGATTTAAAAAAAATCGTCAGTTTTGGACCCCTTTTTTGTTCAGGGAAGGCGTCTTACTCGATTAGTATATTGTAATAATAATTTTTACGAAATTAAATTTCTGGAAAAAGTGTATTAAATAATTCAATTTGCACCGTTTCCATTTGTCCTAGCAAGATTTTCTTAGCAGATTTCAGTAAATTACTGGAATAAATAACGCAATTTATGTAAATAGTCGCGACGTTTTGTACAGCCCGAGATTCTACAACAAGATAAATGTCCTGCTACAACTCCGCAAATAACTTACTACAAATTGCAATATTTTTACGCTCGCCGCAGTGAAAACGCTTTTCTTTTCCGTCTGCGTAAAATTCTCGAGAACCGCCCGCGCCTATCTTAATCTTGAACCGTGAACTTTTTGCGCGTCATGTTTGACTAGCCATTTTCACCACAGGGAAAACATACTTTATGGGAAAAGTGAAATGTGTTTGCGCACTCTACACTCAATATATCTTCATGTTTAGAGACTGGTGCCATACAGTACCAATGCAATACAGTACAATACAGTACAGTATAATACAGTACAGTGCAATACAGTACAGTGCCAATTTCCAAGGTACACAAAACTTTTTCTTTTGATTTTTTTTATCTTGTTTGCAATGAAAAATGTCTAGTGGAAAGAATATCTAAATATATGTACATAGAAGCATGAAAAACAATCGAAAGATTCGAAGTTTTCTCGTCAAATCTTAAAATAAACAATAAGTCATTTTCTTAATAAACAATTTATACGATATAAATAATACATAACAATTTAGAGTACAAAATACAAGTAACAATTAAGACAGACAAGACTAGACAGACAAGACTAGACAGACAAGACTGGACAGACAAGACTAGGCAGACAAGACTAGGCAGACAAGACTAGACATACAAGACTAGACAGACAAGACTAGACAGACAAGACTAGACAGACAAGACTAGACAGACAAGACTAGACAGACAAGACTAGACAGACAAGACTAGACAGACAAGACTAGACAGACAAGACTAGACAGACAAGACTAGACAGACAAGACTAGACAGACAAGACTAGACAGACAAGACTAGACAGACAAGACTAGACAGACAAGACTAGACAGACAAGACTAGACAGACAAGACTAGACAGACAAGACTAGACAGACAAGACTAGACAGACAAGACTAGACAGACAAGACTAGACAGACAAGACTAGATAGACAAGACTAGACAGACAAGACTAGACAGACAAGACTAGACAGACAAGACTAGACAGACAAGACTAGACAGACAAGACTAGACAGACAAGACTAGACAGACAAGACTAGACAGACAAGACTAGACAGACAAGACTAGACAGACAAGACTAGACAGACAAGACTAGACAGACAAGACTAGACAGACAAGACTAGACAAACAAGACTAGACAGACAAGACTAGGCAGACAAGACTGTTCGCTTCGGTCATGGCGGAAGGTAGAATGTCAAGTGATGTGTTCTGCAATTACTGTACGAAAAAAATAATAAAATCATTAATTTGCACAAAATGTAAAAACTATTATCATGTCGGATGCTTAACGCATGAAAAGAAAAAACGAAATATAAATTGCGAGCACGATTTCCGAGAAATTCAGGAATACTCAGAAAAAAGCCCGAAAATCTTGGAAGAAAATGTCGAATTTACTGAAAATGATTTCATAAAGAGGATGCTACAAGAAGTTGAGGACAAAAACGACAACATTCTTAAAAAATACGTGAGTACCCTGGAAGCATACATTGACTTATTAACAAAGAAAGAAAGTACCCCAGAAAAAATTGTAAACAAACCAACCTTAATGCCGGCAGAAGAAAACACGAACGGCAACAACGACATCCGCGCATCTCTACACTCGAATGAGGCTTCATCGTCCAGGAATAAATCAAAACGAACGGAGGCAACCAAATATACGACAAATAAAGTGTTAACCTCCGCATCTATTGACCTTTCTAACGCTGGCGCTACCACCACGAGAAACGAAGAAGAAATAAATGAAGGTTTTGTCGAACCGAAGAGAATAAGAAGAAATCGCGGATCATTTGGAAAGGCAAAAGTCAGCGATGAAGAGAGAGAGAGTCAGGTTTTGTAGGAAGAGAAGTGGAAGCAAAAAAAATCTGGCTTTATATTTCAAAGCCAAAAGACCACATCACTGAGGATATAGTCTTAAAATACCTCACTAATAAAACGGGATTTAATGAAAACAGTTTCCTAGTCGAAAACATTATACCTAAAGTTAAGAAAGCTGACAACAAAAGCTTTAAACTAGGAGTTGATCTTGCCTTAAAAGATACAGTTTATGATACAGCCTTTTGGCCTGAAGGCATTTCGCACGAGAGGCTTAATTTCAAACGATTAGACAAAAATATGGAGGAAAGATCAAATTTAAGACGACAAGACAATCATACAAATAGTCAGGCAAATTTTCCAAACCGAAACAGAAATTCCCAAAACACATAAATAACTCGCAACATTCCAATCAGATAATCAGTCTACTAAATCAAAATGCCCAATCAATCGGAAACTCAATTGAAAAAATTGAATAGATGTTGCAAGAAACCCCCGAATGCGAGTACCTAGCTATAACTGAACACTGGAAAAGCGATGCACAACTTGAAGCACACAGAATAATCAATTTCCAATTAGCCGCAAAATTCTGCAGGAGTGAAGGATCTCACGGGGGAGTCGCAATTTTCTGCAAAAACTCAACAACATTTTCACCCAGATTCGACTTGGAACGTTTAGCAGAAAACTATCTATTCGAGTGCACGGCAATTGAAACAAAAATCAACAAAAAACCCATAATAATCATCGCCATTTATCGCTCACCCCAGACGATTCACGCGCAGTTCATGAATAAACTAGAACAGCTACTATGATTGTGTTTCCAGAAAATAAACAATACCTGATTGTGGGTGACTTTAATATCATCTCATTAAAAGATTCACGGCAGTTTCATCATCTTCGCTCCATGCTACAATCATTCACACTGTACTCACAATAAAAAATCAAGTCATCCTGCCACTGGAACCTGTATTGACAATATAGCTATTTAAACTGAAATGAGCTACTTAGTCAGAACTAAGGACTACCAAATATCTGATCACAGTGCCCAAAAGATTACTTTCATTCACGACAGAAAACCTATGACAGGAAACAAATACATGCGATCATTCAGTTCAGAAGACAGGCACAAATATAAGCAGATTCTAGGAGAAGAAACATTTCTCGAGATTTACACACCAGAAGAAAGTGATATAAATAGAGAATGGGTCACATTTATGAATATCTTCACGGAACATTTTGACGATTGTTTTCCTCGAAAGCTCCGTAGGATTAGTAACAATAGAAACACATCCATTTACATCGACCCTGAAATAAGAAAAGTGAAAAAGGAACTAGAAATATTACAAATCATATCGAATTTGAATAAAAACTTGAAGAGATACTACAACACTACACGGAGAACGTTTCTTCTGATAAAGGCGAAAACAAAACAACTGGAATACAACATTTCACATTCAAACAACCCAATGAAAACCACATGGGATGCAGTTAGGGAAATAGTATGCGTGAAGAACTCAAACAATAAAAATAATATCATTGATGACGACGATCCTTACGACATAATATAACAACATAATAGTCGACGTAGTAAATAGTAGACGACATAATAGTCAACAAATTAAATGATTATTACACCTACTCTCCACAAACCCTGTCAGATAACAACCCGTAACACACGTTACGAAGAGTAAAACATCAATATTTCTAGATCCAGTTACACTGATGAACTGTTTACCATCATCATATTATTGAAAAATAAAAAGAGCGCCGGAAATGATAAGATTCCGCTATCTGTAGTCAGTGACGTATTTTGGAGATCGAGGAACCGCTGACATACATAATTAACAACTCTATACAATACGGCATATTCGCAGACCCTCAAACATTCGATCATAATACCGCTGCACAAAACAGGAGATAAAAGGTTGAAAACTTTAGACCTATCAGTAAACTATCTGTTTTCTCGAAGATATTCGAAAAAGTGAGAGCCAGGAAAACCATAAACTTTCTTGACAAGTACAATCTCATAAGTAATCAACAACATAGATACAGAAAAGAAAGGAGCATAGAGATCGCCTGTTTTAATTACATAAAGAATATACACGATGGACTGGAAAGACAAACCCTACCATGTGGTATCTCATTAGACCTATCAAAGGCATACGAAACTGTCGACCAAAATATTCTGCTTGAAAAAATTTACAAATTTGGGATTTAAATTTTGGGATTGAGAATTTTGGGATTGGGATTTAACTAACAGACGGAAGTAAATACCATACAAGGACACGTAAAAACCACACCCAGATGCACACAAATTGGGGTACCTCAGGGAAGTATATTAAGACCTCTCTTGTTCACTTTATACATAAATGATTTACCGACGACCTTATCTATAACACCTCACACAATGACTAATTATGCTGACGATACAAGTTTACTACTAACAAACAGTACTTTATAAAATATGGAGAGAAATGCTAATTCGGTTATGTCAAACATCAAGAACTGGTTCCAAATCAATAAACTTCATATCATAAAAATCAATAAAAATCATAGTTTTCAAAACCAATAGATCACTGCTAAACTATCCACTAGAAATAACTATAGGAGAAGAACGTTTTGCAATCGATAGCAGTGTCAGATTGCTTGGAATGCACATTGACTGCTGCTTAAGCTGGAAAACTCACATAAACCAACTAGAAGCAAAACTAAATAAAACCACGTATGGCATCAGGATTCTAAAGAGATGCTCCAGTATAGAAATCTTGAAAATAGTATACTATGCAAATTTCTATTCCCATCTACGTTTCGGTATTGTATTCTGGGGCTGCGGAAAGGAAATCAGCAACATATTCAGGATACAAAAAAGAGTACTTAGAATAATGTACAGTATGAATTACAGACAGTCGTGTCGAGGCATCTTTAAGACTGCGAAAATATTAACAGTCACCGGGACCTTTATATATGAAACACGATGTTTGCATTTAAAAATAAGAAATTATTCGAAATGCATGTCAACTATAATGAGAGAGAAACTAGAAACCAAAATATAATGTATATCTTACCAAGACACAAATTAACAATGTCTGTGAAAGCCCCACCGTATATTAACTTGAAACTATTCAATACGCTGCCACACTACATAACACTGATGACAAATCTACAAAAATTTAGAAATGAAATACGAAATATCTTTATCGAAATGGAACCATACAAATTAGAAGATTACTATGTGCAGATAAAATTGCATTCATCAACATAGATATGACTTATTTTTTTTACTGTCAATTTCATATTATTGGCATCTATATTTTGACATATTTCATTTAGTTTACACTGTATATAAGAACATGTACTAACATGTATTGAATATTCCTGTAACTTTAGTATAATGAAATAAATTATTTGATTTTATTTGATTTGATTTGACTAGATAGACACGACTAGACAGACAAGACTAGATAGACAAGACTAGATAGACAAGACTAGACATACAAGACTAAACAGACAAGACTAGACAGACAAGACTAGGCAGACAAGACTAGACAGACAAGACTAGACAGACAAGACTAGACAGACAAGACTAGATAGACAAGGCTAGACAGACAAGACTAGACAGACAAGACTAGACAGACAAGACTACACAGATAAGACTAGACAGACAAGACTAGACAGACAAGAGTACATCAACTCTTAATTAAGGTAAATGTTCACAACCATTTCATTATTGCGGGAGATTTCAATATTGATTTCTTGAAATCTAATAAAAAAATACGGCAATTAAAATCATTTAATGCAGTTATTACTGCAAAAGATCGACAAACTGCTTGCATTTACAATATAATTGTAAAAACAGACTTAGAATACGTCATACAAACAACGGAATATCACATATCTGATCATAAGTCTCAAATAATAAGCTTATTTCTCACACAAGGTTACAAGAAGAAGGAATACAAGACGTTCAGTGAAAACTCTGTAAATAATCTGTCCAAATTTAAAGAATGGTTAAAGTCAGAATCGTGGATGAAAATCTATTCAGTCGAAACAAGTGAAGTTAACAAGCAATGGGTTCTTTTCATGAATCTGTTCCTTAGTGCCTTTAACACCTGCTAAATGTGGAATATAAATCAAATTATATATACAAAGATCAAAGTATAGTTCTAATGAAAAATCATATGAAAATCCTACAGATATTAGCACGATATCACAGAAAAGTAAAAAGTGCTACAACAAAGTACGCAGAAACTACGATCTACTTCTCAAAAGGACCAAAAGAACTCATTTGGACAATCAAATAAGGAAATCGCAAAACAAAACAAGAGCAACCTGGAGGGTTGTGAAACAAATTATTAATTTAAATACAAAACAAAAAGACGCAACATTCCCTTTAGAAAATGGCAATATACATGAGAAAGCTGATCATTTTAATGAATTTTATTCCAAAATGCCTAATTTACTAAAGAAAGCAATCCCGAATATCAATTATAAAGATAGTATTAGAATAAACAATTATTATTTTATATTTAACTCTTAACCACTGAAGAAATAGTCAACTTAATATATGATTCTAAAAACAAAAAAGCTACGGAGATGATGAAATATCTTTAAATTTGATCTCGAAGGTATACCCAGAAATTTCGGATCCATTAAAATATATTATTAATAATGCCATTGAATTTGGAATCTTCCCGAATGCATTAAAACATTCCGTAATTATACCAATCTTTAAGAAGGGAGACAGAAAAGCAACAGAAAATTATCGGCCTATAAGTATAATCTCTTCCTTCGCTAAATTTTTTGAGAAAATCATCGAAACTAGAACTCTGTCATTCTTTAATAAATACAATATCCTTTGCGATACGCAACATGGATTCAGAATAGTAGTAACAGTGTGTTTCTGCTTCTTAAAAAACTTTCTAAAGAGCTTGGACGCACAGGAAATCCCGTGTGGAATTTTTATTGATCTCTCCAAGGCATATGACACCGTGGATCATAAAATACTGCTCAATAAACTTGAGAAATATGGGGAAGAGGAATTGCTCTCGAATTATTTAGAAATTACCTAACGGACAGGACTCAGCAGACTAAAATATATAGTAGTACACTAGGCTCTGCCAAATCTACACCATTAACTATAGAAGTGGGTATACCGCAAGGTAGTATATTAGGACCACTTCTATTTACAATATATCTAAATGATTTCCCAATGGCATTAAATTATACTACGGATTTAATAAATTTTGCTGATGTTACAACATTGTTGGTAGTTGGTAAAACGATGGAAGATGTCATTAAGAATGCAAATACAGTTTTTAAGTTAGCTAAGATATGGTTCCAAATGAATAAACTGACAATCAACGAGAAAAAGACAAACTTGATGATATTCAGAACAAAAAGATCAACTAAAAATTACCCGAACCAAGTGACCATAGGTGATGATA
Source organism: Phosphuga atrata (assembly GCA_944588485.1). Lineage (NCBI taxonomy): Eukaryota > Metazoa > Arthropoda > Insecta > Coleoptera > Silphidae > Phosphuga > Phosphuga atrata. The sequence goes on along the minus strand of OX155897.1, from coordinate 72,613,630 downwards.
GCTTAAATGTTAGTAGAAGTGTAACACTCCTAGGAATAGACTTAGACATGTACTTATTTTGGGACGCGCATGTACAGAATCTGGCATCAAAACTAAATAAAACTACATATGCTCTACGTGTCTTACAAAAACATGCCAGCACAGAAGTACTAAAAATGGTCTACTATTCCAACTTTAACTCACATCTACGGTTTGGAATTATTTTATGGGGATATGGAAAAAATACTTAGGAAATTTTCAGATTGCAGAAGCAGGCAATACGGATTATTTTCAAACTCAACAACTAGGAAACATGTAGAGGGTCTTTTAAAAAGGCTAATATCTTGACCGTAGCAGGAGTCTACATTTATGAAGCACTCGTGTTCATTGTTAAACATAAAAACTTTTTTGGAGATTTCGAGAACCCTAATACGCATACCAGAAGAACGAATTCGGACTACATACTTCCCATCCACAATTTATCATTATTAGAAAAAGGCTCCTTCTACACCTGTATGAAGTTATACAATAAACTGCCCCAACACCTCAAGATTTTCAAGACAATAAAGGCATACAAACAACAAATTTTCAAATATATTAATGAAATTGAACCTTACACAATCGAAGAATTTTATGAATCATAATGTTTAATAAGACTATTTAGAAGATTTTGTTGGTTTTGTTTTAATTTGACATATTTCTTTTAGCTTTACTATGTATATATTATTTATGTTTATATTAACTATGGAAATAAATTTAATTTGATTTGATTTGACTAGACAGACTAGACAGACAAGACTAGACAGACAAGACTAGACAGACAAGACTAGACAGACAAGACTAGACAGACAAGACTAGACAGACAAGACTAGACAGACAAGACTAGACAGACAAGACTAGACAGACAAGACTAGACAGACAAGACTAGACAGACAAGACTAGACAGACAAGACTAGACAGACAAGACTAGACAGACAAGACTAGACAGACAAGACTAGACAGACAAGACTAGACAGACAAGACTAGACAGACAAGACTAGACAGACAAGACTAGACAGACAAGACTAGACAGACAAGACTAGACAGACAAGACTAGACAGACAAGACTAGACAGACAAGACTAGACAGACAAGACTAGACAGACAAGACTAGACAGACAAGACTAGACAGACAAGACTAGACAGACAAGACTAGACAGACAAGACTAGACAGACAAGACTAGACAGACAAGACTAGACAGACAAGACTAGACAGACAAGACTAGACAGACAAGACTAGACAGACAAGACTAGACAGACAAGACTAGACAGACAAGACTAGACAGACAAGACTAGACAGACAAGACTAGACAGACAAGACTAGACAGACAAGACTAGACAGACAAGACTAGACAGACAAGACTAGACAGACAAGACTAGACAGACAAGACTAGACAGACAAGACTAGACAGACAAGACTAGACAGACAAGACTAGACAGACAAGACTAGACAGACAAGACTAGACAGACAAGACTAGACAGACAAGACTAGACAGACAAGACTAGACAGACAAGACTAGACAGACAAGACTAGACAGACAAGACTAGACAGACAAGACTAGACAGACAAGACTAGACAGACAAGACTAGACAGACAAGACTAGACAGACAAGACTAGACAGACAAGACTAGACAGACAAGACTAGACAGACAAGACTAGACAGACAAGACTAGACAGACAAGACTAGACAGACAAGACTAGACAGACAAGACTAGACAGACAAGACTAGACAGACAAGACTAGACAGACAAGACTAGACAGACAAGACTAGACAGACAAGACTAGACAGACAAGACTAGACAGACAAGACTAGACAGACAAGACTAGACAGACAAGACTAGACAGACAAGACTAGACAGACAAGACTAGACAGACAAGACTAGACAGACAAGACTAGACAGACAAGACTAGACAGACAAGACTAGACAGACAAGACTAGACAGACAAGACTAGACAGACAAGACTAGACAGACAAGACTAGACAGACAAGACTAGACAGACAAGACTAGACAGACAAGACTAGACAGACAAGACTAGACAGACAAGACTAGACAGACAAGACTAGACAGACAAGACTAGACAGACAAGACTAGACAGACAAGACTAGACAGACAAGACTAGACAGACAAGACTAGACAGACAAGACTAGACAGACAAGACTAGACAGACAAGACTAGACAGACAAGACTAGACAGACAAGACTAGACAGACAAGACTAGACAGACAAGACTAGACAGACAAGACTAGACAGACAAGACTAGACAGACAAGACTAGACAGACAAGACTAGACAGACAAGACTAGACAGACAAGACTAGACAGACAAGACTAGACAGACAAGACTAGACAGACAAGACTAGACAGACAAGACTAGACAGACAAGACTAGACAGACAAGACTAGACAGACAAGACTAGACAGACAAGACTAGACAGACAAGACTAGACAGACAAGACTAGACAGACAAGACTAGACAGACAAGACTAGACAGACAAGACTAGACAGACAAGACTAGACAGACAAGACTAGACAGACAAGACTAGACAGACAAGACTAGACAGACAAGACTAGACAGACAAGACTAGACAGACAAGACTAGACAGACAAGACTAGACAGACAAGACTAGACAGACAAGACTAGACAGACAAGACTAGACAGACAAGACTAGACAGACAAGACTAGACAGACAAGACTAGACAGACAAGACAATCGAGCGCGAGCAGTCAAATGCGACGGATGTGCTTAGCTGTGTTAGTTAATAATTGCTAAATATAAAGTCAATTTCCAATATAATTCATTAAATAAAAAACATAAAAATATAAATAACAAAAAAGAAACAAACAAGGATTTACTCAGAATGCAATGAGAACTAAGAACTAGAGTCTAAGTGGATAAAAATAGTGGTCAAGAAATTACAGGTCAAGGTCAAGTGGTTAAGAAGTCACCATCTGAACTAATAGACATCATCAGCAGCGTCATAAAAAGGAAAGTAGAATCTTTGCATACGTAAATAGCAATTTAATGTGAAAATATTACTAATCTAAGTGCCGAAATAAGGGCCCTAAAAGAAGAAAACTTAGAGCTAAAGAATGCAGTGATTAAAAATCACACCTCATCCAGCGAATCGACAGTAAGCCAGAATATTGAAAAAAAAAATCCTCGCCGTGATAAAATAGCAAATCAGTCGGTTCCTGCAAAAAACATCAATAAAGGCCAAAAAACCGAATCTGATAATCCCCGAGAATGGTTCCACAAATGAAGGTACGTGGGAATTTCGAAATACATAAAAGGCGAACAAAGCGCTCTAATGTTGTCGTAGGCACAAACCCCGGAGAAGACTCTTTATCAGGGCGGACAAAAGATTCGCTCACGTTCATATATACCGCATAGAGTCATCCCTATCAGAAGAAGAAGTAAGTATCACTTACTTAGAAAACAAAAATTTGAATATTGTTAGATGCAAACAACTTCAGGCTAAACACATCGAGGTGTACTCTCTTCGTTGTTCTTCAAATGTGTAAACAAATATTGTTTAAAGCTAGAAAACTTGCAACAAAGGATATAGAAAAACGGGATCTCAACGAAGTCGGGCAAGAGCAAAGTGTCAAATCTCAAATAAATATACTGTTATACTTAAACATTCAATCAATGAAAAATAAAATTGAAGAATTAAAAAATAAATTGAAAACCTTGCTTTTTATGCCTTACCGAGACATGGATGACTAATGAAACTATCTCCGTCCTTCATATGTCTAACTATAGTATTTTAACTCATTTTAGCAGAACTCATACCAGTGGAGGAGGGTCAGTAATATAGGTCTGTTATAATCTAGATAAAGATACAATATCTGTGCATACTCTTGACATTAACAAAGAATCCATAGAAAAAACTATTGAAATTTGTGGCATCATATGGAGAATAAAAGATCGCTCTACAAAATTCCTAAATGTATACAGACCTCCTACCCGATGCATTGTCTCTTTTTTGTTAAACTTGGAGCTCGTATTGAACGGTGTTTTTGACATAGACAGCGTAATCGTTCTAATGGGTGATTTTAACATAAATGTTGCCACTAAATCCAAGGATAGAATGTACCTGACCGATCAACACAGTGATCTTGTCAAAACAGTGATCTATCGGTCTTGCTACAAATCTGCCACGCTGAGGTTCAGTCGATTATCTCATACGCGATCATTATATGGGGGACATCACCACAACTAGATGTCGTCTTTAGGGCGCAAAAGATGGTAGTGCGGGCTATAAAAGGTAGGTAACTCGAGGACAGCATAAAGGTGCTCATAGACCAAAGCGGAAGCTTCGCTGCCGCCACCGGTGCGATATCGCGGCGGACCGGCTGACACGGCGGCTTATGTACATGTTCAGATTAAAAAGCGCGATTTCCGCCATAGTCGCGGTAGTGCAGAGTTGCACGGCAAGGACGCTGCATGCGCAGTTAGACTCGCTGCCGCCGTGTTTTGACATGGTGATCTCTGTAATCACATTGAATTTATGAACCCATGAATTAATGAAATGAACCCATCCAATTTTTAATTCTGAAATTAGTTTTATGTGTTTTAATTCAAAATAAATACTAAATATCTTATTTCATCTTATGCAGTCAATGTTTAAAATAGCATAGCTTCTTGCTCTGAGTACATCTTAACTACCATATACACGTAAAAATCGTTTTGATGTGGGCATTGCTATTTCGCTGCCGCGTCGCTAGCAAATTTTTCGCTGCGGATATTTCGCGACGAATACGTTTCGCGTCGGTCTGAATGAACTTTAATGTCGACAACATTTCAAAACCCTAAACACTTTGACGGTTCCATCCATATACATCTGAGAAATATCATGTTATATTTTCAAAAATAAATCCAGCTTAACAAAAAACAGGTATAAACACTCATATAATACTAGTGGTAGGAATCTAATACGAACACCAACTTAACCCTATGCAGCAAAGCACCCTCTCACATAGGAACCCATATTTACAACAAGCTACATACTCAACTACAAGAGGAAACTTCAATGAGATTATTTCGACAAAAACTTAAAATATACCTGATGCTTTATATTTATGATCGATAATACAACATTAATGATTTATGACGTAGCTAATATGAATTCATGTACATCTTAAAGCAAATAAATGGATTTGATTTGATTTGACTAGACAGAGAAGCCTAAACAGACAAGACTAGGCACACAAGACTAGACAGACAGGCTCGATTAAATAAATTAGATCTCAATAAAATAACGTTAAAGCTTATATTAAAAGAATTTAGATTTCATTAGAATAAACGATAAGTAGGCAAGATAAGATAAGACAAGACCCGATTTTATAAGACGCTAAGAAGGGACAATTTCTTAATAATACTCGACAAAAGTAGACAAGACTGGATAACCTGGACAAATGTGGACTAGGCTTGGATAAGACTAGGCAAAAGTATCTGAAGTATGCTTTAGTCTTCTCCATCTTATCTAGTCTTATACAGTCTAGTGAAAAATGGACAAACCTGGACAAGACTGGATAACACTACACTAAATTAGATAAGACTAAACTAAACTAGACAAAGCTAGAGAAAACTTAAAATCATTTTAAGCTCATTTTTGTAATTTTATTTAAAAACAAAACACTGTTAAAATGTGTCGCTAAAAACTTTTATCTCTAGTTTTTGTCTCCACTTGTTTTCTTCTTTCGTTGCGTCAATAAGATTTTTTGTTGTTGTCCTGGCCTCCTTTGTGTTAGACCTAAAAATAAGATAAATCGGCGGAATTCACTGTGCAGACGGCAAGGGAGAAATAAAAATGGATCCGGGCCAAAAAACTCCCCGAGGCTCGCAATAACTTCATTTATTTAATGAGTTTGCCGGAAAGAAACCAGTAAATCTATAGACTCATTAATCGAATTAAAAATATAATCTAATGGTGTGTTATTCATCGTAATGTCAGCAACCAGTGATTCCCAACAGGTTCATGTGAACTGCTTAGGTTCAATGCTATATTGAAAAGAGTCGATAGAATTCGAGTGATCTATTTGGAAATCGATTTTGTAAAAAGTATTTATTATTCGTATTTATCGAGTCTTTTTTCTACAATTTTCTCTAAAGTTGTCTTGTCTTTTAGTTTTCAGTTTTGTTCAGTGTCATCCAAGCTGATTCTGTCGTGTACAATGTTTGCCTATCATTGTCTAATTTTATCCAGTCTTGTTAAGTCGTGTGTAGACTTTTAATCTTGTTTAGTCTTCCTATAAATATCTAGTCCAAGCGTGTCTAGTCTATATTCGTACAAATTAGTTAGCTGTCCAGGCTAGACAAGATAAAAAATCTGAGACAAGACTGAGTAGCTTTAAACGGTACTTATGAAAACAAGACTAGACAAACAAGACCTTACCAAATTATACCTACTCTTCCTTGGTCTTTTCCCCTATTATCCGGTACGATCTGATTTTCTCAGGATGTTATGTCTAGTCTTACCTAGTCTTGTCTGGTCTTCTTTGGACTTGTCTGGTCATGTCTGGTCTTGTCTGATTTTGTCTGGTCTTGTCTTATCTTGTCTGGTCTTATCTTATCTTCTCTGGTCTTTTCTGGGTTTTGTCTTGTCTTATTTTGTCTGGTCTTATCTGATCTTATTCGGTACTGTCCAGTCTTGTACGGTCTTGTCGGGTCTTATTCGGTCTTGACTCCTCCTGCCTGATTATTCCAGGTCTTGTCTGGTCATGTCTGGTCTTGTCTTATTTTGTCTGGTCTTGTCTCATCTTGTCTGGTCTTATCTCATCATCTTTGGTCTTGTCTGGGTTTTTCTGGTCTTGTCGTATCTTGTCGGGTCTTGTCTGGTCTTATCTGATCTTATTCGGTACTGTCCAGTTTTGTCCGGTTTTTTCGGGTCTTATCCGGTCTTGTCTACTCCTATCTGATCTGTCCAGGTCTTGTCCGGTCTTGTCTGTTGTTGTCTGGTCTTATTTGATCTTGTCTGAATTTGTCTGGCCTTGTTTGGTCTTGTCTGGTCTTTATTGCTCTTGTATGGTTCTGTTTAGTCTAGTCTTGTCTAGTATAACCTAGTTTGGTATAGTTTCGTCTAGTCTCGTCTAGTCTCCTCTAGTGTAGTCATGTCTAGTCGCGTTTCGTCGCATCTAGTCGCGTATAATCGCGTCTAGTCGCGACTAGTCTTGTCTTATCTATATGCATATATTCTTGAAATTGTTTAGTTATATATCTTATGTATAAGTATTGTTCATATTTTATTTATTATAATTATTATTACTACTAGTTTAGTCTAGTCTTGCGTAGTCTAATCTTACATAGACATATGTAATATTATTTAGACATATCTACTCTTGTCTAAGCTAGTGTATAATGGAGAATAATAATAATAATCGTAGTCTAGTCTTACATAGACATATGTAGTATTGTGTAGACATATCTAGTCTTGTCTAAGCTGGTAAATGACGGGGAATAATAATAATAATCTAGTCTAAATCTTCGTTTCATATCAGCTTAATAATCCAGAGAAATGTTAAAGCGAAATAATAAAAATCGCTTTTCATTCCGTAGTTTAATTGCATTTAATGGTGGAGTTTTCTTCATTTCTTGCTACAGTGACCGAGTTTAAGCAAATACAAAACAATGTTTGCCACTATGAAGTGATCATTAAATTGTTTTATTAAAAAAGTCCTTTTCCAAAGAATAAACTACAATATAATTGTATTTTTTTTTTAAATTTAAAATTTGATTATACGTTTAACTGGAGTCCTGTGAAGTTAGCAACCGAATTTGCAAAAATATAATATTACATCAGAGTTCCCGGCAGATATGGAATAGTTCTAGAGTACTTTGTGTAAAATTTCAATAGTTCTGCAGAATTTCCCGAAAAAAATGGAAAATACCAAAATTGAGCTAGCAACCACTTTTGAGAAAAACTGTGCGTTTTTTACATATTGCTGTACCTCGAACATAGTTCCGGAGTACTTGATCAATATTGCAAAAAGTTCTGCAAAAATTGACATTTTGCAAAAAAAACTGAATTTTGAAACATGCACAAACAGTTCTATTCGCGGATCTGAATAGCACCCTAAGAGTTCTATCAAAGATCCCTTTGTCATTTTTTGATAAAAACCTTAGTTTAAAAGATATTTGCAATAATAAGAGACCCATTATTTTGAATGAAAATTTATAAAAATCTCAGAACAGTTCTGTTTGCAGTATCCAATAGAACTCTTAGAGTTCTACCGAAAATCCATATAATTTTTTTCTGTAAAGTTAAAAATTAGAAAGATTTGCGAAAAATTAGACTTCACCAATGCGACGAAGTGAAGATGAAAAAAAAAAATCGCGTGACAGTTCTGTTTGTAGTTCCCAGTAGAACTCTTAGAGTTCTATCGAAAATCCTTATAACATTTTTCTGTAAAATTAAAAATAGAAAATTTTTGGACTTTGCCGACGCGACGAAGTGAAGAGAAAAAAATCGCGCAATAGTTCTGTTTGCAGTTCCTGGTAGAACTCTTAGAGTTCTGTCGAAAATCCTTATAACATTTTTCTCTAAAGTTAAAAATTCGAGAAATATGGGAAAATTATACTTCACCGATGCGACGAGCAAGGAGAAAATAATCGCTCAATAGTTCTGCTTGCTGATCCTGGTAGAACTCTTAGAGTTCTATCGAAAATCCTTATTTTTAACATTTTTCTGTAAAGTTAAAAATTGGAAAGATATACGAAAAATACAATGAATTTCGAATTCACCATTGAAGTGAAAAATTTTCCCATATCTCTAAAATTTTTAACTTTGGAGAAAAATGTTAGAAGGATTTTCGATAGAACTCTAAGAGTTCTACCAGGAACTGCAAACAGACCTGTCGCGCGATTTTTTTTTCATCTTCACTTCGTCGCATTGGTGAAGTCTAATTTTTCACAAATCTTCCTAATCTTTAACTTTACAGAAAAAAATTATAAGGATTTTCGATAGAACTCTAAAAGTCCTATCGCGAACTGCAAACAGAACTGTTCCGCGATTTTTTTAAATTTTCATTCAAAATAACGGGTCCCTTATTATTGCAAATATTTTTTGAACTAAGGTTTTTATCAAAAAATGACAAAGGGATCTTTGATAGAGCTCTTAGGCCTCTTGTACACGACACGATTTGTTAACCGTACGGCGTGTTCGCCGTACGGTTAAGAAACCGTGCTAGGTTGTATATGACACGGCAAAGCCACCGTACGAAACAACGGCCAGCTACGGCTCAGATGCATTTTATCTGGTCAAGCTGCAGGACGTGGGTCATGAATCCTAATAAAAAAATGATCATTGCTTACTGCATGTATAGGAAACTCAAAATAGAAAGACACATTAAAAGAAGGTTTTGGATACATACGATTATAGAAAAAAGGGAGGAATTTGGCGCATTTCACACACTTGTGAAGAATCAACTGAGGGATGATGAAGACAAGTTTTTTAATTATTTTAGAATGCAGAAAACGACATTCGACAAATTGCTGCAAAAATTATCGCAGAAATTAAAACATCAAACTGTCCTGCAAACCAATTGAAAAAAAATGTCACCGTGAAAAAGTCCGGCGCCGTCGACAGACTCCCATATATTGCAATACAACACTGTTGAATCTGTGCGTAGACGCGGTGCGCCGAAGGGCAGACACGGTACATACGGCGGCGGCGCCGTGCCGTGGTTGCGCCGTGTATGTGAACAAGCTTCCATAGTCATCCATACAACACTGACGACCGTGCCTACACACGGCGAATTAACCGTAGATTTTCACGGCGAAAAACCGTGTGTGTACAAGAGGCCTTAGGGTGCTATTCAGATCCGCCAATAGAACTGTTTGTGCAAGTTTCAAAATTCAATTTTTTTTGCAAAATGTCAATTTTGTCAATTTTTTTGGCAAAATGTTAATTTTTGTAGAACTTTTGGCAATATTGATCAAGTACTCCAGAACTATGCGACCATAGGTACAGGAATATGTAAAACACGCACAGTTTTTCTCAAAAATGGTTGCTTGCACAATTTTGGTATTTTCCATTTTTTTCGCGAAATTCTGCAGAACTATTGAAATTTTGCACAAAGTACTCTAGAACTATTTCATATCTGCCGGGAACTCCGATGTAATATTATATTTTTGCAAATTCGGTTGCTAACTTCACAGGACTTTTAACTGGTTGTGGCGCAAACAAACTTCGTTTTATCCTTCGTTTTATCCAATTAAATTAAAATATTGGTATTGTAATTGATAAGATAGAATTGGTAAAAGATAGAATTAATAAAATTGGTTTTACCAATTCTATCTTATCATTTAAATCAATAACCTGCTAAGGCAAATCTGCAAGTTAATGTCTCTCTCACGAAATGTCAAATTAAAAATATCTAACCCCTAATCACCTAATCACCATGTGTTTTTCAGGTGAGTGTTTCACAAATTGTTATTAATAATAGCAAAACTGCACCGATAAGAGATAAATCTCGAAGCGCGTCAGCAGATGGCTACTTACTTAAGTTATCGCAAAGACATGATCTTAAACACAATGTTATTTTTATGGTTTTTGTTGAATGCCAAGAAGGTGGACCGAAAGCTATTAATTAACTGACAAATTTCACATGAGATTTGTTTTGGTAGTCCTAAAAAATCTCAGTAATTGTTATCGTTATAGTTGAATATATTTATATATTCAGGCTGTATTCCGTTTGTTTTAAGTTTGGCTTGTAATTTATCCAAAACTATTAGCAAAAGCCCCGAACAATACATGTGCTTAAATATTTTCTGGATTTCTTAAACCCATGTAGAAGGATTAGACGTGGCAAATAACGATACCCGTCTGTGCCGAGGATAATTAAATAACAAACCACGTATAGCGTATATACACTCAATAGTGTCGTAAGCTCACCAAAACCGGAATAATCCCGCCACAAGACGGCGAAACGACGAAACCTCAAAGATCCTTAAGCGGCAATCTACCAATTAAAAAGATCTAGTCTAATAAGATCTAGTTACAAAGAGAAGCTGGAAATTAAGCAACTATATCCTAGATTAGTTAACTTAAGGAGAAAATTAGACGTAAGAAGTTGGTATATAAAATTTAATGGGCTAATAGCACTTTGATAATTAGAAATTGTTTTGTAATAACTGCATTGCTTAATGTTATAATAAAAGTTTTGTCTAGTCCTGTCTATCTAGTCTTGTCTGTGTAGTCTTGTCGGTTTAGTCTTGTCTGTTTAGAGTGGGCAGACTATACAGCCTAGACAGACCAGATAGACCAGACAGACCAGATAGATCAGACAGATCAGACAGACCAGACAGACCAGACAGACCAGACAGACCAGACAGACCAGACAGACCAGACAGACCAGACAGACCAGACAGACCAGACAGACCAGACAGACCAGACAGACCAGACAGACCAGACAGACCAGACAGACCAGACAGACCAGACAGACCAGACAGACCAGACAGACCAGACAGACCAGACAGACCAGACAGACCAGACAGACCAGACAGACCAGACAGACCAGACAGACCAGACAGACCAGACAGACCAGACAGACCAGACAGACCAGACAGACCAGACAGACCAGACAGACCAGACAGACCAGACAGACCAGACAGACCAGACAGACCAGACAGACCAGACAGACCAGACAGACCAGACAGACCAGACAGACCAGACAGACCAGACAGACCAGACAGACCAGACAGACCAAACAGACCAGACAGACTAGACAGACTAGACTAAAAAGACAAGATTAGTCAAACGATACAAGAAAGACATCAATAGACAGAGAAGACCTTTATATTTTTGTTATATAGTTTGACGTTTAATTTGAGTACTTTGAAAAGCAATCCGTAGTGCCAAACTGTATCTAAAGCTTATGTCGTTTTAATCGTTTATGGCGGCGGAGTGTTGATTAAGGAGGTGAGTTGTTTATATATTATTTGTGAGGATGAAGAATGGATGAATAGTGGAATGGGAAGGTTTATAACTAAATTGGAAGCAAATAATCTGATTTTTCAAGATTTTTCAAGGATTTGTTCAAAGTTTTTACGCAGAACGTGGAGTAGGGTGATTGGTCTATACCAGGGATGGCGAACCTTTTTGAATAGTGGGTAAAATTTTGTTCAATGTATTTTTCGTACTTCGCTCGTGGGTTACCAGGTCAGTGGCATCACTTGGAAAAGCGGAGGGAGGTCAAAGGCTACTTTTTTGTTTTAATTTTTAAAGGCTCTTATAAAATTCAAGTTTCCTTCTTGTTTTACAAGTTCTACTTTGGAAATGAATTTTGTGAATGACAAAAAAGTAAAAAAATTTATATCAATGAATAAGTCCATAAATAAAACTTCTTAATGTATTACACAATGAAATATAATTAGAGGATGTGGAATATTTTGCGTAAGGTATTGAAGAAAACCAATGTTTTGCCCTGCCATATTGGGTACATCGTCTGTTCTAACAGATACAATTTCTGTAGGTCAATATCCATTTCTTTAAATGCAATATCAAATTCTTTAAAAATATCAAGCCATTTCCGGTACACATCCATTTCAACGTTATTAGTTTCAATATCTCTTCTTTCAATATATTTCCTGATTTATATCGAATCAAAACTGCTAATTGTGCAAAACCTGTTACATCATTACTCTCATCTAAAGCAATTGAATACATTGCAGCACAACATAAGTCTTTATATATTTCCGAAAAAATGTCTCTTTCTAATTCTAGTATTCGATCTTTAATTGTATTCCGACTTATTGGTAACCCATTTATACGCTTCTTAATCAAGTCTTTGTCTTTAAAATGTGCAAATAAAGTAGCACTATACTCTAAAAACACTTGTTTTACAAACTCTCTTCCTGAAAGATGTTTATCGTGACTAGCAATGCAATGGGCAACTTGAAAACTAGCAGCTGTAATGTTAGCTTATCTACTCCCACATCAAAATGAACACATTAACAAGTTAATAAAATTATTGTATATGAAGGATTTCATTATTATAATCGTAAAAGTATCCAAATCGTGCTTAAAAGTCCAATGTAAATCAAATGGAGTTTCATTATTAAACGATTTCTGTTTGTTGTTACTATGGCAACAACTCACGTCACTAAACAAAAAACATAGACGTACTGAAAATAAATTTTCTGACGTATATTAAAATTGAATTAATATTTCTTGTTCTGAATCAAGAAGATTAGCCTAGATTTAATCTAGATTTAATCAAAATTCTTTGGTTAGTTTAAGTTATATTAGAGCAAGATAAATCCAAACTGAGAGGTGGATTTATCTGGCTCTAATATAACTTAAACTAACCAAAGAATTTTGATTAAATCTAGATTAAATCTACGTTAATCTAGTTACATCGACAACGACCAAATAGTGTTCCCATCACTGTGCTCTTTTACTAGTTAGCAATTTTTGCCACAGAGGGCTGAACGTTCTAACTTATTGTGTCAGTGATTTAAAATAGTGTGTCTGTTAAAATTACAATTTTTCAATATTATCTGTAAGAAATGATTTTTGCTACACGTGTGTGAAAGATTTTGTGCATGATTTGCGAAGTTATATGCCTTAATCGCAATGAGCTTATAAGTATTATAACTTACTATTTTGGGGTCAAAAAGGCATTTAAAACACAAAATGATTCTCTTTTTTCTTTTGTGACAAATATAAGGCGATAATAATAAGGCGAGATTAGAATGCAACTTTTCAAAATGTCTTTTTATTTATATGTACGTGAAGTAACTTTTTCATTGGAAATTACACACACAGTCTTTTTATTCTCTTCAATCAGACACCATGTATTTATTTAACCATTCTGTTTGGTATGATCTGGGATTTGTATCGTTAGCCATATTACAGGGTTACTAAAAACATATTTAAAACATAAACATATATAAAACATATTTTAATTTAATTTGAGAAGAAACTTATTGATGTATTTCATAATTTAATATTCATACCTTTGTGGTAGGGCTTCACACGAGAACGATATTTTTCTCGTTTATCTCGAACGATACTTTTCTCTCGAGACCGCATGTGGTCTCACTCTCGCGAGAACGAGACCGCGTACGTTCTCGCTCTCGAGACGAGAGCCTCGTTTCTGATCCAGGTCATATTTCTTCTTCAATATTTGATTCTAATACGGGCAGCCGTAATATTTTCTTGCATAAATTTGAACTGCGGGCCCGGACAAGTTACATTTCATTATATAACAAATAAAAGAGTAGATTTCGTAATATGAAATAGATGTCGTAGACAATTTCAAATTATTTTCGTTTTTATTATTAATTTTAAATAGTCAACAAAATAGAAGGTTTATATAAACAGACATTTATGGTGTGTTATCGCTACATTTTCATGTGAATGGAACAAAGCGAAATTAGAAGATATTAATAGTAACCAAATTGAAAATTTATGTAAAGAGACAGTGATTGGTTTACAATAAAATAAATAATTACCTCGTTTTAGACTATCTTTACAATAAGTTCTAGCAAGAACGATATTTGACGAGATTAGACGAGACGAGACACGGTACGGACAACGGTAATGAGAGCCAGACGAGACAAACGGTTACGAGAGCGAGACGAGACTAACGGCTACGAGAGCGAGAGCGAGACGAGACTAAAGGTTCCTAGAGCGAGAACGAGATTGAGACGAGAGTAATTTTTTACACAACAAACGAGAGCGAGACGAGATTTTTGAAACTCTCGCCCTATCTTGTCTTGTGTGAAGCCCTACTTTGTGGTTGAAAAACTTGAATAAGAAAATAATAAAAGTGTTGCGTTAATGAACATTTCTAAAACTTCTAAAATCAATGCCTGGGTCACTAAAAAAGCCTGTGTGGGTCAGTATCTGACCGGCGGCTCATAGGTTCGCCATCCCTGGTCTATACCTTTAGGTAACGGTTTTTTCTTGGCCGGCGTTTAATAGTGAGATGATGGAACCGGATTTCCAAGAAGAGGGAAGCACGCGTTGCAATAAGCAAACATATAATTTTATTTTTGTGAATTTTGTCGTTGAGATATCTGATAAGGAGTTGTGAGCAACGATTGAAAACTTTTCAACGTTAGAAATTTCAGCAGGGGTTTGGATATTGTTGTTAATGAAAAAGGTACCTGGACCAGTTGGACATTAGATTAAAATTTTGATCATCATCTCATAAATCAGTCAGATTTATGAGTGGCAGTGATCGCTTTTTCGAAGTGTTTTGCGAGTGAGGAACTTTGGTATCGATGATTTGTCTTGATTGAGTTTTATTTTGGTATTTGCTTAATTTTTTTATTTCGTCTCAAAAAGCTTTACCAAAAACCCGTTCTAATCTCTTTGCAAACTTTAAGCCATGATTGACTTCTATAATGAAAAATGTGTAATCTCATTTGTTTATTTATTTTGGTAAATAATTTCTTCAGGTCAGGATTTTCCGTACGTAGATATTCCCTGTTTAGTCTTTTCTGTTTGATGAGATATATTATGAAAGAAGGGAGAGATAGTATGTGGTGTGTGGGTGTTAGAGGAGGCGAATGAAGTATAATAAGATTTGATACATATGTTTTTGGAAATCCTCAATATGTTTTATCGAAAAATCTCGTTATAGACTTTCTTAACAATAAGTTCGATGCAAGGACGATATTTCACGAGATGAGACTTTACGATCTTTGCAAATCTTGCAAAGACGAGAGATTGAAATATTTCCTGACATAAAATCAATCTGAAGGATACAAGGCAAAACTCTTCCTGCTATTATACAATGCATTAAGGCAAAACATTACGTATTGATTTAATGCATTTTAAGGCGTATTCAGTATACTAAGTACCTACAGCTAGATTGTGCGATATGTGAAACATTCACCGCAAACGTATGTAAGATTGTTTTGTAACTAAATTTTATTTTCTTATCAAGTTTCCTAGATCGTTTTGCCCAAAAATCGCGTATAAAATTTATGCATAGATCGTAAAGAGACGGGACGAGACAAACGGTTACGAGAGCGAGAACGATACTGAAACGAGAGTAGTTTTATCTTTATCTCGTCTCGTGTGAAGCCCTATTGATGTAGTTTATTATCAATCTATTTACCTGTAAACTTATCGCAAATAATTTCCTGTATTCGTTTGTACTTGAAGAGATCTGAAAAGAAAAAAAAAAACAAAAATACAAATAATTCCAAGCAAAATAATATAAAAATACTAATACATAAATAAAATAATAAATGAATAATAATACGTAAATAAAATAATATAATAAATAATTAATAATACGTAAACAAAGTAATAAATAAACAATATAATAAATAAAATAATAAATAAATAATAAAACCGCGTTTTAATTAATTTGTGTATTCGTGAAAATTGACAACACATTCAACATCTGTTGTAATGTTTCTTCTTCTTAATAATTTTATAATTCAAAACACTATAAAATCAGTGTTAAAATTATGAGAAGGGGTTTTATTTATAACTAATGAAATTGTTGAACTTAACACTAAAAACAATGCGACATAACCTCAAGACCACTGACAGCTACTTAAAAATAACATTTGATAATTTGTTTAATTTTATGTGTCTGAATTAAGAAATGACCTACTTCTTCAAATTCATGGCTTTTCAAGACTTTTGGGACTCACGTTACATTGTTATATTATTATATTGTCTGCAAGTTTTATATATGTAAACGTTGAAGAATAGACATTGATAAATGAGTTTTTTTTTCTGAATTTTAGTTTTCTAATGACAAAACAGAAATCCTTTAATTTATTAACGTAAGAAAGTGTTGTAAAAATATACAGGGTGATTTTGTTTTCTTTTAAAATTTGGTCCGATTTGGATGCCGGGTATTAACCCTTCAAACACTGCGGCCTACTTGTAGCCTATTGTATTTTGCACTCACATACACTTACATAACCTAGTTGTTATTGCAAATTGCACTAATTAATATTTTTCACATTTGTCTTCTGGTACAAATGCGGCCGGCACTGGGGATAGTACTCGGTCTATCTATACTTGTTAGTTAGCGCTCTAACATGAGGCCGCAATACCCCGCTCTAACATGAGGCCACGAGCGTTACCTCTACACCACTCACGTCGGCTACACCACTCGCGCCGGGTACAGGGTGATAATAATATTCAATATTATTATCACCCTGTATTTCCAACTGTTGTTTAAATTCCAATTGATTAATTGATATTTATATGATCTCCTAAAGGATTAAATAATTAATGGCCGTAGTTTAGTGAACATTTTGTAGGTGTCAAGTGCAGGTGACGCGGTCACTACATTTAATTATAGATAATTTGCGCGCGGTTTATTGCCTCGATAAATTAAGGGCACTATTCGACACTGTCGACATTTGAAAATTAAAATTTAAAAAAAAACAGTTGAAAAATAAAATGTTTTAATATCCCACGTTGATTGTTAGTTTTTTTTATTGTAAATAGCACAGTAATTTGACCTAAAAACACACAGTCATTAACGAGATTTTATTTTATTTAATCTTGCATGATCATATTTGTCGGTGTAATTTGTTCATGAATAATTATTAAATATTGTTGTAAGTAAATATTAGTTTGTTGTAAGTAAATTATTGTAAATATTGCAAAAAGGTTTTGTTAACCTTAATATTTGTAAATTAATTTCGTTTTTTAAATGTGTGTTATAATTATTTTCAGTATAGTTCAAGCTATGGCACATATACTTGGTGGTACATGGATGCGTGCTAACTCTAATTTAAATATCTAGTTTTGGTTATTTAGCAAATTTAGCATATTTAGCAAACAAGAATAGATTCATTCACTCTATTGATATCATTAATATGTACAGGGTGAGCAAAATTCGATGTCTCAGCTGAAGTATAAGAAAACGAAAAACGATAGAAAAAAGCCAGATTTACAGCCAAAATTCCACATTTTTCCATATTTGGAAACTGGAAATTTGGAAAAATTTGGCTTTTTTTCTACCGTTTTTCGTTTTCTTATAAAAGAGCTGAGAAATAAATTTTGCTCACCCTGTACATAATTTTTTTTTAAATTGAAAATCAAATTATATTTATAGGCAGAAGGACCTTGTGGTCAATAGCCCTTTGCATAACATATAAAGTATACCTTGTTGACCTTTGTACGAGTGCTACAAGAAATTAAAAAGTTTACTTGACACTAAAAGACACTTAAAGGACACCTGGTCTAAATCTGTCTGTCTAGTCTGTCTAGTCTTGTCTGTCTAAAACAAGCCACAAAACGGGAAATGGAAAATGCGATGCATTTAGAAAAGCTTTACGACTGGCTAAGAGGGCCACGAATAATCCAGATTTCTTGCACAATGATTAAGTTCCTCCAATTAAACATGAATCGCTGCAGAGCGGCTCACGATATGCTAAGGCAGGCAATCAGCGAATATAAAATAGACATAGTTTTAGGACAAGAACCCAATAAAAATAGGCCAAATAATGAATACCATGACACCAACTGTGACACTTATTTACGTTAAGAAAGGAATTCCAGTTATAAAAAATTTTAGTAGAAATGGCTTCGTATGTGTGGAACTACCCGGGATAGTAATTTATTCCTGTTATTTTTCCCCAAACAGGCCGCTCGACGACTTTGAGGAACTACTAACAAATATTGAGAGACACGCAAGAGGAATGAGAAAACATTTTATTATCGGTGGAGACCTGAATGCGAAAGCAACCATATTTGGATCAAAGGAAGTTAATAATAGAGGCAGAATTCTAGAGGAATGGGTCGCATCAAACGATCTCGTGGCACTAAATATAGGAAACAAGCCCACCTTCAGCATTAAAAACGGTAATTCAATAATAGATATTACAATGACATCTATGGGCATCTGCAGACGGATAAAAGGATGGCACGTAGTGGAAAATTCAGAAAATATGAGTGACCACTTTACAATACGGTTCGATATGGTATCATCTGAAATTCCGAAAACAGATATGCAAATTAACGGATGGCGAATCACTTCAGAGGGTTGGGCTAAATTTACCGACGAATGTGGGAACATATTCTCACACCAAGAAGAGGAAAATGGAATAGAACCGGATACTCTAATTGAACGTATAAAATGCAAGTGTGAAACCTGCTTCCCCTGGAAATCATACCCAAAGCAGAGGCGACCACCGGCATACTGGTGGACACCTACTATAGCGGAAAAAAGAAGACTATGTATACATAATAGAAGACTATTAGTTAGAATAAATAAAACAGCTGGAGACTCTGCACAGAAAGAGGTAGCCCATGAAGCATACAGAAAGGCCCGACACGAACTTAAACTGGCCATCAGTAAAGATAAAAAAGAAGCCTGGAAACAACTATGTAATGAACTGGAGAACGACATCTGGGGAAAGGCCTACCAGATCGTCCAAAATAAATTAAATTTGATTCCACAAACAACCCTGACGGACGCTGAAACTCTGAATCAAGTGAGTAAGCTCTTTCCAAGTCATCCAGTTAAAGAGTGGCCGGAAGTAACGGTACACGAGGAGGAGATAATACCCTTCGAACCAGCCGATATCATAGTAGCGGCTGCTAAACTCAGACCAAAGAAAGCAAGCGGCCCCGATCACATTCCACCGGAGATAATCAAAGCCGTCGCCACGAACAACCCGACGATCTTTGCAAAGGTTATGAACCGCTGTGCCTTACCCAAGGTATCTTTCCGGACACGTGGAAGACAGCTAGATTGACACTTATTAAAAAGCCTCAAAAGGATCCCCTCGCACCGACTAAGTACAGGCCAATATGCCTATTAGACGCTACAGAGAAGCTTTTCGAAATACTGATAAAAAACAGACTAGAGATGGAATTAGAGCAGAAAAAGACTCTCCATGAAAACCAATTTGGCTTTAGGACAGGTAGCTCCACTATCCATGCATTGAGGAAAGTAATGGAAGTGCCAGAAAAGATAAAGAAGAAGGCATTTAAAAATAGAGAATACTGCGCAATGATCACGCTGGATATTGAAAATGCTTTCAACTCTGCCCCCTGGGAAAACATAATCTGCGCACTAAGAATGCAGAGGTTAGTGGATACCTACTCAAAATTATCCAGTCCTATCTCTCTAATAGATATATTGTAACTACTGGTGGGGCACGTAGAAGGACCACTTGTGGGGTGCCGTTAGGATCCGTCCTCGGTCCAATATTATGGCTTGTATTTTACGATAAAATATTAAGAACAAATGTACAAACGGATGTAACACTAGTAGCATATGCCGACGACCTTGCCGTTGTGGTATCTGCTCGGACACCACAGATCCTGGAAGATCGCGTAGGACATTCTGTTAACAAAATCAGCCAGGAATTGAGGGAAATGGGTGTCAAACTTGTCCTTAAAAAAACAGAGATGGTCCTCCTTGCCGGGCGATACAAGATGCGCAGCCTAACAACTGAAATAGAAGGAACGCTGGTTCAGAGCGTAAAATCTCTTAAATATATGGGGATACACGTGGACAAAGATATTAGAATGACCACACATATTAAGAAGACATGCGAGAAGGCTAACACTACTCTGATGGCTCTAGCAAGAATTATGCCTAATATTGGAGGGCCAAGATCAAGGAAGCGTAGAATACTTGCGCATGTAGTCTCTTCTATACTTTTATACGGGGCGCCTATATGGGCTCAGACACTACGACATAAAAGATACGAGGGAATGATGGAGAGTATTAACAGGAAGTTAGCAATACATGTAGCAGCGGCCTATAGGACCGCCTCCACCATGGCCGTACTTGCAATTGCAGGAATACCACCTATTAAGCTACACGTCCAAGAAAGAATTTATATCTTTGAGAGAGGGAGGCTTGCAAAATCGGAAGCAAGAGAAATAATATTGAATGCCTGGTAACAAAAATGGACAGAGTTTACAGGGTGGACAAAAACTTTTATTAAAGATATTCGAAAGTGGAGCAATAGGAAGTGGGGTGACTTGGACTACCATTTAACCTAAGCATTAACTGGACATGGCGTGTTCTCTCCATATCTGAAGAGAATTGGGAAGAGTGACACTGATGAATGTTGGTATTGCGGAACTGAGATGGTGGATTCTCCAGAACATACTCTGTTCCAATGCCCGATGTGGGATCAGATAAGAAGTATTGCCCACAATAAATGCCAAGTGCAAGTTACGAAAGAAAACGCGGCATCACTGCTCCTCCAGACGAAGGAAGACTGGGACGCTATAACAGAGATGCTACGGGAGAGGAAAGGAGGCTGAAGAACAAAGAAGGAAATCACTGAACGATTAATTGAGTAAAACAAAATATGAAAACGCTTTCCTCGAAGTAATGCTTGATGGCAGTTCCGGGGCGATGCGGGAAGTCTAAAAGAAGATCTCTCCAGAATGGTTAACTTATTCTGTACTGTATTTTCTTGCAAATAAAAAGTCAGTCTTGTCTTGTCTGTCTAGTCTTGTCTATCTAGTCTTGTCTGTCTAGTCTTGTCTGTCTAGTCTTGTCTGTCTAGTCTTGTCTGTCTAGTGTTGTCTGTCTAGTCTTGTTTGTCTAGTCTTGTCTGTCTAGTCTTGTCTGTCTAGTCTTGTCTGTCTAGTCTTGTCTGTCTAGTCTTGTCTGTCTAGTCTTGTTTGTCTAGTCTTGTCTGTCTAGTCTTGTCTGTCTAGTCTTGTCTGTCTAGTCTTGTCTGTCTAGTCTTGTCTGTCTAGTCTTGTCTGTCTAGTCTTGTCTGTCTCGTCTTGTCTGTCTAGTCTTGTCTGTCTAGTCTTGTCTGTCTAGTCTTGTCTGTCTAGTCTTGTCTGTCTAGTCTTGTCTGTCTAGTCTTGTCTGTCTAGTCTTGTCTGTCTAGTCTTGTCTGTCTAGTCTTGTCTGTCTAGTCTTGTCTGTCTAGTCTTGTTTGTCTAGTCTTGTCTGTCTAGTCTTGTCTGTCTAGTCTTGTCTGTCTAGTCTTGTCTGTCTAGTCTTGTCTGTCTAGTCTTGTCTGTCTAGTCTTGTATGTCTAGTCTTGTCTGTCTAGTCTTGTCTGTCTAGTCTTGTCTGTCTAGTCTTGTCTGTCTAGTCTTGTTTGTCTAGTCTTGTCTGTCTAGTCTTGTCTGTCTAGTCTTGTCTGTCTAGTCTTGTCTGTCTAGTCTTGTCTGTCTAGTCTTGTCTGTCTAGTCTTGTCTATCTAGTCTTGTCTATCTAGTCTTGTCTGTCTAGTCTTGTCTGTCTAGTCTTACTTGTCCTCTCTTGTATGTATAGTCTTGTCGATTTAGTCTCGTCCGTTTTCTCTTGCCTGCCTCTACTCCATCTTATCTCTGTTTGATTAGTCCTGGATCAAAATCAATATTTTTCTTTCATCGTGCCGTTGTAATCGAATTAATGTATGTATTGGTCGGAGAGCACACACAGTGGAAAATCAATCGATGCTGACAGAATCCTCGATTTGTTTCTCGCTGCAACAAATTTTGCGGAATCGCATGTGCACATCCTGCACATAATGTGCCTTATCTACCAAATTATTGTAGTTAATGATTTTCGAGTGAAATTTACAACCAGTGTTACGACCGCGCTGGAATTACGAGGCTTTCACGTCGCAGGTTATTAACTCGGACAAAAATGGCTTTGTTTTATGGGTCGGTATTGTTTGGATGTAGTTGCGACAGGAGAGGTAGAGGAATTAGATAGTTGCGTCCGGGGCGGATTGATTGCCGAGTTGAGTTTTGGGGCAGATCTAATGAACGTTTCCGAGCTATGGACAAGTTTAAATTCGGGCTAAAAGGTGCAGGTTGAAGTTCTTGCTAACTTGAGTTTATAGTTCAAGTCCGATTATTGACTTACTCAAGTAAAATATTAAGTGCACGGTGCTGTTAGGGAAGATTACTAACGATTAGTATTTTTAATGTCTTACCTTTAAGGCATTAAAAATACAGAATCTTTATACTAGTTTAATTGACACTAAAATTTTACGTTTTCAAGTTTTCAAACTATACCATTACCAAGTTTTCATGTGTTTTCAACTAGAAAACTTAATTTTTAAGTTCTCACACTTTCAAGTTTTCCAGATTTGAAGTTTTTAATTATGCTAGTTTTCAGGTTTTCAAATGATCAGGTCTTCAAATTTTCACGCTTTATAGTTTTCAAGTCTTGAAGTTTTCAAATTTACACATTTTTAAGTTTTCATTTTATCGAGCAAACTTTAAAAAGTTTTCTAATTTTAGAGTTGTCGTTACGTTACGATTTTGATAAAAGTAGTAAAAATCTGATGAAAACTACCAAAACTAAGTGGTATACCGTCAGGAACATATTAACCCTATGGGCTGTTTGGACTTCAGCCCAGGGGCGCCGTAACTTAAGGGGCGCCACGAACGTAAAAATGAGGAATTGTTAAATATGCTTTATGCTTAATATTAATATGCTTTGTGCTTAATATTAATATGCTTAAGCCTCTATATATCAATTACACATTACAATTTATAAGGCAACAGCTTAGAAATTTTCAGAATAATAATAATTTTCAATTTAAAAAGAAAATAACAATAATCATAAACATTATGAACTGAAACCAAACCAAAACAAAACGGGCGGTGCGGCATAGCAGTCGAACCAGAAACGATCGCACCACATCACCCCTCTCCGCCTCGTCTCGCTGGTCTCAAGCGCGGCGCGCCTACGGTGCGACGCCGCACGGCGGCCCAACACATCGTGTGACATGGCATAGTTATTTGTATGTAAGATGAGGTTGCGGCACCGCTCCAGCATACGTAACGCATCGTGTGGCCTCACCGTTAGGCTAGTTTACTCCTGCGAGGTTTTACGCGGCGCGGTTCTGATTCGGCGGTCGCCGCACAAGTTTGAAGCGATCAAAGCGGTGAAATTCAAACCTCTTGGAGACCGGACCGGCACTGCGATACACCGCTTGGCCCCTTGATCTGCGTCGACAGTACAGGGCTCTCAGACGGCGTCAGCGAAGGTCTAGGGGTGTGCACACACGTGATGCCCAACACACACAAGCGTTTTAGTATCGGTTTCGCATTCAAACAATCCACAAGTGGTTTAGTTTTTATAATTCATGAAAATTATTTTTTTATAACTTGATTTTATTTTATTTGTGGTCATGGACGTAGACATGGATTTACTAATTTCATTATTTCAAGAAAGGTCAGTGATTTGGGACAAAACTAGTGAAAGATAGAAATAAAACCTTTACAACCTTTCAGCTGGGTCCATACATTCCCTCATAAATGTATCTTGATGTTGAATAAAATCCCTTAGCCGTAGGAGCAGTTCATCAAAGGATGTTACTGACATCCGGAAGTAATTAAAAACTTTGTCACTGTTTATTCTTATTGTTAGATCCTGAAAAAGTGTGTAAAACGAACCATACACCTTCCTTTTCATAAGAAGAGGTTGTATCCAATTAAATTAATTCTATTCCGCCTTTATCGTTTTATTCGCCTTAAAAGAACCATCATGGCTATAACACGTCTACGGTCCATCCTGAACTGATAGATTCGACCGCAATCAAACCTTATAGCAACCTGACGAGTGTGATCATATCGGCGAGGTTACCGCGACCGCCTCAACCGCGCCGAATCAGAACCGCGCCGCGTAAAACCTCGCAGGTGTGAAACTAGCCTTAAGGCTCCTTCAAACCGGCGCGGAGCGCATGCTACGCGCAATTTCGCTAACGGCGCGGTAGCGAAATGACAATGCCGACATCAAAACGCGATTTTTACGTGCATATAGTAGTCATGATGTCCTCAGAGCAAGAAGCTATGCTATTTTAAGCATTGATTGCATAAAATGAAATATGTTATTTTGCATTTATTTTGAATCTCTAAAACAAATAATAGTAGTTTATGATACAAGTGTGTGAAGAAGGGCTTTTATGCATGAGTTGCGAAGTTTAAATCACGAGCCGAAGGCGATTGGTTTAATCGCAATGAGTGTACAAAAAAAGCCTTTCACGCACGAAAATACTGTTGAATCTACAAAAATTTATTGTTTCTTACCGATAATATTGTAAAAATTGTAATTTTGACAGACAACGTACTTCAAATACCACTGACCAATAACTCCAATAAGGTTAGAACGATCATCGCCTGCGTGGAATAAATTGCTAACTAGTAAAGCGTACAGTAACGGGAACAATATTTGGTCGTTGTCGATGAGAATGGAAAGATTTTTCCTTCTAGGCCCTCCACACCCATTTTGACCTTGACGCTTCCGGTTTCGATTTTGAATTTTCCCGCCTGCGCCGAATTTTTAATTTTCCCGCGCACAGTGCAGGAACTGGAAATGGAGCGACCGGATGTGGAAAACCGGAAATTTGAAACCGGAAGTAAGAAACCGGAAATCTGAAACCGGGAGTTAGAAACCGAAAACGGAAGTCGAAAGCGGAAACGGAAGTCAAAACCAGACCTCACACCCAGCGTGGGGTTATATGGATCTCACACGTGGGACTCCATAGAGCCTACACCCAGTGTGGGGTTACATAGACCTCGCGCTTGTGGCAACATAGACCTCACACTTCCATGTGTGAAAAACCGGAAGTGAGAAACCGGAAACGGAAGTCGAAATCGGAAGTCGGAACCAGAAGTGTCAAGGTTAATAGAGGTAGAGGGCCTAGAAGGAACCATCTTTCCCTACTTCGATGTAATCTAGGTTAACCTAGATTTAATCTAGATTAGATTATGGTTAGGTTGCTATAGTAACAACAAAGAGAAATCGTTTAATAATGAAACTCCATTTCATTTACATTGGACTTTTACGCACGATTTGGATATTTTTACACACGAATATAATAATGGCATTCTTCACATACAATAATGTATTTATTTATGTGTTTATTTTGGTGTGTGAGTAGATAAAACTCATTTTAGAATTAAACATGGGTTCATAAAATCAATGTGATTACAGAGATCACCATTTCAAATCACAGCG
This sequence comes from Phosphuga atrata, assembly GCA_944588485.1. Classification (NCBI taxonomy): domain Eukaryota; kingdom Metazoa; phylum Arthropoda; class Insecta; order Coleoptera; family Silphidae; genus Phosphuga; species Phosphuga atrata. Next base: position 72,587,736 of record OX155897.1, on the reverse strand, counting down.
GCACCGAAACTAACCGCGGCGTAACATGCGGCGTCCTGTGTAACGCTGCAGTACCGCGACTATGTACATAAGCCAACATGTACATAAACCGCAATGTCAGTCGGTCCGTCGCGATATCGCACCGGTTGCGGCAGCGAAACTTCCGTTCCGGTCTGTGAGCACCTTTACTCAACTTGTTCATCGTCGAGAAATGTCGTTAGAAAAAAAAAATCAGTAGGGGCCCGGTCTGGACTGTGGGGGCGAATGGACAACATGGGTACACCACAATACCCCCGAAAAAAAAAACAAAACTCGATTACGTCGAAGTACGTTAAATGTAAAATTCATGAATTTCGTTGAAAATTCCGTTGAAAATTCATTTGTCGGGTCAAAGGTTTGAAGACGATCCAGTAAAATAGTTTATCTACGACCACTATTGTAAATGGCCATTATTGTACAGTTCGTGGACTATGTAAATACATCATAACACACACGTATGTAACAGTCCGCGATTAATGATAAGTTATGATTGATAACACACACGTGCGATTGGTTTACGATTCGTTGATTGGTTGAAATCTGCTATTATTGTTAAATATAGGGTTAAACTGAAGTGCTCATAGATATAGGCAACCAAATGTACGCATTTTGCGGATGCAAGACACATATAGGTGTAGTGAAAATAAATTTAAACTATTGATTTTTTTTCTTATTTCGGGTCGAGAGGTCGCGCTACCGCACGATATGTGGTCTTGATTGATCTGCTCCTAATATAACCTAATCTAACCATCCATTTTGTTCAAATCTGTAGGTACGGTGGCATTTTTTACGCGCCACTGGAGGTTTTATGTCAATTTCCGTTAGTTTGAATTGTAGCACGGGGGGCACTGAACGTATTCATGTAGAAGCTGTCATTCATTTCATTTTTTCAAGTAAGTTCATAACTCGAGTTGTAAGGCAATTACGAACTCGCGGAATTAATTGTTCCGCTCGTACGTAATATGCTTTTTACAACTCTCGTTACGTAATATACTATTTTGTAGACCTTTACGAAGAAGGTAGACAAACCGTGTGCCTCGCTGGGATAAGTTCCTTAACATTAGAGGCGATTATGTTGAAAGGTATTCTGTTATAGATTGAAAGTAGGAGATTACCACTACGATATCTTCAATCTCCTACTTTCAATCTATTATTAATTTGGTTCAAACCATGACATCTCATTTTAAGTATTCTGTTATGTTTGATTTCTAAAAATAAAGTTGTCTACATATAATTCACAAATGCATCTTGATAGCTAGACATCCCTCGTAAAATACCTGTTATTAGAAGTTGCTACACAGTGTAAACTTTGTGGTGTCTTTTTTTATCTAATAATATGTTTAATATTATCTAATATATGTTTTTATCTAATAATATGTTAAATAATAATATGTTAGGGAGATATTTATTATCAAATTTAGATTAGTTGGTTTTTACGAGAATAATAAGGCTGTAAGAGATATTTATTATGATTGTAAAACTTTTATGTCTATTTCCTTTTTCTCATTTTATAAATTCCTGCTCATTGTTTGTAGGAAATATCAAACACAGTAAAAGCAAATCTGCTACGTTGGCTGCATAGAGTTAAAACCTATTTCTGTATAAAGTGAGTCTGCCAAATTACATTACAAAGTTTGTCCATAGAAACCACACATCTTTAGATATTTGTCTTTGATAGAAACTTTAGATTTACGTGAAGAAATTATTTGAGAGTATTAATAATGGATACATTAAGTTTATGTGAAATTTCAAAGTTTTTATTTTAAATTGCGAATTATGTCGTTTTCCCATTAAGTTTTAATTTTATTTTTAATTAAAGAAATTGTTAATGGTGTTGCGAACTGGTAATTTGGTATGGTGCTGCTCCAGGATCGGGACAATGGATGAATTAATTACACGCAAATATGTCCTTTATATGTAATTAAATACTACTTATCTGCTAATATCTTACAATATGTACAACTAATCGCTAACTTATTACAATAATTACTAACTAACAACAATACACTTAATTCTACGATACTTGTGGTCGAAACCCGGAATTTACTTCGACGAAAATACGGAGGTTCGTTTTCAAAACTCAAATTACTCTCTTGCTAGCTCAATTCTGACTGCCCCCTTTTTACTTCCTCTCTACCTCATCACATCGGTCTTGGTGTGAGTCCTCCCCTAATCTTTATGGAAAATTTCCATAACTCATAAAACAAAATCCTCTCGGCGTCTCGGCACGATCCCTAAGTTCGAGCGTCTGCCCGCATGATTTAGATAAACCAGACTAATGGTCCTAAATAAACAAAAACTAATCGGGTGTCCACTTAGTTTTCTTTGCCGACTCGTGAGAAACTCAAATTCTTTGAAACCAAAATCGCGAGATCACAACAATCTAATTTGCTAATGGTTTGCTAATGGCAAATAATATTTAAAAAAATGTTTAATGCAAATTTGCTATTACAAACATCTCACTTTGTTTATATATTGGTTTTCACTAATTTCTCATTAGTTTTCGATCGGTGTGAAAAACGTTTTAGACCTGGCAATAACTTCCAGTAATAAACAATTTGCCTACAATAATAATAATAATAATCGATCGAGCCTAATCCCAAACCATCCAAAGGATAGGTGAAAGACCAGCAGTAATGCTGTGAAAGGGCAACATAATAATAATAATAAAATGGTCTAATACGGACCTGGAGAGATTGGACCGCTTTACTAGAACTATTCTAACTTCCGTTTCCTGCACCCGAACTCATCTACTATACGACTTTGTTTACCCACAAAGGAAGGTGGGAGAGGGTTGATGAACATATAGAACCAATGCAGGGCCATTGAGTCCAAAATGTGAGCTTATGAAGCTCATGGTTGAGGCTGATATGGCATACACATCAATAACAAGATTTGGCATGTGCGGTTAAACAGAAATTAACATAGAAAGTCAATCTAAACATTTAATTTTTATGTCGAAAAAATAAAGAATACAAATTAAGAATCCTCCACAGCGAATGATATGGGAGATACACCAAGAGAAATGGATGGATGAAAGTAGTCTAATGCAAGTTCTTCAGAAACTACAAGTCAATCAACTAACGCAGAAAGACAATCCATTCAAATATTAAAAGGGACCAAAGAATTGGACGGATTTTACGGAAGATCTTTGGACCAGTGAGAGAGGAAGAAGGATACAGAATTCGCATGAACTACGAACTTCAAGAACTAATAGGTGAAGACATAGTAAGATTCATTAAGGCACAGAGACTTCGATGGGCGGGCCACATAATTAGAATGCCGAGTGCAAGAGCACCCAGATCCATCCATAAAGTGCAACCTAACACCTCAAGAAGCAGAGGTAGACCCAGAACTAGGTGGAAAGATAAGGTAGAGGAAGATGTAGAAACTCTACAAGTAGGAAACTGGACACGTGTCGCTGAAGACCGTCAAAGGTGGAAGGGGATTGTTAAGGAGGCCAAAGCTCACCCTGGGCTGTAGAGTCAGAAGAAGAAGAAGAAGAAAGAATTGGCCGATATTACAAACATTGATAATTTAGAACCGAGTCTTATTGACATTCAGGATAGGCACGAATCCAATTCTTCATCCATAAATCAAAAAAAAACAAGACATGAATATTGAAACGGCAGTACCAGATCCACCACACGAATTATCAACTACAATCCAAAGCAGCGAATCTGGGAGGATGAACAAATTACGTGATCAGAGTAGCAACATTTTTCCAGTAGGAACAATGGGATGCAAAGAAGAAGTAGACATATCGAGAACACTCCAAGAAAGATGCATTCGGCTAGCAAGTCTGATCATAACAGAAATCCTTTGACTGGAACAGGACTTGAAATGAAGAAAAGTGGATCAAATAGAAAAGTTGATGGAAATCCTGTACTTGGTGTAGGCTATGGGAAAAAATCTTCAAGTAGCTCAACAAGAATTCTCCCAGGCGGTTTCTCACATGGATTATGGTAGGTTTAAGTTTAAATGGTATAACATGTCCTGGTGAAAATAAAGTAACACCCCTGAGACTCAAACATGACGAACCCCCAATTGAACCACCATCGGTCCATGAAGAGATCCAACAGTGGAGAGGCAAAGAAATGTACGGAAGATTCCCGGGCCTGATAGACGATACAAACGTCGATCGACAGGCATCGCTGAGGTGGCTGTTGCAAGAAAACATATACTCAGAGACGGAAGGTTTTATCCTCGCTAGTCAAGATAGGTTAGGGGTGGACTGGTGGCCTAGTAGTCAAGGTGTCGGATTTCGGAGCCGCAAGTCCCAGGTTCAAATCCTAGGCATTGTGAAAAATAAGCCACCGTTCTCCTGTAGATGGCTCTGGCAAAGGCATCAATTAGTAGCTCGCCATCCACGTTAAAAACTGTAAGGGCTCCCCTACACTATTGTCTCAGATCAAGACACCAAGCACAAGTGTAGGCCGTGGTAGGAGGCTGTAGCGCCATGGGTTTCTTTGTTTAGTTAAGATAGGGTAATGAAAACCCAAAATTAACACGTCTTGAAAACTAACGTGATAGATACGTGTAGAAAATGGGGTAAACCAAGGGAATCCATCGAACACATCATGTTCGGCTGTTCGGCATTGGCGGACAACGCATACCTTGGACATCATAACCAAGTCGCTAAACTAATACAGCTACAGTTAGCCTTCAAATTTGGAATGTTGGGCAACGATACACCGCCCTACTAGAAATATGAACCACCCGAAGTACTTGAGGAACCAAACCACTTTATTTACTTATATTTTATATTGTCATCCTCAACAAAATCGAGAAGACAGCTATCTTAATCGACACCGCCATCCCTCTGACATATGACTAAGTCAACAGAGGACGAAAAAATAAGAAATATGAACACCTGGCAATAGAGATGAAAAACATCTGGAACTTAAATCACAATCATTCCCCTAATAATATCTGCAGAGGCAGTAGTAACACTTAACTATTTAAGGAACTTAGAGAAAATAGGCATGCCAAACTGGACCTTCAAAACCATCTAGAAGATCGTGATTGTACGGACAAGTCACATTGTTGGTAAATTCTTCTTCTTCTTCTTCTTGATTTAGGACCTTGTACTGTATTGTACTGCTGTCTACCCCTCTTGCGATCGGGACGTCCAGGACTCCTGCCATCTCTTGGGCGAGCGGCCTGGGATCTTCTGCTTTGTGGCCTTCCGTCTTTTGCCCACTTGGCAATTCTATCCTGGACCATCCTGTCTACATGGTCTCTCCAGTGCTTCTCCGGGATCTGACCCATCTGACAACATCTTCCGTTTGTAATTCATCTCTTATTGCGCTGCTTCTTGTTTGATCCTGTAGTGTTACGCTTTTTATTACTTTCAGCGTTTTCATTTCGGTGCTTCTCAAGAATTTCTTAGTTTTTGTTGTTTCGGCTCGTGTCTCGGCAGCGTATGTTAGGATAGGTCTTACAAAGGTTTTACATCTTTATATTTGTTTTTCCATATTAGGTATTGTTTGGACCGCGTCTCACGAAAATCAAATTTTCCAGTTTGAAAACAGGGCTGGTCTAATCACTTAAATGTTAGGGCTGCTCGCGTCTCCGCCACGTGTGATCGTTCACCCGGCGCCTCTTTTTACGGGGGGAAATGGGGATAATATGTGGAGGGATTCCCTTAAAATTGTTGTCTTCCAGACGTTGGATGCCGCTTCAGCGGAGCTATTTGAGAGGGCTTTTAGAGGATTATGGCGGAAATGGAGGAAATTACGTGATCAGAGTAGCAACATTTTTCCAGTAGGAACAATGGGATGCAAAGAAGAAGTAGACATATCGAGAACACTCCAAGAAAGATGCCTTCGGCTAGCAAGTCTGATCATAACAGAAATCCTTTGACTGGAACAGGACTTGAAATGAAGAAAAGTGGATCAGATAAAAAAGTTGATGGAAATCCTGTACCTGGTGTAGGCTATGGCAAAAATCTTCAAGTAGCTCAACAAGAATTCTCCCAGGCGGTTTCTCACATGGATTATGGTAGGTTTAAGTTTAAATGGTATAACATGTCCTGGTGAAAATAAAGTAACACCCCTGAGACTCAAACATGACGAACCCCCAATTGAACCACCATCGGTCCATAAAGAGATCCAACAGTGGAGAGGCAAAGAAATGTACGGAAGATTCCCGGGCCTGATAGACGATACAAACGTCGATCGACAGGCATCGCTGAGGTGGCTGTTGCAAGAAAACATATACTCAGAGACGGAAGGTTTTATCCTCGCTAGTCAAGATAGGTTAGGGGTGGACTGGTGGCCTAGTAGCCAAGGTGTCGGATTTCGGAGCCGCAAGTCCCAGGTTCAAATCCTAGGCATTCTGAAAAATAAACCACCGTTCTCCTGTAGATGGCTCTGGCAAAGTAAAACTGTAAAAACTGTAAGGGCTCCCCTACACTATTGTCTAAGATCAAGACACCAAGCACAAGTGTAGGCCGTGGTAGGAGGCTGTAGCGCCATGGGTTTCTTTGTTTAGTTAAGATAGGGTAATAAAAACCCAAAATTAACACGTCTTGAAAACTAACGTGATAGATACGTGTAGAAAATGGGATAATCGAATGGCGAACCTTTTTGAATAGTGGGTCAAAATGTGTTCATTATATTTTTCGTACTAGCTCGTGGCTTTCTAGTTTCTGTTTTGCAATTAAAGAGTTTGTAACTTCCGGAAGTGATAATTGCGGAAGTAGACGTCACAGCAGAATTTACTTTAATGATTTGGGATCTACAGGTTGAAATGTTTCGGATAGAGTTTTTGTTAGGTTAAAATTCCTGCTGGTTTAGGGTTTTGCAGGAAATTTGTCGTTGCTTTACACGGCTGTAAGTCAGCGAAGAGAAGTCGTAGAGAATTCTGGTTTTCATATTTGGAATTACAACGATGTAAGCTATGAGAAACTGTGTCGCTTTTTAAAAATTCGTTCAATTTCATTTTTGGATGAAATTTTCTCAGGAAGATAACTGGGCGTGTGTTGATTGTGACGAACTGCGGTTTTCAGATTCACACTCAGGGCTGGCTATACTACGCGATTTGAGTTTTCGTGATGTTTTTGAAACCACAAAACCGGTTGTATTTAAAGAAGTTAACCAGTGGTTTTTTCAAATAAATTTTTGCTGTTTCAAAAAGGTAAGTAAATTCTCTAGGAAAAGCTTCAGATCAAGTTTCTTGTCCATGGCACGGGTTATTAGTTACGCGGCCTTTAAATCGGAAAGTCGCGCATTCGCGAGTTTTTTTTTATTATAATTCTAAAACCGAAAGTGCCATCATCAAGATAAATGCAGATTTGGATTCTACAGGAAATTTCCTTTAAGAATATGTCTAAATATTTCAAGTAAGTTGAAGGGTTTAGGAAATATGGAGGAAAATGTACTTTTTGGAAATTTTTTAATTTTTTTTCAATAATTTGCAAACGGTTGCATTTGTAAAAAAAACTGACACCGGCAAAAGATTCAGAACACCAAGGTCTATAAGATGCGACAATTTATTTCCAAAATCCTCAACTTAACGGAGTTACCAACAAAACAAAATTTACAATTGCGCACTTGAACTCTAAATATTTCGCTAAACGAAAACTTTAGCCACTACCGGTTGCAAAATTTCGTCTCAGCGCCCCAAAATCTTAAAGAAACCACAGTTTGTGCTCTCAAATCCCACCGTTTCGACCAATTTGCAAAAACTCAAATCGCAACTTCCGGCCCACACAACTCGCAAAGTAACGACCACAAGGACTTACGGTTTTCACCATTGCATTTCTCACGAAAAAATCTATCAATCGCAGTTTTCAAAATTCGAATCGGCTGTCTAGTTTCTGTTTTGCAATTAAAAAGTTTGCAATTTCCGGAAGTGATAATTGCGGAAGCGGACGTCACAGCGGAATTTACTTTAAAGATTTGGGATCTACAGGTTGAAACTTTAAGGATCGAGCTTTGTTTAAGTTAAAATCCCTGCTGGTTTAGGTTTTTGCAAGAAATTTGTCGTTGCTTTGCACGGCTGTAACTCAGCAAATAGAAGACGTAGCGAGTAGTGGTTTTCATATTTGGATTTAGAATCTTGTAAGCTATGAGAAAAATGTGTCGTTTTTTTAAATTTCGTTAAATTTGATTTTTGAATGAAATATTCTCAGGAAGATAACTCGGCGAGTATTGATCGTAACGAACTGCGGTTTTTAGATTCGCATTCAGCGCTAGAAATACTATGCGATTTGAGTTTCCATTAGATTTCAGGCTTCTGTTTTTGTGTAGAGTTCCAGAAAAACGGTTGTAATTAAGGAACCAGTAGGTGTTTCAAAGAAATTTCCACAGCCCCAGAAAGATAAATAAATTCTCTAGGAAAACTTTTGGATCAAGTTTATTGTTCGTGGCGCGGGTTGTTAGGTTAGGTTAGGTTAGGTTAGGTTTTGGCATCATTTGGAAAAAAAAGAAGGAGGTCAAAGACTACTTTTTTGATCTCTATTACAAAATTCAAAATTATCAAAATCAAAGTTTCGTACCTCCCTAGGCTTTACATCATTTATTTCATCTTCTTATCGCTCTTTTCCAGCACTACCACATCAACCACGAACGTCAAATTCCACACTTTCGCTCTACCTATCACACACGCTCCCGCTTGCTCCCTCTTAAACATTCTTTCCATATCTGCCACATATATCGTACTCGAATCGTTAAAAATTGCTGCATAAAACTGTGTTGAGCGTGTGTTATTCCACGGTAGTTTTCTACTTTGGTTTTCTCTCCTTTTTGTTCTTTTGTTCTATTTTGAAATGTTCTCGCTCACTGTTTCTTTTTTCTTTCTCTCCCTATTTAAGTAATTCCACACCTCTTTCTCTGATATGTGATTTGTATTGCTTTTATTTCTCTCTCTGCTCCTTCTTGCTGCTGTTCTTTGTATCTTCTCTTCATTTCTATAAAGCCACTTTTACTTGCTTTCGTCCTTCTCTTGATTGCTTCCTTTTTAAATTCTTATAAGCTTCTTAATCAAGTAGCACTCTAAAAACGCTTGTTTTACAAAGACTCTTTCTGAAAGATGTTTCTCATTGCGAGCAATGCAATGGGCAACTTGAAAACTGGCAGCTGTAATGGTAGTTAATCTTTGGAACACTAAAATAAACACATTGATAAGTAAATTATTGTATGGGAAGAAGATGGCTTCATTATAATCGTGTGTTAAAGTATATTTTTCTTTCTTCATCTGTGGAAAAGCCGAGATTAGGATGCAACTTTTCAAAATGTCATTTATTCGTTGATTGGTTGAAATCTGCTATTATTATTAAATATAGGGTTATAAACTGAAGTGCTCATAGATATAGGCAACCAAATGTACGCATTTTTCGGATGCAAGACACATAGGTGTAGTAAAAATAAATTTAAACTATTGAATTTTTTTTCTTATTTCGGGTCGAGAGGTCGCGATACCGCAGGATATGTGGTCTTGATTGATCTGCACCTAATATAACCTAATCTAACCATCCATTTTGTTCAAATCTGTAGCTACGGTGGCGTTTTTTACTCGCCACTGGAGGTTTTATGTCAATTTCCGTTAGTTTGAATTATACTGAACGTATTCATGTAGAAGCTGGCATTCATTTCATTTTTCAAGTAAGTTCATAACTCGAGTTGTAAGGCAATTACGAACTCGCGGAATTAATTGTTCCGCTCGTACGTAATATGCTTTTGACAACTCTCGTTACGTAATATACTATTTTGTAGACCTTTACGAAGAAGGTAGACAAACCGTGTGCCTCGCTGGGATAAGTTCCTTAACATTAGAGGCGATTATGTTGAAAGGTATTCTGTTATAGATTGAAAGTAGGAGATTACCACTACGATATCTTTAATCTCCTACTTTCAATCTATTATTAATTTGGTTCAAACCATGACATCTCATTTTAAGTATTCTGTTATGTTTGATTTCTAAAAATAAAGTTGTCTACATATAATTCACAAATGCATCTTGATAGCTAGACATCCCTCGTAAAATACCTGTTATTAGAAGTTGCTACACAGTGTAAACTTTGCGGTGTCTTTTTTTATCTAATAATATGTTTAATATTATCTAATATATGTTTTTATCTAATAATATGTTAAATAATAATATTTATTATCAAATTTAGATTAATTGGTTTTTACGAGAATAATAAGGCTGGAAGAGATATTTATTATGATTGTAAAACTTTTATGTCTATTTCCTTTTTCTCATTTTATAAATTCCTGCTCATTGTTTGTACGAAATATCAAACACAGTAAAAGCAAATCTGCTACGTTGGCTGCATAGAGTTAAAACCTATTTCTGTGTAAAGTGAGTCTGCCAAATTACATTACAGAGTTTGTCCATAGAAACCACACATCTTTAGATATTTGTCTTTGATAGAAACTTTAGATTTACTAAACACGCGAAGAAATTATTTGAGAGTATTAATAATGGATACATTAAGTTTAAGTGAATTTTAAAAGTTTTTATTTTAAATTGCGAATTATGTCGTTTTCCCATTAAGTAAGTTTTAATTTTATTTTTAATTAAAGAAATTGTTAATGGTGTTGCGAACTGGTAATTTGGTATGGTGTTGCTCCAGGATCGGGACAATGGATGAATTAATTACACGCAAATATGTCCTTTATATGTAATTAAATACTACTTATCTACTAATATCTTACAATATGTACAACTAATCGCTAACTTATTACAATAATTACTAACTAACAACAATACACTTAATTCTACGATACTTGTGGTCGAAACCCGGAATTTACTTCGACGAAAATACGGAGGTTCGTTTTCAAAACTCAAATTACTCTCTTGCTAGCTCAATTCTGACTGCCCCCTTTTTAACTTCCCCTCTACCTCATCACCTCGGTCTTGGTGTGAGTCCTCTCCTAATCTTTATGGAAAATTTCCAGAACTCATAAAACAAAATCTTCTCGGCGTCTCGGCACGATCCCTAAGTTCGAGCGTCTGCCCGCATGATTTAGATAAACCAGACTAATGGTTCTAAATAAACAAAAACTAATCGGGTGTCCACTTCTTTGAAACCAAAATCGCGAGATCACACCAATGGTTTGCTAATGGAAAATAATAGAAAAAAAAAATGTAAATTTGCTATTACAAACATCTCATTTGGTTTATATATTGGTTTTCACTAATTTCTCATTAGTTTTCGATCGGTGTGAAAAACGTTTTAGACCTGGCAATAACTTCCAGTAATAAACAATTTGCCTACAATAATAATAATAATAATCGATCGAGCCTAATCCCAAACCATCCAAAGGATAGGTGAAAGACCAGCAGTAATGCTGTGAAAGTGCAACATAATAATAATAATAAAATGGTCTAATACGGACCTGGAGAGATTGGACCGCTTTACTAGAACTATTCTAACTTCCGTTTCCTGCACCCGAACTCATCTACTATACGACTTTGTTTACCCACAAAGGAAGGTGGGAGAGGGTTGATGAACATATAGAACCAATGCAGGGCCATTGAGTCCAAAATGTGAGCTTATGAAGCTCATGGTTGAGGCTGATATGGCATACACATCAATAACAAGATTTGGCATGTGCGGTTAAACAGAAATTAACATAGAAAGTCAATCTAAACATTTAATTTTTATGTCGAAAAAATAAAGAATACAAATTAAGAATCCTCCACAGCGAATGATATGGGAGATACACCAAGAGAAATGGATGGATGAAAGTAGTCTAATGCAAGTTCTTCAGAAACTACAAGTCAATCAACTAACGCAGAAAGACAATCCATTCAAATATTAAAAGGGACCAAAGAATTGGACGGATTTTACGGAAGATCTTTGGACCAGTGAGAGAGGAAGAAGGATTCAGAATTCGTATGAACTACGAACTTCAAGAACTAATAGAAGGTGAAGACATAGTAAGATTCATTAAGGCACAGAGATTTCGATGGGCGGGCCACATGATTAGAATGCCGAGTGCAAAAGCACCCAGATCCATCCATAAAGTGCAACCTAACACCTCAAGAAGCAGAGGTAGACCCAGAACCAGGTGGAAAGATAAGGTAGAGGAAGATGTAGAAACTCTACAAGTAGGAAACTGGACACGTGTCGCTGAAGACCGTCAAAGGTGGAAGGGGATTGTTAAGGAGGCCAAAGCTCACCCTGGGCTGTAGAGTCAGAAGAAGAAGAAGAAGAAAGAAATTGGAAAGAAAAGCAGAGGTAGACCCAGAACCAGGTGGAAAGATAAGGTAGAGGAAGATGTAGAAACTCTACAAGTAGGAAACTGGACACGTGTCGCTGAAGACCGTCAAAGGTGGAAGGGGATTGTTAAGGAGGCCAAAGCTCACCCTGGGCTGTAGAGTCAGAAGAAGAAGAAGAAGAAAGAAATTGGAAAGAAAAGCAGAGGTAGACCCAGAACCAGGTGGAAAGATAAGGTAGAGGAAGATGTAGAAACTCTACAAGTAGGAAACTGGACACGTGTCGCTGAAGACCGTCAAAGGTGGAAGGGGATTGTTAAGGAGGCCAAAGCTCACCCTGGGCTGTAGAGTCAGAACAAGAAGAAGAAGAAAGAATTGGCCGATATTACAAACATTGATAATTTAGAACCGAGTCTTATTGACATTCAGGATAGGAACGAATCCAATTCTTCATCCATAAATCCAAAAAAAACAAGACATGAATATTGAAACGGCAGTACCAGATCCACCACACGAATTATCAACTACAATCCAAAGCGGCGAATCTGGGAGGATGAACAAATTACGTGATCAGAGTAGCAACATTTTTCCAGTAGGAACAATGGGATGCAAAGAAGAAGTAGACATATCGAGAACACTCCAAGAAAGATGCCTTCGGCTAGCAAGTCTGACCATAACAGAAATCCTTTGACTGGAACAGGACTTGAAATGAAGAAAAGTGGATCAAATAGAAAAGTTGATGGAAATCCTGTACTTGGTGTAGGCTATGGGAAAAAATCTTCAAGTAGCTCAACAAGAATTCTCCCAGGCGGTTTCTCACATGGATTATGGTAGGTTTAAGTTTAAATGGTATAACATGTCCTGGTGAAAATAAATTAACACCCCTGAGACTCAAACATGACGAACCCCCAATTGAACCACCATCGGTCCATGAAGAGATCCAACAGTGGAGAGGCAAAGAAATGCACGGAAGATTCCCGGGCCTGATAGACGATACAAACGTCGATCGACAGGCATCGCTGAGGTGGCTGTTGCAAGAAAAAATATACTCAGAGACGGAAGGTTTTATCCTCGCTAGTCAACATAGGTTAGGGGTGGACTGGTGGCCTAGTAGCCAAGGTGTCGGATTTCGGAGCCGCAAGTCCCAGGTTCAAATCCTAGGCATTCTGAAAAATAAACCACCGTTCTCCTGTAGATGGCTCTGGCAAAGGCATCAATTAGTAGCTCGCCATCCACGTTAAAAACTGTAAGGGCTCCCCTACACTATTGTCTAAGATCAAGACACCAAGCACAAGTGTAGCCCGTGGTAGGAGGCTGTAGCGCCATGGGTTTGTTTGTTTAGTTAAGATAGGGTAATGAAAACCCAAAATTAACACGTCTTGAAAACTAACGTGATAGCTACGTGTAGAAAATGGGATAAACCAAGGGAATCCATCGAACACATCATGTTCGGCTGTTCGGCATTGGCGAACAATGCATACCTTGGACATCATAACCAAGTCGCTAAACTAATACAGCTACAGTTAGCCATCAAATTTAGAATGTTGGGCAACGATACACCGCCCTACTAGAAATATGAACCACCCGAAGTACTTGAGGAACCAAACCACTTTATTTACTTATATTTTATATTGTCATCCTCAACAAAATGGAGAAGACAGCTATCTTTATCGATACCGCCATCCCTCTGACATATGACTAAGTCAACAGAGGACGAAAAAATAAGAAATATGAACACCTGGCAATAGAGATGAAAAACATCTGGAACTTAAATCACAATCATTCCCCTAATAATATCTGCAGAGGCAGTAGTAACACTTAACTATTTAAGGAACTTAGAGAAAATAGGCATGCCAAACTGGACCTTCAAAACCATCTAGAAGATCGTGATTGTACGGACAAGCCACATTGTTCGTAAATTCTTCTTCTTCTTGATTTAGGACCTTGTACTGTATTGTACTGCTGTCTACCCCTCTTGCGATCGGGACGTCCAGGACTCCTGCCATCTCTTGGGCGAGCGGCCTGGGATCTTCTGCTTTGTGGCCTTCCGTCTTTTGCCCACTTGGCAATTCTAATGACCATCCTGTCTACATGGTCTCTCCAGTGCCTTCTCCGGGATCTGATCCATCTGACAACATCTTCCGTTTGTAATTCATCTCTTATTGCGCTGCTTCTTGTTTGATCCTGTAGTGTTACGCCTTTTATTACTTTCAGCGTTTTCATTTCGGTGCTTCTCGAGAATTTCTTAGTTTTTATTGTTTCGGCTCGTGTCTCGGCAGCGTATGTTAGGATAGGTCTTACAAAGGTTTTATATTTGTTTTTCCATATTAGGTATTGTTTAGTTATTGATTGGATTTTCCAGTTTGAAAACAGGGCTGGTGTAATCACTTACCTGTTAGGGCTGCTCGCGCCTCCGCCACGTGTGATCGTCCTTCCGGCGCCTTTTTTTAAGTGGGGAAACGGGGATAATATGTGGAGGGATTCCCTTAAAAGTGTTGTCTTCCAGACGTTGGATGCCGCTTCAGCCCTTTGGGCTCGCGATTACACCCCTGGTTACTTTGACTTAAAACGATAAACTTAAAGATGCGTGCACGTGTCGGTCGAGCTTCGATTCTTGTCTGTCTCTACGCTTCACGCACTCGAAACATACTGCCGCAAATATATAAATTCGCGACAAAAATTAATAGGTAAATCACGCGATTTCGGCCCAGGTCGATACACCCCTTTCCCCCACTCTGTTAATCGGTGCCGAAATCGATTCGAATGTTGAATTAAAAATACAAATTTATTAAAATTGGCGCGGACAGGGTACCGGAAATGAATGATGCTTTGATACAGTTTGCTCTTACTACCTCAATCAGGTTTCTGCTGATCGATATTTGCGATCCTAGGTAATTGATTTTTTCTATCGTTTTATTGTCCAACATAAGTTTGCACCTGACAGGCTCTTTGGATATAACCATTGATTTTGTTTTTTCTGTTGATATGATCATGTTGAATTTTTGGCGGTTCGTAAATTCCTGAATTAAAACTATCGGAAACGTCAGGCGGGCCAGGATGAATCTCCTTTCCGCATCGACCGAACCTAGTCCCTATCTATCCAAGGGATAGGTGAAAGACCAGCAGCAATGCTGTGAAAGTGCAACATAATAATAATTATTATTATTAGCCTATAAATTAGCGTAGTATCTGTTTGTGTCTGTCTGAGATACATGGAATTTTAGTGAGCCTATTTGAGAGGGCTTTTAGAGGATTATGGTGGAAGTTATTGGGAAATTAAAACTTTAATTTCATTATAACGCATAACTCAGTAGTTTCGGCTACTCGCAATATTTCTGTTGTCGATTTACATGCGTTGATTAGAACTATGTGATAGGTCAGCCTACGAATTCGTACATTTTGGAGGCAATTCTTGTTGAAATCTCCTTGTTTCCCGAGGATAGACATCGGAAATACTTGTCTCTTTCCTGTGTGCTTTTCTTACGTAACGTTGCGTCAGTCTTGAAATTGAGTTTGTGGTCAAGAGTCAGTCATAAGTAGGGAAATGGAAAATTATGTGAGATGTCGGTGTAATGTCCAAGGCGTCTAGGTGCAATTGACATTTGAAGGGATGTCTCAGCCTAAAAAATGTCACAACCTAGCCACATTCAGTAAACATAGTTTTCAACATGGGATGTCTACAACAAGGTTGACCACTTGACCACCAAGTTGATCTTCTATAGGCCGCTTAACGCAACTCATATCTACATTAATTCATCGTAAAATTCGATAAAAAATAAACTAAATGTAGGCTACTTAACCGAACGATTCTTGGAAAAGAAAAACAAAATCTGTGGAACTATAAACGTTTTTGCGTAGTTTAAAAAGAATAAATTATATTCGTAATAGCATTAGATCAACGTTCTGGGAATTAGCGACATGAGAAGGCCTGGTGCGGGAAAACCTGTATAGACGACTATATAATATATATTTTCTGGCAATAACGAGACAGACCACTCAAATGGCGTTGGAATAATACTAGACAAAAACGCAAACAAATTAGTCTCGATCTGTGTACCGCACTCGAACAAAGCAATGCTATTACAACTAAAAGCAAATCCCAAAAACATTAATATCATACAAGTCCATGCACCAACAGCTGAAAAAACGGAGTCAGCAATATCCGATTTCTATGAGCAATTAAAAGAACTAAAATCATATACGAAGAAAAACTAAATTATCATAGTTTTGGGAGATTTCAATGCGAAAGTGATGTTGTCGGTAACCAAGGCCTAGCTCAGGAATGGCGAACCTTTTTGAGTAGTGGGTCAAAATTTGTTCATTATATTTTTCGTACTAGCTCGTGGCTTTCTAGTTTCTGTTTTGCAATTAAAGAGTTTGTAACTTCCGGAAGTGATAATTGCGGAAGTAGACGTCACAGCAGAATTAACTTTAAAGATTTGGGATCTACAGGTTGAAATGTTTAGGATAGAATTTTTGTTAGGTTAAAATTCCTGCTGGTTTAGGCTTTTGCAGGAAATTTGTCGTTGCTTTACACCGCTGTAAGTCAGCGAAGAGAAGTCGTAGAGAATTCTGGTTTTCATATTTGGAATTACAACGATGTAAGCTATGAAAACTTTGTCGCTTTTTAAAATTTCGTTCAATTTCATTTTTAGATGAAATTTTCTCAGGAAGATAACTGGGCGTATGTTGATTGTGACGAACTGCGGTTTTCAGATTCACACTCAGGGCTGGCTATACTATGCGATTTGAGTTTTCGTTGTTTTTGAAACCACAAAACCGGTTGTAATTAAAGAACCAGTGGATTTTTTCAAAGAAATTTTTGCTGTTTCTAAAAGGTAAGTAAATTCTCTAGGAAAAGCTTCAGATCAAGTTTCTTGTCCATGGCACGGGTTGTTAGTTACGCGGCTTTAAGTCACGCATTCGTGAGTTTTTTTTTATTATTATTCTAAAACCGGAAGTGCCATCATCAAGATAAATGCAGATTTGGATTCTACGGGAAATTTCCTCTAAGAATGTGTCTAAATATTTGAAGTAAGTTGAAGGGTTTAGGAAATATGGAGCAAAATGTATTTTTTGGAAATTTTTTAATTTTTTTTCAATAATTTGCAAACGGTTGCATTTGTAAAAAAACTGACACCGGCAAAAGATTCAGAACACCAAGGTCTATAAGATGCGACAATTTATTTCCAAAATCCTCAACTTAACGGAGTTACCAACAAAACAAAATTTACAATTGCGCACTTGAACTCTAAATATTTCGCTAAACGAAAACTTTAGCCACTACCGGTTGCAAAATTTCGTCTCAGCGCCCCAAAATCTTAAAGAAACCACAGTTTGTGCTCTCAAATCCCACCGTTTCGACCAATTTGCAAAAACTCAAATCGCAACTTCCGGCCCACACAACTCGCAAAGTAACGACCACAAGGACTTACGGTTTTCACCATCGCATTTCCCAAGAAAAAATCTATCAATCGCAGTTTTCAAAATTCGAATCGGCTTTCTAGTTTCTGTTTTGTAATTAAAAAGTTTGCAACTTCCGGAAGTGATAATTGCGGAAGCGGACGTCACAGCGGAATTTACTTTAAAGATTTGGGATCTACAGGTTGAAACGTTAAGGATCGAGTTTTGTTTAAGTTAAAATCTCTGCTTGTTTAGGTTTTTGTAGGAAATTTGTCGTTGCTTTGCACGGCTGTAACTCAGCAAATAGAAGTCGTAACGAGTTCTGGTTTTCATATTTCGATTAAGAATCTTGTAAGCTATGAGAAAATGTTTGGTTTTTTAAATTTCGTTAAATTTGATTTTTGGATGAAATATTCTCAGGAAGATAACTCGGCGAGTATTGATCGTAACGAACTGCGGTTTTTAGATTCGCATTCAGCGCTGGAAATACTATGCGATTTGAGTTTCCATTGGATTTTAGGCTTCTGTTTTTGTGTAGAGTTCCAGAAAAACGGTTGTAATTAAGGAACCAGTGGGTGTTTCAAAGAAATTTCCACAGCCCCAGAAAGATAAATAAATTCTCTAAGAAAACTTTCGGATCAAGTTTATTGTTCGTGGCGCGGGTTGTTAGGTTAGGTTAGGTTAGGTTAGGTTTTGGCATCATTTGGAAAAAAAAGAAGGAGGTCAAAGACTACTTTTTTGATCTCTATTACAAAATTCAAAATTATCAAAATCAAAGTTTCGTACCTCCCTAGGCTTTACATCATTTATTTCATCTTCTTATCGCTCTTTTCCAGCACTACCACATCAACCACGAACGTCAAATTCCACACTTTCGCTCTACCTATCACACACGCTCCCGCTTGCTCCCTCTTAAACATTCTTTCCATATCTGCCACATATATCGTACTTGAATCGTTAAAAATTGCTGCATAAAACTGTGTTGAGCGTGTGTTATTCCACGGAAGTTTTCTACTTTGGTTTTCTCTCCTTTTTGTTCTTTTGTTCTATTTTGAAATGTTCTCGCTCACTGTTTCTTTTTTCTTTCTCTCCCTATTTAAGTAATTCCACACCTCTTTCTCTGATATGTGATATGTATTGCTTTTATTTCTCTCTCTGCTCCTTCTTGCTGCTGTTCTTTGTATCTTCTCTTCATTTCTATAAAGCCACTTTTACTAGCTTTCGTCCTTCTCTTGATTGCTTCCTTTTTAAATTCTTATAAGCTTCTTAATCAAGTAGCACTCTAAAAACGCTTGTTTTACAAAGTCTCTTTCTGAACGATGTTTCTCATGGCGAGCAATGCAATGGGCAACTTGAAAACTGGCAGCTGTAATGGTAGTTTATCTTTGGAAGACTAAAATAAACACATTGATAAGTAAATTATTGTATGGGAAGAAGATGGCTTCATTATAATCGTGTGTAAAAGTATATTTTTCTTTCTTCATCTGTCGAAAAGCCGAGATTAGGATGCAGCTTTTCAAAATGTCCTTTTACATACGTGAAGTAACTTTTTCGTAACAAATTACGCACAGTCTTTTTACTCTCTTCAATCGCACAATATTTACCAAACCATTCTGTTTGGTGTGATCTGGGGTGTGTTTTGTTTCTTTTGTTTTTATAACCGCAGTCATATTACAGGTTAATGACCAAAATAGTGAATATCCATCTGCAGACGCGTTTCGAGATCTATCTTTCCATCAGTGCAGCTTTGCTCTTATGAATTAAGAAATGGAAACCGCTTACATTAGTTTGAAAGCATGTGTTGGGCTGTCGAAAATAGGTTATGCTTTGGCACGAGTGTGGGAAATACTTTTGAGGTTGAGAAACTTTAATAAGAAAATAATAGAAGCGTTGGTCATTGGACATTTCTAAAATCAATGCATGGGTCACTTAAAAAGCCTGTGTGGGTCAGTGTCCGACCCGCGGGTCATAGGTTCGTCATCTCTGGCCTAGGTGATAGAAATGACAGAGGTGACTTGCATCTTCCCTGTGGTCATGTAACGCCAAATTTTGTTTTGCGAGAAATTGTATTATAACAAACAATTTTAGCGCGGACGCGATTTGAAAAAGGATTTTCTAATTTGTTATTTCCGCCCCCTTTATATGTGCCGCCCGAGGTTATGGCACCACCCTGCTCCCCACGCTGCTGTATAAATGTAACGCAACTCATATTTATATTAATTCATCGTAAAAATCGAGAACAAAATTCACTAAATGAAGGGTACAGGCAAAGAACGGGAATGTTACAATTTTTTAGTTTTTTTGTTTTGTACTGGTAGCAAATCTATATCTATGGTAATTGCATATCAAATTGCCAATGAAATGGAATTGCCATTTCATTGGTATGGACTGCTTAAAAGTTGCGGACAAAACCGTCACCTTTCAAAGTTCGAAATTTCTCACATAAAAATTCCTGAAGAAATCTCAATTCGAAACCAAAGGAAAGTAATGGTTTCCAAAGAACATGGTCATGTGATACTGCACAGAGAAAATTACAATAGCACTTGGGAGAAAACGAAGATTCTAAGTAATTGTTGTAATCCTGTCACTAGCATTGAGTTCGAACTTCCAGATTTTGCATATAAAAAGTGTTTACCCCTAAGTGAAGTAAAATACAGAGATTTGATGAGTTTGATGCCATTTTGTGCAAGAAAAGCACAATTATTTTATGAAACACCAAAATATGATTCAAAAACCAAAGATGCTAACGACTTAAATTGCAATTTGAGAATTGACATTCCTTGTTATTGTTTGTGACGCCAAGGACATTCCTTGTTTTGTACTATTTGTAAGATGGTTGTCAATGCCTGAAAACTCTGATTTTAACATAAATATGCTCAAGAATTAATTATTTATAAGTAAAAGTTACTGCATAAAAGTTACAACAACTTCGGCCAGGATCCTCGCCGAAGTTACTCCGCGAGAGTGTGGAGCGGGCATAAAGTTTAGAAGTTATATTTTTATTAATATCAAAATATTATTAAAAATATAAATTAATATTAATCAAAATATTAATAACAATATAACTTCTAAACTTTATGCCCGCTCCACACTCTCGCGGAGTAAATTCGGCGAGGATCCTCGCCGAAGTTGTTCTAGGCGAGGAACTAGACGGAGGAGGCATCTACACTCTCGCCTTACTTCTCGAGGACCTCAGTGCCATGACTGAAACCAAACAGGTGGTAGCTGCTGCTGCAACTATTTGTGTGTATAATATATAGGACGAGTAAACACGAGAGTGTAGACGTGATACTCTGCCTTCCTCGTACTCGCGCCTCGTGTCCCTTTGACCCGGGTACGAAAAACCGCTTTATGAAGCGAAGTTAGCCAAGGCGAGGCGAGAAAGCACAAGGAGGACCGAGTAACCTGACCACACTCTCGTTCCTCGCTCAACTCCGTGCTACTTCGCGAGCGTGTGGAGCGGGCATTAAATTGCTTTCTTCCCAGAATCTATTCATTAGGACATTCCATGTTCTTTGCCTGTACCCTTCAAATGTAGACTACTAAACCGAACGCTTCTTGGAAAAGAAAAAAAATCTGTAGAATTATAAACGTTTTAGCGTAATTTTTTTTCCAGAAAAATACGAATGAAAATTATTTAAAACTATTATTCGTTTAAAGTTTTTATATTCTCAATATCATTAAATTCGTCTAAATTCTAGGAAATAAATAATTGGCTCAAAGCGCAAAGAAAAGATTCTGGGAAAAATAATAAAAACTTCGGAATTTCAAGTGGCGCTTCATCCTCGACCTAATTTTCTTCCAAGAACAGTTGTGGAATGCATTCCAAGTAAATTTATAGTAAACAAATTGCATTCATTCCTCTTCCAGTCGTGTTCGTTAAATGCCAAATTTCATATTGTATATCGTATTGCAAGTACGAACAGAATAGTTGCGCCATTTTTTTTTAATTTTCATTTAAAACTATGGATGCCTTAAGTTGCGGTCACTTGAGGCTGGTGAGGCACATGAGCAGACGCTGATCGCTAGCCAGCGGCTGGTTAGCAGCGACAGCAACAAGCATACGAAAGGGTTCACACGTTCTTGTGCAAACAGCAGCTGCTGGTCTGGCAGCTGCGATGTTTTGAACCAGTTTTATATATTTTGGCCACTGTTTCCTACAAAATGTCTTTACATAGGAAAGAAGTGCTAAGGAAAATGTTAGGAAGGCAATTGGTTGCTGTCGGTGAGGTTATTGAATTTAAATGTTAAAAGAAAAACGCAAATGGATTCGAGATTGGATCGAAAGAAGAAACACACTTGGAGCTTTATCGAGTCTAACGAATGAGTTAAGGGGCGAGGACCTTTGCTCTTTCTTCAACATATTAAAAACGTCCGTAAAAAGTTTTGAAGAGATCCTACAATTAGTTTCACCTTTAATAAGGATACCAACATGAGGCAAGCTATTACAAGCAGTTTGTTCTGCAATAACCAAACAAGTTTTGGTTTATAGTCATCGCTTGACCCTGCACCACTCTTGCTTGTGTTTTAAATTTGTTCACTTCGTTCCTGTATGTGTCTCTTAGACTATTGGTTTTACTTTTTAATTATGGTAAAATTACTTTAATCCCTTCTGCTAGTAACTCCTTAACAATATTTTCTGCTGCTATGCTGAATTTTTTATATCCCTTTTTAAATAAGACGGTGAAGTTGCAACCCACAAACAATAATATTTGTAATATATTTCAAGGAAAATTATTATTTCATTTGAATTCCACTTCACATCAACATCTTTACCTTTTGGTTCAATTTTATTTTAATTACACTACTATTCGTAATGTAAGATTTAAAAATTCAAATTAATAATATTAAATGTAAACAACTGAAACAAGATAATCAACAGCTCAAGTGATCAAGTCAAGTTATCTTTTATCAGAGGCTGCAGCGCTGCCGACTGTTCAGTGGGGTTCTCACAAGGCTAGTGACAGCTGGAACGTCACGTGAGATGGGCCAGCAGCGCTGGTAAAGTTGAACCGTCTCAACTTCACCAGCCGCTACTGAAATCGCTGCTGGCACCAGCGAACATAACAGTTCACACGGTGCTGTTTAACTGGATGTTAGCTTCAAGCAGCGATCAGCGGCTGGTAAACCAGCTTCATGTGACCGCAGCTTTAGTCTAGGGATGTACGCGAGGAAGAAAAACATGATAATGATGGAGTATAGAACATGATGGTGTATAGTAAAAGAACGAGGAGAAGGAATGGAAAGAGGGAACAATTGAGCGAGTAATAGTATGTTACGTGACAAGAGTTGTAAGAAGCATATTTCGTACGAGCGGAACAGTTAATTAATTAATTCATTAACAGTCAATTAATTCCGCGAGTTATACTTTTACTTAGTGAGTTACACTCACTTGAAACCCATGTGGGTGATTCGGGTTCTTCTTCTTCTTCAGCCTTTAAACGTCCACTGCTGAACATAGGCCTCCTTCATCTTTTTCCAGGTCGATTTATTTTGAGCGATGTGCATCCAGTTCTTCCCGGCTAGCAGCTGTAGGTCATCCCGCCATCTCGCCTGGAGTCTACCAACATGTCTCTCTGGGTCTCCACTGCATTATTTTGTTGGTACACTTCAC
The DNA here is from genome assembly GCA_944588485.1 of Phosphuga atrata. Taxonomy (NCBI): domain Eukaryota; kingdom Metazoa; phylum Arthropoda; class Insecta; order Coleoptera; family Silphidae; genus Phosphuga; species Phosphuga atrata. Next base: position 72,564,530 of record OX155897.1, on the reverse strand, counting down.
GTCATCTCGGGCAACATGAGCTGCGCATCGCCACCTTAATCTTGCAATTCGTTCTATGAGATCCGATACTTTAGTGCGTTTGCGAATTTCTGTTTTGCGTATTTAATCTCTTAGGCTGATACCCAGCATCGCTCGTTCCATTGCCCTCTGACAGACTCTTAAACGGCTTATGATGTTGACCGTGAGATTGATTCGGGTTAAATATTTTTAATTTGACATTTTGTGAGAGAGTGTTGAGTGCCACGAATGTGGACTGAAAGCTATAAAATAACTGACAAATTTCACATGAGATTAGGTTTTGGTAGTCCTAAAAAGACTCATTAGTATCATAGAGCTCCGGCAAGGTTGAATATATTTATATATTCAAGCTGCGTTCCGACTTTATTAAGTTAATATTTGAATCAAACAATTTTCCAATCAAACAATTTTCTTCGTCCGTAAATTGTTCAGACGTTTTTCCATTTCCTACCAAATATTAGAATTTCCGTTCACTTGCGGAAATTGTTACCGCTTTTTCCGCACACTGACACAAATATAATTCATTTTACGATTTACTAAATCTGAAAATGATTAAATGTTACAGCATCAATTGAAGGGAATGAAGTTGAGATAAAGTCAATAAAATATTAATATAAATATTTTTTTCGCGAAGTAACATAATATTAGCGGATTATGCGAACGTGTTTTAACATTTTTGCGTGTTTACTGTAAACATTAAATGTAAACACAAACTAAAAATACATTATGCAAAAACCGGTAATCCACAATCATCAAATTTGTTAATTTTCAAATTTAAAAATAAACTTTATCTACGACCACTATTGCAAATGCAAATTATTGTACAGCTCGTGGACTATGTAAAATCATCATAAGACACACGTATGTAATAGTCCGCGATTAATGATAAGTTATGATTGATAACACACACGTGCGTTTGGTTTACGATTCATTGATTGGTTGAGAGCTGCTACTACGTGCTCATACGTTCAGCGGCCCCCGTGCCATAATTCAAACTAACGGAAATTGACATTGCGTACATTGGGTTGCCTATATCTATGAGCATTCTTATTCCAGTTTAACCCAAATAAGTACTAAATAATAAGGTATGTGACCATTAAGAATGTATTTATTTTGATTTCTATCAAGTTAAATAATGTCGAGTAACAGTTATATATGAAAATACAACTGTTTGTTTATTATAATGTTAAATAATGTACCTAATAAGAAATAAATTTATTACATCAAACATATTAGTGTGGTCGTAGATAAAGTATAGTACATAACTCGAGTTGTAGGGCAATTACGAGGAATCGAGGAATAGTGCGTAATTCCTCGAATCCTCGTAATTGCCCTACAACTCGAGTTATGCACTATACTTTATAGTACATAACCCCGGGGAATAACTGGATTCGCGGGGAATAACTGGATTAACTGTTCTGCGCGTACGTAATTTGTTTCTTACAACTCTCGTTGCGTAATATACTATTACATAAATCCGAATATAATTTCAAAAACATTTTTATAATGAATGTTTCTATTACATTTTAATTAAATCATCCATCCAAATAATTTTACAAATAAACTTCTAAAACTTTCTCAACAAATAAAACCGATAATTCTTGATTTTCCACTTTCTCTGTTTTTATTCTTTGCTTTAAAGTTCCTGAAATGGTTATTGGATAAACAGCGTACAATAAAAACCCACCAGACAGCGGAGAATACTAAAAATAAAGTCCGAATCTAAGACACAATTCCCCCGTCCGTCAACCGAACTCCAATCCCTCTCATCCTCTATGAACCGCGCCTTTTCCTTTGAGGTTTATTCTACAGGTTGAACATTCTGCGACTTTCAAAATGTTATTTCCTCCAAGATAAAACGAATTCAACGAAATCGTAATAAGAGAGAAAATCGGAATATTTCACATACATTCGATTTATTATAAAGGGTGTTTTTTTTTAGAGGTATAGAACTTTGAACTGAAATGAAACTCATAAAAATCATGTTAACGGCCATGGTATTGGCTTTATTGGAAAGATAATTTTATGTCGTTAGGGGTCGTCCATTAATCACGTGATGGTTTTTAACAACTTTTTAAGCCCCCCCCTCCTTCTGGTGATACGTGGTGAGGTTTTAGGTTAAACCCCCCTACCCAAAATCACGTGTATTTTTTTGGTACAAGTCGCGCGCTGCTTTTCGGTTTAAAAATCGCGCGTACAACGAAAAAATAAATACACGTGTTATCTCACTGTTAACTGATTCTTAGATCACCATATATGAAGTTTTGTTGTCACAATTCTGAAGATATTATCAGCTACGATAAAATAATCTAAAGCATGATCGATCCCAGTCGGGTATTTCATATTCTCCCAAAGTTTCCGAAACAAGCTTTGGTTGAACATCAATAATGTTTGTTATAGTTGATAAATCCGGCAGTGAAGTGCATCAACAGGGGAGATATAGACAGCTTTCCCGTTCCTAATTTATGTGCATCTATAATAGTACAACCACCAATATATCTACATTAGAATATTTTGTAAATACATTAATATCAAGTATCGAAATTTATGATTCCAGACATAAATTTAGGCTATTTAAACGCAGTTTTGAATAAACCAAAAAACATTGCTCTTTAGCTCAGTTATCGCTGCAACTGTACCGTCTCCGAGCAGTTCTCAAAACGGCGCAGATGTCCATGCGCAATGCGTTTTATCTGCAACGTTTTGAACTGAACAGACAAAAAACCTTGTAAAACAGTCTGGACCGGCTTTAACACATTCACTGCTGTCGTGACACCGGTGACCCGGCGGTGTTTTGTCAGCGTGCCGCTGGGTCCAAAGTGCGACGGTCGCCAACGAAAGTTCCAGGAAAGTCATAAAATCAGGCGCGGCACTGAATGTGTTAAAGGTCGGTCCAGTCCGTGTGGACGCTCTACAAATAGCAACGTTTTCATTTCGTCTTAAAACTGCGCAGACAAAACGTTGTGCAAAACGGAGCGTCTGGACCGGCCTTAAGAACAGAATGATTACTTCACGCGGAATGATTGGAGACAAATTTATGAATAGGATGGTTGCGACTAATGGTGGGATGGTAATTCACACTGTTCATGTATGGGACAAATTTGTTTATAACCTTGTCGAGTATCAAATCATTGGAATTAATTTAATGTAAATGAAATTAAATAATATTTACGCAAGGGAACTTATAGAAGCAAATATGTAAATAGGTAAATGAGTAAAAGCTAACAGAAACATTCTAATTGGGACGCAAGCGACTAATTCATTCGACTCGTTGACGTTTTCAGAATAATTAGAGAGTTTTCGCTAATTATTCAGCAAATCGATAAATCCGCAGGCGGCAACAAGATTCGACACGACAATAGAATACAGAGAGCAATGGATTCATAATTTCCGGTTCCGGTTATATTCCTGACACTGTTACAGGTGTTACCAATCACTATTTATAATTCGTTTGGAAACAAATCGTTATAATTGAAGTGACTGTTCAGTTTCATGTATTCATAGTTTAATCCAGCTAAGCTTGTTTGTCTTCTGACCTATCGTACCATGCTGTCACGTTAGGGATAAGGCTGTGTGTCCACCGTCCACTTGTGTCCCTAGTCTGCCTTCGGTGCATGAGTCTCTTACGCGCTCACTCCTTGGCGCTCGCCCTCTCTTGCTTTACTTCGTCTCTCGCTTTGTGTTGCTGCAGCTCTTCCTAGACTTCTTGTTTCTCGCGAATTAGTAAGTCTATCGCAAGCGTGCTTGTAAGCACCAGCGCCCCGGCCTCCGAAACCGTTCTGTAGGATGAAATTACTCTTAGGGCACTTCTTCTCTGTACTCCTATACGTTTTTTTCTCGCTCCTACCTATTTCGTTACGTCGGCCCATATTTCCGCCGCGGAAAGAGAATTTGTGAGTGTACCACATTCGTGAGAAGTTTTCGTTTCAATTCCTTCGGCCCTACACTGTTCGGCATCAACCGTAACAGAGCTCTCACTATAGACGCTGCCTTTTTCGCTGTTTTGGCTCTGTGTACCGCAGACCGTTATCGAGTTCGGCGCCAAGATAACTCAATGATTTCGATAAGGGGATGTTCTGCCCTTCCAGAATGAGTTTCGGTGGTGCGAATAGCCTCTTAACCGCGATAAGTATCGCTTCTGTTTTATGAACTGCTATTGTTAGACCCTGCTCTTTTAAACAATTATTTGCCTGCCGGAGGGTTTCGTTATTTGCTAGTTCCAGTGTGCTTATTTCCTTTGCAGTCACCACCACTGCGGCGTCATCTGCGAACCCAAATATTCTCACTGTTCTAGGCAATTCTAGGTTTAGCAAGGCATCGTACATAATGATATACACAATATCTAATGTCTAACATCATAATGATACACAATGTCTGATACACAATGTCTAATATCATAATGATATAGACGGCTGTTCCACAAGAATGGTGCCAAGACCGATCCTTGTGGAACACCCGCCGTTATCTCATACTCAACTTTACCTTCGTCCGTATGGTATATTAACCGCCGGTCACTCAAGTAGCTGCTTATCATCTTTCTCAAATATTCTGGTGTCTGTCTTGATGCTAATACCTTCATGATTACATCCCACTTATCTCAATTAAAGGCGTTTTTTACATCAAGGGTCACTTATGCACTGTTCGGACCGTGTCTCTCCAAATTTCACAATTTCCAAACAAAACACAGGCTGGTTAGATCACTTACCTGTGTGGGCTGCCAGTGTCTCCGCCATGTGGAATCGTCCTTCCGGCGCTTCTTATAAGGGAGGAAATGGGAATAAAAGGTAGATGAATTCCCCTTAAATCGGCGTTTTCGGGACGTCCGGCTCCGCTTCAGCCCTTGGGGCTCGTGATCACCCCTGGTTAATTTGGATGGGAAATTCTAATTACGCACATGTGCCAGTTTGCGTGGATTTCACGTTTTTCGTTCGCACTCGTCGAGCGTGTTTAGTCGACTCTACGCAGCTAACTGATTAATTTAATCAATTCGCGAAAAAGATCACTAAATCGCGCTACTTCGACACCGATCGATACACCTGTTTCCCCGTCTATCGATTGGAGCCGAAGTTAATCCAAATAAATGAATTGAAAATCTGGACGCGCCAAATTGGCGCGAACATGCACAGTAACCTTTCGATTGCCGTGTACTAGTTTGGACGCTATTGCTGAAGTAATAAAGGCAGCAGCTTTATTACTTCAGCAATAGCGTCCACGGTCGATCGAACTTCTCGAAAACCATACTGCCATTGGGACAGTCCTCCGTTGTTTTCGATGTATGTCTCAAGTCTCGTAAGTAATAGTCTTTCAAAAAGTGTCCCTATGCTGTCCAGGAGGCATATCAGTCGGTATGACGATGGTTCTTCCAATGGTTTGTCCACTTTTCTCAGTAAGACGAGTTTTTGTCTTTTCCATTTCGTAGCGAAAATTCCCTTTCGAAGCCACGAATTAGTTTCCAGCAACAACTCGTTTCCATCACTTCTGCGATGATCTCATTTGGGGTATTGTCTGGACCAGGTGCTTTCCCTGACAGTAATCGTTTCCTAGCCTCAGAGATCGCCCCTACGCTGAAAGGTGTCATGAGAGTCTCAGTGGCTTGCCATTTTTCTGCCGGTCTTCCTTCCTGAACTGGAAATAGCGTGGTTACAATTTCTCTCATCCGTTGTGGTCACAATATCCCAGGTATCAGCTGTCCACCCATAAGTATTTTCGCAGCAATTCGATATGGGAGGCCCAAAGGGTCTTCATTTATGGATCGGCAGAGTTCGATGATTCTGCATCGCTGCTACACAAATCCACCCAACTAGCAGGATATGCAGATGACATAAACATACTTGGAAGAAACCTAACATCAATGAAGAAGTGGGCATAAAAGTGAATGAAGATCATGAATGACATTGAAGAATTACATGAATGACATTGAAGAATGACAAGAATGATATTGAAGAATGACATGAAGACACCAAAGTATTAATACAGACTCGAAGCAATAGGGGGAGAGACATGACAATACATGACAACTTTGAGGTGGTCAAAGACTTTACCTACCTAGGCTGTAACATATCCAGCAAACGGGACGAGATGAAGGAAATCCAACGAAGAATCAGTAATGCCAATAAAGTATACTACCACATCTCGTCCATAATCAGATCAGGGAATATCTACAGGAAAACAAAACTGAAACTTTATAAAACAATAATTATGCTATGGAAGCGAGACACAAAGAGCGGAAACAATGGTGAACGCATTCGAAAGAAAGATCTTACGCCGAATAGGTCCATATATTCTGCGTAATATCCATGAAAACGAACAGTGGAGAATAAGATACAACCACGAGATCTACCAGCTATTCGAAGAAGCAGACCTAGCAGCAACAATAAGACTACAAAGACTTAAATGGGCCGGGCATTTACAAAGGATGGAAGAGTCAAGAGTAGTCAAGAGGATTCTCAACCAAAAATCGGAAGGTAAAAGACCGGTTGAAAGACCAGGGGCGAGATGGGCAGACAAAATCCAGGGGGACGTTCGATCCATGCTCGGAAGTCCAAACTGGAGAAAGGCGGCGGAGGACAGGGATGGCTGGAGGAAGATAATAGAGGAGGCCAAGGCCCGATTTGGGCTGTAGCGCCATTGGATGGATAGAGTTCGAGCCAGCATTTCTTTGATGGCCATGCGCAATTTTTGTCTCGCTTTTTTTAAATTTGCGTCCAGGTCCACTTAATGTCCAGCCATCCTATCTGTTGCGTTTTGCAGCCGTCTTCTGCGGCGTTGCGCAGACCTGCGTGCCGTAACGTACTTCTTCCTTAGGTTACTGATTTCAGCGTTCCACCAGTAAACTGACTTTTTTCCATTTAAGACAAATTTGTGTTTTGGCGTCGAAGCATCGCATGCTGTTGTAATGGTTTCGACCACATATTCTATAAGTCCAACTACGACACCTATCTCTGAAAGTCTTTGCAACTCTCCATGCATCTTAGATACTTACCGCGTTGCTCTTAGTTGAGTGCAATCGAGTTTCTTCACCAGCCATCCATCTCCGTTTCCATATTCGATGGTGGTGTTTCTCTGTTGACTCTCTGTGTTCATTTTCAAGCTAAATTTCAAATATAGGTGGTCGCTAAGCATGGCATCCTCTAGTACTCTATACCTCTCCACCCTATGCGCAATGCCTTCCCATGCCTTTGTAATGTCGATAACCGATCCGGTATTTCTTCTTGGGAATATGAAAGAGTTTCCCTCGTTAAGGATCACTTCGTCCATACTCGCTATCATTTTAGACAGAACTTGGCCTTTTCTATCTATTTTTACTGCATTATGGTAATTTTCAGATAAAATCACATGCCAAGAGCTTCACTGCTCGCCGATCTTAGATTTTCTTCCAGCTCGTCCATCTGTCTCAGGAAATCTTCATGGTCAAGATTTGGTGAGATATAACAACTCTTAAACCTTCTATATCGATCCGTACAAAGTTGGATGTGTGCTTACTGACTTCCCTGATTCGGAGCATCCGATTCCACACGGCAATGGTTGTTCTACCCGTTTCATCATGGGACCACGAGCCTGTATCCAGACAACTATACTGCTCGCTGATTATTAGCACATCCGCACATTTTTCCAGAGCAGTCTGTAACATGAGATCCTGTGCTTCGCGGCCGCTTTCTAAGTTTATCTGAAGGAACTTCATCATAACTTCGCTTTCTTTAATGCCTCCTGGAACGACTGACATCTTAAACCGCAAAGAATGTGTTTTGCATCTCTCTTTTTTTTCATTACAGACTGTGCAAAAACCCTCCTCTTTGCAATCTATAGCAATGTGGTCTTGCTTACCACATAAACGTGTCGTCTATGATTTGGATCTGTCTGTCCCTTATGTAGTGCTACGTGGCCAAATCCTTGGCAGGGGAAGCATCGAATAACCTCTGGCTTCTATCTAGTATGTCTAGTCTGTCTAGTCTATCTACTCTTTGTTGTCGAGTCTGCCTTGTCTGTTTTGTCCATCTTGTCCGTCTTGTCCGTCTTGTGTCCGTCTTGTGTCCGTCTTGTGTCCGTCTGGTGTCCGTCTAGTGTCCGTCTTGTGTCATTCTTGTGTCCGTCTTGTGTCCGTCTTGTGTCCGTCTTGTGTCCGTCTTGTGTCCGTCTTGTGTCCGTCTTGTGTCCGTCTTGTGTCCGTCTTGTGTCCGTCTTGTGTCCGTCTTGTGTCCGTCTTGTGTCCGTCTTGTGTCCGTCTTGTGTCCGTCTTGTGTCCGTCTTGTGTCCGTCTTGTGTCCGTCTTGTGTCCGTCTTGTGTCCGTCTTGTGTCCGTCTTGTGTCCGTCTTGTGTCCGTCTTGTGTCCGTCTTGTGTCCGTCTTGTGTCCGTCTTGTGTCCGTCTTGTGTCCGTCTTGTGTCCGTCTTGTGTCCGTCTTGTGTCCGTCTTGTGTCCGTCTTGTGTCCGTCTTGTGTCCGTCTTGTGTCCGTCTTGTGTCCGTCTTGTGTCCGTCTTGTGTCCGTCTTCTGTCCGTCTTCTGTCCGTCTTCTGTCCGTCTTCTGTCCGTCTTGTGTCCGTCTTGTGTCCGTCTTGTGTCCGTCTTGTGTCCGTCTTGTGTCCGTCTTGTGTCCGTCTTGTGTCCGTCTTGTGTCCGTCTTGTGTCCGTCTTGTGTCCGTCTTGTGTCCGTCTTGTGTCCGTCTTGTGTCCGTCTTGTGTCCGTCTTGTGTCCGTCTTGTGTCCGTCTTGTGTCCGTCTTGTGTCCGTCTTGTGTCCGTCTTGTGTCCGTCTTGTGTCCGTCTTGTGTCCGTCTTGTGTCCGTCTTGTGTCCGTCTTGTGTCCGTCTTGTGTCCGTCTTGTGTCCGTCTTGTGTCCGTCTTGTGTCCGTCTTGTGTCCGTCTTGTGTCCGTCTTGTGTCCGTCTTGTGTCCGTCTTGTGTCCGTCTTGTGTCCGTCTTGTGTCCGTCTTGTGTCCGTCTTGTGTCCGTCTTGTGTCCGTATTGTGTCCGTCTTGTGTCCGTCTTGTGTCCGTCTTGTGTCCGTCTTGTGTCCTTCTTGTGTCCGTCTTGTGTCCGTCTTGTGTCCGTCTTGTGTCCGTCTTGTGTCCGTCTTGTGTCCTTCTTGTGTCCGTCTTGTGTCCGTCTTGTGTCCGTCTTGTGTCCGTCTTGTGTCCGTCTTGTGTCCGTCTTGTGTCCGTCTTGTGTCCGTCTTGTGTCCGTCTTGTGTCCGTCTTGTGTCCGTCTTGTGTCCGTCTTGTGTCCGTCTTGTGTCCGTCTTGTGTCCGTCTTGTGTCCGTCTTGTGTCCGTCTTGTGTCCGTCTTGTGTCCGTCTTGTGTCCGTCTTGTGTCCGTCTTGTGTCCGTCTTGTGTCCGTCTTGTGTCCGTCTTGTGTCCGTCTTGTGTCCGTCTTGTGTCCGTCTTGTGTCCGTCTTGTGTCCGTCTTGTGTCCGTCTTGTGTCCGTCTTGTGTCCGTCTTGTGTCCGTCTTGTGTCCGTCTTGTGTCCGTCTTGTGTCCGTCTTGTGTCCGTCTTGTGTCCGTCTTGTGTCCGTCTTGTGTCCGTCTTGTGTCCGTCTTGTGTCCGTCTTGTGTCCGTCTTGTGTCCGTCTTGTGTCCGTCTTGTGTCCGTCTTGTGTCCGTCTTGTGTCCGTCTTGTGTCCGTCTTGTGTCCGTCTTGTGTCCGTCTTGTGTCCGTCTTGTGTCCGTCTTGTGTCCGTCTTGTGTCCGTCTTGTGTCCGTCTTGTGTCCGTCTTGTGTCCGTCTTGTGTCCGTCTTGTGTCCGTCTTGTGTCCGTCTTGTGTCCGTCTTGTGTCCGTCTTGTGTCCGTCTTGTGTCCGTCTTGTGTCCGTCTTGTGTCCGTCTTGTGTCCTTCTTGTGTCCGTCTTGTGTCCGTCTTGTGTCCGTCTTGTGTCCGTCTTGTGTCCGTCTTGTGTCCGTCTTGTGTCCGTCTTGTGTCCGTCTTGTGTCCGTCTTGTGTCCGTCTTGTGTCCGTCTTGTGTCCGTCTTGTGTCCGTCTTGTGTCCGTCTTGTGTCCGTCTTGTGTCCGTCTTGTGTCCGTCTTGTGTCCGTCTTGTGTCCGTCTTGTGTCCGTCTTGTGTCCGTCTTGTGTCCGTCTTGTGTCCGTCTTGTGTCCGTCTTGTGTCCGTCTTGTGTCCGTCTTGTGTCCGTCTTGTGTCCGTCTTGTGTGTCTTGTCTGTCTTGTCTGTCTTGTCTGTCTTGTCTGTCTTGTCTGTCTTGTCTGTCTTGTCTGTCTTGTCTGTCTTGTCTGTCTTGTCTGTCTTGTCTGTCTTGTCTGTCTTGTCTGTCTTGTCTGTCTTGTCTGTCTTGTCTGTCTTGTCTGTCTTGTCTGTCTTGTCTGTCTTGTCTGTCTTGTCTGTCTTGTCTGTCTTGTCTGTCTTGTCTGTCTTGTCTGTCTTGTCTGTCTTGTCTGTCTTGTCTGTCTTGTCTGTCTTGTCTGTCTTGTCTGTCTTGTCTGTCTTGTCTGTCTTGTCTGTCTTGTCTGTCTTGTCTGTCTTGTCTGTCTTGTCTGTCTTGTCTGTCTTGTCTGTCTTGTCTGTCTTGTCTGTCTTGTCTGTCTTGTCTGTCTTGTCTGTCTTGTCTGTCTTGTCTGTCTTGTCTGTCTTGTCTGTCTTGTCTGTCTTGTCTGTCTTGTCTGTCTTGTCTGTCTTGTCTGTCTTGTCTGTCTTGTCTGTCTTGTCTGTCTTGTCTGTCTTGTCTGTCTTGTCTGTCTTGTCTGTCTTGTCTGTCTTGTCTGTCTTGTCTGTCTTGTCTGTCTTGTCTGTCTTGTCTGTCTTGTCTGTCTTGTCTGTCTTGTCTGTCTTGTCTGTCTTGTCTGTCTTGTCTGTCTTGTCTGTCTTGTCTGTCTTGTCTGTCTTGTCTGTCTTGTCTGTCTTGTCTGTCTTGTCTGTCTTGTCTGTCTTGTCTGTCTTGTCTGTCTTGTCTGTCTTGTCTGTCTTGTCTGTCTTGTCTGTCTTGTCTGTCTTGTCTGTCTTGTCTGTCTTGTCTGTCTTGTCTGTCTTGTCTGTCTTGTCTGTCTTGTCTGTCTTGTCTGTCTTGTCTGTCTTGTCTGTCTTGTCTGTCTTGTCTGTCTTGTCTGTCTTGTCTGTCTTGTCTGTCTTGTCTGTCTTGTCTGTCTTGTCTGTCTTGTCTGTCTTGTCTGTCTTGTCTGTCTTGTCTGTCTTGTCTGTCTTGTCTGTCTTGTCTGTCTTGTCTGTCTTGTCTGTCTTGTCTGTCTTGTCTGTCTTGTCTGTCTTGTCTGTCTTGTCTGTCTTGTCTGTCTTGTCTGTCTTGTCTGTCTTGTCTGTCTTGTCTGTCTTGTCTGTCTTGTCTGTCTTGTCTGTCTTGTCTGTCTTGTCTGTCTTGTCTGTCTTGTCTGTCTTGTCTGTCTTGTCTGTCTTGTCGTCTTGTCTGTCTTGTCTGTCTTGTCTGTCTTGTCTGTCTTGTCTGTCTTGTCTGTCTTGTCTGTCTTGTCTGTCTTGTCTGTCTTGTCTGTCTTGTCTGTCTTGTCTGTCTTGTCTGTCTTGTCTGTCTTGTCTGTCTTGTCTGTCTTGTCTGTCTTGTCTGTCTTGTCTGTCTTGTCTGTCTTGTCTGTCTTGTCTGTCTTGTCTGTCTTGTCTGTCTTGTCTGTCTTGTCTGTCTTGTCTGTCTTGTCTGTCTTGTCTGTCTTGTCTGTCTTGTCTGTCTTGTCTGTCTTGTCTGTCTTGTCTGTCTTGTCTGTCTTGTCTGTCTTGTCTGTCTTGTCTGTCTTGTCTGTCTTGTCTGTCTTGTCTGTCTTGTCTGTCTTGTCTGTCTTGTCTGTCTTGTCTGTCTTGTCTGTCTTGTCTGTCTTGTCTGTCTTGTCTGTCTTGTCTGTCTTGTCTGTCTTGTCTGTCTTGTCTGTCTTGTCTGTCTTGTCTGTCTTGTCTGTCTTGTCTGTCTTGTCTGTCTTGTCTGTCTTGTCTGTCTTGTCTGTCTTGTCTGTCTTGTCCGTCTGTCTGTGACAAGGGTTTTAGTGTGCCAATCCAAATAAGACAAAACGCGAATTTCAAATTTCAACAAAACTCGCAATTTTCAATTTAAAAATTTGAAACTGTCCAAAGTCATTATTTGTACTTTCAGCTGTCATTTTCCTAAATTTGGTCAAAATCTGCCCATCCGTCTGTCTGTGGCTAGGTTTTTAGTGTGCCAGTTTAAATAGGACAAAATGCGAATTTCAAATTAACAAAATTCGCAATATTCAATTTAAAAATTTGAAACTTTGCAAATTTATTATTTGGACATTCAGCTATTATTTTCCCAAATGTGGTCAAAATCTGTCTGTCCGTCTGTCTGTGACAAGGTCTTTAGTGGTCCAGCACAAATAAGACATAATGCGAATTTCAAATTTTAACAAAATTCTCAATTTTCAATTTAAAAATTTGTAACTTTGCATAGTTATTATTTGGACTTTCAGCTGTCTTTTCCCAAATTTGGTCCAAATCTGTCAGTCCGTCTATCTTTGACAAGGTTTTTATTATGACAGTCCAAATAAGACATAATGCTAATTTCAAATTTTAACAAAATTCGCAATTTTCAATTTAAAACTTTCCAAAGTTATTATATTATTCGAATAATTCGAATACAAACTAAATAAATTATAAATGTATTTGGGGAAAAAAGTTGAAAAACAAATTGAAGGCACAAGAACGGGTTGAAGTTTTAACCCTTCAAAACAATTTAAAACAACTCTCAATTAAATTGAAATATATTCAGCCGAGACTAAATGTAAATGTAGCTGTTAAATGTTGAAGAGAGTGTAATGTCTTAGAAGGCGAGATCTCATTTGGCCGGAGAGTTCTCGGGGCGCGCTCTCGACAGGACATTTATATTCCGGGAAACGCGACCTCTGACGCGCTCAAGGAAATCCGGACGGCAGGAAATCGACTGGCGCCCTGCCGAACGTCTCGCAGCTATTTAGATAGCGGGAAAAATGCGGAGATTTTGGACTAGATTGCGGGCGAAAATGATGATTTTGGAATCAATCAGAAATCAATTATCTGATACGGAGGTTTCGTGCCAGATAACGAGGTCATTTTTGTTTGCAAATTGAATTTTTGAAACGCGAAATTTAATTTTCAAATGGAAATTTATGTTTTTTTTATCTTAGTTTGAACCGAAAAAGGGATGGAATTTTCCTCTCTTCTCAGTCTTCGGTATCACTATCATATTACACTCACAATACTACTACTTTATAGGAAAGAAGGAATATATAGGACGAAAATTCCACCCCTTTTTTGGTGCAAACTAAAATTAAAAAAACATAAATTTCCATTTGAAAATTAAATTTAGCGTTTAAAACGTTTTCTTTAATTTTCTATTTGTTATGAAAAAATATTCTGACACTAAATAAAAATAAAACGAAAACAATCAAGACATCGGTGTTGAAAAAGTGACGTGATCACTTTTTCAACACCGATGTCTTGATTGTTTTCGTTTTATTTTGATTTATTTGTTTATTTTAATGTAACCTAGCGATATTGAATATTTGCATGCGTTATTCAAGTTATGTAAAGTACAACTAATATTGACAATTTATCGCATTAAAAAACGTGCAGCAAGATAGTACTATTGTGCATGAGTGATAAAAAAGAATAAATTTTAGTCTTAACCCCTAATCACCTAACATACGTCTCTCAGACCCAAAGTAGCAGTAATTTTCTCACCTGAGACGTATGGCATGTGGTTAAGGGTTAAAATGCATTTTCATAGTTATCATATCGCATACGACTTTGTAAATATAAACAGAAAATAATATTTTTATATTTCCCTTGCGAAATATATTTAGATTTGTGTAATCAATAATAATAATAACTTTAATGTAATAATGCGGAGAGGAAAACCGACATCGGGAACAGCTGCCGAGGCCGCCGGCTGTCACTGCGGCTGTCTTAACGACTGCTCAAAATATACACTGAACCAGCAGATCGAATCTTTTCCACAACTTCAAAAACAACTTGTACGTAACTGAAACTGAATGTGGAAAAGCGCAGGAAATTATTATTTTATTAAAATAGTTTTCAGACAAGAAATTTTGTTAAAATTGAATCGGTAATTATTTAGCCAGAAGGTTTGCAGATAACAGGACCTTTGAATGCTTTTCCGGTTTGTTGCATTCTCCGGTGCAATACCAAGTGTACCGGACATCCGCAGAGAAACAAAACACTCTGGATGTGTATGATTCGGTTTTGATTAATTTTTTTATGGTGAATGCTGGAAATGTTTACAGCTGTGTGATAAATAATAGGTTTTCAAGAACTCACGACCAAGTTTTATGGCTACGGAGGATTTTTTGTAGAAGTTTCTCAAGCAATATTAACGATGAGAGATTTCGGTTTCTGCACCTCGGAGACACAACTTTGACGCACAACCAAACTTTTCGGCGCAGTAAATCGCAAGAAAAGTCGTTAATAGTTTTTTAGCACAACAACAACAATCTTATTAATTCAATCAAAACTTAGAAGATTACTTTGAAATTTAAAGTTTTGCAACAATTCACTCCAATTAGAATATATTTCATATTTCTAATAATAATTTGCGCTTTGCAAATTTACTAAAGCAAAAGTTTCTTTCAAAGCTTTAAAGCAGAATGTATTCATTAATGTTAGCTGCTTTGGTCCTGTCTCATCTTAAAAAATTGAATACAGCCGTGTGTCAAAGCTTTGATACAAACATTTGCTTTTGCAAATTTTCAAAGAGAAAATTATTATCTCCCTTTACAAATCAAATAAATTCCTATCATAACATTTGGCAATATCTGAGGAAGATGTCTTTTAATATATTAGATCGAGATCTTAAGATCAATGGAGATTGATCGTAACTGCGACTAATATTGGTGAAATCATATTAAAGGCAAAATGTAGCCTGAATAAATAAATATATTCAACCTGTTCGTAGCTCTATAATATTAAGTTTTATTAAGGCTACAAACAAATCCCATGTTGAAACAACTACTTCCCTTCCTAATACCACGCAGGATATTTGCATGTTATTACAACAGACATTTGCATGTTATTACCAACACCAGTACAATTTCATATCACTAACAAGTACTAGATAAATAACATTGTTTTTAAGATCAGAAATATGGAGAATCAATAAAATTACAGTTTAATTAAATATTAACATAGTTTTTCTCGTTATAAAGACATTTATTTCACTCGTTGTTGTGTGTATGTAAATTGGTTGATATTGAAAATTGAGTTTCATGAACTTTCTAATAACATTGAAAGCGTGGATTAACATTATCTGCAGAGGAAACGCGATAACAATAAAGCTGAACAGTTATTACCCTACTTTGTATGATGCACTAATACACGGTTTTTTAATGCACCGTGATATTATTTTATTATTTTTTATAGCTATTGCGAATTGTAAAAGACGATAGTTTTTTGCAATCGTTTATTTTCAGTGGAAAACTGTTTACAAATAAATTGCTGCTCTTACGTGCACATGCACTTGAAATATATTGTTGTGCAATTTGTCTACTCTGCTTGCAACAAATAGAAAATAATTGTTACAATAGATGTTCTAACATTTATCTCAAATTCAAAATACTTTATTTCCATTAAGATACAAATTATTTGTAAAGGTAAAGTCACACATAGAAAGATTATTATTATTTTATTTTATAAACAATATTTGGTATTATAGGTAGATGTAGCTTAGCTTTCTAGTAAATGTTGTTTTAATCCCTTTTTTATATTGGCTTTCTTCATTTAAATTCTCTTGTCTCATCTGGTTTGCAGTGTATGATCAGGTCTGCTAATTAAGTTCTCGCCATATTTAGTATTTAGTATATAGAGTATGGTTCCATCGGCGGAAGTTAAAGGACTCATGAATAATACCCTCAAGTCAGAACGATTGCTCGAAGCGGGTTTCTTTGGGGTCTAAGGGAACTCCAATTTTGAAACAATTATTATTAGTGCTTGGGTTTTAAATAACCTTTGGTTTGTATGTGCTCTACTTAAAAGAAAAGCTGCTCGGCTTGTTTTCTTTTTTGTTAAATAATTTGTTATAATATCTACTATAACGTGATCTCTGGCTCTTAAAACAAATATCCAGATTTTCTTGGGTTGTAACTCTCTTCTCGAGAAGCCCGAAGTTTTTTCCTCGTCCGAGACCTTACAGTTTCCAAAAGAATGGTTTTTCCTCTTCCTTCTTCCAACCATCTTAAAATCGTTGTCTACATTATCTTCTGGCTTTTGTAATCTCTTTATGGTGTTGTGATCTCGCGATTTTGGTTTCAAAGAATTTGAGTTTCTCACGAATCGGCAAAGAAAACTAAGTGGACACCCGATTAGTTTTTGTTTATTTAGGACCATTAGTCTGGCTTATCTAAATCATGCGGGCAGACGCTCGAACTTAGGGATCGTGCCGAGACGCCGAGAGGATTTTGTTTTATGAGTTCTGGAAATTCTCCATAAAGATTAGGGGAGGACTCACACCAAGACCGAGGTGATGAGGTAGAGGGGAAGTTTTCAGAATTGAGCTAGCAAGAGAGTAATTTGAGTTTTGAAAACGAACCTCCGTATTTTCGTCGAAGTGAATTCCGGGTTTCGACCACAAGTATCGTAGAATTAAGTGTATTGTTGTTAGTAATTATTGTAATAAGTTAGCGATTAGTTGTACATATTGTAAGATATTAGTAGATAAGTAGTATTTAATTACATATAAAGGACATATTTGCGTGTAATTAATTCATCCATTGTCCTGATCCTGGAGCAGCACCATACCAAATTACCAGTTCGCAACAATGGTGAGTTCTTTCTTACTCCATTTGATTTAGTTATTTCTAAGATCATTTGCTGGCATGCTTGTCGACCTGTTTCGTGACGAGGGCACGGTGGCTGACGTTGTTTGTTCTTGTTGGGGAATGTCGTTAGCTGGTATTGCTGATTCCTCTTCTTGGGGAATATCACTAATGGTTGCTGTTGCTCTTCTAGGGAAATATCTTAAGATGTAGCTGAGGAACTCTTCGATGTAATTTGGATCGCCTCGTTTTGATTACTTTTTTTTTCAGTTAGAAAGTTGTTGTTTAAGTGTATTGACGTTTAAGTGACTTTCCCGTCCTTGGTTCATATTTTCCACGTTCTTGGTTTAAACTTATGATTTCTTTCTTTCGTTCGTGTTTTCCAATCTTTCAATCTCTTTCCATGTTTCCCGAATGTTCGTCTCGTATATAGTATATAGTCTATAGTATATAAGTATATAGTTGTTGTTTAAGTGTATTGACGGATTTAGGAGAATTATGTTTCTTCAAGATAGATACTTCATCGATGGAGTCATTAACTTCCAACTCTGAGAAGAGAAAATTAGGCAAAAATCAGGCAAAAAATAGAAGACAACTTAAAAGCGCTCCCAGACAACACAAGTCTGATGCAACAAAGAGCAAGTTACCCTACGCGAGAGGGTAAAAGCAACCAATGGATGACTGACGAAACCTGAAATGTAGTGAAGAGAAGAAAAACCATAAGGCAGACACTAACCTCTGGGGAGTCATCTGCTCCTGCGTTTTGTATTTCTTGCAGACAAGTATTTGCTTTTGATCTGGTACTGTAGGCAAGACACCCCGGATAAAAGAAGCGCATACATTTGACACATTTCACTGGTTCTTTGACATTTCTTTTGCAATAATCGCACAGCTTTTCGCTTAAATCTTTATCATCAGCCATTTTGTGGCGGAGTCTCTTCTAATAATCTAGTTTCTTCTATGTCCCATTACGAACAGCATGTTTCTGCAGCACCAAAGGCGCCGATATACGTGAATTTCTCAAGGCGTTTCAATAGACTAAATTCTTGTAAACTCAAGTTGGAGATCCAGCGTCGATAACGTTAAAACTCTATCAGGATTCGACTGCGGTAGCGACCATAAACTATTTAAGGCCCAAATCAGTATGCACATCATAAACAAAGAAATCGGAGAAAAACCAGCGTTTATAGTCTGACAACATGGACCAATTCAGGCACACATTTCTTCAATCTGCATCAGACTTGTGTTGTCTGGGGGCGCTTTTAAGTTGTCTTCTAATTTTGACAACTTAAAAGGGCTCCCAGACAACAGAAGTTTGATGCAGATTGAAGAAATGTGGTATAGAATAAAAACAACCATTCTGACTACAAAGAGCAAGTCCTACGCGAGAGGGTAAAAGCAAGCAATGGATGACTGACGAAACCTGGAATGTAGTGAAGAGCAGAAAAACTAAAAGGCAGACAGGTGTAATAACCGAAGAACAAAAGACAGTATATCGAACTTTAAGCCGCGAAATACAAAGAGTATGTAGACGAGACGAACATTCGGGAAACATGCAAAGAGATTGAAATATTGGAAAACACGAACGAAAGAAAGAAATCAGAAGTTTAAACCAAGAACGTGGAAAATATGAACCAAGGACGGGAAAGTCATAACCAACATCGACGACGTTGCAGAGGTATGACGACAGTACTGTGAAGACCTCTACGCGGATGAAGGTCATCGTCAGGGAACAGTTCGTCGCCCACCCATCACACAAGTAGAACAGGAACATGACATCCTAAAAGATGAACTTAAGCAAGCCATCAACATGCTCAAGAACAACAAAAGTACAGGAGAAGATGATATCAGTGGAGAAATGCGAAACCAGCTGTCCCCAAAAAACATCCATCATCCATGAGAGAGATCGCGTTGCCGCGCGTTTGTGATCTTAATTTATCTGCTCGCTTCGCGGTGGACAACCTAATCTAACCTGTCCCACATTGCCACATTGTCCTATTGGCAGATCAAGACCACATACGCGCGGCAGAGCGAACTCTCGATCCAATATATGACAATGTGGCAAGGACCGTTGGTTTAACCCAGGTTAGATTAGGTTGCCCTAATTTAGGTTGCTACTAATTCCTCTTTGCTCGAGGAGTGAGGAGGGTCCAGAAGGAATCATCTTTCCCTACTTACAGAACTATCGAAATAATCTCCCACCCATGCAAGGTCATGCTCAGAATACTGCTATAACGACTAAGAAGCTTCCTAGACCGACAAATTCCACAGGAACAGGCTGGATTCATGGTTTGTAAAGGCACTCAAGAGCAGATCATGAATGTAAGGCAAATTATTGAAAAAGCCAGAGCATTTGCAAAAAGACCACATATCTATGCCTACTCACTACAGCAAAGCGTTTGACTGTGTAAACTGGCAACAATCATGGAATGCCCTCTTAGATATGGGAACCCCTCCCCACCTTGTCGTTCTGCTAAAAACTTTATATGATAACAGCAAAGGAATCATCAAGATTGAGAAAACAAACTCAAGACCCTTTAGGATAGGACGAGAAGTTCAGCAAGGATGCGTCCTATCACCCTTACTATTCAACATATTTAGTGAGTTTATACTAAGAGGAGCTCTGGAGAACGGGGAAGGCGGAATAGTCATTGGCGGTAGGAAAATAAACAACTTACGATTTGCCGACGATACCACAGTCATCGCACAAAACGAAGAAAAAATGACCGAAAGAAATAACTTCTGGGAAGGGTCGAAAGAGAATGCTCAAAATTCGGACTAAAGCTAAATCGCCAAAAAACAAAGCTGATACTAGTAGATCGTGACAACAGGAGATATAATGAACGTAGAAAACGTCGAGAATATAATTTATCTAAGCTCCTGCATAAATAATGACGACAATACGTCCACAGAAATTAAAGGACGCATATTACTTGCGACAACAGCCATGACGAAACTAACCAAAGTATGGAAAGATGACCACATCACGAAAGAAACAAAACGAAGGCTCGTCAACATACTGATGTTTCCAATTGCAATATACGGAGCCGAGGCATGGACGAGGCAGTAGATCAGCATAAAATAAACGCTTTCGCGATATGGACGCAGAGAGGCTACTAAGGATCACCATCCTGTATCACCAAAGGCGCCGATATACGTGGATTTCTCAAGTCGGGCGCTAAAGAAAGTATTTCCCTTAGGATCCCCTGGACAGCGCATACTAAAAGAACTCGTCATTGACATAAGATTATCACCCGTTATCAGTCGACGAATACTTAAATATTTTGGACACGGCAATCGTGGAACGTGCGACAATCTGGAAATACTGGAAAATTGAAGGTACGCGACCTCGTGGACGCTCTCGAAAACGCTGGATCGACCAGGTGCAAGAGATCACCGGCACCACTACAAGAAAACATGAGAACAGAGGCAGACGGGGTAAATGGAGGAAGATCGCTAATTCCGTTATGACCTAATAAAACGCCAGTATGGGATCACGATAATTCAGCCATGAAGTAAACGACTAGAGAGAGAGAGATCACTACTCGATTTAAAGCTTCGACTGCTAAAGGTCATTTTCACCGGAGACTGATGTCTCTTCTAGTTTGATGATTAAACCTTGACTAAACATATTCTTTTGCATAATGTTGTCTTGTTAAAGTCTGCTTTTCGTTTAGTTAAACCTACTGTCGTCTTGTCTAATGTTGTCTTACTAAGCTTTGTTTAACCGTGTTTAGTCTAGTCTACGTGCCTCTACCCTTGTCCATTTGTCTTTGGGTTTGTTTGTCTTCTCCAATATTGAATGCCTAATCCGAATTTGATAGTCACGCAATGATTTATGTAGTCCTATTTTGTCTTATTTTGTGCAACCTTTTATTATCTTGGCTGGTTCTGTCTGATTTTGATTAATTTTATCTAGAGTCTAGCACAGTCTATAGACTGTTATATTCTTATTTAGTCGTGATAAGAGCTTGCTAAAATTGTTCAAATTGTCTAGTTCTTCTATAATCTACTTTTGTTGGTATAGTTTCTCTGGTTTAGGGAAATGGAGCTTGCAAATTTTGTCTGGTCTTGCCAAGTTCCAGTGTTCTTACAACGGGAACAAACATAAGGTTCATAAATTCAATTTTAATCTTATATGAAACAGAACAGAACCGAACATATTTGACGTTCCAGATAAGATCCTACAGGAACAGACAAAAGCAGATTAGAACAGACTACACAAAATTTGTGTGGTCTTGACTCGCCATGTGTAATCAATATAGTGGTGTCTAGTGCATAGTCCCTCTTAGTCTTGTTTGGTGCTAGACAAGACTACGTGGTTTGTTAGAAAAGTATCCGACCTTTAGCCGGTAAAAACAAACTGGCATACCTGGAGCGTTGGACACCTAATCACCCTCAAAGTAGTCTCCTTGGGACTTCACACACTTCTCCCAGCGGTGCCGACATTGTTGGAAGCATTCCGAAAAAGCCTCTTTCGGAATCGACTTTAGCTTGGCTGTCGTTGCAGCCATAATGTCCTCTCTCGTCTGAAATCGCGTTCTTTTCAATGGCCTCTTGACTTTGGGGAACAGCCAGAAGTCGCAGGGGGGCAAATCAGAAGAGTAAGGAGCCTGTCGAACCAGAGAAGTTTGGCTTTTCGCAAAAAAAAGTGCGAAGAATGTGCTGGAGCATTGTCTTGATGGAGTCGCCAATTTCCTACTGACCACAACTGCAGTCGCTTTCTAGGACATTCCTCACATCACCTATCGTCATTTTACTTGAATTGAAAAACCGACGAGAGCACTACACACTACGTCACTCGAACACTGCTCGACAGCAACTGACGCTATCTACAGGCGGGAAAAAATTCACGCATGCGCACGAGGGTTCAAGGTCGGCTCATGCAAGCGCGCTTAATTCAAATCCATCAGGTTTTCAAAATTAAAAATAAGGTCGGATGCTTTTCTAAATCTTTTGAGGTCTCGTGTAATGTGTTCTAGACTTTTATAGTCTTCCTGAGCCTTGTAGAGTTTTGCTTAGTCTTGTATCGTTTTGTCTGGAGGAAATTTGGATCAAAAGCGGCATGATTGTATAAAGTGGTTTTTGGGAGATGTATTCCAGATTTTTGTAATGATCCTAGCATGGATACGCATCTCTTGTAAAGCTCTAACAAAAATGTTTGTTTCATGACAAGGAAGAATCTAGATCAACTTGGCTAGAATTGTCTGGTCGTGTCTTGTATTTTCTGTTCTTATCTGACCTTGTCAGGTCTTGTTTAGTGTTCTCTGGTCGTGTCCCGTCTTGTCTAGTCTTGTCTAGTCTTGTCTAGTCTTGTCTAGTCTTGTCTAGTCTTGTCTAGTCTTGTCTAGTCTTGTCTAGTCTTGTCTAGTCTTGTCTAGTCTTGTCTAGTCTTGTCTAGTCTTGTCTAGTCTTGTCTAGTCTTGTCTAGTCTTGTCTAGTCTAGTCTAGTCTTGTCTAGTCTTGTCTAGTCTTGTCTAGTCTTGTCTAGTCTTGTCTAGTCTTGTCTAGTCTTGTCTAGTCTTGTCTAGTCTTGTCTAGTCTTGTCTAGTCTTGTCTAGTCTTGTCTAGTCTTGTCTAGTCTTGTCTAGTCTTGTCTAGTCTTGTCTAGTCTTGTCTAGTCTTGTCTAGTCTTGTCTAGTCTTGTCTAGTCTTGTCTAGTCTTGTCTAGTCTTGTCTAGTCTTGTCTAGTCTTGTCTAGTCTTGTCTAGTCTTGTCTAGTCTTGTCTAGTCTTGTCTAGTCTTGTCTAGTCTTGTCTAGTCTTGTCTAGTCTTGTCTAGTCTTGTCTAGTCTAGTCTTGTCTAGTCTTGTCTAGTCTTGTCTAGTCTTGTCTAGTCTTGTCTAGTCTTGTCTAGTCTTGTCTAGTCTTGTCTAGTCTTGTCTAGTCTTGTCTAGTCTTGTCTAGTCTTGTCTAGTCTTGTCTAGTCTTGTCTAGTCTTGTCTAGTCTTGTCTAGTCTTGTCTAGTCTTGTCTAGTCTTGTCTAGTCTTGTCTAGTCTTGTCTAGTCTTGTCTAGTCTTGTCTAGTCTTGTCTAGTCTTGTCTAGTCTTGTCTAGTCTTGTCTAGTCTTGTCTAGTCTTGTCTAGTCTTGTCTAGTCTTGTCTAGTCTTGTCTAGTCTTGTCTAGTCTTGTCTAGTCTTGTCTAGTCTTGTCTAGTCTTGTCTAGTCTTGTCTAGTCTTGTCTAGTCTTGTCTAGTCTTGTCTAGTCTTGTCTAGTCTTGTCTAGTCTTGTCTAGTCTTGTCTAGTCTTGTCTAGTCTTGTCTAGTCTTGTCTAGTCTTGTCTAGTCTTGTCTAGTCTTGTCTAGTCTTGTCTAGTCTTGTCTAGTCTTGTCTAGTCTTGTCTAGTCTTGTCTAGTCTTGTCTAGTCTTGTCTAGTCTTGTCTAGTCTTGTCTAGTCTTGTCTAGTCTTGTCTAGTCTTGTCTAGTCTTGTCTAGTCTTGTCTAGTCTTGTCTAGTCTTGTCTAGTCTTGTCTAGTCTTGTCTAGTCTTGTCTAGTCTTGTCTAGTCTTGTCTAGTCTTGTCTAGTCTTGTCTAGTCTTGTCTAGTCTTGTCTAGTCTTGTCTAGTCTTGTCTAGTCTTGTCTAGTCTAGTCTTGTCTAGTCTTGTCTAGTCTTGTCTAGTCTTGTCTAGTCTTGTCTAGTCTTGTCTAGTCTTGTCTAGTCTTGTCTAGTCTTGTCTAGTCTTGTCTAGTCTTGTCTAGTCTTGTCTAGTCTTGTCTAGTCTTGTCTAGTCTTGTCTAGTCTTGTCTAGTCTTGTCTAGTCTTGTCTAGTCTTGTCTAGTCTTGTCTAGTCTTGTCTAGTCTTGTCTAGTCTTGTCTAGTCTTGTCTAGTCTTGTCTAGTCTTGTCTAGTCTTGTCTAGTCTTGTCTAGTCTTGTCTAGTCTTGTCTAGTCTTGTCTAGTCTTGTCTAGTCTTGTCTAGTCTTGTCTAGTCTTGTCTAGTCTTGTCTAGTCTTGTCTAGTCTTGTCTAGTCTTGTCTAGTCTTGTCTAGTCTTGTCTAGTCTTGTCTAGTCTTGTCTAGTCTTGTCTAGTCTTGTCTAGTCTTGTCTAGTCTTGTCTAGTCTTGTCTAGTCTTGTCTAGTCTTGTCTAGTCTTGTCTAGTCTTGTCTAGTCTTGTCTAGTCTTGTCTAGTCTTGTCTAGTCTTGTCTAGTCTTGTCTAGTCTTGTCTAGTCTTGTCTAGTCTTGTCTAGTCTTGTCTAGTCTTGTCTAGTCTTGTCTAGTCTTGTCTAGTCTTGTCTAGTCTTGTCTAGTCTTGTCTAGTCTTGTCTAGTCTTGTCTAGTCTTGTCTAGTCTTATCTAGTCTTGTCTAGTTTTGTCTAGTCTTGTCTAGTCTTGTCTAGTCTTGTCTAGTCTTGTCTCGTCTAGTATCGTTTAGTCTTATCTCGTTTCTTCTAGTCTAACCTAGTCTAGTCCAGTCCGGTTCGGTTCCCTCTATTCAAGTCCAGTCTAGTCCGGTACGGTCCCGTCTAGTACAGTCCAGTCCGGTCCGGTCACCAAATCGCTACGTGCAACGCTGAACCGAACATTGCGGAAAACCTTCTACGCCTAGGAAAAATAAAAATAGGATTCGTACTCTATAATACTAAGCAAATAACTAGAGTAGAAAGGTGCTACAAATGTTGGAACACAAACCACAGTCCACAGAAGTGTACTGAAAAAAGCAGAGCAAAGGCATGTTTAAACTGTACCATAGAAGGAGATATAGTTAAAGACTGCACGGAACCGTCATACTGTCCCCACTGTGACAAGCAAGGGCATAGAGCAAATACAATGAAATGCCCGATCTTTCAAAGAACAATAAGCTCAAAGGTGATAAATAAAAACAGAGGTCCAGGGTCCTACAGGCGTGCGGCTGATTGTGCGGCACTTTATCGTGGTCAATGATGGCAAAATGCCAACTCTGATAAGAGGAAATGGAACATCGTTTACTGACCTTACGCTAATCAGAAAAACCTTATTACCTTACCTTTAAAAGACCTTACTGCTAAAGTTTAAAAGTGGGAAGTTCTTAAGAAGGATTCGCTGATACGTCTGCCTATACCTTGACGATAGCTGCCGAAAACCCAAACCACACTGGGTCTACGCAGAACTAAAATGAAGGACTTCTGCACAATGCTTCGGCAAGAACTAGCAGACAAGTAAGAAAAGGTCGACATCAGCAGCTGTACTGAGATTCTGCAGCGAGTTTATAGACGGAGTACTCCTAGGATAAGAATAGAAGGAAACTCGTCGATGCCATACTAGTGGACCGACAACATCGCGGAACTGAGAACAAGCGTTACAGGGGCAAGAAGAAAGCTACAAAGGAAACGAAAAGAAATGGATATGTGAGAATATAAGCAACGATACGACGACGTCAAAAAAGCTCTGAGGAGGGAAATCTCCCGTCAAAAAACAATCTCCAATCAAAAAACCTAGAACAGGATGTCTTCGGCCAGAGCTACAAGATCGTGACAAGTCAGATAAATATACCGAACCCGAAACTAACTTAAACTCCGGACGAAAAAGTAACAATCTTTGAAGAGCTATTTATCGACTCGAAGGATAAACCGATACTCCAATGGAGAAACTACCAGATATCGGAAGCTTTCGAGGAAAACGAAATTCTGATAGCGGTCAGCAAAATAAAACGGTCATAAAAAAACCTTCCGCGAGAAGTGGTAAAGAAATCTGCGACATCAGAAAGAAAGGTGTTTTAAAGACCTTTTCAATGGATTATTGGAAGAAAATACGTTCCCTCGCGCATGGAAAGCGGAAAAACTTATTCTAATTAAGAAACCACAAAAGAAAAAAGTGGAAGCGGTAAAATACAGACAATTTTCCTGATCAACGAACTCGGGAAATTGTACGAAAATCTCATAAAACAAAGACTCCTGAATGAAATCGAGGAGGGATATGTGCCGTGGAGCAACGACACGAATTAGAAGCAGTGTAGGATTGTCAGATTCTGTACCGGTTTAATTAGGTCTTTACTAAGGATCTGCAGTAAGCCACTATATTTTTGATCTTATATATAAAGGATGTCTCCTCTGAAAGCTTAAGAGAACCAGCTCCTTGGTGTATGCTATTTGCAGATGATATTGTTCTATGCAGCGCAAATAGGGAAGAGCTTGAATATAAACTGGAATGCTGGAGAAGAGCCATAGAGGATAGAGGTCTTAAAATCAGTAAGACCGAATACCTGTACCATGGAGGAACTGGAAATGAAACTAATCAGATGGATGGTAGCCAGCTACAGGCAAGAGACAGTTTCAAGTATTTGGGATCCACTGTATCTTACGATGGCAATCTAGGTCTGGAAAGTGGCAAAGCTTATTCTAATTAAGAAACCACAAAAGAAAGAAGTGAAAGCGGTCAAATACAGATAATTTGCCTGATCAACGTGCTCAGGAAACTGTACGGAAATCTCATTAACCAAAGAATGAAATGCCATGAATGAAATCGAGGAGAAAGGTGGTTTCTCCAAATGTCAATATGGATTCAGAAGGGAGAGATCCACCATGAATGCTCTATACGAGTAAAAATAGCAAGGAGATCAAACTAAACTGAGGTACCAAGATACTACTGCCCTGATACTAGTAGATGTTAAGAATGCTTTTAGTACAGCGCCATGGCGTCTGATGATAAATAAAATGGAAGAAAGAGGAATCTTCACGTGCCTTATGAACATCGTCAAAGACTATTTTACAGATATATGGATACAAATTGACAGAAACACCAGGAAATAAATAGGTGGGGGTGTTCCACAGGGTTCTGTTCTAGGACCAACTCTGTGGAATATCTTATACGACGACACCATGAAGCTGCAGTTACTTGAAGGCGTTAAACTGCTATGTTACGCTGATAGATGACTTGGCGATCGTGGTAACGGGAAAGATAATAACGCAACGCAAATACTGCCGTGAGGAAAGTCCAAACTTGGATGAATGACAACCATCTGACAATAGCTGCAGAGAAAACGGAGGCTGTGTTATTAGCCACACATAAACATGCTAAAAGTGTCTTTTTGCCAATCGGAGAATCTTCCTTAGTCTAGCCATCAACTATCTAGGGGTGAAGATCGGGAAAAAACTATCCATTAAGACCCACCTGGAGAAAATAGCCCAGAAAACTAACAAAGCCACAAGAGCTTTAAGTGTCACAATGCCGTTAAAGGTCCAAGAGCAAACAAGAGGCGCACTCTGTACATGGTAGTGCAATCAATAATAACTTATGGCGCACCAATTTGGTGTGATACGCTAAACGTAGATTCGCAAAGAAAGAAAATCTGTGCAAAAAAGCAAGGCCCTTCGAATAGCTAGTACCTACAGGACCGTATCGAATGAGGCCCTGATGGTTGTAGCAACGGTAATACCTAATACATCTAGTAGTACAGGAAAGAAAACACATTTTGACTACACGAAATGATACGGCAAAAAAAAGAGGACCCTTGAAAACATGACAGACCCAATGGAACTTAGCAACCAAAGGCGCATGGACTAGAAGACTTATAAGCGACATTGAACCGTGGTTCAAAAATAAGGGACAGACGGACTACTGCTTGGCCCAATGCCTAACAGGGCACGGTTCCTTCATGAAATACCTGCAGCGAATAGGCCGTCGAGACTCTGGAAGATGCATGTACTGCCCGAAAGATGACGATGCCGAGCACACAATTTTGTTAAAGTGCAATCGGTGAGAACATGAACGACTCCAGCTACAACTTACGGTGGGTTACGAATTTTGAGGAACATGTTTATAGCGCGACCAAAACACCAATAGATTTTTAGACCATATTTAAAAAACAAATCGTCAAGTTTACAATAACTACTATTTTAACTAGATATCGCGGGTGTACTGCCAAAAAAGACCGTGTCAAAAATTATCAAAAATTAGATAAACTGATCAAGTCGCTATAGCGTCTGCTACATTAAAAAAGTAGTCCAAGGCATTATACGTAGCTAATCATAACCTTCTAACATGGGCCAACAATGATAAAGTCTTTTAGATCCAAATCTCTTTAGTTAAGTGTCCATGTCTAGTTTTTACCACTCATTTTTGCCAATTTTTAGTCCTTTAGTTTTATTAATAGGTCACTTCTAAAGACAACTTGTGAATTTATATAAATCTGCACACTTTACACAACTCGAGTTTCGACTGTTGAAGGTCATTTTCAAGATAAATAAAGCTCATTTTCGATCAAAGGAAATTTTAATGAACCTAATAAATAATAATAGATAATGTTTATTTAATAATAATCTAATAAATGTGCCATTTATTTTGAAAGTGTCCTACTTGTGAATATTATGCTCTCCAGTCAGAAGGAATGGGATGTTGTACATGAATAGATACGGCGCATTATGACAAAAAAGCAGAAGACGAAATTAGGCTGTACGAGATGGGGCACCACTTGAAGAATGTGAAGGACGGTACCAAGTGGATCCAAAGAGGAGGGGTTTTAGTGGGTATGCTGGTCATGACCAGAGAGCCCCACACTTCAAGGAGCCAGGAGGCTCCATGCGTGCATTAATTCATTTCCACTCCTCCCAAAAAAAAATACAGTCCAGTCCAATCCAGTCCAAGTCTAGTCTAGTTTAATTTGGTCCAATCGAGTCTTGTCCAGAATTTCCGAGACTTGTTTAGTCCTTTCGTCTGTTCCAATCTTGTCCAGTTTCATCCAGTCTTGTTCAGTCCTTTCCAGTCTTTTCTAGTCTTGCCCAGTTCCTTGTTCGGTCGTGTCCAAACATGCCGAGACTTGTCTAGTATTGTCATGTTCAATATTGACTTGTGTTGCCTGTCTAGTATTTTGTAATCCTGTATGTAGTTCATGGACTTAAATAAACTTCTTGTTTGTGTTTATTTACTGTTTATTTAGTGTACCACTTAATCTTCTAAACCTTCACCAATCTTGTAGTCTTTCTTACTTGATTTCTGTATTTAAATTATTCTTATTGCTTCAAAGTGGACCATTAATATTTTAGATTCTTGTCTAATTTAAGCTAGTCTCATTTCCTTTCAATTATAATGAACATAAATTAAGGTGAACAGCATAAGATTTTTGTTTTTGGGATTGTTGAGTCTGAAGATTTATATATTAAAAATGAAACAATTTTGTCTTTTTTTCAAAAAATTTATTTATAATATAAATGTATACATTTCGTTAACAAAGTTAACATCATCAGTATAACTGGTCTATTATGTTTGAAGAAAAGACAAAAGTGTTTAATTTTTAATAAGAGTTTTTGTTGTCTTTAAATTATATAAACTTTTTCCAAATCTAAAGAGATATTATTTATGGATATGACAGGAAATAAGTATTTGTAGCTAAAATTGATTTTAAAACAATTTAAGTTAATTATATAATTATCTTAAAACGAAACGCGTGTAATAACAACGAATACGATTTGTTGTTTTAAGTGAAACTCCGTGCGGTTTAGCTTGTTTTATGTATGTTTTTTGTTTTCCATTAAAAAAGCTAAACATGCATAATAACGTTATTAATTTAAGTGTCGTGTTTATTTTGTTTGTTTCTTCTTGGGTTATGAAATAACTCAAGGACGCGAATGATGGATTCTTCGTTTAACAATCGTTTGTTCATTGTCTTGTCACTTATTTTATTTGCAATAAATTTATTTCTTTGGCGGAGGTTACGTCAAGACCCTCAACATAATTACTACATTATATTATGAATATATTTTTTAAATTGGAGAAGAAAAATCTTATTGGGAACGTCCTGTTCCTATATTAAAAATATATTCAGTCGAATCTGGATAACTGAGAGCTCAGGGGACTCAAGATTTGTGCGTCCGCGTGTAATTTGTCGATTTTGGCATATCTGTCCATGTTTAGTGCCAGCTAAGATTTGAGACTACATTGCAGAGCACTCGTAGAAATTCTACACAACACAGACAAACGAGACATCCAAATCCACTAGTCAGAGACATCATAGCTATTAGACAACACAATAGTATAGTCACATTAAAACACAAGCTCCCCTATCAAACCTTACCCATTTTTTCTGAAAGAAATGGGTAAATGAAAGCGTGAATGAATGTATGAATGAAAGATTGAATGAAATTTTTTCGGCGTAAACTAATGTTGGTGTAATTATTACCTTGTATAGTAGTAACAGCTTGTTCTGCTTGGACAGAGAGCTGTTTTTACACATCAGGTAGTAGATTATTTTGAGAGCGGAAAAACCTCTGTTGATAGTTTTGTGGATGTATGTGCGATAGAAAAGTACAAAATCCAGATATATACCCAGATACTGGACTGCCTGTTTGGGAAAGATTGTGTGGTTGTTCACTTTCGGAGGAGTGATCAAGTTTGTGTTGATGTATTTGCGTTTAAATGTCTCTGTCTTCTGTGCTTTGAGTGTTATTTTCGAGTCTGTGAAGAAATTTGTTATCAGTCCTGTATGTATTTCAGTCTTTTTGTGGGCCGTTAACTCGAATCAGCGAAACCTATTGAATCAGCTAAAGTTAAAGGATGCAGCAGAAAAAGTATCTACGCTGCTTATTTGCAGCACTAATTAACGGCGTTGTACGAGTGGCTGTATATCGCTGTATCGTCTGCGTAGAGTGCAATTTTCATCTGCGGCATCGTTGGTATGTCGTTTATGTAGAGATTAGAAAGCACGGGACCTAAGATGGAACCTTGGGGTACCCCTGTCGCTATCGGCCTAAATGTCGAGTTTATGTCGTTGACGATCAATGTAAACCGTCAGGTAGTTGCTCATTAGTCTCACGATACTTTAATTCAAATAATTTGAACAGTAGTCCATCTGTCCACACTCTGTCGAAGGCTTTTTGAATGTCCAGTCAAGGAGAGAAAGGAAAATTTGAATGTCAAGGGACCGCAATATCTTTTTCGCTTATAGAGGTTTCTCATTAACCCAAGTTCCTAGCTTATAGAGGTACAGGAGTGGTCTTTCTCACAAATATAGATTAATAAACAATACAGCAAATATGGAGTGAATAAATGTATGTATGTATTATGTACATTAGCCCAGTCATTTTAGCATTTCACCCCGGTATCTAACGGAAGAAGCTGAATTTTTGTATAGACCTTTATTTTAGCATTACAAATGTTGTCTCAAAAGTCACATATGCCAACATGTGAGCGTCCTTAGATATTCAAGATTGCAAAAATCAGTTTTTTGATAATATCGCGTTTTCTCTTATTATAATAAAATTCTTGTTTAACTGTACTGATACAAAATCCGGCTTTTCTAAACAGTTTTTGATAATAACATCACTTAATGTGAACCATGCTTTCCTTGCAAATTTCAGTTTAAGTACGGTAATATCCGGGCTATGATTTGCTTCAAGGCACCTAAGAGTATGCTGAACAACTTCTCTGCGATAAAAGCGTTTAAATGTGTGTATGATACCTCGATCTAAAAGTTGAAGTATACTGGTGATATTTGCAGGTAAGAACATGACGTTTTCGTTTTCAAATGTTCGTATGGGCAGCACATTTATCAATAAAAAGCAGGATTTTTTGACGCTTCATCTTCATTTCCTCGTTAACTTTTTTCAACTAATCTTGAAATAATATCTCCGTCATCCAAGCTTTTGTATTATTGGCATAATCAATTGAGTCTTGGCACCTTTAAAACATCTAGGTCGTTTTGATTTACCAATGCTGAAAATGGGGAGCTTATCCGTACCGCTCATGTTTACGCATTGAAGAATAGTTAGACGTTCCTTGCTTTGTTTACCTCCATTACATTTTTCGTCTCTAAATGGAAATGTTTTATCGGGAAGGCACTTGATGAACAGAGCAGTTTCATCCGCAATGTAATTATCGTCTTGATGATACTCCGTTAAGGAACTAGGCAAATCTTCAGTCCATTGGTTACGCACGTTTTTGTCCACAGCTTTACTTTCTCCGGCAATTTTGTTAAAAGCTATAACATTACGCCTTTTAAAACCCTCGAACCAGATATTACTAGCCGAAAAGTTTTGAATTCCCAATTTTGAAGCAAAATCTTTAGATTTTCGTTTTAACAAGGGTCTGAAAATGTACTTGTCGAGAGTACGTTTGATCCATTCTAAAAGGCAGTTTTCAATATCGGGGTAAGGATAAACTGCTGTCTCGATTCTTCAGGGATATATTTAAGGAGCGACCTACAAGGTCTAGGTCGCAGTACAAGTTGGCAAAACCATATCTACAATCTACAAAGTCTAAAACATGAGACACAGTCTTACCAGTCTTACAGTAAGTGTGTAGAAGGACTTGACCCATCGAATCAGCTAAAGTTAAAGGATGCAGCAGAAAAAGTATCAACGCTGCTTATAGACTTAGTAGGCACTTACTAGGTACTATAGACTTACTAGGCACATAGACTTTAAACTTTCGCACTAATTAACATAAAAAATATTTCCATAGACAAATCGAAACTAACAATAAAAATACCAGACCTGATGAAAACGTCCAAGCCAGGAAGAAATCAGCCAGAGCTTATACTCCCTTTTTATAAAGAAAAACCAGGGCTATGTGTTGCTACAACTGTAGCAGACTACTTGAATATGACAAAAGACCTAAGGAATTATCAAAACAACAAATTACTCATATCAAACATCAAGCCATCAAGCAAAAACGCAACTTCTTAAACGATTGGTCACTGCATCAAATCCTTACTGTCTAAAGCATGCATTGATACAAATCAGTTCACAGCACATAGTACAAAACATGCTGCAACATCAGTGACTATTAGAAATGGTGTTGATATAGACGCAATCAGACGTACTGCTTGGTTGTTATTAACGGTCAAACACCATCGCAGAATTATATAATTGCCCGATGCAAGATAATAACGATACGGTTGCGAAATCTGTATTATCTAACACAACGTATGATTTCTTTACGATTGCAGTAATGGAAAATGGATGAGTTTTCTTATATGCTGAATGTCCAAAAAATTATCATCGAGAACGAGACGTATAGTATAAATAAATTATCAAACGAGCACGCCGTAGGCGGACGAAGTTCGATCGTGATTATACGAAACGTCTCATTCGAAGATGATCATTCTCTACATGTACCCGTTAATAAACATACCCAAGATCATTTTGCAGAGAAAACTCAACTACAAAAATCGCTAAAAATTAGACTATAGGAATGGCCAAATTTCAAAACTCAAAATTGTGAAATGTTAGCAATGACGAGCATTACTACAAATTATCGTCTTGGAACGAGACGTTTCGTATAATTACTATCGAACTTCACACGTGTTTGGCTGGCTTGTTTGATGGTTTAGGCTTGTCGCACGCTGGATCCGCTTCGCTCAGCTCACATCAGTTCCGATCGGGTGCGCTCCGCTCAGCTCAGTCATTTTGCTATATATTGCATCCACCCAGCTACGTCACTTTTTCACACACTCAAACCCTCCGCTCCGCTCAGCTCAGCCTTTCAGCCCAGAAAAATATAAAACCCGTGTATTTAAATAGAAATGCACATACTGCGTTCGCTCAGCTCAGCTTGGCTCCATTCCGCTCCTCTCCGCTCCGTATTATCTGTTTGTTAAGAATACTAGGCCGGAGTTCGGATGCTGGCGGATAGTTCACGCAGGCGCAACACTAACGTTTTCTATATGCGCTAAAGCATTTATGCAACCAGGATAGCAACACATATTACAGCTCTCCCGGTGGCGATGTGGGAGAGGATTGGGTGTGTGGAAAAATGACGTAGTGGAGCGGATGCAAGATGTGGATAAATGACGGAGCTGAGAGGAGCGGTCCCGATCGGATCTGATGTGAGCTGAGCGGAGCGTATCCAGTGTGCGACAAGCCTTACCCAACTCTCACTAATAATTAAGGTTTGACTGAGGATTGAAATTACTTTATCTTCAAAACTATTGAACTCTAATTTGGGCTAGTATAGAGGCTTAGGCTTGTGATATTAATAGTTTTGATAGACAAATTTGTAATTTATATTTGAAAGGTTATTTCTGTGCGATCTAAAAAACGTTAAATTGAAGAAATCTTACCTTAATTCACAAAATTAAATTTGAAAAAATATGGAGATGATTCGTTGCATATTATTTATTTGAATAAACGCATATATCGACTAAATATTAAATGAATTTATACAATTTCAGCGCATGAATATTTCACGAAATTCTGCATGAAAAGCTAATAGCTATTATTTGCTCTATTTTTCATCTAACTCATCACTATTGCATTAGAAAGAGACATTATAATGAAAATAGTTGTTATTGCAAATTTTAAAAGAAGATTGTTACTTACCATCAGTTTATTTTTAGTGGGAAATTACATTTTAATACTTGGTTGGTTATATTTTGTCATAAAACCAATGTTTGATGTCGTGCATGTTACACTCATTGCACAATTTTTTCACTCAATTTATTACCGAATAAACAAAGAAGGTAATATCCGTATTACATAACCATTTAAACATTTCAAGCTAAAAAAAGTTGATATTTTTATTGACGCCGCTTATTTCTAAGAATCGATTTATAAATATTTAATAATTAATAGTTAACACTTGGATTATGTAAGAATTAGCAAACATTAATCAATCTAGTTTTTTTTTGCTTTAGTGAAAAACACGTCCAGAAAATTCAGACGAAACAAACTAAAACCCCCTTAAGAGAGACGCTGGATAAGACCAGCCTGTCTCTTCCGGAGCAACTTAGCCTCTCCTAGTGTGTCCCCTAAAGGGTAATTTCTTGGCATTTTATTAAATAAATAGCTCAATTTCCTTGATTCTCAAAAACACATGGTGCATTGTTGAGAGGACATTGATGCAATATTGATGCTATTGATGCAATATTGTCGCTTTGGACAAAATTTTCTTCTTCTTGGCCAGTGAGAAAATTCACTATCATTTGGAAATTGTTCAACAAATAAATACGATTAATCCGAATCACAAATTCATAAATACTAACAAACTTCAGGGATCATTGTAATAGACAGACAAGAAGACTACTCAGATATCGCTCCGTTTATGAACGATTGTTAGCAGATTCAAGCTTTCGCAGATTACGTGGTCTGTTAGAAAAGTATCCGACCTTTAGCCGGTAAAAACAACTGGCATACCTGGAGGTTTTGAAACCTAATCACCCTCAAAGTAGTCTCCTTGGGACTCCACACACTTCTCCCAGCAGTGCCGCCATTGTTGGAAGCATTCCGAAAAAGCCTCTTTCGGAATCGACTTTAGCACGGCTGTCGTTGCTGCCATAATATCTTCTCTTGTCTGAAATTGCGTTCCTTTCAATGGCCTTTTGACTTTGGGCAATAGCCAGAAGTCGCAGGGGGACATATCAGGAGAGTAAGGAGCCTGCTGAACCACAGGAATCTGGTTTTTCGACAAAAAATTGTGAACCAAGTGCAAAGAATGTGCTGGAGCATGATGGAGTCGCCAATTTCCTGATGACCACAACTCCAGTCGCAATTTCTCAGATAGTCACAGGACGGTCCCGCATCACCACAGCGTTCACTTTGGCAATGGCATGGTCATTTCAGAATGTTGATGGCCGACCAGAGCGTGGTCACTTTCCACCGATGTGCGACCGTCTTTAAACCGGTTGTAACACTCCTTAATCTGTGTGATGCCCATAGCATCGTCACCGAAAGCCGTCTGAATCTTCCGAATGGTTTTCACCTGGTTGTCGCACCAGTTTCTGGCAAAATTTGATGCAGTGGCGATGCTCCAATCGTTTCGACATTTTACTTGCATTGAAAAACCGACGAGAACACTGCTCGACAGCAAGTGACGCTATCTACAGGCGGGAAAAAATTCACACATGCGCACGAAGGTTTAAGTTCGGCTGATGCATGCAAGCGCGCTTGATTCAAATCCATCAGGTTATCAAAATAAAAAAAAAGGTCGGATACTTTTCCAATAGACCACGTGTGTTCTAGATAATGTCTCAATCAAGAAGCAGAAATAAGAGCCAGAACCACAAACAAACGGAGCATACTTCGCGCTCGCACATATCTTCCGAACAAAACACGTGGACAGAAACACAAAAATAAGGGTGTACAAAACAATTGTCAGACCAATACTCACATATGGCTGCGAAACCTGGGTCGTGACACAACCCAGTGGCAACGAAATAGATACCTTTGGGAGAAAAGTATTGCGTAGAATACCCGGCCCAATTCAAAACAAAAATGGGTACAGAAAACGATACAATAATGAGCTGTACCAGGCCTTGCAGGACCCGCTAGTATCCGCATGTGCAAAAATATGCAGAGGTTACGATGGGCAGGTCATGTCACAAGAATGGATAAGGAAGGCAAAATTGTAGGGAAGAGACCGAGGGGCAGACCACGGATACGATGGGAGGACGCGGTAGAAGAAGATGCCAGAGGGTTGGTAAGGCTAGAAGACGGTAGCAATGAACAGAAGCGTCTGGAGGAATAAATTGAGGGAGGCAAAGGCACAA
This sequence comes from Phosphuga atrata, assembly GCA_944588485.1. Taxonomy (NCBI): domain Eukaryota; kingdom Metazoa; phylum Arthropoda; class Insecta; order Coleoptera; family Silphidae; genus Phosphuga; species Phosphuga atrata. The sequence goes on along the minus strand of OX155897.1, from coordinate 72,528,392 downwards.
CCTTGGGCTGTAGAGTCATAGGAGAGAGAATGTTTCTTGCTTCGTTTTGTTTTAAAAATAATGATGATGGTTTTGAACTTAGTAATTATTAAACGGTTTGAATTGAACCAGTTTATTAACCGGCTCATAAGTAACGTTGAATTAGTATGGACTTGTTCTTAACTACGGTTTTCGAGAAGGAGGCTAGTATCATCCTCGTAGTTAACCATCAGAGCTGATGTATTCTCTATTGCTGCGGGCAGATCGTCGACATAAATAGTAAATAGGATAGGGCCCAAAATACTCCCTTGAGGTATCCCCGTCTTGACAGTCCTCGTCGTAGATATTACAAAGCAGATAGTCTTGTCTGTCCAGTCCGGCTTGTATCGTTGTTTTAATATACTTCCAAAAATATCTCTAATTGGTGGTCCACGATCAAATTGCAAGTGATTCTGAGATGGACTCGGCAATATTATGAATATTAGACTGCGCCGTCAAACTAGAATGAGAGTTTGACAACAAAACGTTGTCTTTTTTTCATTTTATTTTTCTTTCTGCCAATATGGATTGCGGGTTATTAACTACCGTTCAAACACTGCGGCCAAGTGGCCTATTGTATTTTGCCCACATTTGTCATTTCATAGGCCCAGAAACCTAGGTGTTATTTTGGGGTGTTTCTTAAGGATATTGTCTCTCCTGTATAACTTCTACACTGAAGATGTGTATGAGATTCTTTTTCTTCCTCGTCATTCCTTAGTCTGTGTAGAGTCCATTTAAATTTGAAGCGCTTTATTATTTTATACTTTAACGTTAATGGGGAATATCTACTGTCCTCGCCTCGGTAACCTACACCGTCACTCGGTTTACGTCCTCCGCTATGCTGCAGCGTCGATCACCGCTGGTTTCGGTGAAACCAAGTGTACTGGCACATATACTGCATGTGCACTCTACTCCGAATTTGGCCGGGTATTCTTGTACTACAAGAATACTGGGATAACTACGGGTATCCAGGACAATTCGGGTTGACCGGGTATAATAATATTACGCCGGTTCAACTAGAATAAACAGATTTTATTCTTTGACTGTCTCGTGTGAGAATTTATTGAGAAGTGCCGCTTGTCGCCGATTCCTCAGGTGTATCCCCTCTCCCTTACAACCAGGTGAGAGTAAGAGATATCACACATATCTACCGCGTCACATCACCAGAGATAACAGTAAGTCGTTGTTTGTTACCCTTCGGTGGCAACATCGTAACAAATTGCTTACAGATTTGTCGAGCAAGTACTTCATTGGTGCAGTGTATGAGAGTCTATTTCTGCCTCGTCATTATTTAGTCTGTGAATAATTTTTTAATGTACACGTATGTCAGGCAATTTGTCCGACACTCATACACTTCTTCAGTGTAGAAGCTATAAACATACTATAAACGCGGGAGGGAATAACCTTAAAAAAACTCCCGAAAGTAACATCTAGGTGTAGTGTTTCAAAACGTTGTTGAAGCAACCTGATGGAGTAAACCACTTTTAAACCAAATATCCAGAACATCTCCAAATTTATCTTTATACAAATAAGTGAGAAAATGCAATCCCATTGCAAACGATTTTTAGATTTTCCGAGCAATATTTTAGACGTAGCGACGTCGGTGTCTTCTAGCAATCATACAATCACAAGGCAATACCACCGGAAATCACCAGTCACGGAAAAAAGGCAATATTGAAACAACTTGGTGGACAATCGCTCATGATCAAACTTTCTCCAGTCTAGTCTTCTCTAGTCGTGTCTGTCTAGTCAAATCAAATCAAATCAAATATATTATTCATACATCATGAAATCATTGATGTTGTATACACATATATCAATAGACAGGTAATTTTTAGGTTTGTAAAAGAAGTTTCCTATTGTAAGTGAATTGGTAACTTGGTTAGGTGTATGAAATAAGGTCGACAAGAAGTTGACCGAGAGATACACTTGATAGATCGGGTAGCACGATCTTTTGCGCCCTAAAGACAACCTCTAGGTGTGGTGATGTCCCCAAAAATACTGCACCTCCGCGTGGCAGATTTTTAGCAGAAGCGGTAGGTAAATTGTGTTTCGGAGAATCTTTAACATATAAGCTTTCGTACTTACTATTGCAGCCACGTGCTGTATGTGGGAATTCCAGTTAAGTTCATCTTCTAAATGTACTCGCGTAAATTTTAAACTGTTTGTTCTTTTTATTCGCTTATTTTTAATTGAATATACTACCTATATAATTATTACCTATATAACCTATTTATAAGGAGTAGTCATCCGCATCGAATCCTACGCAATGATAAAACTTGCGTCGTTTGCATAAAACACACATTTGAGCCCGCTTAAGTATCGTGTGAGGTCTGTTATATACAGAGAGAAAAGCGGAGTGGCTAGAACGCTACCTTGCGGGACATCCATTTCTATGTTGAATGTTGAAGATATGCACTCCTCTATTCTGACATATTGCCTCCTCTGGTACAAATATGATTTGAACCGGTTTCCACATTCTTCTATAATGCCGTTTGTTTCTTGTTCTATCCGTAGCTTTGAGTGTGATAAGCAGTCAAAGGTCAAAAAATACAGACTGGGTTGCTTACCCCTTGCACAATATGTCGGCGTAATTTTTGTAATGCGGTTGTGGTAGACACTGCTTTACAAAATCCATACTATTCTTCTGGAATGATATGGTGTTTATCTAAAAAGGGCATCAGTCTGCATACCATCGCGTATTCAAGCGATTGCTGAAATTAGAGCGACAGGGTATCGGAATTATTACGGACTTCCGTCCATCCATAAGACATAAGACATCCCGAAACGTGTGTCTGTCTAGTCTTGTCTGTCTAGTCTTGTCTGTCTAGTCTTGTCTGTCTAGTCTTGTCTGTCTAGTCTTGTCTGTCTAGTCTTGTTTGTCTAGTCTTGTCTATCTAGTCTTGTCTGTCTAGTCGTGTCTGTCTAGTCTTGTCAGTCTAGTCTTGTCTGTCTAGCCTTGTCTGTCTAGTCTGTCTAGTCTTGTCTATCTTGTCTTGTCTGTCTAGTCTTGTCTGTCTAGTCTTGTCAGTCTAGTCTTGTATGTCTAGTCTTGTCTGTCTAGTCTTGTCTGTCTAGTCTTGTCTGTCTAGTCTTGTCTGTCTAGTCTTGTCTGTCTAGTATTGTCTGTCTAGTCTTGTCTGTCTAGTCTTGTCTGTCTAGTCTTGTCTGTCTAGTCTTGTCTGTCTAGTCTTGTCTGTCTAGTCTTGTCTGTCTAGTCTTGTCTGTCTAGTCTTGTCTGTCTAGTCTTGTCTGTCTAGTCTTGTCTGTCTAGTCTTGTCTGTCTAGTCTTGTCTGTCTAGTCTTGTCTGTCTAGTCTTGTCTGTCTAGTCTTGTCTGTCTAGTCTTGTCTGTCTAGTCTTGTCTGTCTAGTCTTGTCTGTCTAGTCTTGTCTGTCTAGTCTTGTCTGTCTAGTCTTGTCTGTCTAGTCTTGTCTGTCTAGTCTTGTCTGTCTAGTCTTGTCTGTCTAGTCTTGTCTGTCTAGTCTTGTCTGTCTAGTCTTGTCTGTCTAGTCTTGTCTGTCTAGTCTTGTCTGTCTAGTCTTGTCTGTCTAGTCTTGTCTGTCTAGTCTTGTCTGTCTAGTCTTGTCTGTCTAGTCTTGTCTGTCTAGTCTTGTCTGTCTAGTCTTGTCTGTCTAGTCTTGTCTGTCTAGTCTTGTCTGTCTAGTCTTGTCTGTCTAGTCTTGTCTGTCTAGTCTTGTCTGTCTAGTCTTGTCTGTCTAGTCTTGTCTGTCTAGTCTTGTCTGTCTAGTCTTGTCTGTCTAGTCTTGTCTGTCTAGTCTTGTCTGTCTAGTCTTGTCTGTCTAGTCTTGTCTGTCTAGTCTTTTCTGTCTAGTCTTGTCTGTCTAGTCTTGTCTGTCTAGTCTTGTCTGTCTAGTCTTGTCTGTCTAGTCTTGTCTGTCTAGTCTTGTCTGTCTAGTCTTGTCTGTCTAGTCTTGTCTGTCTAGTCTTGTCTGTCTAGTCTTGTCTGTCTAGTCTTTTCTGTCTAGTCTTGTCTGTCTAGTCTTGTCTGTCTAGTCTTGTCTGTCTAGTCTTGTCTGTCTAGTCTTGTCTGTCTAGTCTTGTCTGTCTAGTCTTGTCTATCTAGTCTTGTCTGTCTAGTCTTGTCTGTCTAGTCTTGTCTGTCTAGTCTTGTCTGTCTAGTCTTGTCTGTCTAGTCTTGTCTGTCTAGTCTTGTCTGTCTAGTCTTGTCTGTCTAGTCTTGTCTGTCTAGTCTTGTCTGTCTAGTCTTGTCTGTCTAGTCTTGTCTGTCTAGTCTTGTCTGTCTAGTCTTGTCTGTCTAGTCTTGTCTGTCTAGTCTTGTCTGTCTAGTCTTGTCTGTCTAGTCTTGTCTGTCTAGTCTTGTCTGTCTAGTCTTGTCTGTCTAGTCTTGTCTGTCTAGTCTTGTCTGTCTAGTCTTGTCTGTCTAGTCAAAATCAAAATCAAAATCAAAATCAATTTATTTCACTAATAAAGAATATTTACATAACAAAAAATTCTAAGTGAAATGTGTCAACTGTGTTGTTACTGAGGACAACACAAATGTATCCATTAGGACAGTAAAATATACAAAGTATACAAAGTATACATACAACTATATATATATATATATATGTATATACATACATGCATACACACAAATACATATATACATACACAAACACACACAGAAATAAATCATTATATACTTTTCACTTTTGTAGCAAATTCACCAATATTATATGGTTCTATAATATTTAATAAATTAAAAAGTTCACTTTTTAAAGTCTTCAAATTTCCAATTTTCTTGATGTCCTTTGGGAGGAGGTTAAATATTTTTAAGATGCTGCATGGTGGATTTCTTTCCGTCATGGTCATTTTATGTTTAGGAAGGTCGTAGGTTAATTTGTTATGTCTGGTTTCTCGTTCAGAAGGCTTAGTAAAAGTATTGAACAGATCTTTATGTTTAAATAAGAATATGACGCTTTCATATATGTAAATAGCTGTGCATGTTAATATTTTATTTCTGCAGAAATGTCCCCTGCAAGACTCTTGACTAGTCTTGTCTGTCTAGTCTTCTCTGTCTAGTCTTGTCTGTCTAGTCTTGTCTGTCTAGTCTTGTCTGTCTAGTCTTGTCTGTCTAGTCTTGTCTGTCTAGTCTTGTCTGTCTAGTCTTGTCTGTCTAGTCTTGTCTGTCTAGTCTTGTCTGTCTAGTCTTGTCTGTCTAGTCTTGTCTGTCTAGTCTTGTCTGTCTAGTCTTGTCTGTCTAGTCTTGTCTGTCTAGTCTTGTCTGTCTAGTCTTGTCTGTCTAGTCTTGTCTGTCTAGTCTTGTCTGTCTAGTCTTGTCTGTCTAGTCTTGTCTGTCTAGTCTTGTCTGTCTAGTCTTGTCTGTCTAGTCTTGTCTGTCTAGTCTTGTCTGTCTAGTCTTGTCTGTCTAGTCTTGTCTGTCTAGTCTTGTCTGTCTAGTCTTGTCTGTCTAGTCTTGTCTGTCTAGTCTTGTCTGTCTAGTCTTGTCTGTCTAGTCTTGTCTGTCTAGTCTTGTCTGTCTAGTCTTGTCTGTCTAGTCTTGTCTGTCTAGTCTTGTCTGTCTAGTCTTGTCTGTCTAGTCTTGTCTGTCTAGTCTTGTCAGTCTAGTCTTGTCTGTCTAGTCTTGTCTGTCTAGTCTTGTCTGTCTATGTAAGTACGTATACTACGTTTAGGTCATGATAAACTTAACCAGGCTAGTAAAAATGCAATCGAAATTAACGCAATATTAAACTAAACCTCAATTCACTTTCTATTCCTTCAGAAGAAAAGTGTACAAAATATCGCACAAAATGAATTTAATAAACCTTGGCTAATATTTACATTATATAATAATAATATTGGTTTCTCTTTTCTGTTAAAACATCTCTGCCAAAGAATAGAATTTTAATTGAAACAATAAAACTAATTAAGAAAAAAAAAATCAGAGTTTACACGATTTAGCTGCAATGAAACTGTTGATAAAATGGTAATTAGCAAGACATGGATGGACGGACGGACGCGGAAAACAATACAAAAGGACCCCAAGCGACGCACCGTTGCGCTTTCCAGCGGACCAAAAACTTTTTCCGCGACCCCACATCTAAACGCACCTCTAACACCGACCTGGCGCAACGCAATTAGTCAGAATGGAAGGAAATATCGAGCAAACATTTCATTGTTTGGTTTTATTCTCATCGAAATGAAAAAATAGTTTTATGATTTATAAACGGAGAGATGTAACAATATTGTTTTCCGCACGGAAGCGAAGGACAGACGTTCCGCCGCGGTTTATTGTACACAGTATTTTTTTTGTTGGTGTTCAGTCAGGTAATGACTGTCACGACGCGAACGTAATCGTTTACATAAACGAGCATTTTCTCCTTAGCGGCCGAACACCAACAAAGTCTTTAGTGAAACGAATTGTAATTAGTGGGAAAATTATCTGTGCTTGTGGATTTTTCTTCAACGAATTTTATTTGGTTTGTACATATTTAATTATATATTGTTTATATACATGCATATAGTCTATTTTCTAAGTCTATAGTAGTCTAAGTATATAGTCTAAGTTTATAGTCGAAGTCTATAGTCTAAGTCTATAGTTTATGGTCTATGTCTATAGTCTAAGTCTATAGTCTAAGCCTAAAGTCTAAGTCTAAAGTGTAAGTCTATAGTCTAAGTCTATAGTTTGAATCTATAGTCTAAGTCTATAGTCTAAGTCTATAGTTTAAGTCTATAGTCTAAGTCTATAGTCTAAGTTTATAGTGTAAGTCTATAGTCTAAGTCTATAGTTTATAGTCTAAATTTAAAGTCTAAGTCTATAGTCTAAGTCTATAGTCTGTCTATAGTCTAAGTCTATAGTCTAAGTCTATAGTCTAAGTCTATAGTCTAAGTCTATAGTCTAAGTCTATAGTCTAAGTCTATAGTCTAAGTCTATAGTCTAAGTCTATAATCTAAGTCTATAGTCTATAGTCTAAGTCTATATTCTAAGTCTATAGTCTATAGTCTAAGTCTAGTCTATAGTCTATAGCATATAGTCTATAGTCTATAGTCTATAGTCTATAGTCTATAGTCTATAGTCTAAGTCTATAGTCTATAGTCTATAGTCTAAGTCTATAGTCTATAGTCTATAGTCTATAGTCTATAGTCTATAGTCTATAGTCTATAGTCTATAGTCTAAGTCTATAGTCTAAGTCTATAGTCTAAAGTCTATAGTCTAAGTCTATAGTCTAAGTCTATAGTCTAAGTATATAGTCTAAGTCTATAGTCTAAGTCTATAGTCTAAGTCTATAGTCTAAGTCTATAGTCTAAGTCTATAGTCTAAGTCTATAGTCTAAGTCTATAATCTAAGTCTATAGTCTAAGTCTATAGTCTAAGTCTATAGTCTAAGTCTATAGTCTAAGTCTATAGTCTAAGTCTATAGTCTAAGTCTATAGTCCAAGTCTAAGTCTAAGTCTATAGTCTATAGTCTATAGTCTATAGTCTATAGTCTATAGTCTATAGTCTATAGTCTAAGTCTATAGTCTAAGTCTATAGTCTATAGTCTAAGTCTATAGTCTAAGTCTATAGTCTAAGTCTATAGTCTAAGACTATAGTCTAAGTCTATAGTCTAAGTCTATAGTCTAAATCTATAGTCTAAGTCTATAGTCTAAGTCTATAGTCTAAGTCTATAGTCTAAGTTTATAAGTCTATTGATATTTAGGTAATATTATATTAATATCTACTAAACTAATAATGTCCAGGGGTTTTATTATTGATAACTCAAGTATGAGTGTTTGTATGAGTCAACAAGTCAATAAACAAATTTTGAAATATCGCCTCATACAATAGCTCATACATTTTGTTTGAGCTCGTACATTTACTAATTCATTTTAGGTGAATAAAAAATAGCTCACACGTTTGACTTACGTGAGGTGAATTATATTGATCAGCTGACATTATCTTGTTTCGTTTCTTTAGAGTATTGAATTGAATTTTTACTATAAAATCTTAAAATCCATGATTTGAGAATAATCCAGTTTATGAAGTACATATACATTATTTGTATTACTAAAACTTAAAATCTATGGCTTGTCTAGCTTTCTATCGCCCTATCTAATCTTATCTTGACGTGCCTGATCCTGTCCAGTCTTGTATAGTCCAGTCTTGTCCGTCATTGACCGGTCTTATCTGGTCTTACCCTGTCTCTCTTGTCCTGTACTGCCTGATCCTGATAATTATTTATTTAATTATTAATAATAAAATAACTATTCAATATATTAAGTTGTAATATAAACCGGGATTATAACGCGACTTTGTTAAAATATAAAGAACATGTCCTTAGGTAAAGAAAACATTTTGATTAAACTACTGCGAAAATTGAACTTGAAAGTAACAATTAATCTATTTTATACAGGGTGTTTCACAAATGTCCGACATAAATTCTAGGGCGTGTTATAGAGCCCTAAATAAAAAAAAGTCCCTGTAAAGATGTGTCTGAAAACGCTTCCTAACCGAGGCACAGCCCTTAAAATGGGATGGCCTCACACAATATTTTTGCTAATATCTCAGAGGCAACTAATGATAAAAAACGGTGGGTCTGAAAAACACCTTGTTTTCGAAGAATGTAAGCTGGTGTTCCTCCCTCTTGGGACCCACACTCCATGTTTCGGCTCCGTATAGCAGTACTCGTCTGATGATCGTGTTGTATAGCTTTAGTTTTTCTGATCAGGAGCTTGGAGGAAAGTAATTTCTGCAGGGAAAAGTAAACTTTGTTTGCTTTCTGTAATCTAATTTGGTGCTCCATTTGTCTTCTGTTGCAGTCATTTATATGTTCCCTTTGTTCCCTTGTTCAATGTCGTCTTCGACTAGTATTTTGGATTGTTCCACGATCGCTTGCACGGCTTTCTCAGCTTTTTCGCCGATCTTCCTCATTTCTTGGTTCCCATCCACTAGCACTGCCAAACTTCCAATGTTTACTTTGGCTTCATCCAGGATCTCATCAATCGCCATGTCTCTGATGTTCAAGTTGGCCTCGCGTTGCACGAAATTGATGGCGTGTTCAACTCCTGGTTTACCTCCAACTAATTCCTTGATCTTCAAGATGGTTTCGTCGCGAATCCCATGGACAATCTTATCTTCAAATAATTTTCTCGAGCTTTCCTTTATCCTTCCAATGGCTTCAACTTTGATTTCCTCGCAAACCAACAAATCGCTTTGCAAACTAGTATCGTCTTGAACTGTTGGATCCCTCCCTTGATCATCTCCTGCACAGCCATTTCTTCCCGTTTGTGACTATTAACTGCTGCTTCTCCAGCCGTCCTAACTTCTTCACTAATCTTCGCCGATTCGATATTCAAAATCCTATTTATAGCTTCTATACTAATCTCACAGCTAGCACTAACCTCGCTCTTCATAGTTCTACCTTGATCTGCTCAATAGCTCGCAGCAGAGCTATTTGAACACCGAGGTATTTGAAGTTTGGATTGTTCTTAAACGTGAAATTGTCTATATTAAGGTTATTGCGTTGATCTGTAGTCATGTTTTCTCTCTGTATGATGTCCTTGATGTAATATGTCTTCTCTTCATTAATTTTTAGACCTATTTTACCAGCGGTTTCATTTAATTTCCTGAATAGTGGTCCATTTTGTCCTCGATTACTTCCCATTATGCCAGGATTATGTGATTGTTACCTGTAAGGTCTCTGGTTGTGGCCTCTTTGGTTTCGCGAATTACTTTTTCCAGAACAATGTTACAGAGAAATGGGGAGAGCGCATCACCTTGTTTTAGCCCAGTTCTGTTTTCAAAACTGTTTGATATGGAGCCACAGTGTATCACGCTGCTCACAGTCTCCTCTATACACATTTTGACCAAGCTGATTAGCTTCTGTGGGATTACGTATTCTGCCATGATTTCCCAATGTTTCTCTATGGGCTGAGTCGTAGGCCTTTTGGAAATCAATGAATAGGTAATGGACGTTTATGTTGTATTCTCAAACTTTTTCATTGTCTTGATACAAAATATGTTGTCTGTTGTAGATCTGCTTCTAGTCTCCTATTATGTCTTCGGCGTATGGAATTAGTCGTCGTAATGTGCGACAGTAATTTGTAAGCCGTGACAAGTAGGGATATTCCTCTGTAATTTCTGCAGTTTTGCTTGTCTCCCTTTTTATGTATTGAAACAATAATTGCTTCTTTCCATTCATCCGCCATATGTTCAGGATAAGCTGATGCAGTTTCTTATGGAGCTACTCACTCCCATATTTCAGTAATCAACTGATATACCCTGAAAACCAGCAGCTTTGTATTTTTTCGGTTTCTTCAGACTGCTGGTTACCTCTTCATGTGAGGGATCATTCATGAAAGGTTCTACCGTTCAACGGGTGTTTTTCTCCAGCTTGTTCTCTGGTTCGGGGCAGTTCAGTAAGTTGTCAAAGTACTCTTTTCATGTCTGTGAAATGTGGGTTGTTCCTGAGGTTTGTTGTCATGAAGAACTAAAGAATGAGATCCTTTCCTAATGTTATTTACTGTTCCGTATACTTTACGGATGTTGTTCTCTTTCTGGTCATTCTCAAGGGACTCTAATGTGTGTTTAAGGTAGAGTTTATTTTTTTCATAAGGTTCTACTTGTTTCTCTTTGTGTCTTCTTGTAGTGTTGTTCTAATTCTTCATTTTTCCTGTCCTGTAGCCATGGTTTCCTTGTTGTGATGCTAGCTGTTCTGCATGTGTCGTTGAACCATTTCTTCTTCTTTCGTTCCACTTCTTCTGTAGTAGTGTGGTTTTTGCTGATTTTTGAATCACCTCCTTGATATCTTTCCACATTTTATCAATATCTGTAGTTTCACTTTCATCCACTTCTCCCGCTTCATCAAGTACGTCAACAACTAGGGCATGTGATGCAGTATGATCTACAAGCATTAAAGGAAAATCCTGAAACTTGTCAATGTCAAGTGGAAGTGAGCAACAGATCTCACTTCCACTTGATATTGACAAGTTTCAGGATATTCCTTTAATGCTTGTAGATCATACTCCATCACATGCCCTAGTTGTTGACGTACTTGATGAAGCGGGAGAAGTGGATGAAGGTGAAACTACAGATATTGATAAACTGTGGAAAGATATCAAGGTGGAAAGATATCAGGTATCCTGCCCTTGTTGTTGTTGTTTGTAGGGTATTTTCAGTTTCACATCCATGGATGCAACCACCAAATTTCGGTCAAAGCTTATGTCAGCTCCCCGATAGGTACAAATATAAGTGAAGGCGCTTCTGTATCGGTTTGAGATTAGTACGAGGTAAATTTGGTTTGCTGTCTTTCCATCTGCTGAGTACCATGTTTCTTTGTGTATATCTTTGTGTAGGAAAGTCGTGCTCTCTGATGCTTGCTGATTCTGAGAGTGAAATCATTCTAAGCCTATTTTCAGAGGTTTCTGCATAAAGGCTTTTGAAGGTTTCTCTTTTCCTACTTTGGCATTAAAGTCTCCTAGACAATCTTTATGTTATGTTATGGCAGGCCTTCATACACACCCTTCAGTAGTTCATAGAAGCAGTCTTTCACAGAGTCCTCTTTATCATTTGTAAGCGCATCTACGTGGTCTGTTAGAAAAGTAATCGACCTTATTTTTTATTTTGAAAACCTGATGGATTTGAATCAAGCGCGCTTGCATGAGCAGACCTTGAACCTTCGTGCGTATGCGTAAATTTTTCCCGTCTGTAGATATCATCAGTTGCTGTCGAGCAGTGTTCGAGTGACGTAGTGTGTAGTGCTCTCGTCGGTTTTTCAATGACAGTAAAATGACGACAAGTGAAATGAGTGATGTCCTACGGCGCCTACGTGATGCTGTGAGGCGCAAGCGACTGGAGTTGTGGTCATCAGGAAATTGACAACTCCAACAAATTCTTCGCACTTGGTTCACAATTTTTTGGCGAAAAACCAGACTCCTCTGGTTCGACAGGCTCCTTACTCTCCTGATATGCCCCCCTGCGACTTCTGGCTATTCCCTAAAGTCAATATGCCATTAAAAGGAACGCGATTTCAGACAACAGACGACATTATAGCTGCAACGACAGCCGAGCTAAAGTCGATTCCGAAAGAGGCTTTTTCGGAATGCTTCCAACAATGGCGGCACCGCTGGGAGAAGTGTGTGGAGTCCCAAGGAGACTACTTTGAGGGTGATTAGGTTTCCAACTCTCTAGGTTTGCCAGTTTTTTTTTACCTTCTAAAGGTCGGATATTTTTCTAACAGACCACGTATTTCAATCAAAAACCCTGATGTAATGCTAATAGCAGTCCTGGTGTGCTCAGTTTTTTCTAAAACCATATATAACCATAAGGTGGCACACAAAAAAGACTTGCATGCCTAGTTTCTTCAATTTGGTATTGTCCGCCTAATTAGCATATGGATTGACATTATGAAATTTTTCTATGACTCAGTTCATAGTTGCGTTCTATAGTAATCTCGTCGAAAATCGGACTTCAATCTCTTGAAAACGGAGGCTGTTCTCCTGGTGGATAACCTGAACCAGTTCCATATCCACCATAATGTGTATTATAAATAGGTCTGGGATTCAAAGGTGCTACAACTACGACCTCGCTGAAACCTCCAGTCATCTTTACTTAGAGAACGTTTTTCAGAAGATCACATTTTTCACATTCTTCGCACTTGATTCACAATTTTTTGGCGAAAAACCAGACTCCTCTGGTTCGAGAGGCTCCTTACTCTCCTGATATGCCCCCTTGCGACTTCTGGCTATTCCCTAAAGTCAAGATGCCATTGAAAGGAACGCGATTTCAGACAACAGACGACATTATAGCTGCAACGACAGCCGAGCTAAAGTCGTTTCCGAAAGTGGCTTTTCGGAATGCTTCCAACAATGGCGGCACCGCTGGGAGAAGTGTGTGGAGTCCCAAGGAGACTACTTTGAGGGTGATTAGGTTTCCAACTCTCTAGGTATGCCAGTTTTTTTTTACCTTCTAAAGGTCGGATATTTTTCTAACAGACCACGTATTTCAATCAAAAACCCTGATGTAATGTTAATAGCAGTCCTGGTGTGCTCAGTTTTTTCTAAAACCATATATAACCATAAGGTGGCACACAAAAAAGACTTGCATGCCTAGTTTCTTCAATTTGGTATTGTCCGCCTAATTAGCATATGGATTGACATTATGAAATTTTTCTATGACTCAGTTCATAGTTGCGTTCTATCGTAATCTTGTCGATAATCGGGCATCAATCTCTTGAAAACGGAGGCTGTTCTGGATAACCTGAACCAGTTCCATATCCACCATAATGTATATTATAAATAGGTCTAGGATTCAAAGGTGCTAGAACTACGACCTCGCCGAAACCTCCAGCCATCTTTACTTAGAGAACGTTTTTCAGAAGATCTAGACAATTATTTTCCATGTAAACTTAATTAAGTCGGAACACAGCCTGCATATATAAATATATTCAACTTTTCCGGAGCTCTATAATATTGTTGAGTCTTTTAGGATTAAGGACTACCAAAAACAAATCTCATATGAAACTTTCCAGTTATTTAATTTAATTTGCTTTACTTTATTTAAGTTCATCAGTACAGCCTTGCTTTTAACAATATTATAGAATTTATAGAAGGCTCCAGAAAGGTTGAATATAAATAAATATATATATATATATATATATATATATATATATATATATATATATATATATATATATATATATATATATAAATATATATATATATATATATATATATATATATATATATATATATATAAATTCAGGCTGTGTTCCGACTTTATTAAGTTTATATGATTATCTATAATGTAGTATGGTTTTACCAATAGTAAATTATTTTCTATGTATTATATGTTTATTTTCATCTGTTTACATTTCTCGCGTGATGACAAATTTTGCCTGTCTAATCTTGTCCTTTAAACCCACTCAATGTCAATTTAAATTAAATATAATTTAGATAATTCTACTTTACATAACATTGTTTATTTTGATGTTTTTTAATTATCTAAACCAACATTTATTTACGATTATTGCAAACGGTAATAACTAGTTGCGGTTAGTGTCGTGCCACCAGGAGCAAATTAAATTTGTGAATATTCATATGGAATCTTGGTTAGCCTGAAAGCTTGCAAGGCCCAGGATTTGCATTATTCATGGACGGTTTTCCACGAATCTCCAAATATACGACGGAAAAACAAAATAAAAGGAAATTTACGATTGAGAAAAATAATTTTAAGTGGCGGCAAACAAGACAGATTTTAATAAACTTTTCAATTAAAAATATTATAAAAAACTTTTCAAATATTTTCCTTGTTAACTATGACGCCTATTTTTCTTCTTCTGTTCACTTAAAACTTATGTACTCCAGACTTTAATTAATCTGAATTTTTATTAATTAAAATATATTATTTACATTAAATTCAAAGTCAGGAACAAAAAGTCTTAGCATGACGAGATTCTTTAATATTGTCCAACTAATTCAGCCTAAGTAAGCTATTGCATTAATTTCCACAAAAAAATCTCTATCATCTAATTTAAACCCTAATTTTTCTCTTATTTTTAACAAGACAAGATCTGGTATTAGTCCATAGCTCAAACTGTATCCATTTTTGTTGCCAGACATTCAACATAATTTCTCTGGCTGCCGGTTTTGATTGCCTTCCTCTCTTATGGATAGAGACTCTTTCTTGGACGTAACTTTATAGGTGGTATGTCTGCTATGGAAAGTACGGCCATGGTGCAGGCGGGTCCTGTAGGCCGCCGAAATACGTGTTACCATCTTTCTATTTATGTCCTCCAGCATTCGATCGTATCTCTTGTGTCGTAGTACTTACGTTCATGTAGGAGCCCCGTATAGGAGAGACTACGTGGACAATAATTATACACCTCCTCTATCTCGGCCCTCCAATATGTGGCATGATTGTTGCAAAATCATCAGGGTGTTCGTGGTTAATTACACACAAAATTGTTTATTGAAGATAAAAATTCAAATACGACAAAGTAACAAAACTATCTGTGACTTGTGTCGCGTCGTAAGAACCCCCCAATCTTTTTTTTAATTATTTATTCTCTCCTTTTGTTTTCCATGGTTACTATCATGCCAGGCAACTATGATCTCCTTGTTTTTTCATGATTAAGGCCGATTCTCATATTCGCGATACTCAGCCACGCGACGTCACGCGTCATCGCCTGTCAAATAATGATTACATTGTTTTAAATGGGCACGTTCTCACTATGGCTACGCGACTTGCCCATTTAAAACAATTTATTCATTATTTGACAGGCGATGTCGCACGACGTCGCGTAGCTGAGTGTCGCGCATATGGGAATCGACCTTTACGACCATGCAATTCTCTCTCTCTCTCTAGCCGATTACTTAATTGGTTGAAGTGTCGTGATCTTATGTATATCATTCATGTGATGGTGATTGTGATTTCTCTCCATTTATCTCTGTCTGTAATGCACCTCATGTTGTCCTGCAGAGAATTTCCTATGAAGTGCTTCATTTGGTCCATCCATCGCTTCGGAGATCGCCCCCTAGGTCTCGTGCGTTCGATTTTTCTCTGAATCACAAGTTTTTCCAAATTGTGATCTTTTCTACTGCTAACATGTCCAAGAAGCTTGAGAAATCGTTGTCTTACGTTGGTTGACAGTCTTACATTAATTTGCAGTTCTTCTAATATTGATACGTTGGTTCTGTGAGCAGTCCAAGAGATTCTTAAAAGCCTTCTCCAGCCCCACATTTCAAAGCTGTCCAGTTTAGCAATGTCTGCGGCCTTCAAGGTTTAGGTTTCTGCCACATATAATGCTATTGGCAAGACAAGAGTTTCGACAAGTTTGCGTTTTGTTTTAGTTGTTATTTGTTTGCATGTCGCAACAAGGGTAACATTATCTTTAACCCATGTTCTCTTAATATCTGTTGTCCTTCTTACGTCTTTTTCTATCCCCATGTATTTAAGGGATGCAACACTTTGGATCAGCGTTGTTCCTTCTACTTCTGTTCTTAGATAGCGCAATTTGTATCTCCCAGCCAGGAGGACAATCTCGGTTTATTTAAGGGCTACCTTGATACCCATTTGCTTCAATGCCAGGCCGATATAGTTTATGGCATGTCTTATACGTTCCTACAGGATCTGTGGCGTCCGAGCTGATGCCAAGATCGTCTACGTAACCTATTAATCTAACACCCGTTCCTGTATCCGTTCTTAGTATATTATCATAAAAGACTAGCCACAATGTTGGACCCAGAACGGATCCCTGCGGCACTTAGGGTAACAAGACAAGACAAGTAATCAAAGAAGCTAAACTAAATTACAAAAGCTTAAGTATTATAGTTGGTCTTATCAGCACAGTCTGTTGGTAAATCGTGTTCACTGTAATATCTGGTTCTGTCCGTCTAGTCTTGTCTGTCAAATCTTGTCAGCCCAATCTTGATTATCAAGTCTTGTTTGCCCAGTCTTGTCTATGCAATCTTCTCTGTTCAGATTTGTCTATTCAGTCCAATTTGTCTGCCAATTCTTGTCAGTCAAGTCTTGTCTGTCCTCTTATATCTATCCAATCTTGTCCGTGCAGTTTTGTCTGTCCAATCAAGTTTGTCCAGTCTTATCTGTCCAGTGGTATCTGACCAGTCTTGTATGTCTAGTCTAGTCTGTCTACTCTAGGCTGTCTAGTCTAGCCTGACTACTAAAGTCTGTCTAGTCTAGTCTGTCTAGTCTGGTCTCTCTAGTCTTGCCTGTCCAGTGTTGTCTATCCAGTGTTGTCTGTTCAGTCTTGCCTGTCAAGTCTTCTCTATTCACTTACAAAATTCTCTATTCTTCTCTATTCACTCACAAAACATAACTGTTCAGTTTTGTCTGTCCAGTCTCATCTGTCCACTTTTGTATATTCAGTCTTATTTGTATATTCTTGTCTGTCCAATCTTGTCTGTCTGTTATTGTCTGTCCATTCTCGTCGGTCCAGAATTATTTGTCCAATCTTGATTGCCTCGTCTTGTATTTTTTTTCTTTAGTGGGAGACGTAGCAAGCACATTCGTTAACTTGACAAGTGTCCCCCCCCCCCCCTGAATTTCACGTACATCCCGGAACCGCTCTTCGCATATCTTCGTGTTGTCGCTGTACTGGAAAAGGTATTTCCAAATCTGAATTTCTTATTTACAGCAACCCTTACATCCGCCGTTCACTTTTTGTGTTCAGGGAGTTTCAGTTTGCCAAAGTTTGCTGTATATTCGGTTGGATTTGCCGCGTGTCTTGCGCTGTTCGTACTTCCCGTTCTTTTATCTTAGAACAGCTCTTATAAAGTTGTCGGTGACTGTCCAGTTCTCCTTGTCTTCATTTGTCCCTGCATTTCCGTTACCAGTGAGTATTCGTTAAATGCCGTTTTTGTTTTGTTGGTCCATATGTTCCGTTCGTCAATTCATCTTCTTTTACTACTTCTTGGAGATCTGTCGATCTGTTAATTCTGGAGCCGTCTTTGCATTTTTTCCTGAAAGAAAGATTGCCAACTATCACTCCATCTTTAAGGTGGTCTCCCGTGAGGTCTTGAGCCGGGCGGGTTGTTTTCTAGGACTATTTTCGGTAGTCTGTTCTCGTCCATCCGTCCTACATGGTTGTACCACTGCCTCTTACGTTGTCTTCCCCATCTCGCAATGTCAGTCCATCTATAGCATGCAATTAATGTGTGTGACACAATGTCAGTGTCCCCACAGTAGACGAATCTGTCATCTTAGGCTCTGCCTAGCAGATATTCTTTAAAGTACCCGTGTCCACTTAGCACCTGGATAAGATAGTAATTTATCTCACCGTGGTTCTGTGTAATCCACGGTATTATGTCAGGTATCATTTTGTAGATTCAGCTTCCTTTTGATGCTGCGTTCCAGCTGTTCTGCCACTTCTCCAGCACCTTTTCCCCTGAATGTTTTTTAATTTGAACTATGTTGAGCCCAACCGATTTGTTTTTATTCCAGTAGACTAGGGTCTTTTCTTCAGCCATGAGCTCTATTGGAGGAATGCCAATTACCAGTACTGCGTCCCTTGACACTATCCTATACGCGCTGCTGACTCTCATGGCAAATGTCCTTTGCAGCCTCCCTAGCCTGTTTCTTTTATTGGCTTTCAGCAGAAATGGAGTCCAGACGAGAGCGGCGTGTAGTAGCATCGAGTGGACAACACTACTTAGTAGTCTTCTCTTGCTGCTAAGGGACCACCTACATTTGGCAAGAGCCGTCCCAGGGCTGCAGCAGTTTTTAGCGCCTTCGTGGTTACTCTCTCCGTGTGCTGGTTGAAGCTTAGCCTTCGGCCAATCATTACCCCAAGGTATTTAATGGCATCCTTTGGGAAGATTTTATCATTTCTGATTTTGAATTTTGTACGGGCCCAATCTTCCTTTTACTGGTTAGAAGTACCGCCTGTGTTTTTTTCTGAAGGGGCGAGGCTAAGCTTCTTTGAAACCATCCAGCCGTCTATATTATCAAAGGCTCTGTTTGCTCGGTTCATAAGGCCGAGTTGGGTTTTAGCAGATATGACGACGTCATCGGCGAAACCAACAATCTAGCCGATCTAATCCTAGAACGCCATCAAAAAGAATATTCCAAAGGGTAGGGCCCATAACTGATCCCTGCGGAACACCACATGTGACATGTCTAGTCTTGTCTGTCCAGTCTTGCCTGTCCAGTCTAGGATGTTGGTCTTTCCTTCTTCTCCGTGTACAAAGCTAAGAGGGAAACATTGGCTATTTTAACAACCTTGAATCTGACTCCAGGAATATCACCGACAGCGTGTCCTTTACGACCGAAACCTGCGACTAAAACTACGTCGTTTTCCTCAATGTGATTCAAACAACCGTTGATTCAGGTACAAAAGCTGTGATTTTCTTTCCGTTCTTGATCAATTGGAACCTGGCACAGTTACGGATAGCGGAATTGGGCTGTTTAGCTTCAACACCTACTTTTTCTAGGACAATTCCCTTGGCATGGGAAGCTCCTCCGAAAGGATTTTCATCTACTTCCCACATGGGCTTTTCTGAAGTCCTTATCGGTCCATTTTTGCTCTCTGCGACGATTCACATGCGTTCTTACTGTACGTAAACCACGAGAATTTGCCATGTTGGCGGTTCTAGTGTATAACCGGAAAAAAAGTTTTCTTTACTGGACAGACAAGACTCACTACCACAATCTTGTCTGTTCAGTCTTGTCTGTCAAGTCTTGTCAAACGAAGGTTGGCGATCCAACTGGCTATAATGGTCCATGAAACCGCAGCTCGGAAAATCTCTATAGATGTCCGTCCGAAACATCGAAGCAGATCCTTTAGCCATGAGATCTGCCGTCTGCCCACAGATCGTTTGCCTTCGATCTTTCCTTCGATGAGAAGTCGGAGGAACTCGTACCGCCCCCCTCTCATAACGTGTCCGACGTATTGGAGCTTTCGATCTTTGATGGTTGTCAGCAGTTCTTTACCTTTACCTATTCTCCTTGACACTTCCTCGTTGTTTATCCTGTCTACCCAGGATATACGCAGTATATGGCGATACAAGTACATCTCGAAGGCGTCAATGCGGCTCTCCATTGATTGGCAGAATGTCCAGCTATCGGAGCCATAGAGTAACACTGGGAAAATATAACAGCGCAATATGCATATGCGGAGCTGTAGGTTTAGGTCTCTACTGGTAAAGAGGTTCTTCATGGAGATGAATATGCTTCTGGCCTGTTCTATCCTTGATATCCATTTTATATATGTTCAGTCTTATCTGTCCATTCTTGTCTGTGCAGTCTTATTTGCACATTCTTATCTATCCAGTCTTGTCTCTGTAAAACATGAGTGGATGAGGGAAAAGCGGCCGAGTCTGTCCCCACATAAAACGGAAGTGTTCCTGCTCACAGGATTAAGAAATATAGGCCCAATACGCATTAAAGTAGGGGGCACAACCAAAATGCCAAAAGACTCTATAAAGTACCTTAGGGATAGCCATTGATAAACGGCTGTCTTTCAAAGATCATGTGACGAACGCAAGTCAAAAAAGTATGAAAACACTTTTGGCACTTGGTAGGGTGCTGCCTAATATTGGTGGTCCCAGTAGTAGCAAATGAAAACTGCACCCATTAAAAAATGCTGCATGGGGCACCAGTCTTCTTCTTCTTAGGACGTCGCCTCTCTAACGAAGGTTGGCGATCCAACTAGCTATAATGCTGCGTGAAACCGCACTTCTGAAAATCTCTATAGATGTCCGTCCGAACCATCGACGCAGATCCTTTAGCCATGAGTTCTGCCGTCTGCCCACAGATCGTTTGCCCTCGATCTTTCCTTCGATGAGGAGTCGCAGGAACTCGTACCGCTCCCCTTTCATAACGTGTCCGATGTATTGGAGCTTTCGTTCTTTGATGGTAGTCAGAGGTTCTTTACCTTTACGTATTCTCCTTAACACTTCCTCGTTCGTCATCCTGTCTACCCAGGATATACGCAGTATACGGCGAAACAAGTACATCAATGCGGCTCTCCATTTATTGGCAGAATGTCTAGCTCTCGGAGCCATAGAGTAGCACTGGGAAGATACAACAGCGCAATACGCGTATGGAGAGCTGTAGGTTTAGGTCTGTACTGGTAAAGAGGTTCTTCGTGGAGATGAATGTCCTTCTGGCCTGTTCTATCCTTGATCTGGTTTCCATTGTGGGTTCACTGTTCTCGTTGACGAGGGCTCCAAGATATTTAATGTTCCACAACCTGGTTGTTAAATTGGAGGGTCGTCCGTCAAGTCTGGTCAAGGGTAATATATAGCTAGCCGTGGTGAAGAGGAGGATGGCTTTGCGGGAGTACAGGGTCTACATTGCACACAGGGTCTGCAGCCACAGGACAGTGTCTCGAGACGCTGTCCTTGTGGTCGTAGGAATAGCTCCAATCGAGTATATGATTGACGAAAGGGCTGAACTATATTGGACCCGCGACAGAAAACAGGACAGAACAAACAAAGAGAGAAGTAAGCACAACACCACTGGCAACACTACTGGAGTACCGCAGACAAGGGATAGTGGGCAAAGATGTTAATTCCACAACTTTAAACACGTGTGACACGGAAACACGAGGAGCTTAACTATCACCTCACCCAAGCGTTCACCGGCCACGGATGCTTCCGTGACTATTTGGATAGTATCTTTTTTTTAAGGAAAGTTTTGTTTTATTAGCTAATAAAGACAAATTACATTCGTTTCGCATCGCACTTTACACTGGCATCCGATCTCGCATTCCTTCAGTGTAAGGGCTGTCCGTTCTACTTCCTGCTGTCTTTCTCTTTGGTTTCAATAATCTTCCGAACGACGGTCCATAATTCTTTCCATGCCTTCTCCGATCCTATTAGCTCCTCCATCATGTTGCTCGCATTAAACGTCCTTTGAGTAGAATGTACGAAGTTCGTTTTGTCTTCTGTCCAGTTCGGGCAATCAAAAAGCGTAGGGTTTACATCATCTACCTCCCTGCAGTAATTACATTTGTCTGTCTCTGCCCTTCTGCGATCATACAGGTATTTCCTGAAACACCCGTGGCCCTCAAAGCTTGAGTTAAATAATAGTATGTTTCACCTTAGCTCCTGGTCTATTTTCTATATCTGGAATTAATAACCAAGTCCAGCGTCCATAAGTTGCATTATTCCATTTTTGTTGCCATGTCCGCATAAAATTTTCTCTGGCTTCTACCTTATCGATCCCGTTATACTTTTCCTGTCTTTCTTTGATTTGCAGTTCTACCGGAAGAATTCTTGCTATAACTCCCAACCCTTCCGCTGATATTGTCCTGTATGCGCAGCATGCTCTGATACACAGCAAACGCACGATTCTAGTAAGGCTCAGAATTTTTGTTTTAGTTTCTGTAACAATATGCCGGGCTGGTTCTCCATAGAATAGTTGGGACTGGACCACGCTAAGAAGTAGTTTTCGTTTGGATTCTTTGGGCCCGCCAATATTTGGTAGAAGTCTAGCGAGATCATTTGCCGTCTCTTCCGCCTTCTGGGTAATCTTATTCACGTGATGCACAAAGGATAACTTGGTGTCCAGCCATACTCCCAGATATTTCACTGCTGTAGTAGGGGTTACCGTAAAACTTTAGGCATTAAAAGTGATCGGCGATGTCGTTTGTTTGGGTGTTAAAAGTACTGCTCTCGTCTTCTCTGGCGCCAGTTGAAGTTGCCGCTGCTCAAGCCAGTTTTGCACGCTTTGTAGCATCGTATTACCTGAATCCATTAGGATGGATTCTTCTTTTGCGGTTACCACCATCGCCACGTCGTCGGCGAATCCAATTAAAGTTATTCCCTTCGGCATTTCGGTTTTTAGCAGGTCGTCATAGAGTATGTTCCACAGGGTGGGGACCAAGCCTGATCCCTGTGGTACAACACTGTTTATCCTTTTTTTAAATTCTCCTTCTGCCTCTAGGATGAGCTCTCTTCTCGATAGATATGCCACTAAGGCTATCCTCTATCTCAAATTCAAATTCAATTTAATATTTGCCACGAGGCACTATTGAAGGCATTCTTCATATCGAGTGTTATTACGGCACACAGTCTCCGGTGTCGAGCTGAGTAGGCACTAGCTCTCTGGCAATTTGCATCCACTGTCTGTCGACAGATAAAAACCTTTTCTAGATTTTCAACTAAATCTTGTCTATCTTCTCTGTTCGTGCAAGTTCTTTTTGTAGTCTAGCTAATATTAATTTTTCATATACTTCACCCTCTACGTCCAGAGGGCGTAAAGAGGCAGATTGGTCTAAAAGATGAAGCATTTTCTAAAGGCATTTTACCCTTCCTTAACAAAACATGTTTCGCTCGTTTCCACACCGCGGTGAATTTCGTCTCGACCGCCAGTTTATTATAAACGGCTAATGTATAATCCGGTTTTTCAGCTGCAACTCGCTTTGAAAGGCTGCTGCCAAATGTTGGTTGTCCAAGTAGTAGCAAATGGAAACTGCTGTGCACTGATGCCCATTCAAAATGCTGTATGGAGCTCCAGTCTGGTCAATATATAGCTTGCCGCGGTGCAGAGGAGGATGGCTCTGTGGTTGTGCAGGGCCTACAGGACAGTGTCTAGAGACGCTGTCCTTATGGTTCTACTGAAATATATCCTGTCCCTGGTGCTTTATTGTTTTTAATTTTTTGGCAGGCTATCTACAGTTCATCCGATGTGAAGTCCATGAAACTAGCGTCTTTATTACAAATAAAATTTACTTCCTCGTGGTCTGGGAAAAGGTGTTGAACTACTTTTTCTGCTGTTTCCGTTGCCTTGTGGGCAGTGTCATGCGCACGATGTCCGAATGTGGATGATAGACCCAAAGAGAGACAAATGGACAGCTACCACACACACATGAAATTAGAAGCGAAAACTCTAGTCGAAGAAATGCTAACGTCTGGAGAAACTTGTGTGGCAACATATGCCATGACAAGGGCCATATTAAAAACAGAGGAAGAGGACGAAAGGATGATACAGACTTACAAAGCGAAGCGCCTGAACCCCTAATCACTCTGTATGGAAAGGGGATGTAAGGCAATATGATTACGGAAACTCTATAATGTGAGACGCCACCATCCTGATGTTATGCGCGGAGCATAATTTATAAATGGAACATTTTTTACATTGAATTGAAAAATTCACTTTGTTTTTTTCAATTCAATGTAAGTATGGATTACCACGTAGTAACTGTCGCAACCATCCTATTCGGAACATTTTTTGTTAACCAATTATAGGTTGTTCAGCACAGACTTTTAGTCGCGTTTATATAGCACCAGTTTATTACACGGCCGGTTCGTGTAAATGACGCGGATTTATAATTCACTTTTATGTGGTGGAAGAAATTTCTCTCGCTGTTTCCACCGCAAAACCCAACAGGCGAAAATGTTTTACACGAAAAGCCAGTCGAAAAGATTTCACAAAAATTATTACAAAAACACACATGCATATAAACCAACGAGTATAAGAAATGAGTTTAAACTAATAAGTCAAGGCAGATGAGTCTAAAGAGAGGAGTCTAAGGAGACAAGTCTAGACGGACGAGTCTAGACGGACGAGTCTAGACGGACGAGTCTAGACAGACTAGTCTAGATAGACGAGTCTACATATACGAGTCTAGACAGACCAGTCTGGACGGACGAATCTAGACAGATGAGTCTAGGTAGACAAGTCTAGACAAATGAGTCTAGACCAACGAGTCTAGATTGACAAGATCAGTAAATGAGCCTAGACAGACAAGTCTGGACAGACCAGTATAGACTGACGATACTAAGAAGATGAGACTAGGCCGACATGTCTAGATAGACGAGTCTGATGGGATGAGTCTAGATCCGTGGTGGCAAACCTTTTTCCAGCTGCGTGCCAATTTTTTAAAACTTCACATTTTGAAATGCTGACGTGCCAGGTAACTTTTACTATGACTGAACAATCTGATTGTGAAGACGTCCTATATAATACGTCCTATATTTTGCACCTTTGGTTTTGCACAAAAGTAAAATTAGCAATTTAAAAATTTCTTATAAAAAAGTAGAAGGTTTAATTTTAAGACGTTTAGAAGGCACGCGTGGGAAATAGTTCGCGTGCCAATGCAATTTTCCTGCGTGTCAGCAGTGACACGCGTGCCATAGGTTCGCCACAACTGATATAAACTATAGATGATTTGTTTGATGATATAAATGTATTGATCGATCTATGTTAGCTAAATCTGTGGTGCGAATTAATCTGATCCGTTTCATGATGTAGACCAGGGGTGGCGAGTCTTTTTCCGGCCGCGTGCCATCTAAAACTTCACATTTTGAAATGTTGACGTGCCAGGTAACTTTTACAATGACTGAACATTCTGATAGTGAAAACAGTTACCGTATAAGCCTGAATATAACACGTCTTATATTTTGCACCTTTGGTTTTGCACAAAAGTAGAATTAGAAACTTACAAATTTCTTATAGTAAAGTAGAAGCTTTAATTTTAAGACGTTTGGAAGGCTCGCATGGGAAATAGTTCGCGTGCCAATGTAATTTTCCTACGTGTCAGCAGTGACACGCGTGCCATAAGCTCGCCACAATTGAAATAAACAATAGATTATTTGTTTGATGATATAAACGGATTGATCGATTTGTGTTAGCTAAATCTGTGGTGTGAATTGATCTGATCTGTTTCATAATGTAAACCAGCCTTTTTCCGGTCGCGTGCCATTTTTCTAAAAACCTCACATTTTGAAATGCTGACGTGCCAGGTAACTTTTACAATGACTGAACATTCTGATAGTGAAAACAGTTAATGTATAAGCCTGAATATAACACGTCTTATATCTTGTACCTTTGGTTTTGCACAAAAGTAGAATTAGGAACTTACAAATTTCTTATAGAAAAGTAGAAGGTTTAATTTGAAGAACTTTACGCTGGAAATAGTTCGCATGAAAATGCAATTTTCCTACGTGTCAGCAGTGACACGCGTGCCATAGGTTCGCCACAGCTGATATAAACTATAGATGATTTGTTTGGTGATATGAACGGATTGATCGATCTGTGCTAGCTAAATCTGTGGTGTGAATTGATCTGATCTGTTTCAAGATGAAAACCTGGGGTGGCGAGCCTTTTTTCGGCCGCGTGCCATTTTTTTAAAACTTCATATTTTGACATGCTTACGTGCCCGATAACTTTTACAATGACTGAACATTCTGATAGTGAAAACAGTTACCGTATAAGCCTGAATATAACACGTCCTATGTTTTGCATCTTTGGTTTTGCACAAAAGAAGAATTAGAAACTTAAAAATTTCTTATAGAAAAGTAGAAGATTTAAGAAGGTTTTCCACGCGTGGGAAATAGTTCGCGTGCCAATGTAATTTTCTTACGTGTCAACAGTGACACGCGTGCCATAGGTTCGCCACCACTGGTCTAGATAGTCGAGTCTAAGTAGGAACGACTGGACACATACAACCAGGCAGACATGACTAGACATACAAAACTATAAATAAGTTTTCCTAATCTGTTTGCTTAGTCTAAATAATCTATTTATTCGGGTGGATGCAATGTAATTATTGTTTCCATTGAATCGTTCTGTTTTGATAATTAACGAAGTGTTGTCATTGAAATAATTTTTAAATTACCTCGATCACGAATGGGTTTATTGAATAAGCAGAGAACAATTTGCATACGGTTTCGCATTCAGAGCAAAATCGATAGATTCGCGACACCACACGTTGCATGATTATTCCAACTAACGTGACGGTTCAATTAAACTTAATGCGGAGAAAAACTCCCACAGTTTAATGGAATCATGCGAAAGTTGCACGATCCATAATGGATTTGTTTGAAAACTATTATTGAGTTATTGCAAGTTTTGACATTGATGTCGTTGTCGTTGCTTTTATGGGAGACTAGCTGGATTTGGGTTTCAGATTTTGCTAGGATTGATGCAACCGCAAGCGCGTTTGGCAACCTTTTTTTAATTAGTTTCATTCTCTCTAGGGAAAGTTTGCTATTTCACGCACAAGATTCAGTAAATTAGAATTCATATAGAAAATAAATAAATCTAAATCGACCATAAATAATCTCTTGCAATATTTTCAGCAATTATTTACTCTACTCCTGGTAAGTGCATTTGAACATATACACCAGTTGTTACATAGTGTGAAACTGTCTCATGTAATATAATGATATAGTGTAAACACGCCTTAGGCGGCAGTTAACAGATGAACAGACTAAAGAACAACACGCTGTAGCACTCTATAGTTGAATAACAAAATAAAGTTAAAGTTAAGTTATTCTGTCTTTTTTGATAAAACAATTACAACACCAGTGATTCTCAATCTTTTTTCCCTTGCGGTACACTTTAAGCAACATCAAAATTTGGCGGCACACTAACAATAAAATGAGTTTAATAGTCATTTATTATTAAATTAAGGTTTAACGAGCGGATTGATAAATTCGCGAGTTAAACCTTAATTTTATCCGCGAGTGAAACACAAACTTTTATTAAATTTCGCTTTTGTTTAAACAAGAAACAATTCAAAGAAAAGTTGGCCATAATTGTGGTGTATCCATGACAACGATCAAATTGTTGATTCGTGCGTCAAAATTTTGTATAGGGTTTTTAATTAATTTGTGTTTTATTAATCATAACTGGATAACATCCGAAGAATTATTGTTAGATGGTGACGCGGAAAGATTACTCCAGCAGAAATCATGAGATTTATACAAAAAAATGTAGATATAAGTTATAAGTTTTGTGAAGGGCGAGCAATCAGCGAAGTTAACATTTACGGTTATGTTGTAAGTGAGTTATTTTGATGCTTTGTCATAGAGACGTGTGAATAAGTGAATAAGTAAATGAAATAGAGCATAAATCACTATTTTATTGATCCGTTTGCAAGGAATTAAACATGACTTTATAAGTCAAAATTGAATAAATAGAAAAACTCTGATTATAGCGCATGAAAGGAGGGCGTGCAAGTCGCAAGGTAAATTATTTTAATTATTTCTTCTTATTTTGGATCGAGAGGTCGCGTTACCGCGCGATATATGTTCTGGATTTATCTGTTCTAATATTACCCAATCTAACCTATGACCTAACCTAACCTATCAAACCGTGAAATCAGTAAACTGTTGTCTTTCTATGTTAGTTCTAATTTCTGCCACGGCTCACATGCATAGAGCTACGTTTTAGCTGAAAACTCTGCTAGTAAATAGTTTTGTCCGTGTTTAATCCAGGTTTGGGGTTTGGTACTTTTTTAACTTTGGTACCGTCAAATTTTAGAATTGCAAACAATAAGAAATATTTGCCATATACTTTGTTACAGCATGCTTGTATAGTTTTATTACGAATCTGGGGGCTTGGTAAAGAATACGGGTTTTTTTGAAACTTACCGTAACGGACTTTTTACCTGGTCTAACTGCTGTTAATCATCTTTGGCACTCTTTAACTAAGTTCGGTAAGAAAAATTAAGCTTCTAAGTTGCCTGGTTCAATAAATATTCGTGTTTTTGTTGACCTAAAAATTGACATTTTCAACGTAACTGATGGTGGAGGCAACGCAACTGGGCCTACGTTGCGACGTTTATTATTTTTTATTTTAAGAAAAAAAGGTTTTTAAAGAGTGACAAATACGATTAACAACAGTTACACCACGGAAAAAATCCGCAACACTAAGCTTCAATAAAACCCGTATTCTTTACCAAGCCTCATATAGATTGTAGATTGTAGATATGGTGGTGACGACTTGTACTGCGACCTTTATAGATCTATTGTACCCCACCCTCCTCCTCCAAGTGTTCACCTCTCCTCCTCCTCCAAGTGTTCAAGTGTACTTACTCATTTAGAGCGCCTCCTCTAATCCTGATTCCTTCAGGAATTTCAGGATCTGGGTGGGATTCAAGGCCTGCAGCTCCTCTGTGTTCAAGCAGTCAGCCCCAAGGTACATCTGTCTCTTGCGGAGTAATGCTCCGCGGTTTTTGAACAGATGTATGGAGGTTTCCTCTGCTGAGCCACATAATCTTCATCCATCATCCTCCTCTAGGCCTAGGGCCTTCAGATGTTTCGTAAGTCTGCAGTGTCCCTTCAGGACTCCTGTCAGAATTCTAAGCTTGTTCCTGCTTAGTTTCAGGCAAGCTTTTGTTCTCTTCTGGTTAAAAGATCCCAGCATCACTTTGGATTTCCTTAGCCCTGGAAATTTTTTCCAGGTTTTCATCCATTTTCCTCTTGTTTCTTCATCTAAACTATTGTGGATGGTGTTCACACTCATGCCGCAAAAGGGTTCCCGACCTATAAAGGGGCTACTGGATCCCTTGTTTGCTAGGTGATCGGCTTCTTCGTTTCCGTCTATACCAGTGTGTCCTGGTACCCAGTATAGCGATGTACGTGCGATGCGTGGACCCGACTGTGAATCAGACCATTATCTTGTCCGAGTGAAACTACAATTGAAATTACAAAGAGCAAAGAAAAAGGCACCACCATCAGCCAAGAGGAACTGGGCCTGTCTGCGAGACCCTGAAACCAGCCGAAAATTTCAAATCGCATTATCCAACAAATTTGCAGCACTCACGATACCAGTCGATATCAACATAGAAGAAAAACAACTTTCTGAGTCTATTGTGGGGTGTGCAACGGAGCTGTGTCCGCCCATCCGTCGACGGACGCAGCAATGGATCTCGGACGACTGTCTCAATCTAGTCGACCAGCGGAAGCAAATGAAACACGTCGATTTCAAACAATACCGACGATTGAACAAAGAAGTTCGACAGAAAATGAAATTGGAACGGGAAGCTTACTGGAATAACATCGCGGCTGACATGGAAGAAGCAGCGTCAAGGCATGAGTACCGGACGCTGTACCAGACAATCCGACGGTTAAGTGGCAAAACAACATCAACAAATGACAATATCAAAAAATTGGATGGAACTTTCGTGACCTCTCCTCTGGAACGTCTACAGCGGTGGAGAGAATTCTTTCATCAGCTGTACAACCACAATCCGCCAGTAGGTCCAGCACCCGAACTGCCGATTATTGAGCAGCCGATAAATCAGTTTCCCGATACTGAACCAACAATCAATGAGGTGAAGACGGCAATAAAATCCCTGAAAAATGGTAAAGCGCCGGGAGGAGATCAAGTAACTGCCGAAATGATCAAAGCCGGGGGAGACGTCTTATTACATCAACTTCACGTTCTCACAGTGCATATATGGCATTCAGATTGTGTTCCATCCGTGTGGAAGAAAGCGATTGTTGTGCCTATTTTGAAGAAAGGCGACAGTCGGGAATGCAAGAATTACCGTGGTATTAGCCTCCTCTCGATCGTCGGCAAAGTATTTATAAAAATCATACAATCAAGACTACAGAAACATCGAGAGCAAACAAGCCGGGAAGAACAAGCTGGATTTCGACCACATCGAGGATGCATCGATCAGATATTTGCTCTCCGTCAGCTAATGGAAGAAAGAATTCGATGTGGCAAACGAACTGTCATCGTCTTCATCGATTTCAAATCTGCTTTTGATTGCATCGATTGGACAAGCTTGTGGGAAGCCCTGAAGATCGAACACGTGCCACTGAAAATCATTCAACTTCTTCAAGCATCGTACGACGGCTCAACCAGCAATGTTCGTATCCGAAACGACATGTCTGAGGAATTCCCGATACGAACCGGAGTCCGGCAAGGAGACGTGGCCTCGCCGCTCCTTTTTAACATTGTGATCGACACGATTATGCGAAAAGCGTTTGATGGGCGACGCGGAGTTCGATATGATGACAAAAACTTCCTAACCGATCTGATGTTCGCCGATGACAGTGCGGTTTTCGCCAACACAGATGCCGAAGCAACAGACACCTTGTATGACATTTCCCGCATTGCCCAGTCATACGGACTGAGAATCAATGCGGATAAGACCAAAGTGCTTACAACGGATGGATCTGAAGCCAGAGTTTACCTCGATGGAACCACAATCGAGCAGGTACCACAGTTCAAATATTTGGGATCACTGGTTGTGGAGAAGAAAGTAGCTTCGACAGCCGAAGTTCACAGCCGGATAGGCCAGGCAACAGCAACGTTTGCTTCACTCAAGTGATGCATATGGAAGCGGACGAATATTACCATCAAAACCAAAATACGCCTATACCGGACGCTTATCCTCCCAATTCTTCTTTATGGATCGGAAACATGGACATTACTCAAACCAGACCTTAACAAGCTCGAGGCCTTCCAAATGCGATGCCTGAGAGAGATTCTCTGCGTTTCACTCCTCAACCACCCCCGAAATGAGACAATCAGAGAAAGGTGCGACCAACAGACACCGATTGTTGAGGAAATTCAAAAACGCCGATGGTTCGGCCACATCTGTAGGATGGGCGACAATCGAGTACCGCACAAACTCCTATGGAAAAAACGACCTCTTGATTGGAGAACACAAAAACAAGCACCGAAGACCACATGGTTGAAACACGTAGAGAACGATTTAAAAAACCAGCGAATAACAACAGCTGAGGCAAGAACCGTTGCAACTGATGGATTAGCATGGAAGCGTATAGTGAATGGAGCACGGAATCTAGCGGCATCAACAGCAGCGTACTGGCTACGAGGTCGACCACCTCTCCATGCGCCGGCTATGGATTAACGAAGAAGTATAGCGTTACTTTATTATCCCTGCCAAGCTTGTTCAGCTTCCCCACACAGTCCCATACCAGTTTGGATCTGATGATGTATGAGCTAATGGCCTTAGTGGCTGCTTGGCTGTCTGACAGGATAGCAATTCGTTTTCTGCGATAATTCCTGTCGAGGTTAAATTTCAAGTATCTTCCAAGCAGAGGTACACGCAATCGAAAGATGTGCACAGTATCTTTCGATTGCGTGTACCTCTGCTTGGAAGATACTTGGGGATGTTCCTATGGATTCGAAGTACCTGGTACGAGGTCCAAACACTCCTGCACCCATATAGATAGATAGACAAATATTACATAGGGTGCATTCGCGTTGGACGTTTTGAGCGCACAGAAACGTCGTTTTTGACTTGATGCTGTGAGCGTCAAAAAATCACGCTAATGGCTAACTTCGGGACGCAGATTTCGCGCTCAGACGCCCACGCTACAGAGGTACGGCAGCAAAAGCGTGAGCGCCAAACTTCACTATTTATCAAAACGAATACCATGTGAGCGTAAGCTAACCCAAACATTTATAGTCATACTCAACACAAAACATGCAAAGTGATGAAGCTCTGAATTTTAGTGCATGTGAAGATTCAGGTAATTAAAAAAGCAAAGCAAATCAATTTATTAATGAAAATAAATATAATTGTTTGTTGCAGTAGTATATAAGAGGCCTCGTGAAGCAATTTGCAATATATTATTTACTAATGGATAAACATTTCTCACATTCGCTATGTTGATGCTAAATGACTCTCATAGTGTCCAAAACGAACGAATAACATAATAACATAAACACCTATAATCTGAGCTTATAAGCGTGAGCGCTCAAAGCGTATAAGCGCCTAACGCAAATGCACCCATAGAGATACCTATATCAGTGATTCTCAACGAATGTGCCGCGGCACTCTTATGTGCCGCCAAATTCTTGATATGTGCCGTCAAATTTTAGAAGTGCAAACAATAAAAAATATTTGCCATGTACTTTGATACAGCACAAGACGATCGCGAATTGAAACACCAATAATCTGTGTTGGGCAACACATTTGGAACACTTCGAGTTTGTTGAGGTCCGATTAAAGTAGCGTCCCACGTTTGTGCTCCATACAAAAGAATTGGAAAAAAGGTGTAGTTTAGTCTGGTCTTGTCTAGCCTTGTGTAGTATTGCCTGGTCTAGTATTACTAGTCGTCTGGTTTGTCTGGTCTTGTTTGGTCTTGTCTAGTCTTGTCTACACGAGTCTAGTCCTATCTAGTCATGTCTAGTATAGTTTTATTACAAATCCGGGGCTTGGTAAAGAATACGGGTTTTATTGTAACTTAGTGTTGCGGACTTTTGTTGAGAATCACTGATATAGGTATCTCTATGTAAGATATGTCTATCTATCTATATGTTCAAACTTAACTAATCTCTTGCTGAACGCTGAACTTGAAAGCTCCGAGCATTGATAGTCAGACGTTAGAGTTCTCCGAGGAGGTGAAATATCTAGGCGTAACCTTGGATAAGAAACTCACTTGGAACTCGCACCTGAACAAAATGCTCTCAAAAGCCACAGCGGCCTTTGGGATCTGCCGTAAGCTTTTTGGGAAAACATGGGGACTAAAAACCCAAAATGGTCCTATGGTCTTACACAACAGTGGTAAGACCGATTATCACCTACGGTTCACTCGTATGGTGGTACAAAACAAAGGAAATAAAGACTCAAAACATGCTACAAAAGCTTCAACGGCTTGCGTGCTTGGGTATAATAGGAAATCTACTGAAATAGGAAAGTTCTGTTGGACCTATTCCCACTGCATAAACAGGTAGAAAAAGAATGTTTTCTCGGTGCTCTGAGACTAAGGTGTACATCGCCTATTCAAAGACACATGGAAATAAGGGAAAAAATCGGAGAAATTTCTGAACCTTCCCTGGGACGCAATGTCTACAGAATACGACTTTGACACAACCGTTGAAGTGGCCATCAATCGCCGTCAAAGCAGTGTTCAAAGAATCGAAAACCTGAAGGACAAAGCGTCCATGTGGTACACCGACGCATCAAAAACTGTTAAGGGTGCAGGAATTGGCATATACAGCCGGAGTCACAGGCATTGGACCAGGCTCCCATGGTACTACAGGCTGAAATTATAGCCATTGAAAGATGCGCACAAATCTGCCTAAAGAAAAGTCTTAAAGGAACGCAAATCTACATCCTAACGCACAGCCAAGTATCTCTAAGGAATTTAAAAGCCCACAACTTTAATTCCAAG
The DNA here is from genome assembly GCA_944588485.1 of Phosphuga atrata. NCBI lineage: Eukaryota > Metazoa > Arthropoda > Insecta > Coleoptera > Silphidae > Phosphuga > Phosphuga atrata. Next base: position 72,495,082 of record OX155897.1, on the reverse strand, counting down.
TTAAACTAGAACTGTAAACAAACCTTAAAGCAACTGGTGAAAGGTAACAGACTCACGCTAATGTGGTCACCAGGGCATATATAGGAATGAAATGGCCGACGCACTCGCCAAAAGCGGGGCAGAGGCTCCCTTCTTGGGCCAGCAGCCAACTTGTGGGCTTACAAAGGCCCATTTAAAGCAGGGGGTTAAGAAATGGGAAGAAGAGCAAAAGCAAACTCATTTTAAGAACACGCCAGGACAGAGGCAAGCTAAAATTCTCATAAACTATTCTGCCGCAATAACGCAGCAGATGCTAAGCTTCTCTAGAAGAGAAATCAGAACTTTGAACTCACAGGACATTGTGCGGTGAGATATCACCTACACAAAATGGGAAAGGCAAAGGAAGTTGCCTGTAGATTATGTGAATCAGATGAAGAAACATAATGTGCACATGTGTAGCACTAGCACACATAAGGCTTGCCCATTTCGGGGTCGCAAGTATGACCACCTTGGAGCTGAGTAGCAGGCCTCTCAGGAATATCTTAGACTTCGTTCACGAACTTGAATTCCTGGGAGAGTAATTGTAGTAGGGTCAAGCACAATAGATCAAGTTGGTGGCAGTGCAGAAAGGCTTTGCAGCAAAACGACCACCACACAAAAAAACCTAACCTCTTACTCTAAATATTAAAATATTATAGAGGATCTAAAAGACGATAGCAGATAATACTTTTGTCTATCTACTGAATTATTTCTCTTTCAACTTTTTTCTAACCACAGGATTAATGATTTTATATATTCGGGTTTTAACATAATCTCCTCGACAGAATAAATAATCCGTATTTTATTTCACTTTTAATTCTCAAAGAATTACATAAGATCCACATTGTTTATGCTTAGAATACCAGAAACCTCGTTGTATCTTGTTGTTAATCACTCCATTATTTTATTTTCGTTTCCTTTGTATTGATAGAAATCGAATCTGCGTGTAATCGGACGCTACGATCTGCTGGCGAAACAGCACGGTTGCTCCATTAAAGCGTTCGATTTCCCATCAATTTCTTAATGCGTCTGCGAAATTCACTCGTTATTCCGCTCTCGTCCCGACGCTCTTGCAAAAACTGCAGGCGATTTATGGAAGCGGGTAATTTTCCCATTTCACAATGATTACAAAAAAAATCGCAAACAAAATTTATATGATTCAGACAAAGTTTCATAATCGATGCATCAAGTTTAATAAGAATGTTGGGTACTTGCGTATTAACGCCACCACCGCTACAGCTTGAAATGCAGCCAATCTACAACTAAATTTTTTATGATAAATCATAAAATTAAACATTTTATTTAAAATTAAAACATTTTTAAAACTCAAAACACTTTATTCTTTAACCCCGGTTAGATTAGGTTGCCCGCCGCGAAGCCGACAGATAAATCAAGACAATATACGCGCGGCAGCGTGAACTCTTGATCCAATATATAGTGGTGGTAGCGTTAATACGTAAGAACCGAATATTGTAAGACAAGACTAGATGAAACTAGACAAGATTAGGCAAGACCATAGCAGACCAAAAAAGACGAGACAAGACCAGACAAGATCAGACAAGACCAGACAAAACCTGACCAACGCAGACAAGACCAGACAAGACTAGTTAAGAAGAGACATGATCTTAAAATATCTTGTAATAATAAATACGTACAATGAAATAAGTTCTTATCTCGTATAATGTTTTCATTTTGAAATTTAATTTAGCACTGATGTTGTCTAATTCCATTGAGGTATCGACTTACAACGACTTACAACGACTTCTACAGACATTCTCCAAAACAGCAAAGAGATACAACCTTGATATCTCCCATCAAAAAACCAAATGCATGGTAGCCAGCAGATCAGCAATCAGGTGCAAATTAGAACTCGACAACAAGGTGATAGAGCAGGTGATAGAGCATCTCTACTTTGGAGTAGAGATCTCAAGCGACAGAGACCTCAAGCTAGAGGTACGAGCAGCAACGAACAAGGCTCGACGAATATCTGGTGCAATAAATAACATAATCTGGAGAAACCAACACACATCGCAAAAAGGTTAAATCCGAATATACAAGACTGCAGTAAGGCCAATACTCACATATGCGGCTGAAACAAGGACCGAAATGCGGACCCTGTGAGCAATAAGAGGAGTCAAATCCAGGACGTCGTGCGCTAGGCAAGAGCCCGTCGGAGATACTGGGGGGATCACGTGGAACGCATGGCGCCACACCGAATCGTTAACTGGGCTATGACACAAAAACCCAATAGAACGAGAGCCCCTGGAAGACCACCGAAGAGATGGACAGACTTCTGAACTTCCAAATCGCAGGAGCCGAAGGATTGAGGAGAAACAGGCAGATAATGCCTACACAGAAGAATAATAAGAAGAAATTTAATTTAGAATTTCTCAATAAAAAGTAAATATCAAATAAAGAATACATTTGTAGATTTGTTGCTGAATGTGCGATCCGAATGTTCGATTTGCAATTTGCTTCCAGTCTATTTCGCGGATATAAATATGGAACGTCTCATATCGGCCTTACTTCCATTCAATTTCCCGCCATCGAAATATTGTTTGCCCGAATGTAACCAATCCGATCTGAACAGCCATTATTCGCGGAATGATGCAAAAAACGTTTTAAATAATAAAATACGCGCGGATAAAAGAAAAGTGTTTTGTTTTGTTATGTAGAAATTCTTGGAGGATTTTTAGGTCGAGCCTCGTGGATTTGTCATTGACGCTTGGTAATGATTTTAGCACACTTATCTCAATTTAATTAACACGTATTGATGCACGCTAGTTGTATGTATTTTTTGCGTAATTGAATGTTCAGGCAAATATTTAAACTATAATTTTCGAATTTAAATAAAGCAGCAAAAATTTTAAACTGCGGCTAAAACTAGTTATTATTACTAATAATGTGTGAAATCTTCTTAACGAAATTCATTTTATCCTTCAAGTTTTAATTATTTAAAATATAAAAATTATCAGCCTGTATTAAACCACTCCTGGCCATAGGTCTCTTCCACTTCCCTCCATGTTGACCTGTCTTGTGCTGGGAGCATCCAGTTCTTTCCCGCTCTTCTTTGTTTGTCATCTTGCCATCTTAGCATAGGCCTGCCTCTGCTTCCCTTTGTTTTCCGTAGTCTCCACTGCATAATGATTTTCGTCATTTCTCATCATTTCTCATCACGATTTCTCATCATTTCACGCAACGTGTCCTGCACAACGCCACTTGTTTTATGAAGTTTGTTCTGAACTTCGTTTTCTCTTGGTTTTTAGCCATCGTCAGTTTTTCATAGAATTGCTCGGTATCTTTGTCTGTTGGTATTGATGTGGGTGCATATGCCTGTATTATCTGCATGCTGTATCTCTTGTTCAGTTGGAGTATAATGTAAATAACGCGATCTGATATAGCTTTGCTTTTCGTGACCAGGTGTTTTCTCTTGCTGTTTACCATGATCGCTACTCCTCCGATGTGATGGTATCTTTTGGAATTTCTCTCAAAGAGCATATGTCCAGATTTCAGAATCGTGCTGGCCTCGCCTTTTTGTCGGCTCTCGCTAATTCCTAGTATGTCCCATTTGATGTTTTGGAGTTCGCTTTCTAGACTTCGTAGGTTTTCTTCGAGTCTCATTGTGCGCATGTTGTATGTTAAGACTAGGATGTTCTCGTTTGTTTTCTGTCTTTTATCTGCTAGTGTCGAAGTTTTGCCTCCCACAGAATCGTTGAGGCTGGCTGATGTATCAGCGCGAGATTCTGAGCACTTGGCTCTACTCGCCTGGGGTATTTCTGTTTTAAATGTCGATATGTCATGTAGGTTGTGGAAGGAGTTTGGCATTAAAACGCCACGCTTACCGAACGTGTTGGCGAGTTCTGTTCCCAGGGATTAATTCAGCCGCCCATTTTGGGTCCGACACTGTTTTTAGCCGCCCATTCTGGGACAGACGCTGCTGGTTTGTTTCGCCATATCTGGATACTCTACTTAATTGGCCTGTGGGTCAACACAGTTTCCAGGGTGTGGCACGTGGAGCCTTTAGTAAGAGCTGAGCATCCCATGAGGGCATCCCATGGGCATCACAGTCATTACAATCTATCTCCTGTCTGTGACGCTTGATATGACCGATTCTAAATATTAAGGGATTCATAAATATATAAATTAGCTATCAAGCAAATATTTCGTCTAGTCCATATGGAGAAATATAAATAAAGCAATTACAATCATTTCTAATTAAAGTCTGATGTAAATAGGTAAACTATTCTAATATCTTTATATTATTTAGTCTAGTCTGGTTCACTAGTCTGGTTCAGTGTTGTCCTTGTCATTGTGTTGTGTGTATTAAGTATACCTTCTAGACTTTTAAATTGTCCATGAAAAATTATCAAAAAAAAGTTTTCAATATAAATTCGCCCTCTAACTATTCTACTAGCGTCCATATATTTGGACAGCACATATGCCAAGGATTTTAAAAATAAGATTTTTCAAAAACCCAGAAACGACAAACAAGTACTGCGATACACAAAAATCCCAAATCACCATACGACTATATTCTTAGGAGATTTCAATGCCCAGATCGGTAGGGAACAGAAACACTCCTCCTGCCCAAAAGAAAACCAACACCAACGGGGAACGCTTAATCAATGTGTGCACCAAGTATGGATTACTTTTGATGTCTACAACTTTCAAGCACCTTCCCAGGAACGCCATGACATGGCGACGCCCAAATAGCATGCTGTGTAAATTTCAAATCGACCACGTAGCAATAGACAAGCTACACCACAGGGATATTATGAATGTCAATGTGCTACGAGGAGCCAACATTGACTCTGATCACTACATGCCTCTGGTTAAGACAAACCTGAAACCACTAATAAAAACCATTAGTAAGTTAGCAAAGAACACGAAGATCCCTAGGTTTGATAGCACCAAACTTAACGAAGACAGCCATCGAAAGACCAATTTTGGGAATTTCCCCGAGAGACCACAAAACAAATACATGGATAAGGGAAAAAACCCAAAGTCTTCGACATAATACAAAGAATTGGTCCCATAAAATGCAATGGGCAGGACACGTGGCCAGACATACAGAAAACTAGAGAGGGTATATCACCAGAGGGTATATCACCAGATGGAGATGAAGAGAGGAGGAGTGTTAGAAGACCACAGAAAAGATGGTACGATGAGATAAAAAGGTCGCAGGCTTAAATTGGTATCGAGTTGCGCAAAACCGAGGCCAATGGTCAAATTTGAATGAGGCTTATACCCGAAGGATAGTCAACGACTTAAAAAAAAACGAAGACAACACTAGTTACCAAGAGAGGCTGATTCATAATACGAACAGGATTAACACATCTACAAAATGGTATCCGCTTAGGAATGCCATAACAGTAGCGGCTCATGAAACAATCCCCAATAGACCTAAAGGGAACAAGCATCCGTGGTGGTCCAGCGAATGTGATAAAACTATAGAAGCCAGGCAAATAGCGTGGATCAAATGGAATGTACATAAAAACGAAGCTAATTTACAAGCGTTTACTGCACAAAGGAAAACTACGTCGAGCATTATAATAGGTCCCAAGAGGAAGCACAACCAGGAACTGATTAAGCAAGCAGAGGAGTATTTTGTCTATAAAACTATAAGGAACAACTCCAGAGATCTATACAAAGGCCTCACGCAACAAACAACCCAATTCACGTTCCGTACCTTACACCTCCAGAGACCAGATGGATCCCAGTGTCTTAAAGACATCGATTGTACCAAGACCTTAGCTAACTACTTCAAAGGACTCTTAAATGCAGAAGAACCTATTGAGTGTCTCCCAGTTACAGAGCCAGCTAAACCTAATACTGAGTATGTCGCTCCTCTAACCTATGAAGAAGTCATAGAAATAATTAAACTACTCAAGAATAATAAAGCTTCTGGGGAAGACGACATAGTATAAGAAATGCTAAAACATGCCAGAGAACACACCTTTAGAAGGATACATAAAATAATTCTGGATATATGGACTAGTGAGAGACTCCCAGATGATTGGACGTCAGCCATTATCCATCGAATCCACAAGAAGGGAAGCAAAACAGATCCCAGTAACTACAACCTTGCTGTTACCTATAAGATATTTTCCAAGATTCTGGTACGCCATGTAACAAGACAGCTGGATAAAGAGTTAGGAGAACATCAAGCAGGGTTCAGAGCATCGAGGTCCTGTACCGAGCAGATACACAATCTGAAGACCATCCCTCAATACAGCAAGTCAATATTTGTCGACTTTCAGAAAGCATACGACTCAGTGGACAGAATAACTCATTTTAAGACCTTGAAAGAACTAGGACTCAACGACAAGATCAATAGGCTGGTACAAGTCACCCTGCACAACACCACAGCCAGAGTAACACAACTCTCGGAGAGTTTCGCCATTGAAACAGGGGCGAGACATGGAGACGGCTTTAATCCCCATCCGTAATCCAGTGTTCTCTGGTAGGATTCTGGTCCATTCTCTAATGATCTTTTCCAGTTACGCAATTAAATAATATGCATGAGATTATTTAATTGCTTAACTGGAAAAGATCATTAGAAAATGGACGAGCATCCTACCAGAGAACACTGGATTACGGATGGGGATTGAAGCCGACAACCTAAGGATACTTTAGCCTTTGCAGACGATCTGACTTTATTGGCAAATGACATACAGTCGACTACTACTCAGCTCCAAACACTACACGCAATAGCGGCTAAAACGGGTCTTCTGGTCAACATAGGAAAGACCGAGTTTGTTACTAATATCAAAGATGCCACTAGATGATGAGAGTCAGTCATAATTTCTACATCAAGAGAGTCAAAAATGTAAAGTAGAAAGATTGAGAGAGATTGTAGTACTTGAGAAAGATTGTAGATTGTAGATATGGTGGTGACGACTTGTACTGCAACCTTTATAGATGAGCTTGGGGAATGGTTCTCAGAGGACCTCAGCGAAACAGTGGCTCTTGAACACAGGAGACTGAAACTTGATAAGGCTTACTATGCCTGTAGAAAACTATATGCTTCAAAAAATTTGTCGATAAATGTCAAACTAAAACATTGCAGTATTAGCAAACTATTACATTACAGTATAGAATTAGCAGTAGTCAGACTCTCAGTCGTCTATGCAGCAGAGTGCCTACATCTAAATAAGAAGGCCCCATTAAGAGCCCTAGAGGTGCAAGATAGAGTTCCTGAGACGGATAGTAGGACCAAGAATTCTACCAGATGGAAGTCGATGGTATCAACCAAATCGTGAGCTATATAAACACCAAGAAAATCTCATAGATGCCATCAGAAGAAGGCGACTGGCTTTTTACGGACATCTATACAGAATGGACAAAAACAGCTTATCCCATAGGATCTGCTAACAAGGGCAAAGCTACTGGATTCTTGTGGATGAAGCAAGTGGAGAAAGATCTTTCGGAACTCCATATAAATCAAAATGACATAGCCGACCGGAGCAACTACCATAGAACTCTTAAAACTAAATCATTCATAACATCCCTCACAGAAGTTACCCACAGACCAAAAGACGAGACCTGGAAATGGCCTGAGGTAAACCGGTTATCCCATAGGATCTGCTAACAAGGGCAAAGCTACTGGATTTTTGTGAATAAAGCAAGTGGAGAAGGATATTTCGGAACTCCATATAAATCAAAATGACATAGCCGACCGGAGCAACTATCATAGAACTTTTAAAACTAAATCATTCATAACATCCCTCACAGAAGTTACCAACAGACCAAAAGACGAGACCAGGAAATGGCCTGAGGAAAGTAGTATTTAATTTAGACTACAGGGCCATCAGAAAAGCCCGAGGTACCAACAAGAAATCAGTTGCCAACCCCACAACTAAACAACGACGATGACATCAAGAAACAGCTAAAACACAAGCACCGTGGTCCATAGATGGCCCTAACAAAATTAATAAATAATTTACAATCAAGTCGAGTTGATTATTTTTTGATTGGCTAGTTTGAATAGTTTAATTCTTGTTAGTTTTTTTTTTCAAATAAACTGGAAAGCATATATGTTCGCGCCAATTTTAATAAATCTGTATTTTTAATTCAACAGTTGAATCGATTTCGGCACCGATTAACAGAAGGGGAAAGGTGTGTCGACCTGGGCGCAAATCGAGCGATTTACTTATCAATTTACTTCGCGAATTTATATTATTCGATGAGTATGCTTCGAGAGTGAGAATCGTAATGACGAGAATCGAAGCGCGAACGAAGCGCGAACGAAGCGCGTACGAAGCGCGAACGAAGCTCGACAGACAGGTGCACGCATCTTTAAGTTTATAGTTTTAAGTCAAGTTAACCGGCATCCAACGTCTGGAAGACAACAATTTTAAGGGAATCAATCCCTCCACTTATTATCTCCATTTCCTTCCTTAAGAAAGGCGCCGGAAGGACGATCACACGTGGTGGAGACGCGAGCAGCTCTAACAGGTAAGTGATTAGACCAGCCCTGTTTCAAACTGGAAAATTTAATTTTCGTGAGACCCGGTCCAAACAATATCTATAATAATGGAATTTGAATGAAAAAATTATATCGAATGTGATGTTATCCATGAACCACAAACGGATATTCAACGCGACGCGATGAGGACAATACGCAGCAAAACACGTTCTGCTTTTAATTAATACGTCGGTTTAACCCACATTTATCGTAGCGAGATAAAAGCGTTTACAAAAGTATTTGCAGCTCGTTCGAACAGAATTTACAAAAATTACAAACCTTTTCATGAAACAATGCAAATTATTTTCCTGTGAAAATTTGCGGGATTCGCGTTGGGATTGAAACTCACCTGCAACAAAGAAAAAGATAATTAAAACGGTTATTAATCGATGGAAATGTTGGTTTAGTCGTCGAGGTTTACAGATGATTGCAATTAATGTTTTTATGTTAGATTAGTTTAATAACCCGGCTTCACACATCCAATTCATTTCAAAATCGAATTGAAGAAATAAATATATTATATTTTGAATCCATTAATTAAACATTGATGAAAATGATTTTTTTTAAATAAAAGTTTTATTGTCGATGTCGATCTTCTCAATAACTCGAGATTATTGAGAAGACCCAAAGAAACGACATAGACATATTCTAGATTTTTAACAATCGTCGCTGAAATAAAAAAAAAAAATTTTAAATGCAAAAAATTCTGTTTCTTTTTAAAAGTTTGGTCCAATGTGGATACCGGGTTATTAACCCTTCAAACACTGCGGCCCAGTGGCCTATTGTATTTTGCCCACACTTTTCTCTTGTAGGCCTCTTGCATGTTTTTATAAATTTGCGCTAATTAATTACACATTTGTCTTCTGGTACATGTGCGGCCGACACTCGGGATAAAACTCGTTACCTCCAGATTTGTTAGTTAGCGCTCTAACACTTGACCACGAGAGCCGACAAAAAATTAGTTACATTTTTATTTTAAGCTTTGTTCAAGTTTTTTTTCAATAATGAGTTATTAATTGGTTCAATGGCTTAGCTAGAATGCAAAATTGTCGTTTTTAGTAAAAAAAATTACAATTGATTCGAGAAAAGCCATTGTATCCTCAAAAGGTTTAACGGTTAAAAGCTTTATGCGGCATGCATAAAACTGTATATATATATAGTATAATATTAGTATAATACGGCATGTACTAAGCTTTTAAAAATCAGGAAGCGTATACAGTTCCATCAAATGGTGAATGATCAATCAATCGATATTGAATTCTCGTGATGGAAATTGGATGATATGTAGTTACAATAAAATGGGTCCACATGTCACCCCGCTAATGTGTATAAAAGCTTATTGCAAGAAAATTGTGGTGAATCGAAATGAATTTCGAGACATTGCAACTGTAAAGTGGTCTCGAAATTGTGATTTTTACATTATTATTAATTGTTGATTTTTACTCGAAATTGTGATTATCATTAATTTTTATCTGATTTAATTATAATCATTGGTCTCAGCAAACAAGCCAAAAATACTTAATGATGATTCAACATGATGCCACTCATCCCATTCAACATGATCCCACAAGAAATAATCCAATACACACTCGTTTTTGTTGTTGTTATTAATTAAAGATGGGCCATTCTTAATGTTTCACCCTTTATAATTAACTTTTCATAGTTGAGCAATTGGTTCTAATCAAGCCCAATTAATTAAACGTAATTACGTAAAATTTACCCATCGCGAAAGTTCGCTAATTAAAATCTTGTCCAGGCGAGTTGATTCATCCCTAATTAAAATCAGGAATTTTCGTAAAACTCGTTTGGACAACTTTATTATTTTTTTTCCGTGTGATGTTTGATCATCGAGCTAATGTACATGTACTTTAACAAAAATTATCGGCAGATTAAAGTGAATTTGTCCCGAGAGCGCCGTAAATTTCGGCACATTTTCCGGATCGAAACGTAAATAATTTAGTCGGGGAAATACTTTAAGGAAATTACAGTGAGGGAAACGGAACGTGCTTTTTGCCCGCTCGCACTTTAAATGTAAATTAAGGAATTTAAAAATGTAAAATTCGGTAATTACTTAGAGCTTCAAATTCCCTAAGAAATTTGCTAACACAAGACTAAGGACAATCAACTAGAGAATGAAAGAATCACCAAGATTAGATAAAATTTACATTTTCTTACAACTCACTTATATTGAAGACTAAATATGATAGACCCATCTGTTCTAGGCGCTACAGTCCTATTTGGACCTGGGCCTCCTCCCGCTGCCAACACTTGTGCTTGGTGTCTTGATGTTAGATACAAGTGTAGGGAGCCCGCCCTTACAGTTTTTAACGTGGTTGGCGAGCCACTATTCGGGGAGGTTTCGAGGCAGATGTTTACTGAGATGACTTTTCCAGAGCCATCTACAGGAGAACGGTGGCTTATTTTAACGATGTCCAGGATTTGAACCCGCGACTTGCGGCTCCGAAGTCTGACACCCTCACTACTAGGCCACCACCGGCTCGTGATAGACCAATATCTTATTTAAATATGGAAAACATAATTAGAGAGGCAAAACAATCAGACTAAATTATTGCTTATAGTTTAAGCAAAACCTAATAGACAAGACTAAACAGTAAGGTTGCATATAGTACCTACATTTGACTTCCTAGTTCTGTGCCTAGACTAGTCTGTCGAGTCTTGTCTCACCAATTTTCTCCATACCGTCTTGCCTGTGACCTTTCTGTTTAATCACCTCAAACATCACTTGTTTGTTAAGACTTGTATAATCAGTTTTGTCTGTCTTGTTTTGTTTATCCAGTCTAATTTTGTCTGTCTAGTTCTGTCCTTTTAGCGTGGGGTTGCATAGACCTCACACCGGATGACTGAAAATGCGTGTGGGGGTGTGGGACCGGAAGCGGTGGTGGGGGTTGGTTGACAAAAAGTGCAAATGTCCTTCTAGTCCTTCTAGTATCATCTCTGTATCTAAAATATCTCTGTCCTTCTAGTATCATCATACTAATCTTATTTATCTAGTCTTGTCTGCCCAGTCTTGCCTGTCGCGACTAATCAATCTCTAATGTCTAATCTTGTCTGTTTTGTCCTCTCTTATGTCTAGTATTATCAATCTAGTCTTATTTGTCCAATCTTTTCTACCTAATCTTGTTTATCCAGTAATATCAGTCCAGTCTCAGTAACCGCACGCTAGACAGGGTGTGAGGTCTATGTGGCCGCATGCGTGGGGTTACATAGACCTCACACCCTGTTTAGCGTGGGGTTGCATAGACCTCACACCGGATGACTGGAGATGCGTGTGGGGGCGTGTGACCGGAAGTGGTGGTGGGGGTTAGTTGACAGGATGTGGTCAAGGTCAATTTTACGTCAATTACGATCAAAATTATGAATGAAATCTGTCTAGTTTTGTCTGTTTGTATATCTAATCTTGTCTGTCTGACCATCATCGGAATATAAATATCTATACTAGATAACAATTTCATTCGGGTAATATTGAAAAATGGGCTGAATAACAGATCTTAAAAACAGAAAGTCTGTGAGACGCACCCTGAAGGAAGTCCGTGGATTCCAGGAAAAACCTCGAAGGAAAGGTACCCCCTGAACAGAAGAGAGAAAGGAGTTACACCGCCAGAAGATGCGACAATACTGGGCAAAGGTCAAAGCCCAACAGTTGAACAAGCGTGGTCCAAAGTAGGCCTATTCGAAAGAAGAAGAAGAAAAATGGGCTAAAACTATCTCGATAAGTCGAACTAAAGACTCGACGAGCCTCGTCTTGACTAAAACTACTTAGTCTCTCGATACATTTTTCATTTGCGAATGGTGATCTAGACTAGACAACAAAACAAACAAACTCTGAATTGAAATTTTTCTAGTTGTTATATAACTTGTGAAGTTATATTACCTCTACACACTTTACACGACTCGAGTTTCGACTATTGAAGGTCATTTTCAAGTATCCTTGAATACTTTAGTAGGGAAAGATAGTTCCTACTGGAACCTCCTCACTCCTCGCTAGAAAAAATGGACGGAAAGTAGACGAAAAGTGGACGGAAAGTAGACGAAAAGTGGACGGAGAGTGGACGGAAAGTGGACGGAAAGTGACCGTAAAGTGGACGGAAAGAATGCGGATTCTCACACAACAGCTGTTCAATTTACTGATAAAGCTATCTACATCAATCCCTGAACCATCAATTCTATAGCTGACACAAGCTTGGATGTTCTTTTGCTGGACCGGCTTCACTGTTTCTGTTATCGAAGACCTCCTACAAACTTTAGTCATGTTGGGGATTGTTGATTGCATATTTTACAGAAATTATTTGACTGTGTGCGGCTCCAACTTTATTTTCTTCGAGGTGTAGGGTGAATATTCAATATTTAGACTCCTCTTCTTCCCACCATCTTTGTTGATTTTATATTAAATTTTCTCATATGTCGCTATCATCTCTTGTGAAAGTTGAATTGCAAACGGTGCATTTGTAGTACATTTTTTGATTATCACCACATACCTCCTTATGGATACCAAGATTACCCTTGTTTGCGAAAACTTTTACACATTGAACTTTTACACGTTTTAATTGTTGATATGGCGATGAATTTAGAGCTCGGGCTTAAATATCAATCGCGTTCCGAATGGCTGTAAAATAATTATCAATTCTAAACATCCGACCGCGCTCGAGGCGTTTCTTAGTAAAATGATTGTAAACAAAACGTCCGAACATCTAAATGAATAAAAGTTGAAATACGAAAATGCTGACTCGGCGGTTCTTATCAACTATTTCACAATTCATACATTCCATTCTCGCGCGCGTTTACAAGTTTAAGTTCAAACACAAAATTAGTTTGAAGCTTGAGGGTCCTCAAAATCATTAAGTTTGTACGTGTTTTACATCAGAAGTAATGTTAATTGTCTATTATTGGAACGGTAACTTCGTATGGAGGAGGAGGTTTTTTGTGTTAAAACAAAATTACGATTTACTCATCGACGTTTCGCCTGTCATTTCAAGGTCATGTTCATTTTCATAAATCACAATTACAGTCACATTTTTCTATAAGATTACATATAAATTGAGACAAAAGGTCAACTGTGAACAAAGGTGGATCGGAGGAAGAAATCCGCAAACGAATATCGATTGCCAGAACGTCTATGGCAAAACTGGTGAAAATTTGGAAAGATCGAGCCGTTACCAAAAACACACAACTTCGGCTGATACATAGCCTGGTCTTCTCCATTGCAACTTAAGCCTGCGAAACGTGGACTATTCGGACCTTAGACCAACGCAGAACGGAAGCGTTTGAAATGTGTGTTGTATGCTGCAAATTCCATGGACAGCCCACCACACAAACGACTCTATTATTCAACAACTCGGTATAACGACCAGACTATACCAGACAATAAACCAACGGTATTTGGGATACCTGGATCATGTGGCAAGGAGGTTCGACGATATAGAACGACTCAAAGTAGAAGAGGCCGCCGCCCAAGAGGAAGATCGCCGACACAATGAATAGACCGTACAAAAACTCTGACGGGACAAAGGATGCAGAAAGTAATGAGATCTGACCAAGATAGAAAGCGCTGGCGAGGAATCATTGCGAGCGTAGCAAATTTATGTCACCACACCCTGCAGAAGGGACTTATGGAATGAAGAGAGACAGAAGGTCAACTGTAATTATTTATTCATTAATCAACCAAACAGCATCGATATAATTAGTTTGGCAATATCCGAGGCGGCGCATGACGTCATCTACTGAGACGGTGGCGGCCGAGCGGTATCCCTCTTAGGGTGCAAGCTAGGGCCGTTCTGACACCAGATTTGATTTTTCGCATCAACCTCCCAATTTCACCTACCACCTACTACTCCTACCAGTTAACCCTTCATATTAGATTCGGCAACCTTATTATTTCCTTAAGAATTAGACATCCGGTCACGTCAAGCAATTGATAAGATACACAGGAAACATGCTCGTGGGAAAAAATCCGTTAGCAGTTTAGTTACATTACACAGCGCCAGGAGATTCCAGAAGGAACTTCTTCTTCTTATGGCGCCCTCTCTTCGAAGGTTGGCGATCCATATAGCTAACATTGTTCTGGACACAGCAGCTCGAAAGATTTCAATGAAAGTGCACCCAAACCATCTTCTGAGGTTTTTCAACCAGGAGTTCTGACGTCTACCAACAGATCTTTTCCCTCGAATCTTTCCTTCAATTATTAGTCTCAGTCACATAATGTGGCCTATGTATGTAGTGTTTCTTTCTTTAATGAGGGCCATTAGTTCTTTCGGCTTCTTCATTCGTCTAAGCACTTCTTCATTCGTAATTCGTTGGACCCATGAGATGCGGAGCATAGGGCTATATAAGTACATTTCAAACGCCTCAATTTTCTTTTCAGTTGAAGGGTCTAGGGTCCAGCATTCACATCCGTACAGTAACACACTTGAGACATAACATCTAATTAAAGAGATTAATGATTTCCACTACCACTTGTCCCCTCTGTATTCACTACTCGTAAGATTTCCTTTATTGTCCTTGCATCTCCTAACCCATCCACCCTATATTCTAACTTGATTACTTTATCCGCAGCAATTACCGCCACCTTACACGCACTCACTTGCTGAAGGACAACGTGACCAGGAGTCGACCTATCAAGTTTCAATACCTTCTTGTAAAACTTTAGCTCCACCCTTTCGGTCTTGTCTTCCTCTTTCGTGCTCCAGACCTCACATTCATACAGTAACACGCTTCGCACACCTACCTTCCAAATCGTCTCTGCTGCTCTAAAGTCAAAATTTCTTTACCAAACCTCCCAGCTACGACCCAGTACACCAACTTTAAATATAGGAAAAACATATTTCATGGGATTTCTTCCAAGAAAATGTCCCCATTGACTAGAGTTTAGACTTTTTCCAAAATCAATGAAAGCGGCCCAATCTATAAAATTTCTAGGGGTAACATTTGATCACGTTAAAATGGGATGCTCAAATTCAAAATAAAATGTTCGACATTAAGTACTGTGTGTTAACTTATTCGAAATCTAAGAGAATGTGTAACAGTTGATATTCTGCTAATGATTTACAACGCCATCGTTCAGTCTAGGATGTCATACATTTGTTATTTTAAGCACCTGCAGCAAATGTTGATGTGGCATTTAAAATGCAAAAAAGGATATTATGAGCGATTTTCAACGTGCATCCTCTTTAATCGAAGAAATCAGAAGGAACTATCTTTCCCTACTTACTTTCATCTGATTATTACACGTAGACAGGATAACTTAACAAAGATCGCAGAAAATACAGATAAGGATGTTATCCAGGCAATACAGGAAAGTAGACGCATCTATCTAGAAAACTCTACGAAAGAAACACAAGCAACCCTCGCTGCAACCGAAACTACATAGTTTATCGATAACTTTTGTACTTGCGAATCGCGATCTAGACTAGATAACAACACAAAAACTAGATAAGATAAAAAAATTTGTTTTGCTAGTTATGTATATCTACTCTTGCCTGTCTAGCCTTGTGTCTGTAAAGTCTTCTCTGTCTAGTCCTGTATAGTATAGTCTATCTAATCTCGTTAATTATATCTGTCTAGGCTTGTCGGTCTAGTCCTTCATTTAATCTTCTTTGCCTAATCTTCTTTATCTTCTAGTCTTGCCTGTCTAGTCTTGTCTGTCAAGTCTGTCTAGTCTTGTCTGTCTAGTCTTGTCTGTCTAGTCTTGTCTGTCTAGTCTTGTCTGTCTAGTCTTGTCTGTCTAGTCTTGTCTGTCTAGTCTTGTCTGTCTAGTCTTGTCTGTCTAGTCTTGTCTGTCTAGTCTTGTCTGTCTAGTCTTGTCTGTCTAGTCTTGTCTGTCTAGTCTTGTCTGTCTAGTCTTGTCTGTCTTGTCTTGTCTGTCTAGTCTTGTCTGTCTAGTCTTGTCTGTCTAGTCTTGTCTGTCTAGTCTTGTCTGTCTAGTCTTGTCTGTCTAGTCTTGTCTGTCTACTCTTGTCTGTCTACTCTTGTCTGTCTAGTCTTGTCTGTCTAGTCTTGTCTGTCTATTCTTTTCTGACTAGTCTTGTTTGTCTAGTCTTGTCTGTCTAGTCTTGTCTGTCTAGTCTTGTCTGTCTAGTCTTGTCTGTCTAGTCTTGTCTGTCTAGTCTTGTCTGTCTAGTCTTGTCTGTCTAGCCTTGTCTGTCTAGCCTTGTCTGTCTAGTCTTGTCTGTCTAGTCTTGTCTGTCTAGTCTTGTCTGTCTAGTCTTGTCTGTCTAGTCTTGTCTGTCTAGTCTTGTCTGTCTAGTCTTGTCTGTCTAGTCTTGTCTGTCTAGTCTTGTCTGTCTAGTCTTGTCTGTCTAGTCTTGTCTGTCTAGTCTTGTCTGTCTAGTCTTGTCTGTCTAGTCTTGTCTGTCTAGTCTTGTCTGTCTAGTCTTGTCTGTCTAGTCTTGTCTGTCTAGTCTTGTCTGTCTAGTCTTGTCTGTCAAGTCTTGTCTGTCTAGTCTTGTCTGTCTAGTCTAGTCTGTCTAGTCTTGTCTGTCTAGTCTTGTCTGTCTAGTCTTGTCTGTCTAGTCTTGTCTGTCTAGTCTTGTCTGTCTAGTCTTGTCTGTCTAGTCTTGTCTGTCTAGTCTTGTCTGTCTAGTCTTGTCTGTCTAGTCTTGTCTGTCTAGTCTTGTCTGTCTAGTCTTGTCTGTCTAGTCTTGTCTGTCTAGTCTTGTCTGTCTAGTCTTGTCTGTCTAGTCTTGTCTGTCTAGTCTTGTCTGTCTAGTCTTGTCTGTCTAGTCTTGTCTGTCTAGTCTTGTCTGTCTAGTCTTGTCTGTCTAGTCTTGTCTGTCTAGTCTTGTCTGTCTAGTCTTGTCTGTCTAGTCTTGTCTGTCTAGTCTTGTCTGTCTAGTCTTGTCTGTCTAGTCTTGTCTGTCTAGTCTTGTCTGTCTAGTCTTGTCTGTCTAGTCTTGTCTGTCTAGTCTTGTCTGTCTAGTCTTGTCTGTCTAGTCTTGTCTGTCTAGTCTTGTCTGTCTAGTCTTGTCTGTCTAGTCTTGTCTGTCTAGTCTTGTCTGTCTAGTCTTGTCTGTCTAGTCTTGTCTGTCTAGTCTTGTCTGTCTAGTCTTGTCTGTCTTGTCTTGTCTGTCTAGTCTTGTCTGTCTAGTCTTGTCTGTCTAGTCTTGTCTGTCTAGTCTTGTCTGTCTAGTCTTGTCTGTCTAGTCTTGTCTGTCTACTCTTGTCTGTCTAGTCTTGTCTGTCTAGTCTTGTCTGTCTATTCTTTTCTGACTAGTCTTGTTTGTCTAGTCTTGTCTGTCTAGTCTTGTCTGTCTAGTCTTGTCTGTCTAGTCTTGTCTGTCTAGTCTTGTCTGTCTAGTCTTGTCTGTCTAGTCTTGTCTGTCTAGTCTTGTCTGTCTAGCCTTGTCTGTCTAGTCTTGTCTGTCTAGTCTTGTCTGTCTAGTCTTGTCTGTCTAGTCTTGTCTGTCTAGTCTTGTCTGTCTAGTCTTGTCTGTCTAGTCTTGTCTGTCTAGTCTTGTCTGTCTAGTCTTGTCTGTCTAGTCTTGTCTGTCTAGTCTTGTCTGTCTAGTCTTGTCTGTCTAGTCTTGTCTGTCTAGTCTTGTCTGTCTAGTCTTGTCTGTCTAGTCTTGTCTGTCTAGTCTTGTCTGTCTAGTCTTGTCTGTCTAGTCTTGTCTGTCTAGTCTTGTCTGTCTAGTCTTGTCTGTCTAGTCTTGTCTGTCAAGTCTTGTCTGTCTAGTCTTGTCTGTCTAGTCTAGTCTGTCTAGTCTTGTCTGTCTAGTCTTGTCTGTCTAGTCTTGTCTGTCTAGTCTTGTCTGTCTAGTCTTGTCTGTCTAGTCTTGTCTGTCTAGTCTTGTCTGTCTAGTCTTGTCTGTCTAGTCTTGTCTGTCTAGTCTTGTCTGTCTAGTCTTGTCTGTCTAGTCTTGTCTGTCTAGTCTTGTCTGTCTAGTCTTGTCTGTCTAGTCTTGTCTGTCTAGTCTTGTCTGTCTAGTCTTGTCTGTCTAGTCTTGTCTGTCTAGTCTTGTCTGTCTAGTCTTGTCTGTCTAGTCTTGTCTGTCTAGTCTTGTCTGTCTAGTCTTGTCTGTCTAGTCTTGTCTGTCTAGTCTTGTCTGTCTAGTCTTGTCTGTCTAGTCTTGTCTGTCTAGTCTTGTCTGTCTAGTCTTGTCTGTCTAGTCTTGTCTGTCTAGTCTTGTCTGTCTAGTCTTGTCTGTCTAGTCTTGTCTGTCTAGTCTTGTCTGTCTAGTCTTGTCTGTCTAGTCTTGTCTGTCTAGTCTTGTCTGTCTAGTCTTGTCTGTCTAGTCTTGTCTGTCTAGTCTTGTCTGTCTAGTCTTGTCTGTCTAGTCTTGTCTGTCTAGTCTTGTCTGTCTAGTCTTGTCTGTCTAGTCTTGTCTGTCTAGTCTTGTCTGTCTAGTCTTGTCTGTCTAGTCTTGTCTGTCTAGTCTTGTCTGTCTAGTCTTGTCTGTCTAGTCTTGTCTGTCTAGTTTTGTCTGTCTAGTCTTGTCTGTCTAGTCTTGTCTGTCCAGTCTTGTCTGTCTAGTCTTGTCTGTCTAGTCTTGTCTGTCTAATCTTGTCTGTCTAGTCTTGTCCGTCTAGCCTTGTCCGTCTAATTTTGTCCGTGATAACGATAAAATCTCTCTGTCTTGTTTATGTAACATTATATACCTACAATCGATATTACAACGTGTTTATAAACCATTTTCAATTACTGCTTAGTATTCGGTGAATGCTATAATATCTGTGTTTCAGGTTAGAAAGGGAAGCTTGCGTAAACAATCTGAGTACGCCCGGCGCCTCCACCAGAGAACGAAGCCATCAATCGCGGCGCGAGTCGAGCCGGAGGGACCAGACGTACACGAAGCGACACCGCGACAAGCTGCTGCAAGGCAGTTTGGAGAACGTGTCGAGCAATCCTCTGGGCGATTCCGTCGGCAGGGATCCGACGACGCTGCGGCGCAGCCGAAGCCTAGCGATCTCCCGCGAGGACGTGTTCACCAATTTGGAGATACCGAACGCGGCGAGGAACCGCCGATCCCAACTCATACCGCGAGCGAAACTGATCGATCGATATTCTACCAAAGATAGGTGAGGTTTTCCAGAGGGGGAGAAGTTTATGTGTACACTTACAAAGATAATTGGATACTGTCTCCAGTAAATTATCGAGTTGACTAATTAGAAATCAGCGCGTTGTAGCTTTACATAATATTCGAATCAAAACCAAATTTATTTAAACTGATAGGATTATGTAACTGGCAAAGAAAGATAATGATTATAATTTATAGATTAAATGAATGGAGCGTATAACACATTGTGCAGATACTAAATCATTTTGGATGTAATCTACTTGCGTTCAGTAAATCATTTACTAGGCCAACCAGAAAATGCCGAACCACAAAGATTAATACGATCATTGAATCAACACCCGATCAGATTTATGTCATTATTAAGTTTAGTTAGGCGTAGTAGTTAATAACGATTTGGTACTTACGTATTAACGCCACCACCGCTACATTTTTAAATGCCAATCTACACCTCAAATTTTTATGATAAATCATAAAATAAAATATTTTATATAAAATTAAAACATTTTTAAAACTCAAAATACTTTATTTTTTAAACCCGGTTAGATTAACCGGTTGCCCGTCGCGTAGCGGACAGATAAACCAAGAAAACATACGCGCGGCAGCGCGAACACTCGATCCAATGTGGATATAATCAATAGATCAATGTGGCAAGGATCGTTGGTTTAACCCCGGTTAGATTATGTTACCCGCCGCGAAGCGAACAGAGGAAATCAAGACAACATACGCAAGGCAGCGCGGTCTTGTCTAGTCTTACTTAGTCTTGCCTGGTTCTATCTACACCGGTCTAGTCTTCTATAGTCTGGTATAGCCTTGTCCAGTATTGTCTAGTCCTATCCAGTCTTGTCAAGTCTTGTCCAGCCTTGTCCAGTCTTCTACAGTCTTGTCTAGTCTTGTCCAGTCGTATATCAACGTTCAATATCAATGTCCAATAAAACAAAAACAAAACTTTTTATTTGCCAATTTTCAATAATTCTAATAAAAATTTAATTTTCTGTTTCAATACTCCTCGCGGCAATGAAATGCCTGTCTGACAAAATCATTGTACGAAAGCTATTTAATAATAACTTGTACACCTTTAAGATTCAATTGGGCACGAACTCGTCTGCCACTAGCTCTAATTGTGCTTTCTTGTCAAATAATTGTAGGCGTCGCACTCCGTGATCGTCGCAGCAACTTAATTTTCCCTTTAATTGACTCTTTTGTTGCGCTAACATTACATTCTGATTTAGTTAGCTACTTCAGAAAATAATAACAAAACGGACTACACATTAAATAAAAACAAGTTTATTTGTTTTCTTAATTCATTTAAAAATTTTGTTTTATATTCTCTTAAACCAATTTATGTTGTGTTTAATGTTGCGTGAACGCAACACATTTCAATCACCGTTCAACACGCTGTGTTTTAACAAAATTATTGAGTATTGAGTAAAACAAAAACCAAAACAAGTATAATCTTGATAATCCGGCGGTTTGTTAATTCGACATGTTCAGTAATCCGGCGTTATGAGGAAACACGTGTCTTTTATTTACGCTGCCCCGCGCCGGATATAAATATCGTTAGTATATAACTATAATAACCACTAATAAGTTTGGAAAATGTGATGAATTATTTGCTAGTTCAAATTAGGTTAGGTTAGGTTTTTTAGGTTAACTCAATTACATAACAGTTACTAACAAACTAAACTCATATTCTCTAGAAAATCATTTTTCCAAATAACGTTTATTGCTTCCACTACTAATTATTAACTATTTTAATACTATTTTAACTTATTAACATAATCAATATTTTTACTTATTTAGACATATCAGACTTTTACGACATTTAGAATTACTATTTGCCAGTTTTAGTTTTATTTATTATATAACAGTTTGCCAGACGTTTTAACAATTGCATTTACTAAACTTTGTAAACTAAACGCTTTACTAAACGCTGATATCCCTCACCTCCAAAAAGAGATGATTTTCTAATACATCCTCTTAGTGGTAATGCTAGATCTGGAATATCGTATAGCAAAATGAATTGTTCTTCACATATTGTTTCATATATGATTGGTACATATATGAAAGTCTACCGTGGTTTGTTCCTAACTTATAAAACTCCAAATTTTGAACTTCTAATACCACCGCAAATAAATTTCACTTTTTGTTCTGTCGACGCATGCTACTCGTAATTGCAGTCTCACCAACTTTACGGCTATTAAAGATTTGGAACTTTCCACATTTTCTTTGCGTGTGATTCTAAACCTCCTTTAGCTTTCTAAACTCATTCTAGATTTTTTTACTTGTTTCTGCCTGCTTAAAATATCTGTCTGGATTAAAAGGACTGCTGCTTCATATTTCAATCTCGCTGGAATTTCGGAAGCTTTATTGACTGTAATGAATAGAGCAACCTCGTTTATAAGTTGTTCGATACAGTCATTCGGGAAAGAACACATAGTCATGCTTATTTTTTCCGGCGTCCCGTACATTACTTCATAAAAACTGTTCAGTATTCTACTGACTCAAACGGTCAAGATATTTATCACATTCGTGAGTTGGGAATTATACAAACTCGCCGGTTAATTTGTTAATTATTCAAGAATCCATCACATTTACCAAAACTTAATGGGGTAGTTTTATACAAGGTGCGGCAACATAACTTTAGAAATGCACGCCATTCAGACTATCGACGTCGCAGCGTGGATGGAGTGGTCTCATTCGAGGTTCTAAGGTTTTGTTGTCCACCCCGATCAGCCGCCATCATGCGTTGGAACGGTGAGGAGCATGCGTTTTTCCTTGGTTTACTTTTCGCAGCCCAGCGCGCCTTCCGAAATCACCGAAGCCCCGTTGGGTCCTGTCCCGGACCGGAAATCAATTGTTACATGGGTTACTACGTTCCGACAAACCGGGAGTATGACGAAGAACTGGAGTCCTTCAGAACACAGAGACAGCGGGAGCTTTAATCTTGCAATCCCCACCGCATTGTGCGCACAAACATGCGCATATATTTTTAGATTATTCAGTGAAGCGAATACTCCACCGTGACTTTCATTACAATCTCTACAAGTTGGCGATTGATGACCTTCATTGCCATCCCTACAAGTTGGCGATTGTGCAGGAACTCTCTGAACGAGACATAAATTCTCGAAGAAAGGCATCTGAGGCACTTCCCGAAAACGTTCCTAAGGACGCTATTTGTTTTTTTCAGTGATGATGCCCATTTTCACTTAAGTGGATAAGTTAACAAGCAGAACGTGCGTTACTGGGTTGACACCAATCCTCTAGATTTTTTGTATCAAAGGCTTTTAGATTCACCTAAAGTCAGAGTGTGGTGTGCAATTTCCTCAGTTGAGATTGTTGTTGTGGTTTTTTTTTAACAAAATGAGGTCACAACGACAGTGAATTTGGAACAGAATGTGAACATGTTGGAAGAATTTTTCTTTCCACGACTTGATGAATTATACTTAAGGGACATTTGGTTCCAACAAGACGGAGCAACGGCTCACGCTTTAAAGGCTTCAATGGCTGTTTTGAGGGAACACTTCCTGGGGCGCCACATCTCAATAAGGGGCGATTTGGAGTGGCCCGCCCGCTCACCCGACTTTGCCGCTTGCGATTGCGATATGTTTATGTCAACCGTCCAAGGACCCTACAAGACCAAGGCCAAAATCCGGTCAGAGATTGCCAACATACCCGTTGATATGGTAATAAGAGTTATGACTAACGACAATGGAGGGCATCACCTAACTGACATGATTTCCAAAACTATGTAAAACAAAACATTAGATATGTGAATTATAGAAAAAAAAATGGTGATCTAAATGCAAAGCTTGGTAAAGAAAAATATATATACCAACCATAATATTAGTAAGTTCAGTGCTCATGAAACAACCAATGACAACGAGACTTCAAAGAAGCTCACAAGGTAACGTGGACCTCGCCAGACGGACTGACAATGAATCAAATAGACTTCGTGCTATTAAACACACGACATTTCTCAAATATCATGGATGTGCGCACATCGAGGTGCAAATATAGACTCAGACCACTACATAGTAGGAACCAAACTACGATAAAGAATTACAAACATCGGGAAAGAAAAGGGTGGCAAAACAACCCGTTACAACATTAACCCTTTCACTGCCATGTCAATTTCAATGAACAACACACAGCATTTATAAAAATGCCGGTAGTTATGTTCCCCTTTCACATTGACCACCTATTAATCAAAAGCGGAAAATGTCGCTCCTCTATAATCTTTTGCACCTCCATAACACGGCGCCGCGGCGCCGGTTACACTCCCGCAAAGCCATAGGTTCAATCTAAAGAACTGCGTAGAAAAATTGCGAGTCCGCCGAGGCACGTTGGATGCTGACGGCGGCAAACTTGAAGGTGCACTTTTACAGTGCACCCTGCACATTTATGGAGATATTTCTGGAGATATATCAGGATGGAAGTGCCGATCGGTTTTTTATATACCCGCATCTGCATATCCTGCGCGATGCGAACCCAAATTTTCGTCGATGACCGTCGATCTCGCCAATTGCCGGCCAAAGAGGCGGTTACGGACGCACCGGGTGAAGGGAGCGAGGCAGGAAGCCGCGAGTGGTACCGAAATACACGTATCGGCGGGCGGCATCTCCTCGTGCCGCAAAAATCTGATTCGGCCAACGTCGGCAGCTCGACGGGGACGGCTCGGATCGCTGCGCCCAGAAACGACGAACCTGCAGCGGTCAGACTGACTGAACCTTCCGGCGAAGGAGAGCCGATACGTTTCAAACTGTAGCGGGCGGCTCCGTCGTCGCAGCGACGCAGGGCCGGTCAACTATTTTTATAGTACGAACTACATCCGGGTGTTCATAAAGGTGATACCGCTCAAGGTTGTATCGCCGTCTCCATTCTTTTCCTGTACCCTTTTATATATGTGTCTTAGAATCACACTTTCGAAACAGCCCAAAATTCTTTCTTCTTCCTTGGTTAGTCCTTAGTTAGGGTTCGGCTGCATATAGTAGTACTGGTCTTTTTAGACAGTGCCGGTCAACTTGGAATTTCAAAAACGCGACATCCTGGTGCGCCAAATCGTCATTCAAATTTTTCTCTGTGCAGACTAACAGTTAAAAGAGGGCGTCGCGACGCGATTCCGCGACGTTCAATTACGGATACTGAAAGCCAAAACACCGTTCTACAATCCACTGAAAATTCCAGAACATTCACCGGGGAGCTGCAAAAATATGGACGTCTTACTATCTTAATTTTTATCCTGCAATACGGCAAGTTTCGGCGGGCGTCGCGACGGTTTCAAACGACGCAGCGTGATGCCGCTTGCACTAAAAGAAAAAGAATTCAATTCTCTGCGGGAATCGCGCTAAATCGTTCTTGCAGAGCTTAAGTTGGCTATTCTGCGGGAGTTTTCCTGGACGTCCAAAAAACCACGTTTTTATTGCGTCGCGACGCCACCTTCAACGCAATCGGGATTAAACTCCCAAACAAACTAACAGGTTCTATGCCCGATCGAACGGCGCTGGTCCCGTACCGATCCGTCAATTGGTTCGGACATTCTAGGTACCACCGCAAAACGCCGCTGTTTTTTTCAATCTTTGCGCACTTTTCTCTTTAAACTGCCGCAGATTCTCAAAAAGTCGTCGCAGCTCAAAAATTCTTGGCGAAATAGCTGTGGGCAAGTGTTGTGGGCGCGACAGGTCGATACCTGGGGATGCGCAACGTGCGGACGGACATTTGCAGTTAAGGAGTCGCAGACGCGCGGTTAGACTACGGCGGCATAAAAAAGCCGAATTTGACCTTTTCAAAAACCCACGTGGTGTTGTCCCCCAGGTGAAATTCGGGAAACGCCACACATCAGTCATCTCAAAATTGATCGAATTTGCGATGCCGTCATGACCTTGGGATTCAGGCCGAACGCTTCCCCACACGTTTGACCCGACCCCAAAAGTTTGCTTTGCCAAAATTACCACTTTTACGGAGATCACGGCGAAGATTTTCACGGCGATACCTGGGGAT
This sequence comes from Phosphuga atrata, assembly GCA_944588485.1. NCBI lineage: Eukaryota > Metazoa > Arthropoda > Insecta > Coleoptera > Silphidae > Phosphuga > Phosphuga atrata. Next base: position 72,469,570 of record OX155897.1, on the reverse strand, counting down.
GCGTAACGTGCGGACGGACATTTGCTGTTAAAGAATCGCAGGCGCGCGGTTTTTAAACCAGCGGAGATTTGCCGCCTCAGGCGGCATAAAAAGCCGAATTTGACCTTTTCAAAAATCCACGTATGTGGTCCCCCAAGTGAAATTCGGGAAATGCCATACGTCAGTATTGATCACCATATCTCAGAATTGATCGAAATTTGCGATTCCGTCGTAACCTTACGATTCAGGCAGAACGCTTCCCCACACGTTTCACCTGACTCCAAAAGTTTGGACCCCAAAAGTTTGCTTTCGCAAAATTACCACTTTTACGGCGATCACGACGAAGATGGCCAGGAAAAATGAAATTCACGCAAGGTTTTCGGTAGAAAATTTCGAGACACGTCCTCCGAAACCACTCTCGTCGCTGCGCCGCGACGTTATTCACATTTTTCTGCGAATCCGGAATAAAACGCCGTCTCCGGTCCCCGCGGTCTGAGATAGTCGATGCATTAGATTCTTGTAGCCAAAGAATAGACGAACGAAAGCGCGTACGGCGATTTTCGATAAGACTTCCGAATCGCGTAGTTTAGGCGAACAAAAATGACATTTTTTTTGCAAGAAAAAGTGAGTTTTTCGCACACCCAAAAATTTTAACCAAAAATATCGAAAAGTGAGTCGGACGTGTGGCGACGTGCCGGACACCGGAACCAAGTCCGTGCGATGAAAACTGTCCGAGTTGTGGGTGAAAAAGTGAGAAAGCTTGAAAAATTCGCCCAGCCGCCCCTGGAGCCGGCAGATGGGTGAAATTATTTTTAGAAAATACTTGAATCTTTTGCAAATCAGTTGCGTTAGATTTCGAGTCGTTAAACGATTTATAAATATAAAAGTTTTTTGCCCCCTTAAGGCCAATTCTCATATACGCGAAACTAAGCTACGCGACATCACACGACATCGCCTGTCAAATAATGATTACATTGTTTTAAATGGGCACGTTCTCGCTATGGCTACGCGACGTGCCCATTTAAAACAATGTAATCATTATTTGACAGGCGATGTCGCACAACGTCGCGTAGCTGAGTGTCGCGCATATGAGAATCGACCTTTACTGATAATTTGTGAACAGTTACAATTTATGAAGTTTCACTCTCGATAATGCGCGACTTTTGTCGGCGACGTTATTTACATTTTTCTGCGAATCCGGGTCCTCCGACTAATCGTGCATCCGCACGTCTTCGATGCTTTAATATGTAATCATTATTTCACAGGCGATGTCACAGGACGTCGCGTAGCTGAGTGTCGCGCCCATATGCGCAGTAATTCTCAAACACTCAAACAGAATACCCCTGCAGGATTTCCAAGAAATTGCATTAATAAGAGAGAAGAAGATGAAGAAAGTGTTTTCACAGACTATGATTTCGAAGGGAGCATACCTTACCTCAATGAGAAAATTGCAAGCGGGAAGTCGTTTAATCCGTTTATTGAAAGGAATGATCCTAACGAATAACAACTGATTTAGAACTCTCAGTTCGGTCGTATATACCCGCTGGAATGTTCATTAAATTAAACGGAAAAACAATCCAAAGAAATTGATTAGACCGCGCTTCATAATTTATTATTTTCTTCGCTCGCGCACCGCTGATAAGATAGCATGAGTTGTTATGACTGACAAACATCCGGTTACGTCTAATCGCCAAACCAGGGCAGTAGATCGAAATAAAAACGAAGAACAAATACGAAAAACAAATCTAAGAAATTGATCACACTGACATAATTTATTCGTCCCACGCTGTAAGTAGGTGATAAGCAAAAAATCTGTTATCAGTTGTATATCTTCAAATTTCACGCATGCGCAGATCTAAAAGTAGGGTCAAGGCTAAAGGTCAGGGTCAGATCAAGATCAAGGCCAGGGACAAAGGTCAGACTCAAAGGTCAGGGTCAACGGCCAGGGTTAATGTCAAGGTCAAGGTTAGGTCAAGGTCTAGGTTAGGTTAGGGGGTCAAGGTCAGAGGTGGTCAGAGGCGGAGGTGGGTTTAGAAGAAACTATCTTTCCCTACTGTGCGACATCGCCTGTCAAATAATGATTACATTGTTTTAAATGGGTATGTTCTCACTATGGCTACGCGACAGCTATGCGACGTGCCCATTTAAAGGCCGATTATCATATACGCGACACTCAGCTACGCGACGCCACGCGATATCGTCTGTCAAATAATAATTACATTGTTTTACATGGGCACGCTCCAACTATGGCTACGCGACAGCTACGCGACGTGCCCATTTAAAACAATCTAATCATTATTTGACAGGCGATGTCGCACGACGTCGCGTAGCTGAGTGTCTCGCATATGGGAATCGACCTTTATTTGTTTAGTGACTTTTGATCAATAGGTGAGATATCTATGTGAAAGGGGTTGCATAACTACCGAAAAATTTTCGCAATATTTTCGCTGTGTTATTCCTTAAAACTGACATGGCAGTGAAAGGGTTAAGTTAAGTCTTGGCTCCCTTTTTATGGATAGGTATAGTGACCACCTGTGGAACACTGGCCAAATATTCAAGTATTCATCACATTTGCCACACTTAGTGGTGATTATATATAATAACCGGCAATTATAGATAATAATCAGATTAATCACATTGAGTGTAAGATATATAGTAAATAGGTGAATAGATAAAGTCCTCCTCGGTAGTACCAATGCGGTAGTTCCTTTCAATGGGGGAGACCCGGGTTCGAATGCTAGTCGGGGAGTCGACAACTAGGGCGGTTTTCACTAACCGTCCGGGCTGCCCTCATTGAATGAATGCAAAATATGGAACACCGGGGTGTATATATGCATATACGCATACTAAAAGCCCAAAAAAAAAAAAAAACGAAAAAGTGGGATATAGACAAGAATACCAATATTTAAATTTGATTAGGTATTACCATTGCTGGTTATGTAAATTATTTAGTGCCCCAGTTCAATTTGAATTTCACGTAATAAATGTAAATTCTGCATTCAAACAATTTTTCACGCAAAGTCGAAAAAACACGAATTATTAATTGCATTACTTTTTTAACTTCTGCGGTTTTACTGGTTACAACACTTTTTATTAACACTTGCTTTACACTGAGAAAAGATAAATTAAAAGTTAATTATAAATTGTAAATTAACTTTTAATTCATATTTATTACAAATTTGAAATTGTAAGTTAACGACGCTGGTTTTAATTACTTTAATGAGATTTGATTGTGTCTGGATATAAGTTTAAGATAATTAATTTGTGTTTCAGGTTGCAGCGAGGTCTAAGTCAAGAAAGTTTGTATTTAAGCGAGCGCAGTCTAATAAAGCGAAAAACTAGTTTAACTGGAGATTACGGCTTCAACGAGCTGGTGAATAGCGGTCAGAAATCTTACATTCAATATGAGGAAGAGACAGAGGAAGAGTTTTGTAATGTAGATAAGAAACGCGAAGAGGAAATAGACAGCTTGGACTCGAATTACCAGAATAAAACTTCGTTGAACACAGCGTACAGGGTTTCAAATGAGAATTTACCTTCGCATCCGGATGGAGGATTGAGTTTACCAAACTATTATCCCGACAGTAGATGCGACACGGACTTATCTTTCACGGATAATGTGTCTATAAATGAGACGGTTAGAACGAACGATCTAGCTTTATCTAATAAAAACAGCCCGCAGATCAACAACTTATCCCCTAGGAACTCTAAATTCCGACAGAGCCAAATCCTGGAGAACATTTCATACGACGAGAATATCCTGTTCAGTAAAAACACTTTGTACGATAAAATCGCCGAAAGCAATTATTACACGAAAAGTAAACCGCGGACTATAAGAGGCAACACGAACTATTACAACGAAAACGAGAGTTATTATAGCGGAAAACCGCGTAGTTTGCCTAATTACGCTTCGACTGTTACGTACGATTCCGAGTCGAGTTTATCAGATTACGACCCAAAATATTACGAACCCGTCGAAAAACCGTCCGAAAAGTTACAAAATTTAGAAGACTCTGAAGTTATCAGTAAAGATAGCGAGATTAAAGAGGACATTTATGAGAGTAAAGATTTCCCAAATATAGAAACTAATCCTATATATGACGAAATTCCCTTGGTGACTGACATAAATTCGATAACACAAGAAGAAACTAACGATAGTTTAGTGGTCGAAATCGTGAAGCCCAGCAATCCCATAAAAACTTCCATCCAGGTTCAAGGAAAAGAAGAGGATTATATCCAGAAAACTGAATCGGAAAATTCGGAGGAATACAAAACGGTTGTTAGCGTTCCCGAAGAAAAATCGACTACAACCAGCGAAGAAGAAGGATCCCCGAAAGAAGCCAAAAAGCACAGTCACAATTATCTAAAAGAGTTTTTGGAGACGCAAAAGGGTTCTAAAAAGCCGTTACAGAACTTCTTGTCGAAGAGGATTTCAAGGGCTTTCAACGGAGATAAAAGTAACAAAAACAAAAAAGTTGAGAAAGGGTGTAATCTTGTGGAAAACCAATATTTCTCGCTGCCTGATATTACCATCAGCAAGAATTTGCAAAAGTGTGATAAGATCGATAGGAAATTAAGAAAGTGCGAAACTAAATTAGCCAAATCACCTTCAGACGCTTCCACCAATAGATTCATAGTAAACATTGGAAGTCATTTTGATGTGACGGCTCATAGCTCAATCCCAGTAGATTTTGAACTTAAAATTTCGAAAATTCCAAAGTCGCAAAAACATAAAAAGCAAAAAAGCGAAGACCGCGAAAAGACCTTTCTGGACGCCGTCAAGAATCTTAAACAAACTCTCAAAAACGAAAAGTTAGAAGAAACGAAATCAGTAAACAAGATCTTGATCAACGGAGAGGAAATCAAAGAGGAAGATTTGTTTCAACGCGATAAAGAAGTTGAGGTGATAATTGAGGACACAATCGTTGAGAAAATGAACGACAAAGAAGTTACCAAAGAGTACCAGGACAAGGTCCACACCATGAGAAACTATTGGGGAAACATCGTCAACGATCCCAAGGATCCCAAGGAAAAGAGTGATCCGCTCAAGGACGAAACCGACACTCACAAATGCAAGATCGTCGGAGTCCACACCAAGGTAGACGAGGTGAAAAAGAAGTTCGAACCGCAAGAAGAAAAGCCGCTTTTGGAAAAGCCGCCCAGCATCGTGCAAATGACCAAACAGTTGTTTGAGAAAAAGCCGGTGGTGCGCGAAAGCCGCGGGCTATTAGAAAACCCGTTCTTTGAGCGTGATCAATTCGAGAGTCTTAATTCCAGCGCAGTCGAGATCATAGAGAAAAAAGGTGAGAGCAAGAAGTTTGAAATTAAGAAAGATGAGAAAATCGAAAACAAGAAAAAAGAAATTAATAAATCGGGTAAAAACACCCACAAGCTGATGACAAAATCCAACAGCGTTACCAACGAGCCGGAATTCGACCACGTCAGATACCGCGTCATGAAATCCGATCTATTCCAAAAGAAAATCTTCGCGAATTGCGAAAAAGAATCCCAATTCGACGGACTCATGCAGTATTTGCAAGACTATTCCTTCCAAGAGCTATTGATCGACAACAACATAGTGATAATTGAGCCCATAAGAACAAACATTCAATACGTAAACAGCAAGTGCAAAACCAGAAACTTGACTCAGTTCATTCACAGCCCTGGCAAAGCACCCGAAAACCCCGGATTAAAACGACATTTCTTCTACCACCCGATCCGAGTCAACCGCGAAGTCAACGACGACGAGCTACCAAACCCCGACACGGTTAAACAAGTCCGGCAAATGTTCGAAGCAGATTTACCAAGATCACAAAGCTCGAAACACCTCGAGGTTTTAACCAAACAAACCGTGCAATATAGACCGATTGACCCAGACAAAGACAGATGTTCCGGAACCGAATCAAATTCCTCAGATTTCGGAAGCAACGACAACTTATACGAGTCTAACCTGTGCTGCGACCAGTACGTCAGCGAAGATATTTTAGAAAAGATTAGAGAATGCGGCACTTCAATTACTTATTACGGCGGCAGAGTTTTAGATAAAAGAACCGGAAAGTGCACTACAATGACGAAAGCTATAATGGATGAGATTCAGAACCAAAAAAGAAGGTTGGAGTGTAATTGTAGGCGGAATTCAATTGAAAGCAAGGGAGGAAAGAACGTAACCTTCGTGGATTGTAATAACGACAACGAAACTTATCAAGGCGTTAAATTCAAACTTTTAAAGTCGAATAGTTGTAGCAGCAGGTTGGAGTTGGTGGGGACTAAAAACCTCTCCGAATACAGAAACAAGTTTATAACTAAACAGAAGCGGCTTATAGAGGAACATAATAAGAAGGCGTCACAAAATGAGAAGGTTAATAAGTCGCTTCAGAACGCAAATGTGAAGAACGAAGGTGTTAAGGATAAAAACGTGATTAACGAAGGCATCAAGGAGAAAAAAGCGGCGAAAATTATAGCGGAAGAGATAAAGAGTGCGAAGAAGTTGATACAGTGGGGTGAGATGAAGGTTGATAACGGCAGGTGCACTGGTATTAATTTCACGAAAGCTCCGCAGAAGAACAACTACGATTATCAACACTTTGAGAAAATTCCAGCGAAAGCGAAGAACATCGACGAGATGGAATTTGAACCTTACGAAATTGCTAATTAAGGATATAATAATGAAGAAAAATTAAACAACGAACTATCAAATCTAGATTTATATTTTCTTTTTATTTACTAGTCTACTTTATTGAATAAATGAAGATTTTGGGATTGTCTAGAATTTTTTTGTAAATACTAATGTATTGTTGTTTTTTTGCTTTGTAAAGTATTAATAAGCTTTTCTTTTCATTTATAAATTTCTCCGTTATCCGCACATTATTTCAGTAAAATTATTTGCTCATTGAATGCACACAATTCTCGAATTAAAAATAAACTTTGTATTTATTTACACGTATTCTGCAATAAAGGGAATATTTAAAAAAAATAAATCGTTAATCAATATAAAACCAATTCAATCATTATAAAGCCAATCTATTAATTAAATAAAAAATAGAGCAAGCAAAAAGGAAATGTAAACAAGATCACATGGACAAGAGTAGACAGATACGTCTAGATACTCAAGGAGAAGGGGATACGGAAGAAGATCAGAAAGAGAGAAAAGATCGGACAAACAAAACTGGACAGATAACACCAAACAGATTAGACCAAACAGACAAGGCCAGGCAGACAAGACCAGACAGACAAAACAACGCAGACAGAGAAGACTAGACAGACAACACCAGACAGACTAGCCCAGACAGACAGGACCAGACAGACATGACCAGACAGACAAGACCAGACAGACAAGACCAGACAGACAAGACAAGTCCAGACAGACAAGTCCAGACAGACAAGGCCAGACAGACAAGACCAGACAGACAAGGCCAGACAGACAAGATCAGACAGACAAGACCAAGCAGACAAGACCAGACAGACAGTACCAGACAGACAAGACCTGACAGACAAGACCAGACAGACAAGACCAGACAGACAAGACCAGACAGACAAGACCAGACAGACAACACCAGACAGACAAGACCAGACATACAAGACTAGACAGACAAGACCAGACAGACATGAGCAGACAGACAAGACCAGACAGACAACACCAGACAGACAACACCAGACAGACAAGACCAGACATACAAGACTAGACAGACAAGACCAGACAGACATGAGCAGACAGACAACACCAGACAGACAACACCAGACAGACAACACCAGACAGACAAGACCAGACAGACAAGACCGGACAGACAAGACCAGACAGACAAGACCAGACAGACAAGACCAGACAGACAAGACCAGACAGGCAAGACCAGACAGACAAAACCAGACAGACAAGACCAGACAGACAAGACCAGACAGACAAGACCAGACAGACAAGACCAGACAGACAAGACCAGACAGACAACACCAGACAGACAAGACCAGACAGACAAGACCAGACAGACAAGACCAGACAGACAAGACCAGACAGACAAGACCACACAGACAAGACCACACAGACAAGACCAGACAGACATGAGCAGACAGACAAGACCAGACAGACAAGACCAGACCGGCAGTCGCAGCGCAGCGTTGAACTAGTACAGACGTTTCGAGCGGTGCTAAAAGAGTTTAATAAAAATTGTTTGTTTAAGCGTGTATATACATTATAATATGAGTCGACAAGATCTAATACCGTTTTGGATAAAACTGGTGATGATATCACTAGTTTCTTCTCCAGCCCAATTTTCTTCGAGCTAGTTGGGGGTATTATTCGAAAGGAAATAGAGCCACTAAAAATCCTGGTAAATGGCTTGTGTGATGAAGTTAGATTAATGAAAGATAAATATGAATCTTTAATTAATTCTATTAATCCAAATATAACAGAAGAACAGGAGCCAATTGAAAATCAACAACATACCGAAGAATTAGCGCCAGAGCCGGGAACTTCCAATATCTGCATAGAAAAAACAATATCAAACGATCCAAACGCGCGGCGATGTACCTGCGAGAACGATAATAAAAACAGCCCGCACTGCAAATCCAGCGAAAGATTAAGTGGAAAAAAAACAAAATAAAGTCCACGTTAGCGACAGCGGAACAATTCAGAATAAAAAACCTAGAAAATCGAACGTTATCTTTAGAGTAAATGCTGAGGAGTCCAGTCTTAAAGCCGCAAGGAGATATGCCCATGTTCATGTGCTAAAATTAGACTCAGCACTTACAGAGGGAGATGTGATCAACTATCTAAACAAAAAAAAATTCAATTCGGTCTTATGTAAGAAGCTTAACTCAAAGTTCCCGGACGAGTATTCCTCGTTTAAAGTATCTATTATAGCAGAAGATAGAGTAAATATTATGAAACCGGAATTGTGGCCTACAAATACATGCGTGAAACGATTTTTTCACAATTGGGAAACAAACCGGCGGGGCAATTAGTCTAACACCTCGTAGAGGTAGAAAAAATAATATCTTACTCTACCTCAACATTCAATCCCTCCAGAGCAAAATTGCAGAACTAGAACTCTATTTGGAGAAAACAAAACCACAATTTATTTGTCTAACGGAAGCCTGGTTGACAACCGATAAAACTTCTCTTATTAATATAAATAATTATAAATTAATTGATCATTTTTGTAGGGAACATTCCACTGGAGGAGGGGTGGCTACCTGGGTAAGGGTGTCTAACGATCTGGTCCCAATTGTTGCCCAAACACTAGAAATAAATAGCAGATCAGTCGAGAGGCATATCGAATTTTGCACGATTATGTGGAGGAAGACTGAAGGTACTACGGTAATTTTAAATTTATACCGACCTCCTACAGGTTGCATAGAAACATTTGTAGAAATTTTGGAACAGGTAATGGATAACCTCTTCCGAAAATTTTCATCTATTATTATGGTTGGTGATTTTAATTTTAATTTTAACGAGAAATCAGCAGAGGTAGTTAATCTAATTAACTTGCTGTCCTCCTATGATATAGTAGAACTGGTTACTCAGCCGACCAGAATTACAAGAACATCCTCCACATTAATAGATAATATTTTATCAAACTCTAGACAGGAGTTGGCTACAGTGGTTTAGGACTGTCTATAACTACGGAAATAGACTAGATACAGTGTTCTAACTAAAAGCGATATCCACCTAGTATAACTAAAATTCACCGTCTCAAACTTGGATCTTCTACCTAGTCTAGTTATTTAACTAGTTAACTTATCTAGTTAAGTGGATTATCTAGAAACGTAAAGTATAGACTGCGCTGAGTAGAATCTAAATTGTTATTACTGTAGCAAATTTGAGAAGTCTACATAATGTAATTAGTTAGTTATCGAGTTAAAACTACCTGTAGGAAACTAACTAGATTAAACCTCAATTTCAAATGTTTATAACTAAGGAAATAGACCAGGTATAGTATTCTAACTAAAAGCGATAACCACCTAGTTTAACTATAATCCACTATCTCAAATTTGGATCTTCTACCTAGTCTAGTTAATTAGTTATAGAAGAAAACGTATATCAAATCTAAATTGTAAATAACTAGTTAAGAGAATCAGTTAGAAACGTAAAGTTTGGACTGCGCTATGTAGAATCTAAATTGTTATTACTGTAGCAAATTTGGGTAGTCTATCTACTCTAACTACTTAGTTATAGAGTTAAAACTACCTGTGGGAAACTATCTGGATCAAACCTCAGCTTAAAATGTCTATAACTTAGGAAATAGACTTGATACAGTACTCTAAGTAAAAGCACTAACTAAATAGTTTAACTACAATACACCATCTCAAATTTAGATCTTTTACCTAGTCGAGTTAATCAGTTATAGAAGAAAACGTATCTCATATCTAAATCTTAAATAACTAGTGAAGTGAATTAGTTAGAAACGTAAAATTTAAACTGGACTGTGTAGAATCTAAACTGTTACCACTGTAGCAAATTTGACTAGTCTACCTGGTCTAGCTACTTAGTTATCGAGTTAAAACTACCTGTGGGAAACTAACTAGATTAAACCTCAATTTAAAATGTCTATAACTAAGGAAATAGACTAGATACAGTGTTATAACTAAAAGCGCTAACTACCTAATTTAACTACAATCCACCACCTCAAATTTGGATCTTCTACTTATTCTAGTTAATCAGTTATAGAAGCAAACGTATATCAAATCTAAATCTAAACTAAACTTGGACTTAGGACTTGGAGGACTGTACTTTCTCTGACCATAGGTTAATTTTGCTAAGCAACGACAGTAGCAGCAGTACAGATAGAATTAAATATAAGATTGGTCGAAAATTTTCGCAAGAAAATAAAACGCTGTTTGAGAAATTACTTAGAGAAGAGACATGGTATGACATCCTTAACAATGACAACTGTAGTGAGAAAGCCATATCATTTATAAACACTCTGCAATTTTATTTTAATAAAAGTTTCCCGCTTACGCAGGTGAAAATATCCAACAAAAACTGGATCACGAAAGAAGCTAAGATCTCAAGCCGAGAGTTGGAAGATCTGTATATACTACAACTAAAATATCCAGAATTGCGGGTACTTTATTTGAGAAAAAAGTCCAAGCATAGAAAATTAATTCAAAACACAAAAAGACTTTTTTTTAGAAACATTATTTCAAAAGCCGATAACAAGCAAAAAGCAACTTGGCAAATTATCAATGGTCAAACAAATAAAATTAGTAAATGTGGGCAAATTGAAATAAAAGATGGTAACTGTCTACTTCTGGATAACGATAAAATTGCAGGTGTGTTTAACGAGTTCTTTACGAGAGTTCCAGAGGAAATCGTCGAGAACATTCCTCAAACCTGTGTGACTAACAATGTGATTGTTAGTCACACCATTTATTGAGGAAACGATGTATCTAGAGGATTTCTCAGAAAATGAATTATTATATATTTTAGATGAAAATCTAAAAAATAAACACTCATACGGTCCCGATGGCCTGCCGTGTAGTTTATTTAAGGAGAACTTAAAATATTTGGCCAAACCGCTCCTTAGTCTAATAAACTCTTCTTTTGATAAAGAAGAATTTCCTTCCATCTTAAAGGTAGCCACGATCGTACCTATCCACAAAAAGGGAGACAAGAGGATCCTTAACAACTACAGACCGATTGCCTTAATTTCTGTGCTCTCCAAAATCTTAGAGTATTGCTTCTTACATAGACTCAAACCATTTATTACGAAGCACAAAATTGTCCCTGCAGAACAACATGGCTTCCAAAGTGGAAAATCCACAAATACGGCGATCTTAGGCTTGTACAATAAAATCCTTAGTGACATAGATAGAGGAAATTATCCAATAGGAGTTTTTTGCGACCTCAGCAAAGCTTTTGACTGCGTAAATCACAAACTACTTCTCGACAAACTATACAGGTACGGATTGAGAGGGAAAGCGGGAAACTGGCTGACATCATTTTTGAATAATCGATCCCAATTCGTAAGAATTCTGTCGCATAAGAGAAACGGAGTGTCACCAGAAATAGTCACAAAATTAGGCGTACCCCAAGGAAGTGTTCTTTCACCGACACTATTCATTCTTTTCCTGGCAGATTTAGTAGCGTATACACAAGATTGTAACTGTACGCTATATGCCGATGATGCCAGCTTCTTAATATCGCAGAATACTGTGCAAGCCTCTCAATTAGAGGCAAACAGTGCAATGAAACGGATTTCTAAATGGTTTTCCGCTAATAAGCTGTTTTTTAACTTGCAAAAAACAGAATTCATGGTATTCCAAACTAGCAGGAACGAGTATGCAACAAACATTTCTATAAAAGTACAAAATGTTGAAATAAATAGAGTCCAAACATCGAAATTTCTGGGTCTTGTAATAGAAGAACATCTGTTATGGCATAACACTATGGAAAATCTATGCAAATCGATTAATAAACGAATCTTTTGTATTCGCTATCTACGAAAATTTCTGACACCTGAAGAACTACTCAATTATTACTTTGCGGAAATTCAGTCGCTGCTCGCGTATGGAATAATAGCTTGGGGGACATCTTCAGAACTGCCGAGAATCCTTAAACCTTAGAAAAGAGTTATTCGTGCTCTACTTGGTATACCTATATATGCCTCAAGCAGAACCCATTTCAAACAGCTAAATATACTTACGGTATTTGGTTTGTATTTGCTAGAACTAACATGCTATATACATAAAACAAAAGTAAAAATACCCAAAAATGAGGATAAGCACAAATATCTCACACGTGGACACATGAAGCTATATACCCCAAAAACAAGACTTCTTATGTGCAGCAAGGCACCAGATGTTTATGGAATCAATATATATAATAAGCTCCCAATAAGTATCACGCAGGAACCTTCTTATAAGAAATTTAGAAAAAATATGAAAAATCTCCTAATTTCAATATGTCCATACAATCATCAAGAGTTTGTTGATTATATCAATATCTTATAATGACGTACCCATATGTATCTTTTGTATATATCTAGTGGTTAATAAATTAATTTGATTTGATTTGACCAGATAGAAAAGACCAGACAGAGAAGACCAGGGAAACAAGACCAGACAGACAAGACCTTGACATAACTAGACAGACAAGACCAGATAAAGAAGACCGCACAGACAAGACCAGACAGACAAGACCAGACAGACAAGACCAGACAGACAAGACCAGACAGACAAGACCAGACAGACAAGACCAGACAGACAAGACCAGACAGACAAGACCAGACAGACAAGACCAGACAGACAAGACCAGACAGACAAGACCAGGCAGACAAGACCCGACAGACAAGACCAGACAGACAAGACCAGACAGACAAGACCAGACAGACAAGACCAGACAGACAAAACCAGACAGACAAGACCAGACAGACAAGACCAGACAGACAAGACCAGACAGACAAGACCAGACAGACAAGACCAGGCAGACAAGATCAGACAGACAAGACCCGACAGACAAGACCAGACAGACAAGACCAGACAGACAAGACCAGACAGACAAGACCAGACAGACAAGACCAGACAGACAAGACCAGACAGACAAGACCAGACAGACAAAATCAGACAGACAAACCAGACAGACAAGACCAGACAGACAAGACCAGACAGACAAGACCAGACAGACAAGACCCTTTGTTTATTTGGGACGTAGTAAGCACCTCACGGTTAACTCAACAGAGGACCCTTTGAATATCAGAAGCATCTTGGGACCGCTTTTCGCATAACTTTGAAGATGTTACTGCATAATGTCGCCCTTACATCTCTCTTCTATAATCCAGTGATTAGGGATTCCGGTACTAACATTTCCGCTCTTCTAGAATTTTTATTGTCATGATGTCTTGGACCATCCCTGATGTATCTGTCCATAAGCCCTTCGACGAGATCATTTGTTCTACCATTCTTGATTGGTCTAGTGTTTGTTCGGTTTTATTTTTCCATTTATCCCTTCCGGGTATCCACCTGTCACACTCAAAAACGGTATGAGCCGGTATATGGGTGGTATGTTGGCTAACACTAGGGCGGCATCCCAAGAGACAGTACGGTAAGCACTGCATACTCTTACAGCCATTTTCTTTTGAAAGGTCACCAGCTTTCGTCAAATTATCTGTTTTCTCAATGCATTTGTCCAAATCTGGGCTGCGTAGAGCATTGTGAAGTGAAGCACTAAGCGAAGCAGTTTTCGCTTACTACTGCGGCGTCCTCCAACGTTGTTAGACATTATACCTGCAACGACATTAGTTTATCTAACGCTGCTGCAGTTTTCACCTTTCACCTTTTTGCCTTTGCCACTGCTGTGATATGGCTATTGAAGAATAGGCTCTCATCAAAGGTTACACCTAGGTGTTTCAACGATTCCTTTTGGGTTAATTTATTGTCGAACCCAAAAGAAAAACTAGACAGACAACACTGGACAGACAAGATTAGACAAACAAGACTATACAGACAAAACTAGACAGACAAAACTAGACAGACAAGACTAGACAGACAAGACTAGACAGACAAGACTAGACAGACAAGACTAGACAGACAAGACTAGACAGACAAGACTAGACAGACAAGACTAGACAGACAAGACTAGACAGACAAGACTAGACAGACAAGACTAGACAGACAAGACTAGACAGACAAGACTAGACAGACAAGACTAGACAGATAAGACTAGACAGACAAGACTAGACAGACAAGACTAGACAGACAAGACTAGACAGACAAGACTAGACAGACAAGACTAGACAGACAAGACTAGACAGACAAGACTAGACAGACAAGACTAGACAGACAAGACTAGACAGACAAGACTAGACAGACAAGACTAGACAGACAAGACAAGACAGACAAGACTATACAGACAAGACTAGACAGACAAGACTAGACAAATAAGACTAGACAGACAAGGCTATACAGACAAGACTCGACACACAAGACAGACAAGACTAGACAGACAAGACTAGACAGACAAGACTATACAGACAAGACTAGACAGACAAGACTAGACAGACAAGACTATACAGACAAGACTAGACAGACAAGACTAGACAAATAAGACTAGACAGACAAGGCTATACAGACAAGACTCGACAGACAAGATAGAGAAGACTAGACAGACAAGACTAGACAGACAAGACTAGACAGACAAGACTAGACAGACAAGACTAGACAGACAAGACTAGACAGACAAGACTAGACAGACAAGACTATACAGACAAGACTAGACAGACAAGGCTATACAGACAAGACTCGACACACAAGACAGACAAGACTAGACAGACAAGACTAGACAGACAAGACTAGACAGACAAGACTATACAGACAAGACTAGACAGACAAGACTAGACAGACAAGACTATACAGACAAGACTAGACAGACAAGACTAGACAAATAAGACTAGACAGACAAGGCTATACAGACAAGACTCGACACACAAGATAGAGAAGACTAGACAGACAAGACTAGACAGACAAGACTAGACAGACAAGACTAGACAGACAAGACTAGACAGACAAGACTAGACAGACAAGACTAGACAGACAAGACTAGACAGACAAGACTAGACAGACAAGACTAGACAGACAAGACTAGACAGACAAGACTAGACAGACAAGACTAGACAGACAAGACTAGACAGACAAGACTAGATAGACAAGACTAGACAGACAAGACTAGACAGACAAGACTAGACAGACAAGACTAGACAGACAAGACTAGACAGACAAGACTAGACAGACAAGGCTAGACAAATAAGACTAGACAAATAAGACTAGACAGACAAGGCTATACAGACAAGACTCGACACACAAGATAGAGAAGACTAGACAGACAAGGCTAGACAGACATGGCTAGACATATAAGACTAGACAGACAAGGCTAGACAGACAAGACTAGACAAACAAGATAGAGAAGACTAGACAGACAAGACTAAATAGACAAGGCTAGACAGACAAGGCTAGACAGACACGACTATACAGACAAGACTAGACATACAAGACTAGACACACAAGACTGGTTTGGGGGAAGCTCTCACTAAATTCACTATTCCACTTTGGCTTTTAGTATGCGCCAATCCATTATCGCCTTTTTTTGCATTCATTCAGGGTGGGCAGTTCGGACGGTAAGTGAAAACCCGGATCTCCCGCATTGCCAGGTGGGTTTGTTGTCAACTACCCTGCCGAGGAGTACAGATAGACAAGAATAGAGAGAGAAGATTAGACAGATTAAGCTAGACAGACAAAACCAGACAGTCAAGACTAGAGAGATAAGACTATACAGACAAGACTAGGCAAGACTAGACTAGATAGATAAGACCAAACATTCAAGCCTTCAAAACAACAAGTGGGTAAAACTAGAAGCAATTTGGTTCACAATCTCAAAAGTCGTCTGAATTGAATCTACATTTCCTTTAGCACTCGATTAAATTGGACTAGGCTGTTAACAGAGCCAATTTATCCAACTGAAATCCGGACACGCAAAAAAGACGCAGACTAATGCACTTTAAAGGATTGAAGTACTAAAAGCTCACGCGCAATGAAAGCTTCAACGTGATGATTTTAACTAGCCCGTTCCATGCCGTATTCAAATTTAAGGGATAAAAAGCAAAGAAAGTCTTATTTATAAAATCACATTTAAGCAACAACTAGATAAAAAAACTAAACATATAGGATGACACAGACTAGACTAGATAGACAAGGTTAGACGGAACAGACTAATTAGAAAGGAGTATACAGAAAAGGCTATGCAGACAAGACTAGTTAGGCAAGACTAGACAAACAAAAATAGACACACAAGATTAAAATAAAAAAAGTCCAGACTGGACGGACAAGATCAGTCAGCGAAGACCTGACGGACAAGACGTAATAGATAAGGCCAGACAGATAAAACCAGACAGATATGACCAGACAGACAAGACTAGAGCCACAGGACCAAACAACTAAAACTGAACAAAGAACAGTCGATAGCAAGACTAGGTAAACAAAACTAGATAGTCGAAACTCAGTGTTTTTAATCGATGTACTTTAATATGCTAAGGTTTATATTTTGTATTTCAGTCTTCGTTTGGTTTGTTTAGTCTGCCATACGTAACTAGATGTATCTCTAATGGTTTGTGTATAATCAAACTATTTACCAATGTATTAAGGCCAATCATCTCAAGACTAAGTTTTTAAAATGCTATAGCTTGTTCAGAAAGAAAATGAGTTTTGTTATTCATAATAAATCAAATAATCGTCTATATTTTGTTATCATTAATTTTACTTTTTCTGAAAAATAAGTCTGGGTTGATGGTTTTGTAAATCTAATATATTCTGTATGGAAACTTTTTGGCCGAGAATCATGAATTAATTCACACACTATGTAAACAAAGAGACATTAATGCATATTAGATGGGGAATCGAAACGATTAAATGGATTTCCAATACGCACATTTAATTTTTTTTGAATGTAACAGATGTTTGTAATTTTAAAGTATTTTTTAAAAAGATAATTGAAAATTAATGACAATAACTGAAACTAAGTTCAAGTCTTTCCACACCTATGTCATATCATAAAGACAGCCCAGCACATACTTTTCAAACTAATGTAAGTGTATTCCATTTTTTAATTCAAGAGCAAAGCTGCACTGATGAGAGATAAATTTTGAAACGCGTCTGTAGATAGCTATTCACTGGCATGGATGATGGAACTGGATGATGGCATGGAAAGATTTGATCTTAAAAACAATGTTATTTATCTGTGTCCTATTTAGTGCCATGAAAGTGTACTGAGGACTAGTAAATAGCATACAAATATCTGTTTTAACATGAGATTTGTTTTGTAGTTCTAAAAAGACTTGCCATGAAAGTGCAAGAAAGTGGATGAGGACTAGTAAATGGCATACAAATATCTGTTGTGCTTCAACATGAGATTTGTTTTATAGTCTTAAAAAGACTTAATAATATTATAGAGTTACGTTTAATAATATTATAGAGTTACGTTTAATAATATTATAGAGTTAGGTTGAATATATTTATATATTCAAGCTATATTCCGCTTTAATAAGTTGGTATTTTTGAAAAATATTGTTAAAATTAAAAAAAAATGAGATTTGTTATTCTGTGATACGAAGATTTTAGTAGTAAACTAAGATAATAGTAGTTTATGATGCAAGTGTGTGAAGAAGGGCTTTTGTGCATGAGATGCGAAGAACTCCCGTTCGGCTGCTTTAAACTTCGCGAGATTGGGAATAAGGACAACTGTCTCTGAAACAGTTCTCAACCCCTCTCTTTCTGTTGTCATTGCTGCCAACTTTCTTTCTGTTATTGTTACCAACTATACATGTCTTGGAGACAATGAAAGAGCCAATGAAAGCAATCCAGATACTTCACCAATTACCAGCTGTGAGGTTGTCGGCAGCTACATTTACTTGGGCTCCACTATCACCAATAGCGGGGGATGTGACCTTGAGATTAAACGACGTTGTGTCATGACACGGTCCGCTGCGCAAAGGCTAGACAAAATATGGAGAGACCCCCGAATCACGAAAAATACCAAAATACGCCTTATGAACAGCCTGGTTTTTCCGATATTTTTGTATGGAGCGGAAACATGGACGTTGCGGATGAAGGATCCACACAAGATCGACGCCCTAGAAATGTGGTATTGGAGGCGCATGCTGGGAATCAGCTGGACTGCTCACCGGACTAACGTGTCCATACTCAAGGAATTAAAAATTGACCAGCGTATCTCGTTGATTGTTACGAATCCTCAGATTCTTTGGACACGTTACCCGCAAAAGTGACTCAATGGAGCTGCTGGTGATTTAGGGCAGAGTGGAAGGTAGCAGACCTCGTGGCCGATTACAAACTCGATGGACAGACACCATCAAATCTGTCACTGAGACTCATGTGGCAGAATGCGCGTGCCATGCGACCAACAGGAATCAATGGAGAAGATTGGCGAAGGCAGACGTGAAAAAAAGCAGACGACTCCCCATGACCACGACCGCTCTGTCAAGAATGTACGAATCAGAAGAGAAAAATACATGCCTTGGCATTGCTACCAACCTCAAGACGGAACTTAGAGCCACGAGAGTTGAAAGACGGCATTCTTCACACAGTCTCTACTGAGTTAAGAGGCGCAACATTAGTTTACAATAAACTGCGCCAAGTTCTTTTATTTTCATCACAAGAATCACGAATAAGAACCGATTCATATTTGGGATAAGTAGATTGCAAATACGACTAGGTTGAGCAACCATGGACTATACCAAACTAATAGACGGTTAGTTAAGCGCATGCGCATCCGCCTAGTTTGAAAGGCGGGAATATGAAAGTTTCGGGCAAATAAAAAGGTTATACGTCAAAAAGTTCGGGCAAAACATGTCGGAAATTGACACATGTGCACAAAAAAATTTCAACTATGAAAAGGTCTATTGTATAACGCGTATAATACATGGAACCGTTGCAACCTTTTTAACAATTAAGAATTAAAACGCTTGACGACCTTCCACGGACGTGTTTAGCACGAACGCTTGTATTGTATATATATTATATATATATATCAGTGAGTTTTGGCTGTCGAAGCCAATTATCAAGTTTAGTACTTAAGAAGGCATTCTGAGTATTTATGGCGGTGATTATCGGTTTATGTCGAAGCTGAACAGATTATACAACATAATTGAGTCTCCAAGCAAACGCTTGAAATATATAAGTCAAATTAATACATTATATAAACATTTATATAAGTTAAATAATATACGTCAAATTTGAAATATCAGAATGTCAAACTTTAAATGTCAGAATGTCAAATTTTGATAACAAATATCGATTTTCTTTTTAATTTTAACAAATGTCGAATATTAAATGACAGAATCTGAAAAATGTCAAATATTGATAACACATGTCAAATTTGAAATGTCAGAATATTAAATTTTGATAACAAATTTCGAATTTTAATTTAATTTTTTTTTAAATTTTAACTAATGTCAAAAATATCAAATACTGATAACATAAGTCGAATTTTAAATGCCAAATGCCAAATTTTAATAAAAAATAATGAATTTTAAATGTCAGAACGTCAAATTTGAAATATCAGAATGTCAAACTTTAAATGTCAGAATGTCAAATTTTGATAACAAATATCGATTTTCTTTTTAATTTTAACAAATTTCGAATTTTAAATGACAGAATCTGAAAAATGTCAAATATTGATAACACATGTCAAATTTGAAATGTCAGAATATCAAATTTTGATAACAAATTTCGAATTTTAGTTTTACTTTTTTTTGTTATTTTAACTAATGTCAAAAATATCAAATACTGATAACATAAGTCGAATTTTAAATGCCAAATTTTAATAAAAAATAATGAATTTTAAATGTCAGAACGTCAAATTTGAAATATCAGAATGTCAAACTTTAAATGTCAGAATGTCAAATTTTGATAACAATATCGATTTTCTTTTTAATTTTAACAAATGTCGAATTTTAAATGACAGAATCTGAAAAATGTCAAATATTGATAACAAATTTCGAATTTTAGTTTTTTTTAATTTTAACTAATGTCAAAAATATCAAATACTGATAACATAAGTCGAATTTTAAATGCCAAATTTTAATAAAAAATAATGAATTTTAAATGTCAGAACGTCAAATTTGAAATATCAGAATGTCAAACTTTAAATGTCAGAATGTCAAATTTTGATAACAAATATCGATTTTCTTTTTAATTTTAACAAATGTCGAATTTTAAATGACGGAATTTCAAAACTGTCAAATTTTGATAACAAATGTCACATTTAAAATGTCAGAAATCGCAATAAAAAATTGTATCCTTCCAAACAATTTACACATTGATTATATTTTCTCTTTTTGTCGTATAGTTTCGGTGTGCCGAAAATAATTTCGCTGGGATTTTTTCTTTACGCGAGGATCGTAGAGAACCGAAAATGCAACTTCTTTCCTGATCAAAATGATTGGCGACTTTTTCAGAAAATTTCAGGGCCTTTCTTCATGAAAATCATTATTATCAAGTAAATGGAAAATTTCAATGTCAAAAACGATGGGCAATATAAAAGTGACAGAAAATGTCAAAAATGACAGGAAAGGGAAAAAATGACAGGAAATATAAAATATAACAAGAAATGTCAGACATGACAGGAAATATAAAAAATTTCAAAGAAAAATTTTATATAAAAATTTCAAAGTGTTCCCCTGCTGGTTGCAAATATATTAATTGCATATCCTTAGCCGCTTCCGTTCGCAAGATATGACTTGACAGAATTGGCAATTTTTTTTTGCTGTTAAATATTGTATATTTTATTAAATGAATTATTTTTTGTTTTTGTCTGTTGTTTTTATACAATATTATTCGAGACGAAGTTGTCTTTTTGGCCACGGGTGGCGCTAAAGGCGGTTACGCACGGAGCGAATAGCTAGCTCAAGCTCATCGACCGATAACAATATTTTAAATATTACTTACAATAATTGTAAGTTGAATATGAATACAAAATAAATGATAAGTATAATAATTTATTATTATCGGTCTTTTCGTTATGTAAATGTAACGAATACCACTCGAGCATTTGAAAATCAAGATTGTTTCTCGACATAATCCTTAAAATACTACTCGAGCTACGCTCTCGTTGTTTTTCGCAGATTGCGTCTCGTTACTCGTAAAATAATCGATTATTTTCGATGCTCTTGTGATATGACTGATTAAGCAAACATTCCATTTATCGTTGACAAACAAAATTATTCTGGCAAACTATAAAACAAAACTATACATTTAAATCTTGGCGTAGCGGCGAAATTCCATCCACTAATTAATATAAGCAAACCAGTGTTTCAAATGCATATGTGCGTCTCATTGCCTTTAACCAAATTGTAAACAATTTATAAAAAGTCATGACTTTTAATAAAAAAATCATGAAATATATTAACAAACTAGAAATTACAATTTTGTAACATATGGTCTAATTTCGAGCTGATAATTCAATATGCAGTGTTATCTTGTAAACGCAAATATTATTTCAACATGTTTTCCCTCGTGGAATACAAAATGGGACAACAACCAAAATCTAAAATCTCCGCGAAGCCGACTGACATATTTTCTATTTATATAACAATTTTACATATTTAAATGTCTAAATATATTTTTTCTTGGCAACACGAAGAGGTACACAAAGTAGGAAAAGCGTCCGCGCTTCAGTTAGATTCTCATTTAAATTTAATTGAAAATATTTCAGAAAATGCTTCGGTTTTTTAAATAAAAATGAGGAAAATGATGACGGTTGTAGTTGACTAAACCAATTAAAGCACTGATTTTATAAGAATTGTGATTATATGGTGATTATTGCGATTATAAGGGAGCGATATTTAGTGTCCCCGTTAATAACACATTAATTAATAATAACATGAGTCAATATGAATTTTATTCCTGTTAGAGTATGAAATTACGATAGGTTTATCGACATTAGTAGAACAAAAATATAGTTGTCTATTTTTAAAAATAATGAGAACCTTATTTAACGAAACCCCCTCGTACAAAAATTATAAGATTATTCATACATTGTTTTAAAGTTGTTTATCACCAACTTGACAGACCAAAAATCATTAATAACAAGGTTCCTTATGGAAAATTTAATTCCTTTCAAGTTTTGTTCGAAACATTTTTCAAAATTTCGGTTAGTTTTCGAGTTATTTTCGAATATTTGAGACAATAAAAATTCAAAACAAAAACAAAAATTTACTTTGTTTTAAAGTTGTTTATCACCAACTTGACAGACCAAAAATCACTAATAACAAGCTTCCTTGTCGAAAATTTAATTCTCTTCAAGTTTTATTTGAAACATTTTTCAAAATTTCGGTTAGTTTTCGGGTTATTTTCGAATATTTGAGAGAATAAAAATGCAAAACAAAAACCAAATTTTCCTTTGTTTTATAGTTGTTTATCACCAACTTGACAGACCAAAAATCACTAATAACAAGGTTCCTTATGGAAAATTTAATTCTCTTCAAGTTTTATTCGAAACATTTTTCAAAATTTGCGTTAGTTTACGAGTTATATTCGAATATTTGAGACAATAAAAATGTAAAACAAGAACAAAATTTTGCTTTGTTTTAAAGTTTTTTATCACCAACTTGACAGATCAGAAATCACTAATAACAAGGCTCCTTATGGAAAATTTAATTCACTTCAAGTTTTATTGTAAAGATTTTTCAAAATTTCCGTTAGTTTTCGAGTTATTTTCGAATATTTGAGACAATAAAAATTTGAGACAAAACAAAAAAAAAATTAAATAAAATAAAAATAAAATGAGAAAACTGATTAAAGCAATTTAAGCAATGTTTTCATAAGAATTGTGATTATATGATGTTTATTGATATTATAAGGCGATATTTAGTGCCTCTGCCTTAACACTTTAATTAATAATTTATACATCAAAGACGACCATAGACGACATACCAGTGGATTTGCTGAAGGAAATCGGAGATGGAGGTTTGAAAGCGTTCACACAACTCATCAACAAAATCTACGAAACTGGGGAATGGCCTAAAGACTTTTTAGATGTCACAATGGTTGCTCTAGAAAAGAAACAGCAAGCCAAGAAATGTAGTGATTGCAGGACAATTAGTTTGATCTTACACCTGGCGAAGATCATTGCAAAAATACTCAATGGACGGATAGAACATAAAATCGAAGAAGTAATGGAAGATGATCAGTTTGGATTTAGGAAAAGAAAAGGAACCAGGGACGCCATAGGCATGATGAGGATATTGTCGGAGAGAGTTTTGACTGTTAACGAAGAAGTCTGCGTGTGTTTTGTAGATTGGCAGAAGGCCTTCGACAGAGTTAACTGGACAAAATTGTTGAACATTCTTAAGGAGATTGGTGCTAACTGGAGAGACCGGAGACTAATTTGCAATCTGTACATGAGACAAAGAGTAAAAGTACAATTAAACTACGGAGAAACAAACAGCGTAGAAATAGGAAGAGGAGTCAGACAAGGATGTTGTCTATCGCCGAGTCTCTTCAATTTGTATGGTGAATGGCTGGCGAGAGAAGCTTTGAAAGGATGTGGAAATTTCAAGATAGGGGGACGCCTCATCAACACCAACAAATATGCAGATGACCTGGTAGTACTCGCCAAGAACCAAAGACAACTACAACACATGATGAACCGGCTGGTGGGAACTGGAAGGAAATATGGCATGGAAATTAACAAGGAAAAATGTAAAGTGATGAGGATATCAAAAAGGGCAAAACCTTTGAAGATAACAGTCGACAATCAAGAACTGGAGAATGTAAAACAGTGCAAGTACTTGGGAAGCCTGCTGACAAAGGATGCATACTGCACAAATGCAATTCGAGCAAGAATCGCCATGGCTAAAGCTGCATTCAACAAGAAGAGGACTCTACTGACCAGCAAGTTGAGCTTGGAACTAAGGAAAAAACTGGTGAAGTGCTACATCTGGAGCATTGCACTGTACGGAGCAGAGACGTGGAGCATGAGGAAAAGAGAGAAAAAATACCTAGAAAGTTTTGAATTGTGGTGTTGGAGGAGAATAGAAAAGATCAAGTGGACAGATAGGGTGACAAACGAGGAAGGGTAGGAGAAAAGAGAATTATTCTAAATACAATTCTCCAGAGGAAGGCCAACTGGATCGGACATATAATTAGACATGAGGGGCTTATACATGACGTCATTGAAGGGAAGATTAAAGGAACTGCAGGTCGAGGAAGAAGAAGAATACATCATCTGGATGACATGAAAGAAAGGAGGAGATACAGCAGGCTAAAGGAAGAAGCTGAGGACAGGGAACATTGGAGGCAGAAATTCTCCGTACAAAGACAAGGACCTCCCACTAGGCAGAATACTGTATAATAATAATAATACATCAAAGACTCAATTTTACTCACAATTTAGTGAGACTCAATTTGGGTTCAGGCAAGGCGTGAGCACAAGGGAAGCAATAACCGCAATACAAGTCCTCGTGCAAAACTGTTACGACCAGAGGAAAAATATATACCTAGGCTTCCTACACTACGAGAAGGCATTTGACCGCGTACAACATCACAAGCTTATCAAAATCCTTAAAAACCCAGATATTGAGCAAAAAGGCATTAGATGTATTGAGAACCTTTATTGGAACCAAACAGCACAAGTTAAAATTGACAACGAAGTAACCCAACGAATACAAATCTGAATAGGAGTTAGGACAGGGGTTTCTATCGCCTTTCCTGTTTAACCTATACTCAAGGAAAATATTCCAAGAAGCACTTGGCAGTATCGAGCTTAAAGGAAACTGAATAAAAGACGTTCGATATGCGGACGACACAATACTAATAACCGAAACCATAGAAGATCTACAACATTTAGTTAATAGTGTAGGAATACATAGTACACACATGGGATTGAACATTAACACTGAGAAAACAAAGTTTATGGCAATTAGCAGAGACCCAGACTCAACGAGGAATGACAGATTAACATTTGACGAGTTAACAATTGAGCGGTTAACCAAATTTAAATATCTAGGTACATAGCTCACTTTCAATTGGACATCAGACATCGAAATAAAATGCAGAATTGAAAAAAAGTTAAAAAAAAGTCTTCAACAACGTGAAGACCTTTTCAATTCTGCATTTTATTTCGATGTCTGATGTCCAACTCTCAGTGAGCCATGTACCTAGATATTTAAATTTGCTTAACCGCTGACTTTGATATCAACCTCAAGCCATGTACCTAGATATTTAAATTTGCTTAACCGCTGACTTTGATATCAACCTCAAGCTGCGGCTCGTCAAGTGTTACATATGGTCGGTTCTCCTTTACGGCATGGAAGGGTGCACACTGAAAACAGCATCAATGAACAAACTTAAAGGTTTTGAGATGTGGCTGTACCGCAGAATACTTAAGATGCCCTGGACAGCAATAATCACAAACGAAGAAGAGCTCAGACATATTAACAAAGACCGCGAGGTACTAATTACAATAAAAAAAAGAAAAACTGCGTACCTGGGTCACATAATGCGGAACCAAAAGTACCACAGTAGGGAAGATAGTATGCCCTAAACCCACCTCCACCTACAACCTTGAAATCCGTAGTTCTGAACTTGACCGGTAGATGGCGCTAAAGCTGGTTGAAAGCTGTTTAAAGCTGATTAAAGACTATTGAAAGCTGATTAAACCTGATTAAAAGCGACCTGAATGCCGTTTTCCGGCCCCGACATGGATCAGCTTTTAATCCGCTTTCAATCAGCTTTTAATCAGCCATAAATAGCTTTTAATCAGCTTTTGTTTAAAGCTGATTGAAAACTGATTAAAAGCTGATCCATGTCGGGGCCGGAAAACGGCGTTCAGGTCGCTTTTAATCAGCTTTCAACAGCTTTTAATTAGCTTTAAACAGCTTTTAACCAGCTTTAGCGCAATCTTCCGGTCAAGATCAGAACTACTAATTTCAAGGTCGTAGGTGGAGGTGAGTTTAGAACATATTATCTTTCCCTACTTACCACATACTGCAATTAATAATTGAAAGCAAAATTGATGGAAAAGAGGGAATAGGAAGGAAGAAGATGTCTTGGCTGCGGAACATAGAGCAATGGACTGGACTCCGAACTGTAGAAAGTTTGATTCACATAGCTAGTGATCGTGTAGAAATGGACATGTGGTCGCGAACATCCATTAATGGATATGCACAGGATAAGAAGCAGAAGAGTCAATATGAACGTCGTGCCTGTTAGAGTATGCAATTCCGATAGGTTTATTGACATTAATACAAAAGGTAAATTATATTTTATAGAAAGTTTGCTTTTGTAGCCCCGTTTGGAACAAAACACATGTAAAACAAGGTCTTGAAATTGTTCCAAAGTTATTTATACTACCAACTCGACAGACAGAACAACGCTAGATAACAAGATTTTTTCTGAAATTTAATTCTTTACAGTTTTCTTTTTAGGACTACCAAAACAAATTTCATGTGAAATTCGTAAGTTATTCTAGAGCTTTCAGTCCAGCTTCGTGGGCACTCAACAAAAACCATAAGAATAATTTTATTCTTAAGCTCATGTCTTTCCGATACCTTGAGTGAATAGCCATCTGTTGACGCGTTTCGAGGTTTATCTCTCATCAGCACAGCTTTGCTTCCATGAGCAATAATTTGTAAACCACTCAATTGAAAACCCATGTGGTGTTTAGGGTTAGATGTTTATAATTTTGACATTTTGTGAGAAAGACATGAAATTAGCAGGTTATTAATAGAACTGATAATTTAGAATTTGCGAAACCAATTATTTTACAGATTAACATTTTTCAAAGATTAAAGAAGATTGTTCGTTAACAACTCTTGCGCAGCAGTATAATGTATATGTATATGTGATACATACAGAAAAGGACTAGGTGCTTTAAGAACTTTGAAGATGCCAGAAAACCTCAAGATTGTAGATAGCTAGCCATAGCTATGTGGTTTTTGGAAAAATTCGAATGCAATGGATTTCGTGGATTTATTTTCTAGGATACTTTTTAAGCGACCAACATTTAGTTGTTAAAATTAACTCCACACTTTCGAATAAAAAGCTCGTAACAATAGGTATACCACAGGGATCTGTTCTTGGGCCTGGTCTGTTCCTTTTATTTATAAATGATCTTGCACGGCACATAGACGCTAACCAAAAATTACTAATAACAAGGTTCCTTATGGAAAATTTAATTCTCTTCAAGTTTTATTCGAAACATTTTTCAATATTTCTGTTAGATTTCGAGTTGTTTTCGAATATTTGAGACAATAAAAATGCAAATCAAAATCTTATTTTGTTATAAAGTTGTTTATCACCAACTTGAAAGACCAAAAATCACTAATAATAAGGTTTCTTATGGAAAATTTAATTCTCTTCAAGTTTTATTCGAAACATTTTTCAAAATTGTTGGTAGTTTTCGAGTTATTTTCGAATATTTGAGACAGTAAAAATGCAAATCAAAAACAAAATTTTACTTTGTTTTAAAGTTGTTTATCACCAACTTAATAGACCAAAAATCACTAACAACAAAGTTTCTTATGGAAAATTTAATTCTCTTGAAGTTTTATTCGAAACATTTTTCCAAATTTCCGTTAGTTTTCGAGTTATTTTCGAATATTTGAGACAATAAAAATGTAAAACAAAAACAAAATTTTACTTTGTTTTAAAGTTGTTTATCACCAACTTGACTGACCAAAAAACACTAACAACATGGTTTTTTATGGAAAATTGAATTCTCTTCAAGTTTTATTCGAAACATTTTTCAAAATTTCCGTAAGTTTTCGAGTTATTTTCGAATATTTGAGACAATAAAATTGCAAAACAAAAACAAAATTTTACTGTGTTTTAAAGTTGTTTATCACCAACTTGACTGACCAAAAAACACTAACAACATGGTTTCTTATGGAAAATTGAATTCTCTTCAAGTTTTATTCGAAACATTTTTTAAAATTTCCATAAGTTTTCGAGTTATTTTCGAATATTTGAGACAATAAAAATGCAAACAAAACCTAAATTTTACTTTGTTTTAAAGTTGTTTATCACCAACTTGACAGATCAAAAATCACTAATAACAAGGCTCCTTATGGAAAATTTAATTCTCTTCAAGTTTTATTCGAAACATTTTTCAAAATTTCCGTTAGTTTTCGAGTTATTTTCGAATATTTGAGACAATAAAAATTCAAAACAAAAACAAAATTTTACTTTGTTTTAAAGTTGTTTATCACCAAATTGACAGATCAAAAATCATTAAGAACAAGGTTTCTTATGGAAAATTTAATTCTCTTCAAGTTTTATTCGAAACATTTTTCAAAATTTCCATTATTTTTCGAATATTTGAGACAATAAAAATTCAAAACAAAAACAAAATTTTACTTTGTTTTAAAGTTGTTTATCACCAACTTGATAGTCCAAAAATCACTAACAACAAGGTTCCGTATGCAAAATTTAATTCTCTTCAAGTTTTATTCGAAACATTTTTCAAAATTTCGCTTAGTTATCGAGTTATTTTCACAGTTTTGAGTCACGAAAATACAAAACAAAGTCTGTATTATTACTACCACCAGTATAAAAACCAACTTTGATTAAGGGGATATGGATATTGCAATAAAAAATCATAAGTTATGATAATGTAAAATTAAAAGAACAACACTCCTGCTATATGTTATGATTCATAACATATAGCAGGAGTGTTGTCCTTTTACTTTTACTATGAATTTCAACTAGTGCTGCCGGTACTTACGTATTAACGCCACCACCGCTACATTTTTAAATGCCGCCAATCTACACATAAAATCTTGATGATAAATCATAAAATAAAACAATTTATTTAAAATTAAAACATTTTTAAAGCTCAAAATACTTTAGTTTTTAATCCCGGTTATATTAGGTTGCCCGCTGCGAAGCGGACAGATAAATAAAGACAACATACGCGCGGCAGCGCAAACTCTCGATCCAATATATAGCGGTGGTGGCGTTAATACGTAAATACCTTTTTTTTATTGAAGGAGTTCATATTTAAAATTTTAAAATATTTATTTTGTCCAACTACAAAATCCTCAAGATTCTACATACTATTTCGCCCTTACAACATTTTTTAAAGAAGGAGATTATATTTAAAACGCTTAAATATTTATTTTTTCCAACTACAAAATCATGTGGCGCGCACCTCAAGATTTTACATACTATTTCACCCTTCCATCTATACTTACAATCGTTTCACCCTCATCAACTTTTCCACCCTATTCAACTATTCCTATTATATTGATAGAAATAAAAAAACTCAATATCAATACTATTGTATTGATAGAAATAAAAAAACTTTTCTTTAAATGTCCTTATATAAAGTAACTATATGGGTTAAGTGGAGAATACGGGTCTGTTGTAAATATTTTTGCGGACTTTTTACCTGGTGTAACTGATATTAATCGTCTTTGGCACTCTTTAACTAAGATCGGAAAGCAAAAAGGAAGCTTCTACGTTGTGTGGTTCAATAAATATGTGTTTTTTGTTGAAAATTGTTGTTGACATTTTGGTTGGTTAGATTAATTAGGTTGTCCGCCGCGAAGCGGACAGATGAATTAAGACAACATACGCGCGGCAGCGCGAACTCTCGATCCAATATAGATTAGGTTTAAATCAACAACTATTTTCAACAAAAACACGAATATTTATTGAACCAGACAACGTAGAAGCTTCATTTTTGCTTTCCGACCTTAGTTAAAGAGTACCAAAGACTATTAATAACAGTTACACCAAGTAAAAAGTCCGCAAAAATATTTACAACAGACCCGTATTCTCCACTTAACCCATATAGTTACTTTATATAAGGACATTACACCAGCTAAAAAGTCTATAACGCTAAGTTTCAATAGACCCGTATTCTCCATCAAGTCCATGTCCACATACACATTTGGCAGCTTGGCTGGTTAAAAATGTTACCTTTACATTTACCAACCATTTCCTCAAAGTTACACAATCTTATTAGAATCCTATTGGATCAGATTTTCAACAAATCTAACAATTATTTAAACGTTTTACTTAAATTATCCATTAGTATTGAGAAATTGTTTTTGATATCTTGAATTTATAAAAAAAAAAAAATTAATATCATTAATATCCCGATTTTTTCGCTAAATTTCCCTAAATTTTTACGATTTTTTAATCGTTCGTAATATATTATTAATAAAACAAAATTTTACAAATAAGAGAAATTTTAATTTACAAGATATTGTTATTTAACGTATTTTCCTTAAATCTATTTAATAAATCAACACAAAAAGTCACTCACCATAGCAGAAATGTCGACAACAATTTCACAAACACACTCACAGAACGTTGTACAAAAATCTCACACAGTTTTATCACGATTTCCACTAAATTTTCATTAAAATAAAAAGCATTCTCATCAAACAAACATTCATCTACACCCAATAATCGCTCGCGAATAACTAAAAACGTTCCGAATCGTGTTCGAACTCGCCGCATTTACACTGATTACACTCGCCGCGATCCAGTTTGCTTACATTTTTTTGCACCCTCAAGGCCAAGAAACCAACGAAACGCTACAAATCGCTGCCAGTTACCGTTTACTAAACAGAATCGCTATTCAAATTATTACAGCTAGGGCATATTCCACCCCAAAACTTCGAATCTTGTTTATTAGTTAAATTCACATTAAATTGAGTTTTTTAAATTGCATTTAATTGAGTTTTTAATTCCCAGTTTCGTTTTCTTAAAGTTCTTAATCTAAAGCTTAATAAGCGATAGATTAGATAGCTTATTGTCAGTTAAGACATAATTACGGAGAAAGACTTAACTGCCGATCGATCTATCTATAACGCGAGTAAAGACCTTGATCCAAGACCATCACTTAAAGACGGATGCTGAATTAACATATCCCACAGATGAACGTTGAATTGCAGATCCCACGGATAAAATGCTGAAGTTGTATCTTCTACTAGTATAAAAAAGCAATCTAATTCCATTGGAATTAATTACAATTGTTTGTTATACTGTTAATGGATAGTATATATTAGTGGATAGTATTTATTTATTGACACTATGTTATTAGTCTTAAGGCCTCTTTCACCATCCTCAAGTAAAGTGTTGAGTAGGCTAACGGCCAGGTAAAGTCATCCGTAACATCATGTGCGGCTTTCACGACGTTCGAGTAACAGTAATCATAAGAATAACCTACCCGTAACTTACTTGCCACGCTATCTGCCAAGTAGCGTGTTAATAAGATATTGTTAGTAAGAGTGAATTAAATTTCCGTTTGTGAAATAAATTAGTTTGTGTTTTTAAAAAACCCATTCGGTCGACACCGAAAATTATCTTGCGGATGAATCGCGCTTGTATTGGAAAGTGTTAACAGATAAAACTTTGGCTTCTGGGTCAGAGAGTAGTGCATCAGGTTCAAAGATGTGAACTAAAGGATCACATTAATGCCATGTGCGAACGCAAACGGAACACACAAATTGCCATTGCTGTTTGTTAGTAAAACACATAGGTCACGTGCATTTGCGACAATTAAAAAATTATCAGTTCATTACACAGCTTCAAGAAACGCATGGGTTACAAAGGCAATTTTTTAGACTGGTTGAAAGTGCATTTGATTCCCGAAGTAAACAAATATTTATAGAAAAAGTACCTACGGCTAAAGGCACTTCTCTTTCTTGATGATGCACCAGCGCATCCACTAGAAGATGATCTGCAGTTGATTGACGAAAATTTCTCTGTTCTATGTAGGGTCTTTCAAAAAGAATATACGTATTTCGCTTGCATATATTCTTGTTGCAAATAGGCCTACTTTGGATCACGCTTGTTCAACTGTTGGGCTTTGATCTTTGCTCAGTATTGTCGCATCTTCTGCCGGTGTAACTCCTTTCTCTCTTCTGTCCAGGGGGTACTTTTCCATCGGGGTTTTTCCTGAAATCCACGGACTTCTTTCAAGGTGCGTCTCACAGACTGTCTGTTTTGAAGATCTGTCATGCCCAGTTCTTTAATATCCTTTTCGGTTTCTGTCAACCAACAGAAGGTGAACGACAGTTAGTTAGTCGGTTTGGTGGCAATCTTGCAACGTGGCCATAGAAAGCTACCTTTCCTTTCCTTGCACAGTCAGAGAGCCTCTCAATATGTTCGTACAGGTTTGAGTTATGTCGTCTTTGGAATTCCCCATCTTCCTTTACCGGCCCTAGGATCTTTCTGAAGATTTCCAATTTTACTACCAGATCTCTTCGGTTCAAGGAAAGACACTCCATGGCATACAGGGCTTCTGATAGTAAGACTGATGTGTAGCGCTTAAATTTCAGGTTTAATTGACAGGCATTTCTAGTTGTAGGTGCTCTGTCAGTCGATAGATTAGTTCTAACTTGTTGCCTCTCTTGGATAATGATACTCTTTCTGATAAGTTGGGCTCAATTAATTCGAGATTCGAGACATACGAGATACTTGAATTTCTCAGTCCTATTGATGTTTCCCTGCTTTAGTATATCTCTCTGTTAGGTTTTCTGATGTTGGAGAAGAATTCTGTTTTCTCCAGCGAACCCTGAAGACTCACTTTGACAGCCTGTTTTCTCAGGGAATTTACTTGCATTGTTGCCATCTCAAGAGAATCAGCAAACAGTGCCATGTCATCTGCAAAGGCCAAGCAACCTACAACCAGTCCATGGTTCTTACGTCCCAGGTAGATACCACCCTGAGCATCCAAATTGATCAGTTTCTTGCGCCATTCTCTTATAACCTTTTCAAGGACACAGTTGAAGAGAAGTGGGGAAAGTCCATCTCCTTGTCTCACTCCAGTTTTTATTTCGAAGCTTTCTGAAATCTCGCCTCTAAATTTAACCTTGGAATGGATGTTGGTCAAAGTTCTTAGGATGAGTCTGCGGGTTTTGTTGTCTGGCCCTAGTTCCTGGACTACTTTGTTAAGCGTTTCTCTATCAATGGAATCGTAGGCTTTCCTAAAATCAACAAAGGTGACGACCACCTTGCGGTTTCTCATCTTGGAGTATGCAAGTACAGTTTTAAGATTGAGGATCTGTTCCACACAGGATCGAGTCTTCCTGAGTCCCCCACTGGTATTCTCCGAGTTGACTATCCAGCTGATTTTCTGCCCTTGTTTGTAACGCCTTCGAGAGAATCTTGTATGTTACCGGGACGATAGGAACTCCACGGGCGTTGTTTAGATCAGCAAAATATCACTTTTTTGTGAAGCGGATAGATCAGAGCATATTTACAATCGTGTGGTAATTTCTCTGTTTCCCAGGTGTCCTGAATGATCTCGCTTAGCTTGCGCACGGCATTGTCACCAGCACCTTTCCACAGTTAAGCAACGATAGAGTCCTCTCCATCTGTCTTATTATTCTTAAGAAGTTGAATGATCTGGCCAACTTCTTGCAATGATGGGGGTCGCGAGTGCGGGTTTGGTGTGGTTTGTTCATAGTCGAAGTCTTCGCTGGGTGGGTCACAGTTGAGTGGATTTTTAAAGTACTGAGCCTAAAGGTGGCAGTTGGCCTTGTCGTTATAAGCCAGTTTGCCTTGTGAGTCTCTGAAGTGGAGGCTTGGCGGAGCGTATTTTCTGAGAGTCTGCTTGAAGGTTCCAAAGAAATCTCTGGAGTTATTGTTAGTAAAGCTCTCTTCGATTTGGGTTAGTCGGTTTTGTGGGAAGGTCCGTTTGGTTCCTCGAATTATCTTGGCTGTAACCTTTCTTTGTTCCAAAAATTGATGCCAATTTTTCTTGGTCTTTTTAGAATTCCACTTCACCCAGGCTGTCTGTCAAGACGGGACACCGAATGAGGCTTAAATGATGGCAAATGAGCAATATTTGGAGAGACTGACAGACGAATTCAATAGAATATGGCGGAAAGAAGTTGGAATTCCAAACAGTTTGACGGTGGGGGATGTGATACCTGTCTACAAAAGTGGTGAGAGGGACGAAATGAGAAACTATAGGAGTATAACGCTCATGGATTCATCCAATAAAATGTAATTATTAGAAAGGCGTTTGTAGGAGGAAGTGGAAGGAAAAATGTTGCTACCAGAAACGCAAGCAGGTTTTAGAGAAGGAAGGTGAACTACTGAACATTTAATAACCCTGAGGGATATTATCGACCAAGAATTAGCAAGTCGCAAGGGTAAGCTCTTTGCTCTGTTCTAAGACTTAAAGGCTGCATATCACACGGTAAATAGGAAAATGTTGTGGGAATGTTTGGAAAAAAGGGGATATCTGGAAAATTGAGAGATGGTCAAAGTCAGAGAGAGTAAGTCGAGCGATATGGGTCTGAAGCAAGATTGCCCTCTTAGCTCGGCACTCTTCAATATATATGTGGCAGATTTGAAAAAGATCTTGGCTGCTGGATAAGCAGGAGGAGTGGTGGTGATACTGGCAATATTGGCAAAATCGGCAGGAGAATTGAAAGAAATGATTGAGAGATTGAAGAGATTTTTTGATAAAAGGAAACTGACTGTAAATGTAGATAAAACAAAATGGATGAGGTATAAGAAAGGTGGGATGTGTAATAAGGGGAGGTTTCATTGAAAGGGAATGGAGATAGGTTTTTTGGAGATAAAATGGAGATAGGACTAGGAAGGTCCTACTGAAGGTCTTTCTTAAGATTATTTACGAACGAATATATCAAAAACTAGAAGAAGACATTAGCGAGACGCAATTTGGGTTTAGGAGTGGATTGGGGACTAGAGATGCCCTTTTTGGTCTGAGTGTTCTGATTCAGAGAGCAAGAGACGTGAATTGCGATGTTTTCACGTGTTTTATCGACTTCGAAAAGGCATTCGATAAGGTTAACCATGATTTGCTAACAGAAACCATAAAGCAATCAGGAATAGATGACAGAGATGCACGAATAATCAACAATCTGTACAGACAACAAACAGCATGTGTTCGTGTGGAAAATATAATGTCAAAGGAATTTCCAGTAGAACAAGGTGTCAGACAGGGCTGCGTACTATCCACGCTACTGTTTAACCGATACGCAGAAAACCTTTTTAAGAATGCACTCGAAGAAGAACAGATTGGGATAAAGATAAACGGGGAAATAATTAATAACTTAAGGTATGCAGACGACTCTGTACTAATTGCCGACAGTGCCGAAGGACTACAGAGACTGATTGATAAAGTAGTAGAGGCATGCGAACCACTTAATATGCGATTGAATGTGGCAAAGACAAAAATTCTAATCGTCAGCAAAAATGCGTTTAATGCCCAATTCCTGGTAAATGGGGCCCAACTACAGAGAGTACCATCAATATCGTACTTGGGTGTAAACCTCAATGACCAATGGGATCATAGTCGTGAAGTAAAGATCAACATAGAGAAGGCACGTTCTACATTTAACCAAATGAAGAATGTTTTGTGTAACATGCGCTTGAACATCCATCTTCGAACACGCATACTTAGATGCTACGTCTTCTCTAAGCTTTTGTATGGAGTGGAGGCATGGACACTCTCCGAGGCAACTAGTAAGCGACTGGAGGCCTCGACTGCTATCGTCGAATGCTTCGCGTTTCCTGGACCCACCATGTTAGCAACGAAACCATACTCCTACGCATGCAGAAGGACAGAGAACTGCTCACAACAGTCAAACACAGAAAACTGTCATACTTTGGCCATATCATGAGAAACAGCAACAGATATAGGCTGCTTCAACTCATCATGCAGGGAAAAATCGAGGGGAAGAGGTCACATGGAAGACGAAGGATCTCCGGGTTGAAGAATCTGCGACAATGGACCGGAAGAACATCGGTTGACTTGTTCAGATCGGCTGTGGATCGAATCCGATGGGCCATATTGATCGCCAACGTCCACTGAGGATATGGCACAATAAGAAGAAGAAGGACTAGGAGATAGGAACAGGCTGGACATTTTAAGTATTTAGGGTTTGTATTTGGGAGTAGGTGTGGTAATAAAGAGCATATAGAGTACGCGGCAAAAAAGCGTGGGTAACGGCAGAAAGGTTCTTGAAGGTATGGGGAAAAGAGTTTAGCACAAATTACCGGGCGAAGGAGATGATATAGAAGGCTTATTGGCGGAGTATATTGATGTATGGAGCTGAAATATGGGGGTTTAAGGAAGAAGGTGCGGAAAAAGTGCAACTACAATTCTTTAAAAAGGCCCTGAAATTAGACAGATCAACTCCTTCCTACATAGTAGGGGAGCGCGGGGTAATGAGAGCGGTCGGGTAATGGGAGCGATGGTGATTGAACGAAAAGTATGCACATTCGCGCAATCGTATACACTAAGCCGCTTCCGTCAACCATCGAGAAACTTCTCCCGGCGCGCACGAACCGTTAGCGCCTATGCGTTAAGTCACGAGGGACGGTTGTGTGTTTTTCGCTCCACGCTTATAAAAAACTACCGATTGTTAGTGTATTTTTGAAACATTTGAAACATTGAAACATCTTCTTTTTATATTAGATACCACGTAAAGTATGTTTTGTTCAATTTTCGGGAAAGTAAATATTATGGCTCCTATTTCCAATATGAGCATTAAATAGGCTCTCAGTATTCGCAGATATCGGGTAATGCGAGGAACTGACTTTTTTTGTAAAATCGTTATTGTATCTTAATAAATTACTGTAATTCATTATAATTGCGATTAAAATATGCTTTAATTATGTAGGTAAGAGTTCCTAATTAAAAATTATAAGAATGTTAACAAATGTAGTTTTTATCAAAATTTTCCCTTAGAAGGCTCCCTTAACCCGGTTCTCCCCTACTGCAGGAGCTAAATGCATTTAAAGTAAGAATTGAAGCAAGCCGACGAGTAGCAAGGTATGCATGTAAAGTGAATCGAATGACTGAGGAAAGAATTGTAAAAGAAGTGTTCAGGGTAGCAAGTTTGGAAGGAATGAATGGTAGGAGAGAGACAAATTAGGGAAAGAATAAAAGGAAACTGTATGAAAGAGGTATGTCTATCATGGAAATGGAGATGCTTAGGAGGAAAGGCGTGCGAGTTGATGAATGGCTAGTGGTAAGGCTGAAGGAAGTTGAACTGCAAGAGCGTCAAGGGCGTCATAATGGAGATATAGTGTAAGATAGAGTATATATAGTAAGGACTATGTGGAAATACAAATATTTGAAGAGCTACCTAAATACTTAAAATCAACAATTGGCCTGAATGCCCAGTCATTAATTGCCAGGTTTAGATGCGGCTGTGAAGAAAAAGGGCGAAAGTATTGGATAGTTGACAAGTATAAGAGTTGTAGTGTATGTGGGGTAGGGAAGGACGTGAGGGTGCATTGGTTTGAGGAGAGTGAACCGAAAGAGAGAGAGAGAGATGGGAGGAAATGGACTCAGTGCATGAATGAGGATGGTAGTGGTTTGGTAGTGATGGAAAGGATAAAAGGATGGAAGGAACAGGGGACGGAAACAGAGGAATAGCCCAGTGTAGTATTTTTTTCTCTCTCTTTTAACTTGGACTTTTATTTTTTATGGTGTACGATTATTGGTTTTGTTTTCTTTTTTTTTGTTGGTTTTGTTTTTCTTTTTGTTGTTTTTTGGTATTATAGGAATGAAAGGTTCATGTTTTTTATTTGTTTATGCCAATATTCATAAATACAAACACTAATGACATATTTACCATAATACATAACATGAAGGAAAAAGCATGTGGAGTGGACGGCATAAACGTCAAAATTTTAGAGCATGTGATAAGTTACATCAGTGAATCTATTGTACACATCTACAATTAAAATTTCAGTCTAATTTCGATTACAGCGTCATAGTGAGATGAATTCCAAAATAGACCTAGTAGATTTTAATATTTGTATAAAGGGTGTTAACAGGAATTAGATTTAATACGATAATTTCGTTTAAGTTTAAATTAACACCGGATGTGATAATTAGACGTAAATAGTGAAACGTGACCTGAATTGTTCATATGAATTTAGATTTATTTTCCGTCGGAATTGTCCGACCAAACGGAATGTTATCAAAACGAAATGCTGTTTGCCAAACAACGCATTCACTCGACAAATAGAGTGTACACTTCTTATTAATACCTGTAATACGCATATTTGGTTTTAACACGTTTCACTATTATACAATAACAAATCTTATTTATTTAAATCCGTAGTTTTCGGAAATCACAATTGTATTTAGTACGAGTATATAATTTTAACATGAGCTGTTTATAGCAATTTATACAAAGTCAATTTTATACATAATTTAATTTTATTTTCTATAAATTATTTATTTCGTCTAAGCGCAAGAATGATAGAACAATATTAATAATTTCAAGTTTGTAAATCTGCTCGCATAACATGTTACTGCATAATCAAAGAACGCTCCACGGCCAACGAGGTTCGTGAAATTGCAAATATATGCGAGTTTACGATTAGCTAATACGCTCCGGAACCCTGTTGCTCTTTACTAAAACACCAACGTCGACATAAACTACAACTTCTTCTTCTTGTGGTGCCCTATCTGTTGCGGACGTTGGCGATTAACATGGCTATATTAACATTGTTCGCTGCACTCCTAAACAGTCCTACTCAAGTGAGTCCGTATTATTCACGCAGATTATGCAACCATGAATGTCTTCGTCTACCCGGTCCTCTTTTGCTGTCTGTTTTGCCCTGTAAGGTGAGTTTCAGGATACGATACTTCTCATGATGCATTATATGCCAAAGGCATACGTTTTTTAACAGTGAATGAGATTTCGCCGACTCTGCGGAGAACCTCCTCGTTGGTGATGTGATCGGTCCACGATATTCACGATATTATGCGACGGTATACCAACATTTCGAAGGCCTCTAGTTTCTTCATCATTCGGTATGTCGTACATGCTTCTACGCCATATAAAAGAATTGAAAATATGTAGCACTTAGCTAATTTGATTTTTGGCTTCAAAGATATATCTTAGCTAGTAAATAATGACTTCATGTTGTTAAACGCTGTTCTCGCTTTTTCAATTTTTGATCTTATTTCTATAGACTGGCCCCATTGAGAGTCTGGGGTTTCCCAAGGAAGCATTCTGGCGCCAACGTTGTTTCTATTATACACTACCGACATGGTAAACTATGTTAAAGTGCTGCAATCATTGAGCCGAATGATCCAAGTTAGCAATGTCTCTAGACCTGCTCTACTGGGTCTTCGACCTGCTTTCTACTGGTGTTCATCAGCTTTTCTGCTTGTTCTTGTCGTTTACTGATAATCATCCATTTGGTATTTGAAACATTTAGCTGCAAACTGTACTGTTCGCTGATGGCTTGAATCTTCAGTAGATGTTGAGGTTCTTCGATACTGCTGCCAAGTATTGCAGTATCGTCAGCATAACGAATGTTTTTGATGGTTACACCATTTAGTTTCATGCCCACATCAGCGTCGTGTAATGCTTCCCTGAAGATTTCCTCTGTATATCTGTTGAACAGGACGGGAGATAGTATACATCCCTGGCGTACACCTTTCTTTATTTCGACTACAACAAACTACAACTACAACAAATAAACAAACATATAATACAATAAAACCAAATAGATTTTTTTTAAATTGAATTAGATCACCAACTACAACAATCAAGATTTTCATTCAGATCCTATAAGTCTAGCAGTATTTCTTTACTTTCTACAGTCTTCTCTCTCTCTCTCTCTCTCTCTCTCTTCAGCCCGGGTTTGTCCACTGCTGGACGTAGGCCTCCTTCACTAGATGGTTCCATGTGCATCTTATTTTTGCGATTTAATGCCATTCTTTCCCCGCTATTTTCTCGATGCCGCCGAGCCATCTTCTTTGTGGTCTTCCAGTGCTTCGTTTTGTGGCTCTTGGTCTTCAGTAAGTAATCCTATGGGTCCATTTGTCGGTGTTTTCCCTGGCTACGAGTCCCAGCTCCACTTAAGTTCTGCGCTTCGTTCAATCACATCTTTCATGACTTTGCAGTTTGATCTCCTAGTTTGTTATTCTGTCTCTTAAGCTTAAGCTCTTAAGCTTAGGTTTTTAATCTGTCTCGCGCTCTTTGCTCTCCATCGTTTCCAGGCCATACATCGTAACGGGTAATATGTCCATGTCGCATACTTTTCGTTTTATGCAATGCGGTATGTCTGGGTTCTTGAGTATGTGTTTGCGCCGAAAGCAGCCCAGCTCTGACTTATTCTTCTGTTGCCTGATTTTCCTTCCCCAGTTTTGTTTGATGTCCTAGGTATATGTACTCGGTCACTTGGTCGATTTCCTGCCCGTCCATTTGGTGCGGTTGGGCCACCAAATTTGAAGTTGAAGGGTAAGGCTAATTACCCTTCAACTCAAACATGTCGAGTCTTATCTACTATTATCTAATCCTTTTTTTCGCAATACTTTCCGTACAACCTCGAGGTTTCTCTGGAGAGTGTGGGACTCACCATTCAGATGGTCGGGATAGGTTTACCCACTAGAAACCACTCCTCGGTTACATGTAAATCAGTGGAATTGCCTTAAAGCGTGACTACGCTGAGATCCACAAATTCTTTCATCTTTGCCTTTCTTCCTCCTCCTTCTTTCGCATTATTTACTTGATTGCTCCTTCTATTGCATCCCATTTATCCTGGCTTTCTAACATTAACTTTATTATGAGTACTTTGTCTACGGCTTCTTCCCTTACAGTGTGCCACCTGTAACACCACAGGACTGTGTGCCACGGCGTATCTCGTTGACCGCAATATCTGCACTTTTCGTTTGTGACTAAATTAAATCTAAATAGATGCTACCCGCTAAGAAACTTGGTGAGCTGGTATCCCACGTCTCCGTGTTCCCTTTGAATCCATGGCTTTAGTTCAGGAATTCGTTCCTTCGTCCACTTAGCGGTAGTGGTATCCTGCGACCATTCTTCTTCCCACTTATTTAGAGTAGCCTCCTTGTTCCTTAGTCTTCTTTCTTGTTTTCTACTTTATCGAAGGTACGCTCTAGTACCAGCAGATGGATTGGTGTCGTGTAAATCAAATTATTTGACCGGCACGTGCACGCGGTGTTCAGTTTAGCGTTTCAAGTCAAATTAACCAGGGCTGAATCGGCATGCAACATCTGGAAGACAACAATTTTAAGGGACTCCCTCCACTTACTATCCCCATTTCCTCCGTTAAAAATGGCGCCGGACGGACGATCACGCGTGGGGGAGACGCGAGCAGCCCTAACAAGTAAGTGATTAGACCAAAGTTTTGATTTTCGTGAGACACGGTCCAAACAAATATAGTTAAGTCAACCTTGTCTCCCTTGTTTAGTTAAGTCACCTACCTCCATTAGATTTTCCTTATAACATTTTTATAAGAACACTAGACAGACGGACAAACTCAGCAAATAAAACAAGACATAAAAGACTTGTCTAACTTGTTCTTATTAGATCCTGTGTTGTCTCGTCTCGTGATGCCTGGTTCTATCTGGCCTTGATTGATCTTGTCTGGTTCTGTCTGGTTTTGACCGGCTTTGTCTGGTCCTGTCTGATCGTTTCTGTTTTAATCTGGTCTTGCCTAGTCCACTCTGGTCTTATTTCGTTATGTCTGGCCTTGTCCAGTCTCCTTAAGCCTTGGCCAGCCTGTCCTATATCGTACAGTCTTATCCAGTCCTATCTAGTTCAGTCTAGCTAGTGTAGTCTAGTCTTCTCTAGTACTGTCTGTCTTGTCTAGTTTTGTGTAGTCTCGTCCAATCTCGTACAGTCTCGTCCAGTCTCGTCACGTCTCGTCACGTCTCGTCTAGTCTCGTCTAGTCTTGTTTAGTCTTGTCTAGACTTGTCTAGTCTTGTCTAGTCTTGTCTAGTCTTGTCTAGTCTTGTCTAGTCTTGTCTAGTCTTGTCTAGTCTTGTCTAGTCTTGTCTAGTCTTGTCTAGTCTTGTCTAGTCTTGTCTAGTCTTGTCTAGTCTTGTCTAGTCTTGTCTAGTCTTGTCTAGTCTTGTCTAGTCTTGTCTAGTCTTGTCTAGTCTTGTCTAGTCTTGTCTAGTCTTGTCTAGTCTTGTCTAGTCTTGTCTAGTCTTGTCTAGTCTTGTCTAGTCTTGTCTAGTCTTGTCTAGTCTTGTCTAGTCTTGTCTAGTCTTGTCTAGTCTTGTCTAGTCTTGTCTAGTCTTGTCTAGTATTGTCTAGTCTTGTCAAGTCTTGTCTAGTCTTGTCTAGTCTTTTCTAGTCTTGTCTAGTCTTTTCTAGTCTTGTCTAGTCTTGTCTAGTCTTGTCTAGTCTTGTCTAGTCTTGTCTAGTCTTGTCTAGTCTTGTCTAGTCTTGTCTAGTCTTGTCTAGTCTTGTCTAGTCTTGTCTAGTCTTGTCTAGTCTTGTCTAGTCTTGTCTAGTCTTGTCTAGTCTTGTCTAGTCTTGTCTAGTCTAGTCTTGTCTAGTCTTGTCTAGTCTTGTCTAGTCTTGTCTAGTCTTGTCTAGTCTTGTCTAGTCTTGTCTAGTCTTGTCTAGTCTTGTCTAGTCTTGTCTAGTCTTGTCTAGTCTTGCTAGTCTTGTCTAGTCTTGTCTAGTCTTGTCTAGCCTTGTCTAGTCTTGTCTAGTCTTGTCTAGTCTTGTCTAGTCTTGTCTAGTCTTGTCTAGTCTTGTCTAGTCTTGTCTAGTCTTGTCTAGTCTTGTCTAGTCTTGTCTAGTCTTGTCTAGTCTTGTCTAGTCTTGTCTAGTCTTGTCTAGTCTTGTCTAGTCTTGTCTAGTCTTGTCTAGTCTTGTCTAGTCTTGTCTAGTCTTGTCTAGTCTTGTCTAGTCTTGTCTAGTCTTGTCTAGTCTTGTCTAGTCTTGTCTAGTCTTGTCTAGTCTTGTCTAGTCTTGTCTAGTCTTGTCTAGTCTTGTCTAGTCTTGTCTAGTCTTGTCTAGTCTTGTCTAGTCTTGTCTAGTCTTGTCTAGTCTTATCTAGTCTTGTCTAGTCTTGTCTAGTCTTGTCTAGTCTTGTCTAGTCTTGTCTAGTCTTGTCTAGTCTCGTCTAG
Organism: Phosphuga atrata; assembly: GCA_944588485.1. Classification (NCBI taxonomy): domain Eukaryota; kingdom Metazoa; phylum Arthropoda; class Insecta; order Coleoptera; family Silphidae; genus Phosphuga; species Phosphuga atrata. Next base: position 72,426,236 of record OX155897.1, on the reverse strand, counting down.
TCTCGTCTAGTCTCGTCTAGTCTGGTCTAGTCTTGTCTAGTCTTGTCTAGTCTTGTCTAGTCTTGTCTAGGCTTGTCTAGTCTTGTCTAGTCTTGTCTAGTCTTGTCTAGTCTTGTCTAGTCTTGTCTAGTCTTGTCTAGTCTTGTCTAGTCTTGTCTAGTCTTGTCTAGTCTTGTCTAGTCTTGTCTAGTCTTGTCTAGTCTTGTCTAGTCTTGTCTAGTCTTGTCTAGTCTTGTCTAGTCTTGTCTAGTCTAGTCTTGTCTAGTCTTGTCTAGCCTTGTCTAGTCTTGTCTAGTCTTGTCTAGTCTTGTCTAGTCTTGTCTAGTCTTGTCTAGTCTTGTCTAGTCTTGTCTAGTCTTGTCTAGCCTTGTCTAGTCTTGTCTAGTCTTGTCTAGTCTTGTCTAGTCTTGTCTAGTCTTGTCTAGTCTTGTCTAGTCTTGTCTAGTCTTGTCTAGTCTTGTCTAGTCTTGTCTAGTCTTGTCTAGTCTTGTCTAGTCTTGTCTAGTCTTGTCTAGTCTTGTCTAGTCTTGTCTAGTCTTGTCTAGTCTTGTCTAGTCTTGTCTAGTCTTGTCTAGTCTAGTCTTGTCTAGTCTTGTCTAGTCTTGTCTAGTCTTGTCTAGTCTTGTCTAGTCTTGTCTAGTCTTGTCTAGTCTTGTCTAGTCTTGTCTAGTCTTGTCTAGTCTTGTCTAGTCTTGTCTAGTCTTGTCTAGTCTTGTCTAGCCTTGTCTAGTCTTGTCTAGTCTTGTCTAGTCTTGTCTAGTCTTGTCTAGTCTTGTCTAGTCTTGTCTAGTCTTGTCTAGTCTTGTCTAGTCTTGTCTAGTCTTGTCTAGTCTTGTCTAGCCTTGTCTAGTCTTGTCTAGTCTTGTCTAGTCTTGTCTAGTCTTGTCTAGTCTTATCTAGTCTTGTCTAGTCTAGTCTTGTCTAGTCTTGTCTAGTCTTGTCTAGTCTTGTCTAGTCTTGTCTAGTCTTGTCTAGTCTTGTCTAGTCTTGTCTAGTCTTGTCTAGTCTTGTCTAGTCTTGTCTAGTCTTGCTAGTCTTGTCTAGTCTTGTCTAGTCTTGTCTAGCCTTGTCTAGTCTTGTCTAGTCTTGTCTAGTCTTGTCTAGTCTTGTCTAGTCTTGTCTAGTCTTGTCTAGTCTTGTCTAGTCTTGTCTAGTCTTGTCTAGTCTTGTCTAGTCTTGTCTAGTCTTGTCTAGTCTTGTCTAGTCTTGTCTAGTCTTGTCTAGTCTTGTCTAGTCTTGTCTAGTCTTGTCTAGTCTTGTCTAGTCTTGTCTAGTCTTGTCTAGTCTTGTCTAGTCTTGTCTAGTCTTGTCTAGTCTTGTCTAGTCTTGTCTAGTCTTGTCTAGTCTTGTCTAGTCTTGTCTAGTCTTGTCTAGTCTTGTCTAGTCTTGTCTAGTCTTGTCTAGTCTTGTCTAGTCTTGTCTAGTCTTGTCTAGTCTTGTCTAGTCTTGTCTAGTCTTATCTAGTCTTGTCTAGTCTTGTCTAGTCTTGTCTAGTCTTGTCTAGTCTTGTCTAGTCTGGTCTAGTCTCGTCTAGTCTCGTCTAGTCTCGTCTAGTCTCGTCTAGTCTGGTCTAGTCTTGTCTAGTCTTGTCTAGTCTTGTCTAGGCTTGTCTAGGCTTGTCTAGTCTTGTCTAGTCTTGTCTAGTCTTGTCTAGTCTTGTCTAGTCTTGTCTAGTCTTGTCTAGTCTTGTCTAGTCTTGTCTAGTCTTGTCTAGTCTTGTCTAGTCTTGTCTAGTCTTGTCTAGTCTTGTCTAGTCTTGTCTAGTCTTGTCTAGTCTTGTCTAGTCTTGTCTAGTCTAGTCTTGTCTAGTCTTGTCTAGTCTTGTCTAGTCTTGTCTAGTCTTGTCTAGTCTTGTCTAGTCTTGTCTAGTCTTGTCTAGTCTTGTCTAGTCTTGTCTAGTCTTGTCTAGCCTTGTCTAGTCTTGTCTAGTCTTGTCTAGTCTTGTCTAGTCTTGTCTAGTCTTGTCTAGCCTTGTCTAGTCTTGTCTAGTCTTGTCTAGTCTTGTCTAGTCTTGTCTAGTCTTGTCTAGTCTTGTCTAGTCTTGTCTAGTCTTGTCTAGTCTTGTCTAGTCTTGTCTAGTCTTGTCTAGTCTTGTCTAGTCTTGTCTAGTCTTGTCTAGTCTTGTCTAGTCTTGTCTAGTCTAGTCTTGTCTAGTCTTGTCTAGTCTTGTCTAGTCTTGTCTAGTCTTGTCTAGTCTTGTCTAGTCTTGTCTAGTCTTGTCTAGTCTTGTCTAGTCTTGTCTAGTCTTGTCTAGTCTTGTCTAGTCTTGTCTAGTCTAGTCTTGTCTAGTCTTGTCTAGTCTTGTCTAGTCTTGTCTAGTCTTGTCTAGTCTTGTCTAGTCTTGTCTAGTCTTGTCTAGTCTTGTCTAGTCTTGTCTAGTCTTGTCTAGTCTTGTCTAGTCTTGTCTAGTCTTGTCTAGTCTTGTCTAGTCTTGTCTAGTCTTGTCTAGTCTAGTCTTGTCTAGTCTTGTCTAGTCTTGTCTAGTCTTGTCTAGTCTTGTCTAGTCTTGTCTAGTCTTGTCTAGTCTTGTCTAGTCTTGTCTAGTCTTGTCTAGTCTTGTCTAGTCTTGTCTAGTCTTGTCTAGGCTTGTCTAGTCTTGTCTAGTCTTGTCTAGTCTTGTCTAGTCTTGTCTAGTCTTATCTAGGCTTGTCTAGTCTTGTCTAGTCTTGTCTAGTCTTGTCTAGTCTTGTCTAGTCTTGTCTAGTCTTGTCTAGTCTTGTCTAGTCTTGTCTAGTCTTCTCTAGTCTTGTCTAGTCTTGTCTAGTCTTGTCTAGTCTTGTCTAGTCTTGTCTAGTCTTGTCTAGTCTTGTCTAGTCTTGTCTAGTCTTGTCTAGTCTTGTCTAGTCTTGTCTAGTCTTGTCTAGTCTTGTCTAGTCTTGTCTAGTCTTGTCTAGTCTTGTCTAGTCTTGTCTAGTCTTGTCTAGTCTTGTCTAGTCTTGTCTAGTCTTGTCTAGTCTTGTCTAGTCTTGTCTAATCTTATCTAGTCTCATCCAGTCTGGTCTAGTCCTATTTATTCTTTTCTAGTGATATCTAGTTTTGCCTAGTATTGTTTAGTCTTGCTTTATGTTTTTTAATCTTATCTAGTCTTATGTAGGGTTTGTTTAATTTTGTCTATTATATTTAGTACTAATTATAACATGGCAACATCCTCTATCATTCTAATCAAAGTATTCGTCTTTAACTGATTTCCTAATTTATTGTTATCGCTCTGACCTAGTAAACGTATCTTCCCAGATTAGTTCTAACGAGGGGACTTGGTAGCCCAGTTTCGCTTAAACATATAGTGTGCGTATGGTTATAACATCCAAGACTCTTCCAATATATTATAGCAAAGCTTACCGTCGTTATCTCTGCGACCTAGTAAACCTGTCTTCTCGTAGCTACATCCCTAGTATTTCCGACTTTGTCTGTCTAGTGGCATGCAAGAAAAAGTCTATTGTTTTATCAACAAAAAAACTCCATTTCCATTCTTTCTTTTTGGAGCCAACTTTCCACGCCTCAACCAACTGCTACTTCGTTTAAATTCATGCAGCCTCGCACATTATTTATTCTTCCTTATTTCGCCTCGAATGTCGCGTGGAAAATCCTTTTCTTTTCACAATGGATATCAATTTAATCGGGTGACAGATTCCCCACGCGTCTACCAAGCTCCGGCGGTATTAAAACTAAATGATGAGGACCTTTTTCGACTCGTTCTGACAAACTAACTCCCTCCCATTGCGGCGAACATTCCAACAACTTTAATTTCATCTTGTCCAACAAAGACTTTATTTGAACGTAAAGAATAGAAGTTTTTTTAATTTAATTAATGATCTCTAACATATTTTTACCTTAAAAATGTTCGCTATGTATTCACCAATAACTTTTGTGAAAATATTTAATAACTTGTGATGTTATATAAATCTAAACACTTAACACGACTCGAGTTTCGACTGTTGAAGGTCATTTTCAAGTGACCTACTAGAAAACGACCTTCAACTATTCTTGTCTGGTGCATTATATGTGGATATCACCCGTTGCCGGTAAGAAGCTGGGTGAGGAAGTATGATCCCACCTCGTTCAGCCATCGCCCCATCCACCGAATTAAATCAATCCGCGACGGCGTCATTGCTGACAGTGCATGGAACTTATATGGACTTGTCCATATTTGACTAGCCTATTATTGTCTAATCGTGTTTGAACTTGTCTATTTTTGTCTATTCTTGTTTAGTTTCCGTTCTTGTCCGATCTTGTCTAATTGTCTTGTTCAATATTGAAGCTAGTCTATCTAGCATAGTATTGTCTACCTAACTGGACGACATAAACGACCTTCATACAAACGCATTAGACTGCCTGAGCAATTTAGACGTTGATATATGACATTAATCAATATCCTATCAATTTACATAAGTGACCGTTAAGATCTCCATAACTCAAGGGTGTCCACAGGGAGGTGTTATCACCACTAATGTGGAACCTGGTAGTTGATGAATTACTTTCTAGGCTGAACGACCTAGACATCAAATGTGAAGTTTAGGCCTTTTATTTTGGCTTTCTTCTGGCCATTATGACTATGACATCAGTCATAATGGCCAGAAGAAAGTTTGAGGGAACGCTAATTGTAGGTAAATTAATGAATATTACGTACAATGTTCGTTTTTCTTGTAAATCCATTCGATAAATAAATAATAGTCTAACCGTGTCTAGTCTTGCCTAATCTTGTGTTATTTTGTCCAATCTAGTTAAATCTTCTAAATGTCTACAAATATTCTAATTCTAATCTATAGTCTATTCTTGTGGGGTTAGTTCCACTTGCCTAGTATTTTCTAAACTAAGATTTTATAGTTTTATCTATTCTTGTCTGTGATGCGTTAGTCAGATTATCAATTGCTTCCTAATGTTGTCTATTTTAGTCCTCTTAAGTCTTGTCGGTGCAGATCTAAACTCGTCTAGTTTCCTCTATTCAAATCCAGTGAGACTGTTATTTTAGAAATATAAATTGTGGGAATGTTTCAGCTCAAGTATTTAACGATGACAGCAAGAGGTAATAAATGAATGCAGTATTTTCATTGTGTTGTATTTTTAGCAGCCTGCGTGTGTGATCAAACTAGCTGCGAGCAGACGTTGAACATGAAACACAATGGATAATGATGATCGAAAAGGAATCTAATAAACGAACATTATAAACTTTGTTATTTTTGAGTCAATTAAAAAACAGTTAACAAAATGCAATATTTCATCTAGCAAGTTTGATTCAAAGAAAAGGTCCATTTTCCGTGTTTTTTTTTTACGAGAAGGCTGAAGTCCGGCTATCTGATATTTGTGTTGTTGTCATGACAACGATAAAATAGTTGATTTGAACGTCAAAATTTTGTTTCGAGTTTTGTATCCAATTAATTTAAAAATTAAGTAATAGAGTCGATAATTAGGTTGATTATGTGGATCATATGGCCTATTATGTGAAATAGTCGATAATTAGGTCGATTATCCCAAGAACTGCTCCGCAGACTGCATTGATTCGTAAGAGAAAGATATCTTGGAGCCTACTGCTTGAACGAAGGAGTTGCAATCCTTAAATCACAACCAGATCCTGAAATTCCTAACGAAATCAGGACTACAGGAGGCGCTCTAAATTGGTAAGATTAAAGGTGCTTGGACACTTAACTCAAAAATTAGCACTTTAAAGCCTAATATTTCACAAACGGATCTCTTAATCGAAATATTGTTTTCACAGACCTGTAACATTTTTGAAAGACCTATCGAACGACACCCACACCTTGGGGTAGACGAGAAAAAAGAAAAACATTTTAAGTGTAGAGGAGGTACCCTAAAAAAATTATTTGCAAGATTTTATTTTTTCACTTTGTCGGCGTGACTAATCTGTATATCCATGCCAAATTAAATTTTATATATCTAATAGTCTCTGAGCTAAATTGCGGACAGACGGACGGACGGACGGACATATCGAAAGTAAGGGTTCCTTGTTGCTAACAACGGAACCCTAATAAAAAGAATAAATATAAAGTATAAGTAATATTAATAGGTTAAATATAAAGTATAAGTAATATTAATAAGAATATTCTTAAATATATAACTAATTGCTAATAAAATAGTATTAAATATAACTTTTTTTTTAGTATATTTACTTATTGATTAAAAGGCGTATTGCGTGTGTTTTTAGATGTGGTGTGGATTGTGAAGCCAATGGGGCAAATTAAACGGGACATTTACGGGCAAATTAAACAAGGCGAAGGTATTATGTTGTTGTTCTATATTATATTGTCGTCTTATTCAAATATGTTCTCAGGCGTTCATCACAGATTAAACGACCGTGGCAGCTATAGGGTAGTGTACATAGAGGCAACAAAAGTTTGGATAATGTCGCTCTTATCTACGCGCTCGAGATTAATTTCGAATTAAATTTAATTAAAACTAGTGAGGAACTTTGTAGCGTGCGTTTTCGGATGTTTGTTTGAATATCATTAATTTATTATACAAAAAATACAAGACATATAAGACAAGACTAGAGAGATAAGAGTAGGCAGACTAGACAGACAAGACTAGACAGACAAGACTAGACAGACAAGACTAGACAGACAAGACTAGACAGACAAGACTAGACAGACAAGACTAGACAGACAAGACTAGACAGACAAGACTAGACAGACAAGACTAGACAGACAAGACTAGACAGACAAGACTAGACAGACAAGACTAGACAGACAAGACTAGACAGACAAGACTAGACAGACAAGACTAGACAGACAAGACTAGACAGACAAGACTAGACAGACAAGACTAGACAGACAAGACTAGACAGACAAGACTAGACAGACAAGACTAGACAGACAAGATTAGACAAACAAGAATAGAAAGATAAGACTTTTTTATTGTTACCATTCAGTTAACCATACAAGTAAGCCCCCCTGAAATTAACCCGAACACTCCGGAACCGCTTATCGCATTTCTTCAGATTGTTGGTTGACATGTTGTAAGTTGTAATATCTACTTCTCCCTTTCTTACTGCGTGAAATTAGGGGTTCGATTTTTGGATTTTGTTCTTCCCTCGTCGCCTCTTTTTCGTAATTATTGCCTTGGCCAATTGGTAGAGTGTTCCATTATTCCTGTGATTTTAGTAGGTGCGCCATCATATTTTGGGGATTGAGTCTATCATTCTCAAACATCTCCCTCGCGTTGTCCCATCTCGAACACTCAAACCACACGTCGGCTAAACCACAGTATACCCAATCTGCGTCGGATGCTCTCCCAATGTTGTGTAGGTAATCTCAAAAACATCCGTGGCCCATGAGGACCTGAGTGAGATAATATGACACTTCCCCGTGTAATCTATGTTTCTATGTCCAAGAAGAGGGTCCTTGTCCACTGACCTTTTCTGGAGTTCTTACACTTTTCCTGTCACTCCTAAGTGTAGGTACCGACTACTGTAGGTACCTAATTTGGTACCGACTTATTTTTTAGAAGTTTTATTTTTGCCTAACCATACGGAAAAAGATGTAAGTCCAAAACATGAAACTTTGCAAAAGATAACATCAATGATACTAAGCTAGTCTTCCTTCAAAAATGTCTTTAGATCTTCATAAAAGTAGGAAGGTCGACCATGGTTGAAATTGCAATTTTGATCTTAGCAAACCATATTTGGGTGGTCCTCGGTGTTATAGAAACTATTCAATACACGTCGCCAATGTCACGAGCTAGTTTTTTGACACGGCGAAAGTTGAAATAAAGCATAAAGAATATCGAAAATGAGTATTTTTGTATCCTTGAACTTTCATTTCAAAAGCTTGAAAATTGATTACACCATACCGATGGTCTACTTGCAATAAGATGAAAATCCAAAATAAGAAATTTTGCAGAAGAAACCTTCCTACAAATCTTCCAAAACAAAAAAATCTTCTAAAACAAAAGAAAGAGTCTTCCTACAGATATGTCTTGAGATATTCGTAGAAGTCCAAAGGTCGACTAAGGTTGAAAATGCAATTTTTAAATTTATAACAAACCATATTTGAGTGGTCCGCAGAGTTATAGGAATCTATTCTATACACGCCACCAATGTCACGAGCTGCTTCCGTAGCTTTCCGACCACGACGAAAGGCGAAATAAAGCAGATGTCGAAATTGGGTTTTTTGTATCCTTGAACTTCCATTTCAAAGGCTTGAAAATTGATTACACCATATCGATGGCCAAAACATGAAATTTTGGCATCAATGAGACCATCAATGATACTAGGTTACAAAGGTTAGGTCGACAAAGGTTGAAGTTGCAGGGACGTCGCAAGGAATCATCTCTCGTGTTCAGGCAGTGCTTTTCTATCTCTATGAGTTCCCTATATACCCGTGACATTTCGTGGCTAATCTGTGCAAGAGGCCTAGAGTTTCTGAAATCCATTCAGTGCCCGGTGTTGGTGTGGTGGACAAGAGCGGAAGAAAATTTCTCGTTGTGTCTGACTGAAACTGCATGTTCTTAAATCCTAGCCGATATTCAGTCAGACATAAGACTGAGACTGCGTTTTCTTATTTTTTTTTTGAGGATTCCGGTGATTTTGTCAATTGATCCGTGAACATATGGTAGGTATGCTGTGCCCGTCACGCACGTGTATATCTCTTAAGAACTTACATCCTTTTGCAAGTAGACCATTGATATAGTGTATTTAATTTTGAGATGTTGTATATCCTGTTCTGCATCTATTTCTTTTTCTTCTCGTTTGGGCGTACTTAGGACCACGGGGTACTTTTTGACTCTTTATATGGGTCTGCTGTTTTTTCTTAGCCCAGAAAGCTATCATTTTCTGGCTGGGGGCAAGTTTCCTCTCCTCTGTCCACTTTGGTCTGTTGGTTTCAGTGCTATTTTTGCTGGTAAGAGCCACTGGGAATACTCCTTGTCGGATGGTCTGCCGGAGTTTGGACCGATCCTCTATAGTTTCTGGTGGAATTTTAAGATACTGCAGGTCCGATTTGAATGTGGTGATCCATTTGTTTTTGGAGGCTTTCCCTCTACCTGTCGTGGTGAAGATCCTGATCTGAGTTCATGCGGGTTAAATATCCATGGAAGGTTAGGCGCCTTTTCCTACTAGATGTGATTATGTCTTCTTGCAGATGGTACAGATCACTATTGTGTCTGATCCTGTATGTACCATCCTCTTCTCGTATTGGCCCTAGTATTCTCCTCAAGATTTCGTTTCCGTTCTTTAAGACCTAGTTTCCTGAGTGGACATTTCCTGTTCATCAAGAGGCATTCTGAGGCATAGAGTAAGGAGGCTCTTTATACTAAGTCGTAATGTTTAAGTTTATGGTTCAAGGAAAGATGTTTGGAGATGTAAATGCTATTGCAGGAGTGGTAGTCCCTTTCAAACTTGGTACATCTGGTATACATAGTCAAGTTCTCACTCTCGTTTACTGAAATCCACTTTCCTAAATACTTGACTGCAAATACTTTACGAATGGTAGTGCCTTTTAGAGGAATTGTAGCCCCATCTACAATCTACAATCCTTTATGTTAGTCATGTACACAGTTTTTTGCATGATAACTCTCAAACTAGGCTCAGCTGCTATGCTGGAGAGGCTCAGTATTTGGTAAGTAAGCCTCTTCTATATCGAGCCTTTGCTGATGATCTTGTCTTGTTATCTTAGCCTCTTAAATATAAAGTATAAATATAATATAAAGGCTACAATTCCTCTAAAAGGCACTACCATTCGTAAAGTATTTGCAGTCAAGTATTTAGGAAAGTGGATTTCAGTAAACGAGAGTGAGAACTTGACTATGTATACCAGATGTACCAAGTTTGAAAGGGACTACCACTCCTGCAATAGCATTTACATCTCCAAACATCTTTCCTTGAACCATAAACTTAAACATTACGACTTAGTATAAAGAGCCTCCTTACTCTATGCCTCAGAATGCCTCTTGATGAACAGGAAATGTCCACTCAGGAAACTAGGTCTTAAAGAACGGAAACGAAATCTTGAGGAGAATACTAGGGCCAATACGAGAAGAGGATGGTACATACAGGATCAGACACAATAGTGATCTGTACCATCTGCAAGAAGACATAATCACATCTAGTAGGAAAAGGCGCCTAACTTTCTATATCGTTGGATAACAAGACAAGATCATCAGCAAAGGCTAAGCAGTGTACATTCAGGTTATCTTTCTTGTATCCAACCCTCAGTCCAACCTTTGTATCCAACCTTCAGATGGTAATGAGCAAGATGATTCTCTACAGTAAACAGTTAAACAGTATGCTAGAAAGACTATTACCCTGTCTAACTCCCGTTTGAATAGGCAAGCTCTCAGAGAGCTCATCTTTAAACTTAACTTTGGAGGTGGTGCTTCTCAGAGTGGCCGAAATTAGTCTGGTTGCCTTCTCATCCAGGCCCAATTCTCGAAAGCTCTGTCTGTCTACTAAATCATATGCCTTTTGAAAGTCCACTAGGATTACTACCCAGGGTTGTCCGCCGCGACCCCGTTATGTAAAGATGGTCTTGAGATTTTGTATTTGCTCCGCACATGATCTACAAACTCATCTATCCTAACCTAGTTGGGAGTCAAGGGAGGTTGCTGACACCAGTTCACAAGGCTGTAGGGAATATCTTGTATGTGACCGATATCAAAGATATGCCTCTGTAGTTGTTATTATTTAAATTGATATTTTTGTTTATTTCATTATTTGTAATATTTAAATTGTTATACTACGGCACTATTTGTAATCGAATGCAATATAAATATTGTTTTGGTTTTGTATTTATTTTTATCTACGACCACTATTGAAAATGCCAATTATTGTACAGTTCGTGGACTATGTAAATACAACATAACACACACGTATGTAATAACACTCCGCGATTAAGGATAAGTTATGATTGATAACACACACGTGCGTTTGATTTACGATTCGTTGATTGGTTGCGAGCTGCTATTACGTGCTCATACGTTCAGCGCCCCCCGTGCCACAATTCAAACTAACGGAAATTGACATTACGTACATTGGGTTGCCTATATCTTTGAACACTCTTATTCTAGCTTAACACAAATAATTCTGTACCTTTTCTGCTGTACCTTTCAAAAGACGTTTTAATTTTAAAGTAGTAAATAATAAGGTAACGATTAAGAATGTATTGCTTTTCATTTCTAACAAATACTGTTACAAAAACTGTTAAATAATGATTAGTAAATAAACATAACCTAATAAGAAATAAATTTGTTACATCAAACATATTTTTCTTATTAAACAGAAACAAATTAGTGTGGTCGTAGATGAAGTATAGTACATAACTCGAGTTCTAAGGTAATTACGTAATTGCACAAATGCGCACTCCCCGCTACGCGTGTCGTGCTCTTACTGTTCCGCTCGTACGTAATTTGCATCTTACAACTTTCGTTACGTAATATACTATTATATCACTGGGCAAACGCGCCCGCTATTTATGTGGCGTCGTAAATATTCTAAAGGAAATTCAGTGCAGTTCATATAGCTCAAGCTTAAACTAACCCCTTCATTCAATTCATGTAACCGACCGCATTTATTGTCTTCTTTATTCCAGCTGCATTGTCAAGGAGAAAAGTTGGCGATTTTTCTTACCGGAATGACTCAATTTAAGCGGGTGGCAATTTATCCTGCGGCTTCCTAGGTCCGAAAGTACTAAAACTAATTGGTGCGGCCTGTATAACAACCTGAGAAACTATTCCCATTCCCTCAAACAATCCGAAAACATTAATTTCATCTCACCAACATAAAGAGGTTTATTTGACCAATAAACTGAAATTAGTAATTGAATTTATACGAAACCCGATAACAGAAAAAGCTAAACAAGAATAAACAATTTATTAAAAACGAAATATAGCTTGAATATATATTCAACCCTAGTACCTAGACCTAGTAATATATTCAACCTGTTCGTAGCTCTATAATATTAAGTCTTATTAAGACACAAATGTCATGTTGAAACAACTACATCTCTGGCTTATACCACGTAAGATATTGAATTATACAACAGACATTTGCATGTTATTACTAGTATCAATACATTTGCATGTTATTAACTAGCACTAGATAAATAACATTATTTTGAAGATTATTTCTTTTTATTTATTTATTTATTTCTTTTTATTTAAATTGATTGAATAGCCACTTGAAGACGCGTTTCGAGATTTTGCTCATCAGTGCAGCTTTGCACTCTGGCGGCTAAGAGTGTGCAAACCAAGTGCTGGCAGACCTCAAAAAAAGATGGCGAGATGACATCCAGAAGATTGCTGGGAAAAACTGGATGAGGGCTGCTATGGACAAGAAAATATGGAAGAGGCCTACAATCTGGAGTTGATGGGAACAGGCTGATAACAAGAAGTCCAGCTTTGCTTTTTGAAATATAAATTGGTATACATTTACGTGAACTTGAGGTGTTCAAGTTCACGTAAATGTATAAACGTAATGTAGTGCATGAATGGCGAGGTTAGGTTTTTAATTTAGACATTTCGTCTTTAATAAGTGTATATGATTGTATCTATAATTAGTATGTATAACCGTAACTTAGCTCATGTCCTCCTCTACAAATGTTGAATTAAAAACTTAACCTCGCCAGTCATGCACGAGGTGTTCAAGTTCACGTAAGTTTATTCCAATTTATAATTCAGAAAGCAAAGCTAATAAGTTTATATGGTTGTATCTATAATTAGTATGGTTTTATCAATACTTAAGGTTAAACACACTTAGACAGGACTAAATAAACCTTTTTATCGTTAGTTAAACGCATGCGCGTCCGCCTTGTTTCAAAGGCAGGAATATGAAAGTTTCGGGCACTTTTTGATATTTTCACTGGTTATACGTCAAAAAAGTGCCCGAAAACATGGCGAAAATTGAGGCATGCGCATAAAAAAATTCAACTATGAAAAGGTCTATTAAGACTGGGAGAGTGAAGACTAGAGAAGCGTAACTGTCTGTACTTGGCAAGTATAGACTTGATTAAACAGCATGGACTGGACTGGACAAGAGTAGTTATGAACCAGGCTATATATTTCAGAGGTAATTCATGGACAAGGCTAAACTGGACAAAGGTGCTAGTTACGACTAGACAAACCTGGGGTATATATTTCAGAGGTAATTCGTTGTTCATAGATTATTTAAATTAGTAGTTTATTTTAGCATAAAAACAGTTAACAGAAGTTTTAAAATTAAAATATAATGTGCATTTTGGACAAACATTCAACGACTGTCCGTTGCAGATTTTAGTTTTCTACTCAAATATGTAGAAATTAATTAAAAACTCTTTTATTGCAGCGGCGCAGTTATCATTGTATAAATAACCCAACAACTTTTTGTGCAACACGCTATACGTTTCGCCCATCCATCATTCCACAAAAAAATCCCATGGGAATTTCCAGCAGGAAAACGCAACATTTTCCTTGTGTTCCAAATTATTTCCAAAAAAAAAAACGCGAAGTTTTTTTTGTCAAGGAATTTGTAATAACCTGCAGGGAATTAATTAATGCCAATTTTCGTTTGGACGACGGCAAAGTTTGGCGGAATTTTCCGTTTTAAAGTTTGCGATAAATTTTATTTAGCCGGTGATAGTGCGAGGATGTGCGACAGTGAAATAAATATGTTATAAGGAGAAAATTGAATTTGTGGAATTTCCTTCATCGTATAAATCTCTTTGAAAAATGGACACAAAAATGTGTATGTATTTGAAAACATACAGATATATTATAGTTTAATAATACACAAGCTAGAAGTTTCCACGTCATTTATTTCAATTTAGTCTGCACTATGGATCAGCAACTACTGATATTCAAGTTAATTTAAAAATGTTTTGTCTTTATATTAATCTGAATTAAGCTCTCCAGTGCATATATCTCGTCTCGTTTTTAGTCTCGTCTACTAAGTTAAATTAGTTCGCGGCCTTTGTTCTTGTTCGTCTAGACCGGGGGTCGGCAAAGTATGGCTGGCGAGCCACATGTGGCTCTTTTGGTGTGAGCTTATGGCTCTTCAGAAATATATTGAAACATAAAAAAGATCACAAAAAAGAAACAGAACTGTCCCTTTTCGGAAGTGTTACGACCACCGTCGCCAAGTTCGTAACTTACAGTCACAGTGCGGCTCATCTCGGTTGTTTCTTTTAGTTATTGTGTGTTGCAATCAGTGCCGGATTTCTGCTTAGGCCTACAAGGCCCTGGCCTAGGTGCCCAGCCAGCGTAGGGGGGCCGGTGGCGGAATCTTTATATAAGCTCAAACAGTCTTTTAACAAAACAGGGCGCTCATAATATTACTTACAGCCCTGCGCGCAACACAGCTAGAATTAAGCCTTCTCGTCCTCCCCTACTGCAGGCAGTCTATTCTATATGTCGATGCAAGAGCCAAGAAGACAGGAGAGTAAACTCGGGTAGAGGTGGTAAGATAACAGGCCAAAATATTCTTGCATAAGTGGGCGTCTCTCGCATTCCGTACACTGCGCAATATTGAAGTGCGCAACGTTTGCTTGGCTTGGTTTGCCATTGTAAGCCGTGTTGTGCGCCATCTGTGGACCTTCAATTGCGCAAACATTATTTCTGAAAACCCCGTCACAGCTACAAAATAAGATTCTTTTGAATTCTCATGAGAGCTTTGGATCGAAAAACAGTGGGAAATATGTTATGACCCTAGAACGTTTGGCTGACTTCGATGTCTTTTCTGAACTTACATATAAAACGCCACGGTAACAAAGGAAGTGGCACAACATAATATCTTTCGTCAAAAATATGCGATCAAATGATCAATATCATGGCAGAAAAGGTAATAAATACAATCTTGACTGGGATAAAACTTGCCAAATATTTCTGTGGACTCTACTCCGGACATTTATGATATAAATCAACATTCTTCCACAGTGAGATATGTCTCTGCAGATGGATGTCCTGTCGAACGGTTATTTAAATTCATTTCAAATTGTGGCCATAAAGTCGTCCTAGAGACAAAGAAAATTCACGACTTTGATATCGCCGATTGCCGGGGGCTGTCTTGGACAACAATGCTATAGTTAAGCTTCAATGTTTCGGGTGTATATCCTGGTTTTCAAGCGAGTATAAAACAAGTCAACACTCTGATAGATTTCGTTCCCTGTTCGGCTCACTCACTGAATCTTTTTGGATCCTCTGCGGCCGAGCCTTGTCAAGCTGATTTCAATCTCTTTTTCAATCTTTGTTCGGTATTTTGCAGTCATTGTATAATTTTTTCGGCATCAACACACAGTTGGGAAATTTTGCTGTTGAAACTGAAGTCAAATTCAACAGTCGTGAAGGAGTCTTTCTCAGACAAGATGGGCTGACGCCTGCCGAAGTCTATGTTGCTCTTGGGATGAGCATAGCAGCTCTTCAGATAATTGCCAATGATACAAATGAAAAACCATCTACGCGCTCTGAGGCTTCAGGTCTTCTATATTCATTAGACTCCATAGAAACTTGCTTTTTGTCACTTCCTTGAAATGACATCTTGGAAAGGTTCAAAAAAGTAAAATGTTAACATCGACCTGGGTGGGTACGATCGTTGAACTGTATCAGTCTTTGGTAATATACCTAGAACACCTAAGGAAACCTAGTACCTGTTCCTTTGATCATTATGAGTCGAAAGTTATTGAAAAATCCGGTGAAATAGCTATGCATATGACATGCAGAGAAAACGTAAGTGTAAAGTTCAGTTCGACGAATGAAAAGAAAATGAGGAACACTCAGACCGGACACTCTGACTGGGACACATTCAGAGTTACCATTTTTAACGTCATTATATTGATTGACTAATAGATAGAATTACAGAACTACGGAGACGCGGAGAGTTAAGTAAAAAGTTTGACTATCTTACGAAAGTACATCGTTTGAAATCTAAAGACATCCGCGAAAAAACCTTATAACTTTTTATCCAGGATATTTCGATACGACTTATTCGGAAAACGAGTATCTGCATCTGTAAATGTCAAGAGCCTAGGGGCCCTGAGTCACTAAGTCCGGGCCAGCTTGCAATCAAGTCAGTACCTACCTTCTTTGGACATAATTCAGAAACTCTAAATTCCTTTCAATGGCTTCGAAGAAAAAAAAATAGCCGATCGATATTTTGAATTCCAAAATTAAGGGACAGAATCGTTTACGTTCGTACCTAATGCAGCTGGTCTTCCAACTTGTCTTATTTTCCATGACAAACTAGCAAACAGTAGAAGTTAGACTTCGGTGCTGTAAGTCGACTGTAACAGACAGGACAAAAAAATGTCGTTAAATGTATGCTAACAACAAGTTGAGGACGTTAAATAGGCATCCGCCATATCAATAGCACCCGACGAGTCTTGTGACATAATGAATACTGCGCAAGTTTTCCTCTTTGCTCGTTATATTTCATCAGATGGTCCCAAAGAAGAGCTCCTGGGTTTATAGCCACTCAAGCGTCAAACACGAGGAGAAGATGTTGCAAGTGCAGTGACCGAATGTAAAGCAAAATCACATCCCACTTACTAAAATTGTGTCAATTGCAACATATGGAGCTAAAAGTATTGTGGGTAATAAAAAAGGATTAGTCACAATTTTAATCCAAAAGATTTTGGTAAAGTTATGGATTTTGGTAAAGTCTCGATTCATGGTTGAATGCTATGTATGGTCGGTATTTCTGTACGGAGTAGAGACGTAGACTCTGAAGGTCAGGACGATGAACCAACTGGAAGCTTTCGAAATGTGGCTTTACAGAAGAATGCTTCGTATTCCGTGGACACAACATGTTACAAACGAGAACGTGCTACGAAGAGCAAACATCGAAAGGCAACTTTTGACGACCGTAAAATGCCCAAAGACATCATATCTTGGACATATTATGAGAGGTGATAAATATCGTCTAATACAGCTCATACTAAAGGGCAAGATTGAGGAGCGCCGTGGAGTTGGAAGAAAGCAACAGAAATATATGGGACTGGACCGGCAAAAGAAGGGCTGGTGAACTTTTTCGCTTGACGGAGGACCGTACAGCTTTTGCCATGGTGATCGAAATGTCAGGGAGACCGGAAGAAGATGGATTTGGTAGTCAAGGCCATCAATAATATTATCGCAAAATCGCTTAATCATCGCCAATTATGAAGAAACTACAAAAATATGACTTTAAACATAATCATCCGTGGCTCTTGATCCAGTTTGAAATCATTTTAAATAAAAATTTGGCTCTTAAGTTTATAGAGTTTGCCGACCCCTGGTCTAGATCAGTGGTTCTTAAACTTTTTAAGCCGCGACCCAATTTTGTTTATAGTGCGACCCAAAAAAACTAAAACTCTTTTTCATTACCTTTTTAGACCATCTTTCAACAAAACGACAATAATTACAATTTTAACTCGCATATCGAAACTCGACTCTGCTGCGAAAAGTGACAAAGTCAAAAATTGGCAAAAATAAGAATCTGCCTAAGTTGTTTTAACGTCTGCTACCTTTATCGAAAAAATAGTTCAAGCCAATACGTGGTCTGTTAGAAAAGTATCCGACCTTCAGCCGGTAAAAAAACTGGCATACCTGGAGCGTTGTAAACCTAATCACCCTCAAAGTAGCTATCCTTGGGACTCCACACACTTCTCCCAGCAGTGCCGCCATTGTTGGAAGCATTCCAAAAAAGCCTCTTTCGAAATCGACTTTAGCTCGGCTGCTAACCGAACCAGAGGAGTCTGGTTTCTCGCCAAAAAATGTGAACCAAGTGCGAAGAATGTGCTGTAGCATTGTCGTGATGGAGTCGCCAATTTCCTGATGACCACAACTCCAGTCGCAATTTCTCGGATAGTCACACGACGGTCCCGCATCACCACAACGTTCACTTAGGCAATGACATGGTCATTTCGGCTTGTTGATAGCCGACCAGAGTGTGGCTCGTTTTCGACCGATGTGCGACCGTCTTTAAACCGGTTGTACCATTCCTTAATGTGTGTGATGCCCATAGCATCGTCACTGAAAGCCGTCTGAATTTTCCGAATGGTTTCGATCTGGTTTTCGCCCAGTTTCTGGCAAAATTTGATGCAGTAGCGCTGCATCTAAAGCGCTGCTTTACTTGCATTGAAAAACCGACGAGAGCACTACACACTACGTCACTCGAACACTGCTCGACAGCAACTGACGCTATCTACAGGCGGGAAAAAAATTACGCATGCGCACGAAGATTCAAGGTCGGCTAATGCAAGCGCGCTTGATTCGCGCTAGATCAGCTAAATATAAGATGAACAAAGTTAGAACAAGAACACTCCCTTGAGGCACCCCCTGAATTAAAAGCCTTGTTAGTCTGGTCTAGTTTTCCCGATCTTGACTGTATGCTCAATTGTTTAGTCTTGTCAGTCTGGTCTTGTCTGTCTAGTATTATCTCCCTAGTATCAAATATGTCGCCTTGTCTGTCTAGATATTTTCAATTCAAACAATTACATTTTTTTTATCAGAAATACAATAAAAAAATCAAAGAAAATCATTCAATATTTTTGATAAATGTCAAAATGACACATGTCACTTAACTATTATATATAGTTTATCAACGTTTATTTTTCGCCATGGAAAGACGAATTTGAGGAATTTCGCTGAGAGACCACAAAACAAATGCATGGGATAAGGGAAAAAAGCAAAGTCTTATAAGACAAATAAAAAGAATTGGTCCCCTAAAATGGCAATGG
The DNA here is from genome assembly GCA_944588485.1 of Phosphuga atrata. Taxonomy (NCBI): domain Eukaryota; kingdom Metazoa; phylum Arthropoda; class Insecta; order Coleoptera; family Silphidae; genus Phosphuga; species Phosphuga atrata. Next base: position 72,407,607 of record OX155897.1, on the reverse strand, counting down.
GCAGAACACGTGGTCAGACATACAGAAAACTGGAGCTGGTATATCACCAGATGGAGACCTTGGGAAGACAGGAGGAGTGTTGGAAGATCCCAGCAAAGATGGTACGACGAGATAAAGAAGATCGCAGGCTTAAATTGGTATCGAGTTGCGCAAAACCGAAGCCAATGGTCACATTTGAAAGAGGCCTATACCCAAAGAATAGAAAACGGCTAAAAAGAAAATCAGAGTTTCGGAAAAACTTTCACATTCTTTCAAAATTTGAAAAACTTTCGAAATTTGACGATGGTTTCCAAAAAAACTGTCAAAGCTCTCAAAATTGGATTATTTTTTTTATAAAAACACAGAAATTTTAAAAATGTTACAACAGTCAGAGAAACCTAAAAAGGTGTAATATTATACATTCGTTTCAGAGAAAACTGTCAAAATTTGATATTGGGTTATTGAAAATCAGTCAAAAATTGCACAAAAACTTAAACAAGTTAATAATGACCTTTAAAACAATAAAAAAAAGCAATGTAAGTATGGATTACCACGTAGTAACTGTCGCAACCATCCTATTCATAATAAAAAAGCATTTTGGCAAGCGTTAATAACAATTATTAAAGCTACCAAATCTCTCATAAATTACTTTATCTACGACCATTATTGTAAATGCCCATTATTGTACAGTTCGTGGACTATGTAAATACAGCATAACACACGTATGTAACAGACTGCGATTCATGATAAATTATGATTGATAACACACAAGTGCGTTTGGTTTACGATTCGTTGATTGGTTGCGAGCTTCTAATTCGTGCTCATACGTGCAGCGCCCCGTGCCACAATTGAAACTAACGGAAATTAACATTGCCTGCATTGGGTTGCCTATATCTATAAGCACTCTTATTCCAGTTTAACCCAATAATAAAGTATGTAACCATTAAGGTTGTATTTCTTTCCATTTCTTTCAAGTTATATAATGCCGAGCAACAGTAATATATGAAAATACAACTGTTTGTTTATTATAATGTTAAATAATGTACCTAATAAGAAATACATTTGTTACATGAAACATATTTTTCTTATTAAACAGAAACAAATTAGTGTGGTCGTAGATTATAGTACATAACTCGAGTTGTACTATAGCGGAATAGCTGAATTTTGTACATACTCGCGGTAACTGTTCGGCTCGTACGTAATAATCTTCTTACAATTCTCGTTACGTAATATACTATTATCTACTCGCACACCAAAATGAACACATTAATAAGTAATGGTTTGTTTTATTGGGAATGGGATATTAATGGGATATCCCATTCGCAATAAAACAAACGATGAATAATAGGGATGGTAATAAACAACAATTAATAAGTAAATTATTGTATGTTGCACGAAGGCTATTATTTAACATTTGTTATACAAACTGCAACTTTCGAACAAAAAAGTGTTGTCTTGTCTGTCTAGTATTGTGTGCCTAGTATTGAACAGCAATGGACCAGTGGACGGCAATGGATCATATTGAGCAGCAATGGACCATTAACACACTGGTGGGGTTGCTTGAAGATTCAATTCTGCTTCCATTTTTAATAAAAAAAAGTGGGAGTTCAATTTTAGAAAGCAGTTCGATATTTGCTTCCTTTCGTTTCTCATATTTGTGGGAAAAAGATTTTTTGGACAATGGTCAACAATAATGCCTGCTCCACACTATCGCGGAGTAACTTCGGCGAGGATCCTCGTCGAAGTTGTTCGAGGCGAGGAACTACACGGAGGAGGCATCTAGAGTCTCGCCTTACTTCGCGAGGACCTCAGTGCCATGACCGACACCGAACAGGTAGTAGCTGCTGCTGCATCTATTTGTGCTTTTAATTATTATTATTATGTTATCCCAATTACTGATCCCAAATAACTCGTTCCCTTTGAAAAGCCTCAAGGAATTGTAACTGGAGTTCTTGGGACCAATCGCTCATGATTTTTGATATTATTTAAATTAATATTAGATAAAATTTAATAATATTGAATAAAAATATTTTTAGTTTTAAATCGTTCAAGAAACGGTTGTGAACTGACCCACCTGCATACAGTTGATTAAATTAAAGTACGAGTAAACACGAGAGTGTAGACGTGATACTCTCTCTGCCTCGTACTCGCGCTTCGTGTCCCTTTGACTCGGGTACGAAAAATCGCTTCTGGAGCGAAGTTAGCCAAGGTGAGGCGAGGAAGCACAAGGCGGACCGAGTAACCTGACTACAATCTCGTTCTTCGCTCAACTCCGTGCTACTTCGCGAGAGTGTGGAACGGACATAAAACGAAGCATACAAATCGGCCCCGACTAGGCTCCCGCTTTCGAATTTTTCTTTAATCGGTTAGCGAAGGCTTGATTAAGGTTGCTCTTTGTTCTACTGTGAGCTACTAGGTCCCAGATAAATTGAATTATTCCTTTACACATCTTACAGCCGCGAAATTGCCGTTTCGTCTCGTCATTATTAAAGCGACCAAATCTATTATAAATTACTTTATCTACGACCACTATTGTAAATGCCCATTCTTGTACAGTTCGTGGACTATGTAAATACATCATAACACACACGTATGTAACAGTCCGCGATTAATGATAAGTTATGATTGATAACACACAAGTGCGTTTGGTTTACGATTCGTTGATGGGTTGCGAGCTGCTACTACATGCTCATACGTTCATCGCCCCCCGTGCCACAATTCAAACTAACGGAAATTGACATTACGTAAATTGGGTTGCCTATATCTATAAGCACTCTCATTCCAGTTTAACCAATTATTAAGGTATGTAACCATTAAGAATGTATTTCTTTTCATTTCTTTCAAGTTAAATAATGTCGAGTAACAGTTATATTTGCAAATACAACTGTTTGTTTATTATTATTATTATCGAAAATTCCCCTTTAAGGAGAGCGCTAAAACACAATCAAATAACATGTAATTTTCTTGCCTTCTTCTTTCTGCCCAGAAACCTCTCATATATTCACTGTGTTTCTTCTTCATCTCTTCTGTCCACTTCTTTCCTGTTTTCTTCTCTTTGGGAGTTTGTTCAAACTTCTGTTTTCTGATTTTTTCTCTGTATTTTTTCCTGTCGGTCATGTCGTCTGTGGAGATGTTGAGTTCCTTGAGGCCTTCCAAGGTTTCCTTTACCCAGTTGGTTTTCACTGTATTAGTCATCAATATGTCAAAAAATTTCTAGGTCAGTCTGTTTTCATTCATCCTATATATGTGTCCATAGAATTTTGCCCTTCTTTTCCTGATGTTGTTTGTAATCGTCTCTGAATTTTTGTACAGTTCTTTTGTTGGTCTCTTTATCCAGATCCCCTCTTTCTGAACCGGCCCATAGATCTTTCTTGGTATTTTTTTCTCTTGTTTTTCTATATCCTTGATTTTCGTTCGTCCCTTGATTACCGTTGTTTCTGAGGTATACAAGACCTCTGGTAGAACTACTGTATTGTAGTGTCTTAATTTAGCATTGATAGAGATACTCCTTTTGTTGCAGTGGTTCCATGTAAGTCTGTATGCTTGTTGTAGTTTTTTTTATCCTTTCAACATTGGATTTTGTGTTCAGTCCTGTTTTCTGTATAATCTCTCCCAGGTATTTGAAACTGTCTACTTGTCTTGTCTCTCCATACTTAGTTATCAGTGGGTGTCTATCTGTGGATTTTGTGTCCATGTACTGTATTTTTTCGTAGGAGATTTGTAGCCCTGCTTTGGATGAGATTTCGTGTTGTGTCTCTAGAGCTACTTTGGCTTCTTTTCTACTATTTGTTATGATGGCTATATCATCAGCGAATGCCAAATATTTTATGTTGACGATTCTATCCTTGTGTCTCCCCATCTTAACCCCACTGACTCCTTTCTCCCATGTCCTGATTATTTTCTCTCAAACTAAATTGAATAGAATGGGTGAGAGGCCATCTCCCTGTCTCACCACACAACTGTTTGTTTATTATAATGTTAAACAATGTATCTAATAAGAAATAAATTTGTTACATCAAACACATTTTTCTTATTAAACAGAAACAATTTAGTGTAGTCGTAGATAAAGTATAGTACATAACTCGAGTTGTAAGGCAATTACGTACTCGCGGAATTTTTTACTTACTCGCGGTAACTGTTCCGCTCGTACGTACTAATCTTCTTACAATTCTCGTTACGTAATATACTATTATCTACTCACACACCAAAATGAACACATTAATAAGTAAATTATTGTATGTTATATGAAGGCTATTATTTGACATTTGTTATACAAACTGCAACTTTCGAACAAGAAAGTCTTGTCTTGTCTGTCTAGTATTGTGTGTCTAGTATTGAACGGCAATGGACCAGTGGACGGCAATGGATCATATTGAACAGCAATGGACCAATTGAACATCCAATTTAATTTAGGATAATTTTTAAAAAGTTTCAGCTAATTTAGATTATTTTGCAAAAAGTTTTAGACAAAAATCCGAAAGGACGCTATTTTACGCGATATTAAAATCGATATTTCTTGCTTACGTTTCATCAAAACAAAAAAATATTATCTTTTATTACTCATGCGCGAAAAGTACTTCTTGGCGTAGAATATTTAATACGAAAGAGGTCACATCTCGTTGTATTTCCACATAACGTGGGTAACGCACGCAAATATTCAATATCGCTAGGTTACATTAAAATAAACAAATAAATAAAATGAATTCAACACAATCAAGACCTCGATATTATAAAAGTGATGTGAAGTGTCAGAATTTTTTTTCATAACAAAATAATAATAAAAATTAAAGAAAACGTTTTAAAGTGAGTGTAAATTCTATGGTGATACCGGAAACTGAGGAGAGTTCTGACGAAGCCACGCCACAATTAAAAAAGCAAATTCTTCTTATTTGATTCCACTTTTTTATGGCCTCTGAATTCGAAGCTTGTAAGATACATACCCTCGCATGAGTAATCAAAAATTTTGTTTGTAACACGGGCGAAATTGTCAATTTCCCTCTCGAGCGAATGTGCGCACAATGTCGCTCTCCCCAAAAATTGAGAACTTTTCGCCCTAGTTACAAAATATACTAATTTGTTTGTTCTATACAAAATTTCTCTTCTCTTGAAATATTATATGTCAATATCAAAGACATGTCAAAATTCGCGATTTTGTAGAAGGGATATGTTTCGTAACAATTTTAAAACTTACAGTCTATCTTAATATTAGTCTTCATATTACTTACAAAATAATCAATATTTGGTCAACTTAGCTGTTATGAGTTGATTTGACTTTTAAAAACTCCAACGAGCGAAGCCACGGGCTATAACTAGAGATAAATAAAATTATCCATTATTGTTGCTGAAACAATTATTGTAATGAAAGCTTATTAACAAAATAATAAATGAAATGTTTAACACGCGCGGTTTACATTGCGTTTACAACACGCGTGGTTTACGCTCTGTCGCCGTTTTAAGACCAGTGGACACACTGGTGGGGTTGCTAGAAGATTCAATTCTGCTTTCCATTTTTAAGAAAAAAAAGTGGGAGTTCAATTTTAGAAAGCAGTTCGATATTAGCTTCCTTTTGTTCCTCATATTTGTGGGAAAAGATTTTTTGGGCAATAAAACGAAGCATACAAATCGGTTCCGACTAGGCTCCCGCATTCGAATTCTTCTTTAATCCGTTAGCGAAGGCTTGATTAAGGTTGCTCTTTGTTCTTTTGTTCTACTGTGAGCTACTAGCTCCTAGATAAATTTAATTATTCCCTTACACTTCTTACTGCCGCGTAATTGCTGCTTCGTCTCGTCCTTGTTAAGCGTCTAATTCTGAAGATTTTTTTCTACAAGATTTATCCAGACCATTTTTCCGGTTAAATAATCTATTTTTTATTACCCATGCGGTATAAGTACTATCTTGGCGGACGTTTTTTAGTGCGACAAATGGCTATTTTTTCAATTCAAGTATACCTCATAACTTGGGTAATGCACACAAATATTCAATAAAAATCACTGGTTACATTAAAGAAAAAACAATTGAATAAATTAAATAAACACAATCAAAATCTGAATATTAAAAAAGTGAAATGAATGAAAAGGTAAAAGTGAATTTTTTTTTCATTACAAAATAAAAATTAAAGAAAACTTTTTAAAATGAGTGTAAATTCTATGGTAATAACGGAGACTGAGGAGAGTTCTTATGGCGAATGCACACCTCCGGAGACAATTGAAAAAGCAAGTTCTTCATTTTGGATTCTACTTTTTGAATGGCGCCTGGACCCCAAACTTGTAAGATACGTCCCCTCGCATGAGTAATAAAAAATATTATTTGCAATTCGTGCGGTATTGTTAATTGCCCCCGAAAGCGAATTTCGCTCTCGTGGGCAATTGACAACTTACCGCACGAGTTGCAAATAATTTGTAGACGTCTCCTCGCATGAGTAACAAAAAATATTATGTGAAACTCGTGCGGTATTGTCAATTGTCCTCGAAAGCGAATTTCGCTCCCGTGGGCAATTGACAACTTACCGCACAAGTTGCAAATAATTTGTGGACGTCCCCTCGCATAAGTAATAAAAAATATTATTTGCAACTCGTGCGGTATTGTCAATTGCCATCGAGAGCGAATTTCGCTCTCGTAGGCAATTGACAATTTATCGCACTTATTGCACAATATACTATTCCCGCATAGTTTTGTTGAAATTTGTACGATATTCCACACCCATATTTTCCATATAAATTTCCTTAATTCTATTAATACATCATATTAATTTCATTCCATAAAATGTTGGTAATAATATAACGATATCGAAATTCGTTAAAGGTATGTGAATTTTCAATAGACAGGTTTTGTTCAAATTCCCAACATTCCAGAATTCATTCAATCCCCAGCCCGAAATCCACTTCAAACTGTAACCTGGTGAGAATGCATAGGATAATCTTTAACCAAAATCTTGATATTTCAAAACCCAATTTGATTGTGTGAATCGCCAAATCATCGAGAATGTCTAATCCAATTTTGTTGCAAATAAATGATGTTGGGAAATTGTTGCGAATAAAAAATGGAAGTTAATTTGCTTTTCATGGTATAGTTTTGAAAATTACATGTTGTATACGCTGATATATTCGAGATCCCACGATTACTAAAGGATTAAAATTTGTTACAAATTTTCTTCATTATCACCTTGAAGTTTGCTTGGTACTTACGTATTAACGCCGTCACCGCTATATATTGGATCGAGAGTTCGCGCTACCGAGCGTATATTGTCTTGATTTATCTGTCCGCTTCGCGGCGGGCAACCTAATCTAACCGGGGTTAAAAAATAAAGTATTTTGAGTTTTAAAAATGTTTTAATTTTAAATAAAATATTTTATTTTATGATTTATCATACAAATTTTAGGTGTAGATTGGCGGCATAAAAATGTAGCGTTAATACGTAAGTACCGTTTGCTTATTCTAATAAATGCATTGGTAATGATACTTTATAGCTAGAGATTAATTTTCAGGTAAATGGACATTCAGTTGCATCGGCATGAGCGCATCGGTTTACATCAAGCTCGGAAACTAAATGTTTCGTTTTGCAAGTTGCAAGTTGTAAACCTCGTTAGTCGTGTTACGCTCATTAATTCCGCACCCAGATTTATTATTCAAACACGTTTCACAACTAGGGATCGCGATTTTTCAACAAAATTGATGAAATTATTTACATCAGAACAAAATATTTACTTAGAAAATAATTTACACAGACACAAATATAAACAATATAATACATTCTCAAACAGAAATGAACACAGATAGAATTAGTGAAACCATCCTACGTTATAGATAATCATACAAACTTAAAACAAACGGAACACAGCCGGAATATATAAATACATTTAGCCTTTCCGGAGCTCTATAAGAATTATGATGAACACAGAAGTTAACAAATAGACGGCGATAATTCATTCTTGTGGACCAAAGACCATCAAAATAGTTAGAAATCGTGCGTGGAAGTGCTGATCTATTGAAGAACATTCAGAAGTGAATGACAAAGACCGTGGTTGCATATGGACTTGTTGACTGAACCATCGCGTGAAATTAAAAGTCGCATTCGAACGTTCTGTGATTAAAAAATGGATAGATATATTAAGGCCGGTCCAGACGCTTCGTTTTGCGCAACCTTTTGTCTGCGCAGTCTTAAGACGGAATGAAAACGTTGTAATTTGTAGAGCGTCTACACGGTGCAGATATATCAGAAAACATCAAATTATTTGCAAGTGACCTAATTTTTTTGCTCGCCAGTGTATTTTGTATTTGAAATATTTTTGGGCCCGGATAATTTTTGAATGTTTCAAAGAACAATCTGCGAAAGTAAAACGCGATGGAGCCATCCATTTAACTTACTACACCATGAATTACGTTTTCTCGTGCAGATGGTCAATTATTAAAACGCCTCGGCCCAGAGCCACTCTCGCTTAAAATTCATTCAACGGCCTTTCCGACCCTCCCCTGCATTATCGCTACACGCAGAATGTTTGCCCACCGAAAATAATCAATCCGGAATGTAGTGGAGAGGCAAAAAAAAAATAGGACTTGTGGAATTTTTTGATTAAATAAGAGTAGAGTTGAAATAACATTTTTTCCACACGAAACCAAACTCGCATGCCGATCAATACACTACTTTTAAAAAACTAAATGTTTCAGTTTTAATAAACAATTTCAGAGATAACTGTATGCCACAAGACTAGACAGACAAGACTAGACAGACAAGACTAGACAGACAAGACTAGACAGACAAGACTAGACAGACAAGACTAGACAGACAAGACTAGACAGACAAGACTAGACAGACAAGACTAGACAGACAAGACTAGACAGACAAGACTAGTCAGACAAGACTAGACAGACAAGACTAGACAGACAAGACTAGACAGACAAGACTAGACAGACAAGACTAGACAGACAAGACTAGACAGACAAGACTAGACAGACAAGACTAGACAGACAAGACTAGACAGACAAGACTAGACAGACAAGACTAGACAGACAAGACTAGACAGACAAGACTAGACAGACAAGACTAGACAGACAAGACTAGACAGACAAGACTAGACAGACAAGACTAGACAGACAAGACTAGACAGACAAGACTAGACAGACAAGACTAGACAGACAAGACTAGACAGACAAGACTAGACAGACAAGACTAGACAGACAAGACTAGACAGACAAGACTAGACAGACAAGACTAGACAGACAAGACTAGACAGACAAGACTAGACAGACAAGACTAGACAGACAAGACTAGACAGACAAGACTAGACAGACAAGACTAGACAGACAAGACTAGACAGACAAGACTAGACAGACAAGACTAGACAGACAAGACTAGACAGACAAGACTAGACAGACAAGACTAGACAGACAAGACTAGACAGACAAGACTAGACAGACAAGACTAGACAGACAAGACTAGACAGACAAGACTAGACAGACAAGACTAGACAGACAAGACTAGACAGACAAGACTAGACAGACAAGACTAGACAGACAAGACTAGACAGACAAGACTAGACAGACAAGACTAGACAGACAAGACTAGACAGACAAGACTAGACAGACAAGACTAGACAGACAAGACTAGACAGACAAGACTAGACAGACAAGACTAGACAGACAAGACTAGACAGACAAGACTAGACAGACAAGACTAGACAGACAAGACTAGACAGACAAGACTAGACAGACAAGACTAGACAGACAAGACTAGACAGACAAGACTAGACAGACAAGACTAGACAGACAAGACTAGACAGACAAGACTAGACAGACAAGACTAGACAGACAAGACTAGACAGACAAGACTAGACAGACAAGACTAGACAGACAAGACTAGACAGACAAGACTAGACAGACAAGACTAGACAGACAAGACTAGACAGACAAGACTAGACAGACAAGACTAGACAGACAAGACTAGACAGACAAGACTAGACAGACAAGACTAGACAGACAAGACTAGACAGACAAGACTAGACAGACAAGACTAGACAGACAAGACTAGACAGACAAGACTAGACAGACAAGACTAGACAGACAAGACTAGACAGACAAGACTAGACAGACAAGACTAGACAGACAAGACTAGACAGACAAGACTAGACAGACAAGACTAGACAGACAAGACTAGACAGACAAGACTAGACAGACAAGACTAGACAGACAAGACTAGACAGACAAGACTAGACAGACAAGACTAGACAGACAAGACTAGACAGACAAGACTAGACAGACAAGACTAGACAGACAAGACTAGACAGACAAGACTAGACAGACAAGACTAGACAGACAAGACTAGACAGACAAGACTAGACAGACAAGACTAGACAGACAAGACTAGACAGACAAGACTAGACAGACAAGACTAGACAGACAAGACTAGACAGACAAGACTAGACAGACAAGACTAGACAGACAAGACTAGACAGACAAGACTAGACAGACAAGACTAGACAGACAAGACTAGACAGACAAGACTAGACAGACAAGACTAGACAGACAAGACTAGACAGACAAGACTAGACAGACAAGACTAGACAGACAAGACTAGACAGACAAGACTAGACAGACAAGACTAGACAGACAAGACTAGACAGACAAGACTAGACAGACAAGACTAGACAGACAAGACTAGACAGACAAGACTAGACAGACAAGACTAGACAGACAAGACTAGACAGACAAGACTAGACAGACAAGACTAGACAGACAAGACTAGACAGACAAGACTAGACAGACAAGACTAGACAGACAAGACTAGACAGACAAGACTAGACAGACAAGACTAGACAGACAAGACTAGACAGACAAGACTAGACAGACAAGACTAGACAGACAAGACTAGACAGACAAGACTAGACAGACAAGACTAGACAGACAAGACTAGACAGACAAGACTAGACAGACAAGACTAGACAGACAAGACTAGACAGACAAGACTAGACAGACAAGACTAGACAGACAAGACTAGACAGACAAGACTAGACAGACAAGACTAGACAGACAAGACTAGACAGACAAGACTAGACAGACAAGACTAGACAGACAAGACTAGACAGACAAGACTAGACAGACAAGACTAGACAGACAAGACTAGACAGACAAGACTAGACAGACAAGACTAGACAGACAAGACTAGACAGACAAGACTAGACAGACAAGACTAGACAGACAAGACTAGACAGACAAGACTAGACAGACAAGACTAGACAGACAAGACTAGACAGACAAGACTAGACAGACAAGACTAGACAGACAAGACTAGACAGACAAGACTAGACAGACAAGACTAGACAGACAAGACTAGACAGACAAGACTAGACAGACAAGACTAGACAGACAAGACTAGACAGACAAGACTAGACAGACAAGACTAGACAGACAAGACTAGACAGACAAGACTAGACAGACAAGACTAGACAGACAAGACTAGACAGACAAGACTAGACAGACAAGACTAGACAGACAAGACTAGACAGACAAGACTAGACAGACAAGACTAGACAGACAAGACTAGACAGACAAGACTAGACAGACAAGACTAGACAGACAAGACTAGACAGACAAGACTAGACAGACAAGACTAGACAGACAAGACTAGACAGACAAGACTAGACAGACAAGACTAGACAGACAAGACTAGACAGACAAGACTAGACAGACAAGACTAGACAGACAAGACTAGACAGACAAGACTAGACAGACAAGACTAGACAGACAAGACTAGACAGACAAGACTAGACAGACAAGACTAGACAGACAAGACTAGACAGACAAGACTAGACAGACAAGACTAGACAGACAAGACTAGACAGACAAGACTAGACAGACAAGACTAGACAGACAAGACTAGACAGACAAGACTAGACAGACAAGACTAGACAGACAAGACTAGACAGACTAGACAGACAAGAGTAGACAGACAAGACTAGACAAAGAAAGCCAGACAAATAAGATATAGATTATATTTAGACTAGATATTGTAGCATATTTAAGTGAACGTAGGTTTTATTGACTTTTGGAAAAATCTCCAATACGTAATTTCTATTTATAAAATCTTTACGTGTTTACCTGTTAGAATCTCAATTTTTTGTCATGTGTATATTTTTGCACACCGTTATTTTATCTTGTTTACAAGATCGTTTAAGTTTGGTTTAATGTGGATATCGGGTAATTAACTACCCTCAAACATTGTGACCTATTATATATCGCCCACATTTTTCATTTCATAGGCCCAGAAAAACTGTGGTATTTACATTATTGGTATTAATTTTGGTATTTGTTATTTATTTTTGATTTAATTTTGGTATTATTCATTAAATTGGCATTAATATTGGCGTTAATTAATTAAACATTTGTCTTTTGCCAATACTCGTTCCCGTTATCGAACCTGGGACCTCCAGATTTGTATATAACACTCTAGCTATGCAGACTACGAGACTCGACTTGCGAGATTATTACTTGAAAATTCATGAAATGTGATTGATGTTTTCACACGGTCTTATCTGAAAGCAAGAAAAAAAAATAGGGACTGCGCATCAAATGTAATACGGGACGAGTCGGATGCGCGTTTCTTGAACTTGGCTCTGCATCCAAATGGGATGACTCCATTCCAGTTTTCCTTTTATGGGGGAAAGTGGGTCAAATTTACTCAGGCCGAACTGCCGAAAATTTATCTTGCTCTACTATGCCGCAGCGTACTCTTGGCACTAAATATTTCCTGAAATGAATGGGGGGCGACGAGTTTTGTTGCAAAAAAAAATGCAATTCTATCCAACTCCACAAAAACATAAAAATTAATTTATTTATCATTAATTTTAGGAATAAACTGTCTTCATTAATTTTAAGTTACACTGTTTATTTTCTTAAACATTAATTTTAAAGAACAGCAGGTTAGTCAGAAACAATAAATATTTTTTACTTACCACAACTTACCACAGGTTTTTAACAAGACTTTTACTTGTGATGAGTTGTGCAAAAATATGTATTTTTAATGTTTTTGGCTAACCTGCAGTTCTTTTTCCTTTTATTTGTTGCCTGATGATGGAGAAATTGTCTAATTAAATCGCCGAAACTAGGAGCTAGTAACCAATTTTAACAGTGCGTTCTTTCAATGTCACCATTAATTAAATAATTCCACATTTAAATGTAACCCCTTATTCACATTAATCACATAATATCAATAGTATCTACTTAATAAAATCTACAAAAATACAAATTTGAAAAATATAATATTATATTTTTTGTTAGAAAGTGTGAAAATTTGAAATAACATAATTTATGATATAATAAAACAAAACTTGCAAATTTCAATAAGCCTCGGTGATAAACAATATATTACATACAGTAACTCTTTGATGGATTTTTTTATCTTTAGTAGCTTTTTAAAATCAGCTTGATAACAATGTTCATGTGGTGACAAAATATATGTCGATATATTCGATTTTCATAAAAATATATTGAAATCCGTCGGCTGACATGTCAAAACTGTTCAAATGCAATTATTGTATAATTTGCAAAAAAAAATGTATTCAATGGCTGGTAACTAAATTTTGTTATCCGTATATTATCGTATAGATTACCGTATAGATTAATTATCGATTTAGTTATGAGTACCTCTTATTTTTGTATTTTAAAAAGTGGTTTCACTGCATAACCACGAGACTTTTAAAATTGTACTAATTTATGGAAAAAAAGAAGATTCAGCTTCCTGGATTTACAAAATATGGATCAAAATGAATTAGAACCGTTAGTTTAATATTCAGAGATTCAGGATAATATTCCGTCTGGCGAAGAATCAAATGTGGATGCAAATAAGACTACGAAAACATTGCGCGAGTTATAAAACACCGGTGGCACCGTACAAAGAATCAGGTCGAAACATTAGAATGGATAACTATTTCACTACTCTTCCACTGCAAAATTGTTACTATCCTGGTATTTAACATTAACACCAACGATGACTGCCTTGAAAAAAGCGAGAAGTATTATCCACTGTGTTTGACTTTCATGAAAAAGTAACCACATGCAGTTAGTTATGTGCAGTTAGTTGCAGTTACATGCAGTTAGTTAAGTGTGTAAAAAAAAGAAAGTGGTGATTATGCTATCGTCAATGCATCAGGAAGCAAAGATAGGTGATGGTGCAAAGAAAAAACCGAAACTTATCGAATTTTATAACTGGTCCAAAGCTGGAGTGGGCACATGGATATAATGCTTGATAGATATACTACAAAAAGATCCACTCGAAAGTGGCCTCTAGCATTTTTTTACAACATTCTCGATATCGCCTGGCTTGCTGCATATATTCTTTAGTATGAAAATAACAAAGAGCTTTAAAAAAAATTGAAAGTCGATTGTTTTATCGGCAAGTGGGCAGAGAACTGTGTAATCTAACCTAACCTTTCGTTGAAAATCGTTCGCATAATGCACATATTATTAGGTTATTTCACAACGAAAATGGCGATTGAAAGTTTGCTTTAATTTGATATGTGCAGCCAACAGCATTTGAATTTTCGAAACCCCAAGCAAAGCAACTATTCAACCGGTAGGAAACAAATTACTGGTGTATACTATGCTTGTCTCCAGAGCTAATTCAAATATGTCCCAAAACATATTTGTAATGAACTAATGGCACCGTGTTATTATATAACGTGAGTCCCAAAAGTCTTGGAATCCACTCTGCCATAAATTTGAAGAAGTAGGTCATTTCTTAAATCCACACATAAAATGAAGCCAATTATCAAATGTCATTTTTAAGTAGCTGTCAGTCGTCTTGAGGTTATGACTCATTGTTTTTAGAATTAAGTTCTACAATTTCATAGTTATAAATAAAACGCCTTCTCTTTGGGATCTTTGGGATCCGGGCGGTCGTAGAATTCTTTTAAGGGGGAGTTAATAAATTCTACCATTGAAACTGAAATGCATATCCGGTTACTAATCGGACGGTTGAGTTTCTGAAATTTGTCGTTTCATTTTCGGTCCTAAAATGAAACGGTCATGTTGAGATTTTATCTGCTCCCTGAAGACCGGTATTGTATATAAGGAATCTAAGTAATTTATATGTTCTACAAACATTTGGAGAATCGTCGAAACTCGGGAAAATAGCGATAGATAAAATGAGATTATTTTTAGGAATAAGTCGAATATTAGTAATAGAAATTGCATATAGTATAAATTCAAGAATCAATAATCAAGAATCTTCAAATAGAAGAAATTCAAGAACATAAGAGTCTATATATAACACTCTTATGTTACACTGTCTTATGTCTTCTGCTACACAGAAATAGATTAATGTAGATGTTAGAAAACATTAAATTCAATGACAACCGTAAGCGGCCTAAGAAACAATCTTCTGAACTTACTTTTAACGACTAATAAATTATACCATAATTCACACATTGTTACACGTCTCTTATATGTGGATCTAGCAGTATATAAATTGGTTGGGAAGGGCTTAAGAAAAAACATTCCCAGAGGCTGTCGCATCGAGTACATCCCTGCTCTATCTGGAGATGCGAAACGCCTTCTTTCGCGCTACCTAGAATTATACGACGCAGACCCCTTTGCCGAGGAAACATCTGAGGCCGGAGAAATACTGACCGCAAAAATGGTAGAGGACCGAACGGCCTAGTGGTGTAACATGCTAGAAAACCTAGATATGAAGTTCAAGAGCAGACGGGCATGGAAGACCCTAAAAAACCTGAGTGGTGACGCCACAAAACCAGTTCGGAACTTTCTTCCAGTCACTTCAGAACAAGCAGCCACCAAACTGCTACTGAATGGTAAAACAATAGACAAGAAGTCCAAAGAGCACATTAGCAGGGACCTGGAGCATGAGAACAACTCCGTCGGTGCCCCTTTTTCCATGACTGAACTTGTGGGTGGGATTAAAGGGATGAAACTCAACCGAGCGGCGAGCGTGGACGATCTGAGGGCAGAACAGATCAAGAACTTTGGACCACAGACCCTGCAATGGCTACTTAATATGTTCAACGTATGTGTCACGCAACTGAAGATCCCTAAAGAATGGAGGAAGGTTTTTTGGATTTAAGGAATGAAGGCTCGTGTGGTCGCGTTAATGAAACCTGGCAAGGAACCGACTGACCCCAAGAACTTCAGGCCCGTGTCCCTTCTATATCAACTCTTCAAACTGCTGTTCCAGCTCCGACTGATTCTAAACCGAACAGCGGAGATTTTGGATGCCAAGATTATCGAAAAGCAGGCCGGCTTTCGTCCAGGGAAATCATGCTGTTGCCAAATCCTCGACCCAACTCAGCACATAGAGGATGGTTTTGAAAGAAGGAAGATTACTGGAGTGACTTTCATCGATTTGACAGCCGCTTATGACACTGTCAACCACACGAGGCTGTTAAAAAAGCTTTATGAGACAACAAAAGACTATAGGCTCACTATGGTCATCGGTTTATTCCTTCAGAACAGGAGATTTTATGTTTCACTCCAAAACAAGAATAGCAGATGGAGGGTCCAGAAGAATTGACTGCCGCAAGGCAGTGTCCTGTCCCCACTCTTATACAACGTGTACACGAACGACCAGCCGATTCCTGACAATATAAGGCAATTCATCTATGCCGATGATACAGCTGTGGCAGCCCAGGGCATCGAGTTTACCTAGGTGGAGGAGAAGTTGGGGGTCGCCCTTGAGGAACTGGCAATCTATTCCCAGAAAAACCACCTAAATCCGAATACCAGCAAGACTCAGGTCTACGCCTTCCACCTGAAAAACAAAGAAGCACGACGGGAGCTCGAGATACATTAGCGAGGCGAACGACTTGAGTACTGCCCGACGCCGAGATACCTAGGCGTGACCCTGGACCGTACTCTGTCCTTCAGACAACACTGCATCAATACTAAAGGCAAAGTTAGTGCGCGTAATAACATATTGCGAAAACTCACAGGCACAGCATGGGAAGCCCAACCAGAAACGCTCAGAAGCTCGGCTTTGGCGCTCTGTGTGTCCACTGCGGAATACGCCGCACCGGCTTGGGCAGCTTCAGCTCACGCGAAACATGTGGACGTCGCTATCAACGAGACAGGCTGCCTAAAGCTAACTCCAGTTAATAGTTTTTACCCACTTATTGGCGTGGCACCATCTGTGCGAAGAGCCGTCGCCACGGATGCTGAAAGGACGAAACAGGACACAGATGCTCGCCATCCTCTACACCAACACGATCCACCTGGTCGACGCAAAAGATCAAGAAAGAGCTTCATGGCAAGATCACTCCTACTCGAGGGGTCCATAGAAAATAACCGTATCACTAGGTGGACCCAACAGCTAACTACTCGGGAACCCCCAAGAGAAGAAAACACCTCCCTTTTGCGGTATGGAAATCCCTAAATCGGCTTAGGACGGGAGTGGCAAGGTGCAAGACAAATCTGTTGAGGTGGGGAATGTCTGAGAACGACGATGTGTTCTGTGTGTGTGGTCAGTCCCAGGATATGAGCCACATACTGGTCTGCCCACAACTGGAAGAAGGATGCACGCACGAAGACTTAAATTTATGTAACGACAAGGCTATTGCAGCCGCTACTTTTTGGAAATATGTCGTATGAGCCGGAAACTGAAAGTAACTAAGTAAGCAGTACAAAGTGGAAAAATACATGTACAATATATTAGTTTGTGTTATGTTTATGCTATTGTTGTCTTAAAAAAGTGAGAAGTTATTTCATAAAATCATGAAAAATAAATGACCTTTAAAGTTTCCTGTTTAAATTTGAACGGAAATCGGAAGAAAACGTGAAGATTGGCAGAGATGTTTCGAAACGTTTGCAAACATTTTGAAAATTGTAAAAATGACATAAAATTTTCTAGTTTTTTTCAAATTTTGTTGTTGCAAATTGTTGTACGGAACAAGGTAGGTACAATCACCAAAGTTTTAAGAAACATTCCCGAAACCGCCTTGCGTCAATCCTGAAAGTTTCTCAAGAAAAATTTTGTAAATTGACAAAATGGTGAATTTTAAAACGTTCTTTAAGGTGCAAGCAAATTTTTGACAAATAAATTTTCTTAAAGTAAACTTTTGTGTTTTTATTTTGAACGTAGATTGATTGAAACATGAAAATTGGCTAAAATATGTCTTCGTTTATGTGGTATTGAGGTAGTTTATGACCTACACAGTCGAGGATATTCTTTTGCCGTAGGTTGGAGTGTTGGAGATTTTTGTGGAAGGAATTATTTGTGTAATTGTTTGCTTTGCATGAACTATGGCGCATTGACGATCTTGCTTAGAACTTTGTTTGGTACCGTTTGAACTATTTTGAGATTTGTCTTATTGTTAGAAGTTCCTGCCCATATCGGGTATCAGGTACCCGATTATTACCGAGACGTTATTAGTGAACAAACGACGGATTTGTATAGTAGAGTCGCGCATTGTATATGCAGTGACGACTTGCTGTTCATAATATTGACTTGCTGTTCATAAATTCACTTTTTTCTTCGTCTACTCTTTCGCTGGGATAGCACCGCCTCACATCAGGAGAGAGGTAGTCGCTGAGACAGACATGGGGAGACAAGAGACTGACTCAAGGCACCCGCTGTATGGCCACCAACCAACTAGACCCAGACTCCGATCCAGCCACAGCTTTTTGGCCAGAACAGCGCCTTTGCAAGTCTCTCAGAAAGCCAGAAGGCTCCAGAAATGGCGCGCTAAGGCCCAAGACCCAATCATTCAACAAAAAGAGGAGCTGGCACCGGAACATTTCCTCCCTTACCCAATCTGGAGAACGCTCAACAGACTTCGCACAGGAGTCTCGAGGTGCAGAGAAAACCTGAAAAAATGGGGAATGCTACCAGAGGACGAAAACCATCAGTGTTCCTGCGGAGAAATCCAGAATCCTCCACACCTGCTGACCTGCACCGACATGGGACAGAGCTGCACAGGGAACGACCTAATTTTAGCCAATGACAAGGCCATCAGAGCCGCAAACTTCTGTAAGCACATAGTGTGATCCGGACACAAATACTTCGTCTTAACATAGTAAAAACTATAAATACTTTTGAAAGTGTTTCAATTAAGTTTTAAAATAATATAAAATACCGATTAAATTTGAACGGTCCCATTTACCGCGCGCTTAGGATGACGTCGCATACCGTCAGGCATTCAGTGTTGCATAGCCTATTTGCATAGGCAGTTAAGGATTTTCAGTTTGAATTTGCTATTTCGATAATGGAAAAAGCTAAAAAAACTATTTTATAGATATTGTATAGTACCGGAATGCAAAAACACGATTATAAGTACACCAGATAAAGAGTTTGACAAAGTCCCACTCGAGGTGTATAGTCAACCCTACCTACATCGACGCCGATAAATGGCAACATGCACGTGACATACCATGACGACCAATGGTGATGCGTTCGCAAATTTGAATTTGGCTCGCATATTTTGGACTTTTTGATTTAAGTTTTATGCCATTAAATATAAACTAAATGAGAAAATAATGGTATAGGTGTAATGTCAAAATCATAAAGTATCGGGGATAAAAAAGTCAAGTAAATTGAAATTACTTGCATATTCCCTATTAAGCATAATTGTACTAGTCGGCATAAGATTGGTTTAGCTTTTGATTGACATGTTAATTCCAAGCGCAACAAGTGAAAATTATATAAATTTGCCAAAATGCCGTTCTGAATGAATTCGAAACCAACTTATAAAAGCAGAATATAGCTTGAATATATAAATATATTCAACCTTTCCGGAGCTCTATAATATTATTAAGTCTTTTTAAGACTACAAAACAAATCTCATGTTGAAATACAACAGATATTTGTCTGTTATTTACTAGCACGCAGTCCACTTTCGTGGCACTAAACAAGTTCTTGTTGTTCTTGTTTTGGTTTCACCCCAAAATTCGATATTTAAATAACATTTGAGTTTTTGCGTGTAAACTTTGAACGGTGGTGGATAGAAACGTCAAAATTGGCGAAAATATTTCGGAAACTGTTACAAATATGTATGAAAAGTTTTCTGAAAAAAATTGAAAATTGTGGAATTTTTGATAGTAAGGACTTAGAGGTCAAGATTTGTCAAAATAATATTGATTTTCAATGCTGAGTGATCAAGATTTAATAGACTAATCCTGATAGTCAGGACTTGGTCCTTAAGCTTTAATTTACTGGTTTTGATAGACCAAGTTTGGGGATCTATATTTGATTATAGTCTAGTCTAGTATAGCAGACTCTAGTCTAGTATAGTAGACTCTAGTATAGTCTAGTCGGGTATAGTCTAGTTTAGGCTACTAGACTATACATTATAAACTAGTTTTGATAGTGTAGATTTACTTGTGAAGATTAAATAAACTAGTCGTGATAGTTAAGATTTGTAGATCAAAATTTGATAGACTAGCTTTGATAGTGAAGACTTGGTGCTCAAGACATGACAGACTAATCTTGATTTTCAAGGCTTGGTATTCAAGGTCTGAAAGGCTAATACTAATAGAGAAGACTTGGTGGCTAAAGTTTGATAGACTAGTATTAATATTCAACACTTGGTGGTCAAGGTTACGTGGTCTGTTAGAAAAGTATCCGACCTTTAGCCGGTAAAAAAAAACTGGCATACCTGGAGCGTTGGAAACCTAATCACCCTCAAAGTAGTCTCCTTGGGACTCCACACACTTCTCCCAGCGTGCCGCCATTGTTGAAAGCATTCCGAAAAAGCCTCTTTCGAAATCGACTTTAGCTCGGCTATCGTTGCAGCCATAATGTCCTCTCTAGTCTGAAATCGCGTTCCTTTCAATGGCCTCTTGACTTTGGGGAATAGCCAGAAGTCGCAGGGGACCATATCAGGAAATATATATGAGATAATGACCATATCATTAAGGAGCCTGTCGAACCAGAGGAGTCAAAAAATTGTGAACCAAGTGCGAAGAATGTACTGGAGCATTGTCGTGATGGAGTCGCCAATTTCCTGATGACCACAACTCCAGTCGCAATTTCTCGGATAGTCACACGGCGGTCCCGCATCACCACAGCTTTCACTTTGGCAATGACATTAGACATTGTCAAATGGAGCATTGACATGGTCATTTCGGCATCTTGATGGCCGAGCAGAGCGTGACTCGCTTTCCACCGATGTGCGACCGTCTATAAACCGCTTGTACCACTCCTCACTCTGCGTGATGCCCATAGCATCGTCACCGAAAGCCGTCTGAATCTTCCTAATGGTTTCCACCTGGTTGTTGCCCAGTTTCTGGCAAAATTTGATGGGGTAGCGCTGCTCTAGTCGTTCCGTCATTTTACTTACATTGAAAAACCGACGAAAGCACTACACATTACGTCACTCGAACACTGCTCGACAGCAACTGACACTATTTACAGGCGGGAAAAAATTCACGCATGCGCACATAGGTTCAAGGTCGGCTAATACAAGTGCGCTTGATTCAAATCCATCAGGTTTTCAAAATAAAAAATAAGGTCGGACACTTTTCTAACAGACCACGTAGACTAGCAGCATTACTAGCCCTGATAATGGAGTGATTCAGGTTTGATAGACTAGCCTTGATAGTGAAGACTTGCTGGTCAAGACTTGACAGATGAGTCTTGATTCTCAAGGTGTGGTGTTCAAGGTTTGAAAGACTAATCCTTATAGCCAAGACCCGGGTAAAAAAATGATAAACTGAATTATTCACGAAAATCTTTCACGGCTACGTTTTTAAAACTTTTACAAATATGTATGAAACTGTTACAAATATGAATGAAAAGTTTTGTGAAAAAAAATTGAAAATTGTGGAATTTTTTTTTTCGAGCAGAACAAGTTATGCCCGGCATACACGATACGGTCTACCGGAGAGGTTACATGTGCAGGTTTGCCTGCGCAGGTAGACCTCTCCGGTGGACCGTTGTGTGTATGGCGGGCATTAGCATCTTCAAAATTCGCAATCGATCCTGAATGTTTTGCACGAAATTTTCGATAACAAAATGATTTTCTAATATTAATTTGAAATAATGTTGAAATAATAACTTGAAAAGCCAAAAAAAATCTTAACAATGTTTTTTGGTAATTTTGATATAAGGACAACAAAAATAGATAGAAACATCCAAATTGGTAGAAATATTTCTAAAACTATCATAAATATGTGTGGAAAGTTTTTTGGTAAAATTATGAAAACTGTGGAAAACTTTCCAATTTTCTTTAAAAAAAAATTGTTGATAATTTTCTTAACGTTGTCGTCAATATTGGCAAAAATATGTTTTAAACCGTCCTGAATGAATTCTGAATGAATCTAAAAATCTCGCGAAAATATATAAAATTGACTGTTGATTTTGAACGGGGATAGATAAAAAATGTCAAAATTGATGGAAAATTTGGTACTTACGTATTAACGCCACCGCAGCTACATATTTGAACAAAATGGATGGTTAGATTAGGTTATAACGGAGCAGATAAATCCAAACAACATATCACGCGGTAGCGCGACCTCTCGATCCGAAACAAGAAAATATATTGGATAAAGGTTAGATTAGGTTATATTAGAGCGGATAAATCCAGACCACATATCACATGGTAGCGGGACTTCGCGCTGTGGTGGCGTTAATACGTAAGTACGATTTTTTTTATAAATTACTGTAAATATGTGTGACAATTTTTGCGAAAATAATTGAAAAAAAAATCTCGATTTTCTTCGCAATTTTTATAAAATTTGATAATAATTTTTTGAATGTATTTCTATATTTTGGTGTAGTGAGGTTTTTTTGATGTAGTGAGGTAAAAAAAAGGGTTCAAAGGGTAGTGCATGCGCAACCGCACGACAATCGCACAGGAAGAGATTGTAGCATAGCCTCTCCTACCCAAGTCCGACTCTCACCTCCACGTGGTGAACCCTGGTAACCTGAGCAACCAAGCTGGAGATGCGGTAACCAACCCGTATGGAAAGCGCGGTCAGGGCCAACGAGAGCGGGTGAAATGGTCCTCCGAAAAGGGGGTTTTTGCGATGGGCCAACAACTCATCCATAGAAAAAAAAAGAAACCGTTACGAAACCACCAAACGTGCCTCGGACTGGACTGACTACTCGGCAACGACCACAGCAATGCACAAGGAAATCGAAAGAAATTACGATGGGAACATGGAATGTAAGGAGCCTCTACCAGATAGGTGCACTAAAAGCCTTAACAAACGAAATGGAGAGATACAAACTCGACATAGTGGCACTACAGGAGACCAACTGGAGCGATAGCGGCATCATGGATATAGGAAAATATAGGATATGTAAAAGCAGTAATAATGGGAAGGCGCACAAGTTAGGAACAGGCTTCATACTCAAGAAAAGTGTAGGGAAGGATATTATGGACTTCCAAGCAGTAGATGACAGACTCTGCATGATCCGAATAAGAATGAAGCTCTTCACTCTGACAATAATTAACGTACATGCACCGAGCGAAGAGAAAACAGACGACGAAAAAGAGATCTTCTACGCAAAACTAGAAAGGCTATTCGATTCGACACACAACAACGACGTAAAGATGATCTTGGGGGATTTCAATGCTAAGATAGGGAAAGAAGACGTATACAGACCCACAATTGGAAAACACAGCCTACACGAAAATACTAACGACAATGGACAGAGACTAGTGGACCTAGCAGCATCTAGAAACCTTGTAATCAGCAGTACGCTATTCCCACATAAAGACATCCACAAGATGACATGGAGATCACCAGACGGAAGGACACTCAATCAAATAGACCATGTCTTAATAAACACAAGATTTATGTCCAGCATACAGGACGTCAGAAGCTGCAAAGGGGCAGACTGCAACTCGGACCATTACCTGGTGAGGATTAAATTAAAACAAAGGCTAGCCAACTCGAAAAAGCCAGCAAACAGCGGAATAGAAAAATGGGATGTGGAAAAACTGAACTTAACCAGGG
Organism: Phosphuga atrata; assembly: GCA_944588485.1. NCBI lineage: Eukaryota > Metazoa > Arthropoda > Insecta > Coleoptera > Silphidae > Phosphuga > Phosphuga atrata. Next base: position 72,383,729 of record OX155897.1, on the reverse strand, counting down.
TAAGGCAACGGTACGAAGAAAAGATCGCCGAAAAACTAGGAGTGTTGACGGAAAATCATAGTATTGAAGAACAATGGACGGAAATTGCAAAGGGGATTAAGGAATCGGCAGAGGAGGCTCTCGGGAAAGTCCATAGGAAAAAACGAAACCAATGGTACGATGCAGAGTGTGAAGAAGCAAGCGAGAAACAACAGAAAGCTAGGGCAGAGAATTTGCAGAGACCCACGAGAGCCAAACAAGCTGAATACAACAAGCAAAGAATGGAAGCATCCAAATTATTTCGGAAGAAGAAACGGGCCCATTTTAACGACCAGGTGGCACAGATAGGACACCACCAAGAGAAACACGAAATTAGAGAATGCTACAAGATAGTGAACAACCTGCGAAATGGATTTCAGCCCAGAGCAACAATAATCAACAGTAAAGAGGGCACCTTACTGGCTGAAGAAAGTAAAGTGGTAGGTAGATGGGCGGAATATTTTTACGAACTCCTGAATACCTCACTACGAGTGGAATTAACCGGACAAACAGCTGAAGACGACCCAATTCACACACCAGAAGTAAGAGATCTGAGAGAAGATAACGAACCATCACAAAGAGAAATAAGCGAGGCGATAAAGGCACTAAAGAACCACAAAGCACCGGGACCGGACATGATACCATCTGAAATGATCAAAATGGGAGGAGACGCTCTGAACTGTGCTTTACACCAGCTGATAGGAAGAATCTGGAGGACAGAAGAGATACCCGAGGAATGGCGGGAGGGGAAGATATGCCCTATCTATAAGAAAGGAAACAAACTGGAGTGCAAGAACTATCGTGGTATAACTCTTCTTAACACGGCCTACAAGGTGCTGTCATGGATAATCGGACGAAGACTCCAACCGTACGCAGAGAGCATTATAGGACAGTATCAGACAGGTTTCCGGAAAGGAAAGTCGACGACTGACCAAATGTTTACACTCAGACAAATACTAGAAAAGACATGGGAAATGAACATCAGCACATACCAGGTCTTCGTAGACTTTAAACAAGCGTATGATACTATCGATAGAAGAACTCTCATGAAGACAATGGAAGAATTCGAGATACCACAAAAGATCATTAAATTGGTAAATTGTACGTTAAAAAAGACTTGGAACCAAGTCGGTATTCAAAAAACGACATCGCACAAGTTTGAAACCATTACAGGTCTGAGACAAGGAGACAGTCTATCACCCATATTATTTAACATCGCGCTCGAAAAAGCTATAAGGAAAGCTCAGATAGAATGCAACGGTACCATCTACAATAAATCCACGCAACTTTTGGGCTATGCTGACGACCTAAACATCATCGGTAGATCGCTAACGGCAATGAAAGATGCTTACGGTAAAATGGAGAAGAGAGCCAAGGAGATAGGTCTGTCAATAAACAAGGATAAAACAAAAGTAATGATGGTAAGACCGGGAGCGCCAGCACACGCAGTAAATAATCTGGATATGGGAGAGTACACTGTAGAAGTCGTCAACAACTTTAAATATCTGGGATCAACCGTCACGGATCAGAACGACGAAGGGGTGGAAGTACAACATAGAATCATGCAAGCCAACAGGGCATACGTCACTCTTAAATCCATCCTTAACTCGAAGCTAGCTAGCAGACAAACGAAGTGTAATATATATAAAGCAATCATACGACCCATCCTCACATATGGAAGCGAAGCATGGACGCTGACCCAGAAATCGGAAAAGATGCTGGAGATTTTTGAGCGAAAGATCCTGAGGAAAATTTATGGGGTAATTAACAGCGAAGAGGGCTGGAGAATTAGGATGAACTTCGAACTATATCAGTTATACAAAAGCCCAGATAAAACTAAGCAGGCTAAGATGGGCGGGACATGTGTGCCGGATGGCTCCAACAGCAGTGCCGAGACAAATACTCAGAGTGCCGGAAGGTAGAAGGAAAGCGGGCAGGCCAAGGGCGAGATGGGAGGAAAGTGTGAAAAGGGATGCGAGAGAGATGCTGGGGGTGCGGAACTGGCGGCGGCGGCAGAGGAAAGGGAACGCTGGAGACAACGTTTGGTGGAGGCCAGGGCTCGCTTCGGGCTGTAGCGCCATTGGAGAGAGAGAGGTAAAAAAAAAAACTAATTATTGTTTTGCGGAAGAAGCTGATATCAACTGAATCTTCTAAAGGAAAAAGAAAGATTTCGCCAAAAATATTTCAAATCAAATACAAATTTGAAATACAGTTTCTTGTTTAAAAATAATTGACTCATTTTTCTGCGGTTTGTCGGCTATTTATCTACCCTAGGTGCCTGCCCACATTTAGTTTTACATTTGCTAAAAATAAAATCTAAAGAGATAAATCTGTTGCAACAAAACCGCGTGGAAAAATTCATTGTGGGATATTTGAAAACATCAGCGATTTATTTGTTGTGTAATACGATCACTTTACCGATTATCCCACTTTCTTTGATTTGCATACAAATAACAAATTTATCAATATATTACAATTATAATATGTGTAAGCGTGTTAACAATATTTTCTAAAAACAAGTAAAGTCGTTACATTAGTCCTTCCTTATCCATCAAAGTCTAGTCTATTTCCATTAATTTTAAAATTTAGTTTTTTATGTATGTAATTCATAATAAATAGTCTTGTGTTTCTTTTAAAAAACAAATTATCGGTTTTTTTCAAATTAGATGTGAATTCGTGACAAAGCGGTTTTAGTTAGTTACATTGTTTACGCTGCAGCGCGCTGTACAAGTTTAAGTAAACGAAAATCGTAGAAAAAATAAATAACTTGTGTAGTTATATAACTCTCCTTATAACTTATATAACACCTCTAAGTTATATAACACTTTTCACGATTCGAGTTTCGACTGTTGAAGGTCATTTTCAAGTGGATTACAAATTGATTGAATTTATACCAAGAGTTTTCAGCTGTAGTTGGGGACTTATCTGGATAATTATTTTAGGGAATGCAAATACCTAAAGAGCAGGTCTGAAAGAACGGAAAGTTATTCTGATGATGTTAACACCTAACCACCTGACATACGTCTCTCAGACCGAAAGTAGCAGTAATTTTATCACCTGAAACGTGTGGCAGGTGGTTAAGGGTTAACATTATGGACGAAATGTAATCTATAAATGTATATAATAAAAATATATCTTTTGAAGAAAAAACTCAAAGTATTTCATTCCTTAGTTTTAAAACCTTCAAACTCAATAAAGTCCCTTTTTGTCGCTTTAAAATGAATATTAATGATTGTTATGTGACTTGAAAGGGAGGGTGAACCGCGAAAACATTTTAGGGGAGCGCGATTACTAAGAGGTTAAAAACCATTGTCATCTTAATCCCAAGAGCTTCTTACCGTTATTCTCGATAGAGTCTTCCGTTTTATCCGGGCTTTCTTTGGTATTGAGTGTCCACTCATTCTATACACGTGTCCTGCCCTCTGCGCTTTTCTCAGTTTTATTGCACTTGCCAGACCGGTGTCGTCATATATCTGATACAACACGTTATTGTATTCTTCATTCTCCATCCACTTCTATAGATTCACCTCACGAACGTATTCACCAAATTCTCCGCTCTTTTAGATATTGTTCAGGTCTGGGCATGCACAAGGACGGAGCGAATTAAAGGTTTTGTAAGTTATTACTGTTATGCGTCTGCGAATGGTGATGGCTTACTCAAACAATCCAATAATGTTTCCAATATTTGTTTTTACAAACAGAAATACCCGCCTCGCATCAATTTATTTGCTTTTGATTTCACAAAGAGAAAATACTACAAATATTTTACTTCCACAATTTGTATTGTTGAATAGGCCTATGAACGTAGTTATCTAGACAACATTTAATTTATTTCAGAGTCAATTAAAAAACAACGTTTAGTATTTATAGTTATCATCTGCTATTATACAGTGTGCAAACTTTAACAAGAATAAAATTCATAACTTCGATATAGGCGATGGTCTTCGATGGCCGATAACCAACTCATGCTAAACACACATTATCACTGAAACCTCAACAAACACAAACCTGACTGTCCACACGTTGGTGACTTTAGCTTCACCAAAGGTTAAAACTCTTTCTGGATGCTGGAATATAAAGACGCTCTATGAGGGAACTAAATTAGCGCAGGCGGTAAGAGAACTAAATAGATATAAATTACAGTTTGTAGGACTCTCGGAAGAAAGATAGCTAGAAACGAGAGAATACCACAACCCAACAGGCGAAGTACTTCTGTTCAGTGGCAAAGAAAATGGCAAGCATGAAAGTGGAGTGGGCCTGTTGCTTAATGCAACAAAGCAAGGCTAACCTAATGGCATGCAAATTCTATACCAAATACCAAAGAAACATTACAGTCATACAATGGTATGCCCCTAAGAGGCGGTGGTGGCCTAGTAGTCAAGGTGTCAGACTTCGGAGTCGCAAGTCCCGGCTTCAAATCCTGGACATGGTAAAAATAAGCCATCGTTTTTCAAAGATTCTGGTCAAAAGGCTCTGGCAAAGTCATAACAGTAAAAATCTGCCTCGAAACCTCCCCTAATAGTGGCTCGCCATCCACGTTAAAAACTAAGGGCTCCCTACACTTGTGTAAGATCAAGACACCAAGCACATGTGTAGGCAGTGGGAGGAGGAGGCCTAGATCCAAATGGGACTGTAACGCCACGAAGAAGAACAATGTTATGTTCCTACAAATCCGGCCACGGACAATGACAAAGCTATATTCTATGAACAACTAGAACAAGTAGCAAGGAATGTATACGCAGGGGATTTACTAACTGTTATGGGGGATTTTAATGCACAGGTAGGTGCAGACAACACAAACTTTGAAAGCACAATGGGCAAACATGCACCTAGTAAAATGAATGATAACGGGCAAAGATTAATCCACGTTCGTGCAACACACAACCTAGTGATTGGAGGAACCATATTCCTCAACAAAACAATACACAAAGTAACCTGGGTATCAGCAAGGAAGGAGGAATGGGCAGAGGTAAAATAATCGGGAGCAGAGACCGAAACAGCCTCGCTGCCAAGATCCCCACGCTGGAAGTACCAAAAGACGAAATGAAAACGAAAAAAAAAATGTAATAGTAAAGCCGATTGGAGCGACGAATCCTCAGCATACCACATAGAGCAAAATGCTATCAAGTGGTATACAGATGGTTCGAAGACAAAGGAAGGTACTGGTGCAGGAGTGTTTGGACCTCGTACCAAGTACTTCCAAACCATGGGAGCATCCCCAAGTATCTTCCATGCAGAGGTACACGCAATCGAAAGATGTGCACAGTTTAACCTCGACAGGAATTATCGCAAAAAACGAATTAGCGAAAAGCAGCCATTAAGGCCATTAGCTGATACACCATCAGATCCAAACTGGTATGGGACTGTGTGGGGAGGCTAAACAAGCTTGGTAAAGATAACAAAGTAACGCTATACTGGGTACCTGGACACACTGGTATAGACGGAAACGAAGAAGCCGATCACCTAGCAAACAAGGGATCCAGTAGCCCCTTTATAGGTCCAGAACCCTTCTGCGGCATGAGTGTAAACACCATCCACAAAAGTTTAGATGAAGAAACAAGAGGAAAATGGATTAAACCCTGGAAAACACTTCCAGGGCTAAGGCAGTCCTAAGTGATGGGATCTGTTAACCAGCAGAGAACAAAAGTTTGCCTGAAATTAAGCAGGAACAAGCTTACAATTCTGACAGGAGTCCTGGCGGGACACTGCACACTTAGGAAACATCTCAAGGCCCTAGGCCTAGAGGAGGATGACGGATGCAGATTATGTGGCGCAGCAGAGGAAACTCCCATACATCTGCTCAAAGACTGCGGAGCATTACTCCGCAAGAGACAGATGTACTTTGGGGCTCACTGCTTGAAGACAGAGGAGCTGCAGGCCTTGAATCCCACCCAGATCCTGAAATTCCTGAAGGAATCAGGATTACAGGAGGCGCTCTAAATGGGTAAGTACACCAACGCTTGGAGGAGGAGGGTGAGGTACAATATATGTATAAATGTCGCAGTACAAGTCGTCACCACCATATCTACAATCTACAACATGGGTAACTCCAGGACAAACCAGAGCAAATCAAATAGATCGCATGTTGATCTAAAGAAAATGGAAAACTTCCCTATTAGACGTTCGAAAGCAACGAGGAGCCGATGTGGCGAGCGACCACTACCTTGTTAGTCGCGGCAAGTGTTCGACTCAAGCTAGCAAAAAATACGATGAACAAAGATCGGCACAATGATCGATGAACAAAGATCGACACAATACCGACGAACACTAAATACAATACGGATAGACTCAAATCACCCAAAATCAAGCAGATTTTCCGAGAAGAGCTAGAACAACAAAGTATGAGACATTGGGAATCAATCGCCAAGGTTCTCACTTCTTCTTGTTTGAATGGGCCTACTTTGGACCACGCTTGCTAAACTGTTGGGCTTTGATCTTTGCCCAGTTTTGTCACATCTTCTGCCGGTGTAACTCCTTTCTCTCTTCTGTCCAGGGGGTACCTTTCCTTAGGGGTTTTTCCTGAAATCTACGGACTTTCTTCAAGGCATGTCTCATAGACTGTCTGTTTTGGAGATCTATTATTCCCAGTTCTTTAATATCCTTCTCGGTTTCTGTCAACCAAGTGGTACGAACCTTCTTGTTTTGCCAGAAGGTAAACAGACGGTTGGTTAGTCGGTTTGGAGGCAGTCTTGCAACGTGGCCATAGAAAGCTACCCTTCTTTTCCTTGCACAGTCAGAGATCGTCTCAATATGTTCGTAAAGCTCAGAATTATTCCCCATCTTCCTTTACCGGGCCTAGGATCTTCGTAAAGATCTTCCTCTCTCTGATTTCCAATTTCTCTACCAGACCTCTTCGTTTCAAGGAAAGCCACTCCATGGCATATAGGGCTTCTGGTCGTAAGACTGATGTGTAGTGCTTAAGTTTCAGCTTGCGTGACAGGCATTTCTTATTGTAAGTGTTCTTCGTCAGCCGATAGGCTAGTTCTAACTTGTTGACTCTCTTGGATAATGATGCTCTTTCTGATAAGTTGGGTTCAATCCGTTCGCCGAGTTACTTAAATTTATTAGTCCTCTTGATGTTTCCCTGCTCTAGTAACATCTCTCTGTTTGCGTCTCTAATGTTGGTGAAGAATTCTGTTTTCTCCAGCGACACTTGAAAACCCACTCTGACAGCCTGTTTTCTGAGGCAATTTACCTGCATTGTTGCCATCTCAAGGGAATCAGCAAACAGTGTCATGTCATCTGCAAAGGCCAGGCAATCTACAACCAGCCCATCGTTCTTACGTGCCAGGTAGCTACCACTATGAGCACCCAAATTGATCAGTTGCAAGGTTTTCACATAAATAGCAAATGATCAGTTCGCGAAACGAGAGTTAAAACGTAAAGATTGGAACTCTGACAGCACTTGTGCTCTAATTGAAAAACGTACAGCTAAAAACATCGAACTACTGCAATAACTTAAGAACGAAAGCAGGTAACCAAACACGATTACGCAAAATTAAATCTGATAGTGAAAAGGAGCGCCAGAGAAGACAAAAGGGCATAGTCTCGGGATTTAGCAACGCAAGCTGTGTTAGCAGCAACCCAAAATAGAACAAGAGACCCCTATCAACTCTCGCAAAGGCTAACAAATAAATCAAATCATAGATTACATCTAGTTAGATCAAAAAACGGCGAACTTCTTAGCCAAAAACACAGCCAAATAATAGATCCTTCCATCGATTAAATCGATGGAAGGAACATTTTGTCGAACTGTTAAGTAACTGGTGAGATATCAGCCCAGAACCAACTCCCAACATTACAACTACGAACAGCGACAAATGTTCCAACAACAGATAATAAATAAAATCCTAAGTGGTCACAAGTCTATAAAATGTAGTTTGAAGTGACTAATGCAGCAACAAAAACAAACTGAATTCTACCCGCGCCATCAAATCGATTATAAACTCAATTAATCACGAAAATCTTTTCCGGAACTCTATCATTTAAAACTTGAGTCTTCAGTACATGTAACAAAAAATAAACCGTTTTTTAATATTCCCCTAATATTAAAAATCATTAAACTTATCCCATTATATAAAATATTTTCAAAACTTATCCACTATATTAACACAAGAAAAACCAATCAACTAAAAAGTCATTTAGATAAATTACCATGCTCGTCGTGTTCGCTGTCGGAACTGCTGCTGCTGCTTGTGCTGCTGTGCGCGATGTTCTCCTTCCTGCAAATGTGCGTCAGGGTTTTATCAGCCGTAGGTGAAACTCCGCTCGTAAATTTTCGGTATTGTCTAATGTAACTCTCCGGCACGCACTGTAACTAATAAAAAACAGGGAGACATGTAATTAAACTCTCCAAACATACACAAAAAGTACTAGAATACAATAGGGTTTTATGGTGCAGCGACACACGGAAAAGGAAAATGTAGAAAAGGCGACGACAATGAAAAATTAGATAATATGATTGCACATATATGAATATATAAATTAACATGTAAATAAAAAATGATGTAACTTGGGTCAAAGTCTTGTATGTCTAGTCTTGTCTGTCTAGTCTTGTCTGTCTAGTCTTGTCTGTATAGTCTTGTCTGTCTAGTCTTGTCTGTCTAGTCTTGTCTGTCTAGTCTTGTCTGTCTAGTCTTGTCTGTCTAGTCTTGTCTGTCTAGTCTTGTCTGTCTATTATTGTCTGTCTAGTATTGTCTGTCTAGTCTTGTCTGTCTAGTCTTGTCTGTCTAATCCTGTCTGTCTAGCCTTGTCTGTCTAGTCTTGTCTGTCTAGGCTTGCATGTCTAGTCTTGTCTGTTTAGTCTTCTCTGTCTAGTATTGTCTGTCTAGTCTTGTCTGTGTAGCCTTGTCTGTGTAGGCTTGTCTGTCTAGTCTTGTCTGTCTAGTCTTCTCTGTCTAGGCTTGTCTGTCTAGTCTTGTCTGTCTAGTCTTGTCTGTCTAATCTTGTCTGTCTAATCTTGTCTGTCTAGTCTTGTCTGTCTAGTCTTGTCTGTCTAGTCTTGTCTGTCTAGTCTTGTCTGTCTAGTCTTGTCTGTCTAGTCTTGTCTGTCTAGTCTTGTCTGTCTAGTCTTGTCTGTCTAGTCTTGTCTGTCTAGTCTTGTCTGTCTAGTCTTGTCTGTCTAGTCTTGTTTGTCTAGTCTTGTCTGTCTAGTCTTGTCTGTCTAGTCTTGTCTGTCTAGTCTTGTCTGTCTAGTCTTGTCTGTCTAGTCTTGTCTGTCTAGTCTTGTCTGTCTAGTCTTGTCTGTCTAGTCTTGTCTGTCTAGTCTTGTCTGTCTAGTCTTGTCTGTCTAGTCTTGTCTGTCTAGTCTTGTCTGTCTAGTCTTGTCTGTCTAGTCTTGTCTGTCTAGTCTTGTCTGTCTAGTCTTGTCTGTCTAGTCTTGTCTGTCCAGTCTTGTCTGTCTAGTCTTGTCTGTCTAGTCTTGTCTGTCTAGTCTTGTCCCTCTAGTCTTGTCTGTCTAGTCTTGTCTGTCTAGTCTTGTCTGTCTAGTCTTGTCTGTCTAGTCTTGTCTGTCTAGTCTTGTATGTCTAGTTTTGTCTGTCTAGTCTTGTCTGTCTAATCTTGTCTGTCTAGTCTTGTCTGTCTAGTCTTGTCTGTCTAGTCTTGTCTGCCTAGTCTGTCTAGTCTGTCTATTCTTGTCTGTCTAGTCTTGTTTGTCTAGTCTAGTCTTGTTTGTCTAGTCTGTCTAGTCTTGTCTGTTTACTCTTGTCTGTCTAGCCTTGTCTGTCTAATCTTGTCTGTCTAGGCTTGTCTGTCAATTCTTGTCTGCCTAGTCTTGTGTGTCTAGTCTCATATGTCTAGTCTTGTCTGTCTAGTCATGTCTGTCTAGTCTTGTCTGTATAGTCTTGTCTATCTAGTCTTGTCTGTCTAGTCTAGTTTGCCTGATCTGCCTAGTCTAGTCTGCCTAATCTGTCTAGTCTAGTCTGCCTGATCTATCTAGTCTACCTGATCTGTCTTGTCCGTCTAATCTCGTTCGGCTAGTCTTGCCCGTCCTTTTGTCTATTTATTCACATTTATCCAAAAAAAAATTTCATTGATTCCAAGGTTTGAACAAATTAGAACATAATTTAATAAAATTCAAATATTACGGATAATACAATGACTTTCAACAATTGTATTTTTTTGACTGTGTCTATACAGTGTCAATATAATCTACCTAATCAATGCGAGTAATTTATTAAAAGGAAAGATATAATTATTTATGAGCAGTGTTATTATCACAAACGGTTCAATAAACCGGAAAAAAATCGATTCAAGTGAAAAAAGTTTTCCAATGTGAAATAAAACGCGACTAATATTCATTCGTCGAATACGACTGTCAACATTTCTATTGTCCGAAATAAACCCCGATGACAAATAAAACTGTTTCAAACCCCATCAATAATACACAACTCTGGAATCAATGACGGATTTATTTCATCAACATTAATAATTTAAGCAGAAACAACACCAAGATTAAACAGTATTTGACCTTGTTTGTAGCGTTATCAGTCCATTCTTCTCTGGTTTAGAATTGTTTGCGTAGTCCTGTTTGCAGTTTAGTCTCATCTGTGTTTTATTGTCGATCTAGTCTTGTCTTGTTTAGTCTTGTGGGCCGAGCCCTAGGTGTTAAGTATTATCTAGTTGTTTCTATATACTAACCAATTGTGCTTGCTTAACACTTAACCACCTGATATACGTCTCTCAGACCCAAAGTAGCAGTCATTTTCTCACCTGAGACGTATGGCAGGTAGTTAAGGGTTAATCTTGTTTATTGAGTGCCTAGTCGGGAGTCATGTCTATACAGGATGTTAGGTAAACATGAACAATAAGACAGACACAATACGACAGAATATAAGACAGACACAATAAGACACAAAATCAAGAGGTTATGGTATATTCTAAGCATATTTTGTCCTATGATGATTTCTGAAAAGCACTTTGTTTCGAAGATACAAGACTAGACAAGACAAGACTAGAGTCGTCTCTCAGCCTTCAACGAGAGTGCTAGTGCTCATCCACGTTGACCCGCGGGCGCGGTCACGAAATATCAAACATATGGTGTAATATCCAAGTGTTCACGTACGAAACGCACGTGCGTTCTAAGTAGCGGGCGACTGGCGCGCGCGGCAATATCAAACGCGTGAGATGTTTGTGTGTGTTCACGTCAAACAAGCGGCGGAACGCGCGATTCACTCGCGACGTCAGGTAAGTTCAACCAGAATGAACTTATCGCTAGAAACGATAACATGTTTTCATCATGTCTTTCAATACAGAATAGTTTATTAGAACTGTTCAACTTACTATACTAACCAAAATTTAAACTTAGGTTAGTACACTAACCTAACTTAACCTGACAACGGATCACACTCGCGCAAATGCCTAACAAAAAATAAATCAGTTATTAAAAGTATTGAAGCAGATATGACGTCCTATTCTACCTTGGCTTTTAGTATGCGCCACCCCGGAATCGCATATATTGCATTAATTCAGGGTGGGCAGCCTGGAAAGTTAGTAAAAACCACCCTAGTTGTTGTCTCCCCGACCAAGATTCGAACCCGGGTCTCCCGCATTAAAAGGCGGGTATGTTGTCAGTTCACTGCCGAGGAGGACGGACAGATAAGACTAAACAGATATAATTGGGCAGACAAGACTGAACAGGCAAGATTGTGGTAGAGTCTTGTCTGTCCAGTAAAGAAAACTTCCTTTTCCGGTTATACTCTAGAACCGCCAACATGGGAAAACCCCGTGGCTTACGTACAGGAAGAAAGCATGTGAATCAACCCAGAGAGCAAAGATGGGCCAATAAGGTCTACAAAAAAGCCCATGTGGGAACTAGATGCAAGGCAAATCGTTTCGGAGGAGCTTCCCATGCCAAGGGATTTGTGTTAGAAAAAGTAGGTGTTGAAGCTATACAGCCCAATTCCGCTATCTGTAAATGCGTCAAGGTCCAATTGATCATGAACGGAAAGAAAATCACAGCTGTTGTACCTCGTGACGGTTGTTTGAATCACATTCCATCACCCCCAACCACTCTCTCTCCTACCACTTAACTCTTCTTTATTCACTACTCGAAAGATTTCCTTTATTATCCTTTCATATCCTAACCCATCCACCCTATACTCGAACTTGATCACTCTTTCCGCGGCAATTACCGCCGCCTTGCACGCACTCGTTTCCTGAAGGACAATGTGACCAGACGTTTTCGTTTCGCAAACCAATGTGAGGTCTGGGGAACGAAAGAGGACAAGATGGAAAGGGTGCAGCTAAATTTTTTTAAGAAAGTATTGAAACTTGATAGGTCGAAGTTTCAATACTTTAGCTGCACCCTTTCGATCTTCTCTTCCTCTTTCGTTCCCCAGACCTCACATCCATACATTAACACGCTTCGCACACGTACCTTCCATATCGTCTCTGCTGGTCTAAAGTTTCGGTCAAAGCTTATTTTCCAAACCTCCCAGATACGACACGCAGCCACCCATACCTTCTTTGTGACATACTCTATGTGCTCTTTATTACTAAATCAAATCCCAAAGACATACCCCAAATGTACTTACTTCCTCTATCTCAGTACCCTGCCATTCAAACCTTTCTTTCCGATATCGCTCACCCCTTTTAAACAGAATCCATATTGTTTTACCAACATTCACCCATAAATCCCTCTTTTAGAAATACCTACAGAGCCTTGCATCACGTCCTTCATCTCACTCGCCGACTTTGCAAATACCACCATGTCATCCGAATATGCCAATCTTCACAACTTCTTTTTGCCAAACACTACTCCTCCAGATTGACCGGCCTGAGTCAGTACTCGACAAAAAAAAAATCAAAGAAATGTATACAGGACGAGCATGGTACGACGAAGCTATGAGAGAATGCAGAAAGGGAGAAAACAGAACGGCAAAAAGTAGAGAAGAAAAAAAGGGAGCTTTGGGAGGAATAGGAGAAGCAGCGGGTAAGAGAAATCAAGACGGAAGCTGAGTTGTGGAAATACGTGAGAGAGAATAGGGAAAGGAAGGAAATAATTCCCAAGAGTATTGCGATAGAGGAATGGCAGAACCAATTCATGATGATGCTACGAGAGGTGGAGAAGCGATCAGGAAGAGAAGATAATTCTTGAGATCAACAGAGAAAGCGGGAAGAGCTCGCCGAAGATATCACAATGACGGAGGTGGAGGAAGTTATTAATTTCCTAAAGCCAAGAAAATATGGAGGTTTGGAGGATGGTTGGAGCGTGGAAAGAAGCACCTGGAATCTGTAAGGAGAAGTTAACGGAGGAATTGAGAAGGATAGTGAAGGGTGGCAAAAAGATACCAGTCAGCTGGAAAGTGGGGATAATTCAACCGATGTTGTAAGAGTGGAACGAGGAACGCGCTAGAAAATTATAGAGGGATAACTTTCTCATACAAAATATTTGCTAAAATCCTGGATTGTTGCTCGAGGAAGGAAATCAATGAACGGAAACTTTTGCCGGAAATACAAGCGGAGTTCAGAGAAGGAAGGAGCACGGTGGAACACCTGGTGACCTTAAGAGTCATAGACCAGGAAATCAGAAAGGGATGCATGATTGCTCTTTTCATTGATTTGAAAACCGCATATGACTCGCTGAATATGAGGAGATTGGATGAGTGTTTGGGAAAGATAGGTTAAATTTAAATTGGGAAACCCACATTCATCATTTGGTTAACAATCTAAATAGAACAACATTTTCATTAAGAATTTTACAAAAAGTCCAAAAATTCGGAAAATGGTTATTACGCGAACTTCCAATCTCAAACCCGATTTGGAATAATCTTTTGGGCTGCTGGTAAAAACATTATGGACATATTTAAAATACAAAAACAAGCATAAAGAATCATATTAAAGTTAAACTGCAATCAGTTCTGCAAAGTTACATTTAAAGAAGCTAATATATTAACTCTGCCCGGTCAATAAATCTATGATTTATTAATTTTTAACTTTAATTAATTTATTATTTATTTATTGTGCATTAATTTTTAACTTCAAACACAAACCTGATTTCACCAAAAGCATAAATAATCGCAATACGAAAACATTTGGAGTATATACCACCAATCCATAGATTAACATTCACAGAAAAGGGACCTTACAATAGATGTATAACATTATATAATCACCTGCCTAGAAAGATAAACGAAGAACAGAACTTTAAGTTATTTAAAAAACTGTTATTCAACCACTTAAACAATTTAGAGCCATATAGCGTAGAAGATTTTTTCAGTGAAAACCAAAACTCTAAAAGATTCTCTATTTTAAATTGTATTAACATTTTAATTTAAATATAATTTTAATTGTAATAACTTTTTAATTTAATTTTAATTGTATTAAGTTTTTGGCACATTTCTATTAGCTTGATTATAGAAATAAATTGATTTGATTTCTGAAAACACCTTTTTGTTTTGTTCTTCCTGTATCTTCGAAACAAAGGATTTTTCAGAAATAATCATAAGACAAAATATTCTTAGAATAGACCAAGGAATAACCCCCTGATTTTTGCCGCATGTTTACTTAGGTAAACATACGGCAAAAATACAGGGTGTTGGCACCCTGTATATTGTTTGTGTAGCCGTTTCTATCTTGTTTTAGGTTGTATCGCGTCTTCTATGTATCTTGGTATTTTCCTGATTTTATCTTAAAACATTTTTTGTAAACCGATTTCTAGTAATTTAGTAATAAATTAAGCTGAACTATTTAAATTGTATTAACCCTTTTTGTAAGCACGCCCACGATACGATATAGTATTGAATGTCTTGTAGTACGTATCCAGTCATGTCAATACGATCTATTTTTTAATAATAATATTGTTTCTCTACTTGTATCTTCTTTGGCAAATTTAATATTCTATATCTATTGTTGTTATTGTCTATTTATGAAACAATTTATTTAAAAAAAATCGAATTTAAATAATTTCCAAACATGTACGAGTACATTCATTGATTTCATTCTACTTATTTCTTTTTATGAGAAAATTTATTGAATGGAAACGTCTTGATCGAGTAATTCGTGATCGGACAGTGAATGCAGAAAATGTTGTAAGAATTCGACAATTGGAGCAAAATAGACGAAAACGAGTCGAGAATTGTAATCGATATTTCCGTCTCGCATGCCAAATTCCTCAATTCCTCAATGAAATAAGAGAAATATCTCTCAGTGCGAAATAAACTTCAACTAGTTCGATAAAACTTATTCAATATGGTAATTTAGATATTACTTTAGGTAATTCGTATTTGCTTTGAGAGATTTATGTCTCGTAAATCAGTCCTCTGTCAACCTCTTTTGGGTAATTCGAGCGAATAAGCGATTCATTTTAGAGAATTTTGCTGCTGAATTATGGCTGAATAGCACCATTAACCTCAAGTCCCAAGGAACATTTCACCACCTTTTTTGTACATAATGGATTTCACTAATCGACTGCACAAAGCCCCACCAAAAATTCGCAAAGAACTGCAGGGTAAGGGTCAAATTTAAACTTAAAAGCGGCGTTTTGTAATTTGACAATACAACGAAATTAAATTTCGTTTAATGTTCATTCAAATTAAGTTTGGAATTTGCTGTATGTATCAATTATCAACACAATGTCCATCAGATATTCTAGGGCGTGTTCTAGAGCCCAAAATAAGAAAAAAAGGATAACAATTACAATTTTGCAATATTTTCGGTTAGAAATTTTTTTTTTGTATGGATTCAACACTATTTTAACATGCTTCGCATAGAAAATAATGTATGATACACGTGTGTGAAAGGCTTTTGTGCACTCATTGCGATTAGATTAGATTAGAACGTGTTGCGAAAACTCACGCAGAAAAGCCCTTCTTCACACACTTGAATCATAAACTACTATTGTTAAAATAGCATTCGTTAATAACTTTTAACGAAATATAAACTGAAGTTGCATTAGAAAGTAAGCCTGTATTGAATGATACATTAACGATACAAATTATTCAAATTACATTTGAATGATACAAATATTACATTTACTTAATGCGAAATTTGAGCTTCATTTATATTTGGGATAAAAAATATTGGGATAAAAATATTACTTTCATTTCGGAATTCAGATTCAAAAGTCGGGAACTTCTTTTCGTTTTTATATTGATCGAAGCCTAAAATCCGAATTCGTACAAATAAAAGGTAGAAAATGAAACTGTTTTTATATTATCCGGATAATCTATTCCAATCTAAGATTAATCCAGAAGGAATTATTTGATTCTGCTGAATATTTTGAAATTAAATCTCGGTTATTACTCACGGAAAAATGTAGTTATTAAACTTGAATATGACCCTTCAACCTTCAAAACTCGAGTAATAAGTGGCTGAATTTAAATAACTATTTACATATTAAGTGTGGTTGAAACAATTTTCAAATTCAGTGAAAACTTGTTTCTAATAGCGACGTATCATTTAAATGAACATTTCTTTGCACTATTACAGGAGTTGGCAACACGCAGTTCACTTATAATTGTAAGTTTTGTGACTCTTCAGTCCGCCCAAAACACGTGGTCTGTTAGAAAAGTATTCGACCTTATTTTTTATTTTGAAAATCTGATGGATTTGAATCAAGCGCGGATTGCATGAGCCGACCTTGAACCTTCGTGCGCATGCGTGAATTTTTTCCCGCCTGTAGATAGTGTCAGTTACTGTCGAGCAGTGTTCGAGTGACGTAGTGTTTAGTGCTCTCGTCGGTTTTTCAATGCAAGTAAAATGACGGAACGACTGGAGCAGCGCTACTGCATCAAATTTTGCCAGAAACTGGGCGACAACCAGGTGGAAACCATTCGGAAGATTCAGACGGCTTTCGGTGACGATGCTATGCGCATCACACAGATTGAGGAGTGGTACAACTGGTTTAAAGACATCCGCACATCGGTGGAAAGTGAGCCACGCTCTGGTCGGCCAACAACATACCGAAATGACCATGTTATTGCCAAAGTGAAGGCTGTGGAGATGCGGGACTGTCGTGTAACTATCCGAAAAATTGCGACTGGAGTTGTGGTCATCAGGAAATTGTCGACTCTATCACCACAATGCTCCAGCACATTCTTCGAACTTGGTTCACAATTTTTTGGCGTAAAACCAGACTCCTCTGGTTCGACAGGCTCCTTACTCTCCTGATATGCCCCCCAGCGACTTCTGGCTATTCCCCAAAGTCAAGAGGCCATTGAAAGGAACGCGATTTCAGACAAGAGAGGACATTATGACTGCAACGACAGCCGAGCCAAATTCGATTCCGAAAGAGGCTTTTTCGGAATGCTTCCAACAATGGCGGCACCGCTGGGAGAAGTGTGTGGAGTCCCCAGGAGACTACTTTGAGGGTGATTAGGTTTCCAACGCTCCAGGTATGTCAGTTTTTTTTTTACCGGCTAAAGGTCGGATAATTTTCTAACAGACCACGTATATATTTCAAGTTTATTCAAACAAATTAAAATTGCATTTATTCCACTAAAGATTACATAAAAAAGGTGAGCTAGACTGCAACAATTACAGAGCCATACCTCAATGTTGCCTACAAAGTATTGGCCAATATCTTATTCGACCGGATCCGACCGTATTGAGAGAAAGAAATCGGCAACTACCAGTGTTGGCTTTTGCCAAAATAAGTCCACAATCGACCAGATGTTTATACTACGACAGATCCTACAGAAAACTTAATGTTGACACGCACCATCTACTTGTTGACTCTAGAAAAGCACTAATTGAAGCAATGATTGAACTAGGTATACTACAACATGTAAAAGCTAACACTCTCAAAAGTGGAAAGCAGAGTTAGGATCCAAAATAGTGAAGTCAATATTATTTACTACACACACAGGATTACGGTAAGGACTATATCATGCATCTTCTTTAACACCACCCATTGAAAAAATAATGAAGGAGTCTAGAGTAAACAAAGTAGGCACGATAATCAATAAATCAGAACAGCTACCAGCAAATGCGGACGCTATAAATACAGGGTGTTTCAAAAAGAATATACGTATTACAAAGTATTATTTTGTCCAAAAGTATCAATCGCTGCGCCTCGCCTCGGTTATTGGACAAACGAATACATATTCTAGTTTATATTAATAGCCGCTAGAAGGTCCGAGTCCTGTTACAAGCTTTGCGTCCTGATCACAAACGCAAACGTGTGACATTTTGTAACGAGATCATGATGCTATTGATAATGATAACACTTTCGCAAAACGCATCGTGTTTAGTGGTGAAGCGACTTTTCATGTTAGTAGTTAGGTAAACAAACACAATGTTCGAATTTGGGGTCTACAGAACCCACATGCAGTCATTGAACGTGTAGGAGATTCGCCCAAAGTTAATGTGTTTTATGCGATATTGCGATCATTTTTTGACGGCCTATTCTTCTTTGATGGAAACACGGTTAACGGCCAACAGTATCTCGCTATGGCACAAAACTCGTTGTTTCCGAGGCTGCACGAAAACAACTTCATTTCTCAACAAGACTGAATATATGAATAAATCTGAATCTGAAACTCTACCGAACCGTTGGTTTGATCGTCAAGGAGCTGACGACTTAGCTTGGGCACCACGGTCACCGGATTTGACACCCTGTGACTTCTTCCTGTGGGGTTTCGTTAAAGACAACGTTTATGTACCACCACTCCCACAGAACCTGGAAGAGTTGAAGAATTGGATCCGTACTGCCATAACATCAGTGACGAAGGACATGCTTGCCCGAGTATGGGAGGAATTTCAGTATCGGTGTGATATAGTTCGTGTCGTTGATGGAGGACATATTGAACATCTGTAATCTGAACTTGAGAGGTTAGAGATTATCTAATTATCTTAATTATAAAAGATAAATTACTCTAATTATCTACAAAATTATTACACTCAAATGTGTGTGAAGTTTTATATTCGTATGTCCAAAAGTTTAACTTTTTGAAACACCCTGTACATAACTAATTAAAAAAATAGGATCATCCAAGAATTCG
Organism: Phosphuga atrata; assembly: GCA_944588485.1. NCBI lineage: Eukaryota > Metazoa > Arthropoda > Insecta > Coleoptera > Silphidae > Phosphuga > Phosphuga atrata. The sequence goes on along the minus strand of OX155897.1, from coordinate 72,364,767 downwards.
CAGCCACTGCAACAGCAGGAAAAAGAATGGGTCTAGTACTAAAGATAAGACGATAAAGATAGACGATAAGACTCACAGATAAGACGAAATACATATTTGTATCTACACAGGACGGGCAAGTACATAACTTAACTATCGTAACACGTAACATCAAAGGTGTATCGGAATTTATATATATGGGCTCGAAAATTACGAACAGGAACAGACAGAATAAGGAGATGCAAAAACACTGCGCGATAAAAAGAAAACCTCGCAAATTAAACATATTATGGAGTAAGGCGACATTTAAATAGGACACTATCAAACTGGTACTGCTGGATGTACCAAATGTCAAATCTATGCTATCAAATAAAGTCAAATCTATGTTATCGTCAGACCAGTCTGACGATAACCGAATTGTCGACGTTTCGGCAAAAACTAACATTCGCCATTTTCAAGAGATATATGCGTACGTGCCGGTTTAAGCGCAAGACGCATACTGAGCGCTTGTTCGTGGGACGCGACTACTTATAGTTGTCTGGCTTCAGGTCATGCGCGCTGTGTGCGGTGCATCGGTTCGGTTGTTTGTTCGTCTTGTTGGTCGTATGTGTGTCTGGGGTGTCTGGGATTGTATTTTGAGGATGGATAGGATCCATCGCCATGCTGCGGGGTGCCGCAAGAAATCGTCTCTCGTATTCCTGCAGTAGTCTAGTTTTTCTATATCTATGGCTTCTCGTGACATTTCGTGGCTAATCTGTGTAGACTCCTGTAAGACTCCTTTAGTTTCTGAAATCCATCCAGTGGCCGGTGTTGGTGTGTTAATCAAAAGAGGATGAAACTTTCTCTTTGAGATTGAAACTGCATGTTCCTGAATCGTAGCCGATATTATTATATTGGTACATTCAATATAGATTCGTTCACATGTTCCGCATGGTAATTCGTATATACCATAGGTTTCTAACGGGATGGATCAAAGCGGCCCTCGAAAGAAGGAGTATCGACAGCGCTATCTCAAGGTGGATGAGAGAAATGCTGAGAACTAGAACAGCGGAGACACAAGTGGGAAGAGACACCATTAAGATCTCCACAACTTGAGGGTGCCCACAGGGAGGTATACTATCACCGCTCACTTGGAGCCAGGTAGTTGTTGAATTACTGGTTAGGCTAAACGACCTTGACATCAAATGTCAAGGTTACGCCGATGACATAGACATAATGGCCAGAGGAAAATTTGAGGGAACGCTCTGTGAAATTGTTCAGAGGCCTCAAAGTAACTAGTAGATGGTGTCAAACAGTGGGACTGAGACTCAACCCGAGCAAGACCACGGTGATACTATTTACTAGAAGGAGAAAACTAAACTGCCTATAGCCCATACTCTTAGATGGGAAGGCAGTAGAATACAAACAGGAGATAAGGTAGCTGGGTATCACACTAGATAGCAAACTCCTATGGAATAGACACGCTGAGGCAGCGGTAGGTAAAGCCAAACGCGCCCTAAAGGTGTGCACAAATATGGCAGGAAAAGCGTGGAGTTGTAACCCCACAATCTTGCGATGGATGTACACTATGATAGTGAGACCTGGCAGTTGCGTGGGGAAGTAGAACCAAGCTGGCCTCTATGAGGAAACAGCTTGAGAAGATGGAGAAAGACTGGCGTGTGTCTTCATCACGGGGGCGATGGAGTCGTCCGACAGCAGCAATGGAGGTGCTGCTGGATCTGACTCCGCTGCACCTTGTGGTGGAAAGGGCCGCCATATCGGCGATTGTAAGGTTCAGCAAAGAAGGAATAGGCTAGGCGATGTAAAATAACCGGGAGCAGAGACCGAAACAGCCTCGCTGCCAAGATCCCCTGGCTGGAAGTACCAAAAGACGAAATGGTATGCAAATACCACTTCGAGAAAAATTACACAGCAATGTGTAGTAGTAAAGCCGATTGGAGCGACGAATCCTTAGCATATCACATAGAGCAAAATGCTATCAAGTGGCATACAGACGGTTCGAAGACAAAGGAAGGTACTGGTGCAGGAGTGTTTGATCCCTCGTACCAAGTACTTCGAATCTATGGTAACACCCCCAAGTATCTTCCAAGCAGAGGTATACGCAATTGAAAGATGTGCACAGTTTAACATTGACAGGAATTATCGCAAAAAACGAATTGCTATCCAGTCAGAGAGCCAAGCAGCTAGTAAGGCCATTAGTTCATACACCATCAGAACCAAACTGGTATGGGACTGTGTGGGGAAGCTAAACAAGCTCGGCAAAGATAATAAAGTAATGCTATACTGGGTACCAGGATACACTGGTATAGACGGAAACGAAGAAGCCGATCACCTAGCAAACAAGGGATCCACTAGCCCCTTTACAGGTCCAGAACCTTGTTGCGGCATGAGTGTGAACAGCAAAAGTTTAGATGAAGAAACAAGAGAACAATGGATGAAAACCTGGAAAGAGCTTCCAGGGTTAAGGCAGTCCAAAGTGATGCTGGGATCTTTTAACCAGAAGCGAACAAAAGCTTGCCTGAAATTAAACAGGAACAAGCTTAGAATTCTGACAGAGTCTATAGTCCTGACGGGACACTGCAGGCTTAGGAAACATCTCAAGGCGCTAGGCCTAGAGGAAGATGACGGATGCAGATTATGTGACTCAGCAGAGGAAACCCCCATACATCTGCACAAAGACTGCGGAGCACTACTCCGCAAGAGACAAATGTACCTCGGGGCTCACTGCTTGAACAGCTGTGAGAGGAGCTGCAGGCCTTGATTCCCACCCAGATCCTGAAATTCCTAAAGGAATCAGAATTAGAGGAGACGCTCTAAATGGGTAAGTACACCAACGCTTGGAGGAGGTGGGTACAATAGATCTATAAAGGTCGCAGTACAAGTCGACACCACTATATCTACAATCTACAACGGGATGGATTCTAACTAGCGTAGCTTTAACACCTCGTAGCGTCGAGGATATTTTTTGGTTTGGCTTGAAAATAGTGTCGATGTTATGCCTTTTTAGAATCCTGGCGGTTTTGTCAGTTGATACGGTAGCTATGCTGTGCTAACGGGTTTCTGGTGTTCTTCAGTTCTTTGGTTACGGTTCTCTGTACGACGGAAAGCTCTGGATATTAGACTATGTGGATATCCATTTGAAGAAAGAGCTTTTTGTAAGTTAAGCTGGTAGGCTAGTCTTTTGGATCGGGAGATCGGGTAGTGAAAGAGACAGATGCGAGTTGTTTGAGGTGAAGGTGCGAAGAAGCGTTCAGATATTTGCCCGTATGCGTTGGTTTCCCGTACACTGTGTGTCTCAATAATGTGCCTTCGATACGGATAGAACAACAAAAACAAAAAGAACAAGAAAAAGAAAAACAAGATATTTGGACCTGCACTTGGTCCAAATATATTGTTTTAGATAATCTAAGAATAAGGAAGATGATCGGATGAAAAGCAAAGGCCGCGATTAGATTGAAATGGAAAAAATCCTAGATGAGGCCAAGGCCTATAATGGGTTGCGGAGCCAAAGCTGATGAAAGTCATGATGAACACTCAAAAAGACAGATAATGTGAGGTCACACCAATTTACTGATTTAATATCATCGCCTGTATTTTCTTAAGCGTGTGAAGAGTCGAATTAAAACGACATTGAATATCATTAAAGATATAAAATTTGTGCTTATAAATGATCTACAGTGCTCTTTTTATCATCTCTGCGGCTCTTTTGTAAGATTTACTTAAAACCAGTTGCCGACCCCTGTTCTAGCATGAAGTGATCTATAACTATTTAATGAAATATTTAAATCTTGCAGATGATTTTGAAGAGAGATTGAAGAGAATTGAGTACATGATACACAGAAACTAGGAATGCCAGACAAGAGTAGACAGACAATACTGGACAGACAGTGCAAGTAACTATAAGTGAAGTTCGATATAAGTTGTGATAATCTTATCAGTAATATCATTTATATTTATTTAACTTGTTATTTGAGGGAAATGTTAAGCCGAAATTCCAGCATGATTTTTAGAACAAATATTTACCAGTCCAATATATTATTTAGTGGAAATTTTAAAACATCGGTATTGTCGCAAAACGCGATTACTTTTTATCAAACGCAAAAACCCCGTCCCGGAAAGAAACTAAACCCACGCGCATGAAAATTTCTCCTTATCGCAGATTACTTAAACGCGAATTTCTAGTTTCATTCCGTACTTGCACACCGCTTGCTTATCTCGATTTAAATTAGGCTCATTTAAACATTTCCGAAACATAACAGAAATTTAAAAACGAAATCTCCGCTGAACTTGTAATCTACGAGGTCTATGTCCTAAAACACAAACAATAACTGCTGAAATCACTAGATAAAAACATGCTAAAATACTCAAATGTTTCACGAAAATAAACTGAAAAAGTAAATTTAAACCATCGAGTCATCAATGTTAGTTTAGACCAATAATCCACAATCCAATTAAACGAATCTCTCATTAAACTAATCAATATTTAAAAGCAAATTAAAAAAAATGTTTTAATTTCTAACTAATATTTAGTTGAAATCATATTCATTCTACCACAACTATGAAGTATAACATTAAATTCCACGCGCACTAATATTCCACTATAAACTCGAATCTAAATTACACATTGCAGATATAACTTGTCAAATGAATTTCCTATTTATCAAATGTTTAAGAAATCTGATAAATAGTGAAATAAAATTGATAAAATGCAAAGTATGTATTCATTCCTGTGCATTTAGTCTAATTGGTCTTGTATTGTCTGTATAGTTTGAGTCTAGTCTGTCTACTGTTATCTGTCAAGCCTTGTATATCTAGTTTTGTCTGTCTAAACTTGACTGTCTAGTCTTGTCTTTCTAGTCTTGTCTGTCTAGTCTTGTCTGTCTAGTCTTGTCTGTCTAGTCTTGTCTGTCTAGTCTTGTCTGTCTAGTCTTGTCTGTCTAGTCTTGTCTGTCTAGTCTTGTCTGTCTAGTCTTGTCTGTCTAGTCTTGTCTGTCTAGTCTTGTCTGTCTAGTCTTGTCTGTCTAGTCTTGTCTGTCTAGTCTTGTCTGTCTAGTCTTGTCTGTCTAGTCTTGTCTGTCTAGTCTTGTCTGTCTAGTCTTGTCTGTCTAGTCTTGTCTGTCTAGTCTTGTCTGTCTAGTCTTGTCTGTCTAGTCTTGTCTGTCTAGTCTTGTCTGTCTAGTCTTGTCTGTCTAGTCTTGTCTGTCTAGTCTTGTCTGTCTAGTCTTGTCTGTCTAGTCTTGTCTGTCTAGTCTTGTCTGTCTAGTCTTGTCTGTCTAGTCTTGTCTGTCTAGTCTTGTCTGTCTAGTCTTGTCTGTCTAGTCTTGTCTGTCTAGTCTTGTCTGTCTAGTCTTGTCTGTCTAGTCTTGTCTGTCTAGTCTTGTCTGTCTAGTCTTGTCTGTCTAGTCTTGTCTGTCTAGTCTTGTCTGTCTAGTCTTGTCTGTCTAGTCTTGTCTGTCTAGTCTTGTCTGTCTAGTCTTGTCTGTCTAGTCTTGTCTGTCTAGTCTTGTCTGTCTAGTCTTGTCTGTCTAGTCTTGTCTGTCTAGTCTTGTCTGTCTAGTCTTGTCTGTCTAGTCTTGTCTGTCTAGTCTTGTCTGTCTAGTCTTGTCTGTCTAGTCTTGTCTGTCTAGTCTTGTCTGTCTAGTCTTGTCTGTCTAGTCTTGTCTGTCTAGTCTTGTCTGTCTAGTCTTGTCTGTCTAGTCTTGTCTGTCTAGTCTTGTCTGTCTAGTCTTGTCTGTCTAGTCTTGTCTGTCTAGTCTTGTCTGTCTAGTCTTGTCTGTCTAGTCTTGTCTGTCTAGTCTTGTCTGTCTAGTCTTGTCTGTCTAGTCTTGTCTGTCTAGTCTTGTCTGTCTAGTCTTGTCTGTCTAGTCTTGTCTGTCTAGTCTTGTCTGTCTAGTCTTGTCTGTCTAGTCTTGTCTGTCTAGTCTTGTCTGTCTAGTCTTGTCTGTCTAGTCTTGTCTGTCTAGTCTTGTCTGTCTAGTCTTGTCTGTCTAGTCTTGTCTGTCTAGTCTTGTCTGTCTAGTCTTGTCTGTCTAGTCTTGTCTGTCTAGTCTTGTCTGTCTAGTCTTGTCTGTCTAGTCTTGTCTGTCTAGTCTTGTCTGTCTAGTCTTGTCTGTCTAGTCTTGTCTGTCTAGTCTTGTCTGTCTAGTCTTGTCTGTCTAGTCTTGTCTGTCTAGTCTTGTCTGTCTAGTCTTGTCTGTCTAGTCTTGTCTGTCTAGTCTTGTCTGTCTAGTCTTGTCTGTCTAGTCTTGTCTGTCTAGTCTTGTCTGTCTAGTCTTGTCTGTCTAGTCTTGTCTGTCTAGTCTTGTCTGTCTAGTCTCGTCTGTCTAGTCTTGTCTGTCTAGTCTTGTCTGTCTAGTCTTGTCTGTCTAATCTTGTCTGTCTAGTCTTGTCTGTCTAGTCTTGTCTGTCTAGTCTTGTCTGTCTAGTCTTGTCTGTCTAGTCTTGTCTGTCTAGTCTTGTCTGTCTAGTCTTGTCTGTCTAGTCTTGTCTGTCTAGTCTTGTCTGTCTAGTCTTGTCTGTCTAGTCTTGTCTGTCTAGTCTTGTCTGTCTAGTCTTGTCTGTCTAGTCTTGTCTGTCTAGTCTTGTCTGTCTAGTCTTGTCTGTCTAGTCTTGTCTGTCTAGTCTTGTCTGTCTAGTCTTGTCTGTCTAGTCTTGTCTGTCTAGTCTTGTCTGTCTAGTCTTGTCTGTCTAGTCTTGTCTGTCTAGTCTTGTCTGTCTAGTCTTATCCGAACAATAATATCGACAAAAGAAACAGACGAGAGAAAGAGACGAGTGACCAAGTATAGTCAAAACTAACTACAGCGACTAAATGACAACAACCAGCACTCTGAAGCCATGCGATAAGCGTTTCCGGAGAGCCTGGTTGGTTTCCTGGGGACCACTTGTCTGTATAAAGTACAGCTACGCCCCGAAAAGAAAAAAAAAAAAAAAAAAAAGTCTTGTCTGTCTAGTCTTGTCTGTCTAGTCTTATCTGTCTAGTCTTGTCTGTCTAGTCTTGTCTGTCTAGTCTTGTCTGTCTAGTCTTGTCTGTCTAGTCTTGTCTGTCTAGTCTTGTCTGTCTAGTCTTGTCTGTCTAGTCTTGTCTGTCTAGTCTTGTCTGTCTAGTCTTGTCTGTCTAGTCTTGTCTGTCTAGTCTTGTCTGTCTAGTCTTGTCTGTCTAGTCTTGTCTGTCTAGTCTTGTCTGTCTAGTCTTGTCTGTCTAGTCTTGTCTGTCTAGTCTTGTCTGTCTAATCTTGTCTGTCTAGTCTTGTCTGTCTAGTCAAAATCAAAATCAAAATCAAAATCAAATTTATTCATTCTACGATGTACAAAGGAAAATTACATATTGAATTTGTCATTAAAAAAATCATTAAGGCTATAGTAGCACTTCTCTATTAACATTATTTTAAGTTTTTTTCTAAAAGATTTTTGGTAGGTTTCTTGGGTCAGCATATTTGGAAACTTGTTATAGATTTGGATTCCAATCTTGTTCGGTGCTTTGCTGCAAATTGTTAAATTTGATATTGGAGTTCGTAGTTGCTTTGGACCTCTTGTGAAGTGATGGTGTTGGTCTATGTTTCTTATAATTGAGGCCTTATTCCTGTGAATATGGCATGCAGTTTCCCATATGTATATGGATGGTACCGAAAGGAGGTTTAGATTCTCAAAATAGGGCATACAGGATGTTGTTCTACCTACACCTATGATTGCCCGGATGATTCTCTTTTGGGCTTTGAAGACCCTTTGAGTTTGTGAAGAGGGTCCCCATACTATAATCCCGTACGAGATAACAGATTGTACCTCCGCGTGGCATATATTTAGCAGCACATTTTGTTCTACTAAACAGCGGATATTTCTTATGAGGTAGGCTTTATAATTTATTTTCTTGGTTATTCGATCAATGTGGGTATTCCAGGTTAGATTTTCTTCTAAATTTACTCCAAGAAATTGAACTGTGTCGGTCCTTTGAACGGTTGCGTTGCCTATTTTAAGTGTTAAATCGTCTTCTCGCAAACTACGGGTTGTTTGAAATACAATATATTTTGTTTTTTCAATATTTAAGTATAAGTTGTTGGCAGAGAACCATTGATTGAGGTCGGTTAGAAGCTCATTTGCCTCTGATTCAGCTTTTTGTTTAGACGGCTCCGATAATATAAAACTGGAATCGTCTGCGTTGAGAATGCATTCCCTGCCCTTTAAATATTGTATCAGGTCTGCAGTATATAGAGAAAACAATATAGGCGCCAAAACACTTCCCTGTGGTACCCCGATATCTGTTGTTAATTGCGCAGAAGTACTATTTTTGTTTGATTGGCAGATTTGAACATATTGCTTTCTTTGGTGTAAAAATGATTCGAACCATCTACCAATTTTGCCTCGAATTCCGCATCTATATAGTTTTTCTATAAGTTTTTCATGCGACACACAATCAAAAGCTTTGGAGATGTTACAGAAGATTCCCACAGGATGTTTCCCTTTATCTATCTCCTCTAATATTTTTTCATAAAAAGCGCTGATTGCTGTTGTAGTTGATCTTTCAGCTCTGAAGCCATGTTGTTAGGTAGGAATTAAATGGTATTTATCGATAAAACATTTTAATCTTTTCTCAATACAATATTCTATTATTTTTGATACCACCGATAGAAGTGATATTGGTCTGTAATTCATAATGGCTGTCTTATCTCCCTTCTTATATACGGGCATTATTTTTGAGGTTTTTAGTAGCTCAGGAAATTCTTAAGTTTCTATCGAGTTATTAATAATGTCTGTGATTGGGGCTGCAATTTCGTTCTTGAATTCCTTAAATAATTTATACGGCAGTAAGTCCGGGCCGCTGCTGGATTTGTTCTTGAGTTTAGCGATGATGTTCAACACCTCTTCTGTTGTGAATGTGTCTATATACATTGAGTTTATATTATATGGTACGTGTGTATTTGTGATTTGGGTTCGGTTGATGTTATTTGCTACATCTGCTGCTGAATTCTTGAAATGTCTATTGAATAAGTTAGCTATTTCATGCGGATCTTTAGTCAGTTCGTTATTCACTTTTAATTCTATTTCATCCACTGGACGTGTTTTGTTGGATAGTTCATTAATTATATTCCATAACGTTTTTTGTTTATTTTCGGCTTGTTCTATAATTTTGCTAAAAAAACGCTTTTTGGTGTTTGTTATAAATTTGATGTGTTTATGTTTTTGTTTTTTGTACTTTAGGCGAAGTATAGGGTATTTTTTTTGAAGAATATACAAATCCTTTAATCTTTCTGCAGATAATTTTGTTTGTGTGTTTGTCCACGTTTTATGTAGCTGTTGTTTACTTTTTACAAGTGGGAAGCAAACAGAGAAATGATACTGCATGATGTTTATGAAGGTGATGGTTTTTTCATTGCAATTGTTTTTATTCTTCAAGACATCTTCAAATTTTTCTTTTTTTAAGGCATCCGAAAAACGTGCTTTATTTTCTACAGTGAATTTCCTCTTGAATATACACTTTTGTTTGATGGGTTTAGGTACATCAGTGCTCAAAGTGATTGCACGATGGTCAGACAGAGGAGTGTCTTGAACATTGATTATTGCTGTGGGAAAACCTAGTTTTATAAATATGTTGTCTATCCTCGTCTGCGATGTTGTAGTAACTCTAGCATATTGATGAACTTGCTCAATTAGCCCGAAGGACAATAATAAAATTACTGAAATTGTTTTTTCTCTTGATATATCTGCAAAGTTTATATTAAAGTCACCAACAAGGATTATGTGTAATGAGTTTTTATTTATATCCACAAGCACTTCTTCGAGAACCGTGAAGAATGTTATTAAACACCCCGTAGGCGGTCTGTAGAGATTAACTATAGCAGTGGTAGCATTTTCACATTTCCATCTAACTCCACAAAGTTCAATTTGTTTTTCAATGGATCTGGATTCGATATTTAAATTTGATATTTCACCATTGTGATCTTGCAAGGTTCTTGTCCAGATGGCTACTCCACCTCCACTAGATTGATTTCTACAGTTCTACTGCCAGTCCAGTCTTGTCTGTCTAGTCTTGTCTGTCTAATCAAAATCAAAAACTATGTATTTCATTATTTAGACGTAAAGTATTAAACAAAATAAATAAACCAACTGAATTGTGTCAAAATAAAAGGCGAATAAACAGAAAAAAGGTTAAGTTGTAATAAACAAATAATTGTGACGATGTGAGATATTCCTCCAATGAATATGGTTCCCTATTATTGTTGTGGTCGAATACTTTTTGCTTGTAAAACTTAAAAGTACTTATACGTTTGATGACCCTTAGTGGAGAATTGTACAGTTTTATTGCGATGCGATGTGTGATTTTATGGCTTATTGGCGATATCTTCGTATGAGTGTCAATGAGTGTCCCATCGATGAAAACAAATGGTAGTCGAAAGTGGTCAAGTCTGGTGAATACGACGGGTGGGATCAAGTGCCTTGATTGATATTCTGAACCGGTTTTGCTTTGTGTGCAGACGCATTGTCGTGTAACAAAATTACTTTGCCGTGTCTTTTGTCCATTCTGGTCGTTTTTCGATCAATGCGCGGTTCAAATTGATCATTTGTTTTCTGTAGCAATGTATAAACAGTTTCACCAGGTTTTAGAGGCTCATGATACACCACATATTTCTGATCCCACCAAACACAGGGCATTGCGTTCTTCATTTCTCACATCTAAATCATTATTTCTGAACCGTTGAAACCATCTTTTGCCATCAGATGGTAAATTTTCATCAAGTAACACTCGTAACAACGTAATCTACGAGGTCTAGTAACACACTAGGAGTCTATGAAGTCTTCATAGACTTCATAGACTCCAAGGAGTCCAACCGATTGTTTAACTTCAAAAAGGTACATAATAAAGGGATATAATCTCAGACATCTTTTTGTTCTGAATATTTTAGTATTTGTTTTGTCTTTGTTGATCACTAGACGATTTTTATTCAACCAGTTGGAGATTAGATCCTTTGCTGATATGGAATTAGTGTGGATTTCTTCCATAGTCTGGTTTAAGAGTAACAGACTAGTGTCGTCGGCGTAGTTGACCATCTGCAAATTAGTGTTTACTATAGATAAGGGTAGATCATTAATATACAGTAAAAAGAGAGTAGGACCCAAAATACTTCCTTGAGGGATACCCAACTGTACTGGTATAAAACTTCCATTAGCGGTTTGAATTTGCGCTGTTTGCGATGGGATATATAAGACTTAATCCAATCAAGTGCCGATCCTCTAATTCCATATCTTTCCATTTTATATAATAAAATGTTATGATGTACAGTATCATACGCCTTCGACAGGTCGATCATAATACCCGAGGGGATATTTTGCTCGTCAAGTATTTTATATATGTTGTTGATATATTGAAAGCTTGCCGACTCCACAGATTTCCCATTAACAAGCCCATGTTGACAGATGATGATAATATTATATCTAACGAGAAATGACACAACCCTGATATGGAAAACTTTCTCAACAATTTTAGAGAAAGCAGACAGTATATTGATGGGTCAATAGCTGCCTATATTGTTCCTATCACTCTGCTTAAAAACTAGAGAGGTTGTAGAGATTTTCAGCAGTTCTGGGTAGATTCCAGACGCAATCGGGTTGTTAATTATGTACAATAAGGGATCCGCTAACTCCCAGAGGTCTTTACCTCTCTAATTAGAAACATCGGAATTTCATCATTACCTACGCTCTTCTTGCTTTTCATGTTTATTATAATATGGAATAGCTCTGCAAGTATGAGTGGGTCAACCCTCATCATTCTCTCAGTGTCTGATATGTCGTTGAGGAACGGAACATTTGGAAGCGTTGAAGTGATCATTTCAGCATTGTCTGTGTAAGAGTTTGATACCACTTTTCTGGGACCACTGTCAATGTTTACAAAAAAATTCTTGCGTTTTGGGTTTATTTGCGTCAATTGTCTTACAACGTTCCATGTTGTTTTGCTTATGTTCTCGGGGTGCTTGAGCTGGTCTTCTATTAGTTTCATTTTATGCGTCTTCAGAAGCGTGTTACATTTCCTTCGAGTGCTATTATACATATTTTTAAATTCTGGATTATGCTTGGTTAGTATTTGTAGCAAGTCCAAACGTTTTTTAGCTAAGTTGATTTCACGAGTGTTGACAACGTTTCTTTTGAGGCATTCGCGGCAAACTCATTAAAATACAATAAAATTACATTCATAAAGGAATTCCATTGCCGATTTACCTGCAACTCACCCCATTGTAGAATTTGGGACCAGGTCTCTTCTTGCAGGCTTATATGTTGTCCTTTTTCCTTTTTAAGCTTAAGAAAAACCGATTAACGTATGTGTAGGGAGCCACACATCCGGTTTCTTTATTTCTTCTAACATTTGCAATGGAATGGAAACTTTGAAGGATGAGTATCTCCGGGTACTTGGACACAAATTTCTTGCAGAAAACATTTTTTAAATTTGTTTGAATTGATGACATCTTCGGATAGTTGAGGCTCCAGCCTAGAGATATGTTTAGATATCTTCTTTGTCTAGTCTTGCCTGATTAGTTTTGTATTTTACTAACTTCTGAATCCGTAGTTTAGTGCTGCTCAAAGCCGAAGGCATGTCGGCCCTGGCATCCAACCGATTTCGGTGATTATTTTTGATTATCAGAAACGTCTCGCATAAATATATCGATGAAAACAAAGTTAGGTAACATACAGCCATTTCTCGAACCTTTGAGAAAGAAATTAACCTTTTTTTGACTAATCTTCGGGATTAATTCCTGTCTAGAATGAATCTTTTAAGTTACTATCGTGTGCTATTTCAATTACTTCTTCTTGATATTCTGTAGGGACCTTAGAAACATCGACAATGAAAAGATTGCTGTTCTCGCATCTCGCAGTCAGGAAAAGAGCAAGTGAATTAATTCACTTTTTAAGATTATCAAATTGGAGTCTGATGTTCTTCTGTGTTTCTCCTTCATTCTCAGCATACCTACTCTCCGTCAATAATTTGATGCAGCGTATCAAATGCTGACAAATTTTCTCTTTCTACTTCATTGGTTGATTTATAGCTCGATTTTAGCAATAAACGCACTGCTTTTATCTTCATATGTAAATATATTTCTTGTGCGTTGTAACTTTTCTAACCCTTGAAGATTCAATGTGCGAAAATATCGACCACATAAGCAAAACGGATTTGAAATTTGGACTCACAGAACTGATCCAGCAACTTCTTGTTCCCTTTGTTAGTTAAGAATATGTGTACTTCTCTCGGTTCGTACAAGCTCGACAGCATGTTTAAGCAATACCAAATTTGGCAATCAATTTCACCTGGGTGCAAGAAACCATTTAGTACCCTAAATTAGAATTAGTTTGATGATTGTCGAAAATCACAGATCTATAATAATAATGTTTACGATAAAATATTTTTCGTTATACTAACAACGATAGCAGTATTGTTAAGTTATCATGTGCAAAAGTACATTTTAGTTCTTGATCATATTGGGGCTCCTAAATCACTTACATCCCGCATACCCAAGATGGTCGGTCTTGCTATTGAGACACTCGCTGTTCGCTGCACGTGACACGCAGACCCCTGCGCCTGCAAACCTCTACTCTTGTCTACTGATTGTGAGTCAGTCTACCCTTGTCGACTTATTATATAACTATTATACAACTTTGACTAACAAATTTAGTTTAATCTAAATCTTAATAGTCTATACTTTAATAATGGAGTCTAGTTCATTCGAATCCTTAGTATTCGTAACTAAATAAACTTGACTCAAAATGATTTAACCTTAACCAACAATTTAAGCTAAAAGAATGAATAGGATGGTTGCGACAGTTACTACGTGGTAATCCATACTTACATTGAATTGTTGATTGAAATGATGATTAACCAAAGAAATGGACTAAATACACTTCCAGTTTGCAAAAATTTGTAACCAGCAGAGAATACAGACAAGATCGTAATTTGTTTATATTGCTGATTAACGCTGGTATTATTTTCAGGAAATATTGCGAAAGGGTAGGACTGGGCGCAATTAGTCTAATTAGACAATGGCGTAGTCAATTAAACGGAGAGAAAAGTGTGCGGAAATATCGATTGATAAAATTCGTAATCGAGTTCAAACTTAAGCACTGCCTATATTTTTATATACAAAAACATTACAATATTTATTACTTTCATTACTAACTTTATTATTAATAATGCTCGCCTTTAATTAGTATTTAGTTAAAAAATAATTGTAAACTAATCATTTATTACATTTTATATTTATGTATTTAATTAATTATCTCTTATATCTCTCTAGTCATATTTGTCTAAAAGTTAGTCCTTGTCAGAAAAGGGGATACACCGATCGGTGATCCTACATCGTATAGGCCAATCTGAAATTAAAAGATGACCTCGAGGCCGGAATTGGATTATCTGACAAACAATTTGGATTCAGGAAAGGAAGGTCGCCTATTGACGCTCTACGATCCGTTCTAGAAATCGTAGAAAAAGCTAAATCGGGATCGCAGAGAACCAAACAAATGTGTGCTTTAATAAGTTTTTAAGTGAGGAATGCCTTCAACACCGCGAACTGGAAAGATATAATGGAAAGCTTGACAAATAAAGATATATCTCGAAACTTGCTGCGCATGATAGGAAGTTACCTTAGTAGCAATCAGAGCTTGTTGTTGCAAGGCGATGGAGAGATAGAAGAGCTTGAAGTTAGTAGTGGTGCCCCACAGGGTTCCATATTAGGGCCTGCTCTCTGGAACGTACTATATAACGGAATTCTAACATCAAACAACCAGTGGGGGCAACAATAATTGGTTTCGCCGATGACATAGTGCTAGTGATTACACCCAGAACCGAGTAAAATCTCATACAAACAGCAAACCACGTAATCCCTCAAATCGGTGCATGTATGAAATATAGAAAACTTAGTCTATCGGCAGAAAAAACCGAAGCGGTTCTTGGTCACATATCCCAATAAAATATAAAATCGAGGACACTGATAATACCGAAACATGAAATCAAATACCTTGGTGTAACGATTGACAAAAGGCTATCGTAAGTGCACACTTAACAGAAGCGACGGCAGACAGAACAGAAGTAATGAGAATTATGAAAGGCTTACAACAATTAATGTCAAACGTAGGGAGCCCCAAAAGTAGCACAACCAGAATTTTGAGCTCTGTAGTTCAGGCTACGATGCTGTACGGTGATTATCGATGCTTACGATGCTGTACGCCAATATGGGCCAAAGAACGGCTAAGAAATGGCAATCTACAAAAAACTAGCAGCAATATAACGAAAAATGTCTAAATGCACGGAAACAGGACAGTGGACCAGATATGTAGTGGCTATCGAGCGGTATCGGGGAAAGCTGCCCTAGTCATTGCAGGCATTCTCCAAATTCTCTAAAAAAGCGATAGAAGCTATGCGAAACCGGCTACAACAGCATATTAAAATAAAAAATAGCCAGAGAGGAACTCGAACAGTGGCGGAGAAGGTGGGAGCTCACGGAAACAGGACAGTGGACAGATTACTTATTCCGAACATCTCCAGCTGGATTTAAAGAAAGCACGGTGAAGTAAGGTATCATCTGACCTAAGCACTTTCTGGCCATGACTACTCAGAGATTATTTACACAATATAGGCCCGGCTTCAGACGAATTATGTGTGTACTGCAGGGAGAGAAATAGTATGAGTCACGCCATCTTCGAATGCTGGAGATGGCAAGCCGAAAGGGAATCAGCAGCAGCAAACATGGGGAGAATCTATTGATCCCAGAACCATCATAAGTTACATGCTTGAGAAAAAGAAAACTTGCACAACATGCAGCGGCTAATCTACACTATAATAAGCAATAAAGAAAATGATGAGAGGAAGCCCAAAAAAACCCAGTTGAAGCACATATGTTAATATATCTATCCGTCATAGTCCAGTCATCTTTGTCAAAAAAGGGGATTAATCTCGGAATCTAACGGAGGAAGCTTAATTTTTGTATAGACCTTTATTTTAGCATTACAAATGTTATCCTAAAAGTCACATATGTCAACATGTGAGCGTCCTTAGATATTCAATGTCAAAGGTCGCAAAAATCAGTTTTTTGAGAATATCTCGTTTCCTCTGCCTCCTATCGTATTTGCATTCATTATGAAAGTTGTAAAGAATAAAATTCTCTACAACTCTTATGACAAATGCTAATACGGTAGGAGGCAGAAAAAACGAGATATTCTCAAAAAAATGATTTTTGTGACCTTTGACCTTGAATATCTAAGGACACTCACATGTTGGGATATGTGACTTTTGAGACAACATTTGTAATGCTGAAATAAAGGTCTTTACAAAAATAAGCTTCTTCAGTTAGATTCCGGGGTGGTCTGCTAAAATGACAAGGCTATCATGCGAAAAGCAATTCCAGAGTGTTCGGATGCGTTTCCTGGGTCATATTTGTCTACTCATATCTGTCTAGTTTAGTATATTTAGTCGTATCTATCTGATCTGTGTCTCTAGAAGAGCCTCTCTTGTCAAACATGTTTTTTAATCTTGACTATTTTGTCTTGTTAGTTTTATTTTTGCTTATAATACGTTCTAGACCATAGGACACGAAGTCAGTAATGGAAAAAACAAAGCGTTAATAATAGATAGCATTTTGTTTAATGCAGATATTACAGGTTAAATATACAAGACTAGTTGGTTTAAACTGAATAAACTAGACTACAAAAGGCTATCGACCACTAGGTCTAGACTAGATTAATCAAGAAATATCAGTATATATTGTGCTAATTAAGCATAGGAGAATAAAATAAATTCCTATTAACTAATTGATAAATAACTATTATTTTTTATTCATAAATACCTCTGTCATTAATTTTTTATTAATACTAATTCATTATATAATATTTCCAATCAAATTATTCGAAACAATTATCCAATAGTAGATTAGTAATCTTAAGTATAAGGCATCTTGTTTTGCTACGTCAATTCCCCGAAATATTATTATTAAATTTCTCGACAATCACTCATCAAGTTTCCATTTAGCAATAATACACACTTACTAGTTGAGCCGGGTATTTATTAATGGATGATTCATAACCGGTCACGATCCAAGGTAATTCATTAAATAACGAAAATCGTTTTAAGGTAAAACCGCACTGAGCGGGACTACGTTGCAGAAAAAACTACACAGGTTAAAATTATTATTATTATTATAAAGTAAATATTATCTGGATATTTACAAATGACAATCAATAACGTGACTAAAAGTTAACAAGCGGTTTGACGATTTATTGTAGAATTATCTTCGACTAAGTTTCGAAATACCTCATACAGAATGTATCAAAACTATCATGTCGCTTGAGACAAATGCCATAAATACTAATCAAAATTAGACAATTGACATCAAAATTTGACAACTGCCTTCGAGATTTGACATCTCCAAAATTTTTCAACTATTATCAAGATTTTATAGCTTCAATCAAAATTAGATGGTAGTCATAAATATTTAACAAATAGCATTAAAATTTAATGATTGAATAATTACATTAAAGAAAGAACATTGGACAACTGTCATAAATATTAGATAACTGTCGCTGAAATTGTACACAATTAGACATTGTCATCAAAACTTGATAACTGCTTTCAAGATATAACGAATATCAGGTTTAACGATTAATTTAATATTATAGAGAATGAACAAGTATCATTAACTGTAGACCTGTAGAACTTTCGTTAAAATTAGACAACGATCGTCAAGAGTTGATGGCTGTTATTAAGAGTTGACAGCTCGTATGACGAGTTGGCAGCTGTTATCAGTATTTGACAGCTGTCAATAAAATTTTTGTCATTTAAATTTGACAGTGGTCATCAAGAATTAATAAACATAATAACATTAAAAATAGTTTAAAGATTGATTTGATGACTACGTGTATATTGAAAAATTGATAGTTGAAGTTAGACAATTGTCATGAAAATCAACAACTGCCATTAGGATGTGGTAAGTATCATTAAGGTTTAACGAATAATTAAAAAACTTAAGACAACTGTCATGAATGCTAGAAAACTGTCTTTAAAGTCAGACTATTTTGAACAGGATGGTTGCGAACGTTACTACGTGGTAATCCATATTTTCTCTGATTTGCAAGACTCACTATGTTGTAACCACTAATTTTTGTGCAAAATATATAACATGTGAAGTTATATTACTATGCACACTTTAGACGACTTTACACGAGTTTCGACTGTGAGAGTTCATTGTCAAGATTTGAAAATTACAGAATCGCCCGATAGGCAACTATCATAAAGATTGGACAAATGTCTATTTTCTAGATTTGACAAGTCATCAAGAATGGACAAGTGTCATCAAGGAGAGATATTAGACAATTGTGATTAAAATTTGACACAAAAAAATGTCATTAAAATTAGATAATTTTTCCCAAGAAGGCTGCTATCATTTGACGACAGCTATCATCAAGGTATAAAAAGCAAGATTTAACGTTTTTGATTTGACATTCAGAACGTTAAATGTTTGAGGATGTGACAACCAGCATCAAGAGCAACCAAGTATCATCACCAACACATAAAGATTTGACAAGTGTCGCAAGATCGCTAGTCGTCAAGATTTGATAGTTGTCATCAAAATTTAAAACGTGTTTAACAAATGATTTAACATCAATCTTCAAGAATAACATTGGGTGAAATGCCTATGTGAATCTTCAATAAAATAGTAAAAAAAATAATGAAACACTACGTTTCAATTCACTCTTGACTTATAACCCCATTTTTAGAAACCCCACATGATATCTCGTGGCATGAAAGTGCAAGAGGTCAGTTTGTACTTAATTATATTAATTTATGTTATAAATCAAGAGTGAATTAAAACGTAGTGATTTATTAATTTTTCTACTTTTACAATCTTCAAGATTTAGTAACCGTGGTAAAGATTAAACTTTTGGACAAATATGGCAACTACAGTCGTTATAATTAATAATAATTATACAAAATTAATTGTCTTTTATGGAAGAATGACCTACAGATAGTAAGTAGCCTTTTGTTAAATGATAAATATTATTATTATTATTTAATAACTGTCTTTAAATAACTGTCTTTAAAATTAAGTAAATGTCAACAAGACTTGACAATTCTCAAGGCTTGGCAACTAAATTAAACAAGTATAAATAAGGTTTAATGATTTATTTGACAACTGTCTGGAAGATTTTATAACCGCTGCAAAGAATAAGCAATATACCTTTTCATAGTAGAATTTTTTTTGCGCATGCGTCAATTTCCGCCATGTTTTCAGGCACGTTTTTGACGTATAACCAGTTACAATAACAAAATGTGCCTGAAACTTTCATATTCCCGACTTTGAAACAAGGCGGAAGCGCATGCGCTTAACTAACCGTAAAAAGGTCTACTGTTTTATAATATAATGTCAGAATGACAGACAGATATTGACTACAAATTTCTAATAAACAAAAACAATTTGATAAATGTCAGGTTTGACAAGCCTCCCTTTATTTATTTCTTAAAATTTGTTTCCGATAGGTTCTTGTCAAACTTTAACAGGACTGGTAAGAAAATGGCAATTATCGATCAAATAACATAAATAATTTAATTTTGTTTTGTACATTCTTTTCTGTAGTGTGTCATATCTGACATGTATTGATATAATTTCTATTCCGTTTAGTGAAAAGTTGACAGACGACTAAAAAATAATTCGCCAAAATTCGTTAAATCCTAGTTGTCTTTTGCCAAAATTTTACAGATCAAATGACAATGTTTGTCAAAGTTTGACAAGCTCAAGTACGTTTTCTATAGAAGTAACGAATAGACCTTATATACGAATAGTTGAAAATTTTTGTGCGCATGTGTCAATTTCTGTCATGTTTTTCGGGCACTTTTTGACGTATAACCAGTGAAAATGAGCCCGAAACTTCTAAACGTGGCGGACACGTATGCGCATGACTAACCGTAAAAAGGTATATTATCCTCAACTAGGAATTCGCTTGCAATTTTAAACAGCTATTGTTAAAATTAGACATTAATTGTCGCTGTAATTAAACAACTGTCATCAAGATTTGTTTGTTGCGATCGAGATTTAAAGTGTCGTTAGAGTTTAATGATTGATTTTACAACAATCTTAAAGATGAGACCAGCGTCATAATTATTCATCAACAAGCAAAACTGTTATGATGGAAGCTGACTATGATTGAAACTATCGTTGAAACCATTATCATTATTATTTGACAGATACCAGCAAGATTTAACAGTATCATTAATGTTAATGTCGAACAATTTAATAAATATTTATACAATTTAATAAACAACATAAAGAATAGATAAGTAATGCCGAATTATTATAAATAATAGAAAACTACAATTAAAAATAGACAAAATTGACTATCCTAAAAATTAGACAAATGTCACCAAGATTAGACATCTGTCATCAAAATATAACAATTATTGTTCAGGTTTGATTGAATTGGCATCTTCAAGACTTTATAAATGTTGAATTGTAGAGAACCATCAATATTAACAAGTGTCATTTAGATTTGAAGGTTTAATTGACAACTTCAAGATTTTACGACGTTCATTTAGACATGCGTCGTCGAAATTATAATTGTCGAAAAAATAACTGATAATCCTTGACGACCTAATCCTTATCCCAATTAAAAATTCGTTATTAAAAAGGGAAATTTAAAACAATTTCAAAAAATTGTTAGCATATGTCGTTACTGCATATATAGACATTTGTCTCCAAGATTTGATAAATTAGACATTTACCTGAACAGTTCCCAATCTACCATAGCACGATCATGTTTCAAGTAAGCTTACCCCAAGGTTTCCAATTACAAATATACAATCGTAGATGGTTTAAAGAAACTAGAATATAAGAAACAAGTCAGACTGAATAAATCAAATTAGACCGAGAAGATTAGATTAAATAAGACAAATAATAAACATGCAAGACTCCGTATAAACGGATAAGACAATATACGCAAAACAATACTGCTAACAAAAGAATAGATAATAACTTAGCAACCTGAGGAACCATACTATTTTTTGTTTTGTTTTATGATCTACTCTTATCTCACTTATTTGGTGTCTTATCGCTAAAAACTTTTTAATCTAATTTATCAGTCTGTCAAATTTTCCTCTCTATACAGTCTTATGCCGGCATACACACAAACATGCACCGGAGAGGTTTACCTGTGCAGGTTTGCCTGCGCATGTATACCGGAGCGTGTGTGGTAATAGAGCTGTGCAGTTTCTTGCATGCGGTTGATCTGCGCAGGCAAACCTGCACATGTAACCTCTCCGGTAGACCGTAGCGTGTATGGCGGGCAATAGCTGAAGAAAGTAGACTGTCTTGCATGTCTATGCTTGTCCTGTATGTCCTGTCTCGTATATCTAATGTCTATCTATTATTATCTGAATAGTTTGATCTGTCTATTTTCATCCTTTTCGTCTTAATGGGATATATTTGCATGTCGAGTCTTGACCCTCTAGTTTTAGGTATATAGTGTCTTATCCGTTGAATCTAGTGTGTTTTGTTCGTCTAGTCTTATATGTCGAGTCTAGTGGGTTTAGTCTTGTCTGTCTAGTCTTGTCTGTCTAGTCTTGTCTGTCTAGTCTTGTCTGTCTAGTCTTGTCTGTCTAGTCTTGTCTGTCTAGTCTTGTCTGTCTAGTCTTGTCTGTCTAGTCTTGTCTGTCTAGTCTTGTCTGTCTAGTCTTGTCTGTCTAGTCTTGTCTGTCTAGTCTTGTCTGTCTAGTCTTGTCTGTCTAGTCTTGTCTGTCTAGTCTTGTCTGTCTAGTCTTGTCTGTCTAGTCTTGTCTGTCTAGTCTTGTCTGTCTAGTCTTGTCTGTCTAGTCTTGTCTGTCTAGTCTTGTCTGTCTAGTCTTGTCTGTCTAGTCTTGTCTGTCTAGTCTTGTCTGTCTAGTCTTGTCTGTCTAGTCTTGTCTGTCTAGTCTTGTCTGTCTAGTCTTGTCTGTCTAGTCTTGTCTGTCTAGTCTTGTCTGTCTAGTCTTGTCTGTCTAGTCTTGTCTGTCTAGTCTTGTCTGTCTAGTCTTGTCTGTCTAGTCTTGTCTGTCTAGTCTTGTCTGTCTAGTCTTGTCTGTCTAGTCTTGTCTGTCTAGTCTTGTCTGTCTAGTCTTGTCTGTCTAGTCTTGTCTGTCTAGTCTTGTCTGTCTAGTCTTGTCTGTCTAGTCTTGTCTGTCTAGTCTTGTCTGTCTAGTCTTGTCTGTCTAGTCTTGTCTGTCTAGTCTTGTCTGTCTAGTCTTGTCTGTCTAGTCTTGTCTGTCTAGTCTTGTCTGTCTAGTCTTGTCTGTCTAGTCTTGTCTGTCTAGTCTTGTCTGTCTAGTCTTGTCTGTCTAGTCTTGTCTGTCTAGTCTTGTCTGTCTAGTCTTGTCTGTCTAGTCTTGTCTGTCTAGTCTTGTCTGTCTAGTCTTGTCTGTCTAGTCTTGTCTGTCTAGTCTTGTCTGTCTAGTCTTGTCTGTCTAGTCTTGTCTGTCTAGTCTTGTCTGTCTAGTCTTGTCTGTCTAGTCTTGTCTGTCTAGTCTTGTCTGTCTAGTCTTGTCTGTCTAGTCTTGTCTGTCTAGTCTTGTCTGTCTAGTCTTGTCTGTCTAGTCTTGTCTGTCTAGTCTTGTCTGTCTAGTCTTGTCTGTCTAGTCTTGTCTGTCTAGTCTTGTCTGTCTAGTCTTGTCTGTCTAGTCTTGTCTGTCTAGTCTTGTCTGTCTAGTCTTGTCTGTCTAGTCTTGTCTGTCTAGTCTTGTCTGTCTAGTCTTGTCTGTCTAGTCTTGTCTGTCTAGTCTTGTCTGTCTAGTCTTGTCTGTCTAGTCTTGTCTGTCTAGTCTTGTCTGTCTAGTCTTGTCTGTCTAGTCTTGTCTGTCTAGTCTTGTCTGTCTAGTCTTGTCTGTCTAGTCTTGTCTGTCTAGTCTTGTCTGTCTAGTCTTGTCTGTCTAGTCTTGTCTGTCTAGTCTTGTCTGTCTAGTCTTGTCTGTCTAGTCTTGTCTGTCTAGTCTTGTCTGTCTAGTCTTGTCTGTCTAGTCTTGTCTGTCTAGTCTTGTCTGTCTAGTCTTGTCTGTCTAGTCTTGTCTGTCTAGTCTTGTCTGTCTAGTCTTGTCTGTCTAGTCTTGTCTGTCTAGTCTTGTCTGTCTAGTCTTGTCTGTCTAGTCTTGTCTGTCTAGTCTTGTCTGTCTAGTCTTGTCTGTCTAGTCTTGTCTGTCTAGTCTTGTCTGTCTAGTCTTGTCTGTCTAGTCTTGTCTGTCTAGTCTTGTCTGTCTAGTCTTGTCTGTCTAGTCTTGTCTGTCTAGTCTTGTCTGTCTAGTCTTGTCTGTCTAGTCTTGTCTGTCTAGTCTTGTCTGTCTAGTCTTGTCTGTCTAGTCTTGTCTGTCTAGTCTTGTCTGTCTAGTCTTGTCTGTCTAGTCTTGTCTGTCTAGTCTTGTCTGTCTAGTCTTGTCTGTCTAGTCTTGTCTGTCTAGTCTTGTCTGTCTAGTCTTGTCTGTCTAGTCTTGTCTGTCTAGTCTTGTCTGTCTAGTCTTGTCTGTCTAGTCTTGTCTGTCTAGTCTTGTCTGTCTAGTCTTGTCTGTCTAGTCTTGTCTGTCTAGTCTTGTCTGTCTAGTCTTGTCTGTCTAGTCTTGTCTGTCTAGTCTTGTCTGTCTAGTCTTGTCTGTCTAGTCTTGTCTGTCTAGTCTTGTCTGTCTAGTCTTGTCTGTCTAGTCTTGTCTGTCTAGTCTTGTCTGTCTAGTCTTGTCTGTCTAGTCTTGTCTGTCTAGTCTTGTCTGTCTAGTCTTGTCTGTCTAGTCTTGTCTGTCTAGTCTTGTCTGTCTAGTCTTGTCTGTCTAGTCTTGTCTGTCTAGTCTTGTCTGTCTAGTCTTGTCTGTCTAGTCTTGTCTGTCTAGTCTTGTCTGTCTAGTCTTGTCTGTCTAGTCTTGTCTGTCTAGTCTTGTCTGTCTAGTCTTGTCTGTCTAGTCTTGTCTGTCTAGTCTTGTCTGTCTAGTCTTGTCTGTCTAGTCTTGTCTGTCTAGTCTTGTCTGTCTAGTCTTGTCTGTCTAGTCTTGTCTGTCTAGTCTTGTCTGTCTAGTCTTGTCTGTCTAGTCTTGTCTGTCTAGTCTTGTCTGTCTAGTCTTGTCTGTCTAGTCTTGTCTGTCTAGTCTTGTCTGTCTAGTCTTGTCTGTCTAGTCTTGTCTGTCTAGTCTTGTCTGTCTAGTCTTGTCTGTCTAGTCTTGTCTGTCTAGTCTTGTCTGTCTAGTCTTGTCTGTCTAGTCTTGTCTGTCTAGTCTTGTCTGTCTAGTCTTGTCTGTCTAGTCTTGTCTGTCTAGTCTTGTCTGTCTAGTCTTGTCTGTCTAGTCTTGTCTGTCTAGTCTTGTCTGTCTAGTCTTGTCTGTCTAGTCTTGTCTGTCTAGTCTTGTCTGTCTAGTCTTGTCTGTCTAGTCTTGTCTGTCTAGTCTTGTCTGTCTAGTCTTGTCTGTCTAGTCTTGTCTGTCTAGTCTTGTCTGTCTAGTCTTGTCTGTCTAGTCTTGTCTGTCTAGTCTTGTCTGTCTAGTCTTGTCTGTCTAGTCTTGTCTGTCTAGTCTTGTCTGTCTAGTCTTGTCTGTCTAGTCTTGTCTGTCTAGTCTTGTCTGTCTAGTCTTGTCTGTCTAGTCTTGTCTGTCTAGTCTTGTCTGTCTAGTCTTGTCTGTCTAGTCTTGTCTGTCTAGTCTTGTCTGTCTAGTCTTGTCTGTCTAGTCTTGTCTGTCTAGTCTTGTCTGTCTAGTCTTGTCTGTCTAGTCTTGTCTGTCTAGTCTTGTCTGTCTAGTCTTGTCTGTCTAGTCTTGTCTGTCTAGTCTTGTCTGTCTAGTCTTGTCTGTCTAGTCTTGTCTGTCTAGTCTTGTCTGTCTAGTCTTGTCTGTCTAGTCTTGTCTGTCTAGTCTTGTCTGTCTAGTCTTGTCTGTCTAGTCTTGTCTGTCTAGTCTTGTCTGTCTAGTCTTGTCTGTCTAGTCTTGTCTGTCTAGTCTTGTCTGTCTAGTCTTGTCTGTCTAGTCTTGTCTGTCTAGTCTTGTCTGTCTAGTCTTGTCTGTCTAGTCTTGTCTGTCTAGTCTTGTCTGTCTAGTCTTGTCTGTCTAGTCTTGTCTGTCTAGTCTTGTCTGTCTAGTCTTGTCTGTCTAGTCTTGTCTGTCTAGTCTTGTCTGTCTAGTCTTGTCTGTCTAGTCTTGTCTGTCTAGTCTTGTCTGTCTAGTCTTGTCTGTCTAGTCTTGTCTGTCTAGTCTTGTCTGTCTAGTCTTGTCTGTCTAGTCTTGTCTGTCTAGTCTTGTCTGTCTAGTCTTGTCTGTCTAGTCTTGTCTGTCTAGTCTTGTCTGTCTAGTCTTGTCTGTCTAGTCTTGTCTGTCTAGTCTTGTCTGTCTAGTCTTGTCTGTCTAGTCTTGTCTGTCTAGTCTTGTCTGTCTAGTCTTGTCTGTCTAGTCTTGTCTGTCTAGTCTTGTCTGTCTAGTCTTGTCTGTCTAGTCTTGTCTGTCTAGTCTTGTCTGTCTAGTCTTGTCTGTCTAGTCTTGTCTGTCTAGTCTTGTCTGTCTAGTCTTGTCTGTCTAGTCTTGTCTGTCTAGTCTTGTCTGTCTAGTCTTGTCTGTCTAGTCTTGTCTGTCTAGTCTTGTCTGTCTAGTCTTGTCTGTCTAGTCTTGTCTGTCTAGTCTTGTCTGTCTAGTCTTGTCTGTCTAGTCTTGTCTGTCTAGTCTTGTCTGTCTAGTCTTGTCTGTCTAGTCTTGTCTGTCTAGTCTTGTCTGTCTAGTCTTGTCTGTCTAGTCTTGTCTGTCTAGTCTTGTCTGTCTAGTCTTGTCTGTCTAGTCTTGTCTGTCTAGTCTTGTCTGTCTAGTCTTGTCTGTCTAGTCTTGTCTGTCTAGTCTTGTCTGTCTAGTCTTGTCTGTCTAGTCTTGTCTGTCTAGTCTTGTCTGTCTAGTCTTGTCTGTCTAGTCTTGT
The DNA here is from genome assembly GCA_944588485.1 of Phosphuga atrata. Lineage (NCBI taxonomy): Eukaryota > Metazoa > Arthropoda > Insecta > Coleoptera > Silphidae > Phosphuga > Phosphuga atrata. The sequence continues at coordinate 72,338,881 of OX155897.1, read as the reverse complement.
CTGTCTAGTCTTGTCTGTCTAGTCTTGTCTGTCTAGTCTTGTCTGTCTAGTCTTGTCTGTCTAGTCTTGTCTGTCTAGTCTTGTCTGTCTAGTCTTGTCTGTCTAGTCTTGTCTGTCTAGTCTTGTCTGTCTAGTCTTGTCTGTCTAGTCTTGTCTGTCTAGTCTTGTCTGTCTAGTCTTGTCTGTCTAGTCTTGTCTGTCTAGTCTTGTCTGTCTAGTCTTGTCTGTCTAGTCTTGTCTGTCTAGTCTTGTCTGTCTAGTCTTGTCTGTCTAGTCTTGTCTGTCTAGTCTTGTCTGTCTAGTCTTGTCTGTCTAGTCTTGTCTGTCTAGTCTTGTCTGTCTAGTCTTGTCTGTCTAGTCTTGTCTGTCTAGTCTTGTCTGTCTAGTCTTGTCTGTCTAGTCTTGTCTGTCTAGTCTTGTCTGTCTAGTCTTGTCTGTCTAGTCTTGTCTGTCTAGTCTTGTCTGTCTAGTCTTGTCTGTCTAGTCTTGTCTGTCTAGTCTTGTCTGTCTAGTCTTGTCTGTCTAGTCTTGTCTGTCTAGTCTTGTCTGTCTAGTCTTGTCTGTCTAGTCTTGTCTGTCTAGTCTTGTCTGTCTAGTCTTGTCTGTCTAGTCTTGTCTGTCTAGTCTTGTCTGTCTAGTCTTGTCTGTCTAGTCTTGTCTGTCTAGTCTTGTCTGTCTAGTCTTGTCTGTCTAGTCTTGTCTGTCTAGTCTTGTCTGTCTAGTCTTGTCTGTCTAGTCTTGTCTGTCTAGTCTTGTCTGTCTAGTCTTGTCTGTCTAGTCTTGTCTGTCTAGTCTTGTCTGTCTAGTCTTGTCTGTCTAGTCTTGTCTGTCTAGTCTTGTCTATCTAGTCTTGTCTGTCTAGTCTTGTCTGTCTAGTCTTGTCTGTCTAGTCTTGTCTGTCTAGTCTTGTCTGTCTAGTCTAGTGTGTTTAGTCTTGTCTGTCTAGTCCGCTCTGTTTAGTCTTGTCCATCTAGTCTTCTCTCTAACTTTTTCTCTCCACATTTATCCATCTAGTCCTACGTGTCTAGTCTTATCTATCTAGTCTTTTGTGTATAGTCTTATCTATCTAATCTCATTTGTCTAGTCTGTCGAGATTTGTCTCTCCAATCTTATTTGTCTAGTCTTTCCAATATCTTGTGTTTTCTGTCTAGTATACGTTTGTCGGTCTTAAACTGCTTCGTCTTGTCTCTTCTGTAGACATCTTCTGATTCGATGCCAAAGGTTTGGGACAAATTTCATAGATTCTTATTGCTACCAAAACCGATAACCGAGCCAGACGGTTTAATATTGTTGACTATTTAGTTATGATCTCAAGACCAAATAAACAAGACTAGATAGACAAGGCTTGATAGACAAAACTTGTCATACATGACTTCACTAGACAAATAAAATGGATAGATATAGCTACACTAGACAAGACCAAGACAGCCAATAATAGGCAGACAATAGTGAAAGACAAGTACATCTTTAACCCATGTATACTTGCATACTAAATAATTAATTAAACTAGTGAACTAAATTTCACGTAGTTCGCAACATACAGATGCTAAAGATAATATCAAATAGGAGTACTATTATAATGAAACGCTGCATGAAAGGCCGACCCGATCGATGACATATTACATGTAACAATACATGCGTAATAATTGTCTATTCCACGTGGTAAATGGGAACAATAAGATAATTTGCACCCTGTTTTCATTGAAACTTTTAATTCACATTGCATTATTGTTGTAAATATTATTACACAAATCCGGTATTATATCGCAATTGATGGACATAAATATAATAATCTGTACGGAATTATAGCTCTCCACTTTAATTAATCCTCTATATACTACATTCTACATTCATATAATAAACTACATTCATTGATAGTTATATTGGGTTTTTCAATAGGGAGGACGCATTTTATTTTTGGCATTTCTCGAATACGAGTGAAGTTGGCTTCGCAATATTTTCATATTTTGAAACGTCAGTCTTTGCCATTTAATCAAGAAGGGATACACGCTTCAACAACGTTTGCAAATTATTAAACTTTTTTTTATCAAAGTTCACGTTCTATCTCGATTATGCTACGCGCGCTTACGCCAATTTTCAGTCAAGGAAACCGTCCAATAAGACGGAATATTGAACGTTTGGTGCAAACATTTTAAACAACTTATGCATTGCATGTCCCAGTGGCTGTGCGACAACGTAATGCTCAAAGTGAAGAAAATATCGTGGCCGTTCGAGAGAGTGTGCGTGAGCAGTGAAGGACGTCCATTCCACACCGATCGCAGGCGTTGAACACTACTGCGACCAGTTTGTGGCGAATTATACGGAAAGATTTGGCTCTCCGCCTGAATTTCATGAACTGAAACCAACCGACCATTGTAAGCGTCGCACATTCGCTAATTAGGCTCTGGACCAGATGCAAACTGACGACAACTTTCACAAGAAAATCATCTATGCGGATGTAGCTCACTTCTGGGTCGGTGGTTTTATCAACAACAGCAAAATTGCTGCATTTGGTCGAGTGAGCAGCCTGAAATGATGCACAGCACATAACTTTGTCCGAAAAAATTAAGCACTTGGGGTTTTCATGCTGGCGGTGTCATCGGCCCATTTTTCTTTTTTGATGAAAACGGCAACGGAAACATTAACGGTACATGAGGCAAAGATTATGAATGAATGAAAACGGCGCATCAACAACCGTCAAAGGCAATCGCTACAGGGCCATGATATTGGAGTATTTTTGAGAACAGCTCGACGCTATGGACTTGGACGATATGTGGTTTCAACAACGTGTCATACAGCGAACGACACAATTGAAGTATTGATGACCAAGTTCAACGAGCCAATTATAACACGCAACGGTCCTCACGAATGGCCGGTTCGTTCGTGCAATTTATCTCCTTTGGACTTTTTTCTTTGAGGTTACATTACATCGCTGTCTATGCCAACAAGCCAGCAAACTTCGATGAGTTGCAGGCCAACATCGAACGCGAAATTCCTGGGATTTCGGCCGATTTGTGTGCTTGAGTCATGGAAAATTCGGTTCAGCATATTCATGCATGCCAGCGCTTCCGCAGCAGATATTTGAACGATATCGTATTCCATAATTAATGGCATGGATTGTACTTTCAATTGGAATAAAAATCATTTCCATAACTAACCCACAAGTCTTTTAATTGAAAAAAGAAAATGCGTCGCTCTTAATGAAAATCCCATTATGTACATGTGATATTTATTGTTTTTTTCTCATTATATCTTTCATTTCAACAAGATTTTTCAGATTTATTTTACGAAATCAGTAATAAAATATTCACCACACACAATATTAGGATGACTCAATAAAGAAGACTGGGCACAGACGGAAAAATCATTACACAGAAATTAGACATCAAACAGACATCATTAGACAGAAAAATATAGAGACAAGAATAAATATAAAAGATTATGCAAACAAGACTGGGAAAGACAAGTCAATACACACAGACAATACTTATCTATGTAATTAATGTGTTAAGTTTAACATAATTCACAATTATCTGGTTATTTAAAATCTGTTGTTTGTGCAAATATTTAATAGTTTTGTCACAATTTACAACTTTTGTTTGTCTGTGTATGTTTGTTGTATGAAATCATTATTATTTCTGGTAAGTACTGCTGGGACACAAAATTAAAATTGCATAGAAAATAAATTTAGCAAGAAATAAAACAATATCCGTGGTGCATACCAAAATAAAGTTAAATTTCTTTAAAGAAATATTCAGATTTTGGAAAGTTAAAAATGTGGAGATTTTATTTAAAAGTAATTTAAAATGAAAATAAACAGAAATTTCACTCGAACAAGTTTACGAAGTGATACGAGTTTATTTTATTTAGTTGCGTAATCGTTTCACTTTCGTTGCAGACGTGTGCTGACCCAATAACCCAAACTCGCAGACGCGTTCAAAAATAATAACTTTATCAACTTTTTTTGTAAATAATATAAACAATTTCGGGTTTCTATTCACACGATTTCAATACAGGTTTTATCCAATCCCAAAACATACTAGCAAACTAAAAAAACATAAATTATTTTTTGATTATCTATATCTATATCTATATATATATATATATATATATATATATATATATATATATATATATATATATATATATATATATATATATATATATATATATATATATATATATATATATATATATATATATATATATATATATATATATATACACCCGGCATATAATAATAATAAAAGAGTATGGTATATGTATCGATACAGTTCCACAAACTGCTCTGTATATGATTTGCTTTTCCCCTAGACAGGGGATATGTGGTCGTACTTGTACACACACTTGTAAATAATATTAATATTTGGCCCATTTTCTTACATTATATATTGAGACAGTCGCACAAACTGCTCCAGAATATAATAGTAATTTGTTTTCCCCTAAACAAGGGGATATGTACTAGTCCACCTAAATAATATTAATATACGTCTATCCTTGGCCCATTTCCTTATATTATATATTGAGACAGTCCCACAGACTGCTCTGGCATATAATAATTTGTTTTTCCCCTAAAGAAGGGATATGTACTAGTACACATAAATAATATTAATATACGTCCATCTTTGGCCCATTTCCTTATATTATATATTGAGACAGTCGCACAAACTGCTCCGGAATATAATAGGAATTTGTTTTCCCCTAAACAAGGGATATGTACTAGTACACATAAATGATATTAATATACGTCTATCCTTGACCCATTTCCTTATATTATATATTGAGACAGTCCCACAGACTGCTCTGGCATATAATAATTTGTTTTTCCCCTAAAGAAGGGATATGTACTAGTACACATAAATAATATTAATATACGTCCATCTTTGGCCCATTTCCTTATATTATGTATTGAGACAGTCGCACAAACTGCTCCGGAATATAATAGGAATTTGTTTTCCCCTAAACAAGTGGATATGTACTAGTCGACCTAAATAATATTAATATACGTCTATCCTTGACCCATTTCCTTATATTATATATTGAGACAGTCCCACAGACTGCTCTGGCATATAATAATTTGTTTTTCCCCTAAAGAAGGGATATGTACTAGTACACATAAATAATATTAATATACGTCCATCTTTGGCCCATTTCCTTATATTATATATTGAGACAGTCGCACAAACTGCTCCGGCATATAATAGTAATTTATTTTTCCCATACACAAGGGATATGTACTAGTACACATAAATGATATTAATATACGTCTATCCTAGGCCCATTTCCTTATATTATATATTGAGACAGTCCCACAGACTGCTCTGGCATATAATAATTTGTTTTTCCCCTAAAGAAGGGATATGTATTAGTACACATAAATAATATTAATATACGTCCATCTTTGGCCCATTTCCTTATATTATATATTGAGACAGTCGCACAAACTGCTCCGGCATATAATAGTAATTTATTTTTCCCATACACAAGGGATATGTACTAGTACACATAAATGATATTAATATACGTCTATCCTAGGCCCATTTCCTTATATTATATATTGAGACAGTCCCACAGACTGCTCTGGCATATAATAATTTGTTTTTCCCCTAAAGAAGGGATATGTACTAGTACACATAAATGATATTAATATACGTCTATCCTAGGCCCATTTCCTTATATTATATATTGAGACAGTCCCACAGACTGCTCCGGCATATAATAATTTGTTTTTCCCCTAAAGAAGGGATATGTACTAGTACACATAAATAATATTAATATACGTCCATCTTTGGCCCATTTCCTTATATTATATATTGAGACAGTCGCACAAACTGCTCCGGCATATAATAGTAATTTATTTTTCCCATACACAAGGGATATGTACTAGTACACATAAATGATATTATTATACGTCTATCCTTGGCCCATTTCCTTATATTATATATTGAGACAGTCCCACAGACTGCTCTGGCATATAATAATTTGTTTTTCCCCTAAAGAAGGGATATGTACTAGTACACATAAATAATATTAATATACGTCCATCTTTGGCCCATTTCCTTATATTATATATTGAGACAGTCGCACAAACTGCTCCGGCATATAATAGTAATTTATTTTTCCCATACACAAGGGATATGTACTAGTACACATAAATGATATTATTATACGTCTATCCTTGGCCCATTTCCTTATATTATATATTGAGACAGTCCCACAGACTGCTCTGGCATATAATAATTTGTTTTTCCCCTAAAGAAGGGATATGTACTAGTACACATAAATAATATTAATATACGTCCATCTTTGGCCCATTTCCTTATATTATATATTGAGACAGTCGCACAAACTGCTCCGGCATATAATAGTAATTTATTTTTCCCATAAACAAGGGATATGTACTAGTACACATAAATGATATTAATATACGTCTATCCTTGGCCCATTTCCTTATATTATATATTGAGACAGTCCCACAGACTGCTCTGGCATATAATAATTTGTTTTTCCCCTAAAGAAGGGATATGTACTAGTACACATAAATAATATTAATATACGCCCATCTTTGGCCCATTTCCTTATATTATATATTGAGAAAGTCGCACAAACTGCTCCGGCATATAATAGTAATTTATTTTTCCCATAAACAAGGGATATGTACTAGTACACATAAATGATATTAATATACGTCTATCCCTGACCCATTTCCTTATATTATATATTGAGAAAGTCCCACAGACTGCTCTGGCATATAATAATTTGTTTTTCCCCTAAAGAAGGGATATGTACTAGTACACATAAATAATATTAATATACGTCCATCTTTGGCCCATTTCCTTATATTATATATTGAGACAGTCGCACAAACTGCTCCGACATATAATAGTAATTTATTTTTCCCATACACAAGGGATATGTACTAGTACACATAAATGATATTAATATACGTCTATCCTTGGCCCATTTCCTTATATTATATATTGAGACAGTCCCAGACTGCTCTGGCATATAATAATTTGTTTTTCCCCTAAAGAAGGGATATGTACTAGTACACATAAATAATATTAATATACGTCCATCTTTGGCCCATTTCCTTATATTATATATTGAGACAGTCGCACAAACTGCTCCGGAATATAATAGGAATTTGTTTTCCCCTAAACAAGGGGATATGTACTAGTCCACCTAAATAATATTAATATACGTCTATCCTTGACCCATTTCCTTATACTATATATTGAGACAGTCCCACAGACTGCTCTGGCATATAATAATTTGTTTTTACCCTAAAGAAGGGATATGTACTAGTACACATAAATAATATTAATATACGTCCATCTTTGGCCCATTTCCTTATATTATATATTGAGACAGTCGCACAAACTGCTCCGGAATATAATAGGAATTTGTTTTCCCCTAAACAAGGGGATATGTACTAGTCCACCTAAATAATATTAATATACGTCTATCCTTGACCCATTTCCTTATATTATATATTGAGACAGTCCCACAGACTGCTCTGGCATATAATAATTTGTTTTTCCCCTAAAGAAGGGATATGTACTAGTACACATAAATAATATTAATATACGTCCATCTTTGGCCCATTTCCTTATATTATATATTGAGACAGTCGCACAAACTGCTCCGACATATAATAGTAATTTATTTTTCCCATACACAAGGGATATGTACTAGTACACATAAATGATATTAATATACGTCTATCCTTGGCCCATTTCCTTATATTATATATTGAGACAGTCCCACAGACCGCTCGGGCATATAATAATTTGTTTCTCACCTAAAGAAGGGATATGTACTAGTACACATAAATAATATTAATATACGTCCGTCTTTGGCCCATTTCCTTATATTATATATTGAGACAGTCGCACAAACTGCTCCGGAATATAATAGTAATTTGTTTTCCCCTAAACAAGGGGATATGTACTAGTCCACCTAAATAATATTAATATACGTCTATCCTTGGCCCATTTCCTTATATTATATATTGAGACAGTCCCACAGACTGCTCTGGCATATAATAATTTGTTTTTCCCCTAAAGAAGGGATATGTACTAGTACACATAAATAATATTAATATACGTCCATCTTTGGCCCATTTCCTTATATTATATATTGAGACAGTCGCACAAACTGCTCCGGAATATAATAGGAATTTGTTTTCCCCTAAACAAGGGGATATGTACTAGTCCACCTAAATAATATTAATATACGTCTATCCTTGACCCATTTCCTTATATTATATATTGAGACAGTCCCACAGACTGCTCTGGCATATAATAATTTGTTTTTCCCCTAAAGAAGGGATATGTACTAGTACACATAAATAATATTAATATACGTCCATCTTTGGCCCATTTCCTTATATTATATATTGAGACAGTCGCACAAACTGCTCCGGCATATAATAGTAATTTATTTTTCCCATAAACAAGGGATATGTACTAGTACACATAAATGATATTAATATACGTCTATCCTTGGCCCATTTCCTTATATTATATATTGAGACAGTCCCACAGACTGCTCTGGCATATAATAATTTGTTTCTTCCCTAAAGAAGGGATATGTACTAGTACACATAAATAATATTAATATACGTCCATCTTTGGCCCATTTCCTTATATTATATATTGAGACAGTCGCACAAACTGCTCCGGAATATAATAGGAATTTGTTTTCCCCTAAACAAGGGGATATGTACTAGTCGACCTAAATAATATTAATATACGTCTATCCTTGACCCATTTCCTTATATTATATATTGAGAGAGTCCCACAGACTGCTCTGGCATATAATAATTTGTTTTTCCCCTAAAGAAGGGATATGTACTAGTACACATAAATAATATTAATATACGTCCATCTTTGGCCCATTTCCTTATATTATATATTGAGACAGTCGCACAAACTGCTCCGACATATAATAGTAATTTATTTTTCCCATAAACAAGGGATATGTACTAGTACACATAAATGATATTAATATACGTCTATCCCTGACCCATTTCCTTATATTATATATTGAGAAAGTCCCACAGACTGCTCTGGCATATAATAATTTGTTTTTCCCCTAAAGAAGGGATATGTACTGGTACACATAAATAATATTAATATACGTCCATCTTTGGCCCATTTCCTTATATTATATATTGAGACAGTCGCACAAACTGCTCCGACATATAATAGTAATTTATTTTTCCCATACACAAGGGATATGTACTAGTACACATAAATGATATTAATATACGTCTATCCTTGGCCCATTTCCTTATATTATATATTGAGACAGTCCCAGACTGCTCTGGCATATAATAATTTGTTTTTCCCCTAAAGAAGGGATATGTACTAGTACACATAAATAATATTAATATACGTCCATCTTTGGCCCATTTCCTTATATTATATATTGAGACAGTCGCACAAACTGCTCCGGAATATAATAGGAATTTGTTTTCCCCTAAACAAGGGGATATGTACTAGTCCACCTAAATAATATTAATATACGTCTATCCTTGACCCATTTCCTTATACTATATATTGAGACAGTCCCACAGACTGCTCTGGCATATAATAATTTGTTTTTACCCTAAAGAAGGGATATGTACTAGTACACATAAATAATATTAATATACGTCCATATTTGGCCCATTTCCTTATATTATATATTGAGACAGTCGCACAAACTGCTCCGGCATATAATAGTAATTTATTTTTCCCATAAACAAGGGATATGTACTAGTACACATAAATGATATTAATATACGTCTATCCTTGGCCCATTTCCTTATATTATATATTGAGACAGTCCCACAGACTGCTCTAGCATATAATAATTTGTTTTTCCCCTAAAGAAGGGATATGTACTAGTACACATAAATAATATTAATATACGTCCATCTTTGGCCCATTTCCTTATATTATATATTGAGACAGTCGCACAAACTGCTCCGGCATATAATAGTAATTTATTTTTCCCATAAACAAGGGATATGTACTAGTACACATAAATGATATTAATATACGTCTATCCTAGGCCCATTTCCTTATATTATATATTGAGACAGTCCCACAGACTGCTCTGGCATATAATAATTTGTTTTTCCCCTAAAGAAGGGATATGTACTAGTACACATATATAATATTAATATACGTCCATCTTTGGCCCATTTCCTTATATTATATATTGAGACAGTCGCACAAACTGCTCCGGAATATAATAGGAATTTGTTTTCCCCTAAACAAGGGGATATGTACTAGTCCACCTAAATAATATTAATATACGTCTATCCTTGACCCATTTCCTTATATTATATATTGAGACAGTCCCACAGACTGCTCTGGCATATAATAATTTGTTTATCCCCTAAAGACGGGATATGTCCTAGTACACATAAATAATATTAATATACGTCCATCTTTGGCCCATTTCCTTATATTATATATTGAGACAGTCGCACAAACTGCTCCGGCATATAATAGTAATTTATTTTTCCCATAAACAAGGGATAGGTACTAGTACACATAAATGATATTAATATACGTCTATCCTTGGCCCATTTCCTTATATTATATATTGAGACAGTCCCACAGACCGCTCGGGCATATAATAATTTGTTTCTCACCTAAAGAAGGGATATGTACTAGTACACATAAATAATATTAATATACGTCCGTCTTTGGCCCATTTCCTTATATTATATATTGAGACAGTCGCACAAACTGCTCCGGAATATAATAGTAATTTGTTTTCCCCTAAACAAGGGGATATGTACTAGTCCACCTAAATAATATTAATATACGTCTATCCTTGGCCCATTTCCTTATATTATATATTGAGACAGTCCCACAGACTGCTCTGGCATATAATAATTTGTTTTTCCCCTAAAGAAGGGATATGTACTAGTACACATAAATAATATTAATATACGTCCATCTTTGGCCCATTTCCTTATATTATATATTGAGACAGTCGCACAAACTGCTCCGGAATATAATAGGAATTTGTTTTCCCCTAAACAAGGGGATATGTACTAGTCCACCTAAATAATATTAATATACGTCTATCCTTGACCCATTTCCTTATATTATATATTGAGACAGTCCCACAGACTGCTCTGGCATATAATAATTTGTTTTTCCCCTAAAGAAGGGATATGTACTAGTACACATAAATAATATTAATATACGTCCATCTTTGGCCCATTTCCTTATATTATATATTGAGACAGTCGCACAAACTGCTCCGGCATATAATAGTAATTTATTTTTCCCATAAACAAGGGATATGTACTAGTACACATAAATGATATTAATATACGTCTATCCTTGGCCCATTTCCTTATATTATATATTGAGACAGTCCCACAGACTGCTCTGGCATATAATAATTTGTTTCTTCCCTAAAGAAGGGATATGTACTAGTACACATAAATAATATTAATATACGTCCATCTTTGGCCCATTTCCTTATATTATATATTGAGACAGTCGCACAAACTGCTCCGGAATATAATAGGAATTTGTTTTCCCCTAAACAAGGGGATATGTACTAGTCGACCTAAATAATATTAATATACGTCTATCCTTGACCCATTTCCTTATATTATATATTGAGAGAGTCCCACAGACTGCTCTGGCATATAATAATTTGTTTTTCCCCTAAAGAAGGGATATGTACTAGTACACATAAATAATATTAATATACGTCCATCTTTGGCCCATTTCCTTATATTATATATTGAGACAGTCGCACAAACTGCTCCGACATATAATAGTAATTTATTTTTCCCATAAACAAGGGATATGTACTAGTACACATAAATGATATTAATATACGTCTATCCCTGACCCATTTCCTTATATTATATATTGAGAAAGTCCCACAGACTGCTCTGGCATATAATAATTTGTTTTTCCCCTAAAGAAGGGATATGTACTGGTACACATAAATAATATTAATATACGTCCATCTTTGGCCCATTTCCTTATATTATATATTGAGACAGTCGCACAAACTGCTCCGACATATAATAGTAATTTATTTTTCCCATACACAAGGGATATGTACTAGTACACATAAATGATATTAATATACGTCTATCCTTGGCCCATTTCCTTATATTATATATTGAGACAGTCCCAGACTGCTCTGGCATATAATAATTTGTTTTTCCCCTAAAGAAGGGATATGTACTAGTACACATAAATAATATTAATATACGTCCATCTTTGGCCCATTTCCTTATATTATATATTGAGACAGTCGCACAAACTGCTCCGGAATATAATAGGAATTTGTTTTCCCCTAAACAAGGGGATATGTACTAGTCCACCTAAATAATATTAATATACGTCTATCCTTGACCCATTTCCTTATACTATATATTGAGACAGTCCCACAGACTGCTCTGGCATATAATAATTTGTTTTTACCCTAAAGAAGGGATATGTACTAGTACACATAAATAATATTAATATACGTCCATATTTGGCCCATTTCCTTATATTATATATTGAGACAGTCGCACAAACTGCTCCGGCATATAATAGTAATTTATTTTTCCCATAAACAAGGGATATGTACTAGTACACATAAATGATATTAATATACGTCTATCCTTGGCCCATTTCCTTATATTATATATTGAGACAGTCCCACAGACTGCTCTAGCATATAATAATTTGTTTTTCCCCTAAAGAAGGGATATGTACTAGTACACATAAATAATATTAATATACGTCCATCTTTGGCCCATTTCCTTATATTATATATTGAGACAGTCGCACAAACTGCTCCGGCATATAATAGTAATTTATTTTTCCCATAAACAAGGGATATGTACTAGTACACATAAATGATATTAATATACGTCTATCCTAGGCCCATTTCCTTATATTATATATTGAGACAGTCCCACAGACTGCTCTGGCATATAATAATTTGTTTTTCCCCTAAAGAAGGGATATGTACTAGTACACATATATAATATTAATATACGTCCATCTTTGGCCCATTTCCTTATATTATATATTGAGACAGTCGCACAAACTGCTCCGGAATATAATAGGAATTTGTTTTCCCCTAAACAAGGGGATATGTACTAGTCCACCTAAATAATATTAATATACGTCTATCCTTGACCCATTTCCTTATATTATATATTGAGACAGTCCCACAGACTGCTCTGGCATATAATAATTTGTTTATCCCCTAAAGACGGGATATGTCCTAGTACACATAAATAATATTAATATACGTCCATCTTTGGCCCATTTCCTTATATTATATATTGAGACAGTCGCACAAACTGCTCCGGCATATAATAGTAATTTATTTTTCCCATAAACAAGGGATAGGTACTAGTACACATAAATGATATTAATATACGTCTATCCTTGGCCCATTTCCTTATATTATATATTGAGACAGTCCCACAGACCGCTCGGGCATATAATAATTTGTTTCTCACCTAAAGAAGGGATATGTACTAGTACACATAAATAATATTAATATACGTCCGTCTTTGGCCCATTTCCTTATATTATATATTGAGACAGTCGCACAAACTGCTCCGGAATATAATAGTAATTTGTTTTCCCCTAAACAAGGGGATATGTACTAGTCCACCTAAATAATATTAATATACGTCTATCCTTGGCCCATTTCCTTATATTATATATTGAGACAGTCCCACAGACTGCTCTGGCATATAATAATTTGTTTTTCCCCTAAAGAAGGGATATGTACTAGTACACATAAATAATATTAATATACGTCCATCTTTGGCCCATTTCCTTATATTATATATTGAGACAGTCGCACAAACTGCTCCGGAATATAATAGGAATTTGTTTTCCCCTAAACAAGGGGATATGTACTAGTCCACCTAAATAATATTAATATACGTCTATCCTTGACCCATTTCCTTATATTATATATTGAGACAGTCCCACAGACTGCTCTGGCATATAATAATTTGTTTTTCCCCTAAAGAAGGGATATGTACTAGTACACATAAATAATATTAATATACGTCCATCTTTGGCCCATTTCCTTATATTATATATTGAGACAGTCGCACAAACTGCTCCGGCATATAATAGTAATTTATTTTTCCCATAAACAAGGGATATGTACTAGTACACATAAATGATATTAATATACGTCTATCCTTGGCCCATTTCCTTATATTATATATTGAGACAGTCCCACAGACTGCTCTGGCATATAATAATTTGTTTCTTCCCTAAAGAAGGGATATGTACTAGTACACATAAATAATATTAATATACGTCCATCTTTGGCCCATTTCCTTATATTATATATTGAGACAGTCGCACAAACTGCTCCGGAATATAATAGGAATTTGTTTTCCCCTAAACAAGGGGATATGTACTAGTCGACCTAAATAATATTAATATACGTCTATCCTTGACCCATTTCCTTATATTATATATTGAGAGAGTCCCACAGACTGCTCTGGCATATAATAATTTGTTTTTCCCCTAAAGAAGGGATATGTACTAGTACACATAAATAATATTAATATACGTCCATCTTTGGCCCATTTCCTTATATTATATATTGAGACAGTCGCACAAACTGCTCCGACATATAATAGTAATTTATTTTTCCCATAAACAAGGGATATGTACTAGTACACATAAATGATATTAATATACGTCTATCCTTGGCCCATTTCCTTATATTATATATTGAGACAGTCCCACAGACTGCTCTGGCATATAATAATTTGTTTTTCCCCTAAAGAAGGGATATGTACTAGTACACATAAATATTATTAATATACGTCCATCTTTGGCCCAGTTCCTTATATTATATATTGAGACAGTCGCACAAACTGCTCCGGCATATAATAGTAATTTATTTTTCCCATAAACAAGGGATATGTACTAGTACACGTAAATAATATTAATATACGTCTATCCTTGGCCCATTTCCTTATATTATATATTGAGACAGTCCCACAGACTGCTCTGGCATATAATAATTTGTTTTTCCCCTAAAGAAGGGATATGTACTAGTACACATAAATAATATTAATATACGTCCATCTTTGGCCCATTTCCTTATATTATATATTGAGACAGTCGCACAAACTGCTCCGGCATATAATAGTAATTTATTTTTCCCATAAACAAGGGATATGTACTAGTACACATAAATGATATTAATATACGTCTATCCTTGGCCCATTTCCTTATATTATATATTGAGACAGTCCCACAGACTTCTCTGGCATATAATAATTTGTTTTTCCCCTAAAGAAGGGATATGTACTAGTACACATAAATAATATTAATATACGTCCATCTTTTGGCCCATTTCCATATATTATATATTGAGACAGTCGCACAAACTGCTCCGGCATATAATATATAAACATATAAATATATATAACATAAATAATATTAATATGCATCCCTGCATTCTTATTAGTTACTAGAATAGAATATTAGAATGCACTGCTCAGTGAATTCTTATAGGGTTAGTTATTTTGAAATGGGTACCTTTGTTTATCTACTTTGGCCTTGATCGGCGTCACTTGTACTCTTTGTCTCCTTATCCTCTTTTCCAGCTTTTCTTGTTTGTTTTGATTTGCGGATCTTTTTAGATAAATAATCATGATCATGTTTGTTCCCGCTGTGTCTTGAACTCACGGGATAACAAAGATTAAAAAATCTTTTTAAAAAAACCATCTGCTTTTTTCTTTCTTTGTGATTTGCTAAACGTGTTAAGTGGTTGAACACTGAAACGTGAATGATGGGCCCGGGGCGGAAATAGAGGGCGTCAGGGTGTATACAGAGTTCTTTTAATTTTTACTCTCTAATATAGTGGAATAGTGGCAACACTGCGTGTTACTACAGGTAGTTTAAACATTTCAGGTACTAATCTTGAGGACGAAGCACTTTTAATGATAATTTTTAATGAAGGTATACTTTGATATGATATTTATATTTTTTATATGAAAACTTTAATATTTTTTTTTTTTAATTCTGGCAAGATTTCGAATAGTTCTTGCTTGAAAATTGCAATAGTTTTCATTTCCGGGAAATCTTGGGCGGAAATCGAGAAAAACTATTGTGGAGCCAAATTCATGCAGCTCCCTTTCTCAGGAAAAATAGTTCTGATGTAATATTTTAGTTCTTTATAGGGAGTTCTAGAGTTCTTAATACATATAGTTCCGCATATTTTTTTTGCGAAATTTTGTTAATTTTTGAAAAAACTGATAACGGTTTCCGATAGAACTACGGCAGATAAACAAAAAATGCCGTTTAGTCGTTTCTGAAAAAATCAATATCTATAAAGTTTTTTATTTACAAAAATTCGATCAAAATACAAGAAAAATACAAGAGTTTCAATAAGAGTTCTGAGTAGTCCTCCGAGAGTTTTGAACAAATCACCTATACAATTTCTTAGGCCAACCAACATTAAATTATATTTCGAGTCACGTTCTTCGAGATTACATTGTAGCACCGCTACTTTCTACTAAATTCAACCACAAGTTCAGAGTTCCAAAAATTTCGGGCTCCCTGCATTACCGGCCACACTTAACGTTCTTTGTGCTAGACGAAACCACAAGTTTTTGAGAGTGCTTAACACGTGTTAACCGAAAAATAATATGTTTGTCTTAAGATAAGTGAAACAAACACATCAAATTCGTAGCGTAAATGGCTAACAATAAGAATAAGGGAAGAGACAAGGAAGAGGAAAAAACCAATCAGAGACTGCGGAGATATAAAAAATGGTTGAAGGCTTAGCCGATAAAAACCCTCACGTGGAAGTCACCTTGTCGCGGTGTGAAGGCTTAGTTTCGCAACATACCGTTGGACGTCACGACTGGAACAACTCCGGTCGGGGCGTTCGGCGGAGGGCGAACAACCAAGAACTTCCAAACCCTTAATCCCAAGGTGTCATGCGACCCGTGCCAAAGCCCAAGGGGCAACCGGCCATCGCTTACGGAGCCCCTCTGATACCTGGCGACCTCAGAGGGTATCCAGCCTTACCACTATCAAGCGGGGCTCTGATGTGGTGGACCTTTAGTTCCCTTGCGACTCGTGGGATTTATATGAATTCCAAAAGTAAAAATAATCCATGTGTACAGGACCTAACCGACACAGAGAACAAGGAAGTCAGCCCGGATTCCCGGGAAGACGACCTTGACCTCACACTCGTAGACATGAGCAGTCCAGCCATGTCTACAGAGGCAGAGGTAGATGTTCTTGTAGGGACAGAGGAGGACTTGCCGCCTCCTGTCACAAAACAAGAATGACCAGCAGGCGCACCAAAATAGCCCAAGTGAACATCCATCATGCCAAAGCAGATTCAGCTGTGATGGCTATGATGTTCACCAAGCAGCACCTAGGGCTAGCGCTGCTTCAAGAACCCTGGACCTACGGAGGTAAGATCAGAGGCCTTAGCAACAGGGAATGTAAGTTGGTATGGGACAGCCGTGAGGTCTCCCCTAGAACTTGCATTATGGTAAGAAATGGCATAAATTACTTATGTCTTTCAGAATTTTTAACGCGGGATTTAGTACCGATTCAGGCCCTCATCAAGATCGAGGGTCTCCACCGCGAAGTAGTGATCGCATCAGCATACTTCCCTGGCGATGGTAACACCATACCACCCATTGAAGTACAAAAGCTGGTGGAACACTGTATTAGGAGAAGGCTGCCACTCATCCTGGGATGTGACGCGAACGCACACAATGAGATGTGGGGCAGCACGGACACTAATAAGAGGGGTGAGTACCTTTTAGAATACCTCATTAAAGAGAACTTAATTGTGTACAACGTTGGGAACACACCAACATTTGTCACTAAAGTCAGAAATGAGGTACTGGATATTACGGTAGGTAGCGCTAACGTAAGTAAACTAATTAAAAAGTGGAGGGTTTCAAGTGAGCCCTCAATGTCAGATCATAGGATCATAGAGTTTGAGCCGGAAGGAGCGAGTGAGGAAAACACCCCCATTCGAAACCCCAGACAAACTGTGTGGCCTATGTTTAGTTCCCAACTAAAAGAAAATCTAGAGCAGGTGACAGTGCGGGGTAGTATCAAACACTACACCGTGCTGGAGCAGGCTGTAGGAGAAATAAATGTAGCAATCACCACGGCATTTGAATCCAGCTGCCCGGTAAAAACCGTGAAGCAGTATAAGGACGAAAAATGGTGGAACAAAAATTTGTCTACATTAAGAGCAAAAGTACGTAGGCTTTTCAACAAAGCCAAGCAATACGGAAATTGGCTAGAATACTCTGAATTGCTTACCACCTACAACAAAGAAATCAGAAGTGCAAAAAGGGAAAACTTTAGGACCTTCTGTAAAAACATAGAATCCACGCCGGTGGCAGCTAGACTGCACAAAGCACTAGCGAAGGATAGAGTGGAAATGACAACCACTCTCAAGAAACCGGATGGGACCTTCACGAAGGATGAAGAGCAAAGAGCTCTCCTCCTACTAGAAACCCATTTTCCGGGATGCAGAAGATACAGGGAGACCAAGGGCTTGATGCAACCACGGAAACCAAGTCGGGCCGACTGGAAGAGGGCAGCGTCCATCTGTACGGAAAACCGAATCAGATGGGCTATCGGCACTTTCCAGCCTTTTAAGGCCCCAGGTGTGGACGGACTAATTCCTGCCTTCCTACAAAAGTGAGAGAGAGAACTAATGTAGTATCTTCTAAATATCTTTAGAAGTAGCTTAGCGCTCGGATATATACCGGAGCTATGGAGAAAGGCTAAGGTGGTATTTATACCGAAGGTGGGGAAGAAAGACACCACTCAACCGAAGTCATTTAGACCCATTAGTCTAACATCTTTTATGTTAAAGACAATGGAGAAGGTGATTGATAATTACCTTAGGACTATAGTTCTGGTAGGTACACCACTACACAGGAGTCAGCATGCTTATAGAGCAGGGAAATCCACAGAAACCGCCCAGTATCAGCGAAATAGAAGCAGCACTAGAGATAAAGGAAGTAGCGATATGTGCCTTCTTGGATATAGAGGGAACTTTTGACAACACCTCACACGAGGCTGTCAGGGCGGCCCTCGAAAGAAGGAATATCGACAGCACTATCTCAAAGTGGATGGGAGAAATGCTGAGAACTAGAACGGCGGAGACACAAGTGGGAAAAGACACCATTAAGATCTCCACAACTCGAGGGTGCCCACAGGGAGGTGTACTATCACCGCTAATGTGGAGCCTGGTAGTTGATGAACTACTGGTTAGGCTAAACGACCTAGACATCAAATGTCAAGGTTACGCCGATGACATAGTCATAATGGCCAGAGGAAACTTTGAGGGAACGCTCTGTGAAATTGTTCAGAGAGGCCTCAAAGTAACTAGTAAATGGTGTCAAACAGTGGGATTGAGACTCAACCCGAGCAAAACCACGGTGATACCATTTACTAGAAGGAGAAAACTAAACTGCCTACATCCCATACTCATAGATGGGAAGGCAGTGGAATACCAACAGGAGATAAGATATCTGGGTATCACACTAGATAGCAAACTCCTATGGAATAGACACGCTGAGGCAGTGGTAGGTAAAGCCAAACGCGCCCTAATGGTGTGCAGAAATCTGGCAGGAAACACGTGGGGTTGTAACCCCACTATCCTGCGATGGATGTACACCATGATAGTGAGACCTGCAATCACTTATGGGGCGGTTGCGTGGGGAAGTAGAATCAAGCTGGCCTCTATGTGGAAACAGCTTGAGAAGATTCAAAGACTGGCGTGTGTCTGCATCACGGGGGCGATGGGGTCGTGTCCGTCAGCAGCATTGGAGCTGCTGCTGGATCTGACTCCGCTGCACCTTGTGGTGGGGAGCGCCGCCAGATCGGCGATCGTAAGGATCAGCAAGGAAGGAATGAGCAGAGGCAAAATAATCGGGAGTAGAGACCGAAACAGCCTCGCTGCCAATATCCCCTGGCTGGAAGTACCAAAAGACGAAATAGTATGCAAATACCACTTCGAGAAAAACTACACAGCAATGTGTAGTAGTAAAGCCGATTGGAGCGACGAATCCTCAGCATACCACATAGAGCAAAATGCCATCAAGTGGTATACAGATGGTTCGAAGACAAAGGAAGGCACAGGTGCAGGAGTGTTTGGACCTCGTACTAGATACTCCGAATCCATGGGAACATCCCCAAATATCTTCCAAGCAGAGGTACACGCAATCGAAAGATGTGCACAGTTTAACCTCGACAGGAATTACCGCAGAAAACGAATTGCTATCCTGTCAGATAGCCAAGCAGCCATCAAGGCCATTAGCACATACACCATCAGATCCAAACTGGTATGGGACTGTGTGGGGAAGCTGAACAAGCTTGGCAGGGATAATAAAGTAACGCTATACTGGGTACCAGGACACATTGGTATAGACGGAAACGAAGAAGCCGATCACCTAGCAAACAAGGGATCCAGTAGCCCCTTTATAGCTCCGGAACCCTTTTGTGGTATGAGCGTGAACACCATCCGCAAAAGTTTAGATGAAGAAATAAGAGGAAAATGGATGAAAACCTGGGAAGAACTTCCAGGGCTAAGGCAATCCAAAGTGATGCTGGGATCTTTTAACCAGAAGAAAACAAAAGCTTGCCTGAAACTAAGCAGGAACAAGCTCAGAATTCTGACAGGAGCCCTGACGGGACACTGCAGACTTAGGAAACATCTCAAGGCCCTAGGCCTAGAGGAGGATGATGGATGCAGATTCTGTGGCTCAGCAGAGGAAACCCCCATACATCTGTTCAAAGACTGCGGAGCATTACTCCGCAAGAGACAGATGTACCTTGGGGCTCACTGCTTGAACACAGAGGAGCTGCAGGCCTTGAATCCCACCCAGATCCTGGGATTCCTAAAGGAATCAGGATCTAACATGCTGCGGATACTCGAAACCACTAGCCTAGAGTTTAGACTTGCCTTGAACCGCGAAAAAACAAAGATGATGATAGTTGATCCCATTGAACCCATTGAACCCATTGCCAACAGTGAGGTTGTCGGCAGCTACATTTACTTGGGCTCCACTATCACCAATAACAGGGGATGTGACCTAGAGATTAAACGCCATTGCGCCATGACACGGTCCGCTGCGCAAAGGCTAGACAAGATATGGAGAGACCGCCGAATCACGAAAAATACCAAAATGCGTCTTATGAAGAGCATGGTTTTTCCGATATTTTTGTATGGAGCGGAAACATGGACCTTGCGGATAAAGGATCGACGCAAGATCGACGCTCTAGAAATGTGGTGTTGGAGGCGCTTGTTAGGAAATCAGCTGGATTGCTCACCGGACTAACGTATCCATACTCAAGGAATTAAAAATTGATCAGCGTATCTCGTCACTTGTTCAGTTACGAATCCTCGGTCTCTTTGGACACGTTACCCATAAAAGTGATTCAATGGAGTGGCTGGTGATTCAGGGCAGAGTGGAAGGTAGCAGACCTCGTGGCCGATCACCAGATCGATGGACAGACACCATCAAATCTGTCACTGAGACTCCTGTGGCAGAATGCGCGCCATGCGACCAACAGGAATCTATGGAGAAGATTGGTGAAGGCAGCAGTGAAAAAGCGGACGACTCCCCATGACCACGACCACTCTGTCAAGAGTGAACGACTCAGAAGAAGATTGCCATTGATTGCTATGATATTTAGTAATTTATTAATATCATTACTAAATAAATAGTAAATGTTTTGTTTCTACTGATATATGTGAAAATGGCATTTTTTCCACGGCTTACCCTACATGAAAATGACATTCTTTCATTCTAGAGATGAAAATATTTTCACATCTAGAGACGAAAATGAGCATTTTAAATTTATGATTTTCTCGATTAAAACACTAAACTAACCAAATTTGCAAGGACTTTCTTATTAATTACATCAATTTCAATGAAATATTTTATGTACAAACGTAAAACGAGCCTGAAACTATTTAAAAAACCGAAATAAAATTAGAACATTTGACTTGAAAAGTATCACCTTTTATGAGAATGCAATATGTTACCATGGAAACGACCAAATCAACAATTAAATTTGTAATGACAGTTCTAACAGTTCGCTTCGAATTGGATTTATTAAAGTCGAATTATGGATTCTGCATCCGAAATCAGTAGAAAAAATTGCATTTACTACTCGAGATGAAAGTGTTTTTTTTGGTTCGGGTTGATTGCTAACTCGCTTGCGCTCGTGAGCAAACTCCCACCTCACCAAAAAAACGCCACTTTCATTTCTTGCTGTAAAATATACTGTTTGTAAATGTATTTTTTTTGTTTTAAATTTTTATTGTAAAATCAAAACTATTATTAGATTAATTAAAAATTATTATTAAAAACTATCGTTTAGATCTATTTGCACAGTATGTCGATAATTTTTTAAAGAAATAGAAACTTCAAAGACAAACATAAAAGAAAATTATTTTTTATGAATCTATTTAGCATACATAGTAATATAACATTCATTTAGAATAATTATTATTTTTCAAAAATTTCGTTATGGGAATGTAAATATAATGCCAAGGTCAAATATAAGATATGTTTTGTCGTTCACTTACATTGTTTCGTCAGTATTTTTTCAGATTCTATATATAATCCTTTGAATCTCTTGTGTATTCTTTCAGATGTGGAGATTATAGCGCCCTTATATATAGTGTGGAGATTCGGGTGTGGAGATTATAGTTTTAAAAGTGACTCGCGAGCCAACCAATATTTTTTAGGCAGATTTTGATTGTGATGTTTTGCTATAGCCATGCGCAGGAGGACGGTGTCTTATTTTTATTTGCCTGCCAGAATTTGAAACCGAAACCTATTCGGGCATTGTGATTTGATTCCGTTTTTTATTTATTTAGCTTTTTATTGTTTCATCTCTTAATTGTTCCGTTTTTGATTCCCTAACATTAATTTAGTACACTCAAATATAAACAACTGGAGTCAGTCAGTTAGTACATTAAAATATGTTGTTTTATATATAAACCGTTATTTCGGTGAACTGACAGGATTAAGTAAATATTTTATTTGGAAGAATAAACTGAACGAAAATACACGATAAATTTCTATTAATACACATATTTCAATTAAGTAAAAGTACCGAGACAGTAGTAATAATACAAAAAGGGAAAGTGTATGTAATAGTTGTATAAACATGTTTTCAACGAACTTAATCAATTTATTGAAGTGGTTTAATCATCTTGATAAATATTTGAACTAACCGAGATTGTATAAAAGTAAGATAAAATTCAACTCGTAGTAAAAGAGATAAAAATAGAAACGAATAAATGATCTAAATTTAAATTACTCACAAACTCACAGAAAAGTAGATAATAATAGATGGACGATTATTTAGGCAGCAAAAAGCAATGTCGATTATCAAGGAAAAGACAAACTAAACTCTCACTATTGTTTTTTAAATCCAGTTTTATTATCAAATATATCAAATTACACATCAGTGCAACTTTGCTTTTATGAATAACAATTTGTAAACCACTTACTTAAAACCTTGTGGATGATTAGGGCTAGATATTTTTAATTTGACATTTCGTGAGTAAACAAAATATCTATATATATATAGATATTATATTTTAGAATCTGTGGCTGATGAACGTGAATTATGTGGGATAAGAGAAGACATTTTTTGAGCTTTGAACGACAAAGCGACTGAAACACAAGCAGTGATTCAAAGCCTGGTTTCGGTAGCTCGAATGATGCAAATACCGCTCGACGATTTTTCAACAACTCAAGCATTTCTGCAGCTATTACAGGGTTTGATGAGGACTTAATTAAGCCTTTCCATGTCATATTCCAGGCAATTTCGCAGCCAGAAAAACAATTTCATAATATTTCAAGATTATGCCTTACTACAGCTCGCTCTTTGTGCAGTTATATCCGTGATTCTACATAACAACTTCGGTGCATAAGATATTAATTCATGGCGCAGAAGTGATAACTCATTGATATTACCGATAGGGTAGATGCCCAAGAGACTACTAATAAATACATTAAAAAGTTTCGTGAAGATTTTGCAAGAAAATGTTGCCGAGCGAAAACCATGGAAGACATCATTTCACGCTTTTATTACTAATTCCAGTACAATTTCTTGTTACTAAACGAGTACTAGATACATAACAATGTTTTTAAGATCATTTTTTCTATTTAAATTCAGTCAATAGCCATATGTAGACGAGTTTCGAGATTTATCTCTCATCAGTGCAGCTTTGCTTTTTTGAATTATAAATTGGAATACACTTAGAGCGAGACCACACGATGCGTTAAATAATTCGAGCTATGGGGTCCCACACGGGCGGTGCGGCACCGCAGTCGAACGCTGTTTACCGCGGTGCCGCGCGGCTCCGCAACGTCAATGACTCAATCATCGTGCGTTTTATCCCATAATGCGATCTTTTTTGTACTAAAGATATAAGGAAATCTATATCAATATTATCGGTACTCATCGTAAGAAAGATAAATATTAATATTTATAAAATAAACACGTTCGACACAATACTGCGATGGCGGCACAGTACAGCGCATCGGCCCTCCCCGCCTCGTCTCGCAGGTCACAGCCGCGGCGAGCCTACGGTGCGACGCGGCACGGCGGCCCTACGCATCGTGTGTCATGGCATAGTGATTTATATGTAGGATGCCGTTGCGGCACCGCTCCGGCATAAATGAGGCCATCGTGTGGCCTCACCTTTACACGGTGCTCAAGCTAATGTGTGTTCCAATTTATAAATCTAAAAAGCAAAGCTGCACTGATGGGAGATAGATCTCGAAACGCATCTACGCGATTCACTTAATTTGAATAGAAAGAAATGGTTTTAAAAACAATGTTATTTCTCTAGTTCTGTTAGTACCATGAAAAAGGACTGGGACTAGTAATAACATACAAATGTCTGTTGTATAATTCAATATCCAGCGTGGTATTAGCACGGGAAGTAGTTGTTTCGACATGAGATTTGTCATATTATAGAGCTACGATTAAGTTGAATATATTTATATATTCAAGCTGCATTTCGTCTTTTAATAAGGGGTAGGTATATAAAACGAAATACGTGTTCCAGAAATTTTCCCGGGTTTTCCCAAGGTAATTTCTATACCTCAATACCGACTGGAGTGTTGTAGATAATTATGGGAATTAAGAATAGATTGGGATTAAGAATAATAGGAGCAAGATTATCGATTTAAATTAGTAATTATAGTAAAATTAGTAGATTATTTAAAAAATAATTCTTATAATTCACTAAACGCAAATAAAAAATTATAAAAACAATTCACTAAAAACAACTAAACGATGATACAAAAATGGGGTATCAGGACATTATTTGTCTCCGGTCATTTGTTCGCAACGAGTTGTGCTTTGGTATATTTGTTCCCCAGTACATTTCTTCCCAGTCATTTACCAAAAAGAATCTACTGCAATTAGAATACTTGTATCAGCTAATGTGTTTTTCCGAGAGCCTCAGATAAAGCGCAGGTGAGAGAGTTAGCCAGGAAAGCAAACAACGTGATGGGGTGTATTTGGAGGATAGCAGAGTGAAAATGGGGAAGCGACTTCAGGAGGAAAAAGATGATGTTTGAAAGTTTGATGGAGAGTATATTAATGTATGGAGCAGAAATCTGGGGCTGGAAAGAACAGGAATAGGTTGAGATTAGATATAAGCATGGGACGAGTTTCTCGTTCCAGATCCCATCCCGTGAGACGGATCCCTGTCACTGTCCCATCCCATCACATTTTGACACAAACCTAAAATTTTCGTCCCATCCAATCCCATACCGATACCGCGGCCCGTCCCATTCATCCCATTTTTCACATAAAAAAATGTCGTACCATACCATCCCATCCCATCCCACACGACGTTCATAGCACTCATCTCATTCCATGGGACGATGGTATGGGATGTAATGGGTCGATGGGATCCCATACTCATCTCTAGTTGAGAGAGTGCAAGAGAAATACCTGAGTTGAGTGTTAGAGGTAGACAGAGAAACTCTAGGATAGATTGTACGAGAGGAATGATAAGACGGGTAAACTGAGAGTGAAAGCGGGGAATAAAACAACTAAGTTGGAAGGTAGAATGAATGGTAGGGAAGACTGCAGGTTACTGACTGAATGCTGTTTCACTAGTTCTGTTAGTACCATGAAAAAGGACTGGGACTAGTAATAACATACAAATGTCTATTGTATATTTCAATATCCTGTGCGTTATTAGCACGGGAAGTAGTTGTTTCAACATGAAATTTGTCATATTATAGAGCTACGATCACTTTAAATATATTTATATTGAGAGCGTGCAAGAGAAATACCTGAGATAGGTGTTAGGGGTAAACAGAGAAACTCCAGGATACATAGTGCGAGAGGAATGATAAGAGGGGTAAACTGAGAGTGAAATCGGGGAAGAAAGCAACTAAGTTTGAAGGTAGAATGAACGGAAAGGAAGACTTCAGGTTACTGACTGAATGCTGGAAAGAAAAAAAAGGATTTAGAAATGGAGGAGAGAAGAAATGGATGTAATGGTGTAAGGTTAGGTTAGGGGGAGGATGTAGTACGAAGTACGTAGACATGCAGAGAGAATAGAAAGAATAAGGGAATCCAAATATAATATGAAGAGAGCTGTATGCCAGAAAGGATTCCGAAACACCTAAGAAGAAAAAGTGTAAAGGAAAGGAAGATGATGGCGAGGTTCAAATGTGGAAATGAGGAAGAAGAAAATAGATATTGGATGGAAGAAGAAAAAAGTATGTGTAGAGAGAGACAATAGAGCAAATGTGAAATGAATATGTAGAGATGTAGGAAAGAGAAGGAAGGGAAAGGTAAGAAATACTGAATGAGGATGAAAGAGAGACACAGTGGATAAAATAAGCATGGAAGAGGAGGAAAGGGTTGGATAGGGAAAAGAAGATAGACAAGAGAAGATTGGGAAAAGTTTAGGTAAATTTATGATACTATTTTATAGCACATTATGTTTATCAAATGTAAAGTGCCGGGGTCTAGAAACCCCATAGGTAATAAAGATTTTTACTACGTGGTTGAGTGCAAACAATGACTATATTTTTTAGCAAAATGGAAAATATGTGATACGTTTGCTTATCAATGTACACCAAACAGAAATATTGTGGGTCTTCTGCAAAAAGTCACCAATTGACAAAATGAGATAATGTGCCCAAATCGTTTGAACGTCTGTTAACTCTATGTAAAAATTAGTCCAAGCCAATATACGTAGCCACTATTCATAACCTTCTAACATGGGCCAAAAAGGACCAAGTCTTTTAGATCAACATCATCATCATCAATGGCCATACAAACCTATAGTAGGGTCTAACCTAACCTAACCTAACCTATCTCTGGTCTGCATCGTCCAGTTCGGTGCACCTATTTTTCGTGCGTCCTCGCTTACACCATCCTTCCATGGTGGCGCAGCTTTGGCCTTCCTCGCCGTCTTATGCCTATGGGTTCTGCTTTAAGGATCTTTTTTGCAGGATTATTGTCATCATATCTGTTCACATGGCCTGCCCTTCGCAATCTGCCGATTTTGATTGTAGTTGCTATGTCCTTGTTACCGGCTTGCCTATAGATGTTGTAAATTTCGTTGTATGGTATGGTATTATGTTGTAAAGTTATACCTGCGTCTCCACATACCGTCTTCTTGGGTTTACCCGGATATTTTTCGCAATATCTTTCCTTCAAAGATCATCAACAGAGATTCATCTCTTTTTGTCAGAGTCCATGTCTCCGATCCATACATTAAGACTGGTATGATGAGTGTTCTATATAGAATCGTTTTTGTAGTTCTTGATAGATTACTATTGCGAAGGTACTTACGTAAGGTACGAAGGAAAGGCTAAAATAGCACCTATTTGTATATAGCACAACATAATGCGTCTTCTGATTTATGTACTGTTGTTATTATCTACCGTTATTTTTAGATCAACATCTCTACAGTTAAAAGCGTTCTTGTTCAGTTACTCATTTTTACCAATGTTTTATTTGGTCAATTTTGGCAGTACATCCACGATATGTACGAAGAACAAAAGACTGGGCATTAAATGACCGGGAACAAATGACCAGGGAACAAAATGACAGGGAACAAATGTCCACAAACATAAAAAAGATGCAACTAACAGTAATTACAACGCAAAAATATAATTTCTCTAAAAATAGCTGAATTGTGTAATTCGGTAATTCAAATTTGTTGGTAAATTTGAAATGGAATTTGTTGATAAATTTTGAATGGAATTTGATGAAGAAACATGAAATAAATACTTCCCCTAACCCTTACTACACAAATTTAAAGCTACACGGTTTAAAATTGTCTTGAAATCTTTTTTGAAAAATTTATTGAATTTTACACGATGTTATTGTCTTATAATTATGTACGTGACGTGTACGGTCTAGAACAAATTGCAGTCTTTGTTACCGCAGCATTTTTAAAAATCACATTTTCATCACATTTCTAAAATTTATATTTACACGTTTTTACACGCACTTCAGAGGAACGCATCTACCATGTAATCAAAGGGTTCAGTATATTCCAAATAATAAATAATACAAGACACCGATGACAAGCTGTTAACTAAAGCTTGATAGGATGCTAAGCGATATTGGAACACACCTATCCAATTAACAGTCCACACAGTCGTAAACTATTCGACCAGAAGAGAACGGGAGCTTGCCTGGAACTAAGCAGGAACAAGCTCAGAATTCTGACAGAAGCCCTGACGGGACACTGCAGACTTAGGAAACATCTCAAGGCCCTAGGCCTAGAGGAGGATGATGG
This sequence comes from Phosphuga atrata, assembly GCA_944588485.1. NCBI lineage: Eukaryota > Metazoa > Arthropoda > Insecta > Coleoptera > Silphidae > Phosphuga > Phosphuga atrata. Next base: position 72,310,054 of record OX155897.1, on the reverse strand, counting down.
ATGCATATTCTGTGGCTCAGCAGAGGAAACCCCCATACATCTGTTCAAAGACTGCGGAGCATTACTCCGCAAGAGACAGATGTACCTTGTGGCTCACTGCTTGAACACAGAGGAGCTGCAGGCCTTGAATCCCACCCATATCCTGAGATTCCTAAAGGAATCAGGATTAGAGGAGGCGCTATAAATGGGCAAGTACATCAACACTTGGAGGAGGAGGGTGGGGTACAATAGATCTATAAAGGTCGCAGTACAAGTCGTCACCACCATATCTACAATCTCTACAAACTATTCGACACATGAATAAAGGACTACCGTCGTCCAAATAATCGAAGTTTCTGACGATAATCTGCGCAACAATAAAGTTTTCATAAGATTCGTATCAAAAAGATTTGCAAGCCGACAACATGATCCAACACTTGGAAGCATACGCAGTAAATATACAGTATTCGCCAATAATCAGAATATGCCTAATTGTAGCGCAAGGAAGTTTCATCACGATTTTGCAGATCATATTTATAAAGACCAAGGCTTTACATCTAGAAGGTCCTGCAACAATACCGTATTCGCATTAAGTTGGCGCTTATTGCGAATGTTGATTCTTATTTACAATAAGACAGGTAGTTGAAAAGTCGATAGAATACAATCGGCCCGCTTATATATGTTTTGTAGACCTTTGATAGAGTGCAGCTCGGGGATGTCATAGATATACTGCATCAACGGCAAATACCCTACGACCTGATAAAACTAATAGAGGACGTATATTCATCGAACTCAGTACGAGCAAGGGTTAATAACTAAACCACGGCGGCGATACCAGTAGAATAGGCACTAAAGACATTTCAAGACGTTGCAGCGATCATCGCCGACAGTGAGGACAACCTCTAAAAACTGCTACACATGTTTAATCAGACAATTAAAAATAGTCATATCCACACATAAAACGAAATGCATGACAACATCAAAGGGCCCAATACGATGTAAATTAGAGGTAGATTGCCAAAGTATTGAACAAATGATGAAATTCAACTACCTGGGGGTCGAGAAATCAGCTATTGGGGATATAGAAGCGGGCGTCAGGCTGCAAACCATGAAAGCATCAAGAATTGTTGGATGCCTGAACGGGATCATTTTTAAAAACAAATACCTAAACACTCATACGAAATCACGCATCTGGAAGACTGTAATCAGACCAATGCCACATGCACAGCAGAAACTCGCACTGCGACAACAACATAAAGAATACTGGAGAGCGTGGAAATGTCGGTGATACGAAAGATCAACAATAAAACCTTAATGGACAGGATGAGGAGCACGGAGCCAAGGCAAATGTCCTACGTACAACCCATAAACGACTGGGGAGAAGAACGGAAAGAGAGAAAGGAAGAGACCACACCAGGCTGGTCCAAATAGCACGGGATAATTTGCCCACAGGGAAAAGAAGCCCAGGGAGACACAGAAAGCGGTGGAGCGACAATAGGCCCCACCTTGATCGACCATAGTGATGGATGAACAAGCCTGACTATAATGAGGGAAAGAAGAAGAAGAAGATATTTGCTGAAGTTGTTGCAAATAGATTATCTTTAGTCGTATTTCGCCAATATTCACTGTCGGATCTTCTAATCAAAACTCACAGAGCCCATTGCCCATTTAGAGCGCCTCCTCTAATCCTGATTCCTTTAGGAACACCGTTCACCACTCGGTGAACGGTGGCTTAAGATCAAGTGAATGTAAATACTGAAAGCTTATTCCACGTGAAATTATTTTGCTTGGAAAATGTTCGTTAAGTAAAGCTAGGACTAGGGCTAGGACTAGGGTTCGTTAAGTAAAGCTAAGGAAATTCGGTTTCCGGAAAGGAAGATCTACAATTGATGCAATGCACGTAGTACAGGAGATAGCAACCAAGGCGAATGCGGGATGCTACAAACGCAGAGATTTCTGCGTTATGGTGACCCTCGACGTGCAAAATGCATTCAACTCTGTTCCTTCTTCTTCTTTCATGTGCCTTGTCCGGTCTCCCTGACGTTGGCGATCACCATGGCAAAAGCTGTACGGTCCTCCGCCAAGCGAAAAAGTTCACCAGCCCTTCTTTTGCCGGTCCAGTCCCGTATATTTCTGAGCCATGACTGTTGCTTTCTTCCAACTCCACGGCGCCCCTCAATCTTGCCCTTTGGTATGAGCTGTTATGTAGCACCTCTCAAAATATGTCCAAGATATGATGATGTCTTTCGGCATTTTACGGTCGTCAAAAGTTGCCTTCGTAGTACATTCTCGTTTGTAACATGTTGTGTCCTTGTGTCCTGTTTGTAACATATTGTGTTTGTAACTCTGTTCCATGGATGGAAATTATCTGAACGAGACCTAATGGTAGGAAAAACTGCCAAGAAAAATATAACAAGAGTCGTCCATCAGGGATCTATACCAGGACCGTTACTTTGGAATATCTTCTACGATCAGGTACTAGGGCAGCTCATGCCTGCATGAGTAACCCTAGTAGGTTATGCGGATGACTTGGCTGTGATCGTAAGAGGCAAGAAAGAAGAGGAGCTGTGTATTAAAATAAACGAAGCGATACAGAGAGTGAGCCGGTGGATGAACTCGAAAAACCTAAAACTGGCACCGACTAAAACGGAAGCTATAATATTAACGGGAAGGAGAAATCTCTCAAAAATAGAAATCAAAGTAGAAGATGCAATAATAACGACATCAGGGATATTGAGTCATATTCAACAGAAATATGAGTATGACACAGCACGTGATACAAATAGCTATGAAAGCCGAGGCCGTGGCGGCCAATCTATGACGACTAATTCCAAACATCGGAGGACCACGATGTAGCAAACGACAATAGTTTACTCCATCATACTCTATCGTGCGCCTATATGGCGAAAGGAAATGGCAAAGAAAAAATATAATCAAATTTTAGAACGTATCCAGCGAAAAATACTGATTAGAGTCTGTTGCACATACCGGACTGTATCTAGCGATGCACTGCGAGTGGCGGCGGGAAGCCCATCGATCTAATAATAGAAGGAAGATGTAGAAGGCTGGAAGACACAAGCAAGAAACCATATGCATCAGAGAGCAGAACACAGATAACTAACCAGTGGCAGAAAAGATGGGAGAACTTGAAGGGAAAGGCGGAATGGACGCGAAGGCTCATACCAAATGTAAAAATTGGATAAAACGGGAGCATGGTGAAGTGGACTATTACCTGACACAAGTATTGACGGGGCATGGATGTTTTGGCCACTACTTTAAAAGGTTCAAACTAGCAGGAAGACGTGCGGAGGACGGAACACAGTCTTCGATTGTCCAAGATGGAAAGCGCAAAGGAAAAAAATGACGGAAAGCTTAGGCGAAAGAGTAACTGCGGAAAATGTTACTGGGTATATGCTGGCGAGTGAGGAAACATAAAGAACTATAACACAAGGAAAAGGACTAAAGAGGTGAACGGGAAAAATAGACGAGACAGCTTTTCCCTGAAGTAATACTACGGTGCTTTCCAGGGGAAAGTGGGAGGAAAATGTGTTTGGTGATACTGTGTCTTTTATATTGTAACAAACCCTTTTCTCAAATAAAAAAAAGTAAAGCTAGTGAAACGAGCGCCAACTTATTGAAACCTGTATGCCTACGTCGAGCCGCAAAAGTTCCTTAAATCGCTCACAAAAGGCGTAATAATGCTGTGTCTGCAACGCTCTTGATTAAAAATAACTGTTTCTCATCCTCGCCTTTACCAAAATAAGGAGCGATCATCGCAAGCCCGCATAAGTTAATATCACAGAGCACGAGAAGCAAGTATGTTGATTTTACAGACGATTTTAACGACAGGCCGAAATAAATTTGGTAAGCAAATTTGTTCATTCACAAATTTCCATCTAATATCTCATAAACACGTGTATTAAAACTAATTGCGTTTTCGTGATCCCCGAGGATATTAAACGTCGCTTAATCACAAAAAATGTGGTTGATGGCTTTTTTAATTTCCATACCTAATTTAAAAACGGGTATTAAACATCAGGGATTAAAAGAAGATTTGTGGTGACAGGACAAGATAAGTAAGGAAACTAAAGGAAAATTATTCGACAAAAAACAATGAATGAAACGAGCCATTGGAACCGGCGCAAGCTAACGTCGCGTCCAGTTACTCGCTCAAAACGTGGCATGAAAGACTCACTGTAACACTCGATAATTTCCAGATCAAAACGAGGGACTTGAACGAACCATCCTGTGAAAAATGTACCGTGTTTAAAACACACAGGCTTTTCTTCCCAGCGAGTACAACGAAAACGAGCGAATTCGGGAAAATAGTGCATGCTGATGTTTGCGGTCCGATGCAGCCGATGCACGATACTTTCTACTTTTCAAAGATGATCTGTCCCACTTCAGAAGCGTGTACTTTATCGCAGAGGAAACGGAGGTGAAACATTGTCTCGAGGATTATATCAAGAAAGCCGAAAAACTGTGGCCGAGAAGTGTACGAGTACTACACACCGACAACGGCTTAGAGTTTATCAATCGCGAAGTTGAAGAAATCACCCGTGGGTATGGAATTAAACAGAGATCAGAGATTATAGCCCCAAACAAAATGGAACCGCACCATTTTTGAGGCTGCTCGATCCATTTTCCATGCAACGAAGTTCGATAAAGCACGTTCTAAACCGAAGTGGAACGAGCAGTATTAAAGACACGACACCCTTCGAACTTTCGTATCAGAGGAAGCCAAATATAACACACTTACGTGTCTTCGGGGAAAAGGTATTCTCTCACATCCACCAAAGAAAGGAGACGAAAATGGGATGCCAAGGCAAAACGCGGGATCTTCGTAGGATATGACGAGGAAACGAAGGAATATCGAATTTGGTATCCGAAAGAAGAAATGATAAAGATAGCTAGGGATGTCGTATTTACGGGAGAGGTAGAACCCCGAAGAGGGGAAATTGACGACAGCAAGACCGAAACGTGGGTTCGTGCGAGCGAGAACAGAACAGAGATCGTCGACGAACCGATTTCGAACCGACGTCATTCTCGAACTAGAACACAATGAGAATCACAAGGTCGAGGTCGAAAATATAGAACAAGAGCCTCAAGCGAATCAACAAGAAGATAGAGCTCTTCGAGACCGAATCAGCTTAAGACCACCCTTCAGATTTGCTGACTATTTGAACATTGACGACGCATTTTTGGCTGAAGATCAGGAACCCTCAACCCTTTACAACCCTTTACAGAAAACATCGAGAGTAAATATGCAAAAAAATGGCGAACTGCCATGGACGAGGAAGTCCAGTCTCTACAATGCAACAACGTATGGGAGCTCCTAGAACTTCCGCCAAATAATTGACAGCAAATGGACATTTAAAAAGAAACGCGATAAGGAAATGTGAAGAGATTCAAGGCCAGACTCGTGGCACGGGGTTTCCGGCAGACGTATGGTATCGATTATCAAGAGACATTCAGCCTGGTTGTCCGTTTTGATTCGATTAGGATAGTTCTTGCAATAGCTGCGAGGGAGAAGATGAAAATGCAGCAGTTTGACGTAAAGACGGCGTTCTTATACGGAGAAATTGAAGAGTTAATGTATATGAAACAGATGGGACAGACAAGGTCTGCAAGCTTAATTGCAGACTATATGGATTAAAGCAGGCATCTCGGAATGCTGGAATCGGCATAGTAAACCAGTAATAAATCGTTTTCGGATGAATGATGCAAACGCAGTATCGATGCCAGCTGATCCACACTCAGAACTACGCGTGCATAGCACACCCCATATGGCTGTTCATAGATAGTTTCATTGATTCATCTCCTATTACGAAATTCAAAAGGAAAGTCCAAAGTAGGCCTATTCGAAAGCAGAAGAACAAGATGTGAAGCTTTAGTTGCAAAATCACCAAATAAAGTATGTATCTTGATCAAGGTAGTAAAAATGATTAATTAAGAGTGGCATGCAAAGCTGACTTATTTGTCAGATATTTTTGAACAACTGAATAAAAAACTTCAATTTGCATGGAAGTATGCATGATGGCAATGGCCAGATCAGCAACAACTAAACTCATAAAAAATGGAGAGATCAAACCATTAGAAAAACATTGAAAGTAATGCTGGCCAATTCCTTGATCTTCCCAATTGCTGTTTACTCCGCTGAAACATGGACACTAAAGAAAACAGATCGAAAAAGAATTGAAGCCTTCGAATTACGGGTGTATGGACGAATCCTAAGAGTGTCATGGGTGGAACACAGAACAAAAGACTCTGTTCTACAAGAAGTAAAAATCAAAAAGCGTCTACTCAACGAAATCAATAGAGCATATCTCAGTTACTTTGGCCACAGCTAGAAGAACAGGTGAGATGGAAAACCTCGTGGTTGAGGAAAAAAGACCTAGAGGACGTTCTCCAATGAGATGGACCGACAGATTAAAAGAAATGACGGGACACTCAATGCACGAGGCAACACATCTAGCACAATATAAAAACGCATGGAAACAACAAATTCAAACCCATACCTAAAATAGTATCACTACACCCTCCAGAGGGTAAAAAGACTGAGATATATGGAAGAAATGAAAATACTTCATCTTCTCAAATATTTTAACTCATTATCGAGCATTTAACAAGTTTAGAGACAAAAGTTAATAATTATTTTTCCTATATTAATGGGGCAAATTAGATAAGAAATGGCTAAGAAATCTATTTGTGGTATCAGTGATGGAAAAAAATGATTTGGAACTTATAGAAGAGGAAGAATTGATGAACATGAAATGAGCATATGCCTATTTCAAATTCGCCCTGGCATTAAAAAAGTATGCGCATCACACCAGTCGCATGCTTCTCACTGAATTACTTAATCTAATATTACAAGCAAATTGGCAATAATTGTATGCTCACCTGCAGTGATTATAATTTCTAGGAAATCGTTGTATACATATCGTGAACAAAGTTGACATCATTTGTATAACTAACCTTTCTCTAAAAAAACATTTCTTAAAAACAACTATTTCACTGGCAAAAACACCACGACTGACATTGAATTACATTAAGAAAGTTTTTGAGTTCTATATAACTCTGTAATTTTCCGAAAAATAAACAATATCCTGATCAAATGCAAAAGATAATTATCAATTAATTAATGAACATCCATATTACAGGGTTATATAGAACCCAAAGACTTTCTTTTAATTCAATGTCAGTCGTGGTGTTTGCCAGTCAAGTAGTTGTTTTTAAGAAAGTTTAGTTGTACTAATGATGTCAACTTTGTTGACGATATGTATACAATGATTTCCTAGAAATTATAATCTTTCAAGAAAAGATACAAATGTTAATATTTATTAATATAAACATCTTCAAACTCAACAATATATAAATAATCACCTACAGTGGTGATATCTATCGTATACATATTTGTTAGTAAAATAAAGTTATAGAAAAATAAAATTTTTGTTTAAATATATAAGTACATATCTATGCTTATACATGGGAGATGAGAAGATGCAGGGGCACCCTGTCCATTATAAAATTATTTAATTATCAATAGATAATTTTGGGGTGTCAGCAATAATAAAAGTTTGCGAACCACTGAGCTAGTGACATACGAAAGAAAAGTTAATATTCACTGCAGTTTCTTTGATAACTGCAAAAATATTTTTGAATATTGATTTTTTCGCGGAAGACTTAAATGCGCATCGCGGAACACCAGTGTTCCGCGGAATGTGATCATCACATTTCAATATTCTTATGTTCATGAAAGGCACCATGAACATACAACTAATGAAATATTATGAACAATACAATAAATAGTCTTTTTCTTCCATATTAGTTAGTCTTTCATAGTAGGTGCGTATGTGCTCTGTTACCCGTGCGAATTTAGGGCGGGCCGCTATTGTCGCTTGTGATAATTAAATCAATTAACCTATCTACTTGTTTTTTTTATTTTATTTACCAATGTATCCCATCCTAAAAGGTACCAAAAGTAGTATACGTTTTGGATTTACGTTTTTTGAGTTTTGGTTAACTTTTAACGGTTAACATTGAATTGAAAAATTCACTTTGTTTTTTACCACACTTATATTATGTAAAAATGTTATATAACTTATTATTCACAGTTATATAAATTTCTACACATATCACGATATGTGTAGAATCATGTGATATGTGTAGAAATTTATATAACTGTGAATAATAAGTTATATAACATTTTTACATAATATAAGTGTGGTAAAAAACAAAGTGAATTTTTCAATTCAATGTAAGTATGGATTACCACGTAGTAACTGTCGCAACCATCCTATTCATAATGCCCGTAGCATTTGAGTCTCCGTTTTCTCATGAATTCAATCAGTCTTTCGTTGTCCTGGTAAAGTTCTTTTCTTCCTTTCCTCTTAACTTATACTGCCCATCCACGATTTTTAAACCTATAATCTTACGAAGGATCTTCCTTTTAAATTACTCAGCTTCTCTAAGTCCTGTTGTCCTTGTCATTTGGAGGCATTCACTAGCATACAGGCATTCCGTTTTATCACTGTATTGTAGAGTCTCAGTTTAACTCCCTTCGAGATGGCTTTCTTCTTGTATAAAGCATATGCTCTGCGAAAAGCCGCTGCCATCTTCTCCCGTCCAGTGTTGTTAGCTTCTCTTTCACTGGTTTTCAACTGCACGATTTCACCCAGGTGTTTAAATCTGACAACTCTTCCTATCTTACCATGCTCGATCTTCAGGTGATGGGGGGCTTTTTTTAGTGTTTGTCATACTGTCATGCTTCGTGTTTTCAAAGGAAATCTGTAGTCCTGCTTTTTCTGCTTGATTGGTTAGTATATTCAGATGTTCTATAGCTGTGTCAGTATTTCTAGTAAGGAGCGCGAGGTCATCGGCAAAATCAAGGCAGTTGATCTTGACGCCACTCCTTGATCCTCCAAAGTATACTTGCTTATTCAAGTATACTTTGGAGGATCAAGGAGTGGCGTCTTTTCGTAGTCTTTTCCTGTCCAGTTCTTTCTCCCATTCCCGGCTAATCTTCTCCAACACACAGTTGAATAGAACTGGTGACAGTCCATCACCTTGTCTGACTCCTGTTTTAATTTCCAACTCTTTGGAGGTCTCTGTAATTTCACGTACTCTGCACTCCATGTACTTTACTTTGGAATGTGTTCCTATTAGCATCAACTTAATAATTACTCTTGTTTTGTCGTCGACGCCAAATTCCAGCAGTGTGTTAAATAGCACTTTACTGTCGATAGGATCATAATCTCTTTCTTGAAGTCTACAAAAACTACTACTAGCTCTTTTGACATACTTATAATTCTTCAGTATTCGCTTCAGGCTCCAAATTTATTCAACACATGATCTGCCTTTCTTAAAACCCGGTTGATATTCACTAAGTTGGTGTTCCACTTGCTCCACAAGTCTCTTCTGTAGCGCTTTAGTGCTCATCCACGTTGACTCGCAGGCGCGGTGGCGGGCACGGTCACGAAATATCAAACACATGGCGTAATATCAAAGTGTTCTCGTACGAAACGCACGTGTGGTATAAGTAGCGGGCAAGCTAGCGACTGGCGCGCGCGGCGCACTTGCAGCAATATAAAACGCGTGAGATGTTTGTATGTGTTCACGTCTAACTAGCGGCGGAATGCGCGATTCACTCGCGACGTCAGTAAGTTCAACCAGTACAAACTTATCGCTAGAAACGATAGCATGTTTTCATCATGTCTTTCAATACAGAAGAGTTTGTTAGTGCTGTTCAGCTTAGTATACTAACCAGAAGTTAAACTTAGGTTAGTATACTAACCTAACCTAACCTGATAACAGGTCACACTCGTGTAAACGCCTGGCGGCCAATGTGAACACGAACTCGCCACGTCTACCGCGCCCGCACCCGCCACCGCGCCCGCGCGTTCCAACATGTACAAACACTTACACACTACCTTAAAAGTTACAGCAGCTATGGAAATGCCACGGTAGTTGTTAGGTTCCATTCTATCATCTTTTTTGTGTAAGGGTTGGATGATAGCATTTTTCCAATCTTCAGGGATAACCTCAGTTTCTTTTCTTTTCCATTTCTTGCTTTAAAATTTGGATTGACATTTCTTCACCACATTTTAGCATCTCTGCTGTGTCGGAGAACTGCTTTGTTGTTCTTTAAGTCTGCGATTATTTCACGAACTTTTCTACTACACTATTCACCGTGCCATTTTGGCTTCCGGTCAAACAAATCAACTGCCCTAGCAGTAAACACATTATCGGAACATATACGATAGGTCTATGATCTATGCTTTGACCTTACAAAAGGATTCGATTGTGTATCGTATGAGCGTCTCATGAAGAAACTGATCTACTACTCTTTTGATTCGAATAACAATAGACTTTTGAATTCTTACCTTGCTAATAGAGAGCAATTTGTGGAGCTAAATAACAATAAATCAGATAATCGACAGATGTTATATGGGAAGCCTCAGGGCTCTGTATTAGGTCCTGTTTCTAATCTATATAAATGTCTTTTTGGACTGCATGCAAATAAAGGTATGTACACTATTTGCCGATGATCTTCTTAAAAAAGGAGCAATATAAAACGCTTAAACTCTCTCGCTTCTATCCGCTCGGACATACTTGATACCACCAACAAAGTTAAACAATGGTTCAATGGTAATATACTTACTATTAATGAATCCAAAACAGATGTATACAACATGTGTATTCTCACTCAGAAGGATAGATGCTTATCGTGCGGAGGCAATAAAATTGCTTGGAATATATTTAGACCCGAACAAGACCTGGGAAACTCATATAGATTACCTGTCAACCAAAAGCACAAAAAAATCTTTCTACTGGAGCAATTAAAATGTACAACATCCATTCAAACTGTCCTGACGGGCTATCATGCATTAAGTCATAGTGCTCTTTCATATGTAATTTTAGTATGGGTCACTCTCCTTATGAAGTTTTTAAACTACAACTTAAATGAATTTGAATTATGGTGGGACTTCCATTCAGTGATGATTGCCTAGAATTATTCAAAAAGTACCTATAAAATATTGTCAGTTCCTTGTGTTTGGACCGTGTCTCACGAAAAAAAAAGTTGAATAATCAACGAAAAATGAATAACCAGATAACTAATTGATTATTCCGACGAAACTGGATATCCGGATAAAAAGTTGAATAACCAACAAAAATTGAATAACCAGATAACTAACTGATTATTCCGACGAAACTGGATAACCAGATAAAATTGAATAATTAACTAAAATGAATAACCCGACAACTAATTAATTATTCCGACGAAATCTGGACATCCAAACAAAATTAATAATCAACGAAATTGAATAACCAGATAACTAATAAATTTTCCCCTTTAAAACAGGGCTAGTCTAATCACTTACCTAAAGACTAAACAGGTTCAACCCTAAGTTTCAACAGGTCCTGTTCGGGAACTATAGGTACTTGGGGTAAGTCGTTGATAAATAATGAGAATACCAGAGGACCTAAAGTAGTTCCCTGTGGGATATCCATGTTTATTAGCCTTGCAAGTGATTTAATGAAACCATGTTGTGTTATTAATTTAGTTATCTGTACTCTGTTATACAAAAGGGATCTAAGCCAGTCTAACGCGACTCCTCTTATGGCATAATTATACTATTTATTTATAACAATATGCCATGGTCAAGCAGCTCATAGGCTCTAGAGAGGTCTATGTGCATTCCGATTGGTATATTTTTTGCTTCTAAGCTTACACTTCTACTTCTAAACTTTACTTATTGCAGTCAAAAGACTAATCTTTGACTAATTGACCTGTTAGGATCGCAAAACAAAAAAAATCGCTGAAAAAAACACACCACGTGTGGATCGTCCTTCCGGCGCCTTTTTTAAGGGAGAAAAGGGGATAATGGGTGTAGGGAGCCCTTAAAATTGGTGTCTTCCAGACGTTGGATGCCGCTTCAGCCCTTTGGGCTTGTGATTACACCCCTGGTTAACTTGACTTGAAACGATAAAATGCGTGCACGTGTCGGTCGAGCGTGGTTCGCGCTTCGATTCTTGTCTTTACGCTTCTCACACTGGAAAAATACTCCCCGAATAAGATAAATTCGCGAAATGAGTTGATAAATCGCGCGATTTCGGCCCAGGTCGATACACCTTTCCCCTTCTGTTGATCGGTGCCAAAATCAATTCAAATGTTAAATTTAAAAATACAGATTTACTAAAATTGGCGCGAACCCTTGTCTCTTCATCTTGCATTGCTTATTGTATATGCACGTGCACGTCGTCGGGTATGACCAATTTGATCATAACTACTGTACACGATACAAGCAGCTAGTTTGTACGTGTACAATAATAAGTATTTCGAGTACAGTGTACCACTGTGTCAAGCTATATAACTCGCTACCGATAAATGTCAAAAGTATGTATCGACTTTAAATCCTTAAAAAAACACATAAAACATTTTCTCACTCTCAACTGCTTTTTACTCCATGGAGGAATTTTATTTTGCTTTTTCATAGATATTATTGACCTATGTAAATTTGTATAATTTGAACATGAAATATATTATTATTAATTACTAATAATAATTAAAAATATCTCATCAATTTTCTATAGAAATTAATCAATTTGTCATCTTTTTTGCATCCGGTGGCAGAAGATAATACACATTTATAAAAGCTCTTGATGCGAATGTGATCATTAATTTTCGTCCAAAATTTGTCAAAACAAATAAGAATAAAAAAATTGTGTGTGCATTGTCCTCTATTTTCATGCAGGGTGTATTTTTATGTAAGAGCACCATTTTGTTTTGACGTCATTGTTTCTATGCAGCTTGCTGCCAGTTGTGTTTTGACCGTCGACATCGCGTCGTGCAATCAAGACGCTGTACATTTATTAATGATGCTACCCCTCACCAACACATTTTAGTGATTTCATTTAAACATTTTATAAAATTTGTTTTTTGAGAATTACGTGTCTTTAACGTGAAACATAATATCTGTGTCAATAAGTTAAAAACATATAACTTTTTGATGCCACCAAAGCATCTTTATTCAATAACCAACATATTGATTCTTCACCGTTTTTAAAAAATATCTTTTATAATATTTTAAAAAGTCTAGGTCTTTATAGACCTATATCTAAAGACTACACAAGAATAGACAAAACTGCACATGATTAGACATAAAGACAAGACTAGACAAGATTGGACAACTCTGGACCAATGTCCCTCTAATTTTTTCACTGACTGCGCGGCACAAAGGTATGATTGTGCAAAAATCTTCGAAAAGTTTTGAAAGTACAAAAATTTTTTTCAACTTTTCGCCCTAGTTACAAAATATATTATTTTATTTTCGATTTTATATAAGTGTGTGCAAAAGTTGCCAATTCACATACGACATCATTTAGAACAAACAGTGCCACAGTATATTGAGGATTATTTAAAAGTTGCAAACAATAATTAATATCAATACATAATATAATATCATTACATTCATCGACTCGTTCATTAGAATATTCTATTAGGTTTTCGCAAATTTTAATCAAAGCATCAAAGCACTGCAAAATAATAACGCATATAACAAACGCACCTCGTTTAATAGTTTAAATGTTACAGAATTTCGATCCATAACAGCCAATTCTTTAAATTTTTCTTTTATAATTCCTTATCTACAGAACATAAATTTACTAAACTAAACTAAAATTCTACTAAACTGTCCTAAGGAAGGTCTCAATATCTTGCATAAGAGATACATGTTTTCATGCATCAACCAAACCCAAATCTTCTCGGTGCGCAATGTAATGTTGTTCAGTAAGATGAGGTATTTCTTTTTAAACATTCCCATTTCTGGAATGTCTAGATTAAACTTCTTGTAAAAATAATGTTTTTTTTTTCAAAATAGAAACATTGTATGTTTGTGTTAGCTTCAAAATACCTCCAAATTCTGTTTTGTAGGTTAAAACGAGTAGGTGTAGGTGTTTTGTCGTGTGTGCTGTGTTTGTGCGAGTAATTTTACCCCAATTCACGTCGAAACGCAGGCGATGTTTTCTCGATACCTATTCTCTAATGAAGTATACGAGGACTTAAGTTGTTCCTCGCACACAATGTGTCAATATAAAGCAAACCAAGCAAACGCTCGATGACGTAGTTGATGTAAATAAAAGAGATTTCGTTTTTGGACGTATAAATGTCCGATTTCAAAAATTTGTTTGACCCTCTAAATTGTTTTGTCAAAATGAACCCATTGTTCGCGGAATACAAAAACGGCTGCGCAACTTTCGAAAAATTAATGCGCACTCGCGCAGCTTAGAGGGAACTTTGCTCTGGTAAATTTGGTGTATTTTTGAAAAGAGTATTCAGTTTAATTGCCAAAAACTCTTGCAAGACTGTTAATATAGGAGACAACTGGTCTAATGGGAGAATAGGGTTTGTGAGTTTTAATGAAACCATAGAGTCTGGGAGCTGTGGGATTCTGATTTATGATTTTAAATTTCTCAAATTCGGAGAACAAAGTTGTAATATTTTTTAAGAGACTTCTAATTTGAAATTAGAATTGTTGTGTAGGATCCTTTTTCAAGGGAGTTAGTTTTTCTGTTGAAATGAAAGAGTTCATTTTATTAATGTACTGTTCTCTTTCCAGGACGACTATCGAATTGGATTTATCGGCTTTTGTAAGGACTGAAGAATTGGACTCAATTTTTGTTTTTATCGATTTGATCACTGCGGAGTCTGTGGTAGAATTACGGGCGTACGATTTTATATGATCGGCTATTTTGGCTCGGGGTATAAGAGGTTCTTGCATTTTTTTTAGCGCGATTTCTGACTCTACAATTATTGTGGATTTATCGGATTTGTTATTGATGAATGGGGTGTAGTTGGGAAAGAAAAGACTGTTCAATAGGACTGAAGATAACTTTTGAGAAGTTGATAAATGTAGACACTAGATTCGGTTTGGACATTACTTTTTGAGGTTCGAACTTTTTGTTCTTTACGAGAACGGATAGTTTCTTTTTTAAATTTAAATATTTTAGGTGGTTGACCCTACTTACATTATCACGAACAAGTCTGACTATCACAAGTCATCTAAGATCTATTCATGTCAACTATCGAAGAAAAAATCTTCAAACTAGATTTCTCCAAAAAACATATTTCATTTTGGTATAGATTATATAGACATATAGACATAATAGCGTGTTTTAGTGGTACAACACGTCAATTAGACCAATTTCTCAACCTAATAAACAACGTTCATCCCAAAATTAAATTCACCATCGAGGTAGAAACAGACAACAAAATAAACTTCTTAGACCTTACTCTGATTCACAAAAACAACAAAATAGAATTTGATATATACAGAAATCCCACCAATGTTAACTCTACAATCCCCTATTCATCATTTCACCCGATAACACACAAATTGGCGGCCTATCATTCAATGATACATCGAGCCTTTTCAATCCCCCTTTCCACAGAAAAGAGAATCAAAGAATTAAGTACCATCATTTCAATTGCTACAGAGAATGGTTTCCCAACAAAACTCATCCAAAACATTATCAATAATAAACGAACCCAATTCGCAATGGCCCAAATTTATCCGAAAACCTCAAATTCAGACAAAACTTTCATCTCCCTGACATATTTTGGCAAAACAAGCGAACACATCGCAAATGTCCTTCGAAAGCAAAATCTTCAAGTAGAATTTAAACCCTCCTCTAAGTTGTCCAACATATTGTTTAATGCCAAAGACAAAATCGATCCCATTAAAAAATCCGGCGTATACGAAATTCATTGTTCCGAATGCAATAGCGTGTAAATAGGGCGGACAGTAAGTTTTTCAACACGGTTTTCAGAACATTCTCGCGCTTTTCGTCTGAAAAAAGACACTAGTTCTTTTTCAAACCATTGTCTCAAATGCAATCATAAATTCCCAGAAATAGATTATCTAAAAATCTTGCATAATTGCAGCAAAGGCCCGAAACTAAATCTTCTAGAGTCATTAGAAATTTTCAAAAAAAACCGTAATCCCTGAGTTAATCTCCTAAACGAGCAAACTGACCTAATCTTTTCCCAACTTTTTAATCTCACCCAATCTCAAACAGATAAGTCCTCATCTTCCGACAAACACCGGCCCCCCACCCCACCAAAACTATAAGGGTATATATTCAACCTCATCAATTAGTTAAGACACTTGAAAATGACCGTCAAACGTCGAAACTCGAGTCGTGATATGTGTAGAAATTTATATAACTGTGATTAATAAGTTATATAACATTTTTACATAATATAAGTGTGGTAAAAAACAAAGTGAATTTTTGAATTCAATGTAAGTATGGATTTCCACGTAGTAACTGTGGCAACCATCCTATTCATTTAACGGTTAACATTAACTTGCGTTAAATTTTCGAAATTTTAACGCTTTAATGATTAACGAAGATAACTTTTAGTTAACTTGTTTTGGATTAACTGTGCCCACCTGTGTTGAATACGCATATGTAATAATTTCGAAAATTCTCCATCTCCAAAAATATTTAAAATGTTTAAATGACTTAATATGTGCTTAAACTAGATTCAATTATCTATAAAATAAAATTGTGATCGAAGTAACTGTAACTATAATCTAAACAAAATTATTTTAATTAAATAGGAAGTGTCTGTTAAATGATTTTTTTACATTTACTTGATATCTTGGCTATTCTCACTTGAAAGTCTGCCGACCCCTGGCCTAATAGATGGTGGAAATTATTTCAGAAAATTAATCAACTTTCGCATATGGAAATCAAGTCGGAGCAAGTGTTTACAAAATCTTTAAATCAATAATATGAGTAATTTAAAGCGTATGAAAAATAAATCAAATTTTGGTCACATAGGTCTTAACCTAACCTATGCTTACTATACAATGGTTCGGTGAAGAAAATTTTTAAAAATCTTTATTATTAACGAAGTTATAACCTTTTCAAATAAAAATTTAAAAAACGATGTTAAGTAGAGCATTATTTGTTTACAAATTAAAAATAATAACATTTCAACTGATTGTTAGCAAATAAATATGTTAAAAGTTGTAACGTTTAAAACAATAGACACTTGTTTTGTCTGTTCTTTTATGGAAAAACATAAAATAATTATTTTGTCATACGTACTAAACACAGCAGATTTCGACCATATTGCACACAAAAAATACAATTATCTTTGCCGAATCAAACGAAGATAAGTGTTTCACAAAAATTTGGCGAGAAAAACGAAATGTTTATTTTATCGATTCATCTTAAACCAACCGGTATTTAAAATTCAAACGCTACAAAAAAAAAAGTGGAAAGAGAAGGTTAAAAAGCCGAGTATATAACCTACACACCGAGCAAAATAAAGTTATTAGTGAGTGCAATTGACAGTGAAATGATTGTTGTGTGTTGATTAGCGCGTTAAGGGGTGTAACCGATGCAGAAAATACATATATTTAAAATCCAGGGGTTGCAGCAGCAGGTTTTTCCGCAGGAATCGCCGAAACATCAATGACAGAAACGAAAATCGGTCGCAAATTGCGACGAGAAACACTTACTTTATTCACGGTCACACTGTTTATCAATTGTATCTGTTGGAATCCCTTAAAAACTTCGATTTTATTTAACAGGCGAATTTTCGTGATGCCACCGGCGAGCGCCATGATGCCAAACTAATGCGTACAGCGCCCGGCGCGCCGTGCAGCTATGCAGGGAACTGCCGAATCGAAATCATTTTCGTACCGAATCGTTTAATATTTTTTTCGCTCGTCTGGTCCGGCGCATTACTACTTATCAAGTTGTATTTACAATGTGATAGTTGTAGTTCACGCACCATTGAAATTTAAACACATTACTAGTTATTCTCTTATTCTTTTCACCCGAGTTCATTAAAATCTTAGTTCATTGACTCTAACAAATAATCCATAATTTATTTTTACTCACTAATCAATGTTGCTGAATTTATTATTAAACTGTTTGTTTGTATTAATGTTGTAAAATGTTTTAAATAACAATGACAACATTTTTACTCGATATATTTTCTGATAATAGTTACAATGACATTTACAACAAAATAATATACAACGTATAAAAAATTATTAATTAACTAATTTCCAGGACATTCATGGATAAATAGTACATTCATAAAATGTGCGTGTAAATGTACTTTCATATAAAATATAATTTAACAATCAAATATTAAATTTAACAATGCACTACAAACAATTTTATTAACAATAAAACTTTAATTTCTAAGTCTGTTTGCAAACTCTCTCTCTCTACTCGTTTACTTCATTGCTTAAAGTGTCGTGATCTTATGTATATCATTCATGTTATGGTGATTGTGATTTCTCTCCATTTATCTCTGTTTGTAATGCACCCCATGTTGTCCTGCAGTGAATTTCCTGTGATTTGCTTCATTTGGTCCATCCATCGCTTCGGACAAGTTTTTCCAAATTGTCATACTTTTTTCTACTCACATGTCCAAAAAACTTCGCTGTCTTATGATGGTTGACAGTCTTACATTAATTTGCAGTTCTTCTAATATTGATTCGTTGGTTCTGTGAGCAGTCCAACCGATTCTTAAAAGCCTTCTCCAGACCCACATTTCAAAGCTATCCAGTTTAGCAATGTCTGTGGCCTTCAAGGTCCAGATTTCTGCCCTATATAATGCTATTGGCAAGACAAGAGTTTCGACAAGTTTGCGTTTTGTTTTAGTTGTTATTTCTTTGTCCTTCCAGATTTTATGCAGCTTTGTCGTGGCAGTTTTGGCAAGAGCGATTCTCCTTTTGATTTCGATAGACGAAATTCCGTCGCTGTTTATGTTAGCACCCAGATAATTAATTTCTTCTACCATTTCTATATCGTTTATGGTCGGCGCTCTGTTTATTCTGTTGGCGCGAACTATTACCATTAACATGTTTTTTTTGCCGGTTTAGTTTTAACCCATAGTCCAGGCTTGCTCCTTCCACTCTTTCAATAAGTTCAGCCATTTCCTGTTCGTTCTTCGTTATAAGTGTGGTGTCATCGGCATAACGAAGGTTATTTATTTTTAATGGAAATAATAGGAAAACCACCGTTCTCTCTTCGGATTCACGATATATATTTAGATTTAGCACTACTTCAATATTTTACATCAAAACTAGTGTTACTTGACAACAACAACTTAAAACTAACTTAATTCTAGTCGCACAATAACAATGCACATTCGACGGTTCAAGATGGAGCGAAAACCACCTGTCAAACGTTATCTATGTGCCCAAATTACAATACAACCTCTTCTCAGCAGGAGCGGCTATGGACAAAAGTATGGAGATGGGGTCGAACAAGACGACGTGCGAACTGGTGCATCGTTGCAGTGGGAGAACGCCAAAGGAAGCTTTTCGTCATGAAAATTCGAGTCATTCCACCAGAGATCGAATCATCACCGGCATAGTCGATGGAGCTACTGGAGCCACCGCAAGCTATCATCTCGTTCAGTCACACACTCAAAACGTGGCACGAAAGACTCGCGCACCAAAACTATCGGCAAATCAAGAAAACAATCGATCATTTTCAGATCAGAACGAGGGACACGAACGAACCTTTCTGTCAAGAATGCGCAGTGGGTAAAACACACAGGCTCCCCTTCCCAGTGAGTACAACGAAAACGAGCGAGATCGGGGAAATAGTGCACGCTGATGTCTGTGGTCCGATGCAGGAGAAGTCCATGGGCGGCGCCCGGTATTTCCTACTTTTCAAAGACGATCTGTCGCACTTCAGAAGCGTGTATTTCATTGCCGAGAAAACAGAGGTAAAGCGTTGTCTCGAGGACTATCTAAAGAAAACCGAAAAACAGTGCCCGAGAGGTGTTCGAGTTCTACGCACCGACAATGGCTTAGAGTTCATCAATCATGAAGTCGAAGAAATCACTCATCGGTATGGAATTAAACGCCAGAGAACAGTTGCTTACAGCCTTGAGCAGAACGGTTCGGCTGAGAGGGAGAATCGCACAATTGTGGAGGCTGCTCGAACCATCCTCCATGCAACGAATCTAGAAAAACGATTTTGGGCCGATTTTGTTTTCTACTACCAACGTAAGTCTTGCCAACCTAAAATATGTATGTGCTGAGTCAATCCCCTTAACACTCCCACTTTGGCTTAGCACATCTCCTTCGTTGATCCTTCTCCTTTCTCGCTTCATTTCCTGGTTCGGAACAAACGCTGTCTCGATGCTTCTGGAATGTCGATCTTGGGAGAGGCTTTGTAAAAATGTCAGCCTTCTGCTCGCCGGATGAAATGTATTCGAGAGCGAATTCACCAGCCTCGAATCGTTCCCGTATGTAGTGGTAGCGCACCTCTATGTGTTTTGTGCGCTTATGGTACACGGGGTTCTTTATTAGTTGGATTGCGCTCTAGTTGTCTAGGAACAGTTTTGCGTCGACCATAGTGTCTCGGAGGTCGTTGATCAGTCTCTTGATACATACAACTTCCTTCACTGTGTGACAAGCAGCCATGTACTCTGCATCGGTTGTCGAAAGTGCCACGCTTTGTTGTCGCTGGGAATTTCAGGATATCGTACTGTCTACGAGCTTGATGACGTATCCCGTGGTCGACCTTCGCGTCTCGAGCTCCCCCGCGTAATCCGAAGAAAGAAATCCGAGCAGAAAGTGCTCACATCATCGCATAAAAATTATAAACGAAACCGAACGCGCAGCCACGCGCAGTTAATTTTTGGATATGTTGTGAATAAATGTCAGAGCAACAATTTAAATTCGGTTTAAGAGCCCCGGTCGACCAGGGTTTTGACTTTTGCTATATTTAACAGAACGTCATCAAGAAAAATACCACTATTTTCATTAGTTATTTACTATTTCAAATATTCTTAATAATAATTTCGAGAAACACATTCAAATAGTACTTACTATCTAGAGAAGAATCAATTTTGCAGAATCCAAATTCGTCAAGTTTTCCCGGTTCTACAGCCATTTAAACTTCGTATTACTTACGTAGAGCAACAACTTAGCAACTTAAGCAAATAATGCGACAGGCCAGACGCGTGCCAAGTTTACGATTATAATACATACTAGAATACCTTTAATTATAATCATAATATCATGTCATAATACATACTAGGTGCACTACTGCAACTATTCCAACCATTAAAAGTCTCTAGAAAAAAAAAATTTTTGACCAGCTTTTTGGGATTTTCGACCACTGTGCGTCATCTCCAAATCATCCTAATTTGTTTGGCATGCCGTGCTTCGGTTTTGCTAAATAGAATGGGAGAAGTTTCGAACGAGGCTCGCCACAGTTCGGAAGACCTCATTAGATTGAAATTAGGACTTCAAAGATTTGCCTAATATTTCACATGAGGTTCGGTGCCTCATTAGGCTCGAATAGATTTTTTGACATGCCTCACTATATTTAATTACACGATTACGATGAGTTTGGTGTTTCGGGGATATCTGATATCTGCAGCACATACAGTAGGGGGTCCAATACACTGCCTTGTGGGATCCCAGCATTGATCGGAAATGCTGCAGTTATCTCTTCATTGACTCTGGTTCTGAACTGTCGGTTGATTAGGCTGGGTTAGATTTTTTAATTTTTTTTTTCTATTTTATATAATAGCCCCTCGATCACTGTACGCCCTGAGCTGCATGTCATTTTCTGCTTTGAACCTGAGTCCCTGGTCGGTCGTTCCCTTGAGGTACTTCAATACTCTCTTCACTCCGTTCCAATGAATTTTTGTAGGGTGTTCCATGTATCTACTCAAACGATTTATCGCATAGGTAATATCCGGACGCGTAGCTACAGATAGATACATCAGACTCCCTAGCTTCTCGGTTCGGGGCTCGCGTTCTCTCATTCTCTTCTATAGGGTGTGCTTCCACACATAGCTCTGCATGTGGATTAGCTGGTATTGTACTACATTTGCGTTATCCATCCGAAATCGATTTAATACTTCTTTACAGTACGTTTCCTAGTGCAAGAGAATCGATCCGTCTGTCTCGCGTTTAATTTGCATCCCCAGGAAGACGTTGGCTTCGCTGTGTGTGATTTCGAATTCCTTCTTTAATTCGTCAAGTAGAGCGTCGATTGTCTTCTGATCTTCTGCTACGACGAATCCGTCATCTATATAGATTGCTAAGATGAGTTTCTTGCCGTCTTTGTTGCTCGCAAACAATCATATGTCCGCGCTGTTCGCCATCAGGACGAATTTATTAAGAAAATCCAGCGTCTATTCCAGCAACGGGATCACTGCTTTAGTCCATAGAGGCTGCGATTAAGCTTGCAGGCGTTGTCTGTCCCATCTGTATATCCTTCGGGCTGTCTCATGTAGATTATTTCGTCAATTTTTCCGTATAAGAACGCTGTCTTTACGTCAAACTGCTGAATTTAAATCTTCTTCGTCGCGGCTATTGCAAGAACTATCCGTAGCGAATCAAAACGGACAACCGGGCTAAAAGTTTCTTGGTAATCGATACCGTACGTCTGCCGGAAACCACGTGCCACGAGTCTGGCCTTGAATCTGTTCACATTTCCTTTCTCATCGCGTTTCTTCTTGAATGTCCATTTGTTGTCGATTATTTGGCGGCTGTTTGGAGGTTCTACGAGGTCCCACACGTTGTTGCGTTGTAAAGACTGCATCTCCTCGTTCATGGCACTCGCCATTTTCTCGCTTCGTTACTCGCGATAGCTTCTGTGAACGTTGAGGGTTCTTGGTCTTCGGCAAAAAAGCGTCGTCGATGTTCAGGTAGTCGTCAAATTTGGCGGGCGGTCTCAAACTGATCCGGTCTCGGAGAGTTCTTCTTTCTTGATGTTCCGCTTGAGGCTCTTGTTCTCTATAGTCAATTTCGACCTCGTGATTCTCATTGTGTTCTGGTTCGAACATGACCTCTGGCTCCTCATCGTCGTTATCCGGTTCCTCGACGTCCTCTGTCTTGTCTTCGCTCGTACCGACCCACGTTTCGATCTTGTTATCATCAATTTCCTCTATTCGGGGTTCTATCTCTCCTGTAAATACGACTTCCCTTGCTATCAAAATCGTTTTTCTAGATTCGTTGCATGGAGGATGGTTCGAGCAGCCTCGACAATTGTGCGATTCTCAACTGTTCTCTGGTGTTTAATTCCATACCGCTGAGTGATTTCTTCGACTTCATGATTGATGAACTCTAAGCCATTGTCGGTGCGTAGAACTCGAAGACCTCTCGGGCACTGTTTTTCGGTTTTCTTTAGATAGTCCTCGAGACAACGCTTTACCTTTGTTTTCTCGGCAATGAAGTACACGCTTCTGAAGTGCGACAGATCGTCTTTGAAAAGTAGGAAATACCGGGCGCCGCCCATGGACTTCTCCTGCATCGGACCACAGACATCAGCGTGCACTATTTCCCCGATCTCGCTCGTTTTCGTTGTACTCACTGGGAAGGGGAGCCTGTGTGTTTTACCCACTGCGCATTCTTGGCAGAAAGGTTCGTTCGTGTCCCTCTTTCTGATCTGGAAATGATCGATTGTTTTCTTGACTTGCCGATAGTTTTGGTGCGCGAGTCTTTCGTGCCACGTTTTGAGTGTGTGACTGGACGAGATGATAGCTTGCGGTGGCTCCAGTAGCTCCATCGACTATGTCGGTGATGATTCGATCTCTGGTGGAATGACTCGAATTTTCATGACGAAAAGCTTCCTTTGGCGTACTGCAACGATGCGCCCATTCTTGACCAGTTCTCACGTCGTCTTGTTCGACCGCATCTCCATACTTTTGTCCATAGCCGCTCCTGCTGAGAAGAGGTTGTATTGTAATTTGGGCACATAGAGAACGTTTGACAGGTGGTTTTCGCTCCATCTTGAGCCGTCGAATGTAGAGACGTTTATGTTTCTTCCTTGAGCCTCGATGTGCGCTCCATGGCCTACTCGTACAAGCATCTCATAGTCGAAGGCCTCGTAACTGACGAACCAGTCTCGCCTGTTTGACATGTGGTCGCTGGCTCCTGAATCAAGATACCATATGCCGTCGCTTCCCTCGCTGATATGCGCCGTGGCTACAGTCTCGCTCAAGAAGCTTATGCCGCCGGATTTTGCGGTGTCTCCTCTTCTGTCGTCGGGTTTCTTCTCCGTGCACTCTCTTGCCCAATGACCTTGTCGTTGACATTTAAAACACTTGCCTGGTCTTAAAAAGTCTTTTTCGCCTCGCTGTTTCGGTTATATCGCCCTTTTCTTTGTTGAAATTTCGATGCCAGAGCGTTTCCTTCACGCTCATTCTGGGAAGAATTCCGTGTCTCTTCTATCAGCAACCTCGAGGTGAGATTCACCAATGTACGCTCCGTAGCGGAAGCAGACTCCCATGCACTAACGAAGTACTTGTAACTGGCAGGAAGGGTAAGCAGAATGTTTGTTATTATCATTGAATCAGATATTTCCTCACCCATTAGTCGGAGACGATGTGCCAGATCCTCGAGTTTAGCAATATGGGTGGCTAAGTCTTCCGAGTTCTCTTTCTCCATCTTGTACCATTTTTGCTGGAGCATATGAACGCTCGCTACAGATTTTTGTTCGTAGACATGCATTAAGCGTGTCCACATGTCCATCGATGTTTCACAGTTAATGATGTGGAGGGTGGGTTGAGGCCCAATCGTTGTCACTATTATCTTTTGCGCCATCCCGTCCTTCTTTCGCCATGCTTCAATCCTGTTTTCATGCTGTGTCCTTTCATTCGCCGTCGCGTCAGCCGGGAGCGGTCCGGGTATTTTGCTTGTGCCGTTTACGATGCTCCACGCATCTGACGCAATCACACGAACCTGTAACTTCCATACACTCCAGTTCTCAATGTTCTTAAGTTTTGTAACACGCGCGAGTTCACTTTCCATTTTCAGGGGTTATATTTTTCACTTGCACGTGGCGTGGAAATAACCTACGAAAATGGCTCGTCTATTTTTGAACTTTTAAACTCAGTCTCTAAAAAATATTCACCATGCGGTGATCCTGGGCCCATAACCTAATGGAAATAACAGGAAAATCACCGTTCTCTCTTCGGATTCACGATATATATTTAGATTTAGCACTACTGAAATATTTTACTAGTGTATCAAAACTAGTGTTACTTGACAACAACAACTTAAAACTAACTTCATTCTAGTCGCACAATTCTACTACCAACCTAAAATATGTATGTGCTGAGTCAATCCCCTTAACAATTTTTCTGCCACCTTGCTTATGCTATACTTATGCCACCGTCCTGACAATGTATTCACCATAAATGTTGAATAGCAAGGGAGATAAAATACACCCTTGTCTTATGCCTCGTTGTATGCTGAAGGCGCCCGACCAAGTGTCAAAATACGCATCTAAAATCAATAAGTAATTAATCGACGCAGCGCACGACGCCCCCCTGGTCCCCTGGTGGACGCCGGATCTTACTAAATTACGTAAAGAAAATAACAAACTCCGCAGGCAATATCAACATAGCACGGGCGAAAATCGTACGGAAAGACGCGCAGATTATGACACTAAACGTCGCGAATACAAACACCAAATCCTTAAGACCAAGGAAAAGAAATGGCAAGAGTTCTGCACTAGATCTGCTAATAAAGATCCTTGGGGCACAGTCTACAAGGTGCTCAGAGGGAAATATTCATCCGCGGGCTATCTAACTAGCCTCCAAATTAACAATAATCATCTCGACCTTCATGGACCACCCGCGAACTCCTCAACACGTTCTCCCCACAATATGACAGCAGCGAAGATACAGAGTCTCACCGCGAAATTAGAATTACATCTAGAACCGGTTCCGGAGCACCTGACGACAGGCCCTTCATGGTTCCGGAAATAAACCGCGTAATTAGATTCATGAACGGAAGGAAAGCGCCAGGTATTGACGGTTTGGCAGCGGACATAGTTCGCAATGCTTTTGAGAATAACTCGTCCCTCTTTAGAAATATCTATAACAAATGTCTCGAAATAGGCTTCCCAGCTTGCTGGAGAGAACAATTAGTCAAGAGCGTCCCCAAACCAAACAAGAACGGATCAAGCCCAAAAGACTTCAGATCTATCTGCCTACTTCCTGTAGCCGATAAAATTCTAGATTCGCTCTTAATCACTAGATTGGAGCATAACTTGTCCCAAAATAAGTTACTCAACAATAATCAATTTGGCTTTCGTAAGGGAGTAGGAACCATAGATGCCATCAAAAAAGTAGTTACATTCGTCACAGAATGTAAATCGACGGGTCACTATTGCGCACCGGTCGCTCTAGACATCAGCGGCGCGTACGACAACGCATGGTGGCCACTCATTATTGACAGACTTATTTCTAAGAAATGTCCAGACAATCTTATCCGACTAGCCACGGACTATTTCAACAACAGGACAGCAATTATATCAGAGCCCAATATACACGTGGAAAAAGCTGTAGAAAAAGGTTGTCCGCAAGGATCCAAATCTGGTCCTGGCTTCTGGAAGATTCTGTACGATTCCATCTTCGATGCAGATCTCCCGGAGGGTTGCGAGATAATTGCTTATGATGACGATAGAATGCTATTAGCGAAATCCACCTCGTATAAAGGGCTCAGAAACTCAGTAAATCGCGCGCTGGAGACACTTAGCGAATGGTCTGCCGAGACGAAACTTAAATTCAATGCGGCAAAGACAGAGGCTATTTTCTTCGGCAAAAAGCCCAACCAGCAAAAGATTTTAAAATAGGTGCCAAATCAATTTACTGCTCTTCCTACATCAAATATCTGGGCATTTATATTGATAGGTCTTTGGAATTCAAAGAACACGTCATTCAGGCGTGCAGGAAAGCAAAGCAGATCGGTTTCAGATTTAGCAGCGCGTCAATGAAAGAGTGGGGTCTTGGAAGGTCGGCCATGTCCACTATATATAAGGGAGCTGTCGAACCCTGTCTGCTGTACGGGGCGCCGACATGGTACAGCGCATGCGGAGTTCGAGAACGGAAAAAGCTCGAAAGCGTATAAAACCGTCTCGGGCGACGCTGCCTGTGTCATGTCGGGGCTACTGGCGGTGGACTTGCGTGCGGCATATCTAACTAAGAAACATCTGCTGCGCGAACTAGATGAGATTGAGCTTTCCAAGATTACGGGCCTCACAATCTCTTCTTCAGGGGATGATGCACCCCGCGGATATCGGGTTGGTGAAGTATACACAGGGTGAGGCAAATGCGCACTCATTAAAGTTGTTCACAGACGGCTCTAGGTGAGAACGGGGAGTAGGTGCGGCTTTCGCGGTGTACTCAGACGAAACTGATATACACTGCGGCTCGCCGATTTCTGCTCTATATTTCAAGCCGAACTAATCGCGGTAAATCGAGCGCTTGTGTATATTAAATCCAACATCAACGACTTTGTCGGCTGCTCCATTCTGTCCGACAGCAAATCCGTTCTAGAAGCTCTACAACTCATGTCAGCTCCCACGGAACTTCTTATAGAAACGTGGGAGATCGCACGCGAAATATCGCAGCAAATAGAATTGCGCTGGCATTGGATTCGAGCTCATAAAAGCTCAATCGGCAACGAGAGAGCAGATGCGTTGGCTAGACTGGCCTCGGGTATAGATCCTCCTCAGGAGCCAGGAACTCAGCTTCCTGTTGTGTTTAATAAAATATCCCACAGAGATGTGAGGAGTAGAATCTCTCTCTTCTTTTTCAGGAAATGGCAGTTCCACTGGGAGAACACCCAAAACGGAAGCTGGACCAGGAATTTCATCCAATCGATCAAAGAGTGGATGGAAATAAACCTGGCCCTTTCACACCAAGCGGTCCAACTCCTCACGGGACACGGGAACTTCAATTTTTACCTCCATCGCATTGGAAGGAGGGAGTCGCAGGCCTGCGGCTGTGGAGAGGTGGACTCCGTTGCCCATATATTATTCAGCTGCCCGATGACCAGAGAATGGAGAGACCAGACAGAGATCGCTATGTTCAACGCCGGATGCACTTGGCCCAGAAGAGAAAAAGAAATCAAGAACACAGAGCTACACAAGACCTGGTGGAAGACGTTCGACAACTGCGCCCGACGCCTCACACGACTGGACCACGACCTGCCCTAATACCCCCGTCCCCCAGAAGCAAACCAACACGGACTGTAGTCTAAAAAGAGATATGATGGTTTTGCAAATTCTCTTGCCTTTTCGATAATTTGTCGAACATTAGAGATTTGTTCTCTTGTGCCCTTGCCACTGACAAATCCTGCTTGTTCCTGTGGGATCTGCCAATCCAAAAAGCTTCTGAGGCGTTGAAGGAGAATTCTGATCATAACTTTGATTGGATGTGAGATAAGTGCAATGGTTCTGTAGTTGTTACATTTTTGACTGGAACCTTTTTTGAAATGGAATGAAGGTCGATGTGCACCAATCCTTTGGCCATTGTCCGCTTTGCCATATGTTGTTGCATATCTTCCACGGAATTGTGATGCCTACTTCATTTAGTTGTTTTAACATTTCTGCGCTTATATTGTCACCGCCTGTGCTTTTATTGTTTTTCAAATTTTCATTATTTGAAAAACAATAAAAGCACAGGCGGTGACTCAGCGGCTTGCTCTACTTCATCCCTCAAAATTTCAGGCCCTTGTTCCACCTCGTTCATGGATGGTAATTCGTTTTCTTGTTCAGGGTTTTCATTCTCGTAGAGCTTTCTATAATATAACTGCCATACCTCAAGAACTCTACCTCTATTTCAGTAATAGTTTTGCAATTTTGATCTTCTATTTTCCATGTTTTTGTTTTAAATTCTCTGGTAATTTCCTTGATTGTTCGGAAGAGGTCTCGTGTTTCATTGGTGTTGTGTAATCTTTTAATGTCAAGGCAGATTTTTGGTAAGTGTAGGTTTTTGTCCCGTCTGCTCAGTGGTTGAATGTCCCTGTTCAGTTTTTGGTATTCGATCGTCTGTTCGTTTTTGCGTATGCCTGCTCTTCTGAGCATCTTTCTTTTCTTTACTGCGTTCCAAGTTTCGTCAGTCATCCACTGTTTATTTTTCAGATCGTTGGCACTTTGTTGAATTACTTCCTCTTTGGTATCGATCGTAGTAGTTTTAAGAGTTTGCCACATTGTCTCTGCATTTTCAAATTCTGAGTTATTTGGGATTACTTCCAATTTTTTTCTGTTTTTCCTTAAAAAAATGGATGTTGGAGCTCTTACCTTTGTTTTCTTGGTTTTAATGTATATTTTTACTCGAGCTAGTAGCAGTTTATGGTCGCTGCCACACTCGGCTCCTGGTAAGGTCTTGACGTTCTGTATACTGGATTTCCATCTTGACTGTACCAATATATAGTCTATTTGGTTTCTGTATAGGCCACCTGGAGATGTCGACGTATACCGACGTCTTGGATGTTGAGGGAAGATGGTATTTGTGATAATCATGTTGTTTCCTATACAAAATTCCACGAGTTTTTGTCCAGATTCATTTCTGACGCCCAATCCATATCTGCCTATGAGGTGTTTTACTTGTTAGTGTTCCTCAGTTTGACCAATTTTAGCGTTGAAATCAGAGTTCCTTGTATCAGAGTTATTTGTTTGTTGGGTATTTCTTTCCAGTTTATTGTAAAAGTCATTTAATTCGTCTTCCGTGCTTGTTGATGTTGGAGCGTAGATTTGGACAATGTTTAATTTGCAAGGCTTGGCATTGATTTTTATAGTCAGTATTCTATAACTTAAGGATTGTAACCTAACACACTTGCATGAAGTGATTTTGGAATAATTATCGCTACGCCATGTATTGAGTCCGACTGATGTCCAGAAAAGTATATTGTGTTGCCACTTTTGGTGTGTCCACTATAAAACTAAATGTCCACTACCAGACTAGTGAGTTTCGCATATACCTACTATATTGATGTTTGTCACTTCACGCTCTATGATGTCTAGTTTGCCAGGATGTGTAACAATAATTGTTAATGTTAATGACTGTTTGCAATAATTAATATTTATTAACTTTATAACTTCATTATTTGTCACCTGTTTTCTTTAAAATTCTGTCTCTTTTCTATCATCATCATGGCCTTTTGGCGATCCAATCTTGCATGTCGGCCTCTTCCTTTTTCTTCCACTCATGGCGATCTTGTGCCCGTCTCATCCAGTCTCGACCTCCGTGCCGTCGAATGTCGTCCAGCCAGCGCTGCGGAGGTTTGCCGCGCCCTCGAGTATCCGCTCTGGGTCTCTATTCAAAGACTCGTCTCGTCCAGCGACTCTCGTTCATTCTAGCAATTTCCACCTTTTCCTTGCTATGACAGCCATGACGTCTTTCACCATGGTCTTATTCCGGACCCATTCGTTACGTTTCGAGTGCTCGCGAGCATAGCTCCCTCCATGTCCTTCTGCGCGACTTGGAACTTCTCGACTAACTTCTGCGTAAGAGTCATGGTCTCTGTATCGTAGGTGAGCACGGGCTTGACACACTACTCCAAGACTTTCACTTTGAGATCCAGGGATATTTTGCCACCTAGAATCTGCTTATTAGCACCGAACGCTGCTCAAGCCTGCGCAATCCGCCTTTCCACTTCCGCTACCCGGTTCTCAAAGCCCAGTGTAACCAATTCTGAAGTGCTGAGAAGGATGGGAAAGGAAAAATAAGTCCTGAATCCAGTTAAGACTCGAAAGCTACAACATATAATGCGTAGCGAGAGCCGATATATCCTTTTGCAGAGGATCCTCCAAGGCAAGGTGTATGTAGCTAGAGGAGTGGGCAGAAGGAAATTATCGTGGTTGAATTATTTAAGAACGTGGTTCAACCAATCAACCACTCAGCTTTTCCGCGCTGCTGTTAACAAAGTTCGAATAGCCAACATGATAGCCAACATCCGGAACGGATAGGCACTCTAAGAAGAAGTGTAACGTTATGCCCCAAATATGTGTACTCGGTTACTTCCTCCACTGGAAACTGCTAGTCTGTGATTTCGGGAATGTTGGTCATAATCTTGGTTATCCCCATGTACATTTTAAGAGCGGTCTTCTCGAATTCCACTCTCAAATCCTCCGGCATCGTCATCATCTCCTCAATGCTCTCTGAGACCAGAACCAGGTCATCAGCAAACCTCAGATTGGTCATTTTCTCTCCATCAATCATCAGCTCCTTCCCTGCCCGTTGCATCTGTTGGAATATACATTCTAGTGCTAGGGTACTACTATAAATGTATTACTGTCAATAGAAACGCATCTCCTTATCTATATATATATATATATATATATATATATATATATATATATATATATATATATATATATAAAGATGAATCAAATAAAATATATGTAAATATACACAAAAATCTCCAATCTCAGATTCGCGGATGACACACTGCTACTGGCGAGCAACGCAGATGAACTCATAGCCCTATCCGAGATGTTAGAACGCGTCAGTCTGGAGTGTAGTCTTCAAATAAACATCCAGAAGACGAAACCGATGATTGTTAACTGGCCAAATATTCTTAAGGTCGGAAAATTTGATGTCGTCGAGCAGTTTATATACCTGGGTGCCATTATTAATAACAAGGGATGCTGTGAACCCGAAATACGTCTGCGAATACAACTGGGAAGAACCGCCATGTCCCAGCTTACTCCAGTTGGGAGAGATAGCAACATAAAACGTAACACGAAGATCAACCTGGTCCATATGCTAGTCTTTTCTGTATTTGGCTATGCGGCGGAGACATGGACACTAAATCGTCGAGTGGATGCGTTCGAAATGTGGTGTTCGAGGAGAATGCTTAGAATACCCTGGACTGCACGACGTACCAATATCTCTATTCTTAACGAGATCAAACCCAAACAACGACTCTCAAGTCTGGTTTACTGCCGCATATTGAAGTTCTTCGGACATGTAACGAGAAGTGACAACATGGAAAAATTGATCGTGCAGGGTAAGCCAAACGGCGGGCGAAGAAGCAGGAGGTCTGGCGTTGGATAGATACCATCAGGCAGCTTCTCCACACTGGCATTGAGACCTCTGTGCGTGCAACAGCTGACCGATCGCGATGGCGAGATACCATCAAGCAGGGGATCAACACACTTGAGGGGGCCTGATGGAGGCCGATATTCATGACCTGTCACTAGATTAGATTAGATTAATAACTAATAATTAAAATAACTAGTCTATCTTGCCTATGACGTTATCCCATTTTTCGTGCATGACTTGTCGGTAAAACCTTATCTATGTGTATTATATCTTTTTTATTGAATTTAAGTGGGTCACTTGAAATTATCAAATGGGTCACTTGGTAACCCGCAGGTCATAGTTTGCAAACGCCTGGTATATGCCGTTATAACTGCTTGTATTAATAATTCAGTTTAAAATTTGTTTTATTTGTCATTAAAATTTATGTCCGTTTATATTGAATTATATCAGCGATTAAAATATAAATAAAAATGCGCTTAACACATTTCTGACAATTTTATAATCTATTTGCATTTTTTTTTCCATAGAAAGCATTTTTATCGCATAATCAATTCGCTAATTAAATTGCAACTGCAACTTTCATTTTCTTCTAACTACTGTTTTACGGTTGTTTTCATTCCACGCTGTGCTTTTATTTCCCAATCCACTTTTATGCTTGCAGTTTAAATTCTGGGTCAAGTTTAATTTCTTTAAACAAATTTGATGACTAAGAGATCTTTGCGATTCTAATAAGCGACATTATAAAGTTTTGATATTATTTAATTTGCACAAAATGGAATGAATACCTTTCTTTCCATTCTTCCTTGTGGGTCAAGTTCATATTTTCAAGGTCATTTGCAAAATTCTTGTCTGTTATTCATATCTTTTTTTAATATCTTTTCTCCCTATCCGGTCGGGGTTGCAAAAACTAGGGCGGTTTTCACTAATCATCCAGGCTGCCTACCCTAAATGCGAAATATGCGATACCGGGGTGGCGCATACTAAAAGTGAAATTGGACTAGGGGGTTTAGTGCGAGCTTCCCCCAAACCACATTTATTTCAGTCTTGTCTGTCTAGTATTATCTGTCTAGTCTTGTCTGTGTAGTCTTGTCTGTCTAGTCTTGTCTGTCTTGTCTTACCTATATAATCTTGTCTGTCTTGTCTGTCTAGTCTTGTAGACAGACAAGACAAGACTTACAAGACTATACAGACAAGACAGACAAGACTAGACAGACAAGAATACAATCTTGTTTGTCTAGTCTTCTCTGTCTATTCTTGTATGTCTAGTCTTGTCTGTCTAGTTTTCTCTGTCTAATCTTGTCTGTCTAGTATTGTCTGTATAGTCTGTCTGGTCTGCCTGGTCTGCCTGGTCTGTCTGGTCTGTCTGGTCTGTCTGGCCTGTCTGGCCTGTCTGGCCTGTCTGGTCTGTCTGGCCTGTCTAGTTTGTCTTGTCTGTCTAGTCTTGTCTGTCTAGTTTTCTCTGTCTAATCTTGTCTGTCTAGTATTGTCTGTCTAGTCTGTCTGGTCTGCCTGGTCTGTCTGGTCTGTCTGGTCTGTCTGGTCTGTCTGGTCTGTCTGGTCTGTCTGGTCTGTCTGGTCTGTCTGGTCTGTCTGGTCTGTCTGGTCTGTCTGGTCTGTCTGGTCTGTCTGGTCTGTCTGGTCTGTCTGGTCTGTCTGGTCTGTCTGGTCTGTCTGGTCTGTCTGGTCTGTCTGGTCTGTCTGGTCTGTCTGGTCTGTCTGGTCTGTCTGGTCTGTCTGGTCTGTCTGGTCTGTCTGGTCTGTCTGGTCTGTCTGGTCTGTCTGGTCTGTCTGGTCTGTCTGGTCTGTCTGGTCTGTCTGGTCTGTCTGGTCTGTCTGGTCTGTCTGGTCTGTCTGGTCTGTCTGGTCTGTCTGGTCTGTCTGGTCTGTCTGGTCTGTCTGGTCTGTCTGGTCTGTCTGGTCTGTCTGGTCTGTCTGGTCTGTCTGGTCTGTCTGGTCTGTCTGGTCTGTCTGGTCTGTCTGGTCTGTCTGGTCTGTCTGGTCTGTCTGGTCTGTCTGGTCTGTCTGGTCTGTCTGGTCTGTCTGGTCTGTCTGGTCTGTCTGGTCTGTCTGGTCTGCCTGGTCTGTCTGGTCTGTCTGGCCTGTCTAGTTTGTCTTGTCTGTCTAGTCTTGTCTGTCTAGTTTTCTCTGTCTAATCTTGTCTGTCTAGTATTGTCTGTCTAGTCTGTCTGGTCTGCCTGGTCTGTCTAGTCTGTCTGGTCTGTCTGGTCTGTCTGGTCTGTCTGGTCTGTCTGGTCTGTCTGGTCTGTCTGGTCTGTCTGGTCTGTCTGGTCTGTCTGGTCTGTCTGGTCTGTCTGGTCTGTCTGGTCTGTCTGGTCTGTCTGGTCTGTCTGGTCTGTCTGGTCTGTCTGGTCTGTCTGGTCTGTCTGGTCTGTCTGGCCTGTCTGGTCTGTCTGGCCTGTCTGGCCTGTCTGGCCTGTCTGGCCTGTCTGGCGTCTCTGGCCTGTCTGGCCTGTGTAGTCTTGTCTGTGTAGTCTTGTCGGTCTAGTCTTGTCTGTCTTGTCTTGCCTGTATAGTCTTGTCTGTCTTGTCTTGTCTGTCTAGTCTTGTAGACAGACAAGACTAGACAGACAAGACAAGACAGACAAGACTATACAGGCAAGACAAGACAGACAAGACTAGACAGACAAGAATACAATCTTGTTTGTCTAGTCTTGTCTGTCTAGTCTTGTCTGTCTAGTTTTCTCTGTCTAATCTTGTCTGTCTAGTATTGTCTGTCTAGTCTGTCTGGTCTGCCTGGTCTGTCTGGTCTGTCTGGTCTGGCTGGTCTGTCTGGTCTGTCTGGTTTGTCTAGTCTGTATAGTCTAGCTAGTATTGTCTGTCTAATCTATTAATCTATTAAAACTAGTCCATCTTGTCCATCAAGAACTAAAAGATCTAGTCTATATTATCCGATGGCGTCTCATAACTGTAAGATTGGCGACAATCTGCAAGGTTGGCGAACAAATGAAGACTTCGCATTGCTCTAGCTAGTCTAGTTCTTGATTTATTAATTATTGCAATAATCTTAGTATATTCAACACTAGTTCTTGTTCCAATCCTAATCAGTTGTGCAGTTGATGCCACCATCAGCTAGCCTCAACTGATATATCTGTATTGAACCCTTAGTAGAAGCAGGCAAACCCAACCCGGCAACCTCCACGCCGGGCCCTGGGCTCCGCTGCTGATGATCGACGTAATGTACTGGATCTGAATGTGAGTCCACTCGGCGCGGAACACCGCCAATTTCAAGATCATTTTGAAGCGGTACATGATGGGCGCCGCGAATTCTCCGTTACAGATGACCTAGTCCTCCTGATTCTCTAGGCAGAGATAATTGGTACAGCCATAATTGGTAGGCAGAGATAATTGGTACAGACATTGGTACAACATTGGTACAGCCGTTCTGCACCATCAGCTTCGTGTTGATAATCTTGTTTGTGAAGTAGAAGCCGTACATGTCCAGTTAGAGGTGGACGATGGAGGCTTTGCTGGAGACGTAGAGCAGCCGGGAGCCGTAGACCGAACGGAACGGCTTGATCAGCATCAAAGCGATGTCGTTCTTGGGATGGAGGTGGATGCATTTGAGCACGTGGAACTCGTCGGAAACTTGCTGCGAATTGGCTTTTGAAAAACGAAGATGACCTTCTGTAGATGCGGGAGTAGGGCTGGTAGCCGGCGATGCATTTGCTCGAACTGATAACCCACCGCCGGTTAAGAAGGGTGACGGCGCGGATGAGCCCCCGCGGGGGGTACAACTCTACCGCGGGGTAGTAAGTGGAGATCTTGACGAGGGAGCGCACGCCGGAATAGTTCACAGTCGTAGGCTGGGGACGTTTGTTGCGCTTGCCGATGATGTCCACGCAGTCGGGCTGGACGATCCGCTCCGGCTTCTGTGCTAGCGATAGGGAAGACGACAACGCGCAGAACAGAATCGATACCAATAACCACAACATCTTCAACGCCCGGTTTCACTTTGGCATGCACCTTTCCTACTCAAGGTTCTACCTCTTGTTGGATAATTTTCACAGATTCCTCCGTCTTGGGGTCCACAAAAACGTAATTGAATTTTAGATACTTTCTCGCAATCTCGCTTGCCCAATCTCCTTGAGTTATTATCTGGCATTAATATTGTCTGTCTAGTCTTGTCTGTTCAGCCTTGTCCGAATAGTCTTGTCTGTCTAGTCTTGTCTGTCTAGTCTTGTCTGTCTAGTCTTGTCTGTCTAGTCTTGTCTGTCTAGTCTTGTCTGTCTAGTCTTGTCTGTCTAGTCTTGTCTGTCTAGTCTTGTCTGTCTAGTCTTGTCTGTCTAGTCTTGTCTGTCTAGTCTTGTCTGTCTAGTCTTGTCTGTCTAGTCTTGTCTGTCTAGTCTTGTCTGTCTAGTCTTGTCTGTCTAGTCTTGTCTGTCTAGTCTTGTCTGTCTAGTCTTGTCTGTCTAGTCTTGTCTGTCTAGTCTTGTCTGTCTAGTCTTGTCTGTCTAGTCTTGTCTGTCTAGTCTTGTCTGTCTAGTCTTGTCTGTCTAGTCTTGTCTGTCTAGTCTTGTCTGTCTAGTCTTGTCTGTCTAGTCTTGTCTGTCTAGTCTTGTCTGTCTAGTCTTGTCTGTCTAGTCTTGTCTGTCTAGTCTTGTCTGTCTAGTCTTGTCTGTCTAGTCTTGTCTGTCTAGTCTTGTCTGTCTAGTCTTGTCTGTCTAGTCTTGTCTGTCTAGTCTTGTCTGTCTAGTCTTGTCTGTCTAGTCTTGTCTGTCTAGTCTTGTCTGTCTAGTCTTGTCTGTCTAGTCTTGTCTGTCTAGTCTTGTCTGTCTAGTCTTGTCTGTCTAGTCTTGTCTGTCTAGTCTTGTCTGTCTAGTCTTGTCTGTCTAGTCTTGTCTGTCTAGTCTTGTCTGTCTAGTCTTGTCTGTCTAGTCTTGTCTGTCTAGTCTTGTCTGTCTAGTCTTGTCTGTCTAGTCTTGTCTGTCTAGTCTTGTCTGTCTAGTCTTGTCTGTCTAGTCTTGTCTGTCTAGTCTTGTCTGTCTAGTCTTGTCTGTCTAGTCTTGTCTGTCTAGTCTTGTCTGTCTAGTCTTGTCTGTCTAGTCTTGTCTGTCTAGTCTTGTCTGTCTAGTCTTGTCTGTCTAGTCTTGTCTGTCTAGTCTTGTCTGTCTAGTCTTGTCTGTCTAGTCTTGTCTGTCTAGTCTTGTCTGTCTAGTCTTGTCTGTCTAGTCTTGTCTGTCTAGTCTTGTCTGTCTAGTCTTGTCTGTCTAGTCTTGTCTGTCTAGTCTTGTCTGTCTAGTCTTGTCTGTCTAGTCTTGTCTGTCTAGTCTTGTCTGTCTAGTCTTGTCTGTCTAGTCTTGTCTGTCTAGTCTTGTCTGTCTAGTCTTGTCTGTCTAGTCTTGTCTGTCTAGTCTTGTCTGTCTAGTCTTGTCTGTCTAGTCTTGTCTGTCTAGTCTTGTCTGTCTAGTCTTGTCTGTCTAGTCTTGTCTGTCTAGTCTTGTCTGTCTAGTCTTGTCTGTCTAGTCTTGTCTGTCTAGTCTTGTCTGTCTAGTCTTGTCTGTCTAGTCTTGTCTGTCTAGTCTTGTCTGTCTAGTCTTGTCTGTCTAGTCTTGTCTGTCTAGTCTTGTCTGTCTAGTCTTGTCTGTCTAGTCTTGTCTGTCTAGTCTTGTCTGTCTAGTCTTGTCTGTCTAGTCTTGTCTGTCTAGTCTTGTCTGTCTAGTCTTGTCTGTCTAGTCTTGTCTGTCTAGTCTTGTCTGTCTAGTCTTGTCTGTCTAGTCTTGTCTGTCTAGTCTTGTCTGTCTAGTCTTGTCTGTCTAGTCTTGTCTGTCTAGTCTTGTCTGTCTAGTCTTGTCTGTCTAGTCTTGTCTGTCTAGTCTTGTCTGTCTAGTCTTGTCTGTCTAGTCTTGTCTGTCTAGTCTTGTCTGTCTAGTCTTGTCTGTCTAGTCTTGTCTGTCTAGTCTTGTCTGTCTAGTCTTGTCTGTCTAGTCTTGTCTGTCTAGTCTTGTCTGTCTAGTCTTGTCTGTCTAGTCTTGTCTGTCTAGTCTTGTCTGTCTAGTCTTGTCTGTCTAGTCTTGTCTGTCTAGTCTTGTCTGTCTAGTCTTGTCTGTCTAGTCTTGTCTGTCTAGTCTTGTCTGTCTAGTCTTGTCTGTCTAGTCTTGTCTGTCTAGTCTTGTCTGTCTAGTCTTGTCTGTCTAGTCTTGTCTGTCTAGTCTTGTCTGTCTAGTCTTGTCTGTCTAGTCTTGTCTGTCTAGTCTTGTCTGTCTAGTCTTGTCTGTCTAGTCTTGTCTGTCTAGTCTTGTCTGTCTAGTCTTGTCTGTCTAGTCTTGTCTGTCTAGTCTTGTCTGTCTAGTCTTGTCTGTCTAGTCTTGTCTGTCTAGTCTTGTCTGTCTAGTCTTGTCTGTCTAGTCTTGTCTGTCTAGTCTTGTCTGTCTAGTCTTGTCTGTCTAGTCTTGTCTGTCTAGTCTTGTCTGTCTAGTCTTGTCTGTCTAGTCTTGTCTGTCTAGTCTTGTCTGTCTAGTCTTGTCTGTCTAGTCTTGTCTGTCTAGTCTTGTCTGTCTAGTCTTGTCTGTCTAGTCTTGTCTGTCTAGTCTTGTCTGTCTAGTCTTGTCTGTCTAGTCTTGTCTGTCTAGTCTTGTCTGTCTAGTCTTGTCTGTCTAGTCTTGTCTGTCTAGTCTTGTCTGTCTAGTCTTGTCTGTCTAGTCTTGTCTGTCTAGTCTTGTCTGTCTAGTCTTGTCTGTCTAGTCTTGTCTGTCTAGTCTTGTCTGTCTAGTCTTGTCTGTCTAGTCTTGTCTGTCTAGTCTTGTCTGTCTAGTCTTGTCTGTCTAGTCTTGTCTGTCTAGTCTTGTCTGTCTAGTCTTGTCTGTCTAGTCTTGTCTGTCTAGTCTTGTCTGTCTAGTCTTGTCTGTCTAGTCTTGTCTGTCTAGTCTTGTCTGTCTAGTCTTGTCTGTCTAGTCTTGTCTGTCTAGTCTTGTCTGTCTAGTCTTGTCTGTCTAGTCTTGTCTGTCTAGTCTTGTCTGTCTAGTCTTGTCTGTCTAGTCTTGTCTGTCTAGTCTTGTCTGTCTAGTCTTGTCTGTCTAGTCTTGTCTGTCTAGTCTTGTCTGTCTAGTCTTGTCTGTCTAGTCTTGTCTGTCTAGTCTTGTCTGTCTAGTCTTGTCTGTCTAGTCTTGTCTGTCTAGTCTTGTCTGTCTAGTCTTGTCTGTCTAGTCTTGTCTGTCTAGTCTTGTCTGTCTAGTCTTGTCTGTCTAGTCTTGTCTGTCTAGTCTTGTCTGTCTAGTCTTGTCTGTCTAGTCTTGTCTGTCTAGTCTTGTCTGTCTAGTCTTGTCTGTCTAGTCTTGTCTGTCTAGTCTTGTCTGTCTAGTCTTGTCTGTCTAGTCTTGTCTGTCTAGTCTTGTCTGTCTAGTCTTGTCTGTCTAGTCTTGTCTGTCTAGTCTTGTCTGTCTAGTCTTGTCTGTCTAGTCTTGTCTGTCTAGTCTTGTCTGTCTAGTCTTGTCTGTCTAGTCTTGTCTGTCTAGTCTTTTCTGTCTAGTCTTGTCTGTCTAGTCTTGTCTGTCTAGTCTTGTCTGTCTAGTCTTGTCTGTCTAGTCTTGTCTGTCTAGTCTTGTCTGTCTAGTCTTGTCTGTCTAGTCTTGTCTGTCTAGTCTTGTCTGTCTAGTCTTGTCTGTCTAGTCTTGTCTGTCTAGTCTTGTCTGTCTAGTCTTGTCTGTCTAGTCTTGTCTGTCTAGTCTTGTCTGTCTAGTCTTGTCTGTCTAGTCTTGTCTGTCTAGTCTTGTCTGTCTAGTCTTGTCTGTCTAGTCTTGTCTGTCTAGTCTTGTCTGTCTAGTCTTGTCTGTCTAGTCTTGTCTGTCTAGTCTTGTCTGTCTAGTCTTGTCTGTCTAGTCTTGTCTGTCTAGTCTTGTCTGTCTAGTCTTGTCTGTCTAGTCTTGTCTGTCTAGTCTTGTCTGTCTAGTCTTGTCTGTCTAGTCTTGTCTGTCTAGTCTTGTCTGTCTAGTCTTGTCTGTCTAGTCTTGTCTGTCTAGTCTTGTCTGTCTAGTCTTGTCTGTCTAGTCTTGTCTGTCTAGTCTTGTCTGTCTAGTCTTGTCTGTCTAGTCTTGTCTGTCTAGTCTTGTCTGTCTAGTCTTGTCTGTCTAGTCTTGTCTGTCTAGTCTTGTCTGTCTAGTCTTGTCTGTCTAGTCTTGTCTGTCTAGTCTTGTCTGTCTAGTCTTGTCTGTCTAGTCTTGTCTGTCTAGTCTTGTCTGTCTAGTCTTGTCTGTCTAGTCTTGTCTGTCTAGTCTTGTCTGTCTAGTCTTGTCTGTCTAGTCTTGTCTGTCTAGTCTTGTCTGTCTAGTCTTGTCTGTCTAGTCTTGTCTGTCTAGTCTTGTCTGTCTAGTCTTGTCTGTCTAGTCTTGTCTGTCTAGTCTTGTCTGTCTAGTCTTGTCTGTCTAGTCTTGTCTGTCTAGTCTTGTCTGTCTAGTCTTGTCTGTCTAGTCTTGTCTGTCTAGTCTTGTCTGTCTAGTCTTGTCTGTCTAGTCTTGTCTGTCTAGTCTTGTCTGTCTAGTCTTGTCTGTCTAGTCTTGTCTGTCTAGTCTTGTCTGTCTAGTCTTGTCTGTCTAGTCTTGTCTGTCTAGTCTTGTCTGTCTAGTCTTGTCTGTCTAGTCTTGTCTGTCTAGTCTTGTCTGTCTAGTCTTGTCTGTCTAGTCTTGTCTGTCTAGTCTTGTCTGTCTAGTCTTGTCTGTCTAGTCTTGTCTGTCTAGTCTTGTCTGTCTAGTCTTGTCTGTCTAGTCTTGTCTGTCTAGTCTTGTCTGTCTAGTCTTGTCTGTCTAGTCTTGTCTGTCTAGTCTTGTCTGTCTAGTCTTGTCTGTCTAGTCTTGTCTGTCTAGTCTTGTCTGTCTAGTCTTGTCTGTCTAGTCTTGTCTGTCTAGTCTTGTCTGTCTAGTCTTGTCTGTCTAGTCTTGTCTGTCTAGTCTTGTCTGTCTAGTCTTGTCTGTCTAGTCTTGTCTGTCTAGTCTTGTCTGTCTAGTCTTGTCTGTCTAGTCTTGTCTGTCTAGTCTTGTCTGTCTAGTCTTGTCTGTCTAGTCTTGTCTGTCTAGTCTTGTCTGTCTAGTCTTGTCTGTCTAGTCTTGTCTGTCTAGTCTTGTCTGTCTAGTCTTGTCTGTCTAGTCTTGTCTGTCTAGTCTTGTCTGTCTAGTCTTGTCTGTCTAGTCTTGTCTGTCTAGTCTTGTCTGTCTAGTCTTGTCTGTCTAGTCTTGTCTGTCTAGTCTTGTCTGTCTAGTCTTGTCTGTCTAGTCTTGTCTGTCTAGTCTTGTCTGTCTAGTCTTGTCTGTCTAGTCTTGTCTGTCTAGTCTTGTCTGTCTAGTCTTGTCTGTCTAGTCTTGTCTGTCTAGTCTTGTCTGTCTAGTCTTGTCTGTCTAGTCTTGTCTGTCTAGTCTTGTCTGTCTAGTCTTGTCTGTCTAGTCTTGTCTGTCTAGTCTTGTCTGTCTAGTCTTGTCTGTCTAGTCTTGTCTGTCTAGTCTTGTCTGTCTAGTCTTGTCTGTCTAGTCTTGTCTGTCTAGTCTTGTCTGTCTAGTCTTGTCTGTCTAGTCTTGTCTGTCTAGTCTTGTCTGTCTAGTCTTGTCTGTCTAGTCTTGTCTGTCTAGTCTTGTCTGTCTAGTCTTGTCTGTCTAGTCTTGTCTGTCTAGTCTTGTCTGTCTAGTCTTGTCTGTCTAGTCTTGTCTGTCTAGTCTTGTCTGTCTAGTCTTGTCTGTCTAGTCTTGTCTGTCTAGTCTTGTCTGTCTAGTCTTGTCTGTCTAGCTTCTGT
This sequence comes from Phosphuga atrata, assembly GCA_944588485.1. Classification (NCBI taxonomy): domain Eukaryota; kingdom Metazoa; phylum Arthropoda; class Insecta; order Coleoptera; family Silphidae; genus Phosphuga; species Phosphuga atrata. Next base: position 72,268,499 of record OX155897.1, on the reverse strand, counting down.
CTAGTCTTGTCTGTCTAGTCTTGTCTGTCTAGTCTTGTCTGTCTAGTCTTGTCTGTCTAGTCTTGTCTGTCTAGTCTTGTCTGTCTAGTCTTGTCTGTCTAGTCTTGTCTGTCTAGTCTTGTCTGTCTAGTCTTGTCTGTCTAGTCTTGTCTGTCTAGTCTTGTCTGTCTAGTCTTGTCTGTCTAGTCTTGTCTGTCTAGTCTTGTCTGTCTAGTCTTGTCTGTCTAGTCTTGTCTGTCTAGTCTTGTCTGTCTAGTCTTGTCTGTCTAGTCTTGTCTGTCTAGTCTTGTCTGTCTAGTCTTGTCTGTCTAGTCTTGTCTGTCTAGTCTGTGTCTTGTCTGTCTAGTCTTGTCTGTCTAGTCTTGTCTGTCTAGTCTTGTCTGTCTAGTCTTGTCTGTCTAGTCTTGTCTGTCTAGTCTTGTCTGTCTAGTCTTGTCTGTCTAGTCTTGTCTGTCTAGTCTTGTCTGTCTAGTCTTGTCTGTCTAGTCTTGTCTGTCTAGTCTTGTCTGTCTAGTCTTGTCTGTCTAGTCTTGTCTGTCTAGTCTTGTCTGTCTAGTCTTGTCTGTCTGTCTAGTCTTGTCTGTCTAGTCTTGTCTGTCTAGTCTTGTCTGTCTAGTCTTGTCTGTCTAGTCTTGTCTGTCTAGTCTTGTCTGTCTAGTCTTGTCTGTCTGTCTTGTCTGTCTAGTCTTGTCTGTCTAGTCTTGTCTGTCTAGTCTTGTCTGTCTAGTCTTGTCTGTCTAGGTCTTGTCTGTCTAGTCTTGTCTGTCTAGTCTTGTCTGTCTAGTCTTGTCTGTCTAGGTCTTGTCTGTCTAGTCTTGTCTGTCTAGTCTTGTCTGTCTAGTCCTTGTCTGTCTAGTCTTGTCTGTCTAGTCTTGTCTGTCTAGTCTTGTCTGTCTAGTCTTGTCTGTCTAGTCTTGTCTGTCTAGTCTTGTCTGTCTAGTCTTGTCTGTCTAGTCTTGTCTGTCTTGTCTTGTCTGTCTAGTCTTGTCTGTCTAGTCTTGTCTGTCTAGTCTTGTCTGTCTAGTCTTGTCTGTCTAGTCTTGTCTGTCTAGTCTTGTCTGTCTAGTCTTGTCTGTCTAGTCTTGTCTGTCTAGTCTTGTCTGTCTAGTCTTGTCTGTCTAGTCTTGTCTGTCTAGTCTTGTCTGTCTAGTCTTGTCTGTCTAGTCTTCTAGTCTTCTGTCTAGTCTTGTCTGTCTAGTCTTGTCTGTCTAGTCTTGTCTGTCTAGTCTTGTCTGTCTAGTCTTGTCTGTCTGTCTTGTCTGTCTGTCTTGTCTGTCTAGTCTTGTCTGTCTAGCCTTGTCTGTCTAGTCTTGTCTGTCTAGTCTTGTCTGTCTAGTCTTGTCTGTCTAGTCTTGTCTGTCTAGTCTTGTCTGTCTAGTCTTGTCTGTCTAGTCTTGTCTGTCTAGTCTTGTCTGTCTAGTCTTGTCTGTCTAGTCTTGTCTGTCTAGTCTTGTCTGTCTAGTCTTGTCTGTCTAGTCTTGTCTGTCTAGTCTTGTCTGTCTAGTCTTGTCTGTCTAGTCTTGTCTGTCTAGTCTTGTCTGTCTAGTCTTGTCTGTCTAGTCTTGTCTGTCTAGTCTTGTCTGTCTAGTCTTGTCTGTCTAGTCTTGTCTGTCTAGTCTTGTCTGTCTAGTCTTGTCTGTCTAGTCTTGTCTGTCTAGTCTTGTCTGTCTAGTCTTGTCTGTCTAGTCTTGTCTGTCTAGTCTTGTCTGTCTAGTCTTGTCTGTCTAGTCTTGTCTGTCTAGTCTTGTCTGTCTAGTCTTGTCTGTCTAGTCTTGTCTGTCTAGTCTTGTCTGTCTAGTCTTGTCTGTCTAGTCTTGTCTGTCTAGTCTTGTCTGTCTAGTCTTGTCTGTCTAGTCTTGTCTGTCTAGTCTTGTCTGTCTAGTCTTGTCTGTCTAGTCTTGTCTGTCTAGTCTTGTCTGTCTAGTCTTGTCTGTCTAGTCTTGTCTGTCTAGTCTTGTCTGTCTAGTCTTGTCTGTCTAGTCTTGTCTGTCTAGTCTTGTCTGTCTAGTCTTGTCTGTCTAGTCTTGTCTGTCTAGTCTTGTCTGTCTAGTCTTGTCTGTCTAGTCTTGTCTGTCTAGTCTTGTCTGTCTAGTCTTGTCTGTCTAGTCTTGTCTGTCTAGTCTTGTCTGTCTAGTCTTGTCTGTCTAGTCTTGTCTGTCTAGTCTTGTCTGTCTAGTCTTGTCTGTCTAGTCTTGTCTGTCTAGTCTTGTCTGTCTAGTCTTGTCTGTCTAGTCCTTGTCTGTCTAGTCTTGTCTGTCTAGTCTTGTCTGTCTAGTCTTGTCTGTCTAGTCTTGTCTGTCTAGTCTTGTCTGTCTAGTCTTGTCTGTCTAGTCTTGTCTGTCTAGTCTTGTCTGTCTAGTCTTGTCTGTCTAGTCTTGTCTGTCTAGTCTTGTCTGTCTAGTCTTGTCTGTCTAGTCTTGTCTGTCTAGTCTTGTCTGTCTAGTCTTGTCTGTCTAGTCTTGTCTGTCTAGTCTTGTCTGTCTAGTCCTTGTCTGTCTAGTCTTGTCTGTCTAGTCTTGTCTGTCTAGTCTTGTCTGTCTAGTCTTGTCTGTCTAGTCTTGTCTGTCTAGTCTTGTCTGTCTAGTCTTGTCTGTCTAGTCTTGTCTGTCTAGTCTTGTCTGTCTAGTCTTGTCTGTCTAGTCTTGTCTGTCTAGTCTTGTCTGTCTAGTCTTGTCTGTCTAGTCTTGTCTGTCTAGTCTTGTCTGTCTAGTCTTGTCTGTCTAGTCTTGTCTGTCTAGTCTTGTCTGTCTAGTCTTGTCTGTCTAGTCTTGTCTGTCTAGTCTTGTCTGTCTAGTCTTGTCTGTCTAGTCTTGTCTGTCTAGTCTTGTCTGTCTAGTCTTGTCTGTCTAGTCTTGTCTGTCTAGTCTTGTCTGTCTAGTCTTGTCTGTCTAGTCTTGTCTGTCTAGTCTTGTCTGTCTAGTCTTGTCTGTCTGGTCTTGTCTGTCTGGTCTTGTCTGTCTAGTCTTGTCTGTCTAGCCTTGTCTGTCTAGTCTTGTCTGTCTAGTCTTGTCTGTCTAGTCTTGTCTGTCTAGTCTTGTCTGTCTAGTCTTGTCTGTCTAGTCTTGTCTGTCTAGTCTTGTCTGTCTAGTCTTGTCTGTCTAGTCTTGTCTGTCTAGTCTTGTCTGTCTAGTCTTGTCTGTCTAGTCTTGTCTGTCTAGTCTTGTCTGTCTAGTCTTGTCTGTCTAGTCTTGTCTGTCTAGTCTTGTCTGTCTAGTCTTGTCTGTCTAGTCTTGTCTGTCTAGTCTTGTCTGTCTAGTCTTGTCTGTCTAGTCTTGTCTGTCTAGTCTTGTCTGTCTAGTCTTGTCTGTCTAGTCTTGTCTGTCTAGTCTTGTCTGTCTAGTCTTGTCTGTCTAGTCTTGTCTGTCTAGTCTTGTCTGTCTAGTCTTGTCTGTCTAGTCTTGTCTGTCTAGTCTTGTCTGTCTAGTCTTGTCTGTCTAGTCTTGTCTGTCTAGTCTTGTCTGTCTGGTCTTGTCTGTCTGGTCTTGTCTGTCTAGTCTTGTCTGTCTAGCCTTGTCTGTCTAGTCTTGTCTGTCTAGTCTTGTCTGTCTAGTCTTGTCTGTCTAGTCTTGTCTGTCTAGTCTTGTCTGTCTAGTCTTGTCTGTCTAGTCTTGTCTGTCTAGTCTTGTCTGTCTAGTCTTGTCTGTCTAGTCTTGTCTGTCTAGTCTTGTCTGTCTAGTCTTGTCTGTCTAGTCTTGTCTGTCTAGTCTTGTCTGTCTAGTCTTGTCTGTCTAGTCTTGTCTGTCTAGTCTTGTCTGTCTAGTCTTGTCTGTCTAGTCTTGTCTGTCTAGTCTTGTCTGTCTAGTCTTGTCTGTCTAGTCTTGTCTGTCTAGTCTTGTCTGTCTAGTCTTGTCTGTCTAGTCTTGTCTGTCTAGTCTTGTCTGTCTAGTCTTGTCTGTCTAGTCTTGTCTGTCTAGTCTTGTCTGTCTAGTCTTGTCTGTCTAGTCTTGTCTGTCTAGTCTTGTCTGTCTAGTCTTGTCTGTCTAGTCTTGTCTGTCTAGTCTTGTCTAAACTTGTCTGTGGCGAAGTAAATGTAGTAACCAAAATGTATACAACAAATATTACTTGCAAGACCACACTAACACGAAGGTTGTTAGATAAGAATGAATTCCGTAAGTTTGGTGCCAATCATTGACTTATGAATACTATTATATTATTATACATACTATTATGAATACTATTCATTAGTCGATGGTTATCGATATAGTCGGATTAGCCGATGTCAGTTAAAACAACGTGCGACTAAACAACGCGTAGAAAATATTAAGGCGACACAACAACACAGTACGAAAACAACACGCGACGAAATAGTATATTAAAGGACGAGTTCAGTAAGCGCGATTATAAAGCACGCGTCCAAGTTTGGAAAACGAGGAGTTTTCTAAAGTTTTAAAGTTTTCGAACGAGTTTTTTATAATATTTTTTCTATTTTGCGCCCTTTTATGCCATTTCTAAATAAAAAAAATCGCCGATACATATTGATAAAATTGTATCGCACTCTTAGAGTCATAACCGCACGCATATGAGTGCTGTTATGAGTCCATTACAGACGCAAAATAGAAAATACCGTATCACAACCGAAAATATGTGAAAATTATTAGGTTGTGTGTTAGCCTAGTGTGACATTTTCGACGTGTTATTATATTGCTGTGATATTTTCTACTTGCATTTTGTCGTCTGTTATTTTTTACCGTGTTAAGATGTGGTGTTTTTCGTAACGTGTCTCTTTTTGTAATGCCTTGTTAAGTTGTTTTAATATTTTCGTCGCGTTGTTTAGTCGCGTGTTGCTATGTCATGGAAAATCAAATTTAGTGGTTCCATGACATAACAACACGCGAGTAAGTAATGCGTCGAAAATATCACGGCGACATTTCACCTTCCGTGTCCGGGTCATACGACATCTTTCAAAAAAAATAGCGGCTGCAATAGCCGCTATTTTTCTCTTCGTTTCTTCGTTCTCTTCTCTTTAGTTACATAAAATTAAGTCTTCGTGCGTGCATCTTTCTTCCAGTAGTGGGCAGACCAGTATGTGGCTCATATCCTGGGGCGACATAACAATGGACTACGAAAACAATACGCTAAGAAAACATCACATCCTAAAATAAGACGACCAAAAATATTGCACGATAAAATACACTCCGAAAATACTATAAAACCTCGAAAATATTAGAATCAGAAAATAGTATATCCTAATCGTTATTATCATCACATATTTTAGGATGTGATATTTTTGTAACTCGTTGCTTTCGTAGTGAATTGTTATACTCAATGTAATGTGATTTAAATGTTCTATTTTCCTATTGTGAATCGTTTTTTAATTTGAACAAGCTGCATCTTTCTGAAATAAATTAATTTTGATTTGATTTGAATTGTTATGTATATTTTCAATGCGTTGTTTAGTCGCGTATTGAAATGTCAGGACACGAAATTTAGTATGTGAATAAAAACCTTGAATAAAAACTACAGTGGAATAGATTTAGAATACAAATCAAACATGTAACAATATTAACGTTATAAGGGCAAGAGCAGCTGAGAGTTATAACGTGATTTATATTTAATTGATGGAATAAATATTTGGATAATTTTTTTATTTTATCAAAAACCCGCGCTCAGAAACTTCAGTCGTATTTCTCCTGTCAAAGTCAGAGTAACGTTCCACATTCCATCCACTTTGAACGAATCATAGAATAGCCAAAAGTAAGTAACTTTGTTTTTTACGACAACATTTTCTAAATAATTTCATTATCAAAACAAATTCGTGGAGATATTACACAGAAATTTTAGATATTTTATTACAGAAATATAATTATGAAAATAATTATGAAAATATATTAATGTTTCACTAGAGATTGTGCCTAGGGAATTATCTGAAATTATATCTACAGAATTTTCTGTACATAATTAGAACATAACATCTGTATGTAATTTCTTCTTCTTCTTCTCGCGGATGGGTCACTTAGGACCACGCGGAATCAACGTATGCTGAGCCTTCCTCCTTGCCCAATAGCTTTTCATCTTCATGGATTGTTGTACTTTCTGTTCCTCCGACCATGCACCTCGTGTTGGTTTCTTCAGATCTTCCTGAAATCCCCTTATATGAACAATATTCCTGATCACATTTCTATTCATGAGATCTGGCGATCCCATCTCCACTAGGTCCCTTTCCACTTGTTTGTACCACTTTGGTCTTGTACGTTTGTTCTGTAGAAATTTGTGGATTCGGTAAGTAAGCCTCATATGATTCATTCTTTCCAAATGACCCAAAAATTGAATTCGTCTCATTCTCATGGTATCGGTAATTTTTGAATTTTTTTTATATATTTCAGAATTAGGTTTGGGATAGTGTATGCCATTCTTAATTCTGGGCCCTAAGATCTTTCTCATAATTTTCCTTTCCTTAATATTTGATTGTTCCTTTACTGTTTTAATTTGTAAATTTAACGTTTCTGAAGCATAAAGAGCTTCCGGTTTAATCACTGTTAAATAATGACTAATTTTACTATTCCATGACAGGCATTGCTTGTTATAAACATTTTTTGTGTATTGAAATGCCAATTTTCTGGATTCTTGATGTTACAGATTTATTTTCATTGCCATTTTCTGTAACCCATTTGCCTAAGTATTTATATTCCTTTACTCTAGCAATTTTGTTAACGTTAATATAAATTTCATGTGGCGCATTTTTTATGTTAGTCATAAATTTAGTTTTTTCATAAGAGATATGAAGCCCTATTTTTGCTGCTTGTTCTTCCAAGATAGTAATCTGCTTCTGTGCATCAGAGATGTCTTCAGCAATTAGTGCCATATCATCAGCAAATGCTAGGCAGTCTATTTGAATACCCTTAATCTTTGGCCCTAGTCGGTGAGATGGTGCCTCTGTTTTTCTCCATTCCCTAACAACTTTTTCCAGGGCACAATTGAAAAGTATTGGAGAAATTCCATCACCTTGATGGACGCTTGTATTTATTTCAAACTCTTCACTTAATCCACCCATAAATTTTGCTTTAGCCTTTGTCTCCGTAAGTGTGTCTTTGATAATATTTCTTGTTTTTTGGTCAAGTCCAAATTCTGTTAAGACACTAAAGAGTGATAAGCGATCTATACTGTCGTATGCTTTCCGGAAATCCACAAACGTTATGACATATTTTTTTTAGTTGTGTTACGAAAATATTGTATGACGTTTTTCAAATTCAAAATTTGCTCTGCACAGGACCGTCCCTTCCTGAATCCACCTTGATATTCACCGATTTGATTATCTACTTGCAGCTCTGCACGGTTTAGTAACACTTTTGAAAGAATTTTGTATGTGACCTGAAGAAGGGATATACCTCGATAATTGTTTGGGTCAGTTTTATTTCCTTTTTTGTGTATAGGATGGATTATCGCCAACTTCCAATCCAAGGGGATTTTTTCCGTTTCCCAAATGTCCAACATAATTTCGTGCAATTTTGTGATACAATTTTCTCCTGCATTTTTCCACAATTCTGCAGTTATTTGATCCTCCCCTGAAGCTTTGTTATTTTTTAGTGATTGAATAATTTCTTTAATCATTATGCATGTATCGTTATGCATGTATGTAATTTATAAATAAATTAACACATATTTTTATATCTAACCTGGACTCCTGAAAATTTTGTGTTAGTTCTGTGTTAAATAAAACATTCATATCAGCATTGTACTACCAAAAGTTACCAAGTCAATAATGGCTAACTAGATGGACACTTTTAACTGTAGAGATTTTGATCTAAAACTCATCAGAATTGGTAAACCCATACTATGTTATAGATCAGTGGTTTGCAAACTTTTATTGCTGCTGGCACCCCAAAATTATCAATTGAAACTCACAGCACCCTGTATCCTCTCATCTCCCATGTATAAGTATAGATATGTACTTATATATTAAAACAACATCTATATTGTATACACCAGGGGTCTCCAAACTAAGGCCCGAGGGCCACATTCGGCCCACGGACAGATTTTGTCCGGCCCGCGGAGAGCTAGCCATCTTACTATATGGTATATGGATTTTTGCTTACTATATTAGTTACTTGAAAACTCCTTTTAGAGAACATATATAGCAAATTAAATTTAGTTTACTGAAGTATTCTAATTTTATGTTAAATAATTGAGTAGCCTATTTACAAACCCGGACATCTGCTCACGCTATCATTTTGAGCTAGAGCCACTTTTTTACTGTGACTAAACTATTAGCTGAATTGAATTGTTTTTTTTTTTGTTTGTTAGTCCATCAATGAATTACGACATTTAAACAATAAAAATAAGTTTATCAAATATATTCACTGAGATATTTAGCTTAAAAAAGTCCCCAAGTCCGCTTTTGTTACTGACTCGCAAATATGTCCACAAACATGGACATATTTTGACTTATTACTTACTTGATGTGAAATGTCCGTTTTTGTAACTGAAAATGGGAAAAATAAACAAAATAAAAAAGTCATTATTTTAAAAATATTTATTTCTTAAAAACTTCAAAATAAAATTATACATATTATTATTATTTTTTAAATATTATAAAACTATAATAATAATTTTTTAATCTGTAAAGCGTTATTAAAATTTTTACAGTGTCTGAAGTTAAACAGTAAACAAAATGAAAAAGTTCAGTCAATTTTTTAAAAATATTTATTTCTTAAAAACCCCTTTAAAATAAAATTATATTATATATTTTTTAAATATTATAAAACCGTTATTTTTTAATCTGTAAATCGTTATTAAAATTTTCACAATGTATCTGAAGTTGACCAATAAACATCTTCATCTGGCTCATAATCGTTTGCAAGACATTCGCACTGTTGTTCATCTTCATTAGAATCATTATTCTGAGTTTCAGGCTCTCGTTGATTTTGTATTATATTTTTGTACCATGAAAGAGATTCCAATTTATCCCAACCATCACCAAAATGTTTCCCCAGAAGTTTTTCAACATCCGTTAGTTTTGCTTTATTAACCTTAACTCCTATCTCAATTTCAAGTGGGTTCATCATTGATATTTTTTTTTTTACTTGCTGAATTGACTTTGCAATTGCTGTGTCTATGTTGTAACTTAACTCACCTCTAACAAGAATATTTTGTTTATTTTTTGATTTGGAAATAACAAAACGCTTACACTTTGATATTTGAAAGTGTAATTGAGAAGCACTTTTCAAATATTCTTTCACCTGTTCTTTCCAATCAAACACGTTCCAATTATCACCAATAACTTTAACAGTTCCATGCTTTGCAAACACTTCATGGTATTCAGTCACTTTTAATATAGTTTTCTTTTTTTTTAATGCGTTCTCTATTGTTCCAAAAACTCTATCTGCAGGCATGAAGGAATGCCCGGTTACTGGGAAAACTAGTTCTATAATTTTTATATGTTCTGGAGCGTACTTATGGAGCCAAAAAGCACACATTCCTAATACATTGACATTTTTATTTTGCCCCGCACAGCCGTCTGCAACTAGTCTAATTTGGTTGTAATCAGTTAGGTTTTTTGTTTTCAATTCATTAAAGACAATTGAAGCAATTTCGTTGCTTGATTTTTTGGCCTCATTTTCTGTCCACGTATATATAGATACATTATCAGGAGAAAGTGAGTCCGTTGATTTGCCAGTAACAACCGTACAGTTGTAGCAGTGCAGTTGCCGACTGTAATAAGCTGATTGGTCGCTGACCTTTGGTAGGACCAGTTTTTTCGCAATCAAAGGACATAAGGAGACAGTCGTCCGGCTTATCTCGCAGTAGGTCGAAGAAACATTTGGCCTTCAGCTTATGTAATTTTAATTTAAGTTTTAATGCTTCAACATTTTCTTCAATTTTTTCTTGCTTTATTTGTTCCTTTAATGAGATGCAAGTGCTACATTCATCAGTGGACGGCGATGAAAATGAAATGTTAAATCTACTGTTAAATATGTCTCTAAAATAGGATTCAATCACCCTTAAGGATTCAATACAATTTTCATTGTATAATTTCCAAAGTTTTACAACATTTTGATCGCTCGGTAAATATATTCGGCAAGTTTTGCCTCTGCTGTAATGCGACTCCACACCTCTTAATTGCTTTATGAAAAGGATTACTGATTTACGTTTGTCAGCATAAGCATGTTCCTTTCGCCAACCACCTCTGGTCTCACTAGGCATCAAACTATCGTCATTCTTTTTAAAATTCTTATGGACACCCAGTACTCTGTGTTTTGTTATTCCCAAAATATTTATAAAGGTGGCACGACAAACTCTGAGTTTATTACCAACTTGGTTTTCAATATAAAATTTTAAAGAGAGAGTTTTGGGCTTCTCTCGATTAGGACCATTATTGTTATTATTAGCAATTTTTGTTCTTTTTGGAGATTCTTTATCAACATACTTACAGAGAAACGAATCTTGATAAGCTTTTTCTGGATTAATGTAGTATTGCTTGTGAAAATGTACAATGTCAACTCTTTTCAATAAGCTGCATACAAGGGTCTTTCCTCTGTGGCCACATGTAGGCATCTCGGGCATCCCCTTAGCTCCATACCTAAAAATATAATCAGTTTTATTATAAAACTTATATTAAGTTCCAATAATTGTAATTAATTTTAATTGGTAATATTAGCAGGTTTGTTTATTTTGTAATAAAATGTCACACTGTTATAACAACTTAACACAACTTACGTTAGGCGTTTTTGCACGTTTCGTTTCCAAGTCTCAGGACGTCGTTTCCTTTTTCTAGAACTGTCAGGAGTTTCATCGATTTCTTTTTCCATGTTTCAAACTATACAAAACTAGCCTTTAATTTAATAAAGATTTTATTTGAATTATTACAAAATTAAATAAACTACTGTACGAACTCCTCAAAAACAAACAATAATAATAATAATATTTTAGTTGCGGTTATGTAAAATGAAGGTTATAGTGATGACTCCATTCCACCAATCAGAGAGCTGAACAGACTTGTGCTCTGCTCTCTGATTGGTGGAATTGCAGATGTCCATTATTATAACCAACTTGATATATTTATGTCCGCTTTTGTAAATAACTCCACTTTTTAAATAGGTTTTTTCACTATTTATGTCCATTTTTGAAACAAACTGATAGTTCCATTCGATTCTTCCCGCCAAGAACTATAAGAACCAATCATCAGCTCAGATTATGAAAAAATGTCAGATGTCCGGGTTTGTAAATAGGCTACTCAATTATTAATATCACATCTACATTGATATGGTCATGGGCTAACTACTCATAACATTGTTGTAGGCTTATTGTTATTGTTTTTGTGATAAGTTGGATAAAGAAACACAGAATTGTAATGAGTAAAGACATGTATAATATGCAGAAAATTTAACTTCAGTATATAATAACGAACAAATTATTGAAATGAATCCAACTAACATTTTAAATAAAAACATAACTTATAACAAGCATAATGACATATGAAATACTAATGAGATTTATGTAATTGAGATTTTCCACTGACAATAGTTTGTAGTTGTGCACTAATTTTACTTGAACCAATTATTAAAAGAGATTTAAGATGCTCATCAGTTAATTTAGATCTGTAAACATTTTTTGTGTACTTCATTTTGGAGAAGGTCTTCTCACACAAATAAGTAGTACCAAAAACAGAAAACATCCCACGACCAAATTTATGCAAATTATCAAATTTTGTCAGTGGAAGACTCATAAAATTCCAACAAAGACGAGTTTTGATATTTGTTCTTAATTATATCACTGCACTGTAGATCAATCATTTCCATTTGAAGTTCTGGGGCTAGGGTTTCAATGTCAGTATCAAAAGGATTCTGAAAAATCTTAATTTGATTCGCAATGGCATCAAAGTCCGAGAAACGAGTATCAAAATTTATTTTCAAAGCACTCAAAGTTTCGATTGCAAAATCGATAGGAAACTCAGTCTCAGGGGTGTGGCTGAATATTTCACATGTTTTAAAATGTGAAAAACATTTACTTCGTAGTTGTGATTGAAACAGTCAATCAATTTCTTCCGGAATGATTTGATATTAGTGTATAAATCAGGTAGATGCTGGTTTTCTCCTTGCAATCTCAAATTCAGTTCGTTCACATGTTTTGTCAAATCAACATAGAATGCTAACTTCCACAGCCATGCGTTGTTTTGTAATTCAGTGAGAGGGCGATGCTTTTCATTCAAAAAAAAATTCGATCACTGCTCGAAGTTCAAAAAAGCGCTGAAGGACTTTCCCACAACTAAGCCAACGTACGGCAGTATGATAAGGTAAGTCATTTTCTCCAATCTTCAATAAATTGTCGGAATTGTCGGTGATTCAGCCCAAAAGATCTGATAAAATTAACAGTTGATATGACTGGTTTCAGAACTTCAGACATATCCAAACATTTTCCGCACAAAGACTGTTGATGAATGATACAATGTAAGACTAATGGTTTTGAACCACCGTCATTTTCTACAGCCTTTGACACAAGAGCGACCACTCCTTTATCTTTCCCACTCATGTTTTTGCCTCCATCAGTTGTAATACATTTCAAGTTTTTCCATCGAAGGTTCTTTTGATTAATAGCCATTTCAACTCCTTTAAAAATATCTGTACCAGTAGTTGTGCCATGAATACTATACATATCAAGAAGTTCTTCATGCACTTCATAGCTTTTATCTACTCCTCGAATATAAATCAACACCTGAGCAGTATCTGACACATCCGTTGACTCATCCAAGGCCAAAGAAAACCACTCAACATGTCCATTTTTGTCGAACAGTTGAGAGGATATATTTTCAGCGATGTTTTCTACCCTTTGAGCCACAGTGTTTGCTGACATACTGACAGTTTTTAATAAATTTACCTTTTCAGGGCACATTCCTTCGGCTACTGCAATTATGCATTCTTTGATCATTTCTCGGTGAATGGTTTTCCACGTTTTGCAATTTCAAGAGCCACACGAAAGCTGGCACAAGTTGCAGCCTCTTGTTCAGTTTTGAGTTTTGTAAATGAAGATTGCTGCGATTTCAATCCGCGCTTCATAGCTTCGAATTTTTCTGTCCGCAAACCTCCTGTAAATTTTGAGTAATTTTGAAAATGTTTTGTTTCATAATGACGTTTAATGTTATATTCCTTGAGAACGGCTATGCTTTCATTGCAAATCAAACATAGCGCCTTGTTACTGGACTCAATTACGAAATACTGAATGTTCCACTGAACTTTGAATTTTCTGCATTCACTATCAATTTTTCGCTTCTTTTCCATACTACTAAATCACACACAAAAGCAACAATTCAAATCAAAATACTGTTACAAAGATGTCTTAAACTTAAACACGCACAAACACGTTTTAAGGAGGTACGCACTATTTTATTTCACAACAGTGTCATAGGAACTGACTTGTGGTTGCGCCACTAGCCTTCTTATATATTCCAATTACTACCATCTAGAAGTGAGTGGAAGACACCAGAACTTTCTCGAACCAACGAGATTATTCTGTACGTGCTCTTGGCGCCATCTGTTAGCGATAGAAGGTACTACCTATTTCCGCTTGTGTCACGTTACTCCTTATGCCTCGTACTCTACGACTAATATAGAAATTACAGATAAGGACAGGAAAATTAATAATATGCAGTGTTGCCGTTTTGCGGACTTTAGTCCGATTTGCAGCCTTTTTTAAACGTTGCGTACTTTTTCGGACTTTTTTTTTCATCAGTGGACTATTTCACTTTTTACCACCGGCAACAATGATAATATGGTTTTGGCCCTCGGAACTTACTGGAGTAATCAGTATGGCCCTAAGGCTGGAAAGTTTGGAGACCCCTGCCCTAAACAATAACTTATTGAAATCTACATCAACTGTAAAAGATCTTGGCATCTCGTGGAAAGCAAGGGCAAACTACCATGAGTAATTCTGCCTAGTAAAAACCTCTCAAATAGTACTGTTCGGAACCGGCGATAAACTGCTACATCCCGTATATAAGTCGATGATGCGTTCCACAAGTATGCGCGAGAGGTTGCCTACACTCAGAGAGTACGGCACCTTAAGAAGAAGACTAAACTAGACACACAATTAAAAAAAAATCTGATCGCCCAATCAATTGGGACTACTCCATTGCACCTGGGCATCAAATAAATTGAACTGCTATAGCAGTGCATTGCAGCGAAAGTGTTAAAAACCTAAAACAGTTGCAATCTGTTTTCTAGATAGTTGCAGAATTTCAGGTTTAAAACAATCCAAAGAAATGGTGGGAGGTATCAACAGACAGAAACTATCCTGAAATTGCGCTGGTCCCAAAAAAGCTTAAAATCTTGATAGGTATACTGACAATCTAGTATTGATAACTGGAGTTATATATTGAATCCTTTGGATATTCCTGGTGCTTTTACTATATACAGGGTGCTTCAAAAAAATGTATACACACTTTAAACTATTGTAGTTTTCCCGCTCTACAAGGCTAATGTTATATTTATTCGCCAGGTGCCAGCATAATCGTCCCTCTATGTTATATTATCAGTTGGAATTTGTAATATCAACATGGGGGACGTACGTTTGAGTTTTGAAGAACGTAAGCAGGTTATTAAGTGGTACTGGAAGTTTGAGAATGTAAATGAAGTTCAAAGACAGTGGAGAAGGGAGTATGATACAGAACCACCTTCAAGATTAACAATTACACGCATACGAGACAAATTCGAAGTTCATGGAACAGTGTGTGATGTGCATAAAGGTCATTCAGGTCGGCCTCGAACAGCTACAAGTGATGAGTCATCAACGGCAGTCTTGGAACTGTTTCAACGCTCTCCTAACAAATCTTCAAGGCAAGGGGCACGTGAAAGTGATGTAAGTGCAGCGTGCTACGCATTCTGAAGAGAGGCAAGTATCATGTTTACATTCCAAGGCTGGTGCAACAGCTAAATGACGACGATCCAGATCGAAGGTTGCAATTTTGTGAATGGATTCAGGAGATGGTGATACGTGAACCGGGATTTATGGGTAGCATCATTTGGTCGGATGAAGCCCAATTCAAACTTAATGGAACTGTCAATAGGCACAATTGTGTTTACTGGGGTGAAGAAAATCCTCACATTACAATTGAAAAAGCTGTAAATTTGCCTGGTGTAAATGTGTGGTGCGGTTTGTCTTCAAGGGGACTCATTGGACCTTTTCGATTTGAAGGCACTGTAACTGGTATTAATTACCTAACAATGCTTGCTGATTCCATATTTCCTGCCATTCGTGCATTATACGGTAATGATGATTTTTATTTTCAACAAGATGGTGCTCCGCCGCACTATCACAGGGACGTACGAGCTTACCTGGATCAAAATTTGTCGGGACAGTGGATAGGACGCAGGGGGCCAATCGAGTTTCCAGCACGCTCTCCAGACCTTACACCACTGGATTTCTTCTTGTGGGGCACAGTAAAAGATGAGGTGTACAAACGTAAACCACGTAACCTAGACATTCTTTGGAATGAGATTCAAGCAGTGTGTAGAGAAATCTCATTGGACGTTTTGATACGATGTACAGAATCAGTGGTGACTCGTACTCAGAATTGTATTGATGCTGCAGGTCACCAATTTGAACAGTATTAACATTTGTTATTTATGTTTCATTTACATTGGACTTTCAGCTTTCTATTTTCCTGAAATTTAACTTTGTAGAACGGTAAATAAATTTTCTATGGAAGTTCAAAGTATGTATACATTTTTTTGAAGCACCCTGTATTTTGTAAATTCCAATGTTTGCAATATTTGTTGCAATATTCTGTTATGTGTTTTGCATTTGAAACGGAAATGCAAATCAAATGAATAAAATTACTATACTATTCTTTCTTTTGTGTTTTAGATATGGAGCCAATGCATTTAGGCAGTCCGCCATCAAGTCCTGCCTCTCCAAACCCAAATTACCTCCCAGCGTTTCTAATGGGCGAGGCTCAACCAGCATCACCCAACCCAAATGCAATTTCGCCAGGTCGGAACAAAACCCCGTTGATGAAAGCAAATACAACGTACAATACTCCCACGAATCTGCGACAAAAACTCTTCAACCAATCGGTTAATGAATTTGGGGCACCAACTAATTTGAGTCCTTATAACAGCCCCTCCATAGAAAAAGGGCCTCCTAAACACGGCTTGTTTGATGCAATGGAGCCTAGTAAAGCGAAAACTCCGATTTTGAATAGTACCATGCAGAATTACCAAGAGGTTCCTTCTTTTTCTCCAAATGACAGTTTCTCAAGGATCGGAAATGAAACTTTGAATTATAGTTGTAATCTGAACGATAGTCGATTACCGTTTCAAAATACGAGCAATTATAAAACCGATAGAATTGACACCTTGTGGGTAACTGTTTTTGGTTTTACTCCAAGCGCTGTTAGCATTGTTTTAGCTCAGTTGGCTAACTGTGGGAACATCATTGAAAAAAAATTCCCTACTCAAGGAAATTGGATCCATATCAAGTTCGCATCGCCGCAAGAAGTTGCCAAAGCTTTGTTATTGAATGGAAAGTTATTATCAAATTTTGTTATGGTGGGAGTGGTGCCCTATTACAATAAACAAGAATGTGGAAACAAAGAGAATTTCGATAATTCCGGCGTTTTTACTTCTCCGACTAGGGCCAGATCTTTGAGGAACACGTTTGTGCCTCCTCAGAGCCCCAGCACGGTCGTAAATCCACAAAATGTGCCGCAAAAATCTACAGGAATTGTTACTAAAGCGATGGAGTACGTTTTCGGATGGTGATAATGTTTTGCTTGTGAGATCTGTTTTATATATTTGCATAATAATCTATAAATATTTATATTTTTTATTAATGCATGGATGTCTTTCCATTATCATTTTTTAAATAAATTACTATATAATTGATTAGAAAAACAAATGAATATGTTGGTTAATTGATAAAAAGATATGTCCTCAATTCAGTCTGCAAAATTTTTTATTAAAAGTTTTATCTTAATCTGTTGCAGGGTTATGTATTGTTTCAATAAAGGTCGATTCCCATATGCGCGACACTCAGCTACGCGGCGTCGTGCGACATCGCCTGTCAAATAATTATTACATTGTTTTAAATGTTACATTGTTTTAAATATTTAATTTCAAACAATTTTTGTGTCAAAATTGGACGAAATCGTCAAAATAATTTTGCAAAAATTGCCAATTTTCCAAAACCAAAATCCCTATTCGAATCTAATTTTGTTCATTTGTTGATTTGAGTGGAACTTTGCAAAATTCATTTGTTTTATGTCAAAATTGGACGAAAATGTCAAAGTAATTTGCGAATATTGACAATTTTTCCAAAACCAAAATCTATTCGAAGCAAAATTTGTTATTTTTTGTTGATATGAATGGACAAACCTTGCAAAATTCTTTTGTTTTGTGTCAAAATTGGACGAAACGTCAAAATAATTTTGCAAAAATTGCCAATTTTCAAAAACCAAAATCCCTATTCGAATCTAATTTTGTTATTTTGTTGATTTGAGTGGACAAACTTTGCAAAATTCATTTGTTTTATGTCAAAATTGGACGAAAATGTCAAAATAATTTGCGAATATTGACAATTTTTCCAAAACCAAAATCTCTATTCGAAGCAAAATTTGTTATTTTTTGTTGATTTGAATGGACAAACCATGCAAAATTCTTTTGTTTCGTGTCAAAATTGGACGAAACGTCAAAATAATTTTGCAAAAATTGCCAATTTTCAAAAACCAAAATTCCTATTCGAAGCAAATTTTGTTCTTTTGTTGATTTGAATGGACAAACTTTGCAAACTTCATTTGTTTTATGTCAAAATTGGACGAAAGTATCAAAATAATTGACAAATATTACCAAATTTTAAAAAACCAAAATCTTTATACGAAACAAAATTTGTTTTAATTTTGTTAACTTGAATGGACAAACCTTGCAAAATTCTTTTGTTTTGTGTCAAAATTGGACGAAAACTTAAATTTTTTTTTCCAAAATTGACAAATTTTCAAATACAAAAATCTCTATTCTAAGCAAAATCTGTTTTTATGTTGATTTGAGTGGACACACTTTGCAAAATTCATTTGTTTTATGTCAAAATTGGACGAAAATGTCAAAATAATTTGCAAATATTGACAATTTTTCAAAAACCAAAATCTCTATTCGAAGCAAAATTTGTTATTTTTTGTTGATATGAATGGACAAACCTTGCAAAATTCTTTTGTTTTGTGTCAAAATTGGACGAAAACGTCAAAATAATTTGCAGAAATTGCCAATTTTCAAAAACCACAATCCCTATTCGAAGCAAATTTTGTTCTTTTGTTGATTTGAGTGGACAAATTTTGCAAACTTCATTTGTTTTATGTCAAAATTGGACGAAAGTGTCAAAATAATTAACAAATATTACCAAATTCTAAAAAACCAAAATCTTTATACGAAACAAAATTTGTTTTATTTTTGTTAATTTGAATGGACAAACCTTGCAAAATTGTTTTGTGTCAAAATTGGACGAAAACATCAAAATAATTTTCCAAAATTGACAAATTTTCAAATACCAAAATCTCTATTCTAAGCAAAATCTGTTTTTCTGTTGATTTGAGTGGACACACTTTGCAAAATTCATTTGTTTTATGTCAAAATTGGACGAAACTGTCAAAATAATTTGCAAATATTGCCAATTTTTCAAAAACTAAAATCTCTTTTCTAAGCAAAGTTTGTTATTTTTCGTTGATTTGAATGGATAAACCTTGGAAAATTCTTTTGTTTTCAAAAACCAAAATCCCTATTCGAAGCAAATTTTGTTCTTTTGTTGATTTGAGTGGACAAACTTTGCAAACTTCATTTATTTTATGTCAAAATTGGACGAAAATGTCAAAATAATTTGTAAATATTGCCAATTTTTCAAAAACCAAAATCTCTATTCGAAGCAAAATTTGGTATTTTTTGTTGATTTGAATTGACAAACCTTGAAAAATTCTTTTGTTTTGTGTCAAAATTGGACGAAAATGTCAAAATAATTTGCAGAAATTGCCAATTTTCTAAAACCAAAATTCCTATTCGAAGCAAATTTTGTTCTTTTGTTGATATGAGTGGACAAACTTTGCAAACTTCATTTGTTTTATGTCGAAATTGGACGAAAGTGTCAAAATAATTGACAAATATTACCAAATTTTAAGACCAAAATCTTTATACTAAACGAAATTTGTTTTATTTTTGTTAATTTCAATGGACAAACCTTGCAAAATTCTTTTGTTTTGTGTCAAAATTGGACGAAAACTTTAAAATAATTTTCCAAAATTGACAAGTTTTCAAATATCAAAATCTCTATTCTAAGAAAAATCTGTTTTTCTGTTGATTTGAGTGGACACACTTTGCAAAATTCATTTGTTTTATGTCAAAATTGGACGAAAACGTCAAAATAATTTGCAAATATTGCCAATTTTTCAAAAACCAAAATCTCTATTCGAAGCAAAATTTGTTATTTTTTGTTGATTTGAATGGACAAACCATGCAAAATTCTTTTGTTTCGTGTCAAAATTGGACGAAAACGTCAAAATAATTTTGCAAAAATTGCCAATTTTCAAAAACTAAAATGCCTATTCGAAGCAAATTTTGTTCTTTTGTTGATTTGAATGGACAAACTTTGCAAACTTCATTTGTTTTATGTCAAAATAGGACGAAGGTGTCAAAATAATTGACAAATATTACCAAATTTTAAAAGACCAAAATCTTTATATGAAACTAAATTTGTTTTATTTTTGTTAATTTGAATGGACAAACGTTGCAAAATTCTTTTGTTTTGTGTCAAAATTGGACGAAAAGGTCAAAATAATTTTCCAAAATTGACAAATTTTCAAAAACCAAAATCTCTATTCAAAGCAAATTCTGGCTATTTGTTGATTTGAGTGGACAAACCTTGCAAAATTCTTTCGTTTTATGTCAAAATTGAACGAAAACGACAAAATAATTTGCAAGTCTAGTCTGTCTAGTCTTGTCCATCTCTTGTCTTCTACATATCCGCCTTTCAATGCGGGAGACCCGGGTTCGAATCCTGGTCCGGGAGACATCAACTAGGGCGGTTTTTACTACGTCGCGTAGCTATAGTGAGAACGTGCCCATTTAGTCCAGGAGGTAGCGTTGCTAATACAAAAAAACTCATAGTAAGCCGGCACATATTCACATCGATAGTTGATCTTATATGACTAATAAGTAAACCGACCGTCAGCTGCTCAAGTAGCGGTGGGTGTGGGAGGTTGCGAAATTGGTAAAAAAAAATAATTAAGTAATAGTACGCCGGCTGAAACTTTTTTCATAAATAGTTGGCATCGTACTGAGCTGAAAAAAAAAATTGTCAGCTGCATGGTGGACGGGGGATTATGCGTCAGCTGGTCGCATGAACTTGTAAAAAAAAACACTAAAATAAAGTTATAGTACGTCGGATGAAATTTAACTAGATGATTGTTTAGATAATTAAAAGTACGAAAACAACAATCAGCTGCGTGGTGGAAAAACCGTGAGCTGACGCAATGAAGATTACAAATATTGAAGTATTACTACTACGGTAGTTCCTTTTAAACATATATTATCGGGCCGTTGATAACAGATCCTTTCAGATATGGATTACAAAAAATTCCAAATCTCTTTAAGTATTTGTAATGGATATTTTACGACGGGGTTTCTTTTTACAATATCTCGGACGATTTGTAAATCTCGTAATGGTTATTTTACGATAGGGTTTGTTTCGATTTAAAAATTTCGCAATGGATATTTTATGACCAGATTATAGAAACAATACCCAACGAACCATCTCTCATACCTGTAAGGAGATATAAATACGGTCAGCCTCGGACAACGAACCAGGAATATCTTCGGACTTAAACTTAAGTCCACGATATTCAGGAACACGGTTCACTGTTCCTTTATACCGCTCGCGCCCCGTGAATCTACAGTTTCGGAGCCAAATCCTCCGCTGTCCCCCCTCTGAAAAGTCAACCTCTACAGCATTTCGTATTAAGTTAGGATGGCTTTCCTAGCAAGTTTAAACAGCCTCGGCTGGAAACACAAAAAAGACCTAATCGAGCATTTAGTTGTCTCCGAAAATGTCCTCATACTAGCGTTACAAGAAACATATTTCACTCCCAAAACCAAAGCCAGCCTGAGAAACTACACAATTGTTTGCAAGGACAGACCAACACAAGGTGGTGGCGTAGCCATCGCCCATCATAACTCAATCCCAGCCCGCCCTGTGACGCTCCCCCCACATCTCCAAGACCTTGAAGCCGTTGGCATAACCATAAGCTACCAACAGTCCACTATTAACATCTTCTCTGTATACTTCTCCCCAAAATCTGACATTTCAGTCGACCTGTTCGACTACTTCAACTCGCTCCCCAACTGCATAATTTTGGGCGACCTGAACGCCCGCAATCAAGTATTCGGAGACACAATATCCAACAGCAAAGGCCGTCAACTCGTCTCGATCCTAGACACACATTCCCTCTTCCGCCTTGACTGTACGGACTACACCTTTTTTGGTCCTCAAGGCAATTCTATTATTGACCACATCTTAATATCCGACAACGCAGCCGACCTACTGTCCCCCACAGCCTTCATCGGCCCCTCGGTCACAAGCGACCATCTCCCATTGATAGCAGAGATGCTATTCGTACCTCCACCAACTCCTCCACCATCTACAATAACTCGTCTGTCATGGAAAAATGCCGACTGGCAAGCATTCGAAACAAATCTTACAGTCGCCTTTGCCAACCCCCCGACCATAAACACCACCTTCAAGCTAGAATCCGCCATCGAAAGATTTACCAGTAGACTCCAATTATAAATACACGCTTGTGTACCAACACGCACCATATCAACGGTGCGTCCCTCTGTCCCCCCCGAAAGTGTCTCGCTAATCCAACAAAAACGTAAATTGTATAGGATTTACAAAAATACCCACGATCCTCTGATTAAATCATCGTGGAACCGTCTAAATGCCCTCATCAAACTAAAACTGCGTGCCTTCCGCGAAAAATCGTGGATAGATGCTACATCTAAACTCGATCCCAAGGATGGCAGTAAGTTTTGGAAGTCCCTAAACATTCTTACCGGCCGGTCTCGCCGGCCCAACCACCCACTCTCGGTAAATGATCTAATCCTCACAAATGCCCCAGAAAAAGCCCAGGCTTTCGCGACCCATCTCGAAAAAGTCCACCAATCAAACTCCCCACACTTTACCGAACCATTCTTCAGGAAAACCACAATCGAGATTAGCCGCCTACCTTTAACTCCGTATTCAGAGTTCCCCCCGTCTACCCAAATCGAAAATGAACCCCTAGTCCAGCCCATTACCACCGAAGAGGTTCGCAATGTCATCTCCACCACTCGAAACGGCTCTGCAGCCGGACCCGACCGTATTCCATGGACTGTCCTCAAACACCTTCCAGACCCAGTAATTGAATACCTAGCCGGTATATTCAACGCCTGCCTCTCGTCCGGCACCTTCCCGCGGCCTTGGAAATCCGCTTACACAATAATGATCCCTAAACCCCAAAAAAATCCGAAACTCGTTGACTCCTATCGCCCAATCTCCCTCCTCAGCACGATTGGTAAAACTTTCGAAAAAATAATCTCCCAACGTCTCCGCTCCTTCTGAGAAAACCACCACGTCATACCCGACCATCAAAGTGGGTTTATGAATCAACGGTCTACCCAACATTCCATTCTCAACCTCACGTCCAACCTCACTATCACACTAAACTCCGGAGACTCCGCCATTGCCCTCTTCCTTGATATCCACCGGGCCTTCGACACTGTGTGGCACGACGGCCTGATAGCTAAACTCCACAAATTACAGGTCCCACTATCACTAGTCCGTCTAGTAAAGAGCTTTCTCTCCAACCGCTCGTGCTGCGTCAAAGTGTCCAATTCCCTGTCTCTCCCCTTTACGCTCTCTGTCCCCCCTGCTATTCAACCTATTCTGTCACGACATCCCTTTACCGACCAATTCTCGCTGCCACATCCAACAATTCGCAGATGACACCGTCATCTGGTCCTGCCACCGAAACCCCTCAATCTCGGCAACCGTCCTAAACAAATTCATTGCCAAAATCGAAATCTGGATGAACCTCTGGCGCATCCAGATTAATCCACAAAAATCCCAACTGATCCATTTCCGTCACAAAAACCTCTCCAAACGTATTGCCGAAAAGCAATATTCAATAAACCTCAACGGCCAACCCCTGATACCCCAACCATCAATAACGTACCTTGGCACGATCTTCACCCAGTCCATAAGCCCAGTACCCAACATCAGACATTGTCTCCATAAAATGAGGTCCAGGCTAAACCTCTTCTCTTCTGCCTCCGCACCCGAGTAGGGGGTTGTTCATCAAACACCCTACTCTACACGTACAAAACCTTTGTTCGCCCAGTCCTCGACTATCAAATGACAGCCCTTGCCCTCTGCAACAAAAATCATATTGAACCCCTCCCCAGTTTTGAAAGAAACTGCCTTCGACGGATATACCGTCTAAACTACAAGTTCCCAACTATATTACTCGAAGAACTAGTAAATTTCGACCTATACCATACTCGACTCCACACCCTCCAGGAAGAACTCGCCTGCCGCATCATCTCCCAGGAACCCCCAATTTTCGACATTTTTAAGTCCCCTCCTGTTGAAATACACAGAAGAAAGCCCAAAAACAAACTCCCCATCCCCTATCTAGTGCTTCTGTCCCGACTGAAAGATGACCTTTCTCCAAACCTAGAACTAATTCTAGACACAGTCCCTGATATGTTTAAATAACCCCAAAACACTATTATTATCTTTTTCTGAAAAAACTCTACAAAAATGTACTTCTATATTGGAGATTCGTCAGAATAATAATTTATTATTAGGAAGTGCTAAAGTGCCGTTAAAATTGAACGATTTTCATTCAAAATGTTATCGACAATTCACCGCTTTACCACCAAAATACAGGATAGCTGTTCAAACTCCTTCAACATCCGATGATGTGACTACTGTTACAATCGAGGAAGTACATGAAGGTGAAGGAGCAACGACACAATATATATTTGGTGCTGGGGACGCTCAAGCTTGTACAGAACACGTGTGCATATTTTGTAATAAGAGGCGCACAAAATATCAAGGTCGCGAGGAACAGCTACAAACATGTACAACTGATACGAGCATTATGAATCTGAAACGTAACGTGAGCGAAGTAGGTGACGTAGATTTATCAGATAAAATTAACGAACAATATTCAAAAGCTCACATCGTTTTTTATCATAAATTTTGCCGATCGAATTATCGAAATGTACTGAAGTTAAAGATCGCCACACAGAGGGGAAAAACAGAATGGCACAAATTCCGAGAGATTCATAAAAAAGTCTTTGAAGTAGTGTGTCGTTTTGTTTCGGAAAACATTATAAAAAACAGCTTCTTTTTATCTTTTTTGAAATCAGTTTTTATCGATTATGTAAAAGATGAAAATATTGATGTATCTGCTGACATCGAACCGTATAGTTTGGAAAAGAGATTACTGGAAACATTTCCAAAAAAAATGTGTGTATGAACGAGAAAAAGGTAGTTAAACCCTACACCGGAGTTTTAGTTAAAAATAATTTAGACACTTTGGAAAAACAAGACATTCTGGACAAAGCTGTTCTAATTTTGCGATCGGAAGTCCGTGACATGAAGCGTAATCCACTACCAGACAAATTAACAACAAAGGACTTAATAACAGGAGAATGCGAAAGTCCAAAAATATTACTTGATTTCTATTCGAAGTTGATCTGTTCTACTTTTCGGCGGAAGCGTAATTCAAACGTAACCAGATTGGCTAAATCATTTAATTTATGCTGTATCGAACGGGCAAATTAAACCTTCGAAACATATCAATCTTATTCTGGCATTGAAAAGTTTAACAAACAGTAAAAAAATTATTAACATCATTGCTGTGGCTACACTGTTTTAGAAGAATTAGAAACTGAAGCGACATTTTCTTCTACTATTCGATCAGAAGTTTGTTTTGATGATATCATTCGCTCAAGAAGTTTATGCATAGAATTAGCTTACAATAATTTCGATCGGTTTGTAGATACTCCAACAGGCAAAGACACATTGCATGACACTGTTGGCATTGTATTTCAGAACATTGTTGATTCTGCTCAGTATGATTCCACAAATGATCTCATGATTTCGGAAATTTCGCTGAGAATATCGTGGATTTAGAAACTGTTGCCCTAAATGCTGGGAGTATTGAGAATTCGAAAAGGAAACGGCGCAGTTTTGATGCTTTAACGTTTGAATTGGAACCGTACAACAAAAAGCCAAAATTATGTGAAACTTGGCGCCAGTCGAAAGTCTTTTGCGATTTTATATTCCTGAAAATCTTTGAAACATCTTGATCTCGCTTGGGTACTCTCTCATTTTTAAAAATTGCCAAATACTCCATCATGGGTTGGATACAATAGCATGATTTATCATGATACCAGTTGCAAACAAAAAATTTCATATTCAACGACAATAAATTCTTCTCCAACGAATACAGTAGTTGTTATAGAAACAATGAAACAGAGCCAACAAGTAGCTTCCAAATGCAATGAAAACTATATGGAAGTTACTTACGACTTAGCTACCGCCAAAGTCGCATTGCAGATTCAAAGTATGGAAAAACCACGATTTGATAACTTATTTATTCATTTTGGATCATTTCACATTATGATGGCATATTTTAAAGCAGTAGGAAAATTCATCGACGGTTGCGGTATTACTAATGTAATGTTAAACAGTGAAATTCTTGCGAGCGGCTCCATAAATAGTTTTATAACAGGTATACACTTCACAGGTGTTTCAACAGGTGTACTGCATTGCCAGGATTCCATGCCCTCACAGGCTGTGATTTCAATCCTGCATTTTACAGGAAAGGGAAAAAGAAGCCTTTAAAATTGTTGAGAAAATCTGAGGCATATATGCAAGCATTGGGTAATATTGCGAACATCCCATATTGTATATTAGACGAGGTCTTCATAACGCTTGAGGAATTTATTTGTCGTCTGTACGGATTTAAAGGGATAAACAATGTACTCGCTACACGAGTTGCTACGTTCATTAAAAATTATCAAATTAATGAGAAGAACGATATGCTTAAGTGGAAAAACCATATCGATGGGGCAATCTTCCCACCATGTCAATCCGAGCTACGCCAGCATTTACTGCGCACGTCGTATATAGCACACCTTTGGAGCCATGCTCACCTTCAAGACCCTTCACAATTATCTCCCACTGACTGGGGATGGGAAGAAAAAGAAGAGAAATATGTCTTCAAATGGTTCCAGGGAGATCAAGTACCTCCATCAGTCACCAGTATAACGGATAGCAGCAATATAGCCGGTATGTAACTTAGTCGGTGACACTTTCTTTGAGTGTATATATTTTTGTTGGCCTAATTTTCATGATTAACATGTTTATTTGCAGATGATGGTGAAGAGGATCGAGCTCAAGAAATCGAAGAAGATGAAGAGAACATTCTAATAGAGGACAGTTCTGATGAGAAATCATCAGATAACGATTACGATAGCGATACTACTGATAACGAATAATTTCTGCAAAGTTATAATTTTCCATTTCTTTTTTTTATATTACCATTATATTAGTTTATGTCATTTTCATTTTGCACTATATTATTTCATATCATACATTTTGTTCATATAAATAAAATAAAACAAGAAAAAAACATAAAATATTTTCATACGATATTGTTTTACACGTTATATACTTCCAGAGATTATCATTCAGTTGAGTGACAACTGCCGGTTGAAATTCAACTATATGATAGTTTAATAGTTACGTTTGCCAAAACTATCCGTCAGCTAGGTGTGGACAGATGAGTTCTGTCAGCTGGACCCTGAAAGATTACTGTGCATTGCTCTAATATTTTTAATCCTAACTGCGTCAGCTGACGGTTTTTCCACCGCTACCCACGCAGCTGATTGGTGTTTTCGTACTTTTAATTATCTAAACAATCATCTAGTTAAATTTCATCCGGCGTACTATAACTTTATTTTAGTGTTTTTTTTTACAAGTTCATGCGACCAGCTGACGCATAATCCCCCGTCCACCATGCAGCTGACAATTTTTTTTTTCAGCTCAGTACGATGCCAACTATTTATGAAAAAAGTTTCAGCCGGCGTACTATTACTAAATTTTTTCTTTGCCACTTTCGCAACCTCCCACACCCATAACCACCGCGGGTGCGTCAGCTGACGCTTGGTTCACTTATTAGTCATTCGAGATGTATTGAAAAAGATGGGAATCGATTGGCGTAAAAACACTACCTAAAATGCAACGCTACCTCCCGGACTAATTTAAAACAAAGTAATCATTATTTGACAGGCGATGTCGCGTGACGTCGCATAGCTGAGTTTCGCGTATATGAGAATCGGCCTTTAAATGGGCCCGTTGCGTAGCCATAGTGAGAACGTGCCCATTTAAAACAATGTAATCATTATTTGACAGGCGATGTCGCGTAGCTGAGTGTAGCTTATATGAGAATCGGCTTTTAAATGGGCACGTCGCGTAGCTACAGTGAGAACGTGCACATTTAAAACAATGTAATCATTATTTGACAGGCGATGTCGCGTGACGTCGCGTAGCTGAGTGTCGCTTATATGAGAATCGGCTTTTAAATGGGCACGTCGCGTAGCTACAGTGAGAACGTGCACATTTAAAACAATGTAATCATTATTTGACAGGCGATGTCGCGTGACGTCGCGTATATGAGAATCGCCCTTTAAATGGGCCCGTTGCGTAGCCATAGTGAGAATGTGCCCATTTAAAACAATGTAATCATTATTTGACAGGCGATGTCGCGTGACGTCGCGTAGCTGAGTGTCGCGTATATGAGAATCGCCCTTTAAATGGGCCCGTTGCGTAGCCATAGTGAGAACGTGCCCATTTAAAACAATGTAATCATTATTTGACAGGCGATGTCGCGTGACGTCGCGTAGCTGAGTGTCGCGTATATGAGAATCGGCCTTTAAATGGGCCCGTTGCGTAGCCATAGTGAGAACGTGCCCATTTAAAACAATGTAATCATTATTTGACAGGCGATGTCGCGTGACGTCGCGTAGCTGAGTGTCGCGTATATGAGAATCGCCCTTTAAATGGGCCCGTTGCGTAGCCATAGTGAGAACGTGCCCATTTAAAACAATGTAATCATTATTTGACAGGCGATGTCGCGTGACGTCGCGTAGCTGAGTGTCGCGTATATGAGAATCGCCCTTTAAATGGGCCCGTTGCGTAGCCATAGTGAGAACGTGCCCATTTAAAACAATGTAATCATTATTTGACAGGCGATGTCGCGTAGCTGAGTGTCGCGTATATGAGAATCGCCCTTTAAATGGACCCGTTGCGTAGCCATAGTGAGAACGTGCCCATTTAAAACAATGTAATCATTATTTGACAGGCGATGTCGCGTGACGTCGCGTAGCTGAGTGTCGCGTATATGAGTATCTGCTCTAAAAGAGATTTTAGATATTTTATTTGTACAGTAAAAATGACGGGAGTTGCGTTACATGGGCAAAGCGAAACCGGCGTTGAGCCAAAATAGAGATGAGCATGGGATCCCATCGACCCATCCTATCCCATCGTCCCATGGGGCGGATCCCTGTCACTGTCCCATCCCATGACATTTTCTTCCCACTGTCCCATCCCACAAATTTAAAATTTTTGTCCCATCCCATCCCATTTCGGTCGCGTGGCCCGTCCTATTCATCCCATTTTTCCCAAACAAAGAGATGAGTGGTATGAACGTTGCGTGGGATGGGATGGGAACGACACATTTCTATGGGACGGAGTGGGACAAGTTTTGATAATCTAGTAAATCTAGTTCGTGCATAATTAATTGCTTATCGTGCCAATACGCACATTTTCACGAGATTTATGTGATAACAAGGTAGTTCCGTCTTACGGTCCCTTTGCGACTAAAAAGGATTACTCACTGTCAGCTAAAGTAATTACGAAAAAATTAAATTTTAACGAATTATCGTTAAGAAAGTCTGAACCGAAAAGAAAGTCTGCTTTAAGGGAAAAATGGAATGAATGGGACGGGCCACGCGACCGGGATGGGACGAAAATTTTAGGTTTGTGGGATGGGACAGTGGGACGAAAATGTCATGGGATGGGACAGTGACAGGGATCCGTCCAATGGGATGGGATCTGGAACGAGAAACTCGTCCCATGCTCATCTCGTAAGCCAAAATACTACTAGCGTATGCTTATATACCTAGGAAATAAAAGGGACGCATTTACCGTGGCAACTAATACCAAGGCATAAAAGAAGTGATTTTCATGACGTTTAGAAATAAATGTAATTTGTAGAGAAAAAAATATTTTTAATGAAAATTTGCTTTTTACACAAAAAATATCGGTACTTACGTACTAACGCCACCACAGCTACATATTTGAACAAAATGGATGGTTAGATTAGGTTATAACGGAGCAGATAAATCTAGACCACATATTACGCGGTAGCGCGACCTCTCGATCCGAAATAAGAAAAAATATTGGATAAGGGTTGGATTAGAGCAGATAAATGTAGACCACATATCGCGCGACCTCTCGCTGTGGTGGCTTTAATACGTAAGTACCAAAATATCTTAATACAGACACATAGCCATTCCTGTTAGACAAAAAGAAAGAAAAAAAATGATTATCGTCTTCTATTCCTCGATTCAAAAATTATTTATTAAACAAATATAAATAAATAAACACAAGTTTTACTAATCTTGTAATCTAATATAGACCTATCGAAATCTATCTAGAATCTAAGTAAACAAAACCAAGTGCATTATCAATTAACCCACACTCAGTCTCATTTAAGAATTTTTTATCATTTTATACATAATATATAAAATCGCAGATCATATTTACAAAAATCTAAAAAAGAAAAGTTAATATATTTTTGTTGTCTCATTGCCTTTAAAAATCGTAAAGAGAAATCAAAACCGAACAGTCTAAATGTTATTTGGGTCCTTCGATTTTAGCGGATGCAAGATCAGTCATTTTCGGATACTTTGTGTTCTTTTTGTCTAAATTGTCCTGCGACCACAAAATCAGTTTCAATAGGGTCGACAGCTTTGGCAACGTGCATTCTTGGTGTTCCATTTTTAAAATCGCCGCATTCACTTCACTCGCAATCTACAAAAAACAAATACAAAATTCATTTTGGAAATTGGACCTAATTGAAAGAGGCAGAGAGCACACCAACCCAGCTCATTCTATTAAAGCGTATCATAGCCTTGGCCGCAAAAAAGCGAATCACTTATGTAGTTGAAAAATTAATTACAGATTTTTTCATAAGTTCTGCCAATTAATAAAAATATTGCTTTATTGTCAATAGAAATACATGATTTCTGTGGACAAAGCACAGGCAAAAATAAATAAATAACTCACTTAAAAACTAAAACAAAACATATCAAAAAAGTACATACATACATAAATAAACATACATATTGTAAAAAAAATAAATAAATAAACAATTAAATAAATAACAATAATTTTAAAGAATTAAATCGTAAAGAATTTTTACTCGTTGAGTGAGGCTAGCTGAGGCTAATAGGTGTGTGTGCAGTCCAAAAACTAGTGATCACCGAAGAATTCTGCCGTAGTGTAGTAAGGTCGTTCTAGGAAATATGACTCGACGGCGGAACGAAATTTGGAGTTATTGGTGATAGATTTTAGGTGGATAGGTAAATGATTGAACATTTTTTTCGCGTTGCAGAATATAGATTTTTTTATCAGTTCTGATCTAGGTAAGTTCCTTGTACTGTGTTTGTGTTGTGCTCTCCAACAAAGCACGAATGTGTTTATGCATTAAGCAACGGATTCCAGGCTAAATAATGAAGGGAGACTTCAAATTTTGAAATTCTCAAAGTATGGTCGACAATGGGTTCTACTACTCAAACCAAACATAGCGAATAGCTCTCTGTTGTAGCTTAAACAAAGATTCAAGTTGGAGAAGGTTGGAGTGACCCCAGAACGAAAGGCCATATCGCAGGTGAGATTCGAAAAGAGTGAAATAAGAAGATCTGGAAGTATGAAGATTTAGCTCTCTGGAAATAGACCTAATTGCGAAGCAAGCAGAAGACAGCTTCTTGGTTAAGAGCTCCACGTGCAAGGTCGATTTGAGTGAATTGTCAATGTTGAGACCCAGAAATCTAACAGAGTTAATGACGTTGTTGTCTAGTATAAGAGGCGGGAGAGTACCTTTATAAGATAGGACTACAATTTTCTTAGTACTTAATTCTAGACAATTAGAATCGTGCCATGACTTAATACATGCAAGGTCATTAGATATAGTAGAGTGGAGAAGCGGCAGGTTAAGTTTGGAGCATGTGATACTAGTATCACAAATTTTTCTGCTGATATTTATATTAGTTATATCATTGATGAATACTAGGAAGAGAATTGGACCTAGAACGGAACCTTGAGAGACACCAACATCCACTGCTCTGCAGGAGGAAGAGTAGTCATTAACCCTGACGAACTGCCTTCTATTGCCAAGATAGGATTTGAACCATTCCTGAGGAGTTCCCCAAATTCCATAAAAGCAATTTGTAATTTTTTTAGTAGAATCTCATGGTTCACACAATCGAAGGCTTTGGCAATGTCACAAAAAACTGTTGCTGTGAAAAGCTTGTTAAGATTGTGGTAGATATCACTAAGAACAGAGAATATGGCATCACTCGAACTTTTACTGGATAAGAATCCGAACTGATTCGATGTTATGATGCTATATTTGGTCAGGAAAGCCATCAAGCGTACCTTGACAAGCCTCTCTATGATCTTTGATAGAGCAGCTAGTAAGGTGATTGGTCTGTAGTTGCAGCAGCTGTCCTTATCACCACTTTTATGTAGAGGGATAATGATTGCTGTCTTGAGGCACTCGGGGAAAACACCCTTCTCGAAAGATTGGTTGATTAGATGTGACAAAGCGTTCATTGCTTCAAGAGGAAGGTTTAGATATACTTTAACCGGTAGACCATCAGTGCTGCATGTAGACTTACTTTTTATAGCTGTAATAGCTTGTGATAGTTCCGAGTTGTCAACAGGACTTAAAAAGAGACTACTGGAATTCAAATTTGAGGCAGAGAGGAAGGAAAGAGGGTCGCAATTTGAAGATATATTACTTGTTATATTTTTGGCTACTTTTACAAAATGTTCAAATTATTTGGATCAAGATAAGTTGGGTTAGGTGAATGAGATTTATTTCTCAGATCATTTACTGTTGACCAGGCCTCTCTAACGACATTATTAGTAGTTAAGAGGCGATTTTGAAAATAAACTTTTTTAGCCAGTTTGATGATTTTGATGTGTAAAGTACGGTATTGCGAGATGTACTTAAGGACTTTAGTGAACTTTTTAATGTACATCAAGAAGCGCATGTTTTTGGAAGCTGTTCTAATTTCCACTGTAGTCCAAGGTTTATGACGCTTGGGCTTAATGGGAGTTAGGGGGAACGGTAAATTACTGGTACAGGAAACTTTCATTAAAAATTTGAGAAGTTAAGGTCTACCTCTCCAGAAGGAAAGTTCCAATCAATGGATTTATATTTATTTCGAACTTATAAAGTTCTTTGTTGAATAAATTCTACCCAGGCGGTGGGATGTGGGTTTTGGTTTCTTTCCTAGAGAAAAGTTGGTCAAAATGGCTTCATGATCCGAGAGGCCAGAGCAAATAACTATAGATTCTACATCGTTAGGTGGTAGGTCAGACACAACGTAGTCAATGGTGCTAGCTGTAGTTTTTGAGATTCTGGTCGGTGACTCGACATGCATTTGAAGCCCAAAGGAATCAAAAAAGGATATCAAAGATTTTTGAACAGCACACACATTAGCGAAGTCAATGTTAAAATCGCAACATAAATTTTTTTTGCTTTTAATAGGTAAAGCATCGAGCAAGCTTAGAAGGTTCTGTAAAAAAGATGAACTAGGTGATCTATAAATACATATTATATAGAGATCGAAAAGTAGGCTGTGCACTAGCGAAAATTCAAAGAATTTCTCAACTAATAGAGAGTCAAAGTTCGAAATCGGCGAAAAATCACCCCTAGTTGAAAGTATTAAAGTTCCTCCATGAGCTGAGTCTCTTCTATTAAACCGAGCAACAGTGTACTTTTCAATAAATACCGGTTCACCTACTTTTAGCCAATGTTCAGTTATACATAATATTTGAGGAAAGATCATTTCTTCTAAAAACAGAAACAGTTCATCTGTTTTGTATCTTAAAGATTGTATATTTATGAGAACCATGCTAAGCTTGCTGTTGTTAGATTTGGAAGACGTTTGGTCTTCCCAACACGTCAAATTATTAATTAAAAATTTCTTTAAGCTTCTAATAAGCTTCGTGAAAACTAAAGAAGATGGCACGAAGGGCTCTTAGTTCTATGGGGAGGCCTTCTGACGCTAGAAGCACTTTTATGCTGGTGTTGGTTAATCTATCGTAACACACAGTGGCGGGTTGGTCATGAAGGTACGCAAGGTATAACTTAACTGCTCTCATGATGACAGGTTCCCTCAGTCTTGACAAGGTGTATCGATTATCTCCATTAGATTTTTTTTGTTAACCGAACTACTGGTGGAGTCATGGGGTCCAATAAAGTTTGTGGGTCACTAGGCCTAATAGGGCTGGAAATTATTATCGAGGAACTGTTAGCTAGGACATTTGATTTGCAAGCGGCAATAGCCTGCTTGTCAGATAGTAACAGTCTCGGTGGCGCGTTTGTTGTTCTAGGAGATGGTCCCTGTAGAGTTCACTGGAGTGACGGGATTATCTTGGCTAGTGAAAATGATCTGCTTTGTCTGGTGGGAGTCAGCTTCAGCATTACGCTGAGATAACTCCAGCTACTCAATTTTGCTTTAATAAGATGAACCACTTGAATGGATGGAAAGCTGGGTGGAAGATTACTTGCGACCACATAGTGCCATTTTGTTTCAATCCTGTCATGTCTCGGATTCAATGTAGAATAGGATCTTCTTTATTTCTCTCTTTAGCGAGAAAATTCCTCAGGTGGTGTAGGACACTCTGTTTGGGTACAAGAGGAGGAATAGCTCAATCTATTAATCCTCGGCTCATTAATTTTTTGAGTCACTATTTTTATTTTGTAGTTAAGATCTTCTATTAGTTTTTCTACGCGAGCTAAGCTCTTCTGCATACTCTCAGCTTCTATTTTACCTTGATGGATGCAGAGTCGTGAACAGACACGTTGGCCGGTTGATCCTCCGCTTTATCGAAGAAAACCGACGACAAGTTGAAGATATTTTGCTCCATGAGCCTTACAGATTTTATGATCGAATTGGGGTTAAAGTTATTGAATGACTCAAACACTCTACAAATTTCATCGGCTATCTGTTCTAACCGATTCCATTTCGAATCGTGGCTAAGTAGCATGTCGTAGGTTTCAGCGATAACAGGAATGTTGTTTTAATGGAGCCCATTAAAACGTCAAATTTTTCATTTGATATTTGATTTTTAGTTATGTTCGTTACCTTTTCATGGAGGTATTTTAGATTGGGAGAGTCACAGAGAACGCAGAAATATCTCAAATTATGGTGTTTTTGCGAAAGCATTATTTTTGTAAGTGACTTGTCCAAGCCCGTACAATTTATGCAGAAAAAGCGACATTCTCCACTGCACCATAGTTTGTTATTTTTGTCTTTTTCCGGGAATTCCTTAGGGCAATTGTGATTGAACTGATGATATAGTTTTAAGTACTTTTTAATATACACTGCTCAAAACAATTCAGGGAGTCACTAATTTGTGCCTCCATAAAATTCAAACGGGAAATTACATGCTAATAAAATTAAGAACATCTGAAAGACGCTCTATTTAATAGTTTTTTATGGTTAGTTAAGCGCATGCGCATCCGCCTAGTTTGAAAGGCAGGAATATGAAAGTTTCGGGCACATATTTAGTTATACGTCAAAAAGTTTCGGACACTTTTTGACGTATAACATGGTGGAAATCGACACATGCGAACAAAAAGATTTCAACTGAAATGAAAAGGTCTATTGTTTTAATTTGGCACATATGGAAGTGTCAGCATCACGAACTTTTAAAGTACCCGTAATAATTAACGAAACACGAAACAGAAGTAGAAAACCTGTGGAATAAAATATGAATAACCTCAGTCACAAAAGAAGAACTAAGACAGGATGGGATGCTGAAGAGACAACAATGGATGACAAATTCTATCTTGGAACTAATGGATAAAAGACAACACAGAAACAGAAATAATGTAAAATACAAGGAACTACATAGAAGAGTCCTAAGAGCAATTAACCCTTTGTTGGCTGACGGGACTTTTAAGTTCACGGAAATTTGGAGAAGAACTAAAATTATCGCACTATTGAAACCAGGTGACCCAAAAAATTTCCGCCCAATTTCCCTGCTCTGTCACCTCTATAAACTCTTCGAGAGATTGATACTCAATCGACTAAAAGTCTATATTGATGATAAGCTTATTAGGGATCAAGGTGGATTTAGACCAGGTAGATCTTGTACTGGACAAGTTCTAGATCTCACACAACACATTGAAAACGGGTTTGAAGAAAAAAAGAACACTGGTGTTACTTTTATCGACTTGTCTGCGGCAAACTATACAATCAATCATAACATACTATTATCAAAACTACAAAAATTAAGCTCGGATAGCAAACTAGTTAAGATAATAGAAATTATACTCTGAAACAGGCGATGTTTTGTAACACTTGGGGGAAAAAATAGTAGGTGGAGGAGTCAAAAAAATTGCTTACCCCAAGGTAGTGTCTTATCTCCAACCTTGTTCAATATATACACTAACGACCAGCCTATACTATCCTCCTTAGGCATCAGACATTTTATTTATGCCGATGACACAGCAAATTTTGAGGTGGTTGAGAAAGCACTGGAAACATCATTACAGCTTGTAGGTGATTACTACGACTCAAATTATCTCAGACCAAACCCCTCAAAGACACAAGTCTACGCTTTCCATCTCCATAATAGGCTAGCCAATCAAAAATTGAATATTACATGGAAAGGTGTCGAAATCGAACACACACCTTATCCTAAATATCTAGGAGTTACCCTAAACAGATCCCTTACATATAAAATGCACTGTGAAAATGTAAAATCAAAATTTATTGCAAGGAACAGTTTACTAAAAAAACTTATAGGATCACACTGGGGACCAAATGCCCATACCCTCAGAGTGTCTGCGTCAGCACTATGCTTCTCCGTAGGAGAGTATGCAAGCACTGTGTGGTGTAGATCCACCCACGCGAAAAAGATTGACGTGGCATTGAATGAATCCTGCCCCTTGATAACTGGGTGCTTAAAGAGCACACCTCTCCACAAAGTCTTCCCAATCGCAAGCATCGCACCTCCAAACATTCGACGAACAATTAAAAGACAGTCGACATATCCTACATGACAAGAATGCACACAGGTCAAGATTAAAATCAAGAAAGAGTTTTATGAAATGTACAAATACCTTAGCGAACTCCCCCCAACAAGCCCAAATGGATGCCTGGAAACTAACCGTAGGCCATATTGAAGATGATTTCACCAGCAGAACACCTTCCTGCAGGATATAACCACCATTGGCCTGCCTGGAGAACACTCAATAGACTAAGAACGGGAGTAGGAAGATCAAAAGACAATCTAGAGAAGTGGGGCATAATACATAGACACAAAATGCGACTGCGGAGACGAACATACCATGAGCCATCTATTGATCTATCCAAACTGCCCTACAACATGCACTACTTCGGATCTCCTAACAGTGACAAAAAATGCAATCAATGTGGTGAAACATTGGGAAGGGAAAATTTAATAATTAGTAACTAACCAAATATCACCTTACTTATATAGTAGTAAGAATAGCCAATTCATCTGTGATTTATATATTTTACTTTATTTGATTTTATACTGACTCATGTTCTATTTATATTTATGCTTATTTAATTTTAGACTCATGTTTATACTTCTGCTTTATATTTATATGTGGTTGTTTGACACAAATATAATAATAATAGTTCACGGAAAGTACAGTTCAAAGCAAGTCAGCTTTGGATAGGCCTGGGCAACTAAGGCTTAAAGAGGCTAAAGAATGTTGGCTACTGGAAAAATGTGTCGAAATCGAGATCTTGCGAGAAAAACACGACAGCTTTAACCTTAAGAATATAAATAAGAAAATAAAAAAAGCAACAGGAAGATATCAAAGACGGGGTCCAGCAATAATCTTGGACTCGAATCACATCAATACCAAGATTGACAAAAAAAAAACTCACAAGAAGGAAGCAGTACATGGAGGAATTTTGACGAAAACATCTATAATATGACCACAGAGGTCGGCGAGGAAGGGCCTATCATCACACAGGAGGAAGTAGAATCAGATTTCAAACGACTAAAAAATAACAAAGCCCCTAAGAAAGATAGACCCCCATTAACCAAAGACCCCCATCTGTGGTCAGACCAGATTCATGGACAAATCCTCAAACTACTGAACCCAGAACAGACCAAACTCTCTGACCAACCTCTTCAACAAAATTTACACAGGCGGTCAAATGGCGAATGACTGGCCGCTGTCGACATTCATTCCGCTTACAAAACAAAACCTAATTGCTCCGACCACAGAATAATCAGCTTCATTAGTCATATCCTAAAAGCTTTCCTTACTATCATTCAAGCAAGCGTATATAGAAAACTCAACGACAGAATAAGCGACACACAGTTTGGGACTTGGCACCCGAGAGGCATTATTCTCCATAGAAGTCCTGATTCAACGAGCATGGGACGTCAACTTTTCGAAATCTATGAAGTATGCAAAGACGTCTGCTTTGCATACTTCATAGATTTCGAAAAGTCCAACTGAGTCCAAGTGAGTCAGGAATTGACGACAGAGGCACAGATATTATCAAAGCTATACTTGCGACCAAAAGCCATTGTTCGGGTCGAAAACGAAACATAGGAAGAGTTTAATATAAGGAGAGGAGTGCGTCAAGGTTGTATACTGTCGCCCCTCCTATTCAACGTGTACTCAGAACATCTTTTTAAAGAGGTATTACACAACATGGAGGATGGAGTTGTTATAAACGGAGAAATAATAAATAACCTAAGATGCTGATGATAATGTCTTCTTGTGGTATAGCGTCACATTCTTCAATAAGAGCCGCCGTTAGCTGCTGGATAGTCTGAGGAGGTTGCGGGCGACCACGAAAACAATTGTCGAGCATATCCCCAACATGCACTATGGCAGTAGTTCCCAAAGCGTAAATAAGAGCGATGGGCCCTGAAAAATACACCCGGGCCCGTGTATTTTTCAGCACAACGAGGTAAGCCTACCATTGGCGATTTAGTTTTACCATCGATTAAAGATGCTGCTGGAACGATGTTTGGAGAAGTACAAGAAATCGAGCGCATACCACTGTCCAAAAATAATGTTGCAGGAAGAATTAATGAGATGGCTGAATGGGCAGAGGCCATCTGCGGGTCAGAGGCAAGTTTTTCAACATAAGTCTTATTAACGTACATGCACCAACAGAAGACAAAGATTAGTTCTATGAAGAACTAGAAAAGGATCATGATGGTTGCCCCAAAAAAACGGCATTAAGATCATAATTGGCGATCTAAATGCAAAGCTTGGTAAGGAAACCAACCATACCATATATTAGTATCATATTACTACCGTATTTATACCAACCATATATTAGTAAGTTCAGTGCTCATGAAACGAGCAATGATAAGGGGGCTAGAGTAGTTAATTTTGCAGCTTCAAAGAATAAGCTCATAGCAAGCATACACTTCCTGCACAAAAACATCCACAAGGTAACGTGGACCTCGCCAGACGGACTCACAAAGAATCAAACAAACCATGTGTTCTAATAAACACACGACATTTCTCAAATATGGATGTGAGCACCTATCGAGGTGCAAATATAGACTCAGACCACTACGTAAACTACGACAAAGAATTGGAAAAAAAAAGGGTAGCGAAACAACCTGTTACAACATCAAACTCTTAAATGATCCCCAAGTACTAGGCAGATATCAGAACCACTTATACAACCAACCCCCTATTGATTTAAACTTAACAACCAATGAGCAATGGAACATTTGTAAAAGTGGAATCACAAATGCAGCAGACATCCCACTGGGTCAGGAACAACTGTCCCCATGAAACTGATGGTTTGATACAGATTGCGAAAATATCACCAGAAAGAAAAATGATGCATACAAACTTACCCAACAAAATTCTAATTGACAACTATTTATAACAGTCACACAGACAATGCCTACTCAAATTTGAAAAGTTTTTCATCCAAACGAAAACCAACAAAGGTGAGGTTTCTCGTTTTACCTAAGGAGTGAGGTTACACAAATTACAACTTTCTTATGTTACTTTACTAGTACATAAACCTATGGCCTTCAGCCCCTGACATATTAGGTCTTGACCTTTCTCGTTACTTGCTTTAACGTAGCGAAAGGCACACAATGCATCTAGAGCGCTGTGTGCTAAAGAGTAACAGAAGATTTCCGTGTCCCTCCCTTGATTTAATTAGTAAAGCTGCCCCAAAGTGGATGTTATTAAAACTTTTCAAATTACCCAACAAAGATGCACACGAGGAAGGCAACAAAACTATAAAGACCTCAGAAGAGAAGAGCAATAATTACAAGATTGGGTATCTGGATCACATACTAAGGGGACAAAATATCGAATTCCCCATAGTTCATAATCGAAGGAAAGATAGAAGGCAGAAGGGGCATCGGACGTAAACAGCTATCATGGCTTAAGAACATCTCGAATGAAATAAAAAAGTTTGGTGACATGTGCCAAGCAGCAATAAACAGAACATTAACAATTATTCAATAAATGATAATTCGCCAAAGCACATAGGTATAAGTCAACAGGTATAAGAATTATCTGTTTTAATACCATGTTATTTACCTTTTGTCTGTGAGCTGGTTGTAATAAATCTCCAAATGGACTAGTGAGAGGATCATCGAAGGCTAATAAGGCTACAGTACGTTCCAATTCAGACAATACCGTTGGATCTTCTTCTCCAGCTTCGCTTAAGTGAGATTGTGCGAAGGCTAATGCCTCCTCGACTCGGTTGTTACGTATCAATTCGATCAAATGTAATTGCTAAAAGAAACCATAAAAAGAGCAAATTTTCCGGTACTTACGTATTAACGCCACCACCGCTACATTTTTAAATGCCGCCAAACTACACCTAAAATTTTTATGATAAATCATAAAGTAAAACATTTTATTTAAAATTAAAACATTTTTAAAACTCAAAATACTTTTTAACCGCGGATAGATTAGGTTGCCCGCTGCAAAGCGGAAAGATAAATCAAGGCAACATACGCGTGGCAGCGCAAACTCTCGATCCAATGTATAGGTGGTGGCGTTAATACGTAAGTACCAATTTTCCTTATCGATTAATTTTAGCAAGGAAAATTAAAATGATAAATACCTGTAAATGAAAATAAAGATATCTATCATTATCTAATAATTCTGGATGGAGTTGGTTGATGAAGGCAGTGGCCTCTTGCACTCTCCCATTGATAATAGCGTCCCGAATTCTAATCCTATCGTCCAAGGAGTTGAGTTCAACGGTGGGACCGACACCGGATTCCTGCTGGAACTTCTCGGCGGCTTCCTTAAATCCCTCTGGCAACAAATCACTCAGTAAACAAACCGAAACGCTTTATTTATAAACACCAGTTTCTTTTGTCAGTTACCTTCCCTCTGGCAACAAATTACTTAGTAAACAAACCGAAACGCTTAAAATTTATAAATATCAGTTTCTTTTGTCAGTTACCTGTGACCAGGTAGTTCATGATTAACTTGTTCATGCTCGTCCTGCCGATTTCCTTCGCATCCAGCAACCTCACCCATTCGTCCTTCGTTGGTGTGTCGTGTTTTTCGGTAAAACT
Source organism: Phosphuga atrata (assembly GCA_944588485.1). NCBI lineage: Eukaryota > Metazoa > Arthropoda > Insecta > Coleoptera > Silphidae > Phosphuga > Phosphuga atrata. Next base: position 72,227,600 of record OX155897.1, on the reverse strand, counting down.
CATCGTCCCCTTTATTATCACCCCCAGTTACAGCTGATGGTAATCGACATCTATCACAAAAATTAATATAAAAATGTCATTCAACCGCCGAATGTCAACTGTCAAATGTCCGAATTGACAGCAGAATCAATCAATTCAGATTCAAGTTCTTTAAGAATAAATTTATTAAACAATTCATATTTATAAACATTCTATAAACAATAGTAATTGTGTCGTTGTAGTATTTACAAAATTGTATTTAATTAAAAATTATTTTGTATAGTGTTTACAGAAAATACTCTGTTTTCTGCAACTTTGCTTACAGGAATGATAGACGTTTACTATACGTCAAAATGTTTCTCTTGTTGTTGATCTTCAAAGAATGAATAAGATATAAGAATGAATGAATAATAATGAACTTGTCTGTCTAGTGTACCGTGTCTAGTCTTGTCTGTCTAGTCTTGTCTGTCTAGTCTTGTCTGTGTAGTATTGTCTGTCTAGTCTTGTCTGTCTAGTCTTGTCTGTCTAGTCTTATCTGTCTAGTCTTGTCTGTCTAGTCTTGTCTGTTTAGTCTTGTCTGTCTAGTCTAGTCTTATCTGTCTAGTCTTGTCTGTCTAGTCTTGTCTGTCTAGTCTGGTCTGTCTAGTCTTGTCTGTCTAGTCTTGTCTGTCTAGTCTTGTCTGTCTAGTCTTGTCTGTCTAGTCTTGTCTGTCTAGTCTTGTCTGTCTAGTCTTGTCTGTCTAGTCTTGTCTGTCTAGTCTTGTCTGTCTAGTCTTGTCTGTCTAGTCTTGTCTGTCTAGTCTTGTCTGTCTAGTCTTGTCTGTCTAGTCTTGTCTGTCTAGTCTTGTCTGTCTAGTCTTGTCTGTCTAGTCTTGTCTGTCTAGTCTTGTCTGTCTAGTCTTGTCTGCCTAGTCTTGTCTGTCTAGTCTTGTCTGTCTACTCTTGTCTGTCTAGTCTTGTCTGTCTAGTCTTGTCTGTCTAGTCTTGTCTGTCTAGTCTTGTCTGTCTAGTCTTGTCTGTCTAGTCTTGTCTGTCTAGTCTTGTCTGTCTAGTCTTGTCTGTCTAGTCTTGTCTGTCTAGTCTTGTCTGTCTAGTCTTGTCTGTCTAGTCTTGTCTGTCTAGTCTTGTCTGTCTAGTCTTGTCTGTCTAGTCTTGTCTGTCTAGTCTTGTCTGTCTAGTCTTGTCTGTCTAGTCTTGTCTGTCTAGTCTTGTCCGTCTAGTCTTGTCTGTCTAGTCTTGTCTGTCTAGTCTTGTCTGTCTAGTCTTGTCTGTCTAGTCTTGTCTGTCTAGTCTTGTCTGTATAGTCTTGTCTGTCTAGTCTTGTCTGTCTAGTCTTGTCTGTATAGTCTTGTCTGTCTAGTCTTGTCTGTCTAGTCTTGTCTGTCTAGTCTTGTCTGTTTAGTCTTGTCTGTCTAGTCTTGTCTGTATAGTCTTGTCTGTCTAGTCTTGTCTGTATAGTCTTGTCTGTCTAGTCTTGTCTGTCTAGTCTTGTCTGTCTAGTCTTGTCTGTCTAGTCTTGTCTGTCTAGTCTTGTCTGTCTAGTCTTGTCTGTCTAGTCTTGTCTGTCTAGTCTTGTCTGTCTAGTCTTGTCTGTCTAGTCTTGTCTGTCTAGTCTTGTCTGTCTAGTCTTGTCTGTCTAGTCTTGTCTGTCTAGTCTTGTCTGTCTAGTCTTGTCTGTCTAGTCTTGTCTGTCTAGTCTTGTCTGTATAGTCTTGTCTGTCTAGTCTTGTGTGTCTAGTCTTGTCTTTTTGTTCTATAATCATTCAAATGTTTTGTTTCATAAGGTTTAGTAGGTGGCGGGCACCATAATTAGATTTGGTCAGAGGCAGACGGTGTGGCTGACTTACGGCCTTTGCTAGACGGAAAGTTTCCACTCCGTATATATATTAGTTAAGATCTTATCTTAAGGGTACTCATATGTCTAGGCCGGCCAGACAGAACGTCTGCGCTAACAAGACATCGTTCTCAAAAGCATATTTAATATAGTAAATAGTTTCATAGAATTGGTGAATTATACTTTGCTCTATCTTGTCTAGCTAGTCTTGTACGTGTAGTCTTGTTTGTCTAGTCTTATCTGCCTAGTACTGTTTGCTTAGTCTTTTGTATTTCGTCTTTTCTGTCTACCATTTTCTGTCTAATCCTGTCTGTTTAATCCTATCTCTCTAATCTTATGTGTCTAATCTTGTCTGCCCAATCTTATCTGTCTAGTTTTGTTTATCTAGTTATGACTATCTAGTCTTGTCTCTTTAGTCCTGTCTAGTTTCCTGTCCTATCATAGTCCTGTCATAGTGTCATATTCCTAGTCCTGTCATAGAGATAGTCTTGTCTGTCTAGTCTAGTTTGTCTAGTTTTGTTTACTTTTGTCTGGTCTTGTCTGGTCTTGTCTAGTCTTGTCTGTCTAGTCTTGTCTTAAAAAAATCGCGATTTTCGCTACCCCTCCGATTGTTACATATTGTATATCAATACACGCAGAACTTTACTTAGTTCACGCCAATGTAAATCATTAGGCAATTTAGTTTTCAAATAATTCAGAAAATCTATAAAGATTAAACAATTTTTCAACCAATTAAAAACACCTTTTTATATTTACAGCGGTTTATTTGAATTGAACCAATCACGGCGCGCGCGGCGAGTCAAGAAAGTCATACGCAGTCGCTTTTGTTGTCGAGTGTCTTTTGTTTTTCGTAACAGCGGCTTCGAATGTTTGGCGAAGTGCAAATTGCTCCTGAAAGGGTAAGTTTTTTCATACAAAATTTAGAACTTTAATACAAAATATTCGCAAAATAGCATTCCCAATAATTTGCTGTACGATTAACACATTGATTTATCGCCGGTAAATAATAATGTCTTGTATGTTTTTGCAATCTCAGTCGGCGTCACTCAAAGAAGCTGTGCGTCATTAATTTTCCAACCTCAATATTTTAACAGAATTTTCACAGAGAGATTCTCATAAGATTTTTAATTATTTTCTAAGTACCAAGTGTTCAATTTATTAAATTGAGAAGATTAAAATTAAATATAAATTGTGGTTATTTATAATTTGTCAAGTGGACGGTAAGCGGCGCTGATAAAGCAACTTCTCGCAGCATGTCTAGTTCGAATTTATACAGAGCCGGATTAAATGTCAATGCTCTTCAGGTGATCATGAGGTATTATAATGTATACTAAGTGAAACCTTAGTATAACGAACCTCAATATAACGATTTCTTCGATTTAAAAAATTCTTAGAAATCTCAACTGACTGTAAGAGTAAATAATTAGTAGCTAAAGTCAAATAGACGGGCACGCGCTTTGCAAGCTCTATAAAGTATGTTTTTACAGTATGTGGGGTATTTTCGTTTAAAAATTTCGCTTATTATAATCTCGGGCCCCTAGGCACGTGTCTAGTTAAATATATAATATGTTAAAGTTAAATATATAATAGTGGGATAATCCACCACTGGGTGTATGTTTGATTTAATTTTCAAAAACTGTCAATCGTATTTAGGCTTGGAGAAAAAGTAAGTTTTTGCACACAAATTCTGATTAGGTTTAGAAAATTTCGCATAAATTAGTTGATTTTCGAGTTGATGTAAAAGCGAACAATAGTAATTTGTATTTATTGCGATTATATTTTTGTGTGCAATTTATAAGTTAAACTTGGCGTATATTATACGAGTGTTTGTACGTTACTAAATTCTTCAAGTGTTTGCAAGGATTTGTATATTTTTGCCAAAGTTTTATAAAGTTGTAGAACACAGAATTTTGTGGAACTTTGCAGAATTTCTTAGTTTTATTATTATTTTTGCAAAAGCTCAAAATTTTTACTTGAAGATTGTTAAATCAAATATTTGGCTACCCTGCAAGATTATTTCAAGCAAACAGAATCTTATTGAATTTATCTTGTTAGTTTCTCTTACTCTTGTCTGTTTAGTCTTGTATGTGTAATATTGTCTGCCCAGTCTTGTCTGTATAGTCTTGTATGTTTAGTCTTGTCTGTCTAGTCTTGTCTGTTTAGTCTTACCTGTCTACTCTTGTCTGTTTAATCTTGTATGTTTAGTCTTGTCTGTCTAGTTTTGTCTGTTTAGTCTTGTCTGTCTAGTCTTGTCTGTTTAATCTTGTCTGTCTAGTCTTGTCTGTTTAATCTTGTCTATTTAGTCTTGTCTGTCTAGTCTTGTCTGTTTAATCTTGTCTGTCTAGTCTTGTCTGCATAATCTTGTCTGTTTAGTCTTGTCTGTCTAGTCTTGTCTGTTTAATCTTGCCTGTCTAGTTTTGTCTGTCTTGTCTTGTTTGTTTAGTCTTGTCTGTGTAGTCTTGTCTGTTTAGTCTTGTCTGTCTAGAGTTGTCTGTCTAGTCTTGTCCGTCTAGTCTTCTCTGTTTAGTCTTCTCTGTCTACTCTTGTCTATTTAGTCTTATCTGTCTTCGGTTTCGATACACGCGCTTGGCAGTTGAATCACGAGCATTTTGGTACCGCTATTAACATTTCCTCAAGATGTCGCTGTATATGCTTTAAAGTACTTGTCCATTCCTACATCCCCCATTCACATCAGTGTTTAGGGGTGCAGAATTTATTTCAATCTACGTCTTGTTTCGTTCTTTCGTCCTTCTCTTTACTTCTCCTAGGTGTAAGCCCAGTCGGTAGGCGATCTAAGCATTATGTCAACTAATGTTGTCACTTTTAGTTCGGATCGTGTCTAGTTTATCCATATACCTCTTTCTGGGGCCCATCGATCGCACTCAAAAATAGTGTGCTGGACACTATCTGTGCAGTCACAGCATATGCACAGATTGTCTGCTGTGCTGCCGATATGGCATGCCGATGTGGCACTCAGGCCGCTGAGTGCCTGGATTATATAATAGCTAACCTCCCCGTGTTGTCTTGTAGCCCATGCTTCTATCTGTGGGATAAGAAGCCTGGACCGCGACCCGAATTTAGTATTGCTATATATTCGTTGCCATTTTTCAAACGTTTGCGCCCTAGCGTTTTTTCTTCTTTCCTTCTTGTTTTTCACTGTTAGGTTGTTTTCTTTCTTTATGAAGCAGGATTCTTTCTTCGATGGTATACTCTATTGGCGGGATACCAGCTATCACAAGTACAGCATCTCTTGATATCGTCCTATACGCGGTGCAGACTCGTATTGCTATTTTGCGCTGGAGAGAAGTTAGCATTTTCTTTATGCTAGGTTTTTCTATGGCGTTAGCCCATACCGGAGCGCCATACAAGATGGTAGAGTGAACTACGGCAGCTAGCATTCTTCTTTTGCTGCTTTTTCGACCGCCTATTTTAAGCATTCATTTTTCTAAGGCCTAGGTTATTTTGGCAGCTTTAGTCGTCACCTGTTTAATGTGCTCTTTGAAGGATAGTTGCCTGTCAATAATTATCCGTAGATATTTTATAGATTCTTTTGGGATTATTGTCTCTCCTTTCACTTTAAATTTTATGGGTCCTATCTTCCTTTGGCCCGTACGGAGAACAGCTTCTGTTTTCTCCGCTGCCAGCTTGAGCCTTTTGTCCTCCAGACAGTTACCCACAATTTTGATGGCCATGTTAGCCCTATCCATCAACTCGTCCTCTGTCCTTCCGGTTGCCACAATGGCTAATTCATAAGCGAAGCCAACAATTTCTATGCCGTAGGGTAGTCTTAGCCTCAGTACGCCATCATATAAGATGTTCCAAAGCGTAGGGCCCATAACGGAACCCTGCGATACACCACTGGTTAACTCGCATTCTGCGGATTCTCCGCCTGTTTCTATTATTATTTTTCTGTTAGACAGATAGCTGCCAATAAGGCGCAAAATGTATGGGGAAATTTTTCTTTCTTGAAGCTCTGTCATAATATCTCTCCAGGCTGCCGAATTGAAGGCATTTTGAACATCTAATGTTATGAGCGCACTCATCTTATTTGTTCTCTGTGTGCCAGCTGAAAGTTTTTTGTTGGCTTCTAAGACCCTCAAAACAGCATCCACGGTAGACCGTCCCTCTCGAAACCCATACTGCCTCTCTGAAACATTTTTGCATTTTTTGAGTTCTTCCTTTAGTCTTGAGAGCATTAGCTGTTCCAATAGTTTCCCTGTTACATTAAGTAAACATATTGCACGGAATGAGGAAGGTAGGTCTGTGGGTTTATTCTCTTTTCTATGTAGAACCAGCTTTGCCTTTCTCCAACTTTCTGGAAAATTGCCGTCTGCCATAATTTTGTTCAAAGTTTTCAGGACGACTTCTGGATGCATATTTTATGCAATTTTTGTGGGTTCTGGTGGGAGGTTATCTAGTCCTGGCGCTCTACCATTTCTTAGGCATTTGCTGGCATTATTTGGTTCTTCTGCTATGAATTCTGGTTTCTTTAACTTTCTTTAACTACTGGTAGTTTTCACGGCAGTAGGCAGACAATACTGGACAAATAAAAGTATACAGACAGGACTAGACAGACAAGACTTGACAGACAGGACTAGACAGACATACAAGACTAGACAGACATAACTAGGCAAACAATACTGACAACACTAGTCAGACAAAAGTAAACAGACAAGACTAGAGAGACAATATTAGATAGACAGACAAGATTATACAGACAAGACTAGACAGACAAAACTAGACAGACAAAACTTGACAGACAGGACTAGACAGGCAGGACTAAACGGACCAGACTAGACCGACAAACAAAACTGAACAGATGAAACAGATAATAAGTTCTAAATAATAAAAAAATCTAACCATTTAGAATGTCTTCATTTCTATTCTAAGTTATATAATGTCGAGTAACATTTATATATGAAAATACAACTGGTGGTTTATTATAATGTTAAATAATGATAATTAAATAAATATAACCTAATAAGAAATAAATTTGTTACATCAAACATATTTTTCTTACTAAACAGGAACAAATTAGTGTGGTCGTAGATAAAGTATAGTACATAACTCGAGTTGTAAGGCAATTGCGCACTCGCGGAATTACTTACTCCCCGCTACGCGGGTCGTGCGTACCTGTTCCGTACGTACGTATTATGCTTCTTACAACTCTCGTTACGTAATATACTATTAAAGCCTTCAAATCTAAATAGGCTTCTAAGCGCATATACGGACCTACTAAGTTTTTTTGGTTATTTAATTATACGTGTTGTCCAATCCAGGTTCTCGCCGAAGTCTATTCCTAATAGTTTAAAGCTTTTTTGTACTTTTAGTTTATTATGTATCGTAATCTCTTTAGGGCATAATCTCTGGTCACGTTTCGTTTTGAAATATGTATATAAGGTTTGTTTCATTCCACGTTCATAATAAGTTTATTTTCATTCACGGGCGTAGTCAGGGAGGGTTTTGGGGGTCTAAAGCCCCCCCCGAAATAAGCAAAATATAACATAAATGTTATATTGAAATAAGGAGAAACGAGGAGAAACGATTCCCTACGATTCCATGGTAGATGTGAAGTTTAGGAACCCGTGTGTCAGTTTTAAAAAGTAAATTTGCGCATTTCTGTTATTGTATTTTCTTCAAACTCCCCCCGAAACTTTCAAATCCCCCACGAAACTAAACCCTGGCTACGCCCGTGTTTTCATTAAACCATGTAGTTAGCGCTTCCTACATGGTTAGAAAGTTGTAAAGTTAGTAGTTGTAATGTTCGTCGTGACGTTTTCTAAGGATTTGTTGGTTATTATGCCGCTTGTATCATCTGCGTAATTAATCATTACCGCGTCTGTTTTCTTAGTTATTTGTGGCAGATCATTTACATACAATGTAAATAATATAGGGCCCAGAATTATTGGTCTTGTCTGTCATAGTCTTGTCTGTTTTTTTTTAGTCTTGTCTGCATAGTCTTGTATGTCTAGTCTTGTCTGTTTAGTCTTGTCTGTTTAGTCCAGAGGTGGGCAAATCATTTGATGGTAGGGCCACATTGCGTATGAAAATTTGACCGCGGGCCGGACTAAACATTTTTCTATTTTAATAGTTATTTGTATTCCACGACCGTTGCGTATATACTCGCCAAAAAGAACAATATTGTTAGGTTCTGTTAGAGTGGACAACAGATGCGGTTTGTAAAACGAAATATTTTCAGAGATCACCCGCAAATGTGCACTGTCTATAAAATAGTGGCAGGTAAATAATAAAGTAAACAATTAATATTTATTAAAAATATTTAAAAATTGTAAAACCCAGGGTCAGGATAACCAATCTTGCCCTTTAACTACTAAAAATAAAATAGTGGCAGGTAATTAATAAAGTAAACAGGTAAATAAAAAAATAATAATCAGGCCTGATAAACATAATAAGCATGTCATAGGCATGCCTTAGGGATTCTATTTTTCTTATAACTTTGTTTATGTTGGAATACGTATTAAGATCATTAACTGTGGCTGCTATCTATAAATAAATTTGTAATTACTTTCTCACTGAAGTATATTTTGATGGGACACAAACACAAATCAAGACTGATTTTTTGTTTGTTTTATTATACTTCGATATTTTTTGTAATTAAACTAATTTATAAAATGCTTAGCGGGCCGCATAAAATGTCGACGCGGGCCGCTATTTGCCCAGCCCTTAGGCGCGTTTTTAAGCTATTCAGCGTCTCGGTGCAAGTGTTTGGCGGGCCCACTCTGAGAGAGGAGAAACATACATAGAAGAACCATCACCATCAGTTCTGTTGTACTATTTTTTGGCACATATTGTGGCGTCACGCTGCTAGTTCTGTAAACTCCCAAACCAGATGGTGATTTGATTTATTGTCATGCATTGTAAAGTAACAAATTTAACAAAAGGCATTTATTTTATCGGGGTGAGAACTCATTTGTGGTACAGCTTGGAGCTATCCAAACACCTTAATGTTCAGTTGCTCATTACCTTACCGAAACCTTACGGAAACACTTGCCTTCAAACGTTCAAATGCTCCCATAAAGATGGTTCTTCTATAGATATCTCTTATCATTGCGTCTAACTCCGTAGTGGAGTAACCTAGCCAGTAAAGCTATTAAAAATACAGCAAATAATACAAAATTCATTGAAAATTTATTTTTATTTTAAGCAAAACAAAAGTAAGCAATACAGCATAGACAAAATCAACAAAGGTTTAAAAAGATGTTTATGTGCGAACGCCTCGCCTAACTTTAGCCGAATTAATTTTTTTTATAATTTCCTCTAAATTTTGATTATTGGGAGTATCTATTGAAAGTAATACCAAATCAGAAGTTCTAACTTGAGTTATTGTGCTCCTTACGTGTGTTTTTGGTCTACGAAATACACTAAAAGATCTCTCATTGTCAGCACTTGCTATACCTATGGGCAGCGTTACAAACAATCGAAAAACTAATTCAACATAAATATCATACATTTTCTGTTCAACTAATTATTCTAGATAATCCAGTACACCTCTATCACAACAAGGGTTATCACGTGAAAAATATATGTCCTGACATTGCATCATTTTATCTGTCAAAATAAGGGAAATAAATTTAAATGTATCATTTAATACTGTAATAACTTTTTTCCAAATCTGATTTTGCACTGTTTTTCATGAAGATTGGATTTAGAAAACCTGAAATAATTCTATAAGAGACCCTTAATTCTGTCAGACTTTTCATTTACCATTCATCTATTACATTAGTTTTGAAATCGATTCTGGTGCCTTCGGTTCTGGATCAGGATCGTCTCTGGTGCCTTCATCGTGAATTTTTTTAACTCTTCGAATTCTTTTTCATTTTAGACGCATGTGTTCTTCGTCCATATCACATTGAAGCCATTTCGACTGGGAGAGTTGCAAAATTTGGTTGAAATAAGCCTCAATTCTTAGTAATGCAAGTTCGTCTTTCGATTTTTAGATTTTTTCATGCACAAAACGACTTGAAATAAATCAATGTCTTTTTTCTTCAATATTTTTGATGTAACTTCGTTAGTTTGCAGAACATTATTCCAAAAAAATTAAATCATCAAATGTGAAACTAGTCCTGAGGCCATAGCCACTTTATCGTGGTCGTGCCTTATCTCTACAATTGTTTCTAGAAAACTAATTGACTGAAAAAGAACTGATTTAAAATTTTGTAATTAAGCTCTTGCTTCCTTTGCTCTTGCAGACCACCTTGTGCTGGACAGATCTTTAAGTGTGTGCTGTTTTTCCTTTCTTGCAAATACTTCTTCATTTTCCAAGGGAAATTTCGTTTTAAAAGTTTCCTTCTCGACTTCTTCCGTATTATTGGTTCCTCCCTCACTAATTTCAGTGTTTTCTGTTTTTGTAGTAAACTTGTCTAAAGATTCTAAAGACTCGAACTCGGCGCTAGTTGTAGAATTCAACGATGGTGTAGATGTGAGAAAAACAGGCATACATTCGTTTTCTAACCCTGTGTATTGTAAAGTATTGTCACAGGGGCCCGTCCGCATTGGGGCCCGTCGGTGCTACGCACCGATTGCACCACTTTTCGCACCACAAATTTTTTTCAGAATTTTCACAATTGGTTTAAATCTCAGAAGATTCTTAATCTTTTTCTAATTACAACACGAAATTGATTAAATTCAGAAAATTGAATTTTTACTATCAATAATTTGTCAAGTGGAAGGTAGGTGGCGCTGCTTCTTAACAACTTCGCTCTGCATGTCTAGCTAAGTTCGGGTTTATACAGAGCCGGATTAAATGTCGAAAGCGCCCTGGCAAGCAGCACCCACAGGTAGTGAGGAACCTCAATATAACTCGATTTCCTCGCTTTAACAAATTCTTAGAAATCTCCTAGAACTAGCCGTAAGAGTTAATGGTCAGAAGCTAGTTAAGTAAACGGATGCGCTTCGGAGGCTTTATACAAAGTATCATTTTTTATTTAATGTCAGTAAGTAGATAGGTTAGGTTAGGTTAGTTTTAGGTTAGTAGTTAAGTGATTCTCGTTTAAAAATTTTCGCGCGCACCCTTTTATATCTTCGCGCCCCTAGGCACGTGTCTAGTTTGCTTTATAAATAATCCGACACTAGGTTCATGTTTGTTATAATTTTCAAAAACTATTAATCGTATTTATGCTTAGAGAAAAAGTAAGTTTTTGCACAGAAATTCTAATTAGTTGTAGAAAATTTCGTATGAGTTAGTTAATTTTCGTGTTGATGTAATAGCAACAATTTGTGTTTATTGCGAATATTTAAAAATTGTAAAACCTAGGATCAGGATAACCAATTTTTCTCATTAATTACTAATTTTCTGTTTCAGGACAGATGCATAGGTATGTAACATCATACCAGACACACCAAATGCGAATACAAAGCCTCTGAGTGTTGCAAAGACCATATGCCAGTGGTCTTAGACCAGTCCTTCACCAGGTATACCTGTATTTTAGTAAACCTCGATTTTTTCTTCGAGGATTCATACATCCCGCTCATACTTGGCCCTCACCGGACAAGCTGGATGAGCACCCGCGCGCGTCGGTTTAGACTAAATCTATCTAGGTGCCGTTTCTAGATACTGCTTAGGGTAGTCTTTTATTTTCATCCGAAAGCCAACCGTAAACGAGGATTCAAATCGGGAGTGTTAGATTCGCGAAATTTAATGTTTAGGGAAATTGTTCGACACTTTGCTAAGATGCGCATTTTTTTTTCTGCGAGTGTTAGATTCGCGAAACTTTAAACCCGTAAAACTTAGGTAGTGATGGAAGCATTCTTTTGGCTGATGGATATGGTTGGGGGAGCGGCGCAGACTGCAGGAAGTGCTTGTCGGACAGGGAAGCCGCCTGGTCTGCAGGACTTCAGAAGAGTGCAGGCTTTCTCTCCACTGAACAAAGGTAGGTCTAGCATTCGAGATGACATCAAGACGCAAGTAGTGAGTGATTTTTTGATTACGCAGTCGGGAAGTTTGCGAAAGTGTCCATTTAAATCCAACTAGGCCAAATTGATCCTTTGCTAATCTAAATCCGTTTTGAAAACTAAAATTCGTACATCCGTCTGTCTACAACAAAAATAACTCGTACTACCTTAGACGAACTAGTCTAACTTCATCCTTTAATATCTCCTAAATTATATCCGCTTGAATCAAAACGCACACTAGGTCTAAATCCTTGATTAGTCAAAATAATTGAATCAATTTCAACTTGACTAAGGCTATCGCCCAAACGGCTTCTCTATATCGAATATGTCTGAATATCTCTTCTACACTAATTCACTAAAACTAAATTCAACTAAGCCAAATTAAACCTTGATCCTTCGCTAATCCAAATGCGTTCCAAAAACTAAAATCCGCCCATCCGTCTGTCTACAACCATCAAAAATAACTCGCACTACCTTAAACGAAGTAGTCTAACTTTATCCTTTAATACCTCCTAAATTATATCCGCTTGACTCAAAACTCACACTAGGTCTTAATCCTTGATTAGTCAAAATAAATGAAGTAATTTCAACTTAACTAAGGCTATCGCCCAAAAAGGTTCGCTATGTCGAATTTGTTTGATCATACCGTCCACACTAATTCACTAAAACTAAATCCAACTAAGCCAAATTAAACTTTGATCCTTCGCTAATCCAAATCCGTTCCAAAAGCTAAAATCCGTCAATCCGTTTGTCTACAACCGTAAATAACCCGCACTATCTTAAAGGAATTAGTCTAACTTCATCCTTTAATATCTCCTAAATTATATCAGCTTGACTTAAAACTCACACTAGGTCTTAATCCTTGATTAATCAAAATAATTGAATCAATTTCAACTTAACTAAGGCTATCGCCCAAACGGATTTGCTATATCGAATTTGTCTGAACATCCCGACTTCACTAATTCACTAAAACTAAATCCAACTAAGCCAAATTAAACATTGATCCTTCGCTAATCCAAATCCGTTCTAAAAATTAAAATGCGTCCATCCGTCTGTCTACAACCATCAGAAATCACCCCCACTACTTTAAACAAATTAGTCTAACTTCATCCTTTAATATCTCCTAAATTATATATGCTCGACTTAAAACTCACACTAGGTCTTAATCCTTGATTAGTCAAAATAATTGAATCAATTTCAACTTAACTAAGGCTATCGCCCATACGGGTTCTCTATATCGAATTTGTCTGGTCATCGCGACTAATCTAATTCACTAAAACTAAATTCTACTAAGCCAAATTAAACCTTGATCCTTCGCTAATCCAAATGCGTTCAAAAAACTAAAATCCGTCCATCCGTCTGTCTACAACCATCAAAAATAACTCGCACTACCTTAAACGAAGTAGTCTAACTTCATCCTTTAATATCTCCTAAATTATATCCGCTTGACTAAAAACTCACACTAGGTCTTAATCCTTGATTAGTCAAAATAATTGAATCAATTTCAACTTAACTAAGGCTATCGCCCAAAAAGGTTCGCTATATCGAATTTGTTTGATCATCCCGTCCACACTAATTCACTAAAACTAAATCCAACTAAGCCAAATTAAACTTTGACCCCTCGCTAATCCAAATCCGTTCCAAAAGCTAAAATCCGTCAATCCGTTTGTCTACAACCGTAAATAACCCGCACTATCTTAAAGGAATTAGTCTAACTTCATCCTTTAATATCTCCTAAATTATATCAGCTTGACTTAAAACTCACACTAGGTCTTAATCCTTGATTAATCAAAATAATTGAATCAATTTCAACTTAACTAAGGCTATCGCCCAAACGGGTTCGCTAGATCGAGTTTGTCTGGTCATCCCGACTACACTAATTCAATAAATCTAAATCCAACTAAGCCAAATTAAACCTTGATCCTTCGTTAATCTAAATCCGTTCCAAAAATTAAAATCCGTCCATCCGTCTGTCTACAACCATCAAAAATAACGCGAACTATCTTAAACGAACTAGTCTAACTTCATCTTTTAATATCTCTTAAACTATATCACCTTGACTCAAAACTCACACTAGGTCTTAATCTTTGATTAGTCAAAATAATTGAATCAATTTCAACTTAACTAAGGCTATAGCCCAAACGGGTTCTCTATGTAGAATTTGTCTGATCATCCCGTCTACACTAATTTACTAAAACTAAATTCAACAAAGCCAAATTAAACCTTGATCCTTTGCTAATCTAAATCCGTGCCAAAAACTAAAATCCGTCCATCCGTCTGTCTACAACCATCAAAAATAACCCGCACTACCTTAAACGAATTAGTCTAACTTCATGCTTTAATATCTCCTAAATTATATCCCTTTGACTCACAACTCACACTAGGTCTTAATTCTTGATTAGTCAAAATAATTGAATTAATTTCAACTTAACTAAGGCTATCGCCCAAACGGATTTGCTATATCGAATTTGTCTGAACATCCCGACTTGACTAATTCACTAAAACTAAATCCAACTAAGCCAAATTAAACCTTGATCCTTCGCTAATCCAAACCCGTTCTAAAAACTAAAATGCGTCCATCCGTCTGTCTACAACCATCAAAAATCACCCGCACTACTTTAAACGAATTAGTCTAACTTCATCCTTTAATATCTCCTAAATTATATCAGCTCGACTTAAAACTCACACTAGGTCTTAATCCTTGATTAGTCAGAATAATTGAATTAATTTCAACTTAATTAAGGCTATCGCCCAAACGGGTTCGCTATATGGAGTTTGTCTGGTCATCCCGACTACACTAATTCAATAAAACTAAATCCAACTAAGCCAAATTAAACCTTGATCCTTCGCTAATCTAAATCCATTCTAAAAACTAAAAGCCGCCGATCTGTCTGTCTACAACCATAAATAACCCGCACTACCTTAAAGGAACTAGTCTAACTTGATCCTTTAATATCTCTTAAGTTATATCCGCTTGACTCAAAACTCACACTAGGTCTTAATCCTTGATTAGTCAAAATAATTGAATCAATTTCAACTTAACTAAGGCTATCGCCCAAACGGGTTCGCTAGATCGAGTTTGTCTGGTCATCCCGACTACACTAATTCAATAAATCTATATCCAACTAAACCAAATTAAACCTTGATCCTTCGCTAATCCAAATCCGTTCTAAAAACTAAAATCCGTCTATCGGTTTGTCTACAACCATCAAAAATAACCCGCACTACCTTAAACGAACTGGTCTAATTTCATCCTTTAATATTTCCTAAATTATATCAGCTTGACTTAAAACTCAAACTAGGTCTTAATCCTTGATTAGTCAAAGTAATTGAATCAATTTCAACTTAACTAAGGCTATCGCCCAAACGGGTTCGCCATATCGAGTTTGTCTGGTCATCCCGACTACACTAATTCAATAAAACTAAATCCAACTAAGCCAAATTAAACCTTGATCCTTCGCTAATCCAAATCCGTTCCAAAAACTAAAATCCGTCCATCCGTCTGTCTACAACTATAAATAACCCGCACTACCTTAAACGAACTGGTCTAACTTCATCCTGTAATATCTCCTAAATTATATCAGCTCGACTCAAAACTCACACTAGGTCTTAATCCTTGATTTGTCAAAATAATTGAATCAATTTCAACTTAACTAAGGCTATCGCCCAAACGGGTTCGCTAGATCGAGTTTGTCTGGTCATCCCGACTACACTTATTCAATAAAACTAAATCCAACTAAGCCAAAGTAAACCTTGATCCTTTGCTAATCTAAATCCGTTCCAAAAACTAAAATCCGTCCATCCGTCTGTCTACAACTATAAATAACCCGCACTACCTTAAACGAACTGGTCTAACTTCATCTTTTAATATCGCCTAAATTATATCAGCTCGACTTAAAACTCACACTAGGTCGTAATCCTTGATTAGTCAACATAATTGAATCAATTTCAACTTAATTAAGGCTATCGCCCAAACGGGTTCGCTATATCGAGTTTGTCTGGTCATCCCGACTACACTAGTTTAATAAAACTAAATCCAGCTAAGGCAAATTAAATCTTGATCCTTCGCTAATCCAAATCCTTTCTAAAAACTAAAATACGTCCATCCGTCTGTCTACAAACATCAAAAATCACCCTCACTGCTTTAAACGAATTAGTCTAACTTCATCCTTTAATATCTCCTAAATTATATCAGCTTGACTTAAAACTCACACTGAGTCTTAATCTTTGATTAGTCAAAATAATTGAATCAATTTCAACTTAGCTAAGGCTATCGACCAAACAGGTTCGCTATATCGAGTTTGTCTGAACATCCCGTCTACAATAATTCACTAAAACTAAATTCAACGAAGCCAAATTAAACCTTGGTCCTTCGCTAATCCAAATCCGTTCCAAAAACTAAAATCCGTCCATCTGTCTGTCTACAACCATCAAAAATAACTCGCACTACCTTAAACGAACTAGTCCTCATCTTTGAATTTTGAACCCCCAAACCCCCTCCTAGCTACGCCCATGATGCTAGTATAATATGAATGTTAATCAGTTAGTCTTATCTATTTAATCTTAATCTTGTCCGTTTCGCTGTCGTTCCTTTGTAGTCTGAAAAACATTTTCTGTTGCAACTAATCTACTTTTAGGTATCTTGTGTATTTAGCCTGTTCTAAATCCTCCCACAACGATTCCCAACGTTCTATTCGTAATAAAAAACAGACAGGAAACCGTTTAGCGTTCATACACGTGTTAACTATATATTAATACTAAACCGTTCATTATTATAATCTTTATGATTTTTTGTGTTTTGGTATCGTCGGGGATCGTGCACGTTTCCATTATATCCACACTATTAGCATAGAAAGGCAATAAATCAATCGGCGTTAGAATCGAAGCGAGAAGTTTGTAATCAATTTCTGACACAGAGAGAGAGATCCA
The DNA here is from genome assembly GCA_944588485.1 of Phosphuga atrata. Classification (NCBI taxonomy): domain Eukaryota; kingdom Metazoa; phylum Arthropoda; class Insecta; order Coleoptera; family Silphidae; genus Phosphuga; species Phosphuga atrata. The sequence continues at coordinate 72,210,946 of OX155897.1, read as the reverse complement.
TCGCACCCTATTATTAGTAAACTAATTACAGTAATACCCGATCGTATCTTTAATTCTGGACTTTCTACGAATTAAAGAGTGTAAACTCGTGGGCCATATCAGTTCTATTCGAAAAAAAATATTATTCCATATATTGGTAAAAAGTTAACACTTTCGCTATTTATGAATGTAGTAAGCTGGATTAAAGGTTGCAAGAAGAGTTTAGAATTCACCTCTAAACTAAAATGCACTTAATTAGGTTAATTTTACTTATAATATGATCTTAGGGTACTTACGTACTAACGGCACCGCAGCTACACATTTAAACAAAATGGATGAGTAGATTGGGTGATAGGGCTTCTTTAGTACTAAATAATGTGTAAATAATTAATGTGGCTATAGAAAGTTACCATTCTTTTCCTTGCACAGTCAGAGAGCATCTCAATATGTTCGTAGAGCTCAGAGTTATAACGTAGTCGGAATTCCCCATCTTCCTTTACTGGGCCTAGAATCTTCCTGAGGATTCTCCTCTCTCTGATTTCCAATTTCTCTATTAGACTCCTTCGGTTCAAGGAAAGACACTCCATGGCATATAGGGCTTCCGATCGTAAGACTGATGTGTAGTGCTTAAGTTTCAGGTTGCGTGATAGGCATTTCTTGTTGTAAGTGTTCTTAGTCAATCGATAGGCTAGTTCTAACTTGTCGACTCTCTTGGATAATGATGCTCTTTCTGATAAGTTGGGTTCAATCCATTCGCCGAGATACTTAAATTTCTCAGTCCTCTTGATGTTTCCCTGTTCTAGTAACATCTCTCTGTTTGCTTCTCTGATGTTGGTAAAGAATTCTTTTTTCTCCAGCGACACTTGAAGGCCCACTTTGGCAGCCTGTTTTCTGAGGCAATTTACCTGCATTGTTGCCATCTCAAGAGAATCAGCAAACAATGCCATGTTATCTGCAAAGGCCAGGCAATCTACAACCAGTCCATCGTTCTTACGTCCCAGGTAGATACTACTCTGAGCATCCAAATTGATCAGTTCCTTGCGCCATTCTCTCATAACCTTTTCAAGGACACAGTTGAAGGAAAGCTCATCTTCATGTCTCACTCCAGTTTTTATTTCGAAGCTTTCTGAAATCTCGCCTCTAAATTTAACCTTGGAATGGGTGTTGGTCAAAGTTTCTAGGATGAGTCTGCGGGCTTTGTTGTCTAGCCCTAATTCCTGGAGTACTTTGTTAAGCGTTTCTCTATCAATGGAATCGAAGGCCTTCCTAAAATCAGCAAAGGTGACGACCACCTTGTGATTTCTCATCTTGGAGTATGTAAGTACAGTTTTAAGATTGAGGATCTGTTCAACACAGGATCGGGTCTTCCTGAAGCCCTCCTGGTATACTCCCAGTTGACTTTCTGCCCTTGTTTCTAACGTCTTCGAGAGAATCTTATATGTTACCGGGACGAGAGAAATTCCACGGAATTCTTTAGATCAGTAAAATCTCTCTTTTTGTGAAGCGGATGGATCAGAGCATTCATAATTTCTCTGTTTCCCAGTTGTCCTGGATGATATCGGTTAGCTTGCGCACGGCATTGTTTCCGGCACCTTTCCGCAGTTCAGCAACGATGAATCCTCTCCAGATGTTTTATTATTCTTAAGAAGTTGAAAGATCTGGTCAACTTCTTCCAATGAATGGGGCAGAGAGTCCAGGTTTGGTGTGGTTTGTTTTTGATAATAAGAAGTTGAATTACCTTTACGATTTATCTTTGTTCATCAGGGGCGCGTTTACATTACTTGTGGCCCTAGGCGCAAGATAACTATGTGGCCCTAGTTGGGGGAGTGCCAATTTTCAATATGTGATATTATAGTAAAACCACATTAAAAAATAACAATTAGGTACGTAAGAGTATTTTACGATACGTGTATCGTACAAAGTTTTACCTACAATATAAATTCATAATTTACTTAGATTTATAGAAAAAAGTAGTAATTAGATAAATGTCAAGCATGACTTCAATGAAACGTTAACATTTCAACCGCGAATTGGCATGACATTTTTTTCATTTTGCATCTGTAATGGACTCATAACAGCACTCATATTCGTGCGGTTATGGCTGGCCGAGTGCTGTTATGAGTTAATTTTTTGAAGGTTGGCACTGAAATTCCGAGCTGTCAGTGTCAAATTTTCGACGAGATAGTTTTGAGGTTATGTGATGTATGGAAATCGCGAATACACAAATTTAATTAATTAATGATTATAAACGATACAACACATTTAATTTAAATTTTGTCCATCAATGGATCTATCATTAAAAACGTTTATATTGACATTGAATGTTTCTTGTCCATTATAAAACTCCTCGCTACTCTCGACATTTTCTAAAATTGGACGACGTGGTGGAAGGGACTTGAACTACATTCTTTGGGTTTGAATCCTCTATAAGATTATGTGTGTGTCCTTTAGTAAAATGAGTCATGCGATTAATTTTCAATAACAATACAATAAATGATTAGCGTAGTTTAAATCAAGTGTTTGGAGTATTTTTATTTAAATTAAGCCAACGTTTCGTATTTTTAAATAAAAATACTTCAAAGAATTTGTCCAAACAGCTGATTTAAACTACCCTAATCATTAAAACAAGATGGACGTCATATCAAAAAAGAAATACAAAAAATTCAATGATACTTCTTTAGTTTTTTTTCTGAATATTTTTTTCACTATTAATCACCCCAAAGTGCCAATTTATTCACCTCTCTCTCTCCAATGGCGCTACAGCCCGAAGCGAGCCCTGGGCTCCACCAAACGTTGTCTCCAGCGTTCCCTTTCCTCTGCCGCCGCCCGCCAGTTCCGCACCCCCAGCATCTCTCTCGCATCCCTTTTCACACTTTCCTCCCATCTCGCCCTTGGCCTGCCCGCTTTCCTTCTACCTTCCGGCACTCTGAGTATTTGTCTCGGCACTGCTGTTGGAGCCATCCGGCACACATGTCCCGCCCATTTTAGCCTGCTTAGTTTTATGTGGGATACCACATCTGGGCTTTTGTATAACTGATATAGTTCGAAGTTCATCCTAATTCTCCAGCCCTCTTCGCTGTTAATTGCCCCATAAATTTTCCTCAGGATCTTTCGCTCAAAAATCTCCAGCATCTTTTCCGATTTCTGGGTCAGCGTCCATGCTTCGCTTCCATATGTGAGGATGGGTCGTATGATTGCTTTATATATATTACACTTCGTTTGTCTGCTAGCTAGCTTCGAGTTAAGGATGGATTTAAGAGTGAAGTATGCCCTGTTGGCTTGCATGATTCTATGTTGTACTTCCACCCCTTCGTCGTTCTGATCCGTGACGGTTGATCCCAGATATTTAAAGTTGTTGACGACTTCTACAGTATAGGGGTAAACAGTACAGTGATTGGTCATTTTAGAAATCGAAGAATGAAAACAATGTCTTGCATGCTTGTATAAAATGAATTTACGAATTATTGTAGTGCTAGTGATTGTAAAATACGTCACTTTACTATTTAAATAATAATTTGAATCAAAAATTTAAAATTTCATAGAAAATAAGAAGATAAATATTCGATTCATCAAAAAACATAGTTATAGATCATAAGAATGTAGTGATTGTCTAGTGGATTTACAGTAATTAGTCAACGCTTTATAATAAATAAAAGTAATTTGAAAATATGAAAAACTATTATGAACTAGTGATCACTCCAGTGATGAACACTCCAGTGAACTAATAAAAGAAAAATATTTAATTATTGTTTAAAAAAAAAACATTTTAAACATAAATTTATAATTAATGTTATGTTTATTCATTTAATTGCCACCAATATTTTCTTGATCCTCAATCAACTCTACGATTTTTTTTTCCGTTTTTCTTTTTGTTTCGTCTTTTTCTTTTTATTTTCGAATTGGTAAAACCATCCTATGTTATAGATAATCATACAAACTTAAAACAATCGGAACACAGCCTGAATATATAAATATATTCAACCTTTCCGGAGCTATATAACAATTACTGAGCCTTTTTAGGACTAGCAAAACAAATATCATGTGAAATTTGTCAGTTATTTAATAGCTTTCAGTCCACCTTCGTGACACTCAACAAAAACCATAAATATAACATTGTTTTTAAGATGTCTTTCCATTAAGTTTGAAATTGCCATGATCAATTTCATACAAATTTTATGCCCCACGAGGGGCTATTATGTTTTTCATTTTTGGACATACCATACCAGTCGGATCTTTTAATATGTTTAAATATTTAATTTTTGATAAATAATCATATATTTCACTCAACCATTTTTTAATATTACTCTCACTTACACAAGAGCTGGCTTTAGTTGCTCTTTCTGGAAAACTTTCAATAAGAATCGGATTCCTTTCAATAAAATCTTTATACCACCCATTTCCTAGAACATTGTCACAAAACGGATTTTTTATTTTACTTTGATCCAAAAACTCTTTGACAATAGCTAGTATATTGATCTCTAGGAAATCCTCTTCGTTGACAATCAATTATCCAACGTATTAGGTCCTCTTCTGCATTGCATCCAAATACAGGAGACGGACCTGTAGTAGATTTGATGAATGCATCACTAATTCTAAATTGAATTGTTGGTTTGGGAATACCATACTTTTTTGAAGCTGTGCATTGTGACATCCCATTTTAAACTGCATTAATTGCATCTTCAATTTGATTATCCGTATATTTTTATATAAAACTGGTAAATAACTGGCATATTTCACACGAGTTTTTTTTGGTAGTCCCAAAAAGACTCAGTAATTGTTATAAAGCTCCGGAAAGGTTGAATATATTTATATATTCAGGCTTTGTTCTGATTGTTTTAAGATTGTACCTTTTCTTACATTTGGCATTTTATGTATATTAACACTAGCGTATTTAACCTAGAAATAAATAAATTAGTATTTTCACTAACTACAATAACAAATACATAAATAAATTCAAGTAAAATAGATTTTTCAGTTTTAATTGCTTTAAAATTGTGTACTGAATATTTTTCTTGTCCTCTTATTTGTAGGTTAAACACTCTAGGAATAACTGTCACATAGTTATTCTAACGTCAAAATACTAATTGGTCGGATGATCTATCACTACAAAAACTGTTTATCGTGCGATATTTATTGTCTTATCATATTTTTCACAGTCAGTACTTTATTTTTATCAAAAAACTTTTTATTTCGATAATTTAAACCTGTATTCATTTACAAATGCCAAAAATCAGCACAAAAATCATTTTTAAAACATGAAAATATCTAAAAATAGTAAGGTTACTTTTTGTACATTTCTGTCTAAAATGACGTAAATCTTGGAATGGTCATTTTATTAATTAAATACACACATGAACCTTTAAGTTTAATAACAAAGTTATGGGTTGTATCCAATACAGAAAAGAATATAGAATTTTCTTCTGTTAATAAACAATTATGTCACCAAAAGATTGTCTTACAGTTATATACTTTTCAAATTATGACCAATCACTACCTACTGACCAACAACTGTACTATTTACCCCTACTCTCCCATATCCAGATTATTTACTGCGTGTGCTGGCGCTCCCGGTCTTACCATCATTACTTTTGTTTTATCCTTGTTTATTGACAGACCTATCTCCTTGGCTCTCTTCTCCATTTTACCGTAAGCATCTTTCATTGCCGTTAGCGATCTACCGATGATGTTTAGGTCGTCAGCATAGCCCAAAAGTTGCGTGGATTTATTGTAGATGGTACCGTTGCATTCTATCTGAGCTTTCCTTACAGCTTTTTCGAGCGCGATGTTAAATAATATGGGTGATAGACTGTCTCCTTGTCTCAGACCTGTAATGGTTTCAAACTTGTGCGATGTCGTTTTTTGGATACCGACTTGGTTCCAAGTCTTTTTTAACGTACAATTTACCAATTTAATGATCTTTTGTGGTATCTCGAATTCTTCCATTGTCTTCATGAGAGTTCTTCTATCGATAGTATCATACGCTTGTTTAAAGTCTACGAAGACCTGGTATGTGCTGATATTCATTTCCCATATCTTTTCTAGTATTTGTCTGAGTGTAAACATTTGGTCAGTCGTCGACTTTCCTTTCCGGAAACCTGTCTGATACTGTCCTATAATGCTCTCTGCGTACGGTTGGAGTCTTCGTCCGATTATCCATGACAGCACCTTGTAGGCCGTGTTAAGAAGAGTTATACCACGATAGTTCTTGCACTCCAGTTTGTTTCCTTTCTTATAGATAGGGCATATCTTCCCCTCCCGCCATTCCTCGGGTATCTCTTCTGTCCTCCAGATTCTTCCTATCAGCTGGTGTAAAGCACAGTTCAGAGCGTCTCCTCCCATTTTGATCATTTCAGATGGTATCATGTCCGGTCCCGGTGCTTTGTGGTTCTTTAGTGCCTTTATCGCCTCGCTTATTTCTCTTTGTGATGGTTCGTTATCTTCTCTCAGATCTCTTACTTCTGGTGTGTGAATTGGGTCGTCTTCAGCTGTTTGTCCGGTTAATTCCACTCGTAGTGAGGTATTCAGGAGTTCGTTAAAATATTCCGCCCATCTACCTACCACTTTACTTTCTTCAGCCAGTAAGGTGCCCTCTTTACTGTTGATTATTGTTGCTCTGGGCTGAAATCCATTTCGCAGGTTGTTCACTATCTTGTAGCATTCTCTAATTTCGTGTTTCTCTTGGTGGTGTCCTATCTGTGCCACCTGGTCGTTAAAATGGGCCCGTTTCTTCTTCCGAAATAATTTGGATGCTTCCTTTCTTTGCTTGTTGTATTCAGCTTGTTTGGCTCTCGTGGGTCTCTGCAAATTCTCTGCCCTAGCTTTCTGTTGTTTCTCGCGTGCTTCTTCACACTCTGCATCGTACCATTGGTTTCGTTTTTTCCTATGGACTTTCCCGAGAGCCTCCCCTGCCGATTCCTTAATCCCCTTTGCAATTTCCGTCCATTGTTCTTCAATACTATGATTTTCCGTCAACACTCCTAGTTTTTCGGCGATCTTTTTTTCGTATCGTTGCCTTACCCTGGTTAAGTTCAGTTTTTCCACATCCCATTTTTCTATTCCGCTGTTTGCTGGCTTTTTCAATTTATTCACCACACTGTCAAATTTTGCCACTTACTGTCATCAACCACCAAAAGTTGGTTTGAACTTGCTTAGTTGGCCCGCTAAAATCGGAGGACCTAGGCGCGCGCCTAGTGCGTCTACGTCTAAAAGCGCCGTTTTGTTCATATGACTATGACTTATTACTAAGAATGTAAGGGTTTTCTTCAAATAAAACTCCGTTTTTTAATATTCGTGTTTTTTGTTTATTAGTACATTTTTTAAACAATTTCCTCGTAAAAGAAAACTTCAATTAAAAAAAAAAAACAAGACTTTGTGTGCTTTACAATTCACGTGTACGCATATACTGTAGGCTTTGGAAAGAAAAGAACAAAAACAAAAATTATTCATATAAGACTATTCAAGTAAGAAGACGAAGCACAAATGATTGCTTTGACTATGCTTCCTTCGTTTTATACGTCGCGATATAGCTTTTGTGCATTTAGTAGTAAAAATGTAGCAATTTAGTAAACGTGTGTGGAATTACTCTCTTCCATATATAATATACAATTTCTTTTTCAAAAAATTAAAATAAATAATATTTACAAACATAAGTACATAACAAGTGGACTATAAATCCTTTTATTTTTTCAATTACTTTGTTCAAAACATAAATACGTCAACAGCAAAGTATTTTCAATAAATAGACCTTTTCAGTTAACCCCTTGACATACAATGACGTCTCTAAGACGTCATGTATATCTGATAAGATCACATGTATATGGACACGTCAACGTAATTTTATTCGTATGTCAAGGGGATAAGCTCATTCCACCTTGCTTAAAAGGCGAGAATATGAAAATTTCGGACACATTTTGTTATTTTCACTGTTTTTACGTCAAAAAAGTGTCAGAAAATATGGCGGAAATTGACGCATGCGCATTAAAAAATCTCAACTATGAAAAGGTCTATTCGATATTCACAGATTGTCTAGGAAATCTATGCAATGCTTCCTGGAATTTGACAAAAAATAAACAGAATAATGAACATATGAGGCGTTGCAAATACGAAGGGCGAACTCAACATTGTGTCATTTTTTTTTCCACTGATTGGATCAGAACCCTCTCGAGAATCCGCAGCTATAGGTTTCATGTTGAGTTCGTCATAAGTTCATCAAAATCTACATCAGCCTTTGCGGAGTTCTTCATCCGCAAAAATTTCAAATGCGTTTTTCTGGAAACTACCAATTGTTGAGTTCGCCCTTCCTATACGCAACGCCTCATGTATACATTGCTTAGTCGCTATAACGAATACCTAGCAATTATATGTTTTTTTTTGCTATTTATAATGAGTATGTTATATTCTTTTATAAAGAGATAAAGTGTTTGACGGCAAGTACAGATGAGCTGTAATAATAATCTCTAGGTATTCTATAGGGTCTTCCAATAAGAGGTTTCATTTTCAATAGCCCGCCATCTTAACAGTTGTCGTGAGTCAACCTGTAACTAGTAAAGTAAGAACTAAAAAGTAAAGAAGTAAAGTAAGAAGTAAAAACTGCGCCATTAATAAAAATGGAACGATATACGCTTCAACAACGCATTGCAATTATTCAAATTCACTACAAAAATGATGAAAATTTGCAAAACTAAAGCAATTTTGGGTCGAAACTAAAGCACGTTCTCGACCTGCAATTGTGGAATTGGTGGAAAAGTTTGAGCTGTTATTGATGTGAAGAACCAAACTCGTGCACGTCGCTGTGAGAATATTGCTGTCGTAGCTCATAGTGCTGAGGATCTTTGAAATTGGGCATTCCACAAACGACATTACACCCTATTTTGCATGAAGACTTAGGTCTTAAGGCTTTTAAATTTCAGTTAACATAAGAACTCACGCCTACCGACCATCAACAACATGGTCTTTGCTGCTTGGGTCCTTGAAATGCATCAAACTGCTACGAAATTTGAACGAAAAATCATCTTGAGTGATGAGGCCCTATTTCAACTTGGATGCTACGTTAACTGTCCACTCCCTTTACCATGGAAGAGCTGAACACCGCCATAAAGAAATTCAAACCACGGAAGGCCGCTGGACCAGATGACATCCTAACTGAGCAGATCAAGCATTTCGATGCTACGTTAACTGTCCACCCCGTTTACCATGGAAGAGCTGAACACCACCATAAAGAAATGCAAACCACGGAAGGCCGCTGGACCAGACTACATCCTGACTGAGCAGATCAAGCATTTCGGGCCGAAATCAAAACGATGGCTATTGGACATGAACAATGCCTGCCTACAACAGTGCAAGCTTCCTAACATCTCGCGGAAAGCCAAGATCATAGCTATCCTTAAACCAGGCAAAGAAGCTAATAACCCAAAGCTGCCGTCCGATCTCGCTGCTATGCCACACGTATAAAATCTTTGAAAGATTTTTTTTCACCGACCGTGGATCCAATCCTCATACCACAACAGAGTGGATTTCGCCCGCAAAAAAAGCTGTACGGCACAAGTGCTCAATCTAACTCAGCACATTGAGGACGGTTTCCAAGGGGGATATATCACTTGCCACTTTCATCGACACTTTCACGGCGGCATATGACACTATCAACCTCCGACTCTTAATGCAGAAGATATATCATACAACCAAAGATATCAATCTCACAAACATTATCAGGAACCTGCTTCAAAAGTAGAGGTTCGTCATGGAGTTCCAGAGAAAACGAAGTAAGTGGAGGAACCAGAGAAACGACCTACCACAAGGAAGCGTGCTGGCACCACTACCTTTCAATATATATATATATATCAAGGACCAACCCCTTCCTGAAGAAACAAAGAGCTATATATATATATATATATAAAGGACCAACCCCTTCCTGAAGAAACAAAGAGCTATATATATATATATATATATATATATATATATATATATATATATATATATATATATATATATATATGTGTGTAGAAGATAGGGCAAGGGCACATCACAAGGGAAAACATTCGAAGAGGTGGAATAACGTCTGAGTGCGGCCCTAGTAGAGTTAGAAATAAGCAGCTGAAGCCAAACCCAACAAAAACGTAGGTATGTGCGTTCCATATCAAGAACATGCAGGCCAGCAGAAAACTACAGATCGAATGGAAGCGAGTACCATTGGAGCACTGTCCCAACCCTAAATACTTGGGCGTAACACTGGACAGGGCCTTAACATTCAAGCGTCACTACCTTAACACCAAACTGAAAGTTAGCGGAAGAAAACAATATAGTCCGCAAGCTGACAAGCTCTAATTGGGGAGCCCAACCCAGGGTTGTCAAAACCTCAGTCACTCTGCCAGTGAGTATGCATGCCCGGTTTGGTATAGCTCAGCGCACGCAAAACAAGTCGATGTCGCCCTCAACGAGACAAGCAGAATCATCACCGGATGCTTAAAGCCAACACCCCTGAACAAAATCCACCACATAGCTGGCATCGCTCCCCCTGCCATCCGTAGAGAAGCAGCAGCACTCAAAGAACGATCTAAAGCAGCACTATCTGAACGCCACCCCCTCCACGGCCTCCAACCAGCCCACCAGCGACTAAAATCAAGGCGAAGCTTCCTGAGATCGACAGAAGATTACAAGGAACCTAAAACCAGAGTGGACCTTTGGGGAAAGCTAACCTAACCTAACCTAATGATAACAATCCATACAACCAAAGATAACAATCTCACAAGCATTATCAGGAACCTGCTCCAAAACTAGAGGTTCCTGGTGGAGTTCCAGAGAAAACGAAGTAGGTGGAGGAACCAAAGAAACGTCCTGCTACAGGGAAGCGTGCTGGCACCACTACTCTTCAATATATATATACCAATGACCAACCCTTCCTGAATGAACAAAGAGCTATATATATATGCAAACGATAGGGCAATCACATCACAAGGGAAATCATTCGAAGAGGTAGAACAAAGGCAAAGATAAAATCAAGGCGAAGCTTCCTGAGATCGACAGAAGATTACGAGGACCCTAAAACCAGAGTGAACCTTTGGGGGAATACCTCAAACCAACCTCCCCTTGCCATCCGTAGAGAAACAGCAGCACTCAAAGAAAGATCCAAAGCAGCACTATCTGTACGACACGGCCTCCAACCGGCTCACCAGCGACTAAAATTAAGGCAAAGCTTCCTGAGATCGACAGAAGATTACGAGGAACCTAAAACCAGAGTGGACCTTTAGGGAAAGCTAGCCTAACCTAACCTAATGCAGAAGATATATCATACAACCAAAGATATCAATCTCACAAGCATTATCAGGAAGCTGCTCCAAAACTAGAGGTTCCTGGTGGAGTGCCAGAGAAAACGAAGTAGGTGGAGGAACTAAAGAAACGTCCTGCTACAGGGAAGCGTGCTGGCACCACTACTCTTCAATATATATACCAATGACCAACACTTCCTGAATGAACAAAGAGCTATATATATATAAACTGGGAAATCTGGAAAGCGCTAAACAGACTGCGAGCGGACACGGCGAGATCGAGAGATACCCTAAATAAGTGGGGCTACTCAGTGGGGCATTGAATTGAGTGGTGCTCGGAAAACTCAAGAATTATTGTTGAAAGTAGGGAAAGTTAGTATGTTCTAGGCCACTCCACCTCCACTACCCCCACCCTCGGGTCCTTTCCGTCCACTTTCCGTCCACTCGTCGTCCACTTTCCGTCCACTCCGTCCACTTTCCGTCCACTCCGTCCACTTTCCGTCCACTCCGTCCACTTTCCGTCCACTCTCCATCCACTTTTCATCCACTCCATCCACTTTTCGTCCACTTTCCGTCCACTCTCCGTCCACTTTCCGTCCACACCGTCCACTTTCCATCCACTTTTCATCCACTCCATCCACATTCCATCAATTTTCCATCCAAAAGCTGTTTTATGCTGATTAAAAGCTGTTTAAAAACTGATTAAAAGCTGTTTAAAGCTGATTAAAGTGGACGAAAAGTCGATGGAAAGTGGACGGAAAGTGGATATAAAGTGGACGGAAATTGGACGGAAAGGGGACCTTTTGTCTTTGAGGCTACGTGAAAGATAAGGTCTATGCCAATGGCCCGCATTCGATTCAAGACCTGAAAGATGGGGGGGGTGGGGGTAGTGGAGGTGGAGTGGCCTAGAACATACTATCTTTCCCTACTATTGAAAAGCATCTCCATCCTCAACGTGTGACTGTTTGGTGCGCTTCTTGGTTTGGCGCGGTCATTGGCCCTTACTTTTCCGAAACTGAGGCTGGAGCAACTGTTACGGTGAATGGATTGCGCTATCGAACGATGCTTAATGATTTTGTATGACTGGAATTGGAAGATATTGATGTGGACGACGTTTATTATGAACTAGACGGCGCTACGTGCCGCACAAGTAACGATACCATAGCTCTTTTGCGTGAAAAGTTTCCTGATGTGATTTCTCGAAAAGGCGATCACAATTGGGCACCAAGATCTTGTGATTTAACACCTCTGCATTTTTTCTTTGAGGTTACGTGGACGATAAGGTCTATGCCAATGGCCCGCAATCGATTCAAGACCTCAAAGATGGAATTCGTGAAGTTATCGAGGACATATAGCCGCAAATGTGCAAATTGTTGATGGAAAATTTAATGAAAAGAATATGGTCCTGCAAATGTGTGACGGCAAAGAATATGATCCTGCAAACGTGGCAGACTAATATTGTTTGACTAATATTAATGGCATACCCTCGTCTTTACAATTAAACAAACATCCAATGTTTAAAAACGCTAGATTTTTTTCACATAAAAAAATGAAACCTCTTATTGAAAGACCCTATATATAACGACTAGGTAATGTATAAAAGATCGTGAATTTACTATATTGTATTAAATTGCACGTGCCATTACACAGATTGTCTAGATATTATGTAGAATGTACAATTATAAACTGTGCTGGTAACATATATACACAATTAGATAACAAAAATATTCAACAAACTTTTAATCAAATCAAACATCAAAGTAGAAGAAAGGGTTTAGAAATTTGATTTTGTCAACAAAATAGACATGTTTATTTAGTTTAGACTTGTCCGGACAGTCCCGACAACATATGGGAGAAAAATGGGTACTTGCTAGTAGGGCAAGAACCACCTCCGCCGCCTCTGAACTTGACCTTGACCACTTCCGGTGACCCTGGCGACTTCCAGTCCCTCGCTGATTAAATCTGATTAAAAACAGACCTCATACCCTCTTTAGCGTGGGGTAACATAGACCTCACACTCTTTTAGCGTGGGGTTACATAGACCGCACACCCTGTTTAGCGTGGGGCTATGTTACATTGACATTACTATATAGACCTCACACTCTTTTTATGTGTTAAACCTTAAAAGCTGATTAAAAATAGACCTCACACTCTCTTTAGCGTGGGGTTACATAGACCTCACACACTTTTAGCGTGAGTTTACATAGACCTCACACCCTGTTTAACGTGGGGCTACATAGACCACACACTCTTTTTGTGTATTAAACCTAAAAGCTGATTAAAAGCTGTTTAAATACCTTACAGCCCTTCACATGAAATCTTATGATTCCCTCGAAATCCTCATTTGACGAAAAAACCTAACCTAACCTAACCTAACCCATTATTGAGGGCTAGGCTGTATCAGCTTTTAAACAGCTTTTAATCAGCTTTTAAGCTTAAATACAAAAAAATAGTGCGACACAGAAGTCAAATTGAGGATTTCGAGGAAATCATAAGATTTCATGTGAAGGGCTGTAAGGTATTTAAACAGCTTTTAATCAGCTTTAATCAGCTTTTAAGCTTTAATACACAAAAAGAGTGTGAGGTCTATGTAGCTTCACGTTAAACAGGGTGTGAGTTCTATGTAACATCACGCTAAAAGGGTGTGAGGTCTATGTTACCCCACGCTAAAAAAGGTGTGAGGTCTATTTTAATCAGCATTTATCAGCTTTAATCAGCGAGGGACCGGAAGTCGTCAAAGTGACCGGAAGTGGCCAAGGTCAGAGGTGGTTCCAGAACGAATGATCTTTCCCTACTCTTGCGTACTAACGCCACCGCAGATTTGAACAAAATGGATGTTTAGATTATGTTATATAAGAGCAAATAAATCCAGACAAACATATCGCGCGGCAGCGCGACCTCTTGCTGCGGTGGCGTTAATATGTAAGTACCGAAAATGTAATTCAGGGCTGAATTCATTCCCACATAATTCGATAGTTTTTGTTTTCTTCCAAGAATGCATTTAACTAAACGAGTATTAGTAGTGTTTCAAATATGATTGTTGACTAAATTTGAAGAAAAAATTAAAATTATGAAATTTTGAAGAAATAATTAAATTAAAAATTTGAAGAAAAACGAGAACAAGACAGATTTCGGTTTCATAAATGTATTTCTGATTGGATTCTATCACAAATCCAAATAGAAATACAAATACAGTAATAATATTTTTTTATATATATTTACAATTATTTGCAAAGAAAAGTTTGCAAACGAAAGATACGCAGCAGAAAGAAAACCTTTATGATACAAAATCCAAAGCGACTAATAGATATTACAAAATAATAAAATTAAAATAAAAACTTTCTCCCTAAAAGTAGACTTCCGAGCAGAGCGGCTCTGGCCTCACTAACGCAGCGATACTGACGCGGCGATAGTATTATGCACTATGGAAACGTATAGGCGCCATTCGAGCGCAGCGACACTAATGCGCTCAGCGTAGTACTATCGCTTTGTCGCCGCGTCAGTATCGCAGCGTTAGTGACGCCAGAACCGTCAACCTTAAGGTAGACTTCCGAGCAAAGCGGCACTGGCGTCACTAACGCAACGATACTGACACGGCGACATAGCGATAGTATTATGCACTATGAAAATGAATGAGGCGCCATTCGAGCGCAGCGACACTGACGCGCTGACGCCGAGCGCGTCAATGTCGCTGCGCTCGAATAGCGCCTCATTCATTTCCATAGAGCATAATATTATCGCTGTGTCGCAGCGGCTTTGACGCTGCGTTAGTGACGTCCGAGCCGCTTTGCTAACAAAAATTATTTAATTTAAAAAAAAAATCTCATTTTTTTTTCTCTCACTAAACATTACTCTCGTTGCTATTCTGATCGTTCGGTGCACCTAACCACTGTCACAATGTCTGATAGTCGTGCAGCAGTCCCCCGGGTGTGTGGTACAGGGGCTGGCCCATGTTCGACGCCCCTAAACTCGGGTAGGAATTTATTTGCGGTGGCACGCCAACTGGCACAGACGGCGCATACGAAGACACTTTATGCGTTCCTTCTGTCTCGCTGTCTGAGCCGCTCGAGTCCAAATGGGGCTTGTCACTCCCTCCGGGCGCGCTGAAACAAAAATATTATTTTGCTATTAGTTTGCGTTTAGAGGAATTAAGTTATTTTCGGTGATTTTAGGTTTCCTGTTTGGTTCGTTTCAAGAATAGGCGATTGTGGTTCTTTTCATAATTTCGTTTTGTTTTGAAATTTCGTGGTTACGCAGGGTTTTCATCGTTTTAAAAGGTTACTATTTAAGGGGACTGGTAATTAGGGGTTATTTTCTCAATCTAATTTAGTAATTTGTACGTTTAAACAATTCTTTGAAATGTTTAAGGAAACTTTTTGAAATATCAGAATTCTTTTTAATTAATGGCATCACACTTAGAAAGAAGCAAGTGTAAGTTTAAGTAATAAGCAAGTGTAACAAGTGTGTTGTAAGTTTAGATAATAAGCAAGAAACAAGTGTAAGTTTAGATAACAATTACTCCTACAATATAAGAAAATATAAAAAATAAAAATAATAAAATCGGTTTATATTATATTTATCGTACTTTTATACATTCTGGCTTGTTGGCTGATTATCATTCTGACTAGTTCGCGAATCTTCTTTGGTGATTTGTTTAGTTATATTCGATAAATGCGATAATAATCATGATCAGAAACCGGATCAAAGTACAAAATGAAATTTAACTTTTAACCAGACACAGTCAGTTAATATCATGACTAGATACACAAAACTGGACACACAAAAACGGGACATACCAGACTGGACAGATAAGACTTGATAGATAAGACTGGTCAGACAAGACGAGATATACATGACTGGACATATAAGACTGTCTGTTCAGTCTTTCAAGTCTTGATAGACAAGACTGGAAAGATAATACTATACCGACTAGCCTGGACAGACAAGACCGGACAGACAAAAGTGGGCATACAAGACTGTACAGAGAAGTCTGGACAGACAAGACTGGACTGGAAGCACAGGAGATTCAAATCGCGCTCTTCCTGATTTATGATCAAGTGAGGTGGAAACAACCGACAATAACAGATACAGGCTTGTCACAAAGATTTCTAGTTTGCACCAATAGATTCAGCATCCCAAAATTAGCATGAAACAGGAAACATATATTATATTCCTAGAAAGCTATCGATTTTTTTGGTCACCCGAAGGAAATCGAACTGCTGAAAACGATTTTCGAGTTTATTTCGATCTAAAGTGACACATAAGCAAGATATAGCCCATATTTTGACCAATTTATGCACAGTTTATGTAAGATAATAAAACACTTTTTTATTTTGCAAAATACATGTCAATATGTACAAATAAATGCTAAATAATGAACTGCTCATGAAGTTCTTAAAAGTGTTGCGCTAGGAACGAATAGTCTACCGTAAAAATTCAATTAACTGCTTCACTTTTTGCGAGGACGTACCATAACATAGAGAGATGGGTCGAAAATAGGAAGCAAAACAGGTTGCGCCATATTGACCGACGATTCTGCAAAGTCTTCCGACTCCCAGACCAATTCCCAATATTCACCTGCAAAGCTTACGCATTCTTGAGAGCCCTGACCAAAGTTCAGAATTCTCCAACCAGCACCTCAATCCTATCTGACTCTGTCAGTTTTTTTTGGCCATAAAAGACCGGTACTCACCTCAATTCTATCTGAGTCTATGTCAGTGTTTTTGACCATAAAAGACCGGTACTATCACCTATTTCCTTCCGTTACTATAAGTCACCTATTGTACAAAAATTTCAACACAGCCTATTCTACCTAGTTAACCTAGTAAAAAAACCTAGCACACCAAGGAATCGCAAGCAACGAGGAAACTGCACAGTAACACCCTAAACAAGAATAATATCCCATTGGCTCCATTAGATGCTTTAACAATCACTGGAACGAAATATAGATGAACACAGGCAATAGCAAACTACATACAATCAGAAATAACATATATAATTGAAAATACCCCACGACTGATGACCAACCGTAGAGACCAATAACTATCCCACATTCTTGTTACAAAAATTTGATCAATTTTAGACAAAGTGAAGACTGTGCGATTACTTTTTATGATCGTTTCTAAGCTTTCTTTTTCTGATTGGGTGAAAATAGGTAAAAGGAGGCCGCAGTGCCACCACGAGGAAAGTAAACTTGATATCTCATGCTTGC
Source organism: Phosphuga atrata (assembly GCA_944588485.1). Taxonomy (NCBI): domain Eukaryota; kingdom Metazoa; phylum Arthropoda; class Insecta; order Coleoptera; family Silphidae; genus Phosphuga; species Phosphuga atrata. The sequence continues at coordinate 72,193,495 of OX155897.1, read as the reverse complement.
TTATATGCTCATAAATTTTCTCTCGAGCAATTCTTAAATGAGAAAAGCTTGCAACCATCTCCGTGTCGATGGAGCACCAGGACCTGACAGATTATCCGCCGAGATTATAAAAAGGACAATCCAACTACATCCGCAATACATTCTAAAAATTGTGAAAAATTGCCTCAGGAATGGAACCTTCCCCGAATTGTGGAAGAAAGCAAAATTAGTGCTGCAAAATAAATCTTACAGGCCAATATGCCTTCTAGGGAAAACTATTAAAGCATATGATACTGGGCCGAATAAAGGAGCATTTAAATAGAGTCGGCAAGCAACTCTCTGAACGGCAATTCGGGTTCAGAGAAGCTAGATCAACTTGTGACGCAGTACAGTCAGTTATAGATATAGCAGAACAGGCAAGAAACGGCACACAACGAACTCGACGAATGTGTGTTCATATAACGTTCGAAACGCAGTCAATTCTGCATCTTGGCAACACATTATGGATGAAATGACAAAAAAAGACACGTCACCCTATCTCTCACGGATTATAAGGAGTTATCTCAGTGACCCCAAAATCAGCTATGTTTCAAATGGAGATCCTAGAGAGCACAGTGTTAACAGTGGTGCCCCACAAGGATCTGTACTAGGACCCACACTCTGGAACATCGTCTATGACGGGGTGCTTAAACTGGCTCACGCGGAAGGTGTAACAACTATAGGTTTTGCGGACGACCTGACGCTTGCCGTTACAGGCATTAATGGAAAAAGCGAACGCAACAACTGGATGGCTAGCAAGGACCTGCAACTGGCACCGCAAAAATCAGAAGCCGTTCTCTTGACTGGAAGAAGAAAAGTGCTACCAATGTCCTTCAAAATACAAAATGTGGTAATCAAACCTAAGGAATGGGTAAAGTTCCTAGGCATAATAATCGATAAGCAAACAAATACGATGGGCATTAGTAGAACAGGCATTAATGGAAAAAGCGAACGCAACAAATGGATAGCCAGCAAGAACCTGCAACTGGCGCCGAAAATCAGAAGCCGTTCTCTTGACTGAAAGAAGTAAAGTGTTACCAATGTCATTCAAAATACAAACTGCGGTAATCAAACCTAAGGAATGGGTAAAGTACCTGGGCAAAATAATCGATAAGCAAACAAATTTTGAGGCACATATTGCTGCGGAAATAGGATTAAAACCAGTAGCTACATTGTAAAAAATGATGCCTAACGTCGGAGGACCAAAGAGCAGCAGAAGAAAATTGCTCAGCTCAGTAGTCCACTCAGCTATGCTATTTGGAGCTCCTGTGTGGGCAAACGCACTGCTCCTGACAAAAAACAAACAGGTTCTTGCAAGCGTTCAAAAGAAAGCGGCTGTAAGAATGTGCAGTGCATATAGGACTGTATCAAGGGAAGCGGCCTTGATAATTGCGGGAATCCCCCCAATAGAATACACAGCTAGTGAAAGGAAAAGATGCTATAAAGCACCTTCAAGAGAACATAGACAAATTGCAAAACAAAAAACTATAGAGGAGTGGCAAAAAAATTGGCAGAATACGGAAAAGGACAATGGACAATACTTCTAATATATCTAAATGAATAAACAGAAAACATGAATTAAACTTCGTGTGCTGGGTCAAAACCTACTATATCAACGCTCTCTGGTAACCTAAGCCGTAGAACACCGTCATACAAGATGTTCCACAGGGTGGGTCCCATCACTGAGCCCTGCGGAACACTACTGTGAACTTCTCTTTCCGTTACTTTACCTTCCGCCTTCAAAATAATGAAGCGCTTGGAGAAATAATTGCTTACTAGTTTCTAAACTTCTAGCCATCAGCTCGTCTACAATGTTCTGTCATGCAACTGAATTAAAGGAATTTTTGACATCTAGCGTGATCACCGCACAGATTTTTTTTCGGCTGGGAACCTCCTGAAGCGTCTTCTGCAACCTTTAACACTTAATATGGCATCATTGGTATATGGTATCATTGGTAGGCTTGGCAGACTAGACAAGATTGGACAGTCAAGACTTTTTTCTTTTTTAAATGGGACGTATCAAGCACATCAAGACGGACAGTGAAAAGCTTCCAAAAAACATGGAAAGATAGTGCTATCACTTTAAACACAAAGAAAACTATCATTAAAACACTAGTATTCCCGGTACTTCTATACGGAGCAGAAACATGGTCGATGAAAGCTGTCGATCGCAGGAAGATCGACGCGTTTGAACTATGGTGCTGGAGAAGTCTCCTACGAGTTCTCTGGACAGAAAGAAGAACTAATCCATCATCCAAGAAGTAAACGAACCCCTAAGGTTATCCAAAATAGTGCAAGCTTGAATCTTTAGATAATTGGGGCACAATCAGAGAAGAGACGAGACAACTTGGAGCGACTAATAGTTCGGGTACAAGGTACTAGGTCCCGAGGTAGGTCTCCTACACGCTGGACTGATCAAATAAGGGCATCCACTGACTTAACAATCAACCGAGCAGCACTCAGCGCCTACTACCGTGAAAAATGGCGAGATTTTGTAAAGCGAGTAACGAGGTAATACGAAGCTTGATCACGACTCTTCAGTCAAGAGGAAAGCGAAGAAGAAGATCCAGCAGATTAAGTTGACTTGACACTCACGAGTTTCCGATTTAATTTAGGTTGGAGCCTTACATCCTCCCTCCAACGTAGATGAATAGAGGTGTTTCTATTTATTGTTTTATATTGGTGTGGTCTGTGCGTTCCGTTCGTCGTGTTCTTACTCTCGTAGTATGTCGGTAGCCATTGTCACCGTTGAAGTCCAGCACTGCTCCGACCTTAGCATTATATCCGTATGTGTTCTCAGTTTTAGTGTTGCTTGGGTTCTGTTTGTCCATTTGTCTCTTTCTGGTGTCCACCTGTGGCAATCGAAGATTGTGTATTGCCCGTTTCCCTAGTAGACACACACGCTATCCGAGGCTCTGCCAATACCGCTCAGGTACTGCCTGAAGCACCCGTGGCCGGACAGTAGTTGTGTCAGGTAGTAGCCCATCTCTGCATGTTTTCTTGTCGCCCATGGTTTTACTTGTCGGGATTAACAATCGGGTCCATTCTGCTTTGTTTGAATTGCTCCACAGTTGTTGTCAGTTGATGTATAATTGTGACCTCGCAGCCTTCTTTCGTAGATATCTGTCTTCAGCGTCGGCACTGTTTGTTGTGTTGCCTAATGCTGCTCTTTCTTTAGCTAGAAACTGTATTGGTGGTATCCCCGCTATGACAAGAGCCGCGTCTACTGACACCATCCTGTATGCACTGCACGTCTTCAATGCAATCTTCCTTTGAATTGATGCCAACTTTTGCCTCACACTAGACTTTTTCATCATCAATTAGCCTATCGTTATCAGCCTATCATAGCCTATGCTTCCACATCTGCCGGTCTTGCGCTGCTTGCATCCAATTTGTATGGATACGTTTAATAACATCGGACCATCTTGCAGGTGGGCGTCCTCTGCTTCGGAGAGCTTCATGTCTTGGTCTCCATTCCATTATTCGTCTGGTCCATCGGTTGTTCTTCATTCTCGCAATGTGCAATGTGCAAATAGACAGACAAGACTAGACAGACAAGACTAGACAGACAAGACTAGACAGACAAGACTAGACAGACAAGACTAGACAGACAAGACTAGACAGACAAGACTAGACAGACAAGACTAGACAGACAAGACTAGACAGACAAGACTAGACAGACAAGACTAGACAGACAAGACTAGACAGACAAGACTAGACAGACAAGACTAGACAGACAAGACTAGACAGACAAGACTAGACAGACAAGACTAGACAGACAAGACTAGACAGACAAGACTAGACAGACAAGACTAGACAGACAAGACTAGACAGACAAGACTAGACAGACAAGACTAGACAGACAAGACTAGACAGACAAGACTAGACAGACAAGACTAGACAGACAAGACTAGACAGACAAGACTAGACAGACAAGACTAGACAGACAAGACTAGACAGACAAGACTAGACAGACAAGACTAGACAGACAAGACTAGACAGACAAGACTAGACAGACAAGACTAGACAGACAAGACTAGACAGACAAGACTAGACAGACAAGACTAGACAGACAAGACTAGACAGACAAGACTAGACAGACAAGACTAGACAGACAAGACTAGACAGACAAGACTAGACAGACAAGACTAGACAGACAAGACTAGACAGACAATACTAGACAGACAAGACTAGACAGACAAGACTAGACAGACAAGACTAGACAGACAAGACTAGACAGACAAGACTAGACAGACAAGACTAGACAGACAAGACTAGACAGACAAGACTAGACAGACAAGACTAGACAGACAAGACTAGACAGACAAGACTAGACAGACAAGACTAGACAGACAAGACTAGACAGACAAGACTAGACAGACAAGACTCACCAAATCCCCTATTCCACCTTGGCTTTTAGTATGCGCCAATCCGGTATCGCATATATTGCATTCATTCAGGGTGGGCAGCCCGGACGGTTAATGAAAACCGCCCTAGTTGTCGTCTCCCCGACCAGAGACAGACAAGACTAGACAGACAAGACTAGACAGACAAGACTAGACAGACAAGACTAGACAGACAAGACTAGACAGACAAGACTAGACAGACAAGTCTAGACAGACAAGACTAGACAGACAAGACTAGACAGACAAGACTAGACAGACAAGAATAGACAATATAATAGACAGTCACACAAAACTAGACAGCTTAAGCTACACAGACTAGTCTTGACAGACAAGACCAGAGAAACCAGACCAAATGGATATGATTATACTCAAACCGGCGAGAGAATGCAGCTGTGCTGCGCCGAAGTATGAGGGGCAAAGGACACGGCGAGGTACGCGCAGATTAGTTTGAGTTAAGAACTATGTGTCAGTTTTACAAATACGGACAACTAAACACCGCGCACTCTAAATAAACTAGGAGGTATGCGCAGAACAATGCTAAACTCGACGAGACGAGATGCATTCTCTTGCCGTTACGAGTAGAGACAGGCAAAGCTAGAAAGTCAAGACTGGAGTAGTCTCTAGCTAGATGTGTCAAGGATTAGTGGATCAGTTTTATAGGTAATACTGGAATGTGTTTTAATTCTGTTATTGAGTACGTTAGACCAATAATTACTGTAGTTAAGTAATACACTAGTTATGTAATGATTCAATCAATTTTTGTATTATTTTGTCAGTTTATAGTTATATAAGGAAAAGTCTAACTGAAGCTACAAATTATCAGATAGAATCTTCATTCCAATGGAGAAAAAAGCCATAAAAACAAATTCCAGATAAGCGCGACCCTTCCAGATAAAACCATTTGGGTGGCATTAAAGTCTTTTTGTTTTCTTTGGAAGTTCACTCATTATGAACTTAATATTTTTATTTTGTTCCTCCGGTTTAATATTATTTTCTATAAAAGATGAGACGTAATTGAATATAAAATGGTGGTTGGTGAATACGCGTCCCGGAGTCCCGTTTGGTTGCGGATGAACTTAACGTTTACGGGGGATCAAGTTACCCGATGCAGCCCGCAGGTGAAACCCGATCTGACAAGACTTGATGTGCTTTCCACCGTACAGGCCCGATCCCGTGTAGGTGGTCTCACTCTCTCGGTGCATCTACATAACTCGAATTATTTCTAAAACTCATTTTCAACTAATAATTCCATCTACATTTTTTTAATCGAATCGGCAGACAAAGGATTTTAAACGTATTTAGGGAATTAGATTAGCGGTTTATTTTTGTAACATTGATTTTCTTTATTCAATAAGAGGATTTTATTGGATTTTTTTCTGCTTTCTGTATTGAACTTATTTATTAGTAGTAGTATGCATATTTATTTCCTTTACAGGTTTATAAATGAATTCCAAATTATAGTATATTTAAAAATATACATTCCCAAGCTTATTTATTAATTTAGACACATTTAAATTATTTGGTATGAAAACTATTGGCGTAGTTTTCCTTACTGATATTTTTTCCTAATATTCATGTTTTTGTGTGTGAAATTGAAATACTAAAATATTTGGCACAAAAATTAACTAATATACATCATTTTACAGTTAATTAAGCACCTGCGCCGTGTTGAAAGGGCGGGAATATGCAAGTTTCGGGCACATTTTGTTATTTTCACTGGTTATACGTCAAAAAGTGCTCGAAAAACATGGCGGAAATTGACGTATGCACAAAAAAAATTCAACTATGAAAAGATCTATTAACACCTAACCACCAGACACACGTCTCTCAGACAAAAAATAGCAGTAATTTTCTCACCTGAGGCGTATGGCAGGTGGTTAAGGGTTAAACAGGTTTATAACGAGCGGTAAGAAAACGATTAAATTTTCTTCTTATAAAGACCATTACGCTTCTTCTACATAACTATACTCGTACCGGTCAGAGAATGCATCTTGTGACGACGATTTGTCGACAATGGTCCTTCGCATACTCTACTTTATTTCGAGCGCGCGGTGTTTAGTTGTCCGTGTTTGAAAAAATGACGCATATTTCTTAACTCAAACTAACCTGCGCATACTTCGGCGCGTCCCTTGCCCTTAGTACCTCGGCGCAGTACAGCTGCATTCTCTCGCCGGTCCGAGTATAGTAATAAGATGGAATAAGGAAAATGAAAAAACTTAATCGTCAAACAAATGAGTTTGCCTTCATTGAATCCCTAAAGTTACACTTCTCTCTTAAACACGACCGAGTTTTTGATAAAAAAATCTGATAATGCTAACAGCGGAAGAAGTACTTTTTCTTCAATATATAAATTCGGAGTAAAGTGATACTTTCTGTGCATTCTCCCGAGGCACATACAAAAATTTTACTCCGAAGAGCACATGCTATTTTATTTTAAAACGTACAAACGTTGTATAATAGACAAAATCACATATTACAATTAGTAATGTTCTGCTTTCAAATCCTAAAACACAAACGCCTTTGTAAATTGGTCAATGCCAAAAAAGTGTCACTTAATTGCTCGACAAAGAAAGGTTAAGGTAAAGAAAACTTCAGTAGCGAGTATTCCCTCCTCTGGCAGTGATAACAGCTTGCAAACGACTATTGGATATTGGATTACATTCTGCGGAAGATTATCCCATTGCTGCACCAGTATGTCGCGAAGCGAGCAGTGGTGGCGAATCTATGGCACGCGTGTCGCAGCTGACACGTGGGAAAATTTTATTGGCACGCGAACTAGTTCTCACGCATACCTTCTAAACTTGTTAGACTAACTTTTCTAAAATAAATTTTTAAGTTTCTCAATCTACTTTTGTCCGTAATTGCAAAAGGGCGCACAAAAATTTCCAAAATTCACGAAAGCTGTATTTACAAAGCTACAATTTTTAAATTTGGCAATTTGTGAGGTTTCGCAAGAATATCAAACCATACCAAGTTTCATCAAAATCCGTCGATTGGTTTGTCCGTAATTGCAGAAGGCGCACAAAAATTTACAAACTTAAAAAAATTACAAAAGCCGTATTTACAAAGCTACAATTTTGAAATTTGGCAATTTGTGAGGTTTCGCAAGAATATTAAATCATACCAAGTTTCATCAAAATCCGTCGATTGGTTTGTCCGTAATTGCAGAAGACGCACAAAAATTTACAAACTTAAAAAAATTACAAAAGCCGTATTTACAAAGCTACAATTTTGAAATTTGGCAATTTGTGAGGTTTCGCAAAAATATCAAATCATACCAAGTTTCATCAAAATCCGTGGATTAGTTTGCCCGTAATTTCACAAGGCACACAAAAATTTCCAAAATTCACGAAAGCCGTATCTACAAAGCTACAATTTTGAAATTTGGTAATGTGTGAGATTTCGCAAAAATATCAAATCATACCAAGTTTCATTAGAATCCGTCAAATGGTTTACCCGTGATTTCAAAAGGCGCACAAAACGCGTGAAATATACTGATTTTCACTATCACATTGTAAAAGTAGACCTGGCACGCCCGCATTTCAAAATGTGAAAATTTAAAAAAATTGGCACGTGGCCGGAAAAAGGTTCGCCACCCCTGCTCTAGAGGCTCTCTGGCTCTAGTTCTGCCATGCAACTGAATTACAAGCATTTTTGACATCTAGCGTGATCAGCGCACATATATTTCCTTTCCGCTGGGAGCCTGCTAAAGCATCTTCTGCGACCTTGAACACTTAATATGGCATCATTGGTAGATAGTCCTTTTCCGAATCAAAATTGTCTGTCCAAAAGTCCTTTGCCTTGCCTGAGCTCATTTACATTTTTTTTCGAGTATCATCTGTTGTAATAGCTTCCCTACGACATCCAGGAGGCATATGGGTCTATAGCAGGGGTCGGCAAAGTGTGGCTCGCGAGCCACATGTGGCTTTTTTGGTGTGAGCTAGTGGCTTTTCAGAAATACATATATTGAAACATAAAAAAGTCCTAAGTTCGGTTTTTACAAATAAAAAAGTCCTAAGTCTTACGACCGCCGCAGCCAAGTTCATAACTCACAGTCGCAACGCGGATTTCGCTGTTTCTTTTATTTATTGTGTCACGCAGTCAAGTCAGTGTATAGTTCAAAATTGTGCATTTTTGAACATAATTAGCCGATAAATAACCGATCGACGCGACATCGTGAATTGGACTGACAATCAATCGAAAAACTAAATGGACTGCATCGTTGGATGGAATCCAACTAAAATCCAAATGGAATGTATCGCATAAACTGAATCGTTTGCGTTTATACCTAATGCTGCTGGTCTTAAAACTTGTTTTATTTGCTATCAAAAACTAGCAAACAACAAAAAATCTAATGTCCAGAGACATTTCGAAAATAAACGTCCCGTATTTGCAAAGATTTATTCCTTCGGTGATTTTTAAGAACTACAGAATTTTTTTAAAAGACTCTCTTTTCCGATTCTAATTGTTGTTCCTCTTTTAATTGTTGGATGCAGTCTATAAATAATGCTAACTTGGCAAGCTTTGTCGTGAGTTAGGCAATCGTCAAAAACGGAAAACCAATCAATGATGCTGAGTGCATGTGCATAATTTTATTGTACAAGTGCATTAAAAATATCCATGGCAACGCATCAAAATAAGGCTCTTACGGGCTCCGTAAACACGAAATGTTGACAATTATAACTTCTTCTCCAATCACCAATCACAAAAATTGTTTTAATTTTCTTTATATAATTCTCTTGATTTGTGCGGGAGTAATCTTTCAGCAATTGTGTCACCATCTAATAAGAACTGTTCTGATATATCTATTTTTAACCATAAAACACACATTAATTAAACACAACTACCTAAACAAAATGTTGACGTACGAATCAACAATTTTATCGTTATCATGGCAACAACACAATCATGACCGGACGACTTGACTCTCGTAAAAAAAACAACGGAAATTGGAACTTCAATTTGAATTCAACTTATTGTTAACCCCTTGAAATACAATGACGTCTCTAAGACGTCATGTATATGTCATAAGATCACATGTATATGGACACGTCAACGCCCATTTTATACGTATGTCAAGGGGTTAAATCATAAGCAAAATTGATTAAAAGCTTGAATTACACTCACGGATAAAATTAAGGTTTAAGACAATCCGCTCGTTAAACCTTAATTTTATTCACTTGTATAATAAATAACTATTATTCAATGAGTTTGTTCTTCTTTTTACGTTAACATCAAATTACACCAAATCTGTTTGAATATTATCAATTTTATTACAAATTATAATTTGTATTGAGAAATTTTTGCGATAATTAAATTAATAAAATTGAGAAACAAACATGTGCATTGATAAATAATAATCAGAATTAATTATGAATCAATTACAGTCGCTTTTATGCATTGTTTTGAATCATTAATCGCGGAAAGTAAATAGTTTTGAATAATTCAATATAATTTATGCCGCATGCAATTTTTGCAAATTACAAAAAACATAATAATTACCATATAAACAACTTCCTTAAATACCTACAAAACCATATAATTTCACCTAATTGAATTCCATATTTACACAAAAGCCTCACAAACGAAAAAAAAATCCATAAACTCCATAATTACAACAATTGCTTTTACTTCGACATATTTCTGGTTATTACTTCATTGCATCGCCTTCATTACCCGCCGTAAATTCTTATTATTACGTCCAGTGCTCGCTAATTGTGTGTTAAATCCCACATGTCCGACAATTATCTACGCACATATTTTTTCGGGGGTAAATTAAAAGTTTTCGGAAATCGGTTCTTAGAAGCGAAACAACAATGAAACAGTGCGCACCACATGTCGAACGCACCAGAGGAATAATATATTTCAGTAAATCGTTTTGCATTCTTGTCAAACAAAAAGAAAATGTATGTAAGAAAAATAGAAATTGTTTTTCGGGGCGGAGGGTAAAGGCGGTGGACCGCCCGTCATAACGAGAATTGAGGGTGCACGGTAAACATATGGTTGGCACTTGTCGCTGGAAGACTCAGTGTCTTTGGGTATTAAGTGTTTATTTAACCATTAACATTTGACTTGTCTGGAATGGTTGGAAATAGATGAAAATTTCGCTGAAATATATATATTTTTTTGTTGCAGAAATAGATTTATGTTCTTGTAAATAACTTCGGCTGTTTGAAAGTGGTTGGTGTTTTGCTAAAATTTATGGAAGTTTTTGTGTCAGAAATTTGGACAAATTATACAATTAATGCGTTCCTTTTAATGAATTTGAATGTTATGTGTTTATTTAATCATTAATTTTGAAAGATTGGTTACACATGGGAAATGTTGCAGGGAAATATGCTGGTGGAAATATGTTTATCATAAAAACATTAGATTTTTTTTAAGAAGTCCATTTACACACAACCGTAGCGTGTCAGTGGCCTATCACACTTTAATTTGTTTATTCGTGAAAATGGACAACACATTCAACATCTGCTGTAATGTTTGGTATTCTTTGTTAATTTTTTAATGCACAACACTATAAAATAAATCAGTGTTAAATTTATGAGAAGGCGTTTTATTTATAACTAATGAAATTGTTGAACTTAACACTAAAAACAATGCGACATAACCTCAAGACCACTGACAGCTACTTAGAAATGACATTTGATAATTTGTTTAATTTTATGTGTGTCAATTAAGAAATGATCTACCTCTTCAAATTAATGGCAAGAGTGGATTCCAAGACTTTTGGGACTCACGTTAGTAATCTCGGAGATTTATTTCTTATTCGTAGAGAAAAATGGGTATATATATATAAGATCAAATGACATAAAAACATGTCCGTCAAATATAAAATAGCAGACACTGTGGTCGATTTTGTAAGAGAAACGTTAAGGGTTAAGTGGCAAGGTCGCGGATAACATTATTTTAACGCCACTAATTTTTAAATCGAGGCGGTGGTGGCCTATTAGTCAAGGTGTCTGAGCCGCAAATCCCGGCTTCGTATCCTGGACATTGTGAAAAATAAGCTACCGTTCCTGTAGATGGCTCTGACAAAGTAATCGCAGTAAAATCTGCCACGAAACCACCCCAACACTTGTATCAAAGATCAAGACACCAAGCAGAAGTATATGCCGCGGGAGGAGGCCTTGGCCCGTCATGGGCTGTTGCGCCAGGGTTATTATTATTATAATTTTTAAATTGTATTCTGCAACTTTACTTACGTTAGGTTAGGTTAGGTTATTAGCAGATCTAGGTTATGTAACCTCCAAATCATTGAATTTTAACGGCGAGGATTTAGGTGCTGGAACGTATTAGATAGAGCATTATCTGGCAAAATTGAGATAAGAGACATCATAGTTATAGGCAACCCAATGTACGCGTTGTGCGCATACAAGACACAGCAAGACACATAGGGGTAGGGAAAATAAATTTGAAAGGGGTATATAAAAATTGTTTAAACTATTCAATTTTTTTTTCCTATTTCGGATCGAGAGGTCGCGCTGCCGCGCGATATCTGGTCTTGATTTTTTTTATCACTCCCACTCCTCAATTCTGACCCCTTGCGGGACTGCCTTCTCAGCATTACTTCGCTCGGGGTTTGCCCTCTGTTTATCTTATTCCTCTCTTTTTGCGATCCGTTTCGCCCTTCTCTTTTGCTATTATGACAGTTGTCACTAGATTCTCCCCTGCGTCCCAGCATTCTCTGCTTTGTAGCATTCCCACCTTTTGTTCCATTTCCAGCCGTTGTTTCGCTCATCTGGGACGGTTAAAAAATGTAAGGAGGCAATCATCCATCAGGTCCGAGCAGTACACACAATGTCTGCGATAGAGGTATGCCATGAAGCTACCATGTCCGAGCCGCAGCTGCGAGAGAAAGTAATTTACTTTATTCGTATCCTCGTATCACCCATGGTTCTATGAGTGCGATGATTCGTTTTGTTCACACCGCACATCCGGTTTCCTGATTCCATCTTGTCTGCCATTCGTGCGTAGTGTCTTCTCTAATCCGACTACTGCTCTCCTCCCCTTCAAGGTAGCTTCTTAGCCTTTCTTTTGTCATCAGGTCTATTGGCATCAAATTGGCGCTTCCGCCGAGGCCGTCCTGTAGGAACTACATATCCGTATTGCCAGCTGTCTCTGTATTCTATCATACAATCTTCTATATTTTTTTGTTCTTATAAACGAGTCATACCACGTAAGAGCACCGTACAGCATTTTTGACAGTGCCACTGTGCAGAGTGTGCGTCTGCGGCTCGCCCTTGGTCCCTTAACGTTTGTCATTAGCCTTCTCAGCTATTCTACGGTTTGGTTTACGTTTAATTTTGTATATAATCTTGTACGAAAAGCTTGCATAAAGTAAATGTCACTTTTAGTCTAAACCAGGCGTCGGCAACCTATAACTCGTGACCTATGAGTCATAGGTTGCCGAAAGAGATATGATAATTTCAAGTGACCCACTCGGGTTCCACAAATAAAGTATAATACATAAAAATGTGATAATGTGATAATTTTAATATATAACATTTTTTATGAAATGAAACCTACTGCCTCGAAACGTCTTAGTTATGGAATTGGTAAAACCATACTACATTATAGATAATGTAAACATGTACACATGTAAACTTAATAAAGTCGGAGCACAGTCTGAATATATAAATATATTCAACCTTTCCGGAGCTCTATAATACTAATGAGTCTTTTTAGGACTACCAAAAACAAATCTCATGTGAAATTTGTCAGTTATTTTATAGCTTTCAGTCCACCTTCGTGGCACTCAAAAACCAGAAAAATAACTATGAGTTGCAGAATAAATAAGTTTATATGATTATCTATAATGTAGTATGGTTTTACTAATTTTAAATTATCATTTAAATCAATAACCTACGAAGTTCATGTCTCCCTCACGAAACGTCAAATTAAATCTAACCCTAATTATCCACATGGGTTTCAATTAAGTGGTTTACAAATTGTTGTTCATAAAAGCAAATCTGTACTGATGAGAGATAAATCTGAAAACGTGTCTATAGATGGCTATCCACTTAAGGTATCGGAAAGACATGATCTTAAAAAAACATTTTTTTCTATGGTTTTTGTTGAGTGCCACGAAGGTGGACTGCAAGCTATATAATAACTGAAAAATTTTCCCTGAGATATTGGTAGCCCCAAAAACACTCATTAGTATTATAGAGCTGCGGAAATGTTGGATATATTTATATATTCAGGCTGTGCGACTTTATCTTAGTTATAGTTACATTTTGATTGATTTTAACCCACATCCAGAAACGGTTGCCGCCACCTGGTCTAAATAGTAAAAAAATTAAAAATAGCAATATTTTTCAATTATTTAAAAATATACAGCAATAGTATATTTTGTAACTAGGGCGGAAAGTTGTCAATTTCACGCGAGGACCATATTGTACATTCGCTCTAGAGGGCAATTGACAATACCGCCCGTGTTACAAACAATATTTTTTATTACTCATGCGAGGGGACGTATCTTTCAAATTTGGGATCCAGGGGCCAAGAATTTGCTTTTTTCAATTGTCTCCGGTGGTGTGGATTCGTCATAGGAACTCTCCTCAGTCTCCGGTATCACCAAAGAATTTACACCCATTTTAAAACGTTTTGTTTAATTTTTATTTTTATTGTGCAATGAAAAAAAAATCTGACGCTTCACGTCACTTTTATACACTGAAAACCTAACCTAACCTAAACTAAATGATGGACCCGGGGCGGAAATAGACGGCGTCAGGGAGTATATAGAGGGCGTCAGGGAGTATATAGAGGGCGTCAAGGAGTATTTAAAACGTTTTCTTTGATCTTTATTTTTATTGTGTAATGAAAAAAAATCTGGCACTTCACGTCATCTTTATACACTGAAACCTAACCTAACCTAAATGATGGGCCCGGGGCGGAAATAGAGGGCGTTAGGGAGTATACAGAGTTCTTTTATTTTTTACTCTCAAATATAGTGAATAGTGGCAACACTGCGTGTAACTTATCGAGGTCTTGATTATGTTCATTTTATTTATTTGTTTTTTATTTAATGTAACCTAGCGATATTGAACATTTTCGTGCGTTACCTAGGTTATGTGACAAAAGACAATGCGAAGTGGTATATCTCGTATTAAAAAACATGCGTCAGGAAGTACTTCGCGCGCATGAGTAATAAAAAATATATACGAATATAAAATCCCAATTTTCATTCGATAACATCAACGTTTACAATGGAAAATTTGTCATTATTTTTAATAGTTTTTTTTTGTACTGTTTTACATGTCGAAATGTTAATTTTACTTTCGCAAACTTGAATTTTTAGCAAATTAAAATTGAAGCAACATATTTTTTAGCACACTAAAAACTACTGAACGATACAGGTAAATTGTTATATAAACTGTACGAGAAAACTCAATTCTCATTGCGATATTTCAAAAAGAAATCTTTTGCGATTGTCCAATTCACAAGTCGATTTTTCTAATTCATAATTGAGACCACAAATGCCGTGTAAGGGAATCATTTTATATAATTCTGAATGAAAAATTTGCGAAAAGTTAGTGGAGCCCAAAATTGCAAAATAAAAACATAAAAAAAAACGAAGAAAAGAAAAGTGCGAGTTGTGACTCGGGCACTGAGGCTTCCGTACAAACTTGTAAGTAAGGTATCTTTTTTTTGTGGAGGACGTAACTGTATGCAACCCATATGCTTCTAGTGCCTGACAATACCACGCAACACATTAGTGTATTTTCATAAGTTTCTTAAAATAGTAAATTCGCATTTTTCTTGTAATTAAACTACATATTTACGGTTTTTTCCCTTTACATGTGCTGTAAGACACCGCTTCTTGCCAAATTTCATGATTCTAGGTCAACGGGAAGTACCCTATAGGTTTTGATTCCCGTGTGAAATATGCGACATAAACGGTCTTATCTTTTGATCGCGTTGACTTACAAGTTTAATTTTTTCACAGCTGAAAGAGACCGCAAACCCGAGTATTTGATACAAATTTCAACTTGTTACCTCAACGCGTTCCTGAGAAAAATGGTCTTGACAGACAGACAGACGGACAACAAATAAGGGTTCCGTTTTCGGTACGGAACCCTAAAAATCGTCAATTTCTTGTTTAATGGTAAAAATAAATTGTATAAAATTCTACAGTGGAATAGTTAAGAAAATCGTTTTAACCAAATCGTCGTCAACAGAACGGGATAAAAATGAAAAAGAAAACCATTATTTTCGATGTTCTCCCAAACTAGTAATTGCGGCAAAATATTTTCTTTGGCAAAGTAAAATTAGTTGTATAAACTGTTCGAGAAATTTCAATTTTCATTACGAAAATTATAAAATAGATTTTTTCGACATTTCCAATTCATAATGTCGGTCTCAGTACAAAGAATCATTTTCTATAATCCTGAATAAATAATAAAATGTTAAATCATCCAAACTTGCGAGCATAGAAATCGGTCCACTGTCAACTTTTGACTTTAACTATATTTGTTTTAGAAACTATTTATGAAAATAAAGAAATATGCCGTTTGAAAGACAATTTAATTTGCTTTAATATGAGTATAAATTTATCAAGAATGCTTATCGTTTGTAGGCGCAGCAAGGGGTAAAGAAAAACGAACGTATTTATGTTGTGGTTATAACGAGAATAACAAACTTGTGAAATAGAATTGGTGAAAGCATCCTACGTTATAGATAATCATACAAACTTATAACAAACGGAACACAGCCTGAATATATAAATATATTCGGCCTTTCCGGAGCTCTATAACAATTATTGAATCTTTTTAGGACTACCAAAACAAATCTCACATGAAATTTGCAAGTTATTTTATAGCTTTCAGTCCACCTTCGTGGCACTCAACAAAAACCATAAAAATTACATTGTTTTTAAAATCATGTCTTTCCGATACCTTAAGTGGACAGCCATCTGTGGACGCGTTTCGAGATTTATCTCTCATCAGCACAGCTTTACTTCCATGAACAATAATTTGTAATTTGAGATTTGTTTTGGTAGTCCTAAAAAGACTCAATAATTGTTATAGAGCTCCGGAAAGGCTGAATATATTTATATATTCAGGCTGTGTTCCGTTTGTTTTAAACTTGTGAAAGATTGCTATTATTACGATTGCAATCGTAGTAGATTGCAATTGAAATTTGCACATTATTCTTTTTTCAAAATTTTTTCAAGAGTGTTACTTTAATGTATACTACACCTCAGAAAGCCGCCCAAGTTTTTGTTCTAATCGAAAATGGACTTGGCCAGCGAGCTGTTGGTCGATAATTGGAAACGACACGCGCCGCGGTTCGAAGAGTGTTCCAACGTTATGGAGAGACTGGATACTTTCATAGACCACCTGGTACAGACAGAAAGAGATTTACAACGGCTCGGGATGATCGCTTTATTGTGTCAACGTCATTCCTACCGAATCACCGTGAAGTTATTTCTATTGTAAGTTGCATCTAGTAAAATCACCGGTCACCATCAATGCGAATATTGGATCGCTGAAGTGATCAGTGAATTTTTGATCAATGTGATTAAATCATCGGCAGTGAAATATCGCTCATCCCTAATACCAAGCTTCAGTAAACCTAACTGGTAAAAATCTGAAATTTTGTATGACTTGAAAACTTGAAAAACTTCTTTGCCATATTTATTGATCCCGACCAATTATTAACTTTTACTTACTACGTAACAATGTAACTTTTACTTACTACGCCTATTAAAACTACGATTTAGAGAGAGATAGAGAATATATTTATTGTATACTTTATACAAAGGGCTATCGACCACAAAGTCCTTCTGCGCGCGATTTAGATTTTCCTTAATTAATCAATTACAAATTTGTTTTTAGAGAATTTCAAATAATTATCATTTTATCAAAAAATTAAATAATTAAAAGAAAGAAAATAATATTTTTCTACTGATATATGTGAAAATTGCATTTTTTCCACGGCTTACCCTACATGAAAGTGATATTTTTTCATTCTAGAGATGAAAATATTTTCATATCTAGAGACGAAAATTAGCATTTTAAATTTATGATTTTCTCGATAAAAATACACTAACTTTCTTATTACCAATTTCAATGAAATATTTTATGTACAAACGTAAAACGAGCCTGAAACTATTTAAAAAACGAAATAAAATTAGTACATTTGACTTGAAAAGTATCACCATCTATGAGAATGCAATATGTTACCATGCAAACGACCAAACTAACAATTAAATTTGTATTGACAGTTCTGACAGTTCGCTTCGGATTGGATTTATTAAAGTCGAATTATGGATTCTACAACTGAAATCAGTAGAAAAAATTGCATTTACTACTCGAGATGAAAGTGTTTTTTTTTTGGTTCGGTGTGATTGCTAACTCGCTGGCGCTTGTGAGCAAACTCCCACCTCACCAAAAAAAAAAAACGCCACTTTCATCTCTTGCTGTAAAATATACTATTATTAATGTGTTCATTTTAGTGTGTGAGTAGATAAAAAGATTTTCATGACGACTTTTCATCATTTTCAACGTAAAAATTTTAGGTTTTCTTCCATTCTAGAAATCGCGACAACAATTTTTGGAACAATAAAAAATTCAATAATACGAGAAAATTATTGTGTAAATTGTTCGAGAAAAGTGAAATTTCAATTAAAATTTGTAGTGATTTTAATTGTGGTGCCATTTTCAGATTTACTGAACATAAATTGGCAGTTTTCTAAATGAAATTTCTGTACCGATTTATATACGAATTTTCCACCGAACTGCTACTGGTATTCGCAACTGAACTAGTTGATGCAATACTTTCCACCGGCAAACCCGTCTATATTTTTGCGGTTTTATTCATTACTTCCACGCTGTCAGCCAAATATCATTCTGCTAGAGGCAAACTCCTCCAACAACCGTGCCTCTTCAATCTCGCCATACATGTACCTGAATTTGTTAGAGCTGTAGCTGAAGTTTGAAGTGAATAGGGCTTCACACGAGAAAGATATTTTTCTCGTTTCGTCTCATAAGAGCGAGACGAGAGCGAGACGCTAGTTGATTAGAATGTAATTCTCGTGTAACTTATTATCCCGAGAGCCGCCAGGACCGAGAATACGCTGCCCTCTATAATTAACATCCTCATAATTTTCTTGATACATACATACATAATTTATATATTATACATAATAATATAATTATACATAATATATATATATATACATATATAATATATATTATACATAATTTTCTTGATACAACTATGTTATAGACATTAAATTAGAATGACAATGTAACTTCTACTTACTATGTCTATTAAAACTACGATTTGAAGAGTATTTATTGTATACTTTATACCAGTGTTTCCCAAAGTGTGGTACGCGTACCCCAAGGGGTACGCGAATGGTTTGAAAGGTTTACGAAACGATGTTCCAAAATATTCATTTTTTTATGTGTATCAAAGTGTATATAAGATGAAAATAGTATATTGTGCAACTAGGGCGGTGAGTTGTCAATTGCCAAACGAGAGCAAAATTGGGCTCACGAACGAAGTGACAACTCTCGTTTTTCGCAATTGACAATACCGCACGAGTTTTAGATAATATTTTATTACTCATGCGAAGGGCCATAAAAAAAACGAAGTAAAAATGAAGAATTTGATTTTTCAATTGTCTCCGGTGGTGTGAATTCGTCATAAGAACTCTCCTCAGTCTCCGGTATCACCATAGAATTTACAACCATTTTAAAACGTTTTCTTTAATTTTTATTTTGTAATGAAAAAAATGTCACTGACGTCACTTTTTTAATATTAAGGTTTTGATTGTGTATATTTTATTTATTCAATTGTTTTTATGTAACTTATCGATTTTTATTGAATATTAGCGTGCTCGAAGCATAATTTGAATTAGAATTGCGCATTCGCACCCAAAAATGGGCGCCAAAATAGTACTTATCCCGAATGAGTAATAAAAATAATAATATTTAAATTACATCTAAAAATAGTGCATCAAACATTACTTTTTATAAAGTGTTAAATCTAAAAATAATTCTGCTTCATCATCTTTGATAATTAATTAATAAAATATAACCAATAGATTATTTTACTAACTGCTCACAATAAAATGATTGCATGCTATGATAAGGACAAGCATAAACTGTCTTAAAGTGAACTCATAAAGAATAACATTTTTCCTAAGATTTGTAATAATTTTGATGCGATTTTACCTTTAAAAGTCATGTTTAATTCCTTGGATACGGATCAATAAAACAGTGAAATGAACCGTAATGAAATTTATTTCGCTAGTGAAATAAAAATATCCATAGCAACGCTTCAAAATAATTTATTTATGGGCTCCGTAATCACATTCCTAAATGTTGACTTCGCTGATGTTCTTTTTTGATCCCCAATCACAAAACTTATTACTCATTTTCTGTATAAATGTCCTGATTTCCGTGGGAGTAATCTTTCCCCAATTGCGTCACCATTTAACAATTCTTAGGATGTATCCATTTATGGTTAATAAAACACAAATTATTTAAACACTAAACAAGATTTTGACGTACGAATCAACAATTTTATCGTTGTCATGACAAAAATACAATATTGGGCTTCGGGCGACTCTGATGCTTCTCTTAAAAAAACAAAATTGAACTTTTCTTTGAATTTAACTTGTTAAATGAAAAGCAAAATTAATTAAAAGTTTGTATGCACTAGCGAATATAATTAAGCTTTAACTCGCGAATTTAAATCTCGTAAAACCTTAATTTTATCCGCTAGTATAATAAATAACTATATTTTTATCTTTGAAACTCCAATCTGGAGACTGTATATTGCGTAAAAAAAGAACAGTTGTTGTTTTTAATAACATATCTCAGAAATTTTCTACTAAGGGGTACTAAGTGTTAAAAAATATTTGAAAGGGGTACACGTGGATAGAAAGTTTGGGAAACACTGCTTTATACAAAGGGCTATCGACCACAAGGTCGTAGATTTTCCTTAATTAATCAATTACAAATTGTTTTTTAGAGAATTTCAAATAATTATCATTTTATCAAAAAATTAAATAATTAAAAGAAAGAAAATACTATTTTTATTATTATATTCTTATTTCAGAATAGAAGTTTACTTGTTTATTCGTTACAGACTTGCCATATTCTTGATTTATCGATAATTTTGAATTAATTTATTTTTAATTCGCAATTTCTCGTTTAAAATTTGAAACTTTTATAAAAACATCAACAACAATAAAACAAACGGATTTTGTTGAAAATTTGATTAAATTCCATGCATTGGCTTGTTTGTTACAGACTTGATTAATACTTGAGAAAGAGAGAGAATATAATTTATCTACTCGAAACACCACAATGAACACATTAATGAATAAATTATTGTATGTGAAGGATGCCATTATATAATCATGAGTAAAAGTATCCAAATCGTGCGTAAAAGTCCAATGTAAATGAAATGGAGTTCCATTATTAAACAATTTCTGTTTGTTGTTACTATGGCAACAACTCGCGACACAAAACAAAAAACATGGACGTAGTGAAAATAAATTTTCTGACATATATAAAAATTGAATTAATTTTTCTTATTTTGAATCAAAATGCGTCTCAATCTGGATTTTTGTGGCTCTAATATAACTTAACCTAACCATAACCTAATCTAAATTAAATCTAGGATAACCTAGATTACATCGACAACGACCAAATAGTGTTCCCGTCACTGTGCGTTTTTACTAGTTTTTAATATGCTTAGATAAAACAAAACTGACATTTTTTTGGGTCATTTTTAAAATTTGTTAATATATATATATATATATATATATATATATATATATATATATATATATATATATATATATATATATCTTGTTGAGTTTGAAGCTTCATAAATTATAATTTCTAGGAAATTGTTTTATACATATCGTTAACAAAGTTAACATCATTGCGTATAGAACGTATAACTAATCTTTCTTTAACAAACTTTCTTAAAAACAACTACTTCACTGGCAAACACCTCGACTGACATTGAATTACATTAAGAAAGTTTTTTGGGTTCTACTTTCTTAATGTATTTCAATGTCAGTCGAGTGAATGCCAGTGAAATAGTTGTTTTTAAGAAAGTTTTTTAAAGAAAGATTAGTTATACGTTCTATACGCCATGATGTTAACTTTGTTAACGATATGTATAAAACAATTTCCTAGAAATTATAATCTATGAAGTTAAGATACAAACACTAAGGTTTAATATTTAAAATTTGTACTATTAGATTTGACATAAACAATCTGTCCGATTTGACATAAACAATCTGCCAGATTTGATTAAACTCAACAAACAAAACTGACAGTTTCTTGGGTCATTTTTAAAATTTGAACTATTAGATTTGACACAAATAAACTGTCAGATTTGACATAAACAATCTGTCCGATTTGACATAAACAATCTGCCAGATTTGATTAAACTCAACAAACAAAAGTGACAGTTTCTTGGGTCATTTTTAAAATTTGAACTATTAGATTTGACATAAATAAACTGTCAAATTTGACATAAACAATCTGTCAAATTTGACATAAACAATCTGACAGATTTGATTAAACTTAACAAACAAAATTGACAGTTTCTTGGGTCATTTTTAAAATTTGAACTATTAGATGTGACATAAATAAACTGTCAGATTTGACATAAACAATCTGTCCGATTTGACATAAATAATCTGCCAGATTTGATTAAACTCAACAAACAAAACTGACAGTTTCTTGGGTCATTTTTAAAATTTGAACTATTAGATTTGACATAAATAAACTGTCAGATTTGACATAAACAATCTGTCCGATTTGACATAAACAATCTGCCAGATTTGATTAAACTCAACAAACAAAACTGACAGTTTCTTGGGTCATTTTTAAAATTTAAACTATTAGATTTGACATAAATAAACTGTCAGATTTGACATAAACAATCTGTCAGATTTGATTAAATTCAACAAACAATTAAAAATAAAATAAACTAAAATAAAACTGACAGTTTCTGGAGTCAGTTTTAATATTTGAACTATTAGATTTGACATAAATAAACTGTCAGATTTGACATAAAAAATCTGTCAGATTTGACATAAACAATATGTCAGATTTGATTAAATTCAACAAAAAAAAACTGACAGTTTCTTGGGTCATTCGTAAAATTTGTACTAATAGATTTGACATAAATAAACTGTCAGATTTGACAAACAATCTGTCAGATTGGTGATTAAATTCAACAAACAAAACTGACAGTTTCTTGGGTCATTTGTAAAATTTAAACTATTAGATTTGACATAAATAAACTGACAGATTTGACATAAACAAACTATGAGATTTCACATAAACAAACTGTCAGATTTAACAAAACCATCTATTAGATTTGACATAAACGAGAACCACCATAAACCCACTGTCAGATTGGGCATTAGTCCTCAAATTGTCCTCAAAAAGTAGAACTGTAAACTGTCATATTTAACATAATTAAATTGTCAGATATGACATAAACCAACTGTCATGTTCGACATAGACATTCTATCAGGTTTGACATAGACAAACTATCAAATTTAACATAAACAAACTGTCAGATTTCACATAAATAAACTGTTAGAAATAATATAAACTCGAATGTCATGTTAAATTTGACATGAACTATTGGATTTGTCATAAATAAACTGTCAGATTTGATATAAAGAAACTATGAGATTTGACATAAACAGTCAGATTAGACATAAATAAACCACTATATTTAATCTAAATAAACTGTCAAATTTGAATTAAATAAACTATCAAATTTGACGTAAACAAACTATCAAATTTAACATAAACAAACTGTCAGATTTCACATAAATAAACTGTTAGAATTAACATAAACTCATGTTATGTTAAATTTGACATGAACTATTGGATTTGTCATAAATAAACTGTCAGATTTAATATAAAGAAACTATGAGATTTGATAAACTGTCAGATTTGACATAAATAAACCACTATATTTAATATAAATAAACTGTCAAATTTGAATTAAATAAACTATCAAATTTGACGTAAACAAACTATTAGATTTATCATAAACTAACTGTCAGATTTGACATAAGCCCTCAAATCGAACATAAAGAAGAGTTGTAAATTATCAGATTTAACATAAAGAAACTGTCATATTTGACATATGCTTATATTTTAATATGCTTAGATAAAATAATGTATAATACACGTGTGTGAAAGGTTTTTGCGCACTTATTGCGATTACATTTCTCGCAACTCATGTACAAAAGCCCTTCTTCACACACTTGTATCATAAACAACTATATTCTATACTTTATACAAATATTTCAGAATATTTTGTTAAAATTATAATACATATTTGTTTATGTAGGAACAGTCGATAAATTAATTCCATTTCATGAAGAAAAAAATAAATTAAAATTGTAATGAATTTATTATGCTTTGAGCGAAATAGAGGGTGCAAAACCTAGCTCGCGACCGCAGCAGAATGCTGTAAGTGTACCCTGGGTAACGCTAAATGAGCTATAACGACTCGGTAGCCAGACTGGATTTTCCGGCTAAACACATGCCGAGGAACGAGATGCGATACGATAAGTAATGAAAGTCTGTAAATCCAAAAAGGTGAATCGATCCATAACTCAAAGTGGGTTTTTTTGGTTGAATTTGTAAAAAGTCCAACCCACTATAGATAAAGTTTATTGAATAATTAACATTATAAGCAGAGCGCTTTAGGCTTAAAATAAGCCATCTTCAGTGCCGGATTCGCAGTGAAATAACTTTATATGTCGGTGAAACCGGGATAGAAATCGTAGTTGTTCATAATTTGTTAAAAAATCCTTCGGATAATGAAACACAACTAATAAAAAGGAAAACAAATTAAAATACGAGCTTAGTGACTGCTACCTCGGCATATTGGTACAAACAGTTTTCTGTAAAACCAATTTAAACAAATAAAACTGAAACAGTAGTAATAGATTGATTCTCGATTTTATTTGTGTATAATTTGTGTATATTTATGTACAATTGTGTATAATTTGTTCTAATTCTAGAATTTGTTAATTCTTTCATTGTTGTATTGAATTAAAGTCTGTAAAATCTATTGAAATGAAACTAAGATAGTAAAAATGGATTAATCTTCGATTTTATTTGTGTGATTTTTAGCAGAACTTTGTTATAATTTGGATAAAACTTAAAATAATTCAGATAGTTGAATTATATTCAAGATCACTAATATAAATGTGAATACAGATGATTTAGATTAAAATATTAAAATGTAAATATTTTGAGTAAATGGTATTATGCACTTATAACTAATAATTAGAATAAAGTGTAAATATATCCAACATTATGTAATAAGTAGTATAATGTAATGATGGAGAGAGAATGCGGGAAAAAGAAGCGCTGGAGTTGGAGGGTTGGTTTGGATATGATGAGCGGTTGATTGAAGCGCTATAGTAATGTTTGAACAGACACTGTTGTTTTGGTGAAACCCGATATCTGCGCTGCGCCCTCGTTAGGACGGCGGAGCGCGAGGGGAAAAGGAAAACCGCCGTCGGATCCTATTACCGACACAACACTGATCTCACTCATCAATAGGTATAAAACATCGTTTTATATCGGTCCCCGTGGAGGAACCCGACCGGTCCGTCTGTCCGTACCCCCGATGGACATGGAAATTAATTGATAACGTTTCTGCCTTTTTTGGTTCCGTTTCGACTATCCGTTTAGGTCTTTTACGCCTCATCGATCACTTTTTATTTTCTCTCGATTGCTTAATTACGGAGAAAATCGGTGGAAAGAGTTAAATAATGGGAACCCTTAAAATGTTTGAGGTTTGGAGACTGTGTGTCTACTTTTTTCATTGATCGAGTGCATCGAGATTTAGTTTTACGTACGACATGTCTACTATCAATATTAAAACTTAATAAAGACGGAACAAAGCTTGAATATATAAATATACTCAACCTTTCCGGAGCTCTATAATACTAATGAGTCTTTTTAGGACTACCAAAAACAAATCTCTCAATTTTTTTGTCAAATTTCATACGAGATTTGTTTTTGGTAGTCCTAAAGACTCATTAGTATTATAGGGCTCCGGAAAGGTTGAGTATATTTATATATTCAAGCTTTGTTCCGCCTTTATTAAGTTTATCTGTTTATCTATAATGTTGTATGGTTTTACCAATTCAAAATTTATCAATATTTACTCTATTCGTGGTAATTGTATTTGTTATATTATTAGGGCTGAGACGCCTTTGTGCAACAATTATAATCATCTCCTTCATCACAAAGCAGACGCAAAACTTCATAGAGTTTTAGCATTTATATTATTCAGACAAATGGCAAACTTGAGAGGTGGACTCAATATGTTGAGAAATTATTCCATAATGATAGACCACTACCGCCGCTGCTGATAGATGTAAGCGAATTGTGGCCCAAAATAACCAGACAAGAGGTGACACATTCAATAAAGGTGTAGAAAAATACAAAACTCACCGGCCCTAATAGCATTTTTGTGGAGGCCCTCAAAATTTTGGCAGAACGGGAGGGCTACGGGCTAAAACTTCTGAAATACGGTTTTCATAGGAATGTATCTTCCTAAACTAGAAACAAAAATGAAACTATTGTTTGTTAACGTACACGTATTTTTTTGCTCTCCCTCCTAGAGGAGGGTTGACGGCAGAAAGGGCATCCGGTCACAAAAATTACAGCCAAAACGAAGGATGGATACTTCTCAGAGTAAATCTTCCGGAGTAATAGTCTCCAAATCGGTTATCCGGGAGACGGGTGTTGTGAGGAATCCAGAGGATGAGGAAGTAGAAGCGAAGTGGAAAGTCAAAATCAGAGTTGGAACTTTAAATATAGAAACAATGTAGAGAAAGAGCAGAGCGATTTTTGACATGATGGAGAGAAGAAAGATGAATATCTTGTGCATACAAGAGACTAGGTGGAGGGGTGATAAAGTGAAAGCACTGGCAGAAGGATACAAGTTGTTCTATAGCAGTGCGGACAAAGAGTCAAAAAATGAAGACGGGGTTATCGTGGATAAGAATCTTAAGGAGGAAGTCAACAGAATTAACGACAGAATCATAAGAGTCAAGCTGGTAGTTGGAGAAGACCTCATCAGAGTTTTGAGTGTATATGCACTCAAGACAGCATGTTCAGAGGAAGAGAAGAATCAAATCTGGGAGATTTTAGATGGAATCGCAATGGAAATACCAGACAACGAAAGGGTGATATTGGTGGAGATTTAAATGGATATATTGGTGAGAGGAGAAGTGGCGAGAGGATAGTACATGGTGGATGGAGTTACGGTGAAATAAATACAGAAGGGGATGAGATTGTAGAATATGCAGTTGCCTTCGAATTAACGATTCCCAATACCATCTTCAACCAGAGAAGTGAAAAACAACAAAGTCAGTTAGATTACTTACTGTACAGAAGGAAATGCCTAAAGGAAATAACGAACACCAAAGTTATGTGTAGCAAACACACCATAAACTCGTGGTGGCTGGTTAAGAACAAAGAATAAAGTGGTGTTAACTGAAAGAAGAAGGGCTGCTAGAAGAATTCAAGGAAAAAGTGTTAACGGGCCTGAGAATTACCGGAGGACGTACAGGAGTGGTGGAGTATCGATAGCAGTGTTTAAGAAAGCTGGTGAAGACGTGCTAGGTGTAACATCAGTGAAGAAACCGCCAGAAGATAAGGAGGCATAAGGAGGAACCGCCAGAAGATGGTGGTGGAATGAGAAGGTCCAAAAAGAAGTAAAAGTGAAGAAAGATGGTAAGAAGCAATGGGATTTAACAGGAAGAAAGGGAAGCATATAAGATTGCAAAGAAGAAGGCAAAAAGAGCTGTGGCAAAAGCTAAGACTGAGGCAGTGGAGGAGGTATATGAAGAGCTGGAGAGAAACCAGGACGACAGACAACTCATAAGAATTGCAAAAGCCAGAGATAAAGCGTCCAAGGATATAACATCAATGAAGCACATGAAGGATGAGTCAGGTTCAGTACTGCACGATCAAGAGAAAATACTGGAGAGATGGCTAGCGTACTTTGAAAGACTATTGAATGAAGAAAATCTGAGAGAAAAGTACGAGGATGGAGAGGTAAACGAAGGAGTGACCCATGCATTGAGCAGGGAAGAAGTAGATCATGCGCTAAAGAAAATGAAAAATGGGAAGGCAGTATTTCCAGACCAAATTCCAACAGAAGCCTGGAACACCAAGCGATTGATATCCTCTGGGATTTATTGAAGAAGATTTGCAATGGAGAAACAATGCCACATGCGTCGAGAAGTAGTATTCTTGTCCCCATATACAAAGGGAAAGGTGATATCCAAAACTGTGGTAATTATAGAGGTATAAAGCTAATATCTCACACAATGAAGCCATGGAAAAGGATCATTGAGACAAGGTTGCGTCGGGAAGCTGAAGTAGGGGAAGAACAGTTTGGATTTATGCCAGGAAGAGGAACAACTGAGGCAATATTTGCACTAAGGCAACTGTTTTAGAGACACAGGGAGGTGCAGGATTTCATTGATTTGGAGAAGGCATATGACAGAGTGCCCAGGCAAGAGATATGGAGATGTATGAGAAGTAATGGTGTACCAGAAAAGTATGTGAGATTGGTGAAAGAAATGTACGAAGGTGTGATGACACAAGAGCAGTGTGGGTACAACGGAATTCCCAGTGAGATTAAGGCTACTCCAGGGATCTGCTCTCTTCTTCTTCTTTATTCCGTAGCTGGCGATTGTCGAGGACGTCGTTCTCGTAACCAATATGCTGCTGTCGGTGCCGCTGGATTTTTCGCTTCATTCACGATTCGCTTCCAAATTTTCCTATCAATAGCAATATCCCTGGCCTCATCGAAGTCCAGTCGTTGGTTCTTGAGGTCGTCTTCCACATGTTTTATCCATATCTTCTTCGGCGCTGATCGCTGAGTCCTCCAGCCGGGGGCCGCTTCCGCCAGAGTAGTTTGCGTGGAAGCAAACTACGTGAAATTCATTTTGCAAATGTGAGCGAACCATCGTAAACGGCGTGTATGTATTTGTTCCCCAATCGGTGTAGCTCGAATTTTCTCATTCCGCACGCGATCACGTATTGAAACACCGAGTATCTGTCTTAGGCAACGCATTTGGAACACCTCGAGTTTTTGAGGTCCAATTGAAGTAGTGTCCACGTTTCTGCTCCATACAAAAGAATTAGTAGGATGAGTGTTCGGAATAGACGAATTTTGGTATTAGTAGTTCGTCTTCTTCCATATGCACTATTTGAACGACGCAAACGCTGCTGATGCCTGACTAATCCGGCTATTAATGTCACTTTCTTCTCTTGCACCACCGAGCCGAAGTATTTGAATTCTTTCACGTGTTCCATTTGAGTACCATTAAGATGAACATTGGCCTGCGATCCGTCCGTCATCAAAACATTCGTCTTGTCCACGTTTATTTTCAGTCCATAGGATTTGGCGATCCGGGAAGTGTTATAGAGAGCATCTGTTGCATCGGCAAAATTAGCGCTATCATCGGCGAACAACAGATCGGAAATGAAGTTGGTGTCATCGTATATGACGCCTCGTCGACCATAGAATGCTTTCCTCATAATGGCGTCTATAACCACGTTGAAAAGCAGTAGGGAAGCGACGTCTCCCAGTCGAACTCCCGTTTGGATCAGGAAACCGTCCGATAATTCGTTCCGGATCCATACTCAGCTGGTTGAACCGTCGTACGCCGCTCGTAGAAGATGTTTAATTTTTAAAGGCACATGCTCTGTTTCCAATACTGACCATAAAGAAGGCCAGTGGATGCAGTCAAAGGCAGATTTAAAGACGATAATTGTCCGCTTTCCATACCGAATACGTTCTGCCATCAACTAACGTAGTGCGAATATGTGATTAATACAGCCACGATTAAATAATCCTGCTTAAATGCCTAAATCCTGCTTACTCCTCTCGACTTGTTTCCTCTCGATGTTTCTGTAGTC
The DNA here is from genome assembly GCA_944588485.1 of Phosphuga atrata. Classification (NCBI taxonomy): domain Eukaryota; kingdom Metazoa; phylum Arthropoda; class Insecta; order Coleoptera; family Silphidae; genus Phosphuga; species Phosphuga atrata. The sequence goes on along the minus strand of OX155897.1, from coordinate 72,164,100 downwards.
GTGATTGAATGATCTTCATAAATACCTTCCCGACAATTGATAGGAGGCTGATGCCACGGTAATTATTGCATTCCCGGCTATCGCCTTTCTTCAATATGGGAACTACGATCGCTTTCTTCCCCGTTGACAGTATTTCGTTCCAAATGCCAAATTTGAACTAGGAGGTCGTAAAGCCCTTGTAATAAAATGTTGCCTCCGGCTTTGATCATCTCAGATCGACGCCTGATTTCTGGTCGTTAGACCTGAGTCGCTAGTGAAAACACTCAATTTTTTAGTGGAGGCTCAGAGACTGTGAAGTCATTGATCGCATTGGCAGATTAAGTAAACAAGAAAGGGGGCCCTGCGCATCAAGTTATTGGGGAATACCGTATATTAGGAGCTCAGTTAAGTGAAGAGCGCTTGGCAGTATTTGTGGTGGTTCTTACGAAACGGGTGATGGCAGGTAGCGGAAAAAGGGGCAGCACCTAGGAGACTGATAGAGAGAAATTCGGATCGGACTTCAAGTTCTTGGGGACATTGGCGTGTATTGGAAGCGCAGTTAAGTGAAGAGCGCTTTGCAATGCTTGTGGTGGTTCTTGCGAAACGAAAGGGTCAGCATATCGGAGAGTGCTAAAGGGGAATTCACGCCGTTTTTGAAGAAGTAAGCGGTTGGATCGGATTTCAGAAGCTGTCCATAAAAGGAAGAGGATGGAGAAGCAAAGCATGGACGGATAGTAGCAGCATGTACCTCTCCATCCTCGTACATTTCTCTCAGATTTTCTTCATTCAATAGTCTTTCAAAGAACTCCAGCTATCTTTAAAGTATTTTCTCTTGATCATGCAGCACTACACCTGACTCATCCGTCATGTGCTTCATTGATGTTATGTCTTTGGACGCTTTATCTCTGGCATGCCGGGCGCTTTCCCATTTTTCAGCGATTTTATTGCTGTCTTCAACAATCGTTGGGTCGCCATCGAGGAACGAGATCACTTGTTTATTGATGAACATCGGTGTAGGCACTGGTCACTGTGGATCGTGATTATACAGTTCATTAAAGAATTCCCTCCACCGGTGCAGACGCTCGGCTGGAGAACTAACAAAAGTTCCATCCGCTTTCTTGATATCATCGTTTGTTGATTTTGTCTTCCCGCCCAACTTTCTGATAGTTTGATATACAGTTCGCTATTCGTGTCTCGATGCTGCTTCCTCCATTTCAGCCGCAACATTGTTCCAATACGCCTCTCGTTCCATCTTCATCCGATGTCGTACTTGTTTATTCAATGGGCGGTGTTGTTCAAAATCGACGTGCGATATTCGTGCCTGGATCCTGTTTCCTCCATTTCAGCCGCGACATTGTTCCAATACGCCTCTCGTTCCATCTTCATCCGATGTCGTACTTGTTTATTCAATCGGCGGTGTTGTTCAAAATCGACGTGCGATATTCGTGCCTCGATCCTGTTTCCTCCATTTCAGCCGCGACATTGTTCCAATACGCCTCTCGTTCCATCTTCATCCGATGTCGTACTTGTTTATTCAATCGGCGGTGTTGTTCAAAATCGACGTGCGATATTCGTGCCTCGATCCTGTTTCCTCCATTTCAGCCGCGACATTGTTCCAATACGCCTCTCGTTCCATCTTCATCCGATGTCGTATTTGTTTATTCAATCGGCGGTGTTGTTCAAAATCGACGTGCGATATTCGTGCCTCGATGCTGCTTCCTCCATTTCAGCCGCGACATTGTTCCAATACGCCTCTCGTTCCATCTTCATCCGATGTCGTACTTGTTTATTCAATCGGCGGTGTTGTTCAAAATCGACGTGCGATATTCGTGCCTCGATCCTGTTTCCTCCATTTCAGCCGCGACATTGTTCCAATACGCCTCTCGTTCCATCTTCATCCGATGTCGTACTTGTTTATTCAATCGGCGGTGTTGTTCAAAATCGACGTGCGATATTCGTGCCTCGATGCTGCTTCCTCCATTTCAGCCGCGACATTGTTCCAATACGCCTCTCGTTCCATCTTCATCCGATGTCGTACTTGTTTATTCAATCGGCGGTGTTGTTCAAAATCGACGTGCGATATTCGTGCCTCGATCCTGTTTCCTCCATTTCAGCCGCGACATTGTTCCAATACGCCTCTCGTTCCATCTTCATCCGATGTCGTACTTGTTTATTCAATCGGCGGTGTTGTTCAAAATCGACGTGCGATATTCGTGCCTCGATGCTGCTTCCTCCATTTCAGCCGCGACATTGTTCCAATACGCCTCTCGTTCCATCTTCATCCGATGTCGTACTTGTTTATTCAATCGGCGGTGTTGTTCAAAATCGACGTGCGATATTCGTGCCTCGATCCTGTTTCCTCCATTTCAGCCGCGACATTGTTCCAATACGCCTCTCGTTCCATCTTCATCCGATGTCGTACTTGTTTATTCAATCGGCGGTGTTGTTCAAAATCGACGTGCGATATTCGTGCCTCGATGCTGCTTCCTCCATTTCAGCCGCGACATTGTTCCAATACGCCTCTCGTTCCATCTTCATCCGATGTCGTACTTGTTTATTCAATCGGCGGTGTTGTTCAAAATCGACGTGCGATATTCGTGCCTCGATCCTGTTTCCTCCATTTCAGCCGCGACATTGTTTCAATACGCCCCTCGTTCCATCTTCATCCGATGTCGTACTTGTTTATTCAATCGGCGGTGTTGTTCAAAATCGACGTGCTTGACTCGTTTCCGTTGATCCACCAAGTCCAAACACTCGTCTGTAATCCAGGCTTGTGTCCGGCGACGAATCGGCGGACATAACTGAGCGGCACACTCCATGATTGAACCCGACATTTGCTTTTCTTCTTCGTCGATATCGTCCGATTGCTCAAGCACTGCAAATTTATTGCGTAACGATTTGGAATTTTTGACCGATGATAGGATCTCGCAAACACGCCTAGTTTCGCTTGACCACGGGTGGGATCTGCTCTCAGCCCATATCTCTTTGCCTTGGTAATGGATGTGCTGGTCAAGGATGTGAGAAAAGCAGCGCCATGGAGCATGATGTTGCCCGACGACATTGTACTCTGTGAAACTTAAGAGTGGAGGAAAGCCTTAGAAGAAAGGGTAATGAGGATCAGCAGGGTGAAAACTGAATATATGTCTATGAAGGAAGGTCAAGATCTATGTATTAGCCTGCAGGAAGAAGAACTGGCACCGACCAAGAAGTTTAAATATCTGGGGTCATATATTTAAAGTGATGGAGGGCTGGAGTCTGAAATACTCTGATCTCAGAGTATCTGATCGGGGATCTGCTCTCAGCCCATATCTCTTTGCCATGGTAATGGATGTGCTAGTCAAGGATGTGAGAAAAGCAGCGCCATGGAGCATGATGTTGCCCGACGACATTGTACTCTGTGAAACTTAAGAGTGGAGGAAAGCCTTAGAAGAAAGGGGAATGAGGATCAGCAGGGTGAAAACTGAATATACGTCTATGAAGGAAGGTCAAGATCTATGTATTAGCCTGCAGGAAGAAGAACTGGCACCGACCAAGAAGTTTAAATATCTGGGGTCATATATTTAAAGTGATGGAGGGCTGGAGTCTGAAATACAACACAGGGTAAATAGTGGATGGATGAACAGATGGTCCCATAGAAGAATTTCTGTGGGTTCGTCAAACACGAGGAAAAGATGTTGAAAATGCAGTGAGCGAATATCTGAAGAAAAATTACATCCCACAACAGATGGAGAAAAATTCATGAAAAATTGATCATGACGTGTTATTTTTGCATTGCACAATTCATCAGGAAGCACTCTGCACACAAACATTTCCATAAGTTATTGGTAAACTTATCGATTTGGTAGTTAAGATCACCAATAATATTATCGCAAAGGCGTTAAATAATCGCCAATTATGAAGAAAATGAAAAAATATGACTCTGAAAAAAAATCATCCGTTTAAAATTATTTTATATAGAAAAACCCCTGCACTAGTGCATTAAACATATCCATGGCAACGCATCTAAATAAAGCACTTACGGACTCCGTAAACCCCAAATGTTGACAATTACAACTTCGCTGATATTCTTCTTTAATCACCAATCACAAAAATTGTTGTTTATATAATTCTCTTGATTTATGCGGGAGTAATCTTTCCGCAATTGCGTCACCATGTAACAAGAACTCTTCTGATATATCCATTTTTAACAATAAAACACAAATTAATTAAACACAACTAAATACAACTAAACAAAATTTTGACGTACTAATCAATAATTTTATCGTTATCATAGCAACAAAACAATCATGGACGACTTGCCTTTCGTAAAAAAAAACAACGGAAAATGGAACTTTTCTTTGAATGTAACTTCACTTTAAATCAAAAGCAAAATTGAATAAAAGTTTGTTTTACACTCGCGAATAAAAAACTATTAATTAACATTTCGTTTTGATTAAAATTTATTTCAAACACTAATTTAATTGAAACTAAATGAATTACTCAAACATTTTTGTTTGTCTTAAAACGATTTGTTTATTTTAACCTTCATCGACAAACTATAATTTCTATTGTGTTTGTATTACGTCTAACTCTTCCATATTTTAAGACCCGCTTCCACAAAACACACGTTACTACCCAATCTACAATTTTCGAATTTACAAGTAATTTTTGCCTTCCCCTAATAACCGCAATTACCCCTCGCTTTGTCGAAATATTCCTCGAACTCTCCGTTTTTCGAATCGACCACAAAAGATCATCGCAAAGCAATGCAATTACAACTCGTAATAATATAGTTATTTTCGTGTAAAACCACTACACTTTGCACATGTTTAAACGGAAAATGGTTAATGACAGACAGGAGCATTCGCCCAATTTATTATTAGACAGCGATTCTATTTAGACTGCGAAACCGAGTTGATTCATTATTAATTGCACTCGTGTTTTCGAAACGTGTTATTACATTGGCAAATTTCATAATTCCCGTTTGAAAATTTATGTGTTTTTCCTTTCGGCGAATATTTTAACAATCAATTGCTAAATATACACAGAAAATTATAATATTTGCTATCATACAGTAGTTTTTATTAATTTTTAGGGTAGGGGTGGTCTAAGCGAACACGTGGCATAATGGCCGCATCAATAGAGGGGCTGGTCAAAGTTTTAAATAATATTCTATAATTAAACTAGTCATAACTATTCCGCCCTTAAAAAACTAAAGTTAAACTTATTATCTTAAGGGAACTGCGAGGAACCCATAAAGTTTTATAAATATAAATTTTTATGGTTGTACTAATTAACCTTCGAGGTGTACGCAAACCCTGCAACCTGCGTATCGTAAACTTGGTTTTAAATTACTTCAGGAAGCCATATTTTTATATCTGATCCCATTTTATGATCAACTAAAAATATCCACCCTTTCCGTTTTGTACACTTATAGATTTACGCGTTTTTTTCCCTCCTTCCCTCGAATCATAAAAAAATTTGTTAAAAACTTTAAAATCGGTGACGGTTTAGGTAATAAATCTTAAAGGCAAAAAAAGGTTTTCAGGTTTTAAAAGTTTTTTTTTTAATTTCTTTTCTGTGGGATAGTTTGTAGCTAACTGAACGGCTTGAAGTAATTCAATATTTTGTTGTGAAACTCGAGCTCAATTTCATTCAAATTAGTGAGTTATAAAAGTGTGATTTTCACAATAATTTAAAAACCGTAAAGTTAGAACAAATATATTAGAACAAATATGGACACATTTATGTTGAATTTTTATAGCTGATTTAATATCAAGCTTAGATATTAATGAGATATTAAGAATTTTATAATTTAATTTAAATTTTATAATTTAATTAATATAAACTTGTCGCAATATATGTTTAAACAGAGAACACTAGACAGACAAGACAGCATATATTAATTTCAACACCTAGACCCGGCCAGAACATCACGAATTCCGACCAAAACAGGAAAATTGCAAGATATTAAAAAACAGCGACAAAATGTAATAACCCTAGAAGGATTTCAATGAAACTTTTACTGAATGTGTGAATCCACAAGAAGTACCCTTTGACTGCATTTGAACGCTCCGCCTCCAATGGAGGCGGCGTGGGGAATTATTTTTGCTTCAAAGGCTTTTTGCAAATATCTCGTCTACGCTTCAAAATATAAAATTGTAACCCGGATCGCCGTATGCAAGACATCGGTGTCTACAAAAAAGTATTCTTTGCAAATTTAGTTAAATCATCCGGTTTAACCACAAAAGTAAAAAAAATAAATGCAAAATATTTTTTAATGGAAATTCTTTGATTTCGCTCTCAATTTACATGAGTATAAATGGTCAAGTCTAGGTGTTGAAATTAATGTATGCTAGACAAGACTAGACTGGGCAAGACTAGTCAAGACTGGACAAGAGAAGAAAAGACTGGTCAAGACATGCCAAGGCATGCCAAGACATGCCAAGACATGACTAGACATGACAAGACACTACAAGACATGACAAGACATGCCAAGACATGACAAGACATGTAAAGACATGACAAGACATGCTAAGACATGTCAAGACATGACAAGACATGGCAAGACATGTAAAGACATGTCAAGACATGCCAAGACATGACAAGACATGGCAAAACATGTCAAGACATGACAAGACATGGCAAGACATGACAAGACATGACAAGACATGGCAAGACATGCCAAGAAATGACAAGACATGACAAGACATGACAAGATATGACAACACATGCCAAGACATGGCAAGACATGCCAAGACATGACAAGACATGCCAAGACATGACAAGACATGGCAAGACATGTCAAGACATGACAAGACATGACAAGACATGACAAGACATGAGAAGACATGACAAGACATGTCAAGACAAGGCAAGACATTACGAGACATGACAAGACATTACAAGACATGCCCAGACATGACAAGACATGACAAGACATTACAAGACATGTCAAGACATGACAAGACACGTCAAGACATGCCAAGACATGTCAAGACATGACAAGACATGCCCAGACATGTCAAGACATGACAAGACATTACAAGACATGACAAGACATGCCAAGACATGCCAAGACATGACAAGACATGACAAGATATTACAAGACATATCAAGACATGCCAACACATGCAAAGACATGACAAGATTGTACAAGACTAAGCAAAACGGGATGAACAGACAGGTTTATATAGACAGGAATAGATGGACAGTAAGAGATGATTAAGACCAGATAGATAAGACCAGACACAGGACTAGACCGACAGTACTAGACGGAGTAGACTAGACAAACAGACATTTCTAGACTAACAACACAGATAAGACTAGACAAACAAGACAAGACAGACAAGATTACACATATAAAGCTGGTTAGAGAACACTAGACAAGCGACATGTCACGATATGTCTCGACATGTCAAGACATGACAAGACATAACAAGACATTACAAGACATGTCACGACATTTCAAGACATGTCAAGACATGACAAGACATGAAAAGACATGCCAAGACATGCCACGACATGACAAGCCATGACAAGACATGCCAAGACATGACAAGACAAGACAAGACATTACAAGACATGACAAGAAATGACAAGACATGACAAGACATGACAAGACATGACAAGACATGACAAGACATGACAAGACATGACAAGACATGACAAGACATGACAAGACATGACAAGACATGACAAGACATGACAAGACATGACAAGACATGACAAGACATGACAAGACATGACAAGACATGACAAGACATGACAAGACATGACAAGACATGACAAGACATGACAAGACATGACAAGACATGACAAGACATAGTAAGACATGACAAGACATGTCAGGACATGTCAAGACATGACAAGACATGCCCAGACATGTCAAGACATGTCAAGACATTACAAGACATGACAAGACATGACAAGACATGCCAAGACATGACAAGACATGACAAGATAGTACAAGACATGTCAAGACATGCCAACACATGCAAAGACATGACAAGATTGTACAAGACTAAGCAAAGCGGGATGAACAGACAGGTTTATATAGACAGGAATAGATGGACAGTAAGAGATGGTTAAGACCAGATAGATAAGACCAGACACAGGACTAGACCGACAGTACTAGACGGAGTAGACTAGACAAACAGACATTTCTAGACTAACAAGACAGATAAGACTAGACAAACAAGACAAGACAGACAAGATTACACATATAAAGCTGGTTAGAGAACACTAGACAAGCGACATGTCACGATATGTCACGACATGTCAAGACATGACAAGACATAACAAGACATTACAAGACATGTCACGACATGTCCAGACATGTCAAGACATGTCAAGACATGACAAGACATGACAAGACATGACAAGACATGACAAGAGAAAAGACATGACAAGACATGACAAGACATGACAAGACATGACAAGACATGGCAAGACAAGCCAAGACATGACAAGACATGACAAGACATGACAAGACATGACAAGACATGGCAAGACATGACAAGACATGACAAGACATGACAAGACATGACAAGACATGACAAGACATGAGAAGACATGACAAGACATGACAAGACATGACAAGACATTACAAGACATGACACGACATGACAAGACATGTCACGACATGACAAAACATGACAAGACATGACAAGACATGACAAGACATGACAAGACATGACAAGACATTACAAGACATGTCAAGACATGTCAAGACATGTCAAGACATGCCAAGACATGACAAGACATGCCAAGACATGACAAGACATGACAATACATGTCAAGACATGCCAAGACATGACAAGACATGACAAGACATTACAAGACATGACAAGACATGACAAGACATGTCAAGACATGACAAGACATGCCCAGACATGACAAGACATGACAAGACATTACAAGACATGCCAAGACATGACAAGACATGTCAAGACATTACAAGACATGTCAAGACATGACAAGACATGCAAAGACATGACAAGATTGTACAAGACTAAGCAAAACGGGATGAACAGACAGGTTTATATAGACAGGAATAGATGGACAGTAAGAGATGGTTAAGACCAGATGGATAAGACCAAACACAGGACTAGACCGACAGTACTAGACGGAGTAGACTAGACAAACAGACATTTCTAGACTAACAAGACAGATAAGACTAGACAAACAAGACAAGACAGACAAGATTACACATATAAAGCTGGTTAGAGAACACTAGACAAGCGATAGACTAGATGTCACGATATGTCACGACATGTCAAGACATGGCAAGACATAACATGACATTACAAGACATGTCACGACATGTCAAGACATGTCAAGACATGAAAAGACATGACAAGACATGACAAGACATGACAAGACATGACAAGACATGACAAGACATGCCAAGACATGACAAGACATGACAAGACATGACAAGACATGACAAGACATGACAAGACATGACAAGACATGACAAGACATGACAAGACATGACAAGACATGACAAGACATGGCAAGACATGGCAAGACATGACAAGACATGACAAGACATGTCAAGACATGACAAGACATGACAAGACATGACAAGACATGACAAGACATGACAAGACATTACAAGACATGACACGACATGACAAGACATGACACGACATGACAAAACATGACAAGACATGACAAGACATGACAAGACATGACAAGACATGACACGCAGGATATTAAATGATACAATAGATATTTGTGTTATTTACCGGCCTCCAGTCCACTTTCGTGGCACTAAACAAGAACTAGATAAATAACTTTGTTTTAAGATCATATCTTTCTCTTTAACTTAAGTGAATAGCCATCTGCAGACGTGTTTCGAGATCTATCTCTTATGCAGTGCAGCTTTGCTCTTTTTAATTATAAAATGGAATACACTTACATTAACTTGAGCACTATACCTATTATATATCTCCAAATCTTCTCTAGTACTGTTCTTCAACTTTCTAATTCTAAAATTTCTAAATTAGGCACAAACGTAGTTAACTAATCCTTTAAGCGTTTACTGAAAACTGGCGTTTACTGAATGATTTGTGCAGAATTTCGACAAAGTTACAAACAATTGTATTCGCAAACTTTACTTAATGTTTATGTAACTTTTACTTCATATTTTTTATTTTGATTAAAGCCAAAATAAAAATAGTGAAGATTAACCATTTCGCTACCAACGGGACACATATGTCCCAAACACCAGATAACATATTTCGGTGGAATAAAGACAAGACTGGTCTAGATTGAACAAGACTGGGGAAGTCTGTACAAGACTGGACATGACTCGACAACACTGGACAAGAGACGACAAGACTGAAATAAACTGAACAAGACTGGACCGAACTGAACAAGACTGGACAAAAAAGCAAAATACTGGACAAGACTGTGCAAGACTGGACAAGAGCAGACTAGACCAGATAAAACCAGAAAATACTAGACAAGACCAGGCAATACCAGAGAAGACCAGACAAGACTAGAAGAAACTGGAAGAGACTGGACAAGACTGGACAAGACTGAGCAAGACTTTTCAAAACTGACTTTACAAGATCGGACAAAACTGGATTAGAGAAGACTGGACAAGACTAAACAATATTAGACAAGACTGGACAAGATTAGGCAAAATTGGATAAAAGTGGACAATATGGAGAAGACTGTAGAAGATTGGACAAGGATGTGCAAGGCAGGAGAAAATTGGTTATGACTTCACAAGATCGGGCAAGACTGGACAAGAGTGAAAAATCCTGGATTAAATAGACAGGATTATATAGACAGGACTAAATGGATAGGAATAGATGGATAAGATCAGATGGACAACACCAGATGGACAGGACTACACGGAGTAGAGTAGACAAACATGTGTGAACAGATATTTCTAGACTGACAAGACTAGGACTAGACATACAGACAAATACTTATGACAAATTGACAGTGTATAATTAATTAAGTTAACTAGACAATCTAAAATTTAAATAAAAGCTAACATTTCAGAACGTATTAATTGCGCTTCAAATGCAGTTTATGCGGCGACGTGAAATAAAAATCGCGATAAAATATCGCACGTAAATTGGCGTTTATCGTCGGATTAAACCGAAAGTGTATAGTTTTAATGGTTGGAAATTTAGCATCTCGTGTGTTACGGTGTCGAGTGGCGGAAGTCTAAAATAGCTAACACGCGCTAGGGCTATTCTCAGTTTCCAGGCTTCATACAACACCACTAGAAATAGAAATAACTGCGAACTTGAAACCGTCCAAACAAATTCTTGTTACACACAAACGCCACACGTTCCGCCGCACGGAACACAATCGTTTACGCCCAATCACCGATCAACACTTAAAAATTTATCTGAATGGTCACACATGTCAATAATTTGTGGCATTCACATTGGACTAAACAACATTTTTTTCTTAAACAAAGGAGAAATTAAAGCGCAAATAAAACAAACGACCCTTGCACTGAAGGAATGCGCTAGCAAGAATGAGAGAATATGCGAGAGGAAAAGGGTTTAGTCGGTAAGAATCCGACACTACCCTTTTTGAACAACGGGTGTCTTATGTAAGATAAACCCCACCTCCTAAAAACAGACAAGACTAGACCGACAAGAATATTAAACATAAACATCACACATGTGACATAACATTATCACGCAAACAATGGCAAATATTAATTGAATATGTAATAAACACTTGGAAACTAATTAAGAAATTAAAAGTCTACTTATCTCGACGCTTTCCCTAAGCACGAATTAAAAACACATTTCGTCGATTTGAATAATCCAGAAGTTTTTGTGTCGCCCAAGCAATCTTAATTACGCGCCGCTCGAACACGAACGAGCGATTTAATTGCTCCCAGTCCGTTCGAAATTACGATCGAAAGCATCAATTTAGAAAATATAAATTTATACATGAGTTGTAATTAAGTGACTCCATTTAGATATGTCATTTTTGTGTGTTGTATGCATAATTTACCTCTAATCGAATTGTAATAGAATTAAATTGGTGTTTTCGGAAATTTGAATTCTGTGTAAAACGTTTATTCGAAGGAGTTGAATAATTTATTGTGTTATCTAACGATTTCAATTTAGTTTAGATTAAGATTTAACGGTTCAGGTCTTATCGATGGAACGAGAAATTTGAATTTCTTGATTAGTTTTATCCAATAAAATCAAATTGGAAAATTATAAATAGTTTTATGCGCAGAATAATAAATCCAAATAAAAATGAGTTTATAGACTGCATAGAAAGTTGGATTATCTATGATTAGATGCGATAATACAAGTTATTAATAATGGTTTATCTAAATATAGTATTCATACGTTAATTACATTTTAGTTATAGACAATATATTGAGTTAGAACTAACGTATTTGTAATAGACCTTTTTTAAGTTAGTTAAGCACGTGCGTGCCAAGTTTAAAAGGGGGATGAATACTCATACGTTAATTACATTTTTGTTATAGACAATATATTACGTTAGAACTAACGTATTTGTAATAGACCTTTTTACGGTTAGATAAGCGAATGCGCGCAAAGTTTAAAAGGCAGGAATATAAAAGTTTCGGGCACATTTTGTTATTTTCACTGGTTATACATCAAAAAAGTGCCCGAAAACATGGCGGAAATTGACGCATGCGTACAAAACAATTTCAACTATGAAAAGGTCTATCAAATCTATTCAATTTATCGTCAGTAGGTTAGTACTCCTCAAGAAAGCTTTGAGCCCCCTCAACGGGCAATAGTCCATGGATTGCAGTCCAATTTATTATTAGTATTGCATTGATTAACTGATATATAGCATTATCTAGATCAGGGGTTGGCAAAGTATGGCTCGCGAGCCACATGTGGCTCTTTTCATGTGAGCTTATAGTTCTTCAGAAATGAATTGAAATATAAACAAAAAACACAAACATGTACAAAACAATATCTGTAGTCTTACGACCGCCGCGGCGGTCTTACAACCGCCGCGCCAAGTTCACAACTCTTAGTCACCGCGCGGCTCGTACATGTTATCTCAAATCTCGGTTGTTTTAGTTATTGTGTCTCGCAGTCAAGTCTCGCATAGTGCGGGGATTTGCGATCTACTTACATCCTATGTGTAAGTGATGATAAGAAGTCTGAAGAAAAATTACATGCCATTACTAAAATTGTTACAATTGCAACAGATGAGCTAAAAGTATGGTGGGTAATAAAAAAGGACGAAATTGATGTGGACTGGACTGGACTGGGATGTTTTATACGCAAATCTAATCGGTTTATTTCGCAAACTAAATGACATGTATTTTCGCAAACTACATGGTTTCAATAGAAAATTAAATTCTCTACAACTTTTATTTGAAACTTTTTTCAAAATTTTCGCCGGTTTGGAAGAAATTGAGAGATGAATGCAACTCAAGTAAAATCTGCGGTTAACGCGACGCCCTTTTCTTTTCGCTCGTTTTAACGCTCAAAAAAAAAAAAATAAAAAAAAAAACAAAAAACGGTTTTTATTCAAAATTAAATTCTCTACGACTTTTATTTCCAACAAACTTCTAAAAGTTTCGCTCGCAAACTTTCAGTTCCACAACCGAAATTAGACTAGTTATACTCGATTTACCAGCGACTAATTATGATTGTTTTATAGGAAATTTGCTATAAGTTTTATCTAAAACTTTTTTCGATACATAGTCTAGTTTTCGAGTTATAGCTTAACTTAACGTTTTGTATGCACTGACAGAATTAGGCTAAACCACCAACTTGCTATGAGTATTAGTTGAAACTAGCAAACTAGACTTATGCAGAATTTAATCCTCTAAGTCTAGTTTAGATGCATAAGTCTAGTTCCCGAGTTTAGCTTAAATTAACGCAAACAAATTTTTCAAAACACCCAAACAAATTTTTGTTTTCACAGCCCGGATTAGACTAGTTAGCCGTAATCCACGGACTAACTATTACCAGCGTCTTATAGCAAATTTAGTCCTCTACAGGTTTTATCTAGAACTTTTTTTGATACCTAGTCTAGTTCTCGAGTTATGACTTAACTAAGTGTCGACTTACGTTTTGTATCCACAGATGGAATTAGACTAATTCCACTTAACGTTTTGTATGCACTGACAGAATTAGGCTAAACCACCAACTTGCTATGAGTATTAGTTGAAACTAGCAAACTAGACTTATGCAGAATGTAATCCTCTAAGTCTAGTTTAGATGCATAAGTCTAGTTCCCGAGTTTAGCTTAAATTAACGCAAACAAATTTTTCAAAACACCCAAACAAATTTTTGTTTTCACAGCCCGGATTAGACTAGTTAGTGGTAATCCACGATCTAACTATTACCAGTGCCTTATAGAAAATCTTGTCTTCTACAGATTCTATCTAAAACTTTTTTCGATACCTAGTCTAGTTCTCGAATTATAGCTTAACTAAGCTTCGACTAACGTTTTGTATCCGCATACGGAATTAGACTAATTCCACGAACTAGCTATGAGTATTAGCTTGAATTAGCGAAGTAGACTTATGCAGAATTTAATCTTCTACAAGTTTTATCTAAAACTTTTTTTGATGCTTAGTCTAGTTCCCGAGTTTAGCTTAAATTAACACAAACACAATTTTCAAAACACCCAAATAAATTTTTGTTTTCACAGCCCAGATTAGACTAGTTAGTCGTAATCCGCAGACTAACTATTACCAGCGTCTTATAGCAAATTTAGTCCTCTACTGGTTTTATCAAAAACTTTTTTTGATACCTAGTCTAATTCTCGAGTTATAACTTAACTAAGCGTCGACTAACGTTTTGTATCCACAGACGGAATTAGACTAATTCCACGAACTAGCTATGAGTATTAGCTAGAATTAGCGAACCAAGCTTATGAAGACTTTAATCTTCTACAAGTTTTACCTAAAGCTTTTTTTGATACTTAGTCTAGTTCCCGAGTTTAGCTTAAATTAACACAAACAAATTTTTCAAAACACCCAAACAAATGTTTGCTTTCACAGCCCGGATTAGACTAGTTAGCCGTAATCCATGGACTAACTATTACCAGCGTCTTATAGCAAATTTAGTCCTCTACAGGTTTTATCTAGAACTTTTTTTGATACCTAGTCTAGTTCTCGAGTTATAACTTAACTAAGCGTCGACTTACGTTTTGTATCCACAGATGGAATTAGACTAATTCCACGAACTAGCTATGAGTATTAGCTAGAATTAGTGAACTAAGCTTATGAAGACTTTAATCGTCTACAAGTTTTACCTAAAGCTTTTTTTGATACTTAGTCTAGTTACCGAGTTTAGCTTAAATTAACGCAAACAAATTTTTCAAAACACCCAAACAAATTTTTGTTTTCACAGCCCGGATTGGACTAGTTAGTCGTAATCCACAGACTATCTATTACCAGCGTCTTATAGCAAATTTAGTCCCCTACAGGTTTTATCTAAAACTTTTTTTGATACCTAGTTTAATTCTCGAGTTATAACTTAACTAAGCGTCGACTAAAGTTTTGTATCCACAGACGGAATTAGACTAATTCCACGAACTAGCTATGAGTATTAGCTGGAATTAGCGAACTAAGCTTATAAAGACTTTAATCGTCTACAAGTTTTACCTAAAGCTTTTTTTGATACTTAGTCTAGTTCCCGAGTTTAGCTTAAATTAACACATACAAATTTTTCAAAACACCCAAACAAATTTTTGCTTTCACACCCCGGATTAGACTAGTTAGCCGTAATCCACGGACTAACTATTACCATCGTCTTATAGCAAATTTAGTCCTCTACAGGTTTTATCTAGAACTTTTTTGATACCTAGTCTAGTTCTCGAGTTATAACTTAACTAAGCGTCGACTTACGTTTTGTATCCACAGATGGAATTAGACTAATTCCACGAACTAGCTATGAGTATTAGCTGGAATTAGCGAACTAGACTTAAGCATAATTTAATCGTCTACAAGCTTTACCTAAAACTTTTTTTGATGCCTAGTCTAGTTCCCGAGTTTAGCTTAAATTAACGCAAACAAATTTTGCAAAACACCCAAACAATTTTTTTTTTCACAACCCGGATTAGACTAGTTAGTCGCAATTCAGGAACTAACTATTACGAGCGACTTATAGCAAATTTGGTCTTCTACAGGTTTTATCTAAAACTTTTTTCGATATCTAGTCTAGTTCTCGAATTATAGCTTAACTAAGCTTCGACTAACGTTTTGTATCCGCAGACGGAATTAGACTAATTCCGCGAACTAGCTATGAGTATTAGCTTGAATTAGCTAAGTAGACTTATGCAGAATTTAATCCTCTACAAGTTTTATCTAAAACTTTTTTTGATGCTTAGTCTAGTTCCCGAGTTTAGCTTAAATTAACACAAACAAATTTTCAAAACACCCAAACAAATTTTTGTTTTCACAGCCCAGATTAGACTAGTTACTCGTAATCCACAGACTAACTATTACCAGCGTCTTATAGCAAATTTAGTCCTCTACAGGTTTTATCTAAAACTTTTTTTGATACCTAGTCTAATTCTCGAGTTATAACTTAACTAAGCGTCGAATAACGTTTTGTATCCACAGACGGAATTAGACTAATTCCACGAACTAGCTATGAGTATTAGCTGGAATTAGCGAACTAAGCTTATGAAGACTTTAATCGTCTACAAGTTTTACCTAAAGCTTTTTTTGATACTTAGTCTAGTTCCCGAGTTTAGCTTAAATTAACACAAACAAATTTTTCAAAACACCCAAACAATTTTTTTTTCACAACCCGGATTAGACTAGTTAGTCGCAATCCAGGAACTAACTATTACGAGCGACTTATAGCAAATTTGGTCTTCTACAGGTTTTATCTAAAACTTATTTGCTTTTGCAGGTCTCTGTATTCTTGACTACCCACTTTTCACTCACTGCACAGTGACCGTCTTTGTTCCATCATCTTTATAGTCTCTGGTGTTAATTTCGTCGGTTTGTTTGGCAGGAGACTTGGGGTGATTTCGTCAAGGCTGAGACGTTAGCCTGTCGCTAATCTCATCCACAGTCATATTGACTAAATGCACACCGTTAAGTTTTGTCTCAACAGCATTCTTTTCGATCGCTCGTAGTATCTTGAGTTTGGTATCAGCTGGTAAGTGTTTCCTTACAACAAGATTTTTCCGCGCTGTTTTAAGCTTCACGTATAAGTGCGCTCTAACCAGGCGATGGTCACTGCCAGTATTGAACCTATTTAGCACATTGGCGTCCTGGACCGTAAGTTTAGTGTCTGTGATGATATAGTCATACTTGCTCTTGTGTACGCCGTCAGGGTGCCTCCAGGTCCATTTACGTTGTTCTTGTTTTTCGAAGAAGGTGTTCATAGCATACACTGAATTTGCTTGTAAGAAGTTGAGAAGCATCTGTCCTCGGGCATTCCGAAATTTCCTAAGCTAGTTTCGCCGCTGTTCTCCTTTCTACCAACTCTCGCGTTTAAGTCGCCCATTATTACGGTATACTTGGTCTTTACTTTATCGCTCAGGGATCTTAGGTCTTCGTAGATCTCTTCTAGAGTTTCATTCGGATGATCCGATGTTGGGGCATAAGCCTTGATAACTTTAAGTTTGTACATTTTGCTGAGTCTTAGTAAAATGTAAGAAACTTACTTACTTTCCGTGTCCGGTTCATACGACATCTTTGCAGAAAATAGCGGCTGCAATAGCCTTGTCGTTACATAAAATTAAGTCTTCGTGCGTGCATGCTTCTTCCAGTTGTGGGCAGACCAGTATGTGGCTCATATCCTGAGGCTGAGCACACGCACACAGCACATCGTCGTTCTCAGACACGTTACGTAATGTAAGCAAGATGATCCGAAACGCTGTTTACTTCAATCATATGCTCTTTTATGGTTTCGTTACCATAAAGCCGATTCCTCCCACACCAGGCCTTGGGCCTTCGCGGTAGTAGAACATATGGAAGAAGAACAACTATTTGTTCTTCTTCCATATGTTCTACTACCGCGAAGGCCCAAGGTCTGGTGTGGGAGGAATCGGCTTTATGGTAAACAAAACCATAAAAGAGCGTATGATTGAAGTAAACAGCGTTTCGGATCATCTTAGACATATAGAACACATGTTCTATATAGTAGAACATCCGAGCTTTCCTTCCATTCAAAACCATGACAGACAAAACATACAAATGCCTGTTTTATAATCCAATATCCTGCGTGGTATAAGGAATGGAAGTAGTTGTTTCAACATGGGATCTGTTCATAGTCTTAATAAAACTTAATATTATAGAGCTACGAACAGGTTGACTATACTTATATATTCAGGCTACATTGCGCCCTTGATAAGTTTATATCCTATTTTTATAATTAAATCTAATTTAATATTTAAAATGAGATGTCATGGTTTAAACCAAATTAATAATAGAATTGAAAGTAGGAGATTATCACTACGATATCTTCAAATCTGCCAGTAGCGGAAATTACACGGATATCTTCTGTTACTCTTTGGCACACCCCGCCCAAGATGCGTGGTGTGAGTCGTTCGCTGCGTCAAAAGAGCGAGATGTGCCAACGAGTAACAGAAGATATCCGTGTAATTCCAGCTACTGACAGATTTCAAGATATCGTAGATATGAAGATATCGTAGATATCGTGATAATCTCATTCTTTCAGTTCTATTATTAATATTTAAATTTAATAAAAATTTCATTTTCTTCCTGTCTAGATTAATTTCTTCTTGAGATAAATATAAATTGTTTCTGAATATAAATGCAATAGAAGGCAACATACGGTTTTCTTCCCATAAATACTTTTGATAAATCTCTACGTACCGCGTTTTCTTTTAAAACACCTAAATTGATTCCGTATTTAAATTCAATAAAACTAAACATTGCGTTGGAAAGCAATTCTAATAATAGACATTAAGCTGAAAATGTTATGAAGTTATCAGCGAAAACGTTACGTAATGTAAATATTCCAATTTTACGCGGCGCGCCGCAAGTCTCATGGGCGTTATTAGTGCCTATGGTATACAGTAGTCCGTAATGAGGTGATTTATATGCGAAAAATTGAATTCAGTGCGATAATTTTGTGTCACAATTGCTTAATTTAATTATGGAAAAAAATAAAAAAATGTAGAGCTGGTTTTATTTCGGTCGAGCGTAATAATATTTGTGTTTATTCTTAGTGGAATGAGATATTATCAAAGACACACTTACGGAGACAAAGGCTAAAGTAAAATTTATGGGTGGATTAAGTGAAGAGTTTGAAATAAATTCAGGCGTCCGTCAAGTTGATGGAATTTCCCCATTACTTTTCGATTGTGCCCTGGAAAAAGTTATTAGGGAATGGAGAAAAGCAGGGGCATCTCACCGACTAGGACCAAAGATTAAGGGTATTCAAAGTGACTGCCTAGCGTTTGCTGATGATATGGCACTAATTGCTGAAGACATCTCTGATGCACAGAAGCAGATTACTATCTTGGAAGAAGAAGCAGCAAAAATATCTCTTATGAAAAAACTAAATTTTTGACTAACATAAAAAATGCGCCACATGAAATTTATATTAAAGCCAACAAAATTGCTAAAGTAAAGGAATTTAAATACTTAGGCGAATGGGTTACAGAAAATGGCAATGAAAATAAATCGGTATCATCAAGAATCCAGAAAATGGAGGTTGGTTTTTAATACGTCAAAAATGTTTATAACAAGCAATGCTTGTCATGGAATAGTAAAATTCGCCTTTACTTGACAGTGATTAAACCAGATGCTTTTTATGCTTCCGAAACGCTCAATTTACAAATCATTAAAGGAACAATTAAAGATTAAGGAAAGGAAAATTATGAAAAATATCTTAGGGCTCAGAATTAAAAATGGCATACACTATCCAAAAGCCCAATTCTGAATTATACAGACACATTTCTAAACTTACCGATACCATGAGTCATTCTCATGGTATCGGTAAGTTTACAAATTTATAGCAAGTTTAGAATAAGACGAATTCAATTTTTGGGTCATTTGGAAAGAATGAATCATACAAGGCTTACTTACCGAATCCACAAATTTCTGCAGAACAAACGTACAAGACCAAAGTGGTACAAACAAGTGGAAAGGGACCTAGATGGGATCGCCAGATCTGATGAATAGATATGTGATCAGGAATATTGTTCAAACAAGGGGATTTAATGAAGATCAGAAGGAACAAACACGAGGCGCATGGTCGGAGGAACAGAAACTACAACAATCAATTCATATGAAGAGCTATTGGGCAAGGAGGAAGGCTCAACATACGTTGATTCCGCGTGGTCCTAAGTTGTCCATCCTCGAGAAGAAGAAGTGGAATGAGAAAAAAATGCGAAACTGGTGCGCAGCAAAAACAAGATTTCCAATATGAGATTTCGTTAAAATAATTATAAAAACAATGGTTTATAAATATACGATATTTCTTTAACATACGTTTTGTAGATATCTCGGGAACGATTGTAGATAATCAAAAACTGATTGCGGAATCGTTTTCAGAAGGTCATTTTCCTATTGATACTCTAAAACGGTGTTTCCCAACGTGGGGCCCATGCCCCACAGGGGGCAATTTGATTGTTAAGGGGGGCAATTTGAAAATGAACTCGACACGAAGTTAACCATTTTTCTCCGGGCCATTTAAATGCAATGCTAGATTTCAGTACAAAAATTGAAAGAAAAAAGCAAATTCTTAAATAATTGCGACCAATAAATATTATAAATTCGTTTGACGAGGCAAAATATCTCTATATCAAAACTGGGTTTTTTGGCGTCGTCAAGTTAACCTCCCTTCGGCAGACTGCAAGCTCCGCGGGGACGCTTTAAAATCTCGCTAAACAACGCAGTTTTTGGTAAAGAAAAGACCGGTCATGAGACGAACAAAAAACAGACAAGCAAACAAACAAAACAAAGAAAAAAAAACAACAAGACTGCGCAATAGCTGAGCCAGAGCTCGAAGAAATAAAAGCACTCATGATTTGAGTTCATATCCAAATTAAATTTGGGTTCATTCCCGGTGGCCACGATGATCGATGATCAAGCATTGCAGGCATAAAATACAAAAAGGGAACCGCTCCCTTTTTGTATTTTATCCCTGCAATGCTTGATCAACGAATCAATGAAAGGTCGCATTGAGGCAAATTTGAAGGTGAAACATAGCGCTCATATTAATTCAGATTTGAATTACTTACTCAAACTGTAACCCTTTCACCCCGAATGGTTTTGTTATACGTCCCACCAAAATTTAAAATCACCCGAAAATTGAATTTCAAATTGTGCTCGATTGGAAAATGTACCTGCCATTAGTTTAACATATTATATGTACCAAGACAAATATTGTAGTAAATAATAACAGACAATACAGAACACAAGACAAGACTGGACCAGAATAGATGTGTCCAGACAAACAGATAAGACTAGGCAAGGCAAGACCAGACAAGACCGAATATATATGATTGACAAGATTGTACAAGACAGAATTTTTAACACAGGATTTAGTACCGATTCAGGCCCTCATCAAGATCGAGGGTCTCCACCGCGAAGTAGTGATCGCATCAGCATACTTCCCTGGCGATGGTAACAGCATACCACCCATTGAAGTACAAAAGCTGGTGGAACACTGTATTAGGAGAAGGCTGCTACTCATCCTGGGATGTGACTCGAATGCACACAATGAGATGTGGGGCAGCACGGACACTAATAAGAGAGATGAGTACCTTTTAGAATACCTCATTAAAGAGAACTTAATTGTGTACAACGTTGGGAACACACCAACATTTGTCACTAAAGTCAGAAATGCGATACTGGATATTACGGTAGGTAGCGCTAACGTAAGTAAACTAATTAAAAAGTGGAGGGTTTCAAGTGAGCCCTCAATGTCAGATCATAGGATCATAGAGTTTGATCTGGAAGGAGCGAGTGAGGAAAACACCCCCATTCGAAACCCCAGACAAACTGTGTGGCCTATGTTTAGTTCCCAACTAAAAGAAAACCTAGAGCAGGTGACAGTGCGGGGTAGTATCAAACACTACACCGTGCTGGAGCAGGCTGTAGGAGAAATAAATGTAGGAATCACCACGGTATTTGAATCCAGCTGCCCGGTAGAAACCGTGAAGGAGCATAAGGACGAAAAATGGTGGAACAAAAATTTGTCTACATTAAGAGCAAAAGTACGTAGGCGTTTTAACAAAGCCAAGCAATACGGAAATTGGCTAGAATACTCTGAGGTGCTTACCACCTACAACAAAGAGATCAGAAGGGCAAAAAGGGAAAACTTTAGGACCTTCTGTGAAAACATAGAATCCACGCCGGTGGCAGCTAGACTGCACAAAACACTAGCGAAGGATAGAGTGGAAATGATAACCACTCTCAAGAAACCGGATGGGGCCTTCACGGAGGATGAAGAGCAAAGAGCTCTCCTCCTACTAGAAACCCATTTTCCGGGATGTAGAGGATACAGCGAGACCGAGGGCTTGATGCAACCACAGAAACCAAGTCGGGCCGACTGGAAGAGGGCAACGTCCATCTGTACGGAAAACCGAATCAGATGGGCTATCGGCACTTTCCAGCCTTTTAAGGCCCCAGGTGTGGACGGACTAGTTCCTGCCTTCCTACAAAAGGGAGAGAGAGATCTAATACCGTATCTTCTAAATATCTTTAGAAGTAGCTTAGCGCTCGGATATATACCGGAGCTATGGAGAAGGGCTAAGGTGGTATTTATACCGAAGGTGGGGAAGAAAGACACCACTCAACCGAAGTCATTTAGACCCATTAGTCTAACATCTTTTATGTTAAAGACAATGGAGAAGGTGATTGATAATTACCTTAGGACTATAGTGTGTGTTCCCTGGTAGGTACACCACTACACAGGAGTCAGCATGCTTACAAGACAGCACTAGAGACAAAGGAAGTAGCGATATGTGCCTTCTTGGATACAGAGGGAGCTTTTGACAACACCTCACACGAGGCTGTCATGGCGGCCCTTGAAAGAAGGAATATCGACAGCACTATCTCAAAGTGGATGGGAGAAATGCTTAGAACTAGAGCGGCGGAGACACAAGTGGGAAAAGACACCATTAAGATCTCCACAACTCGAGGGTGTCCACATGGAGGTGTACTATCACCGCTAATGTGGAGCCTGGTAGTTGATGAATTACTAGTTAGGCTAAACGACCTAGACATCAAATGTCAAGTTTACGCCGATGACATAGTCATAATGGCCAGAGGAAAATTTGAGGGAACGCTCTGTGAAATTGTTCAGAGAGGCCTCAAAGTAACTAGTAGATGGTGTCAAACAGTGGGATTGAGACTCAACCCGAGCAAAACCACGGTGATACCATTTACTAGAAGGAGAAAACTAAACTGCCTACATCCCATACTCATAGATGGGAAGGCAGTTGAATACCAACAGGAGATAAGGTATCTGGGTATCACACTAGATAGCAAACTCCTATGGAATAGACACGCTGAGGCAGTGGTAGGTAAAGCCAAACGCGCCCTAATGGTGTGCAGAAATCTGGCAGGAAAAACGTGGAGTTGTAACCTCACTATCCTGCGATGGATGTACACCATGATAGTGAGACCTGCAATCACTTATGGGGCAGTTGCTTGGGGAAGTAGATTCAAAGACTGGCTTGTATCTGCATCGCGGGGGCGATGGGGTCTTGTCCGACAGCAGCATTGGAGCTGCTGCTGGATCTGACTCCGCTGCACCTTGTGGTGGAGAGCGCCGCCAGATCGGCGATCGTAAGATTCAGCAAGGAAGGAGTGGGCAGAGGTAAAATAATCGGGAGCAGAGACCGAAACAGCCTCGCTACCAAGATCCCCTGGCTGGAAGTACCAAAAGACGAAATGGTATGCAAATACCACTTCGAGAAAAACTACACAGCAATGTGTAGTAGTAAAGCCGATTGGAGCGACAAATCCTCAGCCTACCACATAGAGCAAAATGCCATCAAGTGGTATACAGATGGTTCGAAGACAAAGGAAGGCACTGGTGCAGGAGTGTTTGGACCTCGTACCAGATACTTCGAATCCATGGGAACATCCCCAAGTATCTTCCAAACAGAGGTACACGCAATCGAAAGATGTGCACAGTTTAACCTCGACAGGAATTACCGCAAGAAACGAAGTGCTATCCTGTGAGATAGCCAAGCAGCCATCAAGGCTGATACACCATCAGATCCAAACTGGTATGGGACTGTGTGGGGAAGCTGAACAAGCTTGGCAGGGATAATAAAGTAACGCTATACTGGGTACCAGGACACACTGGTATAGACGGAAACGAAGAACTCGATCACCTAGCAAACAAGGGATGCAGTAGCCCCTTTATAGGTCCGGAACCCTTTTGCGGTATGAGCGTGAACACCATCCGCAAAAGTTTAGATGAAGAAATAAGAGGAAAATGGATGAAAACCTGGAAAGAACTTCCAGGGCTAAGGCAATCCAAAGTGATGCTGGGATCTTTTAACCAGAAGAGAACGGGAGCTTGCCTGAAACTAAGCAGGAACAAGCTCAGAATTCTGACAGGAGCCCTGACGGGACACTGCAGACTTAGGAAACATCTCAAGGCCCTAGGCCTAGAGGAGGATGATGGATGCAGATTCTGTGGCTCAGCAGAGGAAACCCCCATACATCTGTTCAAAGACTGCGGAGCATTACTCCGCAAGAGACAGATGTACCTTGGGGCTCACTGCTTGAACACAGAGGAGCTGCAGGCCTTGAATCCCACCCAGATCCTGAGATTCCTAAAGGAATCAGGATTAGAGGAGGCGCTCTAAATGGGTAAGTACACCAACACTTGGAGGAGGAGGGTGGGGTACAATAGATCTATAAAGGTCGCAGTACAAGTCGTCACCACCATATCTACAATCTACAATCTTGTACAAGACAATAATACACTGAAGAAGACAAGTCTGTATAAAAGCAGACAAGACTAGTAAATATTTAACAAAACTCTTCAAAATTAGACCTAATTATGAACCAAAAATTGAACAAGATCGCATATGAATATGTACAATGTTGACAGGCCACGTTTTTATGTTGGTAAAAAACTTAAGAAAACCAGGAGGTTTATTCTATTTCTGCAATATTATTTACGTTCAGAGACAAAAAAGTCTCTTTTTGCTGCTCATAATCGTAAACTCATAATCGTATTCTTGAAGCAACTAGCTTCAAGAATATGATTATGAGTTTACGATTATGAGCAGTAAAAAGAGACTTTTTTGTCTCTGAACGATCAAATTTCTTTATTTATCGCTAAATCTGGAAAAATCATTCTATAGGAGAGAATTCAATGAAACCGTCAATTTTTTTCTTAAACGCTTCATTTAAAATTTTCTTATTTAAAAAATAATTTAAATAAAAATTATTTTTGACATAATAAGGGTAATGAAACCAAATATCTTATGTGTGATGCTCTTGCATCGACAAGAGTTTTATTTTAAACAGTTCCATACATTTTTTCAAGCAGTTTCCCTTTAGAGAGCCATCTTACTTCAGTGTGAACTAAAAGTCTGACATGGTTTGCGTTTTGTTCTTTACAAAAGAGCTTGAAGAGACGCTCACATTTGACATAAACTGTAATAGCATTGATACACTGTTTTACTGGATGTAGGACTACATTTATAACTGACGAGATGTTTTTAGCTACCAAGTTTTCCCTTGGAATAACACAATGCACAAGATAACACAAGAAAAACAATAATATTAACAACAAAAACTTTGAAAGTTTCATTGGCTCCAAAAATGTGAAATGATACTTGTTATTGTCGATCATCTGAAAATACTATCGGCTGATTTAAAAGAAAGATTTTCTGATTTAAAACAAATTGATTTTCCAACATGGATGATGCAGCCAATGTTAGTGGATTTGTCTCATATATCAAATATGCAGTAACAAAAAGAACTTGCAGAAATGCAAAATGATGAGTCAGTTAAAACTTTATTTAATATTAAAGGAGCGATGGCATGGCTTTGTGAGGAAACAGAAATCAAATATCCAAATTCAACCAAATGTGCAAGAAAACTGTGGCTACCGTTTCCATCTTCATATTTACCTGAATGTGGATTTACTGCTGTAAATGATTTACTGGTAAAAAAAAGAAATCGTCTGGATATTACACAACGGCGAGATTTGAGACTGAAGCTAACCAAATTCGAACCTAACATAAAATCTCTGTGCAGCAAGCATCAAACGCAAGGATATCACTACATAAAAGTAATAAATTAATATAGAAAATTCTTTATTGAAATTATTGCGAATTTGAATTTCGGTTTTCATTATCTGTTTTGAAAATGTACTTACTGTGTTTCATCAACAATTTCTTAGTGATTTCTTCCTAAAAACTATCATCTAAGTTTCTTAAGTGAACAATTCAATTTTTTAATATTAAAAATTATGTATATGCTACATATGCTATTACTGTATATGGGGGGGCGTAAGAATTATAAAAGGGCTTAGGTGGGGCATGGCACAAAATAGGTGCCGATTTTCGATTTGGGGTAATTTTAGGTAATCGATTTTCTCGCATTTCGTCGTTTCCGCAGTCTAGACTTCCCATGTCGATGATATTTCTTAACTAAAAGTTTACAAGGAGATATTATATATGCTTTCCGACTAATTTTGGGACGCTGAATCGATTGGTTAAGTCTAGAAGTCGCTGTAGTGAGCGGTTCAAAAGTTATGACAGCGTGAAATCAGTCGGAAATGCAAGATTGTGTATAGATAAAAAATATATAAAACTTGTTTATTTGTAACTTTAGAGCGAAATAATCTGGAAATCCGTTTTCAAACCTTCGATTTCCTTCGGATAAGCAAGAAAAAATCTCGAAAAAAATTTGCAAAAAAAAATTTCAACAAAAATTTTTCATCATTTCGTTCAAAAAATATTTATTTTTCGATATTTTTCGAATTTTTCGATTTTTTTCGATTTTTTCGAAACGGTAACACGCAGCGAAATCATTTTTGGCACACAGAAACTACACGACAAGACGAACAAGTCGATGTATAAATTGTCTGGAAAGATTAAAAAATTCGAATAGAAATTTCAAACTGAAATCTACACGATACTCGAATTGCTAAGTAGATGTCTCGGAAACAGTTAAAGATATTCAAAAAGGGATTGCGGCTTCGTTTTCAGAAGGTCATTTTCCTATTAATACTTTAAGATTATCCCCAGGAAATTCACGACTTTCCGAGATCGCTACTCGAACGTCGAAATTTCTTGAAAATTTCTTCAATTCTTGCGGGCGATAGTGAACGGAAAGAGCTAGCGAAAAATAATTTGCATATTTGAAATCAGCAGCAGAAATGCTATCAGAAACCTTTATTAATTTTGCTGTAACTCAAAAAATAACGAATTTGACAAAATCGATTTTCTCGCATTTCGTCGTTTCCGCGGTATAGACTCCTCGTGTCGATGGTATTTCTTACACAAAAAGCTTCCTAAGGAGTATTATATAAGTTTTCCCACTAATTTTGAGACGCTAAATTGATTGGTGAAGACCGGAAGCCTCTGTGGTGAGCCGTTCAAAAGTTATGACAGCGTGAAATCAGTCGGAAATGCAAGATTGTGTATAGATAAAAAATATATAAAACTTGTTTATTTGTAACTTTAGAGCGAAATAATCTGGAAATCCGTTTTCAAACCTTCGATTTCCTTCGGATAAGCAACAAAAAATCTCGAAAAAAATTTGCACAAAAATTTTCAACAAAAATTTTTCATCATTTCGTTCGCAAAATACATGCTTTTTCGGTTTTTTCGATTTTTTTGAAAACGATAAAAAGCAGCGAAATCATTATTGGCACACAGAAACTACACGATCAAACGAACAAGTCGATGTATAAATTGTCCGGAACGATTCAATAATTCGTAAAGAAATTTCAAACTGAAATTTACCCGATTCTCAATTTGCTAAGTAGATGTCTCAGAAACGGTTGCAGATAATCAAAAACGGATTGCGGCATCGTTTTTAGAAGGTCATTTTCCTATTATTACTTTAAGATTATCCCCAGGAAATCCACAACTTTCCGAGATCGCTACTCGAGCGTCGAAATTTCTTGAAAATTTCATCAATTCTTGCGGGCGATAGTGAACGAAAAGAGCTGGCGAAATATAATTTGCATATTTGCAAGCAGCAGTAGAAATGCTTTCAGAAACGTTTTTAAATTTTGCTGTAACTCAAAAAATAACGATTTTGCAAAATCGATTTTCTCGCATTTCGTCGTTTCCGCGGTCTAGACTCCACGTGTCGATGGTATTTCTTAACTAAAAGATTCCTAGGGAATATTATATACGTATTCCAACTAATTTTGGGACGCTGAATCGACTGGTCTAAACTAGAAGTGTCTGTGGTGAGCCGTTCAAAAGTTATGACAGCATCAAATCAGTAGGAAATGCGAGATTGTGTACAGCGAAAAAATATATAAAACTTGTGTATTTGTAACTTTAGAGCGAAATAAACTGGAAAACCGTTTTCATCACTTCTATTTCCTATGGGTAACAAAAAAAAATCACGAAAAAATTTTCCAAAAAAATTTAAAAAAAAAATTTGTGCTTTCGTTCAAAAAATATGTGCTTTTTCGGGTTTTTTCGATTTTGCCGAGAACGGCAAAATGCAGCGCAATCGTTTTTGGCACACAGAAACTACAGGACAAGATGAACAAGTACATGTATAAATTGTCCGGAAATTTCAAACTGAAATTTACCCGATTTTCGATTTGCTAAGTAGATCTCTCGGAAACGGTTGCAGATAATCAAAAACGGATTGCGGCATCGTTTTCAGAAGGTCATTTTCCTGTTGATACACTAAGATTATCGGCGGAAAATTCACGAATTTCTGAGATTGCTACTCGAGCGCCGAAATTTCTTAAAAAATTCTTCAATTCTTGCGGGCGATAGTGAACGGAAAGAACTAGCGAAATATAATTTGCATATTTGTAATCAGCAGCAAAAATTCTTTCAGTTCATTTTTTCATCAGTTCAATTCTTTCAATTCATTTTCTCGCATTTCGTCGTTTCTGCGGTCGAGGCTCTACGTGTCGTCGGTATTTCTTAACTGAAAGCTTCCTAGGAAATATTATATACTTATTTCGACTAATTTTGGGACGCTGCATCGATTGGTGGACACTAGAAGTCTCTGTGACGAGCCGTTAAAAAGTTAAGACAGCGTGAAATCTGTCGGAAATGCGAGATGGTCTACAGCGAAGAAATATATAAAACTTGTTTATTTGTAACTTTAGAGCAAAATAGACTGGAAATCCGATTCCAGCACTGAGATATCCTTCGAGTAACAAAAAAAAAAATCATGAACAAATTTTCCAAAAAAAATTTAACCAAAATTTTCCATCATTTCGTTCGAAAAATATATGCGTTTTCGGTTTTTTTCGATTTTTTAGAGAACGGTAAAAAGTAGCGAAATCATTTTTGGCACACATAAAGTACACGACAAGACGAACAAGTCGATGTGTACATTGTCCGGAAAGATTCAATAATTAGTCGAAAAAATTCAAATTGAAATTTACCCGATTCTCGATTTGCTAAGTAGATGTCTCGGAAACGGTTGCAGATAAGATAAAACGGACTGTGGCATCGTTTTCAGAAGGTCGTTTTCCTATTGATACACTAAGAATGTCCGCAGGAAATTCACGACTTTCCGAGATCTCTACTCAAGCGCCGAAATTTATTTACAATTTCTTCAATTCTTGCGGGCGATAGTGAACGGATAGAGTTAGCGAAATTTAATTTGCATATCTGTAATTAGCAGCAAAAGTGATTTCAGAAACGTTTTTAAATTTTGCTGTAACTCAAAAAATAACGATTTTGACAAAATCGATTTTCTCGCATTTTTCTCGCATCTCGACTCTCTGTGTCGATGGTGTTTCTTAACTGAAAGCTTTCTAGGGAATATTATATACGTTTACTGACTAATTTTGGGACGCTGAATCGATTGGTGAAGACTAGAAGTCACTGTGGTGAGCCGTTCAAAAGTTATGAGAGCGAAATGCGAGAACAGCTAAAAAATATATAAAACTTGTTTATTTGTAACTTTAGAGCAAAATAGACTAGAAAACCGTTTCCAGCACTTAGATTTCCTTCGGGTAAACAAAAAAAAATTACGAAAAAATTTCCAAAAAAATATCCCACCAAAATCATTTCGTTCGAAAAATATTTTATCTACGACCACTATTATAATTGCCCAATATTGTACAGATCGTGGATTATGTAAATACATCTTACAACACACGTATGTAACAGTCCGCGATTAATGTTATTTAATGATTCAATAACACACTAGTGCGTTTGGTTTACAATTCGTTGATTGGTTGAGAGTATCATTAATATAGGCAACCCAATACATTCCGTTATTTGTCAAAAAAAAATTGAACGTCAAACTAATACATAAACACTATTTTTTTTTTCAATTATAAAAATTAAAGTCCAGTGATGTCCAGTGATAGCGAAATAGAAAATGCTACTCCGCCCGAAATTGTTGAAAAAGCGAAACAAGCTGCCCATAATTTGCTACAGATTAAATCTTGGGATTGATACGAGGATGCATATAGAAAATTTATGGACCGGAGAATGAAGCATAAAGTTAAATCCTTTTCAGAAAATGTTTTATTATACTTTGATGAGTTATCTCAAACAGTGATCTTCACTTTGGGCAATTTATTGAATGGTTCGGACATCAATTAATATAAAGCACAACATCGACATTTCAAAACATTCAAAGTTAATAGCTTTACTAAAGAGAAAATCTGATGGATTTAAAAGCAACAAATCAAAAATTTTAACCATTCAAGAAATTCAAAAGTTTCCTCAATAATTCGCCGGATAACAAATATTTATTGATGAAGGTATTCATTACTTTTTTATCTTATAATGCTCTCTAATGGGCATAACGACATATTTTTTTATATAATTTTAGATTATTCTTATCATTGGCATTAGTGGTGCCTGCAGAAAACAAGAACTACGAAATGTCAAACCCTGCCATATAGAAGACACCGGAACATCTCTAATCATTGAAATTCCTGATTCCAAAACAAATACTTAAAGATCTTTTGTGCTACCGAAAGAATTTTACCAAACCTGTAAAAAATATATTAACCTACGCCCACAAAATATGGACAAAACTCAGTCTTTTTTTTCTAAATTATCAAAATGAGAAATGCACTAAGCAATGGAATAAATAAAATTGGCTCTATTCCTAAACAAATTGCCAATTATCTTCATTTGCCGGAAGAAAATCTTTCTTTATACAGGACATTGTTACAGACGTTCGTCAGCCACTATTCTTGTGGATTCCGGTGGTGATTTATTGTCACTAAAAAGGCATGGTGGCTGGCGTTCGTCTGCAGTAGCAGAAGGCTTTATAGACTGCTCCATGAAAAATCAAAACGATACTGATACAACACAGTAGGTATTAAT
Source organism: Phosphuga atrata (assembly GCA_944588485.1). NCBI lineage: Eukaryota > Metazoa > Arthropoda > Insecta > Coleoptera > Silphidae > Phosphuga > Phosphuga atrata. The sequence continues at coordinate 72,132,726 of OX155897.1, read as the reverse complement.
AGGTATTAATGAAATTAAACAGATTATAAATTATTAAGTAAATATAAATTATTTCATTTGACACTGACACTGCGTACTTTGTGTTGCCTATATCGATGAGTCACTATATCAGTTACATCAAACATAATTTTCTTATTAAATAGAAAAAAAATAGTGTGGTCGTAGATAAAGTATAGTACATAATTCGAGTTGTAAGGCAATTACGTACTCGCGGAATTACGCCCTTCCCGTTACGCGGGTCGCGCGTAATTGTTCCGCTCGTACGTAATATGCTTCTTACAACTCTCATTACGTAATATACTATTATTATTTTTAAATATTTTATTGATATGGAAACATATTTCCATTTTTGCAAATTTGTATTTAATATGTAAATCAGATTGTATACCCTATTTCTTAATGTGGAGGACTAAATGATTTAACCGTTAAGGGTCATACTACCAAGTAGTAAGTCATCCTACGCCTACCGGCCTGGGCGGCCTGTGCCAACTTGGTGCAATGGCAATGTAATTATACAATTATTTTTCAATTACATCTTTGATTTTTGGTTTTCTTTAATTCAATTTTTATTTTATAAATGTTTTTATTAATTAGATTATGTGGAACAAACAAAATAAATCATTCTTTTCGCATAATGTTTAAAAATAAACACTTTCTAATATAATTTTTCTATAAATTTGCTTATTACATCTGATATTTGAATGACTATTACAAGTATTCTTTTTACAATGTATACAATATTGGAATACTCCCCTTTCACTTTTATGTAAATGACATTGTATGAGGCCTTTCCTTTTTGGAGGAAATGCTGAAGAATGAGCAGGGTTTTCTGGAACAGAATAAATACTTTCCTTCATACCCTTACTTCGCAAAATTTGATTCTGTCGTCACTGTAAATGCGGTGAAATCAAGGCCTTACTAACAATAATCACTTACGGTTTCCTCTTACTTTCCGTGATCGCATCGCTATGCATTGTAGGCAATAAAATAACATTTTCCCAATTTTGGAACGTAGGTATAACAGTAACGTAAGATTTTTTGTAAATCCAAAAATTGTTGAAAATTGTTCTCGACAAAGTTTTGCCTGCATATTTTGGGGTTCAATTCCCTATTTTCTCGTACAGTTCCCGTAAATGAGAGACCAGAACTATTCAAATTCAGAGCCAATTGCTTGGTTGTAAAAAAATTGTCGCACGTTATATTTCCATTTGTATTGTACTTTAGAATACATAAATCTTGTTCGATATTTTCGTAATATGGAATTCCTTTTAGTGGGTACATGGGGGTTTCAGAATCGTTTAGCCAAAATATTTTAATTCCATATTTTTCTGGTTATGACTTTTCATGCTTGAATGGACATTTTCCGTCAAAACCAAACGATTGTTCAAACAATCTACAGTCAGATTACATGATGGGAATGTAGAATTTTCCAAAATTATTATTCATTCGATCCCACAGTTTTCTAAAAGGTGCAAGTTTATCGTTGTGATCTTGATTTTTTATCATCAAATCGAATAAATTTACAAATATCGTGATATCTGTTCTTAGAGAAAGTTGCTCGAATAATTGGTGATCCATATTTTTTACTCCATAAACGATCAATACACACATTTGTAGATTTCAGATGCCCAGCAGTAAATAATATCCCAATGAATGCACAGATCTCGATCATATCCACTGGTTTTCCTGTTTTTTGACAATGAAAACTAAATATTAAGCCTTCCTTGAACTATAAAGGCCAATTCTCATATACGCGACACACTATTGTTTTAATGGGCACATTCTTATATTGTCTGGAAAAAGTATCCACAGGATATTAAATTGTAAAATATTTTGTAAAAAATTACTTTGTTGACGGAACCTCCTATAACATTAGGTCTTGGACCTAAAATAATGATTATAATCCATTTCCGAAAGAGTTAATATATTCCCCTAATCTTTACCACACAAATTGCGTTTTGATTAGTAAGTGATAAACCTATTCTTGGAAGGGCTTGTCTTATTTTGAAGCTAAATCCTTGGTCTGATAACGTGCTGTCGCTCCAGGCCGCTGCGGCCGGCAGAAGGAATCTAGCGGAGTTTTTTTGTAAAAATGTAAAAATTGTGAAATTTTTAAAGCATAATGATTTTTTAAAAACTAATTTCATCTTTCCATAGCAATAAGAGATTACTAAAAAGCGTTTCCTCGAACTATTATTCTAACTATATGTAATAATTAGTTAAAAGTGCGCCTGGCCGCTACGGCCGGTAGAATGAAACCTTAACGGAAGAAAAACCCTAACGGTTTAATAATAATAAATGCCGATAATTTTGTAAAACCTAGACGAAATGAATTAAACTAATTTTAAATTCTATTTAATTTCTACGGCGACTCAACGTTGTCTTGCATTCAGTCTGCGAGACACATGTTGACTCACATCCTCCTTTAATGTCTTTTTTATGGTTTTGAAAAATCCTCGCCCACGTCACCGAGAGACAGACCAAAGAGAAATTATACACGTTTTTTTTTTTGCTTTCTGTGCGTGTGTCTCTTCAGACATTCTTATCTCCCTGAATTCTAAGAATCTTTTTTTTGCCATCCTACAAAAAAAAAAACTCGAATATTTTTAAATTATTACATAATATTTAGCATCTAGGGGGGAGGGGGGGGGGGTGGTCAAGCCGGTGTCCATGCCCCGGGCGAAAAATTCGGAGGGTGGAAAATTCTGAGGGCGGCAAATTCAAACTTGGCAGACAAATACAATGTTTTCCCTACGCATACATACGAATTTGTATCGATAACTTGTCAATGTTTTCAAGATATTTTAATTAACATCTTATTTTTTTATAAAAAGAAAATGTTTCAGACCCTATCCTATGCTATCCTAAATAATATTTATGTCCTACACGTCCATGTAGGCTTTACACAAAATGAGCAACGCTAGATAGGTGTTTATGGCGTTGTTTCCGGAAGGCCTATGTCCATCAGTGGGCGTTTGATGGCTGAAATGATGATGATAACCGTAAAAATATAGGCGGGCGGGGGCGGCATTTTTCCGTTTTTGCCACACCATGAAAAAATTGAAGATCCGGGGCTGCACTCCACCCTGAGATAATGCATACAGCGGTTCCAGGGTGTATGAGTTAGCAATTTTACGAAGATAAATACGTCGCTTAACGAGGTTTATTTACTATAACATATTACGTGTACTAAATAAGTTGTTTTACAAGAAATTTTGTAGGATTCAGATTTGTTTTGTGTTTTATTATGACAAGAAGAACCTTCGCATGCAGCAACAATAAAAACATAAACTTTAAAACTAGGAATTAAATTGTGAAGTAAATGTAGTTTAGACGCAGAAGATGGATTTGTTATAATTAAGACGGCGCAGTCTAGACAGCCTAAGTGTGAAATATTAATTGTGCCCTAGAAACCCGAATATCGCGTTTGTCATAATATTTTGGTGCAATTTATTAGAACTGAAATTGAGGATTTCTGGCAATAAGTCCGGTTTAAATATACAAAACGTTGGATTTTAAGTAGACACATTAGAAACATTTGTTTGGAAATTAGAGAAGTGGGCTACAAAAAGACGCCAGGTTAAAGCCGAGCCGACGCCGACGCTCGAAATAGACGCTGCTGAGTCATATGACCCGATATCCGACACCCAAAACTCAATATTCATCTACACCACAATATTTCATATTCTAAATTATCTGGTTATTTAGTACACTATATCACATTGTAATGTGGAAATATATCAGAAGCTATTAAAGAAGTGTCAAAAGTATGTCGTTAAGTACTCAATTGGTAGTATTTAATTTAGTACTCTAGATTTTTTAAGAATGAAAATTAAATATTAAGCCTTCCTTGAACTATAAAGGCCGATTCTCATATACGCGACACTCAGCTACGCTACATCACGCGACATCGCCTGTCAAATAATGATTACCTTATTTTAATAGGCACGTTCTCACTATGGCTACGCGACGTGCCCATTTAAAAGAATTTAATCATTATTTGACAGGCGATGTCGGACGACGTCGTGTTGCTGAGTGTCGCGCATAAGGGAATCGACCTTAAAGGGGTACAGAAAACAACGATTTTTTGAAAAATTTATTTCATAATTTTAAAAAATTATGAAATACTCGAAATAAAAATAAACTTTTCTCGAAATTTCGCTCAACTGATTTATAAAATATCAAATTATTTTCTAAAAATAATTTCAACCCTCTACCGTCTCCGCCGCTGCGCAAAGTTTTACAACTTTTTCACCTTTTCACTCACAACTCGGACAGTTTTCGTCGCACGGGCCTGCTTCCGGCACTGGCGTGTCCGGAACGTCGCCACACATCTGACTCACTTTTCGACATTTTTACTTCATTTTTTTGCAAGTGCCAAAAACCTAACATTTTCTTGCAAAAATTTCGTCAATTTTTGGGCGCCTAAATGACGCGATCCGGAAGTCTCATCGAAAATCGCCGTACGTGCGGTCGTTCGTCTGTTCTTTGGCTACAAGCAACTGATGCGCTGCCGCCCCCGCGTGGCGGGCGCTTTAGTCGGGGGACCCGATAAAAGTCGCGCAGCGATGAGAGTGGTGTCTGAGGACGCGTCTCGAAGTTTTCTACCGGAATCTTTGCGTGAATTTAATTTTCCCTGGGCATCTTCTCCACGTCCTCTGAAAATTTTTGGGGTCCATGTGGGGAAGCGTTCGCCCTGAATCGCCAGGTCAAGACGGAATCGTTAATTTCGATCAATTCTGAGACGACTGTCTTGTGCCGTTTCCCGATTTTCACCTAAGGGACCGCACCACGAGGGTTTTAAAAAGTTCAAATTTGGCACTTTTATGAAGCCGGAGGCGGCAGATCTTAGGTATTTTAACCGCGCGTCTTCGATGACTTAACTGCGTTTGTCCGGCGTACGGTGCACATCCCCAAGTTTCGTCCTCCGACCTGCCGTGCCCCTCCAGAGAGTCAAAACTCGCCCGAAAATCGAGTTTTTTCGGAAACGGCCCGATGTAGGTGGAGGCGGCGGCACAAAACGGGATTGTACATTTTTCCAGTGTAGAACTGTCGAGCGCTGCCGTTTTCGCTACTCAACTCCCCCAGGTTCGGACGCACCAGACCGAAAACTAAAATCACGATATTTTACTTTTGAGGCGCATTTTTTGGTCGGATCTCATTTTTTTTCCGGTTCCTCTAGCCACCGCCGCGCCACGTTTTTAGAGCCCTCGCTCGCCCTCTTGCGACGTCCCGTTCACCTGGTGCAAGAGCAAATACATTTTTTTTTTTGCCGTTTTGGCAATCACTTCCACGGACGCCCAGGACTTATTTGATGGGCTTCAGGTCGCCGGTTGGGTTCGTTCTCTTCAGAACACTCGCCCGCAGCCATTCCTGCAAGAATTCTTAAACTGCGACGACTTTTTGCGAATGTGCGGCAGTTTGAAGTGCAAAAAAGCGCCAAAAGTGAGAATAACCAGAGGCGTTTTGCGGGGGTACATAGAACTTCGGAACCAATTGACGGATCGGAACCGGAGCGGTGGCGTTCAATCGGCCATAGAATCTTTTAGTTTGTTTGGGAGTTTAATCGCTATTGCGCAGTAGATGGCGTCGGGACGCCATAAAAACGACGATTTTTGGACATCCAGGAAAACTTTCACGGAACCGCCAACTTGAGCTCTGCGGGAACGGGTTCGCGCGATTCCCGCAGGGAATTGAACGTTTCATCTTTTACTGCAAGCGACATCGCGGTGCTTCATTTGCAACCGTCGCGACGCCCGCCCAAACTCGCCGTATTATTGCGGATCCTCTAGCCGCTATCGCACCACGTTTTTAGAGCCCTCGCCTGCCCTCTTGCGACGTCCCGTGCACCTGGTGTAAGAGCAAATACAATTTTTTTTGACGTTTTTGAAATCATTTCCACGGACGCCCAGGACTTATTTGATGGGCTTCAGGTCGCCGGTTGGATTCGTTCTCTTCAAAACACTCGCCCGCAGCCATTCCTGCAAGATTTCCTAAACTGCGACGACTTTTTGCGAATTTGCGGCAGTTTGAAGTGCAAAAAAGCGCAAAAAGTGAGAATAACCGGAGGCGTTTTGCGGGGGTACATAGACCTTCGGAACCAATTGACGGATCGGGACCGGAGCGGTGCTGTTCAATCGGCCATAGAACCTTTTAGTTTGTTTGGGAGTTTAATCCCTATTGCGCAGAAGATGGCGTCGGGACGCCATAAAAACGACGATTTTTGGACATCCACGAAAACTTTCACGGAACCGCCAACTTGAGCTCTGCGCGAACGGGTTCGCGCGATTCCAGCAGGGAATTGAACGATTTATCTTTTACTGCAAGCGGCATCGCGCTGCTTCGTTTGCAACCGTCGCGACGCCCGCCCAAACTCGCCGTATTATTCCGGATCCTCTAGCCGCCGCCGCGCCACCTTTTTAGAGCCCTCGCTCGCCCTCTTGCGACATCCCGTGCACCTGGTGTAAGAGCAAATATAATTTTTTTGACGTTTTTGAAATCATTTCCACGGACGCCCAGGACTTATTTGATGGGCTCCAGATCGCCGGTTGGTTTCGTGCTCTTCAAAACAATCGCCCGCAGCCATTCCGGCAAAAATTTTTGAACTGCGACGACTTTTTGCGAATTTGCGGCAGTTTGATGTGAAAATAGCGCAAAAAGTGAGTAAAACCAGAGGCCTTTTGCGGGGGTACATAGATCTTTGGAACCAATTGACGGATCGGAACCGGACCGGTGCCGTTCGATCGGCCATAGAACCTTTTAGTTTGTTTGAGAGTTTAATCTCGATTGCGCCGAAGATGGCGTCGCGATAAAAACGACGTTTTTTGGACATCCAGGAAAACTTTCACGGAACCGCCAACTTGAGCTCTGCGGGGACGGGTTCGCGCACGTTTCATCTTTTACTGCAAGCGGCATCGCGATGCCTCGTTTGCAACCGTCGCGACGCCCGCCCAAACTCGCTGTATTGCAGGAAACAAGTGACGATAGTAAAACGGCCATATTTTTGCAGCGCCCCGGTGAATGTTTAAGATTTTTCCGTGGATTCTAGAACGGTGTTTTGGCTTTCGGCACCCATAATTGGACGTCGCGGAATCGCGTCGTGACGCCCACTTATCCGTGCCATAATCTGCACGGAGAAAAACTTGAATGTCGATTTTGAACACCGTAATGTCGGTTAATGTCACCTAATGTCCTTTTTTGAAATTCCACGTCAAGACCGGCACGTGGGCCCCGCCGAGACGCGCATTTTGGTACCGGTGCCGAGTCGCTGCGACCACGGAGTCGCACGCTACAGATCGAAACGTATCCGCCCAAAATGCGAGAATGTGGGGTCAGTCTGACCGCCGCAGTTCCGCCGTTTCTGGGCGTAGCGACTCGAATCTGCGCGCGTTCGATTCGGCAAGGGCGCCCGCACCTCCTTTGCATTTAATGGTTCGCTATCCGAGCCGTCCCCGTCGAGCTGCCGACGTCGCAAAATACCACCATTTTTTTTTTGCACGGTTTTTTGACATCTACCCTTCTCACCGCGCGGCCGAATACGACGGCGATGCCGCCCGCCTCTATACGTATTTCGGTACCACTTGCGGCTTCCTGCGTCGCTCGCTTCGCCCGGTGCGGCCGAAATGCCGCAAAACAATCCGCAACCGCCTGTTTGGCCAAAAATTTGCGAGTTTCGATCGACACGTGGGCCCCGCCGAGACGCGCATTTTGGTGCCTGTGCCAAATCGCTGCGACCACGGAGTCGCACGCTACAGATCGAAACGTATCGGTCCAAAATGCGAAATCTTCGCCGGAAGGTGGGGTTAGTTTGACCGCTGCAGTTTCGCCGTTTCTGGGTGTAGCGACTCGAAACTGCGCGCGTTTGATTCGGAAAGGACGCCCGCACCTCCTTTGCATTTAAGGGTTCGCGATCCGAGCCGTCCCCGTCGAGCTGCCGACGTCGCAAAATACCACCATTTTTTTTGCACGGTTTTTTGACATATACCCCCATCACCGCGCGCCCGAATACGACTTTTCCGGCATTTTTGCCTCTACACGTATTGCTGTACCACTCGCAGCTCGCTTCACCCGGTGCGGCCGAAATGCCGAAAAACAATCCGCAACCGACTGTTTGGCCGGCAATTTGCGAGTTCGACGGTCGGCGGCGTGAATTTGGATTCGCATCGCCCAGGATATAAAAAACCGATCCACACCTCCGTCGGGCCCTCCTATCCGGAAATGTCTCCATAAATGTGCAGGCTGCACTGTAAAAGTTACACTGATAAGTTTACCGCCGTCTGCGTTCAACGTGCCGCGGAGACTCGCGACTTTTCCGACGCAGTTCTTTAGATTGAACATTTAGCTTTGCGGCCGCGTAATCGGCGCCGCGGCATCGAGTCATAGAGGGACGAAGAGGTCGAGATTTTTCACCGTTTTTTTCAACACGCCCGCAAACCATCAAGGCGCTGTCTATCCACAAAACTGACACCTTCACCGTGCAGCCCGGTCTTTTTTCTATCCGGGGCGTGAGTTTGGCCGTTCCGCGGCCCATAGTCTGCACGGTACGATTTAAAATCTAATAAACTTTCGGTTTCATGAATTATTTCAGTGTTTTGTCGTTCATTAATCGAAAAAATCAAAAGCCGTTCATGTAAATTCAACACGAAACATCAGTATAGAAAGAGATTAATTAAGGTTAAGGTTATTAGGTTTCCAACGCTCCAGGTATGCCAGTTTTTTTTTTACCGGGTAAAGGTCGGATACTTTTCTAACAGACTGCGTATTTACTTACTGTATGCTATATAACAGGAGCGGTCAAAGTGGTGACTGGGTAACCGCGTTACTGTTATCCTAGTCGCCCGCATGTCTGATGCTTTAATGCCTATTGCCTGAGGCTTAGTTTTGGCTTTAAATTATAACCTTGATGAAGAATTTGGCCATTCCGCGGCCCGTAGTCTGCACGGTACGATTTTAAATCTAATAAACTTTCGGTTTCATAAATTATTTCAATCGTTTTAGTGTTTGGTGGTTTATTAATCGAAAAAATCAAAAGCCGTTCATGTAAATTCGACACGAAACATAAGTATAGAAAGAGATTAATAAAGATTAGGGTGATTAGGTTTCCAACGCTCCAGGTATGCCAGTTTTTTTTCACCGGCTGAAGGTCGGATACTTTTCTAACAGATTTACTTACTTACTGTATGCTATATAACAAGAGCAGTCAATGTATTGACTGGGCAACCGCGTTACTGTTATCCTAGTCGCCCGCATGTCTGAAGCTTTAATGCCTATTGCCTGAGGCTTAGTTTTGGCTTTAAATTATAACTGTTCGCGCCAATTTTAGCGCATCCAGGTTTTTAAACTTAATATTTGAATTTATTTCGGCACCGATCAATAGAAGGGGAAAAGGTGTATCGATCTGTGCCGATATAGCGCGATTTAATTATCATTTCGCGAATTGATAAATCAGTCGACTAAGTACGCTCGGAAGGTGCGAAGCGCGGAGAGCGAGAGAAACACGAAAAACCCACTTCGACAGCCACATGCACGTGTGATAGAATTTTCAAGCCAAACTAAACAGGGGATGATCACGAGCCCCGAGGGCTGAAGCGGAACCCAACGTCCTGAAGACGACAATTTTAAGGGAATCCCTATACCTAGTATCCACATTTCCTCCCTTAAAAGGGGCGCCGGAAGGACGATCCCACGTGAAGGGGACGCTAGCAGCCCCCACAGGTAAGTGATTTGACCAGCCTGTGTTTTTGCTTGGAAACTTTGGAATTTAGTGAGACACGGTCCGAACAATAACCTTGATGAAGAACTTATGAGATTAAATTCTTATGATATGTTTAGTGAACACATAGATAGACCGTCGCCTAAAATTTAAAATACAGGTGTAATACACGTAGTGATCAAAAGTTTGTCCAAAAGTTTAAATAATAAATAAATTCCAACCAAACTTTGTTTGGAAAACCCTGTTCTAGACGGTTACAGACTATAAAACCTTTGCATTTTAACGAATCAAAGTTTTAGCCTTTTATCGTCTCGATTGAATAATAAAAAAAAAACTCACTTGTCTTTGTGTTCTGCTGCTCGGTCCCGCTGCCTCCTGTTTTTAAACCAATTGGAGACCTGCGTGGTGGTGAGACCGGTCGCCTCGGCTAATTCCCTCTTCTCCCGCGGCGAGGGGTAGGGGTTGTGCGCGTACCAATCCCGCAGCACGCTGCGGGACTTTTCTTTGAAACAGTAGCTGGTCTCTTCGCCGTCCCATATCGTCCTGGGCAGGGGGAATTTTCGCCGCACCCGGTATTTACCCACGGCACCAAGTGGCCTACCTGCAAAACAGACGGGATATTTACAGAACTAGGTAGAAGAGAATTGTTTCAAGCACATTTGCAAATACTTTGCGGTGTTTGTGTTTGCTATATTAAAGGTGGAACGGACAAGACTAGGTAGACAAAATGCAATGAGAAACGTTTAAGAAAGATTCTGACTGGTTACTAAAATAGAGAGACGTGATAATCAAACCGCAGGGCAGAAGGACCTTGTTGGTCGATAGCCCTTTGTATAATATATACAATAAATATATTCTCTCTCTTACTATCAATACAAAATCTCGAAATGGATTATACGCTACAAATGGCAAGAGGGTAGTAGCACCGGCTAAAATAAAGCCAAACATAGAAGAACTAGTTTTTTAAACCGCATTATATTGCAACTACTACTAACTACTATGCAATTTAATCTAAGTTTGGAATGTACTTAAATGTTATTTAAACTTAATAAAGACGGAACAAAGCTTGAATATATAAATATACTCAACTTTTCCGGAGCTCTATAATATTAATGAGTCTTTTTTAAGACTACCAAAAACAAATCTCGTATGAAATTTGTCATGACATGATTTGTTTTTGGTAGTCCTAAAAAGATTCACTAGTATTATAGAGCTCCGGAAAGGTTGAGTATATTTATATATTCAAGCTTTGTTCCGTCTTTATTAAGTTTATCTGATTATCTATAATGTTGTATGGTTTTACCAATTCAAAATTTACCTTAAATGTTATTTATTTATATATAAATAGCGTCGGCGACACAAGAAAACCTCGTAACTCTAATAGATTTATTGTGGAATTTTTATGGAGTTACGAGGATTTAGCAGATCAGACTATGGGCAATACATGGTATAACTATCTCACTATTCAATTTTTGAGGTTTTCTTGTGTCGCTGACGATATGTATTTATGTGTTATAGATGAATGTTATAGATGCTGTTAGGTGAAATATTTTAATTAGAGTCGGATAAGTTGTTTGCCAATATCGTAAATACTATTTAGGCGATAAACAGTGGGCTGTAATTGCGTTAGTTAATCTTAATATGTAATCTATTTATATTCGTGCTTATAAATATGAATAGATTACATATTCGATAATTTATGGAACAAAAACTCGTTAATCTGTAATCAAATCGAGTCAATTCGCATTTGCTTTGGGTTTATCTGGATCGAAAATGTATGTGCATCTCAATAAACTTAACTAAAAGCCATTTTAGAAACCTACATAAATATTATCTAATAGACCTTTATACGGTTAGTTAAGCGCATCCATCTTATTTAAAAGGAGGGAATATAAAAGTTTCGGGCACATTTTGATATTTTTACTGGTTATACGTCAAAAAAGTGCCCGGAAACATGGCGGAAATTGACGCATGCGCATAAAAAAATTGGAACTATGCAAAGGTCTATTAAAACTAACTAATTATTAGTCTAAAGTTCCCTTTCTTGACTGCCCAATCTTATCTGTTTAGACTTGTCTGCTAATCTTGTCTATCTAATCTAATCTCATCTTGTCTTAACCTTCTAGTTTTGTCTGTGTCAACTATCTGGCCGTTTATTTGCCTTCTACTATGAGTCGTTCAATATTGTCGAACCTTCTTGCCACATGACCCGGGTATCCCAAATACCGTTGGTTTATTATCTGGTATAGTCTGGTCTATTTAATTTAATTTAATTGTCGTTTTAATGTCAAAGTGACATAAACGTATTTTTTGCTCTCCCTCCTTTTTCGACCTAATACACCGTCGTCTCCGCCGTCGTCTGGTCCCAAGCCCAGGGTGTGAAAGGAGGAGGGTGGTCGGCCTGCCGCGCCGACCAGAATCGGGAAACCGAAGAAACTAGGCAAGAAACCGCATGGATACACGACTTAACCACTTACGAATTAATGCTACCGCATCCGGGGCAGCCGATACGCCAGCTTTGGGAACCAGGGATGCTGGTGAGAAGTGGACTACTGGCCAAAGACTCAGGTTAATCACACCGAAATCAGAAATACGAATCGCCGCATGGAATGTGCGAACGGGACATCACGTTGGTCAAAAGGAAATTATCGCCAAGGAATTATTGAAATGCAAAATATCGATCTGTGCATTATCAGAACTGCGGCTCACAGGATCTGGGACAATGAAGGTTGACCCACCATCAATCGACGAGACGATGACGCTATTCTATTCTGGTGGCGACAAACGAGAAGCGGGCGTTGGCTTTATGGTTGATCGACGGGCCTCTGCCAGTGTTATCGCATTCCAACCGATATCCGAGCGTCTGGCGGTTATCACTATTGATGGAACGATTAAGACCCATATCGTATCCGTCTACGCCCCAACTGAGACCAGCCCGGACACAAACAAGGATGAATTTTATGCCCAGTTTCAACACACACTGGATACAATACCCCAAACCGAATTAATCGTACTTATGGGCGACTTTAATGCACATACGGGTGCAGATCGAACCGGTTGGGAAGAAACGATGGGAAAACTCGGATACGGGGAAATAAATGACAACGGATTACGCCTCTTATCATTTGCAGCGTCAAACAACTTGATCATCGGCAACAGCATCTTTCGTCACCCCCTCAAACATCAACTCACGTGGCGAAATCTATCCGGCAACGATTCGGCGATGTTGGACTACATTTTGGTCAACACCAGATTCCGATCGACGCTCAAAGATGTACGTGCGATGCGTGGACCCGACTGTGGATCAGACCATTATCTTGTCCGAGTGAAACTACAATTGAAATTACAAAGAGCAAAGAAAAAGGCACCACCATCAGCCAAGAGGAACTGGGCCTGTCTGCGAGACCCTGAAACCAGCCGAAAATTTCAAATCGCATTATCCAACAAATTTGCAGCACTCACGATACCAGTCGATATCAGCATAGAAGAAAAACAACTTTCTGAGTCTATTGTGGGGTGTGCAACGGAGCTGTGTCCGCCCATCCGTCGACGGACGCAGCAATGGATCTCGGACGACTGTCTCAATCTAGTCGACCAGCGGAAGCAAATGAAACACGTCGATTTCAAACAATACCGACGATTGAACAAAGAAGTTCGACAGAAAATGAAATTGGAACGGGAAGCTTACTGGAATAACATCGCGGCTGACATGGAAGAAGCAGCGTCAAGGCATGAGTACCGGACGCTGTACCAGACTGGTTAAGTGGCAAAACAACATCAACAAATGACAATATCAAAAAATTGGATGGAACTTTCGTGACCTCTCCTCAGGAACGTCTACAGCGGTGGAGAGAATTCTTTCATCAGCTGTACAACCACAATCCGCCAATAGGTCCAGCACCCGAACTGCCGATTATTGAGCAGCCGATAAATCAGTTTTCCGATACTGAACCAACAATCAATGAGGTGAAGACGGCAATAAAATCCCTGAAAAATGGTAAAGCGCCGGGAGGAGATCAAGTAACTGCCGAAATGATCAAAGCCGGGGGAGACGTCTTATTACATCAACTTCACGTTCTCACAGTGCATATATGGCATTCAGATTGTGTTCCATCCGTGTGGAAGAAAGCGATTGTTGTGCCTATTTTGAAGAAAGGCGACAGTCGGGAATGCAAGAATTACCGTGGTATTAGCCTCCTCTCGATCGTCGGCAAAGTATTTATGAAAATCATACAATCAAGACTACAGAAACATCGAGAGCAAACAAGCCGGGAAGAACAAGCTGGATTTCGACCACATCGAGGATGCATCGATCAGATATTTGCTCTCCGTCAGCTAATGGAAGAAAGAATTCGATGTGGCAAACGAACTGTCATCGTCTTCATCGATTTCAAATCTGCTTTTGATTGCATCGATTGGACAAGCTTGTGGGAAGCCCTGAAGATCGAACACGTGCCACTGAAAATCATTCAACTTCTTCAAGCATCGTACGACGGCTCAACCAGCAATGTTCGTATCCGAAACGACATGTCTGAGGAATTCCCGATTCGAACCGGAGTCCGGCAAGGAGACGTGGCCTCGCCGCTCCTTTTTAACATTGTGATCGACACGATTATGCGAAAAGCGTTTGATGGGCGACGCGGAGTTCGATATTTTGACAAAAACTTCCTAACCGATCTGATGTTCGCCGATGACAGTGCGGTTTTCGCCAACACAGATGCCGAAGCAACAGACACCTTGTATGACATTTCCCGCATTGCCCAGTCATACGGACTGAGAATCAATGCGGATAAGACCAAAGTGCTAACAACGGATGGATCTGAAGCCAGAGTTTACCTCGATGGAACCACAATCGAGCAGGTACCACAGTTCAAATATTTGGGATCACTGGTTGTGGAGAAGAAAGTAACTTCGACAGCCGAAGTTCACAGCCGGATAGGCCAGGCAACAGCAACGTTTGCTTCACAAAAGTGGTGCATATGGAAGCGGACGAATATTACCATCAAAACCAAAATACGCCTATACCGGACGCTGATCCTCCCAATTCTTCTTTATGGATCGGAAACATGGACATTACTCAAACCAGACCTTAACAAGCTCGAGGCCTTCCAAATTGCGATGCCTGAGACAGATTCTCTGCGTCTCACTCCTCAACCACCTCCGAAATGAGACAATCAGAGAAAGGTGCGACCAACAGACACCGATTGTTGAGGAAATTCAAAAACGCCGATTACGATGGTTCGGCCACATCTGTAGGATGGGCGACAATCGAGTACCGCACAAACTCCTATGGAAAAAACGACCTCTTGATTGGAGAACACAAAAACAAGCACCGAAGACCACATGGTTGAAACACGTAGAGAACGATTTAAAAAACCAGCGAATAACAACAGCTGAGGCAAGAACCGTTGCAACTGATCGATTAGCATGGAAGCGTATAGTGAATGGAGCACGGAATCTAGCGGCACCAACAGCAGCGTACTGGCTACGAGGTCGACCACCTCTCCATGCGCCGGCTATGGATTAAAGAAGAAGAAGAAGAAGCCTGGTCTATATACCGAGTCGATGAATAATAGAGTCGTTTGTGCGGTGGACTGTCCATGGTATTTGCAGCATTTTTCTATAGCACCACATTTCAAACGCTTCTTATTCTGCGTTGTTCTTAGTTCTGTATAGTCCAAGTTTCGCAGGCGTAAGTTGCAATGGAGAAGACCAGGCTATGTATCGGCCGAAGTTTTGTGTTTTTGGTAATGGCTCGATCGTTCCAAATTGTCACCAGTTTTGCCCTAGACGTTCTGGCAATCGCTATTCGTTTGCGGATTTCTTCCTCCGATCCACCTTTGCTGGTAACTACTGATCCTAGTTACTCTCCTCTGTGAGTCTGGCCATTATAGCCTCCATTTCAGCTGCCTCCGAAGCCAGAATCACAGCATCATCTGCATATCTCAAATTCATTATCCGTTTGCCTCCAACAGGGAGCCCTCCGTTCCAATCTTCTAGTACAGTGGTTGTTAATAATACGCAGTGTGTGATGAACCTTTTTATGACTGCGTGCCATTTTTCTTAAGTTTCTACATTATGAAATGCTGACGTGCCTGATAACTTTGCCCGAATATCAGTTACCGTATTAGCCTGAATACAATATAATACCGTATCATGAACATGATGTTCGAAAGTATCAAAATCCTACCCGATTTACAAAAATAAATGGTTACTAAATACAGGGTGCGACAACATAACTTCCTCTCTTGAAATACACGCCATTCAGGTTTTTCCTTAAGTTTCTTCATTATGAAATGCTGACGTGCCTGATAACTTTGCCTGAATATCAGCTACAGTATTAGCCTGAATATAATATAATACCGTATCTCTACGAACATATTGAGATGCTCTCTGACTGGCAAGGAAAAGAAGGGTAACTTTCTATGGCCAGGTTGCAAGATTGCCTCCAAACCAACTAACCAACCGTCTGTTGACCTTCTGGCAAAACAAGAAGGTTCGTACCACTTGGTTTACAGAAACCGAGATGTATATTAAAGAACTGGGAATAACAGACAGTCTGTGCACCCAGAAGGAAGTCCGTGGATTTTAGGAAAAACCCCGTAAGAAAGGTACCCCCTAGGCAGAAGAGAGAAAGGAGTTACACCGGCAGATGTAACGTTATTAGTTTAAATATCTTAAATCTAAGATTTAAGATATTAAATATTAGTCCGTGAATTACGGCTAACTAGTCTAATCCGGGCTGTGAAAGCAAAAATTTGTTTGGGTGTTTTGAAAGATTTGTTTGTGTTAATTTAAGCTAAACTCGGGAACTAGACTAAGTATCAAAAAAAGCTTTAGGTAAAACTTGTAGACGATTAAAGTCTTCATAAGCTTAGTGCGCTAATTCCAGGTAATACTCATAGCTAGTTCGTGGAATTAGTCTAATTCCGTCTGTGGATACAAAACGTTAGTCGACGCTTAGTTAAGTTATAACTAGAGAATTAGGCTAGGTATCAAAAAAAGTTTTAGATAAAACCTGTAGAGGACTAAATTTGCTATAAGACGCTGGTAATAGTTAGTCTGTGGATTACGACTAACTAGTCTAATCGTGGCTGTGAAAACAAAAATTTGTTTGGGTGTTTTGAAAATTGTGTTTGTGTTAAATTAAGCTAAACTCGGGAACTAGACTAAGCATCAAAAAAAGTTTTAGATAAAACTTGTAGAGGATTAAATTATGCTTAAGTATAGTTCGCTAATTCAAGCTAATACTCATAGCTAGTTCGTGGAATTAGTCTAATTCCGTCTGCGGATACAAAACGTTAGTCGAAGCTTAGTTAAGCTATAATTCGAGAACTAGACTAGGTATCGAAAAAAGTTTTAGATAAAACCTGTAGAAGACCAAATTTGCTATAAGTCGCTCGTAATAGTTAGTTCCTGGATTGCGACTAACTAGTCTAATCCGGGTTGTGAAAAAAAAATTGTTTGGGTGTTTAGAAAAATTTGTTTGCGTTAATTTAAGCTAAACTCGAGAACTAGACTGAGCATCAAAAAAAGTTTTAGATAAAACTTGTAGAGGATTAAATTCTGCATAAGTCTACTTCGCTAATTCAAGCTAATACTCATAGCTAGTTCGTGGAATTAGTCTAATTCCGTCTGTAGATACAAAACGTTAGTCGACGCTTAGTTAAGCTATAATTCGAGAACTAGTCTAGGTATCAAAAAAGTTTTAGATAAAACCTGTAAAAGACCAAATTTTCTATAAGACACTGGTAATAGTTAGATCGTTGATTACCACTAACTGGTCTAATCCGGGCTGTGAAAACAAAAAATTTGTTAGGGTGTTTTGAAAAATTTGTTTGCGTTAATTTTAGCTAAACTCGGGAACTAGACTAGGCATCAAAAAAAGTTTTAGGTAAAGCTTGTAGACGATTAAATTATGCTTAAGTCTAGTTCGCTAATTCCAGCTAATACTCATAGCTAGTTCGTGGAATTAGTCTAATTCCATCTGTGGATACAAAACGTAAGTCGACTCTTAGTTAAGTTATAACTCGAGAACTAGACTAGGTATCAAAAAAAGTTCTAGATAAAACCTGTAGAGGACTAAATTTTCTATAACACGCTGGTAATAGTTAGTCCGTGGATTACGGCTAACTAGTCTAATCCGGTCTGTGAAAGCAAAAATTTGTTTGGGTGTTTTGAAAAATTTGTTTGTGTTAATTTAAGCTAAACTCGGCAACTAGACTAAGTATCAAAAAAAGCTTTAGGTAAAACTTGTAGACGATTAAAGTCTTCATAAGCTTAGTGCGCTAATTTCAGGTAATACTCATAGCTAGTTCGTGGAATTAGTCTAATTCCGTCTGTGGATACAAAACGTTAGTCGACGCTTAGTTAAGTTATAACTCGAGAATTAGACTAGGTATCAAAAAAAGTTTTAGATAAAACCTGTAGAGGACTAAATTTGCTATAAGACGCTGGTAATAGTTTGTCTGTGGATTACGACTAACTAGTCTAATCGGGGCTGTGAAAACAAAAATTTGTTTGGGTGTTTTGAAAATTGTGTTTGTGTTAAATTAAGCTAAACTCGGGAACGAGACTAAGCATCAAAAAAGGTTTTAGATAAAACTTGTAGAGGATTAAATTCTGCATAAGTCTACTTCGCTAATTCCAGCTAATACTTATAGCTAGTTCGTGGAATTAGTCTAATTCCGTCTGCGGATACAAAACGTTAGTCGAAGCTTAGTTAAGCTATAATTCGAGAACTAGACTAGGTATCGAAAAAAGTTTTAGATAAAACCTGTAGAAGACAAGATTTTCTATAAGACACTGGTAATAGTTAGATCGTGGATTACCACTAACTAATATCAAGATCATTAACAATCATTAACAAATATCAAGAATAGAGGTTGTCCCATTAGGTAGCCTTGGAGTACCACTCATTTCTTTAATTTTGTTTCGGATTTTGAACCGTTTACGATCACTCTTCGTCCCCTTTGACGCAAGGAAGATTTTACCCAGTTCTAGGCCACGCCTCTAACTCCAATATCTTAAATTGTTTGTGGAAAGAGCTTGTGATCAAAGGAATTATAAAGTATAAATCAAGAAACTCCTGATTACAATTTAAAGAAGTAATTATAAAATTAACACTGTCCAACAGAGCAGTATCAGTTGAGCTACTTTTCCAGCAGCCGTTGTGACTCTTTGCCAGCATGTTATTATTTTCCAACAAAACTTGATACAGGGTGTGGCAACACAACTTCCTTTAAAAAAACAAAAAAAAACCTATTGAATCACATTTTTTTTCTTTTTCTTTCTATAATGTAGGAACATATCCTAAGTTTGGTTTTACAAAGTTTTGAAAATTATCTCAGGTAGGTGTTGCCCCTTATTGTCCATACACTGAGAAAGCCGTGTTTCCGCGCTTATCAGCATACCAGCGGGTATGTTGGCAATCTCTGTCCGGATATTGGCCTTCAGGTCTTGTAGGGTCCTTGATGGTTGACATTAACGCGGGATTTCAAATAACCCCACCAAAAGAAATCGCCATTGGCCAAATCGGGTGAGCGAGCTGGCCACTCCAAATCGCCCCTAATTGAGATGAGGCGTCCCCTAAAAACATCCATTGATGTCTTTGAAGTGTGAGCCGTTGCTCTTTTTTGCAACCAAAAGTCTAATTCTTCAAGTCGTGGAAAGAAAAAATTCCTCCAACATTTTCACATTCCGCTCCTAATTCACTGTCGTTGTGACCTCATTTCTTTCAAAAAAGCAGGGACCGATAATCCTAGCTGAGAAAATTGCACACCACAATATAACTTTAGGTGAAAGTGAAGGCCGTTGATACAAATGGGTTAGGTGTCAGCCCAGTAGCGCATGTTCCGCTCGTTAACGTATCCACTTAAGTGAAAATGGACTTCATCACTGAAAAAAACAATTGCGTACGTTTTCGAGAAGTTCTGAGAGTTCCTGCACAATCGCCAACTTTTAGGGATGGTACTGACGGTTCTCGTGAAGAATTCGCCTCACTGCACGATCTGAGTCCACGGGCAGACGCATGTTTGGGCGCAGAACGCCGTAGGGATTGCAAGACTGAAGTTATTCTTTCAATGTTCTGAGGTGATCTGATGGGCCGAGGAACTCGAGTTCTTCTTGTCGCACTCTCGGTATGCCACAACGTTGTGACCAATGTAACAACTGATGAAGGTCATCGTGAAGAATTTGCCTTACTGAACGATCTGAAAATCCAAGGGCAGACGCATGTTTGCGCGCAGAACGCCGTGGGGATTGCAAGCTTGAAGCTCTCAATGTTCTGAGGTGATCTGATGAGCCGAGGGACTTCAGTTGTTCGTTTTGTCGCACTCCCGATTTGTCACAACGTTGTGACCAATGTAACAACTGATTTCCTTTCCTTTCAATCAATTCCTCTGTTATAATTTAATAACAAGAATTTTGTGCATTTGTACAGGTCATTACATTTAATTATTTAATGTTGACGAAAACACGATAATTGTAAAATTATAGTTTTTCGCAAATTTGCGTACGAGGATTATTCCAACATTTCCTACAAATTGCAAAACCTCAAGCTGATAATTATAATAAATTAAACTCAAAACGAGTTTTTCAAAATTAAAAATTAAAAGCCACGCACATATTTACAGATTTTTTTTTAAATTTTTTAAATAAAAGATTTACAGATTACAGATTTACAGATTTTTTTTCCAATAAAAGCTTGAAAATCTCTTGGCCGATAGCCTTATAAACATATAAAGTCTAAATTATTAAAACATAAGTGATTAAATAAGCATAATATATTACGCTGTCCGCTTTCCTTTCGGGAACAATAACCATTTCTATTTTATCACCGGTTTTGTCGCGTCTGATTATTGAGAAAATAATAAATAAATTAGAAAAGTTCATCAACACTGAACCCAGAAAAAAAAGTCATAATAAAACGTGTGAAACAAAACGAGATATTACTAATATCCATGTTATTAAATTAAAATTTTCTTCTCCGATTTCACGTGGAATCCGACACCGCACACATATTATAACATTATTAATTAAATATTTATCTACGACCCAGTAATAAACTGTCACTATTTACACGACTGCGAAATTCATCAACACGCTGCTTTTTATAATGGGAAATGAAGAT
This sequence comes from Phosphuga atrata, assembly GCA_944588485.1. NCBI lineage: Eukaryota > Metazoa > Arthropoda > Insecta > Coleoptera > Silphidae > Phosphuga > Phosphuga atrata. Next base: position 72,111,883 of record OX155897.1, on the reverse strand, counting down.
AGTGATCGAAGAAGGTCGGATTTTAACGGCCGGACGTTGAATTTCAATGGAAATTTTGATAAAATAATTCAATACAGGCCGAACGAACTTACGGTGGATAGCCAATTCTTCCCTTTTGGTGACAATAAAGATTATTATTTATTTATTTATTTACAGCGTATTTTCCCAATATTGGAAAACGTTAAGCACTTTGACTCAATTCTTAACGTTCTACTTATTTTGCCAGTATTCTTACATTCTGTTGGAGATTGCCAATTTCATACAATCCAATTTCATTCCAATCCTTCGTCAGACCAGAAGGTCTATAAGGTTAATTATAAGGTTCTTTAGATGGTTCTAAAGCAGCGCCATAAGAGATGAATTACAAACGGAAGATGTTGTTAGATGGGTCAGATCCTGGAGAAGGCACTGGAGAGACCATGTGACAGGATGGACCAGGATAGAATTGCCAAGTGGGCAAAAGACGGAAGGCCACAGAGCAGAAGACCCCCAGTCCGCCCGCCCAAGAGATGGCAGGAGTCTTGGACATCCGGATAGCAAGAAGGATAGACAGCTGTACAATACAGGACAAACTCCTAAATCAAAATGAAGAAGAGAAGTTTTCTGCGACCTCAACAAAGCCTTTGACTGTGTAAATCACAAAATACTGCTCGATATGTTATATAGGTACAACTTGGGAGGAAAAGGGGTAAACTGGCCGAAATCACTTTTGAATAATCGATCTCAATTCGTAAGAATACAGTCGCACAAGAGAAATGGAGTGTCACCAGAAATAGTCACACAATTAAGGGTGCCCCAAGGAAGTGTTCTTTCACCGACACTATTCATTCTATTCCTTGCAGATTTAGTAGCGAATGCACAAGGTTGTTGCTGTACCGATGATGCCAGCTTCTTAATATATCGCGGAATACTGTGCAATCCTCTCAATTTGAGACAAACAGTGCAATGTCACCAGAAATAATCACACAATTAGGGGTACCGCAAGGAAGTGTTCTTTACCTTCAAGGAAGATTTAGTAGCGTATACACAAGGTTGTAACTGTACCGATGATGTCAGCTTCTTAATATCGCAGAATACTGTGCAAGCCTCTTAATTAGAGACAAACAGTGCAATGAACACATTTCTGAATGGTTTTCCGCTAATAAACTGTTTTTTAACTTGGAAGAAACAGAATTCGCATCTGACAGCTGAACTAGATTTTAGTGCAAACAGTTTGAATTTGTTCGTCTATCATTAAGTCGCAAGCCACCGTAATCTAGTTTAGACTAAATCTACGAAATTGTCTGTGATAGACCTTTTTACGGTTAGTTAAGCGCATGCTCCTGAGCAGGCTGGGTTTGTTAAAGGGCGTGGCACAAGAGAGCAGATAATAAAACCCCAACTGATAGAAAAGGCTAGGGAATATTACACGCCCATTTATATCTGCGTAGTCGACTATCTGAGGGCTTTTGATAGATGGTTTGATAGATTTTGATGAGGGCAATTAAATGGTATAAACTGTGACCAATCCTCATAGAAAAGGGAGTACCAGAGTACATATCGTCCTCCTGATTAAGGATTTATATGAAGAAAGCACCGCTGTGGTCAGAGTCGATAAACATCTATCATCCGAATGCAAAATAAGAAAGGAGTAAGGCAAGGTTTCGCATAGTCTCACCACTATTATTTAACCTATACAGCGAAAGTATCATGCGCTACGTATTAGAAGACTAGGACAATAGATAGGAAGAAAATCTCCAATCTCCGATTCGCGGATGAGACACTGCTACAGGCGAGCAGCGCAGTTGAACTCAAAGTCTTATCCGAGAGGTTAGAACGCGTCCGTCTGGAGTGTGGTCTTCAAATAAACATCCGGAAGAGGAAAGCGATGATTGTTGACCGCAAAAATGATAACTGGTCAAATATCCTTAAGGTCGGAAAATATGATGCCGTCGAGCAGTTTATATACCTGTGTGCCATTATTAATAACAAGGGATTCTGTGAACGCGAAATTCGCCGGCGAATACAACTGGGAAGAACCGCCATGTCCCAGCTTGCTCCAGTATGGAGAGATAGCAGCATAGCACGTAACATGAAGATCAAGCTGGTCCATGCGCTGGTCTTTTTTGTATTTGGCTATGCGACGGATACGTGCGGCTGACCGTTGTCCAGTGGATGCGTTCGAGATGTGGTGTTGGAGGTTGGTATAAAAAATAAACACTCATAAGGTCCCGATGGCCTGCCGTGTAGTTTATTTTAGAAGTACTTAAAATATCTGACAAAACCGCTCCTTAATCTAATAAACTCTTCTTTTGATAAAGAAGAATTTCCTCACATCTTAAAGTTAGCCGCGATCGCACCCATCCACAAAAAGCGAGACAAGATGATTCTTAACAATAACAGATCTATTTCCTTAATTTATGTGCTCTACAAAATCTTAGAGTATCGAAACAACAAACACTAAGAAACTCTTGAGAAGCACAGGGAGAAGAGAAAAGAACTACACACGGACCTAGACATTCATAGACCTAGAGAAAGCTTATGATCCGGTGCCTCGTCAGAAGGTATGGAGAATGCTTATGGAATAGCATGGAGAATGCGTATGTAGAAGGAATGAAAACGCTGAGAGCAATAAAAGGCGTAACGGAATCAAATAAGAAGCAGCACCATAAGAGATGGATTACAAACGGAAGATGTTGTCAGATGGGTCAGATCCCGGAGAAGGCACTGGACAGACCATGTAACAAGATGGACCAGGATCGAATTGCCAAGTGGGCAAAAGACGGAAGGCAACATAGCAGAAGATCCCCAGGCCGCCCGTCCAAGAGATGGCAGGAGTCCTGGACGTCCGGATCGCAAAAGGGGTAGACAGCAGTACAATACAGGACACAGTCCTAAATTAAGAAGAAGAAGAAGAAGAGTTTTCTGCGACCTCAGCAAAGCCTTTCACTGGGTAAATCACAAACTACTGCTCGACATGTTATATAGGTACGACTTAGGAGGGATAGCGGGAAACTGGACGACATCATTTTTGACTAACCGATCCCGATCCCAATTCGTAAGAATACAGTCGCACAAGAGAAGTCACCGCACAAGAGAAGAAGAGTGTCACCAGAAATAGTCACACAATTAGGGGTGCCCCAAGGAAATGTTCTTTCACCGGCACTATTCATCTTATTCTTGACAGATTTAGTAGCGTATACACAAGGTTGTAACTGTACCGATGATGCCAGATTCTTAATATCGCAGAATACTGTGCAAGCCTCTCAATTAGAGACAAACAGTGCAATGTCACCAGAAATAATCACACAATTAGGGGTACCTCAAGGAAGTGTTCTTTCACCGGCAATATTCATTTTATTCCTGACAGATTTAGTAGCGTATACACAAGGTTGTAACTGTACCGATGATGTCAGCTTCTTAATATCGCAGGATACTGTGCAAGCCTCTCAATTAAAGACAAACAGAACAATGTCACCAGAAATAGTCACACAATTAGGGGTACTCCAAGGAAGTGTTCTTTCACCGGCAATATTCATTTTATTCCTGGAAGATTTAGTAGCGTATATACAAAGTTGTAACTGTAACGATGATGTCAGTTTCTTAATATCGCAGAATACTGTGCAAGCCTTTCAATTAAAGACAAACAGAACAATGTCACCAGAAATAGTCACACAATTAGGGGTACTCCAAGGAAGTGTTCTTTCACCGGCAATATTCATTTTATTCCTGGAAGATTTAGTAGCGTATATACAAAGTTGTAACTGTAACGATGATGTCAGTTTCTTAATATCGCAGAATACTGTGCAAGCCTTTCAATTAAAGACAAACAGAACAATGTCACCAGAAATAGTCACACAATTAGGGGTACTCCAAGGAAGTGTTCTTTCACCGGCAATATTCATTTTATTCCTGGAAGATTTAGTAGCGTATATACAAAGTTGTAACTGTACCGATGATGCCAGCTTTTTAATATCGCAGAATATTGTGCACGTCTTTCAATTAGAGACAAACAGAGCAATGTCACCAGAAATAGTCACACAATTAGGGGTACTCCAAGGAAGTGTTCTTTCAACGGCAATATTCATTTTATTCCTGACAGATTTAGTAGCGTAGACACAAGGTTATAACTGTACCGATGATGTCAGCTTCTTAATATCGCAGGATACTGTGCAAGCCTCTCAATTAGAGACAAACAGTGCAATATCACCAAAAATAGTCACATAATTAGGGGTACCTCAAGGAAGTGTTCTTTCACCGGCAATATTCATTTTAATCCTGACAGATTTAGTAGCGTATACACAAGGTTGTAACTGTACCGATAATGCCAGCTTCTTAATATCGCAGAATACTGTGCAACTTGCAAAAAAACAGAATTGACATCTGACAGCTGAACTAGACAAATTAGTGCAAACAGTTTGAATTTGTTCGTTTATCATTCAGCCGCAAGCTATCGTAAGCTAGTTTAGACTAAATCTACGAAATTGTCTGTAATAGACCTTTTAGTTAAGTGCATGCTCCTGAGCAGGCTGGGTTTGTTAAAGGGTGTGGCATAAGAGAGCAGATACTAAACCTGCGCTAACTGATAGAAAAGGCTAGGGAATATTACACGCCCATGTATATGTGTGTAGTCGACTATGTGATAGCTTTTGATAGAGTTAAATGGCACAAAGGTGTCCAACCCTCATAGAAATGGGAGTACCAGAGCATATCGTCCGCCTGATTAGGGGTTTATATGAAGAAAGCACCGCTGTGGTCAGCGTCGATCTATCCTCCGAATGCAAAATAAGAAAAGGAGTAAGGCCGAGGGCGCACTACGGTTTTTTCCCGCGAGCGGTAACCGCGAAACCGCTGGAGAAACACACAGTACGCTATGGGAAAAATCAGTCGCTGGAAAAAAACGCAAGTGAGGCCACTTGTATTAGCTTACTTCACTCATAAAATCAGGCAATTAAAAACCGCGGCGGTTTAGCCGTAATGCGGCCTAGGCCTAAGGCAAGGCTGCATACTCTCAGCACTATTATTTAACCTATACAGCGAAAGTATCATGCGCTACGTATTAGATGACTGGGACGGAGGAGTCACAATAGACTGGAAGAAATCTTCAATCTCCAATTTGCGGATGACACACTGCTACTGGCGAGCAGCGCAGATGAACTCATAGCCCTATCCGAGAGGTTAGAACGCGTCAGTCTGGAATGTGGTCTTCAAATAAACATCCGGAAGACGAAAGCGATGATTGTTGACCGCGCAAATATCCTTAAGGTCGGAAAATATGATGTCGTCGAGCAGTTTATATACCTGGGTGCCATTATTAATAACAAGGGATGCTGTGAACCCGAAATACGCCGGCGAATACAACTGGGAAGAACGAACATGTCCCACCTTACTCCAGTATGGAGGGATAGCAACATAACACGTAACACGAAGATCAAGCTGGTCCTTGCCATGGTCTTTTCTGTATTTGGCTAAGCGGCGGAGACATGGACACTACGTGCGGCTGATCGTCGTCGAGTGGATGCGTTAGAAATGTGGTGTTGGAGGAGAATGCTTGGAATACGTACCAATATCTCTATTCTAAACGAGATCAAACCCAAACAACGACTCTCAAGTCTGGTTTACTAGTGTAACATGTAACTTCGGACATGTAACGAGAAGTGACAACATGGAAAAATTGATCGTGCAGGGTAAGCCAAACGGCGGGCGAAGAAAAGATGCTGGATAGATACCATCAGGCAGCTTCTTCACACTGACATTGAGACCGTTGTACGTGGAACGGCTGACCGATCGCGGTGGAGAGATACCATCAAGCTGGGGATCAACACACTTGAAGGGGACAGATGGAGGCCGACATTCATGATCTGTCACTACACGTCTGCCAAGACGTTAGATTAAGAAGAAGCGCATGCGCATCCGCCAAATTTGAAAGGCAGGAATATTAAAGTTGCGGGCTCATATATAGTTACACGTCAAAAAGTTCGGGCAATTTTGACGTATAACATGGCAGAAATTGACGCATGCGCACAAAAAAAATTCAACTATGAAAAGGTCTGTAACAAACTATCAACATGAGACCAACACCCAACTGCTAGCAAAGATAACGCTTTAGAAAGCGTTAAACCTTTAAAGCTGCTTAGTTTCTATAAAAAAGTCTGGTCTTGTCTGTTCATATTGTGTTTGGTTAGGTTAGGTTTCTTACGTATGACATGTTGGAAATTGACACATGCGCACAAAAAAAATCTAGAATTAAAAGGTCTATTGCGGAACTAGTGAAACTCTCGCGAAACTCTATAATCTTGAAGACAAGACGCAACAAGAAATGATTAAACATGGCTATTCAAGACTATATAAGATAAATAATAACTTAATAACTAGGCTAGACAAATTACTTAAATTAGCTAGAAATTGTTCGTGAAATGTTCCGTGTATCGTTTTAAACCATTCTGCTAGCTATCATTAAACTATTAAGTCATCGTAAGGTTTTCTAGAGTAGGTCCACGAATTCGTCTACTTGGAATTGGAGAAACTACTACGAGAACTTCATCTCCGAGCAAGCTGAATTCCAATCGAATGATTAAATCGCTATAAACTATTCTAGAAGTTATCTATGACGAATTAATAGGTATATACCGGCTACTTCCAAAGCTTATTGCCAACAAACAAATATCATTGATTGAGCTTACTTCCAGGAATTGTAGTAACTAACGTGAGATGATAACTATTTACCTCTTAGTCGTTCGGCTTCGACGTAGTGAGCCTTGAGCCAGAGCGCCTGCAGCTTCGCGTGATTCTGGGGACTGAACGTGTGACTCTCCAGGATCCTGTACAGCTCCTTGAAGTTTCCGCGGTGGAAAGCCACGATCGCTTTCGCTTTCAACACCGACTCGTTGTTGTGCAATTTATCACATGCGGGCAGAGACCACAGAAATCTACCCAGACGTTCCACATTTCCAGCCTGTTGCAAAACCTATCAAAACACACAAACAAACAAGCATTACATAAAATACATTTAGAATCATGTTATGGTAATATCTAAATAATAATAATATATAATTATTAGCAAAAGCTATACATATACAAGGAAATTCTAAATAAACAGCTTTAAATATTCAATTTATAAATATATAACATTCACCCAGGCACCATCCCCGCCAACAACCAAGTGCTAGCCTAAAGCTACGTACACACGGTATAGAAATCCGTATAGTTTGGTTTTATACTATGAGCGTATCTCGAGCTATATTTATACTATGAGCGTATAGTCTAGCTATAGTTTGACTATAGTTGAGTGACCGCTTCTTATAGTTCAACTATACCAATAGTTTTGCGTTCACACAACTATAGTCAAACTATAGCTGGACTATACGCTAGTTTTCTATACCGTGTGTAGGAAGCTTGATGCTAACAACCCACCAACACTGTCAAATTCTCAGAGATCGCTCAACCAAGAGCAACCACATTCGCTATTTTTTAATAAGGAACCGAAACAATGCCAGTCTAGCAGCGTCGCAGAGCTGCCAGCAATAGACCTTTTAACGGTTAGTTAAGCGCATGCGGAACCGCCAAGTTTGAAAGGCGGGAATATGAAAGTTTCGGGCTCATATATAGTTATACATCAAAAAGTTCTGGCAATTTTGACGTTTAATATGACGGAAATTGACGCATGAGCACAAAAAAAATTCAACTATGAAAAGGTCTATAACAAACTATCAACATCAGACCAACACCCAACTGCTAGCAAAGATAACGTTTTAGTAAACATTTAAAGCTGCTTAGTTTCTATAAAGCAGTTAGTCTTGTCTGGTCTTGTCTGTTCATATTGTGTTTTGTTTGGTAAGGTTAGGTTTAGGTTAGGTCTCCATAAAATTTCATCTTATCTTCGTCAAAAATTTACGTGAAATTATTCGTGCGCACAATTTCGCTCTAGTGAAAAATTGACAACCTTTCGCCCTAGTTACAAAATATACTATTATGTAAATATAATCGATAGTTTAATCCACGATCGGATTATAAAACATTTTATTTTCGTGTTTTATGACACAATCGTCGCCGAAAGCTCGAACAATGTTAAACCTAGAAATACACACCAGTCAGGTTATGAACGCCTATCTTGTAGCCTTGTCTGTTAATGTTGGGTATTGTTTGGATCATCGATAGTTTAATCCACGATCGGATTATAAAACATTTTATTTTCGTGTTTTATGACACAATCGTCGCCGAAAGCTCGAACAATATTAAACCTAGAAATACACACCAGTCAGAGTATGAACGCCTATCTTGTAGCCTTGTCTGTTAATGTTGGGTATTGTTTGGTGTTGTATGGTCTCATTGACTAATTTCATTCTTTGTGTTCGGTGAATGTTTACAAAATCGGATTTAGAGTGCGACCAATAATCACGGCCCACGCAGTCTGCCAGAAAAAGAATAACATAATAATAAAAACTAACACATACATTGATAATGAATTCGTGCATGCCGACACGATCCACAAGCCCAGCAAATGTGTTGTTATACCGAGAACCATGTCGAAACTAAAACCTTCCTCACTGGATAATATTACACACAATATACTTTTTTTTGATGAATGGACATATATCTAGCTGGAGCCAAGTGTAGGTGTACGCGCGCATTTCTATCATTTAAAAATACATTCAGCTTTTATAAATAGAACGTTTTATTCAAGAAAAAAACACATCACAACTCCGTTAATCTTATAAAACTCAATACCTACAATGTTTTTCTTCTGGTTTTCCTCTTTCCTCAATTATGTTGCACGATTTCTCAATAGCAGTTTATGATATAAGTGTGTGAAGAAGAGCTTTTGTTGTGCTATAATCGCAATGAGTGCACAAAAGTCTTTCACATCCGTTATTCTTATAAAAATCTATACAATGTTTTTCTTCTGGTTTTACTCTTTCCTCAATTATGTTCATGATATTTCATGATGTTTATGATACGTGTGTGAAGAAGAGTTTTTGTTGTGCTATAATCGCAATGAGTGCACAAAAGTCTTTCACACACGTGTATCATACATTATTTTATCTACCCAGCGTGTTAATATCCTGTTGAATTTACAAACAGGCTAAGTTAAACTGCTAACTGGTTTGTCTTCAAGATTACATTGCTTCGGGGGAGTTTCACTAATTCGTCAATTATAGACAAACTTATAGAATTAGCCTTGACTAGTTTACGATGGCTCTTGGCTTCAAGATGCACGAACACAATTAAACTCATTGAACTAAGTATCTTGCCTTTACTTCTCTGCTCTTGCCTGATCCTATCTCATCCTCTCTGGTACTTGTCTGGTCTTGTCTGGTCTTCTCTAGCTTTGTTTGGTGTTGTATGGTCTTCTCTAGCCTTGTATGGTCTAGCCTGGTCTTGTCTGGATTTTTTGACTGGTCCTTTTGCAGTAAACAAACTTAACTGTGTATGATTAGTAGTTGGTGTGGATTCCTGTTGTTAATTTGCACGATGGTTTTAAAAAGTTTTTAAAAGGTTTCAAATTTGACAATTTTATTCCGCCGGAGGCGGCAGATCTTGGGTATTTTGCGAATTTACTGCAAAAAGTGAGAAAAACCAGAAGCGTTTTGCGGAGGTACATAGAACTTAGGAACCAATTGACATATGAGAACTGGACCGGCGCCGATCGATCGGCCATAGAACCTTTTAGTTTGTTTGGGAGCTTAATCCCGATTGCGCCGGAGATGGCGTCGCAACGCCATAAAACCGACGTTTTTTGGACATCCAGGAAAACTTTCACGGAACCGCCAAATTGAGCTCAGCGGGAATGGCTTCGCGTGATTCCCACAGGGAATTGAACGTTTCATCTTTTACTGCAAGCGGCATCGCGCTGCTTCGTTTGCAACCGTCGCGACGCCCGCCCAAACTCGCCGTATTGCAATAAACAAGTGACGATAGTAAAACCATATTCCATATTTTTGCAGCGCCCCCGTGAATGGTTTTGATTTTTCTGTGGATTGTAGAACGGTGTTTTGGCTTTCGGCACCCATAATTGTACGTCGCGAAATCGCGTCGCGACCATATTCATATTTGGGGATATTCATCCACTTCCGGTTCTAAAAATTCCCCCACTGCCTGTTCCCACTTCCGATTACGGAACTGGAAGTGTGGGTGGGAACCGGAAATTGGAGTGAAAACTGGAAATGGGGGTGGGGACCGGAAGTGGGTATTGGAAGTGGGGGGTGGGAACCGAAAGTGGGGTTGGAAACCGAAAGTGAGGCGTGGCGGTGGGAACCGAAAGTGAGGTTGGAAACGTAAGTGGGCCCGTGGAGGGGATCTTTCCCTACTATTTAGATTATTTACAATATTGGAATTTATTTTTTGGCCTCCTGAATTGTAAAGCTAGCTTTGACATCGTGTATACATCAAGCGAAACTAGCATTTTACCCACTATGTTGCAGTCCGGCTAAAATGCTGTAAAGTCACTTTCCCGCATTGTAGCCGTACTTTCCCGCATTGTGCCAAATAAATTAATTTCCAATATTGTAAATAATCTAAATATTTGGCAAAAATGGTTTGTTCTGAACCCTCCACCTCCACTTCCGACCCCCCATCACGCTCCCACTTCCGGTTCCCACCCCACGTCCGGTTCTCTCCTCCACTTCCGGTTCCAACTCACACTTTCGGTTCCAACTCACACTTCCGGTTCCCGCCCCCTTTCCCACTTCAGGTAGCCACTTCCGGTTCTGGAACCGGAAATCTACTCAATCTACTTTTGTGCAACATCAATGGTGTAAAATATAAGACGTGTTCAAAATCCGTCAATTGGTTTGCCTGTAATTGCAAAAGGCGCACAAAAATTTACAAACTTCAAAAATTCACAAAAGCCGTATTTACAAAGCTACAATTTTGAAATTTGTGATATCTTGTAAGAATATCAATTCATACCAAGTAGCATCAAAATCCGTCGATTGGTTTGTCCGTAATTGCAAAAGACGCCACAAAATTTACGAATTTACAAAATTCACGAAAGCCGTATTTACAACGCTACAATTTTGAAATTTGTGAGATCTCGTAAGAATATCAAATAATACCACGTTTTATCAAAATCCGTCGATTGGTTTGACCGTAATTTCACAAGGCGCACAAAAATTTAAAAAAAACTCATAAAAACCGTATTTACAAAGCTACAATTTTGAAATTTGGCAATTTGTGGGACCTCGTAAGAATATCAAATCGTACTACGTTTCATCAAAATCGGTGGATTAGTTTGCCTGTAATTGCAAAAGGCACACAAATATTTCCAAATTTCACCAAAGCCGTATTTACAAAGCTACAATTTTGAAATTTGGGCATTTGTAAGATCTCTCAAGAATATCAATTCATACCAAGTTTCATCAAAAGCCGTCGATTGGTTTTCCTGTAATTGTAAAAGGCGCACAAAAATTTCCAAATTTCACCAAAGCCGTATTTACTAAGTTATAATTTTCAAATTTGGTAATTTGTGATATCTTGTAAGAATATCAATTAATACCAAGTTTCATCAAAATCCGTGGATTAGTTTTGCCGTAACTTTTCCGTAATTGCAAAAGACGCACAAAAAAATACAAATTTCAAAAATTCAAGAAAGCCGTATTTACAAAGCTACACTTTTGAAATTTGGGAATATGTGAGATTTAGTAAGAATATCAAATGATACCACATTTTATCAAAATCCGTCGATTGGTTTGCCCGTGATTTCAAAAGGCGCACAAAACACGCCAAATATTCACGCTAATACGGTAACTGATTTTCACGGTAAATCACATTGTAAAATTAGACCTAGACCGTCAGCATTTCAAAACCTGAAAATTCAAAAAAAATGGCAAGCGGCCGGATAAAGGTTTTTTCGCCTCCCCTGTGGGGTGGCGAATTACTACTAGGGATATTACTACTGATAACAAAAATCTTACGATCCGTTTGTCATTGTCAGATAAAGAAATTACGGAAATTTTTTTGAAATTTGAATTATCGTTAAGTTTAGAACCGAAAAGAGAGTCTGCTGTATGGGCAGAATGGGATGAATGGGACGGGCCGCTCGAACGGGATGGGATGGGATGAATGGGATAGGGATGAATGGGATGGGATGAATGGGATGGGATGGTATGGCACGAAAATTTTAGGTTTGTGGGATGGGACAGTGGGACGAAAATGTCATGGATCCGTCCCACGGGATGGGATCTGGAACGAAAAACTCGTTCCATGCTCATCTCTAGTGGGGGTGGGGGACCGGAAGTTTGGGTTGGATGTTCCAGAACGAACCATCTTTCCCTACTCTAAATCGATTTGTTTCTTAAATAATAATCGTCGTCCAAAAAAATTTATACAAATTTCGTGCGCAAACGATTTTACAGCGCTCCCGCTAATGGGAAACTCGCCGTTCGGGCTCGTTTCCCAAACGAGCTGTCCCGTTGTAAAAAACTTTCCGCACTCTAATCTAAATAACTATTTTTTGCTGTTAAATATCGTATATTTTATTAAATCAATTATATTTTGTTTTTGCCTGTTGTTTTTACACACTATTGTTGGAGACGAAGTTGTCTTTTTCGACACGGGTGGCGCTAAGCGCGGTTATGCACGGAGAGAATAGCCGGACATCATTGGGACATTCCTCTTGTCCAGTGTTGAACAATCTCATCCAGTCTTGTCCAGTGTTGTCCGGTTTTGTCCAATATTATTCAGTCTTGATCAGCCTTGTCCTATACGTGGTCTGTTAGAAAAGTATTCGACCTTTAGCCGGAAAAAAAACTGGTATACCTGGAGCGTTGGAAACTTAATCACCCTCCAAGTAGTCTTTTTGCCTCTTTCGGGATCGACTTTAGCTATCGACTATCGTTGCAGCCATAATGTCCTCTCTTGTATGGAATCGCGTTCCTTTCATTGGCCTCTTGACTTTGGGGAATAGCTAGAAGTCGCAGGGGTGGTATATCAGGAGAGTAAGGAGCCTGTCGAACCAGAGAAGTCAAAGAATTGTGAACCAAGTGCGAAGAATGTGCTGGAGCATTGTCGTGATGGAGTCGCCAATTTTCTGATGACCATAACTCCAGTCGCTTGCGCCGCACAGTATCACGTAAGCGACGTAGGACATCCCTCATTTCACTTGTCGTCATTTTACTTGCATTGCAAAACCGACGAGAGCAGTATACACTTCGTCACTCGAACACTGCTCGGCAACAACTGACGCTATCTACGGGCGGGAAAAAAATCACGCATGCGCACGAAGGTTTAAGGTCGGCTCATGCAAGCGAGCTTGATTCAAATCCATCAGGTTTTCAAAATAAAAATAAGGTCGGATACATTTCTAACAGACCACGTATACACCGTTAAGAAGAGAAAACTAGAAGTACGAACTGCTTCAGCTGTTAATGCAAGGAAAAATAAAGGGAATGTTGGCAGACGTAGAATATATCCTGGATGAGAAATATAAGGGAATGCTCTGATTGTTCTAGCACCGAACTTTTCAAAGCAGCCGCGAACAAAATTCGAAAAGCTAGGATGATAGCCAGCTTCTGATAGAAGAAGGACAGAAAGTAGAAATAATTAAAAAATTGAAATATTGAATAATTACAAATTTTCTACAAAATCCTGAAAAAAATAAGCAATCAATATTTTTTTAATGAAAATTTAAAATATATATGAAAGTAATAATGTTAAGAAGAAACTCAAGTATGCAAAAAGTTGTAATAATGTGGTTCTCAACAGACCGAAACAAAGAAAAAGAAATATTTATTTAGTTGCAATCAATTGCAACTCAAGAGCATTTGTATTAATATTTAATTTTAAACTTTTCTAAAACATCTTAAATAAATACTACATTTGAATTTGTAAGTTGGTTTTGAAACCTTCCTGAGCCATACATACTTTTAATTTAGCAATAAGATAAAAATAATATTTACTAATTTAAACTACCTCATTTCAATTAAACCAAACATTCGAAAACATATAAATTTTTATTAGTTTAGAATGTTTGGATGATTATTCAAAAGAACATTTCAAAAAATGCATTTAACTATTTTAATGTGTTTCACACGTTTCTCTTATATCCGTAAAAGGCCAAATCAAACATTTTCCTCCAAATATTTCTCGCCAACACAAATATCCCCCAAAAATGTTAAAAGCTTAATAAATCGCCAATTAAAAAATTTATCTGAATCTAAATTCGGTGCGACGAAAAAACTCCGACTTTCCTCTAAAAAATAATTAGAAATTTAAGATTACTAAAAATAATAATTATACTATGTGAATTATTATAAACAATTAAGAGCAAAGATTTATTATTACTATGTTCAAATTCACCAAAGACTTACAACTGTGTAACCACAGTTGCAAGTACGGCTGGTTTTCTGCATTTTACTGCCACGAAAAACCAAATGTGGTTAACTAAGAAAATTAATATTTGATAAATAGCAACAATTAAACTCAACCATAGACCGGTTTCTACCTTACGGCTTCATCAGTATGGATTTTTCAAATAAACTTAAAAATTGAATCAAAAACTTAATAACAAATTAAGACTTACTTGTGCAGCTGTTCCCAACGACAAAGAAGGAAACATTGCAAATCATTGCATTTATATTGAAAAGAACTTAGGCAACCCACAAGCTGTCGCTGTACGGCGAATAATATAAGATTACTAAAAATAATAATTATACTATGTGAATTATTATAAACAATTAAGAGCAAAGATTTATTATTACTATGTTCAAATTCACCAAAGACTTACAACTGTGTAACCACAGTTGCAAGTACGGCTGGTTTTCTGCATTTTACTGCCACGAAAAACCAAATGTGGTTAACTAAGAAAATTAATATTTGATAAATAGCAACAATTAAACTCAACCATAGACCGGTTTCTACCTTACGGCTTCATCAGTATGGATTTTTCAAATAAACTTAAAAATTGAATCAAAAACTTAATAACAAATTAAGACTTACTTGTGCAGCTGTTCCCAACGACAAAGAAGGAAACATTGCAAATCATTGCATTTATATTGAAAAGAACTTAGGCAACCCACAAGCTGTCGCTGTACGGCGAATAATATAAGATTACTAAAAATAATAATTATACTATGTGAATTATTATAAACAATTAAGAGCAAAGATTTATTATTACTATGTTCAAATTCACCAAAGACTTACAACTGTGTAACCACAGTTGTAAGTACGGCTGGTTTTCTGCATTTTACTGCCACGAAAAACCAAATGTGGTTAACTAAGAAAATTAATATTTGATAAATAGCAACAATTAAACTCAACCATAGACCGGTTTCTACCTTACGGCTTCATCAGTATGGATTTTTCAAATAAACTTAAAAATTGAATCAAAAACTTAATAACAAATTAAGACTTACTTGTGCAGCTGTTCCCAACGACAAAGAAGGAAACATTGCAAATCATTGCATTTATATTGAAAAGAACTTAGGCAACCCACAAGCTGTCGCTGTACGGCGAATAATATAAGATTACTAAAAATAATAATTATACTATGTGAATTATTATAAACAATTAAGAGCAAAGATTTATTATTACTATGTTCAAATTCACCAAAGACTTACAACTGTGTAACCACAGTTGCAAGTACGGCTGGTTTTCTGCATTTTACTGCCACGAAAAACCAAATGTGGTTAACTAAGAAAATTAATATTTGATAAATAGCAACAATTAAACTCAACCATAGACCGGTTTCTACCTTACGGCTTCATCAGTATGGATTTTTCAAATAAACTTAAAAATTGAATCAAAAACTTAATAACAAATTAAGACTTACTTGTGCAGCTGTTCCCAACGACAAAGAAGGAAACATTGCAAATCATTGCATTTATATTGAAAAGAACTTAGGCAACCCACAAGCTGTCGCTGTACGGCGAATAATATAAGATTACTAAAAATAATAATTATACTATGTGAATTATTATAAACAATTAAGAGCAAAGATTTATTATTACTATGTTCAAATTCACCAAAGACTTACAACTGTGTAACCACAGTTGCAAGTACGGATGAAGCCGTAAGGTAGAAACCGGTCTATGGTTGAGTTTAATTGTTGCTATTTATCAAATATTAATTTTCTTAGTTAACCACATTTGGTTTTTCGTGGCAGTAAAATGCAGAAAACCAGCCGTACTTGCAACTGTGGTTACACAGTTGTAAGTCTTTGGTGAATTTGAACATAGTAATAATAAATCTTTGCTCTTAATTGTTTATAATAATTCACATAGTATAATTATTATTTTTAGTAATCTTATATTATTCGCCGTACAGCGACAGCTTGTGGGTTGCCTAAGTTCTTTTCAATATAAATGCAATGATTTGCAATGTTTCCTTCTTTGTCGTTGGGAACAGCTGCACAAGTAAGTCTTAATTTGTTATTAAGTTTTTGATTCAATTTTTAAGTTTATTTGAAAAATCCATACTGATGAAGCCGTAAGGTAGAAACCGGTCTATGGTTGAGTTTAATTGTTGCTATTTATCAAATATTAATTTTCTTAGTTAACCACATTTGGTTTTTCGTGGCAGTAAAATGCAGAAAACCAGCCGTACTTGCAACTGTGGTTACACAGTTGTAAGTCTTTGGTGAATTTGAACATAGTAATAATAAATCTTTGCTCTTAATTAGAAATTTCACAAAAAATAAAATTCTTCAAAGTGTTAAAGATTTTATTAAGACAGTAGGGAATGCCCGACGTTTTACAAAATACTCACTAATTTTCTTATCTGATTTTATTAGGAATTTATTTATTTTTTTAAATCCCATAAAATTAATGCGTTGAATAAATCGATGTTTATCGAGACTTTTGCTCCCCTCCTTACATAAATCACGCCCGGTTTTACCACGCACGTTCAAATAATTAAAATTCAATTATTATTAGAGAAATTCGAGAAATTTGTCTATAAAAAACACACGAGAGTTTTTCTCTTCTAATTTGAATATTCATTTCATTACATAAACTTTTTATCTTTATTGAGTGTTAAATTATTAAACTCACTAACTTATTACAATATCGTTTTAGTAGCTAGATAACATCTTGTTTTCGGTACCCTAAAATAAACTGTATATATTAAAATTTAATCTTCGATTCATACCTACACTATAATTTAGATAGAAAACTAACAAATTTTCACAATCTTAAATTATAATTTTAAAAAGCGTATCTAATACATTTAACATATTTTTCGTACCAAAACCAAATAATAGAATTCAAATTAAATTGGCGACTTTAAGATGATTATCTTAAGATTTAATTTGTTATTTGATTGACTATTTACAATGTTCTAATTTTCACTAAAATTATTTTAAATGAATCCGTTAAATTTGCGTGTAAAAAGTTATAGGGTATCTGTGCAACTATGTAAAATTTATCTATAAAATTTGTAAATTTCAATAAATATGCAAAATTCAATATTGCTCCAATTTATCTTCGGATAGGTGATCCTTAATTAAATTGGAGCAATCTCGAATAGATTTTACTCAGTTTTGTTTGAAAAAAATATATCAGGATGTAGATTGTAGATTGTAGATATGGTGGTGACGACTTGTACTGCGACCTTTATAGATCTATTGTACCCCACCCTCCTCCTCCAAGTGTTGGTGTACTTACCCATTTAGAGCGCCTCCTCTAATCCTGATTCCTTTAGGAATCTCAGGATCTGGGTGGGATTCAAGGCCTGCAGCTCCTCTGTGTTCAAGCAGTGAGCCCCAAGGTACATCTGTCTCTTGCGGAGTAATGCTCCGCAGTCTTTGAACAGATGTATGGGGGTTTCCTCTGCTGAGCCACATAATCTGCATCCATCATCCTCCTCTAGGCCTAGGGCCTTGAGATGTGTCCTAAGTCTGCAGTGTCCCGTCAGGGCACCTGTCAGAATTCTGAGCTTGTTCCTGCTTAGTTTCAGGCAAGCTTTAGTTCTCTTCTGGTTAAAAGATCCCAGCATCACTTTGGATTGCCTTAGCCCTGGAAGTTCTTTCCAGGTTTTCATCCATTTTCCTCTTATTTCTTCATCTAAACTTTTGCGGATGGTGTTCACGCTCATACCGCAAAAGGGTTCCGGACCTATAAAGGCGCTACTGGATCCCTTGTTTGCTAGGTGATCGGCTTCTTCGTTTCCGTCTATACCAGTGTGTCCTGGTACCCAGTATAGCGTTACTTTATTATCCCTGCCAAGCTTGTTCAGCTTCCCCACACAGTCCCATACCAGTTTGGATCTGATGGTGTATGAGCTAATGGCCTTGATGGCTGCTTGGCTATTTGACAGGATAGCAATTCGTTTTTTGCGGTACTTCCTGTCGAGGTTAAACTGTGCACATCTTTCGATTGCGTGTACCTCTGCTTGGAAGATACTTGGGGATGTTCCCATGGATTCGGAGTATCTGGTACGAGGTCCAAACACTCCTGCACCAGTGCCTTCCTTTGTCTTCGAACCATCTGTATACCACTTGATGGCATTTTGCTCTATGTGGTATGCTGAGGATTCGTCGCTCCAATCGGCTTTACTACTACACATTGCTGTGTAGTTTTTCTCGAAGTGGTATTTGCATACCTTTTCGTCTTTTGGTACTTCCAGCCAGAGGATCTTGGCAGCGAGGCTGTTTCGGTCTCTGCTCCCGATTATTTTACCTCCGCCCATTCCTTACAATCGCCAGTCTGGCGGCCCTTTCCACCACAAGGTGTAGCGGAGTCAGATCCAGCAGCAGCTCCAATGCTGCTGTCGGACACGACCCCATCGCCCCCGTGATGCAGACACACGCCAGTCTTTGAATCTTCTCAAGCTGTTTCCTCATAGAGGCCAGCTTGATTCTACTTCCCCACGCAACCGCCCCATAAGTGATTGCAGGTCTCACTATCATGGTGTACATCCATCGCAGGATAGTGGGGTTACAACCCCACGTTTTTCCTGCCAGATTTCTGCACACCATTAGGGCGCGTTTGGCTTTACCTACCACTGCCTCAGCGTGTCTATTCCATAGGAGTTTGCTATCTAGTGTGATACCCAGATACCTTATCTCCTGTTGGTATTCAACTGCCTTCCCATCTATGAGTATGGGATGTAGGCAGTTTAGTTTTCTCCTTCTAGTAAATGGTATCACCGTGGTTTTGCTCGGGTTGAGTCTCAATCCCACTGTTTGACACCATCTACTAGTTACTTTGAGGCCTCTCTGAACAATTTCACAGAGCGTTCCCTCAAATTTTCCTCTGGCCATTACGACTATGTCATCGGCGTAACCTTGACATTTGATGTCTAGGTTGTTTAGCCTAACCAATAGTTCATCAACTACCAGGCTCCACATTAGCGGTGATAGTACACCTCCCTGTGGGCACCCTCGAGTTGTGGAGATCTTAATGGTGTCTTTTCCCACTTGTGTCTCCGCCGTTCTAGTTCTCAGCATTTCTCCCATCCACTTTGAGATAGTGCTGTCGATATTCCTTCTTTCGAGGGCCGCCCTGACAGCCTCGTGTGAGGTGTTGTCAAAAGCTCCCTCTATATCCAAGAAGGCACATATCGCTACTTCCTTTATCTCTAGTGCTGCTTCTATTTCGTTTGTCAGCTGATACAGGGCGGTTTCTGTGGATTTCCCTGCTCTGTAAGCATGCTGACTCCTGTGTAGTGGTGTACCTACCAGCACTATAGTCCTAAGGTAATTATCAATCACCTTCTCCATTGTCTTTAACATAAAAGATGTTAGACTAATGGGTCTAAATGACTTCGGTTGAGTGGTGTCTT
The DNA here is from genome assembly GCA_944588485.1 of Phosphuga atrata. Classification (NCBI taxonomy): domain Eukaryota; kingdom Metazoa; phylum Arthropoda; class Insecta; order Coleoptera; family Silphidae; genus Phosphuga; species Phosphuga atrata. The sequence goes on along the minus strand of OX155897.1, from coordinate 72,092,188 downwards.
TCTTCCCCACCTTCGGTATAAATACCACCTTAGCCCTTCTCCATAGCTCCGGTATATATCCGAGCGCTAAGCTACTTCTAAAGATATTTAGAAGATACGGCATTAGTTCTCTCTCTCCCTTTTGTAGGAAGGCAGGAACTAGTCCGTCCACACCTGGAAAGTGCCGATAGCCCATCTGATTCGGTTTTCCGTACAGATGGACGCTGCCCTCTTCCAGTCGGCCCGACTTGGTTTCCGTGGTTGCATCAAGCCCTCGGTCTCCCTGTATCCTCTACATCCCGGAAAATGGGTTTCTAGTAGGAGGAGAGCTCTTTGCTCTTCATCCTCCGTGAAGGTCCCATCCGGTTTCTTGAGATTGGTTGTCATTTCCACTCTATCCTTCGCTAGTGCTTTGTGCAGTCTAGCTGCCACCGGCGTGGATTCTATGTTTTCACAGAAGGTCCTAAAGTTTTCCCTTTTTGCCCTTCTGATCTCTTTGTTGTAGGTGGTAAGCACCTCAGAGTATTCTAGCCAATTTCCGTATTGCTTGGCTTTGTTGAAAAGCCTACGTACTGTTGCTCTTAATGTAGACATTTTTGTTATAAATTTTAAATTTTTGTTATATCAGGATATTATGAAAGTCCTGTCTAGACAAATCCCTTTTAAAACAATTTATCAAAAGAAATTTATATAATCAGTTATATAAGTACAAAAAACTAAACAACTATGTTAATCTTAATCGCTTTGTACATTGTATTTTAACATTTATGTTTATTTAGACTTAATTTTATCTCAAGACTACACAAATAAACATTTGATTCACTCGCTAGCAATAAATCTAGGTCTTTTTTACGAATTATTAGACGAACTGTTTGTTTTCCGACGGAAATGGCGAAACAATAATACTTGACTCATTTACTGAACTAATTTCTTTAACTTCATTTAACACTTGAAAACGGGATCGCATTCCCCGAAACTCCTACTGATTTCGTTTATTGGATCAAACAAATATTTTTTCTTTTTATTATTTAGTGTGTGGAAAACGTCTTTATTTGTTTATGTAATGCGTCGGGTTGAGCGCCAGATAAAAATTGGCATTGTCGGGAATGTGTAATAACAAACATTAAGATAAATGTTGTGAGCGCGCGCTAAGATATATTTTTAGACCGTGCAGTGTGCTCAAATATGAGAACAAAAAACTCGGCGATTATAAGTTGGCGGAATTTAAATTGCACGCCGTTACTTTCGTTCACTGACTAAAAAATGGCGCCCTAATGGTGTGCAGAAATTTAGCAGGAAAAACGTGGGGTTGTAACCCCACTATTCTGCGATGGATGTACACCATGATAGTGAGACCTGCAATCACTTATGGGGCGGTTGCGTGGGGAAGTAGAATCAAGCTGGCCTCTATGAGGAAACAGCTTGAGAAGATTCAAAGACTGGCGTGTGTCTGCATCACGGGAGCGATGGGGTCGTGTCCGACAGCAGCATTGGAGCTGCTGCTGGATCTGACTTCGCTGCAGCTTGTGGTGGAGAGCGCCGCCAGATCGGGGATCGTAAGGTTCAGCAAGGAAGGAATGGGCAGAGGTAAAATAATCGGGAGCAGAGACCGAAACAGCCTCGCTGCCAAGATCCCCTGGCTGGAAATACCAAAGGACGAAACGGTATGCAAATACCACTTCGAGAAAAACTACACAGCAATGTGTAGTAGTAAAGCTGATTGGAGCGACGAATCCTCAGCATACCACATAGAGCAAAATGCCATCAAGTGGTATACAGATGGTTCGAAGACAAAGGAAGGAACTGGTGCAGGAGTGTTTGGACCTCGTACCAGATACTCCGAATCCATGGGAACATCCCCAAGTATCTTCCAAGCAGAGGTACACGCAATCGAAAGATGTGCACAGTTTAACCTCGACAGGAATTACCGCAAAAAACGAATTGCTATCCTGTCAGATAGCCAAGCAGCCATCAAGGCCATTAGCTCATACACCATCAGATCCAAACTGGTATGGGACTGTGTGGGGAAGCTGAACAAGCTTGGCAGGGATAATAAAGTAATGCTATACTGGGTACCAGGACACACTGGTATAGACGGAAACGAAGAAGCCGATCACCTAGCAAACAAGGGATCCAGTAGCCCCTTTATAGGTCCGGAACCCTTTTGCGGTATGAGCGTGAACACCATCCGCAAAAGTTTAGATGAGGAAATAAGAGGAAAATGGATGAAAACCTGGGAAGAACTTCCAGGGCTAAGGCAATCCAAAGTGATGCTGGGATCTTTCAACCAGAAGAGAACTAAAGCTTGCCTGAAACTAAGCAGGAACAAGCTCAGAATTCTGACAGGAGCCCTGACGGGACACTGCAGACTTAGGAAACATCTCAAGGCCCTAGGCCTAGATGAGGATGATGGATGCAGATTCTGTGGCTCAGCAGAGGAAATCCCCATACATCTGCTCAAAGACTGCGGAGCATTACTCCGCAAAAGACAGCTGTACCTTGGGGCTCACTGCTTGAACACAGAGGAGCTGCAGGCCTTGAATCCCACCCAGATCCTGAGATTCCTAAAGGAGTCAGGATTAGAGGAGGCGCTCTAAATGGGCAAGTACACCAACACTTGGAGGAGGAGGGTGGGGTACAATAGATCTATAAAGGTCGCAGTACAAGTCGTCACCACCATATCTACAATCTACAATCTACAATCTTCGTTCACTGACAAATTTTATTAATTGAGAATTTTGAAAAACAATGGATCTCAACTGGAATTTGAATCATAATGTACACTACAATTTTAAAAGAAATTGTACAGATACATACTTACTATTTATTTAAGAATATTAATTTAAAAACTAGACAAACTATTTATTAGATATAATTTTTTTCTGGTGTTGCTTGTTTATCAGTGTTAGTAAACGTATAGTAAACATACAAGATTATTTTTCAAGATCAAAAACTGTTCTTAAGTATTAAATAAATATTATTATGTATATATTTATGACAGTCTAGAGCAGTACTCCTCAATTTTTTGCTCCTCACCCCTATCGAGCTAAAAAAATCTCGCGGCACCCTTGTTGGGCTACAAAAATTTCGCGGCACAGCTACCCTAAAAACCAAAGGAAAATAAAAAATAATAATACAAATTTAATGCTTAATTTGTCTTTAATGTGATGAATGAAATTGTTTGGAAGATTCTTTAAGTTTATCTAAAGTTTGGTTAATTTCACCCTGAAATTACTTGATACAGAGAGTTTGCTCCTGTACCTGTTTTTTAATATTAGCGTATGTTGAGAATGCAACATTGAGAGAAGTGGCGGTTTCGTTTTTCAAAGATGTCGGAAAGGTATCCTAATATAAACAGCCAATCGATATCAGTGAATTGTTGGATAAAAGGCTCTTCTGTAAATGTTAGTACCAGTGCCTCTTTTAGTTCAAATAGTCTGGCTAAATAAAGAGGTGGAAGTGAACCATACCCAGATCTTCGGCGGTAAGTTTTAAAAGACTTGCTTGAAGCGGGCGGCTCCTAACATGGTTAATTATCCTTAAAGCACCATCCAATACGACTTTTAAATCTTGCGGCATCCTTCTAGTTGCCAGAGAATGTCGATGGATGACACAGTAGCTGCTGGTGGCATTGTCTGCCATTTGCTTCATTCTAGAAACGGCTCCCTTTACTTTTCCAACCATTGCAACCGCTCCATCGCTGCAAATATCAACACACTTGCTCTATATCAAATCATTTTTCTGTATATATTTGTCGATAAGTCTGAAAATTTTTTCGCCAGTGGTGTAAGTTTCAAGCAATTCACTCATCAAAAGTTCTTCTTCTATTTGCATTTCGAATGGATATCCTACAAACACAAGAAAAACAGCAAAGTACCGCAACGTCGGTACTTTCATCAAGCTGTAAACTAAAAAAAAATACAAATTTTCAACCTTTAACACTGTTTGATAGAGCAGTCTTTCATCTAAAAAGTTTGTCATGTTCATCTTTCCAAAGCGAATAAATTTATTTGTAAACTTCTTACCGCGTTCTCCATTTAAAATCATGTAAATTGAAAATCGAAATTCAGAGAAGCGGTGCCCCTAGCAAATATTTTATATTTTTAACTTTTATGAGTAAATCGAACGATTTTTCAAATTTTGCGAAGAATACTTGTTTGTAGACACAGACAAACTACATACGGAAATCCCGGTCGTAATTTTCTATTTTGAGGCGTTGGCGAGATATTTGCAAAAAATCTTTGAAGCAAAAATAATTCGGCACGCTGGCCGCATTGGGCGGAGCTTTCAAATTTGGTCAGCGGGTACTTCTGGTAGATACCCATATCCAGTAAAAGTTTCATTGAAATTTATGGAGAGATAATACATTTTTTCGCAATTTTTGAATATTTTGATATTTTCGAGATTGATTGTGATCGTGATTGATTCATCAGGATTTGTTAATATTTTAGTAAGTTTCACACTACGTGGAACAATAAAATTTTACAGATTTGTAGAGAAAGGACCATTCTATCAAATCCCCTTGTGTATTTTGCAAAATATTTGATCTGGCGGCAACCGACGCCCCTCAAATTCAAAGCGGCCCATATGGTAAGGTATTTAAATAACTATATTTTGAAAACTGCAACAGATACATTAAAAAATCTTTCAGTTCTAGATAGCACATACGTTTGACTATTGGCAGAATTGCGTGATAGTAAAAAAAGAGTCGGATTTGAATGAGATATTTTTTCAAAAACTCTATTGCGATTTCATTGGCATAATCTGGCAGCACATTTACAATTCACTATAGTCTACCACATGCGGCAGCAGGTGGCGATATGGCCAAAGCGCCAATGGAGTGCACCTTTCAATTTTTCAGGTATCACCATCGTTAGATTGGGTTGCATACCGCCAAGCGGCAGAAAGAAAACCACGTGGCTCTTTCAGCGTCACCAGTGGCGTGCACTTCTAAATTCGCAGCATTATTCCATCCTCATCAACTTTTCCACCCTCAACAACTATTCCACCCTCAAACAAATTTCTATCTTTTCATAATATCACCACAAAAAATGATTAATATGTACTAGTTCTTCTTCTATTTGCATTTCGAATGGATGCCTTACAAACATAAGAAAAACAGCAAGTCCCGCAACGTCGGTACTTTCAAGCTGTATACTAAAAAAAAATACAAATTTTCAACCTTCTTATAAACTCGTTCTTCATAGCCTCTGAAATTGTGCAAATTCGCTTGCTTATAGTGCAATTTGACAGCTGCACAGTATCAATCCTCTTGGCCACGTCTGGACCTAATATGCAACATCCTTCACGCAAGGTTTAATCAGTGTCTCGGCAATAGTATGGGGCTTTCCAGAATTTGCTATGTGTCAACTGACAATAAATGAAGCTTCATTTGCGTTTTCATTTAAAAAAATTCTCTTCATCATGGATGACCCTGCCTGAAAAGATATAGGCTTTTAAAGATTTCTTCACCTTTATGTACTGAATCGAATTATTGCATTCGAGCTGTATTTTTAATTTGGATGGAAACAAGCAACTGTTAGCAACAATTTTATCATTTTCCTTCCGGTGCTTGTTCGTTCCCAACAAACAGAAAGTCAATCAATGTGAGGCAGCTAGAATCATATTTCCTTATTTTTCGTCGGATTATCTTTTGGTCTTGAGTTGCGTTTTCGCGAACTGAGGCAGACGAACTTGTATGATTTAGACTCGCAGGTGTCTGCTGGGATATTTCGTCTCCTTCGACGATGCTGGTTGTCATTGAATCTGTCGTTTCCGAAGCTTCAGTGAGTTCATCACCTTTCCGTTTTAAAGACCCAGATTTTAGCCAATTGTGCATAATTCTACAATAAAAGTAGGAACTTAAAATCGTTTACCTCCTCATGTATTTTTCTTTTTACATTTTTTTACATATCTTGATTATTGCTGTGGCACCCAAGTCATACGCTCCCAGTTTGCACCCAGTTTGAGAACAGTATTAGATGGTGAGTCCACTTGCTTATGATTTCTCCCCCATACTTGAGCATTTCCGATGTTATCTGTTCATACCCAGGACTTTTGTTATTTTTTAAGTCTTTTATTATTTATTCGACTTTAATTAGAGTTGGTGGTTCCTCTCAGTTGGATTTCTTACTCAAGTTCTTCTTCATGTTCCGTCTCGTTTTCTTAATTTTATTAATTTTATTAATTAATTTTATTATTTTATTCCTCCTTATTGCCTATTAATCGTCCTTAATTGTTTTTATAATATACTGGTCTCGGTTGATATCCCTTTCTTTCTCACTAAATTCCTTGATATAGACTCTTTATTTCTTTATTATTATAACATTTCCTCCATTTCTGCCAAGAGATTTTCTGTATATACCTTCTTTTCTTATAACTATTTAATTCCTTGGATACGGATCAATAAAGCAGTGGCTTATTCAAAAGAGAAATAAAAAAATTATTTCACTAGTGAAGTAAAAGTATCCATAGCAACGCATCAAAATAACTCACTTAGGGGCTTCGAAAACATAACCCAAAATGTTGACTTTTTTGATCGTCAATAATTATAATAAGTTTTGTGTTATTATACATTGTTTTGTATAAATCTTTTGATATCTGCGAGAGTGATCTTTCCGCAATTGCGTCACTATCTAACAATATTTTTTCGGATTAATGACAATACTTCACAAATTACTCCACAATAATTAAAATCAATAAACTTAATACTTAATTCAATAAACATCAAAATCATCAATAAGCACAATACTTAATTAATATTAACGTACGAATCAATAATGTTATCGTTTTCATCAACAAAATGAAACTAAATGAAATGAAATTGATGAATATCTAAATGAAACTAAATGAAATGAAATGAAAATTACATTTTTCTTTAAATGAAAAGCAAAATTGAATAAAAGTTTGTTTTACACTCGCGGATAAAATTTAGATTTAACTCGAGAATTTAACAATCCGCTCGTTAAACCTTAATTTTATCCACTTGCGTAATAAATAATTATTTTTGATAGTTTCATTAAACCACTGCTTTATAAATCCGTACCCAAAGATTTAAACATGACTCCAAAAGAATAATAGCGCAAAATTGAATAATAGATATTAAGCAGATTGATACAAGCAGATAAAATTAAGGTGTAACGCAGTGATTCTCAACGACTGTGCCGCGGCACTTTTATGTGCCGCCAAATTCTTGATGTGTGCCGTCTTATTTTAGAAGTGCAAATAATAAAAATTATTTGGTATGTACTTTGATACAGCATGCTTGTATAGTTTAACTGCAAATCTGGATTAAACCCAAACAAAACTATTTACTAGCAGAGTTTTAGGCTAAAACGTAGTTCGATGCATGTAAGCCGTGGCAGAAATTAGAACTAACGTAAAAAAGACAATATTGTACTGATTTCACGGTTTTAACCTAGGTTAGGTCATAGGTTAGATTTGGTAATATTACAACAGATAAACGCAAGGAACTGAACAATTTGGGTTCTCAAAATAGTATCTACCTGGGACGTAAGAACGTTGGACTGGTTGTAGATTGCCTGGCCTTTGCAGATCACATGGCACTGTTTGCTGATTCTCTTGAGATGGTAACAATGCAGGCAAACTGCCTCAGAAAACAGGCTGCTAAAGTGGGTCTTCAAGCGTCGCTGGAGAAAACAGAATTCTTCAGTAACATCAGAGAAGCAAACAGAAAGTTGTTACTAGAACAGGGAAACATCAAGAGGACTGAGAAATTTAAGTATCTCGGCTTTTTCAAACATTAGTTCTCTAATCCCTCGATTCCTAAAACAGATTCTTTTCACCGATGAAGCCGGTTTCTCAAGAAATGCCAATTTTTATAACAAACATTTGTGGGCAGATGAAAATCCGCATGAGGTATGTGAAAATCGATTTCGACATCGTTCTCCTTTAATGTTAGGGTTGGAATTGTGGGTAACTATCTAATTGGACCGATATTTCTACCAGCATGACTTCCTGGCGAGATGTATCACAACTTTTTGGAAGAAACACTGCCCGAGTTTCTGCAGGATGTACCATTGGCGAAAAGAATTGCAATGTGGTTTATGTACGATGGTGCACCACCACATTTCAGTTTTGCTCGTGTTTTTTTAACAGCAACATGGAGATCGCTGGATTGGTCGAGGAGTGCCACGTAAGGCCTGCTCGATCGCCCGACTTAAACCCCTGGATTATTTGTTATGTTTATTTGTTGTAGGTTGAGCAACTTTGCATGTACTTTTTGATAATAAAATGTTGTTACTGTTGCAAATTTTGTTCACCCTGTATCTTCGAAACAAAGGGTTTTTCAGAAATTGACAAAATAGAACTGAACAACGAATAAAACCTTGATTTTTTGTCGCTTGCGTACCTAAGACCTGTATATGGAGTAATGTTTATTTGGGAACATTAAAATTCTTCGTCATTATAAATTCGAAATTTTATCTTTTTTTCCTATAGCAAACCGGAAGTAAACATTATTCACAAAGGGGATTTCAATAACTTCGGTATTTTTTTATTTTTTTCTACAAATGTAGCTTGTGGTGTATAAATAATACGTGTAAAGTTTTAGAATGGAATCTCCATTTGTTTTGGAGATAGATATACTAAAGTGCTAGATAGATATACTAAGCTCCGAACTGGCGATTTATAAGGTTGACTGGTGTACAAGCCAACGGCTTAAAAAAACATACATAGTTGTAATACGCATAAATATTGACATTGCAGCATTTTTTGGCTTGTACAGCATTCAACCTAAGAAATCTCCAGTGCGGCGCTTTCGCACTTAATTTTATCTATCTCCAAAACGTATACAGATCACATTCTAAAACTCTAAACGTATTTTTTATATACTAAAAGCTACATTTTGGAATAATAAAAAATACAGAAGTTAAGTGAAATCCGATTTGAATTGTATACTTTCGGTTTTCTTTATTTGATATTTTTAAAATAAAGCGGAATAATTTTTGTTATTAAATTTTGCCTTATAAAGTCATGTTTAATTCATTGGATACGGATCAATAAAACAGTGGTTTATTCAAAAGAGAAACAGAAATTTTATTTCACTAGTGAAATAAAAGTATCCATGGTAACGCATGAAAATAACTCACTTAGGGGCTTCGTAAACATAACCCTAAATCTTGACTTCGCTGATGTTTTTTTTGATCGCCAATAAGTATAATAAGTAAGTAATTAATTGTGTTATTATACATATTTTGTATAAATCTCTTGATATCTTCGCAATTGATTGAGGGTAATCTTTCCGAAATTGCGTCACTATCAAACAATATTTTTTCGGATTAATGACAATACTTGAAATTACTCCACAATACTTAAAATCAATAAACTCAATACTTAATTCAATCATCAATATACATTACCATTAGCTTAAACAGAGCTATTACAGAGCTATTATTGTTATATAACATTATTTATTCCATTAAAATTTAAAAAAATCAGAAAATACAAAAAATGGACATAACTGCATTGGCTTCTGAGCGATTGAAATAATTAATCAAAATATTGACAATTTTATCGTTTTTATCAAAAAAATGAAACGAAAAATGACACTTTTCTTTGAATCACAAGCAAAATTGAACAAAAGTGTGTTTGTTTTACACTCGCGGATAGAATTAAGGTTTAACTCGGGAATTTAACAATCCGCTCGTTAAACCTTAATTTTATCCACTTGCGTAATAAATAATTATTTTTGATAGTTTCATTAAATCACTGCTTTATAAATCCGTACCCAAAGATTTAGACATGACTTTAAAAGGCAAAATTGAATAATAGCTATTCAGCAGATTGATTCAAGCGATTCTCAACGACTGTGCCGCGGCACTTTTATGTGCCGCCAAATTCTTGATGTGTGCCGTCTTATTTTAGAAGTGCAAATAATAAAAATTATTTGGTATATACTTTGATACAGCATGCTTGTATAGTTTAACTGAAAATCTGGATTAAACCCAAACAAAACTATTTACTAGCAGAGTTTTAGGCTAAAACGTAGTTCGATGCATGTAAGCCGTGGCAGAAATTAGAACTAACGTAAAAAAGACAATATTTTACTGATTTCACGGTTTTAACCTAGGTTAGGTCATAGGTTAGATTTGGTAATATTAGAACAGATAAATCCAGATCGTATATAGCGGTAGCGCAACCTCTCGATCCAAAATAAGAAAAACTAATTCAAATAATTTACCTTGAGACTTGGACTTTACGTGCTCCGTAAACATAATCCTAAATTGACAACGGTTTATAGTTTATACAGTTACATAGACAATGCCTACTCAAAATTGAAAAGTGATAATAACATCCACTTTGGAACAGCTTTACTAATTAAATCAAGGGAGGGACACGGAAATCTTGCTGTGTGCTAAAGAGTAACAGAAGATTTTCGTGTTCCTCCCTTGATTTAATTAGTAAAGCTGTCCCTAAGTGGATCTTATTATCACTTTTCAATAATCCTAAATGTTCGCTGATGTTCGTTCTTTTTTTGATCGCCAATCGCACAATAATTCCTCGGATATATCCAGTTACGATTAATAAAACACAAATTAATTAAACACAATAGATACTCTAAGCAAAAATTTTGACGCACGAATCAACAAATTTTTCGTTGCCATGAGAACACCACAATCATGACCAACTTTTCTTTGAATTGTTTCTTGTTTAAACAAAAGCAAAATTGAATAAAAGTTTGTATTTCACTCGCGGATACGGTTAAGGTTTAACTCGCGAATTTAAATTGAATTTATCAATCTGCTAGTTAAACCTTAATTGTATACCCTTTCATAATAAATGGCTATTAAACTATTAACTTTTATAAAAGTTTAAACTTTTATTGTTAGTGTGCCGCCAAATTTTGATGTTTTTGACAGTGTACCGCAAGAGAAAAAAGGTTTTTGGGAAAGTTTTGGGTTTTTTAAGGAGCATCACTGGTGTAACGAGTGAACTGTCAAATTCTGGAGCGCGTCGGCGCGAGAGGATTTAACAATTCGCGAGTTAAACCTTAGTTTAATCCGCGAGTGTAATACAAGCTTTTATTCAATTTTGCTTTTGATTTAACGATATCTTATATTCAAAGAAAATACCATTTTCTGTGTTGTTTTTTTTTTTACGAGAAGCTATGATTGTGTTGTTGCCATGACAACGATAAAATTGTTGATTTGTACGTCAAAATTTAGTTTACAGTATTATGTTTAATTAGTTTTTGTTTTATTGAACATAAATTGATACATCCGAAGAATTATTGTTCGTTGGTGACAAAACTGCGGAAAGACTACTCCCGCAGAAATGAAGCGATTTATACAAAAAAATGTATAAGTTTTGTGTTTGGCGATAAAGAAGAACATCCGCAAAGTCAACATTTAGTGTTACATTTACGGAGCCTGTAAGTGAGTTATTTTGATGCGTTTCCACTTTTATTTCACTAGCGAAATAAAATTTTTATAGCAGTAGTGAATAAACCACCGTTTTATTGATCCCTATCCAAGGAATTAAACTTGACTTTATAAGACAAAATTGAATGAAAATAACGCTATTTTATTAAGAATATGGGAATTGTGGAGTTACCTTCACTAACTGTTGCTAATCGTCTTCGAAAGTGTATTTCTAAACGTGGAAAGTAAAAATGAGTCTTCTACGTCGGCTGGTTCAAGAAATATCCGGGCTTTTGTAATCCAAAAAACTGACATTTTTTTAATACAACAACAAATATAACTGCAACTTCTGTTCAGTTAATTGACAGAAAATGTGTTTATGCTGCAGATCCGCTGTTGCCAAGTTCAATTCTTTTGCATGGATTATACTTTTTTTCTGTGTCGCTACAATTTAAGAATTATATTTATTAAATATATTTAATTTTATTTTAATTCTTGCGCAGGGGTCATGTTAATCTTCTATGTATTCTTCTTCTTCTTATGCATATTCACTAATGAATGTTTGCGACCACGATAATGACTTGAATGTCGTCATCATGTGGTTCTCTTGGGAAGTATAATGGAGGTGGTTTGATCGACAGTTCGCGCTGCCGCACGCATGTGGTTTAATTGAGAGTTGGTTAGGTTAGGTTGTCCGAGAGAGAGGTTTAAACGCACTGCTGCGCCTATATGGTCTAAAATAAGATAAAGTTGCAAGAAGTATTGGGTTAACCTGAGTTAAACCAATTAGAATGAAATTAGAATTAAAAATTAAATTGATATTTCAATGTTGTAAGTGCATGTGCAGAAATTGTATATTGAAGTGTTTACCAGAACAAGGTAAAATAAAAAGATAAAATTGGCAACGTCGGTTGGGCTTCTCCTGCACTTTTTGTTTGACAAGTAATTAGAGAGAAGTTAGGCAGTGAAGGAAAATATTAACTGTTGCGTCAAAAAAATGTCATTTTTTTTATAAAAACCCGTATATTTTTTGAATAAATCGACGTAGAAGTTTCGTTTTGGCTCTCTAAGTTTGCAAATACACTACGGAAGACGATTAGTAACAGTTATTCAAGGTAAAAATCCGCCAACCCCAAAAAAATGGAAATTCCCATATTCTTTACAAATTCCGAAAATAATGGTAGAAGTATAATAATGTATTTATTAATGTGTTCATGTTGGTATGTGAGTAGATAAATATTATTTTTAAGTTCCCAATATATTATTTGTTATCAGAATTACTTGATTCTATGGAAATGAGTTTTTTATTTTCATTATGACCACCCCCTCATTGGTTATTTTCTGAATCCGCTCCCGTATTATCCACTCTCATCTTTTATCTTCTTGTCTTGGTCAGTCGTATCCAAACCTGTTCAATCCTATATGATATTATCTGGTATTGTTAAGTACTATTTGGCTTTGTGGAGTCTGGTCAAGCCGTTTTTTCCGGTGCTGCCGATCTCCTTCCATCTTGTTATACTTTATCGAGTTTTATCCGAGCTTATTAAGGCTGCTTTAGTTTTGTCTGTTCTTGTTTAATCTACATTAGCCTTGCTAATCTTCATATAGTTTTGTTTAGCCATGTCTAATCTTGCATAGTCTTGTATAATCCCGTTTAGTCTTCTGTAAGCAGGTCAAAGCATAGTCTTATACACATTTATTCATTCTCGTACAATCTTGTCCAATATTAGTAAAGCAATTAATTGATTTCCATTTTGTAGGCATCAGCAGAATAGCTTCTATTAAATAATGATAAAGACCTTAAGTTTATCTATTATTGTATATTTATCTATTATTGAACATTTATCTATTATTGGTCTATATGAGGCGTTGCGAATACGAAGGGCAAACTCAACATTGGGTCATTTTTTTCACGAATGGGATCAGAACCTTCTCGAGAATCCGCAGGTATACGTTTCACGTTGAGTTCATCTAAATCGACATCAGCCTTTGCTGAGTTTGCCTTTCATCCGCAATCGATAAAAAAAATTCAAATGCGTTTTTCTCGAAACCACTATTTGTTGAGTTCGACCTTCGTATACGCACCGCCTCATATCTATTATTGGTATTACTATAAGAAAAATGGTAAATTGATAAGGATTTAAAGGAATTTTTGGATTTGAATTACGTCTTCTAGACCGCATCCATAACATTATTAATTTTCAATACGCGAACAAAGGGTTTCTTTGTGAATGAAACGATGATAATTATATAATGTCTTGGTATTATTGCAGTCCTTCAACTTTGGATTTCAATGGATTTGTACCAGTTTTTGACCATCCATGTCTCATTTGTAGTTACTCCGAACAGTTGCTCTAATTATTTTTGTTATACAAACCATGTTCTACCGCGTCAAATATACAACAGGTCTATTCTTGGTGTTACTACTAACCTTTCGTAGACAATAAGTCTAAAGATTATAAAATGGCGTGGCACTATATGTTGCACTATGTAGGTATAGCTCTATGCAGGTATAACTAATAATACTTTTTCACATAGCGGTCCCCCGACGCGGCGAAGCTCATCATCAAAATATTAATAATATGTACTTTTAATGAAGTGTAAAGGGCAAGAGAGAAAATCTAAACTAGATTGTATTCTGTCGAAATTAAAATTAAAATATTATTGTATGAGTCGCTTGGAAAGCAGATAATCCCAGAAAACAAATATTAATTAATGTTTTAATTAATGAAAGAAACTTAATGTTTTTTAATAATTTGGTTATCGAATTTTATATATAGAAAGACTTTATTTCCTAGTAAAAAAAACAAGCAAAGAGTAAATCCTGTAATAGCTAACAATGACATTATTTATTCCATTAAAATTTACAAAAATCAGAAAGTAAAAAAAATGGACATAACTGCATCGGCTTCTGAGCGACTGAAATAGGGATGTATCATAAGGAAATACAGCATGGACTAGAGTTACGACCTGCTACGTGGATCTCGTATAACACTTTTTTTTTGTGGGGTTCGTTTGGCTGCAAAGCCTTTCAAAACTGCGACCAACTTGATCTATTGTGCTTGATCCTACTACAATTACTCTCCCAGGAATGCAGTTTCGTGAACGAAGTCTAAGATATTCTTGAGAGGCCTGCTACTCAGCTCCAAGGTGGTCAATCTTGCCTCCCCGAAGTGGGCAAGCCTTATGTGTGCTAGCGCTACACATGTGCACATTATGTGTTCAGCGGTTTCTTCATCTGATTGACATAATCTACAGGCAACTTCCCATTCTACCTTTCCCATTTTGTGTAGGTGATATCTCACCGGACAATGTCCTGTGAGTTCAAAGTTCTGATTTCTCTTCTAGAGAAGCTTAGCATCTGCTGCGTTATTGCGGCAGAATAGTTTATGAGCATTTTAGCTGTCCTGGCGTGTTCTTCCAGTGGGTTTGCTATTGCTCTTCTTCCCATTTCTTAGCCCCCTGCCTTAAGTGGGCCTTTGTAAGCCAACAAGTTGGCTCCGGGCCCAAGAAGGGAGCCTCGGCCCCGCTTTTGGCGAGTGCGTCGGCCATTTCATTCCCATATATGCCCTGGTGACCCGGCGACCACATTAGCGTGAGTCTGTTACCTTTCACCAGTTGCTTTAGGGTTTGTTTACAGTTTCAGGTTACTTTGGAATTACAGTTGTGGGCTTTTAAATTCCTTAGAGCTACCTGGCTGTCCGTTAGGATGTAGATTTGCACTCCTTTAAGACGTTTCTTTAGGCATATTTGTGCGCATCGTTCAATGGCTATAATTTCAGGCTGTAGTACCGTGGGAGCCTGGCCCAATGCCGTGGACTGCCTGTGACTCCGGCTGTATATGCCAATTCCTGTACCCTTAGCAGTTTTTGATGCGTCGGTGTACCACATGGACGCTTTGTCTTTCAGGTTTTCAATTCTTTGAACACTGCTTTGGCGGTCATTGCTGACCACTTCAACGGCTGTGTCAAAGTTTTATTCTGTAGACATTGCGTTCCAGGGCTGCTTCAGAAATTTCTTATTTTCATGTGTCTCTAAATAGGCGATGTACCCCTTAGTCCCAGAGCACTGAGAAGACCTTCTTTTTCTACCTGTTTGTGCAGTGGAAGTAGGTCCAACAGAACTTCCATTGCTGTGGTTGGATTAGATTGCATCGCTGCTGTTATACCCAAGCACGCAATCGGTGAAACTTTTGTAGCATGTTTTGGGTCTTTATTTCCTTTGTTTTGTACCACCATACCAGTGAACCGTAGGTGATAATCGGTCTTACCACTGCTATGATATGATATGATATTGACCACTATGACCACTATTGACCACTGATATGATATGCTATGATGATATTGACCATTTTCGGTTTTAGTACCCATGTTTTCCCAAAAAGCTTACGGCAGATCCAAAAGGCCGCTGTGGCTTTTGAGAGCGTTTTGTTCAGATGCGAGTTCCAAGTGAGTTTCTTATACAAGGTTACCCCTAGATATTTCACCTCCTCGGAAAACTCTAATATCTGACCTTCAATGCTCGGAGCTTTCAAATTCAGCTTCCTCTTTCTGGTAAAGGGGACCATTACTGTTTTGCTCGGGTTCTACTAAGGTCCTCCTTCTTGCTCCAACAGTTGAAGGTGTTAAGTGCACTATGTGCAAGGTTCATGATTGTATTACTAAACTTACCCCTTATTATGATGGCAACATCGTCTGCATAGCCAACCGGCTTATACCCGTTCTTTGTTAGCACATCTAGGAGATCATCAACGACCAGGTACCACAGCAGAGGTACCACCAGGTACCACCTATCTCTGTGGTTGCCGTTCTCGTTGATTCCCCAGTGCTGCTGTAATTTTACGATTGGTCAGCATGTTTTGAAACCACTCAATGATAGGGTCTTCGATCTCTTTGTTGGTGGCTGAATTCTTTATTGATAAACGGGTTGTGTTGTCCAACGCTCCATCTATATCTATAAAGATACCTACTGCAATTTCTTTGCAGTCCAGTGCTGCCTCCAATGGGTTCGTTATCTCGTGTAGAGCGTCCACTGTGGATTTGCCTTGCTGATAAGCGTATTGATGCTTATGGAGAGGACTTTTTTTAAGAGGGCCGCACCGTATGTGATTGTCAACAATTTTTTCCATTGTTTTCAGGAGGAAGGAGGTGAGGCTAATTGGTCGGTAGGACTTTGCCAGGTCTTGAGGCCTACGCGTATAACACATAGGGCTTCACACGAAAGTCTCGTTTCTGATCTCGTTCCGGGCAACGGTTACATTTTCTTCATAAATTTGAACCCGAACTTGCCCGAGTCCAGAACGAGCATAACATTTTCTTAATAAATTTGAACCCGAGCGGACGAGATCAGAAACGAGACTCTCGTGTGAAACCCTAATAACACACTACGCGGTTTCTATATAGTACAGTACGCCGTGTCCATATAGCGTGGTATGAATTAATTGTATTACAGTATAATCTTGATAATCCGACACATATGGGACCAGACAACCGCTGGATTATCAAAAAATTCGGAATTATAAGGATTAAAAGAAAACAATGTTACATATTGTATGTACAATTCTATTTTAGAAAGAATAAAATATGTATCTATATAGGTAAATATGTACATACATAAAATATTATATTATAAAACTTAGAACAGATAGTAAGACAATTGTAGAGTGGAGTTAGCTTGGTCAGAATCGTCAATCAAGTTTTCAGAGTTAAAAGCAGGGTGTGTTGGCCAGACCTTTTTTCAAGAACACTGGATGGTACTGTTTTTGACTTTATTTCAGCTGTGTGTGCGGTTTATATCCGGCGCGGGGCAGCCTAAAGAAAAGACATGTTTTCCCAGAGCGCCGGATTACTGAATTAACCAATTGACTATTCATTTACATTTTTACTTTTACACATTTTGACTATTTATTTGAATTAACTATTCATTAATTGATTAATTGTCGGATTAACCAACCGCCGAATTATCAAGATTATACTAAATATGAAAAGGTTGTCGGCAGTAATTCAGAAAAAAATATTTTTGTTTAAGGTGCTCACAGACCGGCACGAAAGTTTCGTTGCTGCGATATCGCGGCGGACCGATTGAAACGGCGGCTTATATACATGTTTAGACCAACAAGCACCGAAAATCGCGCTTGTTGGTCTGAACATGTAGATAAGCCGCCGTATCAATCGATCCGCCGCGACAACGCAACGGTCGCGACAGCGAAACTTCCGCGCCGGTCTGTGAGCTCGTTTAAAGAGTTTAGATAGATATATAGAAACATTTACGTATACAGATAGATAGAAGTTATTACATTAGATTATACAAGAAAAAAGGAACAAATATTATAAAATCTCATTATTATAAAATTGTTATATCTTTTTGTAAATAAAAGTAATGTAAATATTTAATTTATACAAATCAATTGGTAGCTAAATAAAATGTGAAAATTGCGAAATATTTAAATCACCCGTTCTTTTTGGAGAGTGTGTTTTCGTTTGATGCAAAGAAAGATGTTTGGCGTTTGATAACAGACGCCGTTTGAATTCCGATTGGCAAATTTCAAGATAAACCCATTTCCTGTGTTTCGTCTCTTCGTCGAAAAAGAATATATTTAGAAATTCTCGTGGCCGAAAGCTAAACATCCGCTCCGCTGAAAATTGCGCAAATACCGAATAAAAAGCTTCTGTTTCCAGCCGAGATATTATTACAAAAAGATTTTTCACAACACAGAGTAAATACCAAAGCCTTGTTTATCGAGATAATAATAAATATTTGCGTTATTATAATATTTGCGTTTTATTAAGACCATTAAAGATGTGTTTTCTTTTTCATTAAATAATGTAGTTAGTTTATAGTTGTAATCTGAGAAATTATACAAACTTACACAATAAATTTAAGTAATATTAGCTAGATTACAAACTAAAAATAATCGATTAATGTTTCTCAAATAAGCGTTAAAATTGTAAATTTAACAAAGTTATTTCCTGCTCAAATAAAAGTTTATTTCGGGTTAAAAAACAATAAATCTATACCAATTAAATGCTCAGAAGTCTTTTGGGACCTTTTAACTAATACTTAGAAGTGCCTTGATTGTGCCTTTTTTGAAGCCTTTTTGCAAACTACTAAGAAGCCATGCGATTCTACCCAAGTATCTTCCAAGCAAAGGTACACGGAAACAACAAAAACCCAACTGAACTTTGTTTGGTCAAATCAACAATAATTTACAATTTTACAAAACATACATATTCCGACTATAATCTATATAATATATAGAATATAACTAATTCGAAAGTATAACGCCAACATCAACATCAATATTAGGGACTGAGCAAGTGGAGGAACCCACCTTAGAAGAAGTAGAGACTGCAGTGCGCAGGATCAAGAACAATAAGGCGCCAGGTGCAGATGGCATTCCAGGAGAATTGTTGAAGTATGGAGGTAGAGCCTTAACATCGTGCATGCATGATCTCATATTAAACATATGGAGAACGGAAAAGCTACCGGATGAATGGAAGCTAGGGATAATATGCCCATTGTACAAGAAAGGTGATAAGTTAGATTGTTCTAACTACAGGGGGATAACGCTGCTAAACATTGCATACAAGGTCTTCGCTAATGTGTTGTACCGTCGCTTACTACCATACGCAGAAGAGAATATCGGTGAATACCAGTACGGTTTCCGCACAAACAGGTCAACGACAGACCAACTGTTTGGCATTAGGCAGATCCTGGAGAAATGTAATGAGTTCAATATCACGACACACCATCTATTCGTGGACTTCAGAGCAGCATACGACATCGTTATAAGACACAAACTGTGGGGGATAATGACAAGTTTCGGATTCCCTGAAAAACTGACAGCCCTAACCAGAGTAACACTGTCTGAAGTATCGTCTGAAGTAAGAATACGAAACAAGTTGTCTGAGACTTTTATAACAGAGGAAGGACTACGACAGGCAGACCCACTGGCAACTTTACTGTTTACCATCGTACTAGAAAAGGCCGTTAGGAGTAGTGGAGTGGATACTAACGGCACTGTGTACTTTAAGTCAACACAACTATTGGCTTACGCGGACGACATTGATATAATTTGCAGAAGCGAACAGGCGACCAAAACTACTTACTCGCTGCTGGAGAAGGAAGCAAGTAACCTAGGACTCACTGTCAACGTAAACAAAACGAAATACATGGTGGCTAACGAAACTCTAGATACATTTGTGTACTTGGGCTCGCAACTGAACAGCGTAAACCGGATGGGCGAGGAGATTAGAAGGCGGATAACTCTTGGTAACAGGTGCTATTATGGGCTACTTTTTAGGTCCAAAACAATCCACCCCAAGCATAAGTGCACACTGTACAGTTCACTTATAAGACCGGTGGTAAGCTATGGTGCAGAAGCATGGAGCTTAACACAGAGCGAAGAACAGGCTTTTTTGTGTATTTGAGAGAAGAATGCTACGTGCAATATTTGGAGCGACCCAAGAACTAATCACGTATAATCACGAACTATATCAGCTCTACAATCAACCAGATATTGTGAGTTTCATCAAGGTGGCAAGATTGAGATGGCTCGGACACATGCAGAGAATGGGTGATCATAGGGTTCCGAAAAAGTTGTTCAATGGCCAACCGGAGGGAAGGAGAAGGGCCGGAAGGCCAAGAGGGAGATGGAAGGATGCGGTAACAACTGACCTACAAAAACTTCAAGTACGGGACTGGAGAACGTTGGCGAGCGATAGGTCCGCTTGGAGAAACATGCTGAAGGAGGCCCAGACCGGCAATCGGTTGTAGTGCCATTAAGAAGAAGAACTAATTCTAGTCTATTTCTCAATTAATTAAGACACATTTGTTTTTTAGTTTTAGATCTTTTTAAAATTGTTGGAACAATTGGTAAAACCATACTAATTATAGATACAATCATACAAACTTATTTAAGCGAAATATAGCTAGAATATATAAATATATTCAATCTGTTCGTAGCTCTTTTGGTTCGATGTGAATACCGGGTTTGCCGACCCTTCGAACACGTCGGCCTGGTAGCCTATTGTATTATATATCACATTCACACTTAGGCCCAGAAACCTGTTGTTATTGTAAATTGCGCTAATAGCCATTTTACACATTTGTCTTCTGGAACAAATGCGGCCGGCGCTGGGGATAGAACTCGGACCTCTATACCTGTCAGTTAGCGCTCTAACATGAGGCCACGAGCGTCACCACTACACCACTCGCGCCGGCTACTAATTCTTACTATGAACAAATTTAATTTTAAAACAACTACTTCTTGACTAACATCACACAGGAAATTGAATTATACAACAGAAATGTGCATGTTATTACTAGTCCCAATCCATTTTCATGGCACTAACAGAGCTAGAGGAATAACATTGTTTTTAAAATCATTTTTTTCTATTTAAATTAAATGATTAGCCATCTGCAGACGCGTTTTTGAGATCTATCTGTCATCAGTGCAGCTTTGCTTTTTTGAATTATATATTGGAATACACTTACATTAGCTTGAACACCTCGTGCATGACTGGCGAGGTTAGGTTTTTGATTTGACATTTGTGTAGACATGAATTTAGTTTCGGTTTTTGATTCAAATGATAATTGAATATTGGCGAAACCATACTAATTATAAATACCATCATACAAACTTATGAGAGCGAAATATCTAAATATATTTTTCAATGTATAAATATATGCAACCTGATCGTATCTCTATAACAGAGGTTCTCAAACTTTTTTGGCCGCGGCACTCTTATCGAGTTAAAAATATCTCGCGGCACCTTTGTCGGGTTACAAACATTTCGCGGCACAGCTACCCTGAAAACGGTTTGAATTTTGAATTATTATTAGTTCCTTTTTTTATTGGAAGTTTGGTTAATCTCACCCTTAAATCACTTGATACAGAGAGTTTGCTCCAATACCTGTTTATTTGTACAATTTGTTGGCAAGTTCGCCCAAATTCTCTGTGATTTCCCTGACGAACAGAAACTCCCCGCACTTGTATTGCCTGCATATCATCCGTATGTATCTAGATAACAACCTTCCAAACTCGTAGACGGACTTCTTCTGCTCTCCGATGAAGTCTGTCACCACGAAGTTCGTCAAATGCAAATATTTACTCTCCTCTGCCACAGAGTGCAACTTTATTAATTTCTCGTTGATAAGCTTCTACATCTCGAGACTGACGTTGAAGGCATTCTTCAGTTTGTGCGCGTGGCCCAGCACCTCCTGGTGCATGGCGTAGAAGAAGCCCTCGCAGCGCGACCTCCGCGCGCCCGAAGTGCGCGGACATGCCCACGTAGGCGTAGGCGGCGTTCAGCTCCGCAACGATCTGCACGTTCACCGCGTTCTCGCACGCCTCCGAGTACATGTGCCTGAAAACGACGACTGCCTGTTGGAAGACGGTCTAGATCAGCTATTCTCAACCGCTGGTCGGGCGGACCACCAGTGGTCCGCGGAGAAATTTTACTGGTCCGCAGACAATTTTTTCTATCCGCGAAAAAAATTTACTTCTAAAAACTAAATTTTAATTTATAAAATTACGAAATACAAATATCTTAAACTAATTTTAATTCTATGTAATTGTGATTAGTACGGCACTGAAGAAAAAAAAAAAGAAAAATAATTACATATCTTTACATTTAAATATTATTGTAAGTAAATGATAATAAAAATGCTACCATTAACTTGTAGTAGTTCTACCAACAGGTAGATTTTTGGTGATGGATATATATTTTTCCTTATTTTGGGGGATGATATCAATTTTTTCCTCGTCAGATCCAAATTCTTTAAAATAAATAAATGAACATCATAATTCGACATGTTATGGAAAAATCCGGGATCATTTTATGTATTTTACAATTCAAATTACAATTTGAGTGGGCGGCTCCCCGAAATTTACCCGTTAAATGATCGTGATCGGCGACTTTGTCTGTTACTTGTAATAATTTATTACATATGTGACAAGAAGTGGCCGTATCGTAGGAATTTTGCTCATCTGCAGTTAATTTAATCATCGGAAGTATAACGCTTAAATGCTCCCTGTATAATTCCTTAACATCTGCATAGAGGTTCTGACAAAACAATTTCGGGCAATCTTCCCCGGAATAAGTGAAAAATTTACTCAAGAGTCATCGAATGAACATTTTAAATTATAGGCGAAACTGTATGGTACATGGATATGTGTCTGATTAGTATAGCTATTGTCAGGGTTCGGTGAGCATGTATCAACAGGTTTTAAAATTGATTCAAAATCTGCGTATACAACAAAGGGTATACGCATTTTCTATCGAAATTTTGAAATTTTAATATATTCCCCGGCATCATATCACCTCTCTTATGTTTTACAAGGTCTTCCGTCGGCATAATAGTGTAAATTTTGCTGCAGTCATTCAATTTATGTTGATTAAACGCGAATTCATTTGAAAAAAAGGTTAAACAGCCGTCACATAAATATTTTTTTCTACAATCTTCCGAGATTTGACTTCTTACAAGCCGTGAAATATTTTTAATATAAACATAATGACCTTTAACCCCTTCTTCCAAATATAATAAATTTACATGTCTTTCCCTAGTCGCATTAGTATGGTAAATTGGTCCTACTACGTCATGTTGTTTAGATTTAAAATTAAGCTCCAAACTATAAACGTTAATACTAATATTATTCATCTGTTCAAATTTAGGAATGTCTTTGATTCTAAGCGGAAACTCTAATCTGTCATATTTTAAAATTGAAGAAAAGTAGGGATATGATGCCGGGCGATCAGAACTCACATTCGTGGGGTGTAATGCGGATACAATGCTCCATAAAAAACAAAATTCGTCTACATTCTGAACATTGATACAAGCTTTCCGATCCCTAATCTCTTTTGGCAGTTCAATAAATGACGACCCACGTATTGGTTTATATTTATTGATATTAATTTCTAAATGGGAAATCTCCCTTAGTGACCAACCCGAATCTTTCTCCTGAAACTCGCTACATTTGGTTTTAATTTTGGCACACATACTGTCATAAATTTCATCAAAGTTACTCATGCTACGTGTTATTTCGCGATATTTTGTGTTAAATGACTTTAATTCACCTTTGTGTAGTAGTTCTTTAATATCTAGTAAAATTTTGTCAAAGAAATATCACTGGTCCGCGAATCTTTTTTTTAAATTTTACTGGTCCGTGGGCCAAAAAGTTTGATTTTGTGACTCAATAACTTGGACTTCATCAGTTTTTGGTATCCGTAGTAGCATCCGTTTCCACTAAGTATTCGCGAGCTTGTTTCTTTAGCTATTACGTTTGTTCTGTTGATTTCTGTTCCCAAGTAGACACAACTTTCAACCTGCTCAAAGCAATACTCGCCCAAGATAAGGTCATTGTTATCGTGATGTTCTCTTCCAACTTGCATGTATTTAGTTTTTACCTCATTTATTTTCAATACCCTTTTTTGCGTTTCATCGTCCAGCATCAATAGTGCTTCCTTTAGCGCGTCTTTGCTTCTACATGTCAAACTGACATCATCTGCATACGCAGCAACGTGTGTTGATCGGTTGCCAATGTATCCCGTTATACTCAGCTTTCTCATGCATGCCTTTAATGTAAGATTGAATATCATGGCGCTCAGGGCATCTCCCTGCCTCACACCGATTTCGATTTTAAAGGCGGATGTAAGTTGGTTGTCTACTCTAACCGAGGCTTTCGAACCGGACAATGTAGTTTTTATTAGTTTTACGTATTTACGGGGTATTCCTAGCATCAGTAGATCGTCAAAGATCGTGTTTCTTTTGACGGTATCGAATGCCTGCTTAAAGTCTATGTAGAGGTTGTGCAGCGATATATCAAACTGGTATGCTTTCTCCTGCTTTTGCCTTATGCTGTATATGTTGTCTATCGTTGACCTATTGGCACGAAATCCGCTCTGATATTGTCCTAATATCTCTTTGTAGTAGACAGCGAGTCTGTTATAAAGAACGCCTGTTAGAACATTGTGTGTTACGTTAAAGAGTGTTATCGGTCGGTAGTTGCTACAGATCGTTTTGTCTCCCTTCTTGTGTATTGGCTGTATGAAACCCAGTGTCCAATTCTCTGGTATTTTCTCTTGATCCCAGATTTCATTAATCAGGTTTACCTTTTAGTCTTACCGTTAGGTGTTTCCATATTTCATCAATGGATCAATTCGGAGAGAAAATGAAAACAACCGCACAGAAAACCAAAAACTATTCTACAACGTGATAAGAAGAAACAGAAAGTAAAAAACAATCAAGATATACCAAATAAAGAACAAAGACGTGAATATACTGACAAGAGACACTTTGAGGAGCTGTTGGGCAAGGAAAAGTTTACCGGAGATCGAGACGAGGTACAACAAACGAAACAGCAGAAGAAATCTGGAAAAGAAAACCAAAGTGAAGAAGAAACAACGGAAGAAAAAATAACACCAGAAGAAGTAAACAAGGCATTAAACAAAAACGGAAGTTGGGGAAAGCACCGGGAATAGACAACATCAAAAAACGAACAACTAATATACATGGGAAACGAGGGAACAGTAAAATTAACAAGACTGTTAATCGAAGTATGGGAGTCAGGAAAAATTCCCAAAGACTAGCAATCAGCAACAATAACACCGATATGAAAGAAAGGAGATACAAAGGAATGTAGTAACTGCAGAGCAATTTCCACATACTAGAAAAAAAATAAGACAAAAAATCAGCAGAGGAACTCTTTCTAAATTCCGATGTCGACACCCAAGCTCCTCGTCACGCGGTTATATCTACCTCGCAAAGAAGGAGGACAAGAGGTCAAGAGGAATATGCGGAATAAACTATTACGCTCTAGTGATGACCTCATCTAATCTGTACTGAAGGCTGACGATGGGTATACTCCTCTAAATTTATCTTATCATACTCAAACATTCCCCAAAAAAGATTTCTGTACTGGAGTACTGGAAAGTACTGGAAAGTACTGGAAAGACAATATTCTCCACGGGAAATACCCAAACCTCATCAACGAAGATCATATTGACTGAAATGCTTCCTTACAATGGCTGAGGGATGGATCTCTGTATCCGGATTCATTATAGCTATCCAAAACAGAATTGTAAGAACTAGAAACTACGGGAAACACTTTTTGAAATTAAACGTGATGGACAGATGTAGAAAGTGTGGTCTTGTTGGCGAATCGATATAACGCAATCGATATATCAAGGCAGGTTGCCCAACTTTATCAGAGACTGCCTATTTAGAGAGGCACAATCAAGTGGCAAAGCCGATTCACCAACAAATCGGTGTAAAATACGGTCTTCTAGGGCTGAAAACTGCTCCATATTATAAATATCTACCAGCACCAGTCGTCGAATCAAGTAAACAAATTCTCTACTGGGACAGGCCTTTATTGACCGATAAGGCGATTGCCTACAACCTGATATTCTTCTTATTGACGCCAAAACAGCCATACTATTAGACATCGCAGTTCCGTTGACAAATAACATCCGAAGAACAGAGACAGAAAAAATAAATAAACTAGCGTGGCAAATCAAAGATATCTGAAAACTGGACAGAGAATTTATTTACCCAATTGTAATAGCTGTGGAAGGAGTGGAAGGAGTCTCGTCCAATTTTACAAAAAAACATTGAGAAACTTGGCTTGACAAAATCCATCTTGAGACATGCACAGAAGGCAACGTTACTGGCAACGTTATTTGCGTTACATTGTACGCAAGTTTCTTAATTGAAAATTGGCTAAATGATCATTTGGACCAGAGTGAACTCTCTTTCTGCATATCAAATTATTCCAGCGTAAGCTGAGAAGGTGCAACATTGCAAAAAAAATAATAGAATTAGGTAGGTACCAGATACGTCAATTTGCAATAATTATCAGTTGAGCTATTTTAGAAAAGTTAAGTATTATTGAACACAAACAGTAACAGCGTTTTCATTTTCTGTAAAATTTTGGACGAAAACCAAAACGATTTTCCTGCAATTTAGAATGACGTTCCTGTTGCGCCGTTTCACTTTGTGCGGATTTTATTACCGAAATAATTTCTCACATTCCATACAGACATTCTAAGCTATTAAACACATTTCGCCAAACAATACAACACTCACGAATTTAATCACAACATTTATAAAATGCAAATTGGAGTGTTTTACAAATTGTAATTAATAAAAGCAAAGCTGCACTGATCAGAGATAAATCTCGAAACGCGTTTGCAGATGGCTACTTACTTAAGTTATCGGAAAGACATGATCTTAAAACAATGTGCAAAGCTGCACGGATAATAAATAAATCTCAAAACGCGTCTGCAAATGGCTACTTATTTAAGTTATCGGAAAGACATGATCTTAAAACCATGTGCAAAGCTGCACTGATAATAAATACATCTCGAAACGCGTCTGCAAATGGCTACTTACTTAAGTTATCGGAAAGACATGATCTTAAAACCATTTGCAAAGCTGCACTGATAATAAATAAATCTCGAAACGCGTCTGCAAATGGCTACTTACTTAAGTTATCGGAAAGACATGATCTTAATACCATGTGCAAAGCTGCACTGATAATAAATAAATCCCGAAACGCGTCTGCAAATGGCTACTTACTTAAGTTATCGGAAAGACATGATCTTAAAACCATGTGCAAAGCTGCACTGATAATAAATAAATCTCGAAACGCGTCTGCAAATGGCTACTTACTTAAGTTATCGGAAAGACATGATCTTAATACCATGTGCAAAGCTGCACGGATAATAAATAAATCTCGAAACGCGTCTGCAAATGGCTACTTATTTAAGTTATCGGAAAGACATGATCTTAAAACCATTTGCAAAGCTGCACTGATAATAAATAAATCTCGAAACGCGTCTGCAAATGGCTACTTACTTAAGTTATCGGAAAGACATGATCTTAAAACCATGTGCAAAGCTGCACGGATAATAAATAAATCTCGAAACGCGTCTGCAAATGGCTACTTACTTAAGTTATAGGAAAGACATGATCTTAATACCATGTGCAAAGCTGCACTGATAATAAATAAATCTCGAAACGCGTCTGCAAATGGCTATTTACTCAAGTTATAGGAAAGACATGATCTTAAAACCATGTTATTTTGATGGTTTTTGTCGAGTGCCACGAAGGTGGACGAAAGCTATTAAATAACTGACAAATTTCACATGAGATTTGTTTTGTCCTAAAAAGACTCAGTGATTGTTATAGAGCTCCGGAAAGATTGAATATTTTTAAATATTCAGGCTGTGTCGACTATTTAAATTATTTCGCTTAATAATTTGCTTATTATTTATTCGCTTATTAAACTATTCCGATTGTTTTAAGTTTGTAATTCGAACTAATTTCACCAATCGATCAAAATTTCCAATCCGCATTTGATTTTAATTAAAATCTTAATTGATAAAAAGTAAATTCCACCAATTAATCATTTCTTAAATTTGTCGCCTATTCGAAAACTTTAAAATTAATTCCGCTGTCACTTCGTTCCAGTTGCAATTTATTCATGGATCAATTTATCATTTTGCAACGAGATTTGTGGGCGTTTCATTACTGCACACTAAATAAACTTTCGAATCTATCTGGACTGTTAATATAATTACACAATCAACAGTAAATCAATCTATTTTTAAAAACGGTCTTGTTAGATATACCAACCAAACAATTTCATAAATTTCGCAACCTTTCATATTACGAAGCTTTTGCACATCATTCTCGTTTCAATTTATTTATGATTCAATGTATCTTGTTTTATAGGACTTTTTATTACAACTAACACATAAAGTGAATAAATTTGTCAAAGTATATTATTTATCATATAACCTTGTCTGCATCAGTTTGATTATTATAGATTGATATTATAGTTTGATTATAGAGATTGTATCAAACTCGATTTTTCAATTATAATAATCTATTCCTGCTTCAATTGGTACAAGTTTTCTAGTATTTACCAGACGTTTCATAAATTAATTTATGATTGATGAATTCTCAATTTATTCTCCTATCAAGAGATTGTTCCTCGGTTAGTTTCCTTCGCTCTATCTGTTCCATCCGACCTAGAAGAAGCAGGAGGCTTCTTCTAGGTCTTCCTCTCTTTCTCCTCTCCGGCGGTATCCATTCCAACACTTTCCTAGGCCATCTATTCTCATCCATTCTTTTCGTGTGACCCAACCAAGTCAGTTGTTCTTTCTCAACTTCGTCTGAAATATTCTTTTCCCTGCCCATTCTATTTCAGATCTCCTCGTTTCTCACTCTATCCCTCCGTGACACTCCACAGCTTCTTCTTGAAAACTCCATTTCAGTTGTAAGGATGGGTAGATCAATTTAACAGAAACAAGTCCACAGTATATAGAGGAAAATGAACCAAACCACATCCATGGGGAAACCTTGAAACTAGATATGTCCTCGTAAAGGAAGCAATCAAAACGACTAAACTTAGAAAATCCCCAGGACCTAAAGGAATACACCCGGAATTTGTACGATTTGGACCTAAAAAACTGAAGGTTATGTTGAAGAATTTATTTGAGCGGTGTCTAAATGGTGCAGATATTCCAAAGGCCTGGCGAACGTCATATATCACAGCCATACATCAACAGGAATCACGAAATGACCAACGTAATTTTCGGGGAATCGCTGTCATTCTTAAAATAGGCAGAATATATTCTCGTATACTGAAGACCCTAATATTACAGGTAAACAACCCGAAGAACAGGCTGGATTTCGAGCGGGTCGCTCAACAATCGATTTTCGCCATTAAAATAGCCTTGCAGAAGCAAGATTTGAAAGAAAGAAGCAGAAGAATTGATCTAGAAAAGGCTTACGATAGCGTCCCGATATCACAACTATGGGAAAGAATGGAGGAACTAGAGTGCAGGTTAATAAAAACTACTATAGGGACAATTCTGCAAGACTGAAGCTAGGAACAGGCCTGACGGAGAGTTTTAAGACCTCAAAGAGGCGTGATGTCTATTCCTTACACTTTTTTAAATTCACCTTGACCAATCCCTTAGAGGGTGAACAAGAAAGTGTGCACAAATAGGACTGATAGTGGGAGATGACACACTATAGTTTATACTTTGCTGATGATCAGGTTGTGGTAGCAAGACGATTTGGGGTATATGGTCAGAAACTGAAAGAGGGATACGAAAAAGCTGGTCTATCGATGAACATGAGTAAAATCGAATACCTGGCAATAGGCACAAACAACCAGAATAATCTTCTCGTAGAAAACAAATTCATAAAAGGAGTAGAAAAGTTCAAATACCTAGGGGTTGTTTTTAACAAAGAGGGCAATAGCAGGGATGAGATAACAGAAAGAAATATTAAAGGTAGAAAAATTATAGGAGCCCTAAATTCAATCCTTTGGGGAAAGAATATAAGGAGAAGAACGAAAAAGCGACTATATTGTTCAAAGTGTAATAACGTATGGAGCAGAAGTATGGGATATAACAGTCACTTAAATTTAATAATCTAAAATGTTTTTTTTAATATTGGAGAAACGAGATATAGTCTGAATATATAAATATATTCAACCTATTCGTAGCTCTATTATATTAAATCTTTGTAAGACTACTTTGGTGCCACGAAAGTGCCACTGTGGGCTAGTAATAACATGCAAATATCTGTTGTGTAATTCAATATCCTGCGTGGTATTAGCAAGGGAAGTAGTTGCTTCAACGTGAGATTGGTTTTGTAGTCTTAAAAGACTTAATATTATAGAGCTACGGACAGGTTGTATATATTTATATATTCAGGCTATATTTCGCCTTTAATAAGTTTATCAAAATGTTTTTGTTTTAATTATAAAATGCGAATTACACAATGTAATTATTGTGTATAATGTAACAGGGATCAAAGTATAATCAAATAACTGCTCTCCGGGCAATTACTAGCGTGTGCACCAACTCAACAGTGGTCACTGACTGTCGGAGAACGCTGAATGAGCTCGCAGCACACACAAACGTGAGACTCATGTGGGTACCAAGCCACAGCGGGATCCCAGGTAACGCAAAAGCGGATGAGCTTGCAAAGAACGGCACAAGCCTGCACTCAACTGAAGTATTACAGGATATTGATATTCCATTTGCCTCGTGCAAGGAGACCATAGCCGAAATAACCTCGAACCTAGCGGAGCGAAGGGCAAAAGGGGCCAATGGCAAATATGGCCTCACCGAAACAGGAAAAGAAGCACCAACATCGTCTCTCTAAAAAGAAACGATATCAGACTGGCAGTGGAAGTCATCACGGGACACTGTCCCATTGGTAAGCACGCTGAGAGACTGGGCATAGCGAAGCGGGACTAGTGCAGAGGCTGCCTGGACGAGGAGGAAGAGGAGAGTGTTCAGCATTACCTATGCCAATGCCCCTCTCTGACCGCAACACGATTGCTCTTCTTAGGCCGACCTTTCTTGGATGATCTCTCTGACCTTGCATCACTAGATGCGCAGACTCTCATGAGGTTCATCCACGGCTCGAAATGGTTTGACAAAATCCCCTGAGGAGGGTTGTACTCCAAGTGCCGTGGTAACACAACGGGCCCATCTGAGGCCTATGTGAGCATTAGCTGCCACTTAAACCTACCTACCTACCATAATCAAATAAAGGGTGGTTAGTAGGCTGATTGGTCTTTAATTTTCGATATACCTGTTCAGGAGTAACAAAATTGCTTGTTGTAGTGTACTCCGGCCTTCAGCATTTCGTTCGTCACTTTATCTTCACCAGGTGCCTTGCCGTGTTTTAACTGGCCAAATGCTGTCCAGTTACGCTCTGTCGATCATTTGGATCCCACATTTTGGATGAATTTTCTCGCTCCCCTTCGTTCGTCTCCAGGTGGAGTAGGGAGTTGCACGTTCATAGAGATTATGGTAAATGTTTCGGCAATTCCCGTGATTTTCACCTTCTTCTTCTAAGGGTGCCTTCTCCTAACGGAGGTTGGTTATCATAATGGCAATTCTCATGTTTGACACTGCTGCTTTAAACAGGTCTATATAGGAGCAATCAAACCACTCCCTCGAATTCAGCCAGGAGGTCTGTCGACTTCCCGGGCTCCTCTTTCTTAATATTTTTCCCTGCATAATGAGTTGTAGTAATTCATTTACGTGGCCCAGATATTGAAGTTTTCTGGTTTTTATTGTTTTCCATTTCCATTACTACCTTATGCATGCTGTTTTCTGATTTTTTCTGATGCTAATTGCCTGATTGGAACATGCTTCTCACATTCCATGTCGCTATTTTTACTGTAGGTGTTAATTTTGGTCATTGTCTGTCCATATCAGATCAGATTTACATAGTTGTAAGTAGTTACTGCTTACTTTAGTTTAAATTCCCTAGGCGTAAGATCGGAATTTATAGTTTATACAACAATAACGTAATCACGGTCACTGTGAAAAATCACCGTGATTGAAAAGTAGCAGTCACTGATCTCGACGATATCAGAAAATCACCATATCGCACCAAAATAGAATTTTTGTAACCAGTTATCATCGTTTAACTCTGGGCATTCGAAGGCTTTTGAAGATGATATTATAACCTTATATACATATTATAACATTATATGTTCGAAGGAGATTCAATATAATCACTAATTGAACACAACATTTTCAGTTTTCATTGCATTATACACAAAGAGGTGCTGTGTGCGCAAACATTCGTTTTCGAGATCACTAATTGAACACAACATTTTCAGTTTTTATTGCATAAAGCCCATACACATGTGCGAACAATTTGTGCAAATTCGGTGTTTGTGCAAACAGTTTGACTGTCTATGGGGCTGTTTGAATTGTTGTGCAAACTGTTTGAGTAAAATCGGTCAGGATCGAAATAATTTGTACAAATACTCCTTGTTTGACGTACGTGTATGGTACGGTTTCTGCAAACTTTGGGTTAATCAACTCCTGCACCTAGACACTGTCAGGCAGTTTCCTTTCTATTCCGTGGTTGAAAACGTAGTTTCGGTAATTTTTTTTTAGTTTGTTGGTATTTACCTCTCCAATATGGCGAATAAGACAACAGATGATGAACAGCGGGAACTTTAGAGAGTTTATTGCAGTGTATCGTGATTTACCTGACGTGTGGAAGGTGAAAAGTGACGGTTATAAAGATAGAAATAAGAAGGACGCGGCATATAAAATACTCGTCGATAAAATGAAGGAAATTGAACCCAGTGCAGATAAGGCAAGTGTACGCGCCAAAATCAATTCATTCCGCACTGCCTACAGAAGAGAAATGAAGAAAGTGAAGGAGAGCATAAACTCAGGTAGAGGAACAGTCGACGTGTAGGTACGTGCCAAGTTTGTGGTACTTCGACGAGCTTGACTTCTTGAGGGATCAGGAAACTCAAATTCAAGAACTTCGACAATGGACAAAACTGAATTTATTGAATTTGATATTGTGGGCACAGCAATAGTCCGTATCTGACATGTTCAACGAACAACACCACAAATCGAAATGATGTTTGCGCAATAAGTTGCTACGTGTATGTGCTAGCGTATGTATAAACAGGAGTTTGTACAAACACCGAATTTGCGCAAATTGTTCGCACGTGTATGGGGGGGCTTTATACACCAAGAGGCAGTGTGTGCGCAAATATTCATTTCGAGATTCAAGAGGTAATAAAACAATGCTAGTAAAAATAGTCAATCAAATGAGACGATTTGATTGACTATTTTTACGTTATTAACGAGTTAAATCATCACGAATTTCGTTTATTACTTGATGAAGTAATTGGAAGATATTCTGATCTATTGTTGTACCTATAATATAGTCCGCTGGTTGAAATGGGAATAACAGATATCTCCACAACAGACAGTCTGTGCGACGCACCCTGAATGAAGTCCGTGGATTTCAGGAAAAACCCAGAAGGAAAAGTAACCCCTTGACAGAAGAGAGAAAGGAGTTACACCGGCAGAAGATGCGACAATACTGGGCAAAGATCAAAGCCCAAGATTTGAACAAGCGTGGTCCAAAGTAGGCCTATTCGAAACAGGAAGAAGAAGAAAGTCCGCTGGTTATCCAGTTTTTAAACGTTTCAGTCAATGTATCGAACATATTAAGTCTTTTTCATCTTCAAAAGCTTTCGAATAACCAGAGTTAAACGATGATAACTGCTTACATTTTTTTTATTTTGCTACTGATATGACTGCCAATCTTAAGAATCTCAGTAAAAAGGGATAATGAAATAATGAAATGTAAAAAGAAAATTACATTTAGGAGGTAAACGAATTAGAGTTCCTACTTTTAATGCAAAGTTATGGACAATTGGCTAAAATCTGGATTGGTCTAAATCATTCAAGTTCGTCTGCCTCAGTTCGCGAAATATGGTCATAGCTACCTCATATCGTTTGGGTTTGTTTCTGTTGGGAACGAACAAGCATCGGAAGGGCAATGCGTTATCTGTCATAAAATTGTTGCTAATAGCGGCTTGGTTCCATACAAATTAAAAAGACATCTGGAATGCAAGCAGTCTGATTTAGAACATAAACGTGAAGAAATCTTTAAACGAAATTTGTCCAAAAAGTCAAAATTTGTCAGAAAAGAAATCTGAGCCGCGAAATTTTTTGTAGCCCGAGAAGGGTGCCGCGAGATTTTCTTAGCTCGATAAGGGTGCCGCGGCAAAAGAAAGTTTGAGAACCACTGATCTAGAGCCTTTCTCCTCCAACTTCTTATTTTCATTTCTCTTAGGTCATTTTCCACATCATCGCTTCATCTTTTTCTGTGTCAGCCTCGCTTTCGCGTCGCCTCTGATTTTTTTGTCAAACGCCTTTTTTGCGTAATTCAGCGAGTACGTAATTACCTTACAACTCGAGTTATGTACTATACTTTATCTACGACCACACTAATTTCTTTCTGTTGAATAAGAAAAATATGTTTGATGCAACAAATTTATTATAACAAACATTATAATAAACAAACAGTTGTTACTCGACATTATTTAACTTGAAAGAAATGAAAAGAAATACATTCTTAATGGTTACGTACCTTATTATTTAGTATTTATTTGGGTTAAACTCATAGATATAGGCAACCCAATGTACGCAATGCCAATTTCCGTTTAGTTTGAATTGTGGCACGGGGGGCGCTGAACGTATGAGCACGTAGTAGCAGCTCTCAACCAATCAACGAATCGTAAACCAAACGCACGTGTGTGTTATCAATCATAACTTAACATTAATCGCGGACTTATTTATTTTTCTTGTTCATTGACGTGTTTTATATGTACTTAATTGTATTTCACAGAATTAATAAATTGATTTGATTTGACTGTTACATACGTGTGTGTAATGATGTATTTACATATTCCCCGAACTGTACAATAATGGGCATTTACAATAGTGGTCGTAGATAAAATTTTAAACAGTGCAAGGTTGACAGAGCTTAGTTTGAACTTCAGTTAATAGATTTGAAATCAAAAGATGTTTGGTCTTTCCGAAGTTTTCAACTTTACAAACAGAATTAGAAAACTTGGAACGAAAAGTTGGCAGTAGATCATAAATGGACAGAACTTTCAAACTATCAAAAAGAAAATCAAATGATATAATATGAGACATGGATTAGCCTTCCTGAGAGTTACAACCAACTAAAGCTAGACTCTTGGCAATTTTCGGATCTACATGTTATTGTGAGCAGCTTTTTCGCAAAAAACTGAAGTAAATTAAGATCCTCTCTCAACGATGTTAACCTTGAAAGCTGTCTAAAACTAAAGATCTCAAATTATAAAATCTGTGAATCAACTGTCTCACAAAAATCTCACTAATGTTTTCGTTCGTGTAAATCGAGAAACGAAATTCAAAAAAGGGGAACGAACCCATTGAAAAATATTTTGCATTTTTTTTTTTTACTTCTGATGCTAAACCGAATGATTTAACTAAATTTGCAAAGAATACTTTTTTCTAGACACCGACTTCTTATATACGGCCATCCGGGTTACAATTTTATATTTTGAAGTTTAGACGAGTTATTTGCAAAAAAACCTTTCATTTTATTTGTTTATTTGCTGTGCAATATGTAAAAATAAATATATACGACAAAAGTTATTGAATATCATCTAATAATTTGTGGATAATGATCTACAGAGTTTTTAACACTATCATCCTTGCGGCTCTCTACTTAAAATAGGTTACCGACCCATGTACTAGATGTTATGTATAGTTTGCAAATTCAGCTATGCAAATTAAACGACCATCGATCGTCAAACTATCAAAACTATCGAACAATCAAACGAAAACTATCAAACATTTTATTAAAAAAATGGATCTTTTGCGAGCACTCAACTTGCACTTTTGGTCCATATAATCGACTTGTTCTGCTTACCATTCATCGAATCGTTGCAGAAACCACCAATTATAAACAGAAATACAAGAAGTGAAGTGTTACAGAAGATGCAAAATTATCTAGGTACTTACGTATTAACGCCACCACCTTGAGAGGTCGCGCGATATGTGCTCTGGATTTATCTGCTCTAATATAACCTAATCTAACCCTTATCCAATATCCTTACATATTTCGGATCGGTAGGTCGCGCTACCGCGCGATATGTGGTCTACATGTATATGCTCCGTTATAACCTAATCTGAGTACCTATTTTGTTCAAATCTGTAATTATGGTGGCGTTACTACCTTTTTTTATTTTGCGTCTGTAATGGACTCATAACAGCACTCATATGCGTGCGGTTATGGCTCGCCGAGTACGATACAATTTTCTCAATATGTATCGGCGTTTTTTTAAATTTAGAAATGGCATAAAAGGGCGCAAAACAGAAGAAATACTATAGAAAACTCGTTCGTAAAGCTTCTTTCAGTCCATTAGAAAACTCGCTACGCTCGTCGTTTTCAAAACTTGTACGCGTGCTATAAAACCGCGCTTAGTGAACTCGTCCTTAATATACTTATTATCTATTCATAGTCGTTCTGAAAAATTGGTTTTCAACATATTTTGGGAATAAAACAATTTATACACTGATAATAATTACACGAACACTTCAGATTGACTCCGAGAATTGAAGCCACAGATAATCGTAACAGTCGTGTGTTTGATGGTTTCACTCAAACTTTGATTCTAATTTTGTTAAAAAAAATTATCTTTGAAGCTCATTTCTGATTAAATAGCTTTGGCAATAATATAATTGATATGCTATTCATATCAAAAACACATTTTCCTTAATGAAAAACCCTGTATGTAGTGTGTATCACATAATCTACCTCCTTAATTTTTTTCTTTTAAAGTGATTAGTACAAATTTAACAATTTAACAAATCAAAAATTTAACATTGCATGGAATTTTTAATTTAACATGAAAATTGCTCGGATTTTAATTAATTTGCGAATCGATTTATCAAATGGATTCGTGGGCGGCTTCCACGCCGGCGATAAATAATCGTTCGCGGGGATAATAATTCAGCAAAGCGGGGAAAAACGAAAAGCAAATTCCTCTCACCTCGCAGACGCACGCAACTTGTTCCTGCGTAAATCCGAAACTCGGCAAAGGACTGTGACGAGGAGGAGGACTGTAAGGAGGCGTGGTGCCTGACCCAGGAGTCCCGTAACCCAATCCTGCCGATAACATCGTCCAACAGAAATTATAATAAACACAAAGTTATATTTTTTAAAGAAATTACACAAAAGCACGAATTACATCACTGCGAGTTTTCGATTAAAAAAAACTTTTTTAATTATAAATGACGTAAGTTTTTTAAGATTAATTGAGTGCACTTGTATATTAAAATTGTCTTCACTGACTATAACAGATTCTTTTTGGTTTTGTCGTGGCGTTCACGTACGCGTTTCGGAATGGACTGGTTCGATGGGAGAAGATTTTTAGGGATATTAGAAAGGACGTGTTCGGGCGTGTTTACGGAACGGTCTCGGGGCGGGGCCGCGACGGCGGTTTAGTCCAATGGGACTAAACCGTTCGCGGTCGGATTGTTGCCGGTGTTTGGGAGAGGTGAAAATTTGTTAAACGTTAACAAGCTGTTTACTGTCTTCTCTTCTCGGATATTTCGGAGGTGTTAAAATGTCTTAAATTAGGCACTTTGGAAGGATATGGGAGGAGTTTTTTGTAATCTTTGACCGTTTACTAATAACCATCAGTCAAATGTTATTTTTTCTAATAAATCTCTTGGTTTGTTTTACAATTTTTAATTTACATACAAACACTATAATTCAATTTTATTTTCTAAAATGTTAAATGAATTATTCTAATGGTTTAAGTATTTTTGAATAATAAATTCACAGTTTAATTGCCTTCCATAATTCATAAATAATTGTGTTAATATTACATGAAAAAAATTGTTATTTATTTAACATTTCCAATCTGAAATATCATGTTATGAGAAATTTTTTAAAAACCAATAACACATTTTCTCGTGCTTTACAAATTCAATAATTTGTAATAAAAAGTTTACAAATTATTGAATTTGTAAAGCATGAGGAAATGTGTTTTTGGTTTTTAAAAAAATTCTCTTAACATGATATTTCAGATTGGAAATGTTAATCTTTTTTAAATCTATTTATCTATTCTTTTCAAGAAATAAATTAAATTTAAAGAAAAGCACTGCAAGTAGTATATTATTTTATAAGGGACTAAAATGTAAGTTTTTGTATTGAATTTGTAGACGTGTGTCGGCAACTATAGATGAGGTAAAAAAAGCACTTTAGCTTTGCAAAAATGTGCTAATTTCCCTTCAAGCATTGGTACAAATGCCACTTTTTGGTGATTAACAATTAGTCTAGAGCAGTGATTCCAGAGCAGTGTTTTGGTCGTGGAAGCCCCAAATTTGTTGCCAATGATCCTTTTGCCAAAAACCCTAAATACTTTTTAAACAACGACTTTAATTAGTAACTAAAACTAAAAATGTAATTAGTAATAAAAAATATAACGAATTTACTGAATTTATCTGATATTAAATGAAACAAATATTTTTTTGGTATTTCAGATTTTATTGAATTAAACAAAACAAAACAAAAATCATCTTAGAAATAATTTATAAAAATATAAAACATAAACTAAAATAAATGAAAAACCTTTAATGTAATGCAGGATGCACCTGCTTCTTTGATTCAATGATTGTATTAAAATAAGGCGTTATGTTTGAATACTGTATTCGCATATCTGGTGCAGCATCAACATCATTTAGATCAGAGGTGGGCAACCTTTTTAGGTGATGGGCCAGTCAGAGTGCATACTAGCTGATGCGGGCCAGAATTTTTTTTTCTTCACGCACCTACGATGCAGCATGCGCATTCACGTGTTTGAGCGCAATAGTGTTTGCGTCAAGGCTCGACCCTTTACGAAAGTCAACAATTTTACAAATCTTCAAAAGTCGTAAATACCGCAAATGCCGAAAATTAAATTATTTTTTTTAACATTTTAAATTTTTCGAATATTCTTAAGAATTTGCCAATTTGTCTTAAGAATCGATACCAAAATTAAAAGTCATATTGAATTTTGCGATCTGCGGGCCAATTCTTATGTATTTAAAACAGATTTTCGCGGGCCGCATTAAGCATTTTCTTGGGCCGCAGTTGGCCCGCGGGCCGTAGATTGCCCATCCCGGATTTAGATGGTGCAGCAATATATATTTTGTTTATGTTTTAGTTAGATATTACGGTATTTCTTTTGATATGGAAACTTTGCATACGATCTGAATTATATGGTCGACCTGTACTTACCCAGCTATAAATGTTCCTTAACTGATATTCTGGTTGGAATTTTCAGTCAGCTTATTTAGAATTTTTAAATTAAATTTGGTGGTCGATTGTAAACTTTCCGAAAAAATGTAAAATATTAAATAAAACACCACTCTTATTTTGTTAAAGAAATAAAATTTGTCGCGCGGAACCCCCAGTTTTTATCTCGGAACCCCAGGGTTCCGCGCAACGCACTTTGGGAATCACTGGCCTAGAGAGAGATTTAGTTTTTGTAACTGCTTTTGTTGTGTTTGGAAAAAATTGTTGATAAAATATAAAATCCTTAGAAAAATAAACAAAATTGTCACAATTAAGCTGAAAGTCCAACGGACGAGAGCCCTTCGTTATATTTGTTGTTATATAAATATGGCAAAAAATATTTATTATTATTATTATATTTAACTTTTTTGTCAATTAAATTGTCACTTTTGACATTTAATATTTCTGATGAGAATATTCGGACACATTTCTATTATTAAGACCTATGTACAATAAAATCGCACAATTTGACAGTTAAATTGTCAGTTTTGACAATAAATTTTGTTTGTTAAATTGTCATTTTTGACATTTCATATTTCTGACGAGAATATTTGGACACATTTCTATTATTAAGAGCTATGAACAATAAAATTGCACAATTTGACAGTTAAATTGTCAGTTTTGACAGTAAATTAGTTAAATTGTCACTTTTGACATTTAATATTTCTGACGAGAATATTTGGACACATTTCTATTATTAAGAGCTATGAACAATAAAATTGCACAATTTGACAGTTATATTGTTAGTTTTGGCTTTAAATATGTTGGACAAGAATATTTTTTCGTTTTGAATTAAGAGAGTCGTTTGCAGTCGACAAAAAGATTTTTGACAAATTCCTATTATTAGATCACAAAGTCATATTACAGTCATTGTCATTTTTGGCAATAAAATTCTATAATTTGACAATTAAATTGTTAGTTTTAACATTTAATATTTCGGACAAGAATATTTGTTCGTTTTGACATTATTAAGATATTGCAGTCATTGCAATTTTTGATAATAAGATTGCACAATTTGACAGTTAAATTATCAGTTTTGGCTTTTAATATTTCCGACGAGAATATTTTTACAAATTTACATTATTAAGAGAGTATTAAACCCAGCTATTTTTGAGAATTAATTGTATAATTTGACAGTTAATTTGTTAGTTTTGACATTTAATATTTCGGACAATTATATTTGTTCGTTTTGACATTATTAAGAGAGTCATATTGCAATCATTGCCATTTTTTATAATAAAATTGCACAATTTGACAGTTAAATTGTCATTTTTGGCTTTTACTATTTCTGATGAGAATATTTTTTTTACAAATTTATATTAATTTTACAAATTTATATTATTAAGAGAGTCATATTACAGTCATAGCTATTTTTGAGAATTAAATTGTATAATATGACAGTTAAATTGTTAGTTTTGACATTTAATATTTCGGACAAGTATATTTGTTTGTTTTGCCATTATTAAGAGAGTCATATTGTAGTCATTGCCATTTTTGATAATACGATTGCACAATTTGACAGTTAAATTGTCAGTTTTGGATTTTAATGTTTCTGACGAGAATATTTTTACAAATTTACATTATTAAGAGAGTATATGACTCTAGCTATTTTTGAGAATTAATTGTATAATTTGACATTTGAATTGTTAGTTTTGACATTTAATATTTCGGACAAGAATAGTTGTTCGTTTTGACATTATTAAGAGAGTCATATTGTAGTCATTGCTATTTTTGATAATAAAATTGCACCATTTGACAGTTATGTTGTCTGTTTTGGCTTTTAATATTTCTGACGAGAATATTTTTACAAATTCGTATTAATAAGAGTCATATTACAGTCATAGCTATTTTGGAGAATTAAATTGTATAATTTGACAGTTAAATTGTTAGTTTTGACATTTAATATTTCGGACAAGAATATTTGCTCGTTTTGACATTATTAAGACAGTCATATTGTAGTCATTGCTATTTTTGTAAATACTATTGCACAATTTGACAGTTAAATTGTCAGTTTTGGCTTTTAATATTTCTGACGAGAATATTTTTACAAATTTACATAATTAAGAGAGTATATGACTCTAGCTATTTTTGAGAATTAATTGTATAATTTGACATTTAAATAGTTAGTTTTGACATTTAATATTTCGGACAAGAATAGTTGTTCGTTTTGACATTATTCAGAGAGTCATATTGCAGACATTGCTATTTTTGCTAATAAAATTGCACCATTTGACAGTTATGTTGTCTGTTTTTTCTTTTAATATTTCTGATGAGAATATTTTTACAAATTCGTATTAATAAGAGTCATATTACAGTCATAGCTATTTTGGAGAATTAAATTGTATAATTTGACAGTTAAATTGTTAGTTTTGACATTTAATATTTCGGACAAGAACATTTGTTTGTTTTGACATTATTAAGAGAGTCATATTGCAGTCATTGACATTTTTGATAATAAGATTGCACAATTTGACATCTAAATTGTCTGTTTTGACTTTTAATATATCTGACGAGAATATATTTAGAAATTCATATTATTAAGAGTCATAGCTATTTTTGAGAAATAGATTGTATAATTTGACAGTTAAATTGTTAATTTTGACATTTAATAGTTTGGACAAGCATATTTGTTCGTTTTGACATTATTAAGAGAGTCATACTTCAGTTATTGCTATTTTTGATAATAAAATTGCACCATTTGACAGTTAAATTGTCAGTTTTGGCTTTTAATAGTTCGTACGAGAATATTTTTACAAATTCATATTATTAAGTAATATTACAGTCATAGCGATTTTTGAGAATTAAATTGTATAATATGACAGTTAAATTGTTAGTTTTGACATTTAATATTTCGGACAAGAATATTTGTTCGTTTTGACATTATTAAGAGAGTCATATTGTAGTCATTGCTATTTTTGATAACACTATTGCACAAATTGACAGTTAAATTGTCAGTTTTGGATTTTAATATTTCTGACGAGAATATTTTTACAAATTTACATTATTAAGAGAGTATATGACTCTAGCTATTTTTGAGAATTAATTGTATAATTTGACAGTTAAATTGTTAGTTTTGACATTTAATATTTTGGACAAGAAAATTTGTTCGTTTCGACATTATTAAGAGAGTCGTATTGCAGCCATTGCCATTTTTTATAATAAGATAGCACAATTTGACAGTTAAATTGTCAGTTTTGACTTTTAATATTTCTGACGAGAATATTTTCATAAAATTAAATAATATATATAGAGAGAGAGTCATGTTACAGTCATAGCTATTTTTGAGAATTAAATTGTATAATTTATAGTTAAATTCTTAGTTTTGATATTTAATATTTCTAACAGGAATATTTGTTGATTTGACATTATTAAGAGGGTCACATTGCAGTCATTGCCTTTTTGGATAATAAGATTGCACAATTTGACAGTAAAATTATCAGTTTTGGCTTTTAATATTCCTGACGAAAATATGTTGACAAATTTATGTTATTAAAAGAGTCAGATTACAGTCATTGCTATTTATGACAATAAAATTGCACAATTTGACAGTTAAATTGTTAGTTTTGACATTTAACATCCTCGACAAGAATATCTGTTTGTTTTGACAAAAAGATTTTTGACAAATTTCTATTATTAGATAACAAAGTCGTATTACAGTCATTGTCAATTTTGGCAATAAAATTGTAAAATTTAACAGTTAAATTCGTAGTTTTGACATTTAATATTTTCGACAAGATTATTTGCTTGTTTTTACAAGAAGTTTTTTGACTAATTTCTATTAATAAGAAAGTTACCGCCATTGCTGACGGTTAAATTGTCAATTTTGATATTTTATATGAAAAGAATATTTGTTTGTTTTGACAAGAAATTTTTTGACTAATTTCTATTAATAACAAAGTCATATTACAGCCATTGCTATTTTTTACATTAAAATTTGACGGTTAAGTTGTCAATTTTGACATTTTATATGAAAAGAATATTTGTTTGTTTTGACAAGAAGTTTTTGGAGTAATTTCTATTAATAACAAGGTCATATTAGGGCCATTGAAATTTTTGACATTACAATTTGTCGGTTAAATTGTCAATTTAGACATTTTATATGAAAAGAATTTTTGTTTGTTTTGACAAGAAGTTTTTTGACTAATTCCTATCAATAACAAAGTCATATTACAGCCAGTGCTATTTTTGATATTAAAATTTGACGGTTAAATTGTCAATTTTGACATTTTAAATCAAAATAATATTTGTTTATTTTGGCAAGAAGTTTTTTGACTCAACTTAGTTTTTTGACAAGAATATTTGTTCGTTTTGACAACAAGCTTTTTGACAAATTTCGATTATTAACAATGTCATATTTTCACTTCATTGCCATTTTTTACAACATTGTACAATTGGACTGTTCAATTATCAGTTTTGACATTTAATATCAACCTAAATCCAAATAAATTCGTTTTGCGTTTTTGTATGGTCTATATATAGAGCATGGTAGTTATAAGATTTTAAAGGATTTAAATAAGAAATACAAAAAGTCACAACTGAATCAAATATGTTTATTTATTTTTTTACTTATTTATTTATTTTATATATTTATTTACAACAAATGTCAAGGGTTATAATTAACTGATGACATTAATTATCATCATTACACAACAATACGCATACATCGACTATAAAATTTAATCATTTATATCACACAAAAATCATTCAAATTGCTAAAAAAATCATTCACAGACTGTTTCTGAAAGTAGCAAAATTAACACATTACTAATTATTACATACACTAATTATTGTATGTGAAGGATGTTATTATTATAACGGTCTGTAAAAGTATCCAAATCGTACATAAAATTTCAATGTAAATCAAATGGACTT
Organism: Phosphuga atrata; assembly: GCA_944588485.1. Lineage (NCBI taxonomy): Eukaryota > Metazoa > Arthropoda > Insecta > Coleoptera > Silphidae > Phosphuga > Phosphuga atrata. The sequence goes on along the minus strand of OX155897.1, from coordinate 72,048,254 downwards.
GCATTATTAAACCATTTCTGTTTGTTGTTACTATGACAACAACACGCGTCGCTAAACAAAAAACAGTTGTGAAAATAAATATGAGGTCTTAAGTTTCTTGAGAATCATTTCTTTGAGGGTGGTTTTTAATTTATTCTAATTGACGATAGCCTTAGTGTCACCAGGAAGTACATTATAAAGCTTTATGTCTACCACATAAGAGCTACAACCCATCTGAGTGGTATTGAAATTTGATCCGTATAGCTTATCAGTAACCAATACATACACAATACTACTTACAAATACAAACACAATATATGCATGGGAGTAGAAAACCATGCGAACCAGAACAATACGCATGACCTATACAACAGAGTGAAATGTCTATCTCGTGATTTCATGCCAAAAACGCAAATAATCCAGGATGACCAGGGAAACATTATAACCGGCCTAAAGGGAATAGCGGAAATATGCAAAAGTTACTGTACCATGATAACCCCACAACATATGTGGAATCGGAGAACAGACAGTATGAAATGGAGCCGGGTATTCTTAAGACCGAGGTAGAGAAAGCTATAAGGAAACTTGGAGATAGAAAGGCAACGGGGCTAGACAACATAAATGCTGAAACAATTAAAGCAATAGGAGAAGCAGGAATAGACAGTATGTATACTATTTGAAAATGCATATGGATATCCGGGAAATGGCCAGAAGATTGGGCAAAATCTCTGCTAATACCCATATACAAAAAAGGTTCCCCTGCAGACTGTGCTAACTATAGAACCATAGCGCTGGTATCACATACCAGCAAGATTATGCTACACATACTTAATGCCACACTGACCTGCTGCCAGAGATTGCAGACGAACAATCAGGATTTGTCCCGGGAAAGGGTACACGGGAGCAGATCTTAAACATAAAGCAAATAATAGAAAAGGCCAGAGAATTCGCAATTCGAGAAAGTGGCGCAAACTATGGCAAATACTAGAGAAAATGGGAACACCACTGCATCTAATAAGATTAATCAGACAGCTCTACGAGACCAGTACTGCATGCATCAGTGTAAGTATCACATGCTCCGAACCATTCAAAATTCAAGCGGAAATGCGGCCAGAATGCATATTGTCGAAAATACTGTTTAACATTTACACAGAATACATTTTGCGAAAGGTACTAGAAGATTGGAACGGAGGGATCCCTGTTGGAGGCAAACGGATTACGAATTTGAGATATGCAGATGATACTGTGATTCTGGTTTCGGAGGAAGCCGAAATGGAGGCTATATTGGCCAGACTCACAAAAGAGAGTATCTCTTATGTACTGGAGATTAATAGAGCCAAAACAAAGATCATGATAATAGACAGATGAAAACCTGCCGCAAGGCGGCACCGTGGCTGGATTTGCAGTGGTGGAAAGATTTGATTATCTAGGATCAGTAGTTACCAACAAAGGTGAATCAGAGGAAGAAAACCGCAAACGAATAGCGATTGCCAGAACGTCTATGGCAAAATTTGGAAACATCAAGCCATTGCCAAAAACACAAAACTTCGGCTGATACATAGCCTGGTCTTCTCCAATGCAACTTACGCCCACGAAACTTGGACTATACGGACCTCAGACCAACGCTGAATAGAAGCGTTTGAAATGTGGTGCTATAGAAAAATGCTGCAAATACCACGGACAGCCCACCGCACAAACGACTCTATTATTCAACAACTCGGTATAAAGACCAGACTATATCAGACAATATACCAACGGTATTTGGGATACCTGGGTCATGTGGCAAGGAGGTTCGACAATATTGAACGACTCGTAGTAGAAGGCAAAGTCCAAGGCCGATGATCACCGACACGATGGATAGACCGGACAAAAACCCTGACGGGATAAGGGATGCAGGAAGTAATGAGATCTGCCCAAGATAGAGCGCTGGCGAGGAGTTATTGCGAGCGTAGCAAATTGATGTCACCACACCCTGCAGAAGGGTTATGTACTGAAGAGAGAGAGGATAAGACTAAGGTAGTATGGACTAATTTGATAGCATTTGCTAGTTTAGTCTAGATTGGTTAGACTGAGACAGACAATGAAGATTAAGTTAGTATAACAAGATTATGAAGTCTAGTGTAGACTATTTGGACAAAATCAGAACACTTGGATAAATGAGGCAGTTTTATCTAAACTACCTAAAAGTATATTTAGTCTAAAAGTATAAATAGTTTAGTCTAAAAGTATATTTATATTTAGTCTAAAAGTATAAAGTATAACAAGATTGCTCTAATCTGCACTAGGTAGATTGACGAAACCAACATATTAAACTAAATCAGATTAAACTAGAATATATTTTCTCTTATTATAGGACTTATAGCCACTGACTTATGACGTATAAAGCGAAGATAAGCTAGGTAATAGTTCGTGATAAGATGCTTATTTGCTAGTTGAAGACACCGGTTACTCTAACATTTAGTCAAATACCATTGTCTGGTTAGTGTAACTCCATTGACTAGTTAGTATAATTTCTATTTTAAGTATACAGACTAGTCTAGACAGACAAGATAGATAACATTTTCAAAAGACACAATAATTTGTTTACAAAAGCAAAACTTTGTTTTAGGGTGAAATATGGCCCTTATTTTACCAATTTGAGCATTTGAGTGATTCGGTTTGGTAAACAGTAATTGGCAGCGATTTGTAGCGTTTTGTTGATTTCTTGGGATGCAAAAAATGTAAACACATCGGGTCGAAGCTAGCGTTATCAGTGCAAAAAGGTGAGTTTGAATACGATTCGAAACGTTTTTAGTTATTAGCGCGAGATTGTCAGGCGTGGATGTATTTGAGTGCGAGCAATAATTGCGGGGATTTAGTGAAAATTGTGCTAAAAGTTTTTTGTGCAATGTTTTTAACGTCATTTGAAATTTCTGCTACGGTGGGTGAGTTTTTACATTGATTTATTACTTATTGTTTTTACTCTAATTCTAAATGAATCAAGCTTACAATTAGGAAAAAGAATTTTGTGATTGAATGTATGAAAAGCCTTCGCTAGATCAAGAAAATCTTAAAAAATTGATAATATAGGAGTTTTTCGAAAACTTTGGCAATATTCGAGATTAAAGAAATTGGTCTACAATTGTTGGTTAAATGTTAAATCACTTGATTTATATACTGGTATAACTGGCTTTTTTAAGAGCCTTTGGGCGTGTACCATTGCTCATACATTGGTTGGAAATATGTACCATAGGTTTAGTGAAATCATTAACTACTGATATCAAAGCCCTACTACTTATTCCAAATACTCCTCCAGTTCTATCTTGTAAATCATAAATGGTTCTTTCAACATCTAAACATGAGATTGGACTTAGGACTATTGTATTTTCATTATATTTTATAAAATTTGTGGTTTTATTTTCATTGTTTTGGTTGATTTTAGTGGCTAAGTCAGTAGCTATACTACTAAAAAATATTGGTACTTACGTATTAACGCCACCACCGCTATATATTGGATCGAGAGTTCGCGCTGCCGCGCGTATATTGTCTTGATTTATCTGTACGTTTCGCGACGGACAACCTAATCTAATCGGGGTTAAAAAATAAGGTATTTTGAGTTTTAAAAATGTTTTAATTTTAAATAAAATGTTTTAATTTGTGATTTATCATAAAAATTTTAGGTGTAAATTGGCGGCATTAAAAATGTAGTGGTGGTGGCGTTAATACGTAAGCAACAAAATATTTAATATCTAAAAAAATGCCAATGTTTGGTTCAATTTAATATTGGCCGCTAAAAGATATTATGTATCCATTAATTATGAAACTGGTGGAAGTCTAATTCCCATAAACAGATGTATGTTTTAAAACGAGTGATTTTATAATTTCTACGGCAATAAAGTTAGTATGTACGAAACTATTGCTTCCATGGGATCGCAGTAAATAGCCTCTTGCTGTTTGATACATTTAGAAAACGTTACGACTCAAAGTCGTATTATTGCAAGCAGCGATATGTATACCGGGCAAAATCGAAATTTACAAGTGGCATTGATGTGGTTAAGGGTTGTCCAATATTTGGAAAATAACATTTAGGTAATTGTTCATAAATTTTTACTCTCCGGACATTCATATCTTCCAAACGATGCAGATTTTGGTATCAAAGAAATGGCCTTACGAAAAAAAGAATTTCCTGTACACACCACAGAATTATTTTTATGTTATAAAACAATGTAAACAACTTAATAAATTTATTTTATGATTTTCGTTTTAACAAAAAAATCTACAAAACAGAATTAAAAAGCAGATAAGAAGAAATGGAACTTTTGTTGACTGAACTGAACTGAAACTGAACTGAACTGGCAGTAGTAATTCAGGTCATCAAAAGACCGCGCGAAAATGATGGCGTTTAAACAGCTCAAATTTTTTTTTAATTTTTAAGCATTTTTAAGCAGTATTTATATTTTTTACCATGTTATAACGGTTTAAACAGTGATTTAAAAATATTTAAAAAACGTACATATTCCCACAGGTGGGCACAGTTAATCCAAAAGTTAACTTCGTTAATCATTAAGTCGTTAATAAAAAAGTTAACTTCGTTAATCGTTAAAGCGTTCAAATTTCGAAAATTAACCGTTAAAAAGTTAAAGTTAACCGTTAAAAGTTAACCACCCTTTTGGTACCTTTCAGGATGGGATATATTGGTAAAAAAACAAAAAAAAAGTAGATAGATTAATTCATTTAATTTTTACAAGCGGCAGTAATGACCCGCCTTGGTTTCGCACGGATAGTAGAGCATATACGCTACTATGGAATACTAACAAATATGGAAGAAAAAGGCTATTCATAGTATTATTCATAATTTTTCATTAAGTTCATGTTGCCTTTCACGAACATATACATATTAAAATTGTCATCTGACTTTGACGAGCGTTTAGCTCTCAAAATATCTTTCCTTGTAGAAAAGAGCCATTCTTCTGTGGCGCTTGGTGGGATTGCTGTATTATATTTAAAAAAAAATTTACTCCAACTGGTTCACCTAGGAAGGCAGCATCCGTAAAAGATTCTTTAGACTTTCAAATTCAAATTCAAAATATTTTATTTCATTATTTAAGCAAGTATAGTAAGAATATTACAAATACATTCTAAACGAAATGTGTCGGTAGTGTGAATATAATATAATACTCCTTGGGTTAGACCTTCGAGAAAAACTCTTCTAAGTCATAAGGTTCAATATTATTTAGGAGTTGGAACAGCTGCTTCTTAAATCTATTAATGTTATCTAGTTGTTTTCACTTGGAAGAACGTTGTATAGTTTCATACTGACATATGGAGGATTTTTCTCGGTCATCGTGAGGACATGTTTAGGAAACTGAAAAAGTTCTTTGTTAAACCTTGTTACACGTTCCATAGGTTTGACAAAATCCTTGAAGAGATGTTTATGTTTCTGGAGGAAAATGACGTTTTCATAAATATATGTGGCCGTGGTGGTTAAAATGTTTGCTCTTTTGAAGTGTCCTCTGCAGGATTCACGGTAATTTAAACTCATAAGTATTCGCAAGGCTTGTTTCCTCAAGACGTCGGACTCAACATATCGTTGGAGGGATCTCATAGCAAATACTGCTTTGTTGAGATTCGTTGTTATTTCATTTGTATGTGAGACCCAGTCCAGAGATGGGTCTATGTGAAGTCCCAGGAGCCTTACAAAATGACTTACTGTTATCTCTTCGTTGTCAATTGCCATTTTATCAGGTTATGATAATGTACTCCGCTTCGTTTTAAAGATTATTATTTGTGTTTTATCTTTGTTTAGTCTAAGTTTATTAGTACCAAACCATAACTTCATTGCATCAACAGCTCTCTCTGAATTGGTGATGATATCGTGGATAGTCCTATTTAATATCAATATGAATGTGTCGTCTGCATAGTTGATCTTAATGTGCGGTGAATTGATCGGAGTAGCATGCAGGTCATTGATGAATAGGGCAAAGAGTAAGGGTCCTATCGTGCTTCCCTGAGGAATACCTATATTGATTGTACTCGGTGGAGAATGTACAAATCCATGCGGAGTGTGGAGCCTGGTAATCTGTGTCCTGTTAGAAAGGAATGATATGATCAACTTCAGCACAACTCCTCGTATACCATATTTGGAGAGTTTTATTTGTAGAAAATTATGGTTAACTAAGTCATATGCCTTAGATAGGTCCATGAGCATTCCAACTGGGATTTTCCGTGACTCGAGATTATCAATAATCCCCTTTATGAATTGGTAACAAGCCGTTTCAATCGATTTCCCTTTTACGAAGCCATGTTGGTGAGCGCTTATAATGTTATGCTTATCTAAAAACATTAAAATTCTGGAGCATATAATCCTCTCAAAAATTTTAGAGAAGACCGATAGAATGCTGATAGGCCTGAAGTTTTCGATAATAGACTTGGCCCCTGCTTTATGTATAGGGGTGATAATCGCCGTTTTTAGATTTTCCGGGAACTTTCCCACCTCTAAAACATTATTTATAATGGATTGCAAAGGGTTTAATATAGAGGGGAGCACATTTTTTATAACTATGGAAGGGCACATCTATACCCGCACTTTTGGTATTTTTGAGATTAATAATAGAATCAGCAAGTTCTTCCTGAGAGACCGGCATTAAGAATAACGACTTGTTGTTTACACTGATATTGTCTTTATACTGCATAACGGGTAGTGAATCTGCCAGGACTTTAGCTTTATTTACAAAAAAGTTATTTATATTTGAAGCACTAGTGGTAGGTTCTTCATCCTGATTGAAATATGTGACCGTTTTCTTCTTAATCTCTGCTACTCGTCTAACTATATTCCAAGTCGCTTTCTGCCTGTTGGGTGCTGTTTCAATTTCCCTTCTTAAAACTCTTTTCTTGTTGTCTATTAGTAACTTCCTAAAATTTCTCCGTAGGTTATTGTACATATTCTTGAATGCCATATTATATTTTGATATTGTTTGGAACAGTTTAAGGTTTATTTCCATTTTCTTCAAGAACGGGTTATTAAAGACGCGTTGAGATGTTTTGTTGACGTGTACGAGAACTCTAGGAAAGGCTTCGGTGAAATTCAACAGAAAAATGTCCATAAAAACGTACCATTGTCTGTCAATATCGTTATTCCCATATGATCCATATTTTCTTTATTAAATAGTCTCGTCCATTTTGTATTAGAGACTGACGACCCAATTTTGCACTCTAATGACAGAATTTGAGCACAGTGGTCCGATATGTGATAATCTCTGGTTATGGAACTATATCCAGTGGTAAGATTGACTATTACATTATCAATGCAAGTTCCAGACCCGGGGTGGCTTACTTCTCTTGACACAAGGACTGCATTAAATGACTCCAGCAGAGACATAAACTGTCGGCTCATACTACACTCTTTCAGGATGTCTACATTAAAATCGCCAGATATTACAAATTGTGTATTGCCTTTGGATAATAAGATTTTTGGCGTCCTCTAGACATATTTTTTCAGACTGAGTAACAGAGCTGAAAAAATCTTCTCCTTCTTCTTCATTATTGCTGCTTCCGCTAATACTGGCACTATCCTTTACACTACAGCCACAGTAGTGGAAACTTCGGGTGAAAGGCTGCAGCCAGCTGGCATTCTTCATCTTCCATAAACCGTTCAAATCTTTTTTTTATGCCAGATAATAGAGCATTGGCCAAAGGGGTACAACAATGAACCAGGTGGCTAAGATTCTGCAGTTTGAACACTGTTGTCGCAATAATTGGTAATAGAGTCCCAAGATATGCTTGAGCTTCAGCCTGAATTAAGTCAAGCGCCCTAGCCACTGGTGACATGACCTGCAAGGAACGTTTGAATTAGACAGTTACCCAGGGAAAAAGCGATAAACGTCCTCTACCAGACGGAGTCTCATGCAAAATCTGCAGTATAAATTTTAGAATAGAAATATATTAATTATCACATATTATTAATTAATATTAACTATCACATACTCTTTCATTATAGCTACATCATTGAAAGCTTGTAAGTTCATTTGAGTCATAATTCTATGAAGAGCAGGTCTCTTTGTGTCCAAAATTGTATTGAGGACTACAAGAGCATAATAGGTGGAGTTCCATCTTGTTGTATTTGGAAGAACGAGTTTCCTTCCCAATTCAGATTCGATACTGTCACTTGCCTTTGTACTACGAGACTGTAAGTTCCAAATAGCGCGAGCTTTTGCCATAGCTGCTCTGTATGGGGTTTTAAAAATAGATGTTTTTAGAGCTGCATCAGCATCTTTGCTTGCTATTAAGTTAAATGTGTGAGCAGAACATCTCATGTGAACCGGCAAATCACGGGTTTCCAAAATTTCATCATCACCAGATGCACCTGAATAAACTCCAAGTCTTGTTCGAGGTCAGATTCAGTTAAGGGCAGCAACAGCATCATTAGTTTAAATTATGGGATGTTGATGGCATGTCTGGTAATAGTGGCAATGTATCAGCCTCTGTGCCAAATTGCACAAACGCTTTCACAAAGTTGCTGCCATTGTCCGTTGTTGTCCTAAAAAATAAATGTTGAAGTGTAGGTACATGATATTAGAAAGTAACTTTTTTTCAATATGAAATTTATAATGAATATTTATCATCGCCTGTGCAAGTACATCATATGAATGAACAACTTTTTTTCTCATGCAAGCTAACACTGCATGCATTTTCTCTCTGGTAAGAGGATCTATCCAGTAAACAGTCATTCCTAAGTATAGTCCGGTCATTTTAGACAATTGAAATAAAGAAAATTCCGACAGAGCCAAATCTTCGTAGAGACCTTAGGTTTACCACAAGGAATAAAGTGTCAAAAGTCCCCATCAGTTCCATGTGAGCTTAAGGACTTATTCGGGGCCCAAGGTCAAAATTTTAGATTTTTTGGATTTTTCTCGAAAACGGTAAGTTTTATCGAAAAAGTACTTCAGAGCAAGTTGTAGATCTTAAAATTCTCTATAAAAATGGTCCCTATGATTTTTTCTCTAAGACCCACTATTTCCTAGATATTGCGCTTGTAAGAGTCATGTTCTACATAGTATGCACACATATGCCACGTATATACATATTTAGGTACTCAAGCAAGCAAAAATGCCTGCTCGTGTCTCTTTTATGTATACATTATATACTATTCTAAGAAAATTTACTCTAAAATGACCGCCGGTCCCTTACCGAATCCCCTCTACTTGAATAACATCTGATAAATAATACTTTGGAACCGATTCGAACTTTACTGCCCCCTGCTCCAGAAAAACTTCTTAACACTATTTTTGCAATTGCAAGAAAGGTTGTAGTGCCAAATGTGGCTGTAAAAAAGTAGGGTTGCAGTGTTCTCCAGCGTGTACCAATTGCCAAGGTGTCTCTTGCTCAAACGTTCAATTAAAGACAAGAGAGGAAGATTCATGTGATTTTGATGAAGAGACAACTGATTCATCTTCATTTGAACAATTTCTAAGCGTTCATCAACAGGAAGGAGAAGAAGAAGAACAAGAAGAAATTGAAGAAAACATGATTGTTGAAGTTGAATATGAAGAGTATGAGTCAGATTAAAGTAATAAAAAAAAGTTAGAACGACAGTTAAACTCAGTAACCCATATCAATAATCTTCATACTATTAAATAATTATTGTTCCTGAAAATAACGTCATAAAGGTTCGTGGAATAGGCCTACCGGGGATACCACGTTAAAAAAAACGCGCCGAGTACACTACCTCACAGGTGGTGTGGAAATGTGTGCATATTATGTAGAACGTGATTCTTACAAGCGCAATATCTGGGAAATAGTGGGTCTTAGAGAAAAAATCATAGGGACCATTTTTATAGGGAAGATCTTAAGATCTACAACTTTGCTCTGAGGTACTTTTTCGATAAAAATTTCCGTTTTCGAGAAAAATCCAAAAAACCTAAAATTTTGACCTTGGGCCCCGAATAAGTCCCTAAGCTCACATGGGACTGATGGGGACTTTTGACACTTTATTCCTTGTGGTAAACCTAAGGTCTCTACGAAGATTTGGCTCTGTCGGATTTTTTTTTATTTGATCACTATTTTTATGTCTAAAATGACCGGACTAGTAACGTTATGAGCAGTTTGTTATGAGCAGACCAGCAGTCTGCTGTTGTAGCCAGCCAATCGATTTTGCTAAGTGTACTGAAATTAATTCAAAAGAAAATATTAAAAACTATACTCCAGATTGATTAGGTTAGGCAAGGTGCAAGGAACCTGTTTTTCATGAAAGGTACTTACTTAATCTAATATTGCTGCAACTGAGCATGTGAATCAACTATACGTCTCCTCAATGTCCTCCTGGAAATTGAGTTCTTACTAGGGTTCAGAGTTTTAATTAGCTTCTCAAAGTTTTCGGATTCTACAGCATGTAGTGGAATCATGTTGCTAACGAGAAAGTTTACAATGCATTGGTCCACAATAGCCTGGGATATCCCGCTGCCAGTAGCCGCGATGCCAAAAGATTCACCAATGCTTCGTTGACGTAATATTTTAATAGGTCGAGGTGAAAACAAATCGCTTCTACTGCTAATGCTGTCTGAAGAACCAACATCAGAAGAATTCAAATTCACAGCACTTGAAGAGGGCTTCAGAACGGTTTTCTTTTTCCCACGAGTTGACGCTGCTTTTACTTTTTCTTCAAACTGCACATATTTGGATGCATGCGTCCTTTCCACATGTTGTTTAAGATAATTAAGACTAGACATATGAACCTTTATTGTACAAACTTTAGGCAAACACAGTTTGCATTCATAAACTTGTGTTCTCCAAGTTTTGATTAGAATACAAAGTAATCACTCAAGTGTGGCCAAGGATTTGATTGAGTTTCACTTTCAGAGCTTTGCATACTTTGAGTAGAAGTAGTAGTGTCGGTAGTAGAAGTCATAATGTAAATTTGTAAATGTTACACCATCAACTGTTTCCACCAACAACCAACAGACACGAAAAAGATTAATAAATGAAGAACGATAAAATATAAATGAAGTCGGTTAAAAATGACGCGGACGCTAAAAAAGTCAGGTTATAATAACAAAATAATCAATAGATATAGAAATAATTTTTCGGCTCTGTAGTTTCTCGGCTCTGGATTTATGCTTTTTTGAGCAACAGCGCAGCGTCGCGCCGGTGTGCCCGCGTGGCGCGGAATTCAAACATAAAATGACAACATGTCAACAAACAGCTATTATAACGGACTAAAGTTAACGGAAGTTCAATTTAACGGAAGTTAACAGGAGCGTTAACATTTTCTTGGATTAACTTAGAAGTTAATCAGTTAAGCATTTTGTTAACTTCGTTAATTAACGGATTAACGAGTTAATGCCCACTTATGCATATTCCCTATTGACGAAGACGTGGGTGGTTAATATTTGTACTTTTATTAGAACATTCAATTTGTTTTAAATATAAAGTTATTTTTTAATTATTATTATATTATTAAAATCGAATGAGTTGTTATAATGAGTAGCCATCGTAAATGGCTAAAAATGCATTTATCAGTTACATTGATTATGTTATGGGTTAAATTATAGTTAGTATACCCTAATTAACATAGATTTTTAGTAAAGAGTTATTTAGAAGCTTAAAAAGAATTCTAAAGAGAATATCTGGCCAATAATACACATTCCATATTAGTCACTTTCAATTGAACAATTGTAATTCCTCAATGCTTTGCACTCATATAAAATAGCATCATATAAAATAATATTAAATATTTCTGTTAGATGTTGAAAATATATACGTTTAAAGTCCAATTTTACGTTAAAAGTCTCACTTCACCTTATTTTTATTTAAATTTTGATCTGCCTCACATACCAATTGATGCTTAATATAAAATAATAGTTTATTATAACATTTGAGGCATTTCACGTGAAGCGGACACTGAAAATAATGTCAGGTTCCGGATTTTGTTCATATTTGGATTAATTGTATTTCTATGACCTGAATGCATGTGTATCATTTTTTTTTCTATTAAGCCTGGTTGCCAATTTATTAGCCTTTAAAGCAGTGGTGCGCAAACCCGTGGACATGGGTCGCGATCCCAAGAGATTTTTTTTTTGGTCATCGTATTCATAAAAAAATTTAAGGCTTTTCGTGTTTAAGTATCAGGTAGCAGTGAAATGGTTCATTTTATTTCCGAGTCCGAGGCACCAGTGTTTACATTCAGACCCATCCTTTCCAATAGTTGGCAGCGTTTATCGCCCACAATTATGGCCTCCATCGTGCATGCCTCTCCCATGTTGGGACATCTGAGAAGGTGGCTGTCGCTCTGAATCCCTCCGCATTCACACAGCTCGTCATCCACGAGCATTCCCCATCTCCTTTCTTCCACCTACTTTCCAAAATTTTCGGATTATGGTCGGTTAATTTTTTGAATACAGATTTATTCTTGCCGTAATTAACAGATGCGTTATATGCAGAATAAGTACTTACAATTAAATTTGATAAGTTAAGTTTACATTCTTCAAGACAATTCAATAATCTTAGTAGCAATTGCCTCAGAAGTTTCGTCGGAATCTTCATAAATTTCAAAAATTCAATTTTGAATTCCTTTTTGTAAATGGAAATATTGAACTGCAATCTGGAACATTTTTCTGTTGCCTTTGTTGGGCGCATCGATTGTCAAGGAAAACGGAATTGCTTTGCCGTTATTGACCCCGTTCGTCAAGAGATACGTGAATAGACTTAGGTGCTAGTATGTCTTCAACAATTTCTTCGGCTTTTGTTCTGCCACAATGCATTTGATTTCCAACTGTTGAGTCAAACTAAAATCACGAATTGCTTTTCATTCCACAGTCAATGCTGCAATAACTGTGATTATGTCTCCGGAGCCCGGAGATAATTCACTGAAACCCGGAGTCTACGGGCCAAACCCGGAGAAGTGGCAACCCTAGTCAAACAGTAGAGAAACTAGTGAGAGTCTAAAAATGTTAATTTTGCAAAATCTCAACCTCATCTTCATTGATGTGCCTTATTTTTCAAAATATTTACAAAACGGTTTCATATTTTCAAAATTTGGACTTTCTGGAGAAATTTGTGGTTTTTAGATTTCCAAAATTCTTCCAAATAGTCGCGCAGTGAGGAAAATAGTGAGAGTCTGTAAATGTTAATTTTGTAAAATCTCAACCTCATCTTCATTGATATATCGTTGCTTTAATTTTCAAAATATTAACAAATTGGTTTTAGATTCTCAAAATTTGGAATTTTTTGAGAAATTTGGGATTTTTAGATTTTCAAAATTCCTCCAAATAGTCACACAGTAAAGAAACTAGTGAGAGTACAAATGTTGATTTTGTGAAATCTCAACCTCATCTTCATTGTTCTGTGGCTGCCTTATTTTTCAAAATATTTGCAAAACGGTTTCAGATTTGCAAAATTTGAACTTTTTGGAGAAATTTGTGGTTTTTAGATTTCCAAAATTCTTCCAAATAGTCGTGCAGTGAGGAAAATAGTGAGAGTCTGTAAATGTTAATTTTGTAAAATCTCAACCTCATTTTCATTGATATATCGTTGCTTTAATTTTCAAAATATTAACAAATTGGTTTTAGATTCTCAAAATTTTGACTTTTTGAAGAAATTTGTGGTTTCTAGATTTCCAAAATTCTTCCAAATAGTCACACAGTAGAGAAACTAGCGAGTCTACAAATGATAATTTTGTAAAATCTCAACCTCATCTTCATTGATCTATGGCTACCGTATTTTTCAAAATATTTACAAATTGGTTTTAGATTCTCAAAATTTGGACTTTTTGGAGAAATTTGTGGTTCTTAGATTTCCAAAATTCCTCCAAATAGCCACACAGTAAAGAAACTAGTGAGAGTACAAATGTTGATTTTGTAAAATCTCAACCTCATCTTCATTGATATATCGTTGCTTTAATTTTCAAAATATTAACAAATTGGTTTTAGATTCTCAAAATTTGGACTTTTTGAAGAAATTTGTGGTTTCTAGATTTCCAAAATTCTTCCAAATAGTCACACAGTAGAGAAACTAACGAGTCTACAAATGATAATTTTGTAAAATCTCAACCTCATCTTCATTGATCTATGGCTGCCGTATTTTTCAAAATATTTACAAATTGGTTTTAGATTCTCAAAATTTGGACTTTTTGGAGAAATTTGTGGTTTTTAGGTTTCCAAACTTCCTCCAAATAGTCACACAATAAAGAAACTAGTGAGAGTACAAATGTTGATTTTGTAAAATCTCAACCTCATTTTCATTGATCAGTGGCTGCCTTAATTTTCAATATATTTACAAAACGGTTTTAGATTTTCAAAATTTGGACTTTCTGGAGAAATTCGTGGTTTTTAGATTTCAAAAATTCTTCCAAATAGTCGTGCAATGAGGGAAATAGTGAGAGTCTTTAAATGTTAATTTTGTAAAATCTCAACCTCATCTTCATTGATATGTCGTTGCCTTACTTTTCAAAATATTAACAAATTGGTTTTAGATTTTCAAAATGTGGACTTTTTGGAAAAATTTGTAGTTTTTATATTTCCAAAATTCTTCCAAATAGTCCCACAGTGAGGAAAATAGTGAGAGTCTGCAAATGTTAATTTTGTAAAATCTGAACCTCATCTTGATATGTCGTTGCTTTACTTTTCAAAATATTAACAAATTGGTTTTAGATTTTCAAAATTTGGACTTTTTGGAGAAATTTTTGGTTTTTAGATTTTCAAAATTCTTCCAAATAGTTGCGCAGTGAGGAAAATAGTGAGAGTCTACAAATGTTAATTTTGTAAAATCTCAACTTCATTTTCATTGATCTGTGGCTGCCTTATTTTTTAAAGTATTTACAAAACGGTTTCAGATTTTCAAAATTTGGACTTTCTGGAAAAATTTGTAGTTTTTATATTTCCAAAATTCTTCCAAATAGTCCCACAGTGAGGAAAATAGTGAGAGTCTGCAAAAATTAATTTTGTAAAATCTGAACCTCATCTTGATATGTCGTTGCTTTACTTTTCAAAATATTAACAAATTGGTTTTAGATTTTCAAAATTTGGACTTTTTGGAGAAATTTGTGGTTTTTAGATTTTCAAAATTCTTCCAAATAGTTGTGCAGTGAGGAAAATAGTGAGAGTCTACAAATGTTAATTTTGTAAAATCTCAACTTCATCTTCATTGATCTGTGGCTGCCTTATTTTTTTAAATATTTATAAAACGGTTTCAGATTTTCAAAATTTGGACTTTCTGGAAAAATTTGTAGTTTTTATATTTCCAAAATTCTTCCAAATAGTCCCACAGTGAGGAAAATAGTGAGAGTCTGCAAAAATTAATTTTGTAAAATCTGAACCTCATCTTGATATGTCGTTGCTTTACTTTTCAAAATATTAACAAATTGGTTTTAGATTTTCAAAAGTTGGACTTTTTGGAGAAATTTGTGGTTTTTAGATTTTCAAAATTCTTCCAAATAGTTGCGCAGTGAGGAAAATAGTGAGAGTCTACAAATGTTAATTTTGTAAAATCTCAACTTCATCTTCATTGATCTGTGGCTGCCTTATTTTTTAAAATATTTATAAAACGGTTTCAGATTTTCAAAATTTGGACTTTCTGGAAAAATTTGTAGTTTTTATATTTCCAAAATTCTTCCAAATAGTCCCACAGTGAGGAAAATAGTGAGAGTCTGCAAATGTTAATTTTGTAAAATCTGAACCTCATCTTGATATGTCGTTGCTTTACTTTTCAAAATATTAACAAATTGGTTTTAGATTTTCAAAATTTGGACTTTTTGGAGAAATTTGTGGTTTTTAGATTTTCAAAATTCTTCCAAATAGTTGCGCAGTGAGGAAAATAGTGAGAGTCTACAAATGTTAATTTTGTAAAATCTCAACTTCATCTTCATTGATCTGTGGCTGCCCTATTTTTCAAAATATTTACAAAACGGTTTCAGATTTTCAAAATTTGGACCTTCTGGAGAAATTTGTGGTTTTTAGATTTACAAAATTCTTCCAAATAGTCCCACAGTGAGGAAAATAGTGAGAGTCTGCAAATGTTAATTTTGTAAAATCTGAACCTCATCTTCATTGATATGTCGTTGCCTCACTTTTCAAAATATTAACAAATTGATTTTAGATTTTCAAAATGTGGACTTTTTGGAAAAATTTGTGCTTTTTAGATTTTCAAAATTCTTCCAAATAGTCGCACAGTAAAGCAACTAGTGAGAGTCTACAAATGTTAATTTTGTAAAATCTCAACCTTATCTTCATTGATCTGTGTCTGCCGTATTTTTCAAAATATTTACAAAACGGTTTCAGATTTTCAAAATTTGGACTTTTTGGAGAAATTTGTGCTTTTTTATATTTCCAAAATTCCTCCAAATAGTTGCGCAGTGAGTAAAATAGGGAGAATCTACAAATGTAGATTTTGTAAAATCTCATCTTCATTGACCCTGAGGGTGAGGCTCTCACTCACTAAACCCTTTATCCACTTGGCTTTAGTATGCTACACCCCGGTATCGCTTGCGCATTCCTTCAAGGTGTGCAGCCCGGACGGTATATGCCGCTCTGGTTAGGAGTGAAGGTGTCTCTCACCTTCATCGCCTTCTTCCTTGCCTTACTTTCGGCGTCCAGCTGCTGGTTCTGGTTCGAGTTTACGCGTAGTTTATTTTGCCTTCTGTCTGCTTCTCTCGTCCTTCTCTTTGGAGCTCATTGTGTCAGATATGACTTTCTGAATGCTGTTCCAGTTGTTTTCAAATTCCAGCATGAACTCTATAGTGTTCCGAGGTTCTATGGCGTATGGCAACTTATGTCCCACCTGTCGCTGTCGTAGATGGTATGCGTCAACCTGTCATTTTCGCCGCAGTATTCACAGTAGCTGTCGGGAGCTCTCCCGATCTTGTGAAGATAATCCCTAAAACAGCCATGTCCGCTGAGGACTTGGGTTAGATGGTAATTCAGCTCTATGCTTCCTCTCTACCCATTTTGCCACATCCCTTATCAGCAACCTTGTCCATTTACCCTTTTCGCTGGCTTCCCAGACATTTTGCCACGTCCGGAGTAATTCCGCCCTTCCTATTTTCTTTATTTCGTTTTTGCTGATCGTAGTAGTTCCGTGTCTGGCTGCGTAGATCTTAGATCTCTCCTGAACTAATAGTTCTATTGGCGCTATCCCTGCTATCACTGGGACCGCTTCCCTGGAGACAGTTCTATAGGCACTACTGGTTCAGATCGCGTACATTCTTCGGATCACTCCAAGCTTGCGTTTGTTACCATCGGCGTCCATAGCTCTCGCCCAGACAGGGGCCGCGTAGAGCATAGCAGCGTGAGCCACCGTGCATAGCAGCTTTCTCTTGCTGCTTCGCGGTCCTCCCACGTTGGGCATAGGCCTTTCCAGCGCCGATAGGGATTTATGGGCTTTGTCCGCGGCTTTAATGACTTGCTCTCTAAATGCCAAGTTCTTGTCAATCATGACGCCTAGATAGTTTATAGCACTCTTTGGCTTTATGACAACGTCTCTAAGTTTTAATGCTACATCCCCTATTTTTCTTTTGCCTGTTAAAAGTACAACCGAAAAGACCGAGTTTTCGGGTGCTAGTTTGAGCTGCTTATCCCCCATCAATTTATCTATTAGTTGCATGGCTTTGTTGGCTCTCCGCTTCAATACTGTTCTGTCACATACCACCAGGGCGAGGTCATCTGAAAAGCCGACGGTCTCCACTCCATCCGGCATCTTGAGCTTAAGAACCCCGTCGTACACTATGTTCCACAGCGTTGGGCCCATGACTGAGCCCTGCGGTACACCACTGTGGACTTGCTTGGTAGTGCATTGGCCATCTGAGACAAAGACGATTTCCCGCTGGGATCGGTAACTATCAATCATCGCTAGCAGATACGGAGGGAAGCTGCGTCGCGTGACTTCGTCCATAATGTCCTGCCAGCAGGCCGAATTAAACGCATTTCGCACATGCACATAGCCTTCTGGTTTTCCAGGTACCCTTCCTAGCGGCATCTGCTATGGCCACGACTTTATTAAAAGTGTCGATTGTAGATCACCCTTACCCTAAAACCACATTGATTGTCCTTCTTTATCCTTAGTAGCAGCAGCTGCTCCAACAGTTTGCCTGCAGTGTCCAGAAGACAGAGAGGCTTATAATACGTTGTTTTGTTAAACGGTTTGTCACCTTTTCGGAGCAGAACAAGTTTTTCATTTTTCCAGTTCTGTGGAAACGCACCATCTCTTAGCGTTCTGTTCATAGTATTTAGAACGTACTGGGGTATAGCGCTGCATGCAGTTTGGACAATTTCCGACGGGATCATGTCCGGATCTGGTGCTCTATCTTAAGCCGATTGCTGGCCATTACTAGTTCCTCGGTGGTAAATTCGGGTACTTTCCTGCAAGTCGGTTTATCCCAGGACCGTGCTGGATGAGTTGGAAATAGTTCGTTGAAATTTTTTCCAATCATGTCCGAGTTGGGGCATAGGGTGGGCTTTCGGATCTTTAGCTCTCTAGTCGCTATTAGGTACGCGTCTCCCCAGGGGTTTTGGTCAATCATCGCGCAGAGGTTTAGCCAACATTTATTTTTTTCAAAATCTATGGTTTTCCGCAGCATTTTCTTACAGTCGAGATAGTTTTTGGTCTCTGCAGGTGTCGGTCTCAGGCAGCCTGTTATAATCCAGCACGTCTCGTTTAAGACCATGTCGACATATCTAAAGAGAACCGTGTTGTATCACACTGGTGCCGCGTGCTCAGCAGCTGAGAAACAGAGAACAAGAGCCGATGTACGCAATCACGTTGGGCTGCGCTCCTCATGTGTGACAGTGAGCTTACGGATGATATTATTCCTAGCACAAACTTTGGCCTTTGTATTCTGGCAGTGTTTTTGTAAAGATAGTGTGCAGTCTATTGTTGCGCACAGGTACTTTGGAGTGTCGCATGTTTCGAGTTCTTGTTCGCTCCATGTGATTGGCAGCTTCTTGCGTGCGTTCTTATTTCTAATAGACACATACCTGGATTCTGTTGGGGTTCGGCTTCAACTGGTTTATGTCGTAGTACAGCGCCATCTATTCTAAGGCTGTAGTTAGTTTATTCTCGACTTTATCGAAGCTTTTCCCCTGTACAGCGATGCCTGTGCCATCCGCATAGATGAAGCGTCTGTTGGTCGGTTGGTTGGTCACTTCCCTGTGGTAGGACGTTCCTCTAGTCTCTCGATCGACTCCTTTTTCCCTGTAGTGTAGGGTATATACCTAACCTAACATAGCATGACCTGTTCTGCAACAGAATTTTCATCAGTCCAGCTAGGCGATAATCCATGGTAAGATGATACAATTTCTCCACTGGTTTTTGATGGCTTACGGTATCATATGCTGCTGTCAGGTCTATAAAGGCTACACCAGTAATTTGCTTGCGCTCGAAGTAAAATGGTCAATATATATATATATATATATATATATATATATATATATATATATATATATATATATATATATATATATATATATATATATATATATATATATTAAAAAACGTATACTTTCTATCAACTTCTACTTTTCCTTACAACTGCAAGTATGATAGACAGTTTTAATTTACATTTAGAATAATTTAGAAAAACATTCAGTCAATTAAGATTATTTCGGAAAAAGTTTTGCAAAATTGCGAAAATGCGCTATTTTGCGCATTTTCATAATCGCTAATTATTAATAATTTTTTTTCCGGTTTGGTGTAAAAGCCTACATTTCACCAAACCGGAAAAACATTATTAATAGTTTGTTCTATAACAAATTCCGCATCTTTTGAGGTATTATATGTCAATATCCAAGATTAGGCTAAGATTAAGGCGGAAGATTAGTTAGATTCATACATCTGATCCACCATATTTATACATTGAAAGCACCTAAAAAGCACTTAAATATAGGGGGGTTTAAGACCAGGATTTAGTTTCGAGGTGGGTTTGAAGAAAATACAGTAACAGAAATGCACCAATTTACTTTCTAAAACTGACACACAAGAGTTCCTAAACTTCACATCTACCATGCTCTCTTGAAGAGAGTCGTCTCTACTTGTCTCTTTATTTCAATATAACATTTATGTATATATTTTGCAAATTTCGGACCCCCAAAGCCCCCCCCCCCCCCCTGGCTACGCCCATGCCTCCTTGGTTAAGCTTAAGTTTCTCAAACTTGGCTAAATTATGCTGAGATTAGTTCAATCTAGTTGACCTTAGGTTAGACCAGTTTAGTTGGCCTTAGGTTAGATCACTTTAGTTGGCCTTAGGTTAGATCACTTTAGTTGGCCTTAGGTTAGATCACTTTCCCAGGGGAGAAGCCAAACTCCTACTGGGCGCGTCCCACAGGTGGCGGATAGTTAGGGAACGCCCTCACCGGCTTGCCGGCGGGTAGTGGTCAAATAAAACAGCCACCGCGGACCAAATAGCGCAACGGAGGAGAAAACCTCCAAGAATAAAAAACATCGATGATGAACCTGGCTGACTGACACGGACACGATCTGGTAAAGGAATGGAAGGCTCTCGAAACAGGAGATGACGATTCTAGAAAAGCAACGGAACCCGGGTCACGGGTGTACTGAGGGCGGGGGACTCACTCAGAACAAAAAAAAATGACCCAAAAAATATGAAATTGCGGACAAGAAAAAAATCCCCAGATAGAGGGAATCCCGTCACCTGACAAACTCTTGTCAGGTGCTGCTCCACGGAATACGGGGAGAGCGCTTACCGCTACTATCGACGGAGGAGCTAATGGTGACAACAAGGCAATGAACATGGATATGGAGATGGCTACGAGTGGACGGGGCGGAAAGGTAGGCCCAGCGACAGACAAAGTTACGGAAAACTCGGAGGAGAGCATTCCACAAGAATGGCAAATCTTCGGGAAAAGAAGCTCTATTAAAAGGATACCGGCAACAAAAAACAGGCAGCAAAGTACGGAACTGGTAAATATAAAAGAGAGAGCGGAAACAAAGAACGTATTCCAGCTCTGGAAAGCAACGGCCCTTGACAGCGAACAAGGAAAGGAATCTGAACAGGAGAGAGAACAAAATGCTACAAGCACCGATAGTTCCCCTGAGCTCACGATGGAGGCCAAAAAAAGGAAAAGAAGCAAAATAAAGGAAAATGAGAGAAAAAAACGGAAAAAAGGAGAAGCGCGTGCACTGCAAGAGCTTCTCGACACAGTGGCAAAGATTATAATAGATCTACAAAAATTGGCTAAGGTAAATACTAAGAGGGAGATTAAAGAAGTAGTAAATAAACTAAGAGACAGCGCGAACAAAATGACTTCGGGCAAGGTACGGAACTTTCTAACAAAAGAGGAAGATAACAGTGAGGACGAAGAGTATAGCAGAGGAAGCAGGGAGACAGCGCAAATAAACACAAAAGAAATAGAAATAAAAGAAAAGGAACCTATCAGCGCGACAAAAGAGATCAATAACGTAGAAGCGGAGCTGAGGTCTGAAAATAAGAGGCTCGGTGAGCTTCTGAAGGATGCCCAAGAACGGATTGCAAATCTCGAAAAAAAAAACAGATTGGGTGGGGAAATTGCACCAAAAAGAGACATAGAGACGCTGGAGGACTTTAAGGAAGCAGAAAGTCTACCATGGGAGGAAGAGGTATTCGAGAACGTAAATGTGGTTGTGGGGAATCCCATAACCACGGATGATGAAGGGACAATGAAATGCGTACTCGTAGAGCCAGATGATGAAAAAATGGAGAGAAGCATTCAAAGAATATACTGCGACAGATTTCCAGAACTCTGTAATCCAACAAAAGATTTTCAAATCTTTGAGAATACGATAAGAATTGGGCGAGGAAACGAACAAACCCAAAGAACAAGGAGGATGGCAAAAATTAAAACAGACGGAACAGACAAGAACATGTGGGATCACTTAATAAACTTGAGGATGGAAGCAGAAAGCGACAACGTGAGAAAGGTTATTCTACACAGGAACAGGTTTATGGACACGTATAAATTGAGGAAAATGACCCAAACTGTGTTCTTAGGTTGGGAGGTTGAAGTAGAAATCTACACGCCCAAAGAAACGAGACAAGGAGAAAACGAAGCAGGGCGAACCGGACAAAACAAGAAGAAAAGGGATTCGTTTGCCATAACTATCACTAGACAGAAGGGAGAATATATGACGCTACTAGATGAACTGAAGACGGTCATGAATAGCACGGCAGAGGCTAAAATAATCAGGAGTCTCAGAAGCTCCAAAAACGGATGCCTGCTTATAGTCACGGACAGGGAGGGTCTCCAAAAGGTAATAAACACAATCACGGAGGAGGTAAAAGATGTCAAAGTAAGAAATATCTCCAGCGAAAACAAACAAGCAGTACACATAAAGGGACTAGACGCGATGGCAACAAAAAATGATGTGGCCGAGGCATTAGCCACAGAGCTTGGCCTAACCGGTACGATTGACCCGATGAGATGGAAAGTGGGGAACTTAAGACCAAGCTACGGAAACACAAGCGGTGACTGTCATTTTAGGGAAAGATGACCACGACACGCTTATGGCAAAGGACACATTAAGGGTAGGGCTGAGCAGATGCAAAGTACAAGAGAGGGTGGACGTCCCCCGATGCTATAAGTGCTGGAGCTATAGCCACCGGGCGAAGGAATGCCAGAGTGAGGTAGATAGATCCGAAGCTTGCTATAATTGTGGCAAACAAGGAAATGCGATAACCAACCAGAATGCCCCCTTTGCGAGGAAACCGGCCACCGAGCAGGAGGGGGCAGGTGCAAGAAATTTAGGGAAGCCCTAGCAAACCAACAGAAGAGAAGTAAGAAAACTGAGACCAGAGCATCAAACTAACAAACAATGAACACACAAAATATATATCGGAAGACGACACGGCGCACTGAGCACAGAGACAAAAAAATAAAATTTCTACAAATAAACCTAAACAGGAGCCAAGGTGCAATGGATCTAGCATTTAAAACAGCAGCTGAAAGAAAAGCAGACGTAATAATGGGTAGCGAGCCAAATAAAAACGGGACAAGAGGATGCTATACAGATGCAAACAAAGACGTAGGAATTAGAGTACTGGGCAAAATAAGAATAACTAACCAAAGCGCGGGTAAAGGATTTGTCTGGATCGAAACGGCATACGGTATATACTATAGCTGCTACATATCGCCTAACTGCCAGAGGTGCGAATTTGAAAATTTCCTAAGCGAGTTAGGCGAGGACATTGGCACACGTCAAAAAGAGAAACGGATCCTGGTAGGCGGGGACTTTAACTCAAAGGCCTATGCGTGGGGTTCGGATACACAGGATGAAAGAGGAAATCTTCTATTGGACTTTCTGGCACAACACGATCTGATAATCTGCATTGCGGGAAATGAGGCCACCTTCGAACGGAGAAACCAAAGCTCAATTATCGATATAACGACGGCAGGGAAACAAACATATGACAACATGATGGACTGGGCAGTACTAAAAGAAACAGAGACCCTGTCGGATCACAAATAATAAAAAAAGTTTACACTGACAAGTAGCACAAAACTCGGAAAAGAAAATCAGCAAGAGGAATGCACCACAAGAAAATGGAAAATAAAAGCGGGTGATCTAGACAAGTTCAAAGAGACACTAAAAAGGCAATTAAATAATAATGCATGGCTCCCAGAAGACGAAAACTTCCTGATAAATGCTGTAGAAAAAACCTGTAATGAAGTACTTACCAAGTATAAGGGAAAGATGGGAAGTAAGCCAGCTGTTTACTGGTGGCATGAGGGGATAGCAGAGAGCAGACGACAGTGTATACGGACAAGACGCCTTGCCACGAGAGGTAGAAGCACATATGGAGAGAATGCAGACAAGCAGCTATGGGTAAAGTATAGAAAGTGCCGGGATTCCCTAAAGAAGGAAATAAAAGAAGCCAAACAATGCAAGTGGAACGAGCTGATAAAGGAGCTGGAAGATGACGTCTGGGGACTAGCGTACCAGATCGTCATGAAGAAAACCAAAATGCTGAGAGGCAATAATACACTAGAGGAAGAAAAACAACTAAAATGGACGGATAAACTCTTCTAAACCCACCGGCCGTTAAGCTGGATCCCCCAAGAGAAGAAAGAAACCGACGAGATAGTACAGGAAATATCAGCAGAGGAATTAAGGACTGCGGTTACCCAAATGAAAAATGGAAAAGCACCTGGGCCGGACGGGACAACTCCGAAAATATTTAGAATAGTGCTAGAAAATCACGAGCATGCCTGAATAGACTACTGAGAGAGGAGAGATTCCCGCAAACCGAAAAAACACAAAGACTCGGAGGACAGCTATCGACCTCTATGCTTACTAAATGTACCAGGGAAATTATGGGAGAGCATCATAAGAAACAGAACAAGAGCTTGAAGAAAAAGGCGCTCTGTCAGAACAACAATATGGCTTCCGAAAAGACAGATCAACTGTCGATGCTGTCAGGAAAATACAAGAGCTAGCAAGGGTTGCCTCCGCCCCTTCCTACCGACATAAGAAATTAGCGATAATGGTGGCACTAGACATACGAAATGCTTTTAACAGTGCACCATGGTCTGAGATTTTGAAAACGCTGGAAGAACAAAAGATATCGGCATACTTAGTACGTCTGATTGGAAACTATTTTAGAGACAGGAAAATAGAAATAGGAAAAAGCAAAAAAATCGACATAAGCAGCGGGGTGCCACAAGGCTCTGTCTTGGGTCCCACATTATGGATTGCATATCACGACAGGATACTCAGGCTGGTCCTCCGGAGGGAACTCACCTCGTGGCATACGCGGACGATTTGGCAGTGGTTGTGATAGATGGCAATGCGGAATACTTGAAACGAAAAGTGGAATGGTCGCTTAATATCATAGACCAGGAGCTGGAAGAAATGGGTCTTGAAATTGCGCCAGAAAAATCCGAAGCATTGGTACTGGTGGGGAGAAGGACCCTATCTGAGATGAGCATAGGTTTTAAAAATACGACAATTAAAACAAAAAAAAGTATAAAATATTTGGGCATACGACTGGATAAAGACCTAAAAATGTATACGCACTTGCAGGAAACAGCAAAAAACGTAAGCCAAACTGTAGAACAGCTGAGAAGGCTTATGACAAATGTTAAGGGACCAAGGGCGAGCCGCAGACGCACACTCTGCACAGTGGCACTGTCAAAAATGCTGTACGGTGCTCCTACGTGGTATGAATCGCTGATAAGAACTAAAAAATATAGAAGAATGTATGAAAGAATACACAGACAGCTGGCAATACGGATATGTAGTTCCTACAGGACGACCTCGGCGAAAGCGCTGTCGGTAGTTGCCGGGCTGATGCCAATAGACCTGATGGCAAAAGAAAGGCTAAGAAGGTACCTTGAAGAGGAGGAGAGCAGTGGTCGGATTAGAAAAGACACTATGCACGAATGTTAGACAAGATGGAACCAGGAAACCGGAAGTGCGGTCTGGACAAAACGAATCATCCCACTCATAGAACCATGGGTGACACGAGGATACGGAGAAGTAAATTACTTTCTCTCGCAGCTGCTGCTCGGACATGGTAGCTTCATGGCATACCTCTACCGCAGACATCTGAGGAATACCGAAAATTGTGTGTACTGCCCGGACCTGGTTGATGATTGCCTCCATACATTTTTCAACTGCCCCAGAAATGGAAATGGAAATAACGGTGGGAGGAAAGCTGCCGCCAGAAAACCTACAGGAGACAATGCTACAAAGCAAAGAATGCAGGAGAAGCTAGCGACATCTGTCATAATAGCAAAAGAGAAGGACGAAACGGATCGCAAAAAAAGAGGAATAAGATAAACAGAAGGCAAACCCAGAGCGAAGTAATGCTGAGAAGACAGTCCCGCAAGGGGTCAGAATTGAGGAGTGGGTTTTTTAGTGGGTAGTCAAGCCACTGAGGCGAGTAGTCCCACACTCCCCAGAGCACTTTGGAGCACGGGGGGCCGTACGTAAATGTATTTTACCCCTAGGTTAAATCACTTTAGTTGCCCTTAGGTTAGATCACTTTAGTTGGCCTTAGGTTAGATCACTTTAGTTTACCATTGGATAGATCGTGCGTAAAAGTCCAATGTACATGAACTGGAGTTTCATTATTAAACGATTTCTGTTTGTTGTCACTATGGCAACAACTTGCGTCACTAAACAAAAATCATCGACGTAGTGAAAATAAATTTTCTGACAAATATTAGAATTGAATTAATTTTTCTTATTTTGAATCAAGAGGTCTCGGCCTCTCAATCTGGATTTATCTAGCTCTAATATAACTTAACCTAATCTAGATTAAATCTACTCATTGCGATTAAACCACTCGCCTTCGGCTAGTGCTTTCAACTCATCGCAACTCGTGCACAAAAGCCCTTCTTCACACACTTTTATCATAAATAGTAGTTTATGTTATAAGTTTATGTTTGTATTTATTGTATACATTCATATACTTGTCTATAAATATACAAAAACGTATTTACATACATTTAAAATAAGAACTGCAAATATTTTCTAAAAAGCGGGACATTTTAAAAAATCGGCGGGACGCGGGACGTGTGGTCACTTTACTCTATATAGGAAAAACTCCTATCTCTATACTCTATATAGGAAAACCTCCTATATCCTCTGTTCGCGCATGCGCACTGGTCGGGAGGCGGAGGCGGGCCTAGAACGCATCATCTATCCCTACTGATAGTAACCTAACCTAACCTAAATCTAAGGCTTCCCAATAACATCGTACATGTTTTCCGGCTAATCTTGATACGGCAAATCTATTGTTGCAAACTAGAAGTCTCTGTGATAAGCGTTTCAAAAGTTACAACATCGTGAAATCTGCCTGATATGCGAGATGGTGTGTAGCGAAGATATGGTGTGTAGCGAAGATGTAGCGAATATCTTGTTTATTTGTAACTTTTGAGCGAAATAAACTCGAAAATCGTTTTCAGCACGCCGATTTCCAGCGGGTAACAAGAAAAAAATCTCGACAAAATTTTCCAAAAAATTCGCCAACGAAAT
The DNA here is from genome assembly GCA_944588485.1 of Phosphuga atrata. Lineage (NCBI taxonomy): Eukaryota > Metazoa > Arthropoda > Insecta > Coleoptera > Silphidae > Phosphuga > Phosphuga atrata. Next base: position 72,021,341 of record OX155897.1, on the reverse strand, counting down.
TTTTCTATCAATTCGGCCGAAAAAATGTGCTTTTTCGTTTTTATTCAATTTTCTCGAGAACGGTAAACGGCAACGAAATCATTTTCGGCACCCAGCAATTACTCGACAAGACAGACAAGTCGATGTGCAAATTGTGGGGAGAGATTCAATAATTTGTCAAAAAATTTCAAACTGAAATCTCGCGATTCCCGATTTGCGAAGCCGATATCTCAGGAACGGCTGCAGATAATCAAAAACGGATTGCGGTATCGTTTTCAGAAGGTTATTTGCCTATTAAAACACTCGGATTATCCGCGGGTAATTCGTTACTTTACGAGATCTCAACTCGAGCGCCGAAATTTCTTAAAATTTTACTCAATTTTCGCAGGCGATAGTGAGCGGAAGGCGCTAGCGAAATATAATTTGCTTATTTGTAATCAGCGGCTAAAATGCTTTCAGGAACGTTTTTAAATTTTGCTGTAACGATTTTGGCAAAATCGATTTTCTCGCATTTCATCGAATCTTGGCCTCCCAGCGCGATAGTTTTTCCTTAATCTAGGGCTTCCTAGGAACATCGTATATGTTGTCCGGCTAACCTTGGGACGCTGAATCGATTGGTGGAAACTCTAAGTCTCTGTGGTTAGCCGTTCTAATGTTATGACAGCGTGAAATCTGCCGGAAATGCGAGATGGTATACAGCGAAGAATACTTATAATACACCACATTTATAATTCAGGGTGTTTTAAAAAAGTATTTCGCCTGCATATATTTATTTACCTTTAAGACATGCGAATATGAAACTTTACACATATATTTACGAACCTCTCAAGTTTAGAGTACAGATGTTCAATATGTCTTGAATCAGCGTCACGAACAATATCACACTGATACTCAAATTCCTCCCATACTCGTGCAAGTATATTCTTCGTCACTGATGTTTTGTCAGTACGAATCCGGTACTTCAACTCTTCCAGGTTCTGTGGGAGTGGTGGTACATAAACGTTGTCTTTAACGAAACCCCACAGGAAGAAGTCACAGGGTGTCAAATCCTGGTGACCGTGTAGCTCAGCTGAGACATGCTAAGACATCAGCTCTTTGACGACCAATCCAACGGTTCCGTAGAGTTTCATTTAGATATTCACGCACTTGGCGACTGCAGTGAGGGGTGTCCCATCTTGTTGAAAAATAAAGTTGTCTTCTTCTTCGTTTTTGACGTTTGTTTTCTAACCAAAAGACTGCAATGACATACAAATGTAAACAATCCGAACTTATTTACATGGTATGTTACGTCACTTTCGTTTTAACCGTCTTAACCTTCACTTCAGGTCTTAACAGTCACTTTTCGTTTTTATGTTGCGTTTAAAAAATTTGAATTTCCCTCGCTTTTTTTTTATTAATTGTAAGTATTTATAAATGTATTAATTTCAAAAATTATGGTTTAGTTCAAATTTCCAATCATACATATTTTCGTTTTTCCTTTGACTTCTACGATTTAACGAAGAAACAACAACGGATGGATATGAGACAGACAAGCTGTCGCCAATTCCTGATTGTTTGTATGCGTTCGTCGCGAAAGGACTATAAAGATATTCCCTTAAGTAGGTGTAGGTAGGGAAACAAAGTATGGGAACATACATCAATTTGTTGCAAACATTTTGTTGGTGCACAAGAACATGTCATCATACATGATGTCATTAATGCCGCACGTTAATCTACAATTGTATATAAACTTATGTAAATACAAATACAAAATAAGTTTGTATGATTATCTATAACGTAGGATGGTTTTACCAATTCTCTCTTATAATTGTATAGTTTATTCGATATATTGACTTGCTAATTCTGAACTTTGACAAGGAACTTCAAATGAAATCATAATGTAAATTCACAAACTAAAGGAATATTATTAAAGTAAAATGTTTGTTTAGTAATCAATAAAATAGGATTGAAGATGATTTCGTAAAAAATCTGTCTAAAATTCCACACGACGGCGGCAAAAATCCGTGATAACTAATAAATCATCGATGGCGCATAAAAAACGCCAAGTAAATAAAATCAGGTCGAAAGTACACGGTTTAGTAATTCAAGCGGATTTTATATTAATTTATTTATATTTTCCCATCGTTCAAAGTATTCGAATATAAATCGGAATGCGTTCGAAACGAATTCAAAATACGGATAGACTAATGTACTTTTACCTCTGAATTATTATCGGTTTTTATCGCTCTCTCTCTCTCTCCAACCGGGCAAAATTGTTATTGCAAGCGTGTTTTAGAAACATTTACAAGACACGAGGCTTTGTACGATTCATTATAATAAAAAGAAAAGTATTAAGAAAAAGCAAAATGCAAGGAAAGTAATTTATGGGTTTTCTACCCTAACATTTAACCCGAAGTAATGTCTTTACATATTTTTTTTTAAAACGACAGTTTTATTCAAGCAAAAAAGACTGTTTGGAATAAACTCACAAGTCTAGACAAATAGATATTTTTCTATGTTGCGTCTGTAATGGACTCATAACAGCACTCATATGCGTGCGGTTATGGCTCGCCGAGTGCGATACAATTTCCTCAATATGTATCGGCGATTTTGTTATTTACTAATGGCATAAAAGGGCGCAAAATAGAAAAAGTAGTTTAAAGAACGAGTTAAATAAGCGCGATTTTTCAGCACGCGTCCATGTTTAGAAAACTCCTCGCTACGCTCGTCGTTTTCCAAACTTGGATGCTTGCTGAAAAATCGCGCTTACTGAACTCGTCCTTTAATATACTATTCTTGCAGAAATATCAACCTTGTTATTAAATTAAAAAAAAATCTATTTAAATATAATTCATCGTTTTGCATAACATTCAGCAACAATTTAAAATTACACGTGTTTGCATACCAAGATCAATTTGCTTGAATAAAAACAAACATAATGACAGTGAAAACAGTCTAATATTAAGGAGACCATTAAATAATAAAGTAGCTATCATGATGAATTACGATGGAAAAAATATAATAAAACTGGCAACATATTTTATTGTATAACCATACACATTAAATCGTCGCTTTGTTAGCCAAGCGAAAAACTTCCAACAATGGATATAAATACCGGGCTACCAACAATAAAACGGCAGGAATCCGCCATTCGACGGCAAAATAATGCATCAAAGTCGAGCGGAGTTTAATAAATGGGGCTTTCGTTAACTCCTCTTTTATCTACTGAGGACCTATAATTTTACAAGTAGTTAGCAAAGAAATACAAAGTGTTAATCGTTTTTTAATAATAGTATAGATAAGCTAGACATGACTAGACAGGATTAGACGTACAAGAGTGTAATCTTAGAACTTTTGTCTCTTAACAGATGAGACTAGAGCGACAACACTAGATAAACAAAACTAGTCAAAGACGAAAGACAAAATAAGATAGATCAGATTTAACAGACAAGACTAGACATACGAGACTAGACAGACAAGACTAGACAGACAAGACTAGACAGACAAGACTAGACAGACAAGACTAGACAGACAAGACTAGACAGACAAGACTAGACAGACAAGACTAGACAGACAAGACTAGACAGACAAGACTAGACAGACAAGACTAGACAGACAAGACTAGACAGACAAGACTAGACAGACAAGACTAGACAGACAAGACTAGACAGACAAGACTAGACAGACAAGACTAGACAGACAAGACTAGACAGACAAGACTAGACAGACAAGACTAGATAGACAAGACTAGACAGACAAGACTAGACAGACAAGACTAGACAGACAAGACTAGACAGACAAGACTAGACAGACAAGACTAGACAGACAAGACTAGACAGACAAGACTAGACAGACAAGACTAGACAGACAAGACTAGACAGACAAGACTAGACAGACAAGACTAGACAGACAAGACTAGACAGACAAGACTAGACAGACAAGACTAGACAGACAAGACTAGACAGACAAGACTAGACAGACAAGACTAGACAGACAAGACTAGACAGACAAGACTAGACAGACAAGACTAGACAGACAAGACTAGACAGACAAGACTAGACAGACAAGACTAGACAGACAAGACTAGACAGACAAGACTAGACAGACAAGACTAGACAGACAAGACTAGACAGACAAGACTAGACAGACAAGACTAGACAGACAAGACTAGACAGACAAGACTAGACAGACAAGACTAGACAGACAAGACTAGACAGACAAGACTAGACAGACAAGACTGGACAGACAAGACTGGACAGACAAGACTGGACAGACAAGACTGGACAGACAAGAATAGACAGACAAGACTAGACAGACAAGACTAGACAGACAAGACTAGACTGACAAGACTAGACAGACAAGACTAGACAGACAAGACTAGACAGACAAGACTAGACAGACAAGACTAGACAGACAAGACTAGACAGACAAGACTAGACAGACAAGACTAGACAGACAAGACTAGACAGACAAGACTAGACAGACAAGACTAGACAGACAAGACTAGACAGACAAGATTAGACAGACAAGACTAGACAGACAAGACTAGACAGACAAGACTGGACAGACAAGACTGGACAGACAAGACTGGACAGACAAGAATAGACAGACAAGAATAGACAGACAAGACTAGACAGACAAGACTAGACAGACAAGACTAGACAGACAAGACTAGACAGACAAGACTAGACAGACAAGACTAGACAGACAAGACTAGACAGACAAGACTAGACAGACAAGACTAGACAGACAAGATTAGACAGACAAGACTAGACAGACAAGACTAGACAGACAAGACTAGACAGACAAGACTAGACAGACAAGACTAGACAGACAAGACTAGACAGACAAGACTAGACAGACAAGACTAGACAGACAAGACTAGACAGACAAGACTAGACAGACAAGACTAGACAGACAAGACTAGACAGACAAGACTAGACAGACAAGATTAGACAGACAAGACTAGACAGACAAGACTAGACAGACAAGACTAGACAGACAAGACTAGACAGACAAGACTAGACAGACAAGACTAGACAGACAAGACTAGACAGACAAGACTAGACAGACAAGACTAGACAGACAAGACTAGACAGACAAGACTAGACAGACAAGACTAGACAGACAAGACTAGACAGACAAGACTAGACAGACAAGACTAGACAGACAAGACTAGACAGACAAGACTAGACAGACAAGACTAGACAGACAAGATTAGACAGACAAGACTAGACAGACAAGACTAGACAGACAAGACTGGACAGACAAGACTGGACAGACAAGACTGGACAGACAAGAATAGACAGACAAGACTAGACAGACAAGACTAGACAGACAAGACTAGACAGACAAGACTAGACAGACAAGACTAGACAGACAAGACTAGACAGACAAGACTAGACAGACAAGACTAGACAGACAAGACTAGACAGACAAGACTAGACAGACAAGACTAGACAGACAAGATTAGACAGACAAGACTAGACAGACAAGACTAGACAGACAAGACTGGACAGACAAGACTGGACAGACAAGACTGGACAGACAAGAATAGACAGACAAGAATAGACAGACAAGACTAGACAGACAAGACTAGACAGACAAGACTAGACAGACAAGACTAGACAGACAAGACTAGACAGACAAGACTAGACAGACAAGACTAGACAGACAAGACTAGACAGACAAGACTAGACAGACAAGACTAGACAGACAAGACTAGACAGACAAGACTAGACAGACAAGACTAGACAGACAAGACTAGACAGACAAGACTAGACAGACAAGACTAGACAGACAAGACTAGACAGACAAGACTAGACAGACAAGACTAGACAGACAAGACTAGACAGACAAGACTAGACAGACAAGACTAGACAGACAAGACTAGACAGACAAGACTAGACAGACAAGACTAGACAGACAAGACTAGACAGACAAGACTAGACAGACAAGACTAGACAGACAAGACTAGACAGACAAGACTAGACAGACAAGACTAGACAGACAAGACTAGACAGACAAGACTAGACAGACAAGACTAGACAGACAAGACTAGACAGACAAGACTAGACAGACAAGACTAGACAGACAAGACTAGACAGACAAGACTAGACAGACAAGACTAGACAGACAAGACTAGACAGACAAGACTAGACAGACAAGACTAGACAGACAAGACTAGACAGACAAGACTAGACAGACAAGACTAGACAGACAAGACTAGACAGACAAGACTAGACAGACAAGACTAGACAGACAAGACTAGACAGACAAGACTAGACAGACAAGACTAGACAGACAAGACTAGACAGACAAGACTAGACAGACAAGACTAGACAGACAAGACTAGACAGACAAGACTAGACAGACAAGACTAGACAGACAAGACTAGACAGACAAGACTAGACAGACAAGACTAGACAGACAAGACTAGACAGACAAGACTAGACAGACAAGACTAGACAGACAAGACTAGACAGACAAGACTAGACAGACAAGACTAGACAGACAAGACTAGACAGACAAGACTAGACAGACAAGACTAGACAGACAAGACTAGACAGACAAGACTAGACAGACAAGACTGACAGACAAGACTGGACAGACAAGACTAGACAGACAAGAATAGACAGACAAGACTAGACAGACAAGACTAGACAGACAAGACTAGACAGACAAGACTAGACAGACAAGACTAGACAGACAAGACTAGACAGACAAGACTAGACAGACAAGACTAGACAGACAAGACTAGACAGACAAGACTAGACAGACAAGACTAGACAGACAAGACTAGACAGACAAGACTAGACAGACAAGACTAGACAGACAAGACTAGACAGACAAGACTAGACAGACAAGACTAGACAGACAAGACTAGACAGACAAGACTAGACAGACAAGACTAGACAGACAAGACTAGACAGACAAGACTAGACAGACAAGACTAGACAGACAAGACTAGACAGACAAGACTAGACAGACAAGACTAGACAGACAAGACTAGACAGACAAGACTAGACAGACAAGACTAGACAGACAAGACTAGACAGACAAGACTAGACAGACAAGACTAGACAGACAAGACTAGACAGACAAGACTAGACAGACAAGACTAGACAGACAAGACTAGACAGACAAGACTAGACAGACAAGACTAGACAGACAAGACTAGACAGACAAGACTAGACAGACAAGACTAGACAGACAAGACTAGACAGACAAGACTAGACAGACAAGACTAGACAGACAAGACTAGACAGACAAGACTAGACAGACAAGACTAGACAGACAAGACTAGACAGACAAGACTAGACAGACAAGACTAGACAGACAAGACTAGACAGACAAGACTAAGACAGACAAGACTAGACAGACAAGACTAGACAGACAAGACTAGACAGACAAGACTAGACAGACAAGACTAGACAGACTAGACAGACAAGACTAGACAGACAAGACTAGACAGACAAGACTAGACAGACAAGACTAGACAGACAAGACTAGACAGACAAGACTAGACAGACAAGACTAGACAGACAAGACTAGACAGACAAGACTAGACAGACAAGACTAGACAGACAAGACTAGACAGACAAGACTAGACAGACAAGACTAGACAGACAAGACTAGACAGACAAGACTAGACAGACAAGACTAGACAGACAAGACTAGACAGACAAGACTAGACAGACAAGACTAGACAGACAAGACTAGACAGACAAGACTAGACAGACAAGACTAGACAGACAAGACTAGACAGACAAGACTAGACAGACAAGACTAGACAGACAAGACTAGACAGACAAGACTAGACAGACAAGACTAGACAGACAAGACTAGACAGACAAGACTAGACAGACAAGACTAGACAGACAAGACTAGACAGACAAGACTAGACAGACAAGACTAGACAGACAAGACTAGACAGACAAGACTAGACAGACAAGACTAGACAGACAAGACTAGACAGACAAGACTAGACAGACAAGACTAGACAGACAAGACTAGACAGACAAGACTAGACAGACAAGACTAGACAGACAAGACTAGACAGACAAGACTAGACAGACAAGACTAGACAGACAAGACTAGACAGACAAGACTAGACAGACAAGACTAGACAGACAAGACTAGACAGACAAGACTAGACAGACAAGACTAGACAGACAAGACTAGACAGACAAGACTAGACAGACAAGACTAGACAGACAAGACTAGACAGACAAGACTAGACAGACAAGACTAGACAGACAAGACTAGACAGACAAGACTAGACAGACAAGACTAGACAGACAAGACTAGACAGACAAGACTAGACAGACAAGACTAGACAGACAAGACTAGACAGACAAGACTAGACAGACAAGACTAGACAGACAAGACTAGACAGACAAGACTAGACAGACAAGACTAGACAGACAAGACTAGACAGACAAGACTAGACAGACAAGACTAGACAGACAAGACTAGACAGACAAGACTAGACAGACAAGACTAGACAGACAAGACTAGACAGACAAGACTAGACAGACAAGACTAGACAGACAAGACTAGACAGACAAGACTAGACAGACAAGACTAGACAGACAAGACTAGACAGACAAGACTAGACAGACAAGACTAGACAGACAAGACTAGACAGACAAGACTAGACAGACAAGACTAGACAGACAAGACTAGACAGACAAGACTAGACAGACAAGACTAGACAGACAAGACTAGACAGACAAGACTAGACAGACAAGACTAGACAGACAAGACTAGACAGACAAGACTAGACAGACAAGACTAGACAGACAAGACTAGACAGACAAGACTAGACAGACAAGACTAGACAGACAAGACTAGACAGACAAGACTAGACAGACAAGACTAGACAGACAAGACTAGACAGACAAGACTAGACAGACAAGACTAGACAGACAAGACTAGACAGACAAGACTAGACAGACAAGACTAGACAGACAAGACTAGACAGACAAGACTAGACAGACAAGACTAGACAGACAAGACTAGACAGACAAGACTAGACAGACAAGACTAGACAGACAAGACTAGACAGACAAGACTAGACAGACAAGAATATTTCCAGGTATATCTAATGAATGTGTTAGTGGATGAATTGTATGTTTGGGGAGGTTCCGCCGAAAACTGTAACGTAATTCGATCCAGTTTGTAGTTAGTTTCAAGCATGCGTGGCCAACATCCGGTCCGGTCCAGTGTCGTATCAAATGTCCGCGCAGATCGGATGTCGCGCTCCACCCACCCTAATGTCCTTTCGAATAAAAAATACACAATCTATAAACACCAAGTATTTGTCTATTAGACAGGGTTAAACGATTGATATCTAAACTATTTACAAAAGGTGAAATCTTGTATTGCGGATTGTAAGGTGTGGACAAATATATCCCTTTGTTCTACAAGGTCTTTTATCTAACTGTAGTCTTGTTTGATTTACAATTTCGAGCTTCTCACGGATACGTTAAAGTCGGATGAAATAAATTGTTATTTTTAGCGTGCTGTGTTTGAGCAATAAAAATAATAAATCCTCGGAGGAATCATCCCTCTCCGACGGTGGAACAATAAAGCCGTAATTTGTCGCGTTTTGGGTGGAAAAGCAGGAGATAAACGACTTGCTAACTAGAGCATTGTCGTCGCGTCAGCCAGTAATAACTTAACAACGATCCACAAAACGGTTATTGACTTCCGGCTCCACTGAATAACGCCCCTGTCGTTTACAATTCAATTTTGTCTATCATCGTTCAATACAGGGACGTAACTCCACGAAATAAATCTAGGGATGATTTTCTTTATGTTAAGAGGACAGTGAGAGGTTTTTCATTCACATTGTGGTTTTGGGTTTATAAGGGGAATAATTTGACGGAAAGGTAAAGAGAATAAGTTCTATACATATTCTTGGAATATACAATTTTTAGATTAAGTGGACTTGACTAGACAGAGAAGATAACAATGAGAAACTAACAGACAAGACTAAACATAAGAGTCTGTAGAGACAAGGCTAAACAAATCTAGACAAATAGAAGAGGCTATAAGATCAAACAGGTCTAGACTAAACAGACTAGATAGATAAGACTTTTTTTATGGGGACGTAGCAAGCACTAGAGCTAATTTATCAAGTGGCCCTCTTGGAATTGACGAACATCCCGGTACCATGCATCCATGCACCGAACATCCCGGTGCAGCTTTTCGCATGCCGTCAGAATGCCGTTGTCTTTATAGATATATACTAATATAATTGATATAATAATAAATATATTAAGATATAAGATAATATAATGATTAATAAGATTAGACTTGTTAAGCCATAATCTACACTATCATACTAATAATTATTGTACATAAATTATATTTAGTTCTGTCCTGTGCAAGAGGGTGATTGCCCCCCTCGTGGCGCGATAATAGTTTTCGAGAGGCAATAATAGCTACTTGCGGCAATAGGGCTTGACACCACCTAGTACCACTGCTTACAGAATACTTTACCTTCCTGCCCCTATCCAACTAGCAACAATAACAACAGGACTCAAGCGAGTTTAAATTAGTAATTCAAAACATTGTGCGTCCTCCAAAATAGATAAATCTTGAATGAAATTACAATAAACTTTCAAGTCGATTAAAATATAGATACTAGATAGATTCGATTAAAAAACACAGGATTGGGGTAATTTAGATAGTCGAGATTGAAGAGACAAGACATGTATTTTATTATATTAATTAAGGGGAGGCAATTAAATTGCAACCTGGTTTAGAAAAAAATGGAGTTAATTGTTCCTAATGATAGTTAGCAAGGTGTTAATTTACGAATTTGATTAATTGCTTTTTTATTTTTATCGTCGGCGAAACTAACTGTTCTCGACACTATTTTTTTTCCATCTAAAGTTCGATTTTGTGGGTTAACGCGTATCAGCCGAAATTACTCTGTTTTAATTATTGGAAACCTCTTTTGATTTTTATCATTTAATTTGGAAACGACTCGAGAAGGTTCATAAATAATTAAAATATTTATCATTCTTGTTTTTTTGTTCCAATTTAAATTTGATTATTGATTAGCTTTAGGAATTAGTAACTAAGAAAAAGCATGTAAAGCTGTGTGGTCACAGCTATGTTACCGTTCTACTCGATGTGATCGATGATATTATCGATGCTCTTGATAAAAATGAGGTAGCAGCACTTGTGCTGTTTGATTACAGCAAGGCATTTGATACTGTAAACAATGAGTTGCCATGTAGATGCTTTGTAATGTCATCAAATGCCGTAAGTTTTATCAAGAGCTACCTTAGTAAAAGATGTCAACAAGTTAAGATACATGTCGCAGCCAGTTCAACTGTCTAAAGGTGTTCCACGGGGCTCCGTATATTCCACTCTGCTATTCACACTATACTACTCTGTTAGAAAAGTATCCGACCTTATATTTTGTTTTGAAAACCTGATGGATTTGAATCAAGCGCGCTTGCATAAGCCGACCTTGAACCTTCGTGTGCATGTGTGATGCTCCAGCACATTTTTCGCACTTGGTCCACAATTTTTTGGCAAAAAACCAGACTCCTCTGGTTCGACAGGCTCCTTACTCCCCTGATATGCCCCCCTACGACTTCTGACTATTCCCCAAAGAAGCCATTAAAAGGAACGCGATTTCAGACAAGAGAGGACATTATGGCTGCAACGACGGCCGAGCTAAAGTTGATTCCGAAAGAGGCTTTTTGGGAATGTGTCCACCAATGGCGGCACCGCTGGGAGAAGTGTGTCTAGTTCCAAGGAAACTACTTTGATGGTGATTAGGTTTCCAACGCTCCAGGTATGCCAGTTTTTTTTTTCCGGCTAATGGTCGGATATTTTTCTAACAGACCACGTACATGGTTAATATGGGTAATCACATCAAATTTAGGAAACAGCACGAATAAACTTATGACACCCAAATTTATATACCTTTCATCCCCAAGAAGTAAGGCGGATACAAGAAAGAATAAACTCTGACCTTCTAACTATTTCCGAATTTTCAACACGTTTTAATCTTAACCCAGAGTAGACGAAAGTAATTACATTTGCACCCAAAAATATACGAGAGGAGATTAAGGAAAAACTGGTAATAACAATTGGTGGAAAAGTAGTGCAAATTTGAGACGAAGTGAAAAACTTGGGGCTGGTTTTTGATGAGAAACTCAAATTTACCTCACACTTCACTCGAACGACTAAATTGGCAATGGCCAGACTGAAACTATTCTATCCTTCGAGGAAAATCTTAAGTGCAGATCTGAAAAAAAGTATCTACGCTGTATACTTATGTCGACACGGTATATGGTAAATATTTCGATTACGAAATATCCAGCCGAGTACAATGGATCCAGAACTTGTGCATTAGGTTCGCACACAATTTAAAACTAAAGCAGAGTGTACCTACCGCCTAATACACGTAACAAATGGAGGGACATGAGACAGACCAGGAAGCTGCACGAACTTCCTGTCTATAAAAGAATCATTGAATCCAAATTGAAATAAAAATTTTTAATCTTATGTCAAGCGTCTGAAATTGCTTCTGTAGTTACATTGAATAACATTCCCTGTCTAGTTACATTGTATAACATTGTCTGTCTAATCTTGTCTATCTAGCCATGTCTGTCTAGTTTTGTCTTTTCTACCAGATAGGATACCTCCTGAAGTTATGAAAATAATAGCTCGATACCATTCGGATTTCGTCCCGGACATCATGAACTCACTGCTAGTTGCCGGAAACTTTCCAGATAAATGGAAGCGAGCAAAGCTCATTCTCATGAGAAAGGGGGACAAACCAATTGGAGAGCCAACATCATGTAGACCTATCTGCTTACTGGATGTATCCGGGAAATTGCTGGAACTGCTTCTAAGTAGACTTAAAATCTCTCCTTACATTCGACGTTAGAAACGCAACAGCGCCAGTTGGACTTATATAATGAATAGCTTTACAGCAAAAGGCATATACCCCTACTTAATAAGAATAATAAGAAGCTGTCTTGGCTGCAGGAGTTTGATACTGCCATCCGGACTGATTTACGACTGTCAGATTTTTTTCAAAAGTGAAAATTTTGGAACGCTTTTTCAAATTTTTCAGACGAACGGACGGACGAATTTTCACAAAATTTGGCAAAATATTTAAGCCCGTCAAATAACATAATGCTTGAAAAATTCGTTAATATAGCTTTAAAATTGCAACTACAGTGATTTTTTTTTATATTTTGCCTAATTTAGCATAAGCAAAGCTGTAACTATTTTTCATTTGTCAATTGCAGACGGACGGAACGAGGAATGTAAATCAAATTTGGAAAGTTTGCAGAAAATTCAAAACTGTGTAATTTATTGCAAATTTTAAAACCTTAGCTTGAAATTTACGACTATCAGAATTTTTTTAAAAGTGAAAATTTTTGAGCGCTTTTTTAAAATTGCAGACGAACGGAGGAACGGATTTTCACATTATCATTTAATTTGGAAACGACCCGAGTAGGTTTATAAATAATTAAAATATTTATCATTCTTGTTTTTTTACTTCCAATTTAAATTTGGTTGATTAGCTTCAGTAATTATTAACTAAGAAGAGGCATGTGAATAAAATTAAATTTGTTAATCTCGTTTCAAGCGTCTGATATTGCTTGTATAATCTTGTCTGTCTAGTCTTATCTGTCTAGTCTTGTAAAAATGTAGTCCTACAAAAGCTTTTCCAACCAGAAAAAGTGTAAAAATGTTAAGCCAACTCTTGCAAGAGTTTCATGGTGACTACAATCGTATTCATCTTTGTTGCTACAATACATTGGTCTGTGACCCTTTACAATAATCCACGAGCGTTTTTCACGATTGTCTTGCAGGTTTGTGTCAATAAAATCTTCCTCTAATCAAATGTATTGGTTGACTAAAGGAATTTGCACCACTTTTAGTAGTACCATATCATTGATAAGGGGCAGTAATGGTTCCATATCAAAAAGATAAGGGGTGGTACAATCCTTGTACGGGTACCGTATCAGAGCTGTGACTAGTGGGGAAAGTAATCTTCCAAACTTTTCTTCTTGTGGTGCCATACGCTCTCTAACGCGTTGGCGTTCATGTGTTCATTGTGTAATGTTAAGTGTGCCTTATAAGTATATATATATATATATATATATATATATATATATATATATATATATATATATATGGGTTCTGGACTCCTAGGTGGAGCATAGAGCCTCCATAAGCACCCTCCAGCGGACTCTATTCTGGTCCATTGCTTTGGCTTCACTCCAAGAGCTTTTCTGGGCTTTTAGTTCATCTAACACTGTTCTCCTCCATGTTTGAGCCGGTCTTCCTCGTCGTCTCGTTCCTTGGGGATTCCAGTCTAGTGCTGCCCTTGCAATGTCGTCTGGTTTTCTTCTTAGAATGTGGCCGATCCATCCCCATTTTCCTTTCTTAATGTCGTGCTCTATTGTTTCTTCTCCGCATCGTTTAAGAAGTTGCTCATTAGTAATTTTCTGTGGCCAGAAGATTCTGAGGATGATTCGTAGACATTTGTTGGCGAAAACCTGAAGTTTATGTTTTGTGGCATTGGTGTTTTTCCAGGTCTCACATCCATATAAGAGGATTGCTTTGACGTTTGTTCTATATAAACGCAGCTTGCTCTTTGTTTTTATGATGTTGGACCTCCATATTGTGTTTAGTTGCCTGAATGCCATCTGTGCTTTTTGAATTCTGTTTAGAATGTCTAGGTCTGTTCCGCCCGTCTCGTTGAGAATGCTTCCTAGATACTGAAACTTTTCTACATTCTCAATTGGTTGGTCGTTTATTTGAAACGGTGCGTCGTTATTTGTGTGCATTCGCATCGCTTTTGTTTTTGAGACATTTATTTTCAACCCTATCTTCTGTGCCATGTCTGATAGTAGGGTGAGTTGCCTTTGCATACTTTCATAGGTATGCGAAAAAAGGCAAATGTCGTCTGCGTATTCGAGATCTTTGAGATTAGAGTAAAGAGACCATCGAATACCATCGTTTGGTCTGCAAGACTTTTCCAGGATATAGTCAAGAGCAATGTTAAAAAGCAAGGGAGAGAGCACACATCCTTGCTTCACTCCTGATCTCACCGGAAAAAGGTTGCTATGTGCTCCGCTATGCAGGATACTACATGATACGTCATGGTACAGTTCTCTAATCGTGTCGATGATTTTTGTTGGCACGCCTCTTGTCCGTAGTATCTTCCATATAGCAGAGTGGGATAGGCTGTCAAAAGCACGTTCAAAGTCGATGAAAACAAGATATAGTGGCGATCGCCATTCAACGGATTGTTCTATAATTATTCTTGTTGAATTTATGTGGTCTATGCATGAGCGGTTTGGGCGGAAGCCTGCTTGGTTTGGACGCAGTATGGGTTCGAATGCTTCTGCCAGCCTATGTTGGATTACACTTGCAATAATTTTGTTTATGGTGTTTAACAGCGTTATTCCTCTCCAATTTTTGCATTGCGTTAGGTCTCCTTTCTTTGGCAGTTTGATAATGAGACCATGTTTCATTTCTGCTGGAATTTCTTGGTTTGTCCAGATCCCTTTTATTATTTTTGCAAGTAGAGGTGCATCCATCTAGGGTCTACCTTGATTAGTTCGGCAGGTATATTGTCTACCCCTGCCGCTTTGTTGTTTTTCAGCTGCTTGATGGTATTTAGTATTTCTGTTTTTGAAGGCGCGTCTATTTTTATATTCAGCTGTTCATTTGCATTGTCTTCTGGAGCTATCTCAAGTTTGTCTTCCGTGGGTGAGCTGAGCATATCAGCAAAGTATTCCTTCCACCTATCGAGCTGAGTTTCTGGGGTGGTCAGTGGGCGGTTGTCTTTGCTTCTAACTATATTTGTGGTCTTTGTGTGCTTTTTGGAGAGCTTGTTTGTCAGTGTGTAAAGAGTCCTCGAGTTGTTATTTTTGGCTGCTTCTTCTGCTTGCTCACATATCAGGTCAATCCATATTCGCTTGTCTTTTTTGGCAGATGCTTTATTTTGTTTGCATAGTTGTGTATATCTCCAGATTGCATCATTTTTTGTCATCGAAGTTTTGCACTGGAGTACCAGTTTCTTCGCATCCTTTCTGTTTTGTATAAGTTGCCATGTTTGGTCTGAGATCCAGTCTTTTCGATTTCTTTCCTTTGTGCCAAGGGTTGTTTTGGCCGATTCGAGTAGTGTCTTGGCTAAGCCATCCCAAGATGTTATGGGATTTTGTTGTGCATTTTCATGCAGGTTTGTTAGGAAAACTTTTTTGCAGTTTGGTTGGCGCAGTTTGTGTAGGTTGAACTTTACTCTCTTTGATTGTTCAGGTTTCTTTGGTACGGCCAGTTTGATTCTGAACGTGCCGAGCAGAAGGTGGTGGTCGCTGGCAATGTCTGCACCCCTTTTGTTTCTGACATCAAGTAGGGATCTCCGCCATGTTTTCGATATGGCAATATGGTCAATTTGGATTTGGGTTTTCTTGTCGGGGGATATCCATGTGACTTTGTGGATTTGCTTGTGTGGGAACACTGTTCCACCTATAACTAGGTCTGATGTTGAACAGAGTTTCGTGAATAGTTCACCGTTTTCGTTTCTGTCCCCACATCCTTCTTTACCCATGATGTCTAGGTTACTGTTATTAGGTATTAGGTATTAGTAGGTAGGATTCTAGGTTACTGTTATTTATCCCGACCTTAGCGTTGAGATCACCCATGGGTATGGTGATATCACCTCTGTTTATCTTCCTTAACGTACTTTCAAGGATATCGTAGAAATTTTCTTTTTCCTCAGCACTCGCACTGTTTGTGGGTGCATAGCTTTGTACAAAGGTGATATTTCTGTATTTAGTGTGGAACCTTGCTGTAATTATTCTGTCATCAATGGGGTTCCATGAAATTAGGCTCTTTGTGGCTTTTTTAGTAATTATGAAACCAACGCCTCTTTCATGAGACCCAGTTTCTTTGCCACTGTACAGGAAAAGCTCCCCAGATTGTAAGTTGAGCTCCCCCTTGCCAAGGCAGCGAACTTCTGATAAGCCTAAAATTGAGATGTTGTAGTTATTTAATTCTCTCACCGCTTGATGCAGTTTTGATGCTTCGTATAGAGTTTTTACGTTCCAGCATCCAAAACGTAACTTTTCCTTAAGTGTAGCCACTGTTGTCTTCGTTTTGTCCGTCCGGATTTGTGTTGTAGAGGTTTCATTAATAGCATAGCCTTATAAGTAGGGTCCGGAATAATATGTAAATACATATTTTTAATTCAAATTATTTTCGGTCTTTATTTTGTTTTCCATACAAATTATGATATTTGTAACGAGAAAATGTAATCTTTATTTTCCATATTTTTGCATATTATTTTCCATATTTTACTATATTTTAAAGGTAAGTCCATATTTTACAAAAAAATATTAAAATCATCCATATTTTACGACGGAACAGCAATGCACAAAATTGGAGTTTGCGCCACTTTGATATCGCGCTAGCTACGATATCGTTTGTTTCATTCTGCATTCCCCACCACAGACTGAGTGCGACAGCGACAGACGTATTATGTATTCGCGTCCTTTCTAGACAAAATTACATATCTATACTCTTACCGGCGAGAGAATGCACCTCTATATTTCGAGTGCGCGATGTTTAGTTGTCCATATTTGAAAAACTGACGCATATTCCTGAAATCAAACTAATCTGCGTGTACATCTTTTGTCCCTCATACCTCGGCGCAATACAGCTCCATTAAACATATTAAACCTTTATTTAAACCTTTATTAAACCTATCTATCTACTTATTTAAATAAAAATGCCCAAGAATAAACAACCATTGCGGTTCAAATTGGAAAAATATATCGAAGAATTTCCAAATCAATCGTTGAGTACAGATGGGAAGTACTGTTTTCTAATGTCTGTGAAAAATCTGTATCGACTAAGCAACGTTTTTTAATATCGCAACACGTATCTTCTGCCATACATAAAGTAAATATTACAAAGAAGAATAAATTTAAGCAACAACTTTTTCCTAATGCAATGACAAGCTGCTCTCAAATTTCTACTTTTTCAAAAGAATTGTAATGCATGATGTGTGCAGACATACCTTTATGGAAATTAAATAATTTATAAAAATTTCTTAGAAAAGTACACAGGCACACATATTCCTGATTTTCATTTTTATTCCAGAACATTTCAATCATGTAAGTGGTATGTATGAAGATTGTTTAGCTTTGATTCGTGAAGATTTTCAAGGTGGCCCTATATGCGTTGCAATCTACGAAACTACAGATACTCAAGGTCGTTGCATAGGCAACGTGATTATTGGTTATCTATTTGAAGACCGATCCAGCAAATCATTTTTATTGGCGTGTGAAGAACTTCCTAAATGCAGCCACCCAACATCAGCGAAGCTTTTTAATGATGCCATGGGTATCTTGTGGCCTAATGGAATTATATATGAAAAAGTTTTCTTGTTACTTACGGATGCTGCTCCTTATATCGTTAAAGCAGATGCTCTTAAAGTTTTATATCCCAAAATGATCCATGTAACATGCATAGCACATGGTATAAATAAATTAGCCGAATATATAAGATACCAGTTTAAAAAGGTTGAAAGCACCAAGCAAGATCTCCAAATTTAAAGAGATGTATCCCCGACCTTCTCTTGCCGGCTAAACCAGTGCTGATACGTTGATGTAGCAGTTGAATACTACACTCAACATTTCAATGAAATCATAACAATTATTTATGAATTAGAAGAGGAGGCTGCTAGTATTTTAGTCTCAAAAGAACTTCTTGAAGATGAGACTCTTCCTAACGATTTGGTCTACTTTAAAAGCAATTTTTGTTTTTTATCACAACAGATAAAGGCACTAGAAAATCCTTCAACATCACTGAATGGCAACCTGAAGATTATTAATGCAATAGAAAATAAAGCGGCTCAAGCAGAAGTCCTCGTTGCTGACGGGGTTAATGAAAAATTAAGTTATGTTTTGGAAAAAATAAAGGATTTGATACCTAAAAAAACTAACAGCATGCTGGGCGGAAGAATAGAAGACAACCTAGACGTGCCCCACTTACTTGCAGAATTGTGCAAATTTAACTATGCTCCAGTGATATCCTGTGATGTTTAACGATAATTCAGCCAGTACAAAGCATTATTTCGACTAAACAGAAAGAGTTTTAATTTTGAAAATTTGAAAAAGTATGTGATTGTGTACTGCAATAATTTAAATAATATAAATGAAACGGAAGGCGAATAAAATTGTTCTTATTTATTTTTCACATTAATCTGTGTTTTCATTAAAATATACTTTAAAGATATTGATATTTTCAAATCCATATTTTGTCCATATTTTAGATTTTTTTCTCCATATTAAATACATGTACATATTTTGTAATTTTTAATGCATATTTATCCGAGCCCTACATATAAGTAATAAACTTCTATATGTATGCGTAAGATGTGTAGAGGACCTAAATTGAAACTGTACTTTATGTTGTCATTGCCCAAAGGCAAAGAAAAACGGTTTCTATAATCACTAAAACTGTATTTTTCTTCGTAGTTTCCTGGACAAGTCGTGTATGTTAAGTAGGCTGCCATAGCTTCGATTTGTCGCATAAACTGATGTCCAACTTCGGCATTATTCGTATTCATGTCATAAGCAAAATCTCCTACATGTAAAATGGCATCGTACGGATGCCATTGTCTCTTTTTGCCTAAATCTCTTTCAGTTTCTTCTTGCAATTTCACTAAATAAATAATAGAAAAAAACGCTAGTCTTGTCTGTCTAGTCTTGTCTGTCTAGTCTTGTCTGTCTAGTCTTGTCTGTCTAGTCTTGTCTGTCTAGTCTTGTCTGTCTAGTCTTGTCTGTCTAGTCTTGTCTGTCTAGTCTTGTCTGTCTAGTCTTGTCTGTCTAGTCTTGTCTGTCTAGTCTTGTCTGTCTAGTCTTGTCTGTCTAGTCTTGTCTGTCTAGTCTTGTCTGTCTAGTCTTGTCTGTCTAGTCTTGTCTGTCTAGTCTTGTCTGTCTAGTCTTGTCTGTCTAGTCTTGTCTGTCTAGTCTTGTCTGTCTAGTCTTGTCTGTCTAGTCTTGTCTGTCTAGTCTTGTCTGTCTAGTCTTGTCTGTCTAGTATTGTCTGTCTAGTCTTGTCTGTCTAGTCTTGTCTGTCTAGTCTTGTCTGTCTAGTCCTGTCTGTCTAGTCTTGTCTGTCTAGTCTTGTCTGTCCAGTTTTGTTTGTGTAGTCTTGTCTGTGTGTGAAATAAACAAATGTATGAATATAAATAAAAATAAACAATGTTTCATATGCAACCTTTTTCATAAATCATAATTCCAGATATAAAATTTCAAAAGTAATCCGAACCGTTCTAATAATATTATTAATATTTCCGCAAACAAACTCGTATCGGATATCAGCACGCCGTACCATTGTATAAATGTATTTTCTAATAAATTATGAGCTACTGTCACAAATGCAAATGCTCTAATCTAAGTATCTATATAGAACAGGAAACTCACAATAGGCATCCCCATTTTTTCATTCGCTCCTCAAAATGTTGTTTTTTTATTCGTTTATAAAACAGTTTTTATCTGTTTGTCCGATCGATGTGGGATAATGGAGAAGGGTTTCACACCTTCTGCTATTGCCATTCTTCGTTTCATGCTTGTTATCAGATGGGTAATAAATCTTAAAAGTGTATAATAGACGAGAAAAACTCGAGATTTTTCACGATAGACGGTAAAACGGAGGAGAAAATGTAAAAGGGTTTATCTGAAATAGGAATAGTGCAGTATATAGATTTTTATCGAGGAATGGATATTGACTATTATAAGAGATATATTTTTTGGATTAAAAGCATCTGCACAACTATACCAGAACAGAGATTTGTAGATTTTTACGAAATATTAAATGTTTATTAATCTTAACTCCTTTTTAAATAATATTTATTACAGTACTTACGTATTAACGCCAGCTCAACGAGAGGGTGGGCTACGGCGCGATATCTGGTCTGGATTTATCTGCTCTAATATAACCTAATGTAACCCTTATCCAATATGTTTTCTTATTTCGGATCTTGAGGTCGCGCAACCGCGCGATATGTGGTCTAGATTTATCTGCTCCGTTATAACCTAATCTAACCATCCATTTTGTTCAAATCTGTAGCCGTGGTGGCGTTAGTACGTAAGTACCTTTATTAGTCATGATTATATTTAATAGTCTTGTTATTTCACTTGCATTAGTCTTTATACTAATATAGTTTTTATACTAATTATTTATACCCTCATACTAATATTTTTTTTATAATAATTTCATTTCATCAATGGTTTCACAAATGGTATTATTTATTGAAGATAAAAACGCATCTAATATATCATCAGACCTCGATGCTTTTCCAGAAATGTTCAAACTGTCTTGAAGGTTGAAATAGTTTTGAAAGTTTTTGTGGTCTGAAATTCTAGTAATTAGTAGCTCGGATTCAGGATTGGTCCTAGTGGAGGGCGAACACTGCCGCGTATGCTAACGGTCGATTTTAGGGAGATTTAAATTCAATAAAATTTTAAAAACATCAATTTAATAATCGAGGAGTCAACAATTTAATCACTTAAGGTCATTTATTACTGTTTGAGACAAATTATTAGGATAACTGCAGTTAACTAGAGATTTATTAATAAATGCGCATCTCAAACAAAATGTTTATGAAACTTTTATATTTACGTTTAGAACATTTTTACCAAAATAAACAAATTAATAAGTAAATTATTGAAAGTGAAGGATACATTATTATAATCGTGCGTAAAAGTATCCAAATCGTGCGTAAAAGTCCAATGCAAATCAATTGGAGTTTCATTATGAAACGATTTCTGTTTGTTGTTACTACGGCAACAAGCCGCGTCACTAAACAAAAAATATAGACATAGTGAAATTAAATTTTCTGATTTATATTAAAATTGAATTAATTTTTCTCTTCTTGGCCTCTCAATCTGGACTTATCTCTAACAGAATTTAACCTAACCATAACCTAATCTAGATTAAATCTAGTTTAACCTACATTACAAAGACAAAATAGTGTTCCCGTCACTGCCACTCATTGCGATTAAACTTCATGCACAACAGCCCTTCTTCACACACTTGTATCATAAATTAGTATTTTATGAGACCATAGAGCTTGGGAGTTATGGGATTCTGATTGATAATTTTAAATGTCCTAAAATATAAGAACAAAGTTGTAATATTTTTTTATCAAATCAAATCAAATATTTAAGTTCATTTTATCAATTTATTGTTCTCTTTCCAGAACGACAACCGAATTGGATTTATCGGCTTTTCTAAGGGCTAAATAATAGGACTCTATTTTTGATTTTATTGATTTGATTACTGCGGAGTCTATGGCAAAATTACGAGAGTAAGATTTTATATAATCTACTATTTTGGCTCGGGATATAAGAGATTCCGGAATATTTTTAGCGCGATTTCAATTACTGTGGATTTGTTATTTACAAGTGAAGTGTAGTTGGAGTTTTGGGAAGCACCAGATAGTTTAATAGAACTGAATGTAACTTTTGAGAAATTGATGAATTTGTAAACTAGATTAGGTTTTTAAATTACTTTCTGAGGTATGCCTGAGGTACGGCACGATCTCGTAACTTTTGAACGGCTTATCACAGAAACTTCTAGTTGCGCCCATCGATTCAGTGTCCCGAAATTAGTGGGAAAACATATATCATATTCCTGAGAAGCTTTCAATTAAAAATCCCACTGAAGCAGCCAAATTTGAGGAAATCGATTGAAAATTACCCGAGCTGTAAATTAAAATGCAAGAATCCTCCGGCGCATTGAGGATTCCTGCTTAATTATTGCTCGGGCAATTTTCAACCGATTTCCTCAAATTTGGTCTCGAAAGGTGCACAAGAAATCCTTTTAACTTATTCTCGGGGAAAACTTGCAATGAATTAGGGAAATAGACAAACATTGGAAAATAGCCTGTATTTCGTGCATCTTGAGTATTTGAACTGAATAAATTGAAAAATCGTGTTCAGCACTTCCATCGCCTTCTGATAAAATCAATTATCAAAAAATATCTAAAATTCTGCTAATTTCCTAAAATTTTCCGAAAAAATGGCCAAAAAAATCCATCGTTTTATATAGAAAAAAGTGCGTTTTCGGTTATTTGCTAACCTCTCTGAAACTACAAATCCCAGCGATATCATTTTCAGCACACTGAAACTAGACGACGAGAGGAGCAAAATTTCGTCAGACGCAAGTTATTGCCATAGTAACAACAAATAGAAATCGTTTAATAATGAAACTCAATTTGATTTACATTGGACTTTTACGAACGATTTGGATACTTTTACAAACGATTATATTAATGGTATCCTTCACATACAATAATGTATTTATTAATGTGTTCAATTTTGTATGTGAGTAGATAAAATATATATTTTTTGAATTATTGGTCTGCTTTCGAAACTAAATTATAATTCTCATTTCATCCCATTTGTCCCGCTTTGTCTTAGTCACTTAATATCACTTAAACTTAGATATCCTTTAAAATATTAATCAGTTTCCCAGTTCTGTGCTCGGGCCATCAAATTTCGCAAAATTTTGCTCGATTTTGCCAATTTTATCAAGTCATATCTCGCCCAACGCAATCGGCTAGCAAAATGCAATTTTTATTACTCATGCGTGATAAGTACTACCTTGGCGCCCGTTTTTTAGTGCGATAAATGGCTGTTTTTGGCTGTATTACCACATAACTTGGGTAACGCCAGCAAATATTCAATAAAAATCGCTTAGTTACATTAAAAAAAAAACATTTGAATAAATAAAATAAACACAATCAAAACCTCATTATTAAAAAAGTGACATGAAAGTGACAGAAATTTTTCTTCCTTACAAAATAAAAATTATAGGAAACGTTTTAAAATGAGCGTAAATTCTGTGGTGATACGGGATTACCGGATACCGGAGACAGATGAGAGTTCTTATGAGTAATCCTCACCACCGGAGACAATTAAAAAAGGGAGATGGGAAAGATGATTCATTCTGGCACCACCTCCACCTCTGACCTTGGCCACTTCCGCTGACCCTGACGACTTCCGGCGACCTAGACAACTTCCGGTGACCTTGACGACTTCCGGTGACCCTGACGACTTCCGGTGGCTTTGACGACTTCCGGTGATATTGACGACTTCCGCTGACCTTGACGACTTCCGGTGACCTTGACGACTTCCGGTGACCCCGACGACTTTCCCGTCGACGTGACCGGATGTCTGAATTGTGGCGTAATATTTAAGAAACGCTGCGGTTCCTGTTTCAACTTGTTTAATTTTATCAATTGCAGACTCGACGTGATCGGTTGTCTGAATTGTGGAATAATAGATAGCATTAAGTTAGATTTGGTTAGGTTAGCGTTAGGTTAGTTGAGTTAGGTTACGGGAGGTTATGAATGAAGCGCGCTTCTGTCTTAACCTCCCGTAACTTAATGCTAACCCAACCTAATGCTAATCCAACTAACCTAACCCAATGAGATTGAAAGCTGATTAAAAGCTGATAAAATATGATTATAAATGGACCTCACACCCTCTTTAGCGTGGGGCAACATAGACCTCACACGCTGTTTAGCGTAGGATTACATATACCTTACACCCTGTTTAGCGTAGAGTTACATATACCTCACACCCTGTTTAGCGTGGGGTTACATAGACCTCACACTCTGTTTAGCGTAGGATTACATAGACCTCACACCCTGTTTAGCGTAGGGTTACATAGACCTCACACGCTGTTTAGCGTGGGCACGGCTCAGTGCGAAAGCGGAGAGCCGGCATTGCACTTTACAAATAAACAAATAAGATGTTTAGCGTGGGGCTACATATACCTCACACCCATTTGGGGTATTAAAGCTTAAAAGCTGATTAAAAGCTGATTAAAGCTAATTAAAAGTTGTTTCAAAGCGGAAGTTGTCTAGGTAGCCGGAAGTGGCCAAGGTCAGAGGTGGAGGTGGCGCCAGAACGAGTCATCTTTCACTACTAAAGGGGCCGAAAATTTTCCGAAAAAAATGGCCAAAACAGTCCCTTGTTTTGATCAGAAAAAAAGTGCGTTTTCGGATATTTGCTGAACTCTCTGAAACTACAAATGGCAGCGAAATCATTTTCAGCACACTGAAACTAGACGACGAGAAGAGCAAATCGATGAGTAAATTGTTTGGAAAGATTCAAATTTTTATCGCGAAATTATGAATTGAAATTTTCCATAATTTCTATTTCACAGGTCCATTTCTATTTCACAGGTCAAAACGGATCGTCTTCAGGACGTCATTTCCCTACGTATACACTTAGAATTCATTAAAAATATTAATTAGTTTCCCAGTTCTGTGCTCGGGCGACCAAATTTCGCAAAATTTTGCTCGATTTTGCACAACTTCACCAACTCATAAAAATTACATTTTGCTAGCTGCTTGTATTAGACATAGTACTCAAGCGGGATAAGTACTATCTTGGCGCCCGTTTTTTTTGTGAGACAAATGGCTGTTTTTGGCTGTATTACCACATAACTTGGGCTACGCAAGCAACTATTCAATAAAAATCGCTTACTTACATTTAAAAAAACAAATGAATAAATAAAATAAACACAATCAAAACCTTAATATTAAAAAAGTGACGTGAAATTTAAAAATGTTTAAAATTATTAAAAATTAAAGAAAACGTTTTAAATTGGGTCTAAAATCCAAGTAGTTCTTATTACGGATCCAGACCACCGGAGACAATTGAAAAAGCAAATTCTTCATTTTTGATTCTTGTATGGCCCCTGGACTACAAACTTGTAAAATACGTCTCCTCGCATGAGTAATAAAAAATAATATCTGCAACTCCTGCGGTATTGTCAATTGCCCTCTCGATCGAAGGAGCGCACTCACTACGTTCGTGCGTCCAATTTCGCTCTCGTGCACAATTGACAACTTACCGCCTTAGTTGCAGAATATACTAGTGTATATTTACAACCAGTAGGGAAAACACTTTCAGACTCACTTTTAAATTTTCCATTCACTTGATAAATAATGATTTTAAGGAAATGCATTTTCCGCAGATTTCACGATGTCGTAACTTTCGAACGGCTTATCACAGAGACTTATAGTTTATGCCAATCGATTCAGCGCCCAAAATTAGTTGGAAAACGTATATAATATTGCATATAAAGCTTTCAATTAAGAAGATTTACTAAGAAATATGAATTAAGAAATACCAGCGAACCAGCCATCGATATGTCGAAGGACTCTTATATTTTAATTCCCTGCTCGGGCAATTTGCAATTGATTTCCACAAATTTCGTCTTGAAAGGTGTTCAAGGAATCCGGCTAACTTATTCTCGGGGAAAAACTTGCGACAAGTCAGGGGAATGGAGAAGAATTGGAAAATAGCGTGTATCTTGGGCATCTTGAGCATTTGAACGAAATAAATTGGAAAATCGTGTTCAACACTTTCAGTAGGTATATTTGGGTATGACTTTGGAACGAAGACATTTTGAATTGAACCAGATATCTAGGGATATGAAACGACATGTTTCCATAAATTTGTTGTATAATTTGTTCTCGGATGCCATACAAGCTGATTTAATGAATAGGAAGGATAGTTTCAACCGCAGCACAGTGATCCCAAAAAGCTTGCCAAAATATGAAGGAACCGTCAGAATATCGTGATGTTTGGTCCCCTTGCGTTTTTGAGTTCGCTGATCACGAAACTGAATTCAAAATTTCAAGATTCAAAATGGCGACCAATAGAAGGCGGGTGATTTTCACAAACAAGTATTTAATTTTAACCCAGCTCTTTGCGGTTTGTGACGCCGCTGATGGCGAAACTATTTATTTCAATATTCTACAATTATAAAACTATATAATTCAATATTTTACAATTCAAAATGGCGAATTAAATATGGCGAACAATTTTTCGAAAAAAGCATTCAATTTTATCGAAACTCAGGATTTAGGGATTTTGGAAGTCACTGATCACCATGGGCGTAGCTATGGATTTTGTCTAGGAGGGCAGCCGTGCAGCTGAACCAACTAGTCATTTAATGAGAGATCATAAATAATGATATAATAAATAATAATCCAGTTCCATCGCTCTCTTTGTTACCACGTGACGTCGTAACTCCTCAGTGAAATTGGCAGTCGAATAGCTAAATCTGTATTAATATTATGAGTAAAAACCGGGCCAAGTGCGAGTTGTGACTCGCGCACCGAGGGTTCCGTACAAACTTGTAAGTAAGGTATCTTTAGGAGGACCTAACTGTATGCAACCCATATGCTTCTGGTGCCTGACAATACCACGCAACACATTAGTGTATTTTCATAAGTTTCTAATAGTAAATTCGCATTTTTCTTGTAATTAAACTACATATGTACGGTTTTTAGATTTTTCCCTTTACATGTGCTGTAAGACACCGCTTCTTACCAAATTTCATGATTCTAGGTCAACGGGAAGTACCCTATAGGTTTTGATTCCCTTGTGAAATCGCAAAATATGCGACATAAACGATCATATCTTTTGATCGCGTTGACTTACAAGTTTGATTTTTTCACAGCTGAAAGAGACTGCAGACCCGAGTATGTGATACAAATTTCAACTTGTTACCTCTACGCGTTCCTGAGAAAAATGGTCTTGACAGACAGACAGACGGACAGACGGGCAGACAGACATACAGACGGACAGACAGACAGACAGTCAGACAGACGGACAACAAAGTGATCCTATAAGGGTTCCGTTTTCCGTACGGAACCCTAAAAAGGAATTGGAATTTGGATTAAATGAAAAAATAGATTTCGATAAAGTTTGGCGTTAAAGTTTGGCAATAAAGTTCCATATAGAAATCATTTTTCCCTGTCATAACACTGGCACCGTCACAAGATTGTGCAAGAAATGCAACATGTGCTTTTTTGTGCAGTGTTTCCCAAATAAGCGTTGCCAATCCTTGCGCATCGCTAGACATTGAGCAATCGATGAAATCGATAAATCTTTCTTTCTTCTGTTTAGTCTGTAATCTAGTAATTGGTTTACGTATCGAATGATTTTAGACAAGTGTTCTTTATAGCACCTTGCTTCATAGGCACTCAAGGAAAAAATCCAGATGCTTTCACATCTTTTACAATTGCCTCTCTAGCTAGGCATGCCATTATTTCAACAATTTCATTCTGAATATCTGGACTGCAATAATGTTTTTCAAAGTGTGCGAAAAAATTTTGCCATATTTGGAGAAAAGTTGAATAACATTTTGCTCCTGTTGCTGTAAAACTTGTTGATGGACATCTCCAGTTTCTAGAGATTGTTTGTAGGATACATATTTTTGTGCACCCCGCCAATTTTCTTCCCAATTGTTGTAACCGTTTTTTACCAATTTTTCGTTTTGATCACGAATTCCTTTTGTAATGAAGTACCTGCTTACGCAATAGTAGAGTTTATCTTCTTCAGTGTTATACTCCAACCAGCTGTTTTGTTGATAGTATTTAGATACAAAATATCTTAAGTTGTTACCAGTTTTTGTTTTTGGAAAATTTATATGGGGCTCTGATGGTACGGCTTGCAAGGTGCTGCCCAATTTGTTCCGTTTTTCACTAACAGAAGCCTCAAGCGTAACTTGCCTGTTGTCATCGACTGAGGAAAGTTTTCGCCAACTCCTGCATCATTTACTTCTATTGTCGGGCGATTTTCTGCATACGAACTTATTAACGCTTTAGACTGTATAGAAGAACTAGAGCTACTTGTATTTAACATCTTTTTATTATCATATATGTGGGCATTTCGCGCCGTGTATAATACATAATATATAATATACATGACTATGTGAGTAAACACTAAATGAAGAAATTTAATAAAATTTAATGTTGAATGTAATATCTGTTCACGATAACATGAATTTAACATTTTCTTCTAAGAAACATCGTTTTCATTTTATATATTTGGAAGTGTACGATAATTTCACACGCCTGGTACGAGCTGCGCCACCTTTCAGGTGGCCAACACGGTTGGTAAGTCTAGCATACCTACTTGCAAACTGTGACAGAGACGAGAAACGAGAGACGATTTTGATAATATAGATTTTGGATAAATTCATTATTCGAATTGGAATTGAATCTTAAATAAAAAAACGATTAAACAGTAAGTAATTCTTCAATACTGTCTATTTTTCTGGGGTGGGCATTGACCACCCTCCCCCCGGGCTGATCCTACGCCCATGTTGATCACGAAACTAAAGTTGAAATTTAAAAATTCTGAATGACACTCGCTGACAACGAATTAAAAGGAAAATTAAGGAGGAAGAGGATTTACAGTAATCAATCATTATTACAATAACAATGAAAGTTTATTAACTGTTTTTTATTCTTTCATAGTAACTGTGCGCAGTTAATCCTGATTTCAAAACACTGATTTTAAAAATTCGCTATATTTTACTACTATAATCCACTTGAGAACCAACTTATAATCCACTTGAAAATGACCATCACTAGTCGAAACTCGATAACATGACTCGAGTGTTTTCTTACACGTTTATATAACTGTGAATAACAAGTTATACATATTTTTACATATTAAGTATGGTTAAATATTAATATATTATTTTACATATTAAGTATGGATACACCGTCGTCTCCGCCGTCGTCTGGTCCCAAGCCCAGGGTGTGAAAGGAGGAGGGTGGTCGGCCTGCCGCGCCGACCAGAATCGGGAAACCGAAGAAACTAGGCAAGAAATCGCATGGATACACGACTTAACCACTTACGAATTAATGCTACCGCATCCGGGGCAGCCGATGCGCCAGCTTTGGGAACCAGGGATGCTGGTGAGAAGTGGACTACTGGCCAAAGACTCAGGTTAATCACACCGAAATCAGAAATACGAATCGCCGCATGGAATGTGCGAACGGGACATCACGTTGGTCAAAAGGAAATTATCGCCAAGGAATTATTGAAATGCAAAATATCGATCTGTGCATTATCAGAACTGCGGCTCACAGGATCTGGGACAATGAAGGTTGACCCACCATCAATCGACGAGACGATGACGCTATTCTATTCTGGTGGCGACAAACGAGAAGCGGGCGTTGGGTTTATGGTTGATCGACGGGCCTCTGCCAGTGTTATCGCATTCCAACCGATATCCGAGCGTCTGGCGGTTATCACTATTGATGGAACGATTAAGACCCATATCGTATCCGTCTACGCCCCAACTGAGACCAGCCCGGACACAAACAAGGATGAATTTTATGCCCAGTTTCAACACACACTGGATACAATACCCCAAACCGAATTAATCGTACTTATGGGCGACTTTAATGCACATACGGGTGCAGATCGAACCGGTTGGGAAGAAACGATGGGAAAATTCGGATACGGGGAAATAAATGACAACGGATTACGCCTCTTATCATTTGCAGCGTCAAACAACTTGATCATCGGCAACAGCATCTTTCGTCACCCCCTCAAACATCAACTCACGTGGCGAAATCCATCCGGCAACGATTCGGCGATGTTGGACTACATTTTGGTCAACACCAGATTCCGATCGACGCTCAAAGATGTACGTGCGATGCGTGGACCCGACTGTGGATCAGACCATTATCTTGTCCGAGTGAAACTACAATTGAAATTACAAAGAGCAAAGAAAAAGGCACCACCATCAGCCAAGAGGAACTGGGCCTGTCTGCGAGACCCTGAAACCAGCCGAAAATTCCAAATCGCATTATCCAACAAATTTGCAGCACTCACGATACCAGTCGATATCAACATAGAAGAAAAACAACTTTCTGAGTCTATTGTGGGGTGTGCAACGGAGCTGTGTCCGCCCATCCGTCGACGGACGCAGCAATGGATCTCGGACGACTGTCTCAATCTAGTCGACCAGCGGAAGCAAATGAAACACGTCGATTTCAAACAATACCGACGATTGAACAAAGAAGTTCGACAGAAAATGAAATTGGAACGGGAAGCTTACTGGAATAACATCGCGGCTGACATGGAAGAAGCAGCGTCAAGGCATGAGTACCGGACGCTGTACCAGACAATCCGACGGTTAAGTGGCAAAACAACATCAACAAATGACAATATCAAAAAATTGGATGGAACTTTCTTGACCTCTCCTCAGGAACGTCTACAGCGGTGGAGATAATTCTTTCATCAGCTGTACAACCACAATCCGCCAGTAGGTCCAGCACCCGAACTGCCGATTATTGAGCAGCCGATAAATCAGTTTCCCGATACTGAACCAACAATCAATGAGGTGAAGACGGCAATAAAATCCCTGAAAAATGGTAAAGCGCCGGGAGGAGATCAAGTAACTGCCGAAATGATCAAAGCCGAGGGAGACGTCTTATTACATCAACTTCACGTTCTCACAGTGCATATATGGCATTCAGATTGTGTTCCATCCGTGTGGAAGAAAGCGATTGTTGTGCCTATTTTGAAGAAAGGCGACAGTCGGGAATGCAAGAATTACCGTGGTATTAGCCTCCTCTCGATCGTCGGCAAAGTATTTATGAAAATCAAACAATCAAGACTACAGAAACATCGAGAGCAAACAAGCCGGGAAGAACAAGCTGGATTTCGACCACATCGAGGATGCATCGATCAGATATTTGCTCTCCGTCAGCTAATGGAAGAAAGAATTCGATGTGGCAAACGAACTGTCATCGTCTTCATCGATTTCAAATCTGATTTTGATTGCATCGATTAGACAAGCTTGTGGGAAGCCCTGAAGATCGAACACGTGCCACTGAAAATCATTCAACTTCTTCAAGCATCGTACGACGGCTCAACCAGCAATGTTCGTATCCGAAACGACATGTCTGAGGAATTCCCGATTCGAACCGGAGTCCGGCAAGGAGACATGGCCTCGCCGCTCCTTTTTAACATTGTGATCGACACGATTATGCGAAAAGCGTTTGATGGGCGACGCGGAGTTCGATATGATGACAAAAACTTTCTAACCGATCTGATGTTCGCCGATGACAGTGCGGTTTTCGCCAACACAGATGCCGAAGCAACAGACACCTTGTATGACATTTCCCGCATTGCCCAGTCATACGGACTGAGAATCAATGCGGATAAGACCAAAGTGCTTACAACGGATGGATCTGAAGCCAGAGTTTACCTCGATGGAACCACAATCGAGCAGGTACCACAGTTCAAATATTTGGAATCACTGGTTGTGGAGAAGAAAGTAGCTTCGACAGCCGAAGTTCACAGCCGGATAGGCCAGGCAACAGAAACTTTTGCTTCACTCAAGTGGTGCATATGGAAGCGGACGAATATTACCATCAAAACCAAAATACGCCTATACCGGACGCTGATCCTCCCAATTCTTCTTTATGGATCGGAAACATGGACATTACTCAAACCAGACCTTAACAAGCTCGAGGTCTTCCAAATGCGATGCCTGAGACAGATTCTCTGCGTCTCACTCCTCAACCACCTCCGAAATGAGACAATCAGAGAAAGGTGCGACCAACAGACACTGATTGTTGAGGAAATTCAAAAACGCCGATTACGATGGTTCGGCCACATCTGTAGGATGGGCGACAATCGAGTACCGCACAAACTTCTATGGAAAAAACGACCTCTTGATTGGAGAACACAAAAACAAGCACCGAAGACCACATGGTTGAAACACGTAGAGAACGATTTAAAAAACCAGCGAATAACAACAGCTGAGGCAAGAACCGTTGCAACTGATCGATTAGCATGGAAGCGTATAGTGAATGGAGCACGGAATCTAGCGGCACCAACAGCAGCGTACTGGCTACGAGGTCGACCACCTCTCCATGCGCCGGCTATGGATTAAAGAAGAAGAAGAAGTATGGTTAAAACATTGTGAATTTTCAGTCAGTAAGTCAGTGTATCCAATTTAAAATAACAACAAAATTTGTATGTCACTGACAAGAAAATATGGATGAACCATAAAACATCACAAAAAGATATGAAACATCACATTCAAACATCGTGAAAAAGTGTATATGCTCAAACGTCAAAAAGTGTATGTGAACGACAAAACACGTTTAGCTGGTTATAAACTACTCGCACCCAGCCTGGGTCAGAATTATTAATTTTTAATTATTTAAAGGAAATGGTGTCGTTATTGCATTATTTTTTGTCGTGCAAATAGCATAACTAGGCAATAGTCCCATATTTTTGATTCGACGTATTCCAGAACATATAATAATATAAGCGGGGGTCCCACAGCTTCTGCCGCATTTCGATCGCCAAACTCTCTTGTCTCTCCATAAATCTTCCGGGATTGCTCTATCTCTCATCGTTTGCACAATTCCGCTTATACAAGTAGTTGCTGGTCTTCCACGTTTTCTCTTGTTTTCTGGGATGTTTTCTAAAGCCTGATCATGCGTTGCACGTGCCCATACCATATTAACTGTCGAGTTTCTATTCTGAGGTTTTATGAATTCTATTTGTTCTCCGTTTGATTTCATTATTTGGAATGTGCTCTCTTCTTGATATGCGACAGGCTTTTCTTAGGTAGTCCATCTCCACACAGTCTATCTTTCTTTTCGTCTTTTCTGTCATTTGCCAGCATTCTGTCCCATACGTTAGGATAGGCTCTATAACTGCTGTGTAGGTTGTCATCTTAGTTTTTAAACTAATTTGGTTGGACCAAAGTAATGCATTGAAGATATGTATCGTTCTCTGACCCTGTTGCGCCGCATCCCATCGCATTTTGATCGCCAAACTCTCTTGTCTCTCCATAAATCTTCCGGGATTGGTCTATCTCTCATCGTTTGTACAATTCCGCTTGTCCAAGTAGTTGCTGGTCTTCCACGTTTTCTCTTGTTTTCTGGGATGTTTCTAAAGCCCGTTTGGGCCATCTCTTCTCGTTCATGCGTTGCACGTGCCTATACCATATTAACTGTCGAGTTTCTATTCTTTCTGAGGTTTTATGAATTCTATTTGTTCTCCGTCTGATTTCATTATTTGGAATGTACTCTCTCCTTGATATGCAACAGGCTCTTCTTAGGTAGTCCATCTCCATATAGTCTATCTTTCTTTTTGTCTTTTCTGTCATTTGCCAGCATTCTGTCCCATACGTTAGGATAGGCTCTATAACTGCTGTGTAGGTTGTCATCTTAGTTCTTAAACTAATTTGGTTGGACCAAAGTAATGCATTGAGGATATGTATCGTTCTCTGACGCTGTTGCGCTTTGTGTTTAATGTCACGTTTTGAAGATCCTTTGTTCGAGATTAGGCTTCCCAAATATTTATATTCCTCGCACTTTTTTATTTTTCGCAATTCTAAATCTTGATCTTCGTCCCCTTTCCTACTCGCATATACTCCGTAATTCAAACCCGTATTCTTCATGCAGTTTCCTAAGCATGTAATCTGCATCTTCTTCGCAGCCAGCTATTATTACCTGGTCATCTGCGAAAAACAGTGATCATTGATTTTTATACCCATTCCTGAGCATTTCTGTCTCCACATTTCTGCTTCGTGGATGTATATTTTGAACAGGGTAGGAGAAAGACAGCACCCTTGCTTTAGACCCTTCGTGACATTAAGTGGTTTTGAAATGGAGTATTTCCTGTCTTAACTCTGCTTTGCGGGTTCTTGTACATATTCTGCAATGCTCTTATATATGTTTTATTAAGGTCCGTCTTCGTAAAAACCTTGGATAAAAGTTTTAGAGGAACAGTATCGTACGCCTTTTCCAGGTCTATAAAGTAATCCAGCTGGATGAAGACAAGTTATATTTACTTCATCAAATTCTACATTCTTCTGTAAAACATATCCACCAGTTTGTTTCATAGAGAACAGTTATGGAACCTGATATATCTGCTAATTTAAGCTTATCAGGAGACAAGAACCTAAGTTTCTGAATTTGTAGAAAAGTTTTTCTGTGGTGTCTTCTGATGTGAGCCCTATTACTTTTAGGTCCTCTCTTATTTCTCTGCATCCTCTTCTCCATCTGCACCCGGTTGTTGTATTTTTAGTTGAGATTGTATTGTACCAGTTGTTTCAAAAGTGTCGAATCTGGCATTCTCATTATGTGGCCGATAGTGTCAGTAATGGGTTCTAGCTCTTTGTACACGACTTTGTTGGGCACTATCCGCCACCGTCCATTTTTCTGGTATTTTTTATTGAAGCACCTTCTTCCAATTCTTCCTTCGATCATCTTCTGAAGTTTGTCGGTCTTTGATTGTTCAATCAAGTGAAACAGTGTTTCTGATTTCCATTAATGTTCACTAATTCCATGGTCATTCCAGTGACAATGCTGGAGAAACGTAAATTCCACCTTGAAAATCAAATTTGTAAGCCTTGAAATTTAAACTTCATTTTCTCAAAAAGTAATTTGAGGATTTATTTCAAATTTTGTAGAGATGTTGGTAAAACTGTTCCGAAACATTTAGCAAATTTTCCCAACATTTTAATATTTATTTCAGCAAATATTGCAGTTGTTTTGTAAATTCCACCTTGAAAATCAAATTTGTTAACCTTCAAATTTTCTTAAAACTTCATTTTCTCAAAAACTAATTTAGGGACTTCATTCAAATTTTGTGGAGACGTTGGTAGAACTGCTCCGCAATGTTTTCCAGTATTTTAATATTTATTTCAGCAAATATTGCAGTTTTTTTGTAAATTCCACCTAGAAAATCTAATTTGTAAACTTAATTTACTCAAAAACTAATTTGGGGATTTGTTTATTTTAATCCTCTCTTATTTCTCTGCACCCTCTTCTCCATCTGCCCCCTGTTGTGGTATTTTTAGAGTTGAAATTGTATTGTACCATTTGTTTCAAAAGTCTCGAATTAAGTAAAGTCTCCTTTTATGCATAGTGTCAGTAATTGGTTCTAGCTCTTTGTACACGACTATGTTGGGCACTAACCCCCCACTGTCCATTTTTCTGATATTTCTTATTGATGCACGTTCTTCCAATTCTTCTATCGATCATCTTCTGAAGTTTGTTGGTCTTTGATTGTTCATTTAAGTGAAACAGTGTTTCTGCTTAGGGCATCCAAAACACCGATAAAATTTCAAAACCCGGTTTTCACGCTGCGAAAAACCGGTTAAAACCGGGTTTAAGTATAAAAATAAATAAATTGAGCATAACCTTTTAAATCTTATTTCAAAAATAGTGTAGCTGTAAATCAAAGAAAATAAATATGTATTTACTATTTATAATTATTTCATATAAAAACTTATATTCTGAAAGGTCATATTTTATGGACGATCGCAATTTTGTACAGAAATTACCGCTGACCGAAAAAACTCTCTCTCAAACTATCTGTTGAGGTGGGTTGAATCGATGTCACTGCATTAAATAAGTTTTCAGATCATCATCGATTTTGTCTTAGTGATCCTGAACATTTTTTATTCTATAATGAATAAATGAATAATAAAAATGAATAATAATTCAAATAATGAAGGATAATTCAAATCTGCCCTCGTTGGCATTGGCACATTCCTTTGAACACTGTGATTCTATAGAAATAGAATTCTTAAGTTGCTTAACCCATTCGAGACGACGATTATTTTTGAACACGGTCCATTTCATCAGTGCAGCTCGCTCCTCGCAAATTTTTTATTGCGAAGGGCGGATTGATCACCATGTGTGCAATGTAAGGTAGAATGAAAATACATCATTTTTACATGTAAGAAAGGCTTCAGATAATTTTTAGATTTTTTGGTAAACAGTAAAACCAATGCCAAATTTTGCTGTACTTTACAGATTTCATTAGTTCAAGAAAAATCTTATTTCGACGACTAGTTTACTCAGAGTAACTGATAATTGCATATTACTGTTATTGCACACACGTCT
The DNA here is from genome assembly GCA_944588485.1 of Phosphuga atrata. Lineage (NCBI taxonomy): Eukaryota > Metazoa > Arthropoda > Insecta > Coleoptera > Silphidae > Phosphuga > Phosphuga atrata. The sequence continues at coordinate 71,984,602 of OX155897.1, read as the reverse complement.
TATAGCCTTGGAAATCAATTGCACACACGGTGTGCAATCGCTCTCGAATGGGTTAAGTAAATATGCCGATCCGGATTATGATGGTTCCAATTCTTTTTCAACAATATCTTGAACTGGTGAATCTCCAAATAACCTTATAGATCGTTGCAAAAAACCAAGTTTGCGCTTTCGGCGAATATGGAGATTCCACCATGTTCGTTTGTGGAAAAGTTCCACTTTGTAAGAATTTATACAACTTCAATATTCCTTTATTCCGCCTTGCAAAATTCTTATTTTTAAACAATTATAATTTTTTCCCCCAAAGTAGTACTGTTTTGTTTCAATTGTGCCAATAAAAGGTCAGCACTTCTTCTGCAGTCAGTAACATTGAAGTATTTGTTGTTTAGTTCTTTTACTGCCAATTCTGTCGGCTTTTATATGTCAATTAAATCTACAAAAATAATGTGTAATATAAAAGTAATTTATCCAAAGAAAATGATTATTTTCTTTGGATAAATCTTAATTAAATTAATAAAATTAATAAAATTTTCTTTGGAAAATTTTTGATGGAAACTTTAAGTAGCACTAATCTCTCCACCAAGGTATAAGCGAGTTTTAATATTGTTTTACAGTCCAAGATTAGTTTAAGCGCTTTGCCATTTTTTTCTTCAACATATTTTTGCAGTGTGTAATTTCTTACTGGAGATTTTCTAAGAAATCAGACAGTCTTTCTAAAGTTTTGCACTTTTGCAGTATTTCATTAATGTTAGTATCTTCTAAATTGTATTTAGTTTTATAGATCTATATTTCAATTTTGTTTGACAGCAACGGTATTAAAATGAATTTTTGCTTTCTCATCACTAGTCTCGGAATCTGAAGTTTGACTGTTGAATGGTTGAGGTAAAATTGATTTTCAATTTCATTAAGTAGTTATGTTTTTTTACAACCCATCTCCATTTGAGTTTAGTTATACGCTCGATCACGTCTACCACTTTAGTTTTCCTCCGTAGGTCCTCATTGGTGTAGGGTAATTCCGATCATTGATCTCTTCATTTTTCGTTGGGTTATTATAAGTTTTCTTGTCGTATTGGCGGTTAGAGTTAAGGTTTCCACTACATATGTAAGGACAGCCTATTTGTTACATTTTTCATATGTGTGCATATGAAAGTCAGCATTCCGTCGAGCTCGACACTATGCTGGCTGCGCTTCTTAATGTATAATGTAAGGACAGGCAAAATTCATTGGTCATGTAGGTACTTTCCTTTTCAGATATAACGGAATTTTGCTTTTAAAGATATATTTGAGTTTCCCATATGCTGCCCAAGCGAGGCTGGTTCTTCTTTGCAATTTGCATTTCTCTACATATTCTGATTTCATGACCAAGCTATGTGTATTTGTAGACTAAATCTACATGAAGAGACAGCTTATAACAGCGAAAAACTATATATCTTGTTTATTTGTAAGTTTACAGCGAAATGAACTAGAAATATAATTTGCATATCTATAATCAGCAGCAAAAATGCTTTCAGAAACGTTTTTAAATTTTGCTGTGACTCAAAAAATCACGATTTTGAAAAATCGATTTTTTCGCAATTCGTCGTTTCCGCTGTCTAGACTTCATGAGTCGATGGTATTTCTTAACTGAAAGCTTCCTAGGGAATATTATATACGTTCTACGACTAATTTTGGGACGCTGAATCGGTTGGTGACGACTAGAAGTCTCTGTGGTGAGCTGTTGAAAAGTTATGACAGCGTCATATCAGTAGGAAATGTGTGATTGTGTAAAGCGAAAAAAATATAAAATTTGTTTATTTGTAACTTTAGAGCGAAATAAACTGGAAAACCGTTTTCAGCACTTAGATTTCCTTCGTGTAACCAAAAAAAAATCACGAAAATAATTTTAAAATAAATTTTCGACAAAAATTTTCATCATTTCGTTAAAAAAATACATGCTTTTTAGGTTTTTTTCGATTTTTTCGAAAGCAGTAAAGAGCAGCGAAATAGTTTTTTGCACACAAAAACTACACGACAAGACAAACAAATCTATGTGTAAATTGTCCGGAAATATTCATTAATTTGTCGATAAATTTCAAACTGAAATTTACCCGATTCTCGATTTGCTAAGTAGATATCTCGGAAACAGTTGCAGAAAATTAAAAACGGATTGCGGCATCGTTTTCAGAAGCTCATTTTTTTATAGACACACTAAGATTGTCCGGAGGAAATTCACGACTTTCCGAGATCTCTACTAGAGCGCCGAAATTTCATAAAAATTTCTTCAATTTTTGCAGGCAAAAGTGCCGAAAGAGCTACCGAAATATAATTTGTATATCTGTAATCAACAGCAAAAATGCTTTCAGAAACGTTTTTAAATTTTGCTGTGACTCAAAAAATAACGATTTTGAAAAAATCTGACAGCGTCAAATCGGTAGGAAATGTGTGATTGTGTAAAGCGAAAAAAATATAAAATTTGTTTATTTGTAACTTTAGAGCGAAATAAACTGGAAAACCGTTTTCAGCACTTCGATTTCCTTTGTGCAAAAAAGAAAAATCACGAAAAAAAATTCCAAAAAAATTTTCTACATTACACTTGTTTTTTTTCAAAGTAACATTTGTATCTATTCTTCAAAGATACAACTACTTCACTGGCAAACACCACGACTGACATTGAATTACATTAAGAAAGTTTTTGGGTTCTATAATATAACCCTGTAATTTTCCCAAAAAACAATATCCTGATCAAATGCAAAAGATTATTATTTTTGTGAAAATTACAGAAATTTATAGATCAAGATTATGCAAACTCTATATCTGTGGAGCTATATTCCACTACGTATTTACTGCTCTTATTTGAGTACAAATAAATCCACAATATAATACTTCATGAATAACATTAGAAAAATGAAATTATTTTAAATTAAAACCAACTTTCGGGTCACCCGAAAAAAACCGGTTTTACGGTTTCGTAAATTTTAAAAGAAAACCCGGTTAACCGGGTTCGGTTTTAACCGGTTTGGATGCCTTATTTCTGCTGTATATGTGGCTTCTGGTTTTGTAACTCTGTGGTAGTGTTTTATAACATATAAATAATAAAATAGTTACTAAATAAAAAAGTTGCAATTTATATGGTTTATACAACTAGTTCACTATGTATAGAAAGAACGAGTTAAATTTAGTAATTATTATTATTTTTAATTAAAGTTATTTTAAAGCACGCTGTTGCGGTCGGCGCACAACATATAATTTTAATACATTTCTGCTATGTAATAACAATAATTCCAAATATTAAAACAAATATTTACATTTAAATTGAAACGAAATTCCTATCTGGATATTATTTTTATAAATAAATATGCAACGTGGAAACTAAATTTTAATGAATACTACATAGAGTGTTATTGCGAATACTATAATGCACGAAAATTTGAGTTGCATTTAAAATCATGATTTGAATACAATTTGTTGCAATTAAAGCATCGGATTACGAAAATTGAAGCTCAAATGAAATAATTGATTTATTTACAGATTCCGTAAAAATAAAATATCCTCTTACACATAAATCGCTGTAAACCAATAGGTTTTTGTTTCGTCTTTTTCTAATGGACGGTAGACCGTCAGATAATTAGTCTGTCAGCACGGATTACCTCCTAAATGCTTTGTAGTTCTGCCCAGTTGGCTGCATTTCGGGTTCGAGAACAAAATCGCCGTTGTAGTCACACAGTCTCTTCGAGCCATTTCATTATTTCGATACTTTCGGTTTGTTTTCCGAGATAAGTTTTATCTAAAATCTGTTCTTTTTAAGCCCGAAAATGTTCATCAAAGACGATCCGAATAATCTGGTAATGTACAAATTGGAACTTAGTCAACCATAAAATCGGCATTACTCAAAATTGTTAAAGAGAGATATCTATGATAAATAAGAAGAACGAGGTTTTTGACAGACCAGACGGACCAGATGGACCAGACGGACCAGACAAGACTAAACAGATAAGATTAGACAGACATGACTGGACAGACATGACTAGACAGACATGACTAGACATACATGACTAGACATACATGACTAGACAGACATGACTAGACAGACATGACTAGACAGACATGACTAGACAGACATGACTAGACAGACATGACTAGACAGACATGACTAGACAGACATGACTAGACAGACATGACTAGACAGACATGACTAGACAGACATGACTAGACAGACATGACTAGACAGACATGACTAGACAGACATGACTAGACGGACATGACTAGACAGACATGACTAGACAGACATGACTAGACAGACATGACTAGACTAGATAGACAAGTTTAGATAGACAAGACAGACAATACTGGACAGGCAAGGCTAGACAAACAAGACTAGACTGATAAGACTAGACAAACAAGATTAGACAGACAAGACTACACAGACAAGACTAGACAGACAAGACTAGACAGACAAGACTAGACAGACAAGACTAGCAGGCAAGACTAGACAGACAAGACTAGACAGACAAGACTAGACAGACAAGACTAGACAGACAAGACTAGACAGACAAGACTAGACAGACAAGACTAGACAGACAAGACTAGACAGACAAGACTAGACAGACAAGACTAGACAGACAAGACTAGCAGGCAAGACTAGACAGACAAGACTAGACAGACAAGACTAGACAGACAAGACTAGACAGACAAGACTAGACAGACAAGACTAGACAGACAAGACTAGACAGACAAGACTAGACAGACAAGACTAGACAGACAAGACTAGACAGACAAGACTAGACAGACAAGACTAGACAGACAAGACTAGACAGACAAGACTAGACAGACAAGACTAGACAGACAAGACTAGACAGACAAGACTAGACAGACAAGACTAGACAGACAAGACTAGACGGACAAGACTAGACAGACAAGACTAGACAGACAAGACTAGACAGATAAGACTAGACAGACAAGACTAGACAGACAAGACTAGACAGACAAGACTAGACAGACAAGACTAGCAGGCAAGACTAGACAGACAAGACTAGACAGACAAGACTAGACAGACAAGACTAGACAGACAAGACTAGACAGACAAGACTAGACAGACAAGACTAGACAGACAAGACTAGACAGACAAGACTAGACAGACAAGACTAGACAGACAAGACTAGACAGACAAGACTAGACAGACAAGACTAGACAGACAAGTCTAGACAGACAAGACTAGACAGACAAGACTAGACAGACAAGACTAGACAGACAAGACTATACAGACAAGACTAGACAGACAAGACTAGACAGACAAGACTAGACAGACAAGACTAGACAGACAAGACTAGACAGTCAAGACTAGACAGACAAGACTAGACAGACAAGACTAGACAGACAAGACTAGACAGACAAGACTAAACAGACAAGACTAGACAGACAAGACTAGACAGACAAGACTAGACATACAAGGCTAGACCGACAAGACTGGACAGACAAGTCTAGACAGACAAGACTAGACAGACAAGACTAGACAGACAAGACTAGACAGACAAGACTAGACAGACAAGACTAGACAGACAAGACTAGACAGACAAGACTAGACAGACAAGACTAGACAGACAAGACTAGACAGATAAGACTAGACAGACAAGACTAGACAGACAAGACTAGACAGACAAGACTAGACAGACAAGACTAGCAGGCAAGACTAGACAGACAAGACTAGACAGACAAGACTAGACAGACAAGACTAGACAGACAAGACTAGACAGACAAGACTAGACAGACAAGACTAGACAGACAAGACTAGACAGACAAGACTAGACAGACAAGACTAGACAGACAAGACTAGACAGACAAGACTAGACAGACAAGACTAGACAGACAAGACTAGACAGAAGAGACTAGACAGACAAGAATATCGAAATTGAGATCGAAGAAGAAGAAAAGAAGGAGGAAAATAAAATTAAGGATGCGTTTAATAAATTGGTCGATTCCTCGTCTTTCTATATTGATGGAACGACCTCTGATAAAAAAACTGGAAAAACCTTTGGTTGTCAAAGTGTTGAACATGGGCGAACCCCTCATCATCTTCGAGCTTCCCGAAAACCTCGAAGAGAACAGCGAGGATCGTTTGGAACTCTCGCACACCGAGGAACAGCAAAGCGAGGTTCGTTTTACCCACTTCGCTCCCCTGTTCATACACTCAAACTCTGGTAAAATCTTCGCCCGCAGAAACCTTGTTAATAGAAACCGAGGTTTTCAACCGGGTGGATGAGGAAGAGGAAGAAGAGGTCAAGAACGCATCAGATCGCAGCCTCAATCCAGAGAGTGATCGAACAGACGATAACCGATGAGGACAGTAATGATTTGTTGGACTGTGAGGGCAAGATTGAAACGATAACCTTAAATAGAGCCGAGGTTGAGGATGAAGATGAGGAGGTCGTTGAAGGAAAACAAGTTGTCCTCAACAAGCAGATAGTGGCTGCATTCCAAGAAACTGACAGTTCGCTGTAGGAAAATTTGTACGCGAAACCTCAATTCAAGTCGGATATAAAGATTTCAAAGAGATACATTGAGGAGATGGAATCGGATACCGACTCAGATTCCGAGCGACGGTTGGTGATCGTGCGGTCCGACGACGACTCCCAAGCCTCAATCCCCACAAAACTCGAAGAAGAAGACGAGGAGAGGTTTGAATAAAAGTCTCTGGAAGTCGAAGAGAGAAATTTCAAGTTCGACGTTATCAAACCGGAGGAAGAACACGAACCTCAGCTACAAATCGAGGAATGCCAATGCGCGAGGAGATCAAAGACGAAGAGCCCGATTCCCACCTACATTCGATTCTCCTGTGCGAGAAGACCATCCCCGGCAGCCCCGCCCCCAAGACCGTGCTCTAGATGTCTCTCGCCAGCGCCCCCTGCGGCAGCGCTACCGCCAACAAAATCCAAGTTCGAAATTATCAAAGCGGAAGAAGAACCCGAACCTCAGCTACAAATCGAGGAATCCCAATGCGCGATGAAATCAAGGACGAAGAGCCCGATTCCCACCTCCATTCGATACTCCTCTGCGAGGAAACCATCCCCGGCAGCCCCGCCTCCGCGCCTACCAGACAAAGACCGTGCTCGAGATGTTCCTCGCCAGCGCCCCCTGCGGCAGCGCTACCGCCAACAAAATCCAAGTTCGACATTATCAAAGCGGAAGAAGAACCCAAACCTCAGCTACAAATCGAGGAATCCCAATGCTCGATGAAATCAAGGACGAAGAGCCCGATTCCCACCTCCATTCGATACTCCTCTGCGAGGAGACCATCCCTGGCAGCCCCGCCCCCGCGCCCACCTGACAAAGACTGTGCTCGAGATGTCCCACGCCAGCGCCCCCAGCGGCAGCTCTACCGCCAAGAAAATCCTTCAAGAGCAAAAATCGTTACCTAGTCAAGTTTCCTCCGTGCCTCTCGTCTTCCCCATCGACAACGGCGAGGCTTTCGTCTTGGACAACAACACCCCAAAGCAGAATCAGCAATCTATCACCAAGAGGGAAACCCGAGGGATTGTCGTCCAACACCGCGGACAACGAGAGTTGCAAAAGCACCGAGGCCGAACAAGAATACTCGACCTCACGCCGAGCCTCCAGCAAAATCACCAATTACAGCGAGGAAGGCAAAACGAAATCGCATACTAACCTCGTTGAATTGAAAGCTTTATTATTATGTAAATGCAACCTGGAAAGATTAGTTTACATAGAAGCTAAATTCCGACTAGACAGACAATACTAGACAGACGAGACTAGACAGACAAGACTAGACGGACAAGACTAGACAGACAAGACTAGACAGACAAGACTAGACAGACAAGACTAGACAGACAAGACTAGACAGACAAAACTAGACAGACAAGACTAGACAGACAAGACTAGACAGACAAGACTAGACAGACAAGACTAGACAGACAAGACTAGACAGACAAGACTAGACAGACAAGACTAGACAGACAAGACTAGACAGACAAGACTAGACAGACAAGACTAGACAGACAAGACTAGACAGACAAGACTAGACAGACAAGACTAGACAGACAAGACTAGACAGACAAGACTAGACAGACAAGACTAGACAGACAAGACTAGACAGACAAGACTAGACAGACAAGACTAGACAGACAAGACTGGACAGACAAGACTAGACAGACAAGACCAGACAGACAAGACTAAATAGACAAGACTATACAGACAGAGTGATTGTTAGCAAAACTTTACGTTTTGGTAATTTCAACCCTTTATTTATATTTTTGTTTTTCACACGAAGAAAAATTTATTTCCAAACTAAGTGGTGATTACAAAACACTCGTTAAATTAGTTTTTGTGGCATCCCGTGAAACCGTTTCGAAAACAGGCTTTAAATTTCGTCTCAGACGACAAAAAAAAAAATTGGAAATCTTTATGTGTCTAAACACGAAATAACTTCAGTTACCGACGATATAACTTAACACAACTCTTGCCATATCTCAAAATAATTTCGAAAAACCCACAAAAAAATGAAATTGCCAACACATGTTTCGGTTGCCTTCTTCCGAGGAATATTTTTTTGACGAGGGGTTTAAAACATTCGCGGGGGTAAGTAAGGAAACGACAACATTTCTACACATTGTGTTTGAATTGGACCTGACATTTAAGGGGCGAAATTATGATTGACACTTTGTATATTTATGAATACATATGTAATACGAGGTTGGTTAGAGGGAATATATGGGGTATTTGTAAGGCGATATCCATGAAATTCAATTCTGGTAAAACAAGAGTTCTCAAGCGTATATCGTATACAAATTTAAATGACTTTACGAATGCCTTTTACAATGGAAACCACTTTTACAATAACAACAGTAATTCCACTTTCATTCTCTCCAATTTTAACATCTTTAAATGTTTCAATAGTTAGAATAATTTAATTAAAATTATTACACTACCCCAAGAACATATTAATTCTTGGGGTTTCTTGTTCTCACACAAACCAAATATTCTGGACAAAAAAAAATTCTAGAAATAAGATTAGACGGATAGAACAAGACATAGAAGATTGTCAAGTTTTGGCTTGTCTGTCTAGTCCTGTCTGTCTAGTCTCGTGCGGCTAGTCTCGTCTAGTGTATTTCATTTTGCCTGTCTCATTTTTATCAGTTTTATTTCTTATGAGATTTGTAATCTTTGAAAATTGTTTTCTTTTTAATCTTTGAAATTTGTAATCTTTTTAACTAAAGTTTATGTCCGTTACATATTTTTATGGAACACAAGAAAATTTTTATCTTGTTAATTCAAAAATAAAATCTCATTATAGACAAGTCGTAAATCATCGAAGACAAATTATTACAGAGATAAAGACATTAATGACGAATTTTATCTCCATCAAAAGCATTTACGACCTGTTTAAATGGTACGGGCATAAATCAAAATTGCAAGTAATTTGCATCGAAAACAATTTCAAAATTTCAATTTCAAAAATTCAATATGGGAGAAAAAATATTTTGTAACGTCCCAACGTTTTGTAACAAGTCCCAAAAGTCTTGGAATTCACTCTTTCCATTAAATTGAAGAAGAAGGTCATTTCTTAATTGTCACACATAAAATTAAACAAATTATCAAATGTCATTTTTAAGTAGCTGTCAGTGTCTTGAGGTTATATCGCATTGTTTTTAGTGTTAAGTTCAACAATTTCTTTAGTTATAAGTAAAACGCCTTCTTATAAATTTAACACTGATTTATTTTACACAAAGAACAAAGAAGTACAAATATTACAACAGATGTTGAATGTGTTGTCCATTTTCACGAATACACAAATTAACCGATGCATTTCTGCAAAAAAAATTTTTAAATATTTTCCGGAAGAATTCGTTTCAAGTTAATAAATAATGAAGTGATTCCGCATTGACAAATCTGCTTTCAATGGCCTTGTATTGAATACACATCGAGGCTCCATTGTAGTTTTATTATCGTGTTAAAGTGGGCAAATCAGGGAATCCGTTCCGGCTTGTCCGGAATTTATAATGTCAGGTACCCCAGTTCGGTAGGGGCCATTGAGACGTCAAGAGACAGGACAAGGGTATTTTATTTTCATTATACACTTTTTTTATAAGATTAGGGAAAACCGCAGCGACATTATTATCTATAATACTCATTATATTGTAATCCGTGTAATTCTCACGCACGCTCCCATAAAGGATTTCCGATTCAATACGCACATGTAAGTTTTTTCTGTGGCGCACAAAGGGTTGAAGTAGAACAGGTTATCGGACTTTTTTATCCGATGTATCATGTAATTGTATACTTTCGGGTTATCCATCACAATTAGATCAGGATGTAAATGGCGAAAAGTCCCGGAGAGAGGAAGTAAAACGAGATCATTTTGATTTTTGGAATTTGTAAATCGAGATTGCGGGCAGGTGTATTTCATTGAGGTAAGTTTTCTGCAACCTATTACAGGTTTGCAGGAAATGCGCAAATTTGTAACCGGTTAACAAGTTTGTCTAATCTAGAATAATATATTCATATTACATATGACATTTTAATTTAAGTAAATTGACTAGATTGACTAGATTGTCTAAGTTTAAATTCGTTCTGTCAAAATTAAAATTCGTCCTGTTAACATTCAAATTCGTTCTATTAAGGTAGAAATTCGCCCTGTCAAAGATAAAATTCGTCCTGTCAGAGTTCAAATTTGTCCTATTAAGGTCTAAATTCGCCCTGTCTAAGTTTAAATTCGTTCTATCAAAATTGAAATTCGTCCTATCAAGCTTCTGTCATTCTGTCAACGTTCAAATTCGTCCTATCAAGCTACAAATTCGCCATGGCTAAGTTTAAATTCGTCCGTCAGATTTCAAATTCGTCTTATTAAGGTCTAAATTCGCCCTGTCTAAGTTTAAACTCGTTCTGTCAAAATTCAAATTCGTCCTGTCAACGTTCAAATTTGTCTTATCAAGGTACAAATTCGCTCTGTCAAAGATTAAATTCGTCCTGTCAAAGTTCAAGTTCGTCCTGCCAAAGTTCAAATTTGTCATTCGTACATCCAAATGCGGTATTCGAACAGTTTTGTACACTTGATATTCGTCCGGTCAAAGTTCAAATTTGTCCTATTAAGGTTCAAATTCGGCCTGTCAAGGTTTAGGTTCGTCCTGTAAAAGTTCAAATTCGCCCTCTAAAAGTTTAAATTCCTCCTGTCAAAGTTTAATTTCGTCCTGTCAAGGTATATATTTCTCCAGTCAAGGTCCAAATTCGACCTGCTAAGGTTCAAATTCATCCTGTCAAAGTTGAAATTCGTCCTGCCATGTTCAAGTTAGTAATATCTAAATCGTAATATATTTCAGCTTACTGATGATCGGAGGACCATTTCTCCCGCTCTCGCTAGCCCTGACCACCCTAACCATCCATACGGGTTGGTTACCGCATCTCAGGCCAGAGTGGTCAGGTTACCAGGGTTCACCAGACGTGGAGGTGAGAGTCGGAATTGGGTAGGAGAGGCTATGCGACAATCTCTTTCAGTGCGAATGTCGTGTGGTACGCATGCACTACCCCCTTTCAACCCCCTACAGATCCTCCATACGTCGGTATATTCGGCTTGGAGCAGCGAAATGAGAGGGGACAAATGATGACCAACTTCGTCAGTGAAGAGAAGATCTATTGTCTCAATAACGTCTTTAAAAAAACAACCAAATAGGAATTGGACTTGGAGAAGCCCTGATAATAAAGTGAGAAATGAAATCGACTAAGTGCTTGGTACGGATTAATGCCTGATTTCGAACGGGTTGGCTGTAAATAGGTTTGATACCGGGTTAGTATTGATTGATGAGGTTAAAGTTCCAAATCGACACCTGGCTAGAGAGAAAGCGACAAATGGAAAAGAAAATCCGCCCCACAATGATCGAACTTGAAGGGAAGGAAGAAGAATATCTTAACGCGTAATAAAATAAAATCACAACAAGCATCCGAAAGGTAGTAAAGAAAATCTGCATTCGTTTCAAAAACCGATAAATACAAAAATCAGCCCGAGCGACGAAGAACTAGCCGAGATATGCAGACCTGTATAAGAGCGTGGGAAAAGCTATTAGAAAGGACTGTAGAACATTCCACATAAAAATGATCAAAGCAACAATTTGAAAAAAAAAATGAAAATCTTTTTGGGCGGTCAATGGGAAGCGCTACAATACACTAAATGAAAAACGAAGAGAAGGAGGTTGTCGCGGATAAGGTGAAAATCACGGGAATTATCAAAAAATTTTATCATAAACTCTATGAACGTGCAACTCCCTGCTCCACCTGGAGACGAACGAAAGGAAACGAGAAAATTCATCCAAAATGTGGGATCCGAGAAGCTCCAAATGATCAACAGAGCGTAAAGCCGGCTCCACATATTGGATCACACGGCCAGGGCAATATGTGTTCCAACATTTGCCGTTCTTTCACACACCACAAGTGGGCGTCTACATATTGGCTCACATGTGCCAACTTCTCAGTTCACAAGTTGTAGAGCCAATGGAAACATGTCTGGTGATCTTGATCTTGAACTAGCGGTTGCTGCTTTTTAAATAGCATCTGCTGCATACAATGTACAACTATTAAGGCCAATGTGGCCGGCGCGAGTGGCGACGCCAGTGGCCTCATGTTAGAGCGCAAACTGACGAGTATAGAGGTCCGAGTTCTATTCCCTGCGCCGGCCGCATTTGTTCCAGAAAGACAAATGTGAAAAACGGCAATTAGTGCAATTTACTATAACAAAAGGTTTTCTGGGCCTAAGTGAATGTGATAGAATACAATAGGCTACCAATAGGCCGCAGTGTTCGCAGGGTCGGCAAACCCGGTAATCACATCGAACCAAACTTAAAAAAAAAGCCAATGTGTGGAGGGAGAACTTGTCACGTGGGAGCATGCGTCAGTTCCTTTGAAGCGTGACACAAAACCGACAACCCTATGGCCAGCCGCCAATTCATGTGCCATCCTGCATCAGCCCATTCACAAGCGCCAACTTCTTCATGCACACATTGGCCATGTGACGTATGCCACATCACATGGCCTGTGTGTGGAGCCGGCTTAACTGGAAACAGCATTGGGCCAGTTAAAAAACGACAAAGCACCTGGTGAAGATAAAGTGACGAACCAAATGCTGAAGGCCGGAGAACACTACAGCAAGCAATTTTGTTACTCTTGAACAGGTACCAGGATGAAGGCAAAATCCCTGCCCCTTGGCGGAACACGGAAATTATCTTGCATTTCAAAAAAGGCGACTGTAGGAAATTTCGAAAATTATAAACCAATCAGCCTACTATCCACACTTTATAAGCTGTTATTCAAAATCAAAATTTGTTATTCAAAATCATAACCAATCGTCTCACCCAGAAATTAGACTTTTAGCAGTCTATCGAACAAGCTAACTTCAGAAGGAGATTCTGCACGACTGGCCATATCTCAACGGTGCGTACATTAATCGAGAGATGCACGGAATATAACATCCTTCTCCATATGGCGTTTATAGAGAATTAGAAAGCCTTTTACTCGATTGAAATCTGGGCAGTGCTTCGGGCGATGGATAATTCTCGAATGGACTCCAGATACTCAAGCCTGATTCAATATACGTGGTCTGTTAGAAAAGTATCCGACCTTATTTTTTATTTTGAAAACCTGATGGATTTGAATCAAGCGCGCTTGCATGAGTCGACCTTAAACCTTCGTACGCATGCGTGATTTTTTTCCCGCCTGTACATAGCGTTAGTTGCTGTCGAGTAGTAGTGTTCGAGTGACGTAGTGCTCTCGTCGGTTTTTCAATGCAAGTAAAATGACGACAAGTGAAATGAGATGTCCTACGTCTATATGATGCCGTGCGGCGCAAGCGACTGGTGTTGTGGTCATCAGGAAATTGGCGACTCAATCACGGCAATGTTCCAGCAGATTCTTCGCACTTGGTTCACAATTTTTTTGATTCCTCTGGTTCGACAGGCTCCTTACTCTCCTGATATGACCCCCTGCGACTTCTGGCCATTTCCCAAAGTCAAGAGGCCATTAAAAGGATCGCGATTTTAGACAAGAGAGGACATTATGGCTGCAACGACAGCCGAGCTAAAGTCTATTCCGAAAGAGTCTTTTTCGGAATGCTTCCAACAACGGCGGCACCGCTAGGAGAAGTGTGTGGAGTCCCAAGGAGACTACTTTGAGGGTGATTAGGTTTCCAACGCTCTAGGTATGCCAGTTTTTTTTTACCGGTTAAAGGTCGGATACTTTTCTAACAGACTACGTATCTACGAACATGCTAACTTGCAGATTGGGAGAAATACCGGTCAAGAGCGGCGTTCGGCAAGGCGATACCATCTCACCCAAACTTTTCACCCTAGCGTTGGAGAACGTATTTAAAAATCTCTCTTGAGAGTCAACATGAACGGAAGCCGCGTTAATCATCTACGCTTTGCCGACGGTATTGTACTTACCGGCAGCGAGCCAGATGGACCAGAGGTTTGTTACTACGTGAACTCGAAGAAGTCTCCCAAGCGATGGGGCTGAAAAAGAATCTTCAGAAAATTAAAATCATCAAAATCATCGGTAATCATACTCTTGCTAAAGTCGATGAGTATGTATATATGGGACACAATATCAAGTTGGGAAGGGCAACCAGACAGCCGAAATCACCAGATGTCGATTTCACTGTAGCGTTGTTTGACAAGCTCATCTACATTCTCCGGAAGCCACGCATCCATGTAAACCTCAAGAAGAAGTTTAATACAGTCGGAACACAACCTGAATATATAAATATATTCCACCTTTCCGGAGCTCTATATCCAATGTGAGTTTCAAACCATGTGGGTTTCAGGTGAGTGTTTTACAAACTGTTATTAATGTAAGCAAAGCTGCACTGATGAGAGATAAATCTCGAAACGCGTCTGCAAATGGCTACTTACTTAAGTTATCGGAAAGACATGATCTTAAAACGATGTGCAAAGCTGCACTGATAATAAATAAATCTCGAAACGCGTCTGCAAATGGCTACTTACTTAAGTTATCGGAAAGACATGATCTTAAAACCATGTGCAAATCTGCACTGATAATAAATAAATCTCGAAACGCGTCTGCAAATGGCTACTTACTTAAGTTATCGGAAAGACATGATCTTAAAAACAATTTTATTTTTATGGTTTTTGTTGATTGTCACGAAGGTTGAGTGCCACATTTGTTTTGGTACTCCTAAAAAGACTCGGTAATTGTTATAGAGCTCCGGTAAGGTTGAATATATTTATATATTCACGCTATTTTCCGACTATATTAAGTTTGTATGATTATCTATAACGTGGTACGGTTTTACCAATTCTAAAACTCAAGAGGAAGGTTCATCACTCATTTACTTATGCATCTAGCTCGCAAGGAGGGCTCGGAGGGCTCTAATGTTCGTGTAAGACAAGAAAGTATCGCCGTTTTCAACTTAAAAAAAAAATTTAATTTAATTAAATTCACTAAATTGGCTATATTGTTAACTTAATCTATAATATTACATATGATAATGCTTTGAATTAATTGACAATAATTAATTTCTAATCTAATTGTATACTTTATTACTTATAACTACACTGAATTATTTTAAAAACATAAAAACATATAAGTCGTTTCAAATAACATACAGACAGATATGTTTTATCAGCTACTAATTCAAACAGATTGACGACCTAGTCCAAAATACATCATCTCTTCAAATGTCTTATTATTAATTTGTTTCATGATTGTGTATAGATTATGTAAACTATTCCAACAATACGAAAAAAAAGGAGCAAAGTGTGGTAGTTAAAAACTCAAACTTTCCTTCCATCCGAAACTGTGTGGAACTCGAACGTACATTCCGTTTACTAAAAACAGCTGTCTGCTGGAGGAAACCCGATACTTTTAAGAGGCTGCGTCCGTCTCGCTCGCTCCGCACACGGCGCCTATCCTCGATTCCGTTTCCTCTCATGGCAGAAAAACAAACACATTAAAATGAACAACGCTGCACATTGACAATGCCTATAAATAGACCATATACTCTTATATAGGTTTTAGAATGGTGTTATCGCGCTACCATCTCTCATCTCTCTGTACCCTTCGGTAAACGGTTTTTACGCTTTTCTAAACTAACTCGCCGACTAGCCCTCACTCTCGCACACATTCGATTTCGCTGAAAGGACCGGAGGAGTTTGTAATTGCGGACGAATCATTTCGGTGATAAGGTTGTTGCGCCCTTTGCATCAGATCCGCATTGTTTGCGGATGGGTTTATTTTTTCGCTTTTATCGTTTTAAAGGGCAAACGTTTTTTTTTTTCGTTCTATCTGATGTTGGTGGCAGGTATTTCGTAATCGCAAGGGTTAATTTGACGTTCATTTGTAAGATATACTTGTTCGATAAGGGTGGGAAATTCTTAAGGGATTTGAATTATTCACTTCATACAGTCTCGCATACGTTTCATTGTATAGTAGCGAAATTATGCATACATTGTATATCTCGCTCAATGCGTCTAGTCTTATGTGTCAACTATCTCTAGTCTTGTACGTCTAGTCTGTCTAATCTTGTCGGAACAATCTGTCTAGTCTTGTCCGCCTAATGCTGACCATCTAATCTTGTCCACGTAATATTGTCCGTAAAGTCTTATTTATCTAGTCTTGTCCGTCTAGCCTTGTCCGTGTAGTCTTGACCATCTAGTTTTATCCGTCCACGACGGACATTACCGTCTAGTATTGTCCGTCTAGTATTGTCCACCTAGTCTTGTCCGTCTAGTCTTATCCATTTAGTCTGATTTGTAGAGCCTTGTCTGTTCAGACTTTTCTGTCTAGACTTGTAGAGCCTTGTCTGTTCAGACTTTTCTGTCTAGACTTGTCGGTCTAGTCTTGTCTGTCTAGTCTTGTCTGTCTAGTCTTGTCTGTCTAGTCTTGTCTGTCTAGTCTTGTCTGTCTAGTCTTGTCTGTCTAGTCTTGTCTGTCTAGTCTTGTCTGTCTAGTCTTGTCTGTCTAGTCTTGTCTGTCTAGTCTTGTCTGTCTAGTCTTGTCTGTCTAGTCTTGTCTGTCTAGTCTTGTCTGTCTAGTCTTGTCTGTCTAGTCTTGTCTGTCTAGTCTTGTCTGTCTAGTCTTGTCTGTCTAGTCTTGTCTGTCTAGTCTTGTCTGTCTAGTCTTGTCTGTCTAGTCTTGTCTGTCTAGTCTTGTCTGTCTAGTCTTGTCTGTCTAGTCTTGTCTGTCTAGTCTTGTCTGTCTAGTCTTGTCTGTCTAGTCTTGTCTGTCTAGTCTTGTCTGTCTAGTCTTGTCTGTCTAGTCTTGTCTGTCTAGTCTTGTCTGTCTAGTCTTGTCTGTCTAGTCTTGTCTGTCTAGTCTTGTCTGTCTAGTCTTGTCTGTCTAGTCTTGTCTGTCTAGTCTTGTCTGTCTAGTCTTGTCTGTCTAGTCTTGTCTGTCTAGTCTTGTCTGTCTAGTCTTGTCTGTCTAGTCTTGTCTGTCTAGTCTTGTCTGTCTAGTCTTGTCTGTCTAGTCTTGTCTGTCTAGTCTTGTCTGTCTAGTCTTGTCTGTCTAGTCTTGTCTGTCTAGTCTTGTCTGTCTAGTGTTGTCTGTCTAGTCTTGTCTGTCTAGTCTTGTCTGTCTAGTCTTGTCTGTCTAGTCTTGTCTGTCTAGTCTTGTCTGTCTAGTCTTGTCTGTCTAGTCTTGTCTGTCTAGTCTTGTCTGTCTAGTCTTGTCTGTCTAGTCTTGTCTGTCTAGTCTTGTCTGTCTAGTCTTGTCTGTCTAGTCTGGTCTGTCAAGTCTTGTCTGTCTAGTGTTGTCTGTCTAGTCTTGTCTGTCTAGTCTTGTCTGTCTAGTCTTGTCTGTCTAGTCTTGTCTGTCTAGTCTTGTCTGTCTAGTCTTGTCTGTCTAGTCTTGTCTGTCTAGTCTTGTCTGTCTAGTCTTGTCTGTCTAGTCTTGTCTGTCTAGTCTTGTCTGTCTAGTCTTGTCTGTCTAGTCTTGTCTGTCTAGTCTTGTCTGTCTAGTCTTGTCTGTCTAGTCTTGTCTGTCTAGTCTTGTCTGTCTAGTCTTGTCTGTCTAGTCTTGTCTGTCTAGTCTTGTCTGTCTAGTCTTGTCTGTCTAGTCTTGTCTGTCTAGTCTTGTCTGTCTAGTCTTGTCTGTCTAGTCTTGTCTGTCTAGTCTTGTCTGTCTAGTCTTGTCTGTCTAGTCTTGTCTGTCTAGTCTTGTCTGTCTAGTCTTGTCTGTCTAGTCTTGTCTGTCTAGTCTTGTCTGTCTAGTCTTGTCTGTCTAGTCTTGTCTGTCTAGTCTTGTCTGTCTAGTCTTGTCTGTCTAGTCTTGTCTGTCTAGTCTTGTCTATCTAGTCTTGTCTGTCTAGTCTTGTCTGTCTAGTCTTGTCTGTCTAGTCTTGTCTGTCTAGTCTTGTCTGTCTAGTCTTGTCTGTCTAGTCTTGTCTGTCTAGTCTTGTCTGTCTAGTCTTGTCTGTCTAGTCTTGTCTGTCTAGTCTTGTCTGTCTAGTCTTGTCTGTCTAGTCTTGTCTGTCTAGTCTTGTCTGTCTAGTCTTGTCTGTCTAGTCTTGTCTGTCTAGTCTTGTCTGTCTAGTCTTGTCTGTCTAGTCTTGTCTGTCTAGTCTTGTCTGTCTAGTCTTGTCTGTCTAGTCTTGTCTGTCTAGTCTTGTCTGTCTAGTCTTGTCTGTCTAGTCTTGTCTGTCTAGTCTTGTCTGTCAAGTCTTGTCTGTCTAGTCTTGTCTGTCTAGTCTTCTCTGTCTAGTCTTGTCTGTCTAGTCTTGTCTGTCTAGTCTTGTCTGTCTAGTCTTGTCTGTCTAGTCTTGTCTGTCTAGTCTTGTCTGTCTAGTCTTGTCTGTCTAGCCTTGTCTGTCTAGTCTTGTCTGTCTAGTCTTGTCTGTCTAGTCTTGTCTGTCTAGTCTTGTCTGTCTAGTCTTGTCTGTCCAGTCTTGTCTGTCTAGTCTTGTCTGTCTAGTCTTGTCTGTCTAGTCTTGTCTGTCTAGTCTTGTCTGTCTAGTCTTGTCTGTCTAGTCTTGTCTGTCTAGTCTTGTCTGTCTAGTCTTGTCTGTCTAGTCTTGTCTGTCTAGTCTTGTCTGTCTAGTCTTGTCTGTCTAGTCTTGTCTGTCTAGTCTTGTCTGTCTAGTCTTGTCTGTCTAGTCTTGTCTGTCTAGTCTTGTCTGTCCAGTCTTGTCTGTCTAGTCTTGTCTGTCTAGTCTTGTCTGTCTAGTCTTGTCTGTCTAGTCTTGTCTGTCTAGTCTTGTCTGTCTAGTCTTGTCTGTCTAGTCTTGTCTGTCTAGTCTTGTCTGTCTAGTCTTGTCTGTCTAGTCTTGTCTGTCTAGTTTTGTCTGTCTAGTCTTGTCTGTCTAGTCTTGTCTGTCTAGTCTTGTCTGTCTAGTCTTGTCTCTCTAGTCTTGTCTCTCTAGTCTTGTCTCTCTAGTCTTGTCTCTTTAGTCTTGTCTGTCTAGTCTTGTCTGTCTAGTCTTGTCTCTCTAGTCTTGTCTGTCTAGTCTTGTCTGTCTAGTCTTGTCTGTCTAGTCTTGTCTGTCTAGTCTTGTCTGTCTAGTCTTGTCTGTCTAGTCTTGTCTGTCTAGTCTTGTCTGTCTAGTCTTGTCTGTCTAGTCTTGTCTGTCTAGTCTTGTCTGTCTAGTCTTGTCTGTCTAGTCTTGTCTGTCTAGTCTTGTCTGTCTAGTCTTGTCTGTCTAGTCTAGTCTTGTCTGTCTAGTCTAGTCTTGTCTGTCTAGTCATGTCGTCCTAGCCCTGTCTGTCTAGTGTTGCTTGTCTCATGTAACTAGAATAGGGGAAAGTAGTAAAATAACATGGAAGAAGCCGCTGGACCGGACCAGATTCTACCCGAATTAGATCCAGAGTATCGACACTGGAAAATCTTAGCAAGTTTCTACAGATAATAAAGGGCTGCCTGAGAAAGGAAGTTTTCCAAAGTGGAAAATATCACGGATTGTTTTCCTGGTGTAGCCAAAGGAGTCAAAAAATGTTAGTTACAAAACCCAGTCCCATTTGTCTACTATAATATAGCTGAGACATAATGGCTGAGAGACTGAAGTACTAGAACACTCTTTGTTAGCAAGAGTTATCAGGTAAACGGAAGAAAAGCTGCACAGGAATCAGTACTATTTTAGGTCAGGCAAACCGATGATTGACGCAATTAAAAGAGTCGAAGAGGTTATAGATTACACCAGAAAAGCCAGTTACAAACGTAGGAAGTACACATTACTAATAACACTAGATACCGAAAACGCTTCTAACAGCACAAACTTGAAAGGAATATTAAGAGAATTGGAATAAATGGAAGTACCACCATACCCAAGGAAAATTATAGAAAATTATAAGGAAAATTATAGCAATATAATACGGAAAATTATAGCAAATTATCTCACGGATAGGTACCTCTAAATAAGAGCTAGAATTATGATAATATATCATGTAAGGTGCCACAAGAATCCGTCTTCGGTCCAAAGCATATTAACCCCTTAACATGCAATGTCATTTATTTCATGTACAATGGTAGACAGACGCATTTTATTCGTATGTCAAGGGGTTAAAATCTGAAATGCCAATTGATGTTGAGATGAGCTAATAAGAGTAGCAATACAAACCACAACATCTTCAGGAAGAGAACTGAAAGCAATGAATCTAACTTGCACTGAATAAGAAAGAAATTGTCATCCGATATGGTGGATGAAAATTAAAAATATGAATATGGAAATAGAAGGATCGGAAATAAGCAGCAAGAAACAAACAAAATATTTAGGAGTAACATGCAATATACGAGAAAGTAGAATATGCGAGAACACCTGAAGGGGACAGTCGTGAAAGCAGAAGATTCGATAGCTGCACTAGGTAGACTACTACCTGATACCTTCTTCTTCTTCGCTTTCCTCTTCATAGAAGAGTCGTGATCAAGCTTCGTATTACTTTGTTACGCGTTTTACAAATTCCTGCCATTTTTCACGGTTTGTAGGCACTGAGTGCTGCTTGGTTGTTTGTTAAGTCAGTGGATGCCCCTAGCGTGTCAGGAGACCTACCGCGGGACCTAGTACCTTCTACCCGACCCTGAACTATTAGTCGCTCTTCGTCTCTTCTCTCAATGTGTGCGAAGTATCTAAGGATTCGAGCTTGCACTATTTTGGATAACCTTTGGGGTTCGTTTACTT
Organism: Phosphuga atrata; assembly: GCA_944588485.1. NCBI lineage: Eukaryota > Metazoa > Arthropoda > Insecta > Coleoptera > Silphidae > Phosphuga > Phosphuga atrata. Next base: position 71,963,508 of record OX155897.1, on the reverse strand, counting down.
CTTGGATGATGGACGCATTAGTTCTTCTTGCTGTCCAGGGAAATCGTAGGTTTCTTCTCCAGCACCATAGTTCAAACGCGTCGATCTTGCTGCGATCGACAGCCTTCATCGACCATGTTTCTGCTCCGTTAGAGCCCCGGGAAGTATCAGTGAAGTACCGGAAATATCAGTGTTTTAATGATAGTTTTTTTGTGTTTAAAGTGATAGCACTATCTTTCAATGTTTTTTGGAGGCTTTTCACTGTCCGATTTAGCGCGATTTAGCGATTTCGCATCTACGAATGATTTCCTGAGAACAGAGGGTGGCTGTTCTCAGGAAATCATTCGTAGATGCGAACATTTGAAATCAGAGCTTCCAGATAGATATATTGGCTCACGACTTGGAATTGACTAAGGTGAAGGATGTCTGGCATATTATTCTAGACCCTGTCGATGATCCTAACTTTGGTCTTTGAGTAGTTGATGGCCAAGCCAAGGTTATTACTTTCCATTTCCAGTTTATGCAAGATTTCCAGAAGTTCCTCTTGGGTATTTGCTAGTAGGACGGTATCGTCCGCATAACGAAGATTAGATATCTTTATTCCACCAACTGTAATTCCGCCGTTCCATCCGTTCCATCATAATATATTCTCCATAGATGTTAAATAGAAGAGGCGACAGGATACATCCTTGAAGAACTCATTTTCTATTTTACAGGGATTAGATTGGTGATTGTCAACTCTTACGACTGCCTTACTGTTTATGTACAGATTCTGAATTAAAAGTGACAGATGATCCGAAACTCCAATTTCCTTCAGGATTATCCAGAGCCAATTCCAATTTATGCTATCAAAGGCGTTACGATAGTCATCAAAGCATAAGTATAGTGCTCTGTTGAATTCGCGATACTTTTCAATGACTTGGCGAAGATTCAGTATTTGTTCTCTATTACCACGACTGCGAACAAATCCTGCCTGCTCTGGTGAGATTTGCCATTCTAGATACGTTTTTAATCTTTCATGTATTATACCGAGCATTATTTTACTAGCGTGTGAAACCAGAGATATCAGGCGGTAGTTGTCACACAAGGTTTTCACACCTTTCTCATGTAGAGGCATAAATATAGATGTCACCCACTCCTCTGGCTGTGTTTTTGTGGACCAGATTTTTTGGCATAGGGTGTGAAAAATGTCAACACCTCTCACTCCCTTATATAAAGGTTCCAAAATCGAATAAACTCATCTTAACAAAACTTACAACTAACGCCTTCCAATTTGAAGCTGTAACTAGGTGATCCCGAACTACTTAAAACTATGTCAGCAATAAGGGAACAATAAGAGGATAGGGAATATTCGGAGGAAAGTAAAAGGAATAAATAAAAGTCTTGTTTGTATAATCTTGTCTGTCTACTTCTGTTTGTCTAGCCTCACCTGTCTAGTCTTGCCTGTCTGGTCTAGTCCATTTGCTCTCGTCTGCTTAGTTTTATTTGTCTGGTCTAGTCTTGTCTATCTAGTCTTACCTGTCTAGTTTTCTCTGTCTGGTCTAGTCCATCTGCTCTTGTCTGCCTAGTTTTATTTGTCTGGTCCATCTAGTTTTAGCTGTTCAGTGTTGTTTGTTTAGTCCTGATTATCATGCCTTGTTCGCTTTGGTCTATCCGTATAGTCAAATTCAAATTCATTTATTGGCCAATTGGGTGCATACATAATACATATAGTAAAGTCAGGAAATCGTTAAATGATTTTAAAACTTCTTCCATTTTGTATGGACATTGGGCCACGAGAATATTTCTAATTTTTATTAAATTAAAAATTCTATACAAACGTTCTTGAGTTATTTGCAGTGGAAGCGAGTTATACAGTTGGATCCCAAGAACGTCAGGAGACTTGCTGCATACGATAGTTCTTGTTTGAGGCGAGCACAATTTAAGATGAGTTCTGGTGGAATAATTATGTTTATCCTTATTTTTTGGAATTAGATATTTGTTTCGGTGGATATAGCTAGTTGTTTCTAATATATGTAAGCTAGGAGCAGTTAGGATGTTAAGTTCTACAAAGAAGGCAGAAAGGCAGAAGGCAGAAGGCAAATGTTGGAAAACCTAGCATGGAACGTACTAGTCTATTTATTCCGTTGTTGTTTGTCTAATCTTGTTTGTCTAGTATTATCTGTCTAGTTTTGTCTAAATCAGAAATGTTATTCTAAAATATTAGATTTAGACCGCAAACTGTCAATTTAAATGAATAGATATTGCGTGTCATTTTAGTAATTAAGTTACAATATCAGATAGACAAGTAACTATTATATTGTTTGTCTAGGAACTTAGGAAAATAGATAGAACAATTTATATAAATCAAAATTAGAACGATTTTGTCCAGCAAAAATACTGAACCTATGTTATTAAATAAACATGTTCGATATTTTTTTCAAAATGGTTTTATGAACGATAATAATACCGAAAACTAATTGCAACATGCTGCGTAATCGCTACGGTTAAGTTTTTATTTTTTTGTATTTGTAAGTATGTCTCGTACTTTTACGTATTTTTTCAGTTTTATTTTTCTTGCCGACCTTTTCAAATTTAGTTTAATAACTTCCTAGTCGGTTGCCAATTGTACAATTACGTTTAGCAGGCTTTGCAGATGGAGCATAGACGCTATTATCTTTTGTAATACGTGATGTAATGTCGCAACTATGTAATTTTAACGAGTTTTAAATTAATAAGATGTTAGTGTTAGCATTTATGAGAAAGACGGCAAAAAATTAATAATAATAATAATAATAATATTAATAATAATACTTTATTGTCCAACAGAGCGAACCCCAATGACAGAACAATAATAATGATAATATATATATACATACATACACATACAAGACACACACATGCATACACATATACAAACACACGTACATAGATACACCTATATACATACATATACACATATAAATACATAAACAAATGGTGTAAACCCATACAAGTAATACAAGTAATAAATATCAATATACAAAACAGTAAAAATGATTACATAGAACAAGTAAATAAGTATATAAATATTAGTCTTAAAATATATCCTGAGATGCTTCGTTAGCAGCTTTACACATTACGAAGATAGGTGCTCTACGTAGTACGTTAGTCCTTGGAATCGGCAGACGAAAACTGGCGGTAGATCTAGACGATGATCTGGGAATATTGATTGGAATTTTGCCCAAGAGAAATGAACAGTCTATCTGACTATGCAAGAGCTTAGAGGTATACTGTGCACAGCAATGACTCCTTCTGTCTTCTAGAGAAACCATGTTATGTCTAATTAACAATTGTTCGAGACTAGTTCCTATCTCAGGATAAACTCCATCAAGTCTGTAGGACAGGTATTTCAAAAAACGTCTATGAATTCTGTCAAGTTTGAACGCGTGTGATGTATATAAAGGATACCACACGAGAATAGCGTACTCCAGTTTGCAGAGGACGTATGTACAAAAAAGTTGCTTCATTAGGTTAGTATCGGTGAAGTTGCGACTAACGCGCATTACAAATCCTAAGGACTTCGATGCAGAGGAGCACACGCTATCGAGGTGGTCGAGAAATGTTAGGCGAGAATCAAATATGACACCGAGATCTTTCATTATTTCCTTCTTGGCAATAGGGCTACCATCAATTGTATAGGTAGTTTGTATTGGAGAAAGAGTTTTTGAGTACGAAACATAACAACACTTGGTGGTATTAAGTAATAATTTGTGTTTAACACACCATCTCACAAATGAGTCCATGTTATTTTGTAAGTGTAACATATCCCCATGGCACTTAATCGATTTATATAATTTTATGTCATCAGCAAATGCTAGTACGGGACACGATATCGTGGACAGTAGGTCATTAATGAAGATAATGAATAATAAGGGACCCAAGTTAGAGCCTTGGGGGCACCCGATGTTGCTAGAAATTCAGTTGATACGAAACCATTATAGTATACGTAACAAACTCTATTTTCTAAATAGGACTTAAGTAGTGCTAAAGCTTCACGGTTTAAGCCTAGGTTGTAAAGTTTTTGTAAAATTAGGTTGTGTTGAATCTTGTCGAAAGCTTTAGATAAATCAGTATATATCACATCAACATGTCCGCGGTTATCAATTTCTTCCGATACGTATTGTGCAAATGTTGCTAAATTAGTACATGTGTAACGACCATTCACAAATCCATGTTGTTTAGGAGAAATAAAACTTTTTACTTTATTATAAATAACACGGTAGAGGAAAATTTCAAAAACTTTGGCAAAGTTGGATAAAATGGATATCGGCCTATAGTTGGAGATACAAGACTTGTCGCCATTCTTGAAGATTGGTGAGATGCGAGCGCGTTTCCACCTATTCGGGAATGTGCAAGTTTTAATGGATAGATTAAAAAGAATCATTAAGGGTTGAGCGAAAACAAACCTACAATCACGTACTAAAAATGAAGGTATAGAATCATCACCAGCTGTAAATTTATTAGATAATTGGGACATAATTAGTAGAAGGTCCTTTTCATTAACTTCAGGAAAGTTAAAAGGAACAATGTTATTTAAATATTCAGTAGGAGCAGTAGCATCAATTGAAGAGAACGAACTTGAGAAAAAGTCAGCAAAAGCGTTAATCGTCGAGCAGTTAATCGTTGAATATAACCATTCAAACGAGAATAAAGGAAATGTATTCTCACCGTGAGGGGTTGCTATTCTCCCAGCGGGCGCCTCCCCAGGGGGCGGGTAGGGGAAAGCCTCCCAGATATGGGTGGTACCGGGGAAATTAAATACCCGGGGCGGACCGAAACTAGCAACAACAGTAGCGTCTGACCCAGAGTGGGCGGCTGCAAACGGCGTCTGACCCAGAATGGGCGGCCGAAAACCAAACTCACCAACCCGTCTTGCCAGCGTGGTGTTTTACGGCAAAAAACCCCTTATTTTTACCCATGAAAATGATAGATGTAAACAAACAAATACCCCAGGCGTATAGGAGAATATCTCCACAGTTCCGCAATGATAACCAATCATTCTGTCCCACGGATTCTGGGGGGGACAAACATCTGATGAAGCAGAAAACCTACTCAACAAAGAAGCAGAATATACACATGTATATCGCAACCTACAACACAAGATCGCTACAATCAGAGGAAAGACTCACCGAACTCGAGCGAGAATTAGATCATATAAAATGGGATGTTGTTGGTCTCAGCGAGATTAGAAGACGGGGAGAGCAACTAAAAAAACTAAAATCTGGGCATAGCCTATATTATGCGGGAAACGACGAAAATTCCAATGGTGGAACCGGTTTTATAATACATAAACGTCACAGCAAGAATATAATTTCCATAAAGAAAATCTCCCCTAGAGTGACTAGCCTGGTCCTGAAACTAAATACAAGATACCACATAAAAATCGTACAAATCTATGCACCGACGACCAACTACAGTGATGAGGAAGTACATCAAGGAAGGATATCTTCTACGACGATATATCTACGGCCCTAAGAGAGCAACCAGTCCAATTCACCATTGTATGCGGAGACTTCAACGCCAAAATCGGAATGAAAAGCGACGATACGGAAATTTCTTTAGGAAACTTTGGACTGGAAGGCAGGAATAACCGAGGTGAGACGTTGTTGGGCTTCCTACTACAAAACAACCTATTTCAAATGAACAGCTTCTTCTATAAAAAACTAAATCGAAGATGGACCTGGGAAAGTCCAGACGGCCGCACAAGAAATGAAATAGACTTTGTAATAACGGATAAGAAACATGTAATTAAGGACGTAACGGTATTAAATAGATTTGATACTGGGAGCGACAATAGAATGGTGCGATCAAAAATAACCATTGATATAAAGAAAGAAAGACACAAAATGGTTAAAAAGACAACCAACCAACAATGGCACAGCCCACTAGATGTAGAGGAATACCAACAGTGCATCGCAGACCGGTTGACGAGTGGAAACGCGGACAAAAATGAAAACATCAACAATCTAAACGACCGAATAACAAATGCCATAATAGAAAGTCAAAGTACATGCTGCCCTAGAACAAAACAAGAAGAAAAACTCAGCCAAGAAACAATACAGCTGATGCAAAGTAGAAGAAACATGAGAAGTGAAGAGACAACCTCCATCGAAGAACTACGAGAGATAAATAAACAGATATCGAAGGCAATAAGGCGCGACATAAGAGCACATAATAAAGATAAAATTCAACAAACCATAGAAAACAACAAAAGTATGAAGGTCCTGCGTAGAAAACTGGGAAGCGAGAAGAGACAAATAACTAAACTCAGAAATAAACAAGGAAATATAACAACGAACAGAGAGGAGATCCTAAATGTCGTTGAAGAATTCTACCAACTTCTATATACAAGCCAAAAAGAACCAATCCCGGAATCTGAACCAGATATCGTATCAAATAAACCAAGGGTCTGAAATACTACCAGATATTACTTTAGATGAAATAGAATTAGCCTTAAGTAAAACGAAGACAAACAAAGCCCCCGGAGGTGACCACGTCACCGCAGACGCCATCAAAATCGGAGGTGTCCACCTGCTAGGAAAAATCAGAGACCTGTTCAATCTTTGCCTGTTCAACAGTACAGTACCAAATGAATGGAACAACGCTATTGTGATCTTAATACACAAAAAAGGAGATATAGCTGACCTAGAAAACTATAGGCCGATAAGCCTTCTAAGTCATCTCTACAAACTATTTACAAGGATAATAACAAATAGACTTGAAAATAAACTGGACTTCTACCAACCAGTGGAACAGGCAGGATTTCGCACAGGATACGGAACCAATGACCTTCTACAAAGTGTTAAAACAATAGTCGAGAAAAGTATTGAATACAACAGACCACTCGTACTGGCCTTCATAGATTTCCATAAAGCATTTGACACCGTCGAGTTAGATGCAGTTATGGAAGCACTACAGGAATGCCGTGTCGACCATCGCTACACGAGAACCATTTACAACATCTACAAAAACGCCAGTATGACGGTTCAACTCCATGAAAACACCAAACCCATTCCAATTGGTAGAGGCGTGAGACAGGGGGATACGATATCGCCTAAATTGTTCACCGCGGTTTTGGAACTCGCTTTCAAAAAGCTCAACTGGGAAAGAAAAGGCTTAACCATAGATGGCAAAAATCTATCAAATCTGCGATTTGCAGATGACATAGTGCTGCTTGCTGACGATCTTAACGATATAAAAACAATGCTATTAGAACTCCAGGAAGCATGTAATACCGTAGGCCTAAGAATAAACTATTCCAAAACAAAATGTATGACAAACTTGGTCCCGAGCAGACAGATAGATGTAGGCGATAGAGATATTGATTTCGTAGACAAATACACCTATTTAGGTCACGAAATACGCATAACTAGAGACAACCAAACATGCGAATTTAAAAGAAGAATAATCCTCTCTTGGGCCGCATATGGAAAACTTCGGGACGTATTCAAAAGCGATCTGCCAGTCTGCTTGAAAAGGAAAGTGTTTGATCAATGTGTATTGCCAGTTATGACCTACGGCACTGAAACCGCAACACTCACCGTCGCCACTGCAAAAAAGCTCCAAATTGCACAACGAAAGATGGAAAGATCGATGCTCGACGTGTCGCTACGAGACCATATCACAAACGAAGACCTACGCCGAACAACAGGTGTCACAGATGTGGTTGTGCGTATGGCGAGGCTAAAGTGGAACTGGGCTGGACACGTGGCCCGAATGTCAGATGGAAGATGGACCAAGAGACTACTGGAGTGGAGGCCAAGAGCAGATATACGAAGCAGGGGGAGGCCCCCCACAAGATGGACAGACGATATAAAAAGAACAAGAGGAGCCTGGATGCGAGAGGCTCAGGATAGGTGGAAATGGGCGGAAATTGGGGAGGCCTATGTCCAGCAGTGGACGCAAACGGCTGTTTGATGAATCTTTTAAAGGGCTGTAAAAGTTGTACCATTTCGCGCAGACAACCCACTTTATTAGATGTTATCATTGTTGGAGCATCAGAACGGCATAACAATATTGCACCGATCGTTGAAATTAGCTCCATAAAACGTTCCAACATATATTACGTTGAATTCCACCGAGTGCGAACGTGAAGTATCAGCTTTTTTGTCTGGCCTTCCATCTTGCCAGCCTCTCTTTGCTTTTTCCGCAATCCGTCACTGGCATTGACACTACGTTTTATGAATTTTACAATCTCGCGCACTTTGCTGACGATCATTGATGCAGTTTTAGCTTTATCCAATTAGTTTGTGACAACTAAATTCAATGTGTGGGCGAATCACGGTATTATTTTTTTTTCACCAAACATGTCTCTATTTACTTTCATAACCGTGATGTCATTGTCAGTAACTACAGCAGTAACTGCATCGGTAGTAATATTCCATTCGTCGAAGATATCTGAAAATCTGTTTTGTATGTACTCTGCTGTATGTCTTTCGAACAACTCAAAGACTCCCAAAGTTCCAATCATAAGTTTGGATTTTTCTAACAAATGGATGGTGACTCCAACAAAGGACTTGTTCTGCATCGTCTCTGTCCATATGTCATATGTAATACAGTTCTGCTACTTTTAAGTATTTTTTTTAAATTTCTGCCATAGCCTCATATTTTTCTTCTATACGTTTTTTAACGTCTCTCTAGAAGGAATTTTGTACAAGGGTACCAATTCCTTTATTAACTGTGTAAATCCGTTTCCTTCCACAATTGAAAATGGTTTATGCTCCATAATAATGAAATTCACTATTGCTTCAGTTATTTTTTATATTTGTTACCTTCAACATTTGTTATACTTTTAATATTACTGAACAATTCCTTGATATTTTGTTGAGCGTTTTGTTGAGTATCAGTTAGTTCAGTAGAGTATCCTTGATCTTAACTTTGGAACTGCAACCAGATGAGCTAGCTTGTTTCTGAGAAATATCCTTAGAATAATCAACATCCATTCTATCCAGGGGCGGATCCAGGATTGTCATTTGGGGGGGGGGGCTTGACCCCGCCGAGGTAAAGTAAAGACTAGCAAAGAAAACACTAAAAAACACACATTTTATTTTGCTTAGCACATAATAAGTCTCCTCGGATACCTTTTCGCAAATTCCTCAATGACTTCGTTAGGTTGTAGATTAGCAGAGATATCTCGGTGAATATACATGGAAGCCAAACCGGTTAACTTGTCTTGGGTGATTGTCGTACGAAGGTAGGATTTTATTATTTTAAGCGAAGAGAAGCTCCACAATACAAGTGGTTACTGGTAATGTAGCGAGAATTTGTAACAACATTTTATATATTTGGAAAAAAACTCCATGTATATTCACCGTTTGTCTCTTGATGCGCTTCAGCTGCTGTTTGGGAGAACCTACCACTCCATAGCTCCTTCCAAAGAGATATTTATCCCGATAACGAGAGAGGATGAGATAAATCGTCACTGTAAACGCATGCAGCTGCTACTATCGAGGTCAGATTTTCTGTGTTTACGACGGCACTTGGTAGAAGGTGGAACAGATCGAGAATCGAATAGTGATCTGCTCTCGAAAAGCGACTCTTCTCGTTCTTACTAGACTTTCTACCATCTCATAATAAAGATTAAGATCTAATGCAACAGCCTGCAGTTCCTGTGAAAGCGAAACCGTGATTTCAAATACTGCGGCGGTTACCATTAAGATAAGACAAAGTCGAATCGTTGAATAGAAGCTAGAAATCTTGCACTTTTCATTGACGGAGAAGTTCTGTCGATTTTTTCAAGGAACTGTGTGATAGAGTCAAAGAACTCTTTGAATTGAAGGATCGCATCATGGCTTTCAACCAAGCGTGTATCACTAAGACTTTGCAACTGGACTCTTTTCGTCTGTGAGTGTTTTTTAAAAACAACGATAGCTTGTTGTTGAACGATAGCTCGTTTGAAAACTTCCAATCTTTTTTCTGACTCTCGTACAAAACTGGTAATATTATTTATTATTGCCATCATATTGCTAACACTAGGCAAGCTGCATGCCTTCTCGACAGCTAGCGGTTGGATCTCGGGACACGCATTGTAATAAGCCACCGTCCTCTTATGCATGGCATTACTCTAGCAAAGCCATCACAGCAAATTGCCGAGAATACCTCCCTCAAATGTGGCTCGCCGCTCACGTTAAAAAACGTAAGGCCCCCCCTACGCTTATGTCTAAGACATAGACACCAAACACAATTATACGTAAAGGGAGGAGACCTACGTCCCAGTTAAGCTGTTGCGCCAAAAAGAAGAAGAACTATGATAATATATTTTCCTATGACTTCACTTTAATTTGCCACGGAAGAACTCAGATGCTTTTGGGGGGGGCTTGAGCCCCTTAGCCCCCTCCCTGGATCCGCCACTGATTCTATCAATAACAGTTTGATGATTTTGAACCTCCTTGTTGGTCTCGTCACTGTAATTTGTTTTTTTTTTACTGGCTCCTCTGCTATTAACTCTTGAACAACATCTACGTGTAATTTCTCCAGATGACCCCGAAGATTAGTGGTATTTCCTGATGTTTTCAGGCATTTATTGCAAAATTGCAGAAATAGGAGAAAATATATTTGAATCGGTTTTTGCGACTTGTTTGGAAGGCCTTTCCTCCGCCATAAGGTCTATCGGCGGGACTGCCGCTATAACTTGCAGCGCAACGTTGGACATTGTGTGGTAGGCACAGCATATGCATATGGGCATGGGGCGTTGTGTTCTTATCAAAATGTTACTATTAGAAGCAGATTTTAGACCATCCCCCAGGCCGGTGCGGCGTAGAGGAGGATGGAGTTTACGACTTCGCTTAATAGCCTTCTAGTTGTAGTAACAGGGCCCTTCAGTCTTGGCATTAGTTTGCGGAGTGCTGCTCCAGCGCGTTCGGCTTGCATAGCCGCGTTTTGGATGTGTCTACTCCGTTGGTACTATAGCCGTTGGTCAATATGGACGCCTAGGTATTTTATTGTAGGTTTTGCCGACATCTAGGAAGTTTACAGTTACGGCGCCAATTCTTTTGCGACCTATAAGTGCGATTACCTCGGACTTCTCTGGAGCTATTTGCAGTTCGTTGCTTTCCATCCAACGATGAATGGCTTTTACTGCAGTTTCGACCCTGGCTGCCACGGCTTCCTCATTTATGTCCGCGGACACCACAAGGAGGTCATCGGCGAATGCTACCAGTCTATAGTTTCTAAGTCTAGAACGACATCCTAGAGAATGTTCCACAGGAGCGGTCCGAGAACCGACCCCTGCGGGACATCACACGTCCCCCGCCTGGTTGTGTTGTCTATTAATAGGCTGCTGTTCGTGAAGTAGCTTTTAATTGATTCTATTAAATATGTAGATATTTCTTTCCTTCTGCTTGCGTCTACGATTTGCCGCCAGGGCACGGTGGTAAACGCATTCTTAACGTCTAGTGCAACGGCTAGACATACTTTTCTGTGCCTACGTTTACCCAAGTTGGCATAGTGGGCGATATTGATAACCTCTTGCATGACGTCTGTGGTCGACCTCCCCGCTCGAAAACCATATTGTGCTGTTGATAGCCCTCCGTGCAGATCAAGCTCTTGGTTTATCCTGGTGGCTACTATATGCTCGTTTGTCTAAGTTTGCCTAGGCTGTCTAGAAGGCAGATTGGGCTTAGCTATGAGTGCCTTCCTGGCTTGGGGACTAAAACGAATCTGGCCTCCTTTCATCTACCTGGTATGTTTCTACTGCGAATGACCGAGTTGAACGTGAAAAGTCTCTGTATGAAGGAGGACAGGCAGTCTTACGACTTCCGGTGGGATGCCATCAGGGCTTGGAGCTTTTATTCTCGCAGTAGCTTCTACGATTTCTCTAGCCGTGATTTCTGGGGGTACAGTGTCCACGACTTCTCTCGATCCCAGAAAATTGGTTCTTTCTGCGGGAATAATTCGTCGGCTACTTTAATCTTGCTCGCAGTTGTCAGATAGAACTACATCTGACTAAGATGTTGAATGTATGAACGCATAGTCAGATAGAACTAGATCTGACTATGCATTCATACATTTAACATCCCCAGATCATCTTCTAGATCTGCCACTATTTTTCGTTTGCCGATTGCAAAGACAAATTTGTTTTGTGGAGCAATGTGTAAAGCTGTTAACGGAGCATTTCAAGATATATTTCAAAACGAATGTTTATTCATTTATTTTTGATCATTTGTACAGTTTCGATATTATTTTCTCTCTCTTTCTTCACTTGCGCTGCAGTTTTGGCCCCCGGTTTTTTCCTCTGTTCTTCCTTATACATCGCTTCCTTATTCATTCGCTTTTATTATTGTTCCACTATTAGGGTTTGATCTTTTGCACAAGTATTAGCGTCTAAGATCTTTACGGAAGCGCCAAAAATTTCGCTTGAACCAAATTTAGCGGGCCATAACTCGCGAAGGAAAATAGCTAGCAAAATATAATTCGCACATTTGTAATCGCGAGGAAAAACATTTTTACATTTTGCTGTTTGCTTTTGCTGTCTATGAATAATGATTTTGAAACACATTTGGAACACCTTGATTTTAGAACACATTACTTTCCAAATTCTTCTCAAGCAACAAAATATCTTGAAATTTGGCTCGATTTTATCAATTTTAGCAGGCCGTATCTCGTGAAGGGCAATCAGCAGGAAAATTACTTTCAGGAACATTTTTACATTTTGCTGTAACTCTATAAATACCGATTTTGGAACACTTTTGGAACACCTTGATTTTTGAAGACATCACCAAACTCTTCTCAAACGTCAAAATTTCTTGAAATTTTATCAACTTTAGCAGGCCGTATCTCGTGAAGGGTAATAGCTAGCAAAATCTAAATTTTATATTTGCAATCGGCAGAAATAGTACTTTCAGCAACATTGTTATATTTGGCCGTAACTCCTTAAATAATGATTTTAAAACGCAATTGGAACACCTTGATTTTTGAACATATCACTTTCCAAACTCTTCTCAATCGCCAAAATATCTTGAAATTTCGCTCGATTTTATCAATTCTAGAAGACCGTATAATTCTAAAAACCGCATAAGTCACACAATTGGAATTTTTCAGGAATCAATAAAAACTGAATTATTTACAGATAAACGAGTTTTAAATGACTTTTTTGAGCTCAGTATAGTGTTACTTGAAGAGGAAGGAATGTATTGACTGACGTGATTTATACCCAGAATACGCATCTCCCTTTAAGGAAGCGTTTACAGCAAAAAAGCATGTTACAAAAAAATGTTACTTATGTGGTTTTTGAAATGACCGATTCATTTACAATAATTATAAACAATAAATAACACAATAACAACGGATTCGCGAAGCTTCAACTTACTACAACTTGTTGGAGTGACTGTAGTTCGAGTTGAACTTATAGACTGAACTGTTCCGGTGAACTTCGACTGAAGTGAAGTGATCGACTTGACGTGTGAATGATCGACTTGACGGTGAATCATCGACTGACTTGCTTTTCGGTGGTGCGCGTATTTATATGTCCCTTCAGGTATCTGGACCCGTTTTATTGGGGATAGTTTTCTTCTTTACTTTTGTAAACTAATCTTTCTTCGTAAACGTATCGTTCGAAGATTGTAATAACAATCCTACCATAAAACACAAATATTAAATCTTTTAGAAATTACTGTAATGACCCTGTCATAAAATATTCAACATATTGAAATATTTATGAAAACCGTTCGGGTGATTACAGTATTTCCTTCTTCTTCTTCTTCTTTATTCAGCCTGTCTCGTCCACTGCTGGACATAGGCCTCTCTTAACATCTTCCATCTACTTCTATCTTGTGCTTCTTGCATCCAGTTGGTGGCGATGCGTTTCACATCGTCTGTCCATCGGGTGGGTGGGCGTCCTCTACTTCTGTATGCCTCCTGTCTAGGTCGCCATTCCAGGATCTTTTTGGTCCATCTGTTGTTTGGCATCCTTGCGACATGCCCGGACCAGTTCCATTTTAGTTTGGTTATTACTTCAATTGCATCGCTGTCTTAGTACTTCATTCCGCACTTTATCTCGCAATGTAATTCCGAGCATGGAACGTTCCATGGCTCGTTGCGCCACTCTGATCTTTTGGACGGACTTTTGTGTGAGTGTTAGAGTCTCCGCTCCGTAGGTTAAGACTGGTAGGATGCACTGGTCAAACACCTTACGTTTTAGGCAGTTGGGGATGTCGGATTTGAAAATGTGTTTTAGTTTTCCGTAGGCTGCCCACGTTAGTTTTAGCCTCCTTCCAATCTCATGTGTCTGGTTGTCTCTGCCGATTTTAATCTCGTGGCCTAGATACTTGTATGAGGTGACTTGCCGGATCTCAATCCCTTCCATAAAGTTTCGGGAAGGTACTAGGTTGGTCATAGGTTATGTTAATTTTATGGCCGACTTTTCGTGATTGTTCTGCCAGCTTCTTAAGCATTTTTTCAGTCTTATCTAGGCTATCCGAAATTGGCACAATGTCGTCTGCGAACCGTAGATGGTTGAGGTTTTCGCCATTGATGTTTATGCCCATATCTTCTAGTTTTATGGTCTTGAACATGTACTCCATGAGGTTTGTAAATAGTTTAGGCGAGATGGTGTCACCTTGTCGGACGCCGCGTTGTATTCTGAATCTGTCCGTTTTTTCGTGTAGTTTAACGCATGCGGTAGCATTTTTGTATATGTGCTGTAGAGTCTCCGAGTACCTATGGTCTATTCGGCAATTCGCCAGTGCCTTAAACATCTCATTGTGGTTGATAGAGTCAAATGCCTTCTCGTAGTCCACGAAGGCAAGGACGAGTGGCTTGTTGTATTCGACACATTTCTCTATTGCGGTTTTGATGGTTTGCAGGTGGTCGTTCGTTCCGTATCCGGCTCTGAATCCTGCTTGTTCAGGCGGTTGATAAAGGTCAAGTTTGGTTGTGAGGCGTCTAGTTATGATTTTGGTGAAGAGTTTATAGCAGGCTTATTGGCCTGTAGTTTTTTAGGTCAGCCGTGTTTCCCTTTTTGTGTATAATAACAATGATTGCATTGTCCCATGCTGTTGGTGTTATTCCTTCCGTGAGACATTTGTTGAATAAACTCTTTATGGCTTCTAATAGCTCGACTCCCCCTTCCTTAATCTGTTCGATCGCAATATCATCCTTCCCGGGCGCCTTGTTATTTTTCATTTCCGTAATTGATTTTGAGATTTCCTCTTGGGTTATCTCCGGTAGATCTTCTGATCCTTGGTTTAAAATTTGGGGGATGGTACGGGTATATTCCGGCTCTGGTGTTTCTTGAGCGCAATAGAGATTTGAATAGAAGCGTTTTACGATTTCCAGGATCTCTTCTTTGTTCCTGATAGTTTGCCCGTTTTGGTCCTCGAGTTTGGTAATTTCTGCTTTTCCAGGTGTTATTTTGTGTTTCAGTACTTTCATGCTTTTGTTCTCTTCGATAGTCTTCGCTATCCGTGTTTTGTTATAGTTTCTAATATCTTTCTTTGCGGCCTTTGATATTTCTTTATTTAGTGTTCTCAGCTGGTCTGTATGTAGTAGGTGCTTTTGTAGTTTTTCTCGCCTTTGTTTCATAAGTTGTCGTGTGTTTGCTGATAGTTTCCCTTCTTCCCTGTTCAGTTTCGTACCATGTATCTGTTTTGCCTCTTGTATCGATGTTACGATTTCATTGCTTAAGGTTTCTATACTCATTTCCTCGATGTTACCGTGTCCTAGTCGTTCTGCTATGGATTTCTTGTATTCCTCGTTATTGTTGACTGTAGTTTGTTCTTTGCTCTTTAATGTTGCAAGCAGTCTTCTCTCCTTTTTCAATCGTAGCACAACTTTTGCTCTTAGCATCCTGTGGTCGCTTCCCACTGACACCCGGTTGAGTATTGTGACATCCTGTACGATTTGTTTTTTATCCGTGATTATGAAATCTATTTCGTTTCGTGTATTTCCGTCAGGGCTCGCCCAGGTCCATTTCCGGTGTTCGGCTTTCTTAAAAAAGGTATTCATAGCATTCATACGATGTTTTAAAAGGAATTGCAGTAAGGTGTTTCCCCTATCATTTCTTTCTCCTATCCCGTATTGTCGCAGGGAAATTTCCTGTCGTCTTGCTTCTTACCCAGCTTAGCGTTTAAAGCTCCAACTATTAGTGTGTAGTATGTTGGAGTTTTTGACATTGCAGAGTAGATGTCTTCATAGAAGGTCTCGATTTCTTCCTCTGTGTGTGTGGATGTTGGGCATACACTTGGATGATCTTTATGTTATATATTTGGTTTAGTTTCAGTATTATAAAGCATACTCTGGGGCTTATGCTCTCTATGTGTAAGATCTGTTTTGTGTGTTTTTTATGTATTATGAAACCTACTCCTCCATCGGAGCTTTCTTCGTTTCCTCTGTAATATAAGGTATTTCCTGATTTTAGGGTAATCTGCTGTTCTCCTCTTCTTCGTATCTCAGCCAGACCTACTATATCCCAGTGAATTTGGTTTAGTTCTTCTTCGAGTTGGAGTACTTTTTCTTCGCTGGAAAGCGTTCTCGTGTTATAAGTACAGATGTGCAGTGTACGTCGTTTGTTTTGGTAGCCTGTTGTTTCCCGGTGATTCTTTGCACCCTTTGACCGCTGCTTGATCCAACCGCTACCTTGGTTGGGTGCTAGCGGTCCGCCGGGGACTAAGGGCCGCGTTCTTGTTGTATCTTTCATATTAAGAGGGGTTTAGCCGTTACCTATCACGCTGGCCAATGCGGGTTGATAGGGGTCGTCGGGGAGTATCATTTCCTTTACTCCCGTTTTGACGGTTATTCCGCCGTTAGTCGGTCGTCAGAGCCTCGTTTATTACGTAGCAGGGTGCGCCGGATGACCGAGGTCATAGCTCGTGCAGGTGAGGTTGACATTTGGGGTGGTATGTGACCTTTTTTACCTTCTCCCCCTTACACCCCCCATATTACAGTATTAACCCTATAATAAAACAGACAAAAATTTCTAGAAATTGTTCGGGGATTATAGCAACGACCTTATCGTAAAAGTAATTTCTAATTTCTGTAAGAAAATATCGTTCATAAAACATCGTTCATAGAAGAATCGATGTATCGTCGATGTTAGGAGTTCTAACATCGATGTTCAAACATCGATGTTTATGAACGATGTTTTAAAACATCGATGTATCGTTTGCATCCCTAGGTACGCGAGTTATTACTTAAGGGTACGGCATGAGACAGAAAACATAAAGAAATTTATTTAGTAGATTTATTACGTGTTCTCTCAGTGCACAGTGTCCCGTTAAGAGACCGCCACAGTACCAATCTGCTTCCTGGACAGTTGCAAGATTTCAACAGTTAGGGTGTTATATAGGACCTATCATCCGTTTGCTGTGTCGTTGGCCACTTGTGCGGACCCATTGTAAATGGTGACTATTGGTCTACTCCTGACGTAGGACCTCTCCCTTGCAATCGAGAGCGCTGCAGCAGCGCCCTCTTTAGCAAGTGTCTCTCGAGCGAATGTGCCCAATTTGGCTCTCGTGACCAATTGACAACTTACCGCCCTAGTTGCACAATATACCATTGTAATGCAGTTAGACACAAATTTCTAAATTTGCTAGAATAAGTTTGTCTTATATATTCTTTATTTAAAAAAGCTAATTAATCTATCGAAAGTATAGATATGTTAATAATAATTTGTGTATTTATGTTTTAAATAATTATAATTGCATCAATTATTAAAACGGATCGTCTTTCTATAAATAAACATTTATGCTGATGTGTCGATGTAAAAATAATTTTTAAATAAAGTTAATTTTTGTTCGGATAAAACGAGTTGTTCTCACAATTCTAGATGGTTTAATTAAATTTTGATCGGAGAAAAACCTTTGTCTAAATCCTGTAAGAAACCATACACATACAGGAAACTATTCCAACTACATTAAAGAAACAGCGGCTATTTAATAGTAATCCTACACTCATTAGACCGAATCAAATTACGAGACGCTTTGGTTTCATCTCGAGTCAGCAAAGCCCTTTTTTATCAATAATCCGTCGCGTTATCAAAACGAAATAGAAATTCAAATCAAATTTCCACGAAGTGAACGGGTAAAAGATTACGATACGTCGCTGCAAGCATTCACGGAAAAGTGTGACACATAAATCAGTGAAAAACATTTACGCCGAAATCAATCTTCAATTTGTTCGACAAACCGGTTACAAGATGTCCGGATAAGATGGTTTTTATGAGCGGGGAGATTATTCAAAAGTCTTGTCGCTGTGTGTTCGCCATCCCGACCGAGATTTATCGGTCGAGAATGGAATGACTAGAATCGGTGTGACTGTGTGACTGTGTTCACACATACGCCAAAAAAGGTGGGTAAAATGTTTGGAATCTTTTCGGGTATTTGTGATGGAAATAGGTGAGAAATTTGACCGTCAAGTGCTTTAATCTTTTTTAAATCTTCTTTAGGGAAATTAGTATAATATACAGATACATATATATTACAAGATTTTGTGTTATTCTCAGTCTTAAACGTTGTAAAAATGGAACATATGTTCTAGCCAGTTTTTCAATAAAATCACGAAATATTGCATAAGGTTAAACAATATCTAGTTTTTCTATTGAATAACTCAATATTGCAAAAAATTGATTTGTGATAAATCAAATACCTAATTATAAACAAATAGGTTACGTGTATCACCTAGTTATTCTGTAGATCAGTATTTCCCAAACTTTCGAGCCATGTAAGCTCGAAGTGGAAAATTTCTAAATATAATAGACACGTGATAGACACCTTAGAGGGTCCACTGCAAAAACTATTCAATAAATCTATAGAAGATGGAGTATACTCTTTGTCTCTGAAGGTAGCTCTCGTAATTCTCTTGTATAAAAAGGGAAAAGTATCGACCAATTTCGATAGTATCTACCATTTCAAAAATCTATGAAAGACTGATTTATAATAGAATGACTGATTATTTAGTAAAATATAACTTGTTCAGTAACTACCAGCATAGGTTTAGATCACATAGATCAGTACAGGCAGCTACACAGAGCTTACAACAAAATTGATCATGCATGATCTGGATAATGGGAAACAAGTACTAGTATTATTTTTCGATCTTTTGACACTGTCAATGTTGATTTTATGTTAGCAAAACCGGAATGTTATGGTTTTCGAACTACCTTCTTACGTTTAATAAGATTATTTCTTATGGGAAGAAAGCTAATTGTTCAAACCAATAACAGTAAGTTTATCTGCAGAGATATAAATATGGATGTGCCTCAAGGATCTGTTTTGGTACCACATTTGTTTCTGTTGTTTGTTAACGATTTGCCACATTATGCAAGTGCAGAAACCATACTATTCGCAGACGATATGAATTTGGCAGTCTCGGGAAACAATATAGAAGAGCTGGAAGCTAAAGTTGCAATGGTTGTTGAGCAAGTAAGTGCATGGTGTAGAGCTAATTATCTGATCCTTAATTCGGATGGGACGATATGCCTATATTTTGCAAAGCATAGAAAAATTTAACAAATTTCCGACTCACAGTTGATCAAAAACAACTTAGCTTTTCAAGATTAACCAATTTTCTGGGGCTGCGGATAGACTCCACACTTACTTGGTCACTCCATATAAAAAACTGTCATACTTTAAAATTCTCCAATTAAAACAATCAATGGACAAGGAATCAATCATAAGGGTGTATTATGCGTTAGCCCACTCACACCTATCGCTTCAAGTTTTGCTTTGGAATCAAGCTTCTACGGTCAACAGAAGTTTTGTGATGCAAAAAAGAGTCATTCGACTTATATTTGGACTTAAATCCGGTCAAAGTTGTAGAACGTGTTTGGTTGTAGATAAATATACTTACATTGCCCTCAATTTATATTCTAAAAGTTCCGTGTTTCATAAAATTTAAAAGATTTCGAAACATTAGCGGATTCGCACAATCACTGCGAAAATGAAATTTCAAAAATCACACAAGTGAAAATACAATTTTTTCAATATGTATCGGCGATTTTTTTATTTAGAAATGGCATAAAAGGGCGCAAAATAGTAAAAATAGTAATATAAAGTATCTTTTATATCACTATTTTTACTATTTTGTGCCCTTTTATGCCATTTCTAAATAAAAAAATCGCCGATACATATTGAGAAAATTGTATTTTCACTCGGCGAGACATAACCGCACGCATATGAGTGCTATTATGAATCCATTACAGACGCAAAATAGAAAAATATCTTTATGTCATCAGCGTAGATAAGTTGCCTACAGTTCTTTAGGTGGGCGACGACATCGTTTTTGTAGATCTCAAACAGCTACGGTCCCAGATAAGAACCTTGTGGTACACTCAACACAAAAACTCCCTGATGTATGCCCATTAAGTTCCACCGCCAGTGAGCGGCCCGACAGGTAGGATCTGAACCAGTTCAACAAATTCCCGTGTAAACCGACTTGTTCAAGTTTATAGAGCAGAATCGGATGATCTATGCTGCCAGTATTGCTAAGATCCATATAAATAGCATGCAAAAAACGAATAAACGACCAAAGAAAGAGGGGACAGTTACACAACGACGGAACGGAAAAGGAAAATGTAAAGCTAATGTTTTGGAATGTAGCAGGGCTCAGGAAGAAATTGGATAAGGTGGACGGGTCTTTTATAGAATTCCTGAGGAAATTCGTAATAGTTGGGTTAGTGGAGACCTGGGTTCAAGAGAAGGAATGGGAAGCCTGTAAAGAGAGACTCCCCAAGGATTACAATTGGAGGATACAACCGGCGCGGAGAGAGAGTGACTACGGATGGGCAAAGGGGGGAATAATAACAGGCGTCAGCAGAGGCATCAAGGAATCGGAGAGAATTCTAGAAGAGGTGGAGGATCTAGTTTTTAGGGAGGTAGAACTGGAGGGGGAGTGGTGGCAGATAGCAACCGTTTATAATAATAAGGGACTGGAAAAAATTAAAGAGGGTATAAAGAGGAATTTGGAAGATATGGTAACGACAAACTTGCTACTAGGAGGTGATTGGAATGTTAGGATAGGAGAAGAGCAGGTCAATACGGTGGATAAGACGGGTGATGTGATAAGAAGGAATTCTAGAGACAAAATTAAAAATGCATAGGGAAATGTTTGGTTGGCGTGGGTGTTAGAGAACCAATGGGATATTTTGAATGGGTGTATTGAGGGCGACTGGGAGGGAGAATTTACGTTTGTGGGTGCAATGGGTACCTCAGTTATTGACCTAATAATTACAAATGATGCGGCGAGACGGCAAATAAAACTGATGGAAATCGGAATAGGAAGTGAGTCGGATCATATGCCGGTAGTGGTGTCGTTGAAGCAGCAAAGGGAGAAAGATGTTAAGGCGGAGAAATGGGTGGCCAGATGGGATAAGGAGGCGACAGAAGAATACAGAAGGAAATTAGAAGAGGTAGAGTGGAACGCCATAGAGGATATAGACATGATGGCAAAGAAAATGGAATCTGCACTTGTGAAAAAGAAAGTCAAAGAAGCGTTTCCAGGCCGAGCATGGTACGACGGGGAAGTGCGGAACGCAAAGCAAAGGTTTCGAGAAGCTATGAGAGAATGGAGAAAGGGAGAAGGGCTCAAAGTGCACGTGCTGGAAGCGAAAACAGAATTGCAAAAAATGGAGAAGAAGAAAAAGGAGCTTTGGGAGGAGAAGGAGAAGCAGCGGGTACGAGAAATCAAGACGGAAGCTGAGCTGTGGAAATACGTGAGAGAGAATAGGAAAAGGAAGGAAAGATTACCCATTGCGATAGAAGAATGGTAAAACCACTTCATGAGGATGCTAGGAGGGGTGGAGATGCGGTCAGAAAGAGACGATAGTTCAGGAGATCGACAGAGAAAGCAGGAAGAGCTCGCCGAGGATATCACCGTGACAGAGGTGGAGGATGTTATTGATTCCCTAAAGCCAAGAAAAGCGGGAGGTTTGGATGGGCTCGGAAATGAAGCGTGGAAAGAAGCACCTGGCATCTGTAAGGAGAAGTTTACGGAGGAATTGAGAAGGATAGGGAGAGGAGAGAAAAGGATACCAGTCAGCTGGAAAGTGGGGATAATTCAACCGGTGTTTAAGAGTGGAACGAGGGACGCGCTAGAAAATTATAGAGGTATAACTTTGATGAACTCCTCATACAAAATATTTGCTAAAATCCTGGATTGTCGCTTGAGGAAGGAAATCAATGAAAGGAAGCTTTTGCCGGAAATACAAGCGGGGTTCAGAGAAGGAAGGAGCACGGTGGAACACCTGGTGACCTTGAGAGTCATCATAGACCAAGGAATAAGAAAGGGATGCCTGTTTGCTCTTTTCATTGATTTGAAATCCGCATATGACTCGGTGAACAGAAGAAGACTTGACGAGTGTTTGGGCAAGCTAGGTATCTCAGAGAGTGTAAGAAGGAACATCAGGAATTTGTACGAGGAAACGGTCTGTAAGGTAGTAGCGAATGAATGGAAATCGGACTATTTTGAGGTGAGGAAGGGCCTGAGACAAGACTGCCCTTTGAGTCCTACGCTTTTCAATCTGTATGTGGCGGATATGGAAAAGGTTCTACAGGCCGGGCAAGCTGGAGGAGTGGTGATTGGGAAAAAGAAGATGTGGAGTTTGGCATATGCGGATGACATGGTGGTATTTGAAAAGTCGGCTAGTGAGATGAAGGACGTGATTGAAAGGCTCGGCAGGTATTTCGAAAAGAGGGATTTAAGGGTGAATGTTGGTAAAACAAAATGGATTCGGTTTAAAAGGGGTGGGCGATATAAGAAAGAAAGGTTTGAATGGCAGGGTACTGAAATAGAGGAAGTTAGTAAATTTAAGTATTTGGGGTATGTCTTTGGGACTGGATACAGTAATAAAGAACACATAGAGTATGTTACAAAAAAGGCATGGGTGGCGGCGGGTCGTATCTGGGAGGTTTGGAAAAGGAACTTTGATGGAAACTTTAGAGCAGCAGAGACCATATGGAAGGCATGTGTGCGAAGCGTGTTACTGTATGGATGCGAGGTCTGGGGAACGAAAGAGGAAGACAAGATCGAAAGGGTGCAGGTAAAGTTTTATAAGAAAGTGTTGAAACTTGATAGGTCAACGCCTGGTCACATTGTGTTCCAGGAAGTGAGTGCTTGTAAGGTGGCGGTAATAGCTGCGGAAAGAGTGATAAAGTTCGAGTATAGGGTGGATGGGTTAGGAGATGAAAGGATAATAAAGGAAATCTTTCGAGTAGTGAATAAAGAGGGGTTAAGTGGTAGAAGAGAGAGCGGTTGGGGGTTGAATAAAAGGAAACTGTATGAGAGAGGCGGGTTATCATCCGAGGGGTTGGAAACGGAAAAAAGTGCGGGTGCTCAGTGGAAACAGATGCTAAAAGAGAGGTTATTAGAAGTGAACTTCCAAGAGCGCCAATCGAAAATAGAGGCTAGTAAATATCACCAAGGCTACAGTCAGATACAAGTGCACGGCCGTGTTCCTGGTTATTTGAGGAGAAGTAAAGGGTCGGACGACCAGTCAGTGTTGGCGAGATTTAGGTGTGGCAATGAAGAGCGTGGAAGGAGACATTGGATGAAGGAGGAAAGTAGAAGGTGTTAGGTGTGTGGGTTGAAGGAAGATATGTGGAGTCATTGGTTGGAAGAATGCACGATGGCGGAGTGGAATGACCAGGAGAGAAGGCGAGGAAAGGATTGGAGGGAGTGTATGGACGAGAGCGGGAAGGGACTGTCGTTTTTACACAGAGTGAAAACATGGAAAGAGCGGATGCGACGGGGTAGTTTTTTGAGTGTTGCGGTATAGTTTTTTTTTTTGTGAGCTTATGTCCGATGTGCAGGTGTGGAAGTATAGGTTTATAGGGTGGTAAAATTTCTTTTTTCTTTTTAATGGGGTTTTAGTTTCACAACTTTTTTATTATTTTTTACTGTTTTATTTTGTATGTATATTTTGTATGGAAATTATTTTAATTATGCCAATACAGGTTATTATTATTATAGATAGCATGCACTCCGTTATCCATAGCCTTCAAAATGTATTCTATAAAGCGTGGCAAATTAGTTTCGATCGACCTATGCTTCATAAATTTTCCATGTTGTTTAATAGTTTAAGATGAAAAATGTGTGTTTTTCAAGGATTTTGTTGAAAACGCATAACTTGGATATAGGTCGATAGTTCGCTAGCAAGTTCTTACTGCTAGATTTAAAGATTGAGATTACGTGGGCCTTTCTTCGTAGTGTTGGACAGGAAATGGTTAATATATGGTTAATAGTTAAATGGCTCGCGCAGTGCATGGGCAGTCAGCTTGATGAAGTGGCCTGGAAATCCGTCATTCCTGAGCCTTTCCTCGCATCAATTTCAGTGAGTAGGCTGAGTACTTCTGCGTCGACAAAGCTCAGCATATTTTAATTTTAGTTGGTTTGGTTTACAGATGCGTGAAAACTCATTTTGCTAATCGTTGGATTAAATAAGTGCGCTTTCGAGAGAGCGGACTTAAGCCACTAAAGAAGTTCTGTTAGTTCCAGTGAGTACCACGCCGGATAGCAAGTAGGTTTTCGTCTTGTTAAGGGCACATGGCTATCGATATAATTCAGAATTTTATAGAATTGTCTAACCATATAATTAGTATCCGGGAAGTCAAGTACATGTTGCCAGCAAATATTATCCAGTGTATTATTGATTAAATTATAGTTGACTTTACAGAAGTTAGGCATCAACGCAGAAGAAGCCTGAAGTGGTCGAATAGCGATGGATACCAGGAACTCAATTGGGGGGTGATACATGTCCACCTTACTAATTGGTCCTACAATAATTACTTCGTCCAGGTTAGATAGGACAAGGTCAAGGATTTTTGATATATTATTATCGAAGGTGTTAAACTGCTTTAATCCGCAAAAAATTAATAGGGTCCATAAATAAACTAGAAAGTCTGTCACAAGCAGGGACTGCCACCGCTCCTAAGGAAGAAGTCCAGGGCGTCCACTTAATATTCGGGAGATTGTCACCACATACCACATGGTAGTCAGTAGCACATATTTCCCACACAAAAATATTCACAAAGCCACATGGAAATCACCAGGTGGTAGAGTATTGAACCAGATAGACCATGTGATGATAGATGGGAGACACTGTTCAAATATCCTGGATGTAAGAGCCTGTCGAGGCCTCAATGTAGATTCGGATCATTATTTGGTAAGGGCGGTACTTAGGGCTAGAATTGATTGTCAACGCACACAACAGCCGGCAGTTAAGAGATACGATCTGGAAAAAATCAAAACTGATGAGATGAAAGAGAGATTTCAGTACCAAATGCAGGAACGAATATCCAAACGGCCAGAAAAAGCTCTAGTAGAGGTCAATGAAGCGTGGCAAAAGATCAAGCAGGACATCGAAGATACAGCAGCAGAGGTTGTGGGGTGGAAGAAGGGACAAAGGCGTAATAACTGGTTCGATGAAGAATGCAAGGAAGCTCTGACAGAGAAGAACAAAGCCAGAGAAAAAGTACTACAACGAAATACTAGAGCGAATGTAGAGGATTATCGAAACAAACGGAAAGTTGAGAAAAAACTCTTCCGAAGAAAGAAATCTGAAAAAGATGAAGAAGATTTCGCGGAAATAGAAAGAATGAGTAATGCCAACGAAACTCAGGGACTCAGGACGAAAAGTCAGAAATGCGAGACTTGGCTACAAACAGCAGCCACTTCTGTGTAAGGATAAGGACGGCAGAGTAATCGGACACACAGAAAAGTGTATCAAGGGGTGGGGTCAGTACTTCAGGGACCTGCTTAACCAGAACACTCGCATAGTCCAAGAGGAAAGTATAACGCCAACATCAACATCAATATTAGGGACTGAGCAAGTGGAGGAATCCACCTTAGAAGAAGTAGAGACTGCAGTGCGCAGGATCAAGAACAATAAGGCGCCAGGTGCAGATGGCATTCCAGGAGAATTGTTGAAGTATGGAGGTAGATCCTTAATATCGTGCATGCATGAACTCATATTAAACATATGGAGAACGGAAAAGCTACCGGATGAATGGAAGCTAGGGATAATATGCCCATTGTACAAGAAAGGTGATAAGTTAGATTGTTCTAACTACAGGGGGATAACGCTGCTAAACATTGCATACAAGGTCTTCGCTAATGTGTTGTACCGTCGCTTACTACCATACGCAGAAGAGAATATCGGGGAATACCAGTGCGGTTTCCGCACAAACAGCTCAACCACAGACCAACTGTTTGGCATTAGGCAGATCCTGGAGAAATGTAATGAGTTCAATATCACGACACACCATCTATTAGTGGACTTCAGAGCAGCATACGACAGCGTTATAAGACACAAACTGTGGGGGATAATGACAAGTTTCGGATTCCCTGAAAAACTGACAGCCCTAACCAGAGTAACACTGTCTGAAGTATCGTCTGTAGTAAGAATACGAAACAAGTTGTCTGAGACTTTTATAACAGAGAAAGGACTACGACAGGGAGACCCACTGGCAACTTTACTGTTTAACATCGTACTAGAAAAGGCCGTTAGGAGTAGTGGAGCGGATACTAACGGCACTGTGTACTTTAAGTCAACACAACTATTGGCTTACGCAGACGACATTGATATAATTTGCAGAAGCGAACAGGCGACCAAAACTACTTACTCGCTGCTGGAGAAGGAAGCAAGTAACCTAGGACTCACTGTCAACGTAAACAAAACGAAATACATGGTGGCAAACGAAACTCATCGGAAGGTAGGACCAACGCTAGAACTAGATGGAAAGCACTTTGACACAGTAGATACATTTGTGTACTTGGGCTCGCAACTGAACAGCGTATACCGGATGGGCGAGGAGATTAGAAGGCGGATAACTCTTGGTAAAAGGTGCTATTGTGGGCTACTTAAACTTTTTAGGTCCAAAACAATCCACCCAAAGCATAAGTGCACACTGTACAGGTCACTGATAAGACCGGTGGTAACCTATGGTGCAGAAGCATGGAACTTAACACAGAGCGAAGAACAGGCTTTAAGTGTATTTGAGAGAAGAATGCTACGTGCAATATTTGGAGCGACCCAAGAACGAGGAATCTGGCGCCGAAGGTATAATCACGAACTATATCAGCTCTACAATCAACCAGATATTGTGAGTTTCATCAAGGTGGCAAGATTGAGATGGCTCGGACACATGCAGAGAATGGGTGATCATAGGGTTCCGAAAAAGTTGTTCAATGGCCAACAAGAGGGAAGGAGAAGGGCCGGAAGGCCAAGAGGGAGATGGAAGGACAACTGACCTACAAAAACTTCAAGTACGGGACTGGAGAACGTTGGCGAGTGATAGGTCCGCTTGGAGAAACATGTTGAAGGAGGCCCAGACCGGCAATCGGTTGTAGTGCCATTAAGAAGAAGAAGAGAATTCACCACATGTAAGGAACAAATCTTCACTGAACTTACAACAAACTGCCTCTAGCCTGATAAGAAAGGGCGGTAATGAAGTCGGAGGCAATGGGGGTTTTAAGAAAATACAATAACAGAAATGCACCAATTTACTATCTAAAACTGACACACAAGGGTTCCTAAACTCCATATGTACCATGCTCTCTTGAAGAGAATCGTCTCTACTCGTCCCTCCCATTTCTATATAATATTTATGTTATATTTTGCATATTTTGGGGGGGGGGGAGTTGAAACCCCAAAACTCCCCCTGGCTACGCCCATGCACAGCATACATTCAGGTTTTTTTTTTATTCAGTGATCCTCCTCTTTAATGGCACTACAACCGATTGCCGGTCTGGGCCTCCTTCAGCATGTTTCTCCAAGCGGACCTATAATTCGCCAACGTTCTCCAGTCCCGTACTTGAAGTTTTTGTAGGTCAGTTGTTACCGCATCCTTCCATCTCCCTCTTGGCCTTCCGGCCCTTCTCCTTCCCTCTGGTTGGCCAATGAACAACTTTTTCGGAACCCTATGATCACCCATTCTCTGCATGTGTCCGAGCCATCTCAATCTTGCCACCTTGATGAAACTCACAATATCTGATTGATTGTAGAGCTGATATAGTTCGTGATTATATCTTCGGCGCCAGATTCCTCGTTCTTGGGTCGCTCCAAATATTGCACGTAGCATTCTTCTCTCAAATACACTTAAAGCCTGTTCTTCGCTCTGTGTTAAGCTCCATGCTTCTGCACCATAGGTTACCACCGGTCTTATCAGTGACCTGTACAGTGTGCACTTATGCTTGGGGTGGATTGTTTTGGACCTAAAAAGTTTAAGTAGCCCATAATAGCACCTGTTACCAAGAGTTATCCGCCTTCTAATCTCCTCGCCCATCCGGTTTACGCTGTTCAGTTGCGAGTCCAAGTACACAAATGTATCTACTGTGTCAAAGTGCTTTCCGTCTAGTTCTAGCGTTGGTCCTACCTTCCGAAGAGTTTCGTTAGCCACCATGTATTTCGTTTTGTTTACGTTGACAGTGAGTCCTAGGTTATTTGCTTCCTTCTCCAGCAGCGAGTAAGTAGTTTTGGTCGCCTGTTCGCTTCTGCAAATTATATCAATGTGGTCTGCGTAAGCCAATAGTTGTGTTGACTTAAAGTACACAGTGCCGTTAGTATCCACTCCACTACTCCTAACGGCCTTTTCTAGTACGGTTAAACAGTAAAGTTGCCAGTGGGTCTCCCTGTCGTAGTCCTTCCTCTGTTATAAAAGTCTCAGACAACTTGTTTCGTATTCTTACTACAGACGATACTTCAGACAGTGTTACTCTGGTTAGGGCTGTCAGTTTTTCAGGGAATCCGAAACTTGTCATTATCCCCCACAGTTTGTGTCTTATAACGCTGTCGTATGCTGCTCTGAAGTCCACGAATAGATGGTGTGTCGTGATATTGAACTCATTACGTTTCTCCAGGATCTGCCTAATGCCAAATAATTGGTCTGTGGTTGATCTGTTTGTGCGGAAACCGCACTGGTATTCACCGATATTCTCTTCTGCGTATGATAGTAAGCGACGGTACAACACATTAGCGAAGACCTTGTATGCAATGTTTAGCAGCGTTATCCCCCTGTTGTTAGAACAATCTAACTTATCACCTTTCTTGTACAATGGGCATATTATCCCTAGCTTCCATTCATCCGGTAGCTTTTCCGTTCTCCATATGTTTAATATGAGATCATGCATGCACGATATTAAGGCTCTACCTCCATACTTCAACAATTCTCCTGGAATGCCATCTGCACCTGGCGCCTTATTGTTCTTGATCCTGCGCACTGCAGTCTCTACTTCTTCTAAGGTGGGTTCCTCCACTTGCTCAGTCCCTAATATTGATGTTGATGTTGGCGTTATACTTTCCTCTTGGACTACGCGAGTGTTCTGGTTGAGCAGGTCCCTGAAGTGCTGACCCTACCTCTTGATACACTTTTCTGTGTGTCCGATTACTCTGCCGTCCTTATCCTTACACAGAAGTGGCTGCTGTTTGTAGCCAAGTCTCGCATTTCTGACCTTTTGATAGAGTCCCCGAGTTTCGTTGGCAATACTCATTCTTTCTATTTCCGCGAATTCTTCTTCATCTTTTTCAGATTTCTTTCTTCGGAAGAGTTTTTTCTCAACTTTCCGTTTGTTTCGATAATCCTCTACATTCGCTCTGGTATTTCGTTGTAGTACTTTTTCTCTGGCTTTGTTCTTCTCTGTCAGAGCTTCCTTGCATTCTTCATCGAACCAGTTATTACGCCTTTGTCCCTTCTTCCACCCCACAACCTCTGCTGCTGTATCTTCGATGTCCTGCTTGATCTTTTGCCACGCTTCATTGACCTCTACTAGAGCGTTTTCTGGCCGTTTGGATATTCGTTCCTGCATTTGGTACTGAAATCTCTCTTTCATCTCATCGGTTTTGAATTTTTCCAGATCGTATCCCTTAACTGCCGGCTGTTGTGTGTGTTGACAATCAATTCTAGCCCTAAGCACCGCCCTTACCAAATAATGATCCGAATCTACATTGAGGCCTCGACAGGCTCTTACATCCAGGATATTTGAACAGTGTCTCCCATCTATCATCACATAGTCTATCTGGTTCAATACTCTACCACCTGGTGATTTTCATGTGGCTTTGTGAATATTTTTGTGTGGGAAATATGTGCTACTGACTACCATGTTGTTGGTCGTCGCAAAGTCTATCATCCTACTTCCGTTTTCATTAGTCTCAGCATGAAGACTGTGCAGTCCGATTGTCGGTCGGTATATCTCCTCGTGTCCCACTTTAGCATTAAAATCACCAAGGATGATTTTGATATCTCCTTCTGGCGCATCACGATATGCTTTCTGCATTTCCTCGTAAAATTGGTCCTTCACGTTTTCTTCCTTGTCCTCAGTTGGTGCGTGGACATTAATCAGGGTGACGTTTATAAATTTCCCTCTTAGCCTTATGGAGCATAATCGTTCACTTATTGGGTTAAAACCAATTACTGCCTCTCTGGCCTTTCCTGTGACAATAAAACACACTCCTTTTTTACCCCACTTCTTCAGTTAACACAAATGTCTTCTGCGTCGGACTGCCATGCTTCATTAATAGTACACATAGATGTTTTTAGCGACAATAAGGACACCTCCACCGTCTGCTCTTCGGCTAGTTTCCGATTTTTAGTCACAGCGAAAAACACAAAAGTTCGTTGCTGTTGATGCCACAATTCAGCCAAGTTTCGTTTAAGCATAATATATCATAATTAAAGACCGATGAATTGACAAATATGTCCTCGCTTTTTGTTCCGACTCCTCTAACATTTTGGTAGAAAATTTTTAGGTCAGATATTGCAAGTACATGTTATAGGTAATCAATTGTAAGTCTTAATTTAATTTTGAAATTAATTTGTTACAGAATACAAAACAAAAAAATTAATAAAAAGTTTGAGGTGATTAAAAAAATGTATATATAAATTAATATAAGTTTTTGCGTGATCCATTAAATTATGCAGTTTCTTGTGGAAAATTTCAGGGAACTGTTAATTCGGCGCCACTTACAACTTGTAAATTTTAATTACACACAAATTCGTGCCAGAGTCATATTAAATGTATTCTTGTATACACTGAACCGAACCGAGGATAAAATACATTAATAACTTATTAATTTGATTTCCGAAAACGTTTAATTTAATGACCGCACGCCACACAATATTTATATACACTACACACGATTTACATTTTTTTTTCTCAAACGAATTTCTTCGAATAAAATATTATTACTCGTAAATATGTTTTATTTTCTGATTTGTAGACTCATATTAAAGTTTAAATATTTTTTTTACTAATTTATATTTAGTGACTATAACTGTTTTAAATTTAGATGCGTATTCGACATTTTTATTATCTGCTTAGATGGTTTATGGTATCTACAGAGTTTACATAAACCGTTTTAGTCTTCATCATCATAGTTTAGTCAAATAGATATTTATATTCTTTAAATCCTCCTTATCTCTTTTTTTAAGTATTGGTACAAGCTAGGGATGCAACATCGTTCATAAAAAACGTCGATGTTAAAACATCGATGTTTTCAAAAGTAAAATATCGATGTCGAAAACATCGATGTTTATGAACGATATATCGATATTATTTCGATGTTTTGAAAAAAAAACACATAGGAATGTTCAAAATGTTTATTAGTTAATTATTTCGCAAAATAGAGTTTAAAAATAATAATTTTGACAATCTTGTGCCTAGTAAGCGGTTTCTTCCTTGAGTAATCGTAGCCCCAGCTTCTGAAAACAGCCGCTCACTGGGCACCGACGTTGCTACGATAGGCAAATGTATCATCGCCAGTTTATACAACCCAGGAAATAAACCTTTGATGTCATCCCACGTTTCTAAAGCATCTGCTTTTATAGGAGTTACAGGAGACGACATAAACATGTGAAATTCTGATTCCGCTTTTGTTTTATTTTTTATGTTGTTGTGTGTTAATTGTTAGTGGTAACTCCATATGTCACGTTCGGATTCATTATTTTCATCCCTTTCGGATTCGTCAGAAGAATCAGTTAGTAAAACTGCTGCGTGCATATTAGTTAAGTAATTATTTATATAAGTGATGACTTTGTTCTTAGCAGTCTCATCTTTGAAATGAATGAGTTTGAAGCGTGAATCTAGAGCGGTTGCGATAGCCAGGGAAGAGCAATGTTCTACTTTATCAAAGCGTTTTAATTCCTCTTTTTCAATTTCTGCTTTTAATAAAACCGTGCATTCAAATGCTGCTGAGAATTTTTCTAACATGCCCCGCAGACAGCTTACAAGTGGATTAACCTTACTTACTGTAACATAATTTTCGGCAAAAATTTCTTTAGTTAATCTTTTAAAGGGCTGTAAAAGTTTGAAGCATCAGAACGGCATAACAATATTGCACCGATCGTTGAAATTAGCTCCATAAAACGTTCCAACATATATTACGTTGAATTCCACCGAGTGCGAACGTGAAGTATCAGCTTTTTTGTCTGGCCTTCTATCTTGCCAGCCTCTCTTTGCTTTTTCCGCAATTCGTTACTGGCATTGACACTACGTTTTATGAATTTTACAATCTCGCGCACTTTGCTGACGATCATTGATGCAGTTTTAGCTTTATCCAATTAGTTTGTGACAACTAAATTCAATGTGTGGGCGAAGCACGGTATTATTTTTTTTCATCAAACATGTCTCTATTTACCTTCATAACCGTGCTGCCATTGTCAGTAACTACAGCAGTAACTGCATCGGTAGTAATATTCCATTCGTCGAAGATATCTGAAAATCTGTTTTGTATGTACTCTGCTGTATGTCTTTCGAACAACTCAAAGACTCCCAAAGTTCCAATCATAAGTTTGGATTTTTCTAACAAATGGATGGTGACTCCAACAAAGGACTTGTTCTGCATCGTCTCTGTCGATATGTCATATGTAATACAGTAATGTTCTGCTACTTTTAAGTTTTTTTTTTTAATTTATGCCATGGCTTCATGTTTTTCATCTATAGGTTTTTTTAACGTCTCTCTAGAAGGAATTTTTGACAAGGGTGCCAGTTCCTTTATAAACTGTTTAAATCCGTTTCCTTCCACAATTGGCATGGTGCGTTGTGTTCTTATCAAAATGTTACTATTAGAAGCAGCTTTTAGACCATCCGCCCAGGCCGGTGCGGCGTAGAGGAGGATGGAGTTTACGACTTCGCTTAATAGCCTTCTAGTTGTAGTAACAGGGCCCTTCAGTATTGGCATTAGTTTGCGGAGTGCTGCTCCAGCGCGTTCGGTTTTCATAGCCGCATTTTGGATGTGTCTACTCCGTTGGTACTATAGCCGTTGGTCAATATGGACGCCGAGGTATTTTATTGTCGGTTTTGCCGACATCAACCTGCCTAGGAAGTTTACAGTTACGGCGCCTATTCTCTTGCGACATATAAGTGCGATTACCTCGGACTTCTCTGGAGCTATTTGCAACAGTTGCTTGCTTTCCATCCAACGATGAATGGCTTTTACTGCAGTTTCGACCCTGGCTGCCACGGCTTCCTCATTTATGTCCGCGGACACCACAAGGAGGTCGTCGGCCAATGCTACCAGTCTATAGTTTCTAGGTCTAGAACGCCATCCTAGAGAATGTTCCACAGGAGCGGTCCGAGAAGCGACCCCTGCGGGACATCACACGTCCCCCGCCTGGTTGTGTTGTCTATTATTAGGCTGCTGTTCCTGAAGTAGCTTTTAATTGATTCTATTAAATATGTAGATATTTCTTTCCTTCTGCTTGCGTCTACGATTTGCCGCCAGGGCACGGTGTTAAACGAATTCTTAACGTCTAGTGCAACGGCTAGACATACTTTTCTGTGCCTACGTTTACCCAAGTTGACATAGTGGGCGATATTGATAACCTCTTGGATGGCGTCTGTGGTCGACCTCCCCGCTCGAAAACCATATTGTGCTGTTGATAGCCCTCCGTGCAGATCAAGCTCTTGGTTTATCCTGGTGGCTACTATATGCTCGTTTGTCTAAGTTTGCCTAGGCTGTCTAGAAGGCAGATTGGGCTTAGCGATGAGTGCTTTCCTGGCTTGGGGACTAAAACAAATCTGGCCTCCTTTCATCTACCTGGTATGTTTCTACTGCGAATGACCGAGTTGAACATGAAAAGTCTCTGTATGAAGTAGGACAGGCAGTCTTACGACTTCCGGTGGGATGCCATCAGGGCTTGGAACTTTGGGGACGAAGTCTAGGGTTGGGGGTAGTGGTGGGAGTTGTTAAGGTCGAGGTGAAAGTCGGGAGGTGGGAGGCGTGGCGTAGAACGCATCATCTTTCCCTACTGACAAGTTTCCATCATCCAAGAACATCATCCAAGCTTGTGTCAGCTATAGAATTGATGGTTCAGGGATTTCTGTAGATAGCTTTATTAGTAAATTGAACAGCCTTTGTACGAAAAGCCAAATTCTATCCATCCACTTTACATCTATTTTCCATCCACTTGCATCCACCTTCCATCCATTTTACATCCACTTTCCATTCAATTTCCATCCACTTTCCGTCCACCTACATCCACTTTCCATCCACTTTCCATCCACTTTACATTCACTTTCCAGCCACTTGCATCCACTTTCCATCCACTTTCCATACACTTTACATCCACTTTCCATCCACTTCCATCCACTTTCCATCCACTTTCCATCCCCTTTAATCGGGTTTTAAAAATCTGATCAAAAAGCTGTTTAAAAGATGATTCAAAAGCTGATTATAAAGCGGATTAAAAGCTGTTCAAAGTCTGATTAAAAAGCTGATTAAAAGCTGATTAAAGTGGTTGGAAAGTGGATGGAAAGTGGATGGAAAGTGGATGCAAGTGGATGGAAAGTGGATGTAAAGTGGATCGAAAGTGGATGGAAAGTGGATTTAAAGTGGATGCAAGTGGATGGAAAGTGGATGGAAAAAGGATGCAAGTGGATGGAAAGTGGATGCAAGATGGATGTAAAGTGGATGGAAAGTGGATGGATAGAATGCGGGGATAGAATGGATACAATGTTGAGAGTGGAGTTTGGGGGTGGAAGTGGGGGGTGGAGGCGTGGTCTGGGAGGCAAAGTCTAGGGTTGGGGGTAGTGGTGGGAGTTGTTAAGGTCGAGGTCAAAGTCGGGAGGTGGGAGGCGTGGCCTAGAACGCATCATCTTTCCCTACTGACAAGTTTTCATCATCCAAGAACATCATCCAAGCTTGTGTCAGCTATAGAATAAATGGTTCAGGGATTGCTGCAGATAGCTTTATTAGTAAATTGAACAGCCTTTGTACGAAAAGCCAAATTCTATCCATCCACGTTCCATCCACTTTACATCTATTTTCCATCCACTTGCATCCACTTTCCATCCACTTTACATCCACTTTCCATTCACTTTCCATCCACTTTCCGTCCACCTACATCCACTTTCCATCCACTTTACATCCACTTTACATCCACTTTCCAGCCACTTGCATCCACTTTCCATCCACTTTCCATACACTTTACATCCACTTTCCATCCACTTGCATCCACTTTCCATCCACTTTCCATCCCCTTTAATCAGGTTTTAAAAATCTGATCAAAATGCTGTTTAAAAGATGATTCAAAAGCTGATTATAAAGCGGATTAAAAGCTGTTCAAAATCTGATTAAAAAGCTGATTAAAAGCTGATTAAAGTGGATGGAAAGTGGATGGAAAGTGGATGCAAGTGGATGGAAAGTGGATGTAAGGTGGATGGAAAGTGGATGGAAAGTGGATGTAAAGTGGATAGAAAGTGGATGGAAAGTGGATGGAAAGTGGATGCAAGTGGATGGAAAGTGGATGGAAAGTGGATGGAAAGTGGATGAAAAGTGGATGGAAAGTGGATGCAGGTGGATGAAAAGTGGATGGACAGTGGATGTAAAGGAGATGGAGTGAATGTAAAGTGGATGGAAAGTGCATGCAAATGGATGGAAAATGAATGTAAAGTGGATAGAAAGTGGATGGATAGAATGCGGGGATAGAATGGATACAATATTGGGGATGGAGTTTGGGCGGCGGAGTTTGGGGGCGGAAGTGGGGGTTGGGGCGTGATCTGGGGGGCGGGGTCTAGGGTTGGGGTAGTGGTGGGATTGTCAAGGTCGAGGGCAAGGTCGGGAGGTGGGAGGTGTGGCCTAGAACGCATCATCTTTCCCTACTGACAAGTTTTCTTCGGCGTAGCTTTCTCTACTCGTCCCTCCTTATTTCAATATAATATCTATATTATATTTTGCATATTTCGGGAGGAGGTGGGGTGTCTTTGGACCCTCAAACCCCATGGGTACAAGTAATAATTGCTTAGTTTTTATAGATCTAATAACCGATTTTTCATTTTAGTTTCCCTGGAATAACTGGAATAAAAGGCAGTAAATTTAAAACCATTTTTACCACACCAAAATATGTTTTCATCCTCCATAAACATTTTGAATAAAATCCAAAATATTTAAATATAAAAGCGTAACATAATATTTGAACAGTAATATTATCAACAACCAAAAAAAAAACCTTTATCCCGCTGAATAATAAGAAATAAAGAATGTGTTGACCGCGGAAAATAACATTTCCCCTCGATAAAATTCAAGCCGGGATCACGTTTCACGTTTTCTGACACACATATAAATTAAAACCGTAATGTTATTTCTATATTAATTCCGAGATAGAAACCGCCGTGGAGCGGCGCGCGTTGGGCGTAAATCCTCTGGGACCCATACAATTCAGTTTACCACTCCGGCCTTAAACCCTCCTAATGCGTTCCAACAAAAACCTCTCGAGAGTATTAACACTTACCAAATATAATTTATTCCCCGATCGGCACTTTATTTTTAATCGCTTTATTTCAATTATCGCTTAATATTAGTCGATTCAGAATGGTTTTGAAACCAACAGATTTAAAAACATGTTTTACAATCAACAAATTTTAAATAGTCATTTGCTTCTTAATCAACGTTTAAAGGTAGACTTCCGAGCAAAGCGGCTCTGGCGGCACTAACGCAGCGTCAAAGCCGCCGCGACATAGAGATAGTATTATGCACTATGTAAATGTATGACGCGCAATTGAATGAATTTACATTAATTATAAAACCAGACTAAAGGTAGACTTCCGAGCAAAGCGGCTCTGGCGTCACTAACGCAGCGATACTGACGCGGCGTCATAGCGATAGTATTATGGAAATGTATGAGGCGCCACTCGAGCGCAGCGACACTGACGCACTGACGCTGGGCGCGTCAATGTCACTGCTCTCGAATGGCGGCTATGTCACTACTATCGTTATGTCGCCGCGTCAGTATCGCTGCGTTAGTGACGCCAGGGCCGCTTTGCTCGGAAGTCTACCTTTAGTCTGGTTTTATAATTAATCTAAATTCATTTACTCGTGAAAACACAAATAATATCAACGGTACTCAAACTTTTCTTTCGCGTACCACTCTTGTGCAAGGTGGATCAAGCGCCTACCACTGAACTAAAAACAAAGCTGTGTTCTATCTATAATGCAACAAACTTGTAGCTTTATAAGAAATCTTGTCATTCACAGTATAAAATGTGAAAAAAGATAGATTTTCAATAAAATTCAGCCAATGTCTATTTTATTTGAAGACAAACTACGTAACGTCTATTTTCTGTACGCGCACCACACTTGGAGGCTTCAGTGGTACGCGTACCACATTTTCTAAAACTATCTTTAGAAGGCAAAAGGATACATTTATGAAAGCAAAAATATTTATTGAACGCATTTATATGTTAAGAAATTTATAGTTAATAGCTAAATAAGTAATAATTATAATAGGAACCATACACCCCAAATTATTGTGAAAATCTTAGGTACTTACGTATTAACCGCACCACCGCTATATATTGTATCGAAAGTATCGAGAGTATCGAAGTATCGAGAGTATATTGTATTGAGAGTATGTTGTCTTGATTTATCTGACAACCTAATCTAGCCGGGCTTAAAAATAAAGTATTTTGAGTTTAAAAATGTTTTAATTTTAAATAAAATGTTTTATTTTATCAATTAACATAAAAATTTTAGGTGTAGATTGGCGGCATTTAAAAATGTAGCGGTGGTGGCGTTAATACGTAAGTACCAAATCTTATAATATAACACAATATAACAACAACCATAATATAACACAATATAACATTAGTAGATTTTTGGAGCTATAATTCAACTTCCGTTGACTGTTACATCCTTCGATAGAACAGCATCTTATCTTAAATAAAAAATGTAGCGGTGGTGGCGTTAACACGTAAGTACCAAATCTTATAATATAACACATAATATAACATTAGAAGATTTTTTGAGCTAAAACTCAACTCCCGTTGACTATTACAACTTTCAATAGAACAACCAACATCTTATCTTAAATTACCCCAATTTATCAGATTCCACTATTTCAATATTGTTGGTTGAAGCAAGGAAAATTTAAATTACAATCCGGTTGATTAATTTTTATCGCCGGCGTTCGTATATAATAAATTAAAAATTCTTCTTCTGATTAATATCTGGTTAGGTAAATCTCCTTGAAACAAATCGATGGTGCTCCAAACTAATTGGTAAAAGCCACGGTAATATTCCGGTGTTGATAATGCCGGTGATAAGCCGATTAATCTGCTGTCAACATGAACACGCACGAGATTTAATACACTTTTGAACAGAGATTGTGTGAGAAATTAAAAGACTAAAACTAAATCCATGTCAAAATATTTTTATTTGAGGAGAAGATTTATTTGTGTGGAACGCACGGATAAAGATAAATCCATAAAAGATATTCTAAATACTTTTTTGACCCGTTTAAAAATTTTAAAATAATTTCATTAATCTACTCGCACACTAAAATGATCACATTAATATATTATCTTATATCACATATCAATATATATCACATTAATAGGTAAATTATTGTACGTGGTCTGTTAGAAAAGTATCCGACCTTATTTTATATTTTGAAAACCTGATGGATTTGAATCAAGTGCGCTTGCATGAGACGATCTTGAACCTTCGTGCGTATGCGTGATTTTTTTCCCGCCTGTAGATAGCGTCAGTTGCTGTCGAGCAGTGTTCGAGTGACGTAGTGTGTAGTGCTCTCGTCGGTTTTTCAAAGCAAGTGAAATGACGGAACGACTGGAGCAGCGCTACTGCATCAAATTTTGCCAGAAACTGGGCGACAACCAGGTGGGAACCATTCGAAAGATTCAGACGGCTTTCGGTGACGATGCTATGGGCATCACACAGATTAAGGAGTGGTACAACCGGTTTAAAGACGGTCGCACATCGGTGGAAAGCAAGCCACGCTCTGGTCGGCCATCAACATGCCGAAATGACCATGTCATTGCCAAAGTGAACGCTGTGGTGATGCGGGAGCGTCGTGTGACTATCCGAGAAATTGCTACTGGGCTTGCTAATTGAGTTATGGTCATCAGGAAATTGGCGACTCCATCACGACAATGCTCCAGCACATTCTTTGCACTTGGTTCACAATATTTAGAGACTTCTCTAGTTCGACAGGCTCCTTACTCTCCTGATATGCCCCCCTGCGACTTCTGGTTATTTCCCAAAGTCAAGAGGCCATTGAAAGGCACGCGATTTCAGACAAGAGTGGACATTATGGCTGCGACGACAGCCGACCTAAAGTCGATTTAAAGTGTGTGGAGTCCCAAGGAGAATACTTTGAGGGTGATTAGGTTTCTAACGCTCTAGGTATACCAGTTTTTTTACCGGCATAAAGGTCGGATACTTTTCTAACAGACCACGTATGTGAAGAATTAAATTATTATAATAGTATGTAAAAGTAGTGTAAAAATTACCATCGGTGTTACTTAGAGGCATTGCTAATTAATTAATTAAAAATTCTTAATTAAAATTAAACTAAGTACCTAATATACAGGGTCCGCCAGTGAAGCGGGAAAATTGAAAGTTCTCATTTTTTTTGATAAAACATTTGTTATCAGATTTGTTTTTTTACAGATCTTCTTAAGTGCCGTACTCTCTGAGAGCTTAGGCAACCTCTCGCGCATACTTGTGGAACGAATCATCCACTAATATACGGCACCTAGTAGTTTATCGCCTGTTCCGAACGGCACTAGTTGAGAGGTTTACTAGGCAGAATTACTCGTGGTAGTTTGCTCTTGCTTTCCATGAGGTGGCCACAGCATTAGTTCCATTTAGATGGGTAAAATATACCATTTTAACATTCATTAACATTCTTCTAATCTTAAGCTAAAATTTTTCGACGAAGCAGGTCAGGTTAAATCCGTGCAATTTCTTGTCTGATATTCGTTTTTAATTGCGGTCTATCAATGTACACCCTGCTTTTCAGAAATTCCCAAAGAAAAACGTTGCAGACGGACAAATCTGGGAATCTTGCAGGCCAAGATATGTCATCATGTTTGAATATTAGTCCGCCTGGGAAGAGTTTAAGGCTTGATGCAAGAAAGGCTTGAGACTTAATGCTTGAGGCTTGACGCACACTGGGTCCGTTCGTCTCCGCTCACCTCAGCCTTTCAGCCCAGAAAAATATAAAACCCGTGTATTTAAATATAAACGCACATACTGCGTCCGCTCAGCTCAGCTTGGCTCCGTTCCGCTCCTCTCCGCTCCGTTGTATCCTCTGTTTGTCTAGAATACTAGGCCGGATGCTGTCGAATGGTTCACGCAGGCACAACACTAACGTTTTCATATATGCGCTAACGCATTTATGCAACCAGAATAGCAGCACATAATTAGCTCACCCGTAGAAGAGGTGGGAGGGGATTGAGTGAGTGGAAAAGTGACGTAGGTGAGCGGATGCAATATGTGAAAAAATGACGGAGCTGAGAGGAGCGGACCTGATCGGATCTGATGTGAGCTGAGCTAAGCGGATCCAGTATGCAACAAGCCTAAAGCAGCCACACACGAGCAATATGACTTGTGGTCCCATCCTACTGTTAGCTATTGCATGAAAAATGATCTGACCATGTGTGAGTAGCGGTCAGCATTAGCAGTTGTGGCATTTCCAAGCCATGTAATGGTTTTCGTGCAATTCACTTGGGTTTTCATCATTCCAATAATAAAATGTGCTTCATCTGACATAAGCAAGCGGATAATAAAGTGTTCATTTACACGTCGCAATATTTCTTCGCTGAAAATCCTGCGAACCAGCATATCGTCAGCTTTGAACTCCTGGGCTACTTGAATTTTTGTAAGGGTGGAAAAATAAGTCTTTAAGCAGAATTCGTCGTAACGATGTGTTACGACGTAGTCCAGTGTGGATGGGTGTTTATTTGCAGAACGGCGTGAACTATGTGTCAATGCGGCTTTAACTCTTTCAATGATTTCCTCTGTTCTTCCTGACCTTGTTGTTCCTCTATGCTTCAAGTTTAATGTGGAACCACTTTCTTCTAACTTTCGTTTCTTCACCCATGACATAATTGGATGAGCAGATTGCACGCTTCCATGTCGTGCAAAATTGACTGATTACGGAATAACTCTTACTCTTCAATGTTTTCCTCTGTTCTTGCTGACCTTGTTGCTCATCTATGCTTCAAGTTTAATGTGAAACCAGTTTCTTCCAACTTTCGTTTCTTCACCCATGGCATAATTGCCTGAGCGGATGGCACGCATCCATGTCGTGCAATATTGAACTGATTACGGAATAACTCTAACTCTTTCAATGTTTTCCTCTGTTCTTCCTGGCATTGTTGCTCATCTGTGCTTCAAGTTTAATGTGGAACCAGTTTCTTCTAACTTTCGTTTCTTTACCCATGACATAATTATATGAGCAGATGGCACGCTTCCATGTCGTGCAATATTGAACTGATTACGGAATCACCGTTGTACAACAGTCACATAGTCATCATTTTTATAAAATCATTTTACGCAGAAAACACGCTGTACATCGAACCATTGCTCCATGTTTTTCAAATGACATTAAATGTCAGACTGTAGTGGATACGCGGTAGAATAATGTATCACTCACGGTTTGCAGAGGAATTTATTTACATGGACGATATATATATATATATATATATATATATATATATATATATATATATATATATATACATATATATATATATATATATATATATATATAAATATATATATATATATATATATAATGAGAGATGAGTCTGAGGCTGGTTGAACTGGCTGAACTATTAGCTGAGTGACTGGGTCCACTGGCTGGACCGGTGTGAATGGGTCCACTGGCTGGACTCAACTGGACTCGTTGGTTGGTTGCACCTCACTGTTGAACTGGAGTCAACTTGCTGACCGTTTGCGCCTGACTGTCTAGACGGAACTGTGTGGATCGAATGTTGACTGGTTGCGCCTAACTGTGTTGATTGAACTGTCTGGATCGAACTGTGGTCGCTGACTATGTGCGCTTGACTGTGTGGACCGTGCCTGTCTTGTTTATTCGGGGGCCCAGGTATTTATATTATGTCCAGGTATACTGGTCCCTCATCTGGGGGTGATTTTTTATGACTAGAAGTCTCTGTGGTGAGCCGTTCAAAAGCTATGACATCGTGAAATCAATCGGAAATGCGAGATGATGTACAGTGAAAAATAAATAAAACTTGTTTATTTGTAACTTTAGAGCGAAATAAACTGGAAACCCATTTTCAGCACTACGATTTCCTTCCGATAAACCAAAAAAAAAAATCACGAAAAATCATTTTGTTCGAAAAATATGTGCTTTTTCGGTTTTTTTCAATTTTCTCGAAAACGTTAAAATGCAGCGAAATCGTTTTCGGCACACAGAAACTACAAAAAACTGAAATTTACCCGGTTCTCGATTTGCTAAGTAGATGTCTCGGAAACCGTTGTAGATAATCTAAAACGCATTGCGCCATCGTTTTCAGAAGGTCATTTTCCTGTTAATACACTAAGACTGTCCGCGGGAAAT
The DNA here is from genome assembly GCA_944588485.1 of Phosphuga atrata. NCBI lineage: Eukaryota > Metazoa > Arthropoda > Insecta > Coleoptera > Silphidae > Phosphuga > Phosphuga atrata. The sequence continues at coordinate 71,920,762 of OX155897.1, read as the reverse complement.
TCACGACTTTCCGAGATCTCCACTCGAATGCCGAAATTTCTTAAATTAAATTTCTTCAATTCTTGCAGGCGATAGAGAACGGAAAGAGCTAGTGAAATATAATTTGCATATCTGTAATCAGCAGCAAAAATGCTTTCAGAATAAATTTTGCTGTAGTTCAAACAATAACGATTTTGACAAAATCGATTTTCTCGTATTTCGTCGTTTCCGCGGTTTAGACTCCCCGTGTCGATGGTATTTCTGAAAGCCTCCTAGGGAATATTATATACGTTGACCGACTAATTTTGGGACGCTGAATCGATTGGTGAAGACTAGAAGTAACTGTGGTGAGCCGTTCAAAAGTTATGGCAGCGTGAAATCAGTCGGAAATGCGAAATGGTGCACAGCGAAAAAAAAAATGTAAAACTTGTTTATTTGTAACTTTAGAGCGAAATAAACTGGCAAACCGTTTTCAGCACTTCGATTTACTTCGGGTAACCAAAAAAAAATCACGAAAAAAATTTCCAAATAATTTGAGAAAAAATGTGAGAAATTTGACGCGCAAATTGGTTGATGATTCGCAGGGCTCCGGGGGCGCCTCTTATTTTCGCAATTATATCCAAAATTTCAGCGAAGGTTCGAATATTGGACATGACAGTTTTGGGTGTAAAAAATCAGCGCTTCCGATTTTACAACCTTCGTCGCGATCGGTCCAAAGACGGCCGCGCAGCGGCACAAAAACTGTAACCGCAGAAGCGACAGTGTAAACTTGCTTACGGAATGTCGGCAATTTCGGGTGGAAGAACTTGTAACGTGTAATTTCTATAAAAAATTTTGTAAAATTCGCAACCACCTCCAAACTCGGACGCAAAAGGCGAATTTCGTTTTGTTACAATAACTTTGCCAGTTGCGAACTGTTAATGCCTAAGACACTGCCCCGTCTATTCTAGATTTGCCATGGTAGGACAGCAAGTTGTGTCATTTGTACTTTTGTGGATGTTGAATGTGGATTGACATCCTACCGGTCTCTTTTTATATTGTGCGATACGTCAAGGATTAAGAATCAGCAGGAATTAATAGTTTATGATTGTTTTTATATTCGCCTGGTTGGTTGAGTGAGTTGAACAGGCAGCAGGATGATGGGGATGAGCCGGGAGCGGCAAGGGATGACGGACGGACGTACGTGGCGACTAGGGCCATGCCCGAGGGAGAGGGGGCGTTCACCTACGTGGCCGTTAGCCTTACCGAGGAGGGAAAACCGGGCTGGCTAGGAGGTGGTGAAGGGTGAGTCAGTTTTCAGTCAAAATTGCCGGTTTCCTGCAGGGTTTTCGACGCGGAGATGCAGCGCAACTACAAGACAATATGCCCACCGCCCAACGAGATGGAAGCGATTTTAGCTCGCAGGAACGACACCAAGGAACGTCCGAGGGTTTTGACGTTTTATGATGTCATGTTGCAGAACATCGCAGACGAACTTGACGGTGAGGACAGTTTTATTCCGTCATATCTCTAGTTTATTCCGCTGAAAGCTCGTTTGATATCTCGTTTTCGAAAAATTTCAAATAAACAGATTTGTCAAAATCTTGACACGAAGTTTGCACGAAATATCTCGAAAAGTAGGCGACGGATTACGGAAAAGAATACATTTTTGAATTTGGTGGGGTTTTCCGAGTTGAACGGTACAAAGGATTCCTGAGATATTTCGAAAAAAACCAAAGTTAGTCCAAAAATTTTGGAAATATCTTAAAACCAAACTCAAACCGAGATAACGCAAAAACTTTTTTTACATTTAGATTTAATTTTTTACAAAACTCATTCACTCCTACATTCCTGCGTTAGTTCTCTACAAATAATCCTGATGCAGCAGGAAAATATCTTGCAGGATTCCTGAGTTATTCGCGAGACCTCGTGGTTTCTTCGAATCAGCAAATCGATATACCGCAAGCGAGATACCATCGACCGTCTTCGATCGGTGAAGAAGAAAATGCAAAATTCCACATACTTTCGGTGCGGCAGCCGCAAAAGTTTGGTGTTGTAAAAACCACACGGCCATATCTGCAAAAATTTGCGCGCCTTCTTCGAAGACCTAGAGAGGAAGAACCTACGAAACAGGATCCGCAAACCGGAACCCATTCCGTTCAGCGGTATGCTCGCAATAGAACGTCATTGAATCGTTTTTTTTTTTCGCATTTTTTTTTTAATTTAATTTTTTAATTAATTTATTTAATTTTGTTTTCGCGCCGCACCCCCGTCGCCTCCGGAGGCATCACTATATCACAAACATTTGTCAAATCTCTGGGATTTTTTAATCATTTTACTACTTTTCCTCGACAAAATTCCTGTTACAAATCACTCAAAACGTCCGTTTTCTTTCTTAAAACCCGATTTGATTTTTTGCGACCCCTCCTAAAAAGGCGTACGCTACTCTTGTACTCATTAGTTTATGGATGCCCAACCTCTTTGCACTCAAGAGCACATTTTAGAAAGTCGAAGGGCATATTCTTCCATTCAACAAGTCCTCATCTGATACATTGAATTTTAGAAAAATGTCGTTTTGATGGTCAAAAAACAAAACAGTTAGAGAAAACACACTTCACGTTAGTGATAGCAGATTTCAACGCCAAAATCGGTGAGTGGACCAACAGCAACATCGAATCCCAGTATGTTGGAAAACAAGGTCTCGGCGTAAGGAACAGCAGAGGAGAAATGCTGGCAAATTTTCTGGAAAAAGAGAATTTGTACTGCCTAAACACGTTCTTTCTAAACGAGGAGCCCGGACAACTCGGTCAAAAATGAGATCGTCTACATTCTAATGTAAGTCTACATTCTAATATGCAAGGGACCGGTTCGATACAGGAAGCGACCACAGGATTTTCCGAGCCAACCTACGTATAGACCTCAAACACGAGAGACACAAACTAATAAACAGAGCGAGGTTCCCTACACGCATAGATTTAGAAAACAATAAAGAAGAATACCAGAAAGAAATGAAAAAATAGCTCACAAATATGGCTAACATTGGCATAGACCAACATGCAAGGAAGATAAAAATGGAGAGAGCGAGGGAGAGCGAAACGAGAAGGGTACCCGAAACCAAGTACAACCACCAAGAAAAATATAGAACTACGAAGATGCATGGTAAAGGGAACTAATGAGTACAAGATACTCAACAGAAAAATCATAAAAACACATCCGTAGAGACGTAAGATCAACATGATCCAAACGATAATCGGAGAAAATGCCAATATGAAAGTGCTCAGATGCAAACTCTCAAAGGGAAAAACACGAAAAACCAAACTTAAGAACAAAGACCGAGTGGAAATTTCAGACTTACAGACTTACACAACTACCAAAAGTAATACAAGAGTTCTACACCGAACTATACTCGTCAAAAACACCCGACAACGAAACGATAACACCATGTAAAGTACTAAACGTAGGGTGAGAGGATATACGGAAAATATCTGTCCAAGAAATAAGAAGTGTTCTTAAGAAAATGAAAAATGGCAAATGTCCGGGAGAAGACCGAATTCCAATCGAATGGTGTAACGCAGAAGTGATAATTCTGTTCAAAAAGGGAGGCACTACAAATATCGAAAACTATCACCCGATTAGCCTGTTCACAAAAATCATCTGCAGCCCAGCTACAGAGAAAATGGATTTCTATCAGCCAGTGGAACAGGCAGGATTCCGCAGAGGGTTCAGTACTACCGATCACCCACAAACACTACGGAATCTAATCGAGAAAGCCACCGAATATAATGCCCCTATCCACTTAACGTTCGTCGATTACCATAAAGCATTCGTTACATTTGAGACTTGGTCAATCCTAAAAGCTATGAAGCTATGAATGCAAGAGTGGATTCAAGATACACCGCCATAATCGAAATTACTTATTAGAGAGCTACACTACACGTCAATATCGAGGAAGGACTCACCACCAACAGAGAGGAGTACGTCAATCTCACCCGAGCTGTTTACCCTATGCCTAGAAGATGTTTTCAAACAACTAAGATCGGAAGAGAAAGGTATAAAGATCGATGGAACATACTTGCCACCTTCGTTTCGACGATATCGTTGTCATCTCAAGCGACCCTGATGAACTAGAGGGAATGCTACAACAACTCAATCTAGCGTCAATCGGCATTGGGCTTAAAATGAATCTAAGCAAGACCAAGATTATGAGCCCTTGAGTTGGGAAAGACTAGACGCACTTCACTTCACTCCTATGAAAACAACAAAACAAGGGGAGATAACAATTGTTCTTGGTGACTTTAACGCCAAAATCGGGAAGGGAGTTGATAGTGAAGTCTGCGGAGATCATGGTCTGTGAACACGCAACACTAGAGGTGATCGTCTAGTGCAATTTTGTACAGAGCACCGCCTCTCTGCTGCCAACATTTTTTTCAAACAACATCCTAGACGTCTATACACGTGGAAATCCCCAGCCGATCGCGATAACCACATAGTGAGAAATCAAATGGATTTCGTTCTCATCAAGAGCCAAGTTTGTCAAATCAGCAACAACATACCCTGGCGGCGACGTCAACAGCGACCACAACCCCGTAGTAATAAGTCTACAGCTTCGCTACTTCACTAGAGTCCAACGTCCAAATAAACCTAAGATTGATCCCGAAACACGCGCCAGAGCTCTCGAGGCGCGTCTACAAACAACTAACTATTGCAGTGACGACGACGTAGAGCCTCGGTGGACTGTCATGAAGAAGGCACTTTTGGAAACCCAGGAGGGGGACATTGGATATACACAAGCTTTTCGCGCCAATTTTAATAAATCTATATTTTAATTCAAATCTTAAATCGAGTTCGGCATCGATTAAAAGAAGGAGACAGATGTGGCGACCTGGGCCGAAATCGCGCGATTTACCTATTAATTTCGTCGCGAAATATATATATATATATATATATATATATATATATATATATATATATATATATATATATATATATATATTCGGCGAGTATGCTTCGAGTATCAGAAGCGTAAAGACGAGAATCGAAGCGCGAACCAAGCTGAACCGACAGGTGCACGCATTTTTATGTTTAGCGTTTCAAGTAAAGTTAACCAGGGGTGTAATCACCAGCCTAACGGGCTGAAGCGGCATCCAACGTCTGGAAGACAACAATTTTAAGGGATCCATTATTCCCATTTCGTCCCTTAAGAAAGGCGCCGGAACGATCCACACGTGGCGGAGATGCGAGCTGCCCTAACAGGTAAGTGATTAGACCAGCCCTGTTTCAAACTGGAAAATTTCATTTTCGTGAGACACGGTTCAAACACAAGCCTCTAAAAAGCAACAGTGGATCACAGAAGAAATTCTCCAACTTACGAGAGAAGGAAATACAAAGCCACAGACAATAACCGGTACAGGGAGCTGAACAGGGCGGTGAGAACAGAATGCCGAAAAGGACAGATGGCTAGCTGAAAAATGCAGTGAAATGGAGACACTAGAGAAAAGTCACGACTTGTTTAATCTCCACAAAAAGATCAAGGAATTCACAAACACACAACGCAAGCAGATCCACGGTATTTTGAAAGACACTAACAACCAGATCTTAACAAGCGTTGAGGAAAAGCTTAAAAGATAGAAGGAGTATGTTGAGACCGTCTTCAACGACACACGACCCCACCAACCACCTAGAGACTATGATGATATCAACGAGCCCAGCCCTGTTATCACGACAGAGGATGTAAGACGTGCTATAACACTTCAGAAAAATGACAAGGCTGTAGGACCAGACAATATTCACGCGGAAACCTTAAAATAGATCGTCAATGCAGATGATAGAGGCCTAAAACTTCTCACATTGTTGTTCAACTCAATATTTGAAACTGGTAAAATACCAGCAGACTGGTTGAGGTCGACGTTCATCGCTCTGCCAAAAAAACCGTACGCTTCTCAATGCGACGACCACCGAATGATAAGCTTTATGTCTCACGTCCTCAAGGTATTTCTCCGCATCATCCACACACGCATATACGCCAGATGTGAGGGACAGGCTGGAGAAACGCAATTTGGATTTAAGAACGGAGTGGGCACACGCGAGGCTCTCTACTCTATCAATGTTCTCACGCAGCGATTTAGAGACACGAATGTTGATATATACGCCTGCTTTATTGACTAGCGAAAAGCTTTCGACTGTGTCTCGCACCAGAAGCTCATTGAGATCCTAAAACACACCGGAGTCGATGTGGGAGAGCTGAATATCATCACGCAGCCGTACTGGCATCAAACTGCAGAGATTAGGATAGAGGGCATAACATCCGAAGATACAGAAATTAGAAGAGGTGTTAGGTAGGGGTGTGTCCTGTCTCCTCTCCTCTATAATATATACTCGGAGACAGTGTTCCGGGAAGCGCTGGAGAATGTAAAAGAGGGCGTTAAAATCAACGGCACTCTTATTAATAACATACGATTCGCCGACGATACGGTCGTGGTCGCCGACAGCCTTCCACATCTTCAGAATATGATGGATCTTATCGTTGAACATAGCATACAAAATGGTTTACACATAAACGTTGCCAAGAGCAAGGTGGTTGTGTTCTGCAAGGCACCAAGACGGATGACCCTCCAAATTAACAACCAGGTTGTGGAACAAGTACCGTACATTAAATATCTTGAAGCCCTCGTCAATGATAACAGTGACCACAAAATGGAAATCAGATCAAGGATAGAACAGGCCAGAAGGACATTGATATCCATGAAGAACCTCTTTACCAGTAGAGACCTAAACCTACAGCTCCGCATACGCATATTGCGCTGTTATATCTTCCCAGTGCTACTCTATGGCTCCGAGAGCTGGACATTCTGCCAATCAATGAAGAGCCGCATTGACGCCTTCGATATGTACTTGTATCGCCGTATACTGCGTATATCCTGGGTAGACAGGATAACCAACGAGGAAGTGTTAAGGAGAATAGGTAAAGGTGAAGAACTGCTGACAACCATCAAAGAACGAAAGCTCCAATACATCGGACACGTTATGAGAGGGGAGCGGTACGAGTTCCTACGACTCCTCATCGAAGGAAAGATCGAGTGGGCAGACGGCAGAACTTATGGCTAAAGGATCTACGTCGATCGTTCGGACGGACATCTATAGAGATTTTCAGAGGTGCGGTTTCACGCACCATTATAGCCAGTTGGATCGCCAACCTTCGTTAGGGAGACGACGTCCTAAGAAGAAGAATGATGTTAGGGAAGAGGAACCAGACGGCCGAAGGCACCAGGCGAATCGGACTTACATGGGCAGCATTTGGCAAACTCCGGTACATCTTAGAAAACGAGAACATACCAATAAATCTAAAGAGCAAAGTATACAACATGCGCGTTCTACCTGTAGCGACGTACGGATTCGAAACAACGAGCCACACAAAAAGACAGTTCCAACCGACTAAGAGTGGACTCACAAAGGGCTATGGAACGCGCGATGCTGGAAATATCACTGAATGGCAGAATCAGGAACGAAACAGTGACAGAGAGTTCAGGAGTAACCGACATAATAGAGCGTGTAGCCAAGTTAAAATGGAGCTGGGAGGTCATGTTGCAAGGCAGAATAATGACAAATGGACGCTAAAAACCACACAATGGCGTCCAAGAACAACAACTAGAAGTAGAGGCCGACCGCAAAGAAGGTAAAAATTTTCCGCCGGTGGTACGAAAAGGCACAAGATCGACAGACGTGGAAGAGAAGCCTATGCCCAGGAGTGGATTGATTTTTCCATGTCTTGGAAACAGAACAGATCCGAAAGCTATAGTAGGTAAAGTGACAATTATAATATGTAATGTACGTTTTTTCTGATGAGGAGAAGGATAATTGTTCTAGAAACGATTAATCGATCCAAATAGGTGACAATATTTCAGTTAGTTCAGTCATTATTTTCTAAATACTACGAACTGATTTTATATTCTAAACAGCAAGATAAATGTAAACCGGACCTAAACAATAATGAATATCATCAACGCCTTCATTGACAAAATTAAAATAACTTTTTGAATAGCGTTTTTGAAATAATTATTTCCGCCTAGTCTACGAAACTAATTTACGATCTTATCTACACACACACACACACACACACACAAAAACATAAAACTTATAAACAAATCCAATTAGTTAACGTCGAAAATGATTATACCCAAAGGGGGTTGTTAATGGCGGTAACAGTCAAATAAAACAATACGCAGCTACCGTCGATACAATAAAAGATAAAAAAAATGTAAAACAGATATAAATTTATATCAGCTGGTTTAATTTAACAATGCATAATGTATCAAGTGGAAAGAAAAAAAGAGCGTGTAAAAGAAGTGTTTAATGGAACCACACCACACACACACACACACGTATTTATAGTCGGAGAAGGTAGAGGAGTATGTTTACGACTTGTACCAATTACCCGTTTAACCAGGAGTATAATTAAGGGTGATTTTCGCTTAAAACGATTTCACCTTAAGTACAGGTGTTAAAATTATCGTAATAGAATCGGAAGGGTGTGGGACTATAAATTATTCGGTGTAATCGTGTAATCGCACTGAAGGCGGTCACTCAAGGAAGTCTATTCTAACTTACAAACTCACACTTGACACACACTCATAATATATTATAATATTCCCAACGAGAAAAATCAACATTTTTTTCTTAATAATAATTCACCCTACACAATTAACGATCTCAAATTTACAATGAACGATGACGTTCGGAATTATCAACCACTAATTATCTTTCTCCTTCTATTCGCTGTAATGCTGTAAATTCAATGGCGTAGTTTCTGTCTCGCTCTTCTTTTCCTCGGCGTCGCGTAGTGATAGTTGGTAGCCGGCCAGATCCGCTTTGTAACAGAAGATTTATTACACACTAATCTATTACTTTTAATTTTCCTTCGGACTAATTGAATATTTTACAGGTAAATTTATACAATGAATATACAATGTGCGGAGTATTCGACGGGGAAAAAAGCTAGTCTTCGTAAAAATTAATGTCCTCTTATAGAAATATAAACTTGCATGAATTAAAATAACACGATTAGTGCTGTAGTTATATAAGTGATTTAACATAAATTTGCCAATAATAGAAAGTACCTACCCACCCAGGCTCGAACCCTTGTATTGACAACAACGTAGTGTACACAGACTAACTAGTAGTCACAGTTCAAGGTCAAATGTTCGGGGAGATAGAGGTAAGGCTAGAGGTAAGGTAGCGTACTACAAACTACATAGCTGATGTCCAAAATTAGCATATATCATATATCCTCGCCTTACCATTACTTTTAACCCTTTCGAGCCAATTTTTTTTTTTCTTGAAAAAATGGTGAATTTTATAGTTTATGTCTTTAATGCGTAAATATAAGTATGGCTAAGAAGCTTTCTGTATATCGATAATTTTTCAAAATAATGTAATCATGCTTTTTAGTATAGAATATATAGTCCAAATAGTCTTATCTGATATATTATATATTCCAATAGACTTGAGAGTTGAAATTTGCTCTGGGACGTATTATCCCGTTAGTCTCGAAAGGGTTAACTCTGTTGAATTAAGTATTTAAATTTCACGCTTTACCATCTTGTTTATACAAATGTATATGTCGATAATAATCAAGATAGTCTGTATAAATAAAAAGAAATATAACGTCATTATTTTAAAGACATCAATGTTACTTAATTATTAATATAATTATTCTAATTAATAGTGAATTAATTAGATAGTCGACAGGTTATAGGCACAATAAGCCAGAGTTATTTGTAAAAGTTTTTTTCTCAAAAACACCTTTTGGTTATAATCGGTTTTACGGGTTTGTCTTGAAAATAGGCTTGTGTAATTTTTACCTGTTGTAAATGTTCTTAATCGTCTTTTGCACTATTTAACTAAGCTCCGCAAGCAAAAATTAAGCCTCTACGTTGTTTTTCTTGAATTTTTTTTTTGACATTTTTAAGATTTCAGACAGTATATGTGAACGCAATTATTTGGATGTTGCCGCGTTTATTCTTGTTTATATGCCCGTTTATATCAAAGACTATCCGATCCTCTTTGATTTTATATGAAAAACTGTAACTATGGCAACATATATATTATTTTAAACGTCGCTTTGAAGTTGCATTGATATTTCAACCAGATTTCAACGAACAGCTACAATGTCTCGTGTGGATTTTATTGGTGTCCTCCATATTTTTTAAATACTGCAGGATCCTGACGAAATGATTAAGAAATTGGTCGAGTGGGGTTTGATTCCAGCCGAAGGTTCATATAATTGCCCCAAGTGTAGAAAGGGCCACTTGAAACTGTGTCGGGATAATTCATTTTTTTGTATTTGTTTATTAATGCCACCATAACATAAATTGCATGCACATTGTAGTTGAAAGACTTAATCCTTATAAATATTTTTTCTTTTTTCCAAATATTTAGATTTTTGTAATAAAAAATTACTGACGTTTATGACTGATCACATAACTTATTTGTCTATTCTGAATATTCAGAATACTTTAAGAGATCCCGACTAAACAATTCTTACGGTCCTTGCTTTTCAAACGGTCCTTGCTTAACCTTGTTTAATGTTTGTTTAATCCATTGCGTTATTCCTTTCTTCTAATTGCATCCTTTCTCCCATTAGTTTGCGTCATGTAATCCCCTTTTGCATAGATTCTTCAAGTTCCCCTTAACTCTGAGCCCTTTGAAAGGGAATTGGATGTCATTGTACAGATCGCTTTCTATAATATCTCACCCATCAATCTTATAGAAAGCTTTTACATTAAAAATGTAACTATCTTAATACAACATTAACTATCCTTTAATTTTCTTCCTGCCTTGAAAACACCCACCGTGTGGGCTCCTCTGAAGTTTGTCGTTCAAGCTTCCATTGATCTTTTCTCTTCCCATCAATTCTCATCTTACTTTACGACAGGCTCATTATCCCTTGGTTCCTTGGTTAGTACAAAAGATAGCTTGCTTCTATTATCACATGCCGGGAGTTTACTCCCTCTTATTTGATAATTTTAATTCCCTGTATGTTGGCCAAACTGTCAGGGCTATATCACTACGTATAAAAGAACATCTTAACCAGTTCCACAAACATATGAATTCAGGCATTGTAACTTCTCCAACTTCTCTTCCTACTCCCTTTTTAGCAGACCACCATCTAGTTACAGGGCATAGTTGTTCCATCGACAACACCATACTCCTACATGTTCACCACAAATCCTGTAAGCTTAATCACCTATAGGCACTTGAAATTTACAAAGCCTGCTTAAATCGTAAGTTAACCGTCTTGAACGAGATCACTAAGTTTTCAACTCCCTATTATCACAGCCTTATTAAAATTATAAGTTTCATTAACATAGTCTGATTTATTTTTCCCTCAGCTTTTAATTATATTTAATTTACCTTTTATTTTTTTTTTTTTATTGATAGGTTAAACTTTGTAAAGCTTTAGCGGCTTTGGAACTGTTGGTGCAGGATGACAAAAGAGGTGTATTATATATTCCCACTTTTTGGCTTATATTGGATCGAGAGTTCGCGCTCCCGCGCGTATGTTGTCTTGATTAATCTGTCCGCTTCGGGGCGGACAACCTAATCTAACTGAGGTTAAACCAACGGTGATTGCAACTTTGGCTTATATGGCTTTTTTATACTTTGTTTTTTTTTACTTTGTGAATTTTGTGAAAGCCTTAAAGTTTTTAAAAAATTAACAATCATTATTTTGTAGTTAGGCTACACTGTTTGCATCTAGATTTTCAACAAATTTCCCTACATTTTTACGCTTTATACGCCGCACTTTGGTTTTTATTGTTAAATGCAAACATATACATCAATATACATCAATGTGGCTAGGACCGTTGGTTTAACTCCGGTTAGATTAGGTTGTCCGCCGCGAAGCGGACAGATAAATCAAGACAACTTACGCGCGGAAGCGCGAACTCTCGATCCAATATAAGCCAAAGTGTCAATGACCGATGGTTTAACCCCGGTTAGATTAGGTTGTCCGCAGCGAAGCGGACAGATAAATCAAGACAACATACTTACATATAAACATAACTTACATACAACATACAACTCTCAATCCAAAATAAGCCAAAGTGGCAATAACCGTTGGTTTAACCCCGGTTAGATTAGGTTGTCCAAGAATTAGAATTTGAACAAAATTTAAATTTATTTTTGTTTTTTAGACGAAAGAAGACTTGGACCAACTTTGTTTTTCTTTTCTAATTTTGAGGAAATCGTATGATGAATAGACAGGACATTATTTGTAAGTTTCTTCTGTTTTTATAAGACGCGCGGGAGCGCGAACTCTCGATCCAATATAAGCTAAAGTTGCAATGACCGTTGGTCTAACCCCGGTTAGATTAGGTTGCCCGCTGCGAAGCGAACAGATAATTCAAGACAACATACGCGCGGGAGCGCGAACTCTCGATCCAATGTAAGCCAAAGTGGCAAAGACCATTAGTTTAACCCGGGTTAGATTAGGTTGTCCGCCGCGAAGCGGACAGATAAATCAAGACAACATATGCGCGCGAGCGCGAAATATCGATCCAATATAAGCCAAAGTGGCAATGGCCGTTGGTTTAACCCGGGTTTGATTAGGTTGTCCGCCGCGAAGCGGACAGATAAATCAAGACAACATACGCGCGGGAGCTAGAACTCTCGATCCAATATAAGACAATGTGGCAATGGCCGTTGGTTTAACCCGGGTTAGATTAGGTTGTCCGCCGCGAAGCGGACAGATAAATCAAGACAACATACGCGCGCGAGCGCGAAATATCGATCCAATATAAGCCAAAGTGGCAATGGCCGTTGGTTTTACCCCGATTAGATTAGGTTGTCCAAGAATTAGAATTTGAACAAAATTTAAATTTATTTTTGTTTTTTAGACGAAAGAAGACTTGGACCAACTTTGTTTTTCTTTTCTTATTTTGAGTAAATCGTATGATGAATAGACAGGACAATATTTGTAAGTTTTTTTCTGTTTTTATAAGACGCGCGGGAGCGCGAACTCTCGATCCAATATAAGCCAAAGTGGCAATGGCCGTTGGTTTAACCCAGGTTAGATTAGGTTGTGCGCCGCGAAGTGGACAGATAAATGAAGACAACTTACGCGAAGGAGCGCGAACCTAATCCTAACAACAACCTAATCTAACCGGTGTTAATTCTCGATCCAATATAAGCCAAAGCTGCAATAACCGTTGGTTTAACCGCTGTTAGATTAGGTTTTCCGCCGTTAAGTCGAAAGATAAATCAAGATAACATAAATATTAAGACAACCTAATCCAACCGGGGTTAACTCTCGATACATTAGAGGACAAAGTTGCAAGGATCGTTGGTTTAACTCTAGTTAGATTAGGTTGCCCACAAATAAATAAAAATAAAAATTAGGATAAATCAAGACAACATACTTACATATAAACATAACTTACATACAACATACAACTCTCGATCCAAAATAAGCGAAAGTGGCAATAACCGTTGGTTTAACCCCGGTTAGATTAGGTTGCAACTTGAATTTGTACAAAATTTGAATTTATTTCTGTTTTTTAGACGAAAGAAGACTTGGACCAACTTTTCTTTTTCTTTTCTTATTTTGAGGAAATGGTATGATGAATAGATAGGACATTATTTGTAAGTTTTTTTCTGTTTTTATTTTTTAAATTTCAATTTATTTGTATTTTTAAGATTTCATTTTTTATTTTTTGAAGAAAATCTGATAATGATTATACTGGACATTACCTATAAGGTTTTATATGTTTTTTTTTTATTTCAAAATTTAATTTGTATTTTCCATATATAGGACCTGGCGATTTTTTTAAATTTAATTTTATGAAATCTTAATTTATTTATATTTTTCTCTGTATATATTAAAAGCATTCTTTTATTCTGAATGGACTGAATCGTTTGCGTTTGTACCTAATGCATCTGGTCTTCCAACTTGTCTTATTTGGCATGAAAAAACAGCAAACAACAAAACGTCTAATGTCGAGAGACATTTCGAAACTAAACATGCCGCATTTGCAAAGACTTCGGAAAAATGTTAAAAACTGTTGGATGCAGTCTGCAAATAATACTAACTTAGCAACCTTTGTCTTGAGTCACGAAATCGTTCAAGAAAAATAATTCACTGATGGTGAGTACAAAAAAGTTGTATAAAGAGTAGTACACGCTATTAAGATTGCAAAGAACAACAAAACACCTGGTCCAGACGATATCTACGCCGAATATTTTAGACAGATACAGTAGGAAAACAAACATAATTTTAAAACTATACAATAAGATTTACGACACTGGATAACTTCCAAAGGAATGGCTAAAGTCCACGTTCATAATGCATCCCAAAAGCATCCAAATGCAAAGATCTCGCTTATGAGTCACACATGAAAAATATTCCTAAGCATCATACACACCAGGCTGTTTAATAAACTTGAAGGGCTAAGCAGAGACACTCTGTTCGGATTTAAGAGCGGAACCGGTACAAGCAATAGTCTGCCTAAACCCATTGGTACAAAACTTCTATGACCAAAGAAAGGACATCTTCAACCACGAACGTCTCATCGATTTTCTAAAAGGAGACGATATAGATGAAAAAGACGTAAGTATAATAAAACCTGTAATGACAACAGTCGGCCAGCGTTAGAATCAACAACCAATTAACGACAGGAGAAATCGAGATAAAAAGAGGGGTACGGCAAGGATGCATAATGTTGTAGCGGCAACGAGCCGTTCCATTCTTGTTTCTTAGTTTACGAGGGATTACAATAATTACCCAAATATTTTCGGACAATTTCCGAAAATATTTGATTAGGGTCGGTAATGTAATCCTCGAGCAGATTAAGAAATATTTGTATTTTTAGTTTTACGATGGCATTACGGTGATTACCCAAATATTTTCGGACGAATTTCCGAAAACATTTTATTAGGGTCAATGGTGTAATCCACGGCGAAATTACGACAAGATGTTTTTCCCGAGAATCGGTAATCACCAAAGCGACAAAGAGCCGAATAAAGAACAATAATCACCCCCAGATGAGGCACCACTATACCCGGACATAACATAAATACCTGGACCCCCGAATAAACAAGACAGTCACGGTCCACACAGTCAGTCGCAAACAGTCGGCGAGTGACACTATTTCAGTTCAGTCCAGCCAGTTCAGCTCTATCCAGCTCCAGAGTCCAGCTCCACTCATTCCCTCAACGGTGTTTGTATCTCTTGTACATTTGTACAAGATATATATATATATATATATATATATATATATATATCGTCCATGTAAATAAATTCCTCCACAAACCGTGAGTGATACATTATTCTACCGCGTATCCACCACAATGTCACGAATACTATTTCATCTCTACGTAGAACAAATATATTCTCAGAAGCCTTCGATGTTCTGGAAATTGGAATAATAGTGAACGGTATCACAATAAACAATATAGGATACGCAGACGACAAGCAAGCAGCAAGACTTACAGCTACTAATGAACAACATAAACAGAAAGGGGTCAGAGGCCGGACTAAGAATGAACAGATCCAAAACAAAATTCATGGTTATAAGCCATATTAATCAGGCAGAAGCGCCCATCACGGTAGAGCGGGAAACAATCGAAAGAACTACGAGCGCGAAATACCTACGCACATTAAGTAAACGACAGGTGGGACCCACTACAAGAGATCAAGAGTAGGGTAGAACAAGCCAGACTGGCATCCAACAAACTACGTCTAGAAAACCTAAATTTAGAAATCCGCCACAGAATGGTAGAATGCTACGTTTGGCCAGTCCTGCTGTATGGAGCTGAAACGTGGGAGATCGCGCGCGAGATAACGCAGCAAATAGAACTGCGCTGGCACTGGGTGCGAGCTCATAAAGGCTCAATCGGCAACGAGAGAGCAGATGCGTTGGCTAGACTGGCCTCGGGTATAGATCCTCCTCAGGAGCCAGGAACTCAGTTTCCTGTTATGTTTAATAAAGTATCCCACAGAGATGTGAGGAACAGAATCTCTCTCTTCTTTTTCAGGAAATGGCAGATACACTGGGAGAACACCCAAAACGGAAGCTGGACCAGAAATTTCATCCAATCGATCAAAGAGTGGATGGAAATGGACCTGACCCTTTCACACCAAGCGGTCCAACTCATCACGGGGCTCGGGAACTTCAACTCTTACCTCCATCGCATTGGAAGGAGGGAGTCACCGGCCTGCGGCTGTGGTGAGGTGGACTCCGTTGCCCATGTATTATTCAGCTGCCCGATGACCAGAGAATGGAGAGACCAGACAGAGATCGCCATGTTCAACGCCGGATGCACTTGGCCCAGAAGAGAAGAAGAAATCAAGGACACAGAGCTACACAAGACCTGGTGGAAGACTTTCGACAGCTGCGCCCGACGCTTCAAACGACTGGACCACGAGCTGCCCTGATACCCCCGCCCCACAGAAGAAGCAAACCATCACGCAAAACATGCAAAACTGAATGACAAGTTAGTGAAAGCTTCTTTTGAAATTGCTTTACTTATCGCTAAAGCCAAAAAACCTCATACCATTGGCGAAGATCTTGTTTTACCAGCAGCGATAAAAAATTGTGAAACTGTTCATAGCTTAGAAGTAGCTGAGCCCCTTACAAAAAATCCTGTGTCCAATAAAACAATTAAAAGAAGAATAGATTACATTGGCGAGAATATTAATTTAACCTTTTACGTATGAAGCAAAGCAGTAAATTTGCTATTCAGCACGACGAATCTACTGATAACACAAATGATGCTAAATTAATGGTTTTTATTAAATATCAATACTATTTACAGTTTCATGAAGATATGTTGTTTTGTAGAAATCTTTCTGGTACTACAAAAGGCGTTGATATTTTTAAAATTGTAAATGATTTTTTTTCGAAAAATGAATTGGAATGGATAAAATGCGTTGGTGTATGCACTGATGGTGAAGCAGCAATGATCGGCAAGATTTCAGGAATTATATCCGAGTTTAAAAAAGATTGCCCAAATTCGAAACATGTGCATTGTATTATCCACAGAGAAAATTTAGTTTTTAGAAGAATGGGAAACGAACTATATGAATTGTTGAATGCAATGCGAGTTCATCAAGATTGTTTCGCATTTTATGTAAAGAAATGGGTTCTGAACATGAAAGTCTGTTATATCACACAGAAGTAAGGTGGCTGTCACGTGGAAGAGTCATAAAAAGAATTCTTCAATTAAAAAACGAGCTTCGGATATTTCTTCTAGAAAAGAAAACAGATTTAGCTGCCCTTTTTAGCGATGATAGGTGCATGTGTCTAATTTCGTTTTTGGCACATTTTTTCGAAAAGGTTAATGAACTGAATCTTTCTCTTCAGGGCAAAAGTACTAATATACTGATTCTTAACAATAAGCTACAAGCCTTAAAAAAATTTGTCCGTATGGACCAAGAGCTTTGGACAAGGAACCACGAGCATGTGTTATTTCTTTGCATAAATTCATTGAAGAAAATAACAAATATCTTAAATCAACAGAATCAATTAACTTCTTTGAAAAGTATTTTCCGAATTTAAATCTAAAAAAACATGACTGGATAATAACACTATTTAGTAATAATTTACAATTAGACCATCTTCCCTGGAAATTACAAGAGGAATTAAATGACTTGAGATCGGATTCAATACTCGCTTTGGAATTTTCTGGAAGCGAATTTTGGAAAAACGAATATCCCTCATTAACTGACTCAGCATTAAATATTCTGGTTCCGTTTGCAACAACGTACCTCTGCGAATCGGCATTTTCAACTTATGTTATTAATTAAGTTTATGTTATTAATTATTCATACATACTTCCACAGCCATGCATATATTAAATAAATGTCCCGCTAACGTGTCAACCATATTTTTAAATCCCATTCTGCATAGTGAAGTCAAAAAGCATATAGATAAGTTATCTAACTCTGCAAGCCTTGATGTTCACAACATGAACAGTAAAATTTTCAAGTACTGCCGTGATATATTGGCCAAACCACTCTGTGATCTATTCAATCGATGTCTTGAACATGGCATATTTCCGAGCGTTTTTAAAAAAGCTAAAGTAGTTCATGTGTTCAAAAAAGGGAACAGAGATGATATAAGCAACTTTCGTCCTATATCGATTATACCAGTGATGGGAAAACTTATGGAGTCAATTATTAAAGATAGATTCACACTGTTCTTAGAACAGAATAAAATTTTGTCTAGCGCGCAATATGCCTTTAGATCTGGCTGTTCCACTATTAAGGCAGTGCTTAAGGTATTTGAAGATGTTGTTGGGGGACTGGAGAGTGGGAAACTCACTTCACTTGCGCTGTGTGATCTTTCGAAAGCATTTGATGTGGTGTCACACAAAATTTTACTTCAAAAAGCGGAGTATTATGGTCTGCGAGGTGTTTCCCAAAGTCTGCTTTCTTCATATCTTTCTGGTAGATTTCAAGGTGTTCGCATTTTAGACAGTGTTTCAAACTATCTTCTGGTTAAGTTTGGTGTGCTCCAAGGGTACTATCCTTGGGCCACTATTATTTTTGATGTATATTAACGACCTGCCCATGTATATGAAGCCTATAAATAGTGGTCTTTTTGCGGACGATACCACACTGTACTGTCAGGAGACTTAGAGCGGGCCATGGAAACCACCAAGTTGGGTTTGACCCGCGCGGAATCATAGTTTGACTCCAATTTATTAAAACTAAATGCTAACAAAACTCAATCCTTGGTGATTTCCAGTAACAACCGTGTAACCTCTGGTTCTTCTGCCGTACTTTTGGGAATAACAGTGGATGACTCCCTTACCTGGGAAGCCCATATAAACTCGATAATACCCAAGCTTTCCTCGACTATCTTCCTCCTAAGAAAACTAGCACTTGATAATTTTGATGCCTTCAACTTACGTTCTGCATACTTTGCATTATACAGAGGGCACGCTCTTGTTCCTTTTATTTAACTCGTTAGTCCTTCTCCTTTTCCCACAGGATGCTGTCCGCCATTTTTTCCACTTGGCAAATTTTGTTCACCCTGTATCTTCCAAACAAAGGGGTTTTTCAGAAATCATCGTAGGACAAAATATTCTTGGAATAGTTCAAATCCTTGACTTTTTGCCGCATGTTTATCTAACACCCTGTACATAAACTTTGTGTGGTTTTGTTTAAAACAATAGTAATAGCTTAAAACAAACGGAACACAGCCGTTTAAGTTTGTATGATTATCTATAACGTAGGATAGTTTCCCCAATTCTATCTTAATAGTAACAGCATTCCAGATTTCTTTTTATAATTTTCGTGACAAAAATATGATGTGTTCTGTTGTATGTAAAGTTGAATAGAAGGATTCCTTGGGTTCCATTAAAAAAATAATAACATGACTGAATACAACCAGTTTACCGGATGTGCTTGACCATATTTCAGTCAGAGCACGACCCCTGCTGTCACGAAGGCGTATTAAACGCCTGAAACAATGAGGTTTTATTTGAACACATGTTTAAACACCTCCCACAGTTCCTGTGTATTTATTTAAATTATCATAAAAAGAGAAAACGAGAAAAAGGGAGAAGAGAAAAAAGGAATTAAAATATTACCAAGTTTTCGTATCTCAAACTTTTCATAATTTATTTTATTTTCGAGCCGGAAAAACTAGTTAAGGTATAAACTATATAGTTTTATAAATATCTCGTGCGAAGCGATCGTTTCGTAAATATGAAAATATATTTCACTAAATGAAATTTTAAATTATATATGTACAAGGCAAAGAGGAAAGAAAAGTTAATGTAAAGACAAGATTAAAGATGACTATCTGGAGGAACTTATAACTCAAAGTTTAATAAGAAAACGGTTCGCTATTATTAATAGTCTGGACAGAAGCTTAAGTGCTAGAACTCACGAAAAACTACGATTTATTATCAGATTCTCGTCGTTTCCGATTTTATTTATTTATTTTATTTTGTCAATCTTTTTACATTGATCTAGTCAAGACAAGAAGAAACAACTTCAGATATCCAATACTAAATACATTAAACATGCAAGACTAGACAGACAAGACTAGACAGACAAGACTAGACAGACAGGACTAGACAGACAAGACTAGACAGACAAGACTTGACAGACAAGACTTGACAGACAAGACTAGACAGACAAGACTAGACAGACAAGACTAGACAGACAAGACTAGACAGACAAGACTAGACAGACAAGACTAGACAGACAAGACTAGACAGACAAGACTAGACAGACAAGACTAGACAGACAAGACTAGACAGACAAGACTAGACAGACAAGACTAGACAGACAAGACTAGACAGACAAGACTAGACAGACAAGACTAGACAGACAAGACTAGACAGACAAGACTAGACAGACAAGACTAGACAGACAAGACTAGACAGACAAGACTAGACAGACAAGACTAGACAGACAAGACTAGACAGACAAAACTAGACAGACAAGAGTAGACAGACAAGAGTAGACAGACAAGACTAGACAGACAAGACTAGACAGACAAGACTAGACAGACAAGACTAGACAGACAAGACTAGACAGACAAGACTAGACAGACAAGACTAGACAGACAAGACTAGACAGACAAGACTAGACAGACAAGACTAGACAGACAAGACTAGACAGACAAGACTAGACAGACAAGACTAGACAGACAAGACTAGACAGACAAGACTAGACAGACAAGACTAGACAGACAAGACTAGACAGACAAGACTAGACAGACAAGACTAGACAGACAAGACTAGACAGACAAGACTAGACAGACAAGACTAGACAGACAAGACTAGACAGACAAGACTAGACAGACAAGACTAGACAGACAAGACTAGACAGACAAGACTAGACAGACAAGACTAGACAGACAAGACTAGACAGACAAGACTAGACAGACAAGACTAGACAGACAAGACTAGACAGACAAGACTAGACAGACAAGACTAAGACAGACAAGACTAGACAGACAAGACTACACAGACAAGACTAGACAGACAAGACTAGACAGACAGGACTAGACAGACAAGACTAGACAGACAAGACTTGACAGACAAGACTTGACAGACAAGACTAGACAGACAAGACTAGACAGACAAGACTAGACAGACAAGACTAGACAGACAGGACTAGACAGACAAGACTAGACAGATAAGACTTGACAGACAAGACTTGACAGACAAGACTAGACAGACAAGACTAGACAGACAAGACTAGACAGACAAGACTAGACAGACAAGACTAGACAGACAAGACTAGACAGACAAGACTAGACAGACAAGACTAGACAGACAAGACTAGACAGACAAGACTAGACAGACAAGACTAGACATACAAGACTAGACAGACAAGACTAGACAGACAAGACTAGACAGACAAGACTAGACAGACAAGACTAGACAGACAAGACTAGACAGACAAGACTAGACAGACAAGACTAGACAGACAAGACTAGACAGACAAAACTAGACAGACAAGAGTAGACAGACAAGAGTAGACAGACAAGACTAGACAGACAAGACTAGACAGACAAGACTAGACAGACAAGACTAGACAGACAAGACTAGACAGACAAGACTAGACAGACAAGACTAGACAGACAAGACTAGACAGACAAGACTAGACAGACAAGACTAGACAGACAAGACTAGACAGACAAGACTAGACAGACAAGACTAGACAGACAAGACTAGACAGACAAGACTAGACAGACAAGACTAGACAGACAAGACTAGACAGACAAGACTAGACAGACAAGACTAGACAGACAAGACTAGACAGACAAGACTAGACAGACAAGACTAGACAGACAAGACTAGACAGACAAGACTAGACAGACAAGACTAGACAGACAAGACTAGACAGACAAGACTAGACAGACAAGACTAGACAGACAAGACTAGACAGACAAGACTAGACAGACAAGACTAGACAGACAAGACTAGACAGACAAGACTAGACAGACAAGACTAGACAGACAAGACTAGACAGACAAGACTAGACAGACAAGACTAGACAGACAAGACTAGACAGACAAGACTAGACAGACAAGACTAGACAGACAAGACTAGACAGACAAGACTAGACAGACAAGACTAGACAGACAAGACTAGACAGACAAGACTAGACAGACAAGACTAGACAGACAAGACTAGACAGACAAGACTAGACAGACAAGACTAAGACAGACAAGACTAGACAGACAAGACTACACAGACAAGACTAGACAGACAAGACTAGACAGACAGGACTAGACAGACAAGACTAGACAGACAAGACTTGACAGACAAGACTTGACAGACAAGACTAGACAGACAAGACTAGACAGACAAGACTAGACAGACAAGACTAGACAGACAGGACTAGACAGACAAGACTAGACAGATAAGACTTGACAGACAAGACTTGACAGACAAGACTAGACAGACAAGACTAGACAGACAAGACTAGACAGACAAGACTAGACAGACAAGACTAGACAGACAAGACTAGACAGACAAGACTAGACAGACAAGACTAGACAGACAAGACTAGACAGACAAGACTAGACAGACAAGACTAGACAGACAAGACTAGACAGACAAGACTAGACAGACAAGACTAGACAGACAAGACTAGACAGACAAGACTAGACAGACAAGACTAGACAGACAAGACTAGACAGACAAGACTAGACAGACAAGACTAGACAGACAAGACTAGACAGACAAGACTAGACAGACAAGACTAGACAGACAAGACTAGACAGACAAGACTAGACAGACAAGACAGACAAGACTAGACAGACAAGACTAGACAGACAAGACTAGACAGACAAGACTAGACAGACAAGACTAGACAGACAAGACTAGACAGACAAGACTAGACAGACAAGACTAGACAGACAAGACTAGACAGACAAGACTAGACAGACAAGACTAGACAGACAAGACTAGACAGACAAGACTAGACAGACAAGACTAGACAGACAAGACTAGACAGACAAGACTAGACAGACAAGACTAGACAGACAAGACTAGACAGACAAGACTAGACAGACAAGACTAGACAGACAAGACTAGACAGACAAGACTAGACAGACAAGACTAGACAGACAAGACTAGACAGACAAGACTAGACAGACAAGACTAGACAGACAAGACTAGACAGACAAGACTAGACAGACAAGACTAGACAGACAAGACTAGACAGACAAGACTAGACAGACAAGACTAGACAGACAAGACTAGATAGACAAGACTAGACAGACAAGACTAGACAGACAAGACTAGACAGACAAGACTAGACAGACAAGACTAGACAGACAAGACTAGACAGACAAGACTAGACAGACAAGACTAGACAGACAAGACTAGACAGACAAGACTAGACAGACAAGACTAGACAGATAAGACTAGACAGACAAGACTAGACAGACAAGACTAGACAGACAAGACTAGACAGACAAGACTAGACAGACAAGACTAGACAGACAAGACTAGACAGACAAGACTAGACAGACAAGACTAGACAGACAAGACTAGACAGACAAGACTAGACAGACAAGACTAGACAGACAAGACTAGACAGACAAGACTAGACATACAAGACTAGACAGACAAGACTAGACTCTAAAACTTTTTAAAGACTAGACAGACAAGACTAGACAGACAAGACTAGACAGACAAGACTAGACAGACAAGACTAGACAGACAAGACTAGACAGACAAGACTAGACAGACAAGACTAGACAGACAAGACTAGACAGACAAGACTAGACAGACAAGACTAGACAGACAAGACTAGACAGACAAGACTAGACATACAAGACTAGACAGACAAGACTAGACAGACAAGACTAGACTCTAAAACTTTTTAGACAAGGAATAAGGGGAAAAGTGATAGACTGGATAAAGTCATATTTAGAAAACAGACAACAAATTACTCAAATTATTACCGCGGACGGCTTGAAGATACATTTATCAAAAAAAAAAATTAATATCGGGATACCACAGGGTAGCATTATTGGGCCATTGCTTTTCACTCTGTACATTAACGACTTACCAACTATTTTAAAGGAGATGCCCCACACTTTAATAAATTACGCAGATGATACCAGTATCCTTGTGATAAATAAAACACCGGAACATATACAGGCAAATTTAAACTGGACCATGGCCACGCTAACAGCCTGGTTTTCAGCTAACAAACTGATTATAAACAGGGATAAAACCAATCATATTATATTTAAAACGAAGAGGGATACAAGAGTTTATCCGACGGAAATATCCAACAACAACGAAAATATGCTGATACAAACAGATGTAAGACTATTAGGTCTATATATTGACCAGCATCTTGATTGGACTTCACATATAAACCATCTTAGGAAAAAATTAAATAAATCCATTTTTGCTTTAAGGATTCTTAAAAAATACATGAATAGGAAAATATTAAAAATAGTTTATTTTGCAATCTTCCACAGTCACCTACGATATGGAATCATTTTCTGGGGCGGAGGATCGCATATAAACGAAATATGCAAAGTACAAAAAGAAGCAATGAGAATTATTAACACATTAAGTTATAGAGAGTCATGTAGAGGGGAATTTATGAAGGCAGAGATTCTCACGGTCACAGGAACATATATTCTAGAAACGATAATGTTCACAATTAAACACAAAGAATTATTCGAGAAATATAATCAACAAGGAAGAGATGCTAGAAATAAAAATGTAAGTTACTGTATTCCAATTCATCAGCTGACTATGACAGAAAAAGCGCCACCATATATAAACATTAAAATGTACAATACCCTACCCCGGGAATTAAGGGAATTGAATAACAAAAACCAAATTAAAAGTAAGCTACAAAACATCCTGCTAAAGATAGAGCCGTATAACCTACAAGAATATTATACAAAAATTAAACAATTCTCATAACTTTCAACAATATTAACATATTTCATTTAAACTACAAATCATATCAAATTGTAAAACACATATTATTGTATTTGTAAATTTAAGTAATGAAATAAATATCTTTGATCTTGATCTTGACTATTCAGACAAGACAAATCAATTATAGAATGTGTTTAGTTAGTTTACCAAATGTAAGATATGGACACATGGGCGTATTAGCAGGTATCTAAGCAACGAGACAGCGAACAAGCCACGTGAATTGCACGCGTACCTTTAATTATTTTCGCACACGTGTATGCGTAATGAGATATTTTTCGTTTACAGGTTGGTAACACTGTGGGAAATGTGTACCCATCATCCCTACAATCACATAATAGATAATCCCATTAATAAATGAGATTAAAATTAAAGGAGTTTATAAAATGTATAAATATTTCGAGTTTTAAAAATGTTTTAATTTTAAATAAAATGTTTTATTTTATGATTTATTATAACAATTTTAGGTGTAGATTGGCGGCATTTAAAAATGTAGCGGTGGTGGCGTGAAAACGTAAGTACCAAGTTTTCCTTTGAGTTTATCTTATTATAAATTTTTTAAATTAATAATAAGATGAAATTAAAATCTTATCATAATTAGCAGCAATTTATCCTCTTTTTTAGCGGTTTATTGGAAAAGTAGCGGACATATAGTAGCGGACATAAATTCTTATTGACTTTTCGCTAATTAACTCGAATACACTCGTTTGAAATATTTCCAATAATTATGCTCCGTTTAATATTAAGCTTAAAACCGTTTAATTTTCCGATTAGTTGGATGTTAGATCGAGCAGAAAATGTATTAACGGGCGTAATCGCTTTTATTCTTATTATTTTAATAAATCGGATATGGAAATAATAAAAAGGAGAGTAAACTTCCCCCAGTTACAACAAAACATCAGCTGCGCTCCGTTCGATATTTTAATTTGATTACTAATGACAGGGTAGCGAATAATATATATCGATTACTCCACCCGCACTTTTTACACAAACGAAGCTCGTTATATTCCAAATAAATTATTAGCTAAATTAACGTTAATAGGCAAAATAATCTATGTTCCAGTTCCAATTTACATTTAAATAAATGTTATAATAATTATACAAATACTACTAACTGTAATTGTCTTTTATTAAAAAGAGAAGAGATTACTAGAAGATGAGTTTCTAGTGGCAATAATAGTGTCACAGCACAATAAATCGTTTCTTTCTGACCTGGTATATCTAGTATTGTATGTTTGATCGAGTCATTTTGTCTATCTATCTATCAGCCGTTTCAACCTTAGTTTGAGATTTTGGCCGACTCAACTACCGCCCGCCATTGCTGCCGTTCCAAGGCTAACATTCTCCAATTTCTGACTCCCAAGAGCTCCAGATCCGCTTCCACGCAGTCTCGCCATCTTTTCTTCGGCCTTCCTCTATCTCGGTTAGTGTCAAAGTTGCGGTTAAACATTTTTTTGTTATTCTGTCATTCAACATTCTACATGCCCGTCCCATCTTAGTCTTGTTGCTCTGATTACCTCCACAATTGTTTCACAGAAAGGGGAACCATTCTTAGAGCAAACCAAGCCATAGAACAAATCACCAAATGGATGCCATCAAAGTCTCTCCAGCTAGCGCCAGAACAGTCAAAAGCTATCATGCTAACGGGTCATAGAAAGTTGTGGGTGTGGATATTAAGTCAACGAATTCCCTAAAATATCTTAGGATCACTAATGATGAAAGCCCTTCTTTCAGGGACGACATCAAAAATGCTGCGGAAAGCGATTGTTTCACAGAAAGGGGAACCATTCTTAGAGCAAACCAAGCCATAGAACAAATCACCAAATGGATGCCATCAAAGTCTCTCCAGCTAGCGCCAGAACAGTCAAAAGCTATCATGCTAACGGGTAATAGAAAGTTTGAAAACCATGAAAACCACAGCGGCAGTCTAAAAACTTATGTCAGATGTGGCAGATTCCCGAAGCAGTAAACAAAGACTTCTAAACAATGTGGCTCAAGCGCTATGTTATATTGCGTTCCTATATGGGCGGAAGTACTAAATAAAGTGACAATAAAGCAGCTAGCTATATACTAAAGGAAAATGACCATACGATTCTGCAGTGCGTACCGGACAGTATCTTGCGAAGCAATCCAGGTAATTGCAGGTATCTCATCGATTGAAAAACACGCGAAGCATAGGAAGGGTTGCTACGAGGCAGGTAAAAACTAAATCCTCTGGAAGATGACCCATGCCAATACGACTGAAGCAAGGCAGGAAGCGTGGAATAACTGAGCAAGAGGCAATGACGAGGACTCATTGTCACCTAACACAATAAATTAGTTATCTATCTTGGATCAAATACGAAGCTAAATTTTATAGTACCCTCGTTTTTTGAAGCGAAAACTTCTTTAACCGCGCTGAACGAGTTTTTGGTAGACGGTAAACTGATAGATTTGCGTCATGTCATCCAGATGTTGTATTCTTCTTCTTCCTCGACCTGCAGTTCCTTTAATCTTCCCTTCAATGACGGCATGTATGAGCCCCTCATGTCTAATTATATGTCCGATCCAGTTGGCCTTCCTCTGGAGAATTGTATTTAGAATAATTCTCTTTTCTCCTACCCTTCTTAGTACCTGCTCATTTGTCACCCTATCTGTTCACTTGATCTTCTCTATTCTCCTCCAACACCACATTTCAAAACTTTCGAGGTATTTTTTCTCCCTTTTCCTCATGGTCCACGTCTCTGCTCCGTACAGTTCAATGCTCCAGATGTAGCACTTCACCAGTTTCTTCCTTAGTTCCAAGCTCAACTTGCTGGTCAGTAGAGTCCTCTTCTTGTTGATTGCAGCTTTGGCCATGGCGATTCTTGCTCGAATTTCATTTGTGCAGTATGCATCCTTTGTCAGCAGGCTTCCCAAGCACTTGTACTGTTTTACATTCTCCAGTTTTTGATTGTCGACTGTTATCTTCAACGTTATCTACGTATCTGTTATCACTACATTTTTCCTTGTTAATTTCCATGCCATATTTCCTTCCAGTTTCCACCAGCCGGTTCATCATGTGTTGTAGTTGTCTTTGGTTCTTGGCGAGTACTACCAGGTCATCTGCATATTTGATGGTGTTGATGAGGCGTCCCCCAATCTTGAAATTTCCACATCTTTTCAAAGCTTCTCTCGCCAGCCATTCACCATACAAATTGAAGAGACTCGGCGATAGACAACATCCTTGTCTGACTCCTCTTCCTATTTCTACGCTGTTTGTTTCTCCGTAGTTCAATTGTACTTTTACTCTTTGTCTCATGTACAGATTGCAAATTAGTCTCCGATCTCTCCAGTTGGCACCAATCTCCTTAAGAATGTTCATCAATTTTGTCCAGTTAACTCTATCGAAGGCCTTCTGCCAATCTACAAAACACATGCAGACTTCTTCGTTAACAGTCAAAACTCTCTCCGACAATATCCTCATCATGCCAATGGCGTCCCTGGTTCCTTTTCTTTTCCTAAATCCAAACTGATCATCTTCCATCACTTCTTCGATTTTATGTTCTATCCGTGCATTGAGTATTTTTGCAATGATCTTCGCCACGTGTGAGCTCATACTAATTGTTCTGTAATCACTACATTTCTTGGCCTGCTGTTTCTTTTCTAGAGCAACCATTGTGACATTTAAAAAGTACATTCCTCAGTTTCGTAGATTTTGTTGATGAGTTGTGTCAACGCTTTCAAACCTCCATCTCCGATTTCCTTCAGCAAATCCACTGGTATATTGTCTTCTCCTGTAGCTTTCCTCCTCTTAATGTCCTTACTTACCTTCTAGTCTTGTCTGTCTTGTCTTGTCTGTCTAGTCTTGTCTGTCTAGTCTTGTCTGTCTAATCTTGTCCGTCTAGTCTGTCTAGTCTTGTCTGTCTAGTCTTGTCTGTATAGTCTTGTCTGTCTAGTCTTGTCTGTCTAGTCTTGTCTGTCTAGTCTTGTCTGTCTAGTCTTGTCTGTCTAGTCTTGTCTCTCTAGTCTTGTCTGTAAAGTCTTGTCTGTCTAGTCTTGTCTGTCTAGTCTTGTCTGTCTAGTCTTGTCTGTCTAGTCTTGTCTGTCTAGTCTTGTCTATCTAGGCTTGTCTGTCTAGTCTTGTCTGTCTAGTCATGTCAGTCTAGTCTTGTCTGTCTAGTCTTGTCTGTCTAGTCTTGTCTGTCTAGTCTTGTCTGTCTAGTCTTGTCTGTCTAGTCTTGTCTGTCTAGTCTTGTCTGTCTAGTCTTGTCTGTCTAGTCTTGTCTGTCTAGTCTTGTCTGTCTAGTCTTGTCTGTCTAGTCTTGTCTGTCTAGTCTTGTCTGTCTAGTCTTGTCTGTCTAGTCTTGTCTGTCTAGTCTTGTATGTCTAGTCTTGTCTGTCTAGTCTTGTCTGTCTAGTCTTGTCTGTCTAGTCTTGTCTGTCTAGTCTTGTCTGTCTAGTCTTGTCTGTCTAGTCTTGTCTGTCTAGTCTTGTCTGTCTAGTCTTGTCTGTCTAGTCTTGTCTGTCTAGTCTTGTCTGTCTAGTCCTGTCTGTCTAGTCTTGTCTGTCTTGTCTTGTCTGTCTAGTCTTGTCTGTCTAGTCTTGTCTGTCTAGTCTTGTCTGTCTAGTCTTGTCTGTCTAGTCTTGTCTGTCTAGTCTTGTCTGTCTAGTCTTGTCTGTCTAGTCTTGTCTGTCTAGTCTTGTCTGTCTAGTCTTGTCTGTCTAGTCTTGTCTGTCTAGTCTTGTCTGTCTAGTCTTGTCTGTCTAGTCTTGTCTGTCTAGTCTTGTCTGTCTAGTCTTGTCTGTCTAGTCTTGTCTGTCTAGTCTTGTCTGTCTAGTCTTGTCTGTCTAGTCTTGTCTGTCTAGTCTTGTCTGTCTAGTCTTGTCTGTCTAGTCTTGTCTGTCTAGTCTTGTCTGTCTAGTCTTGTCTGTCTAGTCTTGTCTGTCTAGTCTTGTCTGTCTAGTCTTGTCTGTCTAGTCTTGTCTGTCTAGTCTTGTCTGTCTAGTCTTGTCTGTCTAGTCTTGTCTGTCTAGTCTTGTCTGTCTAGTCTTGTCTGTCTAGTCTTGTCTGTCTAGTCTTGTCTGTCTAGTCTTGTCTGTCTAGTCTTGTCTGTCTAGTCTTGTCTGTCTAGTCTTGTCTGTCTAGTCCTGTCTGTCTAGTCTTGTCTGTCTAGTCTTGTCTGTCTAGTCTTGTCTGTCTAGTCTTGTCTGTCTAGTCTTGTCTGTCTAGTCTTGTCTGTCTAGTCTTGTCTGTCTAGTCTTGTCTGTCTAGTCTTATCTGTCTAGTTTTGTCTGTCTAGTCTTGTCTGTCTAGTCTTGTCTGTCTAGTCTTGTCTGTCTAGTCTTGTCTGTCTAGTCTTGTCTGTCTAGTCTTGTCTGTCTAGTCTTGTCTGTCTAGTCTTGTCTGTCTAGTTTTGTCTGTCTAGTCTTGTCTGTCTAGTCTTGTCTGTCTAGTTTTGTCTGTGTAGTCTTGTCTGTCTAGTCTTGTCTGTCTAGTTTTGTCTGTCTAGTCTTGTCTGTCTAGTCTTGTCTGTCTAGTATTGTCTGTCTAGTCTTGTCTGTCTAGTCTTGTCTGTCTAGTCTTGTCTGTCTATTCTTGTCTGTCTAGTCTTGTCTGTCTAGTATTGTCTGTCTAGTCTTGTCTGTCTAGTCTTGTCTGTCTAGTCTTGTCTGTATAGTCTTGTCTGTCTAATCTTGTCTGTCTAGTCTTGTCTATCTAGTCTTGTCTGTCTAGTCTTGTCTGTCTAGTCTTGTCTGTCTAGTCTTGTCTGTCTAGTCTTGTCTGTCTAGTCTTGTCTGTCTAGTCTTGTCTGCCTAGTCTTGTCTGTCTAGTCTTACATTGTATTTACATTGTCTTCGTTGTGAATGGAACAAAATGGCAGAGAAAAAGGCAAAATGTAAATATGTATGTAATTGAAATTGTCGTCGTGCGTGAATTTAAAAGACATAAGTTAAAAAGCTATTAAAGAGAACGAATTCCAATCACCATAGATATCCACGAGCACCAATAAATATATCAGGTGTATTTTTTCAATCGGAATTCCAGCCTGCGTGTGGCACCATAAATAAGAAAGAGAGGTGGGAAAACGCAGGTATTATAGAATAAATAAATAATTAAATAAATAACCGCTTGTTAGCGAAGTGTGTGGTACGAGTCGGCGAAAGAGACGAGCATTGTCGTGAAAACGCGCGGGAGAGAGAGGCCGGAGTGATAAATAAGGTGCCTAACAAGATGCTGTTACTCAGACTACCCCCCGAGGTGAAAAACACAAGACTAGAGACCAGCATTCGGACAACTTGTATCTTGTCGATACTAAACTCTATGGAAGGGCATATAAAATTACAGAATTTAATTTGTTGAGATTAAATTAAGATTACGGCGCACACACGCCTTCGTTTTAATGAATTCCTTTTATCGTTGTATTAATGCTACAAATTGGCGATTTTACTTTTATTTTCTTACGCGGTTTTCTTACCACCTTAATTAACCAAAATATCTTCCAACATTTTATTTCCTAATTAAACACGAAATTTAAGAATATTTCAATTATTACAGCTTATTATAATTACACCATTTTTACAACTTAATTTCATCTCTTATCCCAACTACCCACTCACATCTTAATAATCACGTTTTAGTTACAATATAGCTAATATTTTAGTTCAGAAAAGTTCAGAAAAGCAGCTCCAGAATTGTCTGTCTAGTCTTGTTTGTCTAGTCTTGTCTGTCTGTCTAGTCTTGTCTGCCTAATCTTGTCTGTCTAGTCTTGTCTGTCTACTAGTCTTGTCTTTTTTTTTGCACGGACTGGGAGGTGAAAATCTGCAAACAGACACGACCCGACCCGTGCCGAGTGATAGTGGGGGGCTGCCCAGTAAGGGGCGACCCGCTAAAAAAAACCCCACCATTAACCCCCCAGCCAAAACCAGAGGAAACGTGATGGAATCCAAAGTTGGCATAACTTCATCACGTACCTCCCCCTTTCATTTCTAAAACCATTTTATCCCCATTCACTCATTGTGCCGGACGCGCCGTGAACACTAAATGGAACTGGAACCCGGTGAAAAGGCGAAAGAGAGGACGGCGCAGAAGAAACTTACGAAATGAAGTTGAAGAAGCTATGGCCGGTGGAAATCTAGAAGAAGATGATTGGGCAGATATAAGAAGGTAGAAGCTAGGATTCGAGAAACGGCCACGGCTGTAATGAAACTCGCCTTATGATGATGATATGATAATTAAATCCGTTGCGCAGGTTAAGTGTAACAAAGGCACAGATTATTCTTTTTCTACGTGTGCCCTAAACTAACCTAACCTAGTGTTCGCGCCAATTTTATCAAATCTGTATTTTTAATTCGACATTTGAATCGATTTCGGTACCGATTAATAGAAGGGGAAAGGTGTATCGACCTGGGCCGAAATCGCGCGATTTACTTATCAATTTCGTCGCGAATTAATATATTTGCGACAGCACGCTTTGAATGTGCGAAGCGTGTAGAACGAAATCGAAGCGTGAAGCCAAGTTCGACCGGCACGTGCACGTGTTATTCAGTTTAGCGTTTCAAGTCAAATTAACCAGGGGTGTGATCACGAGCCCAAAGGGCTGAAGCGGCATCCAACGTCTGGAAGACAACAATTTTAAGGTAACCTCCACTTACTATCCCCATTTCCTCCCTTAAAAAAGGACGATCTCACTTGGCGGGACGCGAGAAGCCCTAACAGGTAAGTGATTAGACCAGCCCTGTTTTAAAACTGGAAAATTTTGATTATCGTAGCTTGCCTACCTAGCTTGCTCAGAAGTATCCAGGACCTTCTTAATGGCGTAGGTAGTGGATTTTCCTTCTCTGAATCCATATTGGTTTTCATAGAGATCAGTTCCAGTTCGTAGCGCTTTTTCGACACTGCCTATCAGCAGTTGCTCAAGCAGCTTACTTGGGACATCTAGTAGACATAGTGGCCTGTACGAAGTAGCTTCATTTAGGGGCATATCTCATTTTCTCAGGAGTACTAGACTAGTTTAGCTTTTTTCCATTGTGCTGGAAGGTTACCTACTTTGACTATATTGTTCATTACACCAAGAACATACTCGGGAGCATTACTGACGACAATTTTTAGCACCTTCGGTGGAATTCCGTCTAGTCCTGGGGCTCTGTCGTTATCGAGGCGTTCACAAGCCATTTTAAGATCGTCTAGCGTAAATGTTACTATCTCCGTTAGTAGTGGCTGCTTCCATCTTGGTTCTTGATAGATTTATTGATAGATGATAGAGAACAGTGTGTCAACTAACTCTTCTATTTTTTCTAGGGGTATTTTTGTAATTGGGTGGTTGCCTTTCAGGTTTTTAGTAGCTATTGCATAAGCATCGCCCTAGGTGTCGTCGTCAATATTCCTGCACAATGCTTCCCAGTGTTCTCTTTTTGCTTTGATTATTGCTCTGCAGAAGGCTTTTTTAAATCAAGTATATGCACCTCTGAGCTGTTCTTTGATGCATGTATCATGGATCATTTTCTTAGGTTGGCAATATTTTCACTCCACCAATATACTTGTCATTTCCTGGTAACATTTATTTTTGTTGATAGCGTCGCATTACACACTCTAGAGATAATAGATACCATTTCCTCTGCTGTGTTTTCAGAGGTTTTTGCTACTTCCATTTCTAATTGACGGATTAGCTTATCCTCCTTCAAGGGTTTGGTTGATCATCCCTTATATGTTGTCTGTTGATTTACGCCGTTTTTACATTAACTCTGCAGGTTATAGAAGATGCATCTATGATCACGTGTCTAGTCTTGTGTGTCTAATCTAGTCTCCCTATTCTTGTCTGTCTAATTCTGTCTATCTAATCTTGTCTGTCTAGTCAAAAACAAAACAATCAAAGTCTGGTCTACACCTGTCTTTTCTCTCTTGATAGTCTTCTTCTTCTATAGCTCGACAGCTCTGCGTGTGCCTTGGCTTGAGTTACAACATCCTTCCATCTCTCCCTGCTGTTAAACAATTGTAGCCAGTTTCTCACATCTAATATCTGTAGGTCGTCGATTCAGTCATCTCGCCATCTCTTACTTGGTCTACCCCGAGCTCTTGTTTCATGTGGACTCCAGTTCGTCAGTATTTTCGGTCCTCGGGTGCTTTCCATACGCATAACATGTCCAAACCATTGTAACCGTAGTGCCTTTACATACCTTACGATGTCCGCTCCTCCAATTAGTCTGTCCAGATCATGGTTCATTCTGCGTCTCCATGTACCACCGTTTTCCTGTACGGGGCCAAAGATTCTGCGTAATATGCTTCTTTCGCAAACTCGTAGTGCGTTTTCGTTGATGGTAGATATGGTCCATGTTTCACACGCGTATGTTATGACGGGCCTAATGAGTGTGTTATAGATCTTTAACTTTGATTTGACACTTAGAAGCTTCTTTCCCAGTAGCTTCTTATTCGCGTAATAAGCTCTCTTTCCTGCTACAATTCTCGCACTGATTTCTTCGCTGATTCTGTTGTCGTTAGTTATTTTCGACCCTAGGTAAGAGAAGGTTCTGGCTTCTTAGAAATTAAATGCGTTGACTTGTAGTGGCTCTGGCTAGGGAGTTGGATCCCTGGTACTTCTCATGAAGTTGGTTTTATTCACGTTTATTACTAGTCAGGCAGTAGCTTCTTTTAGGCTTTCTGCTGTTCGTGCTGATATAATGATATCATAGGCATATGCGCATAGCTGCTGAGATTTTGTGTGTATGTTGCCTGTTATGTGCAGGTTTCTAATAAACTGATTCAAGTACAAAGTTGAATAGCATAGCAGATAGCGCATCACCTTGCCTGACGCCTGTCCTGATGTCGAAATCGTCCGTGAGTTTGGATGCTACTAATACTTGAGCACTTGTATTGGTTAGAGTTAAGTTTACCGTTCTTATAAGTTTTTGAGGAATTCCAAGGGCAACGTTATCAAAAGCTTGTTTGTAGTCAACAAACAGGTGGAACAAAGTTATGTTATGCTCATAACATTTTTCAAGCATTTGCCTTATTAGATGTATTTGGTCCGTTGTTGATCGATTCCTTCGAAAACCTCCTTGGTAGTCCCCAAGTATCTCCTCTTCATATATTGATAGTCTATTGTATATTACGCTGGATAATATTTTGGCGTTGAGAAGAGTAATTCCTCGGTAATTGGAACATTCTTTCTTGTTTCGTTTCTTGTGTATGGGGAAAATAATGCCTTTTCTCCAGTCACTTGGCATAATCACTTCATTCCATACCCTGACAATAAGTTTATGGATCCTTTCCCACAGTGGTGTGCCTCCATTTTTCAGAAGTTCCGTGGGAATTGTATCACTTCCTGGGGATTTATTGTTTTTAAGATTGAGTATTATCTCGGTAACTTCCGCATAGCTCGGTTCGAGCATTTCGGGTTCTGCTTCATGGTGCCATACGATTTTTTTTTTCTCTTTCACCCCTTTGGATTTCAGTAGCTCGCTAAAATGTTCATGCCATCCTTGGAGAATTTTGTCATCCTCGGTTAGTATTGTCCGGTTTTTATCTAAACACGCGATGGTTTTAGGTTGAAAAGCCGTTGTTTGCTGTTGTACTGCCTTATAAAATTTTCTGCTTTGTTTATTTATGTAGTATTGTTCTAGTTCTTCCACTTGTTTATTTAACATTATTTTCTTTTTGATTTGCAAAGTTTTGAAGCTATTCTCCTGAGGTTCTCGTAGTTAGCTCTGTTGGCTCGGGTTCCACTTTGTAGTACCTTTTTCCGTGCTTCATTTTTAACGAGTAGGGCTGTTGTTCTTTACCTATTTTAGCATTAAAACCTCCTAGTAGTATTAATGCATCGTGTTCAGACGTACTTTCGCATATGTTTAAAAGCTGATCCTAGAAAAACTCTTTTACTTCATCAACTCCTTTTTCTCCTTGTTTCTTGTCATTTCCGCTGTAATATAGGCGATACTTTGGTTTGTCAATGCTACCTTCACCCTCTCATCTGATTTCTTGTAGTGGCGTTACGTCTAAATGGTATTTATCGAGCTCCTCTGCTATTTCCTGCATCTTTTCTGGCTGCAACTTAGTACGTACATCCTATGTGCCGATTTTTAGTTTCGTTTTCAAGTCCATGTTTCTTTTCTTAGTCCGTTGTATGTTAATCAATCCGATCCGAGGTTGTTGTAAGTCTTTTGTAATTTTTGCAAGGTGAAGTAGTTAGCCTCACATGCAACCACCTTTTCGGAGGGCCATATCTCCCGCTCTCGTTAGCCCCGCCCCCACCATCCATAGAAGTTTGTTATCGCATCTCAGGCGAGGTTGCTCGGGTTAACAGGGTTCACCACGTGGAGGTGAGTCGGAATTGGGTAGGAGAGGCTATGTGTATTCGAACGTGTCGAACGCATGGCAATTAAGCTCCACAATAATATCACTTTTATCTGGTTCTTACGAACCTATTAAAGTTGAGAATAATAACAAAGTGAAGTTTGTAAAATGCTCCATGTAACTGTGTTACAAATAAGTAACAAAATTCAAGTGAATATCAATTAATAATATCTCTAAAAACATAGCAAATAAATCTCCATCTTAGTGGCAATTCATAAAAAGATAACAAAAAAAAAATTTGTTCGGCAAAAAAGCAATTCCGCGTCTCTTTATCCGCGTTATCAGAAACTTGTCTGTTGCCTCCAGTGGTGTAGAAAATAAAATTCAAATTGATGATGGATAAATGTACAAATTGCAAAAAAACAATTTGATGTTGCACAAATGTTCCCATGTGACAGTTGCAAAAGATTTTTATGTACGGAATGTGGAAATCTAACAGCGTCTGAAGTGAAACGCCTGCAGTTAAGAACAACACGGAAATTGAAGTTTTTTTGTGTAACATGTGAAGAAGGTTTTTACAAAGTACCTAGACTTGTTAAAGAAGTAACTGAACTGAAGGAAAGTTTGAAGAAACTTATCCAGAACCAAAACAAAACCGACGCTGCCAGTGTTCCTTGTCAAGAAACAAGCAGTATTTATGAAAAAGAAGATCTCTGAAATGATGGACAGACCAAATAGAGCTTCAAACCTGATTATCTTTAACGTTAATGAATCATCTAAAAATACACAGGTAGAACGTAATTCAGATGATAAGAAAACTCTGATTGACCTCTTTATGGACTATGACATAAATAAAACAAATCCAAAAATATTCAGATTGGGAAAATTTATGTCGAATAAGATTCGGCCCATCAAGGTAATTTTACACTCTAAGGAGGATGCTAGATGTGTTCTTAAAAATAAAAACAACAAATTTCCAGGAAGTAAAATTGTGTGACATCAAACAAAGGCACAACGTGAATATTACCTGAAAGTTAAGGCTAAACTGGAGGAACTAATTTAGAGTGGTGATGTGACAAAAACAATTATAAATAAACCCACAATAGTAAGTAAAAGTGAAACCTGGAAAAAAAACTAGTGAATAATCACCCATATAATACAGATATACAGGGGCGGACCGTGGGTTTGTGGGGCCCTGGGCTAATACCACTTGGGGGCCCTAATTAATCAACTAATTGTCATTTTGTCAAAAAAATGTTTGCGATAATGATGTACTAGGTACACGGTATAGGAAAAAAAAGAAAACAATAAAATTTATTTAATATAACTTATGTCGTTTATAAATTATAAAACAACCTTTCTGCATTTTTGTGCTGCAAATTCCTTTATTTGCTCATCACATTCTAAGTCCTTTGTTAAATCACAATTTATGGAAAGGACTGATAAATGATTTAGTCTATTGTTTGACATTGTTGTCCTATATTTGTTTTCTATATACGACATCCTTTTCTATATACGACGGAGAAAACTCGTTCTGCTTCTCAGCTAGTGATTGGCAATGATAAAAAAATCTTTAAGATGGTATAGCAATTTGGAAAAACATCAATAAGTTTCTTTTCATAAATTAGCATAAAAATGTCACTGCAAGAGGAGTAAGACTCTGGCTTAGACTGTAATAAGTAAGATTTTAACTGAATACACTGATGCACTAAATGTTCGTCTACGTCATCTGAATAATAATCAATAATATTACGGGCACTTTCCAGATCTATGTACTCCATGTTTTTGTCTTGCAAATCCATTAAAAATTTGAATATGTTGCTATATGTCTGATAGACTTGGCTTCTTCTATTTAAGTCCATAATTATTATCCAACCTTGTTGCTTATCCAACCCAATGTTAAATTTTTCTGCGCCGTATACAGAGACTATATCTGTAGATTTATCTGAAAATTTTGAAGTAATACGTCTCTTGTTTATGTCACTGTATTCTGTTCCCACACTTGTACTTAACTTTTTAGCTTTCTCTTCGTATTGCTTTAGTTTCTGATCTGATTGGTGCCGTATATTGCTGACAAACTCTTTTAATGACATAATTAACTTATTGCCTTCACAAATATCTAAACCAGGGCTCTGTAATTTTTTGCTAACTAAATTAAATCTCTCAAATTTCTTCCCAAAAAATAATTAAAATTGCAGTATCGAGTTTCGCCAGTTTATTAAATAAATTTCCTGCTTCTTTTCGAAAATCAACTTTTTCATCCTCATTTTCACTAATTTTTTCATAATGTTATCATAATTATTTTTCAAAACTCGGACAGCATCATAGTGACAAGACCATCTGGTCTGGCTTAAACTTTTTAACGTTAATTTAAATTTTGTTTCACGATTTAGCAGTTCCCACCTATGGGTCGAAGCAGAAAAGAAAACGTATATTTTTTGTACTATTCCAAAAAAGTAAAAATATTCCATACTATTCATAATTTCGGTTGAAACCTTAACAGATTCTTCACCAACTAAGTTAAGGGAATGCGCAACACACGGCACATAATCTGCGAATTTATTTTTTTGTTTTAGTCGTACCATATTAGCAGCGTTGTCATAAAACTGCCCTCTACAATTATCCAGTAATAGTTCATTTGTTTCTAAAAAGTCTTGTAAAATATTAAATAAATGTAAACCAGTATGACTACTAATTTTAATGAACGACACAAATCTTTCATAAACTTTTCCTCGAAAACAGTATCGTAATACAATAGCAAGTTGATCATTGTGAGACAGATCTGGGGTTGAATCCATCACAATTGAATAGTATTTTGTGTCGTCTTTATTTATTTGAGTTATAATTTTCTCAATTATCTGTTTGCTCATATTTCCTCATATATTGTTTTTGATAAGTACGATATTATCGGTTTTGGTCGCAGTTCTGTTTGTTCAATATGTTCACGAATGAATGGGTCGAATTCTGCCAATAGCTCCAGAGCACCCATAAAGTTAGTATTATATGGAGAACCAAATACTTACTCGGAACCTCTAAATGCTAAGCCCCTTATACTCAGAAATTTTACCACTGCAATAACCCGTTTTAGGACGTTGTGATAATATTCTGTTGATCCTGAAACTGCTTGTCTAAAACAGACTTATTTTCTTTTCGTGTCAACCACACTAACATTGAACTCTTATGTTCATTAGAATTTTCGTGATTTTCTAAACAAGTTCCTATGTGTTTCCAATCAGAAAATCCGTTTGTGTATTGAGAAGGGGTTTTGGAAAAAAGTTTGCAAGGCAAACAAAAACCACTACCAACACTGGTTGAATAACATAACCACGATCTTTCCAGTAATTGGCCATTTTTCATTTTCTTAACGAAATACCTATTTGAAAATGATCTGTTTTGTTCTTTGTATTTTTTTACTGAAGATGAATATATATTTTTCGAATCTTTATTTTGAAAGTCAGTCATTTCATGTGATAGGATGTCATGAATAAAGTCATTATTTAGCAAAACTGGCCACAAGCCAACGTCAATATATTTCTCAAACTCAAAGTGAATATGTCCTAAATTTCCTTCCACCTCGGTATTAATGTGCTCTTGCTGAACAACAATATCGCTCTCAGAGGGATCAGAGGGTTGCTGGTAGTCAAGATCTTGCACATTTTCATCACTGGTATTTTTTCTTGGTATTGCGACTTTCCGCCCCCTAAGTTCCCTTCCTTTTCGCTTAATAATGGATTTGTAGCTATTACATTCTCGTTTTAATTTAAAAAAAGTTTCAATTTTTGCACATTAAATTTTTTCTTTTCCTCGATCTAACTGTAATTTTCGTTTTTCAGCTCCACTTTTATATTGGAATTTATCGAGTTTACGGGTCTATTGAAATTTAGTGTTACGGACTTTTTACCTGGTGTAACTGTTATTAATCGTCCTTGGCAGCGGTTAACGGAAAGGTCGCAAAGGTCGGAAAGCAAAAATGAAGCTTCTAAGTTATCTGGTTCAATAAATATTCGTGTTTTTCTTGAAGTAGTTGTAAACATTGTCAACGTGACAGATAGTCGACGCGAACGCAAATAACTAGATGTTGCCACGTTTATTATTTTTTCTAATTATCAACAGATTTGCTTCGAAATAAAAAAAAGGAAAACTTGTAATATATCCAGGGAAAAATGTAAATAAATAAGGATTTTCAT
This sequence comes from Phosphuga atrata, assembly GCA_944588485.1. Taxonomy (NCBI): domain Eukaryota; kingdom Metazoa; phylum Arthropoda; class Insecta; order Coleoptera; family Silphidae; genus Phosphuga; species Phosphuga atrata. Next base: position 71,880,433 of record OX155897.1, on the reverse strand, counting down.
GAAATTAAATTAAAAAAAAATCGCCAGATCCTCCATCTGGAAAATACAAATTAAATTTTGAAATTAAAAAAAAAACAGATAAAACCTTACATTGGACTGAGAGTTCCTGCCGCGCGTATGTTGTCTTTATTTATCTTCCCGCTTCGCGGCGGGCAAACTAATCTAACCAGGGTTAAACCAACGGCCCTTGCCACTTTGTCCTACATTGGACCGAGAGTTCGCGCTGCCGCGCGTATGTTGTCTTGATTTATCTTCCCGCTTCGCGGCGGACAACCTAATCTGACCAAGGTAAAACCACCAATAAAATCCACACGAGACATTGTACCGTAGCTGTTTGCATGCAAATTCAATACGACGCTTAAAATAATATATATGTTGCCATAATTACAGTTTTTCATATAAAAGCAAAGAGGATGGGATCCTCTTTGATATAAACGGGCAAGAATAAACGTGGCAACATCCAAATAATTGCGTTCACATATACTGTCTGCAATCTTAAAAAATTCAACAAAAACAACGTAGAGGTTTAATTTTTGCTTGCGGAGCTTAATAAAAGAGTGCCAAAGACGATTAACAGTTAAACGTAAAACAGGTAAACAGGTAAAAAGTACAAAAACATATTTTAAAGGCAGACCCGTAAAACCAATAATACCCTTTATATTTTCTAGCAGAAATGTTAAATAAGATTTTGATATTTCTCTGAAAATAAACAAAGAACTTGATATTTTTTTTGAAAATAAACAGTGCAAGAGAGATAATGGATGTAATATTGTCCCTCTCGTAACATTTTGATACTTTTCATTAAAAAAAATGTCATTAAAAAATCGATTACAGTTTATTTACTATTGAAAAATAATATACACACAAAAACATCACGACTTTTGATTTCAATGTAAGATTTTTCTTTGCCGTCCGTGATAAATTGGGCCCAGGATTGATTGGTAGCAATTTTTTATTTATACTTACTTACTAAAAGCAGGAAATCTTATGTAAGATAACTGACTTTGCTGATTACTTTCAATTATAAGTAAAATAAGAGAAAGGTTCGGTCTTTATAATTTTTAACTTTTTAGTAAACTAAACACTAAACACAATACACTATAAACAATAAACACTAATTGTTAGTCCGTTTTCACTTTGGCGGCGAGAACAAAAGTGCACACACGGTTTAATGATCGTAGGGTTGCCAACTGTATGATAAGAATTTTTTAAATTTTAGATATTTAAAAAAAATATAATACTGACCATTATTTTCAATGGGCGTTGGGGGCCCCTTATATCAACAGGCCCTGGGCTGCAGCCCAAAAAGCCCTTGTATAGATCCGGCCCTGCAGATATAATATATTTGAATATTCAAAGTGTACTGAAAAATAAAGATCAAATACAAGGAAGCTTGGTTACTTATCATCCTAAAATGATTATGGTTAGTGAATCTAGGACAACCAAAGACACCAAAGATCATGAAATCAAAATATAGCGATATAATGTCAGACGTGATTCTACAAACCGACACACAGGGGGGATCTTGATTTACATAAAAAATGAACTCAATTTCACCGTATTTAGAAAATTTTTTCTTCAAGGAAACTTTTGGTGTTATTCTGACGTATTGTCTTCTATTATTTAACTAGGACTCGAACCAACGACCAGCCTTTCCTCTAATTCCATAGGTATATAGTTTGTCCAGGAGATTTTCATGTGCGACGCAGTCAAAGGCTTTTGACAGGCTTTGGCCATTTCCCTTCATCTATCTCATTAACGATTTTGTGAATTCACTGATTGCTGTGGAGGTGGATTTTTGTTTGCAGAATCCATGTTGCTGGCGAGGAATTAGATGATGTCGCGTAATGAAAGGCCTTTCCATAGAATATTCAAGGATCTTTTCCAGAACCGATGCGAGAGAGATCGGTCTGTAATTGTTCCTATCAATTCTGTCCCCTTTTTTGAATATAGGTGAAAGTACTGCGATTTTTAGAGCATCAGGTACATTTTCACGAGCAATTGATAATATCGGTAATAGGCAGTTCGGTAATATCAGTTCACTTTCGAATTCCTTAATGATACTAGCAGGCAAGGAGTCTGGGCCCTTGGTTGGTTTATTTTTAATTTTTTTGAAGACTACCGACATCTCGCTAGGAGAGAAATCTTCAAGATAAATGGATATTTCGTTTCGGAGAATGTGGCTATTGTCTAATTAAGTTGACGGTATGTTTTGTATAAGCCTTTCAGGGGCTGAGGTAAAAAGTCATTAAAGAGTGAAGCTACCGTTTCTGGGGGCTTCTACAAATCTTTCATTCTCTAATAGGTAAATGTCTTGTTTACTCCGTACTTTATTGGACAGTTCATCGACTGTCTTCCAAAGAGTACGTTGTTCATTAGATGATTTTTTTTTCCAATTTTATTTCTAAAATAAGTTAGTAGAGATAAGGAGATTCTGGTGCGTTTTATTGTGTGCAAAGTAAATTTCTTTCAAGTCAGGGTGCTGCTTTTGTAAAATATACAGGTCCTTTAACTTTCTGCTTGAGATTTTAATTTCTTTGGTTATCCAAGAAGGGGGAGTAATTGTTATTTTCTTTAGTGGACAAAATTTAAAAATATAAAATTGCATCAGTTGGATAAAAGAGTTGACCTTTCTCTCGCAGTCCTTAGTTGAGAAAATATCTGCCCAGGATTCTTTTTGTAGAGCTTCTTGAAGGCGATGCTTGTTGGCTGCACATAACTTTCGAGCAAAATAAAAATCTCGTTTAGTTTTATTAGGAAATACTACAATGGCAACCAGTATGAATCTCTGATCAGAGACAGTGTTGTTCCCAACAGTGATTGGAGCTGGGCGATTTAGTCTGACAAAAAGATTGTCAATTGTGCTCTGTGAGGTGTTAATTATCCTAGTGGGAACCTTGACTCTGTGATCTACGCCATATGGTAGCAGCATTTTCATTACATTGGTTTTATCTTTGGAGTGTTTATCAAAGTGTATATTAAAGTCACCTACAATAAAGATGGCATCATATTTAAGAAACACACAGTCAAGTAGCTCTTCGAGAATTATCATGAAAGTGGTGACACACTCCGTAGGAGGTCGATATACAGTTATTATAACCACAGAATTAGTACCCGACTTTCATACAAACCCACACAACTCAACTTGTTTTTCAATGGATTTACTGGAGATTTCTAAAGTGTGGCAGTTATCGGAATATATGTGTTTAACCCAAATTGCAACCCCTCCGCCAATAGACTGCGTTCGTGAATAGGAGGCAATCGATTTATAATTAGGTATATTTATGTAAGACATTAGCTTATCCGACAGCCACGTTTCTGCCAGACATAAAAAGTGTGGCGAGTGCTCAGATGTTAAAAGCTCCAGTTGAAGTTTAATACTTGTTATGAGAAGATTGTTAATAGGTTTGGTACTATTTTAGCAGCTATTTTTCGAAGTGAAATTGGCCCTGAATTCGGAAGATTTAGTTGGTTACTCTCAGTTTGTGAGGGTTTGGGAAGAAAAAACGATTAACTCTTTGTATTGCGGCCAGGTTTCCGGGTTTTCTACATCTTCAAGTTTATCCATTGGGACAGAGACTTTAAAAGATGAGTATTCTTTGGGAAACTTAGAAGGAAGTTTAGTACACTGTATGTGGTCGAACTGTTTACTGTTAAGGTATTTGATTCCATCTTCCTCGTTGAGTTCTGGATCCAGACGGTAGACATGAAGGTGAGCATAATTCTCCACCGCCCAAATTGCGGAATTCTCGGAGTTTGTGCCAATTATTATATTTAATCTTCTATTATTCCTTTTCTTTATATTTTGAAATTCCACGTATCGTGGAACCATACTGCACTCACGAGAATCGGTTTTATCGTGCACGATTGGCTTTTCCTTTCTCGAAGGTCCTTGCTACTTCGAATCTTGCGAATTGGCCTTATCGTAACAAGATAAGGCTTCACCTGTGTTTTTATCTTCTTCGCATTCTTTCGAAGGTTCGGATAAGTTTTTACCCGCAGAATTAAACATTTCATCTGAAGTGGCCATTTTTTCTAAAAGCATGGAATTTTGGGTTTGTAGATTTCTTACTTATTGCGTAAGTTCCCGTAGTTCATTTTTTACACTGTCCTGGATATTATCCATGATTGATGATCTCATCGACTCTAATTCACTCCTTATGGCTCCAGTAATCATGTCCTTGTTTCCGGTATTATTAGTAAATAAGTTTTAAAAATTACAGTGTGCTACTGCAATCTCTACAAATTTGTATTCGCAAGGCAGCTGCTACTATTTAAACTGTAATTTTTAGAGTGTACTTTTTTCCGTGTAGTCTGGTAAGTCTAGTTTCGTCTGTCTCGCGTTTTATAACTAGTTTTGTCTGTCTAATCATGTCTATCTAGTCCTGTCTGCCTAGTCTTTGCAATTTTGTCCTGTCCATTTAGTCTTGTCCGTCTAATCTTGACTGTCTAGTTTACACTAGTCTTTTCTATTTTGAAGTATTGTTTGCCTAATCTAGTCTTTTCGCTCTACTTTTATCTTGTTTGTCTTGCCTGAATAACCTATTAAATAATTCATTAAATCCCTATTTCATTAACGAACGAAATAATGACCATAAAATCAAAGTCCATAAAGAAGAAACGAAATTCTGTGTAAATTGAAATTAGTTGGAAATTATCTCTAAACCCACACTTTAATTTTGACGATTATTTATCGACCGTTGTGCGGCAATAAATCGTCGAACGGTTTGCCGTACAAAAGGCTACAACTTAATTTATGTCCAACAACATCAAAAAACAACATCGCACTTTCATAAATTACACTTCTGATACCAGGCTCGACCATCTTTTTGTTTGTAATATTAACTGCTGGGTGTTGGATATCCAATTTTAACTATATATAGTTTTGCGTGGCTAGTCCTGTTCGTCCGGCTCTGTCTACTCTTTTTTTCTGATATTTGCCCTAGTAATCAAGTTTCATACACTGTATTTTTAGCCCAGTCCAAATAGTTATCAGTGATAACTATTTAGACTGGGCTAAAAAACATAACTTATCACAGACAGCTTTGTCACATAAGAACGTCTATCTTCTGTCTCTAAAGTGTCTTATGTCTCTAAAAAGTCTCTAAGAAAGTCTAGCCTTGTATATATAGACGAATTTGTCCAGCCTTATCCTGATCTCTTCGTGGTCTAGTCTTATCTGCCTATACATATCTTATATACCTATACTTATCTTATATACCTATAATATTTGTCTATTAGTATCAATGCTTCATTTGCCCTGAGCTTTAGCTCATCCTCGATTCTGCCGCATACCACCAGGGCAAAATCGTCAGCGAAGCCAACAGTCTCTACCCCATTTGGCATCTTGAGTCTGAGAACCCCACCGTACACTACGTTCCACAACGTTGGACCCATGACTGATCCCTGTGGAACACCGCTATAAGTCGTCTTCGTATAGCGGTAGTTGTCTGATTCGATGACAATTGTCCTTTCAGATAAGTAACTATCTATCATCGCTATCAGGTATGGCGGAAAGCTGCGTCGCGTGACTTCCTCTAAAATGTCTTGCTAGCAGGACGAGTTAAATGCGTTGTTAGTTTGTTAATCTTGTCTGTCTAGATTTATCTTTGCAGCCTTGTTTGTCTGCATGTCTAGCCCTTTCTGTAGGTCAAGGGCTTTTGTAGGCTTTGTCTATATACCTAGCTTTGTCTCTATGTCTAGCTTTGTCTAAATGTCTAGCTTTGTCTAAATGTCTAGCTTTGTCTAAATGTCTAGCTTTGTCTAAATGTCTAGCTTTATCTAAATGTCTAGCTTTGTCTATATTTCTAGCTCTGTCTATATGCCTAGCTTTGTCTATATTCTATATAGTCATCGCTATTTATAGATATTTGTCTTGTTCTGTTATCCACATAACCATTATAGACTAACTTGACTCTGCTTTTGGTTTTATCCATACCTACCTGTTTAGCCAGTATCACCCATCTATTTAGTTCTATTTGTCCAGTCTTCTTTATCTAATGTTGTGTGCCTTTCCTTGACTGCATTTTCTAATCTTTTTTATCCCAACTTACCTGTCCAATTAGAACTTGTCTATTTCAAGATCGTCTGCGAAGCCAACAGTCTCTTCTCCTTTTGGCATCTTCAATTTTATAACAAATAATCTGTTCTTGTTTGTAACTCATCTTTAGTTATCTCTATAGTTTGTGTAAATCTAGTTTAAATCTGTTCATCTAAAAACAAATTTGTTTGATGTAAACTCGTCTATGTAATTTATTCTATTTGTTCTTATCTGTGGAATTGATAAAAGTGTGTGTATTATTATTTATTTTGTAGAAAATAAATTTTATAATTTCGATATGTGTGTGCAGTCCACGTCCTCGCCGGTTCGGATATTTTTAAAGGCAGTATTTTAACACCGTGCCTTCTATTAATCATAATCAATTCGACGGTGCGGCTACTCATTATGGGTTGTTATAGATTGTTGATAGTTCCCGACCCGATGCAACACCTTCTTCTTCCCTCCTTTTGCCACGCAGGAATTTCATTACACGAACGATTCACACACCGATCCTCCGCTTTGATTTATTCCTTCTCCGCTCTCGTTTCTGTCGGTTTCGTTTTTTTTTTTTTTATTCCGTATTTTTTTATGGCACACTATTAAATATAATCGATAAGTATTAAAGTGACGAGGAAAAAAATGACTATTACAAACACACGAACTATTACAACAACAATTTTATCGAAAATTGGCCGGAGAAGAATCTATTATGTAAGATACTAAAATGGAATATTAAAATTTACTTTGAGTAAGAATTAAGTTGCTACGAAAATATTTATTTTTGGAGAAATTGGTTGGTTGGTTAAATTGGTTTAGATCGGTGGTTCCCAACCTTTTTTTAATCGCGACCCTTTTTATTATTTTTAGGGTTCCGTACCGAAAACGGAACCCTTATAGGATCACTTTGTTGTCCGTCTGTCTGTTTGTCTGTCTGTCTGTCCGTCTGTCTGTCTGTCAAGACCATTTTTGTCAGGAACGCGTAGAGGTAACAAGTTGAAATTTGTATCAAATACTCGGGTCTGCAGTCTCTTTCATCTGTGAAAAAATCAAACTTGTAAGTCAATGCGATCAAAAGATATGACCGTTTATGTCGCATATTTTGCGATTTCACAAGGGAATCAAAACCTATAGGGTACTTCCCGTTGACCTCTTATCATGAAATTTGGCAAGAAGCGGTGTCTTACAACACATGTAAAGGGAAAAATCTGAAAACCGTAAATATGTAGTTTAATTACAAGAAAAATGCGAAATTACTATTAGAAACTTATGAAAATACACTAATGTGTTGCGTGGTATTGTCAGGCACCAGAAGCATATGGGTTGCATACAGTTAGGTCCTCTTCGGTTAGGTCCGAAGGTTAAAAAGTATGTGTTGGCACCAAGCTGTTTATTCTGAATTTTCTTTGTTTATATTCGTAATGCATTTCATCACGTACGCTCTATATACATAACATATACAAGGTATATATTATGTCTAAATTTTGCTTGTTTATAACCGACATTGCTACATACTCAAGTTCCGTTACATCCTGTATATATTATATTTCGTCAAATTTTTCTTTATAATCTACATATACTTAAATCACGTACGCCCTATATTTTTTGGTAGTCAATTGCCCAAAAGCAGTCAATTGAACAACTGAATGTTAAGAGTATCGAAATAGATCTAGAAATAGTTAATATATTAGTTTATATTAGATCTAGAAATAGTTAGATCTTAATATAAATTAGTGAATAAGTGTAATACTGTTGCGTTGTTTTTGTATGCTTATGGATAGTTTTTGAAGATACTTCTCGAATGTTTCTATGTCTACGTTTGGAGAGATGTAACACCCGTAAAATACGAAGTTGCCTGCCTCTATCCAAAGAAAGCCGCTCTCTGCTCCGTACTGTTTGATGGGGTTGTGGGTTTTAGTTTGACGGATTGCTACGTCTATTCTGCTGTCAGTGTAGTATTTTCCATTATCTACGAGCTTTTTGCTTGGTTCCATAACCGCTACAATATCGATATCTTTATCGCTTATTGTTTGGGAGAGCAGATCTAGTGCGCATCTACTTCTATTTAGGTTAATTTGTAGAATTTTCAGAATTTTTATAGGATAGTTTCGGATTCGTCATTGTTTACTATCTGTAACGCCTCCTCTGTTTTTTTCCTCTTTTTTTTCTTTTTTTCTTGCCTTTGTCAGGGCGTTTTTAAATACTTCGCACTTTATAGAGCCTGCTTTGTATCCCGTCTTATTACATAGGGGACATGCTTCCTCATTTGTGCCGTCTTTGGACGTATGGTCCTCATTTCCGCATCTGAAGCAGAGCTTTGTTCTGTCCGGACCTTCTCAATCTACTGCATTATGGTCATATGACCAGCATTTGTTACATTTGTTAATCTTGAGCCGCTTTTCAATTTGACATCTGACCATTCCTATTACCAGATGGTCTTTCTGAGTAAGTTTTTCAGCATCTTCCTTTCCTACAGTTAGGTTAGGTTAGGTTAGGTTAGGTTGACGAGAGTTTGCACTTGTTTTCATCCCATTTTATGTATTTAGCTATAGTCGCTAGAACCTCCTCCCTCGTCGTATCCGCATCCATTCCACGTATGTGAATAGTTTCGCGCCTTGACTCGAGCTTGACTTTAGCGTGTTTGATGGTTTATTGACGATACCTTCCGATAGTTATACCTATCCGAAGGATAGTTATTCCGATAGTTATACCTAGTTATACTTTCCGATACCTTCCGTCGATAGTTATCAATAGCTTACCGTCCCTTGTGCTCCTCAGACTACGGATGGAGTTGATCACCGGAGTGTTGCGGACAAGTGACTTGACTGAACTTAGAGTCTCTATGTATGACTTATTTTGGTCGCGATTTTCCACAAATAGGCCGTACGTGTTACTTCCCTTGGGTTTTTCTGAAGATCGTTTGCTGGTCGTAAGTATTAATAATAATCTTTAATAATAATTAATAATAATTCATTTAATAGTGTTAGGCAACCATATGCACAAGATATTTTAAGTTACTCAATTTGTTTGAATATATTTAATTACAGGCTGCTCTCAATACATTTATAACTCTAATCCACTAAATAGTCTTAGGCAACCAAATGCATAATATATATAAATAACTGATATGTTTCCACGTGGCGCCATCTGTGATCTAGTAGGGTCATGTAAAGGTAAAGTCAAGGTCAATTCAAGGTCAAGTCAAGGTCAAGTCAAGGTCATGTCAAGGTCATGTCAAGGTCAAGTCAGTCATGTCAAGGTCAAGTCAAGGTCGTCGCGCATGCGCACTGTCGGGAGGCGGAGGCGGCGCCAGAACGAATCATCTTTCCCTTCTTATATATATATATATATATATATATATATATATATATATATATATATATACTTTGGTCTTGGCTCCGTGGAACATTGCTTCTGTCATTGTTTTGAGTCTCTGTATGGTCATGCTGGTGAGGTGGAGAATTGCAACTCCATTACTATCTTCTACCTATCCTCTTACTATCCTATCCTACTATCCTACCTATCTTCTTACCAAGAAAATGGGCGCAACAAACTGGCGTAGAGCAGCACATAATAGGGAAGAAAGGCGGACAAGACTAAGTGAGGTCGAGCTCTCTCACGTCTGTAGGACCAATGATGATGATGACTTTAGGATACGAATGACGCATAGCACATTAAAATTGATGTAACGATTTTTTCGCAAAGATGTCAGGTGCTGAAGAGTCATTTCGTAGCTCCAAAAATTCATCCTGAACTTCATCGCGTATGCCGGTAACATCCAAAAATACACGAAATGGGTTTCGAACTAATGGAGCTTCTTGTTCACAAACAAATTTGCCTAATAATAAATAAAAACATACCAACTGTGACCCACCCAGCAAAGACTTCGACTATAAACAAACCACACCAAACCCGGACTCGCTTCCCCCTTCATTGGAAGAAGTTGGCCAGATCATTCAACTTCTTAACAATAATAAGGCAGCTGGAGAGGACTCTATCGTTGCTGAACTGTGGAAAGGTACTGGAAACAATGCCGTGCCCATGCTAACCGAGATCATCCAGCGAAATCATCACCAGGGAACATCTGGGAAACAGAGAAATTACCACCGGATTGGAAATCTGCTCAGATCCATCCCCTTTACAAGAAGGGAGATTTTAATTGTGCTTCTTCGACATTGGAACGCCATATAACTTGTCTTTGCCAGATTTAGATGGAGATTATTTGAGCAAACCGCCATATAGCGTATCCAATGTTTTATTCGCTTCGGCTATTGTTTGTTGTTGAGTCTTTCGAAATCAATTTGCTGGTATCGTCAGCAAACATGGTATGATTACCACCGATATGTTGAACTAGATCAGTCGTATACAGAGTGAATAAAATGGGAGCTAAAATGCTTCCTTGCGGAACCACAATTTTTATTGGTATGATTTCTGATAGTCCAGTTCTTTCTGTATTTTGAACTTTAACATATTGTTTACGACTGAACCAGCGACCTGCCTTACCTCTAATTCCATATGTATATTACTTTTCTAATAATTTATCGAGAGCCAGAAAGTCAAAGGCTCTGGAAAGGTCGCAGAAGATACCGACAGAAGACTTTCCATCATCCACCTCGTTAAATATTATTAACGAGGTGGATGGTAGAAACTGGTAGAACTCAATTTACCACCGATATGTTGAACTAGATCAGTCGTATACAGAGTGAATAAAATGGGAGCTAAAATGCTTCCTTGCGGAACCACAATTTTTATTGGTATGATTTCTGATAGTCCAGTTCTTTCTGTATTTTGAACTTTAACATATTGTTTACGACTGAACCAGCGACCTGCCTTACCTCTAATTCCATATGTATATTACTTTTCTAATAATTTATCGAGAGCCAGAAAGTCAAAGGCTCTGGAAAGGTCGCAGAAGATACCGACAGAAGACTTTCCATCATCCACCTCGTTAAATATTATTAACGAGGTGGATGGTAGAAACTGGTAGAACTCAATTAATGTAATCTTACCATTTTTTTAATGTGGAATTATCTCCCCAGACTAAGATGCCATAGGTTAAGAGGAATTGAATTTCGGCATGATAGACAGTCAGAAGGACCAGATTATATTTGAAAATCAATATTCTAGGATTTTGGACAGCGAAGACACTAATGAGATTGGTCTGTAGTTATTTCTGTCTGTGCGATCTTCTTTTTTAAAAATGTGCACCATTGTTGACACTTTTTAAATGTCCGGCAGTTTTTCTGTTGAAAAGGAGCAGTTCATAATGTTGGTAATAGACTCGATAAGTTCATCCTTAATTAAACTGCTTGGAATGGAATCCGGTCCGCAACGTTTTACTTTTCAGTTTTTTAAGAATATTGGCCATTACAGATGTGGTGAATTCTTCTAAATACATTGATTAGCCGTTCAACATTAAATGCTCATCAATTGGATCAGTTGATGGAACGTTTTTAATTATCATTTCAGCGGCTGTGATAAAGTGTTTTGATGCAACGATGCAACTATGTCCGGATCTTTTATTAAATTATTTTGATCTTTTATGTATATATGTTGCTTAAATCTGTGGTTGACAGTGCCATAAGCGGCTGTCAAATCGATGAACGTCACTCTAGAAATCTTCCTTCTCTCAAAACCATCCTCTATGTGCTGAGTTAGGTTGAGGATTTGGACACAGCATGATTTCCCTGGACGAAACCCGGCCTGTTGTTCGATAATCTTGGCATCCAAAATCTCTACTGTTGGGTTTAGAATCAGTCGTTCCAGCAGTTTGAAGAGTTGACACAGAAGGGACACGGGTCTGAAGTTCTTAGGGTCAGTTAGTTCTTCGTCAGGTTTCAGTAACGCGACCACACGAGCCTTCCTCCATTCTTTGGGGACCTTCAGTTGCGTGACACATACGTTGAACATATTAAGGAGCCATTGCAGGGTCTGTGGTCCAAAGTTCTTGATTTGTTCTGCCCTCAGATCGTCCACGCCCGCCGCTCGGTTGAGTTTCATCCCTTTAATCCCAGCCACAAGTTCAGTCATGGAAAAAGGGACACCGAGGGAGTTGTTCTCATGTACAAGGTCCCTGCTAATGTGCTCTTTGGACTTCTTGCCTTTTGTTTTACCATCCAGTAGCAGTTGGGTGACTACTTGATCTGAAGTGACTGAAATAAAGTTCCGAACTGATTTTGTGGCGTCACCACTCAGGTTTTTTTAGGGTCTTCCATGCCCGTCTGCTGTTGACCTTCATATCTAGGTTTTCTAGTATGTTACACCACTTGGCCGTTCGGCCATTTTTGCCATCAGATTTGTCCGGCCTCAGATGTTTCCTCGGTAAAGGGGTCTGCGTCGTACAATTCGCATTTTCGCAGTTTCGCATCTCCAGATAGAGCAGGGATGTACTCGGTGCGCCAGCCCCTGGGAATGTTTTTTCTTAAGGCCTTCCCAACCAATTTTATGAATGCTTCGTACATCTCTGGCTAAGGAGCGATTCTCCCTATCTCTACATCGAGGTCTTTGCTGAACTTGTTCCAATTAGCCTTCCTGAAAATGAAGCGTCTTTTGAAGAGTACATTCTCTGGTTTTACCACGGCACTGATGGAACATATTAAAGATCTATGTTGGGTTTTTTGCTCTTTTCGCATTGTGCCGCCACCCTTGTACTCACGAAGATGTTGTCGGGGTTATCTACCTCCTCTCCAGCAGCCACTGTGGAAGGAGGGTGAGAGTTTGGGATCGTGTATTATCTGCAGTTCGTTGGTTTCGGCGCACTTTTCGAGCTCTGTCACATTCTCATCCGTTTCACTGTAGCCCCAGGCCAAGCTTTTGCGGTTGAATTCGCCGATAAAAGTTGATGTCCTGCTGGCGTCGTTCGGATTTGAGAACTTGAACTTGACATTCGAGGGTTTGTACACTGACGTCACTGAGAAATTTGGAGTACGGATGGTCAGCAGCTCGATATTATCTAAATCTGTCATGGAGGTGGAGATGAAGTCAACACCAGGCTTGGCAAAAATAGCGCTCCCATACTGATCATGTGGTCAACCAACCTCATACCAGCCACCCTTGGTCTGTTCCGCGTGATGCCTCAATGGGTCTCCTGTACCAGAAGCACGTCGCATTCTGTTTGCTTGCACATGTCTGCCAATAGAACTTCCTTAAGACTAAAAATTCCTTCAATATTAATTGAAATCGTAACCAAGAATGGCCTTGATAAAGGCCTCCTTGACAGGCTTGTAACGACATTGTTCATTTTCGTTTATCGTAGATCTGGTGTTAGAAGAATTAGCCGTTGAACAAGTTCAACGTTTCAAGGGTACGCCCGATTGTGGTTCTCATGCGAGACAGCGCAATCTTCGAGGAGGTTTCTTCTGTGTACCCCATAGAAAGTAATGTGACCCGCAAAGATTTCCCAAAACTTCGAAGTAGCCATCCCACTTGAAAAGTTGGGTCTTCTATAGACGAATAGACTAATACGATATAAACGTATTAGTCTTAATAGTAAAACTAGTACGTATAAAAACGAATGTATAGTGTACCTATCGTTTGCCTCTTTGTGACAATTTCCCTTCTTTGACGCCTATTGTTAGTCCCAATATAGAAGTCCTTTATAGTCCTATAGAGTGCCTTATTACTTAGTTCCTCTATTATTGCCCCAAATTGTTTATCTAATGCAATTTAAAATAAGTGAAATAGCAGTTGAGATTTGAAATCATTTCATGAAACTTAAAAACTTAAAAAAAAAACTTGATATTTATAGAGTTATCAGGACTATTTAAATAAATGCTCGGCAATCATCTCGAAATGGTAATTTTATACGGTCGCGGGTTGTTCCAATTTCCACCCAATTTACCATCACGTTTAGTATTTTTACATTTATTTTTCGCAAGAGAACGAAAATTAGAGGCGCATCGAGAGGAAGTCCTTAAATATGTAATTTCATCACACGTTATTAACTAGAAAATTAGTGTGGACGTATTTCTTCAAGAGCCTCATAAATATGATATGGTGCGAAAACACCGAAAAAATATTCCTCTCTTGTAACACAAAATGCCCACTTATGTTTTAAGCAGGTGTCTGCATCTTCTCCTAATTATACCACGTTCTCCCTCCGACCCGTCGTCTTCTCCACACACACGTATTATCATGTGTATAAATAATAATCAACAAGCAAAAAAATATCGCAAACGAGATACACGAACAAGTCGAAGCCGATAAATACTTTTTATTATGTATACTATATAGCTAATAAAGTGTACGTGATTTTATAGAGATGGCGTTAAATTGATACCGTGACTACCAAATTATAATTCATTCAGAGAGAAACTTTGTAAGATTTGCGGCAGACACTTTTTTTATTCGCTCTCTTAAATATTTTCAGATCTAAGTGAGGGGAATTATCCGCTCGGAATTATTTTACTCTCTGTAAGCGGATAATGCATGAGATTGCCATTTCAACCGGCTCTAAAGGACTATTATCTTATCGCTGTGCCTAAAACCATCACTCCACAAAGAGTTTTATTATACAGTTCATATGCAAATGTTTGTTAAACTATTACATGTAGGCTTTACTATATAACATAAACTAATTCAACAGGAGAAATCTACTGCGAAAATGTATAACTGAATCTTAAACTAATTGGTTTATCTAACAAAAACTATACTTAAGTAACTTTTACTTAATATAATTATATACACCGTACAAATAAACTAATGACATATATACAGTATTGTAAATTGTAGATATGGTGGTGACGACTTGTACTGCGACCTTTATAGATCTATTGTACCCCACCCTCCTCCTCCAAGTGTTGGTGTACTTACCCATTTAGAGCGCCTCCTCTAATCCTGATTCCTTTAGGAATCTCAGAATCTGGGTGAGATTCAGGGCCTGCAGCTCCTCTGTGTTCAAGCAGTGAGCTCCAAGGTACATCTGTCTCTTGCGGAGTAATGTTCCGCAGTCTTTGAGCAGATGTATGGGGGTTTCCTCTGCTGAGACACAGAATCTGCATCCATCATCCTCCTCTAGGCCTAGGGCCTTGAGATGTTTCCTAAGTCTGCAGTGTCCCGTCAGGGCTCCTGTCAGAATTCTAAGCTTAGTTTCAGACAAGCTTTAGTTCTTTTCTGGTTAAAAGATCCCAGCATCACTTTGGATTGCCTTAGCCCTGGAAGTTCTTCCCAGGTTTTCATCCATTTTCCTCTTATTTTTTCATCTAAACTTTTGCGGATGGTGTTCATGCTTATACCGCAAAAGGGTTCCGGACCTATAAAGGGGCTACTGGATCCCTTGTTTGCTAGGTGATCGGCTTCTTCGTTTCCGTCCGTACCAGTGTGCCCTGGTACCCAGTATAGCGTTACTTTATTATCCCTGCCAAGCTTGTTCAGCTTCCTCACACAGTCCCATACCAGTTTGGATCTGATGGTGTATGAGCTAATGGCCTTGATGGCTGCTTGGCTATCTGACAGGATAGCAATTAGTTTTTTGCGGTAATTCCTGTCGAGGTTAAACTGTGCACATCTTTCGATTGCGTGTACCTCTGCTTGGAAGATACTTGGGGATGAAGAGGCCGAAGAACGCGATGCCCAGGCAGTCACCTAGCAATATCTCAAGAGTAGAAGCAAAATCGAAACTCTCAAAAAAACTAGGGCGGTAACAACTGTCCGGGCTGCCCACCCTGAAGGAATGCGCAAGCGATACCGGGGTGCTGGTCTCTATAGCCAAGTGGAAGAAGGGATTTAGTGAGTGAGAGCCTCACACGCAGGCTGGTAGAGCTTCCCCCAAACCACAATAAAAACAAAAAAAAAGGGGATCAACAGACTTGAGGAGGCCGACATTCACTATGACGTTAGATTATGAAGAAGATAGTACCAGGTATAGTACCTTGACGTATACCAAGTTGATTAGAACCTCACATGTTGGCAATACTGAATAGTAATAACACATTAATCTGACTTTTGAGCGCTAGTATAGTACCTTGAGGTAACTCAAGTTAATTAGAACTAAACATGATGCAAATACTCAATTGTAAGACACACTATGTTGCCCTGTGGGAATAGGACCAAGTAAAGTATCATGAGTAAATACTCAATTGTAAGACATAGACTAAAGAGACAAGATAGGACAGACAAGACTAGACAGACAAGACTGGACAGACAATACTGGACACAAGTAAGTGCAGTATGCTAGAAGGATGGCACGCAAACATATGAGAGCGATCAGGAGTTGATCCGTGCTCTGAAGCCGGAGATGGAATTAGCGGATTTTATGTCTCTAAAGACAAGAAAGTGACCTGAGGAAGTCTTTACCATGGTGAAGATGGACGAGGGCACTCCTTTAGCACGGTACAAGGATGTACTCCTTCTGATTGCAGGAGAGAAAGGGGTAAACCAGGGTGAAATGCAGGGCTGGGAGATGCTTGAGCAGTTGCTTGATCAGTTGCCCCAGGTCAAAAGTGTGCACGAGGACATGGATGTAGGTTCTGTGGTAAAGAGTGCGTAGTAGAGTCCCTCCGCCCAGTGCGGGGAGGGGCCAACATAGCGGTCGTTGCAGTTCCAGGAAGAGCGGCGCGAACTGTGCTGGAGAAAGGAAGAATTAAGGTAGGATGGGTTATGTGTCGGGTGAGTGTGAACTACAATCCGCCCAAGTGCTACCGGTGCCTTGGCTTTTGTACTTGAGCTGATGACCAGTATGAAAACCTGGTCCAAAGAGATTGTTGTCGGAGGGGATTTCAATGCCAAGTCTGTTTGGTGGGGATCCCCTAGAGAAGATGAAAGAAGGAGAATGATGGAAGAGTGGGTGACAGAGGAGGACCTGTATACCAGAGGAGGACCCATATAAAGAGCCAGAAAATGGTGTGCATTAGCGATCTCGAGGTGGAGGTCTCGGCTGAGAGTACAAGATACCACTTCTTTGCCCGTGTGGATGATGCAATGGCCGAGAATACCGAACAGAAGGCGTTCGAGGCCTTAGTAAAAATAAGAGAACTTTGAGAAAAGACGTTTAGAAAGAGGTTAGTCATGGGTTTGGCTAGAAACCTTAACAGGTGGCATGTGCAAAAGATGGGCGGAAATAGGCGGGACATCTCCAAAGATTGCCGAACGAACGAACGGCAAAATTCTGGAATTCGGATGGATTCCCATTGGGGAATTCCCATGGATTCGGAGTATCTGGTACGAGGTCCAAACACTCCTGCACCAGTGCCTTCCTTTGTCTTCGAACCATCTGTATACCACTTGATGGCATTTTGCTCTATGTGGTATGCTGAGGATTCGTCGCTCCAATCGGCTTTACTACTACACATTGCTGTGTAGTTTTTCTCGAAGTGGTATTTGCATACCATTTCGTCTTTTGGTACTTCCAGCCAGGGGATCTTGGCAGCGAGGCTGTTTCGGTCTCTGCTCCCGATTATTTTGCCTCTGCCCATTCCTTCCTTGCTGAACCTTACGATCGCCGATTTGGCGGCGCTCCCCACCACAAGGTGCAGCGGAGTCAGATCCAGCAGCAGCTCCAATGCTGCTGACGGACACGACCCCATCGCCCCCGTGATGCAGACACACGCCAGTCTTTGAATCTTCTCAAGCTGTTTCCTCATAGAGGCCAGCTTGATTCTACTTCCCCACGCAACCGCCCCATAAGTGATTGCAGGTCTCACTATCATGGTGTACATCCATCGCAGGATAGTGGGGTTACAACCCCACGTTTTTCCTGCCAGATTTCTGCACACCATTAGGGCGCGTTTGGCTTTACCTACCACTGCCTCAGCGTGTCTATTCCATAGGAGTTTGCTATCTAGTGTAATACCCAGATACTACCCATTATTACCCAGATAATCTCCTGTTGGTATTCTACTACCTTCCCATCTATGAGTATGGGATGCAGGAAGTTTAGTTTTCTCCTTCTAGTAAATGGTATCACCGTGGTTTTGCTCGGGTTGAGTCTCAATCCCACTGTTTGACACCATCTACTAGTTACTTTGAGGCCTCTCTGAACAATTTCACAGAGCGTTCCCTCAAATTTTCCTCTGGCCATTATGACTATGTCATCGGCGTAACCTTGACATTTGATGTCTAGGTCGTTTAGCCTAACCAGTAGTTCATCAACTACCAGGCTCCACATTAGCGGTGATAGTACACCTCCCTGTGGGCACCCTCGAGTTGTGGAGATCCTAATGGTGTCTTTTCCCACTAGTGTCTTCGCCGTTCTAGTTTTCAGCATTTCTCCCATCCACTTTGAGATAGTGCTGTCGATATTCCTTTTTTCGAGGGCCGCCCTGACAGCCTCGTGTGAGGTGTTATCAAAAGCTCCCTCTATATCCAAGAAGGCACATATCGCTACTTCCTTTATCTCTAGTGCTGCTTCTATTTCGTTTGTCAGCTGATACAGGGCGGTTTCTGTGGATTTCCCTGCTCTGTAAGCATGCTGACTCCTGTGTAGTGGTGTACCTACCAGCACTATAGTCCTAAGGTAATTATCAATCACCTTCTCCATTGTCTTTAACATAAAAGATGTTAGACTAATGGGCCTAAATGACTTCGGTTGAGTGGTGTCTTTCTTCCCCACCTTCGGTATAAATACCACCTTAGCCCTTCTCCATAGCTCCGGTATATATCCGAGCGCTAAGCTACTTCTAAAGATATTTAGAAGATACGGCATTAGTTCTCTCTCTCCCTTTTGTAGGAAGGCAGGAACTAGTCCGTCCACACCTGGGGCCTTAAAAGGCTGGAAAGTGCCGATAGCCCATCTGATTCGGTTTTCCGTACAGATGGACGCTGCCCTCTTCCAGTCGGCCCGACTTGGTTTCCGTGGTTGCATCAAGCCCTCGGTCTCCCTGTATCCTCTACATCCCGGAAAATGGGTTTCTAGTAGGAGGAGAGCTCTTTGCTCTTCATCCTCCGTGAAGGTCCCATCCGGTTTCTTGAGAGTGGTTGTCATTTCCACTCTATCCTTCGCTAGTGCTTTGTGCAGTCTAGCTGCCACCGGCGTGGATTATACAGTATACATGCTTTAGTCTTGTCTAGACTAGATTATATAGATATTGTTTAAAGTTGTATAACCCAGTTTTCAATAGCTTTGTCCGTTTAAGTCCGGTCTTGCCCAATCCTATCCAGCCTGGCTCATTATTTGCCTAATGCTGTTCCTCAAGATTTGCCTAAAGCTATCAATCCTCCGCTGGCCTTTCTAGTCTTGTCTAGAAAAACAAGAATGCTTGTGTCTTCTATTTTCTGACTTTTATTAGCTGATCCTTTCGGTTCTTGTATGGTTTTCATTACTCTTGTCTGATTTAGTCTGGTCTTGTCACCGCTTGGGGTTAGGTCCAAAATACGTTTTTTTTTTAAAACTTAGTGTTGCGAACTTTTTACCTGGTGTAAGTCTTGTTAATCGTCGTATATACTGTTTAAATAAGATCGAAAAGCAGAAATGAAGCTACTACGCTGCCTGGTTCAATAAATATTCGTGTTTTTGCTGTCCTAAAAATTGACATTTTAAACGTAACTGATGGTGGATGCGCTCACAACTACCTCGACGTTGCCACGTTTATTGTTTTAAAGAAAAATATTACCCCATGTGCATATCAAAATATCCATACTTTGTTATCCATAATATGTTATTATGTAAACTTGCAACTAATTCCGCAACACATTTTTCGGTTTCTTGTAATAAGAGATGTTAAAGTGGCAACGTCGAGATGATTGCGTGCGCACAGTTTCCGTCATGTGGGCAGAAATTTACCAGCCGTTGCGTCGAATGTCAGTTTTTAGGACAACAAAAATACGAATTGAACCAGGCATCGTAGAAGCTTCATTTTTGCTTTCCGATCTCATTTAAACAGTTCCAAAAACGATTAACAAGAATTACACCACGTAAAAACTCCGCAACACTAACTTAAAAAAAAAACCGTATTCTGAACCAAATCCATAACTTCCACCATTCCATCAAATCACTGACAGAATAAGGTTAGAATATACAGCGCCTCCGTGGAAAAAATTGCTAACTAGTAAAAACGCACAGTGACGGGAACACTATTTGGTCGTTGTCGATGTAATCTACGTTAATCTAGATTTAGTCCAGATTAGATTATGTTTATATATATATATATATATATATATATATATATATATATATTATATATATATATATATATATATATATATATATATATATATATATTATAAGTTATATTAAAGCCAGATAAATCCAGACTGAGACTTCTTGATTGAAAATAAGAAATATTAATTCAATTTTAATAAACGTCAGAAAATTTATTTCCATTACGTCTATGTTTTTTGTTTAGTGACGCAGGTTGTTGGCATAGTAACAACAAACAGAAATCGTTTAATAATTAACACTTTTTAATTTACATTGGACTTTTACGCACGATTTGGATACTTTAACACACGATTATATTAATGGCATCCTTCACATACATTAATGTATTTATTAATATATTCGTTTCGGTGTGTGAGTATTTATTTAATCGTGTCTGAACTACACTTATTCGTTACAATAATAAGATAAATTGTGTGTACGACGTTCGCAGACGTCGCCAGTCAGAATTGGTTGACTTGGTCCCACCCAAGGACCTTCCATTCGGAAATGTTAAGTCCTTTGTTTTGGGCCCTGAGGTAGATGATGGAGGCCTCCGGGGTTTGGTCCCCGCTCCTAGGTAGGAACATTGTGATGACGTGTGGCTTGGGGATATCATCACGCAATTTCGCCACCAGAGCCCCTCCTTCCCAATGCCTTAGGATAGGCGCTCTTGTCATCAACCATTTTGCCGTCTGTTCATTTGCACAGTCGACAATGACTAGTCTTGGTTGGAAGTGTATTCCTTCAAACTGTATCTCATGAGACCAGTCTACGACTGTCTCCTTCATAATTGCTTGCTCAAGAGCAGGCATGTCCTTGTTACTCAGGGGATTCCTTGGGTAGTCTCTGGACATCACACCAACCCTCACCACTTTCACGGCAGTGGCGTAGCTGGTGCTCGGCCCAGAAGTCTTTGGAGGGCAGCTGGGGTAGCTGACCACTCCCATTGCCCCACTTTGGATATTCCCCTTCTGTCTCTTAGCTACCTTGTATTGGGGCGTGATAGAATCAGCCCCTCTTTTGGCAGCTCCTTGTGTTTGTGGTGTAGTTCCCACCTTTTTCTGTACTGCTCTCTTCTTAGCTTCCTCAGGTTTTAGCCCGTCTGCTAAGAAGCGCAGATACCATCTCACCCCGGCTCCACTGAGGCCCTTTCTCAGTAGTCGACCTAGGGATGGCAAGGGATGTGCCCATCTCCTCTTCTTCTTACCTACCTTGGGCTTTGTCTCCTCTTGCTTAGTCGCTGGCTTGGTGGGAGTAACGGTGTTACTGGTCACCTTGCCCTGACTTTTAGAAGCCGTTTTGGGAGCGGGTCTCCTTTGGCTTGCTGGCTTGGTGGTAGTAACGGTGTTACTGACCATCTTGCCCTTGCTTTTTGGCGACAGTCTGGGAGTTGGTCTCTCTCGACTGTTGCCCTCACTCGGATCGTGGGGCTCATGCTCCATCTGATCCGCCAATTGTGTGGCGGTTACGTCCTGCACACACGGATTGAATTTTTGTTTTCGTTTTGTTTTGTTTCTCATTCGAATCCCACGAGTCGCAAGGGAACTAAAGGTCCACCACATCAGAGCCCCGCTTGATAGTCCGCTCTGAGGTCGCCAGGTATCAGAGGGGTTCCGTAAGCGATGGCCGGTTGCCCTTGGCCATCAACCAGTCCCTTCGGCACGGGTCACATGACACCTTGGGATTAAGGGTTTGGAAGTTCTTGGTTGTTCGCCCTCCGCCGAACGCCCCGACCGGAGTTGTTCCAGTCGTGACGTCCAATGGTATGTTGCGAAACTAAGCCCTCACACCGCGACAAGGTGACTTCCAGGTGAGGGTAACCTTATTTAGATAAAACAAGAATGATCGTGTCTCCTATTTTGCTCCTGACTTGTCCGGTCTTGTCCAGTCTTATTCAGCCTTATCCGGTTCTGGTCCCATCTGATCTTGCCAGGGCTTGTCTTGTTTTATCAGGTTATGCTTATACTCGTGTCTGGCCTTGTCTAGTCATGTCTGGTCTTTTCTGTTCTTGTCTGGTCTTGTCTGCTTTTCTTCAGTCTTGTCTGGTATTGTCTGGTCCTTTCTTGTCTTTGTTTTCTTTCTTGTCTTGTTGTTTTTCTGGACTTGGCTGGTTTTGTCTAATCTTGTCTGACCTTGTCTGGTCTTGTCTAATCTTGTCTCGTCTCGTCTGGTTTTGTCTGGTCTTCTCTGGTTTTGTCTGGTTCTGTCTGGTCTTGCCTGATTTTGTCTCAAGTTGTCTGGTCTTGTCATATCTTGGATAGTCTTCTCTGGTCTTGTCACGTTTTGTTTTGCCTGGTCTTGTCTGATCTTGTCTGCTGTAGCCTGGTCTTATCTAGAAAGAACAATAATACTCGTGTCTCATACTTTCTACTCCTAACAGCTATCCTTTAATGGTTATTCTCTGGTTCTGTCTGGTCTTTAATGGTCTTGTCTGGTCTTGTCAGGTCTTGTCCCGGTCTTATCCGATCCTGTCTAGTATTGCCTAGTCTCAACCAATCTAGTTCAATCCTGTCTTATCTTGTATAGTATTCTGTGTTTTTGCCCAGTCCGACCTTGGGTCAAGCATTACAATTAAATTGACAGCTTGAAATGATGTGATTTCCCAAACGCAGTTTAGTATAATGTCTTCAACATAATTTAGATAAGTTTATTCGAGAAATTGTGGCTAAACATTAAGTCATTTATTTAAAACCCGTAACACGAAATGATTCAACTTCGACTCGCAAGACAACAAGGTTTTGTCATGTTATACCCGAAATATATTTAAATGAAAAAGATCCATTTCGGGCCAGATCTCCGGCAACATCCTCAACATCCTTCTCGTTTCCTCTCAAAGACGAAACGTACATTTCTAGATTCGAATCAGTGGCTTCTTCTCCAGTTTATTTTTCATCTCAAGACCACAAATTTGTCTACATTTTTTTTTTATTATTTTCCGTGGCTTCGGCGCAGCGGGATCCCATTGTCCGGAATATTTACACCCTCACACCCGACATAAATTATTCAAAACGATTTTTATCTCCACAAACTGCTCGTAGATTAGACGCTCGTTTCGTCCATTCTTCTCCAACCATTTCTATTAATACACAAGGAAAACATCTCATAAAAGAATCATTTAATTTTTATTGCCACCCACCAGCAACTTTACAACACCGATTTGTAATTATAGATTAGATAACGATTACTGCTTTCTATGCAAAAATTGTTTGCTTCTATTACGAAGATAAAACGGATGAGATTAGAAAAACGTACACAAGTTGTATTTGACTCTTCTATCAACTAAAATATAGAAAATACAAAGTCTTTTGTAATTCTCGTCTGTCTAGTCTTGTCTGTCTAGTCTTGTCTGTCTAGTCTTGTCTGTCTAGTCTTGTCTGTCTAGTCTTGTCTGTCTAGTCTTGTCTGTCTAGTCTTGTCTGTCTAGTCTTGTCTGTCTAGTCTTGTCTGTCTAGTCTTGTCTGTCTAGTCTTGTCTGTCTAGTCTTGTCTGTCTAGTCTTGTCTGTCTAGTCTTGTCTGTCTAGTCTTGTCTGTCTAGTCTTGTCTGTCTAGTCTTGTCTGTCTAGTCTTGTCTGTCTAGTCTTGTCTGTCTAGTCTTGTCTGTCTAGTCTTGTCTGTCTAGTCTTGTCTGTCTAGTCTTGTCTGTCTAGTCTTGTCTGTCTAGTCTTGTCTGTCTAGTCTTGTCTGTCTAGTCTTGTCTGTCTAGTCTTGTCTGTCTAGTCTTGTCTGTCTAGTCTTGTCTGTCTAGTCTTGTCTGTCTAGTCTTGTCTTTCTAGTCTTGTCTGTCTAGTCTTGTCTGTCTAGTCTTGTCTGTCTAGTCTTGTCTGTCTAGTCTTGTCTGTCTAGTCTTGTCTGTCTAGTCTTGTCTGTCTAGTCTTGTCTGTCTAGTCTTGTCTGTCTAGTCTTGTCTGTCTAGTCTTGTCTGTCTAGTCTTGTCTGTCTAGTCTTGTCTGTCTAGTCTTGTCTGTCTAGTCTTGTCTGTCTAGTCTTGTCTGTCTAGTCTTGTCTGTCTAGTCTTGTCTGTCTAGTCTTGTCTGTCTAGTCTTGTCTGTCTAGTCTTGTCTGTCTAGTCTTGTCTGTCTAGTCTTGTCTGTCTAGTCTTGTCTGTCTAGTCTTGTCTGTCTAGTCTTGTCTGTCTAGTCTTGTCTGTCTAGTCTTGTCTGTCTAGTCTTGTCTGTCTAGTCTTGTCTGTCTAGTCTTGTCTGTCTAGTCTTGTCTGTCTAGTCTTGTCTGTCTAGTCTTGTCTGTCTAGTCTTGTCTGTCTAGTCTTGTCTGTCTAGTCTTGTCTGTCTAGTCTTGTCTGTCTAGTCTTGTCTGTCTAGTCTTGTCTGTCTAGTCTTGTCTGTCTAGTCTTGTCTGTCTAGTCTTGTCTGTCTAGTCTTGTCTGTCTAGTCTTGTCTGTCTAGTCTTGTCTGTCTAGTCTTGTCTGTCTAGTCTTGTCTGTCTAGTCTTGTCTGTCTAGTCTTGTCTGTCTAGTCTTGTCTGTCTAGTCTTGTCTGTCTAGTCTTGTCTGTCTAGTCTTGTCTGTCTAGTCTTGTCTGTCTAGTCTTGTCTGTCTAGTCTTGTCTGTCTAGTCTTGTCTGTCTAGTCTTGTCTGTCTAGTCTTGTCTGTCTAGTCTTGTCTGTCTAGTCTTGTCTGTCTAGTCTTGTCTGTCTAGTCTTGTCTGTCTAGTCTTGTCTGTCTAGTCTTGTCTGTCTAGTCTTGTCTGTCTAGTCTTGTCTGTCTAGTCTTGTCTGTCTAGTCTTGTCTGTCTAGTCTTGTCTGTCTAGTCTTGTCTGTCTAGTCTTGTCTGTCTAGTCTTGTCTGTCTAGTCTTGTCTGTCTAGTCTTGTCTGTCTAGTCTTGTCTGTCTAGTCTTGTCTGTCTAGTCTTGTCTGTCTAGTCTTGTCTGTCTAGTCTTGTCTGTCTAGTCTTGTCTGTCTAGTCTTGTCTGTCTAGTCTTGTCTGTCTAGTCTTGTCTGTCTAGTCTTGTCTGTCTAGTCTTGTCTGTCTAGTCTTGTCTGTCTAGTCTTGTCTGTCTAGTCTTGTCTGTCTAGTCTTGTCTGTCTAGTCTTGTCTGTCTAGTCTTGTCTGTCTAGTCTTGTCTGTCTAGTCTTGTCTGTCTAGTCTTGTCTGTCTAGTCTTGTCTGTCTAGTCTTGTCTGTCTAGTCTTGTCTGTCTAGTCTTGTCTGTCTAGTCTTGTCTGTCTAGTCTTGTCTGTCTAGTCTTGTCTGTCTAGTCTTGTCTGTCTAGTCTTGTCTGTCTAGTCTTGTCTGTCTAGTCTTGTCTGTCTAGTCTTGTCTGTCTAGTCTTGTCTGTCTAGTCTTGTCTGTCTAGTCTTGTCTGTCTAGTCTTGTCTGTCTAGTCTTGTCTGTCTAGTCTTGTCTGTCTAGTCTTGTCTGTCTAGTCTTGTCTGTCTAGTCTTGTCTGTCTAGTCTTGTCTGTCTAGTCTTGTCTGTCTAGTCTTGTCTGTCTAGTCTTGTCTGTCTAGTCTTGTCTGTCTAGTCTTGTCTGTCTAGTCTTGTCTGTCTAGTCTTGTCTGTCTAGTCTTGTCTGTCTAGTCTTGTCTGTCTAGTCTTGTCTGTCTAGTCTTGTCTGTCTAGTCTTGTCTGTCTAGTCTTGTCTGTCTAGTCTTGTCTGTCTAGTCTTGTCTGTCTAGTCTTGTCTGTCTAGTCTTGTCTGTCTAGTCTTGTCTGTCTAGTCTTGTCTGTCTAGTCTTGTCTGTCTAGTCTTGTCTGTCTAGTCTTGTCTGTCTAGTCTTGTCTGTCTAGTCTTGTCTGTCTAGTCTTGTCTGTCTAGTCTTGTCTGTCTAGTCTTGTCTGTCTAGTCTTGTCTGTCTAGTCTTGTCTGTCTAGTCTTGTCTGTCTAGTCTTGTCTGTCTAGTCTTGTCTGTCTAGTCTTGTCTGTCTAGTCTTGTCTGTCTAGTCTTGTCTGTCTAGTCTTGTCTGTCTAGTCTTGTCTGTCTAGTCTTGTCTGTCTAGTCTTGTCTGTCTAGTCTTGTCTGTCTAGTCTTGTCTGTCTAGTCTTGTCTGTCTAGTCTTGTCTGTCTAGTCTTGTCTGTCTAGTCTTGTCTGTCTAGTCTTGTCTGTCTAGTCTTGTCTGTCTAGTCTTGTCTGTCTAGTCTTGTCTGTCTAGTCTTGTCTGTCTAGTCTTGTCTGTCTAGTCTTGTCTGTCTAGTCTTGTCTGTCTAGTCTTGTCTGTCTAGTCTTGTCTGTCTAGTCTTGTCTGTCTAGTCTTGTCTGTCTAGTCTTGTCTGTCTAGTCTTGTCTGTCTAGTCTTGTCTGTCTAGTCTTGTCTGTCTAGTCTTGTCTGTCTAGTCTTGTCTGTCTAGTCTTGTCTGTCTAGTCTTGTCTGTCTAGTCTTGTCTGTCTAGTCTTGTCTGTCTAGTCTTGTCTGTCTAGTCTTGTCTGTCTAGTCTTGTCTGTCTAGTCTTGTCTGTCTAGTCTTGTCTGTCTAGTCTTGTCTGTCTAGTCTTGTCTGTCTAGTCTTGTCTGTCTAGTCTTGTCTGTCTAGTCTTGTCTGTCTAGTCTTGTCTGTCTAGTCTTGTCTGTCTAGTCTTGTCTGTCTAGTCTTGTCTGTCTAGTCTTGTCTGTCTAGTCTTGTCTGTCTAGTCTTGTCTGTCTAGTCTTGTCTGTCTAGTCTTGTCTGTCTAGTCTTGTCTGTCTAGTCTTGTCTGTCTAGTCTTGTCTGTCTAGTCTTGTCTGTCTAGTCTTGTCTGTCTAGTCTTGTCTGTCTAGTCTTGTCTGTCTAGTCTTGTCTGTCTAGTCTTGTCTGTCTAGTCTTGTCTGTCTAGTCTTGTCTGTCTAGTCTTGTCTGTCTAGTCTTGTCTGTCTAGTCTTGTCTGTCTAGTCTTGTCTGTCTAGTCTTGTCTGTCTAGTCTTGTCTGTCTAGTCTTGTCTGTCTAGTCTTGTCTGTCTAGTCTTGTCTGTCTAGTCTTGTCTGTCTAGTCTTGTCTGTCTAGTCTTGTCTGTCTAGTCTTGTCTGTCTAGTCTTGTCTGTCTAGTCTTGTCTGTCTAGTCTTGTCTGTCTAGTCTTGTCTGTCTAGTCTTGTCTGTCTAGTCTTGTCTGTCTAGTCTTGTCTGTCTAGTCTTGTCTGTCTAGTCTTGTCTGTCTAGTCTTGTCTGTCTAGTCTTGTCTGTCTAGTCTTGTCTGTCTAGTCTTGTCTGTCTAGTCTTGTCTGTCTAGTCTTGTCTGTCTAGTCTTGTCTGTCTAGTCTTGTCTGTCTAGTCTTGTCTGTCTAGTCTTGTCTGTCTAGTCTTGTCTGTCTAGTCTTGTCTGTCTAGTCTTGTCTGTCTAGTCTTGTCTGTCTAGTCTTGTCTGTCTAGTCTTGTCTGTCTAGTCTTGTCTGTCTAGTCTTGTCTGTCTAGTCTTGTCTGTCTAGTCTTGTCTGTCTAGTCTTGTCTGTCTAGTCTTGTCTGTCTAGTCTTGTCTGTCTAGTCAAATCAAATCAAATCAAATCAATTTATTTCCATAAACAAGCTACAAGCTAATAGAAATTTGTCAAAAGTTAATACAATTTAAAATTAAATTAAAAAGTTAATACAATTAAAATTAGATTTAAATTAAAATGTTAATACAATTTACAATTTAAAATAGTTAATTAAAATAGAGAATCACTAAGAATTTTGGTTTTCACTAAAAAATTCTTCCACACTATATGGTTCTAAATTATTTAAGTGGTTGAATAACTGTTTTTTAAATAACTTAAAGTTCTGTTCTTCTTTTATCTTCCTAGGTAGGTGATTATATAATGTTATACATCTATAGTAAGGTCCCTTTTCTGTCAATGTTAATCTATGGATTGGTGGTATATATTCCAAATGTTTTCTTCTTGTATCTGCATTGTGATTATTTATGCTTTTGATGAAATCAGTTTTGTGTTTGAAGTTAAAAATTAATGCTTCATAGATATATTGACCGGGCAGAGTTAAAATATTAGCTTCTTTAAATTTACCTTTGCAGGACTGGTTGCATTTTAACTTTAATATTATTCTTAATGCTTGTTTTTGTATTTTAAATATGTCCAAAATGTTTTTACCAGTACCCCAAAAGATTATACCAAATCGGGTGTGCGATTGGAAGTTCGCGTAATACACCATTTTTAGAATTTTTGGACTTAAAACTTTTTGTAAAATTCTTAATGAAAATATTGTCCTATTTAGTTTTTTAGCTAAATGATGAATGTGGGTATCCCAATTTAAATTATCATCGAAGTATATACCTAAAAGCTTCACATTTTGTTTTATGTGTAATATGTTATTGTCCATTTCGACTTGTGATGGATAGTTTAGGCTGGATCTGTTTGTTTTAAAAAATATTATGTTTGTTTTATCTTGGTTTATAGTTAATTTGTTTTTAGTAAACCACTGTTTAACTATGTTTAGGGCACTGGTCGCACTAATAATTACATCTTCCATTTCTTTATTTCCAACTAATAGTGTTGTATCGTCTGCAAAGTTTATAATTTTATATTGGGTATGGTTTAGGGCCAACGGTAAGTCATTTAGGTAAATTAAAAACAGCAATGGCCCTAATATACTACCCTGTGGGATCCCTACTCTTATGCTTCTGACCCTCGATGTTTGATAACCACATTCTGTGTTCAATTTTGTCTGCTGCGTTCTACCAGATAAATATGATTTGAACCAATCAAGGGCAATACCTCTGATGCCGTACTTTTCTAATTTACTAACAAGAATTGTGTGGTCTACGGTGTCATAAGCCTTTGAAAGGTCTATCAAGATACCACAAGGAATTTTTTTATTTTCTAAGTGTTCTAAAATGTTATTGACGAAATTAAAACAAGCTGTTTCTATATTTCGCCCCTCTATATAACCATGTTGAGTGTCGTTTAACAGATTGTTTTTCTTAAAAAAATTAATAATTCTACTAGCCATCACTTTTTCAAATATTTTTGAAAATGACGACAGTAAGCTAATAGGCCTATAGTTTTCTACGCAAAGTTTGTTTCCTTTCTTGAAAACCGGAGAAATTATGGAGTGTTTCAATTTATCAGGAAAAACTCCATATTTAATTGACGAATTTATAATATATTTTAATGGTTCTATTATATCTCGTATTACTGCTTTTATAGTACTTATTGGAATTTCATCTACACCTGAACTTTTTTTATTTTTGAAATTGATTATAATGTCCACTATTTCCTCTAGCGTTGTTGGTTTGATGTATATAGAATTTTTGTTTGTGCTGATTATATCTGAGTATTCCAATTGTTCAATGTTGTTAGATAGTTCAATAGGGTTGTCAGCATAGAAGTTATTGAACTTATTAACACTTGCGAAAATGTTCTTTTCTTGCGTTGGAAAAGCGATATTATTTTTTTGTTTCTTTACATTTATAACTTGATTTACTACATTCCATGTAGATTTCATTATGTTAGTGGAATTCTTTATTTCATTTTCCAAAATGTTTTTCTTTGTTATTCTCAGCATTTTGTCATATTCTCTTCTGGTTTTATTGAATATTTTTCTAATTTTTTGATCAAATTTTGATAATATTTGTAAGATATCCAGTTTTTTTCTGATCTCTATAATTTCTGGACTCGCATATATATGATTTAAGTTTTTTGTTGATCCACTTTTGAATGAACAAGGATAACTACTATTAAAATACAGTAAGAACTTTTCCATGAATAATGTCCATTGGCCATTTACGTCATTTTCTTCTAGTGAGTAGATTTCATTCCAAGTTTCCTCAGAGAGTAGTTTCTGAAATTGAATAGTGTTTTCAGGAGAAAAGCATCTGACTCTCAATTTAGTTTTCCGTTTTTTAAATTCTAAAAGACTTAATATTTGGGCCTTATGATCAGAAATGTAATACTGTTTAGTATCCGCTTTGTGGACTATACCTTCTGGTATAATTATATTATCTATACATGTTGATGACTGTGGGCGACTAGGTTCTTTGAATGCCATTTTTAAATTGAAGGTACTGAGTAAGAACTTAAGCTGCTTGCTTTCGTAATTTACTTTGAGTATGTTCACGTTGTAGTCTCCAGCTACGATACATTGTTTATTTTGTACATTTATTTTTATGAGCAAATGATGTAAATGTCCCAAAAAATCTTGAAAATTTGTTAGAGGGGCTCGATAAATTCCAATTACTATTGTGGCGATTTTATTTAGAATTGTTTCTACAGCTGCAATTTCAAAGACGAATTCTTTTGCAAGCTTATCTATGTCTGGCCTTGCTGTCCATTTAATGTTATCCTTGCAGAAGATCGCTACTCCTCCATGCTGTCCGGCTTTGCGGCAGTATGACGCTGCTAGTTGGAAATTTGCGATTTGAAAAATTTGTAGTTGTTCATTATTTTTCCAATGCTCTGTTAAAATTAGAAATTTACAATTTTTGTTTTCATGTAGCATGTATTCTATTTTTTCAATAGAATTACCAATCGATTGAGTATTTTGATTAATTATTTGTGATTCTTGTTTAAAGTTTTCTTGTAATTCTATAGTTTCCTTTGGTAAATGAAAGTTTTTTGAAAATTCGCGTTGTAGCGGCTTCTGTCTAATAGTCTAAAATTGAATCGCTTAATTAGAATTCCCTCTGGCCAGAAGGAACTTTCATAGACTTTATCTTTTAAGATTGGATCTAATCCTACCTTGAAGCTATTGTTGTCTATTATATGTGTTTTTGGAATAATTTTTTCAACTACAATTTTCGTTTTTGGTAAACTTGTTTTTTGTTGCAGGAAGTTTAGAACTAACTCCTCCGTGACATGTTCTTTTGCACGGGAAATGTAGAGCCACAATTTCTTCGGTTGACTTTCTCTACCTGAGAAACCTGTAGTTTTATCTTCATCATTTGTTTTCGCGCTACCAAAAGAAGTGCGATTATTTCTTACCCGAATTGCGGTTTTATCTCTTGCTGATATAGGCTTATCTCCAATATTTTCTATTTCTTGTTTTTTATTCGAATGGCTTGTTTTTATTTCGCATTCATTCTGCTCCGATATCACAAAATTGGTGGTAGATTCCGACACGATCTCAGGTTGAAATTCATTTGTTGGTTTTGAGTTTTGGCACAGAGGGGCGTTGTTTATTAAACTGTGTCGGATGGTGTTTGGCTGACTCGGCATGTTTTGTTGTTCTTTGAGTATCTGAATTTGTTCTTGTAATGTAAGTAGATAACAATTCATGATTCTATTTTTATCTTCCATTTCACTCAATAACTTTTTTAATAGAAAATTTTCACTTCGCAACATATTCACATTATCGTCTTCGATACAATTAGGCGTTTCTAGGTGAGTGTTTTCTTTACTGTCACTAACATTATGAGCACATTTGTTCTTTTTTTTAGAATGCGGTAGACATCCCGGATGGAAATTCTTATTGCATTTTGAACAAAACACTGGTTCACAAACTTTTTTTCCACAATAACTGCAGAGCACTTCAACAACGTTTTCACTTTCAGCCATCTTGATTTCTCTAGTCTTGTCTGTCTAGTCTTGTCTGTCTAGTCTTGTCTGTCTAGTCTTGTCTGTCTAGTCTTGTCTGTCTAGTCTTGTCTGTCTAGTCTTGTCTGTCTAGTCTTGTCTGTCTAGTCTTGTCTGTCTAGTCTTGTCTGTCTAGTCTTGTCTGTCTAGTCTTGTCTGTCTAGTCTTGTCTGTCTAGTCTTGTCTGTCTAGTCTTGTCTGTCTAGTCTTGTCTGTCTAGTCTTGTCTGTCTAGTCTTGTCTGTCTAGTCTTGTCTGTCTAGTCTTGTCTGTCTAGTCTTGTCTGTCTAGTCTTGTCTGTCTAGTCTTGTCTGTCTAGTCTTGTCTGTCTAGTCTTGTCTGTCTAGTCTTGTCTGTCTAGTCTTGTCTGTCTAGTCTTGTCTGTCTAGTCTTGTCTGTCTAGTCTTGTCTGTCTAGTCTTGTCTGTCTAGTCTTGTCTGTCTAGTCTTGTCTGTCTAGTCTTGTCTGTCTAGTCTTGTCTGTCTAGTCTTGTCTGTCTAGTCTTGTCTGTCTAGTCTTGTCTGTCTAGTCTTGTCTGTCTAGTCTTGTCTGTCTAGTCTTGTCTGTCTAGTCTTGTCTGTCTAGTCTTGTCTGTCTAGTCTTGTCTGTCTAGTCTTGTCTGTCTAGTCTTGTCTGTCTAGTCTTGTCTGTCTAGTCTTGTCTGTCTAGTCTTGTCTGTCTAGTCTTGTCTGTCTAGTCTTGTCTGTCTAGTCTTGTCTGTCTAGTCTTGTCTGTCTAGTCTTGTCTGTCTAGTCTTGTCTGTCTAGTCTTGTCTGTCTAGTCTTGTCTGTCTAGTCTTGTCTGTCTAGTCTTGTCTGTCTAGTCTTGTCTGTCTAGTCTTGTCTGTCTAGTCTTGTCTGTCTAGTCTTGTCTGTCTAGTCTTGTCTGTCTAGTCTTGTCTGTCTAGTCTTGTCTGTCTAGTCTTGTCTGTCTAGTCTTGTCTGTCTAGTCTTGTCTGTCTAGTCTTGTCTGTCTAGTCTTGTCTGTCTAGTCTTGTCTGTCTAGTCTTGTCTGTCTAGTCTTGTCTGTCTAGTCTTGTCTGTCTAGTCTTGTCTGTCTAGTCTTGTCTGTCTAGTCTTGTCTGTCTAGTCTTGTCTGTCTAGTCTTGTCTGTCTAGTCTTGTCTGTCTAGTCTTGTCTGTCTAGTCTTGTCTGTCTAGTCTTGTCTGTCTAGTCTTGTCTGTCTAGTCTTGTCTGTCTAGTCTTGTCTGTCTAGTCTTGTCTGTCTAGTCTTGTCTGTCTAGTCTTGTCTGTCTAGTCTTGTCTGTCTAGTCTTGTCTGTCCTCCTCGGTGGTGTAGTTGACAACATACCCGCCTTTCAATGCGGGAGACCCGGGTTCGATTCCTGGTAGGGGAGACAACAACTAGGGCGGTTTTTCAGTAAACCGTCCGGGCTGCCCACCCTGAATGAATGCAAAATATGCGATACCAGGGTGGCGCATACTAAAGCCAAGGTGAAATAGGGGGTTTAGTGAGAGCTTCCCCCGAACCACTTTTAAATGAAAGTCTTGTCTGTCTAGTCTTGTCTGTCTAGTCTTGTCTGTCTAGTCTTGTCTGTCTAGTCTTGTCTGTCTAGTCTTGTCTGTCTAGTCTGTCTAGTCTTGTCTGTCTAGCCTTGTCTGTCTAGTCTTGTCTGTCTAATCTTGTCTGTCTACCCTTGTCTCTCTAGTCTTGTCAGTCAGTTAGCCTGGTGTAGTACTTTTTTATATTTCGTATGCATCTAGATAATAGTAAGATATCAATATTAATGGTGTAATTAAAATAGTGTACTAAATTGTTTAAACAGCTTTGTAAGCGTTTAGTAAAAAACTACCAAATTAATTAAAATCTAATACAATTTCCAGTCAATAACAATTGTTGTGTTGTCAATGGATTTTATTTAACATCCCTGCTGTTTTCATGAATAATTCCACAGTCATTTGGAAAAGGTTTAGTATTCAACACATAGCCTATTAAAATAAAAGAGTAAAACTAAGAATATTGACCGATAACAAAAAAGAAACGACGGAGTGAAACCCATTAAATTATTTGAATATCTATTTAGTATATAGTGTGTATAAAGTATGGAGTCTTAAATCAGTTAAGTCTTTATAAATAGTAATTATACCGAGGAGGAAATATTTATTCGGAGTGCCAATTAGATTTTATATAGTATATTTAAAGGATGTGTTTTGTTTACGAGGCGACCAGGTGATAGTTAAGTGTGGAAAGAAGGTAAAAAAAGACTTGCAGGTATATAAGAAGAAACTGAAAGATATAACGAGCTGGTTATAGATTATTAACTCGGAACGTGTTATAATTAGTTGTCACTACACGCCCTTTCCTTTGTTTATTGCACGTCATTTGCATAAAAACACACACACGGACACTTATTCAACCAGTTGGTCGTCTTTTACACGCGGTCTAATCATTTTTGAAAATTATTTATTCGATCGGTCCTTGTAAAACCACTTACGTTTCTCTTTACTTTCATGGGTTTTATGCTAAAACTAATCATAAATATTTATTAGGTAATTAGATTAGATGACAATTATGCAAATTAAACTAGTTCGGAATAGTCGAACCTGGGTCAATAATATCCTAGTTGGAATAACACGTTCTAAATGTGAAAATACAATGTACGAAAATTAATTGATTATATGGAGAACTATTGCAAAACGTTAAATTGTAACATCTTGGCAGACAGTACTGGACAGACAAGACTAGAGACTTGACTTGTTGGAATGGCAGAGAAAGGTGAGTATGCGGAAGATTATCGCATTGATAACCCTCGATGTGAAAAACGTATTCAATTCGGTCGCATGGCGAAATATCATGGAAGAACTGACTAGGAGGAACTTTCCCCCGTACCTGTTGAGATTGCTTCGCAGCTATCTATCCAACAGAAGAATTTTATTCGAAATTGGCACTGAAATCGCTGATTACGAAGTGTACAGTGGTGTTCCACATGGCTCAGTCCTGGGTTCTACATTGTGGACTATCCTGTACGACGGCGTGTTGAGACTAATTTTGCCGGTATGTTCAACAGGTACAATTGGACGAATGGCTGCAAAAAATTAATTAAAATTAGCTTCCCAAAAAAAACAGAAGCTGTACTGTTAATTGGCAACAGAACCGTTGGACCTATTACTTTTAAAATTAAAGAAGTAGTAATCACTTCCAAAGAAGCAATTACATACCTGGGAGTAACCATTGACAGAAAGCTTTCGTTCAAGGAGCACGTCAAAAGAATTACGGCAAAGGCCCTTAAAACCACCTCAGCTTTGGAAAAACTAATGCCCAATACTAATGCCCTGCTTTGCTCGGTGGTCCAATCAACTATGCTATACGGAGCTCCGGTCTGGGCAAGGGCCGTTACGAAAACAAACATTAAAAACATCGCTTCTGTAGAAAAATGGCCGTTCGAGTATGCAGCGCATACAGAACAATATCTAGGGACGCCGTACTAGTCATCGCCGGAGTTGCACCGATAGAATATCAAATACAGAAAAGAGTGGAATTGTACAAGACCAGAAACTCCATAAACAGAGAACACTACAGAAGAAGCACAAAGGACCAAATGTTTGCACTATGGCAACAGAACTGGGGCGCATCTGAAAAAGGGCCCTGGAAGAGACTCTTAATACCCTGTGTGAAATTATGGGCAACACGCCAGCATGAAGATGTTTCCTATCACCTAACACAGGCTCTCAGCGGCCACGGATGTTTCCGGGAGTACTTGAACGCAGACAGCGCACAACATACTATTTTCGAATGCGAAAGGTGGACCCCAGTAAGAGAAAAGTGGATGAAACAGACAAACTCGACGCTCGAAGTGCATACACTAGTAGACGTAATGCTTAAATCAGCACAATACTGGTCATATTCGGTAAACATGATACGAGAGATTATTACACAAAAAGAACTCGACGAACAACGACGGATGCAGAGCCAAAATAAACAGAAGAAAAAACAATTATTAAGAACCCCTAAACACTCGTAGTGAATGCGGGATGTATGGATAAAAATATAGAATCCTATCATACGACAACGACATCCAATAACCAATTCCTCTTCGTTAAATAGTGGTGTTTTCATTACTTCGGGTTGTTTCCAAAGGAAGATCTCCTCTCTCTCTCCAATGGCGCTACAGCCCGAAGCGAGCCCTGGCCTCCACCAAACGTTGTCTACAGCGTTCCCTTTCCTCTGCCGCCGCCCGCCAGTTCCGCACCCCCAGCATCTCTCTCGCATCCCTTTTCACACTTTCCTCCCATCTCGCCCTTGGCCTGCCCGCTTTCCTTCTACCTTCCGGCACTCTGAGTATTTGTCTCGGCACTGCTGTTGGAGCCATCCGGCACACATGTCCCGCCCATCTTAGCCTGCTTAGTTTTATGTGGGATACCACATCTGGGCTTTTGTATAACTGATATAGTTCGAAGTTCATCCTAATTCTCCAGCCCTCTTCGCTGTTAATTGCCCCATAAATTTTCCTCAGGATCTTTCGCTCAAAAATCTCCAGCATCTTTTCCGATTTCTGGGTCAGCGTCCATGCTTCGCTTCCATATGTGAGGATGGGTCGCATGATTGCTTTATATATATTACACTTCGTTTGTCTGCTAGCTAGCTTCGAGTTAAGGATGGATTTAAGAGTGAAGTATGCCCTGTTGGCTTGCATGATTCTATGTTGTACTTCCACCCCTTCGTCGTTCTGATCCGTGACGGTTGATCCCAGATATTTAAAGTTGTTGACGACTTCTACAGTGTACTCTCCCATATCCAGATTATTTACTGCGTGTACTGGCGCTCCCGGTCTTACCATCATTACTTTTGTTTTATCCTTGTTTATTGACAGACCTATCTCCTTGGCTCTCTTCTCCATTTTACCGTAAGCATCTTTCATTGCCGTTAGCGATCTACCGATGATGTTTAGGTCGTCAGCATAGCCCAAAAGTTGCGTGGATTTATTGTAGATGGTACCGTTGCATTCTATCTGAGCTTTCCTTATAGCTTTTTCGAGCGCGATGTTAAATAATATGGGTGATAGACTGTCTCCTTGTTTCAGACCTGTAATGGTTTCAAACTTGTGCGATGTCGTTTTTTGGATACCGACTTGGTTCCAAGTCTTTTTTAACGTACAATTTACCAATTTAATGATCTTTTGTGGTATCTCGAATTCTTCCATTGTCTTCATGAGAGTTCTTCTATCGATAGTATCATACGCTTGTTTAAAGTCTACGAAGACCTGGTATGTGCTGATGTTCATTTCCCATGTCTTTTCTAGTATTTGTCTGAGTGTAAACATTTGGTCAGTCGTCGACTTTCCTTTCCGGAAACCTGTCTGATACTGTCCTATAATGCTCTCTGCGTACGGTTGGAGTCTTCGTCCGATTATCCATGACAGCACCTTGTAGGCCGTGTTAAGAAGAGTTATACCACGATAGTTCTTGCACTCCAGTTTGTTTCCTTTCTTATAGATAGGGCATATCTTCCCCTCCCGCCATTCCTCGGGTATCTCTTCTGTCCTCCAGATTCTTCCTATCAGCTGGTGTAAAGCACAGTTCAGAGCGTCTCCTCCCATTTTGATCATTTCAGATGGTATCATGTCCGGTCCCGGTGCTTTGTGGTTCTTTAGTGCCTTTGTCGCCTCGCTTATTTCTCTTTGTGATGGTTCGTTATCTTCTCTCAGATCTCTTACTTCTGGTGTGTGAATTGGGTCGTCTTCAGCTGTTTGTCCGGTTAATTCCACTCGTAGTGAGGTATTCAGGAGTTTGTTAAAATATTCCGCCCATCTACCTACCACTTTACTTTCTTCAGCCAGTAAGGTGCCCTCTTTACTGTTGATTATTGTTGCTCTGGGCTGAAATCCATTTCGCAGGTTGTTCACTATCTTGTAGCATTCTCTAATTTCGTGTTTCTCTTGGTGGTGTCCTATCTGTGCCACCTGGTCGTTAAAATGGGCCCGTTTCTTCTTCCGAAATAATTTTAATGCTTCCTTTCTTTGCTTGTTGTATTCAGCTTGTTTGGCTCTCGTGGGTCTCTGCAAATTCTCTGCCCTAGCTTTCTGTTGTTTCTCGCGTGCTTCTTCACACTCTGCATCGTACCATTGGTTTCGTTTTTTCCTATGGACTTTCCCGAGAGCCTCCTCTGCCGATTCCTTAATCCCCTTTGCAATTTCCGTCCATTGTTCTTCAATACTATGATTTTCCGTCAACACTCCTAGTTTTTCGGCGATCTTTTCTTCGTATCGTTGCCTTACCCTGGTTAAGTTCAGTTTTTCCACATCCCATTTTTCTATTCCGCTGTTTGCTGGCTTTTTCGAGTTGGCTAGCCTTTGTTTTAATTTAATCCTCACCAGGTAATGGTCCGAGTTGCAGTCTGCCCCTTTGCAGCTTCTGACGTCCTGTATGCTGGACATAAATCTTGTGTTTATTAAGACATGGTCTATTTGATTGAGTGTCCTTCCGTCTGGTGATCTCCATGTCATCTTGTGGATGTCTTTATGTGGGAATAGCGTACTGCTGATTACAAGGTTTCTAGATGCTGCTAGGTCCACTAGTCTCTGTCCATTGTCGTTAGTATTTTCGTGTAGGCTGTGTTTTCCAATCGTGGGTCTGTATACGTCTTCTTTCCCTATCTTAGCATTGAAATCCCCCAAGATCATCTTTACGTCGTTGTTGTGTGTCGAATCGAATAGCCTTTCTAGTTTTGCGTAGAAGATCTCTTTTTCGTCGTCTGTTTTCTCTTCGCTCGGTGCATGTACGTTAATTATTGTCAGATTGAAGAGCTTCATTCTTATTCGGATCATGCAGAGTCTGTCATCTACTGCTTGGAAGTCCATAATATCCTTCCCTACACTTTTCTTGAGTATGAAGCCTGTTCCTAACTTGTGCGCCTTCCCATTATTACTGCTTTTACATATCCTATATTTTCCTATATCCATGATGCCGCTATCGCTCCAGTTGGTCTCCTGTAGTGCCACTATGTCGAGTTTGTATCTCTCCATTTCGTTTGTTAAGGCTTTTAGTGCACCTATCTGGTAGAGGCTCCTTACATTCCATGTTCCCATCGTAATTTCTTTCGATTTCCTTGTGCATTGCTGTGGTCGTTGCCGAGTCCAGTCCGAGGCACGTTTGGTGGTTTCGTAACGGTTTCTTTTTTTTCTATGGATGAGTTGTTGGCCCATCGCAAAACCCCCTTTTCGGAGGACCATTTCACCCGCTCTCGTTGGCCCTGACCGCGCTTTCCATACGGGTTGGTTACCGCATCTCCAGCTTGGTTGCTCAGGTTACCAGGGTTCACCACGTGGAGGTGAGAGTCGGACTTGGGTAGGAGAGGCTATGCTACAATCTCTTCCTGTGCGATTGTCGTGCGGTTGCGCATGCACTACCCTTTGAACCCTTTGACCCTGTTATGTACCTATACATAATATACTATAGCGTGATCAAAAGACTTTGAACTGCCGGAGACTGAGGGTCTTTTTCTGGAATTGTTTCTCATAAGGGGATTTTAGCCAAACATCTCTGATTACTGCATCGACATAGGATTAATTAAAAAAATTTATTCCTATTTATATTTATTTTTGCAAAAATGATTTATTTATGGACACCATGCAATTGTTGTTTGAATACACATTGTTCACCGACATTTCAACGGCAACATAGCCAAGCAGAACACAAAATTGAACAAACGCAAGCAATTTTATTTTTAAGATTACGCTCAAAATAACAGCAATTATTATTTCTCCTGTTCGTTATTCAGTTACAATTCTATCTATACAAATGTTTATAAATAAGTATCTTGTTTTATTTGATCGCTTTGTTAAAAATTAAAACTATTAAAGCTGAAAACTGCGTTTTCTCACGCCACATAAAAAATGTATCTTATTACACAAAGTTAAAACAAACGGAACCCAGCCTGAATATATAAATATATTCAGCCTTTCCGGAGCTCTATAACAATTATTGAGTCTTTTTAGGACTACCAAAACAAATCTCACATGAAATTTGTAGTAAAATTTGTACAAATTTCATGTAAGATTTGTTTTGATAGTCCTAAAAAGGCTCAATAACTGTTATAGAGCTCCGGAAAGGCTGAATATATTTATATATTCAGGCTGTGTTCCGTTTGTTTTAAGTTTGTATGATTATCTATAACGTAGGATGATTTCACCAATTGCAAGTAATTATTATTTGTAAGACTATTTAAAACAAAATAAAATCTTCATTCAATATGTCTTTTCCCAATATCAACTTTTATGGTATTTATGTAACACAAGAACTGTTAATATTTAAACAGTTTTTAGAAAAAGTGAGTGATTTATAAAATATTGTTCATGGAAGCAAAGCTGTGCTGATGAGAGATAGGTAGGAGAGATCAAGGTATCGGAAAGACATGATCTTAAAAATCAATGTTATTTTTATGGTTTTTGTTGAGTGCCACGAAGGTGGACTGAAAGCTATAGAATAACTGACAAATTTCATACGTGATTTGTTTTTGGTAGTCCTAAAAAGACTCATTAGTATTATAGAGTTCCAGAAAGGTTGAGTATATTTATATATTCAAGCTTTGTTCCGTCTTTATTAAGTTTATCTGATTATCTATAATGTTGTATGGTTTTACCAATTCAGTTTTTAGAAAAGTTCAAACTGAACAAAATATTAAACAAAATGATACTGTTTAAACTTAACTCTTAGAGCTTAACTTAACTATTAACTCTTAACTATTTAGAACGTTCTATTCTTTCACTTATATAATTCCAATAAAAGTAAACAAAACCAGTTTAATGATTATTTTTATTACTCATGCATTAAAAGTACTATCTTGGCGCACGGTTTTTAGTACGAGAAATGCCACTTTTGGTTGTATTACCACATAACTTGGGTAACGCACGCAAATATTCAATATCGCTAGGTTGCATTTAAAAAAAAAACAATTCA
Organism: Phosphuga atrata; assembly: GCA_944588485.1. Lineage (NCBI taxonomy): Eukaryota > Metazoa > Arthropoda > Insecta > Coleoptera > Silphidae > Phosphuga > Phosphuga atrata. The sequence goes on along the minus strand of OX155897.1, from coordinate 71,839,974 downwards.
ATAAATAAAATTAACACAATCAAGATCTCAATATCAAAAAAGTGACGTCAAAGTGACAGAATTTTTTTTGTGTGACAGAAAACGTTTCAAAATGAGTGTAAATTCTTTGGTGATACCAGAAACTGAGAGTTCGTAAGACCAATCCACATCACCGAAGACAATTAAAAAAGCAAATTCTTCATTTTTGTTTCTATTTTTTTTGGATGGCACGTGGATACCAAACTTGTAAGATACATCCCCTCGCATGAGTGATAAAAAATATTGTTTGCAACACGGGCGGTTTTGTCAATTGCCCTCTCGAGCGAATGTGCGCACTCACTTCATTCGAGCGCCCAATTTCGCTCTCGTGTCCAATTGCCAACCTACCGCTCTAGTTACAAAAAATACTATTAGTTTAGTTTTTAAACTATTGGCCTTTTCGCCGTGCATGCACTCCTCAGACTGGAAATGTAAATTTTCCTTTACGCGTTTCCGTTTAAAGAGTTGAAAAAAAAGTGATTTTGCGAATTGGGACCTGCGGTACGTCCCCGGAGGTGTAATGCGCCGAGAGAGATGTCGTTCGAAAGTAGACACGTGGGGCTATAATCCCCGTAAAGAGCAATACAATTCTAAAACATTTCACCGAATATTGAAGGTTTCAATTTGCTCAATTTTGAAAAATTCTTTTCGAGTTTGAACGGGCGTCGAGACCCCCAAATGCGATCGAGCGGTGCGCCGTTCCTATCGCCTTATAGACCCTTTCGTTCTCTATTTAGAAACCGCCACCCCGATGCCCTGCTCTTTAATTTAGAGAATCTCGGAGGATTCTCGCGTACGTCTGCAAAACATGGATTTTCGGGCGTGCAGGCGCCATCCGGCGCGCAATCGCAATTAAACTCCAAAACAAACTAAAAGGCACTATGCCGAATCGAATGGTGCCGGTCCGGTTCCGATCCGACTGTTGAGTATACCAGGAGAGGGATCCCCGCAAATTATTTGAAAAAAACTGCGTTTTTTCGATTTTTGTGTTAAAATTGACCCAGAGCGGAAACAGGAAGCCGCAGGTCCCAGATTCTTCCACCGCCCGTTGCGGGTAAACATCTCACATTGAACGAACCTGCTTGGAGACGCCGCGCTCTTCAATCAAGAGAACGGCGTCCACAGATGTGATGGAAAAAACGGGTTTTTTTTCGCTTACATTTTCCGCCGCGCCGGGCGAACGGACGGTCGGCGTCAAAAAACGTGAAATCGACGCGGCAAGATGACGCAGTAAAAAAAATCGAGCCGCGGACCAAAACTGCTCCTCAAAGGTGCTAGAAACGATCTCCTGTTTTTGGCACCTAGAGGACGCCTTGTGGTATTTGCGAGCGTCAAACAAACACGGGTCAAAGGCCCGTTCAGTTTTACAACAGAAAATGTCAATTTCCCGTTTCGATGCGCAAGAGGAACGGAATTTTTGAGGAAAAAGTGAAAAATTTTAAACGTATCTACAGCCGCCCCTTGCGGGGGCAGACCTTTGTAAAGCTCGTCTGAAAAAACCTATTTTTTTGCTCAATTCACCGGAAAAAATTCAAGACGTAAACCGTATTTTTGGACAGTTTTTCTTAATTTTCAAAAAAATTTCATATTTTGACCCCCAGGGAAGGCGCCTTACTCGATAAGTATAGTGTAACTAGACAAAAACCAGCTATAAAAATATTTAAAATATCCAAAGATTTAAGTTACTCGACTTAATTTGACTAACGAATTTTAATTAAACTTAAACAAGATTAACAACATTTCTGCCATAATCACCTGTCGAGTGTAAACAAGTTTCAATTAAGGTTTCAATAGACCTTTTTACGCTTAGTTAAGCGCATGCGCGTCCGCCGTGTTTGAAAGGCGGAAATATGAAAGTTTCGGGCACATTTTGTTATTTTCACTAGTTATACGTCAAAAATTGCCCGAAAAATATGGCAGAAATTAACGCATGCACACACAAAAATTTCAACTGTGAAAAGATCTATTGAAACTTTGTCTGAAATTTTCAACAAGAAAACGCATATTCTTCCTTGAATTCAAACTGAATTAGAATTAACTAAATTACAACTTAAATTAGAACAGGAGGAAACGTTAGAATTATTTAGAAAACATAAATGTAGTTATAAAAAGTTATTTTAGTCAAATAACATAAATAAAGATTTTGAAAATATAAACTGTCCGATAACTTATACGCTTTCAAAATCACAAATTGAAACCATTCAATTGTAAACAAGATAAATTTGACACTGTAGACTAAGTTCAAAATGTTCTATGAGAAGAGTAATAATTTAAGTAGCTTTTTAAACAAGGCTGAAAATATTCCTTCAGGCTATTTATATAATACTGAAACTTAATCTACCTTGTACCATTTTCGTTCCTTACATAAAGTCTAACAAATAAAAACATTTTTCAAATAAATAATCCACAACAAATAATTTATTCATTGACTTCAATGAACTCGATGTTTTTAAAGGCGTTTGAAATGTCGTTGTGCTTTTCCAAAAACTGCAGTTCCTCCGCGGACAATTGTTCGCCAAGTTGTCGCAAGGCAATCAAAATTTCACCCTTTTCTCGATCCAGCGACTCTAGGCTCAATTTGTTCAACTTGTGTTCCTGCTCCAGACCGAGCAGCCGGCCGCGTAACTGTTTCGGCTCTCGCTTGCCAAACAACCGTATCACTTCCGGAGTTTTAAAAGCCTCGGAAATCGCCGCTTGCGTAGCCTAAAAATAAAAATAAGAAATTAAAATTGGCTTTACGTTACTTGCTAGGGACGTACAATTGAGGTCCGATGCTACTAGAGAAAAAACAATAAATTGATCGCTTGCAAAGTGTGAAATATACCCAAAATATAAGCTATTACAAAATGTGTCCACAAGCCAGAGCATTATTTGTTATATGTAAAATGTTAACCAAATAAAAATAATATATTCATTTTTAGGGTTCCGTACCGAAAACGGAACCCTTATATGATCACTTTGTTGTCCGTCTGTCTGTCTATCCGTCCGTCCGTCCGTCCGTCCGTCTGTCTGTCTATCCGTCCGTCTGTCTGTCTGTCAACAGGATGGGAAACAGAAAGAGGAAGACTTCCTAATAAACCACCTCCATCTGACAAGTAGCATTAAATGGTCATTCAATACCCATTCTATGACATTTTATGGTATCAGTGTACCTTATATCTCTGAGGGTATACTTTGCAATACAATTGTACCCAATATGTTTATCGATTTGTTTACGCTATTGTCATGTGTCGAATCATTATTTTATGTGATTGCGATTTATTTCGCAGCTTATCTACGATTTGCCACTCTGTCTCAATGAACTGCATATTTATATAGTTTTAAAGTTACGTCTTATCCCTGTAAGGATAAGTGGATTGTAGTCTATATAATTGTTTTAACTTGTATGCCAATGTATCGTTTTCGATTTCTTCTGCGATATTTTTAAGCCATGGCAGGCATTACAAATGATCACAACATCAGATGCCTACAGGTCAATCTAGGTAAATGTAAGGCAGCAACAGCGGCCCTTGTGGAGAAGATCGAAAGGGACGGAATTCAAATCGCTTTTCTTCAAGAGCCACACATCTTTCGTGGACAACTCCTAGGCTTTCCGGCCCACTATAAAATTTTGCCTCCCGAAAGCAAAATGAATCAACCATTAAAGCCGCTTTAGTGATAACCGACTCACGGATGACCGCTATGCTTAATCCGGATTTCTCCAACTGCTTGATGACAGTTGCCCAAGTTCTCTGCGGCATGTTGAATCTACACGTTATCTCTGTCTATTTACCTCCACAAATGAGGCCGGTGGAACAGGATAGATTCGAAGATAATCTAGACGCCCTCAATAAAATAATTATTGAGGTTAGTTCCAAGTCTGAGGTATTACTCGCCGGTGACTACAATGCAAAATCCTTTTCGTGGGGTAGCGCCTTGGAGGACAAAAGGGGCAGATCTCTTGAAAAGTTATTTTCGGACAATAACCTGACCATACTGAACATTGGATCGGAACCTACCTTTATCGGACACAATGGACAGAGCGTCATCGATCTTACCCTTGCCACCTCCACCTTGAGCAGGATGATTTTTGATTGGCACCTTCCGGATGAGAGTAGTTTGTCAGATCATCGCTATATCAGTTGGTCTATTGGAAATGAAACCGAGCTTCCGGAAGTCCAACGTGGTTTCTGTACCAGAAAGGGGGATTGGGCAGAATTTAGCAATAAATTCCTGCTCAATCTACAAAACATTACTCCACAGCTACACGATTGTTTGACCACCGAGCATATTTCATTATTTGCAACTAGATTGAATCAGGCTATGATGTGTGCTGCGCGTGACACTTTTCCAGCAAGGAAATGTTTCAGAAATTCTGTTCCCTGGTGGACACCAGAGCTTACTGCCCTGCGCAAAGAGACTAACAGGATACGTCGGAAATACCAAAAAAGTAGAGGTGATCTTAGATTATCTAACAAATTAATCTACAACACCAAGGTAAGAGAGTATAAGGATGCAATTTTGGAATCGAAGAAACAAAAGTGGAGAGATTTCTGTACACAGTCTTCAATTGGAAATCCATGGGGTCCCGTTTTTAAAATACTAAGGGGGAGAAAAACATCCACAAGCTACCTGAGTAGCCTTAAGGTTGGGGGTAGATCGTTGGATATCTTTGACACCTCTCGACAACTCCTAGATACATTCTTTCCAGAGGACGATGAAGACGACTCTGAATTACACACTCGAGTCAGAGCACGGGCGGAAGTCGATAGAGGTGGACCTGATGACACGCAGTTCACCTTTTCTGAAATAGAACGCATCATACGCGGGATGAGCCCGAAGAAGGCGCCTGGTCTGGACGGCATATCATCAGACATAGTGTTGGCGGCCTTTTATTCGAAACCAGACACATTCATTACTTTGTACAGCGAGTGCCTAAAAAAGTCTATATTCCCATCTTGTTGGAAAGAGCAACTCATCAAAATCATCCCCAAACCCAACAAACCGGCACTATCCACGAAGGACTTCAGACCCATAAGTTTACTTCCTGCTGCTGGAAAGGTGCTAGATTCTTTACTCATCTCGAGAATCGAACATCACTTCTACCGGCACAATCTGATTAACCAAAACCAATTTGGATTTAGAAAAGGGACTGGAACAGTTCAGGCTATTTCTGAAGCGGTCAGGTTCATACGTGAGTCGGTAAGATCTAAGTATTATTGTTCTGCAATAGCCTTAGACATTAGTGGGGCATTCGATAACGCCTGGTGGCCGCTTATTATCTGCAGGCTAATAGAGAAAGGTTGTCCTGACAATCTCATCAAATTAGCCAGGAGCTACTTTTCAGAACGCAAGGCCATTATCAGCGAACCAGGTTTGTACGTTGAGAAAAGAATTAGCAAAGGATGTCCACAGGGTTCTAAATCAGGTCCAGGTTTTTGGAATATTTTGTATGGAACTATCTTTGAAAGTAATCTGCCTGAAGAGTGTAAGATCGTAGCTTATGCCGATGATACTCTTCTGCTTTGTAAAAGCAGAACTATTGCTGGTCTGAAAGAGACCACTGACCGCGCTTTAGACAATCTTCGCCAGTGGGCAACTGAAACTAGGCTCAGTTTCAATGCCCAAAAGACTGAAGCCCTCTTCTTCAGCAGATCCTCAAGTCAAAGGAGTCCCGTTTTCACACTAGGAAACGAAAAAATTAAATGCCAACAGCATCTTCGGTATCTAGGTGTCACTATAGACAGACTCTTGAATTTTAAGGAACACATAAATCAGGCATGTAGTAAAGTTAAACAACTGAGTATAAAATTAGGTATCGCTGCAAAGAAGGAATGGGGTCTAGGAAGAACAGAGCTCTCCGAAATCTATCGCGGCGCGATAGAACCCGCGTTATTATATGGAGGTCCTATCTGGCAGAAGTCATGTGGCGTGAAAGGTAGCCTCAAGCTCTTGGGCATACAGCGCCTCAGCACCATCCGCGCTGCGAAAGCCTATCGCACAGTATCCACAGAGGCAGCTTGTGTGATTACAGGTCTCCTTCCAGTAGACATCCGCCTCAAGCAACTAGCTCTCTACAGCTCACACCAATTTGCAGACGATACGTTAATTAAAGATGTCATAGGCCTACCAAATACTTTGAACAATATCGAACTGGACGTTAACACACAAGAACACATTCACCCTTCAAAGTTATCATTGATTAGGTACCATTTGACACTGTCAAATCTTTTCCATCTTCGGGTATACACGGACGGTTCGAAATCGATCAAAGGAACAGGAGCTGCATTAGTTGCCTATTACAACGGCGAAGAGTTTCACCACAAGCTCATAAGGTTGGAACACTACTGCTCAATATTCCAAGCAGAGCTCATCGCCATACTACATGCCTTGCAATATGTTGAAAATCACAGCAATAGTCCTTGCTCGATAATATGTGACAGCCGATATGTCCTCGATGCACTGAAAAGTTTGAAAGGAGCCACTGAACTGTTGATGGAGACATGGACTACAGCTCCAAGGGTCTCAAGGAAAAATATGATCCGATGGCATTGGATTAAAGCCCATAGTGGAGTCGAAGGCAATGAGCGAGCAGATTGTCTCGCAAAACTCGCAGCAAGCAATGGTAATCTGCCAATTGCATACGACAAATTGCCTAAACAGGCGCTGAAATCTGGTTCCAAGGGACATTTCGAGAAACTCTGGCAGGACAGATGGAATGCAGCTACAACAGGCTTGTGGACTAAGCTGTTTATACCATCAATAAAGGCCTGGTGCAGCTTAAACGTCAGTTTATCCCACCATGCAATTCAAATTATAACAGGGTATGGCAACTTCAAGGCATATCTCCACAGATTTGGGAAAAGAGATTCTCCTCTCTGCGAGTGTGGGGACAACGACGATGCGGCACACGTGATATTTTCCTGTCCCTATACAGAACTATGGAGACGATCCTTAGTGACAGAAATGCAACAGCATGGACTGACGTGGCCCGATAATGAGAATGATTTAAGTAGAGTAGATAAACCCAAAAAGTGGTGGTACATGTTCGATAAACACGCCAAGAAATTGTCCAGATTGGACCACGACAGTCAGTTCAGGTGTTAACAATTTGGGTCAAGAGACGCTTCTGTAAATAGTAGAAATCGTTACAGCCAGCATAGTGTCGTATTTGACGGAATGCTGGCTTTCATATGCTTGCATATGAAAAAACAACAAAATAGGCTGTCTGTCTGTCAAGACCATTTTTCTCAGGAACGCGTGGAGGTACCAAGTTGAAATTTGTATCAAATACTCGGGTCTGCGGTCTCTTTCAGCTGTGAAAAAATCAAACTTGTAAGTCAACGCGATCAAAAGATATGCCCGTTTATGTCGCATATTTTGCGATTTCACAAGGGAATCAAAACCTATAGTGTACTTCCCGTTGACCTAGAATAATGAAATTTGGAAAGAAGCGGTGTCTTACAGCACATGTAAAGGGAAAAATCTGAAAACCGTAAATATGTAGTTTAATTACAAGAAAAATGCGAATTTACTATTAGAAACTTATGAAAATACACTAATGTTGTCGTAGTAGTATTGTCAGGCTCCAGGAGCATATGGGTTGCATACAGTTAGGTCCTCCTAAAGATACCTTACTTACAAGTTTGTAAGGAACCTTCGGTGCGCGAGCCACAACTCGCACTTGGCCGTTTTTTTTTGTAATTATTAGCTTTTAAACATATACACTGCTCAAAACTAATTATCGGCTTATTAAAATCTAATTTCTGGCTCCAAAAATTCAAACGGGAAATTACATGCAAATAAAATTATGAATATCTGAAAGACGCACTATTTAATTCTTTTAATTGGCACATATGAAAGTGTCAGCATCGCATTCTTCCGGAGTATCCGTAATAATTAACAAGAAGTAGCAAAACCGAGGGGTCATCCACTCCCTGAAATATTGCAATGTATTCGCAATTATCCTGATTTTTTTGTAATTCGAGGTACTCTAAGAAATTACTAGCGTAATGCGTAATAATGTCACTAAATTATGCTAATTCTTTGCTAATATGAAGTACTGGGAAGCAGTAAGTTACAAGCGTAATAATGTCAGATATTTAAACCGAAAAGCGGCGCGCGACTCGCTGCCAGTTCCAGTAGAAGTCTGTGATTTTGGCGCCGAATACATGCGTAAATCGTTGCCACGTATGTTAAAACAATGTCTAAACTAGGAGACAGTGGTGGATTTACCAGCAGGCTGAGTGGGCTGGAGCCTAGGGCGGCAAATTTGAGGCCAACATTTTTTTTTATACCTTATTTGATTCATTTTTATATACCTTAATGTATATGTAATTAGATCCACACAAACAATTCAGCATGTAATATGCTTCACCGCTTATTGTTAACTTAAATTTTTCTACAATTTGCGTAGTAGGGGTTGGTCCGAAGCGGGATTGACGGGGACGTGCTGTTATGGGCACACGCCTCTTAGTGGCATTGAGTCTGAGATAGACAGATATAGAGCGGCGATACAAACGAAAAAGCCGCCTAAAAGAAAAGTCGCCTCTGTTGAAAGTAATGTACGGTAATGCATCTAAATATTAACATGTATTGCAAGAGTGGATGACCCCTGGTGTACGCTTAGCATAACGTGAATTTTGTATTATATCAAATTGTAGATAATTTAGTCTAGTTTCACACGATGTTGCTTAAAATTACAAAAAAATTCTATTTTTAAAATTATCATAATTTGATCAAAATTGGCATTAATTGTTGAGTAAGTTAGTTGTGTCTTATATCAAATTGTAGATAATTTAGTCTAGTTTCACATGATGTTGCTTAAAATTGGATTTGAGTAATATTTTTTGAGAAATATTTGAAAAAACAAAAAAATTCTATTTTTAAAATTATCATATTTTGCTTAAAATTGGCATTAATTGTTGAGTAATTTAGTTGTGTCTTATATCAAATTGTAGATAATTTAGTCTAGTTTCACACGATGTTGCTTAAAATTGGTTTTGAGTAATATTTTTTGAGAAAATTTGAAAAAACAAAAAAATTCTATTTTTAAAATTATCATATTTTGCTTAAAATTGGCATTAATTGTTGAGTAATTTAGTTGTGTCTTATATCAAATTGTGGATAATTTAGTCTAGTTTCACACAATGTTGCTTAAAATTAGTTTTGAGTAATATTTTTTGAGAAAATTTGAAAAAACCAAAAAATTCTATTTTTAAAATTATCATAATTTGATCAAAATTGGCATTAATTGTTGAGTAAGTTAGTTGTGTCTTATATCAAATTGTAGATAATTTAGTCTAGTTTCACACGATGTTGCTTAAAATTAGTTTTTAAACAATATTTTTTGAGAAAATTTGAAAAACCAAAAAAATTATATTTTTAAAATTATCATTATTTGCTTAAAATTGGCATTAATTGTTGAGTAATTTAGTCGTGTCTTATATCAAATTGTAGATAATTTAGTCTAGTTTCACACGATGTCGCTTAAAATTGGTTTTGAGTAATATTTTTTGAGAAAATTTGAAAAAACAAAAAAATTCTATTTTTAAAATTATCATAATTTGATCAAAATTGGCATTAATTGTTGAGTAATTTAGTCGTGTCTTATATCAAATTGTAGATAATTTAGTCTAGTTTCACACGATGTTGCATAAAACTGGATTTGAGTAATTACATATTAAATTAAAAAGTTACTTGATAAAAGTATAATCAAACTTCCAGAACAATGTTACTCATTTCCTGTAATGTCCAAATCTTCTACTGGCCCCTCGAGCAAAACTAAAGTGAAATAATGTATCCCAAATTTCATTTAAAGAGATCAGATCAGATCAATAGTTCAGATCAATATATAGAGAAGGCACTGGAAAGACCATGTAGACAGGATGGACAGAATAGAACTGCCAAGTGGGCAAGAGACGGAAGGCCACAAAGCAGAAGACCCCCAGGCCGCCCGCCCAAGAGATGGAAGGAGTCCAATAGCAGTACAATACAGGACGAAGTCCTAAATCAAGAAGAAGAAGAAGAGCTAGTTCAGATCAATATACAGACGAAAATGTTTACAACACATCTCAACGAAGTGGAAGTTGCTCGTGCTATAACATTAATTGAAAATGGCGAAAGCCTTCGACAAGTTTCAAGAAACTTCAACGTTAGCCTGTCTATTATTCAGCGATTGTGGAACAGAACAATATACCAGGCGCGGTGGGCAAGGTTGCAAGAGAAAATCAACTCAAGACTGATTTCGAGTCTTCTCAATAGAGTTTCTATAGCGAAAGGCCAGCATCAAATCAGTCGGAAATGCGAGATGGTGTACAGCGAAAAAATATATAAAACTTGTTTATTTGTAACTTTAGAGCGAAATAAACTGGAAAACCGTTCTCAGCACTTCGATTTCCTTAGGGTAATCAAAAAAAAATCGCTAATAAATTTTCAAAAAAATTAAAAAAAAAAAATTCCATCATTTCGTTCGAAAAATACGTGCGTTTTCGGTTTTGTTCGATTTTCTCGAGAACGGTAAAAAGCAGCGAAATCATTTTTGGCACACAGAAACTACACGATAAGACGAACAAGTCGATGTGTTAATTGTCCGGAAAGATTCAATAGTTCGTCGATAATTTTCAAACTGAAATTTACCTGCTTCTCGATTTTCTAAGTAGATGTCTCCGAACCGGCTGCAGATAATCAAAAACGGATTGCGGCATCGTTTTCAGAAGGTCATTTTCCTAGTGATACACTAAGATTGTCCGCGGGAAATTCACGACTTTCCGAGATCTCTACTCGAGCGCCGAAATTCCTTAAAAATTTCTTCATTTCTTGCAGGCGATAATGAAAGGAAAGAGCAGGCGAAATATAATTTGCATATGTAATTTGCTGTAATCAGCAGCAAAAATGCTTTCAGAAACGTTTTTAAATTTTGCTGTAACTCAAAAAATAACGATTTTGACTAAATCGATTTTCTCGCATTTCGTCGTTTCCGCGGTCTAGACTCCTCGCGTCGATGGTATTTCTTAACTGAAAGCCTCCTGGGAAATATTATATAGGTTTTACGACTAATTTTGAGACGCTAAATCGATTGGTGAAGACTAGAAGTCTCTGTGGTGAGCCGCTAAAAAGTTATGACTGCGTGAAATCAGTTGGAAATGCAAGATGGTGTACAGCGAGAAAATATATAAAACTTGTTTATTTGTAACTTTGGAATAAAATAAACTGGAAAACTGTTTTCAGCACTTCGATTTCCTTCGAGTAACCATAAAAAAATCACGAAAAAAATTTCCGAAAATTTTTTCAACAAAAATTTTCCATCATTTCGTTCGAAAAATATGTGCTTTTTCGTTTTTTTTAATTTTTTGCGAGAACGGTAAAAAGCAGCGAAATCATTTTCAGCACACAGAAACTACACGACAAGACGAACAAGTCGATGTATTAATTGTCCGGAAAGATGCAATAAATCGTCGAGAATTTTCAAACTGAAATTTACCCGATTCTCGATTTGCTAAGTAGATGTCTCGGAAACCGTTGCAGACAATCAAAAACCGATTGCGGCATCGTTTTCAAAAGGTCATTTTCCCAGTAATACACTAAGATTGTCCGCAAGATATTCACGACTTTCCGAGATTTCTACTCGAGCGCAGGAATTCCTTAACAATTTCTTTAATTCTTGCAGGCGATAGTGAATGAAAAGCGCTAACGAAATATAATTTGCATATCTGTAATAAACAGCAAAAATTTCAGAAAACTTTCAGAGACGTTTTAAAATTTTGCTGTAACTCAAAAAATAACGATTTCGACTAAATCGATTTTCTCGCATTTTGTCGTTTCCGCGGTCTAGACTCACCGCGCCGATGGTATTTATTAACTGAAAGCTTCCTGGGGAATACTATATACGGTTTCCGACTAATTTTGGGACGCTGAATCGATTGGTGAAGACTAGAAGTCTCTGTGGTGAGCCGTTCAAAAGTTATGACAGCGTGAAATCAGTCGGATTTGCGAGATGGTGTACAGCGAAAAAATATATAAAACTTGTTTATTTTTAACTTTAGAGTAAAATAAACTGGAAAACCGTTTTCAACACTTCGATTTCCTTCGGGTAACTATAAAAATATCAGGAAAAATTTCCGAAATTTTTTTCAACAAAAATTTTCCATCATTTCGTTCGAAAAATATGTGCTTTTTCGGTTTTTTTCGATTTTCTTGAGAACGATAAAAAGCAGCAAAATTATTTTCGGCACACAGAAACTACACGACAAGGCGAATAAGTCGATGTGTTAATTGTCCAGAAAGATTCAATAATTCGTCGAGAATTTTCAAACTGAAATTGACCCGATTCTCGAATTTCTAAGTAGAATGTCTCCGAAACGGTTGCAGATAATCAAAAGCGGATCGCGGCATCGTTTTCAGAAGGTCATTTTCCTAGAGATACACTAAGATTGTGAGCGGCTAATTCACGACTTACCGAGATTTCTATTCGAGCGCCGAAATTCCTTAAAAAAAATTCTTGCTGGCGATAGTGAAGGGAAAGAGCTACCGAAATATATTTTGCATATCTGTAATCAGCAGCAAAAATTCTTTCAGAAACGTATTAAAATTTTGTTCGAACTCAAAAAATAACGATTTTGACTAAATCGATTTCCTCGCATTTTGTCGTTTCCGTGGTCTAGACCAGTGCTTACCTAAGTGATTGGGCGGGGCCCTCTAGGGTGCCGCGAAGCGTCGCTACAATAGAACATGAATATCACCGTTAAATACGTTTAACTGTCATATAAACACATACATCAATTTAAAATTACAAACTCCGATAAAATATTGAAATTACGACAAATGATATGATACGAATAATGACGAGCTTACGATATTTTTTCGAAAAGGTTAATTAACTGAATCCTTCTCTTCAGGGAAAAAGTACTAATTTACTGATTCTTAACAATAAGCTGCAAGCCTTTAAAAAAAAAATTCCGAATGACCAAGAGCTTTGGACAAGGAAGCACAAGCATATTTATTTCTTTGACTGACTCAGCATTAAATATTCTGGTTCCGTTTGCAACAACATACCTCTGCGAATCGGTATTTTCAACTATGTTATTAATTAAGAACAAGCATAGGTTATGCCTATCAGAATCATTAGAAAATAATCTTAGAATAGCAATTTCAAATAATGGGTGATTTTTTAACCGTTTGAAGAATTTTGAAAAAACACAGAAACACAGAAAATCTGGAAAAGTGAAAGAAACATTTATTTGCGCCGATAAATGAATGCTTGCCATTTACTTTTTAAAGATTATTTCATGTAAATGTTGGCCGCCGCTACGCCGTAGGTGGTCCATTCGTGGGCTCCAATTTTGGTATACTATTTGCAGCACTTCGGCCGGTATCTCACCAACGCGTTTTTGAGATACAACGGCAGCTGTGTTGTCTTCCAGTGTTGGAATTGTGACTGGTCTTCCCTGTAAACGAGAGACTTAACGTATCTCCACAAAAAAAAATGTCTAATGAGGTCAAATCGCATGATCTTGGCGGCCAATAAACTGCTCCAAAACGTGAGATTTATTGCTCACCTCGCTTATTATGGTATCGCGGCACCGTCTTGATGAAACCACATGTCAAACGTCCATTTTTTTCATTTTAGGCAAAAAAAGTCGGTAATCATCGCACGGTACCTTTTTCATCGTTCTTGAAGAAGTACGGTCAACTGATACCGCCGGCCCGCAAACCGTACCAAACAGTGCCTCTTTCAGGGTGCATTGGCAGCTCTTGAACTGCCCTTCACACCAAATTCGGCAATTCTGTTTGTTGACGTACCCATTGAGCGAAAAATCAGATTCGTTGCTGAAGACAACTTTTCGATAGAAAAATGGATCTTCATCCAACTTTTATAAGGCCCATTCACCAAACAAACGACGTTGTGGTACGTCACCTGGCTTCACTTCTTGCAGCAGCTGTATTTTGTATGGCTATATATACCGAGGTCCTTACGTAAAATCTTCCAGGTGGTCGAATAACACAAGCCCCACTATTAAACACGGCGACGAATTGACATTATGCGATCTTCATTGATACTGACCGATACAGCAGCAATATTTTCCTCGGTACGCACTATTCGCCTACAACCTTCCTAGGGAATATATATATACGTTTTTATATATATATATATATATATATATATATATATATATATATACATAATATATATATATACATAAATGGAATATATATATATATATATATATATATATATATATATATATATATATATATATACATAATATATATATATATATACGTTTTCGAACTAATGTTGGAACGCTGAATCGATTGGTGAAGACTAGAAGTCTCTGTGGTAAGCCATTCAAAAGTTATGACAGAGTGAAATCAGTCGGAAATGCGAGATGGTGTACAGCGAAAAAATATATAAAACTTGTTTATTTGTTACTTTACAGCGAAATAAACTGGAAAACCGTTCTCAGCACTTGATTTCCTTAGGGTAATCAAAAAAAAATGACAAAGAAACTTTCCAAAAAAAATTTCAACTAAAATTTTCCATCATTTCGTTCGAAAAATATGTGCCTTTTCAGTTTTTTTAGATTTTCCCGAGAACTGTAAAAAGCAGGGAAATTATTTTTGACACACAAGAAACTACACGACAAGACGAACAAGTCGATGTATAAACTATCCGGAGAGATTCAATAATTCGTCGAGAACTTTCAAACTGAAATTTACCCGATTCTCGATTTGCTAAGTAGATGTCTCGGAAACAGTTACTGATAATCAAAAATTGATTGCGGCATCGTTTTCAGAAGCTCATTTTCCTATTAATACACCAAGATTATCCGCAGAAAATTCACAACTTTCCGAGATCTCTACTCGAGCACCGAAATTTCTTAAAAATTTCTTCAATTCTTGCGGGCGATAGTGAACGGAAAGAGCTAACGAGATATAATTTGCATATCTGTAATCAGCAGGAAAAATGCTTTCAGGAACGTTTTTAAATTTTGCTGTGACTCAAAAAAATAACGATTATGAAAAATCGGTTTTCTCGCATTTCGTCGTTTCCGCGGTCTAGACTTCCCGAGTCGATGGTATTTCTTAACTGAAAGCTCCCCAGGGAATATTATATACGTTCTACGACTAATTTTGGGTCGCTGAATCCATTGGTGAAGACTAGAAGTGTCTGTGGTGAGTGGTTCAAAAGTTATGACAGCGTCAAATCAGTAGGAAATGTGTGATTGTGTACAGCGAAAAATAATATAAAATTTGTTTATTTGTAACTTTAGAGCGAAATAAACTGGAAAACCGTTTTGAGCACTTGGATTTCCTTCGTGTAACCAAAAGAAAATCACGAAAAAAAATTGCAAACAAATTTTCGTCAAAAATTTTCCATCATTTCGTTCGAAAAATACATGCTTTTTCGGTTTTTTTCGATTTTTTCGAGAACGGTAAAAAGCAGCGAAATCATTTTCGGCACACAGAAACTTCACGACAAGACGAACAAGTCGATGTGTAAATTGTCCGGAAGGATTCAATAATTCGTTGAGAAATTTCAAACTTAAATTTACCCGATTCTCGATTTGCTAAGTAGATATCTCGGAAACGGTTGCAGATAACTAAAAACGGATTACGGCATCGTTTTCAGAAGCTGATTTTCCTATTGATATACAAAGATTGTCCGCAGGAAATTCACAACTTTCCGAGATCTCCACTACAGCGCCGAAATTTCATAAAAATTTCTTCAATTTTTGCAGGCGAAAGTGAACCGAAAGAGCTAGCGAAATCTAATTTGCATATCTGTAATCATCAGCAAAAATGCTTTCAGAAACGTTGTTAAATTTTGCTGTGACTCAAAAAATAACGATTTTGAAAAAATCGATTTTCTCGCATTTCGTCATTTCCGCGGACTAGACTTCCCTAGTCGATGGTATTTCCTAACTGAAAGATTCCCAGGGAATATTATATACGTTCTCCGACTAATTTTTTGACGCTGAATCGATTGGTGAAGACTAGAAGTCTCTGGGGTGAGCGGCTCAAAAGTTATGACAGCGTCAAATCAGTAGGAAATGTGTGATTGTGTACAGCGAAAAAAAATATATAAAATTTGTTTATTTGTAACTTTAGAGCGAAATAAACTGGAAAACCGTTTTCAGCACTTCGGTTTCCTTCGTGTAACCAAAAAAAAATCACGAAAAAAAATTCCAAAAAAAATTTCAATAAAAATTTTCTATCATTTCGTTCTTAGAGAAATTTCAAACTTAAATTTACCCGATTCTTGATTTGATAAGTAGATGTCTCGGAAACAGTTACAGATAATCAAAAACGGATTGCGGCATCGTTTTCAGAAGCTCATTTCCCTATTAATACACTATGATTGTCCGTGGGAAATTCACGACTTTCCAAGATCTCCACTAAAGCGCCGAAATTTCATAAAAATTTCTTAAATTTTTGCAGGGGATATTGAACGGAAAGAGCTAGCGAAATATAATTTGCATATCTGTAATCAGCATCAAAAATGCTTTCATAAACGTTTTTAAATTTTGCTCTAGCTCAAAAAATAACGATTTTGAGAAAATCGATTTTCTCGCATTTCGTCGTTTCCGCGGTCTAGACTCCCCGTGTCGATGGTATTTCTTCTCTAAAACCTTCCTAGGGAATATTATATACGTTTTCGAACTAATTTTGGAACGCTGAATCGATTGGTGAAGACTAGAAGTCTCTGTGTAAAGTAAGATTCAAAAGTTATGACAGAGTGAAATCAGTCGGAAATGCGAGATGGTGTACAGCGAAAAAATATATAAAACTTGTTTATTTGTAACTTTAGAGTAAAATAAACTGGAAAACAGTTTTCAGTACTTTGATTTCCTTCGGATAACCAAAAAAAAAATCACGAAAAAAATTTTCGACAAAAATTTTCCATCATTTCGTAAGAAAAATACATGCTTTTTCGGTTTTTTCGATTTTTTCGAAAACGGTAAAGAGCAACGAAATCATTTTGGACACACAGAATCTACGCAACAAGACGAACAAGTCGATGTGTAAATTGTCCGGAAATATTCAATAATTCGTTGTGAAATTTCAAACTTGAATTTACCCGATTCTCGATTTGCTAAGTAGATGTCTCGGAAACGGTTACTGATAATCAAAAACGCATTGCGGCATCGTTTTAAGAAGCTCATTTTCCTATTAATACACAAAGATTGTTCGCGGGAAGTTTATGACTTTCCGAGATCTCTATTCGAACGCAGAAAATTCCTTAAAAATTTCTTCAATTCTTGCAGGAGATAGTGAACGGAAAGAGCTAGCGAAATATAAATTGCATATCTGTAATCAGCTGCAAATGCTTTCAGAAACGTTTTTAAATTTTGCTGTAATTAAAAAAATAACGATTTTGAGAAAATCGATTTTCTAGCATTTCGTCGTTTCCGCGGTCTAGACTCTCCGTGTCAATTATATTTCTCAACTGATAGCTTCTTAGGGAATATTATATACGTTTTCCATCTAATTTTGGGTCGATGAATCGATTGTTGAAGGGTAGAAGTCTCTGTGATGAACCGTTCAAAAGTTATGACAGCGTCAAATCAGTCTTTTTCCCAGAACACTCGACGGTGTTGTTTTTGAATTTTTTTTCGTTCTGTGCGCGAGGTTTATACCGGCGCGGGGTAGCGTAAAGAAATGACACGTGTTTCCCCAGAGCGCCGGATTACTGAATTTCTGAATATTACTGCCGGATTAACCAACCCTCGGATTATCAAGCTTAATTTAAAAAAAATAACCCCAAGTATGTATTTTTCGTACGCCAATGCATGTTGAGCTGTTAGTTGTCTATGGCTGCCGTGTCAATTTACAATTGTAATGCCATTTGGTTTATTTAATCTGTATTTTTCTTTTATATTCAGGTAGCTTTTTTCTTTTATATTCAAGTAACTATATTTGAATTTAGCGCGACATTTTGTAACTAGATTGAACATGTGTCATAGTTTAAATCAGGTTTCTAGTTACTGCAATCTTAAAAAAACTGCACTATAGGAAGCTTGTAATTAAAAAATATCGCGCAAACTATTTTCATTTACGACCCAGAAGACGTGTTTTGAATTTATTTAAAAAAAAATATAGTATAAATTCGAAGACCCAAAAAAATTCTCCATCGACCCGTCTGGGGATCGCGACCCATAGCATTAGACACACTAAATTAATAGATAAAGTTAAATAATGGACTAAAGTACTATAATATAATATTCTTACCAATTGCACAGCTCCTAGTGAACTTATAAGTGAAATGTCTCCTTTGACTAACTTCCGCAAACTGTCATTTAATTCCTTCAACTGCTGCATTGTGTCTTCTTTGGTTTCTTCATATTCTCCATGGTCTAATTCGTCTCTACAAATATGCATAAACATTAAGCCAAAAAAAAACACACAAAACCAAATTTAAATGAAATATTAATTGATTTAATGTATATATATATATATATATATATATATATATATATATATATATATATATATACAGGGTGCTTCAAAAAAATGTATACACACTTTAAACTATTGTAGTTTTCCCGCTCTACAAGGCTAATGTTATATTTCTTCGCCAGGTGCCAGCATAATCGTCCCTCTATGTTATATTATCAGTTGGAATTTGTAATATCAACATGGGGGACGTACGTTTGAGTTTTGAAGAACGTAAGCAGGTTATTAAGTGGTACTGGAAGTTTGAGAATGTAAATGAAGTTCAAAGACAGTGGAGAAGGGAGTATGATACAGAACCACCTTCAAGATTAACAATTACACGCATACGAGACAAATTCGAAGTTCATGGAACAGTGTGTGATGTGCATAAATGTCATTCAGGTCGGCCTGGAACAGCTACAAGTGATGAGTCATCAACGGCAGTCTTGGAACTGTTTCAACGCTCTCCTAACAAGTCTTCAAGGCAAGGGGCACGTGAAAGTGATGTAAGTGCTAGCAGCGTGCTACGCATTCTGAAGAGAGGCAAGTATCGTGTTTACATTCCAAGGCTGGTGCAACAGCTAAATGACGACGATCCAGATCGAAGGTTGCAATTTTGTGAATGGATTCAGGAGATGGTGATACGTGAACCGGGATTTATGGGTAGCATCATTTGGTCGGATGAAGCCCAATTCAAACTTAATGGAACTGTCAATAGGCACAATTGTGTTTACTGGGGTGAAGAAAATCCTCACATTACAATTGAAAAAGCTGTAAATTTGCCTGGTGTAAATGTGTGGTGCGGTTTGTCTTCAAGGGGACTCATTGGACCTTTTCGATTTGAAGGCACTGTAACTGGTATTAATTACCTAACAATGCTTGCTGATTCCATATTTCCTGCCATTCGTGCATTATACGGTAATGATGATTTTTATTTTCAACAAGATGGTGCTCCGCCGCACTATCACAGGGACGTACGAGCTTACCTGGATCAAAATTTGTCGGGACAGTGGATAGGACGCAGGGGGCCAATCGAGTTTCCAGCACGCTCTCCAGACCTTACACCACTGGATTTCTTCTTGTGGGGCACAGTAAAAGATGAGGTGTACAAACGTAAACCACGTAACCTAGACATTCTTTGGAATGAGATTCAAGCAGTGTGTAGAGAAATCTCATTGGACGTTTTGATACGATGTACAGAATCAGTGGTGACTCGTACTCAGAATTGTATTGATGCTGCAGGTCACCAATTTGAACAGTATTAACATTTGTTATTTATGTTTCATTTACATTGGACTTTCAGCTTTCTATTTTCCTGAAATTTAACTTTGTAGAACGGTAAATAAATTTTCTATGGAAGTTCAAAGTGTGTATACATTTTTTTGAAGCACCCTGTATATATATATATATATATATATATATATATATATATATATATATATAAATATATATATATATATATATATATATATATATATATATAAATTAGTTAGAGGGAGAGAAAGAGAATATGTTTATTGTATACTTTATACAAAAGTGCAATCAACACTTAATATGTGTCTTTGGAATTCTTTGGAGCTAGCCCTGTATTTATCTTCTGCCACACCACAATTTGCCTTCAGTCTGAACAAAAAATAAAATATTCACTGTCATCTTCGAAAATAATGTTGCCCTGAACTCAATGGCTCATTTCGATGGTCCTTAAAAATCCTGCAATTTACCCCACTGATCCATACCTACAGTTGCTTGCAAAAGTGTCCAGCCAAAGATAATTTTGTGATGAAGTAACGTTTAAAGGATGCAAAATGGAAACAAGTATATCATCGTAAAGTTCTTTTATTATGCAATCAAAACGTGTAATTGAAAAATTATATTTAACTATTCATAATTATTTATAACAAAAATATCAATTTTCGCCTTTTCATAAATGTCCGGCCAAATTCCAAGAAGACATAATTCGCATCACTTTGTTTACGTTACAACATTAAGAGCTCCGTTCCTTTTGTACAGCTTTTGTATTGTACGATCAGAAACGCACGTCTTTAGACATGCATAAAATGATTATCAATTTGAACAATGAAGGAAAAGTTTCACGTGAAATAGCTAAAATTTTGACTCTTGGAAAATCGACTGTTAACAATATAATAAACAAATTCAAGACTACAGGTAAGATAAATACTGTCCTAGGAGACCTCGAAAAACAACTAATCGTGTCGATAAAGTGATTAAAAGAAAGGCTGTCGCAGACGTAAAAATGAATGCTGCAATCATCGCACGTGAATTACGCGATGAAAATTTGGCTGACATTAGCCAAAGTACTGTTTCAAGTAGACTGACAGAAGTAGGACTTTTTGGACGTGTTGGAGTTAAAAAACCGCTCATCAGTAAAAAAAAATAAGAAGGCCAGATTCGAATTCGCAAAAAAATACCAGAACTGGACTGTTGAATATTGGAAGAAAGTGCATTATTGCTTAATATTAGAATGTTTCTACTCTCTCCCTGTAGACTCATATTCAAATCGTTAAGTTTTTCGAAAATGTCATCCATGGAACTTAGTTCTCCAAGCCAATCTTCATTAATGAATGAGCGTCCCAAAATATGTTTATTTTCTAACAAAAAAAATGTAGACCTCGTTTCTCAAATCGAAAATACGTCGCAATATTTTGCCTCGTGAGGGTCATCTGACTTCGGTGTATAGTAATAATGTCTCACAAACAGAACACCTATCTATTTACAGAGTATTTAAAAGAGACTGTTTAGACTGTTGCATTTAATGTAATAATTGCAGTAATGACTATATCTTGAGCAATTTTTATCAATATCCTTTGCGACTAGAGCTTCCCTATGTATCATGCAATGGTTGAATACTACATGGGGAGCAATTTTCGTTATTAACCCTCTTAATCCTTTATTACCATATG
Organism: Phosphuga atrata; assembly: GCA_944588485.1. NCBI lineage: Eukaryota > Metazoa > Arthropoda > Insecta > Coleoptera > Silphidae > Phosphuga > Phosphuga atrata. The sequence goes on along the minus strand of OX155897.1, from coordinate 71,818,621 downwards.
TGCAAACTGCAACACAGTGGGTAAGGTCATTTTCCTCAAAATATCTATTAACAATTTCAAATATTTTCTCTCCGTTTGTCCTTCCTTCTAACTTTTTACAACAGAAAAAATCTTCCGTTTTCAGAAGAAACTAAAATTAATTTGTTTGAAAATGATGGGAGAAGGTACGTTCGACGACCAAAAAGTACTAGAAATGATTCACGATATCACCAAACTTGAAACACAGTGGAGGTAGCATTATGCTATGGGGTGCATTCTCTTGGAAAGGCGTCGGTTCAATCTTTAAAATTGAAGGCATTATGAACTCTGCTATGTATAGAGATATTATATTAGAAAAAATGCTGCCTTATGCTCGTCAGAACATGCCACAAGGATGGATTTTTCAGCAAGATAATGATCCAAAGCATAGATCACAGCTCCTTCAGCAGGTTTTTAGCAAGAAAAATATTCGACTTTTAGAGTGGCCGAGTCAATCTCCAGACTTGAATCCCATAGAACATTTATGGCAAGAGTTGAAACTAAGAATAGGAACTGAAAATTGTGCCAATAAAGCTTTGTGGGAAAAAGTTCAAGAAAAGTGCAAAAATATCTCTCAAGATAGAATCATCAAACTTATTGAATCGATGCCTCACCGATGTGCTGCCGTGATAGCTTCAAAGGGTATGGCTACCTAGTATTGATGAAAATCTTACATTTATAACCTGTTTTCATTTTTTTTATATTTGATATGATATTTGAATGATATGTGAATGATATCTGCTTGGCCGGATAGTTATGAAAAAGCAAAAATTGTTATTTTTGTTATAAATAATTATGAATAGTTTTATATATTTTTTCAATTACACGTTTTGATTGCATAATAAAAGAACTTTATGATGATATATTTGTGTTTTCATTTTGCATTCTTTAAACGTTAGATTAGATTAGATTCCCGACTTCCTCTAAGGGTTTGGCGCACGTCAACCTTAAGGCTTATTGTGCTGTCGGTTGATATCAAACTTGCAGTCCGACGTCTGTGTCACTGACTAGTTTCCTTAGTTTTCCTACAAGTTTGGGTTCCCATGTGGTTTGTTGGTTCCAGTCGAGCTGGTGTCGCATTCGTTCTAGGGCAGGGCATTCGAAGAGTACGTGGTTTGCTGTTTCATCTTCCTCTCCGCAGAGTCTACATAAAGGTTCGTCTCGGTAGATTTTTACTTTATGCATGAATTCTCTAAATCCGCCAGTGCCTGTTAGTAAACTAACTATCTGCTTCGTGTGAGCTTTGTTTAGTTTTAACAGGCTATATTGGGATTAGGTGAGTCTATTAGCTTCCTGCAATGGGTTGCTTTATCATAGGAGTTCCATCTGAGTTTGTGTTTATTTTTCATCCAATCATTGATGGATGCTCTGGCGCAGGCTTTTTCTATACCTATGCTCGGTTCGGGACCAACTAGTTTCTTGTGGGCACCTTGTTTTGCTAGGTCGTCTGCATGTTCGTTTCCCTCTATACCACTATGCCCGCGAACCCAGATGATTTTTACTGTGTTCTGTTGGCCTAGTGTATGTAGTATTTCTTTGCATTCTTTTATGATTCTTGATTTTGTACTGCAGGCCTCTAGTGCTTTTAGCGCTGCTTGACTATCAGATATAAAATAAATGTTTCTGTTCCGATATTTTTGTCTGTGGCATTCAGTAGCACCCAATAGTAATGCGTGTACTTCTGCTTGGAATATCGTGCAGTGTTCGCCTAGGCTGGCTGATTCCCTAATTTTGGAATTTTTGCTGTACAGGCCCGATCCGGCCCTTCCTTCAAACATTGAACCATCCGTGTAAAAGATTATGTTCTTGTTCGTAGGGGTGGGAAGCTGGTCCGGTTTCCAGCTTGGATCTATGTGTACGGTGAATGATTTTTCGAAATGGAATGACTTGTTGGTACTGTCGGTTCTCATTTCCATCAACGGTATTCTGACTGCCGTCATGATTTTCGTATGCCCGATCCTACTGGCTGCGATCCATTGACCCGCGCATTGTAGTCGGTATGCCGCCATTCTTGCTTCTCCTTTTAGAAAGATGTCTAATGGCGGTGTATCTAGTATCACGTCTAATGCTAATCCAGAGGTAGTTCTAAAGGCTCCTGTGGTGCATAGATTCGCTAGATGTTGTATCCTGCTTAATTTTGCAACAGCAGTTGATTGTTGTAGTTTAGGCCACCAGGTTACTATGCTGTAGGTTAGTATTGGTCAAACTATAGTTTTGTATAGCCAGTGAGTCAGTTCCGGTTTGAGACCCCATGTGCTACCTATGGCTCGTTTACTTATCATCAGCGTTTGTTTGCATCTGGAGATTGTCTTGTTCATGTGGGGATTCCATGTTAGTTTGGAATCTAGTGTAAGTCCTAGGTATTTGACTTCGTTGCTCCATTGAACAGGTTTCCCAAATATTGAGATATTGGTTTGGTTTGTGATTTTCTTCCTATTTGTGAAAGGGATCAGGGTGGCTTTCGCAGGGTTGATTCTTAGGTCTCCTGTCGAACACCAGGTCTCTGTAATATTCAAGGCTGCCTTCATGATTTCTTCAACCGTTCTTTGGTGTTTACCTTGAATCAGTATGACGATATCATCGGCATATCCTTGAGTGAAGAGAAGAAGAACCCTCTTTTGTTAAGGGTGATTAGTAGCTCGTCGACTGTTAGGCACCACAAAAGTGGTGACAGTACGCCGCCTTGGGGGCAACCTCTTGTTGTTGACATGGTTATCTCTTCTTCCAGTAGTTTAACTTTTACAGTTCTGCTGTTAAGCATCGACATGGTCCATCTGGTCGTAGTGTTATCTACGTGGTGATTGACCATTGCGTTTTCTATTGAGATGTAAGATGTGTTATCGAAGGCTCCTTCTATATCTAAGAAAGCACCTAGGGCAACTTCTTTGTTCTCCAAAGTTTTCTCAATTTTACTTACTAACTGGTGTAACGCTGTTTCGCATGACTTTCCTGTTTGGTAAGCGTGTTGGTATGTATGAAGCGGAGATCTAATCAGCGCTTCTTCTCTGCAATGTCTGTCTATCAGTCTTTCTAAGGTTTTTAGAAAGAATGATGTCAGGCTGATTGGTCTATAGGATTTAGCTTCGGCATAGCTAGATTTGCCTGGTTTTGGGATAAATACCACTCTTGTCTCTCTCCAGGTTAATGGAACATGTCCTAGTGCTAGACTTGCTCTAAATAGGTCCTTAAGAGGGTGGAGTATGATATTCATGCCTTTCTGAAGCATTATTGGATATATGCTATCTGTTCCAGGAGATTTGTAGGGGCTGAAGAGTTTGATTGCCCGTTTAATTCTCTCTGTTGTGATAATTCTTTTTGCCACATTCCAGTCCTCTCTGGTTGCCGTATGGCTTGAGTGGAAAGGAGTGTGGTTTTCAGCAGCCCCTGGAAAATGCGTGCCTTTAAACGTTACTTCATTATAAAATTATCTTTGGCTGGACACTTTTGCATGCAATTGTATGTCCTAGCTATACTCCAGATTTATGCAGTACATTTCAACCTTCCTGTGATCTTTTCAATTTCAAAAAGTGATTTACTTTGATTATGAAACAGAATGATCAACTTTCATTCTGATTCAAGTTTCTGTTTGTTGAGTCGATTGATGTCAGATCTAGAATACTCCTTGCAGCCTCTTTGCAGCCACAAACAGTGACTTTTTTGTTTCTCTTTAAATTTGCCAGGCATTATTAAGGTCCATTACCATAATTACAAAAATTACATTGTTTTAAATGGGCACGTCGCGTAGCTGTCGCATAGCCATAGTGAGAATGTGCCCATTTAAAACAATGTAATCACTATTTGAAAGGCGATAATTATGGCAATTTTAATGTTATGTTTGTACTTTTTGCTACAGATGAATATGCTATAGTTGTCAGAAAACAGGAAATATATTCATAAACTGCCCTAGGAGTGGATACCCAAAGCGGTATGCCCTTGGAAGGTCTCTTATTGTATGACAATGCTCAGTGTTTGAATACTTTTTACACTTATTTCTAATAGAATTTCCAATACAGCAGTACCTCAACTTAGTAATTAATAAGTAACCTAAGAAATTAATTCTCAAATGGACCTCATATCTCAAATTACTTATATATTACATAAATTGTTTCCATTGAAATTAATTGAAATGCCTTGAAATTAATTGTACCTGTATTGATACTTGGAAAATTTCCCGAAATACCAATTAGGTAACAGTTAGTGGTGGAAATTGCACATAACTTTATCCCTTAAAAATTTATTAAAACAAATAGTAAATAAATAATTAAGACCAGAACAAATAACAGTTGTACACTCGTAAGGTTTTAGATCAGAAGCAAGAAACCAGTCGAGAGACAACTCTTATCTCAAAAAACTAGTAACGTGGAGCACTCCTGAGTCAAAGTACCACACTGTATTTTGAAATATTTTTATCTTTACCGACAACTTTCGAGGTCTTGCAGTTGATTCACCAAACGAACCAGCTGACTCTCCAAATTTTCTTTTAGCTTTTCAGTTTCAACTTTCCCATAAGAATTCATTTTTACCGAAAATACGACTTACACTACTATTTACACTAACTATTTTTAAGGTTAAGTAATGTTGTTATGGATTTGTTGACATTTGAAATGTCACAAAGGTAAACTAACGTGAAACAGACAGTGGCGGGTACACAGTTTGGTACTGAACTAATAGGTAATATGCATGAAATTTAAATTTGGTTCAAATTTTTTTTTCCGAATCTTTATTGACCGCACATTTGAACTAAACCATTATTTTTGTAATTAATATCTTTTTGAAATACTTAAAATTAATAAATAAATGTAAATTAAGCGTAAAATGCAAATTAAGCGAGGGAAATTTAAATTTGTAAAACGCAACACCATTGGTTAAAACGAAAGTGATGTAATCGTAACATCCCATATAAACAAGGCCGTATTTTTTACATTTGTATGTCATTGCAGTCTTTTGGTTAGAAAATAAACGTCAAAAACGTCGAAATTGAAAATGAAAACAGCTGTAGTAAACAATGGATCTGTTGATGACGTCAAAGATCACTGATCTGTGACATCATCAACAGACCGCACGAAAATGGCGGCGTTTAAACAGCTCAAAATTTTTAAGCTTAATTACAGCATTTTTAGGCAGTATTTATATTTTTTACCATGTTATAACGGTGTAAACAGTGAATTAAAAATATTGAAAACATGCATATTCCCTTACTCCTTCTAAATTAAGGTGGTAGGATATATTAGAGCAGATAAATCCAAACCATATTCGGGCGACAGGGTGACCTACAGATCCAAAATATGAAAAATTACTAGACTTTCTAGCGACAAAGTTTCCAAAATAAGATGGTTAGATTAGGTTATGTTAGAGCCAGATAAATCCAGACCACATATCACGCAACAGCCCGACCTCTCAACCCAAAATAAGAAAATATTTATTCTTATTTTGGATTGAGAGGTCGGGCTGCCACGTGATATGTGGTCTGAATTTATCTGATTCTAACATAACCTAATCTAACCACTTCATTTTGGAAACTTTCTACTTAAAAGGTACACCCTTCTCAAAAATGAATCAAATTATTTTCTGCAACGCCTATGTCCTGCCAGTACAATGCACATGCGCAAGACTTTCAAATAGTTGTGAGTTGCAGACGGGCCTGCCTATACTTTTCGAATTTAAATACATTTAACAAGAATTTCCAAAATAACTATTCTAATTTTTGCAAGAGAAACTTCTTAGGCGCCACCTGCGAATAACTCGTTTTTTTTTAATCGGAAATGACGTTTACTGACGGAAATAAGATTAGGTTAAGTCATACATACATAGATGTCACTGTTTAACAGTTCCGGTATTTTGTAATAATTGTTTCCGGTAACATTGAAATTTGGAATCATAGAACTACATCTTAGTGTAGTTTCGGGCAAAAAGAAATGTACATTGGCGGCATTAAAAATGTAACGGTGCTGGCGTTAATACGTAAGTACCGAAGAAAATCATAATACACACACTAGAAATGATGATGACAGAGTTAATAACAACATAGAAAAGGAAAGGAATGATGATGAAGAGCACGACCGTTTAGATCGTGAAGAAAATGATGATGAAGTAGATGAGGAAAAAAATGATGAAGTAAACGGCGATAGTGATAGTGACAAAGTGAAAAAAGATTAAAAATCATTCCAGAAAGTGAAAGCGAAGCCACTTACGGACAGGAATAAAAGTTCGAATTAAGAGAAAAATTGTTATTAAATAGTTGAGTAGACTGAAGCAAATGTTACTAGGAAAAAATTAAAAAAAAAATTCAACTTAAGAGTTTATGATCATTAAAAATTCCCTAAATTAATACATTCAACTTGACCTTATTCAATGCGAAAATTATAATCTGAGAAGTCCTATTCAATTTATTAATATCCTACTGAAGAATCGAATAGGATTCAGGATTATTTTATAGGAAATAGAATCAAATCCTATTGGAGCATCTAAAAGGAATTGCTAGCGTGCTGTTATGCTCCCCGTTTAAACTCTATGAACGCCTCATAGTGAACAAGATTGGGACCCCAATAGAAAACCATCTAATCCGCCAGCAAGCAGGTTTTAGACCTGAGAAGTCTTATACTGGCCAGGTAGTAAGCCTCACCCAACACATTGAGGATGGCTTTGAAAGAAAGGAAAATACGGGGGCAGTCTCTATGGATTTATCAGCGGCTTATGACACTATAAACCACAAAATATTACTGCAGAAAATTTTTAAAATGACAGGATATCAGCTGACTAAAGTAGTACAAACATTGTACAAGCCGCTGGAGAAACCAGAAGAATGTCGTCCCCCAAGGTAGCGTGCTGGCACCCATACTCTTCAACGTGTATCAACCAACTGGCCCAACAACAAGGAGCTTCCTTTATGCCGATGATGTAGCAATCACCTACCAATCAAAAAACATTGAAGAGATAGAAGAGCACCTAACAGAAACTCTCTCAAGGTTGAGCAATTATTATAGATTAAACCAGCTCTGGGCCAACCCAGCAAAGATGCAGACAAGCTTATTCCACCTTGATAACCGACAGGCGAAAAGAGAACTGCAAATAGAGTGGAACTTTGTCAATTTATTAATATCCTACTGAAGAATCGAATAGGATTCAGGATTATTTTATAGGAAATTCTGAGACTGCAATATTCCCATTGAACAGAATCAAATCCTATTGGAGCATCTAAAAGAAATTGTCTCTTTTCAATAGGGGACTTATAATCTGAGTCCTATTCAATTTACTAAAATCCTATTGAAGAATCGATTAGGATTCTGGATTGTTATAGGAAATTCTCAGACCACAATATTCCTATTGAATAGTATTAAATCCTATTGGGAAATCGAATAGGATTTAGCGTATCTCAATAGGACAACTGAATAGGAGTCAGGAGATTTCTATAGGAAAGTAAACCTTCATTAGGATTCAATAGGAAATTTCCGATGCAATTTTCCCATTGAACTTACCGCTCCCAATAGGATTGTTTAAGCAGGGCAATAGCCACAGCACTACCTGGCGATAACATGACACGAACGAGGATGGAGAGTTTCTGGAGAATGGGCCGATCATAATGGCATGAACCTCATCCACGACCAGAAACACCCCGCTTCCTTTAATAGTGGCAGATGGATGAGAGGCTATAACCCGGACCTTATCTTCATCAATAAGTCTCTAGCTAGAACATGCAGCAAGACAGTTATTCCACACTCACACATCGGCCAATAATGCTGAAATTTAGGCAGGGATAATGCCGCAGAAGGTCCCATTTAAAAGGCGTTTTAACCTAAGTAAGGCCAAGTGGAACAAATTCACAGAAGAGGTTGACAAAGGAATTGGAGACATCCCACCGAAACCAGAACATTATGAAAATTTCATCTCTGTAATTACAAAGGCAGCTAGGCGCAGTATTCCCCGCGCCTGCAGAACTTGCTATATACCGGGTATCTCTAACGAAAACAAAGGCACATACGAGGAGTACCTAGAGCAATGCAGTCGGAACTTCTTCTCCCCGGAAACTATTCAACTGGGCGACCAGCTGACAGAATCGATAAGTAAAAATAGACAGGAGGTATGGAAAGACAAGATATGAGACGCAGCAGCAGGAAAGCCTGGACCCTTATCAAAAAGCTATCAGGCGACCCAACATTTTCCAAAGACCAGGTAAACATCACTGAACGAAATTGCGCATCAACTACTCCTAAGTGGTAAGACTGATCAAAAGGCAAAATTCACAACAGCCTGGAAAAACTAATATGGCTTGCTTTACCACTACAGAACTGAAAACCGCAATCACGTCTCTGAAGACCAGGAAGGCTCTGAAGACCAGATTGAGTTACTGATAAACTTAGGCCCATTAGCCCTGAGCTGGGTTCTTCAACTATACAACTCCTGCTGGACCAACAACACTATACCAAAACTGTGGTTAAAAGCTAAGGTCCATAAACCAGGGAAACCACGCGAAGATGCCAAAAGATACCGCCCCGTGTGTCGCTGTTATGCTCCCCGTTTAAACTCTATGAACGCCTCATAGTGAACAAGATTGGGACCCCAATACAAAACCATCTAATTCCCCAGCAAGCAGGTTTTAGACCTGAGAAGTCCTATACTGGCCAGGTAGTAAGCCTCACCCAACACATTGAGGATGGCTTTGAAAGAAAGGAAAAGACGGGGGCAGTCTTTATAGATTTATCAGCGGCTTATGACACTATAAACCACAAAATATTACTGGAGAAAATTTTTGAAAATGTCAGGAGATTACCAGCTGATTAAAGTAATAAACTAATAAAAAGCATTGTTTTCTAACAGAAGATTCTACGTAGAATTTCAAGGTACAAGAAGCCGCAGAAGAAACCAGAAGAATATCTTCCCCAAGGTAGCGTGCTGGCACCCATACTCTTCAACGTGTATCAACCAACTGGCCCAACAACAAGGAGCTTCATTTATGCCGATGATGTACCAATCACCTACCAATCAAAAAACATTGAAGAGATAGAAGAGCACCTAACAGAAACTCTCTCAGGGTTGAGCAATTATTATAGATTAAACCAACTCTGGCCCAACCCAGCAAAGACGCAGACATGCTTATTCCACCTAGATAACCGACAGGCGAAAAGAGAACTGCAAATAGATTGGAACTTTGTCAGACTGCAACACTGTTTATTTGGGGGGTTACATTAGATCGAACTCTGATCTACAGAAAGCACATTGATAAAACCAAGGCCAAAGTGAACACTAGGAATGGCATCCTCCGGAAACTCACCAACGCCCGCTGGGGAGCCAATACTAACGTCCTGCGCTCCTCGGACCTCGCGCTGTGCTACTCCGCAACCGAGTATGTATCTCCCGTATGGGAGAGATCAACACACGCCTGCAGACTGTATCCTGAACGATACGTGCAGATTAAAAACAGGATGGCTAAAACCCACCAGCTGACCAACTGTACATGCTAGCCGAGATTGCACCACCTCAAATAAGGAGGGAAACCCAGGCCATGTACGAACGGAACAAAGAACGCAACGACATCAGACCTCCATTGCACAGACATACCCCGCCGATGGCCAGACTAGAATAATCAAGACGAAGTTTTATGCAATCCACACAGGCCCTCACAGCCTCTAAAGCTGCAACCAAGGAGGCAAAATGGGAACAGCGCTTAACAGACAATGATAACCCAAACTGGAATCCTAGAGAAAAACTCCCTGCAGGTTTGAGCCTAAACTGTAGTACCTGGAAAATCGACTACACTCCCAAATGGAAAGATGCAAGAACAACCACGTGAGGATATGTGGAAGAGGAAGCATGTGAATGCAGAGAATCCAGACAATGGAACACCTTCCAGTGTGCCAATCCCTACAAGTTCCATATACCTTTCGAGACCTATGGTCGAGTAACGAAAATACTGTGATGTGTGCTGAACATTGGAGCGATATATGAGATTTTATAAGAACATTTTCTTAGAAAAAAGTGACATTTCATGATATGTGTGATATACATATAATTTTGAGTAGCTCAGACACGATTAAATATTGCTATATATCACTATATATTATCTATATCAGTATATTGTTAACCTCTTAAGTAAAACATTGTTGTAATACGTTTAGCTACATTAGTTTATCTATTAGTTTCGTTTTCATCTCAAGTCTTATTCGATTGGCTTTCGAGTTTTCCAATATCATTCTTAATTTGTCCAATTTTCTTATTCGTATAATCCAAAATTTCCCTTCTTAACTCGTCGCTGTTCAGCCATTTTCTAATCTCCTCAAAATATGAATTCGATTCATTATTATTGTTGCGAACTGGTAATTTGGTATGGTGCTGCTCCAGGATCAGGACAATGGATGAATTAATTACACGCAAATATGTCCTTTATATGTAATTAAATACTACTTATCTACTAATATCTTACAATATGTACAACTAATCGCTAACTTATTACAATAATTACTAACTAACAACAATACACTTAATTCTACGATACTTGTGGTCGAAACCCGAAATTTACTTCGACGAAAATACGGAGGTTCGTTTTCAAAACTCAAATTACTCTCTTGCTAGCTCAATTCTGACTGCCCCTTTTTAACTTCCCCTCTACCTCATCACCTCGGTCTTGGTGTGAGTCCTCCCCTAATCTTTATGGAAAATTTCCAGAACTCAATCCTCTCGGCGTCTGCCCGCATGATTTAGATAAACCAGACTAATGGTCCTAAATAAACAAAAACTAGTCGGGTGTCCACTTAGTTTTCTTTGCCGACTCGTGAGAAACTCAAATTCTTTGAAACCAAAATCGCGAGATCACAACATTATTCTCGACGATCAAATCCTTTTTCTGGAGACCCTTAGGAATCTCTTCTATGACTCCCAGTTCTGCTTAGAGATTCATAATTCGTTTCTTAGTGCTCTGGATAAAATGCTCAGAATCAAAACGTTTCTTAGGCGTAACTTGATAATGTCTTAAGATGTGATTATGATCTTGTAAATTCTGAGGTCTGTGCTCTATTGAAGAACCTTCATGTTGACTGGTTTGTTTACTTAATATTTTTATTCCGATTGGAATGGAATCGTATTTTCTACTGGTGTTAGTAACGTAATCTTCTGCTGCGTGATGTATCAAATGATTTTGTGGGTTTTTCTCTAACCTTGGCATCTTTTCTATTTCGTATACATTTTTTGAATATCGAAAATTCATGTCTTTATATTCTTTGAGTAAGTGTGGATCTATAATTCTTGCTGAATAAACTTGAGTGTGTGTATTTTCAGTTTTATTTTGTTCATTGTCTATATGTCTTGCATTGTACATCTTTTGAAATTCTTTTATTTCTTCTTCGACCTTTTGTCTTCTTGGATCACGTCTTCCTGAATAAGTTGAATAGTAACTACAGTTTGGTTTTCGATAAGAAATCATATCATTTTGTATATTGTCTAATAAGTCTCGATGTCTGTTTTTGAATTTTAATTTTGATCTAATAGTGTTTTGTACTTGTTTACTGAATTTAGGCTTTGGAACATCTATAGTTTACTCATATTTTCATTTTCTAATACTTTTTCTTCGTAATATGAAATTCCTGTATTAAACACGTACACGTACACTTTAAACTGATGACGTGACTTGGTCCGTCTTAGATAATCAATTTGGGCAGTTATTTTTGATTGATACGAAGGTTTTCTTCGCCAAACTAGCTAATACTAGGTTTTCCGGAGTCCTCTATTTTTTGTTGATTCATAAACCAAGTTTGTATAAAATCGTGGGTCTTGTCGAATTTAGGGCTGATTGTGTCCTTGCTCGTAGAGATTTTGATAGGTTCAGTATCATCCTTTTCTATTGGTAGAATAGAAGTAACCGTTTGTAGTTCGTAAGGTTCCATAGTGAATTCGTTAACCATGGGGAAATATGATTTACTAATAGTCTTTGTAAAAGGATACTCGGATCATTTCCTTGGATCCTTTTCTTTGTTGATCGGCCGAACAGGAGTAACAACTACTGGCGCTGTATAGTGGGTTCCACCCAATCCATCCCAGGATGAGCTTCTAATGTTCTCGATGTATGAAGATTTGCTTTTGTTTTGTAATGAAATGCTATGGATAATAGGAAACAGGTTGATGCCATTTATACAGATTTACTGAAAGCATTTGATTGTATAAAACATGCAAAATTTGTTATTAATTGCAAAACTTAATGTTATTGGTATAAGTGGTCAAATTTCAGAATAGATTCGAAGTTTACTCAAGAAGGTTACTCAATGGAAGAGTACAATTTGTTAAATATGGAAACTACATATCAATGCTGGTTGCAGTAACTTCAGTGGTGCCTCAAGGATCACATTTATGACCAATATTCATTGATGAGGTAGATTCTAGCATCCTTCAGAGTAAATTTCTTCTGTTTACTGACGATCTTAAGATGTTCCTAATTATTGATAGTTCAAGAGGTGTTGAATGCTATATGACCTAAATAATTTTTCACGTTGGTGCGATATTTGATATGTTACAGTTGAAAACTGATAAATGTCATAAGATCACTTTCAGCAGATTAAAACATTCTACACCATCTGAATATAAAATCGAAGGAAAAGTTCTTGTTGAAACAGAAAATGTCAAGGATCTAAGAATTATATTTGATTCAAAAATGTCCTTCAAACAGCACATAAAAGATGTGCCTTCACACTCTTTGAAAATGTTGGGATTCATTCTCAGGAACTTGAAATCATTCAATGCCAAACTGCTTTATATTGCTGACACTAGTAAGGTCATTTATGGAATACAACTCTACAGTATGAAACCCATACTATAGTGACTTGCTTGAGGGCATTTGGAACAAGTTTTTGAGGCACTGTGCATATTCCTGAAGGAATTTCTCTGTAACAGAAAGGTATTTATCAATTTTAGTTGAAACATTAGAGAAATAAATTCAAATTAGATTTTTAAAATATATTTGCATGAATTTCATAGCTGCACCTTTTGTAAATCGGAAGGAAATCACCAACTTCACTTGGAAACCTTAAAAATGTAATTTTTACAATAATGTTGGTGTGATATAACAACCGCTACATACTTCTCGTAAACCGGGAAACAAATGTTATAGCATTAGTGGCGCCACCATCAGGTCTTCTGAATAGAAAAAGCACAGGTGACTAAAACATAAGATTATATTATGATTGAAATGAATGAAATTATTCAAAATTTACAAATTTCTATTCAGGATCTGCTTCCTGTGGAACATAGATAGCCTTGATGGCTTCTACAAATGCCATCATTAGATCCTGCGATTTATGCTTCGTCCTCCACATATATTCACATATATAAGCATGAAATTGCCCCTGAATACAATTTCTCGGCAGCTTATTGTTGATGGCACTCCACATACCCTCAATGCTTTTGGTATGGGCGCCTTTGTCTGGATGTTTAAACTGAATTGAATGATTTACTGTTAAATCATGAAACCCTTCATCATTTAAACAGTCATTGACCCGCCAACAATCTGATATGATTGTGGTTCCCGGTAAAATATATTTGTTGATAATGTTTAATAACATGTTTGCACTCCTTTCATTTACAACTTCCATAAAACATTTATTCGTGCCGCTCTCAATACCACCAAACACCCATTTATCATCCACATGGTTACCCCGACGGAATCTTCTCTTATCAAACTTACTTTCATCTATTTCTACAGTCACTCCGATTCCACCAAGCATCTCCTTTTCTCTAATACACATTTCCACACATACTTCTCTACATACCTGTGCCCAATCAGTTACTGTATTAACGGAAACTGCACATTGATCCTTAATAAATTGATGCTCACGTCCTTCCACCCACATAAACGTCAGATGCATTATTGTTTCCAGCGACAATGAACTTCTTTCAAACCAGGAACCTCTCCTTATACTCCTTGTAATAGCTTTGTGTTCTTGTCCAGCCACTCGAGATTTGCAACGCCACATATATCCATCACCTTTACTCTTAACTTTACTTAGTTTCATATCTTTACCACATTCGTTACAAACATACTTTCTCCCAAGCAAACCTAAATCCATCAACCATTCAATCATTTTTCCCTTCTCTGCCTTCTCCTTAATATCGTTGGTAGAGAATTCCATTTTGAAGCGAATCGTTCGGTTTAACGTACGTAGAAACCTAAAATAATGTTTTTAAATAAGCTTAAAAATTTGCTGAATAAATTTCTCGTACTAAACTTAAAGAATAACCTAACCTAACTTTGTTCCCGCCAGTGGAGATCAGAGACAGGGGGGTGACACTCTTATGGGTGACCTTGTGATAGAAGTTGTAATGTATTGGAAGGATTTATAGATGGCACTGGGCACGGAAATTTAAAATTATTTAGTGTTGTTTAGATTACCATACATACACATATCTAAAGTTTATTGTTTTAGTCGCCATCGTGTCAGAATTCGCATGGGCATAGGAATAATATAGGAATATATTATTCCTATGTCCATGCATATTCATTGGTTATATTGTTTCTGAATTTTATTGTTTTCGTCGGTTTTTCCGAACTGCTATATATGCAGGCAACGCGTATTTGCAGCCAGGGTAACAAGTTGTAGATTTGGCCTTTCCTAGAACTACCCTTCAGATTTGAAACATGTGTTGGGGGATTGGAACATGTGTTGTTTATTTAAGAAGGTATATAAACCCAAAACGAAGTTATGGACTCTCTCTTTTTCTGCCTGCACTAGCCACTAATACATTGTCTCTGCAAGATATTGGTAATTTAATTCCTTAAAATTCTCCAACATTTTATAATTCAAATTGAAAGGTAAGTGCATGTTTCACTTAATATTATCATAAAGAAAATGCTTTGTTTATTATCAGAACTACCTAAAAGCATTGCATATTATCAGAACTTTGTTTATTATCAGAACTATCTAAAAGACGCACTATATGACACTTTTTAGACAATGAATTTGAAATGTATGGTTCCTGGTTGTGAAAGTAGTAGTATGGTTCACCATCACCTAAGGTTCTTTTGTTTACCCACAAATTTGGAATTGTTGGAAATATGGACAAGTAATATGAATATACTAGATGTTGTACAGAAACCTCTAACCACCCGTGTGCATTACAAAATTTGTGGAAAACACTTTGAAGATTCGTGTTTCCAAACACCTGCCAAGAATAAACTGAATCGCAATGTTGTCCCTACGATTTTAAATGTTAAACCTGGTATGTCTGTCTTAAAATTAATAATATTTTCTGCACATCTACATTGTAATATTGTTTTCTATATAGATCTTTTACTACAAGAGGCTTTACCTGAACCTTCACATCTAGACCTTCAGACCACACCAGATGTTTCTACATGTAGTCCAGAAATAGGAATGACAGGTACATTATATTTGTCTCTGTGTTATAAATTTATTTAAAAAGCCATATTTTAGACACTAGTCCCGACAAACAGCCATACAATATTCTGCACATGGTAGATGAAACTCGTATGGTAAATTTAACACCTAAGAAAAGGAAATATTATCGTGAGCTTGTCAAAGCAAAACATTTAATTGCAACAATGAAAAAAAGACATGGTACTTGTGCCTAGAAATTATTTCAAGGTTCAACAGACATATTTTCAAATTCGATTATGAAAGCCATGGAGAAATTAGAGAAAATGCCACGAGTGGTGCAGCTTTTCATACACAGTCAATTACGGAATGTGCATAAACGATCCAAAGCACGCCGTTACACCTGTGATGAGAAATCATTTTACATTGCATTACAAAAGAGCAGTCCGAGGGGATACAGGCAAATGGGTAAGTTTTTCTCTATGCCATCTTCTCGAACACTAAACAGATTTTTACAAAACTTTTCATTAAAATGTGGGATAAACAATCAAATATTTTCTTATTTAAATAAAAGTTCAGAAAGTATGAGCCAGCAAGACAGAGTTTGTATATTAATGTTCGACGAAGTTTCATTGAAACCCAATTTGTATTACAATCAGGGCACACAGAAACTAGATGGTTTAGAACAACTTAATGAAGAATGTAGTTATAAAATTGCAATATCTATCTTGTGTTAATTTAGTAGTACATAAACCTTTGGCCTTCAGCCCCTGACATATAATGTCTTGACCTTTCTCGTTACTTGCTTTGACGTAGCGAAAGGCTACAATGCACAATGCATCTCGAATGCTGTGTGCTAAAGAGTAACAGAAGATTTCCGTGTTCCTCCCTTGATTTAATTAATTAAGTTGTCCCAAGGTGGATGTTATTAATATTTTTGTAATGTAATGTAATGTAATGTAAATGTAATGTAAATGTAATGTAAATGTAATGCAAATGTAATGTAAATGAAATGTAATGTAAATGTAATGTAATGTAAATGAAATGTAATGTAATGTCACAATGTAAATACATATTTTTAAAATTAAACAATTGTTTAACACAAAATTAAACAATTGTTTTTCAATTTCACCCTACTTGAATTACATTATATTTCCGTATATATTTAATACAACATTCATAAATCCCGCCTTTGATAATTAGTTCCTAGGAAGGAAACATAGGTGGCGCACATCTATCACAGAAATTCATTAGTCAGTGTCCAGTCTCTCTTTAGATATTTGTCTCTGATCAGAGACAAAAATCAGTTTCCATTAGTTCAAATTTGTGGCACGAAGGCGCTGAACGCAAGGTAGCTTCGATTCAGGGTGATCCAAAATTGTAAAATTTGTATTGAAAAATAAAGGAATTATAAAATGTTACTGCCAGTTATTTGACTCTCTAGGTATAACTAATTTATCCTTTAGTTAGGAAACTTATTGTGACCTCTGCGTACCTACCATACGATGCACCTGAACCACCACCTACCGCAGAATTGGAGCGCCTGGTGAAATACTGCGAGGTTTCCAATCTCCATATCCTGGTTGGGATGGATGCCAACGCCCAAAACATAGTATGGGGGAGCACCAAAACCAACAAAAGAGGTGAGTCTTTGCTTAGATATTTAGTGTCCACGAATCTGACAATACCGGTAACATGCCCACCTTTCAAACAAAACGACGGAAAGAGGTTATTGATATGACTTTGGCGTACTTTTATAGAAGTGCACAAGTGGGTAAGTGGTATGTGTCTGAAGAACCGTCGTTGTCGGACCATCGATATATCTTTCTGTAGGTAAACGCCGTTGACAGGACAGTGGATGTGTATCGTAATCCACGCAAAACTGACTGGGAGCACTATAAGGAAGTGCTAAAGACACATACAAGTGTGTTAAGTTCGAACATAACCACTCCGCATGATATTGAAGAAACCTCCACTCTACTTCAGGGGGCTATAATAAATTCTTATCATGACAGCTCAAGTGAAGCGAACCGGGAAACGAGAAGTTACCAGGTGGAGCAAGGAACTTGAACAGAAGAAAAACAAAAAGAGAAAGCTCTACAGTAGAGCTATAAAGACAGGGGTGTGGACCGAATATACTACACTCACTGAATATAACAAATCTGTACGGAGGGCTAAAAGGGAGTCCTGGAAGAAGCTGTGTGATGATGTCATCTGAAACAGCAAGACTCCAGAGATTTCTGATAAAGAACCCGTTAAATCCAATTGGTACAATCAGAAAACCAAACAGAAAACACACAACCAATGGGAAGGAAACTATGTAAGTTTTACTGCAAGCTAACTTCCCAGGTTCCTATGTGATCAACACAACAATGGATAATCCTGACTGTCATGCTGTATGCTCTCAAACAAGAGGGATGAGGTGTGACTGGCAGGTGTCACATATGAAAGAATTGAATGGGCCATAAATACCTTTGGCCCATACAAAGCAGCTGGCCCAGACGGTGTCTTCCCTGTCCTTCTGTGGCAGGGGAGGGAAACGCTGGTGCCAATACTGATCAAGCTATACAGGGCAAGTCTGGCATCAGGCTATGTGCCAACTCTCTGGAGGCATGTAAAAGCGGTATTTATACAAAAAGCCGGGCGTCTAGATTACACACAGGCTAAAGCGTATAGACCAATAAGTCTAACCTCCTTTCTATTGAAAACGTTAGAAAAACTGGTTGAAAAGCATCTGAGGGAAACCTGCTTGTTAGACAGGCCCCTCCACTCTAATCAGCATGCCTACCAACCAGCAAAATCATGTGAATCTGCTTTACACCAATTAGTGGTCAGAATAGATAACATACTAGAAAACAAGGAATTGGCGCTTGGTGCCTTCCTTGATATCGAAGGTGCGTTTGACAACACATCCTTCGACAGTATAGCCAATGCAGCCCGCAGTCATAGTGCAAATAAAACATCCATCAGATGGATTAAGTCCATGCTGCAGGGTAGAAATGTTGAGGCTAAAGTAGCGGGTGACACAATGCGGGTAGCTGTTATCAAGGGGTGTCCTCAGGGTGGGGTTCTATCTCCACTCCTTTGGGACATGGTAGTTGATAGCCTGCTTGTGTCACTAAATAATAAAGGTTTTTACACCCAAGTCTATGGGGATGACATAGTCATCCTCATCAGGGGTAAATTTCCTTCTATAATAGCAGCGCTTATGCAAGAAGCTGAACGAGGTGGAGAGTTGGTGCAGGGGGGTCGACCTTCGGGTCAATCCCCAAAAATCCACTCTAGTACCATTCACTAGAATGAGAAAAATGGATGGGCTAAAGCGCCAAATTTTCTATAACGAGCATGTAAAGGTAAGTGATGAAGTCAAGTATCTAGGTGTAATCCTGGATGCCAAACTGACTTGGAATCAACACCTAAAGAAAGCTACCAACAAGTGCAAAATGGCACTGATGATAACCAAAAGAACACTTAGAAAATTATGGGTACTCAAACCCAGCATTGTATACTGGATATACACTATGGTAGTTAGACCCATTCTGACATATGGCTTCACAGTATGGTGGACCAAAGTGAAACAAAAACAGGCAATCATCAAACTCTCCTATTCAAAGACTGGCCTGTTTAGTAATTACGGGAGCGATGAAAATCACCCCAACTGCAGCTCTGCAGGTGATCCTAGGCCTTCCTCCCCTGGATATTCTTATCATGGGCGAGGCAAGGATGGGAGCTTTCAGATGCATATGCAATGGCACATGGGAATCTCTGGCGAGGTCAGGACACACCATCATAACGAATGCAATATCAGAATCGTACCTCAATATAGAGGGAGATCGATGCCTAAAAGGCTGTCATTCGACATACCCTTCAAAACACATCTACGATGGACAGAAGGCAATCAAATAACCACTTGCCAAGGAGGACTGGATTGGTATACAGACAGCTCCAAGAAAAACAGTGGTACTAGCGCAGGAATCTATGGACTGCCCCTGGGGTACAGCCTATCTGTACCCCCTGGGGACATATGCCACAGTATTCCAAGCAGAAATACACGCTATCATGGTCTGTGTCCGTGAAAATTTGAGAATGGACTACAAAAGTAGAAACATCCGCGTTTTCACGGACAGTCAAGCTGCGATTAATGCTCTAGCGTGTCACGAAATCAAATCCAAGACAGTTAGGGTCTGTCTTCAGGACCTAAAAGCCTTGGCAAAGCATAACAAGGTCACACTCGCTTGGGTGCCTAGCCACACGACGAGCGTCTCGCGACAGATCGAACTTGGCTGCTGTAGTTGTGGAGGGCGAAGCACAAATTATCGATTGGTTCATTCTATCACCTATTTTTATATTTAGATATTTATCTGTGTTGGCAAAATTAAACCTATAGTACAATCACGGTATAAATTTTCCCTGCGTTTTCTTATTTTTGTATATAACTTATTTCTTATATTATCAATTTCGTAAAAAACAAATAATTATGAATAATTTTCTTAATAAGCTCAGTTTGTGGTAACGAATTTACTAAAAAAAACTTATATGTTCATTTACGGAAAATTAGATAAATGACTACGACTATAGTTCCCCTCATGAGACTAGCGTCCTCTACAAATCTTAGGAACTGAAGAGTTTCCCCCCTCCATAACTTGGCAGTCAAGTTCGAACTGTCGCGAGAAGCTCGTGGCACACGGGACTGGTGGGCAGGGGTATGGCACTCTTATGGGAAAATTTGTGATAGAAGTTTTAATTCGAAGTACTTATTATAGATGGCTTGGTCGCTTAAATTAACTGATAGATGGCACTGAGCACCTAAAATCTCTAGTAAATAACTAGTGTTGTTTACATTTATATTAGCAAAATGTCAACCAGCGACAAGTATCTAAAGTCAATCAGTTTAAAGATGATGTCGCCAATTTGTTAAATATTCATTCGTTATATTTTGTCGATTGTGTGAAGTGTTATATATGCGGTTAAGGAATTTTACAGCCAGGGTAGCAATATAAACTACCCTTGAGATCCGACCCTAAAAGCGTGGGTGTCTCAATATGAGAGGGATTGGAACATGTGTTAACAATATAAGATGGTAATAAACTCAAAACAAAGTTCTTCACCCAAAACAAATAAACTCTCTTTTCCTGCCACCACATCGAAGAATATATCATCTCTGCAAGACATTATTAGTGCAAGACTCTTGAAAATAATTCTCTGTACATTAGTTATAATCTAAATTGAAAGGTAAGTGTGCATGTTTTAACTATATTAAACATGATTGGTTTATTACCATCATATCCCTTTTTTTCAGACAATAGATTCCATATATTTCCGATGTGTTGTTCCTGGTTTTGAAAGTAATATGAAGGATGACCCTCTACAAAGTTTTATATATATTTTTTAATGTTAATACATATTTAGTATCTTATTAGTATATGTAAAATACATAATTTACAAATTGTTTTTAATTTTCACCCAATTTTAAATATATTATGGCATATATTTAATAAAACATTCATATAACCCGCCTATAGTTAGTTCCAAGTATCATTCACAGTTAGCGCAAACATCTGTCACAGAAATTCCTTAGTGAGTGTCGCATCTCTCTTTAGATACTTGTCTCTGCTGGTGGGTAACGAAATGGCGGGTAAGCTAGCAAAAGATGGAGCCTGCAATGCAAACATCATTGCTGAAAGCGGACCCTACATTACCAAGACCACGACCCGTAATAAAATCTGTAAATGGGTAACAACTAAGCACCGTCTACAGTGGGTCAATTTGAATGGTCTGACACACAGTACAAGAATACCAACTTAGTTGGTAAGCCAACTTGCCTTGTAAGCCAACTTACAAGACACTGCCCACTACGAGAACACCTGCATAAAATGGGTATCTGGAAGGATGAACCTTGATGCAGGTTATGCTATGGGAAGCACGAAACCGCCGCCCATATAATCTTCAGCAAGCAATTGCACGTAGGAGACACAAGCTTGATATTACAGCTGAGAGAGTCCCCGTGAAAAATATGGCACATAGAATTCTGGACCTAATAGAGGGACTGGATCTATTTGCATGAACGAAACAATGTGGGGAAATACAATAGGCCAATGGGCCGCAGTGTTTTAAGGGCTAACCCCCCTGGACCCACATTGGTTAGAGAAAAAAAAATTATCCTTTGTAGGTATACAATATTATTGAAACTGGTTAGCTATCAGGACGAAAATAAGCACAAACGGTAGTTTGGCACTCGTTGGGAAAAGACGCCTGATGTGGGCACTGAAATATATACTATCTGGAACAAGCGCTGGCCTCTGGCTTGTGCGAGCCGAGAGAGAGCATCACAAGGTGTCTCTCATATCGTTCTGCCTTCGTCTAGTACAGTCCAAAAGGAAAACTAAATGTGTGTCCGACACATTGAACATTGAACGTACGGACTGGCCGAAAAGTGTGATCGCGGTGTTAGAACGAGCGCGTTGCTGAAAAGGGGAACCATCTCTCTTTTTAACTTTAAAGAGTAAATGCTCGTTTCGTTACCTCTTTTTAATTTTCATTTAAATATCTTATTATAAAATTAAAATGGCAGTGTATTGTTGTGCATATGGATGCAAAAATGAACGTGTTCCTGGAAAAAACATTCGTTTTCATAAGTAAGTAACAGTAAATGGAAAATATTAGGTTGATAATTGAGTTGAGAGATTATGATTTGTGATGTTTCTGCTAATTTGTCACCCATAGACTATTCACAGTGGAATAAGATTATAATGGTCACAATCGTACAAATTTTTTTTAAAAAAAACTATTTATTCTTTCTTGTAGATTTCCACTGTTACGGCCTGCAGTTTAAAAATTGTGGATAAAGGCACTACTTTTTGAAATTTTTAAAGCTAATGCTCATACTGTTATATGCAGTGAACATTTTACTGCGAACAGTTATTTAGAGACTTCTTTAAATAAGAAATTATTAAAGAAAGCTGGAGTTCCTTCCATTTTTAATTTTTCTCAACACTTAATCGAGAAACCCAAAAGTACAAGACTATCAAAACGTAATTGTATTGAAATGGTCAATAATGTCAGTCATGTTTGATTAGAAGCATCAGAGGTAAGACAAAAGAAAAACGAAATGAAGAAAAAACACACAAAACTTTTATACCTATTTCTTAGGGAGCTTCTATTTCCTCGACAACAAGAGATATATCCATTTAAACCTTCCCTCGGCTGCTAAGGAATTCTCTACCACAACTCAAATTGTACAAGCATAAAATTAAAACTCTCCAACAAAAGGTTTCTAGAAAGCAAACAAAAATTTCAACAATGAAAGATTTAATTCAACATTTAAAGGAAAACGCAAAGTCTGACAGTGTTATTGAAGAGGTTCTCTTGAATAATTTTGAAGGTTTTTCTTTAAATTTATTCACAAGTGAAATTAAAAATGCTAAGGTAAAGGCATCTCAAAGAAAGTACCTACACCAAACAAATGAAGGAATTTGCTTTGACAGTTTATTTTTATTCGCCAAAGACCTACAATTTGTTTTGTGAAAAAGGCTATGTTTACTAGATGCTGCGATGTTGGGAAAATGGGTTTCGTCTTTTAATTGTGAAGTTGGTTTCTTGGACGAGGTTTTTGAGTTTTTAAAAAAAGAGGCTTTAAAATATGATTATTTGAATGATGTTGCTTTAATCTTCGACTCAATGGCCTTTTGTTCTCAAATACTCTATGACAAGAAAAATGATCAACATTGTGGCTATGTTGATTTGGGCGATATTGCTCCTGTAAATCCAGAAGAAATGAAAAACTGTTTTTTTTTTGCAGAAAAATACACAATGTGTAATGGATGTTAAATGATACTAAATATTAATATATATATATATATATATATATATATATATATATATATATATATATATTAGGGTGGTCCTTAGCAGGGGTATTTTCGAATTTCTTTTCTCCCAGGGGCTCATATGCTTCCAAATTAATAAAAAAAAATTCCCTGAAAATTTTAGCTCCGCATTAAAGATAGTCCGCATTCCAACCAAAGTATCTTATGGAAATAACATGGGAAACATTTCTTTCGTTCTTTAGAATTTTATAACTCGGGGAAAATTAAATCTAGAATAATGAGACATACATATTTTTGTAGAGAATTTAACGCTCAAAAAAAAGGTATCCTATGATTTTTTGCTAAGTCTATTGGTTCAAAAGTTATTCGAGCTCAAAGTTTAATTTTTATATAATTATCAATATTATCAAGTACTTACGCTACCTATTACGATATTTATGTACTCAAACATGTCGACGCTTAAAACCATTCATAAATCACATAACATCCCTTTAAAATAAACAATCTGTGTGAGTTGTCTGATCAAATAAGTATTCATCATGACATCAAGATTAGTTTTACGTCAAAATATTTATTTAATTGGAGATGTTAACACTCAAATTATCGATAATTAAAAAAATGTGTTTATTTTATTAATATACTTGATGATATTGATAATTATATAAAAATCAAACTTCGAGCTCGAATAACTTTTGAACCAATAGACTTAGCAAAAAATGATATGAAACCTTTTTGGTAGATCGTTAAATTGTCTATCAAAATATATATGTCCCACTATTTTAGATTTATTTGTCCCCAAGTTATAAAATTCTAAGGAACGAAAGAAATGTTTCCCATGTTATTTCCATAAGATACTTTGGTTGGAATGCGGACTATCTTAGAGTTAATATTTAGAGCTAAAATTTTCAGGGAATTTTTTTTTATTAATTTGGAAGCATATGAGCCCCTGGGAGAAAAGAAATTCGAAAACACCCCTGCTAAGGACCACCCTAATATATATATATATATATATATATATATATATATATATATATATATATATATATATATATATATATATATATATATATATATATATATATATATATATATATATATATATATATATATATATACTCTTGGTTTACTCTTTTTGGTGCTAAACGGTTTCGTCTTTCATTGCATAAAATGCCAGCTTTGTAAAATAATCTTTCTGAGGGAACTGATAGTAGCCGGTATTTTTAATAAAGGAGTAAAGGTATTTTTTCGCCATTTTAAACAATGCTGGAAATAAAAACTTTCTTTTTCACTCCAAAATTAAAGTGGATAATTTTTGCGATCTAAATATGGCATTTCAACGTACTTTTTTATCATACCAGCAGAAGAATATGGAGTACACTTTTCGTTCGATTTTGTTATTTTTTTAAACACAACAGCCCAAATGTAATCATATGAACTGGTCAATTTAGATACAGTAGAAGTTGATGGTTGTTCCCGTAAATGTGAGGTATTTGTTGAAACTGATATTATGTCCTGTAATTCATTTATTACCCACATTTGTGCATTCTTAGCATTACTTTCTAATAAGAATGCTCTTTTCTTAAATTGAGGGTCAAGAAAGGTAGCTATGGCTGCTGTTCTATTATTTTCATAAATTCCAAGTCGTTTCTCTACTAAATTGTCAAAAATTTGTTGTATCAACTTGCCTGACTCTGTCAGTGGAGTTTTGCTGTTTACAGCCTTCCTGAGACCAAATACAAGAGGTAAAACAGAAGACAGGGATGGGTATTTTTCTCCAGATAAAATGACAGTTACCTGTTCAAAAGGATGTAAAAGCGCTACCATTTCTTCAGCCAATAACCACTCATGAGACTCTAAATTTGATGGTGGTAAATTCAATGTAGGTAAAAGAGCAGAAAGCGGTACCTTCAATTTGATTAAGTGCTCCAGCATGTAGAAAGTACTGTTCCACCTGGTACGAACATCTTGCTTTACTTTTAGTAAATCCATATTCATTTGTTTTTGCATGTCAAGTAAAGCATAGGACGACTTGCTGCTATGCTTGAAGTGGGAAACAATCGAACGGCACATTTTTAATACTTGTAACTTTGACTGTTATCCAGATTCTTTTCTAAATCAGCCCTTTCTTTATCTATACAGTCTTTGACAGCAAGGTTAAGTGTATGAGCAACACATAAATGGTTTCGTTTGTTAAGAATCTCACTAATTGCCTTTTTCATAGGTGCAGCGCATATATGCAGACTATTTTTAAATCTATTTTCCAATCATCCAATACTAGTTGTATAGCATTTGCTCTGTTTTCAGCCGTATGATTTTCTATTATTTCTGAAGTGAAAATAACAAATGAATGTAATTTTACATTTTGTATAAAATGAGCTGTCACAGTTATAAAACTTTTATTGCTATCTGAGGACCAAATATCAGATGTTATTGCAATATATTCAATATCCTCCAATCTCTTTTTGTATGCTCTGGACTCTAGTTCAAACATATACATGCAGTAATACTTCATGAAAGGAGGAAAAGTGAGTCGGAGGTAGGTGTTCCTGGTTTAGGAGAAGAACTCAGAAGGAATGTTATACGTGAATGAACCCACAACAAGTAAAATTAGGTACCGAGAGGAACTATGCCAGTTTTTAGAAGAGAAAAATAATGAACCAAGCACATCTATCGATATCAATAGAAGGAGACAGGTGTGTTGAAGACATTATACACAAAATGTATAATTTGTTTCAATATTCAATTTAAATATTTTTACAGATTAAAATAGAAAATATAAATTGTAAGATGGAAAGGTTAGACACACTATCAGTAGACATGGTCCTGGCATTTATAAATAATTTGGAAGAGAAAAACAATGCAGTATGCAAAAATTGAGAAACAGACGTACTTTCCTAATAAAAAATTAAATGCCGGTAAGCAGCTCTCTTATCTAATTTTGTAAATTATTCATTTAACCATTAGATGTGTTTAGGCGTAAAAAAGGTCGGTCAGTTGGGGTTGTGACTGAGGTTGAAGGTAGATTCTGAAACTGTACAAGCTTCAAAATTTGGAGCAAGAGAAGAATAATAGATATGTAATGTATTGTAATTTATTTAAATATTATGTAATTAGCTATGTTTTGTAATTTATTTAAGGATTCTGTATTTAGCTATGTCTTGTAATTTATTTAAGCATTTTGCTATGTTTTATAATTTATTGAAAATAATTCTATACAAAAAAAAAATAACGAAAACAACAAAAATGAAAATATATAAAGCAATATGCAGACCAACCTTAACATATGGATGTGAATCGTGGGTTTTAACGCAGCGAGAAATAAGTAAAATAAGAGCCACAGAAATGAAGTACTTAAGGAAAGTATGTGGAGTGAATATAATGGACAAAATAAGAAGTGAAGATATAAGAAAAGAACTGGAACTTAAAGGAATAGAAGAGTTCATAGAAGAGAGACAATTGGGATGGTGGGGTCACCTACAAAGAATGAACGAGATGGCCCAAGTGAAAAGAGTATGCGAAAGCAGAATGCCAAAAGAAAAGAGACGAGGGAGACCAAGGAAATCATGGGACGAGATGATGCAAGGATTGATAGAAAAAGAGGGTTACAGGTGAATGAAGCAAAGAAGATGGCGAAGGACCGGAAGAAATGGAAGGAATTAATTAAAAAAAATGTAAAATAGATAGGAAATAGCTTACACCCTAGCGGGTAGAAAGCAGTTTTGAATATATATATATATATATATATATATATATATATATATATATATATATATATATATATATATATATATATATAATATATATATATATATATATATATATATATATTATAATTTATTTAAGTATTCTGTATTTAGCTATGTTTTGTAATTTATTTAAGTATGCTGTATTTAGCTATGTCTTGTAATCTATTTAAGTATTATATATTGTAAATCTATTGTATTTCCTGTTTAAGGATAGATCAATCGTAATTACAATATTATATTACTTTCATTTTTAAGTTGACAGTTGCTTTCTCATTTATGCAAAATACATATGTATATGTCGTAGTCATATAGCGAAATCCGTCAGATTGTGTAAAATCGAGTATTTGCGTAATCTGACGGCAGTTGGTGTATTCTTTTTCAACTACACGATTTGACTAGGTAGTTCATGAAACCACCGATTATTTATGGCGGTTTGTGTTCCACCAACTGCAATGTACACAATCTGACTAATCTAACGTTTTTACGTTCTCGAAATGCCTAACCTTAAAATTAAACATAGGTTACCTAGGATTTCTTTGAAAATTTGTTGTAATAAGTTAATTAAATTTAATTTCAATCAAAAATTTGTTAAGTCCCTACATGTATGTTATTGTTGTGATCTCGCGATTTTGGTTTCAAGGAATTTCAGTTTCTCACGAGTCGGCAAAGAAAACTAAGTGGACACCCGATTAGTTTTTGTTTATTTAGGACCATTAGTCTGCTTTATCTAAATCATGCGGGCAGACGCTCGAACTTAGGGATCGTGCCGAGACGCCGAGAGGATTTTGTTTTATGAGTTTTGGAAATTTTTAATTAGGGGAGGACTCACACCAAGACCGAGGTGATGAGGTAGAGGGGAAGTTAAAAAGGGGCAGTCAGAATTGAGCTAGCAAGAGAGTAATTTGAGTTTTGAAGACGAACCTCCGTATTTTCGTTGAAGTAAATTCCGGGTTTCGACCATAAGTTTCGTAGAATTAAGTGTATTGTTTATTATTTATTATTTTTAAGTTAGTTAGTAATTATTGTAATAAGTTAGCGATTAGTTGTACATTTTTTTGTAAGATATTAGCAGATAAGTAGTATTTAATTACATATAAAGGACATATTTCCGTGTAATTAATTCATCCATTGTCCTGATCCTGGAGCAGCACCATACCAAATTACCAGTTCGCAACATTATATAATATTTATTTTTGTTATCTGTGATTTTAATGTAATTCAAAAAAGATATTATTGATGACTAATTTTCAGTAAAATATGGCACAGAAAGAATTGGTCAACATAATTGACAATTGGGATAATGACAATAATAATAAATTTAATGACATTAAATGTATTGAAAAAAATAATGTGACTTGAAGAGAATTTAGATGAAGATGACATACTCGTGAATGAAGATATAAATGTTTTACAAGAATTAGTGAGTGTGTTGCAATTTAGTACTTGCAATAGTGATAAATCTGCAAATAACTATGCTAGTCATGTTGGTAGTAATTCTGTGGATTCTAACGATATTATTAATAATGCCCACGTCGACAAATGCAATATTAAGTTAAACACTAAATGCAATAATAGCAAAAAAAGCAATCCTGTAGGAGTACCAAAGCAATTAAGTGCTAGCCAGCCAAAAAAATCTTATACTTACACTCCTCCGAATGAATTTGGACAACCAAAGTGGTGTAAGAAGAAGAAGAATAAGGGTCAGCAATTTGAATATGAACTTGTTCCTAATTCTAAACCTCTTTATGACACACGTGAAGAACTACATCAAAATATAAAAAAAATTGTCACCACCTGTGCGATGATGCCAGTTAAAAGGATGTGGAAAGTCTACTTATTACATGTGCCAAAAATGTGTGAGAAAGAATAAATTTATAACTGTAGTCTCACCTTAACTGACTTACTTTTTACTTAAACCAATGAATTAATACATTTATTTTACATTGGATTTCTTATATGAATAAATAGTTTATAACAATTGGTAATTTTATTCAAATCTATTTTTTCTCTGGTAGATAAAGGGTTAGATAATTATTTATTTGCACAGGGTCCACTTTTGTGGCAACGAGAATTACATTTTACTTCTAATTTATAATAATGGCATCTATGGCAGCAATGCAGGACAAATGTCCTGCATTGCTGTTTAGAAGGTTGGCAGGAACATTTTGTGTACCCTTGTCCTTGGAAAAGAGATGTAAGTGAAACTGCTTCTCGCAGGGATAGTAACTTATTTTTATTAACGTTTTCTAATTTCAAAATTTTCCTTGTGATTTTTTTGAGATCTGGTTTGTTAAACCAAGACTTTATTATACCTTCTGCTATTCCGACTTGGTAAACACTGTTTTTTTATATCAGTAACTACAGCAATAAGGTTTGGAGGGTGACCTGGACTGCGATCTACCTTATCAATGTTGACCAAAACACAATCTCCAATGCTTATGCGTTGCAAAACTTTTCTTGTAACGGAAAGCATTTCATCAGCCTGCATTTTTTGACCCTCGTAAGCCTGCTCTTGATTGTTTTGAATATTAGTTTCAGTAACACATATGTTGCAAACATTTTCTCCCATAGAACACAATAAATGAAGAGGCATTAAACATTTACTACACACATTATTGTCAGGTAATATGTCTTTTTCACAGATAGCACATTTATTTATCACATGAAGTTCATCAGGAACAGATTCACTCAAATTATAAGATGTTGTAACGGGTAATATCAAGATATCTTCAACTATGTCACAGTTATTGTTGCAGTCTTCAATTTTTGCGGTATCAATTTCTGTCGTATTAGCAGAATTTATGGAAATATTAGTTTTATTTAGTTCTTCTTCACTTGTTATGGTTGATATCATGTGCTGAGGAAGATTTGTTGATGCTAAACCAAGCTTTGGGTCATTTCCAAAAACTGCCTTAAATGTACTCCGATGAATAACTCGATGAAATGAGTTATTTTTTTGCCACTGAACAAAATGACAACCCATTGACCAAGCAACTGACTTATTATCCAGCATCCATGCACGTAGCATATGTTCTACATCTTGATTTGACCTTTCAACACTTCCTTGGCTTTGTGGGTGGCAAGGCCTACCATGAATGATTTGTAGTTTTGACCACAAGATTTTTAACTCATCTATAACTTTGTTTACGAATTCTCGGCCATTGTCACTTTGCAGAATCGAAGGTGCACCGAACTGTAAAAAAAAATTTCAAAAGTTCTGTAGCTACATCAATAGCTGTTTTTGCACGCAGAGCCCTAAGGCACAAATAATGGCATGATCTTGATAGATACTTTTTATTTGAACTGATTAAACTAATTTTCAAAATTTCACGATTTGTAAATTAATACAAGCGGCCGCACTTGCGGTTTTTTCCTGCGACTGATTTTAAAATCGCGTATTGTTACAAAATGACTCCCGAGTAAAAACCGCGCTAAAATTTGTACTGCATAGAAAATAGTTGGCGCGCACGCACTTCTGTTTAACCGCGAGCGGTTTTTTGACAGACAGCCGTGAAGAGCTGGTGAAGAGTGGCAATTCTTACGTTTTTTAGGTTCAGATACTTGTCTCTGATTGAAAACATGTCGTCGACCGAGTCAGACTGTGTATCAAACGAGCGATATGAAAGTTTGTCGGAAAAAATCATAATGGAAGTACAAAAAAGACCAGCTTTATACACCACTTTACGTCAGTATAGTGATAAAAACGGGAAAAATAAACAGACAGGCGCTCCTCTGGTGAAATACATTTGCGAAAGGTTGTATTTATGAAAATAATGTGAGGACGCACAATTTGTAAAATTTTATCGAAGCTGTCAGCTGACATGCGATAATAATTAAAAAATTTCTCAGGATGTTTTCTTAAATCTTGATATTTATTATTAAAGAAACCTTTCTTAAATCTACGGCTAGTGAGTGGATGGATCCAATATTTGCGAAATTTGCGTTGACGTCTTCTTTTTCTATTTCTTAGTATTAGAGCAACAATACATACTGCTCGTTTGAAATTCATTTTCAACTGTGCAAATTGCGGGCGGTTTCGCGATTTTTAATCGTAGTGTGTGTTTTTCGAGCGGTGTCGCGGTTATAGCGGTTACCGATCGCGGGGAAAAAACCGTAGTGCGGCCTCGGCCTTAGTCAGATTGTGTACATTGCAGTTAAATATAAAGCGACGCATATAAACGGTGGTTTCATGAACTACCTAGTCAAATCGTGTAGTTGAAAAAGAATACACTAACTGCCGTCATATTATGCATACACTCGCTTTTACACAATCTGACGGATTTCGCTATATGACTACGACATATATAATATTATACAATACGATTTATCCAGGGGTAAAAAATCGTATCAGCACCTCCACGCGGTTTACCCCGGGCAACGCTAATGCTGAACGTAAACTATTTTGTAGAATTATATTTTCGTGTAATTTTGGGTTTTTATGAATTTTTTTATAGTTATCAATACCAGGAAAATATATAATAAATTTCTTATAAGAATATAAATTTCTTTTTAACAACTATTCCACCCAAATCGACAATTACTCCCAACAATAAAAAATATTTCTTAAAAAAAAAGTTAAAACTTTCTAGAAAATACTTTAAAATTCAAGAAATTAATTAGAATTAAATTATTTCAACTTTTTTTTTAAGACGCGCAGATTCAGCAGGCGCCGCCAAGCGCCCATTATTTGAACTAGGTCTAGTTTGTAAAATAAGATATGCTCTATGGCACAATTTTGAACTAATAGAAACTGACAGAAAATCTCCACTGGCGTAAACAAAGTTAGGCACATTATTCTTTAAGGTTAGTACGAACAATTTCTTCATCAAGTTTTTAAACTTATTTGAAGAATTTATTTAAGGTTTTTACGTATGTTAAACGGAACAAAATGGAATTCTCTCTCAATATTATTAGGGAAAAGGCTGACAATGAAAATATGGTTGAATGGTTGATGGATTTAGGTTTGCTTGCGAGAAAGTATGCTTGTAGCGAATGTGGTAAATACATGAGTCTAATTACAAATAAGAGTAAAGGGGATGGATATATGTGGCGTTGCAAACCTGGACGACAGGGACACAAGGTTGTAACGAAGAGTATAAGGAAAGGTTCCTGGTTTGAAAGAAGTGCATTGTCACTGGAAACTGTAATGCATCTGACGTTTATGTGGGTGCAAGGATGCGAGCAACAATTTATTACGGATGAATGTGCAGTTTCGAATAAAACAGTAACTGATTGGGCACAGTTCTGTAGAGAAGTTTGTGTGGAAATGTGTCTTAGAGAAAAAGAAATGCTTGGTGGAACCGGAGTGACTGTAGAATTAGATGAAAGTAAGTTTGCTAAGAGCAAAGGTAACCAAGTGGATGGCAAATGGGTGTTTGGTGGTATTGAAAGGGGCACAAATAAATGTTTTTTGGAAGTTGTGAATGAAAGGAGTGCAAATGTGTTACTAAACATTATCAAAAGATATATTTTACCAGGAACCACAATCATATCCAATAGTTGGCGGGAGTATGACTGTTTAAATGATGAAGGCTTTCATGATTTAACTGTAAATCATTCAATTCAGTTCAAACATCCAGACAAAGACACCCATACCAATTGCATTGAGGACATGTGGAGTGTTATCAAAATAAAACTGCCGAGACATTGTATGAAGGGGCAATTTCATGCTTATATATGTGAATATATGTGGAAGAGGAAGCATAAACCACAGGATCTAATGATGGCGTTTGTAGAAGCCATCCAGACTATATATGTTCCACATGAAGGAGATCCTGAATAGAAATTTGTAAATATGTATTAATTTGATTCATTTTGATTATAATATAATCTTATGTTTTAGTCATCTGTGCTTTTTCTACTCAGTAGACCTGATGGTGTCACCTCCAATGCTATTACATTTGTTTCCCGGTTGAATAGAGGTATGTAGCAGTTGTTCATATCATTCAAACATTATCAACATGAATATCATTCTAACATTATTGTAATAATTACATTTTTAAGGTTTCCAAGTTGGTGATTTCGTTCCGATTTACAAAAGTTGCAGCAATGAAATTCATCTGTGCAGACAAAATTTAATTTGAATTTATTTATCTATTGTTTAACTAAAATTGATAATTATCTAGAAATTTGTTAGAGGTTTTCATGAAATCCACAGACATTTTATGGTCTTTTTTCCTCTTATTTGTTTGAAATAATTTTTCCCTTTAGTGCCAAGAACTATTTTTTGATATTATTTATACTTGCCGCAGTGACCCCGTGGAGTAAAGTGACCACATTTTCATTGAGACAAATGGGATGAAATGAGAATTATAATTTAGTTATGAAAGCAGACCAATAATTAAAAAATATATATTTTATCTACTCACCCACCAAAATGAACACAATAATAAATAGTAGTACATTATTGTATGTGAAGGATGCCATTATTATAATCGTGTGTACAAGTACCCAAATCGTTCGTAAAAGTTCAATGTAAATCAAATGGAGTTTCATTATTAAACGATTTCTGTTTGTTGTTACTATGGCAACAACTTTCGTCACTAAACAAAAGTGCCAAAAGTGCCGGTTTCCCTACACTATGAAAACTACTCTACTGCCTGAAATTTTAATAAACGGGACTAATATACCCGCCTTACTTTGTGTAGCCCCTATACTCGAACAAATAATGGTAATTTATAGTTCCAAAAATGGTTGGTCATGCCTGCTCTAATATATTATTGTATGTGAAGGATGTCATTATTATAATCGTATGTAAAAGTAACCAAATTGTGCGTAAAAAACTAATGTAAATCAAATAGAGTTTCATTATTAAATGTTTTTCGTTTCTTACTTCTATGGCAACAACTTGGGTGACTAAACAGAAAACATAGACTTAAATAGTTACAAAGAAAATAAATTTACCGACGTGCAATCATTGCGATCTAAATTTGCATGTTCTAACTTTGCAATTTGTCGCATTAACATTGCGACAAAAATCTCGCACCTCATGCATTAAAGTCCTTCTTCACACACTTGTATCATAAACTACTATTATAGTATACATTCATATACTTGTCTATAAATATACAAGAATGTATTTATTATTAATTATTGATAACTATAAAAATATTTGTAAAAAACGATAATTTCAAAATTATGATTTTTAATTTATTTTTTTTATTAAAAAAAAAATATGATTTTCTTAACGGTCAAATTTTTAATCCGAGTGAATACTCGAATCATTTATTAAAATGTCGTGAAATTTCCCACATAAATTGGTGAAATTATTTTTTCTCATCAATACAGCTTTGCTTTTATGAACAGCAATTTGTAAACCATTGTTATACACGTAAAAGCTAAGCTGTACTGATGAGATAAATTATACGACCGGATTTTCTGAAAAAACTATGAATTTTTTATAATAACTGCTTGCAATATCTTGAAGAATGGACAGTTCAATTGGCGGATATTACAAAATTTCATTGGGTGACACTAAAAAAAAAAGGAGATTTTATGGGAATATGTGAAAAAATCTTATTTTATATATTACAGAACATTTAATAAGAAATGCAGATATTTTTTAAAAAGCGGGACATTTTTAAAAATCGGGACGTGTGGTCACTTTACCGTGGAGTGATCACGCGGCGTTCATGTGATAGTTGGTAGGGACGTTGTAAAAAGCCTGTTTTGCTCTGCTTTGCCAAATTTTACTTAAAAAAAATTTATATTGATTTTAAAAAAAGTCTTGAAAAATACTGATTTATGGATAAAATGTAATCACTAAGTTTAACTAAGACATAAACACTGAAAACTCGGGAGTACGTGGCATACAACCGAACTGGTCGACTCGTTTAAAGTTTCAGCTACGTGATCCACGCTTCAAAAGCGTTTGCACTGACCAAAAGGGAATCATCCCCCAAAAATCACGCAAGTTTTTTACTCCATCGGGTGGCTGCGGTAACTATAGAGTTATTATATTTATACAGTTTTGTAGTATTATGGTACGTTTTAGTACTATTGTTTTGTAACAAATACTATTTTTTTAAATCAAGAGTAATTTATTGTTTGTTTTTTCAATTTATATTTTATTTTTACAAAGTTTTTATACTAGGATTTAGAGTTATTTATTTTTCGTTTTTTGAATTTATATTTTACTTTTATAAAGGTTTTAATTCTAAGATGGTACTTTTTACTACTATTTTTATAACAAGCACTATTTTATATTTAGTTTTTTTTTTGTTTTTTGAATTCATATTTCACTTTTATACAGTTTTTGTTTTATACTACTATTTTTTGGTACATGTATTAATTATTTTTTGTATTTAAATTTGTATTCTCTTTCTTTACTTAATATATTATATATTGTTTGTGTTTTTTTTTATAATAATAATAATAACAACCTTTAGACTTCAGACTTTTGAATTGCCCAGAAGCAACGAAAAGATTCCCAATGAAACAATTAGACCACACATCAGAAGAATCACTATCACCAACTCAAGACGAAATCCACTCCCACATCGAAAGACTCAAAAACAATAAAGCCTCAGGTGAAGACGGCATCACTGCAAAACTACTTAAAAACCTCGGACCCAATGCACTCGGAGAAATTACACATATCATCCAAGAAATATGACAAGCGGAAAAAATACCCGACGACTGGAAAACAGCACTTATCCACCCACTACACAAAAAAGGAGATAAAGCAGGTGTGAACAACTACAGAGGGATTTCTCTCCTTCCGGTCACCTACCAAATTTCTCAGAATGTCTCTTGACACGAACACAAGAACAGCTCGAACCAAAGTTATCGGAGTTTCAAGCAGGATTCAGACAAAACCGATCCTGCCCCGAACAAATCTTCAACCTAAAAATAATTGTCAAAATGTGAGCAATTGGAAATAAACCAGTGATTTGCACATTTGTCGACTTAAAAAGCGTACGACTCGATCGATAGACAATCACTCTTCCAGATCCTTGAAGAAAGAGAAGTAGACCACAAAACACGAAAACTCATTGATTAAACGCTGATCAACACAAAATCCAAAATAAAATTTATGGGGGAAATCTCGGAACCTTTCGAAATTCAGACAGGCGTGCGACAAGGAGATGGCCTCTCCCCTCTCTTGTTCATTATCGTCTTGGATAATGTCATGGAAAAATGAGAAAAAGAGCACAAGAAGCAAAATGGAAATCAGTTACACTTGGCTTATGCAAAAACAATCTTTCTATACCATACCTTGCCTTCACCGACGACTTGGTTATACTAACAGAAGATCAAGAGGACTTCTAATATCCTTTGAGAAAAGTCAAATGTTAAATTGTGATCATTTTAACATTTCGAATGTTAAAAAAATGAATGATCAAAAGAGTCACACATTTCAAATATCTGGGAGAAGGTGGACTGAAAGCTATAGAATAACTGACAAATTTCATACGAGATTTGTTTTTGGTAGTCCTAAAAAGACTCATTAGTATTATAGAGTTCCGGAAAGGTTGAGTATATTTATATATTCAAGCTTTGTTCCGTCTTTATTAAGTTTATCTTAGAAGATAAACTTAGAAGATAAAGTTTATCTTAGGGAGAATTTATCGAACCTATTGGATCCGAAAAAATCTCACAACAAAACTGTCTCCAGAAAACCAAGAGAGCACTCGGACTTATCAAAAACCTCTATAACAAAAAATGCATGTCAAGACAAACTAAACTTCGACACTACAACACTGTCATCAAACCGGGAAGTCTCTACGCTAGCGACACACACTCAATAAGAAATACGAACTTGAAGAAATCAAGAAAGAAGAAAGAAAAATCATTCGGAAAATACTAGGAGCAAGACTTACTCCTGACGGGTACCGACTACAGTCAATCAAGACAACTGAAAAATACTCAAACATCGAAATTGATACTAGAAAAAGACGAATGAAATTCTTCGGGCACATCGAGAGACTACCGAATACTCGACTAACCAAAAGAATACTAGATTACATATCAACACTCAAAAGTACAACACCATGGATGAAATAAGTACAAAAAGTCATGCGAACCGCTAACATAACCGACACAGACAAAAACATAACCGACACTCCTTCTGTAACAAAAAGTGAACATCTGGGAAGTCCAACCAGAGGAAACAAAACCTAAACCTTACAGACCTAAATGGTCTGACGAAAGAAAATTGGAATTCTCCAACAGAATGAAAGAATACTGGCAGAATAAGAAGAACGTCAAGAAGTGAGTCAAAGTGCTTAACGTTTACCAATATTGGGAAAATACGCTAAATAAATAAATAATAAGAGGTACGTATGGCTACGAAATGGAGGGCCAGGAAGATTAATGGCAGTAAGGCAATAACGGTACAACTGGAACAGAATCTGTTGGACATGATAGAGGAAGATCCAAGCACTTCCTCGCGACAAATTGCCAATACTTTGGATGTAAGTCATTGGACAGTTTGGAAAATTCTTAAGGGCAATTTGTTGTATCTATACCACATTGAACTAGTCTAGAACGTTGTTTGTCTCTTTGAGATTCCATGTTTGGTCCCACGAGTTTGCTAGGAATTATATCGTCCGTCGTGGTGGAGGGTGCTTACCACAGTAATGGCTCGCGTACACCTAATCTGTCATCGTCCGAAATTTGCTTGGGCGACGACGGTTAAGTCAAAGTCTTGTCTGTCTATAAAATGGCGGTGGCTGAGTAGTTAAGTCAAAGTCTTGTCTGTCTATAAGATGGCGGTGGCCGAGTGGTTAAGACAAAGTATTGACTGTCGAGTCTTCTGCCTAGTCTTGTCTGTCTACAAGATGGCGGTGGCCAAGTGGTTAAGTCAAAGTCTTGTCTGTCTATAAGATGACGGTGGCCGAGTGGTTAAGTCAAAGTCTAGTCTGTCTAGTTTTGTCTGTCTAGTCTTGTATGTCTAGTCTTGTCTGTCTATAAGATGGCGATGGCCAAGTGGTTAAGTCAAAGTCTTGTCTGTCTAGTTTTGTCTGTCTAGTCTTGTCTGTCTATAAAATGGCGGTGGCCGAGTAGTTAACTCAGTCTTGTCTGTCTATAAGATTCCGGTGGCCGAGTGGTTAAGTCAAAGTATTTTCTGTCTAGTCTTCTGCCTAGTCTTGTCTGTCTACAAGATGGCGGTAGCCGAGTGGTTAAGTCAAAGTCTTGTCTGTCTATAAGATGACGGTGGCCGAGTGGTTAAGTCAAAGTCTAGTCTGTCTAGTTTTGTCTGTCTAGTCTTGTATGTCTAGTCTTGTCTGTCTATAAGATAGCGGTGGCCAAGTGGTTAAGTCAAAGTCTTGTCTGTCTATAAAATGGCGGTGGCCGAGTAGTTAAGTCAACGTCTTGTCTGTCTATAAGATTCCGGTGGCCGAGTGGTTAAGTCAAAGTATTGTCTGTCTAGTTTTGTCTGTCTAGTTTTCTGCCTAGTCTTGTCTATCTACAAGATGGCGGTAGCCGAGTGGTTAAGTCAAAGTCTTGTCTGTCTATAAGATGACGGTGGCCGAGTGGTTAAGTCAAAGTCTAGTCTGTCTAGTTTTGTCTGTCTAGTCTTGTATGTCTAGTCTTGTCTGTCTATAAGATGGCGGTGGCCAAGTGGTTAAGTCAAAGTCTTGTCTGTCTAGTTTTGTCTGTCTAGTCTTGTCTGTCTATAAAATGGCGGTGGCCGAGTAGTTAACTCAGTCTTGTCTGTCTATAAGATTCCGGTGGCCGAGTGGTTAAGTCAAAGTATTTTCTGTCTAGTCTTCTGCCTAGTCTTGTCTGTCTACAAGATGGCGGTAGCCGAGTGGTTAAGTCAAAGTCTTGTCTGTCTATAAGATGACGGTGGCCGAGTGGTTAAGTCAAAGTCTAGTCTGTCTAGTTTTGTCTGTCTAGTCTTGTATGTCTAGTCTTGTCTGTCTATAAGATAGCGGTGGCCAAGTGGTTAAGTCAAAGTCTTGTCTGTCTATAAAATGGCGGTGGCCGAGTAGTTAAGTCAACGTCTTGTCTGTCTATAAGATTCCGGTGGCCGAGTGGTTAAGTCAAAGTATTGTCTGTCTAGTTTTGTCTGTCTAGTTTTCTGCCTAGTCTTGTCTATCTACAAGATGGCGGTAGCCGAGTGGTTAAGTCAAAGTCTTGTCTGTCTATAAGATGACGGTGGCCGAGTGGTTAAGTCAAAGTCTAGTCTGTCTAGTTTTGTCTGTCTAGTCTTGTATGTCTAGTCTTGTCTGTCTATAAGATGGCGGTGGCCAAGTGGTTAAGTCAAAGTCTTGTCTGTCTAGTTTTGTCTGTCTAGTCTTGTCTGTCTATAAAATGGCGGTGGCCGAGTAGTTAACTCAAAGTCTTGTCTGTCTATAAGATTCCGGTGGCCGAGTGGTTAAGTCAAAGTATTGTCTGTCTATAAGATGACGGTGGCCGAGTGGTTAAGTCAAAGTCTAGTCTGTCTAGTTTTGTCTGTCTAGTCTTGTATGTCTAGTCTTGTCTGTCTATAAGATGGCGGTGGCCAAGTGGTTAAGTCAAAGTCTTGTCTGTCTAGTTTTGTCTGTCTATAAAATGGCGGTGGCCGAGTAGTTAAGTCAACGTCTTGTCTGTCTATAAGATTCCGGTGGCCGAGTGGTTAAGTCAAAGTATTGTCTGTCTAGTTTTCTGCCTAGTCTTGTCTATCTACAAGATGGCGGTAGCCGAGTGGTTAAGTCAAAGTCTTGTCTGTCTATAAGATGACGGTGGCCGAGTGGTTAAGTCAAAGTCTAGTCTGTCTAGTTTTGTCTGTCTAGTCTTGTAAATCTAGTCTTGTCTGTCTATAAGATGGCGGTGGCCAAATGGTTAAGTCAAAGTCTTCTCTGTCTAGTTTTGTCTGTCTAGTCTTGTCTGTCTATAAAATGGCGGTGGCCGAGTAGTTAACTCAAAGTCTTGTCTGTCTATAAGATTCCGGTGGCCGAGTGGTTAAGTCAAAGTATTGTTTGTCTAGTCTTCTGCCTAGTCTTGTCTGTCTACAAGATGGCGGTAGCCGAGTGGTTAAGTCAAAGTCTAGTCTGTCTAGTTTTGTCTGTCTAGTCTTGTATGTCTGGTCTTGTCTGTCTATACGATGGCGGTGGCCAAGTGGTTAAGTCAAAGTCTTGTCTGTCTAGTTTTGTCTGTCTATAAAATGGCGGTGGCCGAGTAGTTAAGTCAACGTCTTGTCTGTCTATAAGATTCCGGTGGCCGAGTGGTTAAGTCAAAGTATTGTCTGTCTAGTTTTCTGCCTAGTCTTGTCTGTCTACAAGATGGCGGTAGCCGAGTGGTTAAGTCAAAGTCTTGTCTGTCTATAAAATGACGGTGGCCGAGTGGTTAAGTCAAAGTCTAGTCTGTCTAGTTTTGTCTGTCTAGTCTTGTATGTCTAGTCTTGTCTGTCTATAAGATGGCGGTGGCCAAGTGGTTAAGTCAAAGTCTTGTCTGTCTATAAGATGGCGGTGGCCAAGTGGTTGTCAAAGTCTTGTCTGTCTAGTTTTTTCTGTCTATAAAATGGCGGTGGCCGAGTAGTTAAGTCAAAGTCTTGTCTGTCTATAAGATTCCGGTGGCCGAGTGGTTAAGTCAAAGTATTGTCTGTCTAGTTTTGTCTGTCTAGTCTTCTGCCTAGTCTTGTCTGTCTACAAGATGGCGGTGGCCGAGTGGTTAAGTCAAAGTCTTGTCTGTCTATAAGATGACGGTGGCCGAGTGGTTAAGTCAAAGTCTACTCTGTCTAGTTTTGTCTGCCTAGTCTTGTATGTCTAGTCTTGTCTTAATTTTAAGGAATTTTCCAAGTTTCCTCAATTTTCGACAAATTTTCAAAAAAAATTGAACAATCTTAAGAAAACATTTCACAAATTAGAAGCCTGGAATTTTGCTTCAACACATTTTCCTCTTTTTCCAGAAATGTAACAAATTTTCCTTAACTCTAGGAGACCCTGTGGTATTAAAAGGGTCCCACCTTTAAGATGGTGAAATATATTTTAACGACTTTAAAACTTGTAATAAAAAATTGTTGCTTTAAAAATTGTAATATATACCAATTTCTTTTGCAACATTTAGTCTTTTTATTATTTAATATTCAGGCCCTATCAGAGGGGGAGGCAGAAGAGGCAGTTACCATTGGCCTCATAATATAAAGGGCCTCACTTTCTCATATTCCAACCGAATTATAACCGAACTTGCTGATGCTAAAGCGCGAAAAGCATTTGTTAAGTAAATTTACTTATTGAATAAATATTTAATACCATCCAAAAAAACTATAATTTTTTCTTCCCCTAAGTTTTTACCTTTCAACGGATGTTCCTACATAATCGGTGCCTCCAAATATCAATTGCACCGGGCCTCGCATTTTCTCTGAGAGGCTCCGACTCAAATGGTTAAATCTAGTGAATAAATCAATGCAAAAACTCACTCAGCAAAGCAGAAACATCTCCAACAAATGCGCAAACACACACACAAAATGTTTAACAATAAACTCATGAAGTTTTAGCACAATTTTCACTGAATTTCCGTAATTTTTTGCTCACAAAAAATTCATCTACGCCCGCCGATCGCACTCGAATAACTAAAAACGTTCGAGATCGCATTCAAACTCACCTTTTTCGCACTGATTACGCCCGCTTCGATCCGATTTGTTTACATTTTTTTCACGCTCAAGGTAAAGAAACCACCGAAACGCTATAAATCGCTACAATTTTACCGTTCAGGCACTACTACCTGTTGATTATCGTTCACGTATTGCGTTATATCAATGAATTTTGAAAACATTAGTTGTAGTCCCTCAATTCCTGTGACACAGATTCTTTTCACCGATGAAGCCAGTTTCTCACGAAATGCAATAAGGAATTTTGTACTTACGTATTAACGCCACCACCGCTACATTTTTAAATGTCGCCAATCTGCACCTAAAATTTTCATGATAAATCATAAAATAAAAGATTTTATTTGAAATTAAAACATTTTTCTTAAATTCAAAATACTTTATTTTTTAACCCCGGTTAGATTAGGTTGCCCGCCGCGAAACGGACAGATAAATCAAGACAACATACG
Source organism: Phosphuga atrata (assembly GCA_944588485.1). Taxonomy (NCBI): domain Eukaryota; kingdom Metazoa; phylum Arthropoda; class Insecta; order Coleoptera; family Silphidae; genus Phosphuga; species Phosphuga atrata. The sequence goes on along the minus strand of OX155897.1, from coordinate 71,776,735 downwards.
CCCAACAGCGCGAACTGTCGGTCCAATATATATATATATATATATATATATATATATATATATATATATATATATATCTATATATAAATAAATATATATATATATATATATATATATATATATATATATATATATGTATCGGTGGTGGCGTTAATACGTAAGTACCAGGAATTTTCATAACTACCAAGTGTGGGCATATGAAAATCCGCTTCAGGTATGAGAAGATCGATTTCAACATCAGTTCTCCTTGAATGTTTGTGTTGGAATTGTGGGTGACTATTCAATTGGGCCGACATTTCTACCAGAAAGACTCATTGGCGAGATGTATCGCTACTTTTTGGAAGAAACAATGCCCGAGTTTCTGCAGGAGTACCATTAGCGACAAGAATTGCAATGTGGTTTATGCACGATGGTGCAGCACTAGATATCAGTTTGGTTGCTCGTGATTTTTTAACAGTAACGTACGGAGATCGCTGACTTGGTCGAGGTGTGCCACACGTATGGCTTGCTCGATCCCTAGAGTTAAACTCCCTGAATTATTTCTTCAGTCATTAAGTCAGTCATTAATTTACGCTACTCCAGAGTATAACTGTGAATAATAAGTTATATAACATTTTTACATAATATAAGTGTGGTAAAAAACAAAGTGAATTTTTCAATTCAATGTAAAATTTAAGAAGCAAAATGGTCAATTTTCAAATTTGAACCAAAATTTAGAAGCAAAATGTTAAGTTTATAAGCAAAATTTTAAAATCTGAAGCAAAATTTAATATTTAGAAGCAAAATGTTAAATTTAGAAGCTACATTTTCAAATCTGAATCAAGATTAAGAAGCAAAATTTTCAAATCTGAAACAAAATTTTCAATTTAGAAGCAAAGTTCTCAAATTTAGAAGCAAAATGTTCAGTTTATAAGCAACTTTTAAAATTTACAAGCAAAATAGGAGCTACATTTTGAAATCTGAAGCAAAATTTGCAATTTAGCAGCAAAATTTTCAAATCTCAAGCAAAATTTTCAAATCTGAATTTTGTGTTTTTCAAACTGCAATTTTGTCCTTTTTATATAAAATAAAAAAAATATAAAATATTTTTGGAAATATTTTCTAAACTCCCCCCGAAACTAAACCCTGACTACGCCCATGATATATACTGCTCAAAACAATTAGCGGGTCACTAATTTGTGCCTCCATAAAATTCAAACGGGAAATTACAAGCTAATAAAATTAAGAACATCTGAAAGACTCGTTTAATTTATTTAATTAAGACCTGCATGGTCTAAAGAGGATGCGGGCGACCACGAACACGTCTGTCGAGCATATCACAAACTGTCTATACAAATTCCTAGACAGTAGCAGGGCGTATGTAAACTCGTACTCGGCCATCGCAACTAGTAACACGGAACCTGAGTCATCCGTGAAGAGCACGGACTTACATTGTCGAAGTTGCCTTGTGACATGTTCATGAGCAAAAATTCATTATTGCTATTCTGTGGCATCGTACCAAAGAGGGTTTTTTGGGTCGTCTTGCCTTCAAATTTGTTTTGAACCTCCACGTTTTTTGATTATCTGCAACCGTTTCTGACATATCGACTTGGCAAGTCGAGAATCGTAAAATTTCTTGACGAATAATTGAATCTTTTCGTACAATTTACACATTGACTTGTCGTGTAGTTTCTGTGTGCCGAAAATGATTTCGTTACTGTTTACCGTTCTTGAGGAAATTGAAGATTTTTTTCGACCGAAATGATTTTTGTTAGAAAATTTTTAATCTTTTGTTAAAAATTTTTGTTAGAAGATTTTGTCTTTTGTCGCGCGAAGGAAATCGAAGCACTGAAAACGATTTTATAGTTTATTTCGCTCTAAAGTTACAAATAAACAAGATATATAGTTTTTCTAACTATGTAAATTATATGGTTTAAATAAATATTACCTTGTCTGAACGTCCTCTGCCGTTCAGGTAATCCGGGAGTCGATACCCTTTCAAATGGCGTCGTAGAGGAAACGAAGAAGAGCAACACCAGCAACAACTACACAAAAAATGGTTCTTTACAGAACCAAAATAGTTTTTAAGACGAAATGATATTCTAAACTTTTTATGTTAGGTTGGAATAGATATTTTTTTGATAGGTTTCTTAAATATTTTTGTTAACCGAAACAGTGCCTACAGATTAGGTTAGATTATCAATTTCAGAAAGCCTTGGATTAGTGCATTTATTGCAAATCGAAAAATTTATGAGGTTAGGTTAGATTTTTTTCTTCAATATTTCATTTTTTTTTAAATATTTTGCAAACCTTAAAATTTAACCTAACCTACCTTTTTTTTCGGAAGGGGTAAAATACATTTACGTACGGCCCCCAGTGCTCCAAATTGCTGTGGGGAGTGTGGGACTACTCGCCTTAGTGGCTTGAGTACCCACTAAAAAACCCACTCCTCAATTTTGACCCTTTGCGGGACTGCCCTCTCAGCATTACTTTGAGCCGTCGCCACGGATGCTAAAAGGACGAAACAGGAAAACGATGCTCGACACCCTCTGCACCAACACGAGCCAGCCGGTCGACGCCTAAGATCAAGGAAGAGCTTCATGGCAATCTACTTGGACGATAAGCCATTCGACAAAGTCCCTCTTAGACGTCTGCTGCACAAGCTGGAGCATTATGGAGTGAGGGGTTCCTTGCTGCGCTGGATAACTGGCTTTCTTTTCGAACGTAGATTTCAAGTCAGAGTTGGTGCTTCCTTGTCAGATATTAGAGCAGTTAAGTGCCGCAGGGTTCCGTTATCATCCCTCTGCCTTGATGGCAGTCAACATCAAGTCAAATATTTGTTTTTTTGCAGACGACACAAAATTATACTGCAACTCGCCTGAAAGTGCTGTAATGATTCAGGAAGATCGTACTTCAATCGAGAAGTGGACTGACATGTGGCTCGTCTCTGAATGTGGCTAAGTACACCGTACTGCACATTGGACCCAATAACCCCAACACTATCTACACCCTAAATGGAAGCCCAAACACTGCTGCAAAGCATCAAAAAGACCTGGGCGTTACAATGACTGAGGACCTCAAATGGGAGTGCCACATCGCCAAACTAGTAAAAAGGGCAAATACCTTAATTTACCTTATCCAAAGGGCTTTTAAAGACCACTCTGCGAGTTATATACTTCGCCTATACAAAGCCTTCATAAGGCCCGGTGCTGGAGTTCGCGGTTACCTGCTGAAGTCCCTATTTTGCTAAAGATATTTTACAACTTGAACAAGTACAACGACGTATCACCAGAATCCCTCCCGAACTAAAAGATTTTCCCTATAAGGTTCGTTGCATCAAACTAGTACTACAATCTCTGCGATAGCGCCGCCAGAGAGGAGATATTATCCTTGTTTACAAAATTTTGGCCACTACAACGCTCCACTCAATTTTGTTCAAATCAGTGAACAAAATCAGCTCCGGGGGCACAGTAGGAAACTTTCCAAAGAAAGATGTTCCAAGTTGTGTCGTAGAAACTTCCTTAACAACAGAGTAATGCAAGTATATCTTGAATCAACTGGACCAGGACCAATCACCAGGATCTCCTTCGATAACCGCCTACATAGCTACAGACCATAAATCGGAAATTGGTCCACTACCCATCATAGTACAATCCGACTAGGAACACGACAGTCTCATCGGTTTTCGTCTTCTGTTGCACGAAATAATAACTTCACATTTTCGTTTGTTTATTGATCTGAACAAGGACTTCCTGCCTTACCCATTTCTTACAGTCAGGTTGAGGATTGATAAAAAATGGGATCTTTTTTAATTAATCATGTACTTACTTAAATATTTCTTATAAAATGATAACTTACTACAATTACAATTTTGAGTTAAGAAAAATAAACATAAATTTGTATTAATATAAAGATTTCGAATTAAAATATAAACTAGATTTTATTTAATATGAAAATGAAAGAACTTAAACAATATATTTGTCGTTCTGTAACATATAAACAAATTTAGTCATCATCTGGGGAATGCCACGCGAGTCTTTGTTCGTAAAATGCAATAACAACTTGAGGACAAATAATGTTGGCCTCTTTGGCGGAAACTAAATCTGCTCCATCATTGCCCTTCCATTTCATTAAAAATAAAAGTTCGCCAGTTGTGTCAGAGGCTCCAATAATTTTTTCAGCTGTGAAACCTTTGTCGAAACCATTTTTTTCAATTGCCTCTGAAACATCTTTAGAACTTTTTTTTGAGTTTTTCTCATTCCCCTTCTTTTTATTCTTATCATTCTTGTCGTCCTCAGAGATTCTCTTCCTTTTAACTGCTGATTTCTTGGGTTTGTCATCATCATCCGAATCATTTTCATTTCCAGATTGTTCAGAATCTGATGTTATTCTTTTCTTCTTATTATCAACAACCTAAACAAAAAAATATAAACATTAAATTAATTAAATAATAATATCAACAAAATGCAACTAACTTTTTTCTTATCTTTTGATTCAATTGTTGGAGATGAATCCCTTTTATTCTTATCTGTCTTCTTTTTATCAGTTGCCTTCTTTTTAGTGGAGACATCTGAGGATTCAGAAGATGCTGGTGAAGGTGATCTTCTAGTTGAAACCTTCTTCTTATCTTTCGTTTTCTTGGATTTATCGTCTTCAGATTCGGGCGAAGGTGATCGTTTGCCTGTGCTTTTCTTCCTTTCTTTGGTTCTTTTAGATTTCTCTTCATTTTCAGAACCTGTTGAAGGTGATCGAGCTCTAGTTGGCTTCTTCTTATCTTTAGATTTTCGAGATTCTAATTCAGCTGGAGACGGAGAACGTTTTGTTTTCTTTCTACTGTCCTTAGTTTTTATGGATTCTTCGGATGTGCTTGGAGATGGACTGCGTACCCTTCCTTTCTTCTTCATATCTTTTAATTCTGAAGATGAATCGGGAGAGGGAGACCGTCTAGTGGGTTTTTTCTTAATGTCTTTGCTGTTTTTAATGGCAGTTTTTTTTTCTTTGTGATTTTTTTCAAACTCGCCTATAAGATTAGGACAATCAAGGTTGTCTTCAGGTTCCCAGGTATTGTCCTCGTCGGAATAGTTCTTCCACTTCAGAAGGTATTCTACGCGACCGTCTTTTATTCTCTTGTCGATGATCTTCTCCACAGAATACTCCTCTTCAGATTCTGACTCTTCAACTTTTTTGTTACCCATTGGTAGATATCAAAATTATTCTACTAAATCAAAAAATACATATAGAATAGATGAATGGTGATGCAAACACAATTTACAGTAAAGAATTACAAAAGGAAACTTCATAAATTGTAACTTTTCACAAATTAACAGTAAAGGTCGATTCCTATATTCGCGACACTCAGCTACGCGACGTCGTGCGACATCGCCTGTCAAATAATGATTACATTGTTTTAAATGGGCACGTCGCGTAGCAATAGTGAGAACGTGCCCATTTAAAACAATGCAATCATTATTTGACAGGCGATGTCGCGTGACGTCGCGTAGCTGAATGTCGCGTATATGAGAATCACACAATAACACTAACTGATTGCAATTAATAATAAAAAATTAATCATTCAATTAATCATGTGAAAATTTGAAGGCAGTTTTGAAATTTTACAAATATCCATTGGGTTGTTTAAAAAGTAATTTCGTTTTTATCCACAACCTTATAATTCAATGTTGAATACATTATATTCAAGGTTTATTTATATATGTTACAGTAGAAGTATAAAATCGGCAAATGTAAACATTTACCGGTATATGTACATCTACCAATTTGATAGGTAAATGTGAGTTTAAATCTGAGATCAACTTTATATATCTACTGTTACCGGAAAATATATACTTTTTGTGTGTTACAATATCACGTGTGTTGTGTTGGACAGTCCATGCGCTGTATATGTTAATGTAAACCTCTAACAATTGCCAACATTATGCATATGTACACATTTGCCGGAACAAAATGGTGAATGTAAGTTGACCTTACATTTACCAACCAAGAAGGTAAATGTGTACATTAACCAAACTAAGTACTTTTACCGTAACATATACAAGCATTGTATGGTTTCATGGAGATTTTTTTTTTGTATTTTTTAAATATTCTACTTTTTAATGTGCATAAAGGGAGGAATGCTGTTCAAGCAAGAAAAAAGTTATATGAACTGAGGAGAGGTCCAAGGCCAAAATTAATTAAAGATCTATTAGGATATCCCAAGTATCAGCGGCTCAAGATGATGTTAGCTTCTACAATAGATACGCGGTCTGTTAGAAAAGTATCCGACCTTATTTTTTATTTTGAAAACCTGATGGATTTGAATCAAGCGCGCTTGCATGAGCCGACCTTGCACCTTCGTCCGCATGCGTGAATTTTTTCCCGTCTGTAGATAGCGGCAGTTGCTGTCGAACAGTGTTCGAGTGACGTAGTGTGTAGTGCTCTCGTCGGTTTTTCAATGCAAGTAAAATGACGGAACGACTGGAGCAGCGCTACTGCATCAAATTTTGCCAGAAACTGGGCGACAACCAAGTGGAAACCATTCGGAAGATTCCACGGACCATTCGGAAGAAAAAAGTTATATGAACTTAGGAGAGGTCCAGGGCCAAACTTCAGTAAAGATCTATTAGGAAATCCCAAGTATCAGCGGCTCAAGATGATGTTAGCTTCTACAATAGATACGTGGTCTGTTAGAAAAGTATCCGACCTTATTTTTTATTTTGAAAACCTGATGGATTTGAATCAAGCGCGCTTGCATGAGCCTACCTTGCACCTTCGTCCGCATGCGTGAATTTTTTCCCGTCTGTAGATAGCGTCAGTTGCTGTCGAACAGTGTTCGAGTGACGTAGTGTGTAGTGCTCTCGTCGGTTTTTCAATGCAAGAAAATGACGGAACGACTGGAGCAGCGCTACTGCATCAAATTTTGCCAGAAACTGGGCGACAACCAAGTGGAAACCATTCGGAAGATTCCACGGACCATTTGGAAGAAAAAAGTTATATGAACTTAGGAGAGGTGCAGGGCCAAACTTCAGTAAAGATCTATTAGGATATCCCAAGTATCAGCGGCTCAAGATGATGTTAGCTTCTACAATAGATACGTGGTCTGTTAGAAAAGTATCCGACCTTATTTTTTATTTTAAAAACCTGACGGATTTGAATCAAGCGCGCTTGCATGAACCGACCTTGCACCTTCGTCCGCAAGCGTGAATTTTTTCCCGCCTGTAGATAGCGTCAGTTGCTGTCGAACAGTGTTCGAGTGACGTAGTGTGTAGTGCTCTCATCTGTTTTTCAATGCAAGTAAAATGACGGAACAACTGGAGCAGCGCTACTGAATCAAATTTTGCCAGAAACTGGGCGACAACCAAGTGGAAACCATTCGGAAGATTCAGACGGCTTTCGGTGACGATGCTATGGGCATCACACAGATTAAGGAGTGGTACAACCGGTTTAAAAACGGTACCACATCGGTGGAAAGAGAGCCACGCTGACCATGTCATGTCATTGCCAAAGTGAACGCTGTGGTATTGCGGCACCGTCGTGTGACTATCCGAGAAATTGCGACTGGATTTGTGGTCATCAAGAAATTGGCGACTCCATCACGACAATGTTCCAGCACATTCTTCGCACTTGGTTCACATTTTTTTGGCGAAAAACCAGACTCCTCTGGTTCGACAGGCCTTACTCTCCTGATATGCCCGCTGTGACTTCTGGCTATTCCACAAAGTCAAGAGGCCATTGAAAGGAACGCGATTTCAGACAAGAGAGGACATTATGGCTGCAACTACAGCCGAGCTAAAGTCGATTCCGAAAAAAGACTTTTTCAGAATGCTTCCAACAATGGCGGCACCGCTGGGAGAAGTGTGTGGAGTCCCAAGGAGACTACTTTGAGAGTGATTAGGTTCCCAACGCTCCAGGTATCCCAGGTTTTTTTAACTGGCTAAAGGTCGGATACTTTTCTAACAGAGCACGTATAATGTTGAATATATTATATTCAAGATTTATTTATATACAAGCATTGTTTAGTTTCATGGAAACTTTTTTTGCATTTTTTAAATATTCTGCTTTTTAATGTGCACAAAGGGAGGAATGCTGATGAAGCAAGAAAAAAGTTATATGAACTTAGAGGTCCAGGGCTCTCTCAAGCCCTTGGGGAAGGAAACTTCCCCTAAATGGGGATGAGCCACTAATTGGCCAATGGCATAGGATGAAGAAGGCAAAAGGAAACCACTTCATTAAAGATCTATTAGGATATCTCCAAGTATCAGCAGCTCAAGATGATGTTAGTTTGTTTCTACAATAGATATAAGGAGAAAATGTGTTAAAAGAACTGGTTTATAAAATTTTGATCTGAAAATGTTGATATGGAAGAGGGATAGATGAAACTGCTCACAACAAAATAAATATATTGGTTGAAGCTGAAACTGCCGAATAACAAGATCAAAAAATAATAGATAGTTAAGCGCAAGGGCATCCGTCAACTTTAAAGAAAGAATATCAAAGTTTCGGGCAAATATTTAGTTATACATCAAAAAGTTCGGGCACTTTTTGACGTATAACATGGCGGAAATTGACACATGCGCACAAATTTTTTTTAAACTATGAAAAGGTCTGAATTGGTAAAACCATACAACATTATAGATAATCAGATAAACTTAATAAAGACGGAACAAAGCTTGAATATATAAATATACGCAACCTTTCTTGAGCTCTATAATTTTTATGGTTTTTGTTGAGTGCCTCGAAGAGGGACTGAAAGTTATAGAATAACTGACAAATTTCACACGAGATTTGTTTTTGGTAGTCGTAAAAAGACTCATTAGTATTATAGAGCTCCGGAAAGGTTGAGTATATTTATATATTCAAGCTTTGTTCCGTCTTTATTAAGTTTATATGAAACGGTCTATTGCTTTTATGCTTAGGAGCCATCCATAAATTACGTCACACGTTTAGGGGCGGTAGGGGGTCAACAAAGTGTGTCAACATAAGTTTCGGGACGTCACACATCAAAAATCTTAAGTATTAAAACGCGAAACTTTCACTATAAACGAAAAACTTTAAAATATATTCAACAGCGCGAACTCTCGATCTAATATAGGACAATGTGGCAAGGACCGTTGATTTAACTCCGATTAGATTAGGTTACCCGCCGCGAAGCATCTGTATGCTCGTAAAGTTTAAATTGTTTTGTTGACGAATTCACGCTCGCTGTGCTGCAGTCATGCGTCGGTGAGCCGTTTAACTCCTTGAAATACAATGACGTCTTTAAGACGTCATGTATATGTGATAAGATCTCATGTATATGGACACATCAACGCGCCTTTTATTTGTATGCCAAGGGGTTAATAAATGCTGCCGCACCGCTGATTTAAATGTTTTTTACTGAGCGCAGAATAACACTCCGAGTGATATTTCGACGAAAAGTGTCACTGTAAATAAAAATCAGTACAATTAAACAATTTATTTAGACTTTTTACCCGCACGTTCACATTCTAAACAACTTACCGAACAGGTTTAACCCTTTCACTGCTACAACCTATCGCAGATTTAGTTTCTATCAAGCGATCTCCGCGTCTGTGCGGCGCGGTTTTCGCGTATGCTTATATGAACGACGTGCACTATGAGATGCGTTATGTCATGTTTTATATTAAACTAGCTTTATCAAAAGACAAATATAATTTTTATACTCAAATTTTTAATATTACCATTCAATACAAATTAAAACATTTAACTGATAATTAGAAATATTTTTTAGTGTGATACATTTCAAAACAGGGTGTTACACATAATCCCACATCACATATTTTGCATTTATAATGAGATTCTCTTCGCTTATTATGTTTTGAGCATACAACACATTTTCTTACGGAGTTGGTGTTTCGAGACAAATCTGATTTCATGTATGCGGATGGAAAATGTCTCTCAATTAGTTTTATATAGGCTGTATCTCTGTCTATAGTTCGTCTCCGAATAAAGGTTTTTGGTTCATGGTATTTCTTCAATACCTCTCGAATTAACTGTTTTTGAAAGCACTCTATTGACATATCTTTATTTGTTACTTCTTTATACAGTATTTTAGCATTATATGTCGAGACGTCCAGTAGATGAAAAAAAAATCTTGTGCCATTTGTGGTTTTTCGTACAGATTCAATTGTGCCCAAAATCATGTCACATTTATCTACACTGCCCATCAACAGATTGTAGTCTATAACACATTTGGGTTTAAGAATTTCTTGCTGAGTTTTGCGGTTTATTTTTACCGTATTTTGCACCTCTGCGGTATGTAATGTTGTAAGCATCCAAACCTCTTTTCTGTCGTGCCATTTTAATGCGAGTATACTATCAGAACTTTTATATGCAACTTCTCCTTTTGCCAACTTTCTAGTCAGTTTTGGTAAGCCTTTTCTATTTTTTCCTGCATGTTCCACAAGTACCTGTTTTGTTTTTGTGTAGGATATAAAATAGAGCGGGGCTAGAATACCAGTTATCATTATATAAGTTATGGCCTTTTTCAAGATATGGGTCCAAAAGTTATAAAGCAATACTTCCGGACAGTCCAATTTCTCTATTGCAGCATGTTACGTTAGTTGATGCGCCTTTATATATGCCCAGAACAAAACCCGATTTACAATCACATAGAACAAATGATTTTATTCCAAATCTACTTCGTTTTGCTGGTATCTACTGCTTGAAGACCAAGTGACCTTTGTATAAAAAAGACTTTCATCAATACACACTTTTGTGTATTTTCACAAATTGTAAGCGATTATTTATGTTTGGCTCGCTATTGTCATTGAAATGCAGTAAACGATACATTAGCAGATATCTATCCCGTGGCATTATATGTGAGAATGATTTAGTTTGTATGTTTGTCGGTCGACCAATATTGGCTAATGCTAGATTTTTTTAAATAAGCCATAAGAATAGTGGCAGCTAAAAGCAGTACATCTCGCTAATATTTGTATCTTTCCAATTATGGAAATGAGAGTTATTTTTTTTCTCTGACTGCATTATGTACGTGTAATATTTGTTCGTTTCAATTCAAATCTAAAACTGTTGTAGGGCGAGGGTTACCTTCTACATATCCAGATCGACTTTCGTCAAAGTAGTGCTTCGGATTAAGATCTTTGTCCGCCCATACTATTTTATTTAATGTCTTCTTCTTCGTCCTCTCTTTCCGAGTCTAGAATTGGACTGTACGTTTACGGACGTTAATTACATCGGAGGTAGTCGAATCTTCTAAATACCACCAGTTCATGGGAGGAAATGGCAATAAATTTGTTTCAGATTAATTTTCTGAATCAAAACCTTCCAAAGCAAAATCCTCATCTTCGCTATCACTTCTTGTGACAATCTCAGAACATTTTTCTCTATTTTGATTCATTATAAATTATATTGACAAATAATTTAATTAATAATTAGGTATATAAAATATAACAATTAATATTTAATTGTTGCTGAGTTATAACAGTTTTGATTTCACTTTGACAACTAAACAAACCAAAGTGCATTAGAGCGCTGTCGAATTTTAACGCCCACTAAGCGCATAAAGGCGTCCGCCGCACATGATACACGTAAGTAGCTGGGCGACTTAAGACGCTCGGCGCACGTAGGCGCAGTGATATTAGCCGGCGCATATATGCGCGCGTCGCAGCGAAAGGGTTAAACTGAATAGTGATTAAGGTATTCTTTACCGTAAACTATACGGAGCATACTTGGCCTGATAAAAATAAACAAAATATACAAGAAGTTAACACATTATGGAGAAGTTTGAAAAGTAGTAACAATGTTGAAGGTGAATTGGATTCTAAAAGAATTGCAAATAAAATTGACGGAAAAAAAGGGATTTTTTCAAAAATTCCTTCGTCAAAACCAGTGGTGCGCAAACCGTGGGGTCGGGCCCCCAGAGAGGTCGCTAGAATATATTTTTGGGTCGCCAAATTCATAAAAAATAAAGGATTTTCGTATCTTTGGTGTCTCCAAGTATCAGGTAGCAGTAAAATAGTGAAATATCAACAAACAAATTTGAAAAATGTCTACTTTCTATCCTTTAAGTCTATTTTCTATGCACCACTGCTCCAGAAGATCGATTCGTTCGATGGTATTTCTTAATTAAAAGATTCCTAGGAATAACATATATGTTTTCCGACTAATTTGGGATGCTGAATCGATTTTTAAAAACTAGAAGTCTCTGTGATAAACCGTTCAAATGTTATATGACATCTTGAAATCTGCAGAAAATGTATTTCCTTAAAATCATTATTTAACAAGTGAAGTGTGTCTGAAATGGCACAAATGTTTTTTATTTCTCATGCGCGAAAAGTACTTCTTAACGTAGATTATTTAAGTAAAATGTCACATCTCGTTGTATTTCCACATAACCTGTGTAACGCACGCAAATATTCAATATCGCAAGGTTACATTAAAATAAACAAATAAATAAAAATAAAATGAACACAATCAAGACCGCTATAATAAAAAAGTGACGTGAAATGTCATTACAAATTAATAATAAAAATTAAAGAAAACGTTAAATTAGTGTAAATCCTATGGTGATACCGGAGAGTGAGGATAGTTCTTATGACGAATCCACATGACCGGAGACAATTGGGTATTTGAATAAATTTTTGTTATCATAAATCGAAAGCTCATGTATAAATTTTATAACAAATTTTATAACAAAACTTCGTTGTAATTAAAAAGTTATAAACAAATTGAATAGTTATTTACATTAGAGTGCGGAAACGTTGATTTTACAATGCAACAGCTCGTTTCCCCATTTGCTGGAGCATTGTAAAATCATTTCCGCACGAAAAAGATTTTTTGGCCGACAATTATTATTTAACCCTTGCCCAAGATAAGTAAAAATTTTGTAAATTTTTTTTCCCAATTAGATTTTTAGATAATTAAACGGTACTTATAAGTACCATTCGTTATTAACAGTAACAATTTTGTCACTGTTTTTTTAAAAAGTAGAATGCTTTATTTATTTTTCACTTATTAATCGAAATAGCAAAAAAATTGGAAAGGTATTACAATAACTGATATTTTTAGGCATAACATAAATATTACACTTAGGTGGAAACAGGAGTACACTTGGAAATGGCGTCAACACTCGTATGCCCACTATACAAAACTGAGTACCACGTGTAAACGACTGACGGTTTTGTTAGGTTAAAATTTCTACGCGATCTATGCATAGTACTCAGAAGTTCCTACAGGCAGATGTAGACAAATATAACTCTGATTTAGTTTCAAACTTTCAACAAACTTAAAATTTTTATATGGTGGTACTTTAGAGTACCGTCAGACGACAAAGGGTTAAGAAACAAATAGATTTAAATGTTGACATTTTTACTAATTCAAATTTATTAGGTACTTAGGTCATTTTTCCACATGTCAGACGCACAGTAAAATTTAAAAAATCACTCTTATTTTCTACATCAGCGTTTCTCAAAGTGGGCGATATCTTCTCCTCGCTCCCACTTCCGATTCACACACCACTTCCGGTTCTCACCCCAACTTCTGGGGTGGAAGTCCACTGGTTCACACTTCCGGTTCCCACACCACTTCCGGAAGTGGGGGGCGGGAACCGGAAGTTGAGGCGGAGGGTCTATTTGTTTCTTAAATAATAATTGTCACTCTTTAAGTGCTGTGAATTTGAATTCTTTTGAAGTTGGTGCAGATAGCATTAGCAGTAGAAGCGAAATAGAAAGAATGAGTAATGCCAACGAAACTCGGGGACTCTATCAAAAAGTCAGAAATGCGAGACTTGGCTACAAACAGCACCCACTTCTGTGTAAGGATAAGGACGGCAGAGTAATCGGACACACAGAAATGTGTATCAAGAGGTGGGGTCAGTACTTCAGGGACCTGCTCAACCAGAACACTCTCGTAGTCCAAGAGGAAAGTATAACGCCAACATCAACATCAATATTAGGGACTGAGCAAGTGGAGGAACCCACCTTAGAAGAAGTAGAGACTGCAGTGCGCAGGATCAAGAACAATAAGGCGCCAGGTGCAGATGGCATTCCAGGAGAATTGTTGAAGTATGGAGGTAGAGCCCTAATATCGTGCATGCATGATCTCATATTAAACATATGGAGAACGGAAAAGCTACCGGATGAATGGAAGCTAGGGATAATATGCCCATTGTACAAGAAAGGTGATAAGTTAGATTGTTCTAACTACAGGGGGATAACGCTGCTAAACATTGCATACAAGATCTTCGCTAATGTGTTGTACCGTCACTTACTACCATACGCAGAAGAGAATATCGGGGAATACCAGTGCGGTTTCCGCACAAACAGGTCAACCACAGACCAACTGTTTGGCATTAGGCAGATCCTGGAGAAATGTAATGAGTTCAATATCACAACACACCATCTATTCGTGGACTTCAGAGCAGCATAAGACAGCGTTATAAGACACAAACTATGGGGGATAATGACAAGTTTCAGATTCCCTGAAAACCTGACAGCCCTAACCAGAGTAACACTGTCTGAAGTATCGTCTGTGGTAAGAATACGAAACAAGTTGTCTGAGACTTTTATAACAGAGGAAGGACTACGACAGGGAGACCCACTGGCAACTTTACTGTTTAACATCGTACTAGAAAAGGCCGTTAGGAGTAGTGGAGTGGATAGTAACGGCACTGTGTACTTTAAGTCAACACAACTATTGGCTTACGCAGACGACATTGATATAATTTACAGAAGCGAACAGGCGACCAAAACTACTTACTCGCTGCTGGAGAAGGAAGCAAGTAACCTAGGACTCACTGTCAACGTAAACAAAACGAAATACATGGTGGCTAACGAAACTCATCGGAAGGTAGGACCAACGCTAGAACTAGACGGAAAGCACTTTGACACAGTAGATACATTTGTGTACTTGGGCTCGCAACTGAACAGCGTAAACCGGATGGGCGAGGAGATTAGAAGGCGGATAACTCTTGGTAACAGGTGCTATTATGGGCTACTTAAACTTTTTAGGTCTAAAAAAATCCACCCCAAGCATAAGTGCACACTGTACAGGTCACTGATAAGACCGGTGGTAACCTATGGTGCAGAAGCATGGAGCTTAACACAGAGTAAAGAACAGGCTTTAAGTGTATTTGAGAGAAGAATGCTACGTGAAATATTTGGAGCGACCCAAGAACGAGGAATCTGGCGCCGAAGATATAATCACGAACTATATCAGCTCTACAATCAACCAGATATTGTGTTTCATCAAGGTGGCAAGATTGAGATGGCTCGGACACATGCAGAGAATGGGTGATCATAGGGTTCCAAAAAAGTTGTTCAATGGCCAACTAGAGGGAAGGAGAAGGGCCGGAAGGCCAAGAGGGAGATGGAAGGATGTGGTAACAGCTGACCTACAAAAACTTCAAGTACGGGACTGGAGAACATTGGCGAGTGATAGGTCCGCTTGGAGAAACATGCTGAAGGAGGCCCAGACCAGCAATCGGTTGTAGTGCCATTAAGAAGAAG
Organism: Phosphuga atrata; assembly: GCA_944588485.1. Classification (NCBI taxonomy): domain Eukaryota; kingdom Metazoa; phylum Arthropoda; class Insecta; order Coleoptera; family Silphidae; genus Phosphuga; species Phosphuga atrata. The sequence continues at coordinate 71,761,277 of OX155897.1, read as the reverse complement.
AATCCATCTACTCATTTTTGTTTTATTTACCAATGTATCCCATCCCAAAAGATACCAAAAGCAGTATACATTTTGGATGGTTAGCTTTTAAGTTTTAACTTTTTTTTATTTAACTTTATTTTATTTTAACTTTAACTTGTGTAAAATTTTCGAAATATTAACGAAGTTAACTTTTTTATTAACGATTAACGAAGTTAACTTTTCGATTAACTGTGCCCACCTGTGCCTATTAACATGTTCACGGACAATAAAAACTTAGGTGTGCAGCAAAAAAAACGAAGTGATTTTCTTTCAAAATAGTGACTTAACCCTTTCATCACTATGGGGTGCTTTTCTACAAGTCGTGCCCTGTGTACAGGGAGCTGAGGGTAGTGCTTTTACTCTTTGCGTATAAATATTATTTCGTGCCCTGTGTACGGGGAGCTGAGGGTAGTGCTTTTACTCTTTGCGTATAAATATTAATTACTTACTCTTTGCATATAAATACGGTTCCTGTAGTCTGTTCCATATTAAGTACAATTGCATTTTCCTATTATTGATCTTTATTATTGATATTTTATTGATACTTTGTCTATTATTGTCTTTCCCGTATTAAGTACAAAAAAATGCTTGCTGATTTATCCGGTTCCCATACACAGGGCACAAAAATATTTTACGGCTTTATCTGGTTTCCGTAGCGAAAGGGTTAAAAAATTGGCTTTAAAATTTGAATGCTATAGCAATCATGTTCTCCTGTTCGCATCATAATGTAAATTAGTGCTATAGCATACATGTTCGGAAACTTGTTAATATAAATTAGATGTTATTTATTGTTGATATTCTTTCGTGAAATGCTAAACAGCGATTGTGATGTGAAAACGATACAAATCAGAATAATGCAATTATAAATTAGACAAAAAACTTTATCCTATAGAGAAAATGTAGTAATTGGAATGTGTGTGCATTCAAAGTTTGCAAATGAAAATTCTTGTTTAAATCTGAGGTGTATTTTAATAACATATTATATTTTACGAAGCAATCAAGCAAGGAAAACCGTTACTTGGAATCACCAAATACCAGCTTTTTTTTTTTTTGACCTTAGAATACATTTTTTTTAACCACTAAGGGAATATTTGTCAAAATTAAAATTATTTCGAACAAATAAACCAAGCAATCGTAATAAAGTTAACCAAATTACTTACAGTTTTTATCCAGAATAAGCAGTTTGGCCTCAAAAGAGGTAAAAAGACCGGGAAACGAGACCCTGCAAAGTAAACGACGCTAGCTTATAACTATATAAATGAAGTGAGCCAAGTTCATGCCGATAGACAGAGATGAAAACAATTTATTTACCAAATCGCAGAGTCCGTCTCGTTCTAATGGCGTAGCAGATGGCGCTAGTGCCGCAAAGCTTGCATCCAAAATTTATATTAACGATCTTTTATTGCAGCTAACTTCAACTTGTTTCCCAATAATCTAATAATAAATATTCAATTAGTTTTATATATTGAATAATATTTAAGAATATTTTCATTAATGAAATTATTTAAAACCTGTAGAAACTTATTTCTTCAAAGATTATAATTTCTAGCAGAAATTATAATATCTTTTCTTTGAAAAAAAGATACAAATGTTACTATTTAATAATATCAAAATCTCCAAACTCAACAACATATAAATAATACTGTAGAAACTTATTTACACAAATTAACAAGCGTCAACAAAATCATAAATTGTTTTCTTACCAACGTTTTTCATTTCAACCCGAATGCGTCAATTTTAGCTAAATTGCCACGCTACATCTCGGTTTAAATTCTAAACTATTAGCCACTTCAAACAAATACACCAAGAAATTGTAATAATTTTAATGAATACTTACAATATGCGCCAAAAATTACAAGAGCTTGTCTTCAGAACAGTGAAAAAGACCGGGAAACCAGACCCTTCAAATATAACCTCTTTGTAGTCGCTTGCATGTAAACAATTAAATAAATCCTGTTCGGCATCAGTCGTATAAACAAGCCCGTAACTACTGGCGCCTGCGCGGTAAAACCAGAAACTAACGTAACACACAGTGGCGGGTGCACAGTTTGGTACTAAGCGAATTACTCCTTCCAAAATAGGGTGGTTATGTTAGAGCATGTAATAGAATACGTAAGATATGCGAAGAAGACATAAGCAAGGAACAGTTTGGTTTTAGACATGGAACAAGAGAGGCGTTATTTGGGCTGTCAGTTCTCATGCAAAAATGTAGAAACGTAACTATAGTCCATTTTTTTTAAGATTTCAGTAACTAGAAACCTGATTTACTCTATGACAAATGTTCAATCTAGTTACAAAATTTGGCGCTAAATTCAAATATAGTTACTTGAATATAAAATTGTTAATTTATTAATGGTTTGATTGAATATCTATTAAATACACCAAATGGCAACAATAGTAATAAAATATAAACAAATAAATGGAGAAAAACACAATAAATCTAAATGATACAAACAGATCAGATGACAATAGACCTTTTCATAGTTGATTTTTTTTTGTTTCCCATGTGTCAATTTCCGCCATGTTTTTCGAGCACTTTTTGACACATAACGAATGAAAATAACAAAATGTGTCCGAAACTTTCAAATTCCCGCCTTTCAAACATGACGCACATGCGCCTAACTAACCGTAAAAAGGTCTATTTAATGCCAAGGTCTTAAAAGTCTGAACCATAGTCTTTTCCATAGTCTCAGCGACCGTCGCAGCCGCAAGATGACCACCGTTACAACGACAAACCCCAACGAAGCCCTCGTGGCAAAGTATTACGACCCCGACTACTTGGACACCGTGGACGACAGCGTCCTCGCCCAAATGATGGACTATATAACGCTACTGCTGAAGAAAAAATCCGCCGCCAAAGACACCACCGAAACCGCCGCCGAAGATTGCACCGAAACCACCGCCGAACATTCCACTGAAATTGCCGCCGAAGATTCCACCGAAACCGCCGCCGAAGATACCACCGAAACCGCCGCCGAAGATCCCACCGAAACCGTCGCCGAATACCCCACTGAAACCGCAGCCGAAGATTACACTGAAACCGCCGCCGAAGATTACACTGAAACCGCCGCCGAAGATTACACCGAAACCGCCGCAGAAGATTCCACCGAAACCGCGGCCGAATACCTCACTGAAACCGCCGCCAAGAAGACCACCGTAACCGCCGCCGAAGATTCCACCGATGCCGCCCCCAAAAATACAACCACCGATGCCGCTCCCAAAAATACAACCACCGATGCCGCCCCCAAAAATACAACCACCGATGTCGCCCCCAAAAATACAACCACCGATGCCAACCCCAAAAATACAACCACCGTTGCCACCCCCAAAAATACGACCGAAGCCCCCAAAAGAAACCGCCCGATGCGCAACCAGACCAAGAGGAAGAGAAAACTACTGACACAAATAAAATCAAGACAAAAAGACAAAGGACCAAGAATAAACTAAGGAAACAAGACCCACCCGCAGCCAAGCAGAACCTAACATAGACCACCGAAGCAAACCAAGGAGGAAACGAAATGAAAAACTAAAATTAAAAAAAAAAAAAACCGAAAGACAAACAAAAACCGACGACAACAACATGCTAAATAACAAAACAACAACAGAAAAACAAAACTCACGACGGCGGAAGGACGGGCTCACGCCCAAAACCGCCTTTGAACAAAGGATCCCATACTAAGTCTGAACACTCATCATTGTCTCAGCGACCGTCGCAGCTGCAAGATGACAACTTATACACCGACAACCCCCAACGAAGCCGCCGCACAAATGTACCTCGACCCAGCCTACCTGGACACCCTGGACGACAGCGTTATCGAGAAAATGATTATCTACATCATGAAAAGGAGAAAGACCACCAAAAGCGCCGCCGAAAAACCCACCGAAACCGAAGCCGAAAAGCCCACTGAAACCGCCGCCGAAAAGACCACCGCAACCGCCGCCGAAAAATCCACCGCAACCGCCGCCGAAAAGCCCACCGTAACCGCCGCCGAGAAGACCACCGTAACCGCCGCCGAAAAGACCACCGTAACTGCCGCCGAAAATCCCACCGAAACCGCCGCCGAAAAGCCCACTGAAACCGCCGCCGAAAAGACCTACGTAACCGCCGCCGAAAAGACCACCGCAACCGCCGCCGAAAAATCCACCGCAACCGCCGCCGAAAAGCCCACCGTAACCGCCGCCGAGAAGACCACCGTAACCGCCGCCGAAAAGACCACCGTAACTGCCGTCGAAAATCCCACCGAAACCGCCGCCGAAAAGCCCACTGAAACCGCCGCCGAAAAGACCACCGGAACCGCCGCCGAGAAGACCATCGTAACCGCCGCCGAAAAGCCCACTGAAACCGCCGCCGAAAAGCCCACCGTAACCGCCGCCGAGAGGACCACCGTAACCGCCGCCGAAAAGACCACCGTAACTGCCGCCGAAAATTCCACCGAAACCGCCGCCGAAAAGCCCACTGAAACCGCCGCCGAAAAGACCACCGTAACCGCCGCCGAGAAGACCATCGTAACCGCCGCCGAAAAGACCACCGTAACTGCCGCCGAAAATCCCACCGATACCGCCGCCGAAAAGCCAACTGAAACCGCCGCCGAAAAGACCAACGTAACCGCCGCCGAAAAGACCACCGCAACCGCCACCAAAAAATTCACCGCAACCGCCGCCGAAAAGCCCACCGTAACCGCCGCCGAGAGGACCACTGTAACCGCCGCCGAAAAGACCACCGTAACTGCCGCCGAAAATTCCACCGAAACCGCCGCCGAAAAGCCCACTGAAACCGCCGCCGAAAAGACCACCGTAACCGCCGCCGAGAAGACCATCGTAACCGCCGCCAAAAAGACCAACGTAACCGCCGCCGAAAAGACCACCGCAACCGCCGCCAAAAAATCCACCGCAACCGCCGCCGAAAAGCCCACCGTAACCGCCGCCGAGAGGACCACTGTAACCGCCGCCGAAAAGACCACCGTAACTGCCGCCGAAAATTCCACCGAAACCGCCGCCGAAAAGCCCACTGAAACCGCCGCCGAAAAGACCACCGTAACCGCCGCCGAGAAGACCATCGTAACCGCCGCCGAAAAGACCACCGTAACTGCCGCCGAAAATCCCACCGAAACCGCCGCCGAAAAGCCCACTGAAACCGCCGCCGAAAAGACCAACGTAACCGCCGCCGAAAAGACCACCGCAACCGCCGCCAAAAAATCCACCGCAACCGCCGCCGAAAAGCCCACCGTAACCGCCGCCGAGAGGACCACCGTAACCGCCGCCGAAAAGACCACCGTAACTGCCGCCGAAAATTCCACCGAAACCGCCGCCGAAAAGCCCACTGAAACCGCCGCCGAAAAGACCACCGTAACCGCCGCCGAGAAGACCATCGTAACCGCCGCCGAAAAGACCACCGTAACTGCCGCCGAAAATTCCACCGAAACCGCCGCCGAAAAGCCCACTGAAACCGCCGCCGAAAAGACCACCGTAACCGCCGCCGAGAAGACCATCGTAACCGCCGCCGAAAAGACCACCGTAACTGCCGCCGAAAATTCCACCGAAACCGCCGCCGAAAAGCCCACTGAAACCGCCGCCGAAAAGACCACCGGAACCGCCGCCGAGAAGACCATCGTAACCGCCGCCGAAAAGACCACCGTAACTGCCGCCGAAAATCCCACCGATACCGCCGCCGAAAAGCCAGCTGAAACCGCCACCGAAAAGACCACCGTAACCGCCGCCGAAAAGAACACCGAAAAGACAACCGTAGAGCCCCCGGAGAGACAACTGAAGCCGCCCTGGAAAAGACAACTGAAGCCGCCGCCGTGAAGTTAACCGAAGCCTCCCCAAGGAAAACCACGGATGCCACCCCCAAAATTACAACCACCGATGCCGCCCCCAAAAGTACGACCGAAGCCGCCACCAAGAGAAGAACCGAAGCCCCCAAAAGAGCAACCGAAGCCGCGCCATGGAGAAAAGCCATACCGGACACATGCAGCCCCACCGAAGCCGCCCTGATGCGCAACCAGACCAAGAGGAAGAGAAAACTACCAAAACAAGTAAAATCAAGAAAGAAAGCCAAAGGACCAAGAATCAACCAAGAAAACAGGACCCACCCGCAGCCAAGCAGAACCTAACATAGCCCACCGAAGGAAACCAAGGAGGAAATGGAAAAAAAAAACGAAAGACAAGCAACAACAGACAACAACAACAGACTAAACAACAAAACAAAAACCGAAAAACAAAACAAACGACGGCGGAAGCACGGGCTCACGGCCAAAACCGCCAAAGAACAAAGGATCCCATAAAAAAGACTGAACACTGTTAAAACGGTTAAATTATTTTCTGTAAAGAGCGAACAGACGAACAGATTTTGATCAAAATTTCAGGAATTATTCTTGAAAGTCTCTTTTAATTTCCTGAAAAGTTTCAAATTTGCAAACTGGAAATTACCGAAATTACAACTTTGCAAATATTAATTTCAAATTCCTAGTTTTACAAAATTTTCTTGCAAGGCGCGGAATCTATTTTCTGTAAAAAGCGAACCGACCAACAGATTTTGATCAAAATTTCAGGAATTATTCTTGAAAGTCTCTTTTAATGCCCTGAAAAGTTTCAAATTAGCAAACCGGAAATTACCGAAATTACAACTTTGCAAATATTAAGTTGACTAGCTCTACAAGATTTTCTTGAAAGGCGCGGAATTTATTTCCTGTAAAAAGCGAACAGACAAACAGATTTTGTTGAAAATTTCAGAAATTATTCGTGAATAATAACACAAGATTAGAACAAACTGGACAAACCTAGTCAAGATTTGACATATTATCTATTTCTATGTCTATTTTGCCAATAGACCTTTTCATAGTTTTTTTTTTGTCCGCATGTAACAATTTCCACCAAAATTTACAATGCGTTTCGGGGACTTTTTACGAAAATTTTTAAACGAAAACTTGCCCGAAACTTTCAAATTCCCGCCTTTTAAACATGACGGACGCGCATGCGCCTAACTAACCGTAAAAAGGTCTATTGTGAATTGACATGGCAGCCGTTGACAACTAAAAGCTCGTCACGCATTGGCGTACGAAAAAAATATATTTGGAGTTTAATTTTTTTTATTATTAACCCTTTCACCGCCATTCCGGGAGGTGTGACCCGGGGCCCTGAATTTATACAGCGCCGTCCCGGGTGATGTAGCCCGGGGTTTCTTTTTTACCAGCGCCATCTAGTGAGAAAACGCTAAAATTATTTAAAGTTTAAGAAATTTCAAAAAATTCGTTGAAAAATTTCATAATGCCGAATTTTGCTTTTTTAGAGATTTTTTGAAAAAATCTCCCCGCGCAGACTACAGGCAGCGGAATGGCGAAACTCGCAGTCTGGATAGAAAAAATACCAGGCTTCACGATGAAGGTGTCAGTGTTCTGGATAGACCACGTCTTGGTGGTTTGCGGGTGTGTTGAAGAAAAACGCGAGAAATCTTCACGTCTTTGTTCGCTCATAACTCGGCGCCATGAGGCCGGTTACACTGCCGCAAAGCCAAAGGTTCAGTCTAAAGAGCTGCGCCGAAAAATCGAGAGTCCGCCGCGGCACGTTGAAATCAAACAGCAAACTTGTAGGTGCACTTTTACAGTGCACCCTACACATTTATGAAGATATTTCCGGATCGGGGGGCATTACTAAAGTGCGGATCGATTTTTTAGATTCCCGCATCTATCCTGCGCAATGCGAACGCAAATTCTCGCCGATTACCGTCGAACTCGCAAATTGCCGGCCAAGGAGGCGGTTGTGGATTTTTTTCTGCATTTCGGACGCACCGGGCGAAGGGAGCGACGCAAGAAGCCGAGAGTGGTACCAAAATACGCGTAGTGGCGGGCGGCATCGCACTGTGCCGCAAGAGTCGAATACCGGGACGTGGCGAGGATGGAGCAAATGTAAAAAAAAAACTGTGCAAAAAAGGTTGATGTTTTCCAACGTCGGCAGCTCGACGGGGACGGCTCGGATCGCGAACCCTTAAATGCAAAAGTGGCGCGGGAAACCGTTCCGATTCGGTGTGCAGGTTTGAGTCGCTACGCCCAGAAACGGTGAAACTGCAGCGGTTAGACTGATCGCACTTTCCGGCAAACGGGAGCCGATACGTTTCGAACTGTGACGAGCGACTCTGCGGTCGCAGCGAAGCCGTGACGGTACCAAAATGCGCGTCTCGGCGGTGCCCACGTGTCGCTCAACTTGGAATGTAAAAAACGCGACATTCTGGTGCCCCAAAACGACATTCAAGTTTTACTCTGTGCCGATTAATAGTTATAAGTGGGCGTCGCGACGCGATTCCGCGACCTCCAATTATGGGTGCGAAAATCCAAAAGACTATTCTACAATCCACTGAAAAATCCAGCACAATCACCGGAGGGTTACAAAAATATGGACGTTTTATTACTTTCGCCATTAGTTTCTTGCTATAGGGCTTGTTCGGCGGGCGTTGCGATGGTTGCAAACGACGCAGTGCGATGCCGCTTGCACTAAGAGATTAAACGTTTAATTTTCTGCGGGGATCACGCAAAACTATTACCGCGAGCTTAATTTGGTGATTCTGCGCGAGTTTTTCGTGGACGTCCAAAAAACGTCGTTTTGTGGCGTCACGACGCCATCTTTAATGGAATAAGGATTAAACTCCTAAACAAACTAGTAAGTTCTATGCCCGACCGAACGGCGCCGGTCCCGTTCCGATCCGTCAATTGGTTCGGACGTTCTAGCTACCACCGCAAAACGCCTCTGGTTTTCTTTCACTTTTTGCGCATTTTTCTCTTTAAACTGCCGCAGATTCGCAAAAAGTCGTTGCAATTTAAAAATTCCTGCCGGAATAGTTGGGCGTAAGTGTTCGGAGGAGAACGAACCCAATCGGCAACCTGGACCCCTTTATATAAGTGTAGGGCGTCCGCGGAAGTGATTGCAAAATCGGCAAAAAAAAAGTTGCATTTTCTTGCACCAGATGAACGGGACGTCGCAGGACGGCGAGCAAGAGCTATAAAAACGCTAAAGAATTTTTGAGATTCGACGAAAAATGCGCCTCAATGGTAAAAAAATCGTGATTTTAGGTTTCGGTCTGGTGCGTCCGAACCTGGGGAAGTTGAGTCGGGAAAATACACCAGAAAAATGTACAATCCCATTTGCGCCAACGGGGATGCACAGCGTGCGGGCGGACATTCGCAGGTAAAGCATAGAAGGCGCTTGATCTTTTCAAAAACCCACGTGGTGCGGACCCTCAGGTGAAATTCGGGAAAGGCCACACGTCAGTCGTCTCAGGATTTATCGAAATTTGCGAGGTCATGGCGAAGACGGCCAGGAAAAATGAAATGCACCCAAGGATTCCGGTAGAAAAATTTGAGACGCCCCCTACGACACCACTCTCGTCGCTCCTCGACTTTTGTCGGTGACGTTATTCATATTTTTATGCGAATCCGGGTCCTCCGACTAAAACTGGCCCCCCACCGGCCCCCTCGCTCTGAAAAAGTCAGTACAGCAGATTCTTGAAGCCTAAGAATAGACGAACGAACCCACGTACGGCGACTTTCGATGAGACTTCCGGATCGCGTAGTTTAGGCGACCAGAAATGACGATTTTTTTGCAAGAAAAAGTGAGTTTTTCGGATCCAAAAATTTAAGCAAAATTATCGAAACGTGAGACAGTCGGACGTGTGGAGGCGTTCCGGACACACCGGAACCACTTCCCTGCTAAGAAAACTGTCCGAGTTGTGGGTACAAAAGCTTTAAAAATTCGTCCAGCCGCCCCCCGGAGACGGCAGATGGGTGAAATTATTTTAAAAAAATACTTGAATCTTTTGCAAATCAGTTATGTTAATTTTCGAATGGTTGTTTGTTTGCCCCCTTATTTGTTCAGTGACTTTTGATCAATAGGTGACTTATCTATGTGAAAGGGGTTGCATAACTACCAGCATTTTTATAAATATTGGCGCTGTGTGTTATGCTTTATAATTGACATGGCAGTGAAAGGGTTAATTATATTGTATTATATTAAAAATAATATAATTAATTTTTTGTCTTTAAATTTAAAATTGATTAAAAAATTATATATATATGTAAAATTATTTGTAGTATTATATTCATTTGATTATATATCATAAAATTCTACGCCAGTGACTGCAAATGTATGTGAAAAGAGAGAGATGGAGAAGTAAATATCGTCGGTGTGAACTTCTCCTCGATTTAAGCCAATCAGAGAACAAGGTCAAATAATCCAATCAAGGTAGAAATAAATCCCTATCTTCCCTGTACTGCATTCTTAAAAAAAATTAACTATAGAGGCGCCTCCGCGGAAGAAGCTAAACTTAACGTAAAACACACAATGGTGGGTGCACAGTTTGGTACGCGAAATACTCCTTCAAAAAATAGATGAAAAAATGGAGAAATAGATAAGCGAATTACTCCTTCCAAAATAGGGTGGCTATATTAGAGCATATAATAGAATACGTAATATATGCGAGGAAGACTTAAGGAAGGAACAGTTTCGTTTTAGATATGGAACAAAAGAAGCGTTATTTGGGCTGTCAGTTCTCATGCAAAAATGTAGAAACGTAACTAGTGCGCCTCCGTGCTTCCAAAACAGGGTGGCTATATTAGAATACGTAAAATATGCGAAGAAGAGCTGAGACAACTAGTGAGAGTGAGTACCCTTAAGTAGCAAAGATGTAGTTCAAACCTGTCCTTACCCAGTCTGGGAACTTCACAGCAAATGAACGTGAAACACTGCTACATCTTGTAGGCACGCATTTTCCAGGGGCTGCTGAAAACCACACTCCTTTCCACTCAAGCCATACGGCAACCAGAGATGACTGGAATGTGGCAAAAAGAATTATCACAACAGAGAGAATTAAATGGGCAATCAAACTCTTCAGCCCCTACAAATCTCCTGGAACAGATAGCATATATCCAATAATGCTTCAGAAAGGCATGAATATCATACTCCACCCTCTTAAGGACCTATTTAGAGCAAGTCTAGCACTAGGACATGTTCCATTAACCTGGAGAGAGACAAGAGTGGTATTTATCCCAAAACCAGGCAAATCTAGCTATGCCGAAGCTAAATCCTATAGACCAATCAGCCTGACATCATTCTTTCTAAAAACCTTAGAAAGACTGATAGACAGACATTGGAGAGAAGAAGCACTGATTAGATCTCCGCTTCATACATACCAACACGCTTACCAAACAGGAAAGTCATGCGAAACAGCGTTACACCAGTTAGTAAGTACAATTGAGAAAACTTTGGAGAACAAAGAAGTTGCCCTAGGTGCTTTCTTAGATATAGAAGGAGCCTTCGATAACACATCTTACATCTCAATAGAAAACGCAATGGTCAATCACCACGTAGATAACACTACGACCAGATGGACCATGTCGATGCTTAACAGCAGAACTGTAAAAGTTAAACTACTGGAAGAAGAGATAACCATGTCAACAACAAGAGGTTGCCCCCAAGGCGGCGTACTGTCACCACTTTTGTGGTGCCTAACAGTCGACGAGCTACTAATCACCCTTAACAAAAGAGGGTTCTTCACTCAAGGATATGCCGATGATATCGTCATACTGATTCAAGGTAAACACCAAAGAACGGTTGAAGAAATCATGAAGGCAGCCTTGAATATTACAGAGACCTGGTGTTCGACAGGAGACCTAAGAATCAATCCTGCGAAAGCCACCCTGATCCCTTTCACAAATAGGAAGAAAATCACAAACCAAACCAATATCTCAATATTTGGGAAACCTGTTCAATGGAGCAACGAAGTCAAATACCTAGGACTTACACTAGATTCCAAACTAACATGGAATCCCCACATGAACAAGACAATCTCCAGATGCAAACAAACGCTGATGATAAGTAAACAAGCCATAGGTAGCACATGGGGTCTCAAACCGGAACTGACTCACTGGCTATACAAAACTATAGTTCGACCAATACTAACCTACAGCATAGTAACCTGGTGGCCTAAACTACAACAATCAACTGCTGTTGCAAAATTAAGCAGGATACAACATCTAGCGAATCTATGCACCACAGGAGCCTTTAGAACTACCTCTGGATTAGCATTAGACGTGATACTAGATACACCGCCATTAGACATCTTTCTAAAAGGAGAAGCAAGAATGGCGGCATACCGACTACAATGCGCGGGTCAATGGATCGCAGCCAGTAGGATCGGGCATACGAAAATCATGACGGCAGTCAGAATACCGTTGATGGAAATGAGAACCGACAGTACCAACAAGTCATTCCATTTCGAAAAATCATTCACCGTACACATAGATCCAAGCTGGAAACCGGACCAGCTTCCCACCCCTACGAACAAGAACATAATCTTTTACACGGATGGTTCAATGTTTGAAGGAAGGGCCGGATCGGGCCTGTACAGCAAAAATCCCAAAATTAGGGAATCAGCCAGCCTAGGCGAACACTGCACGATATTCCAAGCAGAAGTACACGCATTACTATTGGGTGCTACTGAATGCCACAGACAAAAATATCGGAACAGAAACATTTATTTTATATCTGATAGTCAAGCAGCGCTAAAAGCACTAGAGGCCTGCAGTACAAAATCAAGAATCATAAAAGAATGCAAAGAAATACTACATACACTAGGCCAACAGAACACAGTAAAAATCATCTGGGTTCGCGGGCATAGTGGTATAGAGGGAAACGAACATGCAGACGACCTAGCAAAACAAGGTGCCCGCAAGAAACTAGTTGGTCCCGAACCGAGCATAGTTATAGAAAAAGCCTGCGCCAGAGCATCCATCAATGATTGGATGAAAAATAAACACAAACTCAGATGGAACTCCTATGATAAAGCAACCCATTGCAGGAAGCTAATAGACTCACCTAATCCCAATATAGCAAAGGACCTGTTAAAACTAAACAAAGCTCACACGAAGCAGATAGTTAGTTTACTAACAGGCACTGGCGGATTTAGAGAATTCATGCATAAAGTAAAAATCTACCGAGACGAACCTTTATGTAGACTCTGCGGAGAGGAAGATGAAACAGCAAACCACGTACTCTTCGAATGCCCTGCCCTAGAACGAATGCGACACCAGCTCGACTGGAACCAACAAACCACATGGGAACCCAAACTTGTAGGAAAACTAAGGAAACTAGTCAGTGACACATACGTCGGACTGCAAGTTTGATATCAACCGACAGCACAATAAGCCTTAAGGTTGACGTGCGCCAAACCCTTAGAGGAAGTTGGGAATCTAATCTAATCTAATCTACCCAGTCTAGCAGGCCACTCCCCTGCTACGTCAGGTACTAGCCCTACCTAGACCCCTTAACACAGCTCAGCTTGCTCACTTGGTTTCCCGCTGGGATTGGTTACCCCAACCTTCCACCAGATTGCTCAGCGTAACAGGGGCACCACATGTAGGCGTGTGTGGAGTTGGAGTGGAGTGGAGAGGCATATATTGTGCATCACAGCCAAGACCCCAGAATCGTATATTAATAGGGATGCCGTTGATCTTAATGCCCTCTTTCACATCCACCAGTGCCTCTCGGAACACTGCCTCCAAGTATTTATTGAAGAGAAGAGGGGACAGGACACACCCTAGTCTAACACCTCCTGATTTCTGTTTCTTCGGATGTTATAACCTCTGTCCTAATCTCTGCAGTTTGATGCCAGTACAGCTGTGTGATGATGTTCAGATCTCCAACATCGACTTCTGTGTCTTTTAGAATGCCAATGAGCTTCTGGCGAGACACAGTCGAAAAGCAGGCGTATATATCGACATTCATGTCTCTGCATCGCTATGTGAGAACGTTGAGAGAGAAGAGAGCCTCTCTGGTGCCCGCTCCGTTCCTAAATCCAAATTGCGTTTCTCCAGCCAGTCCCTCGCAACAGTGGACGCAATAAACAGAGTAACTAGTTTCGTGAAGGAAAACACGTCCAGCTAGCAGTAATGTACCATAATCGCACTAGACGTTACTTTGATAATACATAGACTGTAATAATACATAGACTTATCATCAACAAATGTCCTAAAAATCTTATTAATCTAGCACGAGACTATTTTTATAAACTGATCCATAATATCGAAGCCAGGCATTACAGTACAAAAATCAGTGAACAAAGGCTGTCCAGCAAAGGCCTGGTCAAGCTGAGAGCCACACGAACGTTCGGCATGAGCCTTACCAGCATCGCGGCTGTCCTTTCAGCTTTGTACGACACATTATGAATGTGAGGCGTGAAGCACCCCAAGTACTTAATTCTCTTTTCTGGGTTAATTATTGTCTCACCCAGCTGAAACTGCACTGTCTTACCTCGGCCTCCTGCCACCTATCAGGAGCTTAGATTTCGTCTTGTGCATTGCTATGGTTATTTCCATGTTGCCCATCCACTACATGATCTTGACTAGAGACTGGTTCGTTATCATTCGTTATCCATTGTCAGAAGAGCCAAGTCATCAGCAAAGGCCGCTGTCCGGGCACCGACAGGAAAATCCAGTTCTAGGATCGCGTCATAGAGTACGTAAGGGGGGGATACCATAAGGGGGGCCCTAAAACCGAGCCCTCAGGAACCCCGCAGATCACCTTGACAGCTCTATCGTCTTCATGTAAAATGAGATTTCTAGATCGAATCTGCTTAGTCTAACGAAATCTAGCCCACGATGTCTGTTAGACTCTGGAAGAGGATACTTTGAAATTGACATATTTAAGCTAAAAGCGAATGACCATTTCAAGTTCCATATTCCAGATCGGCCTAAACAGACATTTAAATTATCTGCGGACGTTCGAGAACTTTGACCACCCAAAACCCAACCCGAATCTTGAGCGTCAAAGTCCTATCGGAGCACTCACGACCGCGATTAATAAAATTTAAAGTTCACTCACTACTTGGCATCTTGGCGCTCAATCTCTTGCAGGACCTACCTTTGTGCAGTGGACGGTGGCTGCACTTTTCTGAGACCCTGAGCGGGAGGCGTCCTCCCTGCCCTACCGGCGCCTCCTGCAGTGTGCGCCGCCCCCCTACCATATCCACCAGCCAACGGGAAGGGTTCAATCACTACCTAACTTTCACGGGTTTAAAGTCTCGCGAATCTAACACTCGCAACAACAAAAACAAACGCGCACTATTAGCAAAATTTCGGACAATTTCCCTAAACATTTAAATTCGCGGATCTAACACTCCCGACTTTAAGCCTCGTTTACGGTTGGCTTTCGGTTGAAAATAAAATACTACCCTAAGCAGTATCTAGAAACGGCACCTAGATACATTTACTCTAAACCGACGCGCGAGGGTGCTCATCCAGCTTGTCCGGTGAGGGCCAAGTATAAACGGCACTTGATGGAAGGATTGGCCACTGTCTTGTGGGACAGTGTTACCAGGGGGCGCCGCGTGGAGGCTCCTTCCCTGCCCCCCAATTTACCGTGGCAATTTTTATCGAGTTTTACTTATCTAGATCCTCTGACTTTAGTTAAAACAAGTGCACCTCGTGATGGAGTGGTTTCAGACACTAGACAAGACCATACACGACCAGACAAGATCAGACAAGACCATACAAGACAAGATCAGACAAGATCAGACAATACCAGGCAAGACCAGATAAGGCTAGACAATACCAGACAAGACCAGATAAGACTAGTCAAAACCCAGTCGAGCCCACTCGAGTCCAGCCCAGCCGAGTCCAGTCGTGCCCAGCCGGGCCCAGTCGAGTCCTCTTCTCCTTGTCACGTTCTCCTTGTTCGGCCATACATCGGTATTCTTTGGCATCCCTAGTCTCAGCTTGTCCCATTTTTCGCAGTAAAATATCGAGTAACACGCGTCATCTCTTTCGGGATGTCTCTAACGGGACATGTGTGCTTTAGTGCCTTTATGCACTGAATAGATGAGTGTTGGTACTGCGGCCAACACTCATCGCCTATTCAGTGCATAAAGGCACTAAAGCACACATGTCCCATTAGCGCATGGGTCACGTGGTAGTCAACGTTTCCGTGCTTATGTTCAACCCAGATTCGCACATCTGGTACTTCCGTCCATGCACCGTTTTTTTGCCCTCTGCCATGCATTTTGCCAACTCGCCATGGTACCCTGCCGCACTTCTTCCTTGGAAAGACCTTGGTATTTTCTAAGGATCATCCTTTCTTCGACAAGGAGTGTTATTGGCGGGGATCCAGCCACCACTTGTACAGCTTCTGCCGAGACTGTCCGGTGTGCAGAGACTACCCCAATCAAGGCCCTTCTCTGTGTCCCCATCAAAACTTCTATTTTTTTCCCTGTTCCAAACCGACTCCTCAGGTCTCTGCTCCATACAGCATGATTGAGATGACCACCGAGGTCAGCAAACGCCTGGACACATCATAAATGTGAGGCGTGAAGTTCACTCGCTGGTCCATTACCACCCCCCAGTACTTAATTCTCTTCTCTGGCTTAATGATTGTTCCAACCAACTGAAACTGCAACGTCTCCGGCCTTCTGCCACCTATCAGGAGCACATATTCCGTCTTGTGCATTGTTATCCACTGCATGACCTTAGCTGGAGACTCGTATGTTATACTTATTAAGTCGTTCTCCTTACGCCTCATTGTCAGAAGAGCCGAGTCATCAGCAAAGGCCACTGTTCGGGCGCCAACAGGCAACTGTTTTTGCCCCCTGCCAGGCATTTTGCCAACTCGCCATGGTACGCTGCCGCACTTCTTCGAAAGACCTTAGCTTTTTCTGCGAGTCATCCTTTCTTCGACGTTCCCAGCAGTTCCACGAACGCGTCATAGAGTACGTTCCATAAGGCGGGTCCTAAAACCGAACCCTGCGGAACCCCACAGTTCATCTTGACAGCTATATCGTCTTCGATTATTAACCATCTGTCGCTTAGATAACTCATGGTTATAGCAACAACTTCTGGTGAGATTTCTTTCTTCTTTAGAGCTTCCACATTTTGCACCACGAGGCCGTATTAAAAGCATTCTCCACGTCTATAGACGTGAGAGCATATAGATCTCTTCTTCATGATCCACTATTTGCTAACCTTGCAAAATTTATTACCTCCATAGCACTAATAGTTCAGCGTCTCTGCCTGAAACCGAACTGTCTTTCGCGGCCTGCTCTATCCTTGATCTGTTTTCCATTTTAGGGTCACTGTTCTCGTTGACGAGGGCTCCAAGATATTTAACGGACGGCACTTGCTCCACGAGCTGGTTGTTATTTTGAAGGATCGTCTGTCTTGGTGTCTTGCAGAACACAACCAACGTTTTGGCAAAGTTCATGTGTAGACCGTACTGTGCGCTATGTTCAACGATAAGTTCCATCATATTCACGACTGGGAGAGCACGACCGTAGCATCATCGAATCGTATATTCGTCGTCGGTATTTCTTCCTTTACGAAGATCCTTCCCTCATCGCCGTCTGCGCTCATGGGCCTGTTGGTGGCTCCAGAGACCGATGCGAGATCGGATGATACGTTGGCATTGAGAACATACAAATGTCTCGATGCTGATGGCGTATGAGGGTGACAGTGCACAGAGTAACAGGGGGGCTTGCACGTAATACCCGGCCTGATGCTATAGATACAGACTCCTATCCTAGTGCCACACATAGGTGAGACAACTAGTGAGAGTGAGTACCCTTAAGTAGTAAAGACAGTAGTCCAAATCTTCAGGGATGAGGAACGCCGCCGTACTTTTGAGAGCCTGTCTCATTCCACCGCCGTCCATAGAGTAGGTAACCTGTCCCTACCCAGTCTAGGAGGCCAGTCCCCAGCTACGTTAGGTACTAGCCCTACCTAGACCCCCCAACACTCTTCAGATTGCTGACCTGGTTTCCCGCTGGGATTGGTTACCCAAACCGTGCACCAGATTGCTCAGCATAACAGGAGCACCACGTGTAGGCGAGTGTGGAGTTGGAGTGGAGTGGAGAGGCATAGATGCTGCATCACACCCAAGACCCCCCGGATCGATAAATAGGGATGCCGTTGATCTTAATGCCCTCTTTCACATCCACCAGTGCCTCTCGCAACACTGCCTCCAAATATTTATTGAAGAGGAGAGGGGACAAGACACACCCTTGTCTAACACCTCCTGATTTCTGTTTTTTCGGATGTTATACCCTCTGTCCTAATCTCTGCAGTTTGATGCCAGTACAGCTGTGTGATGATGTTCAGATCTTCCCATCTACTCAGGTGTCTTTTAGAATGTGAATGAGCTTCTGGCGAATAGCAGGCGTATATATCGCAATTCATGTCTCTGCATCGCTATGTGAGAACGTCGAGAGAGAAGAGAGCCTCTCTCGTGCCCGCTCCGTTCCCAAATCCAAATTGCGTTTCTCCAGCCGGTCCCTCGCAACAGTGGACGCAATAAACAGAGTAACTAGTTTCGTGAAGGAAAGCAAGTCCAGCAAGCAGTATTGTACCATAATCGCACTAGAGATTACAGGAGCATTTGATATCGCCCGGTGGTCTTTGACAATACATAGACTTAGCATGTCCTAACAAATGTCCTAACGATCTAATTAATCTAGCAAGAGACTATTTTTAGAAACACTGATCCATTATATCGAAGCCAGGCATTACAGTATAAAAATCAGTGAACAAAGGCTGTCCAGCAAAAGCCTGGTCAAGCTGAGAGCCCTACGAACGTTCGGCATGAGCCTTTCCAGCATCGCGACCGTCCTTTCAGCTTTGGTCGACACATCGTGAATGTGAGGCGTGAAGCCTCCCAAGTACTTAATTAACTTCTCTGGGTTAATTATTGTCTCACCCAGCTGAAACTGCACTGTTTTCAGTCTCCTGCCACCTATCAGGAGCTTAGATTTCGTCTTGTGCATTGCTATGGTTATTTCCATGTTGCCCATCCACTGCATGATCTTGACTAGAGACTGGTTCGTTAGACTTATTAAGTCGTTGTCCTTACGCCCCATTGTCAGAAGAGCCAAGTCATCAGCAAAGGCCTCTGTCCGGGCAAGGACAGGCAACTCTAGTTCCAGGATCGCGTCATAGAGTACGTTCCATATGGGGGGCCCTAAAACCGGGCCCTGAGGAACCCCACAGGTCACCTTGACAGCTCTATCGCCTTCGATTATTAACTATCTGATCTGATGGTTATTAATTCTCGATCCAAAACAAGAAAATATTTACTTCTATAGTCCATTTCTTTTAAGAATGCAGTACAGGGAAGATAGGGTTTATTTGACTTTGTTCTCTGATTGACTTAAATCGAGGAGAAGTTCACACCGACGATATTTACTTCTCCATCTCAACCTCGTTTCTCTCTTTCTTTTCACATACATTTGCAGCTGTTAGTTGTCAATGGCTGCCATGTCAATTCACAATTATCATCTGACCTGTTTGTATCATTTAGATTTTTTGCGTTTTTCTCCATATATTTGTTTGTATTTTATTACTATTGTTGCCATTTAGAGTATTTAATCAATAATAATAAGATATTCAATGAAACCAATAATAAATTACCAATTTTATATTCAAGTAACTATATTTGAATTTAGCTCCAAATTTTGTAACTAGATTGGACATTGGTCATAGTGTAAGTCAGGTTTCTAGTTACTGCATTCTTAAAAAAAATTGACTATAGTTATAAAGTAGACCCTTCACAAAATTTATTCAAATTATTTTTCTCGACGCCTATGTTCTTCCAATACAATGCGCAAACACAAAACATTAAGATAGATGTGAAGTTGCAGATGGACTTGCCGTTTATATCCGCCGTTCATACCGACAGATAGAGATAAAATTAGGTAGTCTGTCTTCTTTTAATGGCATTATAAATTGGGTTGCATGACATAACAATACACGAATAAACAACACGCGACTAAACAACGCGCGATTAAACAATCTTTGAAAAATATCACGGTAACACAACAATGTGCTACGAAAACGGCACATCTTAAAATCAGACGTTTAAATTTCAGTGAGGACCACTGAAATATATACTAACTAAATGCTAAATATAGTTAGTATATATTTCAGTGGTGACGACAAAGTAGACGACCAAAATCCTAATCATTATTATCACATCCACGGGCGTAGCCAGGGTTTAGTTTTGGGGGGTAAAAGAAATGCGCCAATTTACTTCCTAAAACTAACACACAAGGGTTCCTAAACTCCACATCTACCATGCTCTCTTGAAGAGAACCGCCTCTCCTCGTCTCTCCTTATTTCAATATATTATTTACGTTATATTTTGCATATTTCGGGAAGGTTTGGACCCCCAAAACCTCGCGCCTGGCTACGATCACATCACATTTTAGGATGTGATATTTTTGGCGTGTTGTTTTCGTAGTGCTTTGTTATGCTGCTATGATATGTAATAATAATAATAGCCCCTTTCTCCTAGCAATTCCATGCCAAAGGGGTATATCTAAAGCATGGGTAGCTATTTTTCAGCCTCGGCTATTTTTGCTATGATATGTTATTAAGTATGTAACGACGGGTTATTTAGTCGCGCATTGTATGGTGTAAGGACGCGTGTTTAAATGTCAGGACACCTGTAGATTGCGTTAGTGCCGTAACGATTGAATCTAAATTTGCATTAACAATATTTGAATACATCTAACGAACTTATTCTTAACACAATAACCTGAATTGCTATATATTTTAGTTTTATTTGCTCAAAGATTACCTTTTCGTGGATTAATTTTTAAATTTGCAGTATTGCCATAGTTCACTAGTCAAAATTTGAAATTCCCCTAAATTTGCAATATTTTACTTTCCACATGTATTTCCCAATATACTAACAAAATGGGCAAGAAGAATAAATCTGCTAACACAGGCTTGGGCCGACAACTTATCAAGGACCGTTTCGGCGGTTCCAAACACAAAAAGTTCGTAGAAAATTCCATGGTAAGCCCCCCCAGATAAACCTAACCTACATCCAATCTTCTTCCTCTGTTGCCTTACATATGTGCGTTGACAAATTATCATTTATTGAATAATTTGTTAAAGGTTTTGCTTTATTGCTGCTTCGCAAGCTTTTCGATTCCCGTCCAGTTCCTAATGTTCCTAAGCCATGATAACTGTTTGCGTCTGATCCCCTTCTATCTTTCCTTCGAGTATGAGCTGGAGAATTCGATATTTTGGCCCCCTTAGTGTGTGACCTAGATACCCAATCTTGTGCTGCTTTTTGGTATTAAATAGTAATCTGTTCACTCCTGCCCTTGTCAGCATTTCTTCATTGGTAATGTGGTCCACCCATGGGATACGGAGAATTCTTCGGAGTGTCCATATATCGAATGCCTCGATCTTGTTAATGGATGCTACTTTTATCATCCAGGTTTCTACTCCATACAGTAGGACTGGCCAAACGTAGCATTTGACCATTCTAGGGCGGATTTCTAAATTTAGGTTTTTATCGCATAGCAAGGGACGTAGTTTGTTGAATGCCTGTCTGGCTTGTTCTACCCTACTCTTGATCTCTTGTAGTGGGTCCTATCTGCCATTTACTAGTGTGCTGTTTACTAGTGTTTTGATTTTTTCCCCCTCTACCATGATGAACAGTCCTGGCTGATTATTGCGACTTATAACTATGAATTTTGTACCCCTTTTTGTTTATGTAGTTCATTAGAAGCTGTAGGTCTTGCTGGTTGCTTGCTATGATCACTGTGTCATCTGCATATCTTATATTGTTACTGTCTACTTTTATTCCGATTTTTAGTTTTCATCGAAGGCTTCTGAGAATATTTGTTTGAGATACAAATTAAATAGGATTAGTGACATGCATCTTTTAGGTACCCCTCTTTTGATCTCGATTTCTTCTCTCGTTAATTGGTTGTTGATTCTGACATTGGCTGACTGTTGCCAGTACAGGTTTTTGATTATTCTTTCATCTATATCTTTTCATCTATACCAGCTCGTTTTAGATATTCGATGAGATGTTCGTGGTTCATACTATAGAACGTTGATGAAGCACAGGAAGATGTCCTTTCTTTGGTAATAGCAGCTTTGTACCAATATGTTTAGGTAGAATGTTGCTTCTTGTGTACCAGTGCCGCTCTTAAATCCAAACTGAGTGTCTCCACTTAGTCCTTCTAGTTTATTAAATAGCCTGGTGTGCGTGATGCATAGGAATATTTTTAATGTGTGACTCATTAGCAAGATTGGCCTGTGATCTTTGCATTTGGTTGCTGTTTACTTTTTGGGAAGCTTTAGTTGTTTACTTTTTTATGAACGTGGACTTTAGCCATTCCTTTCGAAGTTGTCCAGTGTCATAGATGTTGCATAGTTTTAAAATTATGTTTATGTTTTCCTCCTGCATATGCTTGAAATATTCTGCATAGATATCGTCTGGACCTCGTGTTTTGTTGTTCTTTGCAACCCTAATGGCATGTACTAATTCGGTTTTTAGAATTTTTCATTTCGGCGTTGGAAAGCCAATCAAGGAGCATGTTGACTGACTTGTGGAGTTGCTCCGCCTCCTTCAGGGCGACTTCCAGGCGAGCAGATTTGTGATTGGTCAGTTTGGTGACGTTGTCCCAGAGGTCGTTGTGTTCCGTGAGCTGTTCACGGATGGCGCTGACATCGGCTGATTTCTCTTTGTTTTCGAGCTCTTGTCTGGTCCTAATCACCGATTCCATTTGAACGTTATTGCCTTCTAGAATGTCATGTTGCATTGAGCTGGTTTTGTTGCCTCCAACCTGTCATCATCGCAGAGCTTTTTTACCTTATGTCTGCCTAAGATTGCATTTATCCATGACATTACTTATTGCTCCATTCTGTTCTTTTGTGATGTGGGTCAGCTTTCCACCTTCGCATGTTCCTGTAATTTCTTAGATTTTTCTGTGTAGGTTGAATACATCGCCTTTCTCTTCTAATTCCTCTACTTCTTTGCTACATTCAATAACAAAACAAATTTTCAGCTCCACACCACTGAAATTCAAGATGGTTATGATTGGGGCCGTCTCAATCTGCAATCCATCACCGAAGAGTCGTCATTCCAAGAATTCCTTTCAACTGCCGAACTTGCCGGTACCGAATTCCAAGCTGAAAAGATGAACATCAAGTTTGTGAACCCTCGCACCAACGTAGGACTCCTCTCCAAAGATGAAATGAAGAAAACTAAAGAAAGTCACGATAAGCACAGAGAGATTATAAAAATACCAAGAAGACCCGCCTGGGATTCGACAACAACTCCAGAACAACTTCAATTAAATGAAAAAGAAAATTTTCTGGAATGGAGACGCTCATTGGCTATGTTACAAGAAGAAGAGGGATTGCTTTTAACTCCTTATGAGAAGAATTTAGAGTTTTGGCGACAACTTTGGAGAGTTGTTGAAAGAAGTGATGTCGTTGTACAAATTGTGGATGGGAGAAACCCCTTGCTGTTCCGGTGTGAAGATCTCGAGAAATACGTCAAAGAAGTTTCCAACAACAAACTCAATATGATTTTAGTTAATAAGGCGGATTTTTTAACAGAAGAACAAAGACAGTATTGGGCTGATTATTTCTCCGCGCAAAACATCAGGGTTGCTTTCTTCTCTGCTGTTTTAGCCAGTGAGAAGGAGGTTATTGAAGAAGTTAGTGAGGAAGAACAGGATGAAGATGATGATGAAGAAGAGGAGGTTACTATTGAGACGATTAAGAATTCTGTTGCGGATTTGGAGACTGCTATCGAAAAAACTGCACAGAAATTAGGAGATATCGCAAAAGAAATTGAGAAACAAATCGGTGCTATTGAAATTGTTGAGGACAACAAAGTTAATACGAGTCAGTTATTGACAAGGGAAGAGTTGATTGAATTATTTAGAGGTGTACATAGTGGTCCAAAAGTTTCTGAAGGAGTTACAACTATTGGTTTAGTCGGTTATCCTAATGTTGGAAAAAGTTCAACGATCAATGCTCTCATGACTGTTAAGAAAGTATCAGTTTCTGCAACTCCGGGAAAAACTAAACATTTCCAAACCCTATATCTCGACAAAGACATATTACTCTGTGATTGTCCTGGTCTTGTTATGCCAAGTTTTGTTTTCACGAAGGCTGAAATGGTCGTAAATGGAATTCTACCAATTGACCAGATGAGGGACCACGTTCCACCTGTTAATTTAGTCTGTAGCTTAATTCCAAGACATGTTATCGAAGATAAATACGGAATCATGATTCCACCGCCAATGGAAGGAGAAGATGAAACCAGACCCCCAACTGCAGAAGAATTATTAAATGCTTATGGCTGTAAGTAAATAAATCACAATTTTATTAAAAAGATTTAAGCTTAATAAAGACAGAACAAAGCTTAAATATATAAATGTATTCAACATTTCCGGAGCTCTATAAAACTAATGAGTCTACCAAAAACAAATCTCGTATGAAATTTGTCAGTTATTCTATAGCTTTCATTCCACCTACGTGCCAAAACGTGCCACCTATCACCAAAGCTTGAATATATAAATATACTCAACCTTTCCGGAGCTCTATAATACTAATGGGTCTTTTTAGGACTACCTAAAACAAAGCTCGTAAGAAATTTGTTAGTTATTCTATAGCTTTCGTGGCACCCAACAAAAACCATAAAAATAACATTGTTTTTTAAGATCATGTCTTGCTGATACCTTGAGTGGATAGCCATCTGTGGACGCGTTTTGAGATTTATCTCTCCTCAGCACAGCTTTACTTTTATGAACAATAATTTGTAAACCACTCACTTGAAAACCCATGTGATAATTAGGGTTAGATGTTTTTAATTTTGACATTTTGTGAGAGACATGAACTTAGCAGGTTATTGATATAAATGATATATTTTGAATTGGTAAAACGATACAACATTATAGATAATCAGATAAACTTAATAAAGACGGAACAAAGCTTGAATATATAAATATACTCAACCTTTCCGGAGCTCTATAATACTAATGAGCCTTATTAGAGCTACCAAATACTAAAAGTTCAGGTCTCTCTCACAAAGTGTCAAAATTATAAACATCTAACCCTAAACACCACATGGTGTTTCATTAGGTTTATCTGATTATCTATAATGTTGTGTGGTTTTACCAATTCAAAATTTATCATTTATATCAATAACCTGCTAAGTTCATGTCTCTCTCATAAAATGTCAAAATTAAAATCATCTAACCCTAATCACCACATGGATTTTCAAGTGAGTGGTTTACAAATTATTGTTCATGGAAGTAAAGCTGTGCTGATGAGAGATAAATCTCGAAACGCGTCCACAGATGGCTATCCACTCAAGGTATTGGAAAGACATGATCTTAAAAAACAATATTATTTTTATGGTTTTTGTTGAGTGCCAGAGTGCCACGAAAGCTATAGAATAACTGACAAATTTCTTATGAGATTTGTTTTTGGTAGTCCTAAAAAGACTCATTAGTATTATAGAGCTCCGGAAAGGTTGAGTATATTTATATATTCAAGCTTTGTTCCGTCTTTATTAAGTTTATTTGATTATCTAATGTTGTATGGTTTTACCAATTCAAGAAGATTTAATATATTTTTGTTATCTGTATAGATAATAGAGGATTTATGACTGCAAATGGGCAGCCGGATAATCCAAGATCTGCCAGGTACGTCTTGAAAGACTTTATGAATGGAAAACTTCTCTTTGCTCATGCTCCACCTGAGATTGAACAGTCCGTGTATCATGTTTGGCAGGAGAGGCAGAAACTTATCTCAGAAAATCATGTGCAACCAGCCAGAGAAATCAGAGCTAGCAAAGTAATTACAAATATAAGTTTATGACTTTTAAGTTTAATATGGTAGATTGTAGATTTCGGTGCTAACTTCATAGATCTACCCACCTTCTTCCTCTAATCGTTGGTATATTTACCCATTTAGAGCGCCCCCTCTAGTCCTGATTGCTTTAGGGATTTCAGGACCTGAGTTGGATTCAAAGACTGCAACTCGTCTGCATTGAAGCAGTGGGTCCCAAGGTACATCTGTCTCTTGGGGGAAAAGTGCTCTGCAGTCTTTGAGCAGATGTATGGGGGTTTCCTCTGCTGAGCCACAGAATCTGCATCTGTCATCTTATTAGCCTGAGGTGTTTTTTAAGTCTTTTTTTCGGAGGAAGGGGAAACCTTTTATAGGCACCCTCTAACTGGGTAGTGTAGGACTACATGAGTAGTGTAGGATTCTCATCTAGAGATAGTATACCCACTAAAACCACCTCCCCCCTAGTTTCCCGCTCTATACAACTCGGCACTGCATTCATGCATCACTTCAAGTTGT
Organism: Phosphuga atrata; assembly: GCA_944588485.1. Classification (NCBI taxonomy): domain Eukaryota; kingdom Metazoa; phylum Arthropoda; class Insecta; order Coleoptera; family Silphidae; genus Phosphuga; species Phosphuga atrata. The sequence continues at coordinate 71,735,106 of OX155897.1, read as the reverse complement.
GGACTCCTGTATTACATATTTACTCCGTTTATTCCCTTTTGCCATTCCCTCTCATCTTTCTCCTTCTGTTGCATTATCTCCTTGATAATGCCGCCGACGTCGTTCCACCTGTCCTCGCTTTCCAGCATCAACTCGATTAGCGCCTGGGGATGCAGTGCCCCTTAACACAGCTTCGCCCTCTGTCCTGGCCACTTGTCGCAGGTGAACAACGGATGCTCGGCCGTCTCCATGTTGCAGTACGGGCAGTTCTCCGCGGTCGTCTTGCCTATTCTTTTCCGGTAGCTGTGGAAACAGCCATGGCCCGTCAGCACCATTGTCAGGTGGTAGCTCAGCTGCCCATGATTCTTTTCCAGCCAGGACTTAACGTCTGGTATCAGCCTGTAGGTCCATTTACTCCTATCCTTTTCTCACGACTCTTGCCACTTTTGTATAATTGTCTGCGTATCTTCTGCTTTCATCTCCCTTGCTTCATTCGGCTCCTTGCCGTGCGTGCGCTCCGCAATTCTGCCAGAAACTCCATATGGATGGATCAGCCTTGCCAGTACCCGCACCGCATCAGTCCCGACCGTTCTATACGCGCAGACTACCCTTATGGCGATCTTCCTTTGAGCCCCTTTCAGGGCTTCCCTATGCCTCTGGACCTTGGTGCGGCTAACCCACACCAGAGCCCCATACAGTACGATGTTATTCACAACCCAGCACTCTTCTCTTATTTTTTGACGCCCCTCCGGTCCTCGGGAGTACCCTCAGGAAGTTGTTCACTCGGCTGTGTGTTTTAGCACTTACCTCCTCTACGTGCCTCCCGAAGGTTAGCTTTTCGTCGAAAACTATTCCCAAGTATTTTACATACTACATACTATTTTACGGGCGTATCGTTTTTCCTCCCAGCACGAATTTCACCGAAAACCGAAGCAGTGCTGTTAATTTGAAGGAAGAAATGTGGCCCACATTTCTTCCTTCCAATTAACAGCACTGCTTCGGTTTTGTCCGGTGCTATTTCCAGATGCTTTGCGCACATCCAGTCTTGGATCGTGTCTAGTGCCGCGTTGGTTTTTTATTCCTCCTCTCGTTTTGCTTTGACCACTAGGGTCAGATCGTCCGCATAGGCGACGGCTTTCGCGCCGTCCGGCTAGGCTACATTCAAGACTCCGTCGTACAGAAGGTTCCACAAAAACGGTCCCGAAACAGACCCTTGGGGGACACCGGCCGTTACTTCTATATCGTACTGCCCCTCCACAGAAATCGCAGAAATAACTCATTGTCAGGCCGACTAGGTATTCTGGCATTTTCCTGCGTTCCAACTCCTGGACTATAATCCTCCACCCTGCCGAATTGAATGCATTCTTCACGTCTATCGTCACGAGAGCGACAAGCTTCCTGGTTTTTCGACATCTTCTTTCTTCCTCCGCCAGATTCTCGGGAGTATCCTCAGGAGGTTGTTCACTCGGTTGTGTGCTTTAGCACTTGCCGCCTCTACGTGCCTCCCGAAGGTTAGCTTTTCGTCGAAAACTATTCCCAGGTATTTTACATACTTCTGCGGGCGTATTGTTTTTCCTCCCAGCACGAATTCCACAATTAACAGCACTGCTTCGGTTTTGTCCGGTGCTATTTCCAGGTGCTTTGCGCTCCAATCCTGGATGGATTGCGATCCAGTCTTGGATCGTGTCTAGTGCCGCGTTGTTTTTTTCATCAAACTCCTCCTGTCGCTTTGCTTGGACCACTAGGGCCAGATCGTCCGCATAGGCGACTGCTTCCTCGCCGTCCGGTAAGGCCACATTCAAGACTCCGTCGTACAGAAGGTTCCACTAAAGCGGTCCCAAAACGGACCCTTGGGGGACTACGGCCGTTACTTCTATACCGACCTGTCCCTTCACAGAAATCGCAGAAATAACTCTAATCCTCCACGGTGCCGAATTGAATGCATTCTTCACGTCTATCGTCACGAGAGCGACAAGCTTCCTGTTTTTTCGAGATCTTCTTTCTTCCTCCGCCAGATTTAGAATGTGTCTTGCGGTCGTGACTGTGGACTTTCCCTTTCTAAACCCGTGTTGTCTCGCTGAGAGTGCCGCTTTCCGTATCAGCTCGTTGGAGATCCTGTTTACCGGGATTCTCTCAAACAGTTTTCCAAAATTGTCCAGCACGCGTATCGGTCGATATGCGTCTGGACTTGTCGAAGGTTTATAGGGTTTCGGGATGAGCACCAGTCTGCTTGCTGCTTTCTACCTTTTTGGGAACGTTGCGTCTTTTAGCTCTTTGTTCAGCACGTGCCGTACGGTTTCGGGAAATCGCTCCCACACGAGCTTTAAGATTTCCGCTGGTCAACCCGTCAGGACCCGGCGCTTTGTTGGTTCTTATTTTCGCCACTGCCTCTTCTAGTTCCTCAGGCGATATTTCCGGAGCGTCATATTGCCGCGTTCGCATCCATTCGTTTCCTTTCGTACGTCACAAAAAGGCTTTCCACTACCCTTTTCTTGAATTCTTGGTTCAGCTGTAGCTACAGCTTTTTTAGCTTGTCCGTCACGATTCTGTAACCAAGCCCCCAAACGTCCCTATCTACGTCTTCGCAGCTTTCCTTCCACTTGGCTTCTTTGGCCCGCGCGATGAGTATCCGCATATCTCGACGTATTCCATGTTCTGTTTTTTCTCCCTCTCGACGCTCGCCTTCTTGCCTGGACGCAGGTTGTTCTTTGTTCGCCTATTTCGCTCGTCTACCAGTAGGTTAGGTTAGTTAGGTGCACCTGTTGGGCCTGTATCCTCCTTTCCTTGGAAGACACTTGTTGCACACGTTAGTCACTAGCTCGTCTGCATTGTTCGGTTTCTTCTTCGCCTCTCGAAAGGCTTCCACGAACTTTCCCTCATCTAGCGCAGACGTTAGGTTGTTATGAGGTGCACCTGTTGGGCCTGTATCCTCCTTTCCGTGGAAGACACTTGTTGCACACGTTAGTCACTAGCTCGACCAGTTCGTCTGCATTGTTCGGCTTCTTCTTCGCCTCTCGAAAGGCTTCCACGAACTTTCCCTCGTCTAGCGCAGACGTTAGTTGGTTAGGAGGTTCACCTGTTGGGCCTGTATCCTCCTTTCGTTGGAAGACACTTGTTGCACAGGTTAGTCACTAGCTCGATCAGCTCGTCTGCATTGTTCGGCTTCTTCGTCGTCTCTTGAAAGCCATCCACGAACTTTTCCTCGTCTAGCACAGACGTTAGGTGGTTAGGAGGTGCACCTGTTAGGCCGGTATCCTCCTTTCCTTGGAAGACACTTGTTGCACAGGTTAGTCACTAGCTCGACCAACTCGTCTGCATTGTTCGGCTTCTTCTTGGCCTCTCGAAAGGCTTCTACGAACTTTGCTGTACCGATCGGGGGTTCCGTTGTCTCGTATTTCGTATCTCAAGTATTTATGGTCGCTTTCCCACATCTTTCCCACAGTATTCACCGTTCCAAAGGTTAAGTCAACAATGGAGCTACCGTTACAGCGGACACAGGTATCCTGTCCGACGTTCCCCGCCAAGTAGAATTTCTCCGCTCTTTTCGTTTGATATCACTCTGCAGGGCGTCCAGATAGACGCCTGTCAATTGCCTGTGTGCAATTACGCGAAATAGATGGTTAGCCTCTTTGTTTTCAGCGACGTGAAGCCCTCTCCAGATCCATGTTGACTCGCACCAAGTTTTGTTGTCCTGTTCATGATGGCCGTTTTTCCTTCCTTATCTCTGATCCAGCCTCGTTTCTGAATTCTCATTTTACGGTTTGGCTCGCTTACCAATATAACGTATATCTGCTGCTCCCTAGCCATAGCTTCCAGAAGGTCTTTTTAAGAAGGTTCAAGTTTTCTAAGTCTGCAGTGTCCCATCAGGGCTCCTGTCAGAATTCTAAGCTTGTTCCTGTTTAGTTTCAGGCAAGCTTTTGTTCTTTTCTGGTTACAAGATCCCAGCATAACTTTGGATTGTCTTAGCCCCCAAAGCTGCTTCCATTTTTCTCTTATTTCTTCATCTAAACTTTTGTGGATGGTGTTCATGCTCAATCCACAAAAGGGTTCCAGATCTATGAAGGAATTACTGGATCGCTTTTTTGCTAGGTGATGAGCTTCTTCCATCTATACCAGTGTGTCCTGGTACCCAGAATAACGTTAATTCATTTTATCTACCAAACGTGTCTAGCTTTCCCTCACAGTCCCATACCAATTTGAATCTGATGGTGTATGAGCTAATGTCCTTGATGGCTGCTTGGCTATCTGATAGAATAGCGATTCGTTTTTTGCGATTTCCTTTTGCGAGTTCCTGTTTAATTTGTGCACATCAATTGCATATGTACCTCTGCTTGGAAGATACTTGGGTTGATTCCCATGGATTCGAAGTATTTGATACAAGGTCCAAACACTCCTGCACCAGTACCTTCCTTTGTCTTCAAACTAGAGATGAGCATGGGATCCCATCGTCCCATCCCATCCCATCGTCCCATGGGATGGAATGAGTGGTATGAACGTCAATTCATTCGGACGACAATTTTGTATGGGACGGAGTGAGACGAGTTTTGATGATCTAGTAAATCTAGTTCTTGCATAATTAATTGCTTATCATGCCAATACACAAATTCTGAAAAATTACGGAAAAATTAAATTCGAACGGATTATCGTTAAGAAAGTCTGAACCGAAAAGAAAGCTGCTGTATGGGAAAAGTGGGATGAAGGGGACGGGCCGTGCGACTGGGATGGGATGGGACGAAAATTTTTAGTTTGTGGGATGGGACGAAAATGTGATGGGATGGGACAGTGACAGGGATCTGGAACGAAAAACTCGTCCCATGCTCATCTCTACTTCAAACCATCCATATACCACTTGATAGCACTTTGCTTTATGCGGTATGCTGAGGATTCGTCGCTCCAATCGGCTTTACTACTACACATTGCTGTGTAGTTTTTTTCGAAATGGTATTTTTATACCATTTCATCTTTTGGTACTTCCTGCCAGGGGATCTTGGCAGTTCGGGTCTCTGCTCTCGATTATTTTTTCTCAGCCTATTCCTTCCTTGTTGAACCTTACAATCGCCTATCTGGCGCACCCCTCCACCACAAGGTGCAACGGATCCATTGCCGCTGTCGGGCATGACCCCCATCGTCCCCGTCATGCAGATACAGTCAGTCTTTGAATCTTCTCAAGCTGCTTCTTCATAAAGACCAGCTTGGTTCTACTTCCCCAAGCAACTGCTCCGTAAGTGATCACAGGTCTTACTATCATTAATAAGATTTGAAGAAGCGAAAAGTTAGGAAGGATTTAAAGACCAGCATAAAAAAGGCTGGAAAAAAGTCATTGAGGCCGTGAACGGCGATGTTTGGGGGGACGGCTATAAAATCGTCTGCAAAAGGTTAGTGCCTCACAACAAGTGTAAAGTGGAATTAATGATGACTAGAAGAACACTTGGCAAATCATGGGGACTTAAACCGAGCATGGTATACTGGCTGTATACTACTGGTAATTAGACCCATTCTAACATGGTTCCACAGGTCATAAAGGAACTATCAAAAGTTCAAAGACTGGCATGCTTGGCAATTACCGGATCGTTAAGAACCGCACCAATTGCAGCTCTGGAAGTTAAGCAGTCCTGCCTCCCCAACATATCTTCATCATGGGGAGGCAAGAATGTGAGCCTTCAGATGCAGGTGTAATGAAACTTGGAAGGCTGTGGCGAGGACGGGGTACACCATGATAACGAATGTTATCAGAGCCATACCTCAATATTGAGAGAGACTCAATATCGAAAAGGCCATCATTTTTCTCTGCCCTTCAAAACGCAACTTCTTGGGATAGAAGGTAAGAAAACAATCACGTGTCAAGGTGGGCTGGACTGGTATACATATGGCACCAAAAATGACAGTGGAACTTTCGCAGGAATCTACAGACCGCCCCTGAGGTTCAGCTTATCTAGCACAGATAGTAGATGTATAGGTAGATGTATAGCAACATGCTGGGAACACATACCACGGCATTCCAAGCGGAAATACACGCCATCGCGATCTGTGCCCGTGAAAATCTAATGATGGACTAGCAGATCATCAGTATCTTGGGGCCCAATGCTTGAAAGCACAGGAGTTGCAATCCTTGAATCTCACCCAAACACTGAAATTCCTAAAGGAAGCAGGACTAGAGGAGCCGCTCTAAATGGGTAAGTATACCAACACTTGGAGGAGGAGGGTAGGGTACAATAGATCTACGAAGGTCACAGTACAAGTCGTCACTACCTATACTACAATCTACATCTACAAGCAGATCACAATTGTGGCTTACAGGCCACTGCCCTCTACGAGAACATCTGCACAAAATGGAGATCTGAAGAGATGAACCACTGTGCCGACTATGCTATGAAGAGGAGGAAACTGCCTCTCATATAATCTTCCATTGTGAAGCAATTGCACGTAGGAGACACGAGCTTAGCATTACAGCAAATGAGATCCCAGTGAAAGATATGGCGCATAGACTCCTAGAACTAACACAGGGGCTGAATCTATTCACAAGAACAGAACATTGTGGGGAAATACAATAGGCCACAAGGCCGTAGTGCTTTTAGGGCCTTACAGCCCTTGAACCACATTGGTTGCAAAAAAAACTCGCTTTCTTGTTCATTTCTTGTCTGTTTCGAGGGATTTTGGCAATCGATTTTAAACTAACTTTCCGATGATGTAGATATATAAAACTTTAAACATAACACAGATCTGGATGACTGATCAATACAATATTTTAACCCTTTCGCTGCGGCGCGCCGTTTTTACCCTTCATCCAGTTTACCGAGGAATTAGAGCTTACAGTCCTATCGAACACATCTTGTGCTTCCGCTGACGGCTCTTCCTCGACAGCAACGTTTTGAGTGGATCTTGGATGTTGCGACTGGATTGGGATGTGGAATAGGATAGAGTGGTCTTCAGTGACGAATCCCGATTCTGCTTGGGAACGATGGTCGCATGAGAGTCAGACATAGACGTATTGTGCCTCACACCAAACCTTTCCACTGGGAGCAAGATTAAAGCAGCCGACGTATTGTTCCCACAGAAATAATCCATTTTCTGGGAGCGAGCACACTGTTCCGCCAGAAATCACGGCCAGCGAAATCTTAGAGAGTACTGCGAGAATAAAAGTTAACAAAGCTCTAGGCCCTGACGGCATCCTTCGCCCTGCCTTCAAACATAGACATTTGCAAACATATTGAACTTGGTCATTCGCAGTAGAAACATACCAGGTACATGGAAAGAAACCAGATTGGTTTTAGTCGCCACGGGCCGAATTAAAGAGGCATTGGAAACAAATATAAACGAGGCACTGGACAAGGTTCATCGCTGAATAGAGTCAATAAAACTGAAATTGTCGCCCCACAAGACAGAACTGGTCATCCTGGTCGGGCGGCGCAAACTGACCCACATGACCATAGAGATCATGGGAGCGAGAATCACATCACAGGAATCCGTGAAGTACCTCGGAGTCCAACATGAACATGATGGCGCACGTCAACTGGGTCGCCAAGAAAGCAGATTCTGCAGCCTTCATTCTCTCTTCTCTGCCTTCTTTATTTCTCTCTGTCTGGGTGATATCCAGTCTGGGTGATATTTAGACCTAGAAAAGACAAACGACCTCAAGAACTGCAGACTGGTAGCATTCGCCGACGACTTCCTTGTGGTGTCCATGGACACCAATGAGGAAGCTGTGGCAGCAAGGATCGAAACTGCAGTAAAAGTCATTCATAGATGGATGGAAAGAAACGAATTGCAAATAGCTCCAGAGAAGTCAGAGATCATCGCACTAATCGCAAGAGAATAGGTACCATAACTGTTAACATCCTAGGCAGGTTGATGTCGGCAAAACCGACAATAAAATACCTCGGCGTTCATATTGAACAACGGACACCACAAGGAGGTCGTCGGCGAATGCTACAGGCTGGTAGCATTCGCCGACGACCTTCTTGTGGTGTCCGTTGTTCAATATGGACGTTGCATGTAGGGTCGTTCCACATTATGTCCCGGGTATCATGAATGGCAGACCTCTATGCCTGCTGGACACTGCAGGTAAACTGTTTGAGCAGCTACTTCTCAAACGGATGAAAGACGAACTAAACGGCGGTGAAGACCTCTCAAGAAAGCAATACGGCTTCAGGGAAGGCCGATCAACCATTGACGCCTTACAGAAAGTGGTGGTCATAGCCGACGAGGCCAGAAAAGGAACCAGGAAAACTCGTAAAATATGCGCCCTTATCACACTGGACTGCTCGGCCTGCTGGCAAGACATCCTCGTTGAGGCGACGCGGCGCAGATTCGCACCATACCTTCTGGCGATGCTAGACAGCTACCTAGCTGGAAGAGAGATCGTCTTCGAATCATACAACGGCTGCACTACAAAGGATATCCTCAGTGGGGTGCCGCAGGGATCAGTGATGATCCCGACACTATGGAACAGTGTATGACAGAGTCCACAAACTTGAGCTGCCTGAAGGCGTAAAGTCCGTCGGCTTTGCAGACGATCTCGCACTTGTAGTACGAGAAAAAACCGGGCACTTGTCAAGTTAACGCAGTTGTGCTTGCTACGCCCGATTTAGAAAAAAAGAAAGGAGAAAATGCACGCGTGGAGGCTCCTTCCGTGCTCCCCATTGGGTATGCTGGCCAGGTCTCTTAGGGTCTTACTATCATGGTGTACATCCATCGCAGGATTGTCGGGATACATTGCAGGATCTTCCTAGTAAATGGTATCATCGTGGTTTTGCTCAAGTTGAGTTTCAGTCTCATTGTTTGATACCATCACCACCACCACATTAGTTACTTTTAGGCCTCTCTGTACGATTTCACAGAGCATGCTATCAAACTTCCCTCTGGCTATGATGACTATGTCATTGGCGTAACCTTGACATTTAATGTCTTAGTCGTTCAGCCTAGCCAATAATTCATCAACTATGGTAATTTTCTGTTAATATTTTAGCCAAATAGAGTGACTACTGAAGATTTAGACAAAATGTTTTTCCAAACATCGCATCAAGGTGTGCATGCCAAAGGAAGACTAGGCAAATTCACTGGTTTGCCAACAAATTTAAGGTACTTGGTCTAGAATTTGAAAGCATTTGTTTTGATTTTATTTAATTTCAGCGGAAATACGTCGCAAGTTGATGGAATTAACGTGGAGAAACCCTGGAAGAAGATTAATAAACACCAGAATAAAAAGAAGAGGGAAAAATTGAGACGCGTCTTTGCACATTTGGATCAACATTAAAAAAAATTATGACCAAAATGTGGAATTAAATCATTTAATGAGATTTTTATCATTGTTAAGGCCGATTCTCATATAGGCGACACTCAGCTACGCGACATCGCCTGTCAAATAATGATTACATAGTTTTAAATGGGAACGTTCTCACTATGGCTACGCGACGTCCCCATTTAACCCATTGACATACGAATAAAATGCGCGTTAACGTGTCCTTATACATGGGATCTTATCGCATATACATGACGTCTTGAGACGTCATTGTATGTGAAGGGGTTAACCCTTAACCACCTGCCATACGTCTCAGGTGAGAAAATTACTGCTACTTTGAGTCTGAGAGACGTAAGTCAGGTGGTTAGGTGTTAAAACAATGTAATCATTATTTGACTGACGATGTCGCACGACGTCGCGTAGCTAAGTGTCGCGCATATGGGAATCGACCTTTATTGTTTGAACCACCATTTTTTAAAGGTTTGATAAATATTAAAATCTTTGTTTAAAAGATCAGCATTTATATACTGTCCATATTGTAGGATTAGAAATATGCGTTTGTTACAAAAGCAAATTGCTTCTCTTTGTAAAATTGATATAACTTAAGTCTTTTAGCATAAAATCTAATGTTTTAGATCGATTGTGATCATTGGTGTCAAAAGTTCTTTGGGATTTACTATGAATGAATGCCTATATATTTGTTATTGTTGCATTATAAAATATATTTATTAAGGAAGAACAGTGTGGTTTCACAACTATAAATAACAACTAAAATAAAAATGAAAAAAAAAACGAATGCGAAATAAAATTAATTAAAACCCACTGTCTTGCAGTAAAATGAAAATTAATTTTATTTACACATTTTTATTCACCTATAATTATTATTTTATTCGTACAGGATTTTAAGTCTCGTTTTAGTATTAATTGAAAGCGATGCTGTGCAGAATCGGCCTTTGACATTTTTCTTCGAAATCGTGTAACACCTCATCTATGTCATTATCAATATCTTCACTTTGAGATAACTAAAAACAAAACAAAAAACATTATTTGCATTCAGGACCCCTCTTTCCCACGGGGCACTCGGTGCACGTGCCCAGGGCCCCGCAATCGTAAGTCCCCCCTAGTTCCTGCCAGATCACCAAACGATAACCGATATTTGTTACCGAAAAACATATTTCTTTCGGAAAAATCAAGCGATAATGAATCTGACTACAAGGTCCTATCTCAAAGAACAAGACGTAGAAGCTCACGCCAGATAGTTTTTGACGGCTCTGCGCCGTCAGCCCAGGTAAATGGAAAAGAGAAATTCATTGTCTAAATGAGTTTCAAAGAATTTGCTGAAATCTATTAACAAGAAAGAGTTGGAAATTTGGATGTCTGCATTTAACAGAATACTTGGAACTATATTGAAGATAAAGGAACTGATAGTATATTGGAAAAATATCAACTTTTGAAAGAAAACTAAATTGAAGATACATTTCCATATGTAGAAATGGAATTCAGAATTTTTTTAAGTATGATGCTAACTAACTGCAGTGGGGAACGTTCCTTCTCCAAATTAAAAGAATAAAAAAAGAGTCAGTTTATCGCTGATGTCCATTCGGAATGTTACATGTATTGCCCAGTCAATGGACCAAGGACCATGCTCCAATTGTTAGTAGAATATGAGTTCATGGGGTTCTGGAAATGTCTGCATTTAAAAGAAGCAACCTATGTCGTAACTCTTGTCTCCAATAGTGCGAACGAAAAGAATATGGAAAATGCATTTGATAAAAAAATGGCATTGGAAGACACTGAAATTGAGAAAGAAGATTTATTGAATGATAAAGAACTATTATTATTATTATTTGTCTTTGAAATTGTTTTTGGGTTTTCCTTCTGTTTTCCTTCCTTTTCCAGCCTCAAGCAGGACCTGGACACAAGTATAGTATGAATTTATTGACAGACCAAAATTTGGAAAGACAAACAATTGTAGCAATTTCCAAAATATTTGATTTGGTTTTGAATTTGTGGACGGACAAATTTTCTTAAGAATTCTCCAAAATTTGGGCAGACAAACCAATTTAAGTACTTCCAAAATATTTTTGAAGTTGCGGAATAACTTTCGTGTCCTAATTATGGTTCCTTGAAGAACCAAGACAAAATTTTGAAATTTTGTGTCTTAGTTGTGGTGCCTTAGGAACCACGGCAAAATTAAAAAAATTAGCGTCTCAAAATCATGTTCTAATTATGGAGCCCTGAGGAACCAAGATTTTTTTTTTGAAAATTCGCGTCTCAAAATCATGTTCTAATTATGGAGCCTTGAGGAACCGAGACGAAATTTTGAAAATTCACATCTCAAAATCATGTTCTAATTATGGTGACTTGAGGAACCAAGACAAAATTTTGAAGAAAATTCGCGTTTCAAAATCGTGTCTTAGTTGGGGTGCCTTGAGGAACCAAGACATTTTGAAAATTCGCGTTTCAAAATCGTATCTTAATTGTGGTGCCTAGAGCAATCAAAACAAAATTTTGATAATTCGCGTTTCAAAATCGTGTCTTAGTTGGGGTGCCTTGATGAACCAAGATAACATTTTGAAAATTTGCGTTTTAAAATCGTATCTTAGTTGTGGTGTCTAGAGCAATCAAGACAAAATTTTGAAAATTCGCGTTTCAAAATCGTATCCTAATTATGAGACCTTGAGGAAGGAACCAAGATATAATTTTGAAAATTCGCGTCTCAAAATCGTGTCCCAATTATGGAGCCTCGAGGAACCAAGACATAATTTTGAAAATTCGCGTCTCAAAATCGTGTCCTAATTATGGAGCCTTAAGGAACCAAGGAATAATATGCTCAAAAACAGATTTTGAAGAAGTGATTTTGATAAATCTACTTAAACTTATTAACTAAATAATGTCTAAACAAATTATCGTATGAACAGTTCTCTCACAAGAATGTGCAGACTTAGAAACAAGTGTAGTGATTTGGACTTCTTTAGTCTGGCTTTAAAATCCTTCAGGAGCCAAGTCTCCTCTGCTTTTGACTTGTCCAATTTGGGCAATGTTTCGGGGTCGGAGTGGTTGATCTGTTGGCGCGGGGTTACCGGCTAATAAGTAGTTAATATGGATGATGCTGATAGTGATGTTTGTTTGCAACTGCTATTTTAAAATTGTCTGTATCTTGTAATTATTGTTATTGTTTTAATATTTAATGTTATTAAATGGGAAACTGTAAATAAATTGTTATTATTAAATAATTACCATCATGCATAGGTCACTTATCAAAAAAGCTCCAATCGTTGCTTCCTCCAGATTATCTTGAATATCAACATTAACCACATGAACTATCGTATTGTTGACAGGTTGTCTGTTCTCCATGCACTCCAACACCTGGTCATAGACTCTCTCCTCGCAAGTTATCAGCACGTCAAACATTTCTTTACTCTCTTGAAACCTTTCCGGATGAGCTTTTATTCTCCTGTTCCTGTCTAGAGTATGTAATAATCCATTTTGTGTGTATCTATATATAGTGTGCATTAAAGAAAATATGTATGTTTCAAATAAAAAATAATTAAATATCAAATGTAATAATCAAATTATTATCAAATCAGATGTAACAAAATTAAGGAGTATTGGGCTTCCTTTATAATAAATGTAAATCTAAACATAAAATATATATTCACTATATCCATAATTATTGTTATTAAATTTAAATATAGTATTCAACTGGAATAATAAATATATACTATAAAAATAATTCATCATTAATTAATTAATTAAACATTAAAAAAACATTCATCCACTAATTAGCAATTCAAGCTTTTATTGTGGGAAGTCTTATACACAACTGCAGCGGATTCCTATTAAATGTAATTGTATTGGGTGCGTGTAATTGTTGATAAATATCATTTATAAAGGAAGAATGCGTAGTAAGAAAACGAGACCTACTGATTGTTGCAAAATTAAAAATCAAAATGATAATTGAACATTGGGGTGAAACCATACTAATTTTAGATACAATCATACCAACTTATTAAAGCGAAATATAACTTGAATATATATTATATAAATTAGTATACACTTACATTATTAATTCATAATTCAAAAAAGCAAAGCTGCACTGATGAGAGATAAATCTCGAAACGCGTTGAAGGCTATTCACTTAATTTAAGTTGAAAGAAATGATCTTAAAAACAAAGTTATTTGTCTAGTTCTGTAAGTGCCATGAAAATGGGCTGGGACAAGTAATAACATGCAAATGTCTGTTTTATAAGATATACCGACCGACAATCGGACTGCACAGTCTTCATGCTGAGACTAATGAAAACGGAAGTAGGATGATAGACTTTGCGACGACCAACAACATGGTAGTCAGTAGCACATATTTCCCACACAAAAATATTCACAAAGCCACATGGAAATCACCAGGTGGTAGAGTATTGAACCAGATAGACCATGTGATGATAGATGGGAGACACTGTTCAAATATCCTGGATGTAAGAGCCTGTCGAGGCCTCAATGTAGATTCGGATCATTATTTGGTAAGGGCGGTACTTAGGGCTAGAATTGATTGTCAACGCACACAACAGCCGGCAGTTAAGAGATACGATCTGGAAAAATTCAAAACCGATGTGATGAAAGAGAGATTTCAGTACCAAATGCAGGAACGAATATCCAAACGGCCAGAAAACGCTCTAGTAGAGGTCAATGAAGCGTGGCAAAAGATCAAGCAGGACATCGAAGATACAGCAGCAGAGGTTGTGGGGTGGAAGAAGGGACAAAGGCGTAATAACTGGTTCGATGAAGAATGCAAGGAAGCTCTGACAGAGAAGAACAAAGCCAGAGAAAAAGTACTACAACGAAATACTAGAGCGAATGTAGAGGATTATCGAAACAAACGGAAAGTTGAGAAAAAAACTCTTCCGAAGAAAGAAATCTGAAAAAGATGAAGAAGATTTCGCGGAAATAAAAAGAATGAGTAATGCCAACGAAACTCGGGGACTCTATCAAAAGGTCAGAAATGCGAGACTTGGCTACAAACAGCAGCCACTTCTGTGTAAGGATAAGGACGGCAGAGTAATCGGACACACAGAAAAGTGTATCAAGAGGTGGGGTCAGTACTTCAGGGACCTGCTCAACCAGAACACTCGCGTTGTCCAAGAGGAAAGTATAACGCCAACATCAACATCAATATTAGGGACTGAACAAGTGAAGGAACCCACCTTAGAAGAAGTAGAGACTGCAGTGCGCAGGATCAAGAACAATAAGGCGCCAGGTGCAGATGGCATTCCAGGAGAATTGTTGAAGTATGGAGGTAGAGCCTTAATATCGTGCATGCATGATCTCATACTAAACATATGGAGAACGGAAAAGCTACCGGATGAATGGAAGCTAGGGATAATATGCCCATTGTACAAGAAAGGTGATAAGTTAGATTGTTCTAACTACAGGGGGATAACGCTGCTAAACATTGCATACAAGGTCTTCGCTAATGTGTTGTACCGTCGCTTACTACCATACGCAGAAGAGAATATCGGTGAATACCAGTGCGGTTTCCGCACAAACAGGTCAACCACAGACCAACTGTTTGGCATTAGGCAGATCCTGGAGAAATGTAATGAGTTCAATATCACGACACACCATCTATTCGTGGACTTCAGAGCAGCATACGACAGCGTTATAAGACACAAACTGTGGGGGATAATGACAAGTTTCGGATTCCCTTAAAAACTGACAGCCCTAACCACAGTAACACTGTCTGAAGTATCGTCTGTAGTAAGAATACGAAACAAGTTGTATGAGACTTTTATAACAGAGGAAGGACTACGACAGGGAGACCCACTGGCAACTTTACTGTTTAACATCGTACTAGAAAAGGCCGTTAGGAGTAGTGGAGTGGATACTAACGGCACTGTGTACTTTAAGTCAACACAACTATTGGCTTACGCAGACGACATTGATATAATTTGCAGAAGCGAACAGGCGACCAAAACTACTTACTCGCTGCTGGAGAAGGAAGCAAATAACCTAGGACTCACTGTCAACGTAAACAAAACGAAATACATGGTGGCTAACGTAACTCATCGGAAGGTAGGACCAACGCTAGAACTAGACGGAAAGCACTTTGACACAGTAGATAGTAGATTGTGTACTTGGGCTCGCAACTGAACAGCGTAAACCGGATGGGCGAGGAGATTAGAAGGCGGATAACTCTTGGTAACAGGTGCTATTATGGGCTACTTAAACTTTTTAGGTCCAAAACAATCCACCCCAAGCATAAGTGCACACTGTACAGGTCACTGATAAGACCGGTGGTAACCTATGGTGCAGAAGCATGGAGCTTAACACAGAGCGAAGAACAGGCTTTAAGTGTATTTGAGAGAAGAATGCTACGTGCATTATTTGGAGCGACTCAAGAACGAGGAATCTGGCGCCGAAGATATAATCACGAACTATATCAGCTCTACAATCAACCAGATATTGTGAGTTTCATCAAGGTGGCAAGATTGAGATGGCTCGGACACATGCAGAGAATGGGTGATCATATGGTTCCGAAAAAGTTGTTCAATGGCCAACAAGAGGGAAGGAGAAGGGCCGGAAGGCCAAGAGGGAGATGGAAGGACAACTGACCTACAAAAACTTCAAGTACGGGACTGGAGAACGTTGGCGAGTGATAGGTCCGCTTGGAGAAACATGCTGAAGGAGGCCCAGACCGGCAATCGGTTGTAGTGCCATTAAGAAGAAGAAGTCTGTTGTATAATTCTATATTCTGTGTGATATTAGCCAGGAAGTAGTTGTTTCAAAATGATATTTGTTCATAGTCTTAATAAGATATAATATTATAGAGCTACGAACAGGTTGAATATATTTATATATTCAAGCTATATTTCGCTTTAATAAGTTTTCATTAAGTTCATATTAAATTACATTTAATATGAACTAAATTTTGCATAAAATTTTTAAGTAATGTTAAAGTGTCTAAAGTATTGAAATATTACATTTCTGAGCTATGCCATTCGTTCCGAGCTATGTTTAAAATTTCAAGTCTCTAGCTCAGTGGTAAGTTACTTTAAAATCGAATTATTACAATTGCCCGGTCAAAGAGGAGATTAAACAGAAAAAAGCGAGTTAATAAAAACGTAGTATCAATAATCATTGAGCGGTTTCATTAACGCGTTTTCGTTTTTCAAAAAACGAGAATATAATACCTATCCCAGTAAAAAAAGGTCATATGGTCAATCTAAATTTGGAGCTTCGAATGTCTAAATCAAAACCAATAGAGTTCTTATTTATATATTAATAGCGTTGTCATACTTTCTGAGATATTTCCCTTTTGGTTCTTTCTCCCGAAGATCAAAAAAAAAAAAACACAATACCACTTTCTAACCATTTCTAGCATTGCCCAAATTACTCATTTAAAAATAGTTATATAATAAATAATAAATAGAACACATTGCAATTCGTTGTCGTATTAACACGTTCGTCGCCGCGTCACCATATCTGGGTATCACCAATCACCCAATCCTATAGTGGGGGGGGGGGGGGGGGCTATCACACAAAAATGGGTGACGATCTTCTTTGTTTTTTTGAAAGTAATTTAAGGGAATAGGTACAGAAATATAAATCGTTTTTTTTCACATCCTGACTTTTTTGACGCTCAACAGTTTCCCTATTTATTTTTTTTAGACGGGTTTCTACGGTTGTCGCCGCCTCTCCGTCCCCAGTTTCCATATTCTCCTATCAAGAGATTGTTCCTCGGTTAGGTTTATTGTTTCCATCGCTTCATCTATTCCATCCCTCCAACTTCTTCTAGATCTTCCTCTCTTTCTCCTCTCCGGAGGTTTCCATTTCAACACTTTCGTAGGCCATTTATTCTCATCCATTGTTTTCGTGTGACTGAACCAAGTCAGTTTTTTTCTTCAACTTTGTCTGAAATATACTTTTCCCTGCCCATTCTATTTCGGATCTCCTAGTTTCTCACTGTATCCCTCCCTGACACTCCACAGCTTCTTTTTAAAAAATCCATTTCAGTTGCAAGTAGTTTTCTCTTCAGTGTTTCTGTTATATCCCATACTTCTGCTCCATACGTTATCTCACTTTGAACAATACTTTCAAATAGTCGCTTTTTTTTGTTCTTATATTCTTTTCCCAGAGGATTTAATTTAGAGCTCCTATGATTTTTCATTTTTATAATTCCTTTCTGTTATCTCATCCCGGTTATTGCCCTCTTTGTTAAATACAACCCCTAGGTATTTGGACTTTTCTACTCCTTTTATGAATTCGTTTTGTAAGAGAACAGTTGCCCTAGGTATTTGGACTTTTCTACTCGTTTTATGAATTCGTTTTGTAATTTGTAATTATTCTGGTTCTTCTTCTTCTGACTCTACAGCCCAGGGTGAGCTTTGGCCTCCTTAACAATCCCTTTCCACCTTTGACGGTCTTCAGCGACACGTGTCCAGTTTCCTACTTGTAGAGTTTCTACATTTTCCTCTACCTTATATTTCCACCTGGTTCTGGGTCTACCTCTGCTTCTTGAGGTGTTAGGTTGCGCTTTATGGATGGTTGTTTGTGTATATTCCCAGGTATTTGTATTCACTCATGTCCATCAATAGACCAGCTTTTTCTTATCCGTCTTTCAATTTTCTGACCATATACCCCAAATCGTCTTCATCCTCTGCTATCACAACCTGATCGTCAGCAAAGTATACACTAAAGAGCGTGTCATCTCCCACTCTCATTACCGTTTGTGGACACTTTCTTGTCCACCCTCTAAGGGATCTTCTTTACGTTACATGTCCTCCGAGGACGTCGGCGGTCATCATAATGATTTTTATTTTATCAGCAGCGGCACGAAACAGGCTAGTAGAACTGACACCATATCACTCTCAGGTTTTTCAACCAGGACGTGCGTCTTCTTCCTGGACCTCTTCTACCTTGGATTTTGCCTTGCATGATATTCTGCAAGATACGGTACTTTTCCCCTCTCATAACGTGCCCAAAATATTCCAGCTTGCGTTTTTTGATAGTAAACATGACTTCTAGTTGCTTCTGGAGACGGCCAAGCACCTCGGTGTTTCGGACTCTGTCTAACAGGCGGCGGTAGCACCACATCTTGATCCCTTCCAGTCGGTCACACATTGCCTTTGTTAAAGTCCATCCTTCCATTCCATAGTACAAAATTATATACAAATAATAATTACAAAACGAGAAGTTCCCGAAATTTTCCTATTTCAATTTTGTTATTTGTGGCTCTCTGGTACACGATATAAGCATTTTCTATAGTTGTTCCCAAGAGCAAATGTAGGGCTAATTTCCGATACCAATTGATGCTTTTCTATATCTTTGTGGTATATGTCACCATTTGGTCGCTCCTATATGCTTCTTTGCTGTATGAAGGATCTGGAATAAATGCAGTGAGATCCCTTACAGACCTCTAGCTGAAAAGCTTATTCTTTCTCCATTTTGGAACTGAACACAGTATATCTTATAATAAAAAGGCTTGCTTAATGCCCGCCATACACACAACGGCGCACCGGAGAGGTCTGCAGGTTAGCCTGCGCAGATAGTCCGGAGCGTGTAAGGGAATAGACCTGTGCAGTTTCTTGTGTACGGTTGACCTGCGCAGGCAAACCTGCACATGTAACCTCTCCGGTAGACCGTAGCGTGTATGGCGGGCAAGTTGCGTCTTTGCTTTTCCCGCTTATCACCATGTATCTCTGTTCATGTCTACTTTCTGGTGCGGATTTGGGCGCCGTAAGAAACTCGTCCAAATCGCGTTGAGCGACGAACGTGTTAACACGTTTTTTTTTTTGTTTAAAATTTAGTAGCCGACGACCTAGTAGTACGACAATTTATTATCAAAGAATAAGAGTCGTTATTTTTTATTTTAAAACCTTTCCCGTCAAGGGCGTACTCAGCTCTTGGGTACTCTTGGGTGTTCTCAGAGTACGTTCTTGTTTCCCGTAAGAAAGCCGACTGAAGAACTTTCGTCAGTTTTCAGTTTCCTCCTTCAGTTTCCTTTCCCGGAAGAATTCCGACTGGAGTACTTTCGGCAGTTTTCAGTTTCCTCCTCGAATCCCTCGAATCCTCGAGAATGAAAAGTATTGCAAAATCGGTTTGGTTTCCTAGATTTCGAGATATCTTCGTTTTGAAACATAAATCCTTAGTTTTGTGGAATATTTGGAATTTTTTTCTCGAAAAACTATTAAATTTAGGCTTTGGATCAGACCATGGGAACTGAAAGAGTTTGAAGATTTTAAAGAATCTCTACTCACAGTTCATTTCACAGGTCTGATCCAACCTCGAGGAACAGCGTCATTGGAAAATTTTAAGTTTTTCCTTGATATTGGACCAGACTAAGGAAAGTGAAGTTTTTACTACATTTTCAGAAATATAGTTATATGAATTATTGAGCATACCTTAACTGGAAAAAAGTTGTTGGAAAAGTTTGCCTTCGATCGGAAAAAATGATGCTTAAATTTTGGACGATGGGGAACTGAAACAATAGATAATTTCAAATACCTGGGCACTAACATCGATAAGAAACATAATATGTAAAGGGAAATAAGAAATAGAATCAACCAGGGCAATAGAAAAACAGCCGCCCTCAAATTTCTACTTAAATCCAGGACACTATCATTGACAGCGAAACTTATAAGTTCCTAGTGAGGCCAATGATAATCTACGGGTGAGACGTGCTGAACGCTCATGGACGCTAACCCAAGACAAAGAGCTACTTTGAACAGAAAGAAGCGTTCATTCTGAGAATGATATACTGCCCCATACGAACAGCAGATGGGTATAAAATAAGAATGGATTTCGAGCTGGAAGAGCTGATAAAGAGCCAAACGATAGTTGAAGACATAAAAGCTATGAGAATAAGATGGCTCGGTCATGTACAACGCAGGGAGAGTAACGGAGACATGAAGGAGGTATTAAGTACGCCATACACGAAGACATGAAGGAGGTCTTAAGTACGCCATACACGAAGACATGAAGGAGGTCTTAAGTACGCCATACACGCTACGGTCTACCGGAGATGTTACCTGTGCAGGTTTGCCTGCGCAGGTTAACCGCACGTCGGTAGCGTGTATGGGTACGTTCCGATATAACGGAGCGGTCTTCAGTTCTTTTTGCGAAAAATCTGGGAAATGCATAATGAATATAAGAATTTTCACTATCATATTTAAGCGCAACAACTAATATAGCAATAGATTGAAAACCGCTACATTTCAAAACACACTAGAAACAACTGACGTGACCCCTGCACAGGTCCACCGTCGAAAGAATTGATTTTCGATCTTGCTCCGGTCGCCTGCGCAGGTTCAAAAAGCTGCACAGGTCTATTCCCACACACGTTCCGGTCTACTTGCGCAGACAAACCTGCACCTCTCTAGGTAGACCTCTCCAGTGGACCGTTGTATGAATGGCGGGCATTACATGCGAGGTCAGAAGACCGGCAGAACGCCCACGACTGAGATGGAGAGACAACTTTACGAACGCTAGAAATCAACTGAAACAACTGGAGAAGAGCCGCAGAAGATCGCAACGAATGGAAAAGGATTGTGGCGGCGGCAAAAACCCTTAGAGGGACGTAAGGCCAAAAGGAATGAGAATATTATTGCCTATAATAATTAGGAAGAGTCTATGGACACAGTATTTATGCAATCTGATATATGAACTACATTCTGTTTTGTATCCAGTTCTCCAAAATTGTTTTCAGAAAATAAATAAATAAACTAGAATAATCGATTTCTTCTTATTTGTATTCAGACTTTTTGCCTATATTGTAATACACTCTAATAATCAGATAAATTAAAATTTGCATTTTCAGCTATTTAAATAGTGCCATGAGAAATAAAACCAAAATTGCATTGTTTTCAATTTGACAGTTTATCAGTTTGTGTTTATTAAATTGTTACCTTAACTTTTCAAATTTATACTTAATGGAGACTACTATAAATGAAAAAGTTGAGTGTGAAAGTTAATATTTTGCTGGAAGTTCAATAGTTAGAGCCAAAAAATGTATTCAGAGCATTTTACGAAAACCGTCTTACTCCTATCACTATGAGAATAATTGGATGCAACCGGATCTACAATAAAACTTACATTTGAAGTTTGAAGCAGAATACTATAAACGAACCCAAATTGAATATACTTTTACATGTAAGAGAAAAACCTATCTCAATGTGCAGCAGGATGCTGCTAAATTAAATAAACATCCTTCAAAAGTAACTTTATGTACTAGATCAGGAAAAATATCATCTTCAGGTATGTAATGCATTTAGAAATATCGATAATCTATTTTATATAGAAACTGAAATCTATGAAATTTATTGAAATCACTAAATGTTGATGAAACAGATGGGCAGTCTATATTTACACTACATAAAAAACCCAATGTACAATGACTGCAAACAAAAAAGCAACACATGCCAAATATTCACAGAAAATTTAATGTATAGGCTTGATAATCCAATTTTTTATAAATAGTAAGAAATACTTGCATGGGATGAAAAAAAATGATAATGACGCTGTATATCAATAAGGTAGCTCTCCTACACATTGTAGTAGAATTTTAAATTAAATTATAATTGGATCTTTGTTTTCCAAATTCTTGGATTGGTTTAATTAAATGACCAATCTGGCACTCGTGCCATTTTTGACACTCTTGCCATTTCTGGCACTCGTGTCATTTCTGGCACTCGTTCGAAGTTGTAATTGAAGGAAAAAATTATAAATCCCATATTAATAATACACTGCTCAAAACAATTAGCGGTTCACTAATTTCTGCCTCCATAAAATTCAGTCGGGAAATTACATGCAAATAAAATTGCATCTGAAAGACGCTCTATTTAATTGTTTTAATTGGCACATATGGAAGTGTCAGCATCACATACTTTAAAAGTACCCGTAATAATTAACAGTCCAAGGCCGACCTCCTACAAGATGGTCTGACGATATTAGAAGAGTAGCTGGAAATTGGATCAACTTGGCACAGGACAGAAGGAAGTGGAAGAAAGAAAGGGAGATCTATGTCCAGCAGTGGACTCAGGTGGGTTGAATGATGATGAATAATTAACAACTACAAAAATCGAAGTGCAAAACGAATTTAAATTAATTGTTAATATAAACTGTTGTATATAAAGTGGTAACTTTATAAATTAACGAGATAATTTATACTGTATATTAAAGTATAAATTTATTTATAATAAATTCCAGCTATCAGAAGATTAGTGATTAGCAAAAATTAATGCAATAGTGAAATAATCTAAACAAATATCAGGTATCAAAATCCAGTGAGTCCAACACAACCAATTTTTTATCACTCTGCAAAAAATAACGACCTGTAAAAAGAAATACGAACATTCAGCAGTGGCGTGCCTAATATTTTTAAACAAGGAATCATGCAATGCTTCAAGTGTGATAAAGAGTGCAATGACGATGATTCTTGTCAATGTGATGGGTGTTCCACAAGAATGCACTACATATGCGCTGAGCTCACTTCTTCTGAAGTCAGATGTATGCAGCTAAAAAATAAAAGAGTACTCAAATATTTTTGCAGTGACTGCCAAGAAGGGCTTAGATTGTTGCCAATTATGAAAAAACAAATTGAAACTCTTGAACAAAAAATTAGTGAGCTTGCTGATGAACTCACCACAATTAAACAAGCTAAAACTTCTCCAGAACAGCAAACTGATTTTTATTCATTAGTCCATGAACTGGAAGAACGCAGAAAAAGATCCAACAATATAATGATGTACAACGTTCCCGAGTCCAATGCAGTTACAACAAAAGGCAAAATTGATGATGACAATTCCAAAGTCAATGATATATTGCATGCCTTAGATCCACAACTACACATCAAAAAAGTCTTTCGTGTTGGCAAAAACAATAATACCTCCCGACCTGTAAAAGGATGTTCTTGATAGTAGTGATGATGCTTTATTCGTCCTGAGAAATAAAAACAAAATAAACCTTCCAGAAATTAGAGTCAGCTCTGATTTAACTCTTAATCAGAGGAACGATCTCAGAAATCTTCGCCAACAACTTAACGATAGGACTGAGAAAGGAGAAAACAATCTAACCATTCAATACATACAGGGAATGCCAAAAATTGTCTCTAACACTTCTCAAAGAAAAAACTAAATTCTACGGGCAGCCCCCAGATTGAACAGAACATATTGCGCGTATACTATCAAAATGTTAGAGGTATCAGAACTAAAATTACGACATTAGAACTTAATGCAGCTATCAGTGACTATGATGTTATTGTTTTCACTGAGACTTGGCTCTACGAAAATATTCATGATGAGGAACTTGGTTTGTCGCAATATGATTTATACAGGAAAGATCGGTCAATACTAACAAGTCAAAAATCCAGAGGCGGAGGCGTTCTTGTAGCAGTGAAGAAGCATTATTCCAGTAATGTCATAACTATCAACGTGAATAACGTGGAACAAATATTTGTCAAGGTATCTACTTATGGTGAAGATCTAATTATTGGTGGGATCTATCTTCCACCCAGCTCTCGTCAGGAGTTATATGAAGATCATTGTGCAACTGTAGATAGTGTGATAGAGAGATTTCCCGAAACAAAACTGCTTCTGTATGGTGACTATAACTTACCAAATGTTGAATGGTATAATGACGAATTGGGCGTATCTGCTATATATAATATTAATAATGCAGCTCAAATGCTTGTTGAATCTCTAGCATTTCATAATCTCTTTCAATCAAATTCCATTAAAAATTGTTTTGGTGTTATGCTAGACTTGATATTCACGAAAGATAAAGACATTATCACTGTAGAAATTGCTGATGACTGTTTGCTGCCTTGAGATCCATATCATCCAGCCACAGTCTCATCAATTACCTTGAACAAAGATTTCAACGATCTGAAATTTGACAACTCTTATTTCAACTTCAAAAGAGGAGATTACATTGGACTAAACTTCTACTTATCCACTGTAGACTGGGACAATCAGCTAGGCAGTAGAACAGACATCAATAATGCTACAGAAATTTTCTATAATATTTTATATACAGGAATAAACAATTTCATTCCCTATATTCGCTTTAGCAAGCCTAAATTTCCTTGTTGGTTTAACAATGATATGAAATATTTGATATTTGAAAAGAAAAAAGCTCATAAAAGTTATAAAATTAGTAACAGCTGGGATGATTATTTAATTTTTTCTGAACTTCGAAAACAGTGTAAAATAATGAGTAAAGAATGTTATGATAACTATATAAAATGTACGGAAAATAACGTAGGTAGAAATATAAAACATTTCTGGAATTTTGTAAATTATAAAAAAAAAAATCATGGCTTACCAGATACTATGTACTTAGGAGAACAATCATGTACAACAGGAAATGAAATAGCTAACGGCTTTGCACGCCAGTTTCAATCAGTCTACAAACAGGACACTGCTAATGCAAATTTGTTAGGATTCAAATGTGATAAAACTATAGATATGAGTTCCTGTAATTTCAGCTTGGAAACCATATTGAATAAATTATATCAATTAGACTCCAATAAAGGTCCAGGACCAGATGGAATAGCTCCATTGTTATTGAAGAAATGTAGATTTACCTTAGCAAAACCTTTGTTCCATCTATTTACTTCATCATCGAACTTAGGGGAATTTCCACTTTTGTGAAAATCTAGTTTTATCACCCCCAATCTTCAAGTCGGGAGATAAAGCAAACATACAAAATTATAGACCGATCACAATTCTGAGTGCAATCCCAAAATTATTAGAGAGTCTGATCTGTGATCAAATAAAAACCCCACTAAACCAAGTTATTATACAAGAGCAGCACGGTTTTTGCATGGGTAAATCAACAACTACAAATTTGTTAACAATAACACAATTTGTGTTGAGTGCCCTGGAACAGAAGCATCAAGTAGATGTAATTTACACAGATTTTTCCAAATCATTCGACACAGTTAATCATACTGTCTTGCTTCAGAAATTAGAAGCGATAGGGTTTCATGGAAATTTACAGAACTGGTTCGCAAGCTATCTTCGAGACAGAAATCAATATGTAAAAGTCAAGAGTTTCACATCGGAGGAGATTCACGTCACTTCATGAGTACCACAGGGAAGCCATCTGGGCCCCTTCTTGTTCAATATATTCATCAATGATATTGAAGGAATAATTAAACATTCAAAATTTTTGCTGTTCGCAGATGATCTTAAAATCTTTGGCCATGTCAACAACGAACAAGATTGTGAAAATGTTCAAAAGGACCTTACTTCAATTGTCAAATGGTGCACTGAAAATTACATGGAGTTGAATGTAAACAAATGCAATGTTATGTCTTTTTATCGATCACTTGAACATATTGAATTTGGCTATAATATTGAAGGTGAACCTCTCACAAGAGCAAACTTTGTTCGGGATCTCGGTGTTCTTTTTGACACCAAGATTAATTTTCATCTCCACTTTGAGCAGGTTGTCAATAAGGCGACAAAAATGCTGGGCTTTGTGTGCAGGACCACAAGAGAATTCACTAATGTCGATTTCCATCTCAAAAACTCTTTATTATTCTTTGGTTAGATCAATATTGGAGTATTGTTCATGTGTATGGTCACCAACATATGAAATC
The DNA here is from genome assembly GCA_944588485.1 of Phosphuga atrata. Taxonomy (NCBI): domain Eukaryota; kingdom Metazoa; phylum Arthropoda; class Insecta; order Coleoptera; family Silphidae; genus Phosphuga; species Phosphuga atrata. Next base: position 71,709,292 of record OX155897.1, on the reverse strand, counting down.
CATATAAATAATATAGAAAAAACTCAGAACAAATTTTTGAGATATTTAGCCTATAAATTGAATATACCTTTAATTCAAAACTCACTGAGAGAAGTTCGCAATACAACAAAAATAGAGAAACTCAGCACTCGTAGAGTTTTTTCGCAGACATTAGATTTCTGCATAAGATTTTGAACTATAATGCTGATTGTCCACATCTCCTGTCCTTAATTGGCCTACATGTTCCATCTAGAGTAACTCGAAACACTCAGACTTTTGCAATTGATTTCCACAGATGCAATTATGGAATACATTCACCATTAGCCAGAATTATATCGAACGCTAACGAAATTCAAGTGGATTTTTTTAATATCTCCGAAAGTAGCTTGAAACGAAGATTGCCGTTGCTTCTTAATTTGTAAAAAAAAAAAAAAATCACATTATGTTCATTCGTATAGTTTTTAGGTTTACCCTTAGTTATAAGTATTCATGTATCATATACCTTTATAAAAACATATTTTTGAATTGGGTGCTACCCGTAAATAAATAAAATAAATAAGTCACTTAATAACGAGTATGTGCTCCCATAGCACGAATAACGACATTGCACCATCTTGGCATGCTTTGCAAAAATCTTAGAAGGTCTTCTTGTGGTATAGCGTCCCATTCTTCAATAAGAGCCATCGTTAGCTGCTGGATAGTCTGAGAGGGATGCGGGCGACCACGAACACGTCGAGCATATCCCAAACATGTTCTATGGGAAAGTCTAAAGTGATTCGCGCAGTATGTGGTCTTGCTTTATCCAGCATTAACAAAAAAATTGGACCTATTCCATATTCCACAGGGATAACATGTTTTCCTAACACAATTTGAATATAGAGATTAGCATTAAGATTTTTTGGAATTACAACAAGGTCGGTTCTACTGTTGATATTAATCCCACCCCAAATCACAAATGAACCATCTTCAAATCTTTCGACTTACTCGACAGTTACAGCTACCTAGCATTCTCCTGGGCGTTTGTAAACACATACTCGGCCATCACAATAAGTAATACAGAACCTTGATTCATCTGTGAAGAGCACAGTCTTCCATTGTCGTTGCTATGCAACATGTCCACAAGCAAAATTCATTCTTGTTATTCTGTGGTGTCATGACAAAGCATCTAATTTAGAACATTGCGAATTAAAACAGTTATTTATTTATTTATTTACGGGTAGCACCCAATTCAAAACTATGTTTTTATAAAGGTATATGATACATGAATACTTATAACTAAGGTTAAACCTAAAAACTATACGAATGAACATAATGCGACGGCAATCTTCGTTTCAAGCTACTTCCGGAGATATTGAAAAAATCCACTTGAATTTCGTTAGCGTTCGATATAATTCTGGCTAATGGTGAATGTTTGCCATAATTGCATCTGTGGAAATCAATTGCAAAAGTCTGAGTGTTTCGAGTTACTCTAGATGGAACATGTAGGCCAATTAAGGACAGGAGATGTGGACAATCAGCATTATAGTTCAAAATCTTATGAAGAAATCATGAGAAATCTAATGTCTGCATAAACTCTACGAGTGCTGAGTTTCTCTATTTTTGTTGTATTGCGAACTTCTCTCAGTGAGTTTTGAATTAAAGGTATATTCAATTTATAGGCTAAATATCTCAAAAATTTGTTCTGAGTTTTTTCTATATTATTTATATGGATTTCATATGTTGGTTACCACCAAAGAATAATAAAGAGTTTTTATGGAATCGACATTAGTGAATTCTCTTGTGGTCCTGCACACAAAGCCCAGCATTTTTGTCGCCTTATTGACAACCTGCTCAAAGTGGAGATGAAAATTAATCTTGGTGTCAAAAAGAACACCGAGATCCCGAACAAAGTTTGCTCTTGTGAGACCTTCAATATTATACCCAAATTCAATATGTTCAAGTGATCGATAAAAAGACATAACATTGCATTTGTTTACATTCAACTCCATGTAATTTTCAGTGCACCATTTGACAATTGAAGTAAGGTCCTTTTGAACATTTTCACAATCTTGTTCGTTGTTGACATGGCTAAAGATTTTAAGATCATCTGCGAACAGCAAAAATTTTGAATGTTTAATTATTCCTTCAATATCATTGATGAATATATTGAACAAGAAGGGGCCCAGATGGCTTCCCTGTGGTACTACTGAAGTGACGTGAATCTCCTCCGATGTGAAACTCTTGACTTTTACATATTGATTTCTGTCTCGAAGATAGCTTGCGAACCAGTTCTGTAAATTTCCATGAAACCCTATCGCTTCTAATTTCTGAAGCAAGACAGTATGATTAACTGTGTCGAATGCTTTGGAAAAATCTGTGTAAATTACATCTACTTGATGCTTCTGTTCCAGGGCACTCAACACAAATTGTGTTATTGTTAACAAATTTGTAATTGTTGATTTACCCATGCAAAAACCGTGCTGCTCTTGTATAATAACTTGGTTTAGTGGGGTTTTTATTTGATCACAGATCAGACTTTCTAATAATTTTGGGATTGCACTCAGAATTGTGATCGGTCTATAATTTTGTATGTTTGCTTTATCTCCCGACTTGAAGATTGGGGTGATAAAACTAGATTTCCACAAAAGTGGAAATTCCCCTAAGTTCGATGATGAAGTAAATAGATGGAACAAAGGTTTTGCCAAGGTAAATCTACATTTCTTCAATAACAATGGAGCTATTCCATCTGGTCCTGGACCTTTATTGGAGTCTAATAGGTATAATTTATTCAATATGGTTTCCAAGCTGAAATTACAGGAACTCATATCTATAGTTTTATCACATTTGAATCCTAACAAATTTGCATTAGCAGTGTCCTGTTTGTAGACTGATTGAAACTGGCGTGCAAAGCCGTTAGGTATTTCATTTCCTGTTGTACATGATTGTTCTCCTAAGTACATAGTATCTGGTAAGCCATGATTTTTCTTTTTATAGTTTACAAAATTCCAGAAATGTTTTATATTCCTACCTACGTTATTTTCCATACATTTTATATAGTTATCATAACATTCTTTACTCATTATTTTACACTGTTTTCGAAGTTCAGAAAAAATTAAATAATCATCCCAGCTGTTACTAATTTTATAACTTTTATGAGCTTTTTTCTTTTCAAATATCAAATATTTCATATCGTTGTTAAACCAACAAGGAAATTTAGGCTTGCTAAAGCGAATATAGGGAATGAAATTGTTTATTCCTGTATATAAAATATTATAGAAAATTTCTGTAGCATTATTGATGTCTGTTATATTGCCTAGCTGATTGTCCCATTCTACAGTGGACAAGTAGAAGTTTAGTCCAATGTAATCTCCTCTTTTGAAGTTGAAATAAGAGTTGTCAAATTTCAGATCGTTGAAATCTTTGTTCAAGGTAATTGATGAGACTGTGGCTGGATGATATGGATCACAAGGCAGCAAACAGTCATCAGCAATTTCTACAGTGATAATGTCTTTATCTTTCGTGAATATCAAGTCTAGCATAACACCAAAACAATTTTTAATGGAATTTGATTGAAAGAGATTATGAAATGCTAGAGATTCAACAAGCATTTGAGCTGCATTATTAATATTATATATAGCAGATACGCCCAATTCGTCATTATACCATTCAACATTTGGTAAGTTATACTCACCATACAGAAGCAGTTTTGTTTCGGGAAATCTCTCTATCACACTATCTACAGTTGCACAATGATCTTCATATAACTCCTGATGAGAGCTGGGTGGAAGATAGATCCCACCAATAATTAGATCTTCACCATAAGTAGATACCTTGACAAATATTTGTTCCACGTTATTCACGTTGACAGTTATGACATTACTGGAATAATGCTTCTTCGCCGCTACAAGAACGCCTCCGCCTCTGGATTTTTGACTTGTTAGTATTGACCGATCTTTCCTGTATAAATCAAATTGCGACAAACCAAGTTCCTCATCATGAATATTTTCGTAGAGCCAAGTCTCAGTGAAAACAATAACATCATAGTCACTGATAGCTGCATTAAGTTCTATTGTCGTAATTTTAGTTCTGATACCTCTAACATTTTGATAGTATACGCGCAATATGTTCTGTTCAATCTGCCTGTAGAATTTAGTTTTTTCTTTGAGAAGTGTTAGAGACAATTTTCGGCATTCCCTGTATGTATCGAATGGTTAGATTGTTTTCTCCTTTCTCAGTCCTATCGTTAAGTTGTTAGAGAAGATTTCTGAGATGGTTCCTCTGATTAAGAGTTAAATCAGAGCTGACTCTAATTTCTGGAAGGTTTATTTTGTTTTTATTTCTCAGGACGAATAAAGCATCATCACTACTGTCAAGAACAACTTTTACAGGTCGGGAGGTATTATTGTTTTTGCCAACACGAAAGACTTCTTTGATGTGTAGTTGTGGATCTAAGGCATGCAATATATCATTGACTTTGGAATTGTCATCATCAATTTTGCCTTTTGTTGTAACTGCATTGGACTCGGGAACGTTGTACATCATTATATTGTTGGATCTTTTTCTGCGTTCTTCCAGTTCATGGACTACTGAATCAAAATCAGTTTGCTGTTCTGGAGAAGTTTTAGCTTGTTTAATTGTGGTTTAATTGTGGAGTTCATCAGCAAACTCACTCATTTTTTGTTCAAGAGTTTCAATTTGTTTTTTCATAATTGGCAACAATCTAAGCCCTTCTTGGCAGTCACTGCAAAAATATTTGAGTACTCTTTTATTTTTTAGCTGCATACATCTGACTTCAGAAGAAGTGAGCTCAGCACATATGTAGTGCATTCTTGTGGAACACCCATCACATTGACAAGAATCATCGTCATTGCACTCTTTATCACACTTGATGCATTGCATGATTCCTTGTTTAAAAATATTAGGCACGACACTGCTGAATGTTTGTATTCCTTTTTACAGGTCGTTATTTTTTGCAGAGTGATAAAAAATTGTTTGTGTTGAACTCACTGGATTTTGATACCTGATATTTGTTTAGATTATTTCACTATTGCATTAATTTTTGCTAATCACTAATCTTCTGATAGCTGGAATTTATTATAAATAAATTTATACTTTAATTAATATACAGTATAAATTATCTCGTTAATTTTGAAGAGCTGATAATCAAATTGAATAGAGGGTCAGATTTTTTTTGCATATAATTTCCTGTTTCAATTTTATGGAGGCACAAATTAGTGACCCGCTAATTTTGAGCAGTGTATACTCTTACACAATGAAAACTTTAATTTATATTGATCCCATTACAGGAATGTATTATATCCATAAATTTGTGCTTATTAGATGTAGTTTTAAATTCTGAACATCTTGTATATTTTATGCTTTTCTTTCAAATTGTATAATCAAAAAATATTTTGCACAAATGTTATTTTACCATTAGATTTTGCATATTATAAAAAGCAAGCAGACATCCAGTTTAACCCCTTGACATACGAATAAAATGACATTGACGTGTCTATATACTTGTGATCTTATCACATATACATGACATCTTACAGACATCATTGTATGTCAAGGGGTTAAACTTGTAAAAACCGAGTTTAATTAAAATATTAGCTAGTATAGAACATTTACCTAGTATATCCATTTATTTAATTTTAATATATTTTATAAAAAGGATACAAAGCTTTATCTTTATTTAATAAGTCTTGATAAATCTCATCGTAAGAAATTCCAAAATCGTATATGTTAGGCTTATCAGCAGCAGAGCCGGGCAGTTTGACTTTATCTCCAGTTCCGAAGGATTGCACCAGGAATCCCTTCTTCGACAAAAATGCGTGGGCCTCCATGCTTCTGTTCATGTTACTTGAACAGATCACAGCAATTTTTAAATCACTAATAGGTTCCCCCGGCGCCATAATTTATATCTTTGTGAGAAAAGTAAGTATGAACAAGAAAACGTTAAATTTAGAGGTTCATTGCAAAATAATATAACCTCAAATAATTTTTTTTGATAAAAGAAAAATATATTTTGAATTTATTTATCGTTTGGATTTTTCGGATGGGAATTTACATGTGAAAATATTTTTTAAATCAAATGTTTTCTCATTTTATTTTAAAATATAACTGGAAAATTGTTTTATCAAAAAAATTTGACAGTTTAAGTATGTCAAATGAAAAAAAATGACATTTCGGTCAGGTTGGGCAACGCAAGCTTCAAAAATCGTTCGTTATTTATGGATTTCTCGAGAAAATTTCAGTTGGCAACTGTGACGTTTCAGCAATGGACGCTAAAATAGAATATTATTAAAAATTAAATGTTTTGTAGTGTAAATACGATAATTGATTGATTCTTCGTTTTACATTTTGTATGAATATTCTAAACCACGTTTGCTACTTTTAATCCAGTAAGTCAACCAAAATTTCTCCTTATTGTGCTAATCTACATACATATACTCACTCATAAGTTTTGTAAATAAAAAATACACTTTTACATGATAAACATACTTATATATTTAAACCTAATCCAATTTCATAATTATAATGAGAAAATCAATGGAAAACGTAAAAATGTTCTTGTAAAAGAATTATATACTTGTTGTAATGCTTTCTATCTAAACTATGTTATACATTTTTACATTACATATTAAAGTTTCTGTTGAAAGTGCAAACTTTGTTTTCTACAACCACTCGACAAATATGTTTTTTATTTGCCAGATGAAAATTTATTTTAATATATTAAACTTTCATTTTTTCAACTGCGTTCAATATTCTTATTGTGTCAGAGTTTTAAAAAATAGCTATTGAATAGTTTGTTGTGAGGCTGCCACCAATGTTATGAAGGGGGTTATAGTGTGAACCACTGCCGAATTCAATTTTGAGATTGAAGGACTGCTGGTCAACAATTCTTCAGACTCTGAGATATATCTAAATATCTCGGGATCTTGCAATGTAATGTTCACTGGGAATCACAAGGCACGTAGTTTGTAGAATAATAGTCTAGTTGGTTTTAACAATTTAATTAAACAATAATACAATGAAATAACTTGAGACTTAAGAACTTATAGCTTACCACTCCACTCTCTTGTCTCTTACTTCTTACCTGTTACTGAGAACTGGGGAATGGTATTTATACCATTCCTAGTATAATATATCTGTAAGAGGGATTAAATCATCCCTCTAATTCAAATAAAGGGGAGATTGAATTTTCTTGGCTTCTCCCATGAACAATCGAGGCTTAAATTCTCTAAATACCTGAAAATGTCTGGTCCTCTGGTTAATCTTTATTAGAAGGTTTTTATAGGGCTTCGCCTGTTTTCTAATATGTTTGGGGTAGGTAGATTTTAGTGTGCTAATACAAACCCTTAGTTTCTGGACAAACTATAAAACAATTGCATTTATGACTGGACATCTGTGCCATTATCACACACTCCAAAACGTGCCCACATTTTGGAATGTGCGCTAATGGCACAGATGTCCAGTCCTGGTTTTTATTACAATATGAAACCATTTTTAACGTTCAACAATTTAGTTACAAATGGTCTTTTTCTTCTTCTTTCGAATAAGCTTACTTTGGACCACACTTGTTGGGCTTTGACCTTTGCCCAGTATTGTTGCATTTTCTGCCGGTGTAACTCTTTCCTCTCTTCTGTCCAGGGGGTACCTTTCCTTTGAGGTTTTTCCTGAAATCCACGGACTTCCTTCAGGGTACGTCTCACAGACTGTCTGTTTCTGAGATCTGTTATTCCCAGTTCTTTAATATCCTTCTCGGTCTCTCCAAGTGGTATGAAGCTTCTTGTTTTGCCAGAAGGTGAACAGATGGTTGGTTAATCGATTTGGCGGCAATAAGCTTTACGAAACCGGCTACAAGAGGATATCAAAAAAAGCCAGAGAGAGAGGAACTTCTCAGTAGGGAAAGTTGATTCGTTCTGGAACCGCCTCCCGACCTTGACCTCGACCTTGACAACCCCTACCACTACACCCACCCCTCCCACCACCAACCTATCCTATTAAGAGTTTAACCCAGTTTTTGATGAACTCATACAAAGAATCTTAGGAAAGTTAAAACCGTCGAGTTAGCATTTTCCTCTTTCAACTTGTCTAGATGAGTCATTGACCACGTGACACCTACGGCGCATTAGACTCAATAACCCAATCAACTTATTGAGTCTAAGTACTGAATATTCACCCTACCAACCTCCAAGAAGATAAAGTTGGAGCCGGAGACAGCCAAATAATTTCTGTAAAATATGGAATCAACAATACCCAATAAGGCTAAGGTATGCAGTAGATCAACGATCACAGAACACCTCCAAGCAACAGTGAAGCCGGTCCAGCAGAACATCATCCAAGCTTGTGTCAGTTTAAGAACAGCATGGTCTGCTATAGAATTGATGGTTCAGGGATTGATGTAGATAGCATTATTAGTAAATTGAATAGCCGCTGTACGAGATTCCGTATTCTATCCGTCCACTTTCCATACATTCCATCCACGTTCCATCCACTTTCCATCCATTTTCCATCAACTCTATCCACTTTACATCTACTTTTCATCCACTCCATCCACTTTCCATCCACTCCATCCACTTTCCATCCACTTTAATCAGGTTTTAATCAGCTTTAATCAACTCTTAAACAGCTTTAATCAACTTTTATTCAGATTGAATCAGCTTTTAATCAGCTTTATTCAGCTTTAAACAACTTTTAATCAACTTTAATCAGATTGAATCAGCTTTTAATCAGCTTTATTCAGCTTTAAACAACTTTTAATCAACTTTAATCAGATTGAATCAGCTTTTAATCAGATTTAATCAGCTCTAAACAACTTTTAATCAACTTTAATCAAATTGAATCGGCTTTTTATCAGCTTTAAACAGCTTTTAATCAGATTGAATCAGCTTTTAATCAGCTTCAATCAGATTTAAACAGCTTTTAATAAGCTTTACTTAGCTTTTATACAGCTTTTGTGGATGGAAAGTTGATGGAGTTGATGGAAAATGAGTGGAAAGTGGGTGGAGTGGATGGAAAGGGGATGGAATGTATGGAAAGTGGACGGACAGAATGCGGAATCTCGTACAACGGCTGTTCAATTTACTATTAATGCTATCTACATCAATCCCTGAACCATCAATTCTATAGCAGACCACTCTGTTCTTAAACTGACACAAGCTTGGATGATGTTCTGCTGGACCGGCTTCACTGTTGCTTGGAGGTGGGAAAGTGGATGGAGTTGATGGAAAGTGGATGTAGTGGTTTAAAAGTGGATAGAAAGTGGATGGAGTTGATGGAAAATGGATGGAAAGTGGGTCGAGTGGATGGAAAGTGGATGAAATGTATGGAAAGTGGACGGACAGAATGCGGAATCTCGTACAACGGCTGTTCAATTTACTATTAATGCTATCTACATCAATCCCTGAACCATCAATTCTATAGCAGACCACTCTGTTCTTAAACGGACACAAGCTTGGATGATGTTCTGCTGGACCGGCTTCACTGTTGCTTGGAGGTGGGAACGTGGATGGAATGTGGATGGAGTGGATGAAAAGTGGATGGAGTTGATGGAAAATGGATGGAAAGTGAATGGAGTGGATGGAATGTATGGAAAGTGAATGAGAATCTCGTACAGCGGCTGTTCAATTTACTAATAATGCTATCTACATCAATCCCTGAACCATAAATTCTATAGGAGACCACTCTATTCTTAAACTGAAACAAGCTTGGATGATGTTCTGCTGGACCGGCTTCACTGTTTCTTGGAGGTGGGAAAGTGGATGGAGTTGATGGAAAGTGGATGTAGTGGATGAAAAGTGGTTTAAAAGTGGATAGAAAGTGGATGGAGTTGATGGAAAATGGATGGAAAGTGTGTCGAGTGGATGGAAAGTGGATGGAATGTATGGAAAGTGGACGGACAGAATGCGGAATCTCGTACAACGGCTGTTCAATTTACTATTAATGCTATCTACATCAATCCCTGAACCATAAATTCTATAGGAGACCACTCTATTCTTAAACTGAAACAAGCTTGGATGATGTTATGCTGGACTGGCTTCACTGTTGCTTGGAGGTGGGAAAGTGGATGGAGTTGATGGAAAGTGGATGTAGTGGATGAAAAGTGGTTTAAAAGTGGATAGAAAGTGGATGGAGTTGATGGAAAATGGATGGAAAGTGGGTCGAGTGGATGGAAAGTGGATGGAATGTATGGAAAGTGGACGGACAGAATGCGGAATCTCGTACAACGGCTGTTCAATTTACTATTAATGCTATCTACATCTATCCCTGAACCATCAATTCTATAGCAGACCACTCTGTTCTTAAACGGACACAAGCTTGGATGATGTTCTGCTGGACCGGCTTCACTGTTGCTTGGAGGTGGGAAAGTGGATGGAGTTGATGGAAAGTGGATGTAGTGAATGAAAAGTGGTTTAAAAGTGGATAGAAAGTGGATGGAGTTGATGGCAAATGGATGGAAAGTGGGTCGAGTGGATGGAAAGTGGATGGAATGTATGGAAAGTGGACGGACAGAATGCGGAATCTCGTACAACGGCTGTTCAATTTACTATTAATGCTATCTACATCTATCCCTGAACCATCAATTCAATAGCAGACCACTCTGTTCTTAAACGGACACAAGCTTGGATGATGTTCTGCTGGACCGGCTTCACTGTTGCTTGGAGGTGGGAAAGTGGATGGAGTTGATGGAAAGTGGATGTAGTGGATGAAAAGTGGTTTAAGAGTGGATAGAAAGTGGATGGAGTTGATGGAAAATGGATGGAAAGTGGGTCGAGTGGATGGAAAGTGGATGGAATGTATGGAAAGTGGACGGACAGAATGCGGAATCTCGTACAACGGCTGTTCAATTTACTATTAATGCTATCTACATCAATCCCTGAACCATCAATTCTATAGCAGACCACTCTGTTCTTAAACGGACACAAGCTTGGATGATGTTCTGCTGGACCGGCTTCACTGTTGCTTGGAGGTGGGAACGTGGATGGAATGTGGATGGAGTGGATGAAAAGTGGATGGAGTTGATGGAAAATGGATGGAAAGTGAATGGGGTGGATGGAATGTATGGAAAGTGAATGAGAATCTCGTACAGCGGCTGTTCAATTTACTAATAATGCTATCTACATCAATCCCTGAACCATAAATTCTATAGGAGACCACTCTATTTTTAAACTGAAACAAGCTTGGATGATGTTATGCTGGACCGGCTTCACTGTTGCTTGGAGGTGGGAACGTGGATGGAATGTGGATGGAGTGGATAAAAAGTGGATGGAGTTGATGGAAAATGGATGGAAAGTGAATGCAGTGGATGGAATGTATGGAAAGTGAATGAGAATCTCGTACAGTGGCTGTTCAATTTACTAATAATGCTATCTTCATCAATCCCTGAACCATAAATTCTATAGGAGACCACTCTATTCTTAAACTGAAACAAGCTTGGATGATGTTCTGCTGGACCGGCTTCACTGTTGCTTGGAGGTGGGAAAGTGGATGGAGTTGATGGAAAGTGGATGTAGTGGATGAAAAGTGGTTTAAAAGTGGATAGAAAGTGGATGGAGTTGATGGAAAATGGATGGAAAGTGTGTCGAGTGGATGGAAAGTGGATGGAATGTATGGAAAGTGGACGGACAGAATGCGGAATCTCGTACAACGGCTGTTCAATTTACTATTAATGCTATCTACATCAATCCCTGAACCATCAATTCTATAGCAGACCACTCTGTTCTTAAACGGACACAAGCTTGGATGATGCACTGCTGGACCGGCTTCACTGTTGCTTGGAGGTGGGAAAGTGAATGGAATGTGGATGGAGTGGATAAAAAGTGGATGGAGTTGATGGAAAATGGATGGAAAGTGAATGGAGTGGATGGAAAGTGGATGGAATGTATGGAAAGTGAATGAGAATCTCGTACAGCGGCTGTTCAATTTACTAATAATGCTATCTACATCAATCCCTGAACCATAAATACTATAGGAGACCACTCTATTCTTAAACTGAAACAAGCTTGGAAGATGTTATGCTGGACCGGCTTCACTGTTGCTTGGAGGTGGGTAAGTGGATGGAGCTGATGGAAAGTGGATGGAATGTATGAAAAGTGGATGGAGTTGATGGAAAATGGTTGGAAAGTGGATGGAATGTATGGAAAGTTGACGGATAGAATGCGGAATCTCGTACAACGGCTGTTCAATTCACTATTAATGCTATCTACATCAATCCCTGAACAATCAATTCTATAGCAGACCACTCTGTTCTTAAACTGACACAAGCTTGGTTGATGTTCTGCTGGACCTTAGCCTCATTGGGTATTGTTGATTGCATATTTCACATAAATTATTTGGCTGTCTGCGGCTCCAACTTTATCTTCTTGGAGGTGTAGGGTGAATATTCAGTATTTAGACTCAATAAGTTGATTGGCTTATTGAGTCTAATGCGCCGTATGTGTCACGTGGTCAATGACTCGTCTAGAGAAATTGAAACAGGAAAATGCTAACTCGACGGTTTTAACTTTCCTAAGATTCTTTGTATGAGTTCAACATAGGTCAAGGTTGAGGTCTAGGTCGGGAGGCGGTTCCAGAACGCATTATCTTTCCCTACTCTTCTCGAACAGTGCCAGAGAAGGTGGGAGCTCACGGAAACAGGACAGAGGACCAGATTACTTATTCCGAACATCTCCACCTGGATTAAAGAAAGCACGGTGAAATAAGTTATCATCTGATCCAAGCATTTTCTTTCTGGTCATGGTTGCTTTAGAGATTATTTACACAACATAGACCGGGCTTCAGACGAATTATGTGTGTACTTCGGGGAGACAGACAGTGTCAGACAGACAGCATCTTCGAATGCTGGAGATGGCAAGGCGAAAGTGAATCAGCAGCAGCAAATATGAGAGAATTTATTGGTCCCAAAACCGTTATAAGCTACATGCTTGAGAAAAAAGAACACTGTGGAAACATGCAGCGGCTAATCTACACCATAATAAGCAACAAAGAAATTTGTTTCTCTAGTCATGTCCATCTATTCTTGCCTGTCTAGTCTTAGACCTGTATATAGATTAACTTATATAGGAACTGTTTATTTTACAAGGCTTTTACAAGGCTTTAAGGCTAAAGATAAAATCTAAAAAATAAATGAGAAAGTGGGTAAAATAAATTGGGGAACAAATTAATTAAGAAAGTTAATTAATAAGAAACCTTATTAATATTATAACTATAATCTCTGGTTTTTTTTTAAGTTTGATCCAATGTGGATGCCGGTTATTAACCCTTCAAACACTGCGGCCTACTAGTGGCCTATTGTATTTTGCCCACATTCACTTATAGGCCCAGAAACCTAGTTGTTTTTATAAATTGCACTAATTAATTTTTCACATTTATCTTCTGGTACAAATGCGGCCGGCACTGGGGATATAACATAGGGATAACTGGGGATAATCTCTGTTGGAATATTATAGATTTGTGATAATACGAGAGAATGTGGAAATGCAAATAAAACAGATTTAATACATCGTTGGTATTATGAAGTACATTTGCAGCTGTAAAATTTGCAGTTCACAAATGTTTGCATTTTGCAAATATTTTCAAATTATGCATTTATTTGCATAGAGTTCAAATACTGAATAAAACAAGAGTTTTAGTTTAAGATAATTTATGTATTTGTTGTTAAAATACTTAGTATACTTTGTTATTAGGTATTAAAGTAAAACTTTTAACTCTGGAAGCCTTAAGCTGTTTATATTTTTATATCAATCGTAAGAGCGAGGAAAAATTTATATATCCTAAAATATTTAAACAAAAATTATCGAGAGTTGGTGTTTAATATTATTTCCTTATATTATAAAGCAACATCGTGATTCGTTTTACAGGGTAAATACGTCACGTTATTGTGTATTGACTTATGAGATTACTTTTATTGCTTAGCAGTAAAAGTCTCAAAACATTGACGAATTTACCATATCAGCCAAATTATTTTTATGACGTTATAAAACTAAAATAAGCAATACATAATATATAAATCCACATTTTGCTTGTGCTGTAGAAATTAACTTTTAATAAATAGCTATAGTATAATCTCGATAATTCGACACATGGGACCAGACAAACGCCGGATTATAAGAAAGAGTGCTGGGAGAGAAGAGCGCGAGCGGTCTCCAGACCGCCGGATTACTGAACTTGTCCGATTAACCAACGGCCGAATTACCGACATTATACCGTACTTCCAAAAACAACATTTTTATATCCTTGCCAATTTACATGAAAAAGAATCAATTTCAGAAACTACTAAATAACAATAATAATAAATAATCTATACCCAAATGTGTCTAAATTATTATTTTAAATTATTTTGCATTTCGTTTTTCCTAAGCGCTTGGTCCAACATTGCTCCTCTTCTTCACCAGATCTTTAACCACCAACAGATTAAACACATTCGCAACAATCCTTGTCCCATTACCAACAGCCAAGAAAACATCAGACATAACATTTGGCTCGTAATCCATCAAATACGTTCTGGTAAAAACTTCCAAAATCGAAGGCATCCACATCGACCCAAAAGCCAAAATATTCTTCCCCAACTGACCAACTCTCCAATCATTCTTCTCCATCCTCAGCTTGGTCTGTTCAGTTTTGCTATAAAAAATCCCCAGGAAATACCCGATTATGAAGAGAATTAGAGTGTGGAGTTTTAATGGCATGTTTTTGTAGTCACAGGGATTTTTTAAGGATTTGTTTCTTCTGTTGTTAAAGTAGTTGATGATGTCGAACATGACTGGGGGATAATTTGTGTTTGCAGCAGGAAATTTCGTTTGCTTAGAAATGTCGCCAACAATTTTATAAACTTTATCAACGACTTTATTAACTTCCGTGGAATTATTTGTAATGTTTATAGGTTTTTCGATGATTTGCAAAATTTCCGAAGGCAAAGGTTTGATGTCTGAAACTGTCAAAGTTTCAATTCCCTTGTTGCTTTTCATAGTGAAGTAAACTATGATTGTGTAGATGATTGGAAGAATCCAAGTTAGGGCGACGCATAGAAAAAATTTCAAAGATTTCTTAAAATTCTTGTTTTTTGATTCAACTGTACTCACGCTAATATTATCTTCTTCTAGAATTTTGCCCCGATTTTCGAAAATCCTCAACTGGCTTACAAGACTCCCATTTTTCTCACAATCCTTACACTCAATAGTAGAACTCACCAACGCCATCAATCCATAAAGAAAAGAAACCACAAGCATCGAATATTTCAGATAAATTTCCTCCAAAGAACAATTTCCCTGATCCTCAAACCTCCTCAAACTTCTGCCCCTTTTCTCTCCATAAAACTCATTGTTATAAAAAAAATTCTTCACCGTCTCATTCTTTACCTTGTTTTCAACGATATCTTTGAAGAAACCCTGAAACTTCTTCAAGTAATCTTCGCTTGTTGTTTCATTTACGTTCTCCAAACTCGCACTGACGTTTCCATTGACATCATAAAAATTGTCCACATTGAAAACTTCTTCCAAAACTTGCTGAGTTATCTCCTCTTGAGGTGTTCCCACGTCGAAAAACGTAATGTTTGTTGGTTTTTGGAAAAATCCTTCTGATAGCAAATCAGTTTCTTCTTTGGCGTTTAGCACGAGGACTGAGCAAATTACGTAAAATATGCCCAAGAAAATTGTTGCGATCGATTCGGATAACTGAAGAATTGAAATATCTTTCTCTCTTTGTTTTACTAGGAAGTAGATTAAGTATGTAGTCACGGCCGCGCCAAATATTAATAGTATTACTCCGATTATTAATTCGATCACTAACATTGTGTAGCTGTTGTTCTTTATTAAACTCGGTTTAAACTAAACGTTTTTAGTTTGTTCCGGCGTTTAACTGTTTTTGCGAATAACTGTGAGTTCGTTCATGAGGGTAGAATCTTATCTGGAAGTAATTAGGGCAATAACTTTTTGTCGATAAATGTATATTAAGAGTTAACTGTTAAATATTGATTTTATGCTTGAGTCGTCCAGTTGCATAAGCAGTTAAAAGCCAAAAAAAGAAACGAAAATTGAGTTATTGGTAGATTTTTTTTGCATTTTTAGCAACTAGTAACTAGCAAGCAACAAGCAAGTTATTTTTTTTGTGCTTCATATAATAATATAATAATGATTAATCTTTATTGTACTACTAAGTACTACTACACTAAACGTATAAAGGGCTGGCGACCTTAGGTCTTTCGACCCTGGACATTACAGAACTTGTGGGGGAAAATATATACAGGGTGTTAGGTGAACATAAGTAGGGAAAGATGATATGTTCTAGATCCACCACCTCCTTATGGGTTTTACATGCAATCTAGCCCCTTATGGGGGAATTACATGTAAAATCTAGCACGATGCCCCTTATGGAGATTTACATGTAAATCTAGCACGAAGCCCCTTATGGGGAATCCTATGCAAAATAGTTCTGAACGCGTCCGAGCGAGAATGTCTAGATGACGCTGCAAGATACGTGAAGGGGTGAAAATTCAGATAGGGATTGATTCAATTGAGACTAGGGAGGATTTAGATTGATAAGACTAGACAGACAAGACTAGACAGACAAGACTAGACAGACAAGACTAGACAGACAAGACTAGACAGACAAGACTAGACAGACAAGACTAGACAGACATGACTAGACAGACAAGACTAGACAGACAAGACTAGACAGACAAGACTAGACAGACAAGACTAGACAGACAAGACTAGACAGACAAGACTAGACAGACAAGACTAGACAGACAAGACTAGACAGACAAGACTAGACAGACAAGACTAGACAGACAAGACTAGACAGACAAGACTAGACAGACAAGACTAGACAGACAAGACTAGACAGACAAGACTAGACAGACAAGACTAGACAGACAAGACTAGACAGACAAGACTAGACAGACAAGACTAGACAGACAAGACTAGACAGACAAGACTAGACAGACAAGACTAGACAGACAAGACTAGACAGACAAGACTAGACAGACAAGACTAGACAGACAAGACTAGACAGACAAGACTAGACAGACAAGACTAGACAGACAAGACTAGACAGACAAGACTAGACAGACAAGACTGGACAGACAAGACTAGACAGACAAGACTAGATGGACAAGACTAGATGGACAAGACTAGACAGACAAGACTAGATGGACAAGACTAGACGGACTATACTAAACCATTGTAAACCATTTGATGAGAAAAATCAAATCTGGTGTCAGAACGGCTCTAGCATGTGCCTTAAGGGAGATACCGCCCGACGGCCTACCCCTCAGTTGATGACGTCATTCGCCGCGGCAGATATTGCTAAACTAATTATCTCGATGCTGATTGGCTGATTAACGAATAAATAATTACAGTTAACCTTTTCCCTCAATTTATATAAAAAGGACAAGACTGGACAGACAAGACTAAACAGACAAGACAAGGCAGACGAGACTAGTTAGATGAAGCTAGACAGATGGGGCTAAATACATGAGATTAGACAGACCAAGTTAAATACATGAAACTAGATAAGACTGAACTAAAATATATAAGGGATTGTTTAATTCAACTAAAATATATTTTCGATTGTTTTTCTTATAATTGTTAATAATATATATTTTTACTTTCATTATGTTATCTACGTTTTATTTTGATTTACGGCTTGGCGATTAGACCGTCTTAACAGGGTGTGAGGTATATTGCAACCCCACGCTTAGCAGGGTGTGAGGTCTATGGTGCCCTACGTTAAAGAGGGCGTGAGGTCTAATTTTAGTCAGCTTTAATCAGCTTTTACTCAGCTTTAATCCTAGCATTAGGTTAAGTTAGCATTAGGTTAAGCTACGTGAGGTTAGGAATAAAGCGCGCTTCATGCCTAACCTCATGTAGCCTAACCTAATGCTAACCTAACCTAATGCTAACACAACAAACCCAATGGGATTAAAGGATTAAAGCTGATTAAAAGCTGATTAAAGCTGACTAAAATAAGACCTCACGCTCTCTTTAACGTGGGGCACCATAGACCGCACACCCTGTTAAGCGTGGGGTTACATAGACCTCACACCCTGTTAAGCGTGGGGTTACATAGACCTCACACCCTGTTTAGCGTGGGGTCACATAGACCTGACACCCTGCTAAGCGTGGGGTTGCAATAGACCTCACACCCTGTTAAGCGTGGGGTTACATAGACCTCAAACCCTGTTTAGCGTGTTGTCATATAGACCTTACACCTTGTTTAGCGTGGGGTCACATAGACCTCACACCCTGTTGAGCGTGGGGTCACATAGACCTCACACCCTGTTGAACGTGGGGTCACATAGACCTTACACCCTGTTTAGCGTGGGGTTATATAGACCTCACACCCTGTTTAGCGTGATGAAAAGTGGATGCAAGTAGATGAAAAATGAATGCAAGTAGATGAAAAGTGGAGGCAAGTAGATGAAAAGTGGATGCAATTAGATAGAAAATGGATGCAAGTAATTAAAAAGTGGATGCCAGAAAATTGAACTCTGGTTTATATAAATGAAATGTTGGATGTTTCACATGAATATGTTAATTAAATTAAAACGAAAAACAAACCTAAGAAATTGATTAGACCACGCTTCATAATTTATTATTTTCTCCGCTCGCGCACCGCTGATAAGATAGCAGGAGTTTTAATCAGCGCTAGACGGTCAGCTGCGCTGACGGTCTAATCACCAAGACGGTCTAATCGCCAAGCCGTAAATCAAAATAAAACGTAGATAACATAATGAAAGTAAAAATATATATTATTAACAATTATAAGAAAAACAATCGAAAATATATTTTAGTTGAATTAAACAATCCCTTATATATTTTAGTTCAGTCTTATCTAGTTTCATGTATTTAACTTGGTCTGTCTAATCTCATGTATTTAGCCCCATCTGTCTAGCTTCATCTAACTAGTCTCGTCTGTCTTGTCTTGTCTGTTTAGTCTTGTCTGTCCAGTCTTGTCCATTTTATATAAATTGAGGGAAAAGGTTAACTGTAATTATTTATTCGTTAATCAGCCAATCAGCATCGAGATAATTAGTTTAGCAATATCTGCCGCGGCGAATGACGTCATCAACTGAGGGGTAGGCCGTCGGGCGGTATCTCCCTTAAGGCACATGCTAGAGCCGTTCTGACACCAGATTTGATTTTTCTCATCAAATGGTTTACAATGGTTTAGTATAGTCCGTCTAGTCTTGTCCATCTAGTCTTGTCTGTCTAGTCTTGTCTGTCTAGTCTTGTCTGTCTAGTCTTGTCCATCTAGTCTTGTCTGTCTAGTCTTGTCTGTCCAGTCTTGTCTGTCTAGTCTTGTCTGTCTAGTCTTGTCTGTCTAGTCTTATCAATCTAAATCCTCCCTAATTTCAATTGAATCAATCCCTATCTGAATTTTCACCCCTTCACGTATTTTGCAGCGTCATCTAGACATTCTCGCTCGGACGCGTTCAGAACTATTTTGCATAGGATTCCCCATAAGGGGCTTCGTGCTAGATTTACTTGTAAATCTCCATAAGGGGCATCGTGCTAGATTTTACATGTAATTCCCCCATAAGGGGCTAGATTGCATGTAAAACCCATAAGGAGGTGGTGGATCTAGAACATATCATCTTTCCCTACTAACATACGGCAAAAATTGAAGGGGTTATTCCTTGACCTATTCTAAGAATATTTTGTCCTATGATGATTTTTGAAAAATTCCATTGTTTCAAAGATACAGGGTGAACAAAATTTGCGACAACCATATTCGAAGTTGAATATAGGTTTTAATTTAATCGCGTCTGAGCCACTCAAAATATAAAAATATATGTATATCACACATGTTATGTCAACTGTTCAAAGGAAATGTTCTTATAAAATGCTCATATATCACTCCAATGTTCAGCACACATCTCCGCATTTTCGTTACAAAACCATAGGTCGCAGAGGGTACATGGAACTTGTAGGGATTGGCACACCAGAAGGTGGTCCATTGTCTGGGATTCTACGCATTCACATGCTTCCTCTTCCACATATCCCCACTTCAGGAGGTTTTTCTTGCATCTTCCCATTTGGGAGCGTAGTCGGTTGATGGTTTTCCAGGTACCCCAGTTTAGGCTCGAACCTGCAGGGAGTTTTTCTCTAGGATTCCAGGTTGGGATATCATTGTCTGCCAAGTGCTGTTCCCATTTTGCCTCCTTAGTTGCAGATTTAGAGGCTGTAAGGGCCTCTGTGGATTGCATAAAGCTTCGTCTTGATTTTAGTCTGGCCACAGGCGGGGCATGTCCGTGCAATGGATGTCTGATGTCGTCGCGTTGTTTGCTTCGTTCGGACATGGCCTGGGTTTCCCTCCTTATTTGAGGTGGCGCAATCTCGGCGCATGTACAGTTGGTCAAGTTGGTGGGTTTTAGGCATCCCGTTATTAATCTGTACGTGTCGTTCGGGTCAATCGTGTCAATCTCTCCCATACGGGGGATGCATACACTGCTGCGGAGTAGCACAGCGCAGGACGTTAGGGTTGGCTCCCCAGCGGGCGTTGGTCAGTTTCCGGAGGATGCCATTCCTAGTGTTGACTTTGGCCTTGGTTTTATCGCTTTTTGTAGGTCAGAGTTCGGTCTAATGTAACCCCCAAATAGACTGGGTTTTGACAGTGTTACAGTCTGACATAGTTCCACTCTATTTGCAGTTCTATTTTCGCCTGTCGGTTATCAAGATGGAATAAGTATGTCTGCGTCTTTACTGGGTTGGGCCGGAGCTGGTTTAATCTATGTTAATTGCTCAACCCTGAGAGCGATTCTGTTAGGTGATCTTCTATCTCTTCAATGTTTTTTGATTGGTAGGTGATTGCTACATCGTCGGCATAAATGAGGCTCCTTGTAGTTTGGGCCTGTTGGTTATACACGTTGAAGAGTATAGGTTCCAACACGCTACCTTGAAGAAGACCATTCTTCTGGTTTCTCCAGCGGCTTATTGTGCCTTGAAATTGTACGTAGAATCTTCTGTTAGAAAACAATGTTTTTATTACTTTAGTCAGCTGGTAATCTCCTGTCATTTTAAAAATTTTCTCCAGTAATATTTTGTGGTTTATAGTGTCATAAGCCATAAATCATAAAGCCATATGTCATAAATCTATAAAGACTGCCTCCGTCTTTTCCTTTCTTTCAAAGCTATCCTCAATGTGTTGAGTGAGGCTTAGTACCTGGCCAGTACAAGACTTCCCAGATCTGCCTACTTGCTGGGGGATTAGGTTTTTTTTCTATTTAGGTCCCAATCTTGTTCAGTATGAGGCGTTCATATAGTTTAACGGGGAGCATAACCGTGACACCGGACGGTAGCTGTTGGCATATTCACGTGCTTTTCCCGGTTTATGGACGGCTATTACCTTAGCTTTTAACCACAGTTTTGGTATTGTGTTGTAGGTCCAGCAGGAGTTATATGATTGAAGAAGCCAGCTCAGGGCTAATGGGCCTAAGTTTATCAGGATGTCATCGGGGCCTTCCTGGTCTTCAGGGACGTGATTGCGCTTTTCAGTTCTGTAGTGGTAAAGCAAGCCATATTAGTTTTACCAGTCTGTTGTGAAACCCTAACGGTGAGAGCTCCTTTTGATCAGTCTTGCCACTTAGGAATAGTTGGTGCGCAATTTCGTTAGCAGTGTTGTTTACCTGGTCTTTGGAAGATGTTGGGTCGCCTGATAGCTTTTTGATAAGGCTCCGGGCTTTCCTGCTGCTGCGTCTCATATCCAGGCTTTCTATCTTGTCTTTCCATACCTCTTGTCTATTTCTACTTATCGAGTCTGTCAGCTGGTCGCCCAGCTGAGTGCTTTCCGGGGAGAAGGGACTCCGACTGTAGTGCTCTAGGTACTCCTCGTATGTGCCTTTGTTTTTGTTAGAGAAACCCGGTATATAGCAAGTTCTGCAGCCGCATGCAATACTGCGCCTAGCTGCCTTTTTAATGAAATTTACATAATATTCTGGGTTCGATAGGAGGTCAACCTCTTCTGTGAATTTGTTCCAGTTGGCCTGACTTAGGTTAAACTGCCTTTTAAATGGGACCTTCTGCGGCATTATCACCGGTCTAAACTTCAGCATTATTGGCCGATGGTGGGAGTCATCTTGAAAAACCGTAGTGAATGATGTACTTTATTCTCTAACTGTTTGATTGTTTTGAGTGGTACATGCAAGTTTATGGTTCTTTCCAAAAGATGGTTGAAGTAGTCCCAGTCGGTGTGGTTGGTCACAAGCACAGGGTTCTGATTAGTAGCTATAATGATGTTATGATTGGAGAGAAATCTGAGTTGAAGGCGAAGCCTTCGTCAACCTTAATGTAATTTGCTGAAACGTTTTTGATTAACTCACAAAATAACGATTTCGCCTAAATCGAATTTCTCACATTTCGTCGTTTCTGCTGTCAAGACTCCCCGTGTCGATGGTATTTCTTAACTGAAAGCTTCTTCGGGAATATTATATACGTTTTCGGACTAATTTTGGGACGCTGAATCGATTGGTGAAGACTAGAAGTCTCTATGGTGAGCCGTTCAAAAGTTATGACAGCGTGAAATCAGTTGGTGATTTTGTGGCATTTCGTCGTTTCCGCGGTCTTGACTCCTCGTGTCAATGGTATTTATTAACTGAAAGCTTCTTAGGGCATATTATATACGTTTTCGGACTAATTTTGAATCGATTGGTGAAGACTATTAGTCTCTGTGGTGAGCCGTTCAAAAGTTATGAGCGTGAAATCAGTCGGAAATGTGAGTATGTATACCATGCTGTATACCATGCTAAAAATATATAAAATTTGTTTATTTGTAACTTTAGAGCGAAATAAACTGGAAAATCGTTTTCAGCACCTCGATTTCCTTCGGGCAACCAAAAAAAAAAACACATTTTTTAAGAAAAATTTCAACAAAAATCATTTGGTTCGAAAAATATGTGCTTTTCGGTTTTTTTTTCGATTTTCTCGAGAACGGTAAAAAGCAGCGAAATAATTTTCGGCACACATAAACTACACGACAAGACGAACAAGTCGATGTGTAAATTGTCCGGAGAGATTCAATAATTCGTCGCTAAATTTTAAACTGAAATTTACCCAATTCTGGATTTGCTAAATAGATGTCTCGGAAACGGTTGCTGATAATCACAAACGGATTGCAGCATCGTTTTCAGAAGGTCATTTTCCTATTGATACACTAAGATTGTTCGCGGGTACTTCACGACTTTCCGAGAACTCTACTCGAGCGCCGAAATTTCTTAAAAATGTCTTCAATTCTTGCAGGCGATAGTGAACGGAAAGAGCTAGCAAAATATAATTTGCATATCTGTAATCAGCGACAAAAATGCTTTCATAAACGTTTTTAAATTTTGCTGTAACTCAAAAAATAACAATTTTGACAAAATCGATTTTCTCGCATTTCGTCGTTTCCGCGGTCTAGACTCTCCGTGTCGATGGTATTTCTTAACTGAAAGCTTTCTAGGGAATATTATATACGTTTTGTGACTAATTTTGGGACGCTGAATCGATTGGTGAAGACTAGAAGTCTCTGCGGTGAGACGTTCAAAAGTTATGACAGCGTGAAATCAGTCGGAAATGCGAGATGGTGTACAGCGAAAAAATATATAAAACTTGTTTATTTGTAACTTTAGAGCGAAATAAGCTGGAAAACCGTTTTCAGCACTTCGATTTCCTTCGGGTAACAAAAAAAAACATCATCATCATTTCGTTCAAAAAATATGTGCTTTTTTGGTTTTTTTCGATTTTCTCCAGAACGGTAAGAAGCAGGGATGTCATTTTCGGCACACAGAAACTACACGACAAGACGAACAAGTCGATGTGTAAAATGTCCGGAACGATTCAATAATTAGTTGAGAAATTCCTAACTGAAATTTAACCGATTCTCGATTTGCTATGTACATGTCTCGGAAACGGTTGCAGATAATCAAAAACGGATTGCAGCATCGTTTTCAGAAGGTCATTTTCCTATTAATACACTAAGATTGTTCGCAGGAACTTCACGACTTTCCGAGATCTCTACTCGAGCGCCGAAATTTCTTAAAAAATTCTTCAATTGCTGCAGGCGATAGTGAATGGAAAGCGCTAGCGAAATATATTTTGCATATCTGTAATCAGTAGCAAAATTGCTTTCAGAAACGTTTTTAAATTTTGCTGTAACTCAAAAAATAACGATTTCACAAAAATCGATTTTCTCGCATTTCGTCGTTTCCGCAGTCTCGACTCCCCGTGTCGATGGTATTTCTTAAATGAAAGCTTCCTAGGGGATATTATATACGTTTTCTGGCTCATTTTGGGACGCTGAATCGATTGTTGTAGACTAGAAGTCTCTGTGGTGCGCCGCTCAAAAGTTATTGCAGCGTGAAATCAGTCGCAAATGCGAGATGGTGAACAGCGAAAAAATATATAAAACTTGTTTATTTGTAACTTTAGAACGAAATAAACTGGAAAACCGTTTTTAGCACTTCTATTTCCTTCGGGTAACCAAAAAAAAATCAGGAAAAAAATTTCCAAAAAAATTTAAACCAAAATTTTTCATCATTTCGTTCGAAAAATATGTGCGTTTTCGGTTTTTTTCGATTTTCTTGAGAACGGTAAAAAGCAGCGAAATTATTTTTGGCACACAGAAACTACGCGACAAGACGAACAAGTCGATGTATAAATTGTCCGGAACGATTCAATAATTAGTTGAGAAATTCCCAACTGAAATTTAACCGATTTTCGATTTGTTATGTAGATGTCTCGGAAACGGTTGCTGATAACCAGAAACGAATTGCAGCATCGTTTTGAGAAGGTCATTTTCCTATTAATACACTAAGATTGTTCGCGGGTACTTCACGACTTTCCGAGATCTCTACTCGAGCGCCGAAATTTCTTAAAAATTTCTTCAATTCTTGCAGGCGATAGTGAACGGAAAGAGCTAGCAAAATATAATTTGCATATCTGTAATCAGCGACAAAAATGCTTTCATAAACGTTTTTAAATTTTGCTGTAACTCAAAAAATAACGATTTTGTCAAAATTGATTTTCTCGCATTTCGCCGTTTCCGCGGTCTAACTCCCCGTGTCGTTAGTATTTCTTAACTGAAAGCTTCTTAGGGAATATTATATACGTGTTCCGACTAATTTTGGGACGCTCAATCGGTTGGTGAAGACTAGAAGTCTCTGTGGTGAGCCGTTCAAAAGTTATGACACCGTCAAATTAGTAGGAAATGCGAGATGGTGTACAGCGAAAAAATATATAAAACTTGTTTATTTGTAACTTTAGAGAGAAATAAACTGGAAAATCGTTTTCAGCACTTCGATTTCTTTCGGGTAACCAAAAAAAATCAGGAAAAAAATTTCCGAAAAATTTTTCAACAAAAATTTTTCATCATTTCGTTCGAAAATATGTGCTTTTTCGGAATTTTTCGATTTTCTCGAGACCGGTAAAAAACAGCGATATCATTTTCGGAAAGTACTTGACAAGACGAACAACTCGATGTGTAAATTGTCTGGAAAGATTCATTAATTCGTCCAGAAATTTCAAAATGAAATTTACCCGATTCTCGATTTGCTAGTAGTATTTTCCTATATGTACTTGTCCAAGTTGGGTATTGAAGTCTCCCATAAGAAGTTTTACATGGAGTTGGGGAATTTTGGCAAGCTTTTCATCCAGGAGGTCCCAAAAGTTATCCACTTCGTCCAAGGGCGTACCCAGCGAGGATAAGGGGTGCAGCAGCCTACCCCCCTAGAATCAACCTAGCCGCACAGAAATATCTATAACATTATTAAAACCTCACCCTGACGTCTTCGGGTGCAAAGAGCATGGCGAAGCAGTTCTGAAATTGTACTTCAGATGGATACTTCATTTCATAATGCATACAGTAGAACCCATCTAATCCGTCACCTTTGGGACTGGGGGACCTAAAAGGTCGGATTATGTTTATTTTAAGTTTCGTTCCTGCCACAATTCATTTGAAGCTGCGAGTGTTTTGGATGGCAACATTTTAAAGTTTAGCCCTGTCTCGTCGGTGTTATAAACTTGGCAAGGCAACAGTTCCTTTTCTTTTACAATTTCTTGGAACTTTGCAGAAAGCTTAGCAGCCTCGGCATTAGCAGATAGTTTTTCACCTGAAATTGGTACAAACCGGACACTATGACGGGTTTTCCAGATATTGGGGTTCCTTTCCTTCTTTCTTGACAGAACCACATCCATAATGCGCTATCGAGCAGTTCAAGTTTAGGCTTTTTTAG
The DNA here is from genome assembly GCA_944588485.1 of Phosphuga atrata. Taxonomy (NCBI): domain Eukaryota; kingdom Metazoa; phylum Arthropoda; class Insecta; order Coleoptera; family Silphidae; genus Phosphuga; species Phosphuga atrata. The sequence continues at coordinate 71,683,125 of OX155897.1, read as the reverse complement.
TGTTTTACGATTCTTAACCTTTAACTGTTGACGTGGTATTCGTGTAACTTAACTGGTGAGGAACGGCCTGAGAGGCCTGTGTCTTATCTGGTCTATAGCATAGAAATTAGGTGGGGTAGCTCACTGCAGTCTTTATAAACAGCTTTATGGCAGTTAGGGCATAATTGTTTCGCGCACTGCAAGCACACATGTTTTTCACACGAATCACATTGGTAATTAGATTTGCGATTTCATTTAGGAGGACAACTAGCACAGGTTTTCCGTATTTTTGGTCTGTTCTCGGAGTTTTCTGGTTCAGGTTGCAAATCAGAACCCAAAATACGCGCTAAGTTGATTCGTATATCGCGTGTAATATGAGTATTATAAACTCTGCGCCGCATGTGTTGTAATACCGCGTTTCTGGCCAGTATTTTCATGAATTGTCCTCGATCAATAGCATTGGCACCATCAGCTTGATATAAAACATGTGCGTTCACTGTACTTATATACAACATTCGACAAAATATCGTCATAGGCCACCTTCGCGTTCGGAAACTGCAGGTGTAGATGGAGCATTTTTTATCTATCTCGTCAACGCCTCCTTTTGTCGAATTGTAATAGGCAATAATTTCAGGTTTTCCTGTATTTTCATCAATAGAATCACAATGATGCATAGAAGAAACTAAACACACAGCTTTATTTTTCTTTGGCACGTGAGAGATCAAAGTCATTGAATTGGTAAATCCGTAGAGTGTAGATCCGACATTTCTTGATTTAGATGGCAAGAACTCTTTGAGAGTTTCTCTTATGTTATTTTTAAAATACCTACACACGTCAGACCTCATTTTTTCAGTGCATTTACCAAATCAATCGATGTGAACCAATTGTCAAACGTTAGATTGCGGTTACTACCGTGTATGGGTTTCGTCAAGCGAATCACCGCTTGTGATGGAACCAACAACTTCTTTTCATCGTTTGTCAAAGTTTCACCATCAGATCCCTTTCCACTGTAAATTATAAAAATAATTGGTCTTAGCATCGCAAATACACATCATCTTCAAACCGTACTTGGATGGTTTGTTTGGCCTATACATCACGAAATAAGAACGACCTCTGAAAGCTATCAACATTTCATCGATAGTTGCACACTCTCCGATGTTGTATAGGGTAGCAGTTATTCACAAATATTCGGAATATGTTGGAAATCGAAGCTAGCTTATCACTCTGTTTTCTTTCTTCTCGGTCTGCCCCATTATCAAATCGTAAGCATAATAACAGATTCACGCCTAAAAACGCCTATGGTCGCTACAATAACAAAATTACGTTAAAAAGTCTCTTAAGTGGTGAGGTAGGGTCTAAAAGGCAGTTGCCGAACTTCGATTTAACTTACCGATTTGGGACTATATGACGCAACTATCCCTCTCTACAGCGTAGACGCAACAAAACTCGAAGCTACTCGGGCGCTATAACAAAGAAAGCGCGAGGAATGAGGTGAAATTATATTTTGCTGACGCCGCTCGGCCTGTGAGACCGCTGGTCACCAGTTAAATGTTAAGAGCGTTTTCGCCATCAATTGTGGTTGTATATGTTTCATTGTATTTCCGATTTTTTCCCACACCGCCCACATTACGTTGTAACGCCTACATTGAGTTCCTTTGAAATTTTTTGGAGCCATTCTCCTTTGTCTAGTCTTTGTAGAACTGCTAATTTTTCATTTAGCTATAGAGTAATGTGTTTTCGTTTTCCTCCTTGCATGTTGAAAAACAAACAACTGTACACACAATGAACTACATACACTACTATAGCAAACACAGAAAAAAGCGAACAAGGAAGAACAATGTTTTAAATAAACAAAGCATAAAACTGCACAGTACATACATACAGTTGAAACACACGATGGCGCAACACTAAAGCGGGCAAGCGATAACAAACCGTAAACAATGATGCGACAAGTCGGCACAAGCTCGCCAGCTCGAGCATGGTCGGATTAACCGGAGCGTCGGACTAGCCGAGGGCGGATTAGAGGGGTTCTACTGTAATTCATTTCATAATCCTCGAAACAAATATGAGGGTACCCCACGCTCTTGACTTCGTCCGGGTCAGAACTGTTCTTATTATTTGTGGAGGCATGCGTTAACTGGACTGTAGGATTTGTTGGCGCATTTGATTCTTAATACGGATAATCCGTCATTTACTGGTTCAAAGTTTGTGATCAACTTAAGGATTCTCGTATCTCACAACAAACGCAATTCCTCACTGCATCACAGATCCATTGAGGACACTCTTTTGAGTTCTGCTCTTAAAGATGCGGTAACCTTCAGATTCCAAAGTCTCTTCGTCTAGGTAACGTGTTTCTTGTAGTTCAATTATAGATATCTTGTTTTCATTTAGGGCTGTGGTGAGAGTTGTGGTGTGAGACGCCGTAGGATAATGTATCACTCACGGTATGCAGAGGAATTTATTTACATGGACGATATATATTCAAATGTACAAGAGATACAGACACATTTGAGGGAATGAGTTGCAGGGCGGAAGCGGCATAATGAGGCGTATGAGAGGTGGTGTTCGGACCTTGCACTTGGTTGGACTCCCTGGACTTGAGTCAGGGTGATAAGATCTGGAGGCACAGCACTGGCCTCGACTGAGTCTGGTTGAACTGGTGTCACTCCGCTAACTGGACCGGTGTGAATGAGTCCACTGGCTGGCCTGGATTGGACTCGTTGGTTGGTTGCGTCTCACTGTTAAACTGAACTGAGTCGACTTGCTGACTGTACTGGACTCGTTGGTTGGTTGCGGCTCACTGTCTTGCTTGACTGTTTTGCTTGTTCGGGGGTCCAGGTATTTATGTTATGTCCAGATATACTGGTCCCGCATCTGAGGATGATTATTTTTCTATATTCGCCAATTTGTTGTTTTGGCGATTACCGATTCTCGGGAAAAACATCTTGTCGTAATTTCCCCGTGGATTATTACACCATTGACTCTAATAAATTATTTTCGGAAATTCGTCCGAAAATACCTCCGGGTAATCACCGTAATGCCATCGTAAAACTCAAAATATAAATATTTCTTTATCTGCTCGAGGATTACATTACCGACCCTAATAAAATATTTTCGGAAATTTTCCGAAAATATTTGGGTAATTATTGTAATGCTCTCGTATACTAAGAAATAAAAAATGGAACGGCTCGTTGCCGCTACAGAGTTTTCAGTTTGCCAGTTTGTGTGAGGGTGTTACTGTTGAACGTTGCTAGAAAAGTTTTGGTTTTGAATTTTGGCCGCATACACCGAGACGCTCCGACTCGTCTCTTGCATGATGTCGAGCTCCCCCGGAATCCGAATGAGACTCGTGCGTCGCAGGTTTCACGACGAGGGATTTATCCTCTTAAGAACTTACCCCCTGGGGTCATCATCATCATGCAGCTCCTTTCACGTTTATTGTTGGACATAGGCCTCCTCCAAATGTCTCCAGTTTTCTCTGTGCCTGGCTGTTGCAATCCAATTAGTCGTTATCCTCTTTAGGTCATCCGTCCATCGAGTGGGAGGTCTGCCTCGGCTACGTTTGTCAGCTCTTGGTCTCCATTCCAACAGTTTTTTGGTCCATCGCCCGTCCTCCATTCTAGCAATGTGCCCAGCCCATTTTCATTTCCGTGTAGTGATTCGTTGTATAATATCATCTACTCCAATACGTCGGCGTATCTCTTCATTTCTCACTCGATCCCTCAGGGTCAGGCCAAGCATCGATCTCTCCATTCGCCTTTCTGTTACTCTTAGTTTTTCTGCGGTTTTCTTCGTTAAAGTGATAGGCATAGGTCAGGGCCGGTAATACGCATTGGTTAAATGCTTTTCGTTTTAAGCGAATTGGGATATTTCCTTAAGGATGTCCTTCATATTTCCGTATGCCGCTCATCCCAGGGTAATTCGTCTATTTAGTTCACAGGTTTCGTTGTCTCTGGTTATTTTAATCTCATGAGCATATATATATATATATATATATATATATATATATATATATATATATATATATATATATATATATATATATATATATATTTGTCAACCAATTCTACTTTGACCCCCTGGGATAAGATCAAAGGTCCTACACAGGACCAGGGTTGTCCTACCAGGTCGTCGTCGACACTTACGACATCCGCATGTGTCCATCATAGACAGACAAGACTAGACACACAAGACTAGACAGACAAGACTAGACAGACAAGACTAGACAGACAAGACTAGACAGACAAGACTAGACAGACAAGACTAGACAGACAAGACTAGACAGACTAGACAGACAAGACTAGACAGACAAGACTAGACAGACAAGACTAGACAGACAAGACTAGACAGACAAGACTAGACAGACAAGACTAGACAGACAAGACTAGACAGACAAGACTAGACAGACAAGACTAGACAGACAAGACTAGACAGACAAGACTAGACAGACAAGACTAGACAGACAAGACTAGACAGACAAGACTAGACAGACAAGACTAGACAGACAAGACTAGACAGACAAGACTAGACAGACAAGATCAGACAGACAAGACTAGACAGACAAGACTAGACAGACAAGACTAGACAGACAAGACTAGACAGACAAGACTAGACAGACAAGACTAGACAGACAAGACTAGACAGACAAGACTAGACAGACAAGACTAGACAGACAAGACTAGACAGACAAGACTAGACAGACAAGACTAGACAGACAAGACTAGACAGACAAGACTAGACAGACAAGACTAGACAGACAAGACTAGACAGACAAGACTAGACAGACAAGACTAGACAGACAAGACTAGACAGACAAGACTAGACAGACAAGACTAGACAGACAAGACTAGACAGACAAGACTAGACAGACAAGACTAGACAGACAAGACTAGACAGACAAGACTAGACAGACAAGACTAGACAGACAAGACTAGACAGGCAAGACTAGACAGGCAAGACAAGACATGCAAGACTAGACAGGCAAGACTAGACAGATAAGACTAGACAGACAAGACTAGACAGACTAGACTAGACAGACTAGACAGACAAGACTAGACAGACAAGACTAGACAGACAAGACTAGACAGACAAGACTAGACAGACAAGACTAGACAGACAAGACTAGACAGACAAGACTAGACAGACAAGACTAGACAGACAAGACTAGACAGACAAGACTAGACAGACAAGACTAGACAGACAAGACTAGACAGACAAGACTAGACAGACAAGACTAGACAGACAAGACTAGACAGACAAGACTAGACAGACAAGACTAGACAGACAAGACTAGACAGACAAGACTAGACAGACAAGACTAGAAAGACAAGACTAGACAGACAAGACTAGACAGACAAGACTAGACAGACAAGACTAGACAGACAAGACTAGACAGACAAGACTAGACAGACAAGACTAGACAGACAAGACTAGACAGACAAGACTAGACAGACAAGACTAGACAGACAAGACTAGACAGACAAGACTAGACAGGCAAGACTAGACAGGCAAGACAAGACATGCAAGACTAGACAGGCAAGACTAACATATTATAATAATGTAATATAACATATTACAATATAACATATAACATATTATAATAATGTAATATAACATATTACACATAAAACAAAATGTGAAGCTTTTAGGTATACACTTCGATGATAATTTAAATTGGGATACCCACATTCATCATTTAGCTAAAAATCTAAATAGGACAATATTTTCATTAAGAATTTTACAAAAAGTTTTAAGTCCAAAAATTCTAAAAATGGTGTATTACGCGAACTTCCAATCGCACACCCGGTTTGGAATAATCTTTTGGGGTACGGGTAAAAACATTTTGGACATATTTAAAATACAAAAACAAGCATTAAGAATAATATTAAAGTTAAAATACAACCAGTCCTGCAAAGGTAAATTTAAAGAAGCTAATATATTAACTCTGCCCGGTCAATATATCTATGAAACATTAATTTTTAACTTCAAACACAAAACTGATTTCATCAAAAGCGTAAATAATCACAATGCAGAAACAAGAAGAAAACATTTGGAATATATACCACCAATCCATAGATTAACATTGACAGAAAAGGGACCTTACTATAGATGTATAACATTATATAATCACCTACCTAGGAAGATAAAAGAAGAACAGAACTTTAAGTTATTTAAAAAACAGTTATTCAACCACTTAAATAATTTAGAACCATATAGTGTGGAAGAATTTTTTAGTGAAAACCAAAATTCTTAGTGATTCTCTATTTTAATTAACTATTTTAAATTGTAAATTGTATTAACATTTTAATTTAAATCTAATTTTAATTGTATTAACTTTTTAATTTAATTTTAAATTGTATTAACTTTTGACAAATTTCTATTAGCTTGTAGCTTGTTTATGGAAATAAATTGATTTGATTTGATTTGATTTGACTAGACAGACAAGACTAGACAGACAAGACTAGACAGACAAGACTAGACAGACAAGACTAGACAGACAAGACTAGACAGACAAGACTAGACAGACAAGACTAGACAGACAAGACTAGACAGACAAGACTAGACAGACAAGACTAGACAGGCAAGACTAGACAGGCAAGACAAGACATGCAAGACTAGACAGGCAAGACTAGACAGATAAGACTAGACAGACAAGACTAGACAGACTAGACTAGACAGACTAGACAGACAAGACTAGACAGACAAGACTAGACAGACAAGACTAGACAGACAAGACTAGACAGACAAGACTAGACAGACAAGACTAGACAGACAAGACTAGACAGACAAGACTAGACAGACAAGACTAGACAGACAAGACTAGACAGACAAGACTAGACAGACAAGACTAGACAGACAAGACTAGACAGACAAGACTAGACAGACAAGACTAGACAGACAAGACTAGACAGACAAGACTAGACAGACAAGACTAGACAGACAAGACTAGACAGACAAGACTAGACAGACAAGACTAGACAGACAAGACTAGACAGACAAGACTAGACAGACAAGACTAGACAGACTAGACAGACAAAACTAGACAGACAAGACTAGACAGACAAGACTAGACAGACAAGACTAGACAGACAAGACTAGACAGACAAGACTAGACAGACAAGACTAGACAGACAAGACTAGACAGACAAGACTAGACAGACAAGACTAGACAGACAAGACTAGACAGACAAGACTAGACAGACAAGACTAGACAGACAAGACTAGACAGACAAGACTAGACAGACAAGACTAGACAGACAAGACTAGACAGACAAGACTAGACAGACAAGACTAGACAGACAAGACTAGAGAGACAAGACTAGACAGACAAGACTAGACAGACAAGACTAGACAGACAAGACTAGACAGACAAGACTAGACAGACAAGACTAGACAGACAAGACTAGACAGACAAGACTAGACAGACAAGACTAGACAGACAAGACTAGACATGCAAGACTAGACAGACAAGACTAGACAGACAAGACAAGACATGCAAGACTAGACAGGCAAGACTAGACAGACAAGACTAGACAGACAAGACTAGACAGACAAGACTAGACAGACAAGACTAGACAGACAAGACTAGACAGACAAGACTAGACAGACAAGACTAGACAGACAAGACTAGACAGACAAGACTAGACAGACAAGACTAGACAGACAAGACTAGACAGACAAGACTAGACAGACAAGACTAGACAGACAAGACTAGACAGACAAGACTAGACAGACAAGACTAGACAGACAAGACTAGACAGACAAGACTAGACAGACAAGACAAGACATGCAAGACTAGACAGGCAAGACTAGACAGGCAAGACAAGACATGCAAGACTAGACAGGCAAGACTAGACAGATAAGACTAGACAGACAAGACTAGACAGACTAGACTAGACAGACAAGACTAGACAGACAAGACTAGACAGACAAGACTAGACAGACAAGACTAGACAGACAAGACTAGACAGACAAGACTAGACAGACAAGACTAGACAGACAAGACTAGACAGACAAGACTAGACAGACAAGACTAGACAGACAAGACTAGACAGACAAGACTAGACAGACAAGACTAGACAGACAAGACTAGACAGACAAGACTAGACAGACAAGACTAGACAGACAAGACTAGACAGACTAGACAGACAAGACTAGACAGACAAGACTAGACAGACTAGACAGACTAGACAGACAAGACTAGACAGACAAGACTAGACAGACAAGACTAGACAGACAAGACTAGACAGACAAGACTAGACAGACAAGACTAGACAGACAAGACTAGACAGACAAGACTAGACAGACAAGACTAGACAGACAAGACTAGACAGACAAGACTAGACAGACAAGACTAGACAGACAAGACTAGACAGACAAGACTAGACAGACAAGACTAGACAGACAAGACTAGACAGACAAGACTAGACAGACAAGACTAGACAGACAAGACTAGACAGACAAGACTAGACAGACAAGACTAGACAGACAAGACTAGACAGACAAGACTAGACAGACAAGACTAGACAGACAAGACTAGACAGACAAGACTAGACAGACAAGACTAGAGAGACAAGACTAGACAGACAAGACTAGACAGACAAGACTAGACAGACAAGACTAGACAGACAAGACTAGACAGACAAGACTAGACAGACAAGACTAGACAGACAAGACTAGACAGACAAGACTAGACAGACAAGACTAGACAGGCAAGACTAGACAGGCAAGACAAGACATGCAAGACTAGACAGGCAAGACTAGACAGACAAGACTAGACAGACAAGACTAGACAGACAAGACTAGACAGACAAGACTAGACAGACAAGACTAGACAGACAAGACTAGACAGACAAGACTAGACAGACAAGACTAGACAGACAAGACTAGACAGACAAGACTAGACAGACAAGACTAGACAGGCAAGACTAGACAGGCAAGACAAGACATGCAAGACTAGACAGGCAAGACTAGACAGAGAAGACTAGACAGACAAGACTAGACAGACTAGACTAGACAGACTAGACAGACAAGACTAGACAGACAAGACTAGACAGACAAGACTAGACAGACAAGACTAGACAGACAAGACTAGACAGACAAGACTAGACAGACAAGACTAGACAGACAAGACTAGACAGACAAGACTAGACAGACAAGACTAGACAGACAAGACTAGACAGACAAGACTAGACAGACAAGACTAGACAGACAAGACTAGACAGACAAGACTAGACAGACAAGACTAGACAGACAAGACTAGACAGACAAGACTAGACAGACAAGACTAGACAGACAAGACTAGACAGACAAGACTAGACAGACAAGACTAGACAGACAAGACTAGACAGACAAGACTAGACAGACAAGACTAGACAGACAAGACTAGACAGACAAGACTAGACAGACAAGACTAGACAGACTAGACAGACAAGACTAGACAGACAAGACTAGACAGACAAGACTAGACAGACAAGACTAGACAGACAAGACTAGACAGACAAGACTAGACAGACAAGACTAGACAGACAAGACTAGACAGACAAGACTAGACAGACAAGACTAGACAGACAAGACTAGACAGACAAGACTAGACAGACAAGACTAGACAGACAAGACTAGACAGACAAGACTAGACAGACAAGACTAGAGAGACAAGACTAGACAGACAAGACTAGACAGACAAGACTAGACAGACAAGACTAGACAGACAAGACTAGACAGACAAGACTAGACAGACAAGACTAGACAGACAAGACTAGACAGACAAGACTAGACAGACAAGACTAGACAGACAAGACTAGACAGACAAGACTAGACAGACAAGACTAGACAGACAAGACTAGACAGACAAGACTAGACAGACAAGACTAGACAGACAAGACTAGACAGACAAGACTAGACAGACAAGACTAGACAGACAAGACTAGACAGACAAGACTAGACAGACAAGACTAGACAGACAAGACTAGACAGACAAGACTAGACAGGCAAGACTAGACAGGCAAGACAAGACATGCAAGACTAGACAGGCAAGACTAGACAGACAAGACTAGACAGACAAGACTAGACAGACAAGACTAGACAGACAAGACTAGACAGACAAGACTAGACAGACAAGACTAGACAGACAAGACTAGACAGACAAGACTAGACAGACAAGACTAGACAGACAAGACTAGACAGGCAAGACTAGACAGGCAAGACTAGACAGGCAAGACTAGACAGATAAGACTAGACAGACAAGACTAGACAGACTAGACTAGACAGACTAGACAGACAAGACTAGACAGACAAGACTAGAGAGACAAGACTAGACAGACAAGACTAGACAGACAAGACTAGACAGACAAGACTAGACAGACAAGACTAGACAGACAAGACTAGACAGACAAGACTAGACAGACAAGACTAGACAGACAAGACTAGACAGACAAGACTAGACAGACAAGACTAGACAGGCAAGACTAGACAGGCAAGACAAGACATGCAAGACTAGACAGGCAAGACTAGACAGACAAGACTAGACAGACAAGACTAGACAGACAAGACTAGACAGACAAGACTAGACAGACAAGACTAGACAGACAAGACTAGACAGACAAGACTAGACAGACAAGACTAGACAGGCAAGACTAGACAGGCAAGACAAGACATGCAAGACTAGACAGGCAAGACTAGACAGACAAGACTAGACAGGCAAGACTAGACAGACAAGACTAGACAGACAAGACTAGACAGACAAGACTAGACAGGCAAGACTAGACAGACAAGACTAGACAGACAAGACTAGACAGACAAGACTAGACAGACAAGACTAGACAGACAAGACTAGACAGACAAGACTAGACAGACAAGACTAGACAGACAAGACTAGACAGACAAGACTAGACAGACAAGACTAGACAGACAAGACTAGACAGACAAGACTAGACAGACAAGACTAGACAGACAAGACTAGACAGACAAGACTAGACAGACAAGACTAGACAGACAAGACTAGACAGACAAGACTAGAGAGACAAGACTAGACAGACAAGACTAGACAGACAAGACTAGACAGACAAGACTAGACAGACAAGACTAGACAGACAAGACTAGACAGACAAGACTAGACAGACAAGACTAGACAGACAAGACTAGACAGACAAGACTAGACAGACAAGACTAGACAGGCAAGACTAGACAGGCATGACAAGACATGCAAGACTAGACAGGCAAGACTAGACAGACAAGACTAGACAGACAAGACTAGACAGACAAGACTAGACAGACAAGACTAGACAGACAAGACTAGACAGACAAGACTAGACAGACAAGACTAGACAGATAAGACTAGACAGACAAGACTAGACAGACTAGACTAGACAGACAAGACTAGACAGACAAGACTAGACAGACAAGACTAGACAGACAAGACTAGACTGACAAGACTAGACAGACAAGACTAGACAGACAAGACTAGACAGACAAGACTAGACAGACAAGACTAGACAGACAAGACTAGACAGACAAGACTAGACAGACAAGACTAGACAGACAAGACTAGACAGACAAGACTAGACAGACAAGACTAGACAGACAAGACTAGACAGACAAGACTAGACAGATAAGACTAGACAGACAAGACTAGACAGACTAGACTAGACAGACTAGACAGACAAGACTAGACAGACAAGACTAGACAGACAAGACTAGACAGACAAGACTAGACTGACAAGACTAGACAGACAAGACTAGACAGACAAGACTAGACAGACAAGACTAGACAGACAAGACTAGACAGACAAGACTAGACAGACAAGACTAGACAGACAAGACTAGACAGACAAGACTAGACAGACAAGACTAGACAGACAAGACTAGACAGACAAGACTAGACAGACAAGACTAGACAGACAAGACTAGACAGACAAGACTAGACAGACAAGACTAGACAGACAAGACTAGACAGACAAGACTAGACAGACAAGACTAGACAGACAAGACTAGACAGGCAAGACTAGACAGGCAAGACAAGACATGCAAGACTAGACAGGCAAGACTAGACAGACAAGACTAGACAGACAAGACTAGACAGACAAGACTAGACAGACAAGACTAGACAGACAAGACTAGACAGATAAGACTAGACAGACAAGACTAGACAGAGTAGACTAGACAGACTAGACAGACAAGACTAGACAGACAAGACTAGACAGACAAGACTAGACTGACAAGACTAGACAGACAAGACTAGACAGACAAGACTAGACAGGCAAGACTAGACAGACAAGACTAGACAGACAAGACTAGACAGACAAGACTAGACAGACTAGACTAGGAGCTCTAATATAGCTCTATAAGTTTCAAGTGTTTTTCAAATTATTATTCATAAAAGCAAAGCTGCACTGATGAGAGATAAATCTCGAAATGCGTCTGCATAAGCTATTTACTTACGTTAATAGAAAGACATGATCTTGTAAAAAATATTATTTTTCTGGTTTTCGTTGAGTAAATAACTTGCAAATTTCTCATAAGATTTGTTTTGTTTGAAAGGTTTAATATATTTATATATTCAGGCTGTGTTCTGCCTTATTAAGTTTCTTAAGAGTTCGTTAACTGGAGAAAGATTTTCGTCTGAAACTACAACTCGTACTTCCGCAAGTAGTGGCCCATGTTCATGTTGTGGGATGTGTTTACCTCTATACCAGTGGCCCCAACCCTATGCCCGCGGGCACCATGGCGCCCGCCGACCGTTTTACGTGTACCCGCCGCAAGTAAACGTAACCAAAATTGCAGCAAATATTGCAGAACTTATTCAAGTAGGGACAGAAGAACTGGCTAGAAATGTTGGACCTTGAAAGCGACATTTTCCAATGTATCGGATGAGTATTTCCCACCGCCCGACTGTCATTCTAGAATGTGCTCTTGATTGCAAAAAGGTTGATTGAAGGAAATATGCGACCAAATATGTATCATCGCTGTTTCTGGACGACCTGTTTCCCACAAAGCCAAAACTTCAACTACACCCATTGCGAAAATCCGCAGCACACCTGCCACTGCCAAAAACAAACCACCCCCGACAATAATCCAATAATCGCCCATATTCGCGACACCCTCGAAGAACTTCAAGAACTAGAGAACTACTGTCAAAGGCAAATGCAAACCGAACCAGAAAAAGAATGAAAACAAGCAGAAACTCGTTTCTTACATGTTGACTTTTAAACACAGTCCTGATGAAGACGAGTAGGAAGAAGAAGAGAACAAGAAGGACAGAGAGCTGAATGAATTTCAGTTCATGAAGTTCCAGCTAAAAAAGTTTGCAGGAATATTTAGAAAGTAATAAACCGATAAACCGATATTTGCTGCAGAAGAAAGAAAGAAATATTTACTAGAATTAGTATTAAAGAAGGAACAAAGATGCCAAAAGTACAAGCAACTGTTAGTGTTGAGCGGCATTCCGAAATTGAATTGACTAGACAGACAAGGTTAGACAGACAAGACCTGTTTTGGCAAACATTATCGAATATTATATGTTGAAAAGAATGACTGGATTTATAGAGAAATATAAGCTAATACCCACACAACAAGATGGTTTTTGCAAATGCAAGTTTATCACAGCTGCTCTGGTAGAATTCTATAATGTATTATTAGAAGAGATGGATAAAGGGAAACTCCCCATAGTGATTTTCTGTGACCTGACTAAACCGTTCGACTGTACAGTGCCTCGCACAACACCTTGATGAACAAATTATATGTTTACGAAATACGAGGCAAAGCTTGGAGATGGATTAGATCCTACCTGACAAACAGGAAACATTAAATTATGGTGTCGAATGGAAACGAATTGGGCCAATCTGACACCATAGAGACAAGTATTGGGGTTCCTCAAGGAAGCATGTTAGCATCTACATTATTTGTATTATGGAATGTGTTAAGATTTAGGGCACTTAGAGGTTTTCACGAGTGTGCTTATGCTTCTCGTCTAAGTAGTGATTAGGGCAGATTGGATTTAATGATTTTTTTTTTCTTTCTTCACGATGCGTCGGCGTAGTTTTAGACGATAAGGTTACGTGTGAATTCTCAAGGAGGATATTAAACGCTGCTCATTTGAAAACCTATAAATAGATTACATTTAATATTAGATCATATAGCAGCAGACCCAAACAGTCAAAAACGAGCCAAGTGGTCCTAAGTAGGCCCAAACGAGAAGAAGAAAAAACATTATATAATAGATGGCTTGCCAGAACCACTGTAATACAGGGTGCTGGTCATGGTAACCGCTTCGGTATTCGGTGTTGGATCTCCAGTCGTTTAAGTCGATTTCGGCCGTTCCAGTTATCACCAGTTCCAGTTCCCGCGCGTCGAAAACTGCAACCGGTCGAGGATCCACGACCTCGTAGAAACCTCGCACCAAACTCTCAGTCTGTTCAGAAACACCCCGTTCCAACCTCCACCTCACCTTTCTATGGCTTGCCAGAACCACTGTATGACAGGGTGCTGGTCGTGGTAACCGCCTCGGTATTCGGTGTTGGATCTCCAGTCGTTTAAGTCGATTTCGGCCGTTCCAGCCAGTTCCAGTTCCCGCGCGTCGAAAACTGCAACCAGTCGAGGATCCGCGAGTAGGAACGAAATAAATTTTCCGTCCACAAATTGTCACCTAGATTTACATAGATAAACTTTCATTGTTATTGTAATGATGATTAATTAATGTAAATCCTCTTCCTTCCAAATTTGTCTTTCAATTCGTGGTCAGCGACTGTCATTCAGAATTTTAAAATTTCAACTTTAGTTTCGTTGTCAGTGACCTCTAAAAATCCTGAGTTTCGACAAAATTGAATGCTTTTTTCGAAAAATTATCCGCCATATTGGATTCGCCATTTTTAATTGTAGAATATTGAATTTTGTTTCACAATCAGCGGCGTCAAAAACCGCTGGGTTTTACTAAATTTAAATACTTTTTTGAGAAAATCATCCGCCTTCTATTGGCCGCCATTTTGAATTTTGAATTCAGTTTCGTGATCGGTTACTTTTACAGCCGCTAAATCTCGACTTTCAACAAAATTCTCTCGACTTTCTTCAAAACAAAGAATGCTTTTTTCGAAAAATTATCCGCCATATTGGGGCCGCCATTTTGAATTTCGAAATTTTGAATTCAGTTTCGTGATCAGCGACCCCAAAAACGCAAGGAGACCAAAAATCACGATATTTGGACGGTTCCTTCATATTTTGGCCAGGTTTTTGGGATCTCAAACCACTGTGCCACGTATTACGTTTTTACGTTTAATTTATGTATAAATCGTTGGACAGAAAACGCTTCGTTTTTAAAATACGTGAGTTTTTACGAATTATTGATTACTAGACACAAAATACAACGTAACGTACACGTTGTATTTTGTGTCTAATAATCAATAATTAATCAACTCGCGTTGATTAATTATCGAATCAACAAGCGTTCCAGAGGAACACGTTTTATTATTTCTGTTTGTTTGTTAAAGAAATGCCTGTGAGGAGAGCAACAGATCCAGTGAACGTACAATACGTTTGGGATGCGATAAAACAGCTGTACCAACAGAAACAAGTCGCGGATCTGGCGCGGATCGTCAAGGGCGTCCAGCGATTTTCGGATTGTTCACAAACACAAGCCGAATTATACATTAAGCAGACGCTACAGGACGGTTTGATCACGTAAGTATGAGTTTTGCAAAGTTTCGTACGCAATTCTAAAACACTTTGTGCCTTGCAGAGAAGTGAAACGAGTCCAAAAGGGGAACAACAATGTCGGAAGCGAAGACGAATGTTATAAGATTGCTAACACCGCTAAACAGGATAGTCTACAAACTGTAAGTAACTAAATAGGATCATTTGGATCATTTATCATATAGGATCATTTATCAAATAGGATCATTTGGAAAATTAGTCCTACTCGTTTTTTAATTGGTATTCGGGCCACTTTTGTTGGTCTAATTGGTTTTCGGCCTCTGTTCAAAGGAGGGCGACAGGTGCCCCGACCTGGGTCGAGACCGCGCTAAATTAGCATCAATCACGGCAGTATGTATTGAGCGTTCGACGAGTCCACGACATTTTTGCGCGTCTGACCTCAGCTATGTTGGCCACGCTCGCGTTTGTTAGTTAATTTGACGTCAATCCTTATCGGGTCGTTCGATCACCGCATGGAAGGTAGCATCGGCTTTTCTCCCGTCCGGAACAATTTGATTCCATTCGTGTATTTTTCTGCTCGTATTATTTCTTCCTATTTCCTCCCTTAAATAGACGACGGAAAGACGTTCCACGGAGCGGGTCAGAGACGGTTGCAGCCTGAAGGTAAGTGACCATCCCGATTTGATATAGAAACGCTAAAATTTATCGTTAAATACAGTCCATTCAATTGGTAATGAATAATATACACTGTATTTAATGTAGAACATCAAGCACAATAGAGATCAAGTTGGCCGCAGTGCAGAAAGGCTTTGCAGCCAAACGACCCCCACAATGTAGAACATGTAGCAGTAGTAGGTAAAGATGTCAAGTCCTAGGCCCTCCTCACTCCTCGCCCCCACCATTACCCCCATCAATACCCCTAGCCCTCACCTCACTTCCACCCCCAAACTGCACCCCCCAACCCCCAGACCCCGCCCCAGTCTCCACTTCCAACCCCCACTTCCACCTCCAAACTCCACCCCCAATCCCCAGACCCCGCCCCAGCCTCCACTTCCAACCCCCGGACCACGCCCCCATCCCCCAGGTCACAACCCCAGCCCCCACTTCCAACCCCAGACCACGGTTAGGTTAGCATTAAGTTAGGTTACGAGAGGTTAGGTATGAAGCGTGCTTCATTCCTAACCTCTCGTAACCTAACCTAATGCTAACCCAACTAACTAAATGAGATTAAAGCTGAAGAGAAGAATAAAAAGTGGACGGAGTGGACGGAAAGTAGATGAAAAGTGGATGCAAGTAGATGAAAAGTGTATGCAAGTGGATACAAAGTGGATGCAAGTTGAAACCTGTATAAAGTTGATTAAAAAGCTGTTTAAAAGCTGATTAAAAAGTTGATTAAAAGCTGTTCAAAAGTTGATTACAAAGCTACTCAAAAGCTGATTAAAAAGCTGTTTAAAAGCTGATCAAAAGTTAATTAAAAAGCTGAGTAAAAAGCTGTTTAAAAGCTGATTGAAAAGTTGATTAAAAGCTGTTCAAAAGCTGATTAAGAAGCTGCCCAAAAGCTGAATTGAAAAGCTGTTTAAAAGCTGATTAAAAAGCTTATTAAAGTGGATGGAAAGTGGACGGTAAGTGGATGCAGGTGGATAGAAAGTGAATGTAAAGGGACGGAAAAAGTGGATGGTGGACGGAATAAGTGGACGGAGTGGACGGAAAGTGTATGGATAGAATGCGGCTTCTCGTACAACGGCTGTTCAATTTACTAATAAAGCTATCTATATCAATCCCTGAACCATCAATTCTATAGCTGATACAAGCTTGGATGATGTTCTGCTGGACCGGCTTCACTGTTGCTTGAAGGTGTTTCTGTGATCGAAGGATCTCCCGCAAACTTTAACCTTGTTGACTGTCCAGGGGTTGGAAGTGGAGGCTGGGGCGGGGTCTGAGGCTGGGGGGTGGAGTTTGGTGATGGAAGTGGGGGTTTGGGACGTGGGATGGGGGTAGTGGTGGAGGGCGAGGGGTGAGGAGGGCCTAGAACATGACATCTTTCCCTACTAGCAGTCAACAGGAAGAAGAAATTTAATTTAATTTTCGAGACAAATTGTTATTCAAATTTTTGCGGTTTCAAAATAATACGTGCCATGAGCTAAAACCACACCTGTTTCTTTACACTATTTATGCACCCTAAGACAATTTCGAAATTATTTCAGTTGTCGATGATACGCCTAGTTACACGGTATCAGAAAAGCATTGTTTAGGATGTCAAGTTTCTGTGTCAAGATTGTTTTTCACTTGCAAACTTAATCGCCTTGCTCAAAATCGAATTTGTCGCAAATTTATAAATCCCTGCTTAAAAATGGAAGCTTTCCTCGGAAAGAAATACAAGTTGGCCAGCAGCGAAAACTTCGAAGAGTTCATGAAAGCTTTAGGTATCGGTTTGATCATGAGGAAGATAGGCAACGTGGTGTCGCCGGTGATCAGCTTGAACCGCGACGGCGATGAATACGTGCTGAGTTCGTCGTCCACCTTCAAGAGCTCCATGGTCAGGTTTAAGCCGGGCGTCCAGCTCGACCACGAGACGCCCGACGGTAGAAAGGTCAAGTCCACCTTCTCCATCAACGGCACCACTGTCAAGGAGAGGCATGTCGACACTGATGGGAGGGTCACCACCATCCAACGATTCTTCTCCGCCGACGAAGTCAAAATTATTTTGAAGATTAATGATATTTGTTGCACCAGAATCTACAGGTTACTAACTTAAGACTGTATCGTCATTGTTTTTTCTTCCGCGATTTAAATTTACATTTGTATTCGTTTCTATGTAAGAAGAAAACGCACTAAAAGAGAATTTTGGAAAATTTGGTAATGTTGTTGTATTTTATTTACATCATACATATATAATTATGGAATGGAAAAAAACCTTGTTTTATTTGGCATTTTGACTTTTACACAACCTAGTTCAAAAGTATTTTGTTTAGTGATGCCAGAGGGTCTATTATGTTCCGATAATAGGGAATATGCATAATATTTTTTAATATTTTTAATACACCGTTATAACATGGTAAAAAATATAAATACTGCTTAAAAATGCTGTAATTAAGTTTAAAAAAATATTTAAAATTGAGAAAAATGTTGAGCTGTTTTAACGGCTCCATTTTCGCGCGGTCTGCTGATGACGTCAAAGATCGCAAATCTTTGACGTCAACAACAGATCCATTGTTTACTATAGCTGTTTTCATTTTTAACTTGACGTTTTTGACGTTTATTTTCTAACCAAAAGACTGCAATGACATACAAATGTAAAACATACGGACTTGTTTATATGGGAGGTTACGTCACTTTCGTTTTAACCAATGGTTTTGCGTTTTACAAATTTAAATTTCCCTCGCTTAATTTGCACTTTTATTTATTAATTTTATGTATTTAAAAACATATTAATTAAAAAAATAATGGTTTAGTTCAAATGTCAGATCAATAAAGATTCGGAAAAAAAAATATTTGAACCAAATTTAAATTTCATGCATATTCCCTATTATCTGGGTGAGTCGAAACATTAGTCACACGTGCCAAAGATGAAAAGGGGGAATCTTCTTGTTCTTGTAACTAGAAAGTGTAGTATTTTTTCTTATTTTGGATCGAGAGGTCGCGCTGCCGCACGATATTTGGTCTGCATTTATATACTCTAATATAACCTAATCTAACCATCTTATTTTGAAAGGAGTAATTTGCACGCGCGCAAGTTTCAAGCGCCCAGATGCCACCTCTTCTTCTTTGGGTAAATGGAAAATGATACGAGGACAACGTTTTCTTTAACGTTCTGTTTAAAAGATATCTGTTTGGCAACTTTAAATGAGCCGTTTATTTTGAAAGTGGCCTAAGTCTATTTATATTCGAAGCGAAATATTGAAGGGTTTGCGTTGGATAATGTAAGAAATATGGGTAATACATAGAATAATGTTTTGGTATTTCTAAGGATATCAAATTCCTCCCTTATTAGCATAATTAACGTTATTTAAGAAATTTATATTTTCGATGGCTGTAAATGGGCTGGGCAACTTTCGAAATCATTGAAATCACGTTTTCAATTCTTAAGAAAGAACATACATAAACTAAATTTTCCTTCAAATAAAAATAAATGTAATACACTTTTGATACAAAATCAAAAAAGTTAAATAACAGTTGTTAAATAATTGTTACATTAAAATTAATATTGTTTTATTAATTATTATTTAGTCTTCTCCAGTTTGTGTATGCGGGAGGGATTTAAAATAATGATTGAGTTCAAGTGATATATAATGTATTCAAAAAGTCCTTGTAGTATTTGAGCTTTGTGATTGGTCTCGTTTTTTGTAGTTTTTTTATTTTTAAATTGAAATTCATATTCGAAGATTCATAAGTTTTCTCTTGGGACATTTTAATATATTCATATTATCATAAAATTTTTTTGCAATTTAATTTGTTATAAACAAATTATTAACGAATTATTAAAAATCGCAATGGTATATCCGGAGACCCGTATGAATCCGTTATCGGATCGAAACAGAAATTAAATTGTTTATAATAAATTCATTGCACATTTATAATTCAACTGCTGCTTTGATATTTAACATAAAGCTTAAGAGATCGTATAAAATTGTATTGCATATTTTCCATATCGATTTGAAACTCTCACAATGGCCACAAAATAAACTTTTTCATCACTTCATTAAACCGGCAAATTTTCGTGATACAAAATCTTAATTATTTTAAATATATTCGTAACAAGTTACTTCAGAATAAAAATATCAAGTAAAAATATAACTATTATGGTAGCTAACTCGATATTTTTGAAAAATGGATTTAGGCCACTTCCAAAATAAACGGTTCAAATATTGTTTTTTATTACTCATGCGCGAAAAGTACTTTTTGACGCACGTTTTTTAATACGAAAAATGCCACTTCTCGTATTTCCACATAACCTGGGTAAAACATTAAAAGAAAAACACAATCAAGACCTCGATATTAAAAAAGCGACGTGAAAGTGTCAGAATTTTTTTTTTTCATTACAAAATAATAATAAAAATTAAAGAAAACGTGTTTTAATTAGTGTAAATTCTATGGTGATACCAGAGACTGAGGAGAGACGGAGACAATTGAAAAAGCAAATTATTCATTTTTGATTCCATTATTTTGGGATGGCCCCTGGATTCCAAAATTGTAAGATACATCCCCTCACATGAGTAATAAAAAATATTGTTTGTAACACGGGCGGTATTGTCAGTTGCCCTCTCGAGCGAATGTGTGCACGAACGAAGTAAATATTTTTTTAATGAAACTTGGAAAAGTTTTTTCTATTGAAAAAATAGTATATTTTGTAACTAGGGCGGTAAGTTTGACCAGAGAGCAAAATTGGGCGCACCAACGAAGTGAGCACGTCTTCATTAGGCAATACTAGGAAACATGTATGAAACATGTCTCATGTCGTTCAGTGTTGCCTCAGTGGAATCCCGCCTTTAGACCTTGTTTACCTTAATTTCTTCATGTTTATTGGCGTTTGGTGGTAATTGCGTGGTAATGAAGTTTAAACACCAAACACAATTCTCTAAATGTATGTTTATTTTGAATTTGAAATCACGTAAGCGATGGAAATGAAATATCAAAACGAATATCAAAAATCGCCAAGAAATATTTAAAAAAATTCGATGTGTCTGTTAGTTCTCGGGGGTGTTGCAAAATTGCAAAATTCTCGACCAACATTTCACCTATGTATAAATTTAATACGACCGCAAAGGATTAAATTCATTTTAACGGTTATAACAATCCGCAAACAACTTCTTTCCAGTTCCGTGGATTTGAACACCCAGTTATCATTTATAGACAAAACACTCTACAGTGCCTAAATTACCATTCTATGTGCCGTATCTGGGGATGGGGATGGAATGGGGATGGTCCTTATTTTGTTGAGGATGACGACGAGCATCCAGTTCTTAATCATTAGTGTTACCCATAGAATATTCTTAAACTTTTTCTAAAAGATTTAAGAAATTTTTGTTGCGTACGATATCTGCAGGCAATTGTATATGTGATTTGTATATTTGTATTGTATAAAAAAACCACAAAAATAATGATAAATAAAAGATATGAATTTCCACAAATTAATGTTATCGCAACCGTTGACCGCAACTATTAAGGGTGAGAAAGATGGGTTTACTCGGAGGAAGAAAGGTCTATTTTCAACAATTTTTTTTTTATATAAAAAACAAAATATTTTATTCAAACTTCTTATTGTCATAAAGATTTATATTTGAAAAGGAATTTCTGAAATTTTCAAAGGAAAATATTCAAAACTCCGCCAATGTTACTAATTTCCCGTGACCCCTCCGAAAAAAGGTGCTTCCGCGTTGACAGTAGAACTCATGACAGGATCATCTCAAGTGAAAAAAAATCACCTTTTAGTCAAGACCATAAACTAGAACTTGGACGAAGGAAAAGAAAAAGTGAAAATTTTATTTTTGGCAGACTTTTTTACAAAAAATGCAAATTTTGGTCAAATTTGTTCAACATTTTTATTTTTTTTAATAGTGCGTTTGAAAAAAGAAAAAAACCTTCGTTCAAGTCCTCGTGAATTGTATCTCGAAGACCTGTGCAAAATTTCATTAAGATCGTTTGAGTAGTTTTCGATAACTTTTGACAACCGTCTTTGAAAACACAGTTTCGAGAAAAACGCGTTTAAAGTTTTGAGTAACAATAAAACTTGAATTTTTTTTTTTTAAACTTATATTGAATAGTCGATTCTTGGGCTATAAAGTAAAAAACCTACAGCAGCTGCAATGCCAGGGCATCATTTTGCTCCTGTCTATGACGAATCCTGGCTTCGCGAGTCGCTCGCCGATTTTTTTTCAGCTGCGCACACACGGTTTTCATCTGAAATTCGGGCATATTCGTGGGAATTTCGGCCAAATTTTAAATCCATACCGTGCATAAATAATAATAAAGCTGATGTTCCTTCATTAAAAGTGCAAGCAGCGACCAATGCAGCAATATTAACGATCTTTGAACCAGCAGGAAGTATTTTTGGAGTAACAAACCTTCCCGATTAACTGGTTCAAGCTTTCATTATTATTTTGTGTGAAACCACCAACACACCGCTCCAGAAGCACATCTTTACTGAGATCTTCATAGATAGGTTTCATTGCAGTCAAATCATCATTTGGTAATGGAGTATAATCATGTTTGAATGATAAAAGAGTGTTCGTAGCTGATGCTCGCTGCCAAGCGCACCAGGAGTCTGGACCTTTCGGGCAATTTGCGTGCTGAGGATTTTTGTCTGTAGAGCTGTAGTGGTAATACGTAGTCCATACATTCTTTCATTCAAAGTTCTCGAAACTTTAGGCATTTTTTAATAAATTTAACAACAGACACTTTAGATAACCTCAAATAAACCTCGTGATTCAAGAAGTAATCACCAACTGAAGTATTTCAAACTAGTAGCCCTTAGAAAGTGAAAGCAATGTACAATAAAGACAGACAAACAATAGACTAGCAGCTGCTCCGATACACCTGCGGCGCGCTGAGCCCATCTGACTTTGAGCACGCACCTTCCCAGGGTTGTATCTCTAAAACTTTTTTTCGGATCAACTTGAAAATTTAGAATAATATTCTCGAGATGTTGTAGAAATTAAAAAGACGAAGAAAATTCGATATTTTCCCCTTAAGCCGGAACGTTGCGAGTTTCACAATCAGTTTCCCAAATCCTTAATAAGTTCTTCTTTCTTTCTATAGCTCTACAGCCCTAGGTGGTCCTAAACAATTTTCTTGCTTTCTCCTCTATCATCGGCTAGAAGTTGTTGACATTTAGCCTTTTGAGGCCTTTTACGACGACAACTAGCCATTTGTTTCTCGGTATTCCTGACCTATTTCCGGTAGATTCCCACATAGTAATCTTTTTGGTGTTTCTATCATCATCCATGCGGTATACGTGGCCTAGCCATCGTATTCTTTGCGCTTTGATGAACCTTACTACACTGTTCAAAACAATTAGCGGGTCACTAATTTGCCTCCACAAAATTCAAACGGAAAATTACAAGCAAGTAAAATTAAGAACATCTGAAGACGCTCTATTTAATTGTTTTAGTTGACACAGGAAATTGTCAGCATCGCATGCTTCCGTAGTATCCGTAATAATTAACTAACGTGAAACTAATGTGAAATAATGTATCCCAAATTTGATTCAAAGAGCTAGGAAGGTCTTGTTCAGATCAATATACAGACGAAAATGTTTGCTCAAACTGAGAGTTTGACTTAAGTTAAGTGAATTTGAATTTTCAGTTTATTCTCCTCAACTTGAAGTAATATCGAGATCTCGACGATAATTGCGCTTTAAATTTTCTAAAACTCCTTGGTCCATGAGTTGAAGAATGGCATTAACATTTGGTGGCAGATACATAACTTTTATATTCCTACTTTTCAACTCTTGGTTTGGCAGATTTCTCGATTAACATTACGGGAGTTTATGTCTACCTGAATAATTGTCACACGTTCCTTACTTTTTTTTGTAACTAGGTGCAGTCGTTTTTGAAGTCAATGTACTGGTGGGTAACATCTTTTAATTCAGCCCAGATTCATCACAATTGTATATTTGATGTTTAACATAACCATTTTCTTCAACTATCCTTCTAAAATCCTCTTCGAAACAATCAGCAGCTGACTTTTCACTTGATAATTTTTCACCCCAAATTTTTAAATGTCTTCTACCATGTCTTTTCTTTCATCTTCCCAGCCCGCCATCACTCGCAATAAAGGTGTCTGCTTCTAACACTGGAAGATCTTCGCTAATACGGATTGCCTTTTCCTTTAAAATTGGATCTGACAGTGGGATGTCAAAAACGTATCACGTTGCTGAGTGAACCAGATATATAATGCCTCATCACTTGTTGTATTCAGCAGATTTCATGCTTTTTCGTTCAACATTAGGAGACGCTAATACGCTACACCACTGCTCTATTTTATCACGACTTTTCCGCCACTCTGCTACAGTACTTACTCCTACGCCATAATCTGCAGAAACTTTTTAAACAAGTCTCCTTTATCGTTTAATTGCATCCAGTTTCTGGGTAATTGTCACAACTTTTCGTTTACGCTTTTCCACTTTATTTTTTAGCAACTTAATACCATTGAATCACGTTGATACTGGTAAAATCTCGACTGCGTGACTCGGAGATCAAGACTAAAAATTTTTTATTGTTTCTAAGTAAGAAACTCATGCAATTTCTGATAATGCGGCGGCAAAGTTGAAATCCATTTCGGATTTTTAACTCAGTTTCGGATAATCCGAATTTCGTATAACCCGATTCCGGATTAAGGTAGGCGTCCACAGTTCCGCATCGTACGTATCGGACCTTTAGGGATTGCAATCCGGAAAACCGAAAACGGTTACAGATGATCACAAACGTTTTGCGGCATCGTTTTCAGAAGGTCATTTTCGTATTGATACACTAAGATTGGTAAAGTAATGCTGGCCAATTCCTTGATCTTCCAATTGCTGTTTACTCCGCTGAAACATGGACACTAAAGAAAACAAATCGAAAAAGAATTGAAGCCTTTGAATTATGGGTGTATAGACGAATCCTAAGAGTGGAGTTTGTGTCAACTCCACGTTTCGCCTCCATATGTTTCAATAGGTCTTTAATAAGTTCCTCATGCTTATTACTTTCTCCCGAATAATTTTTCGCAATATTTTATCTTCAATCCCTAAATAATGTATTTTTTTTCAGGCAGCTGATGATGGGCATGATTGGTACTGTATAGAATGTCACTTGGGTGGAGACGTGAGCTGTTGTACAAATTGCTACAGAGTTTTCCATGCAGAGTGTTCGACGAACGCTCGTCAAAAGCAAACGTTGTTTCCCAAACAGAATCTGTCATTAACTTTAAACAGTTCTTTAAACGAAACTACAGAAATGAACGGGTCAGAGAAGGACGAGGCTAAGGGTGACGAAAACGGGGTAGTTAGTAATAATGCAGATCACATATACGATGAGACTTTGTGTAGTTTGTGCAATTTGGCTGAAACGGATTCGGGGTGTGGCCTTGAACTCGAGGAATTTAATTACTTACTGAACTTCATACACCACAGGATTAAATCTTGGGTAACATATACATTACAATTTACGTTAATTAAAAAAGTTTGTGATAATAAGCAAAACTTCCGTAGGTGCCAGAAACTTTGACCAGCACATTGTCACTGCAGCCCAAATACGAATGGCACACGGCGGCTGAACTTCTGTGGAGGTCCGGACAACTGTTTTACCAGTACATGGACATGTCCATGGTTGAGCTCAAAATCCGGACCAAAGAGTACAAGAAATTTTCGCAATTTCAAGCGGACGTCGTCACGATGTTACACAATGTCGCCATATTTCATGGAGGTAAAATGCAATGAATTTTCTATGTAATCTAATTGAAAACAAATATGTTTAGTAAAGGCAGACTTCCGAGCAAAGCGGCTCTGGTGTCACTGACGCAGCGCCAAAGCCGCCGCGAAATAGCGATAGTATTATGCACTATGCAAATGTATGAGGCGCCATTCGAACGCAGCGACATGTGCGTCAGTGTTGCTGCGTTCGAATGGCGCCTCATACATTTTCATAATGCATAATACTATCGCTGCGTCAGTATCGCTGTGTTAGTGACGCCAGAGCCGCTTTGCTCGGAAGTCTATCTTTAGGATTACATTATTTCAATAAGTCTGTACTGGTGTATACTAATTACAAATTTTTTAAATTGTATATTTTATAGAGAAAACAAGCACAGTATAGATCTATATGACTATAGTCCTTTTTTTTAAGAATACAGTACAAGGAAGATAGGGCTTATATCAGCCATTGATAAATTCTCCTAATGAGAATTGCAAAGAAAGTTTCCCATCGAAACAGGGGCTTTCCTGTATACCTCAACGATTTTTATTTTTTAAGCTGTGGGAACTGTTGGAATATGAAGACTGTATAAATGTTCCATACAATATAGCCGAGTTTCAAAAATAAGAAATAACTAGAATAAGCAAAGCAGATTTTGCCAAAGATTAGTAGCTTTCTAAAAGTTTTGGCAAAAAGTATTAATTATTCTATACTCGAGCCGGCGAGAGAATGCATCTCGTCTCGACGAGTTTCGCATTGTTCTGCGCATACCCCCACATTATTCCGAGCGCGCGGTGTTTAGTTTGAAAATCTGGCGCGTATTTCTTAACTTAACTAACCTGCGCGTACCTCGGCACATTCCTCGCCTCTCATACCTCGGCGAATGCCTTGCCTCTCATAACTCGGCGCATCCCTCGCCTCTCATACCTCGGCGCATCCCTCGCCTCTCACACCTCGGCTCATCCCTCGCTTCTCATTCCTTGGCGCATCCCTCGCCTCTCATACCTCGGCGCATCCCTCGGCTCTCATACCTCGGCGCATCCCTCGCCCCTCATACCTCGGCGCAGTACAACTGCATTCTCTCGCCGGCCCGAGTATAGTTATATCTTCTTTCTGAGACTCGATTGAGATCTAACAAATTTTACTGGAGGAGGATAAAGTTGATCTATAATCGAAACATTTCTCTGTTGATTTCTTTTTATTTCCTTTTTCGTGTTTAATAAAAATTACTTCTGTAAATTTTCATCATTTATTTTTTTAGTAGAGTCTCAGGAGTATGGGGCCGCCGAACTGATGATAAGAGATATGAAGTACGACATATCCGAGCTGCAGAACTGCGTCGACTGCTACAAACACAGCAACGAAAAAATCAACAACAAGTGGTTCTGTTTGCCGTGCAGGATTCCACACAAACTGGTCTGGGCCAAACAGAAGGGATATCCGTATTGGCCAGCTAAGGTAAGAGACAATTATATAAATTAGCACCTGTCGGTGAAGACAAGTGCCAGGTCGTCTGCGTACGCCACAATACCCACCCCTGTGGGCAGTAACCGTCTTAGCGTCCGTAGAAGGCTGTCATAGGCGACATTCCACAAGACTGGCCTTAAAACCGATCCCTGCGGAACCCCGGCAGACAACGCCGCTCACGCCAGTTCGCGGTACCTGATGGTTCTGTCGCGCAAGTGCGCCTCATCAACGTCTCCGGTAGTTTCCACCCTGCTAGGTCCTCAAGAACGAACCACCATTATAGCTTGTTGAAGGCATTGACGACGTCAAAGCTGACGACCACACAATACCCCCTGGTACGGTACGTTCCGCTGTTGGCCTCCTCCGCGACACAAAGGACAGCCCGAATGGCATCCTCCGTCCCAACCCCTTTACAAAACCCGAACTGCTCCGGAGCGAGTGCGCCCCCTTGCTCTATAACGGCTTGTAACCGCCATAGAAGCAACCTTGCTAGAACTTTTGCCCCGCCGTCCAGCAAACAGATCGTCTGTACACCAGGCGTCGAGGGATCCTTACCCTGCTTCGGAATAAGGGCCAAAATGGCCTTTTTCCAACACCTAGGAAACACTCCCTCTTCCAGACATCTGTTGCAGACGTCGGCAAGTCCTTCGAGGTCAATACAGCCGATGGTCAATACACCCCCCTGCTGCCAGGCGGTTAGGCAGCCCGTCTGCCGGGTGCCTTTTTCGCGGGTAGTGAGGCTACAGCTCTGCCGACCTCCTCCAAGGTGAAGTAGGCCACCCCAACGTACCGCCCTACGACAGCGCGTCCCACCCCCCTCGCCATGACGGGGAAAAGGTGGTCAACCACGGCTTCGGTCCCACCCATCACTCACGCGTCCTTACTCTTCCCTCGGTGCTCGAACCGACCAGTGACGATGCGGTACGGCAAGCCCCACGGATCGCGGTCGACCAGGAGGCATAGTTCCTACCACCGCTGGGACTTGCTCAGCGCAATCGCTCGTCGAAAATCACCACGGTCCTGTTTCGCCCGTTCCTCCGCAGCCTCACACGGCTATCCTCTACGCCGCGCTCTCTGAAGTTTACGCCTAGACGCCACCGCCACGCGTCTCCCAATAAACCGGCTTCCGCCCCCCTGAGGACAGACGTCTTTGAGGGACGCCAGCCCTGCACGCGTCAACCACCCTGTTCACGAACGCCCAGGTAAGATCCTCAGCGGCCAGCCCGTGCGGTTTACTTCCTCGAGCCATCTCCCGAGTAATAGCTTCCCGGTCAGCTTTCCTGCAATTCCCTCTCGTCCTTCTCCTTCTGCTGCATGATTTTCTTGATAATGGCACCGACGTCGCTCCACCTCTCCTCGCATTCTAGCATCAGATCTGTTAACGCCCGGGGATACAATGCCCCGCCACTTAACACTTCCAACTTCGCCCTCTGTCCTGCCCACCTATCGCAGGTGAACAGCGTGTGTTCGGCCGTCTCCGGCTCCGTGTTACAGTACGGGCAGTTCTCCGCGTTCGTCTTGCCGATTCTTTTTTTAAACTCTGAAAGCAGCAATGGCCCGTCAGCGCCATTGTCATGTGGTAACTCATCTGACCATGCTTAGTATTCTCAAGAGGTTATTCACCCTGCAGTGAGCTTTTGCACATGCCTCCTCAACGTGCCTACCGAAGGTTAGCTTCTTGTCGAAGACTATTCCCAGGTATTTTAGGAACTTCTGCGGGCGAAACGTTCTTGCGCCGAGAAAGAACTCCACCGGGCTACATCTCTTCCTGCCGATTAGCAGCACAGCCTCGGGTTTCTCCGGTGCAATAGCCAGCTGATTTGCATTCATCCATTCCTGTATAGTGTCTAGGGCGGCGTTCGTTATTTCTTCGAGCTCTTCTTCTCTTCTTGCTTTGATCACTAGGGCCGTCGTCCGCGTCGGCGACGGCTTCCGCACCGTCCGGTAAGGCCACATTTAGAACTCCATCATAAAGAATGTTCCACAACAGCGGACCCAGCACGGATCCTTGTGGGACCCCGGCTGTGACATCTATCTCGTTCTGCCCCTCCACCAGCAGGCGCCTGTCGCTGAAGTAGCTCATGGTCAGGCCTACCAGGTATTCGGGCATCCTCCTGCGTTCCAGCTCCTCTACAATTATCCTCCACGGTGCCGAGTTGAAGGCATTCTTAACGTCTATTGTTACCAGTGCTACCAGTTTTCTTGTTTTAAGCTATCTCCTTTGTTCTTCCTCTGCCAGGTTGAAGATGTATCTTGCGGCCGTAACAGTGGACTTCCCCTTCCTGAACCCGTGCTGTCTCGCAGAGAGCGCCGCCTTCTCTGTCAATTCGTTGTTGAACCTATTTGCCAGGATTCTCTCGAACAGCTTGCCGAAATTGTCCAGCATTCAAATTGGACGGTACGCGTCTGGACTAGTCGGAGCCTTGTTGTACTTCGGTATGAGTACCAATATGGCTGTTTTCCACCTTCTCGGGAAATTTGCGCTCTTTAGCTCCTTGTTCAGTGCGTGCCGCACTGTATCGGGAAAACGCTCGCACACGAGCTTTAAGATCTCCGCTGGTAGACCGTCAGGGCCCGGCGCTTTTTTGGTTCTTATTTTCGCCACTGCCTCTTCAAGTTCTTCGGACGAAATTTCCTGGACGTCATATTGCCGTGCACGCAACCACACGTTCCTTTCATGCGTCACAAAAAGGCTTTCCACCACCCTTTTCTTGAAGTCATGGTCATGGAACGTCTTCGCAAATCTCTTTTCATTTGGCTTCCTTGGACCGCGCAATGAGTGTTCGAAGCTTTTTCCTTTCGGCCTTATAGGCCAGCGCTAACTCGGCGTACTCCATGCTCTGCTTTTTCCTCCCTCTCATCGCTCGCCTTCTTGCCTGGATGCAGGTTCTTCTTTGGTCACCAATTTCACTTTTCCACCAGTAGGTGCACCTATTGGGCGTGTAACCTCTTTTCCTAGGGAGACACTCATTGCACACGCTAGTCACCAGCTCGACCAGCTTGTCTGCATTGTCCGGCTTCTTCTTGGCCTCTCTAAAAGCTTCTACAAACTTTCCCTTTTCTAGCGCAGTTGTTTTCCATCCTTTGATCTCCTGGCAGCACTGATGTAGGTTACCGTTGTCTCGTAAGACGTATCTTAAATATTTATGGTCGCTCAATGTCTCCCCAGGTAGCACCTCCCACGACGCGATCTTTCCCACAGTCTCCACCGTTCCAAAAGTCAAGTCTACGATGGAGCTACCGTTGCCACGGACACAGGTGGTTTCTTGACCGACGTTTCTAATGACAAAGTTGTTTTTCGCCAGATAATCCACCAGAACTCTCCCTCTACGGTCCTCCGTCTTTGCGCCCCATACCTGAGACCTGCTATTGAAATCCCCGCCAATAATAATTTCTCCGCTCCTTTGACTTATGTCCCCCTGCAGGGCGTCCAGGTAGCCTTCGAACTCGGTCTGCGTGCAGTTAGGTGATACGAAGCAGCTGTAGATTGTAAGGCCCTTTGCTTTCAACCACGTGAAACCCTCGCCCGATCCGTGCTGAGTCGCCCCAAGCTTTGTTGATGTGTACAAAATGGGTGTTTTGCCTTCCTTGCCCCTGATCCATCCTCTTTTCTGATTTGTTAATTTGTTGTTCGGCTCCCTTACCAAGATGACGTCTATCTGCTGCTCCCTAGCCGTAGCTTCCAGAAGGTCCTGGGCACGGGCGCAGCAGTTCAAGTTTGCTTGCAAGATTTTTTAGTTGAAGCTGAATCTAAGGACGAGGCCTTGTGGGCGCCGCTTACAGGGCTGTCTCGCCGTTTCGGTTTAATTTGTTTCCTCGCCTTGGCCAACGTGTGGCGGAAAAATTCACATTTGCCACTGTTAGCGCTGTGCCCTTCTTTGTTGCAGATTGGACAGGATTTTTCGTTGCGGCAGTCTTTAGCTGTGTGCCCTTCCTTAGTCTTTAGCTGTGTGCCCTTCCTCCGCACGCAAAACACAGCTTCAACCTGTCGGGTCCGTCACAGTTCTTGGCCAGGTGGTCGTAGGACCATCATTTGTGGCAACGATCAATTTAAATCCTTCTCTCTAGAGGGCACCGCACTAGTCCTACTTTTAGGACACTCCTTTCTTCTGATAGGTTCGATGGAGTCCCTGTCCGTGGCTTCAATTGACGTGTCCGCCACTTTACGTTTTTTCAACATCGCTTCATTTAGAAAGCTGCACCTCTGTGTTCCAGCTGTGGTGCTTATTCTGCTGTGCGGCAAACGTGAGGCATCCGCCCCTACCATACCGAAAACCGCACGTGTCTTCTACTTGTTCGTGTCTTGTGGCAGCCCGCTGTTGTAGCTGCCTGAGGTAAACTCAGGGTGGGATTGTGGACCGCTGGTCCTACCCACCTGAGGTATTGTGTTGTATACATTCGACATTTCATATTATATAAGGCTAACCCAACTAGACCCGCGCCACTGAGTCTTGTGAATTTTTTTTTGTTGAAGAGGTTTTTCCCCTCTATGCTGTGGATTAACTTGGCTTCCTTCCTCACCTTTGACCTTACCAGCAAGGGTCCCTACCAGCAGCATTACCTCCCGCTGGCATCGCTCTTAGGATCCTTGGAAATACTGAGCCCTCTCACTGCGGCAAAGTGTTAATCCCCGAGAGGGCATTAACACTTATCACTTAACACTTATTATCAGACAAGACTAGACAGACAGGACTAGACAGACAAGACTAGACAGACAAGACTAGACAGACAAGACTAGACAGATAAGACTAGACAGACAAGACTAGACAGACAAGACTAGACAGACAAGACTAGACAGACAAGACTAGACAGACAAGACTAGACAGACAAGACTAGACAGACAAGACTAGACAGACAAGACTAGACAGACAAGACTAGACAGACAAGACTAGACAGACAAGACTAGACAGACAAGACTAGACAGACAAGACTAGACAGACAAGACTAGACAGACAAGACTAGACAGACAAGACTAGACAGACAAGACTAGACAGACAAGACTAGACAGACAAGACTAGACAGACAAGACTAGACAGACAAGACTAGACAGACAAGACTAGACAGACAAGACTAGACAGACAAGACTAGACAGACAAGACTAGACAGACAAGACTAGACAGACAAGACTAGACAGACAAGACTAGACAGACAAGACTAGACAGACAAGACTAGACAGACAAGACTAGACAGACAAGACTAGACAGACAAGACTAGACAGACAAGACTAGACAGACAAGACTAGACAGACAAGACTAGACAGACAAGACTAGACAGACAAGACTAGACAGACAAGACTAGACAGACAAGACTAGACAGACAAGACTAGACAGACAAGACTAGACAGACAAGACTAGACAGACAAGACTAGACAGACAAGACTAGACAGACAAGACTAGACAGACAAGACTAGACAGACAAGACTAGACAGACAAGACTAGACAGACAAGACTAGACAGACAAGACTAGACAGACAAGACTAGACAGACAAGACTAGACAGACAAGACTAGACAGACAAGACTAGACAGACAAGACTAGACAGACAAGACTAGACAGACAAGACTAGACAGACAAGACTAGACAGACAAGACTAGACAGACAAGACTAGACAGACAAGACTAGACAGACAAGACTAGACAGACAAGACTAGACAGACAAGACTAGACAGACAAGACTAGACAGACAAGACTAGACAGACAAGACTAGACAGACAAGACTAGACAGACAAGACTAGACAGACAAGACTAGACAGACAAGACTAGACAGACAAGACTAGACAGACAAGACTAGACAGACAAGACTAGACAGACAAGACTAGACAGACAAGACTAGACAGACAAGACTAGACAGACAAGACTAAACAGACAAGACTAGGCAGATAAGTCTAAAAGTGTTTTGGGGGAAGCTCTCACTAAATCCCCTATTTCACTTTGACTTTTAGTATGCGCCACCCCGGTATCGCATATTTTGCATTCATTCATGGTGGGCAGCCCGTACGGTTCGTGAAAACCGCCCTATTTGTCGCTTCCCCGACCAGGATTCGAACCCGGGTCTCCCGCATTGAAAGGCGGGTATGTTGTCAACTACACTACCGAGGAGGATAGACAGATAAGACTAGACAGGACAAGACTTTTTTAAAACCAACATATCAATGAACCAACCGCCGGATTATTAAGATTATACTGTATTTAAACTTTTAGCTTTCCACGCTACCTTTTTTTCGGGACAAATGCTATAAATTCGGGACGCGTTATTTCTTTAATGAAACATGAAAATCACGGAACAGATACTGACGCGTCATGACGCCGAAAATAGCCGGAGGAGTGAAGAAAGTTCAATTTAAAATTATTGAATAAAAAAATTGACCTAATCCTGTAATTTGTGGGATACTACAGTAATGTGTGCGAATAGATCATTAGATGGAGATTTTATAAAACTGTAGAAAAAATGACTATTGAAAATGCTAATATTGCTACTGAAAATGCTAAAACTATAATTTTTCCAAAAATATGAATCCACCACTTTATCTCGTACGTAGTGGTGCTAGATTTAAATTTAAAATTATATATTTTTTTTAAATTGATATATCTATAATTTAATCCCCCATTAAATTTAATTATTTAAGTTTCTGGAATTATCTTTTTATTTATTTATCTTTTTCAGGTAATTAGAGAAACAGACACAAGTTGTGACGTGCGATTTTTCAGCGGAAAATACGAACGTTCGATCCTGCCGAAAAACTGTATAAAACCAATAACCACAACTTTAGCATCCCTACATGCAAGTACCCCCATCTATTTTTTAATCAATCCTAAATGAATCGATAATTTCAGATTAAGAAGACTTCGTCATTCAACAGGGCCGTCGACGAATTGCATTTGCATCAGAAGCTATTGGAAAATCCGACGGAATTGGCGAAAATCCTGTCCATGGTACAAAAACGGAAGAAATCTGCAACGCCGAAAACCAAAAGAGTACAAAATTCAAAACCGAAAAAATTGACAAAGAACGTCGATTCTGACGATGTTTACGAGTTTCACGATTCGCCGAACCTCGACAAAAGCAGCGACGATGCCTCAAATAAAAGAAAATCCTTCCACACAGAAAGCAAGAATAGAAAACCTTTTCAAACTTCATTTATATTATTATCTCGTTTTTTTCGCAGCACCAATTCCAAACGCCAAGAAAAAGATGACACCAACACCGAAAAGTGCGAAAACTAATAATGAAAGCAAGGATCCAAATGACGTTACTGATTTTGTTGATGACCGAGCAGCATTCCAATTTATGTCAGAGAATTGTGAATTCAGGTAAATTTAGACGGTTTAGACCTTTCTAAAATTCACTAATGAAATTTTATATTTATGAAATCTGTAATCTGTTAACAAATTATATTTGTCTTGCGAAACTTAACCTTCCTGAGTCTTGGTAATAAAACGTAAATTACAACTTATCATCACCAAAGAATGGAGGTGTGATGCTACTAGAGAAAAGATAATAAATTGATCGTTTGCAAAGTGTGAAATGTACCCAAAATATAAGCTATTACAAAATACTGCATTACCAAAGAATGTATACCTAAACTGATATTTTTGTATAAAGTCTGACATTGTAATTTAAAAAAAAACCTGTCAAAATTAAACAAATTTAGACAGTTTACACCTTTCTAAAATTTACTAATGATTATGAAATCTACCAGAATTATTAGAATTTGTGTTTTATTTATTTTTAGTGACGGAGGGTCTGAGCAAGTGACCAGTTCAACAGAATTAGTCAGAGAAGACGCTTATAGTTCTAGGGAGACAAGTGATAGTGTGATGCAAAAGTTAGAGCAGCCATACAGCGATGCAGTTGAGAGGGTAAATATGAAGAATTGGATACGGAAAATTCAAGTAAAAAACAAAACATTATGCTTTCTTCAGTATTTTCTTTTCTTTTCAAAGTATGATAGTCGTGATCCTTCTATGGCAGGTCCAATTTTTTTTTAGGAAGGTTTCAACAATTGTTCAAACAGTGTTCTTTTTATTGCATTCACAATTTTTTATGTTGTTCTAGAGCAGGCTTGGGCAAATGAAGGCATGCGGCCCGCTCCGGCAGTTTTATTACAGAAGATGAGATCAAAATATTACTTCACTGAAAAGGCGATTACTAGTTTATCTATAGATAGCAACCACAATGAATGATCTTAATTCGCTATTCCAACATAAACAAAGCTACAGAAATCCCAAAAGCATACTTATAACATGCTTAGTATGTTTACCAGGCCGGCTGTTTACTTTATAATCTACCTGCCACTATTTTATAGACACAGCACATTTTTCCGTTTTACAAGGATTATATATTGTCCACTTTGAGATAACCTAACAATATTAATGTGTCTAAGTCGTAGTATACTAATAACTACAAAAATAGAAATTTTTCTAATGCGGCCCGCGGTAAATTTTTTATACATAAGGGAACGTCCATTAATCACGTGAGGCTCGGGTGGGGGGAGGTAGTTTGTGAAAAATCACGAAATATCGCAATTATAGTGAGATATCACGTGTATTTATTTTTTCGTTGAACGCGCGATTTTTAAACCTAAAAGCGGCGCGCGACTTGTACAAAAAAAATACACGTGATTTTTGGCAGAGGGGGTGGGGGTTGTGGGTTTTGAGCTTAACCCCCTGACATACGAATAAAATGCGCGTTGACGTGTCCATATGCATGTAATCTTATCACATATACATGACGTCTTAGAAGCGTCATTGTATGTCAAGGGGTTAACGTAAAACCTCACCATGTAACACCGGGGTGGAGGGTGGCCTTAAAAAGTTGCTTAAAAACATGACAGATTAAGGGACGACCCCTAATGTGGCCCGACAGCCAAAAGATTTGCCCACCCCTGGTCTAGAGCTTCAAAAAATGTATCTTGTAATAGATTTTCAAATACAGAACCTGGAAGTAGCGAAAATGTGCCTAAAAACTTAGTAGAAAATGTTACATTTTGACAGCTTTTTATCAAAAAATTTTGTTGAGAAAAATTCTTTTGTAAGACCCAAAAATCACAAAAGTTCGGAAAGAATCAAGTTACCTGGAAAAAATGTTCCTAAAAAGATTGCCTAAATTTAAATTATTTATTATTCAAACTGTCATGTACTATTATAGTATATTTTGTAACTAGGGCGAAAAGTTGTCAATTTCACGTGAGAGCAAAATTGGGCATTTTGCACATTCGCTCGAGAGGACAATTGACAATACCGCCCGTGTTACAAACCAAAATTTTTTATTACTCATGCGAGGGGATGTATCTTACAAGTTTGGGATCCAGGGGCCATCCAAAAAAATGGAATCAAAAATAAAGAATTTCCTTTTTCAATTGTCTCCAGTGGTGTAGATTCATCATAAGAACTCTCCTCAGTGTCTGGTATCACCATAGAATTTACACTCATTTCAAAACGTTTTTAATAGAATTGAAAGTAGAAGATTATCATTACGATATCTTCAAATCTGCCAGTAGCTGGAATTACACTGATATCTTCTGTTACTCTTTGACACACTTTGCTCAAGATGCGTTGTGTGAGCCGGCCGCTACGTCAAAGCAAGTAACGGGAACGGTCAAGACCAACATTTGTCAGGGGCTGAAAGCCAACAGATGTTATAAAAGAGTAAAGAAAATAAAGTTAGAATTTGTATAATTACTACCTTAGAGTCTAAGATAAGGAAATCTCGTCGGCTCTTGATACAACGGGAGTAGGGAACTCCTTCGTTCTGGAACCACCTCCGCCTCTGATCTTGACGTGTAAAACAGGGTGTGAGGTCTATGTAACCCCCCGCTAAACAGGGTGTGAGGTATATATAACCCCACACTAAATAGGGTGTGAGGACTATGTAACCCCACGCTAAACAGGGTGTGAGGGCTATGTAACCCCACACTAAATAGGGTGTGAGGTCTATGTAACCTCACGGCAAACAGGGTGTGAGGTCTATCTAGCCCCACGCTTAACAGGTTGTGAGGTCTATGTAACCCCACGCTAGACAGGGTGTGAGGTCTATGTAACACCACGCTAAACAGGGTGTGAGGTCTATGTAACCCCACGCTAAACAGGGTGTGAGGTCTATGTAACCCCACGCTAAACAGGGTGAGAGGTCTATCTAGACCCACGCTTAACAGGGTGTGATGTCTATGTAACCACATGCAAAGCAGGGTGTGAGGTCTATGTAACCCCACGCTAAACAGGGTGTGAGGTCTATGTAACCCCATGCTAAACAGGGTGTGAGGTCTATCTAGACCCACGCTTAACAGGGTGTGAGGTCTATGTAACCCCACGCTAAACAGGGTGTGAGGTCTATGTAACCCCACGCTAAACAGGGTGTGAGGTCTATCTAGACCCACGCTTAACAGGGTGTGAGGTCTATGTAACCACATGCAAAGCAGGGTGTGAGGTCTATGTAACCCCACGCTAAACAGGGTGTGAGGTCTATCTAGACCCACACTTAACAGGGTGTGAGGTCTATGTAACCACATGCAAAACAGAGTGTGAGGTCTATGTAACCCCACGCTAAACAGGGTGTGACGTATATCTAGCCCCACGCTTAACAGGGTGTGCGGTCTATGTAACCTAGGGTTACATAGACCTCACTATAGACCTAACTATGTAGCGTGGGGTTACATAAACCTCACACCCTGTTAAGCGTGGGGCTAGATAGACCTCATACCCTGTTTAGCGTGGGGTTACATAGACCTCACACCCTGTTTAGCGTGGGGTTACATAGACCTCACACCCTGTTTAGCGTGGGGATAGGCTAAATAGACCCCATCCTGTTTGATGATCACCCTGTTTTACACGTCAGGGTCAGAGGCGGAGGTGGTTCCAGAACGAAGGATCTTTCCCTACTAACGGGAATTATTATCTGAAGGCAAACTGACAGATAGCGTAAATTAAATTTTTAGTTTTCTTTAATTTTTATTTTGTAATGAAAAAAATTTTGACACGTCACCTTTTTAATATTGTGTTCATTTTATTTTTATTTATTTGTTTTTTTTTAATGTAACCTAGCGAAATTGAATATTTGCGTGCGTTACCCAGGTTTTGTGTAAAGACGATGCGAAGTGGCATTTCTCGTATTAAAAAACGTGCGTCAGGAAGTACTTCGCACGCATGAGTAATAAAAAATAATTATTGCTATTTAATACAATGCCACATCTTATTTATGCTTCATTTAGAATGAGATATGTCCGTAAAATGTGGAAAGTCGCATGGACTATCATTATACCTAAACTGGTTAAACAGCAAAATAGTTACAGCAGCATTGTGAAAATTTAAGCGCTTCTATGATGAGACTTCATGAGGCAGAAGTCTCATCATAGAAGCAATGAATTTTCACAATGCTGCTGTAGCTATTTGCTAATGTAGAAGAATGTGTTTCACACTTCAGTGTTTCAAATGCTCCAGTTTGCCTGCACAGAATATGGATCACTGCAAAGAAAGAAAACCTCAACCGAAAGGTTGAACCAAAGGTTGAAAACCAAAGGTTGTTTCAAAAGTTTTGTATGTTTTTATGAGTCTACTTTAAACTCTAATATCTCAGTGAATATTTATTCAATTTAATCGAAATAAGCGCCATTTGAATCAGTGCACTTTTGCCAACGTAATGCCCGCCATACACGCTACGGTCTATCGGAGAGGATACATGTGCAGGTTTGCCTGCGCAGGTCAACCATACGCAAGAAACTGCACAGGTCTATTACCACACACGCTCCTGTCTACCTGCGTAGGCAAACCTGCACAGGTAGACTTCTCCGGTGGACCATTGTGTGTATGGCGGGCATAACACGTCGATTAATTCTGTCGGCAAAATAATTGGGTGCTCAAGATTCAATGCAGTCGACGAACGCCGTTTTTGCCTGGTCCTGATTGGACAAGGTTCTACCGGTGAAAAAGTTATCGAAGTGCTTGAAAAGATGGTAGTAGGTTGGCAAGAGGTCTGAGGAATATGGTGGGCGAGGCAAAACTTGGACGCTCAATTTGTTTAATTTTCGGATGGTGATTTGTGAAACGTGCGGAGCAGGATCGGACCTCTTCTGTTGACCACTGCAGACTTCTGCTGACGCAATTTTCGGTCCATTTCGTCGATTTCCTCACAATAGGACTCTGCTGTGATGGTTTGGCCCGGTTGCAGAAAGTTATAGTGAATCGCACCAGCCGCTGACCACCATACAGCATTTTATAAATTGCTCAGAATCGCACAACCTTCAAGTTCAAGTTCAAACAGGAAAATGCTAACTCGGCGGTTCTTATCAATCTTATCTATATCTTATCTTATCTATAATATCTTCATGTTTTTTTCCTTGTCACCCATTTACTCTTATGGGGTAAGCTTCACAAATTAATATCCATCCCACAACCCATTTTGAATTTTACCGCTAGTCTATTCGTGTTCGGTATTGTCCGCTCTTGTCCGGTATTGTCCGGTCTAAATCCCTCTTTCCCTCCGGTGCTCCCTTCCTAGCGCTGGCGTCTTCTACACATACACGCTCGGTTACGTTCAGAACTATTTTGTATAGAATTTCCCATACGTAGGGGTAGGCTAAATTTTACATGAAATTCCCCATAAGGGGGAGTGTTTACATGTAATTTCCCATAAGGCGGAGGGTTACATGTAATTTCCCATAAGGCGGAGTGGCCTAGAACATACTGTCTTTCCCTACTCATGGTCTTTTTTTTGGTGGATTTGCATCTTTGGGATGTGCCTGGGTGGCTCGTCGGTGTCCAACCACTGTCGTGGACGTCTCCTGTTGTTGTAGAGAATCCACTTTTCATCACACGTGACGATCTGGGCCAAAAAAGGATCGTTTTGGTAGCGCAAAAGCTAAGAAGAACAAACTTCGAAACGTGACAATTTCTGTCAAATCGTGGGTCAAAACCCACTTATCGAGCTTTTTGACCGTTCCAATACGTTTTAAACCATCTAAAAACCGCATGGGAGCTGACACCCAGTTCTTCTGCCATCCCACGCATCGTTTGTGATGGGTCAGTCTCCATCAGAGTCCTCAAATCCTCGTCCTGGATTACTGTTTCGGGGCTCATCTTCGAGGCTAAAATCTCCGGAATTAAATTTCGCAAACTAACGTCGAACAGTGCGTTTATTAACACTAATGAATTGCCTAAATTCTAACACTAAAACACTTTTAAAAACTAACATTGCCAATGCCTGGTTAATTTTTCGGGCTGTTTTGGCAACGCTTTGGTTCAATTTGAATTCGTAGAGAAAAATTGGCCGAAAATCGCTTGACATCATATAGTAATAAGCTGAAGAGGCAAAAAATTAAAATTTGAAAAAAAATAACAGCATGAAAGTATAGAGTACACAATTCTCTATTGATCAGTATATACAACGACACAGTAGAATAAATATTTATTGAGATATGAAGCTAGAAAAACACATGACATTTAAGGTCGATTACATATGCGCGACACTCAGCTACGCGACGTCGTGCGACATCGCCTGTCAAATGATGATTAAATTGTTTCAAATGGGCACGTCGCGTAGCCATAGTGAGAACGTGCCCATTTAAAACAATGTCATCATTATTTGACCAAAATAATGGTCGATGTCGCACGACGTCGCGTAGCTGAGTGTCGCGCATATGGGAATCGACTTTTAATGTCATGTGGTTTTGTAGCTTCTTTATTATTCATTGTTATTTGACGAGGCAGTGGTGGCCCAGAAGTCAAGGTGTCAGACTTCGGAGCCGCAAGTCGCGGTTTCAAATCCTGGACATGGTAAAAATAAGCCACCGTTCTCCTGTAGATATATATATATATATATATATATATATATATATATATATATATATATATATATATATGGGTTCTGGACTCCTAGGTGGAGCATAGAGCCTCCATAAGCACCCTCCAGCGGACCCTATTCTGGGCCATTGCTTTGGCTTCACTCCAAGAGGTTTTCTGGGCTTTTAGTTCATCTAACACTGTTCTCCTCCATGTTTGAGCCGGTCTTCCTCGTCGTCTCGTTCCTTGGGGATTCCAGTCTAGTGCTGCCCTTGCAATGTCGTCTGGTTTTCTTCTTAGAATGTGGCCGATCCATCCCCATTTTCTTTTCTTAATGTCGTGCTCTATTGTTTCTTCTCCGCATCGTTTAAGAAGTTGCTCATTAGTAATTTTCTGTGGCCAGAAGATTCTGAGGATGATTCGTAGACATTTGTTGGCGAAAACCTGAAGTTTATGTTTTGTGGCATTAGTGTTTTTCCAGGTCTCACATCCATATAAGAGGATTGCTTTGACGTTTGTTCTATATAAACGCAGCTTGCTCTTTGTTTTTATGATGTTGGACCTCCATATTGTGTTTAGTTGCCTGAATGCCATCTGTGCTTTTTGAATTCTGTTTAGAA
Organism: Phosphuga atrata; assembly: GCA_944588485.1. Lineage (NCBI taxonomy): Eukaryota > Metazoa > Arthropoda > Insecta > Coleoptera > Silphidae > Phosphuga > Phosphuga atrata. Next base: position 71,641,259 of record OX155897.1, on the reverse strand, counting down.
TGTCTAGGTCTGTTCCGCCCGTCTCGTTGAGAATGCTTCCTAGATACTGAAACTTTTCTACATTCTCAATTGGTTGGTCGTTTATTTGAAACGGTGCGTCGTTATTTGTGTGCATTCGCATCGCTTTTGTTTTTGAGACATTTATTTTCAACCCTATCTTCTGTGCCATGTCTGATAGTAGGGTGAGTTGCCTTTGCATACTTTCATAGGTATGCGAAAAAAGGCAAATGTCGTCTGCGTATTCGAGATCTTTGAGATTAGAGTAAAGAGACCATCGAATACCATCGTTTGGTCTGCAAGACTTTTCCAGGATATAGTCAAGAGCAATGTTAAAAAGCAAGGGAGAGAGCACACATCCTTGCTTCACTCCTGATCTCACCGGAAAAAGGTTGCTATGTGCTCCGCTATGCAGGATACTTACTACATGATACGTCATGGTACAGTTCTCTAATCGTGTCGATGATTTTTGTTGGCAGGCCTCTTGTCCGTAGTATCTTCCATATAGCAGAGTGGGATAGGCTGTCAAAAGCACGTTCAAAGTCGATGAAAACAAGATATAGTGGCGATCGCCATTCAACGGATTGTTCTATAATTATTCTTGTTGAATTTATGTGGTCTATGCATGAGCGGTTTGGGCGGAAGCCTGCATGGTTTGGACGCAGTATGGGTTCGAATGCTTCTGCCAGCCTATGTTGGATTACACTTGCAATAATTTTGTTTATGGTGTTTAACAGCGTTATTCCTCTCCAATTTTTGCATTGCGTTAGGTCTCCTTTCTTTGGCAGTTTGATAATGAGACCATGTTTCATTTCTGCTGGAATTTCTTGGTTTGTCCAGATCCTTTTTATTATTTTTGCAAGTAGATGTGCAATCCATTTAGGGTCTACCTTGATTATTTCGGCAGGTATGTTGTCTACCCCTGCCGCTTTGTTGTTTTTCAGCTGCTTGATGGTATTTAGTATTTCTGTTTTTGAAGGCGCGTCTATTTTTATATTCAGCTGTTCAATTGCATTGTCTTCTGGAGCTATCTCAAGTTCGTCTTCCGTGGGTGAGCTGAGCATGTCAGCAAAGTATTCCTTCCACCTATCGAGCTGAGTTTCTGGGGTGGTCAGTGGGCGGTTGTCTTTGCTTCTAACTATATTTGTGGTCTTTGTGTGCTTTTTGGAGAGCTTGTTTGTCAGTGTGTAAAGAGTCCTCGAGTTGTTATTTTTGGCTGCTTCTTCTGCTTGCTCACATATCAGGTCAATCCATATTCGCTTGTCTTTTTTTGGCAGATGCTTTAATTTGTTTGCATAGTTGTGTATATCTCCAGATTGCATCATTTTTTGTCATCGAAGTTTTGCACTGGAGTACCAGTTTCTTCGCATCCTTTCTGTCTTGTATAAGTTGCCATGTTTGGTCTGAGATCCAGTCTTTTCGATTTCTTTCCTTTGTGCCAAGGGTTGTTTTGGCCGATTCGAGTAGTGTCTTGGCTAAGCCATCCCAAGATGTTATGGGATTTTGGTCTGCATTTTCATGCAGGTTTGTTAGGAAAACTTTTTTGCAGTTTGGTTGGCGCAGTTGTGTAGGTTGAACTTTACTCTCTTTGGTTGTTCAGGTTTCTTTGGTACGGCCAGTTTGATTCTGAACGTGCCGAGCAGAAGGTGGTGGTCGCTGGCAATGTCTGCACCCCTTTTGTTTCTGACATCAAGTAGGGATCTCCGCCATGTTTTCGATATGGCAATATGGTCAATTTGGTTTTGGGTTTTCTTGTCGGGGGATATCCATGTGACTTTGTGGATTTGCTTGTGTGGGAATACTGTTCCACCTATAACTAGGTCTGATGTTGAACAGAGTTTCGTGAATAGTTCACCGTTTTCGTTTCTTTCCCCACATCCTTCTTTACCCATGATGTCTTCTAGGTTACTGTTATTTGTCCCGACCTTAGCGTTGAGATCACCCATGAGTATGGTGATATCACCTCTGTTTATCTTCCTTAACGTACTTTCAAGGATATCGTAGAAATTTTCTTTTTCCTCAGCACTCGCACTCTTTGTGGGTGCATAGCATTGTACAAAGGTGATATTTCTGTATTTAGTGTGGAACCTTGCTGTAATTATTCTGTCATCAATGGGGTTCCATGAAATTAGGCTCTTTCTGGCTTTTTTAGTAATTATGAAACCAACGCCTCTTTCATGCTCCCCAGATTGTAAGTTGAGCTCCCCCTTGCCAAGCCAGCGAACTTCTCATAAGCCTAAAATTGAGATGTTGTAGTTATTTAATTCTCTCACCGCTTGATGCAGTTTTGATGCTTCGTATAGAGTTTTTACGTTCCAGCATCCAAAACGTAACTTTTCCTTAAGTGTAGCCAGTGTTGTCTTCGTTTTGTCCGTCCGGATTTGTGTTGTAGAGGTTTCATTAATAGCATAGTTTAGGCCAAGCAGGTTATTAGCCCACTGTGGCCGTAGTTTGGTGCTGGGGCTGCCAGCTATAGCTTCCAAACCAGCCTCCTGTTTACAGGATTTAAATCAGCCGCCCATTCTGGGTCAGACGCTGTTGCAGCCGCCCAATCTGGAACAGACGCTGCGGATTTGTAGCCGCTCATTCTGAGTGCAGACGCTACATTTGTAGGTTTTGGTCCGCCCCGGGTATTTGATTTCCCCGCTACCACCTATATCTAGGAGGCATCCCCCTATCCGCCACCTGGGGAGGCGCCCGATGGGGGACCTACAACCCCACACGGGGTCCTCCTGTAGTCTCCTGTAGATGGCTCTGGCAAAGTCATCGCAGTAAAAATCTGCTTCAAAACCTCCCCGAATAGTGACTCGCCAACCACGTTAAAAACTGTAAGGGCTCGCTACACTTGTGTCTAAGATCATGACACCAAGCACAAGTGTAGGCTGTGGGAGGAGGTCCAGGTCCTACTAGGACTGTAGGCACCATTTGAAGAAGAAGAAGAATCATTATTTGACAGGCGATGTCGCGTGACGTCGCGTAGCTGAGTGTCGCATATATAAGAATCGGCCTTAAAACGGACAAAACTTTTGAAACAACCTAATTAATATAACTGTCTACCAATATTCATTGCTACATCTGAATGACGAATAAATATTTTTATTTGATTTGATTTGATATAGTTTGCACAGTTAAACTTGGAAGTTTTTCGTTTAACACAGGTCAGGTCTAGTTCTGATTGACATTTGCCCTGCGGAAAGTGAAAGGTCTGAAACTAGCAAGACAGGATGAATGAGTAACACTGGTCGATAGCACAATTTTATCCCTTCTATAGGTTTATTCATAACAGAATAAAAGGAAGTGAATGAATCTGTGCAGGCAAACTGAAGCAATGTGGAGTAAGGAAGTTCAGGCTAAACAGAACGTAACAGGCGTGAGCAGATAAAGCGGAATAAAAGGAGTTCGGTTCGAGAGTTCGAGTAATTAAGACGTGCGAGTGTTTGACAAAAAGTTTAGTTGCGAGTATAACCGCTGGTAGTTCGCTAGCGTCGAATTTCCAGCGCAGCCCTACGACAGAAGGGGCCACGAAAACCCCAAAAGCCAAGAAATCATACCAGGAGAACAGGAAGGAGAAAAGGGGGCTGTGTAAGGAAACAGAAAGAAGAAAAGGAAAAAAAGCAAAGATAACGGTAGCAAGAAAAGAAAGAAAAAAAAAGGATAACATGCAGTGTAGTGAGCAGGAACGCAGTTCCGATAGTGAACAGGCCAACCCATTCCAATCTAAAAAACGGCTAGGCCGTTCCCCCTGCTCTAAGAGAAAAAAGGAGACCAGCCCAAAAGAGGCTAGCCCGAAAGAGGGCCACAAATCGCATCGATCGCTGATTGAAGCAAATCTCTCAGTGGTCCAGGAAATGGCGGAGATAAAACGCGAGCTGATGCGATTCACGAAGAAATTAGAAGAAGATAAAAGAGAGGAGAAAAAGTGGAGAACGGAATTAACAGAGGAACTAAAAGCAATGAGGGAAGAAAATAAATTAGCAAGAGAGAAAATTATAGGCTTGGAGAATGAGATTAGAGACTTAAAGAAGGCAAGTGCAGACAGCGAATGTAAGATAGAAGCAGATAGAAAGCAAATGGAAGAGAAATTGGCTAAAATTGAAAATTTTAGGGAAGAAAAGGATAAGAAAGAAAGAAAGTTAAACATAGTTATGAATGGAATTAAAGAAAAAGCTACGTGGGAAAAGAAAGTAGAGGACTTGCTAAGGGACAAATTTCAAATAAATGTGGTACAAAACATGCACAGAATAGGAAGCCCGACAAATGGAAAAACCAGAGCAATATTAATTAAAATGAATAACTGGGAGAAAACTAAGGATAATGAAAATGAAAAACCAATTAAAAGGATCGCAGGTCTACGTGGACAATGATCTCACAGAGAAGGAAAGAGAGGTGCAGAGGGAGATGACAGAAAGCTAAAGAATTGAGGGAAAGAGGCAAGTTTGTAAGAGTAGGATACCGAAAAATGGAAGTAGACCAGAGGTGGTACCACTACAATGATGTTACAGGAATAAAGGATATAAAATTTCAGTAAGAAAGAATAGGGAGATGGAAAACCAGCAGGTCACGGAGCAAACGAAGATATTGTGTTGGAATGTAGCAGGTTTGAAGAGGAAATTAAGAGCGGATTATAAGGATGACTTGTTGGTTTACATGAGGAGCTTCGATATAATTGGAATAGTGGAAACATGGATTGACGAAAAGGATTGGGAGGAGGTAAAGAACAAACTGCCAGATAACTTCGCGTGGAAGTGCCAATGGGCAAAAAGAGATTTGAACATGGGGCGACCAAGAGGCGGTTTAATAACCGGAGTAAAGAAGAACATAGAGGAAGAGAAAAATTATAGGGGAGAAGATTACGGCAAAGAGATTCAAATAAGAAAGATAACATTAAACGGGGATAAATGGAAATGTATTACAGTTTATAATAATAAAAGACTAAAAGAATTATTAACGGAAATAGAGACGGAAGCAAACGAGGAAACCTTGTCTAAAGTTATAATTGCGGGGGACTGGAACGTAAGAATAGGGGAGAGCCAGATTGGGAATCTCGGGGAAGGAGGACATGAAGTAACAAGAAAATCCAAAGACAAAATAATCAACGTGGATGGTAGAAAATGGCTTGACTGGATGAAGGAAAGAAAATGGAACATATTAAATGGATGCACGGAGGGAGATTGGAGTGGAGAGACAACGTATGTAGGGGGAAGAGGGATGTCAGTGATAGACTATGTAGTAGCAAACGAGGCAGCAACAAGTGATATAATCAGCATGGAAGTAGGGAACAGGATAGAGGGAACAGGAGATCATTTCCCGCTGGAAGTAACGGTAAAAGGAAAAACGGTGGTTAGTGGACAGACGGAGAAGCAGAAATCAGTAGCGATATGGAATAAAGAGGCGGTACAAAGATTTAAGCGCAACCTGGAAGACTGTCAGCTAGAATCAATAAATAGCCTAGAACAACTGGTATCTAAAGTCCATGAGGCGATAGTATGGAAAAATGTCAGGAGTGATCATTATAACAGCGCATGGATTGATAAAGAATAGATCTCCAAGAAAAAACAGTTGAGAGAGGATGTCAAGAGATGGAGACAGAGCGGAGGAACTCCAGGTAAATTAAAAAATATGAAGGATCAAATGAAAGAACTTGTGAAGAACAAAAAAGGAACGTGGCAAAGAAAACAAATGGAGGAGGCTAGGAAGCTCAATAGTGAAAGAGAAATATGGAAGTTTATTGCCAAAAATGTGGAAAAAGCAACCCGGAAAGTCAATGAAATTAAGATGGAAAGATGGAGAGGCCATTTTATGCAGTTGCTGGATGGAAAAGAAGATAAGGGAGCAGAGGAGACAGTGGAAGAGGACGGAAAAGAAGAAGAAGGCCATCGACCAGAAATTATGTGGGAGGAAATGGAGCAAGTGCTGGGTGGGCTGAAAAGAAGAAAAGCGACAGGTCCGGATGGAATCCCAAATGAAGCGTGGAAACTAGCGCCGGTGTCAATACAAAAAAAACTCCACGAATTATACAACAAGATTTTCAAAGGACAGCAAGCAATTCCAGAAAGCTGGAGGGAAGGGGACATCGTACCAATTTTCAAAGCAGGAAATAAGGGAGAAGCAGAAAATTACAGAGGCATCACACTGATGGATACATCATATAAGATATATGCAAAAGTAGTGGAGATGAAAATACAGGAAGAAATTGAGGAAAAGGAAGTGATTCCGGAAGTACAAGGGGGATTCAGAAAAGGGAGGGGAACAACAGACCAGCTGGTTACCTTAAAATACGTAATAGAGCAAGAGCTGGCACAGAAAGGTGGAAAGGTGTATGCTGTATTCATAGATCTTAAAGCGGCATATGACACAGTAAACCGAAACATGCTATGGGAAATGATGAGAGCAAAAGGAATTAGTGGGTGGCTAGTGAAGGCAGTTACAGATCTATATGGCAAGACAAGCTGCAGAGTTAGAATAAGTGAAAAAAAATCTGAAAGATTCTGGGTTAGGAAAGGGTTAAAGCAAGGGTCCACTTAGCCCTGTCCTATTTAATGTTTTTATAAATGACTTAGAAAAGGTTTTAAAAAATGGGCTGGCAGGAGGAGTGGTAATAGGTAGGATGAAAGTGTGGTCTCTAGCTTACGCGGATGACATAGTTGCTTTAGCAAGAACAAAAGGGGAAATGAAAGAGATGATTGGAAGGATTAAAAGATATTTTGAGAAAAGAATGTTAAGTGTGAATGTAGAGAAGACTAAGTGGATGGTGTTTAGAAAGAAAGTTGGTAAGAAAGAGGAAAGCTTGATGTGGGGGGAAGAGGTTATAGAGCAGGTTAGCAGGTTCAAATACTTGGGATTTATGTTTGGTAATAATGTGTCCAATAATGAGCACATTAAGTTCGTATGTAAGAAAGCATGGGTGGCTGCTAATAGGTTTTGGAATGCTTGGAAAGATAAATTTGAAGATAGTTTCGTGGACAAAATGATAGTATGGAAAGCGTGTGTTCGGAGTATTTTGTTGTATGGAGCGGAAATATGGGGTATGAACGAAATGGAACAAGTAGAAAAGGTACAACTCCAGTTTATAAAAAGGGCGTTGAAATTAGACAGGAGTACGCCAGGGTACCTGGTGCTACAAGAAGCGAATGCGTATAAAGTTGCAGTAGAAGCATCAGTGAGAGTGGCAAGATACGAAAGGAAAGTGTATAGGTTAGGGAATGAAAGGATAGTGAAAGAGGTGTTCAATAGTTTAAGGAAGGAAGGTGTCGGAGGGATTAGACTAACAAAATGGGGAAATGAATGGAAAAAAATGTATGAACGAGTAGGGTTGTCGAAAGAGGAGGTAGAAAGGATGAAAAGGGAAGGCGTAAAGTGTGAAAAATTGTTGGGTGAAAGGAGTAGGGAGATAGAGCTGCAGATACGACAAAGCCGTATAGACGAAAGCAGGTACAATCGGGAGTACAACAAGGTACAAGTGTACGGCAGACTCCCTTTGTACCTAAGCAGAGGGTCCAGCGGTAGCCAAAATAGGATAGCCAGGTTTCGGTGCGGCAACGAAGAAAAGGGAAGAAGGTACTGGTTGAATGAAAGGGAGAATATGTGTACCATATGCGGAGAGGGTACTGACAGGTGGGCACATTGGATGGAAGAATGCAAAGGGCTAACATGGGAAGGAAAGAAAAATAAATGTAAAGACTGGGAAGCGTGCATGGACGAGTCAGGTAGCGGGTGGCCCATAATGCGGGAAATTTTAGAGCGGAAGGGAGTGATTGTGGAAAGAGTTTAGGGAGAGAGAAAAGTTAGTGCGGGCGAAGAATTATTGTTTTTTTTTTGTTTCTTTAAAGTGTAGTTTTTTTTAAGTTTGAGTATTTGGGGTATTTTTGGGTCGGGTTATTTGTTATGTTCTGTTTTTTGTTCTTTTTTTTTTATTGTTTCCATGTGTTTTTTTTTGTTTTTTTGTTTTGTTTTTTGTTTTGATATGTTGTATTGTTAGTCTTATAGTAATTGTTGTAAATATGCCAATAAAGGTAATACTAATAAATAAAAGGCGCTCTCTCTCTCTGTATTGTCCCTAATCATCAACGTAATGAAACACAGTCATGTAAATCAAAGTTAGTCTTGAAACATGTTGGTATTGCTATATGTTTTTCTGTTTCTTTGTGGTGGATTAATAGATTTGAAATTTAACCCCTTGACATACAATGACGTCATAAGACGTCATGTATCTGTGATAATATCACATGTATATGGACACGTCAACGCGCATTTAGTTCGTACGTCAAGGGGTTAAGATCGATGAGTTATAAACAAATGATACAAACTGCAATGTTATAAACAAATTGTGTCAATGCCAAGTTTGACTTAAATACTCTCACTAGTTTGAGAGTTTTCTAAAATGTTCATTATCACATGACAAGCTTAAAAATATTTAAATTAATCCCATCTGAGTCTCAGTTGAGTGTCAAGTTTCCCATCTGACTCAGTTGAGTGTCGTATAAAATTGAGTCAGACATACAGTTGCATTTTTTATATTTTTCTTTTTCTTGATGTTAAAAAGAAAAACTACTTAAGTGTAAGTTGGGAGTACTACGTTGGCACTACTAAGTGCGTTTTCTCTTTCTATAACAAAAGGTTGTCTTATTATTAGTTTCTTTTGTAAGATTATTTTAAATGAAATACAACCATTGATACAATTTCAATGTTGTTTGTAATTTTAGATGAGACGTAAGTTAGAATCCTGCAAAGACAAGAAACAGTTAATTATGGTCGCAATGGACTGCATGCAATTAGAAACGGATAGGATAACCAATGAACACAATGACACGCTTAAGAAACTTTTTGAATCTCACAATAACCAAATATCAGAAACGAAGAAGAAACAATGGGTAAGAAAAATGTTCTGGAATTTTAAACAATTTCGGCTTTGGATTATTTTTTATTCATATGTTTTAGTGTTTTAACTGTGAACAAGATGCAATTTATCATTGCTGCTGGAATACGGCGTATTGTTCACCGACTTGTCAGCAGCAGCATTGGCAAGCGGAACACAAAAAAGTGTGCAGACGCAAGCGATAGGTAATTTTATAAATACATATATAAAAGGAATACATATTAACGTAAATAAATACAGAAATTGTTGTTATTTCTTTTATATTATTTGGTTACATTATATGTATATATATATATATATATATATATATATATATATATATATATATATATATATATATATCTATGTATATATATATATATATATATATATATATATATGTGTGTATATATATGTATGGGTATATATATATATATATATATATATATATATATATATATGTTGCATTTTTTATATTCTTCTTTTTCTTCGACTATGTTAAAAAGAAAAACTACTAAGTTGGGAGTACTATGTTGGCACTACTAAGTGCGTTTTCTCTTTCTATATCAAAAAGGTTTTATTATTATTAGTTTCTTTTGTAAGATTATTTTAAATGAAATATACAAATGTTATTTATAAATAAAGTAATTTAAACTTAAAATCTTTTAAAAGACAAATCTTAAAAACAAAGTTTGTTTTTCACTCTGAAGTAATTAGATGAGGGGGTAGACCACTAGATAACCCAAGCCCTGACAGGACACGGCGTTTTTGGCACATACCTGTTATAGGAAAGAGGCAAAATACCGCGTACTTGTACTGCTTCGAAGAAAGGGATGGGCCTGAACACATTCTGTTCCACTGCCCCAGATGGGTCGCAGAAAGACAACGCGTAAAAGACACCAGCGGAATCGTCTTAACAAGCGGAAACATCACAAAAAAGCTACTCTCGAACGAGAAGGGCTGGACAATAGCCACCAACATGTTGAGAAACATAATGTCCCAAAAAGCAAGAGAAGAAAGAGAAATGCTAAGCAGAGATAATTGATTATAAACAAATGATTCATCTCTGATGAAATGACGAAACTAGGGCGGCACTAAGCCATCCGGGCTGCACACCCTGAAGGAATGCGCTAGCGATACCAGGGTCGTGCATGCTATACTTATCGCAGCGACCCCGTGGAGTGATCACGCGGCGTTCACGTGACAATTTCTAGTGACGCTGTAAAAAGCCTGATTTACACTGCTTTGCCAAATTTTGCTTTAAAAAATTTTATATTAATTTTAAAAACAAAGTCTTGAAAAAGACTGATTTATGGATAAAATGTAATCACTAATTTTAACTAAGACAGAAACCCTGAAAACTCGAGAGCACGTGGCATACAACCGGACTGGTCGAATGGTTTAAAGTTTGGGCTGCGTGATCTATGCTTCAAAAGCGTTTGCACTGACCAATAGGGAATCATCCCCCGAAAATCACGTGAAGATCACGCAAGTTTATTACTCCATCGGGTGGCTGCGGCAACTATAGAGCCAAGTATAATAGGGGCTTAAGTGAGTGAGAGCCTCACACGCAGGCTGGTAGAGCTTCCCTAAACCACAATAAAAAAAATAAGACAGACAAGATCCGACAGACAAGATCAGACAGACTAAGACAAGACCAGACACGCAAGAACAGACAGACAAAACGATACAGACAAGACCAGACAGACATGGCCAGACAGACAAGACCAGACACACAAGGCCAGACAGACAGAACGTGACAGACAGGCCCATGCAGACAAGTCCAGACAGACAAGACCACCAAACAGACAAGATCAGATAAAAGCGGACAGACCAGAGGATACAAGACCAGACAGACAAGACCAGACAGACAAGATCAGAGAAACGACACCAAGCAGACTAGAAAGATAAAATTCTATATAGACAAGATTTATAGGCAGTTAATATTGGATAGGCACAAACTATCGACACAAACGTCATGTTAGTATACATGAACCCCTGACTATCGACACAAACGTCATGTTAGTATACATGAACCCCTTCCAGATCCCATCGAGCCCATACCCAAAATACTCTGCAACGACAATATGAACATTGAAAGTAGCAAACTCCAAGAAATGAAAAAGTTGAAAAATTCAAGAATTGGTTTTCAAATTCAAGAGAATGAGGAGAATTTAAATTGTAAGAAACGTTCCACCGCCCTTAATATAAAAATATATGCCCTTAATATAAAATTTTTTAAAGCAAAATTTGGCAAAGCAGTGTAAATCAGGCTTTTTACAGCGTCACTAGAAATTGTCACGTGAACGCCGCGTGATCACTCCACGGGGTCGCTGCGACAAGTATAGCATGCACCAGCCTGGTATTGCTAGCGCATTCCTTCAGGGTGTGCAGCCCGGATGGCTTAGTGTCGCCCTAGTTTTGTCATTTCATCAGAGATGAATCATTTGTTTATAATCAATTATCTCTGCTTAGCATTTCTCTTTCTTTTTTCTTCGAGAAAATCAATTTACCGACATTCCGATTAAGAGAAGGCAGAGGATGCGCCTTGCTAAGTGTCGACATCCAAAACCTAACCCCAATCTTTCTTTCCGACGTCCAACACTTGGTCCTTCAATCCCGCGTGGAACAACTATAATCCATTTTTTTTAAGAATTCAGTACAGAGAAGATAGGGCTTATTTGACCTTGTTCTCCGATTGGATTAAATCGAGGAGTTCACACCGACGATATTTACTTCTCCATCTCAACCTTTTCTCTCTCTTTCTTTTCACATACATTTGCAGCTGTTAGTTGTCATTAGACCTTTTCATAGTTGAATTTTTTTGTGCACATGCGTCAATTTCCGCCATGTTATACGTCAAAACTGCCCGAACTTTTTGACGTATAACCTCAATATTTGCCCGAAACTTTCATATTCCCGCCTTTCAAACTTGACAGGTGCGCATGCGCTAAACTAACTTTAAAAAGGTCTATGGCTGCCGTGTTTTTGCGTTTTTCTCCATTTATTTGTTTGTATTTTATTACTATTGTTGCCATTTTGTGTATTTAATCAATAATAATTAGATATTCAATCAAACCATTAATAAATTACCAATTTTATATTCAAGTAACTATATTTGAATTTAGCGCCAAATTTTGTAACTAGATTCAACATTTGTCATAGTGTAAATCAGGTTTCTAGTTACTGCATTCTTAAAAAAAATGGACTATAGTCATCTATCAGCCGTAACGTTGGTGCCAGCTCTACAAAACCCAAAACATCCGGCAAACAAACATACTACTTACTTCTACTGATAGACAATCCCTCCTGCGCTACAAGAAAAGCAAGAAGGATTTCAAGAACCTCAACCGCTTATACGAGCGGAAGCTAGAGATGTTAACGTCTTCAGATAAGGATGATTGCGTGCAAGAAATGGTAGTCTCAATAACCTCTCACTAAAACCCCCTATTCCACCTTGGTTTTTAGTATGCGCCACCCCGGTATCGTATATTTTGCATTCATTCAGGTTGGGCAGCCCGGACGGTTAGTGAAAACCGCCCTAGTTGTTGTCTCCCCGACCAAGATTCGAACCCGGGTCTCCCGCATTTAAACGCGGGTATGTTGTCAACCACACCACTGAGGAGGACAGTACCAATAACATATGAAGCTTTAAAAAAATTAATTAAGAAACATGGTAAATCATGAAATTGTTCCTTGAGAATAACGATATTTACGACCTTATCAAACATGGTTTTAGGTCCTAAAACCAAAAACGAAAACCTTCCGAAATGTGATTTTAAAGAAAGAGACTTTTATTATCTGACTGGCAAATGGTTGAGGAAAATTATCTGTTACCAATCAAACGTTTAATCGACAGGAAGTTTAAAAACTACGTCAACGCCAAAGACACGTTATGGATTCAAGTCCAATGTTTGCAATTGATTGTTAAATGTGTCGGACAGCATTGGGATCAGAATTAGCAAGGGTTGGAAAGATTGTGTTGACGATGAGTTAGTTAAGCCGAACAATCAAATCGTTGATTATATCGTGAGAATGTCAGGGATCATGGAAGATATGTTGAAGGGTGGATTTACGGAGGATATTACCTTCGGATGCTATCATTGTAGGACAATCGTTAAACTCGGATTTACACGCTTTAAAAATGATGCATTCTTATATTATCGATGCTAGTCTAGTTTATAATTTGTCAGGAACTCATTCGACGAAATCGAAACTGTCGCTGTTGACGGAAGAGTTGCTCGGTGAGATGATCCAGAGCAACAAGGATGGTCACGATCCACGCGAAACTCGTCCAGCTAAAACTTTCCAAAGACATTTACTTCGCAGACGCCTAAAGATGTCCTCATGCCATTCCGAAGTGACCGAGCTCAACTACGGGATAAGCAAACTCAAACAGTCCACCCAAACCAACAAGAAAGCTATCGCCTGCGCCTTGGACGAACAAGTCCAGAAATATTACTTCTACACCTACAAGAACCAAGACAAGACAGCAACATCACCATAAACACCATGAGCAACAACCAAGAAATATTCAATTCGCTTTTGAGGAAGCCCGACGAGTTGCAGTTTACGTTAGGATTTATGAAACTGACGATACAGGATTACGACCAGGATATTACGAAGACGATGGACGGGTGGGTGAGGGATTTGTACCAGTTGAGTTCGAGCCAGAGCTTGCACATTGTTGTTTCAGGAGTGGATTATGAGGTTGGTGGCAACAGGTGTTGCTTCATCAACCTCAAGAATCAGTTTGTTTAAAGCATTTATTCAAATAATATGTTTATGTCTAAGACCTGACAGACATGACTAAACAGGGTAAGTATAGCTATGCGAGTGGGGGCAGCAGACGTAACGTCTCGTGAGTCGGCGAGATACCTGGTGGTGGAGCTTCAACGAAACCTCAGAGTGGCCGAACAGGTCAACCGAGTGGTGAGCAAGGCAACAGTGTGTGCGAGGGCTCTTGAACGGCTGATGGTCAACATAGGTGGGCCGTTGGCCTCCAAGAGAAGAGTTATGAACGCGGTCACATTCCACGCGGAACACATTCCATTCTCGTATGGGGTGCCGGCATAGTTAAGTACCTGAAGGTACTTATCTATGCCAGCACCCCATTTAACCAACGTTTAATCCTGAAGGATTAAATGTTGGAGAGAGAGGGAGAAAGAGAGAGACTGATGAGAGTGCGAAGGTGTATGCTGCTGAGGGTGTGTGGGTGACTGTTTTTGGGAACGCCGTGGCGGTCGTTGTTGGTCGTTGCTGGTCGTTGTCATGTTGAAAATGGAATCTGGATGAAAGAGTGAGAGTGTGGTAAGGTAATGACCCCAGAATTTTAAGGAAAAAAAACAACGCGCTTATGGCAAGAGCGATGGGAGGGGTCGGAAAAGGGAGCCTGGACCAGGCAACTGATTTCTACTATCGATGAATGGGTCAACCGTCAATTGACCCATTTCAACCGCGCGGGCGGACAACTTCTCGTTGTCCCATCTGGGACACTCAAATATAGGACGGGTAACATTATCGTCCAGCCCACAGTAAACGCAATCTGCGTCGGATGCTCTCGCGATGTTGTGGAGGTAATCTCGGAAACAACCGTGGCCCGTGAGAACCAGAGTGAGGTAGTATGAAATTTCCCCGTGTCGTCGTGTAGTCCAGGTGTCAATGTCCGGGATGAGTATCCTCGTCCACTGACCTTTTGTGGAGTTATTCCATTCCTCCTGCCACTCGTGAGGAAGTTTGGTATCGGCCTCATGTCTAGATGTTTTGTTCTTGCCTGCCGTGGTCAATGGGTCAATTCGCTTTTGAGGAAGCCCGACGAGTTGCAGTTTACGTTAGGATTTATGAAACTGACGATACAGGATTACGACCAGGATATTACGAAGACGATGGACGGATGGGTGAAGGATTTGTACCAGTTGAGTCCGGGCCAGAGCTTGCATATTGTTGTTTCAGGAGAGGATTATGAGGTTGGTGGCAACAGGTGTTGCTTCATCAACCTCAAGAATCAGTTTGTGTAAAGCATTTATTCAAATAATATGTTTATGTTTAAGACCTGACAGACATGACTAAACAGGGTAAGTATAGCTATGCGAGTGGGGGCAGCAGACGTAACGTCTCGTGAGTCGGCGAGTTACCTGGTGGTGGAGCTTCAACGAAACCTCAGAGTGGCCGAACAGGTCAACCGAGTGGTGAGCAAGGCAACTGTGTGAACGAGGGCTCTTGAACGGCTGATGGTCAACATAGGCCCACCTATGTTGACCATCAGCCGTTCAAGAGCCCTCCAAGTTGGCCTCCAAGAGAAGGGTTATGAACGCGGTCACATTCCACGCGGAACACATTCAATTCTCTTGTATGGGGTGCCGGCATAGATAGGTACCTGAAGGTACTTATCTATGCCAGCACCCCATTTAACCAATGTTTAATCCTGAAGGATTAAATGTTACAGAGAGAGAGACAGGGAGAGAGAGGGAGAAAGAGAGAGACTGATGAGAGTGCAAAGGTGTATGCTGCTGAGGGTGTGTGTGTGTCTGACTGTTTTAGGGTGAACCTAACCTAACCTGACAACAGATCACACCCGCGCAAACGCTTGGCGGCCAATGTGAACACGAACTCGCCACGTCTACCGCGCCCGCACCCGCCATCGCGCCCGCGCGTTCCAACGTGAACAAACACTTATGGTGATGTTGCTGTCTTGACATGGTTTTTGTAGGTGTAGAAGTAATATTTCTGGACTTGTTCGTCCAAGGCGCAGACGATAGCTTTCTTGTTGGTTTGGGTGGACTGTTTGAGCATGCTTATCCCGTATTTGGGCTTGGTCACTTCGGAGAACATCTTTTGGCGTCTCCGAAGTAAATGTCTTTGGAAGGTTTTAGCTGGACGAGTTTCGCGTGGATCGTGACCATCCTTGTTGCTCTGGATCGTCTCGCCGTGGTGGTCGTTGCTGGCGTCATGATGAAAGAGTGAGAGTGTTGGAAGGTAATGACCCCAGAACTGAAAGGAATAAACAACGCGCTTATGGCAAGAGCGATAGGAGGGGTCGGAAAAGGGAGCCTGGACCAGGCAACTGATTCCTACTATCGATGAATGGGTCAACCGTGAGCACGGGGAGGTGAATTATCATCTCACCCAGGCGCTTACGGGGCATGTATGTTTTGGGTCATACCTGGTGCGCATCGGGAAACTGGTTGAAGCGCACTGTAGATACTGTGACAGATGTAATAGGAAATTTCCCTCTGATGAGGTCAATAGCAGCTCATGCAAAAAGCACTGAACTAGATAGAGAGATGGTGCTGGGGGGACACCTTCGAGTTAATCCCCTAAAATCCACTCTAGTACCATTTACAAAAATGAGGAAAATTTGATTGCCAATTATCTACAATGAGCGTCTAAAGGTAAGTGAGGAAGTCAAGTATTTAGGTATAATCCTGGATGCCAAACTGAGTTGGAACCAACTCCTTAAGAAAGCCATCAACAAGTTATGTCATTAATGATGACTAAAAGAACACTTGGTAAATCATGGGGACTAAAACCGAAAGCAGGCCTTAAAGTAATTATCTAATCTTTTCTTTACACGAACTGATTCTTGAGGTTGATGAGGATTCTTGAGGTTTATGGTGGCAACATCCGTTGCCACCAACCAGGTATTCAAAGACTGGCATCCTTAGGAATAACGAGATCGTTAAGAACCGCACCAACTGCAGTTCTAGAGATTATGCCTGCCTCCTCTAGATATCTTTATCATGGGTTAAGGTAGACTTCCGAGCAAAGCGGCTGGCGTCACTAACGCAGCGTCATAGACGCGGCGACATAGCGATAGTATTATGCACTATGGAAATGTATGAGGCGACCATTCGAGCGCAGCGACATTGACGCACTCAGCGTCAGCGTCTTGTCAGTATCGCTGCACTCGAATGGCGCCTCATACATTTTAATAGTGCATAATACTATCGCTATGTCGCCGCGTCTATGACGCCAGAGCCGCTTTGCTCGTAAGTCTACCTTAAGGCAGGAATGGGATAAATGCCTTAGTGTGCCATGAAATTAAATCTAAAACAACTTGGAACTGCCTCCAGAACCTCAAGGTTCTGGCACGACACAGCAAGGTCAAACTTGCTTGGGTATTGAGCCATAGGGAAAGGATGGCGCTAACAAAGCAAGCATCACTGCTAGCAGCCTCTCTATAATCTTGCCTTTTAAACTGCCTTCTTGAAACGGTCTCTCATATAATGTTCCATTGTGAAGTAATTGCACGCAGGAGACACGAGCTTAACATTACGGCAAATGAGATCCCCGTGAAGAACATGGCACATAGACTGCTAGACCTAATACGGGGGCTGAATCTATTTGAATGAATGGAACATTGTGGGGAAATCCAATAGACTTCTTCTTCTTCTTTAATCCATAGCCGGCGCATGGAGAGGTGGTCGACCTCGTAGCCAGTACGCTGCTGTTGGTGCCGTTAGATTCCGTGCTCCATTCACTATACGCTTCCATGCTACTCGATCAGTTGCAACGGTTCTTGCCTCAGCTGTTGTTATTCGCTGGTTTTTTAAATCGTTCTCTACGTGTTTCAACCATGTGGTCTTCGGTGCTTGTTTTTGTGTTCTCCAATCAAGAGGTCGTTTTTTCCATAGGAGTTTGTGCGGTACTCGATTGTCGCCCATCCTACAGATGTGGCCGAACCATCGTAATCGGCGTTTTTGAATTTCCTCAACAATCGGTGTCTGTTGGTCGCACCTTTCTCTGATTGTCTCATTTCGGAGGTGGTTGAGGAGTGAGACGCAGAGAATCTGTCTCAGGCATCGCATTTGGAAGGCCTCGAGCTTGTTAAGGTCTGGTTTGAGTAATGTCCATGTTTCCGATCCATAAAGAAGAATTGGAAGGATCAGCGTCCGGTATAGGCGTATTTTGGTTTTGATGGCAATATTCGTCCGCTTCCATATGCACCACTTGAGTGAAGCAAACGTTGCTGTTGCCTGGCCTATCCGGCTGTGAACTTCGGCTGTCGAAGCTACTTTCTTCTCCACAACCAGTGATCCCAAATATTTGAACTGTGGTACCTGCTCGATTGTGGTTTCATCGAGGTAAACTCTGGCTTCAGATCCATCCGTTGTAAGCACTTTGGTCTTATCCGCATTGATTCTCAGTCCGTATGACTGGGCAATGCGGGAAATGTCATACAAGGTGTCTGTTGCTTCGGCATCTGTGTTGGCGAAAACCGCACTGTCATCGGCGAACATCAGATCGGTTAGGAAGTTTTTGTCATCATATCGAACTCCGCGTCGCCCATCAAACGCTTTTCGCATAATCGTGTCGATCACAATGTTAAAAAGGAGCGGCGAGGCCACGTCTCCTTGCCGGACTCCGGTTCGAATCGGGAATTCCTCAGACATGTCGTTTCGGATACGAACATTGCTGGTTGAGCCGTCGTACGATGCTTGAAGAAGTTGAATGATTTTCAGTGGCACGTGTTCGATCTTCAGGGCTTCCCACAAGCTTGTCCAATCGATGCAATCAAAAGCAGATTTGAAATCGATGAAGACGATGACAGTTCGTTTGCCACATCGAATTCTTTCTTCTATTAGCTGACGGAGAGCAAATATCTGATCGATGCATCCTCGATGTGGTCGAAATCCAGCTTGTTCTTCCCGGCTTGTTTGCTCTCGATGTTTCTGTAGTCTTGATTGTATGATTTTCATAAATACTTTGCCGACGATCGAGAGGAGGCTAATACCACGGTAATTCTTGCATTCCCGACTGTCGCCTTTCTTCAAAATAGGCACAACAATCGCTTTCTTCCACACGGATGGAACACAATCTGTGAAGTTGATGTAATAAGACGTCTCCCCCGGCTTTGATCATTTCGGCAGTTACTTGATCTCCTCCCGGCGCTTTACCATTTTTCAGGGATTTTATTGCCGTCTTCACCTCATTGATTGTTGGTTCAGTATCGGGAAACTGATTTATCGGCTGCTCAATAATCGGCAGTTCGGGTGCTGGACCTACTGGCGGATTGTGGTTGTACAGCTGATGAAAGAATTCTCTTCACCGCTGTAGACGTTCCTGAGGAGAGGTCACGAAAGTTCCATCCAATTTTTTGATATTGTCATTTGTTGATGTTGTTTTGCCACTTAACCGTCGGATTGTCTGGTACAGCGTCCGGTACTCATGCCTTGACGCTGCTTCTTCCATGTCAGCCGCGATGTTATTCCAGTAAGCTTCTCGTTTCAATTTCATTTTCTGTCGAACTTCTTTGTTCAATCGTCGGTATTGTTTGAAATCGACGTGTTTCATTTGCTTCCGCTGGTCGACTAGATTGAGACAGTCGTCCGAGATCCATTGCTGCGTCCGTCGACGGATGGGCGGACACAGCTCCGTTGCACACCCCACAATAGACTCAGAAAGTTGTTTTTCTTCTATGTTGATATCGACTGGTATCGTGAGTGCTGCAAATTTGTTGGATAATGCGATTTGAAATTTTCGGCTGGTTTCAGGGTCTCGCAGACAGGCCCAGTTCCTCTTGGCTGATGGTGGTGCCTTTTTCTTTGCTCTTTGTAATTTCAATTGTAGTTTCACTCGGACAAGATAATGGTCTGATCCACAGTCGGGTCCACGCATCGCACGTACATCTTTGAGCGTCGATCGGAATCTGGTGTTGACCAAAATGTAGTCCAACATCGCCGAATCGTTGCCGGATGGATTTCGCCACGTGAGTTGATGTTTGAGGGGGTGACGAAAGATGCTGTTGCCGATGATCAAGTTGTTTGACGCTGCAAATGATAAGAGGCGTAATCCGTTGTCATTTATTTCCCCGTATCCGAATTTTCCCATCGTTTCTTCCCAACCGGTTCGATCTGCACCCGTATGTGCATTAAAGTCGCCCATAAGTACGATTAATTCGGTTTGGGGTATTGTATCCAGTGTGTGTTGAAACTGGGCATAAAATTCATCCTTGTTTGTGTCCGGGCTGGTCTCAGTTGGGGCGTAGACGGATACGATATGGGTCTTAATCGTTCCATCAATAGTGATAACCGCCAGACGCTCGGATATCGGTTGGAATGCGATAACACTGGCAGAGGCCCGTCGATCAACCATAAAGCCAACGCCCGCTTCTCGTTTGTCGCCACCAGAATAGAATAGCGTCATCGTCTCGTCGATTGATGGTGGGTCAACCTTCATTGTCCCAGATCCTGTGAGCCGCAGTTCTGATAATGCACAGATCGATATTTTGCATTTCAATAATTCCTTGGCGATAATTTCCTTTTGACCAACGTGATGTCCCGTTCGCACATTCCATGCGGCGATTCGTATTTCTGATTTCGGTGTGATTAACCTGAGTCTTTGGCCAGTAGTCCACTTCTCACCAGCATCCCTGGTTCCCAAAGCTGGCGCATCGGCTGCCCCGGATGCGGTAGCATTAATTCGTAAGTGGTTAAGTCGTGTATCCATGCGGTTTCTTGCCTAGTTTCTTCGGTTTCCCGATTCTGGTCGGCGCGGCAGGCCGACCACCCTCCTCCTTTCACACCTTGGGCTTTGGAGACGACGGCGGAGACGACGGTGTATTAGGTCGAAAAAGGAGGGAGAGCAAAAAATACGTTTATGTCGACGTTTTAATGTCAAAGATAAAAATCCAATAGACTACAAGGCCGCAGTGTTTTTTTTAGGGCATACCCCCCTGGACCGTGAAATCCCAGTGAAGAACATGGCACATAGACTCCTAGACCTAATACAGGGGCTGGATCTATTTGAATGAATGGAACATTGTGGGGAAATACAATAGACTACAAGGCCGCAGTGTTTTTTTTAGGGCATACCCCCCTGGACCTATGATACAGTATATACCATGATAGATTGATTGTTAAAAAAAAGTAGGTATTGTGAAGCGCGTGAGGCCGCTTGTATTAGCTTACTTGAATCACGCGATTAAAAACCGCGGCGGTTTAGCCGTAGTGCGGCCTAGGTCTTAACCAGGAGCACTTCCTTCGTCCTGGATCACGGCGCCCCTCTATCTTGCCCTCCATTACTAATTTTAAAAGGCTATATTTTAATAATTATGGTATGACTTTAGTTCTTTTAATTGCGTATATAAAATCGGATATTTCTGACCCCGGTTTGTCAGCTGTTGATGCATAGACTTGTATGATATTAATGTTTTTGGAGGCTGCTTTTAGTTGTATTAAGGCCAGTTTTTTTTTACCGGCTAAAGGTCGGATACTTTTCTAACAGACCACGTATGTACCGCACTCGGACAGACCAATGCTAAAGGTCGATTCCCATATGCGCGACACTCAGCTACGCGACACAAACGCGACATCGTCTGTCAAATAATGATTACATTGTTTTAAATTGGCACGTTCTCACTATAACTACGCGACGTGCCCATTTAAAACAATGTAATCATTATTTGACAGGCGATGTCGCGTTTGTGTCGCGTAGCTGAGTGTCGCGCATATGGGAATCGACCTTTAGCATTGCTTTGTCCGAGTGCGGTACATACGTGGTCTGTTAGAAAAGTATCCGACTTTTAGCCGGTAAAAAAAAACTGGCATACATGGAGCGTTGGAAACCTAATCACCCTCAAAGTAGTCTCCTTGGAATTCCACACACATCTCCCAGCGGTGTCACCATTGTTGGAAGCATTCCGAAAAAGCCTCTTTCGGAATCGACTTTAGCTCGGCTGTCGCTGCAGCCATAATGTCCTCTCTTGTCTGAAATCGCGTTCCTTTCAATGGCGTCTTGACTTTTGGGAACAGCTAGAAGTCGCAGGGCGCCATATCAGGAGAGTAAAGAGCCTGTCGAGGAGTCTGGTTTTTCGCCAAAAAATTGTGAACCAATGTGCTGGAGCATTGTCGTGATGGAGTCGCCAATTTCCTTATGACCACAACTTCAGTCGCTTGCGCTGCATAGCAACACGTAGGCGACGTAGGATATCCCTCATTTCACTTGTCGTCATTCTTTGCACTGAAAAACCGACGAGAGCACAATACGACACTCGAACACTGCTCGACAGCAACTGACGTTATCTACAGGCGGGAAAAAAACACGCATGCGCACGAAGGTTCAAGGTCGGCTCATGCAAGCGCGCTTGATTCAAATCCATCAGGTGTCTAAAATAAAAAATAAGGTCGGATACTTTTCTAACCGAACACGTAGTTCGAGAATGGTTTGTTTGCGTTCTTGTCTAGTATTATTCCAACGCCATTTCAATGGTGTGCCCCGTCATTGGCAAAAAAACATTCCATAGAATCGTCTATACAGGTTTTTCCCGCACCAGGCCATCTCATCTCGCTATTTCCCAGAACGTTGATACCTAGTCTTCTCATCTCTTTGTTTGTATTATCAATTTTTCCGGGCATGTACATACTTCCATGTACCGATTTTTCGAGGAATTAGTTTCCACTTTCGAGTGGGTCCTATCCTTATTCATCTCGGGTATTCTTCGCACCCCTTGATCAATTAAGGTCTGCCAAGGACTAGGGGCCAGCTCTTAGCTTGAGAGTTATTGTGTGGTATTTTCTCCGCACCGCAGTCTCTCTCTTCAGTCCATAACCCTTCTGCAGGGTGTGGTGACATCAATTTGCTACGCTTGCAATGACTCCTCGCCAGCGCTCCCTATCTTGGGCAGATCTCGTTACTTCCTGCATCCCTTGTCCGGTCTATCCATCGTGTCGGCGATCTTCCTCTTGGGCGGCGGCCTTCGACTTTGCCTCGTTCAATATTGTCGAACCTGCTTGCCACATGACCCAGGTATCCCAAATACCGTCGGTTTATTGTCTGGTATAGTCTGGTCTTTATACCGAGTTGAATAATAGAGTCGTTCGTGCGATGGGCTGTCCATGGTATTTGCAGCATTTTATAGCACCACATTTCAAACGCTTCTATTACATACGTTGGTCCGAGGTCCGAATAGTCCACGTTTCGCGGGCGTAAATTGCAATGGAGAAGAGAAGGCTATGTATCAGTCGAAGTTTTGTGTTTTTTGTAATGGCTCGATTTTTCACCAGTTTTGCCATAGACGTTCTGGCAATCGCGGATTTCTTGCTCCGATTCACCTTTGTTGGTAACTACTGATCCTAGATAATCAAATCTTTCCACCGCTGTAAATCCAGCCACGGCGTCGTCTTGTGGCAGGTTTTCATTTTGTCTGTTATGTCTATTATGATGATCTTTGTTTTAGCTCTATTAATCTCCAGTCCATATGAGCTACTCTCTTCTGGGAGTCTGGCCATTATAGCCTCCATTTCGGCTTCGTCCGAAGCCAAAATCACAGTATCATCTGCATATCTTAAATTCTTTATCCGTTTGCCTCCAGCAGGGATCCCTCCGTTCCAATCTTCTAGTACTTTCCGCATAATGTATTCTTTGTAAATGTTAAACAATATTGGCGACTATATGCATCCTTGCGACACTCCATGACGCCGTGGCTGGATTTACAGCGGTGGAAAGATTTGATTATCTAGGATCAGTAGTTACCAACAAAGGTGAATCGGAGCAAGAAATCCGCGATTGCCAGAACGTCTATGGCAAAACTGGTGAAAAATCGAGCCATTACAAAAAACACAAAACTTCGACTGATACATAGCCTTCTCTTCTCCTTGCGGCCTCACAAGAGGCCGACACAGCGGAGCAAAGCATTTTTGAGTGTATGAGGTGGGTACGAATTGGAAGGACTTTCTCTCCCACACGCCGGGTGCGAGAGAAAGTAAACAAGGAGAGCATAGTGATGCTCATGCTCCACAGTGAGTATGGATGGGGTGTGCTGACTGATAAGATTTGGGATGGGTGCGAGCCGGGTCGAGGGATTATCACGCGCGAGACGAGCAATTGCCGGTCTCCCTTAGTGCGAAGGGCATGGGAATTTACTGTAAACCTTGATGTAAGGGGGGCACGGCGATTAACGTCGCGCCCGCCAAAACGAGTGAATGCGAACGCTTCTCTGGTTTGGACCGGGGAGGCATGAATGGTGGGGGTAGCAGCCACTCGGCACGGGTGGGATCGTGTCTGTTTGCAGATTTTCACCTCCCAGCACGTGCAAAAAAGGGTAAGTATAAGTGGACAAAAACGTACAAATAGAGCTATATATGTACAGAACGTAGCAGAACCAAATTAACGAGTCTATACAAGGACGACCAGACAGACAAAACTAGACACCTGGGACCAAACTAGGTGTTTGCGAAAAGATAGAACTAGTCAAATAAGACTCGATTGACGCGGCTCTGCTTGTTAAGGTTAGATAGAGTGTATTAAACAGAACTAGAGAGACAGGAGGAAGCATTGCTGTCAAATGACTAGATGGTGTAGTGTCTAATTGTCTTGCTGCAATTGTATTTGTTTGGTATTTGTATTACTGCCCGTAGAGTTTTTTTTTTTTTTTTTAAAGTGGTTCAGGGGAAGCCCTCACCAAACCCCCTATTCCACCTTGGCTTTTAGAATGCGCCACCCCGGTATCGCATATATTGCATTCATTCAGGGTGGGCAGCCCGGACGGTTAATGAAAACCGCCCTAGTTCTCGCCTCCCCGACCAGGATTCGAACCTGGGTCTCCCGCATTGAAAGGCGGGTATGTTGTCAACTACACCACCGAGGAGGACTGCCCGTAGAGTTATAATTTAGATGTTTGAACTAAGCTTAAATATTTCTTGTTATCTTGTATTTTGAGATTAATCTAATCAATTTCGGTGATAATTCAAAGTGAAGGTTTGTTTACTTTGTTTTGTGTGTGAGTGTGTGTGCAGAATTGAAATCTAAAATGGTTTTCTTTGACTGTGACCAACTGGAAGAATAACAGCAATAATAAATTTGTTTGTTGGAATGCTTGGGTTTTTTTTGAAAGATGTGTCAACAATGCAATGAAAAAAAAGCGATTCGACTTTTCGCCGCTAGTCGTGCATAAGTAGCAACGTGAAAGCCGCGTGTCATTTTTATAATAAAAATATTGAAATTTTATAATTTGAAATAATTCGAAAAAACTGACATAGGACAGAAATCAGTGAAAAGTGACTAACAGGAGCAGCCGCCAGTAGGCCCCCCTGTGACAAGTCCCTTGGGGTGGTCAGTCGACGCCTAAATCAAAAACATGTTTTTGGGTTAACAAATTCCGCCATCTTGAAACTTATAATATCTTAACCTTTGAGTTCAAAGTGGTTGTGCAAGGAATTTCAAAATCGCCGATCATCGTCAAACCGAAAACAGTAAACGCATAAATATCATGTTTAATTTATACCAACGGTTATCGTGAGTGCGTTGTGATGTGTATATACTGAACATATGTATATAGGAAGAACTGAGTCGGGGTGGCTGCAATAAGGGATTTTCAAGCCCCAGGGCTGAAATGAGTGGCAACCAGAAACAGGCGCCCCAGCCGGCGCAGCAGTCACGTTTTTCACAATCGTATCCTTTTATTTTACGTAACATTTCACTACACTTAAAATCCCCAATTATAATATTAGTTACGCCCCTTTTTTAAAACCATTCCAAAGTTGGAGGAAAAAAAAAAACAAATCGTAAGACAAATTCCAGAAAATATTTCTCATGAATCTAAACAAACCTCCATTTTTTTTACAATTTGTGTCATAACCACAAAACAAATTGTGCATAGGAAGTCACATAATCATTTTGGTACAATGGCCAACTTATTTCCACAACCTATTTAAGAGTTAATTAATAGTTATTCCGATTTCCTTTGGGTTTCTAAAATGTTAGGTTAGTTTTACATTTTATGAATGTTTTGATTTTTTTTTTTTATTTGACGTTTTTGGTGGCTTTAATTTAAAAGTTAAATATTAAGAGATTTTACACAATTTTAAGACTAATCTTGGTCTATAGTAATAGCAGAGCATCAAATATTGGCCAATGTCTAAATCGGTGACAAGAACATAATAATTTTTTTAATAAAATTTTTTTGAACAGAATTGATGGAATAAGACGCACAGTTAAAAAGCACCAGTTGCTTATATATTTCAACGTTGTTGCAGTATTTTGCTATTAGCTTATATTTTGGGTACATTTCACATTTTTTAATTTAATTTATTCAACCAGTTAATTACAAAGTAATCCTACATAGGCAATTTAATGCCTGAGCGCAGGTCCGGTTACAAAATCTTAAATCTATCTAACCTAAAATCTTACAAAATAATTAAACATAAAATATTAGTAGTATGTCTTTGCTATTCTAGTGTCACAAATTTATCACATCGCTTAATCCATCTAAACCAGTTAGCAGCATAAGCATATTAATTAATTAGCTATTTAAATATTAGAATATTAGTAACCCTGATAAAAATAAAAATAAAATTCATATTTAGAAACAAAATAAAATATCCCTGATATATCCGTTTTCCTTAGAAATAGAATAACATCTAGCAACAGTTTAGTAACCCCTAATAATAATAAAAATAATTATAATAATAATCAGTTAAATATTGGATTTGATCCAATTTTTAAACTTTTTTTTTATTGTAATATTACTATTTTCAATTGTTTTTAGTTCCTTTGGTAGTAAGTTAAATAGTCTTATAGCTACAATGTAGCTGTTTTTTTCACTAATCTTTTTCGTAATTTTTGGTATTTGTAAACTTTTTTTTCTAGTATTGATATTTTGTTCTTTATAGTCATTTTTCAAGTCTTTGTAATGATATAATAATGATTCGAAGGCGAATAACTGTTCTATATTTAATGGACGGTTATTTGCATCAAAGGTGTTTTTATAAATTATTTTAAGTATTCTATTTTGCAAGCTTTGTAGAGCTCTTAGGTTATTTCTATATGCTCCTCCCCAGGCAATGATCCCATAACTTATTAGACTATTGAATAATGCATAGTATATTGTTAACAAAGTTTTGGTTTGCATTATATTTGCCAGTTTAGAGAATATAAAAGTAAGATACTTGGTTTTTTTCAATACACTTTCTATGTGTTTATCCCACTTTACATTTGAATCAAAGATAATCCCTAAATATTTATAATTTTCAACTCTTTTTATTCTATTATTACATATCTTAATTTCTAATGAATTTGGTATGCTATCTTTGTAGTTTCCGAAAGGCATAAATACTGTTTTTTCTACATTTAAAGTTAATTTGTTCCATGCTAACCATTTATTAACTTGTAACAAATAATTATTCATTTTATCTTGTGTGGCTTGCCAAGTATTTTCTCTGGATATTATTGCTGTGTCATCTGCATAGGATACTATTGTATCATTGGGCAGGTTACACAGAAGGTCGTTAATATATAATACAAAAAGCAGAGGTCCTAACACGGTACCTTGGGGTACCCCAGTAGTGATTTTACAGTTTTCACTTTTGGTTTCTTGTATTTTTACTAACTGTTGTCTGTCAGTTAAGTAACTCCTCAATAATTGATTTGCATTCCCTCTAATACCGTAGTTGTATAATTTATCTAAAAGTATTTCATGATTAACCGTGTCAAATGCTTTAGCCAGGTCTAAAAAGGTGACGATTATAGGCTTACTTCTATCTAAATTATTGTAAATCATATTCGTAATATATTTTAACGCGTCTTTTGTTCCCTTGTTTTTTATAAATCCAAATTGTTGTGTGTTTATTAAGCATTGATCTTGTGAGAAACTATATATTCTGCTGTAAATTATTTTCTCAAATATTTTGGCTACATTTGAAATCAATGATATTGGTCTATAATTTGACACAGTGTGTTTATCATTTGCTTTGTGAATTGGTATTATTTCTGCTTTTTTAAGTATTTCAGGCCAAATCGATTGTTCTATACATAGGTTGAATATATGAGTCAAAAGATATGAGATAGTTTCAGATATCGTTTTTATTACTTTTGTACTGATATTATCTACTCCTCCTGATTTATCTTTTAAATTACTTATTATCTCACGTATTTCAAAATAATTAGTAGGCCGTAAATAAATTGTACTTGAGATCATGGGTGGCAGTATTATTTTTTCTTTTTGCTTTTCTATTTTTTGGCTTAATTTTTCTCCTACCTCACTAAAATATTTGTTTATATAATCTGCCATTTCTTTGTTATCTTTTATGATCTTATTATCTTCATTGTATAAGTATTCAATACTCCTGTTTTTCTTTGCCTAATTTATTATTTACATAGTTCCATAAATTTTTAGGATCATTTTTGTTCTTTTCAACAACTTTTCTTTCATGCATTAGTTTAGCTTCCTGTATTATTTTGTTTAATATTTTTGAATAATATTTGAAATCATGCTTTAGTTTTTCGTTATTTGGGTTTCTCTTCCACAATTTGTATAAATTATCCTTAGAATTACAAGAATTTAAGATTCCCTTAGTAATCCATGATTTTCTTGGCTTATTGTTGTCTTTCCATGTATCGTGTTTTCTAGCCATGTTCATACAATTTTAAATTTCGCTTATCATACCTTCAATAGCTATTTCAGGGTTTTTCTCAGCCATGAGTAATTCCCAATTTTTCGATTTTACAATATTATTTAATTTGTAATAACTTAATTTAATATAGTTTTCTTTATTGTTATCATGTGAAATTAGTTTATCAGTAGTGACTATTAGCGGAAAATGATCTGTGAAATCTTGTATTAATTTATATGATTTAATATTTTTGTTGTCCGTTCTTATTAAGATATTATCTATACATGAACCTTCCGAACTATTCTCGGATGGTCTAGTAATTCCAGCAAAATATGGTATATACTCTTTTTCTAGAAAATTATTCAAGAACTCAAGGCTGAGACAATCCTGCTCCAAAAAATCAATGTTGAAATCCCCAATAACATAATGATTTTTTACT
This sequence comes from Phosphuga atrata, assembly GCA_944588485.1. NCBI lineage: Eukaryota > Metazoa > Arthropoda > Insecta > Coleoptera > Silphidae > Phosphuga > Phosphuga atrata. The sequence goes on along the minus strand of OX155897.1, from coordinate 71,612,641 downwards.
TTTCTCTTTGCTTTTGCAAGCAATCAATTTATTGTTTATTCTCTAGTAGCATCGGTCCTCTATATTCTATCATTCCAATAGTATTTATATATAAAGCATATAGTTTCTATAAAATGACATTAAAAGTTTTCTTAAGTTTGTTGAAACTTCAACTAATTAGTTAGCAGCAGGTAGATGAAGAAGTAACCCATTTGAGACCGATTGCACACCATGTGTGCAATTGATTTCCGAGGCTATAAGACGGCTTGCACATTGTGTATGCAAATAACAGTAATGTGCAATTATCAGTTACTCTGAGTAAACTAGTCATTGAAATAAGATTTTTCTTGAAAGTTTTCTTACGTTTGTTGAAACTTCAACTAATTAGTTAGGAGCAGGTAGATGAAGAAGTAACCCATTTGAGACCGATTGCACACCATGTGTGCAATTGATTTCCGAGGCTATAAGACGGCTTGCACATCGTGTATGCAAATAACAGTAATGTGCAATTATCAGTTACTCTGAGTAAACTAGTCCTCGAAATAAGATTTTTCTTGAAAGTTTTCTTAAGTTTGTTGAAACTTCAACTAATTAGTTAGGAGCAGGTAGATAGAAGTAACCCATTCGAGACCGATTGCACATCATGTGTGCAATTGATTTCCGAGGCTATAAGACGGCTTGCACATTGTGTATGCAAATAACAGTAATGTGCAATTATCAGTTACTCTGAGTAAACTAGTCCTTGAAATAAGATTTTTCTTGAAAGTTTTCTTACGTTTGTTGAAACTTCAACTAATTAGTTAGGAGCAGGTAGATGAAGAAGTAACCCATTCGAGACCGATTGCACATCATGTGTGCAATTGATTTCCGAGGCTATAAGACGGCTTGCACATTGTGTATGCAAATAACAGTAATGTGCAATTATCAGTTACTCTGAGTAAACTAGTCATTGAAATAAGATTTTTCTTGAAAGTTTTCTTACGTTTGTTGAAACTTCAACTAATTAGTTAGGAGCAGGTAGATGAAGAAGTAACCCATTCGAGACCGATTGCACATCATGTGTGCAATTGATTTCCGAGGCTATAAGACGGCTTGCACATTGAGTATGCAAATAACAGTAATGTGCAATTATCAGTTACTCCAAGTAAACTAGTCGTCGAAATAAGATTTTTCTTGAAAGTTTTCTTAAGTTTGTTGAAACTTCAACTAATTAGTTAGGAGCAGGTAGATAGAAGTAACCCATTCGAGACCGATTGCACATCATGTATGCAATTGATTTCCGAGGCTATAAGACGGCTTGCACATTGTGTATGCAAATAACAGTAATGTGCAATTATCAGTTACTCTGAGTAAACTAGTCATTGAAATAAGATTTTTCTTGAAAGTTTTCTTACGTTTGTTGAAACTTCAACTAATTAGTTAGGAGCAGGTAGATAGAAGTAACCCATTCGAGACCGATTGCACATCATGTGTGCAATTGATTTCCGAGGCTATAAGACGGCTTGCACATTGTGTATGCAAATAACAGTAATGTGCAATTATTAGTTACTTTGAGTAAACTAGTCATCGAAATAAGATTTTTCTTGAAAGTTTTCTTAAGTTTGTTGAAACTTCAACTAATTAGTTAGGAGCAGGTAGATGAAGAAGTAACCCATTCGAGACCGATTGCACATCATGTGTGCAATTGATTTCCGAGGCTATAAGACGGCTTGCACATTGTGTATGCAAATAACAGTAATGTGCAATTATCAGTTACTCTGAGTAAACTAGTCGTCGAAATAATTTTTCTTGAACTAATAAAATCTGTAAAGTACAGGAAAATTAAATTTGGCTTTGGTTTTACTGTATACCAAAAAATCTAAAAAATATCCTTTCTTATCCTAAGCCTTTCTTACATGTCAAAATGATGTATTTTAATTTTACCTTACATTGCACACATGGTGATCAATTTGCTCCTCGCAATAAAATTTTACCGAGGAGCGAGCTGCACACTAGGGTGGACAAAATATTTTTTTTGGGTTGTGAGTGATCTAATATTGAAAAATCGGTGCCTTCTAGACTCAAATTAATCCATGCAAAATATTATTTGATTTGATTTATAGTAATAGCCTCCGCAACGTCATTGAATTTTTGAAAAAATATGGTTTTTAGACTAATTGCAATTTGAATGAAGAGACGTATTTTATTTCCAGAAATTATTATAACTAGGGGTAAATAGTACAGTTCTTGGTCAGTAGGTAGTGATTGGTCATAATTTGAAAACTATATAACTATAAGACAATCTTTTGTTGACATAATTGTTTATTAACAGAAGAAAATTCTATATTCTTTTCTGTATTGGATACAACCCATAACTTTGTTATAACTTAAAGTTTCATGTGTGTATTTAATTAAATAAAATGAACATTCCGAGATTTACGTCATTTTAGACAGAAATGTACAAAAAGTAACCTTACTATTTCTAGATATTTTCATGATTTAAAAATGATTTTTGTGCTGATTTTTGGCATTTGTAAATGAATACAGGTTTAAATTATCGAAATAAAAAGTTTTTTGATTAAAATAAAGTACTGATTGTGAAAAATATGATAAGACAATAAATATTGCAGGATAAACAGTTTTTATAGTGATAGATCATCCGACCAATTAGTATTTTGACGTTAGAGTAACTATGTGACAGTTATTCCTAGAGTGTTTAACCTACAAATAAGAGGACAAGAAAAATATTCAGTACACAATTTTAAAGCAATTAAAAATGAAAAATCTATTTTACTTTAATTTATTTATGTATTTTTTATTGTAGTTAGTGAAAAGTACTAATTTATTTAATTCTAGGTTAAATACGCTAGTGTTAATATACATAAAATGACAAACGTAAGAAAAGGTACAATCTTAAAACAATCGGAACACACCTGAATATATAAATATATTCAACCTTTCCTTAGCTTTATAACAATTACTGAGTCGTTTTAGGACTAACAAAACAAATCTCGTGTGAAATATACCAGTTATTTGCCAGTTTTATGGTAAATATACGAATAATCAAATTGAAGATGGTATTAATGCAGTTTAAAATGGGATGTCACAATGCACAGCTTCAAAAGAGTATGGTATTCCCAAACCAACAATTCAATTTAGAATTAGTAATGCATTCATCAAATCTACTACAGATCCGTCTCCTGTATTAGGATGCAATGCAGAAGAGAACCTAGTACGTTGGATAATTGATTGTCAACGAAGAGGATTTCCTAGAAGAAAGATCAATATACAAGAGTTTTTGGATCAAAGAAAAATAAAAAATCCTTTTTGTGACATGTTCTAGGAAATGGGTGGTATAAAGCCTTTCTTGAAAGGAATCCGATTCTTATTGAAAGATTTCCAGAAAGAGCAACTAAAGCCAGCTCTTGTGTAAGTGAGAGTAATATTAAAAAATGGTTGAGTGAAATATATGATTATTTATCAAAATTTAAATATTTAAACATATTAAAAGATCCGACTCATGTTTCCAATGGTGATGAAACTTATTTTATGGTATGTCCAAAAATGAAAAACATAATAGCCCTTCGTGGGGCATAAAATTTTTATGAAATTAATCACGGCAATTTCAAACTTAATGGAAAGACATCTTAAAAACAATGTTATATTTATGTTTTTTGTAGAGTGTCACGAAGGTTTTTGGACTGAAAGCTATTAAATAACTGACAAATTTCACATGAGATTTGTTTTGGTAGTCCTAAAAAGATTCAGTAATTGTTATATAGCTCCAGAAAGGTTGAATATATTTATATATTCAGGCTGTGTACCGATTGTTTTAAGTTTGTATGATTATCTATAACGTAGGATGGTTTTACCAATTCGAACAAAAAATAAAAAGATTAACAAAAAGAAAAACAGAAAACTTTAGAAAAAGAAAAAAAACTGACAAAAATCATAGAGTTGATTGAGGATCAAGAAAATATTGGTGGCAATTAAATGAATAATCATAACATTAATTATAAATTTTTTTAAATTGTTTTTTTTTTTAATAATAATTAAATATTTTTCTTTTATTAAATCACTGGAGTGTTCATCAGTGGAGTGATCACTAGTTCATAATAGTTTTTCATATTTTCAAATTACTTTTATTTATTATAAAGCATTGACTAATTACTGTAAATCCACTAGACAATCACTACATTCTTATGATCTATAACTATGTTTTTTGATTAATCAAATATTTATCTTCTTATTTTCTATAACATTTTAAATTTTTGATTCGAATTATTATTTAAATAGAAAAGTGACGTTTTTTACTATTACTAGCACTATAATAATTCGTAAATTCATTTTATACAAGCATGCAATTTATTGTTTTCATTGTTCGATTTCTAAAATGACCAATTTCTGTACTGTTTACCCCTACAGTTTATTTTCTATATAAAACAGAAAAAATGCATGATCTTAAGTTTATAATATAAAATAAAGGGAGTGAGAGAGTGCAGGAGGGAACAATTAGAACACTTGTCGTGTCGTCAGTGGACTATTGGTTTTGGCTCAAATTGAACTTGCGCTAGTTATTTAACAAGTAACCTAACATCAATTTTGTTTCGTAAAAAGATGCAAAGAAAACAAAGTGTCTTTAAATGTCCTATTTTTGGTGATATTTGTGAGATAAAAGACAATATTCTACCTACTTACGAAGATATAATAAAATACTATGAATGGACAAAACATCAACTAAAGTTGCAATTGGAAACTGCAAAAGAGCCCACATTTTCAGAAATAGGAAATATAGTGACATCCAGAATTGAAAATATATGTCAAACTGCATTTATTCCGATAGTAACACCGATAAGGGTCGTACAGATGTTAAAAGCATACCATTTTAAACTGCAAAAACCTACTCAAGTCTGTGAAAAAGGCTCTCTCCGGGAAAGTTTTCGACAAAGTAGTAAGGTACTTTTTGATATTGCAGCATGCAAGTGTAAAGATTTCCCTCAATGTATCTGTCGCAAGGATTAAAAGTTTCCCAAACAAGAACATACTTTTCGAATTGTTCAAAGAACCCCTCTGGAAGTATGATAATAGGTGGAATCGACGTAAGTGTTACGAAGAAGTTGCAAAGGAGGAGTTGGAAAGAGGAAACAGGAATAAGATAACCGTCCAACTACAGCTTTAAATACTTCGTTATCTGTTATAGAAGTTAGTACTTCTTCGATATCGTCATCGTCTGAAAGTCGTAGTAGTTCAGATAATTCCACTAACACCATAAAAAAAGCCTTTCCGGAAAAAAAAATGTATCCGTCGATTTTCCTACTTTATCGAAGACCTGCTACAGGTATTGTGTATCAGATAGAGCAGCTGCAGCGATTGCGTCGTGTATAGTGCCATCTATAAATTTCAATGCTTCAACATATACTGATTTAATAAATTGGCAAGAAATATTAAGTGAACCACCGGTTATGAAAAACCTGCTGCCTGACCAAGAAATTCAGTATCGTTTAATCAGTTGGTGAGAGTGAAGTGTTGTTTTTAAGGCCTCCATGCCGCCATGCCAACTCAAGCTGTTGAACGAACTGTAAAATTGACGACGATAGCCGCCACAAAAGTCACGATTAGGTGCAATAAGAGCCAAATTGGAATCACGAAACGTAATACCTAAATTAGAGACAAAAAGAGATTTTCGAGCAAATTAATTGGTTTTTTTTTAGTAATATTTTCGTTAAAAAAATGTTGTATTTTTGATTAAAGGTGATTAATATATATCTGAATTTATTATGTATCATTTATCACCCATTTATCATAAAATTAAACTTAATATTTGGCCATAACTGTACTAGACTTTTACCATTAAATATAAATTTTTGAGGTCAGTGCGGAAGCAAAACATATTCATCAAATTGATTCAAAAATTATATTTATCTTAACATTAATATAATGCACCAATCCCCCCCTATTACAACTTAAAATCTCGAACAACTCTAAAAAAAAATATTTTTGCATACATCCGTGCTCCACCCTACTGCACACGGTGTGCAGTGATGAAAGCGACCGTCTTCAAAAAAATCATCGTCTCGAATGGGTTAAATGAGAATGTGAAGAAATAAATGTGCATCTTATATATTCTAAATTAGTTTTCAACACTAATTTGTACGTTAAATATCCATGTCCTAATATCAAAAGTCAATAGGAATCACTTTTAATATATTTTTATATGAATAATGATATGTTAGCTCTAGCTGTGTAAACCATTAAATTAGTGAAAATTTGATTGGTGCAATTATGAAAGAACACATTGTTACTTCCTGGCTCTTGTTTGTAGAAGCACTAATTTAAATAAACCACAGGCATAGTAGCAATTTTCAATCAAAATTTGTTTTTTTTTTTTATTATGAAGATTCAAAAGATTAAAAATGCTACGAGCTATACTTTCTTAGTTGATAAACTTAATAAAGACGGAACAAAGCTTGAATTTATAAATATACTCAACCTTTCCGGAACTCTATAATACTAATGAGTCTTTTTAGGACTACCAAAAACAAATCTCTTATGAAATTTGTCAGTTATTCTATAGCTTTCAGTCCACCTTCGTGGCACTCAACATTAACCTGCTAAGTTTATGTCTCTCTCACAAAATGTCAAAATTAAAAACATCTAACCCTAATCAACACATGGGATTTCAAGTGAGTGATTTACAAAATATTGTTCATGGAAGCAAAGCTGTGCTGATGAGAGATAAATCTCGAAACGCGTCCACAGATGGCTATCCACTCAAGGTATCGGAAAGACATGATCTTAAAAATCAATGTTATTTTTATAGTTTTTGTTGAGTGCCACGAAGGTGGACTGAAAGCTATAGAATAACTGACAAATTTCATACGAGATATGTTTTTGGTAGTCCTAAAAAGACTCATTAGTATTATAGAGTTCCGGAAAGGTTGAGTATATTTATATATTCAAGCTTTGTTCCGTCTTTATTAAGTTTATCTGATTATCTATAATGTTGTATAGTTTTACCAATTCAAAATTTCTTAGTTGAATAATAAATGTCTGTAACAATCATTAATTTGATGTAAAATGAATTCCAAAGTGGATAAAATTAATATTATTTTTGTGTTTTCGTGCTGCTTATAAAGTGCATATTTCAGGGAGGAAGGGAGATAAAACTGTTGTGTGACTATTGCGTGTAGCATGGATTAAATATTAGTTTTATTAGATATTTGGAATCCAAAATTTATAGAGATTCATTATATAGTGTGTCAAGTAATTAGTAACTTTTTTAATAGGACTTTTAGGAGAAAATCTTATTCTTTATAAAAAGTTGTGCTAGTATCAAAACCCCTTATATTAAAATAAAAATCGCATAAAATTTATTCATCCAATATTCGATTAGAAGTATACAAAACTCAACTTACAACAAATGGATGAAGTTCTACAATAAATAGCTGGATAAATACAAAAATAAATTAATCAATCCAAAATTCGGTTTCTTCGTACAAAATAAATTACTTCATCCAAAAAAAGGTTAATTCATCCAAAATAAAATGTAATCATCCAATAATTGATTTTTTCTTACAAACATTGATTTTTCCTTACAATAATCGATTGAATCGTTCAACATATTCGAGATTCACAAAAAAAGGTTTTTTTATTTTACTTAATAAGTGCAAAATGCAAATTTAAGAGTGTATTTAATAATCTTCACACTTTTATTATATGCATAAAAATTAAAAAAGAAAAAACTGAAAGGAAAAAACTGTTCACCTTATTGATGAATGGATTAGCTCGGAAATAAATTTCATTATTCTATCTACTTATATATAGTATATATATAGTGCTTCTTATATATAGTGCATCTATCTTCTTCTTCTTCTTGTTTCCAATAGCCCTACTTTCGACCATGCTTGTTCAACTATTGGGCTTTGATCTTTGCCCAGTATTGTAGCGCATCTTCTGCCGGTGTAGCTTCTTTCCCTCTTCTGTCCAGGGAGTACCTTTCCTTCGGGTTTTTTTCTGAAATCCACGGACTTCCTTCAGTGTTTTTCCTGAAATCCACACACTTCCTTCAGGATGCATCTCACAGAAGACTGTCTGTTTTGGAGATCTGTTATTCCCACTTCTTTAATATCCTTCTCGGTTTCTGTCAACCAAGTGTTACGAACCTTCTTGTTTTACCAGAATGTGAACAGACTGTTGGTTAGTCGGTTTGGAGTCAATCTTGCAACATGGCCATAGAAAGCTACCCTTCTTTTCCTTGCACAGTCAGAGAGCCTCTCAATATGTTCGTAGAGCTCAGAGTTATGTCGTCTTCGGAAGTCCCCATCTTCCTTTACCGGGAATGCCTAAGATCTTCCTGATGATTCTCCTCTCTCTGATTTCCAATTTTTCTACCAGACCTTTTCGGTTCAAGGAAAGACACTCCATGGCATACAGTGCTTCTGGTCGTAAGACTGATGTGTTTGCTCTATCTCTTTCGTTACACGCCGCGTTAGTTAGAAATAAAATTTGAAGGAATCAAGGTCCTTGTTTGTAAAATTCGTTTATTGTGAAGATATAATTGTATTTTGTACAAAAAAAATTGTTTGTAACGAACAATCAAATTTTGGCTTCTTATATATAGTGCATCTATCATGTTCTTCTTCTTCTTGTTTCCAATAGCCCTACTTTGCACCATGCTTGTTCAACTATTGGGGTTTGATCTTTGCCCCGTATTGTCGCATCTTCTGCGGGTGTAGCTTCTTTGCCTCTTGTTTCCAGAGGGTACCTTTCCTTCGGGTTTTTTTCTGAAATCCACGGACTTCCTTCAGTGTTTTTCCTGAAATCCACGCACTTCCTTCAGGATGCATCTCACAGAAGACTGTCTGTTTTGGAGATCTGTTATTCCCACTTCTTTAATATCCTTCTCGGTTTCTGTCAACCAAGTGGTACGAACCTTCTTGTTTTACCAGAATGTGAACAGACTGTTGAAAGAGAAAAAAATATTTTTGCATACATCCGTGCTCCACCCTACTGCACACGGTGTGCAGTGATTAAAGGGACCGTCTTCAAAAAAATCATCGTCTCGAATGGGTTAAATGAGAATGTGAAGAAATAAATGTGCATCTTATATATTCTAAATTAGTTTTCAACACTAATTTGTACGTTGAATATCCATGTCCTAATATCAAAAGTCAATAGGAATCACTTTTAATATATTTTTATATGAATAATGATATGTTAGCTCTAGCTATGTAAACCATTAAATTAGTGAAAATTTGATTGGTGCAATTATGAAAGAACACATTGTCACTTCTTGTTTGTAGAAGCACTAATTTAAATAAACCACAGGCATAGGAATAATTTTCAATCAAAATTTGTTTTTTTTTTTATTATGAAGATTCAAAAGATTAAAAATGCTACGAGCTATACTTTCTTAGTTGAATAATAAATGTATGTAACAATCATTAATTTGATGTAAAATGAATTCTAAAGTGGATAAAATTAATATTATTTTTGTGTTTTCATGCTGCTTATAAATTGCATATTTCGGTGAGGAAGGGAGATAAAACTGTTATTGACTATTGCGTCTAGCATGGATTAAATATTAGTTTTATTAGATATTTGAAATCCAAAATTTATAGAGATTCATTATATAGTGTGTCAAGTAATTAGTAACTTTTTTAATAGGACTTTTAGGAGAAAATCTTATTCTTTATAAAAAGTTGTGCTAGTATCAAAACCCCTTATATTCAAATAAAAATCGCATAAAATTTATTCATCCAATATTTGATTAGAAGTATACAAAACTCAACATACAACAAATGGATGAAGTTCTACAATAAATAGCTTAATAAATACAAAAATAAATTAATCAATCCAAAATTCGGTTACTTCGTACAAAATAAATTACTTCATCCAAAAAAAGGTTAATTCATCCAAAATAAAATGTAATCATCCAATAATTGATTTTTTCTTACAAACTATGATTTTTCTTTACAATAATCGATTGAATCGTTCAACATATTCGAGATTCACCAAAAAAAGGTTTTTTATTTTACTTAATAAGTGCAAAATGCAAATTTAAGAGTGTATTTAATAATCTTCACACTTTTATTATATGCATAAAAATTAAAAAAGAAAAAACTGAAAGGAAAAAACTGTTCACCTTATTGATGAATGGATTAGCTCGGAAATAAATTTCATTATTCTATCTACTTATATATAGTATATATATAGTATATATAGTGCTTCTTATATATAGTGCATCTATCTTCTTCTTCTTCTTGTTTCCAATAGCCCTACTTTGGACCACGCTTGTTCAACTATTGGGCTTTGATCTTTGCCCAGTATTGTAGCGCATCTTCTGCCGGTGTAGCTTCTTTCCCCTTTTCTGTGCAGGGAGTACCTTTCCTGCGGAGTTTTTCCTGAAATCCACGGACTTCCTTCAGTGTTTTTCCTGAAATCCACGCACTTCCTTCAGGATGCATCTCACAGAAGAATGTCTATTTTGTAAATCTGTTATTCCCACTTCTTTTATATCCTTCTCGGTTTCTGTCAACCAAGTGGTACGAACCTTCTTGTTTTACCAAAATGTGAACAGACTGTTGGTTAGTCAGTTTGGAGTCAATCTTGCAACGTGGCCATAGAAAGCTACCCTTCTTTTCCTTGCACAGTCAGAGAGTCTCTCAATATGTTCGTAGAGCTCAGAGTTATGTCGTCTTCGGAATTCCCCATCTTCCTTTACCGGGAATGCCTAAGATCTTCCTGATGATTCTCCTCTCTCTGATTTCCAATTTTTCTACCAGACCTTTTCGGTTCAAGGAAAGACACTCCATGGCATACAGTGCTTCTGGTCGTAAGACTGATGTGTTTGCTCTATCTCTTTCGTTACACGCCGCGTTAGTTAGAAATAAAATTTGAAGGAATCAAGGTCCTTGTTTGTAAAATTCGTTTATTGTGAAGATATAATTGTATTTTGTACAAAAAAAATTGTTTGTAACGAACAATCAAATTTTGGCTTCTTATATATAGTGCATCTATCATGTTCTTCTTCTTCTTGTTTCCAATAGCCCTACTTTAGACCACGGTTGTTCAACTATTGGACTTTGATCTTTGCCCCGTATTGTCGCATCTTCTGCCGGTGTAGCTTCTTTCCCTCTTGTTTCCAGAGGGTACCTTTCCTTCGGGTTTTTTTCTGAAATCTACGGACTTCCTTCAGTGTTTTTCCTGAAATCCACGCACTTCCTTCAGGATGGATCTCACAGAAGGCTGTCTGTTTTGGGGAACTGTTATTCCCACTTCTTTAATATCCTTCTCGGTTTCTGTCAACCAAGTGGTACGAACCTTCTTGTTTTACCAAAATGTGAACAGACTGTTGGTTAGTCGGTTTGGAGTCAATCTTGCAACGTGGCCATAGAAAGCTACCCTTCTTTTCCTTGCACAGTCAGAGAGTCTCTCAATATGTTCGTAGAGCTCAGAGTTATGTCGTCTTCGGAATTCCCCATCTTCCTTTACCGGGAATGTCTAGGATCTTCCTGATGATTCTCCTCTCTTTGATCCAATTTCTCTACCAGACCTATTCGGTTCAAGGAAAGACACTCCATGGCATACAGTGCTTCTGGTCGTAAGACTGATTTGTTTGCGCTCTCTCTCTTTCTTTCGTAAATATTTTGTAAATAAAATTTGAAGGAATCAAGTCCTTGTTTGTAAAGAGCAATCAAATTTTGGATGGATCAACCTTTTTTGTACAGTTAAACCTTTTTTTGGTTGAATTAATTTTATTTTCTACAAATCAATCAATTATTGTACTAAACCATTATTATTTGTAAGATTCAATCGATCATTGGGTGTTTATATTTTATTTTGGACGAAGTAACCTTTTTGGGATGAAGTAACCGTTTTTTGTATGAATAAACCGAATTTTGTATTTTTCCAGATATTATTTGTAAAAAAGCATCTATTTATTGTACGCAAAAAATCCAAGCCTTTTATTTTGGACGAAGTAACCTTTTTTGGATGAAGTAATCTCTTTTTGTATGAATAAACCGAATTTTGTATTTTGCAACTATTTTTTGTAAAAAAACATCTATTTATTGTACGCAAAAAATCCAAGCCAACAAAAATTCAGTAATCATTTAAGTTCAAAAACTTATGTGGAGTTGTTGATTTTAAATATGACTTTCTGTTTGTAAAATCATGATCTGCAATCTCTAAAGTGTGTCTGAATTTTACTTTTATATGGATACATTTTATTTGCTGCAATTAAATTAAATTATCTGCAACAATGAATGACTAACTTTGAGTTCAGTTGCTTGCTGGCCTAAAGAAATCCTAGGATGTTCCGCAACTGATTCAATAGGTACAATGGTCACAGCATCATCACCATTGTAAGCTTTCCGAGACTTCGTTTTGTCAGCAACAGACCCCGTTTCTTCAAACTTTTTGATTAATTTTGTTAAAGCTGTTCTGCTTACACTTACATTTGGATATTTTTTATTAAAAAACTAGATTGCATATATATACGAGACTTCTCCTAAAACATAACATTTTTCACTAGGTAGATTTGCTACTCTAACGTTAACAGTGTTTTCATATCAAGCTCCCTAAACTGTCAGTAAATGTCTCTGGTAAACAAGTGATACATGGGTAAAATGATACTGTCTATTTAAAACCAACAACTTGAAATTATTTCAAGTTTTTGATCTTATCTTAAATGATTACTAGATTTTTCTTTGACTATGAGGAGTTTCAATATAGAAACAAAACTTTTTATAAAGATTAAGATTTTCTCCTAAAACTTATATTAACCCCTTAACTGTGGGTACTTTTAAATGCAAAAAATAAAAAATTAAGGCTTCAACCAGATAAAAGACATGGAAAAGCAATGGTAGTATTATTCCATTTATTCTCATGGAATAAGTCTGTTCACCACCACAGCATTCAAAATATTTATTAGTTTCTGAGACAATAAGTGTCGTTCATCAAAATATATAGGAAAGTCAATAAAGTTCGGAAAAACACTTTTTGTCCGAAACATTGACGCATGTGTATAAAAAAAAATTCAACTACGAAAAGTTCTATTTAAAGTGTGGAGATTTCCCCGATCGGTCGGCTAATTATAAGTGTTAATAGTGGTCTATTATTGTATAATAATTTTAGACGATTAAATCTAGGAATTTACTAGAAAAAATGTGTTGCTTGTTTCAGTGAAATAAGATATTTTTAACATAATGACAATAAAATTGATGGAGAAATTAACAAATGTAGAAAGGATTTCCAAAATAATATTCAATTGTGATTTTTGTATTATAAAAGTATAAATTGAATTGTTAACCACAGCTGTGGAACCAACAATAGATGAATTTTCTATGCTATTTTCCTAATTTAAAAATTTCCCTGAACAAAGTTGATTTTGAAATTTACTATAAATTTCTTGAATTAGAAAATTTTGGTTTGGATGGTTGCGACCGTGGTCATTCAATTTTTCAATGCAGAGAAAATTTTGTAATGCAATTATTCGGTTTTTAAGCAATTTGTTTATTGCAAAAGTTTATTAGGAAAAATGTTGAAAGCAGTTTAATCGTTGCGTGGAGATAGCCCCCCAAAATTGAAAAAAATGACCATGATTGACCACCAAATAGTTTTGTTTGCAGATTCCGTTCAAAAGATATTACAAAAAAATGAATGGGGCCTAGCCCCCAAAATGCATTTTTTCTGTATTTGATAATGGCATCTTTAAAAATATGGTTTCACCATTTTTTTTTGAATAAAATTTTTTATAGGAACCCCAAAATCGATTTTTTTAATATTAATTTTTATTTTTTTCGTTTGAAGTTAAAGAACTTCGTTTGACCATGTTTGCCCATAATTTTTTTTTTTAATACAAAATATTTTTAAGAGCCCCAAAACTAAACTGAATTACACCATTCACGGCACATATTGCAGCATTTTTCGGGTATGCAACTTCGAGAATTTTCGATTATCGTCTGAAAAGTTCAGCAATCCATTTCTTTTGCGGAAACCCTCATGTTGTTCATGGATATCAAACCCAAAAAATCGATTTTGGGGCTCTTAAAAATATTTTGTTTAAAAAAAAAATTATGGCCAAACGAAATTCTTTAACACCACACCAAACGATAAAGAAAACAATAAAAATAAATAAACAATAAAAAAATTGGTATTAAAAAATGGATTGGGGTTCCATAAAAAAAATTTATTAAAAAAAATGGTGGTCAAACTATGTTTTTTAAGATGTCATTCTAAAATACAGAAAAAATGCATTTTAGGGGCCAGTCCCCAATAATTTTTATATAATATCTTTCGAACGGAATGCGGGCAAACAAAACTACAGTCGAACTTCCCTAAGTCGAAGTACCATAATTCACGAAAAAAATGGAGTTATAGAAAATTCGAGTTAGAGAAATACATAAAGCTACATGTGTAACTACTTCACTCTGCACAATTTATTCAAAGCAAATGTGGACATATGTATGTGTTTATAAACAAAAAACAAAGAAGAATATATATTATTAATATCATCATCATCACGTAGCGCTACAACCCTGGGTGGGTCTTGGCTGACTGTACAACTTTTTTCCAATTTGTTCGGTCTTCCATCAACCTAGGGTCAAATGGAATGTTCATTTTCCGGAGATCTGCTTGGATGTTATCTCTCCATCGCATTCTGGGACGTCCGAGCGGTCTCTTGCCTGTGGGAATCTCCTCCCATACCAGTTTTACAAGTCTTTCGTTATGCAGTCTGTGCACGTGGCCTGCCCATCTTAGTCGCTGTGATTTAATTTCTTGGACAATATCGGTGTCGTTGTAGAGTGCTTTTAATTCGATATTGGTTCTGATCTTATAGTATTTTTCTTAAAGTATTTTTCGTTCAAAGCGTCTGAGCTTTTCTTCGTTTGCTTTGGTCATGGTCCACGTTTCGCATCCGTATGTTATTACAGGTCTGACGATGGATTTATAGATTTTGATCTTTGAACTTCTTGTGAGATTTTTTGATTTTATGAGCTTATTTAGTGCAAATAGACAGCGGTTTGCAGATTGGATTCTGTCTTTTATTTCTTCGGTAACATCGTTGTCCGCTGTGATTACGGCCCCCAGATACTTAAAACGTTGTACTCTTTCGAAATTAAAGGTGTTGATCGTCATATTTTGTCCTATTCTGTGTCTTCGTGTCGTTCTATTTATACACATATATTTCGTTTTCTCTTCATTAATCTTCAGCCCTACTTCACTTGTTGCTCCTTCCACCTTGCTGAAAATGTCTTTCGTGGATAGAATGGAGTCTCCAACGAGATCTATGTCATCTGCATATGCGAGTAACACTTTGGGACCTTGACCCGATAGCAATTCTGTTTTTATTTCGGCCGACCTCATGGCTTTCTCTAATACAAGGTTGAATAGTAGTGGAGATAACGCATCACCCTGTTTAAGTCCACTGTTGATTTCAAAGCTGCCAGACAGTCTATTATTTACACGTACTTTATATATTCCACCCTCCATACAGACTTTGGTCATCCGAATGAGTTTCTTTGGTATTGAGAACTCCGCCATGGCATTCCATACTTGGCTTCTTTCTACGCTATCATATGCCTGTCGAAAGTCTATGAAAAGATTGTGTATGGGTTTGTTATACTCCCATCCCTTTTCTAAAAGTTGTCTCAGCGTGAATAGTTGATCTATTGTTGATCTGTTTGCCCTAAACCCGGCTTGATATTCGCCTAGGACATTTTCAGCATAAGGGATTAGTCTACTAAGAATGATGTTTGAGAGGGTTTTATATGCCGTGTTTAGGAGTGAGATTCCTCTATAATTCGCGCATTTTGTTTTGTCCCCTTTTTTGTGGATGGGCACTATTATGTTTTCCTTCCATCGTGCTGGTATCCTTTCTTCTAACCATATGTGCGTTATTAGCTGGTGGATTTGGCGATGTAGTGCGTCTCCCCCATATTTCAGAAGTTCTGCTGGTATCTCGTCCGTACCCGGCGCTTTGTGATTTTTCAGCTTATTTAAGGCCTTTTGGGTTTCTTCAAAGGAAGGATTTTTGACGGGCATGTCCGCTGTGATATAGATCTCTTCTTTGTGCTGTTCTTCCTGTATGATGTTTAGAAGGTCTCTAAAATACTTTTTCCATTCTTCAGTTATTTCTTTACCGTCGATTATCATACGGCCTTGGTTGTCTCTCAGTGTGTGGATGGAATTGGCTCTATGCCCTCTTTTCTCAGAGGAAATTGCTTTGTAGAATTCTCTGGAGCCTGGTTTGGGCCGGTCTCTCTCCATAGTTTCATATTTTTGTTGTTCGTAGTTTCTTTTCTTTGTGCGTATTATTTTTCTTGTTTCTTTTCGACAGTCGTCATATTCCTTTTTACTTTGGTCTGTTTGCAGTTGTATCCAAGTCTTTCTTACTGTTTGTCTTTTTTCCAGTTGTTTCCGACATTCCTCGTCATACCATGTTTTTGCCCTCTTCTGCTTACTCCTTCCAAAGATCTTGTCAGCTGTCTTGGTTATTATTTCGGCAGTCGCTTCCCATAGCTGTTCTATATCATTGTCTTCTCTTTCAGAGTTCAAGGTTTGTTCAAGTTGTTCTCTATAGTTTTGTTGTTTCTCTGCATTGTGTATTTCGTCCATGTTCCATTGTGGGTTTATTGTTGTTTTATTGTATTTGTGGCTAGATATTCTGGACTTGACTTTTGCTCTGACTAAGTAATGATCTGTGTCTCCGTCTATTCCTCTCAGGCTTCTTACGTCTATAATATTGTTGCCATGACGGGCATCTACAATGATGTGGTCAATTTGGTTGCGTGTAATATGGTCGTTTGAGACCCAGGTTTGCTTATGGATGTCTTTATGCGGAAACATGGTTGACTTTATTAGCATATTATTAGCTGCTGCAGTTTCTGTGAGTCTTAAGCCATTGTCGTTGGATATATTGTGTAGGCTGTGTTTACCTATTGTGGGGTATAGGCTGGGCTCTTTGCCTATTTTAGCATTAAAGTCCCCGCAGAGTATGCGCATATCCTGTTTGGGCATCGTATCTATCTCTCTTTCTAGGGCATCGTAGAAGTCATCCTTGATATCTTCATCCTTCTCTTCCGTTGGTGCATGCGCTGAGATAATCGAAATGTTGTATCGCTCTCCCTTCATTCGTATGTAGCATATCCTTTCATTTATAGGTTTAAAATTTAGTATATTCTGTATTAGGTTGTCTCTAATCACAAAGCCCGTTCCAAATTCATGTCTTCCGTTTTTGTTACCGCTGAAGAAGATGATGGATTTACTTATTTTTATATTTCCATCGTCTGGCCATCTTATTTCTTGGACGGCTGTTATATCCATTCCTATGTTTTCCAGTTGTTCCACAGCATTTATAGCAGCTCCAGGTCTGTACCAACTCTGGACATTCCAAGTTCCAATATTCATGGTCCTTTTACATTGCATTAGTCGTTTTTGTGTTTGTCTGTCCGGTTCCGAGGCAAAGTTGCAGTTTTCATAACTAGTTTCTTTTTTCCGAGGGTGGGTAGTTAACCCTCCGCTCAACCCTCCTCTTTTATCCGGGCTTGGGACCGGCTGCAGTAAGGTGATTTCAGAGCTGCATTATTTGCCAATTTTCAATGTGTCAAAATTATGACATCATATTATTAATATGATGTTATGTAATTATAATTAATTAAAAATAATTATAATTAATATATTTTTTGAAAAAGTCAGTAATATTTATTTGTTTTCCATTAAAAAGTTCTCTATCTACAAAGTTCTCCAAAGTATATAATGCGCGGTACACTTTCTTCTGGAAGATTGTCTTTAGAACACAGATATTCACTTATTTAAATAATTACGCATTTCTCTGTTCGTGGGTACAATTGTCACTGTTTCGTTGCTAGATAAGACATCTTCTTCGCGTTTTGTAATCTTGTTATCCATATCTTCATCTACAGATAAATAATCATTAATAGACACTGTGTTATCCATCCTATTCTGATTATATGTGTCATACGCGGACTTCAATTCTGACAGAAGAGTATCTTCTTTACTCCAGTTTGTTTCGCCTTGTTTTTGCCAGCCTATCTGAAACAATATTTTATGGTTGCTTGCTGAATGTCGATGTCGCACGCTTTTGTCTTCAGCCAGAATCAGTGTCCTAAACTCTCAGCAAACTAAATAGCATTTTTTTGATAAGTCGTCCAGGCATAAGCACATTTTTATCCCGTGCAATTTTAAACCATTCAAAAGTAGCTTTGTCTTTGTCTTCGTACGTACACTGTTTCAAACGTTTGCGATCATAAGTTGCACCATTTTCGGCTTTGTTCAAAATTTCTTCGCGGTTTCTTATAATTGAAGAAAGTGTACTTGGAGGAATCGCAAAGTCTTCAGCAATCACTTTTTGTTTTTAATAAGTTTATTATAAGTATATTAGTATTATTAGTATATTATAAGTATTTAGTATTATCTATTAAAAACAAAAAGTGATTGCTGAAGACTTTGCGATTCCTCCAAGTACACTTTCTTCAATTATAAGAAACCGCGAAGAAATTTTGAACAAAGCCGAAAATGGTGCAACTTATGATCGCAAACGTTTGAAACAGTGTACGTACGAAGACAAAGACAAAGCTACTTTTGAATGGTTTAAAATTGCACGGGATAAAAATGTGCTTATGCCTGGACGACTTATTAAAGAAAATGCTATTTAGTTTGCTGAGAGTTTAGGACACTGATTCTGGCTGAAGACAAAAGCGTGCGACATCGACATTCTGCAAGCAACCATAAAATATTGTTTCAGATAGGCTGGCTTTAAAAAACAAGGCGAAACAAACTGGAGTAAAGAAGATACTCTTCTGTCAGAATTGAAGTCCGCGTATGACACATATAATCAGAATAGGCTGGATAATACAGTGTCTATTAATGATTATCTGTTTATATTCATTTATCAAGCTCACTTTGTCAAATAACGACATCGTATTGAGTTTTCTTCTCTGACCACTCATATTTGCAATTGTAACTGCAGAGGTAAGAAGAAAGAGTTTAAACTCTAAAATTTCATTAATATATAGCACCTTTACTGTAAGAAACAGGATACGGTTTATGATACTCAATATGCGGCACTATAAATTTTGGAAAGTACGCAACGGTTACAAAATTGGAGTTATAGTGATTATTTTCTATGTAAAATTTTACTATTGTACAAATTTTTACTACCTCTCTCTCCAATGGCGCTACAGCCCGAAGCGAGCCCTGGCCTCCACCAAACGTTGTCTCCAGCGTTCCCTTTCCTCTGCTGCCGCCCGCCAGTTCCGCACCCCCAGCATCTCTCTCGCATCCCTTTTCACACTTTCCTCCCATCTCACCCTTGGCCTGTCCGCTTTCCTTCTACCTTCCGGCACTCTGAGTATTTGTCTCGGCACTGCTGTTGGAGCCATCCGGCACACATGTCCCGCCCATCTTAGCCTGCTTAGTTTTATGTGGGATACCACATCTGGGCTTTTGTATAACTGATATAGTTCGAAGTTCATCCTAATTCTCCAGCCCTCTTCGCTGTTAATTGCCCCATAAATTTTCCTCAGGATCTTTCGCTCAAAAATCTCCAGCATCTTTTCCGATTTCTGGGTCAGCGTCCATGCTTCGCTTCCATATGTGAGGATGGGTCGTATTATTGCTTTATATATATTACACTTCGTTTGTCTGCTAGCTAGCTTCGAGTTAAGGATGGATTTAAGAGTGAAGTATGCCCTGTTGGCTTGCATGATTCTATGTTGTACTTCCACCCCTTCGTCGTTCTGATCCGTGACGGTTGATCCCAGATATTTAAAGTTGTTGACGACTTCTACAGTGTACTCTCCCATATCCAGATTATTTACTGCGTGTACTGGCGCTCCCGGTCTTACCTTCATTACTTTTGTTTTATCCTTGTTTATTGACAGACCTATCTCCTTGGCTCTCTTCTCCATTTTACCGTAAGCATCTTTCATTGCCGTTAGCGATCTACCGATGATGTTTAGGTCGTCAGCATAGCCCAAAAGTTGCGTGGATTTATTGTAGATGGTACCGTTGCATTCTATCTGAGCTTTCCTTATAGCTTTTTCGAGCGCGATGTTAAATAATATGGGTGATAGACTGTCTCCTTGTCTCAGACCTGTAATGGTTTCAAACTTGTGCGATGTCGTTTTTTGGATACCGACTTGGTTCCAAGTCTTTTTTAACGTACAATTTACCAATTTAATGATCTTTTGTGGTATCTCGAATTCTTCCATTGTCTTCATGAGAGTTCTTCTATCGATAGTATCATACGCTTGTTTAAAGTCTACGAAGACCTGGTATGTGCTGATGTTCATTTCCCATGTCTTTTCTAGTATTTGTCTGAGTGTAAACATTTGGTCAGTCGTCGACTTTCCTTTCCGGAAACCTGTCTGATACTGTCCTATAATGCTCTCTGCGTACGGTTGGAGTCTTCGTCCGATTATCCCTGACAGCACCTTGTAGGCTGTGCTAAGAAGAGTTATACCACGATAGTTCTTGCACTCCAGTTTGTTTCCTTTCTTATAGATAGGGCATATCTTCCCCTCCCGCCATTCCTCGGGTATCTCTTCTGTCCTCCAGATTCTTCCTATCAGCTGGTGTAAAGCACAGTTCAGAGCGTCTCCTCCGATTTTAATCATTTCAGATGGTATCATGTCCGGTCCCGGTGCTTTGTGGTTCTTTAGTGCCTTTATCGCCTCGCTTATTTCTCTTTGTGATGGTTCGTTATCTTCTCTCAGATCTCTTACTTCTGGTGTGTGAATTGGGTCGTCTTCAGCTGTTTGTCCGGTTAATTCCACTCGTAGTGAGGTATTCAGGAGTTCGTTAAAATATTCCGCCCATCTACCTACCACTTTACTTTCTTCAGCCAGTAAGGTGCCCTCTTTACTGTTGATTATTGTTGCTCTGGGCTGAAATCTATTTCGCAGGTTGTTCACTATCTTGTAGCATTCTCTAATTTCGTGTTTCTCTTGGTGGTGTCCTATCTGTGCCACCTGGTCGTTAAAATGGGCCCGTTTCTTCTTCCGAAATAATTTGGATGCTTCCTTTCTTTGCTTGTTGTATTCAGCTTGTTTGGCTCTCGTGGGTCTCTGCAAATTCTCTGCCCTAGCTTTCTGTTGTTTCTCGCGTGCTTCTTCACACTCTGCATCGTACCATTGTTTTCGTTTTTTCCTATGGACTTTCCCGAGAGCCTCCTCTGCCGATTCCTTAATCCCCTTTGCAATTTCCGTCCATTGTTCTTCAATACTATGATTTTCCGTCAACACTCCTAGTTTTTCGGCGATCTTTTCTTCGTATCGTTGCCTTACCCTGGTTAAGTTCAGTTTTTCCACATCCCATTTTTCTATTCCGCTGTTTGCTGGCTTTTTCGAGTTGGCTAGCCTTTGTTTTAATTTAATCCTCACCAGGTAATGGTCCGAGTTGCAGTCTGCCCCTTTGCAGCTTCTGACGTCCTGTATGCTGGACATAAATCTTGTGTTTATTAAGATATGGTCTATTTGATTGAGTGTCCTTCCGTCTGGTGATCTCCATGTCATCTTGTGGATGTCTTTATGTGGGAATAGCGTACTTCTGATTACAAGGTTTTTAGATGCTGCTAGGTCCACTAGTCTCTGTCCATTGTCGTTAGTATTTTCGTGTAGGCTGTGTTTTCCAATCGTGGGTCTGTATACGTCTTCTTTCCCTATCTTAGCATTGAAATCCCCCAAGATCATCTTTACGTCGTTGTTGTGTGTCGAATCGAATAGCCTTTCTAGTTTTGCGTAGAAGATCTCTTTTTCGTCGTCTGTTTTCTCTTCGCTCGGTGCATGTACGTTAATTATTGTCAGATTGAAGAGCTTCATTCTTATTCGGATCATGCAGAGTCTGTCATCTACTGCTTGGAAGTTCATAATATCCTTCCCTACACTTTTCTTGAGTATGAAGCCTGTTCCTAACTTGTGCGCCTTCCCATTATTACTGCTTTTACATATCCTATATTTTCCTATATCCATGATGCCGCTATCGCTCCAGTTGGTCTCCTGTAGTGCCACTATGTCGAGTTTGTATCTCTCCATTTCGTTTGTTAAGGCTTTTAGTGCACATATCTGGTAGAGGCTCCTTACATTCCATGTTCCCATCGTAATTTCTTTCGATTTCCTTGTGCATTGCTGTGGTCGTTGCCGAGTAGTCAGTCCAGTCCGAGGCACGGTGGTTTCGTAATTTTTACTACCAGTTATAGAAAAATTCGAGTTAAGGAAAATTTGAGTTATGGAAGTTAATTTATATGTAAAATGCTATCTAAACGTATGAATTTCTAAAAAAGTTCGAGTTGTAGAAAAATTGGAGTTATGAACGTTCAACTGTATTTGGTGGTCAATCATGGTCAAATCTTGGTCAAACGTATCCCATTTTAATTTTTTTATTTTTTCAAGTTAGCGAGTCTATCGTAACGCAGCTCAGTTTAATACAATCGTTGTACTATTAACTCTTCATCTGCTCACAATCTGAAATGTTTTTTTCATTCATTGTAAAAGTTATGTGACATGTCAATATTGAAAAAAATTAAATATTAAAAAATTAGCACGCGGTCATAGAAAGGTTTTACTTATAGACCAGGGGTGGCCCTGACCGTGGTCTATAGTAATAGTAGAGTAGCAAATATTAACCAAAGTTGGTTATAAGAACATTTTATGAGTAGATTACAAGTTATTATTTTTTTTCATCAAATATTAGAACATAATTGCTATAGTAAGTCGTACGGGTAAAAAGCAATAGTTGACTGAATTAACTACAGATTCTAACATTCTAATAGTATTTATATATAAAAGCATATAGTTTCTACAAAACTATATTTAAATATTTAATTTTGTAAAAACTCGAAACTAATTAGTTAGGAGCAGATAGATGAAAAATTAAAGAGTATGAGATGATAATGTCAAGTTTTCCTCAGGAATAACATACATTCTTATTTATTCAAAATTAGATTTCAAAACTAATTTGTTCGTTAAATATTCAAGTCCTAATATCAAAAGTCAATAGGAATTGCTTTTTTTTTAATTTTTATATGAATAATGATAGGGGTAAGGGGTAAACAGTAGAGTGATCGGTCCTTTTAGAAATTGAACAAAGAAAATAATAAATTGCATGCTTCATGTACAAAATGAATTTATGTATTATTATATTGCTAGTAATTGTAAAAAAACGATACTTTTTTATTTAAATAATAATTCGAATCAGAAATTAATTTTTTTTATAGAAAATAAGATAAATGTTTGATTCATCCAAAAACATAGTTATTGGTCACATAAACTTGTCTTGTCTGTAGTGGTTGTTCGGTGGATTTACAGTAATTGGTCATTGCTTTATAATAAATAAAAATAATAAAAAAATATTTTGAACAGTCGTATAAAGTCCTACGAGACTACACAGACAAGACTAGACATACATATGTCTAGTCTTGTCTGCCTAGTATTGTAGGTCTAGTCTTGTCTGTCTAGTCGTCTGTCCAATCTTGTCTGTCTAGTATTGTCTGTTTAGTCTTGTCTGTCTAGTCTTGTAAGTCTATTCTTGTCTGTCTAGTCTTGTCTGTCTAGTTTTGTCTGTCTAGTCTTCTCTGTCCAGTAAAGATCTATCCAGAAAGCAATTCGGCTTCAGGGAGGGACTCTCAACTATAGACGCAATAATGAGAGTACTAAAGCTGGCAGAAGTGGCTGCAGAAGGATTGCGAGGGAAAAGAAGAATTTGCGCACTCATAACGCTAGACGTTAAGAACGCCTTCAACTCCGTTGCTTGGGAAAATATTGTTGAAGAATTAATATCAAGAGACTTCCCTCCGTATCTCCTGAAACTCGTAAGCAGCTACCTCTGCAACCGAAAAATTATTATAGAGGCAGAGGGTGAAAGCGTAGAAAGACAAATCTACAGTGGTGTTCCACAAGGCTCAGTAATGGGACCAACTTGGTGAAATATCCTGTATGATGGAGTCCTTAGACTGAAGTTGCCAGAGGGAGTGGAAGTTGTCGGTTTCGCCGACGACTTGGCCCTCATTGTCACTGGATTAACAGAAAACTGTGTTATAAATATGGCGAACAAAGCCATTGCACTAATAGACAACTGGTTGGAGAAAAAACAGCTAAAACTCGCTCCAGAAAAGACAGAAGCGGTTTTATTGACAGGAAGAATGAAAGTAGGACCAGTCACATTTAAAATAAAAAGCGAAACAATAGTACCAAAGGAGGCCATTAAATACTTAGGCGTAACTATAGATAAAAATCTTTCCTTTCGGCAGCACATTGTTCTTGCAGCTGGGAAGGCATTAAAAACCTCAGCGGCACTTGGAAAACTTATGCCAACTGTAGGTGGTCCTAAGAGCTCCAAACGAAGGATCTTGTGTTCAGTTGTCGAATCTGCCATGCTCTACGCAGCACCAATCTGGAAGCGAGCCATGGAGAGAGCAAATCTAAGGCAAAAACTGCAATCCATTCAAAGAAAAATGGCGCTACGCGTGTCCAGCGCATATAGGACCGTCTCAGGTGACGCCATTCTTGTTATTGCGGGAATAGCTCCTATAAAACTTCTTGTTGAAGAGAGAGACACGCTTTATAAAGAAAGGAGCTGTGAAAACAAAAATGAACTGCGAAAAAAGGCAAGGATCCAAATGCTCGAAAGTTGGCAAGAGTACTGGGAAGCCTCAGAGAGGGGTGAGTGGACGAGACTCCTGATTCCAAAATTGGATCCATGGGTCACGAGAAGGCACAGACAAGTTACCTACTACCTGACGCAGGCACTTAGTGGCCACGGGTGCTTCAAAGACTACCTGCACAGTATTGGGCGCGAAGCAGACAACCAGTGCGTTTATTGTGATAAGACAGATAGCGTGTATCACACAATCTTCGAATGCCCTAGGTGGTCTTTAGAGAGGGACATATACACTTCAAAAACAAAAAGAATTTTAGAAACTAGCACACTCACGGAAACAATGCTTAGGAGTGAAGAAGACTGGTCTGCAACAGAAATGATGATAAGGGACATACTAAGCATGAAAGAACAGGATGAACGGACAAAACAACATAGACAACAAAAGCTGAAAACAACCTGAACCCCTAATCACCTTCCGTGGATGGGGGATGTAAGGACATCAAGTAAGATCGAAGCCAACGCCATCTTGAAGATATGCGAAAAGCGGTTCCAAGATGCCCGTGAGTTTCCAGGGGGGCCACTTGTCAAGTCAACTGAATGTGCTTGCTACGTCCCCCATAAAAAAAATAAAAAAAAAAAAAAAAAAAAAAAAAAAAGTCTTCTCTGTCCAATCTTGTGTGTCTATTCTCGTCTGTCTAGTCTTGTCTCCGCAGATGTAGATCATCAAAACTAGTCTTGACTAGTACAAGACTAGTCTTGTATTAGTCTTGTACTAGTACAAGAATAGTCTTGTACTAATCTCTCTAGTACAAAACGAGAGAGACAAGACTAGTCTTGTTCTCTAGTCTTGTACTTCAAGTCATGTCTGTCTGTCCTCCTCGGTAGTGTAGTTGACAACATAGCCGCCTTTCAATGCGGGAGACCCTGATTCGAATCATGGTCGGGGAGGCGACAACTAGGCCGGTTTTCACTAACCTTCCGGGCTGCCCACCCCGAATCAATGCAAAATATGCGATACCGGGGTGGCGCATACTAAAAGCCAAAGTGAAATAGGGTGTTTAGTGAGAGCTTCCCCCAAACCACTTCTTGTCTCGCCTGTTTAGTTTAGTCTAGTCTCTCCTGTCTTGTCTGTCTGGGTCTTGGTAGTCTTGTCTGTCTACTTTTGTCTGTCTATTCTTGTCTCTCTAGTAAGGTTTGGGTTCTCTCTAGTAAGGTTTGTTTCCCGGTCTTTTTAGACTCGGCGAGTCCGAGTCCAATTTTTCAGGTCCGGGTACGGGTCCGCGTCTAATCTGTCTCGGAATTTAAACAAAACTCCACAAGAGGCTAAGAGCGGAAGGCAAATGGATGAATTCCCTTCTAAATTGTCGAAAGTTAATTCATTTCAGTCAGAATAATAATTTTCATCTTGATCGTCATCAATACCATCTAGACCAGTGCTTTTCAAACTTTTTTTGCCGCGGCACCCTTATCGAACTAAAAAAATCTCACGGCACCCATGTCGGGTTACAAAAATTTCGCAGCACAGCTAAGTTTTCCTTTAAGTTTATTGGAAGTTTGGGTAATTTCACCTTCAAATCATTTTTTTTTTCGATTTTAATGTAAGCGTATGTTGAGAATGCAACATTGAGAGTTTCGTTTTCATTTCAAGTGGCGGTTTCATTTAGTTTTTCGAAGCTGTCGGAAAGTTATCCCAATTTAAGCAGCCAATCGACATCAATTGTTGGATAAAAGGCTCTTCTATAAATGTAACTGGAGGTGGAAGTGATCCATACCCAGATCTTCGGCATTAAGTTCTAAAAGACGTGCTTGAAGCGGGCTGCTTTTAACATGATTTACAAATGAACAAATGATACAACAACAAATGAATAATTATTCACAACACCATCCAATACGACTTTTAAATCTTGCGGCATCCTTCTAGTGGCCAGAGAATGTCGATGGATGACAGGCTGCTGGCAGCATTGGCTGCCACTTGTTTCATTCTAGAAACGGCTCCCTTTACTTTTCCAATCATTGCAGCCGCTCCATCGCTGCAAATATCAACACACTTGCTCCATTTCAAATCATCTTTCTGTATATATTTGTCGATTACTTTGAAAATTTGTTCTTCTTCTATTTGGATTTCGAATGAATACCTCGAAAAACACAGGAAAAACAGCAAGTCCCGCAATGTTGGTACTTTCATCAAGCTGTAAACTAAAAAAAAATACAAATTTTCAACCCTCGTTCTCCACAGACTCTGAAATTGTGAACATTCGCTTGCTTATAGTGCTATTTGCCAGCTGTACAGTATCAATCTTCTTGGCCATGTCTGGACCTAAAATGCCTTACTGACGCAACAACATCCTTGACGCAAGGTTTAATCTGTTTCCTCGGATTATCTTTTGGTTGTGATTTGCGTTTTCGCGAACTGAGGCCAACGAACTTGAATGATTTAGACTCGCAGGTGTCTGTTGGGATATTTCGTCTCCTCCGACAATGCTGGTTGCCATTGAATCAGTCACTTCAGAAGTTTCAGTGAGTTCATCACCTTTCCGTTTTAAAGACCGAGACACGTTTACCTCCTCGTGTAATTTTCTTAATTTTTTTTTTAATTTCTTGATTATTGCTGCGACACCCCAGACATACGCTCGGGACCGCGCAGGGTGCCGCGGCACCCAGTTTGAGAACCTCTGATCTAGACCATGGTCATCTTAATCTTCCAAGCCGGTAATATTTTTTTTATACTACATCACAAACGGAGTTAGTGTATAGTGTGATTCAAACAGAAATTATAAATACTAGAAGATTCTCGTTCAAATTTCATCATTACACTTGCACCGTCGCGGGTTGAACCAACTATATGTTTTTTAATATTAATTAAAAATTTTATATTAAATGTTTTTAAGTGCTGTTCTACTTTTTCGACTAATTGTATAGTAGTACATCAGTTAAAAATTCTCAATAAACCCAGATCATACATTTCAGAGTCAATTCCATGCAAATTGATACTGTTCGAATTTTCATACTCGCCCATTCATCAAGTGTAATGCTACATCGCCGATCTTCTTTACGACGCGGTGTGCTAGACAATGCCAAACATTCAAGACCCGAGACTCGTCGAGTCTTAGATCGGGTATCGGGTGTTTACCCTTGGACTCGTCGAGTCCGGGTCCGAGTACTCGGACCCGAAAAACAACCCTACTCTCTAGTCTTGTCTTTTCTAAATTCTTAGGATATAAATATAAATCCACATTTTAATCAAAACCATTATGCTTAGCTTCTTATGCTCTTATTTATAAGTTAAAACTTACTGCCACTAACTGTCACCTAGTTACTGTAACCTCAGAATAGTAATTGACCAATCACTATTTTTACCGTTTATCGCGTGATATTTATTGGTCTGTAAAATTTTTCACAATCAGTACTTTATCTTTATTTAATTTTTTTTTTCTATAATTTAAACCTGTATAGATTTACAAATGTCAAAAATCTGCACAAAATTCATGTTTTAATCATGAAAATATATAGATATAGTAGGGTCACTTTTTGTAGATTTCTGTTTAAAACGCCGTAAATTTGTAAGAATCTCGGTTTTGTCTTTTTTATTCGTTACGGCCAATTATAGATCACGTTTGACAGTTTTTACATTATTTTTTTGTGCTCACTCTCTGCCAATATCTCTTCATCCTCTCTCGCACTACCTTCTTCTGTTCCTCCGTGTAAGATCTTTCTTTTCTCACTAACAATTCCCCTGTCTCCTGGAAACCTGTAAACTCCTTAATTAGTCGCCTAAATCTCTCTCTGTCCATTATGTCTTCTTTTTTTCACCCCCATCCAATCCAAGTCCAATCTCACTTCCCGAAACCATTTCGGCTCCGCCTTCCTCTTCCTGAAGAATTCAAAAATCCTCTTCGTCAGTCTGGTACTGTTCATCCTCACAAAGTGCCCATAAAACTGTATTCTCTTTTTTCTCATTAGGGCTACAATTATGTCTTCAGGTATAGTTCTTTGTTAGGTTTTAGTCTCCTCTCTCCATTCTTGATATTTGGGCCTAGGATTTTTCGGAGCATTTTCCTTTCTTTCCTCCGAATTTCTTCAAGGCCACCCTTACTAATAATGTCTAGTGTTTCTGCTGCATATAGACATGCAGGTCTGACAACAGTATCTAGGTGTTGGAATTTAGCCCCAAAAGATAGACCCTTTTTGTTGTATGTATCCTTTGTAAGTTGATAAGCCATTTCCATTCTTCTCACCCGCTCTTTGATGGCATCCTTATCCTACCCATTGTCCTGTAATTTTTCTCCCAAATACTTAAAACACTTAACACGCTTTATCTAGGCTTCTCTAAACTCCAAGTGGAGAGGAGCGTCTTTGATGTTGGTCATGAACACAGTTTTCTCAAAAGAAATTTGAAGCCCAGTGTTCTTGGCGTTCTTCAGTTCTTTTTATCGCTGTTTCAACACCGGTAGGGAGTATCACTACATCGTCGGCGAATGCCAAACAATCCGTTTTTATGCTTTCTTTACCTCTCCCTAACCTGAAAGCCTCTTAATCCGAAATTCCCTTTGTCCATTCTCGAATAACTTTTTCTAAGACGCAGTTGAATAATATTGGCGGAAGCCCGTCGCCTTGTCGTACGCCAGTTTTGATTTCGAAAGGCTCTGACAACTCCCCTCGGAACTTTATTTTGAGAAAGTATTGCTAATCGTCTGTTGAATTAGATTCCTCGTCTTGTTGTCCACTCCAAATTCTTCGAGAATTGCCAATAAGATTTTTCGGTTAGTGGAGTCATAGGCCTTCCGAAAGTCCTCAAAGACGGCAACATATTTATTCTGTCCCAACATCTTGTGCTTTATGATATTCCGCAGGTTGAAGATTTGATCCGCGCAAGATCTCCCTTTCCGAAAGCCTACCTGGTATTCACCCAATTCAGAATGCAATAATTTTTCTATTCTCATCAGTAACGCTTTCGATAAAATCTTGTAAGGCACTGAAACAAGAGAGGTGCAGCTATAATTATTAACGTCCATCTTGTCACCCTTCTTATGAATGGGATGGATCAAAGCCATTTGCCAGTCAGCAAGGATCCTCTCAGTTTTAGATATGTTCTCAAGTAACTGAGTGAAAGATTTTACGACTCCCGCAGATCTCAGTTGTAGGAGTTCAGCGACGATACCATCTGCGCCAGCAGATTTGTTTGCCTTCAGTTCTTGAATGATTTGGAAAAAATCGTCTTCGTCAGGAGGCAATGAATTGGGAGATGATACTTCTGGTGGTTCCCTTTTCAGGGTTTCTTGCGGACCATCACACTTAAGCAGTGAGTCGAAATATCTGGCAAGGATGTTACAGTTTTGCTTATCGGTGATTCCTATCCTCCCTTCTTCATTCTTGAAGCACATTCCTGGTGCTTGATAACCCCTTAAGCGGGATTTGTACGTCCGATAAAAGTTCCGTGTATTGTTCATTTGGAAATCTTCTTGCGTTTTCTTTAGTTGATCTTGCTCATATTGTTGTCTCTTAGTCCATCTGAAAGTCCGGGCTGTATGTTTCGTGTGATTTCGGAAGATTAACAGATCATCATCTCGTTTCGTTGAGCTCCATTTCTTCCATGCCTCTTTCCGGCATCTCAGTGCGTCATCAAATTCTGCATTCCACCAATTTTGTCTTATTCGCTTTGTTAGGGGAATCGTTCTTCTAGTAGCACCTTGGATCTTGTCGCGGATTACATCCCAATTTCCTGACACAAGGCACTTTAGTTCATCTATGTAACTTTCCCTTGCCGTAAAATTGGATTTTAATTTTCCGACATCATATCGAGGGATATTTTTGTCTCCGTGTTCTTTTCCTGGTTGGTAAAAACTTCAGTGTAATTCTGGTCAGGTAGTGATCGGAGTCTACTTCTGCTCCCCTTGCTACTTTCACATTCATGATTTCTCTCTTTCCCATCGTAGAAATGGCGACGTGGTCGATCTGAAATTCTCCCAATAGGGGATTGGGGGATGGCCATGTCTTTTGTTTCCTGAGTAAATGCTTGAAAGTCGTTGACATAAGCTGTAGAGTAAAGGCTCGACAAAGTTCTAAGAGTCTCTCGCTATTCCTATTGGTACGTTTATGTGCGGGATATTCTGCTAATATCTTCCGATATTTTCTCTCCTTCCCTATCTGCGCATTGAAGTCACCCAATAGTACCTTGATGTTCTTCTTTGGTATCCGAGATATCTGATCTTCTAGTTCTTCCCAGAACTGTTCGACTTCGTCTGGATTCTTGCGATTATCTTCGTTTATTGGGCTGTGAGCATTTTCTTTCTTGCCACATCCTAAGTGCAGAAGAGACAGTCTTGGTGATGAACTTTCAAAGCCTATCACATACTCTATTAAGCACTTGTCTACTATAAACGCTGTTCCACGAAGCGGTAGGGATTTGGTATTAGCTACTCTGATCGCTGGTTTCCCTTTGTATATCCTGTATTATCCACTTTCAAATTTGTCCTCATCTCTGTACCGTGTTTCCTGAACGGCTATGACCTTGATATCACGTTCTCCCATAGTTTTCGTTATCTTTTTGAGTTTCCCCACTTTAAGAAGTGATTGCACATTTAGACTTCCAAACCAGTAACGGCGTTTTGTCTTGAGTTTATGATTTCCAGGGGACTCCGACTTCCCCTCGCGTTGCAGTGCGGGCTCTCCAGAACCCTTCAGCCCGCTTACGTCACTGGTCGTGACGGTGGATTCCTCTATTGAGCTACCACTGGAGTAGTTTCAATATTGAATATATGTATCTCTCTCTCTCTCTCTCTCTCTCTCTCTCTCTCTCTCTCTCTCTCTCTCTAGTCGTTTACTTCATTGGTTGAAGTGTCGTGATCTTATGTATATCATTCATGTTATGGTGATAACACTCATGTTGTTCTGCAGTGAATTTCCTGTGGAGTGCTTTGTTTGGTCCATCCATCGCTTCGGAGATCGCCCTCTAGGTCTCGTGCCTTCGATTTTTCCCTGTATCACAAGTTTTTCCAAATTGACATCCTTTCTCCTGCTCACATGTCTAAAAAACTTGAGAATTCGTTGTCTTACGATGGTTGACAGTCTTACATTAATTTGCAGTTCTTCTAATATTGATACGTTGGTTCTGTGAGCAGTCCAGTGTTGGTGCGATCTGTTACCATTAACTTAGTTTTTTGCCGATTTAGTTTTAACTAGTGATGGCCATAATCGAATGATTTCGATAATCGAATGATTTCGATAATCGAATGATTAGTAATCGAGTGATTTCAATAATCGAACTTAGTTTTTTGCCGATTTAGTTTTAACTAGTGTTAACTAGTGAATGATTTCATAATCGAATGATCTCTCGATTTACCCTAAAAAATATTTGTATCAGTTATTATTGCATGTAGCTGTAATATTACCTGTAGAATGTAATTTATGTAAATTAAGCCAGTTTCGTTAACAATTTGATGCATTTTCGGACAGTTTTCGCGGAAGTTAACGCGTATAGAGAGAATATTGCATTTTTGCAACACTCTATTACAATCCTAGTAATTTATAATTGTAATATAAAAATATTATAAATGCATGTGCCTCTATAGAGAGGTTTCAACATTTCCAGCGGCTGTTTCTCCTAAACAAACATTTGGGCATTTTATAAACAAACGTGAGATGAAGAAAAATGTAAAGAAATCTTTGATAATCGTATTCCATCGTTAGCATATTTTATGGCAGTAAAATAAATAAATTTAAATAATATTGGATTCTAAATATGATCCATAATACTAATATTTTGTTTAATTCAATTTTGTTACTTTATCACCAACCTAGCTTTTGTTAAAAAATTCAAACTAAAACTTGTTAGAAAGTTTTAAAATAGTGTGACCACCCATCACTGCTTAAAAGATTCTACTTCAAAAACTAGAATTTGTTTCCTCATTCTCAAACAAAAAACCTGTAACAAAGGTATTAGTGGTGGCGCCTGCAGATTCCGAATACTAAGGTCATTCGAATGAGCATCTCGACACTGCCGACGACTACTAACGCCAGATTCCGGTTTCCCAGTCCGAATGAACATTCGTAACTTGATACGAAATTATTCGACTATGCGCATCGCGGCACTGCCGACGACTACTAACGCCCAACTACGAATTCCCAGTCCGAATGATCATTCATAACTAGATACGAATGCACGAACTCCAGCCGAATACTAAAATATTTCGATTATGCGCATCTCGGCACAGCCGACGACTACTAACGGCTGATTTCGATTCTCAACTCCCGAGTGATCATTCGTAACTCATGCGCATGAGTGATAATCGACTATTCGAATGATCCAGAATACTTCGAATGATTCAGCTCTAGTCCGAGTGATCATTCATCACTCGTCCGCACGTGTAGTAATCGAGAACTCGAATGATTTAGAATAATCGAATAGTCGATAATCGTCACTCGATTATGCCCATCTCTAGTTTTAACCCATAGTCCAGGCTTACTCCTTCCACTCTTTCAATAAGTTCAGCCATTTCCTGTTCGTCCTTTGTTATAAGTTTGGTGTCATCGGCATAACGAAGGTTATTTATTTTTCTGGCACCTATACTTATGCCACCCTCCCAACCGTCCAAAGCCTTCCTTATAATGTATTCACCATAAATGTTGAATAGCAAGGGAGATAAAATACACCCTTGTCTTACACCTCGTTGTATGCTGAAGGTTGGTGAGGTTTTGTCCTCCAGTCTGACTGTTGCACTGCTGTTTTGATATAGATGTTTTAATAGGAGCACCAGATGTTGAGGGGTTCCCATCTCTAAGAGAGCTCTCCAAAGCTTTTGTCAGCTAACACAGTCAAAAGCTTTGCTGTATTCTAGGAAACATAGATATGATGGTTTTGCAAATTCTCTTGCCTTTTCGATAATTGGTCGAACATTAAAAATTTGTTCTCTTGTGCCCTTGCCACTGACAAATCCTGCCTGTTCCTGTAGGATCTGCCAATCCAAAAAGCTTCTGAGGCGTTGAAGGAGAATTCTGAGCATAACTTTGCTTGGATGTGAGATAAGTGCAATGGAATTTTTGAAAATCGAATGAAAATTTTTGTGCAATGGAATGAAAGGTCGATGTGCACCAATCCTTTGGCCATTGTCCGGTTTTCCATATGTTGTTGCATATCTTCCACAGAATTGTGATGCCTGCATC
Organism: Phosphuga atrata; assembly: GCA_944588485.1. Classification (NCBI taxonomy): domain Eukaryota; kingdom Metazoa; phylum Arthropoda; class Insecta; order Coleoptera; family Silphidae; genus Phosphuga; species Phosphuga atrata. The sequence goes on along the minus strand of OX155897.1, from coordinate 71,578,903 downwards.
TAGTTGTTTTAACATTTCTGCGCTTATATTGTCACCGCCTGTGCTTTGATTGTTTTTCAAATAATGTATGGCTTGCTCTACTTCATCCCTCAAAATGTCAGGCTCTTGTTCCACCTCATTCATGGATGGTAGTTCGTTTTCTTGTTCAGGATCTTCTTTCTCGTAGAGCTTTCTGCAATATAACTGCCATACCTCAAGAACTTCCTCTATTTCAGTAATAGTTTTGCCATTTTGATTTTCTATTTTCCATGTTTTTGGTTTAAATTCCCTGGTAATTTCCTTGATTGTTCGGAAGAGATCTCGTGTTACATTGGTGTTGTGTAATCTTTCAATGTCAAGGCAGATTTTTTGTAAGTGTTGGTTTTTGTCCCGTCTGCTGAGTCATTGAGTGTCCCTATTCAGTTTTTGGTATTCGATCATCTGTTCGTTTTTGCGTATGCCTGTTCTTCTGAGCATCTTTCTTTTCTTTACTGCATTCCAAGTTTCGTCAGTGATCCACTGTTTGTTTTTCAAATCGTTGGTACTTTGTTGAATTTCTTCCTCTTTGGTATCGATCATAGTAGTTTTAAGAGTTTGCCACATTGTCTCTGAATTTTCAAATTCTGAGTTATTTGGGATTACTTCCAATTTTTTTCTTAGTTTTTCTTTAAAAAAAATGGATGTTTCCAGAGTTCAAGGGGGGAGCTTTTACCTTTGTTTTCTTGGATTTAATGTGTATTTTTACTCGAGCTAGTAGCAGTTTGTGGTTGCTGCCACACTCCGGTCCTGTTAAGGTCTTGACGTTCTGTATACTGGATTTCCATCTTGGCTGTACCAATATATAGTCTATTTGGTTTCTGTATAGGCCACCTGGAGACGTCCACGTATACCGACGTCTTGGATGTTGAGGGAAGATGGTATTTATGATAACCATGTTGTTTCCTATACAAAATTCCACGCGTTTTTGTCCAGATTCATTTCTGACGCCCAATCCATATCTGCCTATGAGGTGTTTTACTTGTTCGTGTTCCTCAGTTTGACCGATTTTAGCGTTGAATTCTCCTTGTATCATAGTTATTTCTTTGTTGGGTATTTCTTGCATAGTACTTTCCAGTTTATTGTAAAAATCATTTAATTCGTCTTCCGTGCTTGTTGATGTTGGAGCGTAGATTTGGACAATGTTTAATTTGCAAGGCTTAGCATTGATTTTTATAGTCAGTATTCTGGAACTTACAGGATTGTAACCTAACACACTTGTATGAAGTGATTTTGTAATAATTATCGAAATAAATAAATATCGAAATATTATCGGAATATATATATATATATATATATATATATATATATATATATATATATATATATATATATATATATTATAATTAGAAATAGAAAAATTATGCAGATAGGGGTGCCACAAAACAATTAAAAATGGTTGAAACCTCTGGAGTAGATAATATAATCTATTTAGTCTACAGTCGCTTTTAGTAACTTTAATAAAAAGTGGTTTAAACTGCATTGTTCATAAGTTCATTTTAATTGGAATACAGGGACAGGAATGTGTTAGGTCAAAATACAATATTATCTTAAATAATAAAAAATACAATATTATCTTAAATATAATTAAAAAAAGGACAATATCTGAAGATACATAAAATATTATCTTAGTTTACTACAAATAAATATACAAAATACAAATCTTCTAAATGATTTTACATGAAAATACATACTATCAGATATTTTGAATTAAATTTAAATTTTGAAATTCCAATAGTAAATTTATTATTAAAATTTAAAGCTACCAAAATACGTTTTAATACTCAAAAAACATTATAGTAGCCAGTTTTTCGCTGAAACAGCTAAATCACGATTTTTTCTATTTTCTTAGAGTCTTGAGAATCTTTCAAACAATGAAAATTCTAATTATAAAATACGAAAAAATCCATGGTCCACTTTGTATAGTTTCTTTAAGGTTATGTTTAAATTTAAGTGTCCTAATTCTAGTGATCACATGAGGTGCATTTTTCACAATGCGTTTTTTAATTTACATATCTGTTATCGAATAAAAAATCCGCGATTAGATAAAAAATATCGAGAAAATAAATGGCGAAAAGTAAATAATACGTGCGATAATTTTAGGCGAGGAATTTTATGTAATTTTTTTTTAAAAGCAGTAGTAGTGGAGAGACACAGTTTTTCCTCATGCTCTCTGTGTCAGGCGAGTTGCTATAACTTTCATTAGTTCACATTCACCTGTCTAACTTGGTGTTGCCTGTGCCTGTCTCTCCATATGGTTGCAAACTGTCAAAAACATTATGTACAAAATAACCGTGTTATTTTTTACATAAAAAACATTTAAAAAATCCACACAGGATTTAAAGGTACGAAAAAACCTAAATATTAAACCAAATTTTCGAAATGAAAAAGGAACAAATTAAATATTACGCAATAAAATAGTTATTCTGTGTAATTTATATATAATTAACTATGTTATTAAGATTATTTTAGTTTTGAATTTGATATGTCCATATGCCACGCATTGCTATAGAAACCTCCCGCAGGTAGAACGTATGTTTTTCGTACGGTTGATAGTAGTGTCACATGTCATTAAAGCGTGGCATCCAAATATTTTTTTGCAGCGCGTAATTCACTTCCGGTATTATATCATTAATAATAATTCATATTTCTGAAAAAATTAATAAGAAATTATTCCAACATGATAATTATATAAGGGGAAAAAACGGATTTGCGGTGTTGCCTTAACTATTTTCTCACTTTGAATAGTAATGATTATTTATTGCTAAACGGTTTGTTTTATATAAAAAATACAAAAACTATATCTGCAACTTTCTTTTCGATGCATTGTCAAAAATCAAATGTCAATTGTCAAATTTACACTGTTGCCAAACGCAATCGTACTGGTTTCTTGCATATTTACTTCAACTTTTAACAACTCCTTTGTGTTTCTTATCGCAATGTTTTCTTTTCTGAGTCATATTTTACGTTTAATGTCTGTAATTATTAATATACTTTTCGTTAAAATTCAAAATGGACGTGAAACCACGTGGCCATCATGTGGTGTTAATATGACCGGTTATTAAATGTCAAAAGGGCTTCTTCTGCTGATTTAAACAACTTCACTTCGGTCCGCTCACAATGCACAATTACAACGTTGCCATATTAAAATGTTACTACACGTTTATAGACTTTTTCAAATATCTTATGTTAAATGTTTATAAATATTTTTTTTTTAATCTATTAGATATTTAGTTATTAAAGAGTTAATTGTTTTAGCCTTAACTATATGGAACGACGACGTTATATTATTTGAATAAAATTAATTTTGTGATTGTCACAATCACATGAAACAAATCACAAAATTATTATTTTTTTTTTAAATTTAAATCAACAAATCACAAAATTAGTTTTTTTTTCAAATAATTTAAATATTTAGTTATTCTTTTAATTTATTCCAATATTTATAAAAACGTCAATTATAAACATAAAGTTTTTTTTTAAAAGTAATTTCACCTATTGACCTGAACATTATGGCTATAGAAAGTTTTTTTAGTGTGTAATGTACTTTTGCGAGAATTTGTTTCTAAAGTATAAGTAAATATGAATTTATTTTACAATATTTTCATTCAAACTTTATCTAAGTTTATTCAAAAACCATATTATTTTGCTTAAAAATAGCCTAATAGTATGTATTAAAGTAATATTTATAAATTTTTAAACAATAATTTTGGTATAGAATTTTAGATAATTTAAATATTTCATTTTGTAAATATTGGCAACGTTGTATGATGCTGATGTGAGTGATGCGCTTGCGTATTGTTTGGGTTTTTCGTTTTTCCTGGCGGTGAAATTTGTAACCAAAGTGTGCAGTCGATATAATGGCGTTTATGTCGGTAAAATGTTATTTTGAGTGAAAACTGCGATTTGTGCGAAAGGCCATTGTTGTAGTTATTTTGCGAAAAGGGGACGAAACGGGTAGCGGGGAAAAAACGGGCGCTTTTTGCCTGAAACAGAAACTGGATTTCTGGGAGAAAAAGTCAGGGGTGGTGGTAAGGGTGGATGGGTTTTTAGTGCTGTGTGTACCGTGAGATATCAGTGGTTGGTTTTCCTTGTCGTGTTGAACAGTGATTTCTAAAACGCCCTTATCGATTTTTATCGTTTGCTGCAACGAGACGTGCTCTACATTTATTTTCGTTTTATTTTCCAAAGTAAAATCGGAATTTTGAAATTAATTTACAAATTTTCGGCATTAAACCGTTATTCAAGTGCGTTTCCACCGAAAAGTGTTCACGTTTTTAACTGTCCATTTCTTTTTTCGCCAACGAATTATATATTTTTGCTTCTCTGCAAGAAAATAATCGGCATAAATGAGTAAAAGTGATTGGAATTACCGAAGTGCTCGCGAAATAGTCACAATAAAATGTTACATGTAAACTATAATGCATGTACAATTAGTTTCCACTATAATAAACGAAAACTCGCAATCTACACCAGAACTAATGTGAACATACCGAAAAGACTCGATCAAATCTTTTGATACGAAAATTTTTACATCTTATTACATTTTATTTTTGTTACGACGAAAATTCACGAAAAATTTTAACCGAAATTTATTTAAAATGGTGTCCAGATACGTGCCGAATGGTCCTGTTAAACAGGAGGGCATCTGCCTTTTACCACCCCCGCATTACAGGATGATTCCTCCCCAACGTAAGTTATCAACCAGAAAACGAATATTTACGCACATCATTTACAGATTCCTATAATTTACTGCCATTGTTCGTTTTGTTTATCACGTTTTCGTTCTTAAAATATTTTTCACACAAAACATCACAATTATACAAAATATTTTCAATTTATTCAGTCATTTTTGCAATTTCTTAATTTGCAATCGCTATATAACTAAATTTCACTCCATAGTGAGTATAAATTAGGAAATTGCAAAAAGCTATAAATGTATTTCAATTAATAATCTATGCTTTATTTTGAGATATTTTTATCTTTTTTTTTCTATTGTGCGTCTGTAATGGACTCATAACAGCACTCATATGCGTGCGGTTATGGCTCGCCGAGTGCGATACAATTTTCTCAATATGTATAGGCGATTTTTTTATTTAGAAATGGCAAAAAAGGCGCGAAAAATAGAAAAAATAGTACAAAAAATCTCGTTCATAAGACGTTTTTTGCACTTGTCCTTTAGAAAACTCCTCGCTCCTCTATAGATTAAATAAAACAACCCGCTATAAATAAAACAACCCGTTCAACGCGGCTAATAGTATATTAAAGAACGAATTCAAAAAGCGCGATTTTTCAGCACGCGTCGTTTTCTAAACATGGACGCGTGCTGAAAAATTCTTGAACTCGTTCTTTAATACTATTTTTTCTATTTGGCGTCCTTTTATGCCATTTCTGAATAAAATAAATCGCCGATATATAATGAAAAAAATGTATCGCACTCACCGAGCCATTAGCGAACCCATATGAGTGCTTTAATGACTCCATTATGGATGGCAAATAGAAAAGAGTATATTAAAGAACGAGTTCAATAAGTGCGATTTTTCAGCTGTTTGATGTTTAGAAAACGACGAGCATTTCGTTCTAAATATTTTTCACACAAAACATCACAATTATACAAAATACAGAGTGGCCCAAAAGTAGGTATACAATAAGTATACAGGTATTTCTTTTGATTATAGTGTAAACCATGGCTGGAAATGGGTTGGATAGGTTGCAAGAATGCATCAATGCCGAAGGTGGACATTTTGAGCACCTTTGGAATTAAATATGTAATTAAAAAATTAAATAATGAAAGTATTGGTGTATATCTACTTTTGGGTCACTCTGTATATTCAATTTATTCAGTCATTTTTGCAATTTCTTAATTTGCAATCGCTATATAACTAAATTTCATTCTATAATGAGTATAAATTAGGAAATTGCAAAAATATATAGCTATAAATATAGAGTGTATTTGAATAATTAATAATCTATGCATTATTTTGAGATAATTTTATCGTTTTTAGGGTTCCGTACCGAAAACGGAACCCTTATAGGATCACTTTGTTGTCCGTCTGTCTGTCTGTATGTCTGTCTGTCCATCTGTCCGTCCGTCTGTCAAGACCATTTTTCTCAGGAACGCGTAGAGGTAACAAGTTGAAATTTGTATCAAATATTCGGGTCTGCGGTCTCTTTCAGCTGTGAAAACATCAAACTTGTAAGTCAACGCGATCAAAAGATATGACCGTTTATGTCGCATATTTTGCGATTTCACAAGGGAATCAAAACCTATAGGGTACTTCCCATTGACCTAGAATCATGAAATTTGGCAAGAAGCGGTGTCTTACAGCACATGTAAAGGGAAAAACCGTAAATATGTAGTTTAATTACAAGAAAAATGCGAATTTACTATTAGAAACTTATGAAAATACACTAATGTGTTGCGTGGTATTGTCAGGCACCAGAAGCATATGGATTGCATACAATTAGGTCCTCCTAAAGATACCTTACCTACAAGTTTGTACGGAACCCTCGGTGCGCGAGTCACAACTCGCACTTGGCCGGTTTTTTTCTATTTTGCGTCTGCAATGGACTCATAACAGCACTCATATGCGTGCGGTTATGGCTCGCCGATTGCGATAAAATTTTCTCAATATGTATCGGCGATTTTTTTTATTTAGAAAAAGGATAAAAGGGCGCAAAATACAAAAAAACTCGTTCATAAGGCGTTTTTCGCACTTGTGCATTAGAAAACTCCTCGCTATAGACATAAAAATACTCGTTTGGCGCGGCTAATGGTATATTAAAGAACAAGTTCAATAAGCAAGATTTTTCAGCACGCGTCCATGTTTTGAAATTTTTTTCAAAACATGGACGCGTGCAGAAAAATCGCGCTTATTGAACTCGTTCTTTAATACTATTTTGCGTCCTTTTATGCCGTTTCTAAATAAAAAAAATCGCCGATATATATTGAGAAAATTGTATCGCATTCGGCGAGTCATTAATGAACCCATATGAGTGCTTTAATGACTCCAGTATAGACAGAAAATTGAAAAGAGTATATTTAAGAACTAGTTCAATAAGCGCGATTTTGCAGCACGCGTCCATGTTTAGAAAAAATTTTCAAAACATGGACGCGTGCAGAAAAATCGCGCTTATTGACCTCGTTCTTTTTCCTCGCTACGCTCGTCATTTTCTAAACATGGACGCGTGCTGTAAAACCGCGCTTATTGAACTCGTTCTTTAATACACAGTTCTTTAATACACGTGTTTGTGTAAAAAGTTATCCACTATTTTTCCACCTCTTTACATTATTTTCAATTGTGGAGAATTGAAACGGACAGTTTTATATTCGTAGAATTTGAAAATATTTTCCAAAACGCTTAAAAATACGTTCCATTTAAAAATTCGCTATCTTAAAGTTAATAAAATTTGCAAAAACATTATATTTATTGCAAAGTGATAATAACATCAACATTGGGACAGCTTTACTAATTAAATCAAGATCAAGGGAGGAACATGAAAATCTTCTGTGTTCTTTTTTCTGAAATCAGAAGATTTCCGTGTTTCTCCCTTGATTTGATTTAATTATAAATCTGTCCCAAGGTGGATGTTATTATCACTTTCCAATTTTGTGTATGCATTGTCTATATCAGTGGTGCGCAAACTATGGGTCGCGACCCCCAGAGGGGTCGAAAGAGATTTCTTTTTGGATCATCAAATTCATTCATTCAAGTTTTTTTTTTGTAAATCCCACCATGAAAATCAAATTTGCAAGCATTGATATTTTCAAACTAAATTTTCTCAAAAACTAATTTGGACATGTGTTTCAAAATTTGTGGAGATGTTGGTTGGTAGAACTGTTCCCGGAATATTTAGCAAATTTTCCCATTATTTTAATATTTATTTCAGAGAATATTGCAATTTCTGGTAAATTTCACCTTGAAAATCAAATTTGTAATCATTGAAATCTTCAAACTTAATTTTCTCAAAAACAAATTTGGGGATTTGTTTCAAAATTTGTGAAGATGTTGGTAGAACTGTTCCGCAACATTTAGCAAATTTTCCAAAAAAAATAATATTTACATCAGCGAATATTGCAGTTTTTGGTTAATTCTACCTTGAAAATCAAATTTGCAAACATGAAAAATGTTCTAACTTAATTTTCTCAAAAACTAATTTGGGGATTTGTTTCAAAATTTGTGAATATGTTGGTAGAACTGTTCGGAACATTTACCAAATTTTTCAAAAATTTTAATATTTATATCAGCGAATATTACAGTTTTTGGTTAATTCTACCTCGAAAATCAAATTTGCAAACATTGAAATATTCAAACTTAATTATTTCAAAAACTAATTTGGGGATTTTTTTTTCACAATTTGTGAAGATGTTGGTAGAACTGTTCCGGAATGTTTTTGAAAATCAAATTTGTAATCATTGACATCTTCAAACTTAATTTTCTCAAAAATGAATTTGGGGATTTGTTTCAAAATTTGCGAAGATGTTGGTAGAACTGTTCCGCAACATTTAGCAAATTTTCCAAAAAAATTAATATTTACATCAGCGAATATTGCAGTTTTTGGTTAATTCTACCTTGAAAATCAAATTTGCAAACATGGAAAATTTTCAAACTTAATTTTCTCAAAAACTAATTTGGGGATTTGTTTCAAAATTTGTGAAGATGTTGGTAGAACTGTTCCGGAACATTTAGCAAATTTTCCAAAAAAATTAATATTTATATCGGCAAATATTGCAGTTTTTGGTTAATTCTACCTTGAAAATCAAATTTGCAAACTTAATTTTCTCAAAAACTAATTTGGGGATTTGTTTCAAAATTTGTGAAGATGTTGGTAGAACTGTTCCGGAACATTTAGCAAATTTTCCAAAAAAATTAATATTTATATCGGCAAATATTGCAGTTTTTGGTTAATTCTACCTTGAAAATCAAATTTGCAAACTTAATTTTCTCAAAAACTAATTTGGGGATTTGTTTAAAATTTTGTGAATATGTTGGTAGAACTGTTCCGGAACATTTAACAAATTTTCAAAAAATTTTAATATTTATATCAGCGAATATTGCAGTTTTTGGTTAATTCTACCTTGAAAATCAAATTTGCAAACATTGAAATATTCAAACTTAATTATTTCAAAAACTAATTTGGGGATTTTTTTTTTCACAATTTGTGAAGGTGTTGGTAGAACTGTTCCGGTATATTTAGCAAATTTTCCCAATATTTGAATATATATTTCAGCAAATACTGCAGTTTTTTGTAAATTCCACCATGAAAAACAAATTTGCAAACATTGATATTTTCAAACTAAATTTTCTCAAAAACTAATTTGGACATATGTTTCAAAATTTGTGGAGATGTTGGTTGGTAGAACTGTTCCGGAATATTTAGCAAATTTTCCCATTATTTTAATATTTATTTAAGCGAATAATGCAGTTTCTGGTAAATTCCACCTTGAAAATCAATTTGTAATTGAAATCTTCAAACTTAATTTTCCCAAAAACAACTTTGGGGATTTCTTTCAAAATTTGTGAAGCTGTTGGTAGAACTGTTCCGGAACATTTAGCAAATTTTCCAAAAAATGTAATATTTATATCAGCGAATATTGCAGTTTTTGGTTAATTCTACCTTGAAAATCAAATTTGCAAACATGGAAAATTTTGAAACTTAATTTTCTCAAAAACTAATTTGGGGATTTGTTTCAAAATTTGTGAAGATGTTGGTAGAACTGTTCCGGAACATTTAACAAATTTTCCAAGAAATTAAATATTTACAATGAGATGTCATGGTTTGAACCAAATAAATAATAGAATTGAAAGTAGGAGTTTTAAAATTTTAAAACTCCTACTTTCAATTCTTTAGTATTTACATCAGCGAATATTGCAGTTTTTGGTTAATTCTACCTTGAAAATAAAATTTGCAAACATTGAAATTTTCAAGCTTAATTTTCTCAAAAACTAATATAGGGATTTGTTTCAAATTTTGTGAAGATGTTGGTAGAACTGTTTGGGAATTTACAACGTTACTTCTATCCAGGGGTCGCGATAAAATTTTACAGAAAATATTGGGTAGAAAATGAAAATAGTTTGCGCACCACTGGTCTATATGACTGTATAAATCGTTGTCAATTTGAACATTAGTATTTTTATTATTACATTAATTTAACAAAAATGTTAAAAAGAAAAATAAATTTCAATTAACTAATTACGTTGTGGATATAATCAATCTCTATCGTTTATAACGTGCTGCTAAAATCATGAGAATGTAAAAATAGATTTAAAAAGGGATTAAAAGCTTTTTTCTCAATACAAATATCGTACCTGCTTTTTATATTCGTAGGCAAAAATTCTCCGAAAAACTAACATTCGTGTTTATCATTTCGTATGTATATTTTTTCGTCCGGCCTTTGTCCCCTTTTTCCGTCTCTTTCCCCCCCACACGGTTTTTTGTTATTTATTTATGTCCGTCTGCACTACATCCCAAACAAAATAACGTCCGAAATTACGAAGCGTCTGGGTTATTCCCCCTTTATTCGAAAAGTTGTTTTTCTACCTACCTCCTCTATCCGTTCTAAGGTCAAGAAATATTTTTATATTTTCTAAAAAAAAATATTCCACACTTTTATAGTTATTGTAAATTATATCCAAAAACTGAAATACACAAAAATATTAATTTTTGATAAGAAATTTACGGTTTGCCTTTTATTACTAGTTTTGTAATAGACCTTTTTACGGTTAGTTAAGTGCATGCGCGTCCGTCATGATTAAAAGGCGGGAATTTGAAAGTTTCGGGCACATTTTGTTGTTTTCATTAGTTATACGTCAAAAAGTGCCTGAAACTCCTCTATCTTTTCTAAGATCAAGAAATATTTTCTTCGTTTTCGAAAAAAATTAAAAATGTTCCACACTTTTATAGTTATTACAAATTATATCCAAAAATTGAAATACACAAAAATATAAATTTTGGATAAGAAATTTAAGTTTGCCTTTTGTTATTAGTTTTGTAATAGGCCTTTTTTACGGTTAGTTAATCGCATGCGCGTCCGTCATGATTAAAAGGCGGGAATTTGAAACTTTCGGACACATTTTGTTATTTTCACTGGTTATACGTAAAAAAGTGCCCGAAACTCCTCTATCTTTTCTAATGTCAAGAAATATTTTCTTCGTTTTCGAAAAATATTAAAAATGTTCCACACTTTTATAGTTATTATAAATTATAACCAAAAACTGAAATACACCTAACTATAAATTTTTAGATAAGATTTTTAGATTTTAGATAAGAAATTTAAGTTTGCCTTTTATTACTACTTTTGTAATAGACCTTTTTACGGTTAGCTTACGGTTAGCTTAATTATTTTTTTCAAGTTTAAGCTTTGAAACTTTTTATACTTGAAGATCAATACTTTATTTATATCCTCTCAAAATTTGAAAGTGATCCTCCGTTTAGTTTCTCCGGAAAAAAATAAAAAATGTTTTTGATATTTTTTCGATCTTATAACACAGGTTCCTATGACCAACAAGCTTCCGTGACGTCTTTATTTATTTTTTTCGATATTAATTTCCCAACTTTAAGGAATAAAAAACGATATGCAATAAACTTCGATATTATTAAAACACGATAGCATTAATAGTCCAGTCATTTAAGCTTAAATTAGGTAAGAATCTCGGAATTCGAGATACCCAGCTGTAAGTCTGTAAATACTTGTATATTGACACCCTAAAAGTTGTCTCAAAACCTACATATGGTAGGTTTTGACTACATAGTGTAGGTTTTGAGACAACTTTTAGGGTGTCAATATACAAGTATTTACAGACTTACAGCTGGGTATCTCGCATTCCGAGGTGAACTTACTATTATGACTGGACTATAAAGCAATATGATGTTTCCGATGTATATATAATTTAATATGTATATATAATAATTATTTAAATAATTAAAGTTATTATTATTATTTTTTGAATTGTTTATCGACAATAATTCACATGACAGATGGTTTGGCAACGTCGCGATAGCAGCTGATTGTGAGAGAAAAGAAAAAATGGAAATATTTTGAACTTTTGCACGTCTGTGGAATTATTTGATAGAATACACTAAAGCTTTTTACGTAGATTATCTATAACTTTTTTGTCTTTTGGTAATTCGAGGTTTTCGGCCAACTTCTTGGGCTAATAAAATTCTGATCCCTTTACAACCAGTCGACTCATAACACTGATGTTGCCATCTTTTTATGTCACCTTATAAGTCAAAAATAACGAATTCATTTAATAACATTATTTTATTAAATAAATAATAATTACCAATTTTAAAATTTGTTATGTTATTATAATTAAAAATAATGAATTTTAACAACTATTAGGATAATTGAAAATATAGAAAAAATCAAGCACTATTTTGACTCATTAGTTTCGCTCGAACCTCCTTAAGCGCATGCACGTCTGTCATGATTAAAAGGCGAGAATTTGAAAGTTTCGGGCCCTTTTTGTTATTTTCACTGGTTGTACGTCAAAAAGTGCCCGAAAAACATGACGGAATTGACACATGCACACAAAAAAAATTCCACTATGAGAAGGTCTTTTAAAAATTGGTAAAACATCAATTTAATTATGTTTCTGTAACAAATAATTTATAACACTTCAGTTGCAAAATTTTTACTTCAGTTTACATCAGTGGTTTCCACCCTTTCTGGACCTGCGCCCCCTTTTTTACAAAAACAATTTTGCACCCCCCTTAATTTTTGTAACAATTTAAGTTTATAAATCAATTTAAATAATAATAGATAGTTTATAATAATAGATAGTAAATAATAATAGATAGTAAATAATAATAGATAGATCTTAATTATTTATCTTAATTTATTTGATGGGCTATAAAATAATACATCATATTATGTATAAATACAATATTATGTACCAACGTATTCTGCATGTGCTTTTTATGCATGACGTTCTAATTTATTGGGTTTCATGCTATCTGCGGCCAAAATATTCATACAGAGCAAAAACATTGATAAGATAGAATTGGTGAAACTATCCTACCTTATAGATAATCATACAAACCTAAAACAAACGGAACACAGCCTGAATAAATAAATATATTCAGCCTTTCCGGAGCTCTATAACAATTTAAAAACAAATTAAAAATTATAAACATCTAACCCTAAACACCACATGGGTTTTCAAGTGAGTGGTTTACATATTATTGTTCATGGAAGCAAAGCTGTGCTGATGAGAGATAAATCTCGAAACGCGTCAACAGATGGCTATCCACTTCAGGTATCGGAAAGACATGAGCTTTAAAACAATGTTATTTTTATGGTTTTTTTGTTGAGTGCCACGAAGGTGGACTGAAAGCTATAAAATAACTTACAAATTTCATGTCAGATTTGTTTTGGTAATCCTAAAAAGATTCAATTATTGTGAGCTCTGGAAAGGCTGAATATATTTATATATTCAGGCTGTGTTCCGTTTGTTTTAAAAAAACATTGATGGTTCTTGAACATTAATAGCCTTACATGTAAATCCCAATGATCAGTACATCTAAAGATCACATTTTCTACATTTAGAATTACTATTTGGCGTAGTTATATTTCCGCCATTTTCATTACTTTTACTTGTACGATTAGTTTTTAGCGACAGCAACAGCTCCAAAAATTATATTTTAGTAACAACTGCGCGCCTCCATGCAATGGTCTCGCGACCCCCTAGGGGGGGGGGCGCCCCACAGGTTGGAAACCACTGGTTTACATACTTCAGTTTCCAGATTTATTGTAGGATAATTTAATATAGTTAACTATAGTATAATACAGACAGTTTACATTCTTTCTTATTGTGAAACAAAGCGATTTTATAAGATTATATTCATTAAAGGGGGAAACCACATTTGGAGTTTCAAAAAATCAGATTTTCTTTTTATTTCATAAATCGTTAGCTTAACTAGAATACTAGAATGTATCCAAGAATACGCTGTAAAAATTTCAAATCGAAATTTGCATTCGTTTAGATTTTATGAGCATAGAACCGAGTGCACATCGGGTACAGGCTACAGGCTCGAGCGCGGAGCATTACCTTGTTTATCTCGAAATGACTTTTTACACATTTGCCTGCAATCTAACTCAAAAAGTGTAGAACCGATCATTATGAAAATTGATAGTATGATTCTTTATAAAATTTCGAATTATATGAACCAACTTGTGAGATGATATCATGATTTTAAGGGTATTTTTCCTTGCATAATTAGAGAAAAAAATCGTGAAAATCGAAGAAAAATTGTTCCAATACCTGCAAAACTTTTCATTTTAATTTTTTTCGCCTGCATTAAGGTTCATATTCTTAGAAAATAAGTTATTAATGTAATATCAAAATCTTTTTGATTTCACATGAAAATCTGAATGGCTACACTGCACGCAATTGGAAAACTATTCTTACAACCTTCGGCGGACATCACACCGTAACTTTGTTATTTTTGGCTGAAATTATTCAAAAAAAATCACAAAAATTGTTCGAAATATGAATGAAATGATGTCAAAATTTGATTAAATTCTAGTCAATTCTTCACACCAAAAAAAAAAAAAAAATACTAAAAAATCAGTATCAAACAGCCTCATAATGTGGTTTCTCCCTTAACAATTTAAATTTGAATTGTGCAATTTGATAAGAGAAAAGTTCCTGTAAAGTAAAATATATTGTTGTAGTAGAAGATATTAGGGCTTAAGGAATTATTTTAATACGTAATAGAGAAACTATGCCTAAATAGTTGATTTTTTAAACAAAATGTTGAAAGGTTATTAGAGATAGACTAGAGATTACCAAATATCGGAACATCGAAGAGCAAAAAGTGTTAAAATAGTATTTTTATACAATTGTAGAGGAAAAATCATTGAGATTTGAAAGCAACTGCTTATATCCTTCATTAATTAAATTAATGCGTTTTATTGGTATTAACTGTATGCAGCAGCCTGGTAGTTGTGCAAAAACTTTGTAATATTCGCTCACCAAGTCTTCTGGAAGAATTTATAAGAAACGATTTTTGCTTACAATTAGTATGTAAAATTATGAAAATATTTTCGTTTCAGAGCAATTTTTTTCTAATTTTACATCAAGTTATTAAAGCTAATCGCCAAATAATTATTATTTAATATTATTAATTTAATTAATTTATTATTTAATATTATTGATTTACTATTATTAATTTAATATTATTAATTTTCATTATTTTAATGTTATTTGTTTTTGCGTCAACAGGCAATAACGGTAGGAACTTGACGACGCCACACTGGCGTCATTAGTCCGTAAGCTTTTTATTATTAATTAAAAACAACTATTTACTATAATGTTTGAATCTTATAAATTAGCTGTTAATTTGCAATAGTTTTGACACATATTTCACAGATAATATAATACAATGCAAATCCAAACTAATTTATGTTTCTTCTGTTTTTAAATTACTGTTTTTCTTTTATAATTTTTATATAACCAAGAGTTCTTTTTACCAACTGCTGACGACAAAATTTGAAGATAGTTTTTACGTATTTAAAGGCAAGTGGAAACTCTCTTAAAGAGAAGAAGAACAATATTTTCACCAAAAAATTCTTAGCTTTTATTCCCCATTCTGGGGATTTACTATATTACTATTAATTTACTTACGATTACTATATTACTTACGATATTACTTGAACAATATCCATACAGTTTCTGTTTTTAATAGGTAAATATCTAAAAAAATTCTACTACCCTTCGTGGTACGAAGAGATAAAAAATGTTTCAAAGAGGTACACATGGGTGGAAAGGTTGGGAAACACTGGTGTAATAAACAATTTATAACATACTTCAGTTGCAAAATTTTTACTTCAGTTTACATACTTCAGTTTCAAGATTTCTTCTAGGCTAATTTAATATACTTAAGCATATTATAGTATAATACGGTTTACATTCTTTCTTATTGTGAAACAAAGCGATTTTATAATAGTATATTTCGCAACAAGTGCGGAAAGTTGTCGATTGCACACGAGAGCGAAGATGAGCGCACGAACGAAGTGAGTGCGCTCATTCGCTCGAGGGGGAAGAACTCTCTATTTGACAACTCATAATGACAATAAATTATACATCATAACCATAAATTTCTATTATTGTTATTTTTGATGCGTCATTTGAAAAACATTTGAGATGTCATTTTGTTTCACACGGTTGTCGTTTCTACATGTGTTGACAAAAAGTATCCGGGTAATGTAATGACAACAGTGTTAAACTAACGAAATTATTGTATATGTATGATAATTATCGTATGATTAGCAACGCTGCATGTCACACATGTTCACAAATCTAGTGCGGAAAGTAAATTTTCCGCTCTAGATTTGCAAACAGTCATTTTCTGACCTAAAAAATGGCCTGTAAAATAGTACTTTCTGTGCATGAGTAATAAAAAATTATATTCATTAATGAATTAATTAATTTTTCAAGTTAAAACTTCTTTTTCTATTTTGCGTGTATAATGAAGTCATCAAAGCACTCATATGGGTTCGTTAAAGGCTCGCTGAGTGCGATACAATTTTCTCAATATGTTTCGGCGATTTGTTTATTTAGATATGGCATAAAAGGGCGCAAAATAGAAAAAGTAGTATAAAGAGCGAGTTCAATAAGCGCGATTTTTCAGCACGCGTCCATGTTTAGAAAACGACGATCGTAACGAGGAGTTTTCTAAACATGGACGCGTTTTGTTTAAAAAATCAACTATTTAGGCATAGTTTCTCTATTACGTATTAAAATAATTCCTTAAGCCCTAATATCTTCTACTACTACAATATCTTTTACTTTACAGGAACTTATCTCTTCTCTTATCAAATTGCACAATTCAAATTTAAATTGTTAAGGGGAGAAATCACATTATGAGGCTGTTTGATACTGATTTTTTAGTATTTTTTTTTTTGGGTGTGGAGAATTGACTAGAATTTAATCAAATTTTGACATCATTTCATTCATATTTCGAACAATTTTTGTGATTTTTTTTTGAATAATTTCAGCCAAAATTAACAAAGTTACGGTGTGATGTCCGCCGAAGGTTGTAAGAATAGTTTTCCAATTGCGTGCAGTGTAGCCATTCCGATTTTCATGTGAAATCAAAAAGGTTTTAATATTACATTAATAACTTTTTTTCCAAGAATATGAACCTCAATGCAGGTGAAAAAAATGAAAATGAAAAATTTTGCAGGAGTTGGAACAATTTTTCTTCGATTTTCACGATTTTTTTCTCTAATTATGCAAGGAAAAATACCCTTAAAATCATGATATCATCTCACAAGTTGGTTCATATAATTCGAAATTTTATAAAGAATCATACTATCAATTTTCATAATGATCGGTTCCCCACTTTTTGAGTTAGATTGCAGGCAAATGTGTAAAAAGTCATTTCGAGATAAACGAGGTAATGCTCCGCGCTCGAGCCTGTAGCCTGTACCCGATGTGCACTCGGTTCTATGCTCATAAAATCTAAACGAATGCAAATTTCGATTTGAAATTTTTACAGCGTATTCTTGGATACATTCTAGTATTCTAGTTAAGCTAACGATTTATGAAATAAAAAGAAAATTTGATTTTTTGAACCTCCAAATGTGGTTTCCCCCCTTAGTGAATATAATCTTATAAAATCGCTTTGTTTCACAATAAGAAAGAATGTAAACTGTATTATACTATAGTTAACTATATTAAATTATCCTACAATAAATCTGGAAACTGAAGTATGTAAACCAGTGGTTTCCAACCTGTGGGGCGCGCCCCCCTAGGGGGTCGCGAGACCATTGCATAAATAAAGGCTCGCTGAGTGCGATACAATTTTCTCAATATGTTTCGGCGATTTGTTTATTTAGATATGGCATAAAAGGGCGCAAAATAGAAAAAGTAGTATAAAGAGCGAGTTCAATAAGCGCGATTTTTCAGCACGCGTCCATGTTTAGAAAACGACGATCGTAGCGAGGAGTTTTCTAAACATGGACGCGTGCTGAAAAATCGCGCTTATTGAACTCGTTCTATAATATACCATTAGCCACGTTGATCGAGTTTTTTTATATCTATATTTCGTATGCTGAACAATGTTTTTTATTTTGCAAATGCGTAGTCTCAGAAAAAACATTGAAAGGAAGTAAATATTGGTGAAGATCGCGATGTACCAGTAAATCTAAATGAAACAATAAAAGGCGCATTTATTGACTACTAATAAATCAGGAGTAGAGCCTGGTATCAACGCAATGCAAACGTTGCCATACGTTTTTCTCAGGGATGATTTTTTACTATACTTGCCGCAGCGACCCCGTGGACTGATTACGCGCCGTTCACGTGATATTTCGTAGTGACGTTGTAAAAAGCCTGATTTACACTGCTTTGACAAATTTTACTTTATAAAATTTTATGTTAATTTTATAAAACAAAGTCTTGAAAAAGACTGATTTATGGATAAAATGTCTAATAATCACTAATTAATTAATAATAAAATCACTAATTTTAACTAAGCCAGAAACACTCAAAACTCGAGAGCACGTGGCATACAACCGGACTGGTCGACGGGTTTCAAGTTTCGGCTGCGTAATCTAAGCTTTGAAAGCGTTTACACTGACCAATAGGGAATCATCCCCCGAAAATCACGTGAAGATCATTGTTTAGTTATCATTGTTTGATCATTGTACAGTTTATTACTCCATCGGCTGACTGCGGCAACTATAGCAAAGTATGTAAAGATGTGTGGTCTGCCCTGCTATAATTTTTTAAAGAGTATGGTAAAGTCTTATAAATGCTTAAATAAAATCGTGTTTAATAGAGCAAGACAGATTTGCATTCCACGTTGTAAAATAAATTGCAAAGATTTATCTAATATTTCATCTTAATCTTTTCCTAAGAAGTTGAACCTTTTTGGAAAGTCAATAGAAAGAGCTTAAATAAACGATCAGGTTTCTTGGAAAATTTCGAAATTAGTAAAGTTCTTAATTGTTTTCAAAACTAGTTTACGTCTACATTTAATATGAAAAATGAGTTTTTACTTCAAAACAGGTAATATATTATTACAGGTAAAATAATATATATTATTATTACATTGCTATAAGAAAGTGAATCAATAACATTTTGTTGTTCTTGACTGAAAACTATAAAATACTGAAAGCTATAAAATAACTTACAAATTTCGCATGAGATTTGTTTTGGTAGCCCTAAAAAGACTCGGTAATTGTTATAGAGCAGTGTTTCCCATAGTGTGGTACGCGTACCCCAAGGGACACGCAAAAGGTTAGAAAGGGGTACGAGAAGATTTTTCTATTTTTTTCTTTGTTGTGCGCGACAAAGCGAAAATAAAAAGACGAATAGCAATTTGTAAATTACATAAAAATAGTTTTCATTTATCAACATTTTCACCAAAAATTCTTATCTTTTATTCCCCATTCGGGGTACAATAGATCTATAAAGGTCGCAGTACGGGTCGTCACCACCATATCTACAATCTTCCCCATTCCGGGGATTTACTATACTGGGGATTTATTATACTATTACTTTACTTATTATTTATTATTACGATTACTTACGATATTATTATTAACGATATTATATACATTACGATATTACTTACGATATTACTTGAAAAATATCAGTACAGTTTTTATTTTTAATAGCATATCTCCAAAATTTTCTTTTTTCACTCCCCTACGGGGTACGAAGGGATAAAATATGTTTCAAAGGGGTACATATAGGGGGAAAGTTTGTGAAACACTGTTAACATAGAGCTTCGGAAAGGCTATATATTTTTATATACCCTGAATATATAAATACAGTCGAACTTCCCAAGTCGAATTGCCATAGTTCATGAAAAAAAATTGGAGTTATAGAAATACATAACTATAAAATGAGTAACTAAACACAAATAATAATAATAAACTAAACACAATTTATTCAAAGTAAATACATATGTATATATTTATAAACAAAAAAGTAATATGTATACATTATTAATATGATGTTATATAATTATAATTAATTCAAAATAATTTAAATTAATATATTATTTTTTGAAAAAGTCAAACTTCGATTATATCGTCTCTTTTTGGATTACCGATTCTCGGTAGAATAATATCCTGTCGCAATCTTTCTAGAGCACACCCGATGGTAAATTCTTAGTTTTGCTTTATTCGAGTTTTTGGTATCGACACTATCGACGGTTTATGGTAGGCTATATCCGACATCATAAATTTTGGAAAATACGCGACGGTTAAAAAATCGGAGTTATACAGATTATTTTGTATGTAAAATTTTACCATTGTACAAATTTTTACTACGAATTATGGAAAAATTCAAGTTAATTTATATGTAAAATTCTATCTAAACGTATGAATTTCAAAAAATATTCGAGTTATAGAAAAATTGGGAGTTACAGAAGTTTAAGTTATGGAAGTTCGACTGTATATTCAGCCTTTCCGAAGTACTATAACAATTACTAAGTCTTTTTAGGACTCTTAGTGTTCCTTTTGTTTTAAGTTTGTGTGATTATCTATAGCGTAGGATGGTTTTACCAATTCTTAATTATCAGGGTAAAATTAAATTTGTGTCCATAAATTATTATTTTTATTTCGAATCTTTAGTTGTTGCATTTAGGTGATAGTGAGTTTTACATCGAAAAATAATCTAAATCTATTAGAGAGAACTAGAACTATTAGACCTTTGGCCGCGGCCGCACTACGGTTTTTTCTCGCGAGCGGTAACCGCGATAACCGCGAAACCGCTCTAGAAACACACTGTACGCTATGAGAAAAATCAGTCGCGAGAAAAAAAACCCGCAAGTGAGGCCGCTTGCATTAGCTTACTCGAGTCACAAAATCACGCGATTAAAAACCGTGACGGTTTAGCCGTAGTGCGGCCTATGCCTTAACCTAGTGCACAGCTGATATAGTCAAAACGGACAGTCTTAAACTAGGGTATGAAAACTTGATTCGCGATTCTGACCAAGCTAACTCTTCTCTACAATTGTCTTCGGAATTTTCACAAGAGCTTTGGTGTTACCCTGACAAACGATGACATAGCTTGGCTTCAAGGCACAAGCGAAGAAAATTTTCATTCCTTTTCTGACGAAGAAACCCTCAACCTAATTTGTTCCACGGAGGACGATGCAGTTAACGATGACTTGGATGTTTGAACTCGGCGAACTGTAGCAAACGGTGTCTCAATCTCAATCAATCGCCTCACTACACAGTCCATTTCTGAACATAGGCATCATATGACACCTCATATGGCACCATCCCTTTCTGTCTTGCGCTTCTCTTATCCAATTAAACCCTGTTCTTGTTTTTATGTCCTTTGCCCAGCGTGTCATTGGTCGTCCTCTATTTCGTCGTCCTAGGTATGGTCTCCAGTTATTCCATCTCGCGTCCGTACATCTGGCTATGTGTCCGGCATAGTTCCATTTTTGAGTGGCAATGGTTTCGATCACATCTCTGATTTTCGTAAAGTTTCTGATCCATTCGTTGGTTTTTCTGTCCCTCAACGCTATTCCCAACATTTGTCTTTCCATGGATCTTTGGGATACGGCCATTTTGGTCATTGTTAGTTTTGTTAATGTCCATGTTTGACATCCATAGGTTAGCACAGGGATAATGCACTGATCGAATAGTCTTGATCTCAATCTTATTTTGGTTTTTAGAATACATGCAAGTCTTCCGAACGCCATCCATGCTAGTCTTCTTCTGCGGTATATCTCGGTGGTCTGGTTATCTCTTACTAGTTTCAGTTGATGCCCAAGATACGTATAGCTTTCTACTTTTTCAATGAGTTGGTTCTTAATAGTTATTTGGGGATCTTCTTTGCACATTATTTAAATTCATTTGTAGTCCAATCTTGCTTTGCTCTGCTTCCATTTCAAGCAGCATTTCCCGTAGGTCGTCCGGATTATCTGCAATGAGCACCCACCACATCATCGGCAAACCTCCAGCGTGTAAGTGTCCTCCATTGACTAGTGTACCCTTCTCTTCCCACTGGACACGTCGAAATGCTCCCAAATGCTAGCAAAACGGTGACGCGTTTAAAATATGTAAAATTGTTATTGTTTTAATCTTGATAATCCGGATTTTTTTTTTAATCCGGCGGCTATCTGGTCCCATATGTGTCGGATTATCAAGTTTATTATCATCATTAGCCGGCATTTATGTCCCATTGCTGGTCACCGGCCTCTTCTCTGCCACATATCCAACCTCAGCACTAAGATTGAATATGTGGGACCTAGCGGTTTAACGTCGAATCCGAACGACAAATTTCCAGAGAGGGTGTTAGGCAGTGAGACCCCACGGTTGCCTAAGCCGGATTGGGGAATTGAGTGTGATGGGTTGCAGTCATTAGTTTTAATTTTGACTGCTTTAGTTCTGGGTGGGATCAAGATTATACTGTATATCATTTGTATGTAGCCGGTTTCCTCCTTGTTTGAGGAATTCTGCAGGTATTCAATTGCTGCCTTCCTCATCTTTTTAAGTCTATAATTTCTTGTCTGCCAGGTGGTTCCATCTCCGCCTTGCCCATTCGTTGTCCGATTTCTGGGGTTTCGTTTGCGTTTTGTGTACGCGTTTAGGATTTGTTTAAAGTGCTGCGTCCAACTGGTCAGTATATCCTTTGGGTCCGTTAGTCGGTTTCCATTGGCGTCCTTATACTGTACTGGGTTTCTATCCGTTTCTGTGCTCGTTTATCTGCTTATAGAAAAGTCTAGAGCTGCTGTTTTGCCGGAGTTTTTCTAAATTTGCTATTTGTGCGTGTTAACCCCTTGACATACGAATTAAATGCGCGTTGACGTGTCCATATACATGTGATCTTATCACATATACATGACGTCTTAGAGACGTCATTGTATGTTAAGGGGTTAAAACGCTTTCTTGCTCTTCTCTATTCTTCCACATTTCCCCTCGTTCTCTTCTGTGTCATTCTGTGTCACAGAATAATCCCGGTAATTCGGCCGTTAGTTAATTGGACGACACGTTCAGTAAACCGGCGGTCTGGAGACCGCTCGCGCTCCTTCCTTCCACCACTCTTTCTGATAATCCGGCGCTTGTCTGGTCCCATGTGTCGGATTATAGTGTACTTCATTCTTTTCTGCTGTTTGTCTTTCGCATTCCGCGTATAACCCGATCCCGGGTTCAATCCCCGGCTAAACCGTGAACATTTTTCACGGAACTATGCTGTGGCCACCTTGTGGAAAGCAAGGGCAAACTACCACGAGTAATTCTGCCTATTAAAACCTTTCAACTATTGACGTTCGGAACCGACGATAAACTGCTAGGTCCCGTATACTTACTGGATGATGCGTTCTACAACCATGCGCGAGAGGTTGCCTACGCTCTCGGAGAGAGTACGGCACCTTAAGAATTATAACCAGTCGTTGGTCTTAAGTCATCTCCACACAATGGCTCACACGGCCAGGCCAATTTGTGTTCCTACATTTGCTGTTCTTTCACACACCACAAGTGGGCATCTACATATTGGCTCACTCTGCCAACTTCTCAGTTCACAAGTTGTAGAGCCAATGGTAACATGTCTGGTGATCATGATCTTGAACTAGCGCTTGCTGCTTTTAGCCAATGTAATGTAAAATATATGGCCAGTGTGTGGAGGGAGGAACTTGTCATGTGGGAGCATGCGAAAATTCCTTTGAAGCGGGACAGGAAACCGACAACCCTATGGCCAGCCGCCAATGCATGTGCCAACCTCCACCCGCCCATTCACAAGCGCCAACTTCTTCATCCACACATTGGCCATGTGACGTATGTCGCATCACATGGCCAATGTGTGGAGCCGGCTTTAGGGACTTCTAGCCGGCCGAGAGGAGTGTTTCCTTGCCTTTCTTCCACCTTTCTCCTATTGAAATATTTTCGTCCATGGGCAGCTTTGCCCTTATGTTATCGTCTACTTTTGCCAGATACTTGTTAATAAGCTAAATGGGTGTTTATTACCATTTTGTATAGATAGTGCAGACAGACAACAATTTAAAAAACACATTAGAATCCTATTTTGTTTTGTTTTATTAATTTTATTTTCATTTTATTGAGAAAAAAGTTATAAATGTGTTATGCAAGTGTAGAAAAAAAAAACAGTTGAGACAAGGTTATATTGAATTGATGCAGAAAATCAAGGTCGAGAAAGAATTCAAGTGAAAAACTATTTAACAAAATTTACACACCAAGTGGATCGTTTAATGTTTTATTATTTAACTTTGAATAATAGATGGAAAGGGCAGAAGGACCTTGTGGTCGATATCCCTTTGTATAATGCATAAAATATACAATAAATAAATAATGTATGTAGAAGGAAATAATCGTATTATGCCTATTTTCGTTTCAACGTGGAACATTTAGCATACATTAATTTCAACACCTAGACCTGACCATTTATACTCATGTAAATTGAGAAACGAAATTCAAGGAAAGGGGGGGTGGTATCACCCATTGAAATTTTTTTGAATTTCATTTCTTTTTACTTTTGTGGCTAAACCGAATGATTTAATAAAATTTGCAAAGAATACTTTTTTGTAGACACCGACGTCATATATACGGCGATCCGGGTTACAATTTTATATTTTGAAGCGTAGACGAAATATTTGTAAAAAACCTTTGAAGCAAAAAGCCGCCTCCCACGCCGCCTCCATTGGAGGCGGAGCGTTCAAATGCGGTCAAACGGTACTTCTTGTGGATTCCCAGATTCAGTAAAAGTTTCATTGAAAATTTCAACACCTAAACCTGTCCATTTATACTCATGTAAATTGAGAAACGAAATTCAAAGAAGGGTACCCCCCATTGAAATTTTGTTGAATTTTTTTTTTTTTACTTTTGTGACTAAACCGAATGATTTAATTAAATTTGCAAAGAATGCTTTTTTGTAGCCACCGACGTCTTATATACGGCCATCCGGGTTACAATTTTATATTTTGAAGCGTTGACGAAATATCTGTAAAAAGCCTGTGAAGCAAAAATAATTCCCCACGCCGCCTCCTTTGGAGACGGAGCGTTCAAATGCGGTCAAAGGGTACTTCTTGTGGATTCCTACATTCAGTAAAAGTTTCATTAAAATCCTTAGGGTTATTACATTTTTTTTGCTATTTTTGAATATTTTGAAATTTTCCTGTTCGGTTTTGGTCGGAATTCGTGATGAACTGTCCGGGTCTAGATGTTGAAATTAATATATGCTGAAACATTTTAACAATATTTTTATTATTATTTAATTTTTAGTTTTTGTCGACCCATTTTCCATGACCCAGTACGCGTTGCACTTAAATGCCGCTCCTGCATGCGATCTATTGATTTTTACAACCCACCTACCTAAAGCCCAACCAATTTTGCCAATTGTAATCCCTTGAAAACATCTGCATTACTTGCACGTGTTCTTAAAAATATTAGAAACAAACTTATAATCCCTATCTTTCAAAATATATTTTAGTCCAGTCATTATAGTAAGTTCACCTCGGAATTAGAGATACCCAGCTGTAAGTCTGTAAATACTTGTATATTGACACCCTAAAAGTTGTCTCAAAACCTACATATGGTAGGTATATGTACGTATATGTAAGTTTTGAGACAACTTTTAGGGTGTCAATATACAAGTATTTACAGAATTACAGCTGGGTATTTCGAATTCCGAGATTCTTACCTAATTTAAGCTTAAATGACTGGGGCTATTTAGTAAAAATGTCTAAAGTTTGTGAGTACCAACATTAAAAAATTAAATAATTTTCAATATTGTAAATAATCTAAATTTGTTTCTTAAATAATAATTGTCGGCCAAAAAAACTTATACAAATTTCGTGCGGAAATGATTTTACAACGCTTCAGCTAATGGGAAACGAGCCCGAACGAGCTGTTGCGTCAATTTCTTATGTCTATTTTCATATCTATCCAAAAAAAAAAACGGAGAACTATACAATTTGCATCCCTTGTATTCTTCCAAGTTTTTTTGTAGTTTTGGGAAATATTGTACCAAGTATACGTTTTATTGTCTTGGTTTTATCAGTTAGTTTTTGTTCATCCTTGAATATATTTAAAAAGTTAGAATAAAAACATCTTCCTACTTTTTTGTTCTGTGCTCAAATCTCTCTATTAAGTTAAGAAATTTCGTTTAAACATTCAACTTAAAATGGCGTATTATGGAGTTTATTGTGAGTTTTATTTCTAACCTTTATAAACAACAAATTGTTTTTTTTGTTTTTAATAAAAAATGTGTTTTTAAATTTGCTCTTAATTTGTTTGTGAAGAAATATTTAATGGTTGTTTTTTTCCTTAATTCTTAGATAGCAATTATTTAGGAAGACCAACAACACCACAAAGTAAGTTTACCAAACAACTTCCAAAATATCCATTCAAATGGATATTTCGGTTCAAGTATATTGTATATTGTTAGTAAATTGTTGATTTTCGTTTGCAGGGCAGGAGGTTTACCAGTTAACCCCACAGCCACAATATTTACAGCAGCCACCGAATCCAGCAGGAAACCAGAGTCAGCTAAGGGCTATGGGTCCAACTGGACCACCAACTCAGGCATCTACACCTCCTGCTGAGTTGAAAGTTTCACATGGCAACCAAGGCCAGGTTAATCTGGTAAGATTATTAATCTGATAATTAATTAATTATTCTGGTAATTAATTAATCTTGTATTAAAATTAAAATATTCCAGAAAAAAATAATTGTTAATTCATATTTTTTTAGGCCTACATGAGGCAACCTCAACATAATTTTAATGCTTTTCGACCAGCTCCTGCACCTCAATCGCAAAGGATGACTAATGCACCTCGAACTGTAAGATTTTTTAAAATAGTTTATAACATATTGTACAAAATTTTACTTTAATTCTTATAACTTACAGTACTTACACTGTATTGATAAATTCACTATTTTAACTACACTTATAGTACACAATATATAAGTAATAGCACAGAGTATATAAGTAATAGTACATAATATATAAGTAATAGTACAGAATATATAAGTAATAGTACACAATATATAAGTAGCCCAGTCATTTTAGCATATCACCTCGGAATTTTTACGGAAGAAGCTGAATTTTTGTATAGACCTTTATTTTAGCATTACAAATGTTGTCTCAAAAGTCACATATGCCAACACGTGAGCGCCCTTAGATATTCAAGGTCAAAGGTTGCAAAAATCAGTTTTTTGAGAATATCTCGTTTTTTCTGCCTCCTACCGTATTTGCATTTATTATAAGAGTTGTAGAGAATAAATTTCTCTACAAATTTCAACTGAGACCCTTTTTTTATTCGTCGAATTGATATTGAGATAGAGGACGCAGAGTGTGCAGCGCTTAGCCATACGTACCGTAGTGTAAGATAAATCCTGAATCCCAAGGTATTATATCGTTTTTTTACATTGCATTGACCACAAGCTAAAGAACATTGCATCCCTAACTTACGGCATCCACAACGCGAACCACAACCATTCTTGCAGTTGCAGAATATTGAAGTGAGTAGTTCATCTGGTGCAGGTGATAAAAGTGTGTATATTTAAAATGATTTACTTAATTTTTTAATTGTGTATATGTCAAAGATAAGTAGTATTTGATGACTATTTGATTTAAAAAATATATAAATATAAGTATAATGTATTAAATTGTTCTTTAATTAATATTTAATAAGTAATTTAGTACAAAAACTGTATAATACAATGGGATTCAGGATTTCAAATCAAATAATTTATTCGCCTGTAAGTAACAATATTACTGTAGGTTAAGTCTAGTTTTACAAAAAAAAAGTGTGTGTGTAAGAACAAACAAGAAGCATAATGCTATACATACATTTGAACTTATATTTAAAAAATATGACTAAATTCTTGCAGGCTGTATATTGCCTGGGCTAGTAGCAGATTTTTAACACTTCTCCTAAATGTCTTTTGGAATTTTCCATTTTTAATTGTGGGAGGTAATTTGTTATAGATCATGATTCCTTGTTGTTCTGGTCCTTTGCTGCAGAGTACTAAGTTTGTTTTCAGCCTATATAGGTTTTCTTTGCCTCTGGTATTGTGGGCATGCTTATCTTTATGTTTATCTATATTTGCCTTGTTTTGGTGTATAAGACATGCTAATTCCAATATATATAGACTAGGTACCGTCAAGATCCCTAGGTCACCAAAGTATTGTCTGCATGATACACTCCTTTTTATTCCAATTATGGCTCTGATGATTCTTGTTTGTATTATCAGTAATGGTTTTATCTGCAAAGAAGATATGGGCTAAGCCATAGGAAATGATAGATTCCACTTCCGCAAAATAGAATGTTAAGAGGTCATCTCTCGATAAAATGTCTTTTAAGCATCTTATTTGATATACCCTTTTGTTAAGGGTTGCACAAATATTTTTAATAGTGTAATTCCATTTGGGGTGTTCTTCTATGTAGATCCCCAAAAATTCTGTGCATTTTGCTCGTTTAATGTGTGCACCATATATACATATTTTAATGTCCTCTGCATATTTACTTCTTTCAGTTTGAAATATTATATATTCTGTTTTTTCCTTGTTTAAGTAAAGATTGTTGGCTGCAAACCAATTCATTGTTTTATGCATCAAGTTTTGCGCTGCGATTTCATTATCCGAACTACAGCTTTCGGATACAATAAACGTCGAATCGTCTGCATATAAGGTGCACTGACCCCCGTTCATGTAGGTAGCTAAATCAGCGATGTAAAGTAAAAAAAGCATCGGTGCCAATACACTGCCTTGTGGAACACCTACATTTGTTTCAACAGTTCTGGATTGGGCTGAGCTGTTTCCGTGTTTAACTAAAACGAATTGCGTACGGTTTATCAGAAAGGATTTTAACCACATACCTGCTTTCCCTCGTATGCCGTAGGTATATAACTTCTCTAGGAGACGGTCATGTGGTACACAATCAAACGCTTTTGATAGATCACAAAAAATTCCAATAGGATGTCTTCCATGATCTACCTCACGCATGATTTTGTTGGTGACTTCCAAAATAGCTAATTTTCCCTTGCGAAAACCATGCTGCTGGTGCGGAATAAGTTGGTATGTATCCACAAAAGATGTCAGCCTTTGCAACATACATTGTTCCATAATTTTTGAGAATACTGACACCAGCGCAATGGACCTGTAGTTATTTGCATACATTTTGTTTCCTTTTTTGTGAATGGGCATAATTCGAGATGTTTTTAGGTTCATGACGAAAGTCCTAAATGATGTTGCACGGTAAGTTGTCTGGACCACAGGATGATTTATTTTTCAGAGATTCAATGATTGACAAAAGCTCCATTTTCGTGAATCCCCGCACATATATTGTGTCAACATTCAGTTTTATATGTTTATTTGAGATTTTAGTCGGTGGAATATTTTGTACAATTTGTTCTGGGATCCTCTTGAAAAATACGTTAAATGTATCAGCTATTGGGTCGAGTTCCCTTGCTATCCTATTTTCTCCGATTAATTCTGATTTATCTCGTATGTCAGTATTGTTTGTTCTTTTATAATTCTCCAAAGGACTTTTTGTTTGTTTGTAGCTGATTGCAGTTTTTTTACTGAAGAAATTTTGTTTCGTGTGTGTTAAGAGCTTTTTATGTGTTTTCTTCAATTGGATATATCCTCTCGTAGTATTGGATATTTTTTTTTTTAAGATATACAGATCTCTTAATTTTGAGGGTGATGTTTTCACAGCTTCAGTAATCCAAAGTTTGTTCCTTATGCTTCTAGAAACCATGGCAGGTATTGGAGTGATGTTCTATGGTGTTAATCAAGGAGATCATTTTATCATTTATGTCCTGCTTGTTGAAGGTATCGTGCCATGTTTCATTTGATAATTCCCTCGTGTTCTAAATTGTCTCTTGTTCTCCTGTGTAAAACTTCTAATTTGATGGTATTTTTTTATTGGTTTCCCCATGGCACCACTTAGCAATATTAATCTATGGTCTGATAGATCTGAGTCTTCCAGGGTCGTCTGTAATCGAGTATTGGTTTTGCTAAAAATGTTGTCGATTTGCGTTTTGGTCTTGTGTGTAATCCTTGTAAAATACTTAACTTGCTCTACCATACCATAGGATGCCAGCAAATGTCGTAAGTTATTTCTTTCATGTGAATCTACCGCAAAGTTTATATTAAAATCTCCCACAAGTATGATATCACTCTTTTTGTCAAAGATGGTACTTAATATAATTGTGCTAATTGCGCTAAGGTGCGTATGGCTGCTCAGGTGCTCCACACTCTGCTCCCTCTATCTCAAAAGCAGATCGAAGTATAAAAAAAGGTTTCAGATGAAATTTGTAGAGAATTTGATTCTCTAAAACTTTCATAATAAATGTAAAACGTTAGGAGGCAGAAAAAACTAGATATTCTCAAAAAACTGATTTTTGTGACCTTTGACCTTGAATATCTAAGGACGCTCATATGTTGACATATGTGACTTTTGAGACAACATTTGCCATGCTAAAATAAAGAACTATACAAAAATTCAGCTTCTTTCGTTAGATTCCGAGATTAACCCATGATTTACTAAGATGACTGGACTATAGTAATAGTACACAATATATAAGTGTGGTTAAAACATAGTGAAATTATCAATTGAGTGTAAGTATGGATTACCACGTAGTAGCGGTCGCATACATTTTATTTATTAGAGTACAGTAGAGATGAGCATAGAATACACACGATTCTCAAAGATCATAGAACACATATACAAATGCTACAATGCAGGTAGCCATAGACGAGGACATGGTAACAGAAAAAATCAAATTAGAGAAGGGAGTTAGATAGAGTGACACCATATCACCGAAGCTTTTCACCGGTGCTCTCGAGGATGTATTTAAAAGTATGGCTTGGAAAAACAGGCATCAACATAAACGGAACCTGTCTGAATAACCTCCGCTACGGACGACATCGTGCTGATTAGTAGCGACGGTGACGAACTATAATCAATGCTTGAAGAACTGAAAGCAAAGTCAGAACAGTTCGGAGTGAAGATGAACATAAACAAGACGAAGATAATGACCAAAGAAGACATCAGAATTAACATAAATGGAGCACTCCTTGAAGTGGTAGAAGAGTACACATTCCTGGGCCATAATATCAAGTTGGGCAAACCAAACCAAACTGCAGAAATATCTAGAAGAATAAAGATGAGCTGGGCGGCATTCGCATTAATCATCATAACAACCATCCCCATTAACCTAAAAAGGAAAGTTTATGATACCTGCATATTACCAGTAATAACATACAGCATGGAGACTACAACACTGACTAGAGGAAGCGCAGAAAGACTCATCATAACTCAAAGAGCAATGGAAAGAAGAATGCTAGGTATCAGTCTCAGGAACGAGGAAAACAGAAGCACCAAGGTCCAAGATGTCATCATAAGAATAGCGCAATTAAAATGCAGATGGGCGGGCCACGTGGCAACGCAAGACGGATCCAAATGGACCAAGAGAATCGTAGAATGGAGACCAAGAACAACGAAAAGGAGCCGTGGGCAGACCCGCAAAAAGATGGGGAGATGAGAAAACAGCACAGCACAATGCAGGAAAACTTGGAAAACGTTAGAGGAAGCCTACATTCAGGAGTGGATTAACATGGGCTGAGGAAGAAGAAGAAGAGATGAGCATGGGATCCCATCGACCCATCCCATCGTTCCATGCGATGGGATGAGTGGTATGAACGTTGCGTGGGACGGGATGGTACGACAAATTTGTATGGGACGGAGTGGGACGAGTTTTGATAATCTAGTAAATTTTGTTCGTGCATAATTAATTGCTTATCATGCCAATACGCAAACTTTCCATAGTGTGTCCAGCCCAGGATATTTCTGTGATAACGATGCAGTTCCTGAAAAGGCTTTCGATCCGTTTGCGACGAAAATGGATTACTCACAGTCAGCTAAAGTATTTACGGAATAGTAAATTGTGCAACTAGGGCGGTGAGTTGTCAATTGTCCACGAGAGCAAAATTGGGCATATTCGCACACGCACATTCGCTCGAGGGGGCATTTGACAGTATCGCACGAGTTGCAGATAATATTTTTGAATTACTCATGCGAGGGGGGATCCAGAGGCCACAAAAAAATAGAAACAAAAATGAAGAATTTGCTTTATCAATTGGCTCCGGTAGTGTGGATTCGTCATAAGAACTCTCACCAGTTTCCGGTATAAGAATGGAGTTTATCTCATCACTTATTTTAAAATGTTTTCTTTAATTTTAATTTTTATTTTGTGATTAAGTGAAAATTTTTGTCACTTTCACGTCACATTTTTTAATTTTAGGTTTTGATTGTGTGTTTTTTTTTTAATGCATCTTAGCGATTTTTATTGAATATTTGTTTGCGTTACCCAAGTTATGTTGTAATACAGCCAAAAACAGCCATTTGTCGCACTAAAAAACGAGTGCCAAGATAGTATTTATCTCGCATAAGTAATAAAAAGATAAATTTGAACGAATTATCGTTAAGAAAGTTTGAACCGAAAAGAAAGTCTGCTGTATGGGAAAAATGGGATGAATGGGACGAGCCACGCGACCGGGATGGGATGGCCTGAGGCGAATATTTTATGTTTGTAAGTTGGAACAGTGGGACTGAAATGTTATGGGATGGGAGAGTGGGACGAAAATGTGATGGGATGGGACAGTGGGACGAAAATGTGATGGGATGGGACAGTGACAGGAATCCGTCCCATGGGATGGGATCTGGAACGAGAAACTCATGCTCATCTCTAGAGTACAGTATAATCTTGATCGCCGTAGAAATGGATTTTCTCAGAAGATCGTGCCGAATATCTAGGTTAGAACACCAAATGTAGAAATTAGACGACTTACAAATAGAATACACAAAACAACTGAAAGAATAGAAACAAGGCAGCTTATATGGCACATTTTATATTCACAAATAGAATACACAGAACAACTGAAATAATAGAAACAAGGCAGCTTCTATGGCAGCGAACCTCACTACGCGGCCCGCGGGCCGGTTGCGGCCCTTGGAACGATTTTTTGCGGCCCTCGGCTGTTAGGGAAATGAATAAAAACGTTAGGAATGGCCATTGTGAATGAAACACTGACTCGATTGCCAGGAGACTACAACAAAATTGTAACGAGAATGATAAGTATTCTTTTCTCACAGGAACAAAAGTTCTATATGTATATTGAAGAACTGTCAAAAGGTGATTTTTCCAGTTTTCCTTCAGTTAAAAATCCAGATGAAAAGCAAGATGTTTCTGATTTAATATACTGTTGACAGACCTAAAAGACGTTTATTATTAATTACATTTTTTACTTGCGGCCCTCAGGAAAATGTGATAAAAACAATTAGGCTCTCTAAAAAATCCTAGTGAGGACCCCTGTTCTATGGTATGGACATATGAGGCGTATGGAAGAACACAGATGGCCAAGGAAGGCCTTTGAATACTCTCCGCCGAATAAGAGGAAACGAGGAAGACCAGCTGCGACATGGATAGATGGAGTTATGGCAACGTTTAGGGACCGGGCAATCAATGAAGATGTCTGGAAAGAAATGTCAGGTCAAGAGATTTCTCCAAAAGCTCGTAAACTCGACGAACGGATCAGAAGCCGACTCACCGGAAGCGTTCATTGGAAAAATCCAAAGGCTGGGGGAAAAGCCGGCGTACTGGTGGACAAAACACATTGCCAAACTACGCAGATAATGCTTAAAAGCGAGAAGAAGCTGGACGAGAGCCAATAGAAAGCCCAGAGGAAACGAGCTCGAGCAGAAGAATATAAAGAAGCAAAGAAGCTTCTAAAACACGCCATCCTGAAAGCAAAAGATACATAATGGTCCCGACTCTGCAACGAAGTGGAAGACGATATATGGGGGCGGGTATCGCATCGTAAATGCCGATTCTCATATACGCGCCACTCATCTACGCGACATCACCTGTCAAATAATGATTGCATTGTTTTAAATGGGCACGTTCTGAACTATGGCTACGCGACAGCAACACGACGTGCCCATTTAAAACAATGTATTCATTATTTGACAGGCGATGTCGCGTAGCTGAGTATCGCGTATAGGAGAATCGGCCTTAATGAAGCGTACGAGAGTATTCCGGGAACCACCACCACTCGAAATAAGACAAAAGGTTGTCGAAAACCTATTTCCCCAATGTAACGAAGAAGACCGATATCCCAAGGAGAATGATCCAGCAGAACCATTCACAGAGAAAGAGCTACAAAAAGCATGTGACGATCGAAATGGGGGATGCGGCAGAAGCTGTGGGATCTCCGCCAATATATGTATAATTTTGATGATACGACACATATGGGACTAGACAACCGCCGGATTATCAAAAAAATTATCAGGTCTAAAACAAAACAATAACAATTTTACATATTTTAAACGAGTTTGCTACAGTTCGCCAAGTTCAAACATTCAAGTCATCGTTAGCTCCGTCATCTGTGGAACAAATTAGGCTTAGGATTTTGTCAAAAAAGAAATGAAAAGTTTCTTCGCTTGTGCCTTGATGCCAAGTTATGCCATCGTTTGTGAGTGTAATAACAAAGCTCTTGTAAAAATTGCGAAGACTAGAGTAGAGTTAGCTTGGTCAGAATCACGAATCAAGTTTTTAGAGTTTTTTAACACATTCACTGCTGCCGTGACACAGGTGACCCGGCGGTGTTTTGTCGCACCAGCTGGGTACCAGGTGTCATTGTCTCCAAGGAAAGTTCCAGTACCTCTGCTGAATTCTATGATTGATTTATCGGACTACCGCTTCTGAAATGTTAGTACAGTACCTGTGACTGCCACCAGGTGCTCGGGTTTGCATACTTTTTTTTGCTTATTACGGACCAGCACGCCACTGGGTCACCGGTGACCCATTTCGTGAAAATCACCTAAAATAGTTCTATGGGGCCCCTAGAGGAAGGAAATAAATACCAAATCATTATAACTATCGATTTTGTAAAGTTGTTTAAATCGGCGATACGGAAAGTCATAAAATCAGGCGCGGCAGTGAATGTGTTAAGGTTGTCCCTTTTGACTTTATTTCAGCTGTGCGCGAGGTTTATATCCGACGCGGGACAACGGAAAGAAAAGACACGTGTCTTTCCTCACAGCGCCGGATTAATGCCGATTCTCATATACGCGACATCGCCTGTCAAATAATGATTTCATTGTTTTAAATGGGCACGTTCTCACTATGGCTACGCGACAGCTGCTACAAGTCGCTGTGCCGCGCGCTGCCGCTGTGATTATTACGTGAGCATTTTTTACGTTTTGTCGCTAGACGTCGCATAACGTTTGACCAGTTTGTTTCTAATTTTAATGACGGATTGTGTTAAAAATGGCGTGTTATTGAAAATGAGTAGAAAGAACGACGAAAAAGCAAAGGAATTGACTATGACTATGTTGAACTGTATGACTTACGAAATAGAAATTTTAAAATATTTGTAGAATTTCAATTCATCTTCTTACAATTCTTTGAAGAAAGTATGGTATTCTCCTTCTACTATAGTCCATTTTTTTTAAGAATACAGTATAGGGAAGATAGGGCTTATTTGACCTTGTTCTCGGATTGGCTTAAATCGAGGAGAAGTTCATACCGACGATATTTACTTCTCCATCTCAACCTCTTTTCTCTCTTTCTTTTCACATACATTTGCAGCTGTTAGTTGTCAATGGCTGCCGTGTCAACAGACCTTTTTACGGTTAGTTAAGCGCATACGCATCCGCCAAGTTTGAAAGGCGGGAATATGAAAGTTTCGGGCAAATATTAAGGTTATACGTCAAAAAGTTCGGGCAATTTGACGTATAACATTTATCGTATAGCCGAAATTGACACATGTTCACAAAAAAATTTCAACTATGAAAAGTCACAATTATCATCTGATCTGTTTGTATCATTTATATTATTTGCATTTTTCTCCATTTATTTGTTTGTATTTTATAACTACTGTTGCCATTTGGAGTATTTAATCAATAATAATAAGATATTCAACGAAACTATTAATAAATTACCAATTTTATGTTCATGTTCAAGTAACTATTTGAATTAAGCGCCAAATTTTGTAACTAGATTGAACATTTGTCAAAGTGTAAATCAGGTTTCTAGTTACTGCATTCTTAAAAAAATGGACCATATATATATATATAATGGACTTAATTGTTCTTAAGATCTGATGCACCCAATATTTTCTTTCCTTTTAATTTCTCATTTTCATAACACATAGCTAAGACGAAAAAATCATCATCGGAAATTAACGAACTTGACATTTTGAAAATATAACAACCTGAAATGTAGAGAAACTGCAGATTTGCCACTTGCAGTAAAGAATCGCGTAGCTGTGTATCGCATATATGAGAATACCTAGCAGCGACACGACAATTCGCGACACTCCATCGTGCGTCATCGTGTAGCTGACTGTCAAGAATATGAGAATCGACCTATACTGGTGCCGGAATAACCAACCGCCGGATTATCAAGTTTATACTGTACTTAGTTTAGGATTCTCTTCGTTTCAGTACTTCTTAATTCCGAAATACATACAGGAAACTTGTCTTTTACAACTTCTACCTTGTCTTTTACTTGAAAACTTGTCTTTTATTTGAACTGCAAACTTAACTTGTCTTTTACATGAGAAGCTTTTATACAGCATTTAATACTACTAATATATTGGATGTTTATTTTTTAGAGTCAAATGGGTCAGATGTATGCACCAGCACCGAATTCAACAATGTTTGTTCAACAATGTTACTACGGAAATTTCCAGCGACCGTCTGTGTCTCCATACCAACTTCAAAATCCGCAGATGAACTATGGGTTTCAGCCGCCTGGACAATGTAAGTACCAACAATAAGATAAACCAAACACTGTATTTGACACTGATAGCATGTTGATAATAGCGATCGTCTCATTTGTTCCAGATTATATAAGAGCGACGGCGGCCCCACCTCAATTACTAGCTCCAATGCCTCAAAATATGCCACCTCCAGCCGTCACGCATACTCAACAACCTCTATATCAAAATAAAGAAAAACCTAGGACTAACGCTATTCCAATTATAGATCCCGCTACAGGTATACCATTAATTAAACTTCTCAAATCAAATACTAAATAATATATGTTTTAGGGAAAGAATATGTTCATAATAGAGATACTGCTGGACAATATGATTCCCCTGCGCGCCATTCGCCTCAACCGACACCTCACAACGCCCATAGTAAAGAAGTGCAAGTGGCCTTTGCCAAAGGAGTGGCACAATCTCTTAACGATGATGTTCAAGAAGAACATTCTGAGATTCCTCAACCACTTGTCCAACAACAGCATATAGAACCACCACTAACCCAACCACCATTTCACCCAAACCCCCCTGTAAATAATACAAATAGAAATGAGTTAGTGCAATCTAGCAAATTACAGGTAATATAAAAAAATTAAACTTTGGATTTTTTAATTATATTTTTGCGTTTTGATTTTAGGTGCCAAAGAAGGACTTTGTTCCGGCCAATCAGACTGCCAAAGAGACACCAGTAGTATCTGCGATATCAAATGCTGAAGAGAGGACGATAACGAATAAACAACCAAAAGATAGGGAGAGTCCTGCAAAGGGCAGAAAACAAAGGCCTGAACAAATTAGTCAGAAGGAACAAATTCCTAAAGAGCCTGTCAAAGAAAAAGAGGTTTCTGTGGAGAAACCGGTTAAAGAGGAGAAAATTAAAGAAATCGTAGCACCTCCGGCGCCAGTTCCGGTCCTAAAAGAAGTTAAGGAAAAAGAAAAGGAAGACAAGAAAAAGAAGAATGAAAAGATTGAGGTTAAGGAGAGGATTGTCAATAAAGAAGAGGAAGTTGAAATTCCAATTCCAGTTCCAGAAAATGGTAAGTTTTTTTTACAAGTTGCTTTTTTTACATTAAAATGCATTTACTATGTTAATAGCCGCAATGCTGCTAAGAGTGTTAATATCTATTTTTAATATTGAAACTAAAAAATGGTTTAAACATCCGGATTTTATTATTGGTCATACGTTAATTAATTTAAGATCTTGGAGAGCTTCCCTATACTTGAACTAAATCAAACTAATCTTATTTGCTCTACTTAAAATTGCCTAGAACTTTTAGCTTCTTGCGTCTGTTCATACCACATGACATTGTGTATTCCTAATGTGCACATTGTTGATGTAACTTTTACTTTAACTTGTTAAACTGTTATCTCTTAGTGATTATGAAGTGAAAACTTACTATCTATGATTGTTACAATTTTATTTTTTAAGATGTCCAGAGAAATATTTTTTTTAAAACCTTTTCGTTTTTAATAATTTGATGGTAATATTTTGACAAGCAGATAGTGCCAGATTTGAAATATACGGTATCAATGTTATCACTGAATCTGAAATCAATGTCTAATCTGAATCACTTTATCATTGTCTTCTAAAATTATATTTCGATGAAATGGTAAGGCTATTAGTAGTTGGGGGAAAAACTTCATCAGCGGGAATTTTTCCGGCAATTTTTCCGCACTTTCGTTATTCGACAAAACTCCATTTATTGGTTTTGCCGCTTAGGGATTGCAATCCTGAAAACCGGATCCGGTAATCCGGCGGATCCGGCATCACTAAACGTTTGCCGGATCCGGTACCAATATACCGGATCTGGTACCAATCTACCGGATCCGGTGATGCTAATTTTTGGTAAAATAATCGCGCTGTTGCATGAGTAGGTAGTTTTAAATGCGTGGTGCGTATAGCGCCACATTGTTTTTTCAAAACCAAATTTGATTTTGTAATAATTAGCGTATTTCCTGGTTTATAACGCGCACCTTTTTCCCAAAAAATTACCTCTAAAACATAGGTGCGCATTATAGACGCACAAAAAGTAGGATGAATTTTAGGGTGCGTCTTATGCACTGGCAATATTTATTTATTTATTCTTATCCAGCAAATGATACACAAAGTAGATAGATACTACATACATTGTGTCCTATAGAGATATATAGAAAAATATCTGTACATAGGACTGGATTCCATACACTTGGAATTTACAAAAATTTATTAAGTACATAAAATAATAAAAAAAAACAATTTTAATTCAACATAATATTACTAATTTTTGCGCATTTTTTTGGCTAATGAATTTATTAGTCTTTGGCAAAATAATCAACTAGTTTCTTGTTTTTCCACTATGCATCATATATATTCTTTTACATTCATCATAAAAATAAACCACAGTATTCACTATATAGAGTTTATTAATACTTAATACAGATTTAACCTTTGCTATTCTAATCAATCTATTTTGTATAGCGACAAGTGGTTTATTTACATTATCATAGGCACTACCCCAAGCTATTAAACCATAGCTGACAATAGTTTAAAATAGGGCATGGTATATGACCTTCATAGCTTTCGGTTCTAGAATATGACTTAGTTTATGAAACACAAAGATCAAGTATCTAGTCTTTTTTTAAATTTCTTTAATATGGTAGTCCCATCTCATAAAGCAATCAAGATATACTCCAAGATATTTTCAGGAGTCGACTCTCATGATTTCCATATCCTCAATATATAGCTTGATATCAACAGGTATACTATCGCGATAACACCCAAAAGTTAAAAAAGTAGTTTTATTAATGTTTAGTGATAGTTAATTAGTTCTAAGCCATATATGAATCTTATTCAACCATACCATAGTTTTAGCAGCTACCTCCTCCCAGGATTGACCTGAACATAATAAAGCTGTATCATCATCAGCAGTAGGTAGGACGTTAAAAATATCATTGATATATAATATGAATAGTAAGGGACCCAAGATAGTTCCTTGGGGAACTAATGTTACTAAAATATGTGTTTTGCTGTAACAATCATTATACCTCACTAATCGAGTTCTATCAGATAGATAGCTTTTTATCAAATCATAAGCAACCCCCCTAATCCCATATGCTTCAAGCATAGAAAGGAGAATTTTGTGGTTGACAGTATCAAACGCCTTAGCTAAATCAAGAAAAGCTACTACTGTTGGTTTATCAATATCAATGTTTTTAAATATGAAATCGGTTACATACACTAACGCATCATTTGTACTTTTATTTTTCATAAAGCCAAATTGTTTGTCTGATATTACTTCATTTAAGTTTAAAAAATTTATCAGTTTATAATGTAGAAGTTTTTCAAAAACTTTGGCAATATTCGAAATTAATGAAATAGGTCTATAATTGTTAGTTAAATGCTTATCGCCCGATTTATACACCAGTATAATTTCAGCTTTTTTAAGGGATTCAAGCCATATACCATTGGTCAAGCATAGGTTGAAAATATCTTCTATCGGTTTACTAAAGTCTTTAACTAGACATTTCAAGACTCTACTACTTATTCCATCTACTCCCCCAGTTCTATCTTTTAAATCATGGATTGTCTTTTCAACATCAGAGAATGAGACTGGACTTAGGAAGATTGTATTTTCATTAACTTTTATCTTATTCATTGTTATATTAACATTGTTTTGGTTAATTTTGGCGGCTAGATCCGTACCTATGTTATTAAAGAAGGTAGCAAAGGTATCTGCAATTTTTATATTTTCAGTAATTTTATCATTACCACAAAGTATATGACCAATCTCGTTGTTACATTTTGTACCCTTGCCAATCTTACTGTTGATAAATTGCCATAATTTCTTACTATTATTGTAATTCCTAACAATTCCTTGTAATTATTCCTTGTAATTATTCCTAACCCTATTGCTTTCAAATTGACTTTTCAAATTGCATTTATTATGTTAGATTTAATTACATCGATCTTGCCGGATTGAAAATGACACCGCATTGCAATTCCTATTTGTTAGTGCTTTGAGAAATAAGGCAACGACATATCAATGAAGATGAGGTTGAAATATTACAAAGTTAACATTTGTAGACTCTAACTATTTTCTTCACTGTGCGACTATTTGGTGGAATTTCGGAAATTAAAAAAACACAAATTTCTCAAAAAGTAAATTTTTTTAAAATCTAAAACCAATTTGTTAATATTGTGAAAAATAAGGCAACGACATGTCAATGAAGATTAGGTTGAAATTTTACAAAACTAACATTTGTAGACTCTCACTATTTTCCTGAGTGTGAAACGATTTGAAGGAATTTTGGAAATCTAAGAACCACAAATTACTCCAAAAAGTTCAAATTTTTAAAACCTAAACCCGCTTTGTTAATATTTTCAAAAATAAAACAGCCACAGATCAATAAAGATGAGTTTAAACTTTACAAAATCAACATTTCTAGACTTTGAAAAATTAGTCAGCGCCAGATCAATGAAGATGAGGTTGAGATTTTACAAAATCAACATTTGTAGAATCACTATTTTCCTCACTACGCGACTATTTGGAAAAAAATTGGAAATACAAAAACCACAAATTTCTCCAGAAAGTCAAAATTTTGAAAATCTGAAACCGTTTTGTAAATATATTAAAAAATAAGGCAGCGACAGATTAATGAAGACGAGGTTAAGATTTGACAAAATTAACATTTATACACTCTCGATATTTTCTGTACTGTGAGACTATTTAGAGGAATTTAAAAAATGTAATAACCTCGAATTTCTCCAAAAAGACCAAATTTTGAAAATCTGAAACCGTTTTGTTACTATTTTTAAAAATAATGCAGCGACAGATGAATGAAGATGAGGTTGAGCTCTAAAACATAGGTCAGCGCGTTATAGGCGCACAAAAAGTAGGTTGAATTTTAGGGTGCGCCTTATGCACCGGCAAATACGGTATTTATAGTGAGTTGATTAAACTAAATAGACATTTAAATAGATATTACATATCATTAAACAGATTCATCATGATGTCTGTCATATAAGAATAAGACTTGTTAGCATGTTCAAATACCTAATTGTTGTGATCTCAGTAGATTAAGTAAAGTTTATTATGTTAGATTTAATTCCATCGAATTAATTTCCACTGGTGGATAATATTCCACCGGTAATATTCCATAATATTCCACCGGTGGAAATTTGGCCGGATTAAAAATGATACCGGATTGCAATCCCTACTGGCGCGCTACAGCTGCGACTAGTTTAACTAATCAAATGAGAAAATATGAGCATCAAAAAAGATAAATTTGAAAGTACCTTTGCATTCGTTGTGCACCTGCATATTAGTAGAATTTAATTAAATCCTAACGACACAAAATTTTCGATAATTAGTTAGCGTTGGGGGTAATTTGAATTCTTCAAAGATGTGATAACATATTACAAGGTTAAAAATATGCAGCTAAAAATCAGTCTCAAGAAGGTTGTTGCTATAATGTTTTTATGCCACTTGTTTCTATTGTGCACGTACATCCCTGCTGCCTCCCGT
Source organism: Phosphuga atrata (assembly GCA_944588485.1). Classification (NCBI taxonomy): domain Eukaryota; kingdom Metazoa; phylum Arthropoda; class Insecta; order Coleoptera; family Silphidae; genus Phosphuga; species Phosphuga atrata. The sequence goes on along the minus strand of OX155897.1, from coordinate 71,536,617 downwards.
TGGCGCAGAACAAATATTTTTTATTACTCATGCGGGATAAAAAAACGGGCGCCAAGATAGTACCTTGGCGCCCGTTTTTTAGTGCAACAAATGACTGTTTTTGTCAATTCAATATATTACCACAACTTGGGAAACGCACGCAAATATTCAATAAAAATCGCTAAGATGGGAACTTCAGACGTCTGGAACACAGATTTTCTTCTTCTTTGTACACTTTTAGTCGTCCTAATCGAGTCCCATACATTGATTTATTTTTTTCAACGCTGTTCATATTTTTTCTTATAAATAACAATTCAAAGGTAATATAATGAATAAATACATATGATATAAATAGTGTATATGCATGCATTATGATTGAATTTTCAATGTTATTTGGCTGTTTACCGAATCATTACAAAAATTGTGCTGACCTGCACCAACGGGTTCTAAGGGTTAAGGGGAGGGCATCAAGTTTGGAAAGCCCAAGTAAGTCAACGTAAATAAATGAAAATAAAGGTTTGACAATTAATAACTCCATTTAATAATACATACATTTAATAATACAAGTAAATTAATCTTCGGATGTGCTTACGACATTACAAGTTGCAAGGGTGATATTCGTCATACAAACATGGAAACATAAATTACAACGACATCTACTACATCGAATGTATGCATTTTTCCTGCATGCACAAGGAATTGTCAGAGTTTGTATGGAAAAACAAACCTCGTTTACATTCTCAAAAATGTCTCTTACTTCCGACAATACGGGTACCTTTCCCCGACTTCAGGGATGAGGGATTTCTCAAATCACCACAGCATACGTTTTCAGGAAAACTTTATGCGTTTGGTCGATTACTCGTCGATATTTTAAATTTTTTTTTGCAAATACACTTATTTATTCATTATATTACCTTTGAATTGTTATTTATATGAAAAAAACTGACCAGCGTTGAAAAAAAAATGTGTGGGATCGATCTACCGATCCAGCAATTACGACGCTTGAACGTTACCACTCGGCTACCGCCATCTTATACACGTTGATGCAACGCAAATGTATATATTGGATGTGGAAAATTTCGAAGAGAGAAAATTGCAATTTCCTCGGAAATGCCGAAATAGTACGCCTTACTACTTACACATTATGTTGTCCTAATGGACTACTAAAAGTGTACAAAGTTTGAAGAAAATTTGTGATCCAGACGTCTGAAGTTCCCCTTGTAAGTCAAATTAGGAATAGGATGGTTGCGACTGTTACGTGGTAAGTCATACTTACATTGAATTGAAAAATTCACTACGTTTTTACCACACTTGTGTGGTAAAGTGTGTTAAAAACATAGTGAATTTTTCAATTCAATGTAATTCAATTTAGATTAGTTAGTCATTTTGCTTTATTACTGAATTATTAAAAATCGGTTGAAAATTTTCAAGAGTCATTTTATAACATTGTTTAAGATGAAGTCAGAAAAATGTTATAAAAACATGTTATGAAAACAAATTTAAAAAAATTAAGGAAATTAAATTAAAAGGTTTTGAAGGTGAAATCAAACTTTCTTTTTAGATTTCCCAAAATTGCCATAAACTAACGTAATCCCTTATGCACGCACGCCAACGAACTGTAATTTTTTTAACTAATTTTTGGATTTTAAATTAGAAGAAAATTAAACTAATACTCATTAATAAAGCTATAGTTATCTTGAAATGTTCAAATGCCTTAATTAAAATGCATTCACCAACAAAATCGTAGAAAAATTCAAAAAATTAAAAAAAAAATAGGATAAAGCAGTGTCGTTGAATAAAAATGTCATTTTTTATCGGTCTACATAAACGAGTATATTGATAGTAGTATTAGTTGCTAGGTCAATGAATTCCCCACTTTTTTACGGGAAACAAGTCATGCGCGAGATCTCGACTTTTTCCATCTTCATTTCAGATAGTGAGAGCGCATGATTTTCCCCCCTCATAAATTCTATAATCGATAATAAATTCTTTTTAAATCTTACTTTGTACTTAAACACAGGATATTCCAAATTTATCTAAACTGATAAAAATATGTTATTAATAGGATATTGCAAATAAACCAATATATGATCTCTAATATTCTAATAATAATTCCGTGTTTTTCATATAAAAAAATTAGTTAACATTTGTTTGCAAATTAAGCATTTTTATACGTTTTCTATCAGGTTGCCATGTGTTTCAAAATTAAATTCAAGTAAAAAGCTACAGGAAGACAGGTGTATCTTTAGCCTCGGACAGGTGTATCTGTATTTAAAAAAGTTATATATCCGTGTTTCTGATCAGTATGCCATTGAGTAGTATACAGTATAATCTTGATAATCCCACAAATATGGAACCAGACAAACGCCGGATTATCGAGAAATTCCGGCTTATCAGGATTCAACGATAACAATTTTACATATTTTTTGTACAATTATATTTCAGAAAGAATAAAATATGTATCTATATAGGTTAACGTGTACAAACAAAAAATATGTACAAACTTAGAACAGATAGTAAGACAACGGTATAGTGGAGTTAGCTTTCGGACAGGTATATCTGTAGTTGAAAAAGTTATTTATCCGCGTTTCTGAGCAGTTTGCCATTGAGTAGTATAAAGTATAATCTTGATAATCCGACATATATGGAACCAGACAAACGACGGATTATCAAAAAAATCCGGCTTATCAGGATTGAACAATAACAATTTTACATATTTTTTGTACAATTCTATTTCAGAAAGAATAAAATATGTATCTATATAGGTAAACGTGAACATACAGAAAATATGTACAAACTTAGAACAGATAGTAAGACAACGGTATAGCGGAGTTATCTTGGTCAGAATCGACAATCAAGTTTTCAGAGTTAAATGCAGGGTGTGTTGGCCAGACCTTTTTCCAAGAACACTGGATGATGTTGTTTTTGACCTTATTTCTTCTGTGCGCGAGGTTTATATCCGGCGCGGGGCAACGTAAAGAAAAGCCACCTGTTTCCCCAGAGCGCCGAATTACTGAACGTGTCGAATTAACCGACCGCCGGATTTTCAAGATTATAATATACATGTTTATGCTATACGTGAGTTGGCAAAATAATGGCATACCGTTTGCGCATGTCCAAAAGCACCTCGCATTAAAAAGTTCTAGTACTTTTTTCCGTCTTTTTAAAAACATTGTTCCGTCATTTATTTCAATAATAGTATATTACGTAATGAGACTTGTAAGAAGCATATTACATATGAGCGGAACAGTTAGTTTAGGTTTAATTTCGCGAGTACGTAATTGCCTTACAACTCGAATTATGTGCTATACTTTATCTACGACCACACTAATTTGTTTCTGTTTTATAAGAAAATATGTTTGATGTAACACCTTCGACCTTATTTAACTTGATAGAAATGAAAAGAAATACATTCATAATGGTTACATTTTGTAGTTTTCGTTTTGTAGTTTTCGAATGGTTACATTTTGTAGATTTAAACGTGAAAAAAAACGAAATGAATGACAGCTTCAATGTGAACGATGTGGCGTTTAATGATTGTTTGGAAATCACCGAGTACTATATTTAAAAATAGTATCAACGTGCAGCTCTCACCCAATCAACGAATCGTAAACCAAACGTTCATGGGTGATTTTGAATTATTACATAACATTAATCGCGGATTGTTACATATGTGTGTGCTATGATGTATTTACATAGTCCACGAACTGTACAATAATGGACATTTACAATAGTGGTCGTAGATAAAAAATTTATTGCAATAAAAAACGTATCCTAAAATGTGGATATGTATATTGACATGCGATTTGAGCCGGTTTATCATATTGAAAGAAGAAAGTTAAATTGTGAAATAGAAAAATATTTTCTTGTGTATTTTACCAGTATGCCATTCCATCGTAGATCATGATCAGCCCCGGGATCTAGGGGGGCAAGCCGGGGCTCATGCCCCGGGCGGTAAATTCAAACTTGGTAGACAAATACAATGTTTTCTCTACGCATGCATATTAATTTGTCTCGATAACTTCTCAATAGTTTTCGAGTTATTTTAATTAACATTTAATTTTTTTATCAAATTTATTTAGCGGCCAATGAAAATAAACCAATTTTGTTCTTTCAATTTTCTTTCACGACCTACTGAACTATCTATCTCTATATTTGGAAACTTCTTCGTCGATCTCCGTCCACGGCATTGTTTTGTCTCAAACATTTAATTTCTAATATTTGTCTGTTTGACCATTTTGAAGTTTGATATTATTTTTATTTTATTTATTTTTTATAACATTCAATTTGTGTTTTTTATTTAGTTCTTATCGATCAACCTAACATAGAATACTGACACTTAAAAAAGGGACAAGTATCATATTTATCAAAGACAATACAGAATTAAATTATTGATAGAATGAACAACGCTAGATAGGTTTTTGTGGCGTTATTTCCGGAAGACCTATGTTCATCAATGGGCGTCTATTGCTGAAACGATGATGATAAAGGTAAAAATATAGGGGGCGGCATTTTACAGTTTTTGCCCCGCCAGGAAAAAATTGAAGAGCCGGAGATGATCATGATAAAATGAAGTGAAATCTAAAACGGCATACAAGTTGTGCGAGTTTTACTTACTCAAATTCATTAAAAATTGTGGCAAAATTAACGAAAAATGCCGACATTTTTATCAGTATGTCTTTTAGTTTATACTAGTTGGGTTAGGTTAGTTTATACTAGTTATGTTAGGTTAGTTTATACTAGTTAGTCACAAAGTTCGCTAAAATAAAATGGCATACCAGTTGTGCGAGTTTATCGTATAAAAAAAGCATGTTAATAAAAAGATTTCACGGCGCATGATTTTTCCCCCATGTTTGGGTTTAATCCTCGTTCTTGGTTGTGTGACCCCCAATTCAAAACACCTTGGTAGCACGTGCCATAGAACCACGTGCTGGCCAGTATTGTAGCAGCCACCTAAGCGTACGTACTGATTATTGAGTCATGGATAAAGAAAAGCTGATTAGTCCAAAAAAGGGGCCAATCTCGGAATCTAACGGAAGAAGCTGAATTTTTGTATAGACCTTTATTTTAGCATTACAAATGTTGTCTCAAAAGTCTCATATGGCAATATGTGAGCATCCTTAGTTATTCAAGGTCAAGTGTCGCAAAAATCTGTTTTTTGAGAATATCTCGTTTTCTCTGCTTCTTATCGTATTTGCATTTATTATGGAAGTTGTAGAGAATAAAATTCTCTAAAAATTTCATTTGGAACCTTTTTTTATACGTCGATCAGGTTTTGAGATAGAGGGACCAGAGTGTGGAGCGCTGATGAGCAGCCATACGTACCTTGGCGCAAGGTAAATCCTGAATTCCAATGTATTATACCAATTTTTTTTTCTTAATTACTTAAATATCAATTTAATACCTTATATTTATATTTCTTTTAAATCTTTTCAAATATTACTTATCTTTGAGATACAAATAATTAAATAATGAAGTAAATTATCCTAAATATATTTTAATGCTAATCTAATTCAACCCAATGATTTGGTTGGGAATTGCCAAATGGAACCCTAACCGGTAGCAACACTTTTACCACCTGCACCAGATGAAGAATCGCCGCAGTCCTGCTTCTGCCAGACGGCGAACGAAACAACTCCGATTGTCTTTTTGGCGAAAACCTACCACTACCTGGACCTGCAATGCGAGGAAGTCAACAGTCTGTTTCTACTCCTGGTGATATCGTCGTGCGCTATAAACTTGATCGGTGCAGTTCTAGCGCTTTGGTACGTCTACCTGCATTGGGCTAGTCGGTACATTTACACTTACTCCAAAGTGCACACGCACAGTCTAAATCCGACGATAATCACAAACACTTAAACAGATTTAGATAAATTCGAGTATTTAATAATTCAAAGTGATGAATAGTTAGTTAGACAAATTTTCAACGATTCGGTTTTAGAATGTGTTTAGGAAGATTTGTAAATTTCGGCAACAAAAACTTGCTTATAATTGTTTCGTGTTAGATTAGTATAGACGACAAGCTCTGCAGATACGAGTTCGAATTAAATGCACTTTGTCATCTAGATAAAAGACTAATATGTCTCAGGTTAAGCTCTCTAATTGTTGTGAAAAACAAAAAAGACTTAGATTAGTTGTTTTAGCTCGAATAAGATTGATATAAAAACAGCAGACGAAACCAGACAGACAAGACTAGACAAACAAGACTAGACAAACAAGACTAGACAGACAAGACTAAACAGACAAGACTAGACAGACAAGACTAGACAGACAAGACTAGACAGACAAGACTAAACAGACAAGACTTGACTAGACAGACAAGAGTAGACTGGACAGACAAGACTAGACTAGACAGACAAGACTAGACTAGACAGACTAGACTAGACAGACAAGACTAGACAAGACAGACAAGACAGACAAGACTAGACTAGACAGACAAGACTAGACTAGACAGACAAGACAAGACTAGACAGACAAGACTAGACAGACAAGACTAGACAGACAAGACTAGACAGACAAGACTAGACAGACAAGACTAGACAGACAAGACTAGACAGACAAGACTAGACAGACAAGACTAGACAGACAAGACTAGACAGACAAGACTAGACAGACAAGACTAGACAGACAAGACTAGACAGACAAGACTAGACAGACAAGACTAGACAGACAAGACTAGACTAGACAGACAAGACTAGAGTAGACAGACAAGACTAGACTAGACAGACAGGACTAGACAGACAAGCTTAGATAGACAAGACTAGACCACTCACGCAAGACGAGACAGACAAGACTAGACAGACAAGACTAGACAGACAAGACTAGACAGACAAGACTAGACAGACAAGACTAGACAGACAAGACTAGACAGACAAGACTAGACAGACAAGACTAGACAGACAAGACTAGACAGACAAGACTAGACAGACAAGACTAGACAGACAAGACTAGACAGACAAGACTAGACAGACAAGACTAGACAGACAAGACTAGACAGACAAGACTAGACAGACAAGACTAAACAGACAAGACTAGACAGACATGACTAGACAGACATGACTAGACAGACATGACTAGACAGACAAGACTAGATAGACAAGACTAGACAGACAAGACTAGATAGACAAGACTAGACAGACTAGACAGAATAGACAGACTAGACAGACTAGACAGACTAGACAGACTAGACAGACTAGACAGACTAGACAGACTAGACAGACTAGACAGACTAGACAGACTAGACAGACTAGACAGACTAGACAGACTAGACAGACTAGACAGACTAGACAGACTAGACAGACTAGACAGACTAGACAGACTAGACAGACTAGACAGACTAGACAAGACTAGACAAGACTAGACAGACAAGACTAGATAGACAAGACTAGACAAGACTAGACAGACAAGACTAGATAGACAAGACTAGACAGACTAGACAGAATAGACAGACTAGACAGACTAGACAGACTAGACAGACTAGACAGACTAGACAGACTAGACAGACTAGACAGACTAGACAGACTAGACAGACTAGACAGACTAGACAGACTAGACAGACTAGGCAGACTAGACAGACAAGACTAGTCAGACAAGATAAATTATAAATTCAAATATAAACCATAATTTAATTCCTTCAAACATCATTTCTCAACAAATTCAACAAACCACGCCTCGTTTTCAAAAACTCCTTTTCACTCTCAACATCTCGCTTGATAAAAACCTCCAGTGTCCTCTTGGTGCCTTCTGGAAAATAATTCTGACTAACAACTGACTCCAGCAAACTCAAACAACTTTCCACCCCATATTTCAAAACAAACTTCTTGTCCTCGCTCTTTATAAGACCTAGATAAATGAGGAGTGTATTATTAAAAACAGCCATTTTATCCATTTCTTGGCCCCATGCAAAAAAGTAAAGCTGCTCGCAACATTTCGGACAAATTTTCTTGGCACTCGCATCACATCTGTTGTACACCGAAGCAAGTTTCATAAGAACTCCAATTAAATTTTCCAAATAATAATCAGATTTTGAATCTTTAGCCCTGGTCAAAATGAGATTTGCAGGATTTGCACCAAGCCCCAGAAAACGACGTTATCTTCAAAAACTCCTTAACCATGCAACTTTTAACTTCCTCCTTTTCTACTTCGGCCTCTGATTTAAAATCACCATCAACGTCATCTTCTTCTTCCTCACTACCCCCCTCATCATCATCCATACTATCCAAAACACCACCTTTCCCGAATTTATCCAATAAGCTTTTAATATTTTCGATCATTTCCTCCCCAAACTTATTGCCATTCAACGAGAACAAACTCAGCCCTCGTTTATTCTCCAGCCACTCCACAACTGAGAAAACCGCATGCAACTGAATCTCGTTAAAACTCAAAGTTATTTCTTTAAAGTTTGCACAAGATTTTAAACTTGCAGCGAGCGCTTTGGCCTCACAAGTTTTCAAAAACCAAAATCAACAACATTTATGTTCGGCAAACTGGCTAAAGCTTTAGTTAAAGCTGCAGCTTCCTCTCACTCACTTCATTATTGTACAACTGCAAGAATGGTTGTGGTTGGCGTTGTGGATGCCAAAAGTTAAGGATGCAATGTTCTTTAGCTTGTGGACAATGCAATGTAAAAATACGGTATAATACCTTGAGATTCAATATAATTAGCTTGCGCTAAGGTACGTATGCGCTCCACTGCGTCCTCTATCTCCATATTGTCTCTATCTCAAAATCGGTTCAACGTATAAAAAAAGGTCTCAAATGAAATTTGTAGAGAAATTTATTCTCTACAACTTGTATAATAAATGCAAATACGACAGGAGGCAGAAAAAACGAGATATTCTCAAAAAACTGATTTTTGCGACTTTTGACCTTGAATATCTAAGGACGCTCATATGTTGGCATACGTGACTTTTGAGATAACATTTGTAATGCTAAAATAAAGGTCTATACAAAAATTCAGCTTCTTCCGTTTGATTCCGGGGTGATATGCTAAAATGACTGGGCCAGATCTACTAAAAATAAAATGCATCGACATTGTGTGGATCTCTTATATGATCGGTGTAATATTTCCAATGTGGGACGGTTTTAATGCCCAAATTATAGGCTATAACAGCATGAAGCAACGAATTGCTTATTTGGCAGCGATCAACCAATTTCCCCACCAACAAGTCTTTTGTTTTAGAAACTATGCGTAGGGCTTTACAAATTGCTGATAAGTATGGTGTTTCATATGCTCAAGTCACTTATGATTTGGGGTTTGCAAAAATTGTAATGAAGAATTATTATTAATAATGAAGAATAAAAAAGAAGGGGGATTTCAAAAATTGCAGAAGTGGGTTCGAGTTATCATATATTATCATTAGACATCAGATTATATGCACTATCCACATGCCAAAACATGCATGCACTAAAAATGTGCGAAATATGCACAAAAAATGGGCGAAATATTCATAAAATATGCACAATCAAAATACTATTTGTTATTGGAATTTACTTATTTTTTACAATATACAGTTGTAGTTCTTGTGACAATATACAATTAAATATTTTTTTCTATATTGCGTCTATAATGGACTCATAACAGCACTCATGCGTGCGGTTATGGCTCACCGAGTGCTGTTATGAGTTAATTTTTTCAAGGTTGGCACTGAAATTCAGAGCTGTCAGTGTCAAATTTTCGGCGAGATAGTTTTGAGGTTATGTGATGTGTGGAAATCGCGAGTACACAAATTTGATTAATTAATGGTAATAACAGCATTCGGCGAGGCATAACGGCACGCATAAGAGTGCTGTAATGAGTCCATTACAGACGTAAAATATAAAATGGTATATTAAAGGACGAGTTCAGTAATCGCGATTATTCAGCGTGTGTGGCAATTTCCGCCACGTTATACGTCAAAAAATGTGCGAACTTTTTTACCTATAACTAAATATGTGCTCGAAACTTTCATATTCCCGCGTCTCAAGCTTGGCAGATGCGCATGCGCTTAACTAACCGTAAAAAAAGTCTATTGCAATGGCTTTTGAACTGTCAAAAAGCTCATTTATTTCCTTTATGGCCTCAATATTCTAAGCATAAAACAATACAGCTTTCAACCATGTACCTCACCGCGTTAATATTGGTTCTGGAGGTAGTGCTAGGTTTGGTAGTTTTTTTAGTACTCTTTATATTTTTGTACGCGCGATGGTACTTTTAAAAACACTTTATTTGTAGAGGAAATCAATGTATTGACTAGTGCAAGCCAGTAGTCGGGTTGCCGAGTGTGAGGTGCCCGCATGGCACGCCACTGGCTGCGACCTGCCACCGTTGCCGCCTAATGCAAAACACATTTAACTACTGAAGTAAGCACTGTAAATGAAAAAGTACTAAAATATGCAATAATGCTATAAAAATAGCGTTTTATGCACTTGCATATGCAAACATGCAAATGCATATAATCCGATGTCTAATTGTCTAATTGCAGAATGTCTAATTATATATATATATATATATATCAGAATTAGAATTATCGGTACTTACGTATTAACGCCACCACCGCTACATTTTTAAATGCCACCAATCTACTGCTAAAATTTTTATAATAAATCATAAAATAAAACATTTTATTTAAAATTAAAACATTTTGAAAACTCAAAATACTTTATTTTTTAACCGCGGTTAGATTAGGTTGCCCGCCGCGAAGCGGACAGATAAATCAAGACGCGCATATATTGGATCGATACATATTGGATCGAGTTATATACGCTGCAATATAACTCGATCCAATATATAGCGATGGTGGCGTTAATACGTAAGTAACGAATTATTATATATATATATCAGAAGTTCGAGTTATCTATCGCAAAATTATTTCAACAGGTGTAAAAGGCTTCATATGTTAGTCTCACTGTGCTTGCAAATGCAACACTTTTAGTCGTTTTTAGGAGCAGAGACCGATGGCAAGGGATTTTTTTTTTTAATATTATCGCGAAAAAAAGTAAATATCTTTATTTTTTTTATATATCATAGATTTGGATCTATGCGTGATCCAAAAAACAAGGGCACCTTATAAGTAGGAAATTCAATTCTACACAAGAAGGTAATATTTTTCACAAAAATAATTATAATTTTTACAAATTTCATGTGAGATTTGTTCTGGTAGTCCTAAAAAGAGTCAATAATTGTTATAGAGCTCCGAAAAGGCTGAATAAATTTATATATTCAGGCTGTGTTATCCCCCGTTTGTTTTAAGTTTGTGTGATATTTTTCGATATCTCGCTTAGTTTCCGAGATAAAGCTAAAAAGTCGAGAAAATTAAAACAAAAACGTAGTGTATAAAAACTTATATTCTACTTATATGCTAAAATATTCCTGATATCTTGTGTAGCTTCCAATAGTTTAAATGTAAATCAAAATAAATCAAACACCGAGTGCGAACAATACAAATTCGGAGGAAAACACTGAAATTAATGATGAAAAGTAGTAGTAGTAAAAGTGATGAAGGTAGCCCCTTGGCTAGATTTTTTTTCTATCCATAATGAAAATTAAATTTTTTAGAAATCATGAACCTTTTGAATCAGTATGCCGCTTAAGATTTGACGTAGATATCACCCGATTGACTTAAAAACGAAAATGCATTTTTAAGGAAAGAAGTTATATCGTAACAGATTCTCACAAATCCTAATATATTACATTTTATTACATTTAAACAATCATTACATTTAATAAATATATTTAAATAAATTAAGCATACTATAAATTAAGTATACTATAACTATAAATTAAGCATCCTCAATTTTAACCAAATTTTCTAAACTTTTGAATAATTTTAACAAAATTTTACAAATAAGAAAACCTGGAATTTTCCTCCAACAACTTTCTTTTTTTTTTTTTTTCAGAAAGTTAACAAATATCCCTTACATCTAGTTAATAAATCAATGTAAAAACTCACTCACCAAAGCAGAAATTTCATCAAGAATGTCACTAACACACTCACAAAACGTTATACAACAATCTCACAAAGTTTAAGCACAATTTTCACTGAATTTTTGCATTTTTTCCTCACAAGAAAAGTCATTCACTCCCGACGATCGCACGCTAATAACTAAACACGTTGAGATTCGCATCCAAACTCACCTTATTTGAACTGATTACGCTCGCTTCGATTCGCTTTGTTTACATTTTTTGCTCCCCGCAAGGTCAAGAAATCAACGAAACGCTACAAATCACTGCGATTTACTGTGTTTTGCTTAATTTTTACTTTTTATACTTAATTTTCTTCAAGAAAAGAAATAATTAATATTACTTCCAACTAGTTTCGGCTTTTATTTAAATAAAAAAATTAGCCAATCTTCAGGGAATTTTTATAATATGAACTGTTGATATTAACAAAAAATAGAAACTAAGCCGAAACTAGTTGGAAGTAATATTAATTATTCCTTTTCCTGAAGAAAATTAAGTATAAAAAATAAAAATAAAGCAAAACACAAACAGTAAATGGCAGAGATTTATAGCGTTTCGTTGGTTTCTTAATCTTGGGGAGAGCAAAAAATGTAAAGAAAGCGAGCGTAATCAATTCAAATAAGGTGAGTTTGAATACGAGTCTCAACGTTTTTAGTTATTAGCGTGCGATAGTAGGCTTTGGATGACTTCTCCTGTGAGCAAAAATTGTGAAAATTCAGTGAAAATTGTGCATAAAATTTGTGAGAGTAGGGAAAGATAGTTCCTTCTAGACCCACCACCTCCTTATGGGTTTTACATGCAATCTAGCCCCTTATGGGGGAATTACATGTAAAATCTAGCACGATGCCCCTTATGGAGATTTACATGTAAATCTAGCACGAAGCCCCTTATGGGGAATCCTATACAAAATAGTTCTGAACGCGTCCGAGCGAGTTTGTGCAGATGACGCTGCAAGATACGTATACGTTGGATTGTGGGAAAATTCAAAATGAGGGGTGAGGGGTGAAAATTCAGATAGGGATTGATTCCATTGAGATTATGGGAGATTTAGATTGACAATTCTAGACAGACAAGACTAGACAGACAAAACTAGACAGACAAGACTGGACAGACAAGACTAGACAGACAAGACTAGACAGACAAAACTAGATGGACAAGACTAGACGGACTAGACTAAACTATTTTAAACCATTTGATGAGAAAAATCAAATCTGGTGTCAGAACGGCTCTAGCATGTGCCTTAAGCGAGATACCGCCCGACCGCCTACCCCACAGTTGATGACATCATCCGCCGCGGCAGATATTGCTAAACTAATTACCTCGATGCTGATTGGCTGAATAACGAATAAATAATTACAGTTGACCTTTTACCTCAATTTATATGTAATGGACAAGACTGGACAGACAAGATTAGACAGACAAGACTAGACGAGACTAGTTAGATGAAGCTAGACAGATGGGGGCTAAATACATGAGATTAGACAGACCAAGCTAAATACATGAAACTAGATTAGACTGAACTAAAATATATAAGGGATTGTCATTGGGTTAGCATTGGGTTAGGTTAGCATTAGGTTAGGTTACGGGATGTTAGAAATGAAGCGCACTTCATTCCTAACCTCCCGTAACCTAACCTAATGCTAACCTAACCCAATGCTAACCCAATGAGATTATAGCTGAAAGAATGAAAAGTGGACGGAAAGTGGATGGGGTGGACGGAAAGTGGACGGAGTTTAGCGTGGGCTTACATAGACCTCACACCCTGTTTAGCGTGGGGTTACATAGACCTCACACCCTGTTTAGCGTGGGGTCACATAGACCTCACACCCTGTTTAGCGTGGGGTCACATAGACCTCACACCCTGTTTGGCGTGGGGTCACATAGACCTCACACCCTGTTTGGCGTGATGAAAAGTGGATACAAGTAGATGAAAAGTGGATGCAAGTATATGAAAAGTGGATGCAAGTAGATGAAAAGTGGATGCCAGAAAATTGAACTCTTTGGTATTTATATAACTGAAAAACATTAATACGATCTGGTTCACAGACAAGTATAAGAAATTTCGCTTACTCATAGGAAATTATTCGGATAAATATAAGGTCTGTATAGTCTGTCCGTTCTTGTTCGACCTTGTTCGGTATTGTCCGATCTTGTCCGGCCTAAAACCAATAATCTCATTTGAATCAATCCGTAATATGTTTGCAATCAATTATGTATGCATACAGGATTGTCCGCTACCCATCCGCAACTCATTTTGAATTTTCTCCGCTTGTCTGTCTAATCTAGTCTGTCTAGTCTAGTCCCTCTATTCTTGCCTGGTGTTATGACTGACAAACATCCGGTTGCGTCTAATCAACAAGCCGTAAATCAAAATAAAACGTAGATAACAAAATGAAAGTAATTATATAAACATTATTAACAATTATAAGAAAAACAATGGAAAATATATTTTATTTAAATTAAATAATCCCTTATATATTTTAGTTCAGTCTAATCTAGTTTCATGTATTTAGCTTGGTCTGTCTAATCTCATGTATTTAGCCCCCATCTGTCTAGCTTCATCTAACTAGTCTCGTCTAGTCTTGTCTGTCTAGTCTTGTCTGTCCAGTCTTGTCTGTCTAGTTTTGTCTGTCTAGTCTTGTCTGTCTAGAATTGTCAATCTAAATCTCCCATAATCTCAATGGAATCAATCCCTATCTGAATTTTCACCCCTCACCCCTCATTTTGAATTTTCCCACAATCCAACGTATACGTATATTGCAGCGTCATCTGAACAAACTCGCTCGGACGCGTTCAGAACTATTTTGTATAGGATTCCCCATAAGGGGCTTCGTGCTAGATTTACATGTAAATCTCCATAAGGGGCATCGTGCTAGATTTTACATGTAATGCCCCCATAAGGGGCTAGATTGCATGTAAAACCCATAAGGAGGTGGTGGGTCTAGAAGGAACTATCTTTCTCTACTTGTGAGATTGTTGTATAATGTTTTGTGAATGAGTTTGTGACATTCTTGATGAAATTTCTGCTTTGGTGAGTGAGTTTTTACATTGATTTATTAAACTAGATTTAAGGAATATATTTTTTTAACTTTTTAAAAAAACAAGAAAGTTGTTGCAAAACTCCAGGTTTCTCTAAGAAAATTAAGTATAAAAAATAAAGCAAAACACAAATATTAAACTTCAAGATGGTCAAATACACAAATAATAAAACAAGGGCAAGGGCATGCTCCAACTTAAAATTTCTAATTCTTAAAGGTATAGAGATTTATTAATTGTTAATATTTTTGCAATATTTCGTCTTTGTAAATTTTTTTTTATTATTGGAAATTTTTAATTAACAATTTTAACAAAAACTAATAATTTGGTATAGGTATAAAATATTTGTAAAAGAACAAAATTTTATGAAGGATGAAACCTTGAAGATCAAGTCTAGTCTACACAATCACTAGATTATTAAGGGTTTAGTCTGGATAAAACCTTAAACAACAAGTCTAGTCTTCTTCTTCTTGTTTTGAATAGGCCTACTTTGGACCACGCTTGTTCAACTGTTTTTGCCTAGTATTGTAGCATTTTCTGCCGGTGTAACTCCTTTGTCTCTTCTGTCCAGGGGGTACCTTTCCTTTGGGGTTTTTCTTGAAATCCATGGACTTCCTTCAGGGTGCGTCTCACAGACTGTATGTTTTGGAGATCTGCTATTCTTAGTTCTTTAATATCCTTCTCGGTTTCTGTCAACCAAGTTGTACGAACCTTCTTGTTTTGCCAAAAGGTGAACAGACGGTTGGTTAGTCGGTTTGGAGGCAATCTTGCAATGTAGCCATAGAAAGCTACCCTTCTTTTCCTTGCATAGTCAGAGAGCATCTCAATATGTTCGTAGACCTCAGAGTTATGTCGCCTTCAGAATTCCCCATCTTCCTTTACCGGGCCTAGGATCTTCCTGAGGATTCTCCTCTCTCTGACTTCTAATTTCTCTACCAGACCTCTTCGGTTCAAGGAAAGATACTACATGGCATACAGGGCTTCTGATCCTCGTTAAGACTCTTGTGTAGTACTTAAGTTTCAGGTTGCGTGACAGGAATTTTTTGTTGTAGGTGTTTTTTGTTAGTCGATAGGCCAGTTCTAAATTGTTGACTCTCTTTGATAATGATGCTCTTTCTGATAAGTTGGGTTCAATCCATTCGCCAAGATACTTAAATTTCTCAGTCCTCATGATGTTTCCATGCTCTAGTAACATCTCTCTGTTTGCTTTTTTGATGTTGGTGAAGAATTCTGTTTTCTTCAGCGACACTTGAAGACCCACAGCCTGTTTTCTGAGGCAATTTACCTGCATTGTTGCCATCTCAAGAGAATCAGCAAACAGTGGCATGTCATCTTCAAAGGCCAGGTAATCTACAATCAGCCCATCGTTCTAACGTCCCAGGTAGATACCACTCTGAACACCCAAGTTGATCAGTTCCTTACGCCATTCTCTCATAACCTTTTCAAGGACACAGTTGAAGAGAAATGGGGAAAGTCCATCTCCTTGTCTCACTCCAGTTTTTATTTTGAAGCTTGAGATCTTGCCTCTAAATTTAACCTTGGAATGGGTGTTGGTCAAGGTTTCTAGGACGTGTCTGCGGGTTTTGTTGTGTAGCCCTAGTTCATGTAGTACTTTGTTAAGCGTTTCTCTATCAATGGAATCGCCTTCCTAAAATCAACAAAGGTGACGACCACCTTGCGGTTTCTCATCTTGGAGTATGCATATACAGGCATAACACACCATATTAATTCTTTTGTTGCCCAGTCTGTATCCGAGGTTAATTTTAATAATCATTATGGCTAGTTAAATTTAACATTTGTAATATTAAAAACATCACCCGATTTGATTGAGGCTGCATTTTTAAATTAATTAAAACGCAGACCCTTAAATATCTCAATATACGAAAAAGTGGGCTTATACCTCTTAAAAAAGGCGGCTCAAATAATTAGTATTTAAAAGTTAAGTAAGGAAACTATTAAATTCAAAAGAATTAATTTAAAATCTTCTTCTTAGTCTTGTCTTCATGACTCGTGACTAAGATGAGTCATGAAGTCTCATGATGACTCATCTTATGAGTCATATTGACTCATAAGATGAGTCAATATTATGACTTTAAATATACGCAAAACTTACTTTATGATTACAGTGTACTTCTAAATTTTTTTTAATTTGAATCTATAAAATTTCTAGGGATTGATGACACTTGATCAAAAGCTAAAATGGGACTATAATATTGAACTAACATGTTGTATACCTATTCGAAACAAGAAGAAGAAGAAGTACTAACATGTTCGACATTAAGTACTCTGTGTTATCTGATTCTAAACCTAAGAAAATGTGAAAATGTTGATTCTGCAAATATTTTACGCCATCGTTCAATTTAGCTTATCATATGGTGTGATATTTTGGGGTCAGCAGCAAATATTAATGCGGTATTTAAAAATATATTACGAGCAATGTTCAATGTTCATCCTCCTTGTGCTTCATCAACACAACATTTTAATGCTACCATCCTTCTCCCGTGTGCCAATAAAAATTTTCAGCGTGTCAGCTGTAGCACGCGTGCCATAGGTTCGCCACCGCTGCCCTAGTCGGTTTAGTCCGCGTATATTTATCGAGTTTTGGTTGGCGTTGCTCAATATTGCTCCCCTCGGAAATCCGATTGGGGAGGTGTTTAGTCCTCCGGAATATTTCATATTGGACAAAACCATGGTGTTCTCTTGGGAAAGTTAATGAAGGTGGTTTCCTGTTGCCTTCCTTCATTGGTGAGGATGGGTAGGGATGTTAGAATGGGTTAGGAATGGGGTTCTTCTCTTCTTTAATTCATAGCCGGCGCATGGAGAGGTGGTCGACCTCGTAGCCAGTACGCTGCTGTTGGTGCCGCTAGATTCCGTGCTCCATTCACTATACGCTCTTGCCTCAGCTGTTGTTATTCGCTGGTTTTTTAAATCGTTCTCTACGTGTTTCAACCATGTGGTCTTCGGTGCTTGTTTTTGTGTTCTCCAATCAAGAGGTCGTTTTTTCCATAGGAGTTTGTGCGGTACTCGATTGTCGCCCATCCTACAGATGTGGCCGAACCATCGTAATCGGCGTTTTTGAATTTCCTCAACAATCGGTGTCTGTTGGTCGCACCTTTCTCTGATTGTCTCATTTCGGAGGTGGTTGAGGAGTGAGACGCAGAGAATCTGTCTCAGGCATCGCATTTGGAAGGCCTCGAGCTTGTTAAGGTCTGGTTTGAGTAATGTCCATGTTTCCGATCCATAAAGAAGAATTGGGAGGATCAGCGTCCGGTATAGGCGTATTTTGGTTTTTATGGTAATATTCGTCCGCTTCCATATGCACCACTTGAGTGAAGCAAACGTTGCTGTTGCCTGGCCCATCCGGCTGTGAACTTCGGCTGTCGAAGCTACTTTCTTCTCCACAACCAGTGATCCCAAATATTTGAACTGTGGTACCTGCTCGATTGTGGTTCCATCGAGGTAAACTCTGGCTTCAGATCCATCCGTTGTAAGCACTTTGGTCTTATCCGCATTGATTCTCAGTCCGTATGACTGGGCAATGCGGGAAATGTCATACAAGGTGTCTGTTGCTTCGGCATCTGTGTTGGCCAAAACCGCACTGTCATCGGTGAACATCAGATCGGTTAGGAAGTTTTTGTCATCATATCGAACTCCGCGTCGCCCATCAAACGCTTTTCGCATAATCGTGTCGATCACAATGTTAAAAAGGAGCGGCGAGGCCATGTCTCCTTGCCGGACTCCGGTTCGAATCGGGAATTCCTCAGACATGTCGTTTCGGATACGAGCATTGCTGGTTGAGCCGTCGTACGATGCTTGAAGAAGTTGAATGATTTTCAGTGGCACGTGTTCGATCTTCAGGGCTTCCCACAAGCTTGTCCAATCGATGCAATCAAAAGCAGATTTGAAATCGATGAAGACGATGACAGTTCGTTTGCCACATCGAATTCTTTCTTCCATTAGCTGACGGAGAGCAAATATCTGATCGATGCATCCTCGATGTGGTCGAAATCCAGCTTGTTCTTCCCGGCTTGTTTGCTCTCGATGTTTCTGTAGTCTTGATTGTATGATTTTCATAAATACTTTGCCGACGATCGAGAGGAGGCTAATACCACGGTAATTCTTGCATTCCCGACTGTCGCCTTTCTTCAAAATAGGCACAACAATCGCTTTCTTCCACACGGATGGAACACAATCTGAATGCCATATATGCACTGTGAGAACGTGAAGTTGATGTAATAAGACGTCTCCCCCGGCTTTGATCATTTCGGCAGTTACTTGATCTCCTCCTGGCGCTTTACCATTTTTCAGGGATTTTATTGCCGTCTTCACCTTATTGATTGTTGGTTCAGTATCGGGAAACTGATTAATCGGCTGCTCAATAATCTGCAGTTCGGGTGCTGGACCTACTGGCGGATTGTGGTTGTACAGCTGTAAAAGAATTCTCTCCACCGCTGTAGACGTTCCTGAGGAGAGGTCACGAAAGTTCCATCCAATTTTTTGATATTGTCATTTGTTGATGTTGTTTTGCCACTTAACCGTCGGATTGTCTGGTACAGCGTCCGGTACTCATGCCTTGACGCTGCTTCTTCCATGTCAGCCGCGATGTTATTCCAGTAAGCTTCCCGTTCCAATTTCATTTTCTGTCGAACTTCTTTGTTCAATCGTCGGTATTGTTTGAAATCGACGTGTTTCATTTGCTTCCGCTGGTCGACTAGATTGAGACAGTCGTCCGATATCCATTGCTGCGTCCGTCGACGGATGGGCGGACACAGCTCCGTTGCACACCCCACAATAGACTCAGAAAGTTGTTTTTCTTCTATGTTGATATCGACTGGTATCGTGAGTGCTGCAAATTTGTTGGATAGTGCGATTTGAAATTTTCGGCTGGTTTCAGGGTCTCGCAGACAGGCCCAGTTCCTCTTGGCTGATGGTGGTGCCTTTTTCTTTGCTCTTTGTAATTTCAATTGTAGTTTCACTCGGACAAGATAATGGTCTGATCCACAGTCGGGTCCACGCATCGCACGTACATCTTTGAGCGTCGATCGGAATCTGGTGTTGACCAAAATGTAGTCCAACATCGCCGAATCGTTGCCGGATGGATTTCGCCACGTGATTTGATGTTTGAGGGGGTGACGAAAGATGCTGTTGCCGATGATCAAGTTGTTTTACGCTGCAAATGATAAGAGGCGTAATCCGTTGTCATTTATTTCCCCGTATCCGAATTTTCCCATCGTTTCTTCCCAACCGGTTCGATCTGCACCCGTATGTGCATTAAAGTCGCCCATAAGTACGATTAATTCGGTTTGGGGTATTGTATCCAGTGTGTGTTGAAACTGGGCAATTTCATCCTTGTTTGTGTCCGGGCTGGTCTCAGTTGGGGCGTAGACGGATACGATATGGGTCTTAATCGTTCCATCAATAGTGATAACCGCCAGACGCTCGGATATCGGTTGGAATGCGATAACACTGGCAGAGGCCCGTCGATCAACCATAAAGCCAACACCCGCTTCTCGTTTGTCGCCACCAGAATAGAATAGCGTCATCGTCTCGTCGATTGATGGTGGGTCAACCTTCATTGTCCCAGATCCTGTGAGCCGCAGTTCTGATAATGCACAGATCGATATTTTGCATTTCAATAATTCCTTGGCGATAATTTCCTTTTGACCAACGTGATGTCCCGTTCGCACATTCCATGCGGCGATTCGTATTTCTGATTTCGGTGTGATTAACCTGAGTCTTTGGCCAGTAGTCCACTTCTCACCAGCATCCCTGGTTCCCAAAGCTGGCACATCGGCTGCCCCGGATGCGGTAGCATTAATTCGTAAGTGGTTAAGTCGTGTATCCATGCGGTTTCTTGCCTAGTTTCTTCGGTTTCCCGATTCTGGTCGGCGCGGCAGGCCGACCACCCTCCTCCTTTCACACCCTGGGCTTGGGCCCAGACGACGGCGGAGACGACGGTGTATTAGGAATGGGGTTAGGACCAGATGTCCCCAAGGAGGGAGGTGGGGAATGTCAAGTGCTGCGCGTGGGTAGGGTTGCCATGCCCTGAAGTAGATCTGTCCTCCTTGGGAGTGAGAAGTAACCCGCTACCCCTTTACCTATGCTGAATTTAAAATACCGAATTAGAAAATCATCCGTATCTGTATGGATGAATTTATATTGTAAAACTAGAATAGAAAAATTAATTTTTAATTTTCTAAAATTGATTTTATTTTAGAACCACCCTAGATAATATTAAACAAGTTATTTTTTCCCTATTTTGTATTGTAATGGAAGATATTTATTTTGTTGTTAAATTGTTAGAGAAATGTATTTATAAAAACCAACTGATACAATAATTAGATCAGAAAATGTATATTTTTTGAGGTAGCAACAAAAAGAATGTTCGAAATATGTTGGTGGGGCGGGAGAGAGAGAGTTTCTTTCACTGTGCATTATGCAGGAATTTTTGCCCCGTTTTCGTATTATATTGAATTTCAAGTTTCGCGGGCATTCGTTGCTCGCCGGTAACATCCGACCGGGAACTAAAATGGCAGCCGGCTGTCTCATTCGCGTCGACCACATGGGTCGTACGCAACGTGGTTAAAGTAAAATTCGTACCGCTCTAAAACCAAATACTTTTCTGCAAATACTCTCGTGAACAAATCTTAAATAAGTGTGTAAATAAATATATTCTTGTGTTTTAATAGTTTCTTAAAATATTTAATTTTTTTGTGATATTTCGGACTGGGACTTTTTTTAGATTTATTTTTCGTGACCTTGTCGCGCGCCATACGTACAACTAAGTCATTTCGCTTTAAATTATTCTATATTTCCGTATTTTAAGTGAGAAAATCTTACTCTGCAGTTCCTTTTTAATCATCAAAATCAAATTTCGTGTTTTACAAGTTTTTCCATTTTTTTAAATTAAAGTTTCCATACTTTTCGCGTTTTTTTTTTTTAAGTGTACGTGCATAATTTTTAGCCTTATTTGGGTTCATGGTGCAAGACATACCAACTCGGTAACTCCTGCCATATTTTTCGTCACATCTAAGAATAGATACATCGAAACCGGCACTCGGCGTTGTCTGACATGCCGCAGACTATTGATAAGGGTAAATAATTTACGAATTTTTCCCATATTTTTAACTCACCGTTAAAGGAACTTTCCCGTTTTATTACAACCTAAGAAAATGTAAAAATAATTGAAAACGGATTATGTAATTCAACATTTTAAAACAGGCCCACATTTAGAAAGTTGCCTTGTTCACCTTGTTGCAAAATTGTGCCATTTGATTCTGTCCAAACTCATATTAATATTAATTAAAACATTTTTTTAAAACATTTCTTTCAAAACTTAATTTATTCTCGAATCACCAGACTGTGGCCAAATTAAAGTTCAATGATCAATACTTAATCTTCCTTCCTTTTTTATTTATATTTAATGAACTTTGCAATTTTAATTGAGCATATGTTTATAAGTGTTATACATTTTCTAGAATGTTTTGCATGTGGCATATTAGACACTTGGGCGTGTTTTAAAGTTTTGATGTTTTCCTTGATTTTTTTTTTTTGCCTAAAACTGTAGATGTCTTGTAGTGCAGTCTGAAATTCTTGAACTTTTGCCAATCATTTTATATCCAAAATTAAACACTGGTCTGAATTCACAATTAGTATATCACTGCTGATTATTATTACTAATTCAAGTAAGTATTCTGATTCACAGAAAAAATAATTGTCTACATTTTTATAAAATAGTATATAAGAAAAGTATATAAAATCTCTCTAAAACTCACAATACACGTACAATCAAACTTTTTTCTTCATCTGTTTCTAAGATAATTCAAAAAAATACAAAATGCCATTAAATTAATAAATTGACAATACTTTTTAGACTATTTTTTAATTTCTAAAGGATTCTTAATAATTTTGGATCTCAAAAAATGTGATAATTGCTAATTAAATTGTTTTTCTATTTTGCGTCTGTTATGGACTCATAACAGCATGCGGTTATGGCTGGCCGAGTGCGATACTCAATATGTATCGGCGATTATCAGCCATTTTTAGTGTCCAGGATTCCGCAGCGTATGTGACTATAGGAATTATATGTGTCCTTATGACTACCATCTTGGTTCCTTTTTTATTTAGAATTGGCATAAAAGGGCGCAAAATAGAAAAAATACTACAAAAAACTCATTCGTAAGACGTTTTTCAGCACTTGTCCATTAGATTCCAAGCTTGGACGCGTGCTGTAAAATCGCGCTTACTGAACTCGTCCTTTAATATACTATTAACATTTTTTTTTATTCGTTACGGCTGATTATGGACCACGTTTGACAGTTTTTTCATTATTTTTTTCATTTCAATCGTATCGCTCGTCTCCGAGCATCTTGGCAATGGGGATATATATATATTTTTTAAATTCTGGATTATTTACGATCTGTCTAGATTGTGGATTGTAGATATGGTGGTGACGACTTGTACTGCGACCTTTATAGATCTATTGTACCCCACCCTCCTCCTCCAAGTGTTGGTGTACTTACCCATTTAGAGCGCCTCCTCTAATCCTGATTCCTTTAGGAATCTCAGGATCTGGGTGGGATTCAAGGCCTGCAGCTCCTCTGTGTTCAAGCAGTGAGCCCCAAGGTACATCTGTCTCTTGCGGAGTAATGCTCCGCAGTCTTTGAACAGATGTATGGGGGTTTCCTCTGCTGAGCCACAGAATCTGCATCCATCATCCTCCTCTAGGCCTAGGGCCTTGAGATGTTTCCTAAGTCTGCAGTGTCCCGTCAGGGCTCCTGTCAGAATTCTGAGCTTGTTCCTGCTTAGTTTCAGGCAAGCTTTAGTTCTCTTCTGGTTAAAAGATCCCAGCATCACTTTGGATTGCCTTAGCCCTGGAAGTTCTTCCCAGGTTTTCATCCATTTTCTTCTTATTTCTTCATCTAAACTTTTGCGGATGGTGTTCACGCTCATACCGCAAAAGGGTTCCGGACCTATAAAGGGGCTACTGGATCCCTTGTTTGCTAGGTGATCGGCTTCTTCGTTTCCGTCTATACCAGTGTGTCCTGGTACCCAGTATAGCGTTACTTTATTATCCCTGCCAAGCTTGTTCAGCTTCCCCACACAGTCCCATACCAGTTTGGATCTGATGGTGTATGAGCTAATGGCCTTGATGGCTGCTTGGCTATCTGACAGGATAGCAATTCGTTTTTTGCGGTACTTCCTGTCGAGGTTAAACTGTGCACATCTTTCGATTGCGTGTACCTCTGCTTGGAAGATACTTGGGGATGTTCCCATGGATTCGGAGTATCTGGTACGAGGTCCAAACACTCCTGCACCAGTGCCTTCCTTTGTCTTCGAACCATCTGTATACCACTTGATGGCATTTTGCTCTATGTGGTATGCTGAGGATTCGTCGCTCCAATCGGCTTTACTACTACACATTGCTGTGTAGTTTTTCTCGAAGTGGTATTTGCATACCATTTCGTCTTTTGGTACTTCCAGCCAGGGGATCTTGGCAGCGAGGCTGTTTCGGTCTCTGCTCCCGATTATTTTGCCTCTGCCCATTCCTTCCTTGCTGAACCTTACGATCGCCGATCTGGCGGCGCTCTCCACCACAAGGTGCTGCGGAGTCAGATCCAGCAGCAGCTCCAATGCTGCTGTCGGACACGACCCCATCGCCCCCGTGATGCAGACACACGCCAGTCTTTGAATCTTCTCAAGCTGTTTCCTCATAGAGGCCAGCTTGGTTCTACGTCCCCACGCAACCGCCCCATAAGTGATTGCAGGTCTCACTATCATGGTGTACATCCATCGCAGGATAGTGGGGTTACAACCCCACGTTTTTCCTGCCAGATTTCTGCACACCATTAGGGCGCGTTTGGCTTTACCTACCACTGCCTCAGCGTGTCTATTCCATAGGAGTTTGCTATCTAGTGTGATACCCAGATACCTTATCTCCTGTTGGTATTCTACTGCCTTCCCATCTATGAGTATGGGATGTAGGCAGTTTAGTTTTCTCCTTCTAGTAAATGGTATCACCGTGGTTTTGCTCGGGTTGAGTCTTAATCCCACTGTTTGACACCATCTACTAGTTACTTTGAGGCCTCTCTGAACAATTTCACAGAGCGTTCCCTCAAATTTTCCTCTGGCCATTATGAGTATGTCATCGGCGTAACCTTGACATTTGATGTCTAGGTCGTTTAGCCTAACCAGTAGTTCATCAACTACCAGGCTCCACATTAGCGGTGATAGTACACCTCCCTGTGGGCACCCTCGAGTTGTGGAGATCTTAATGGTGTCTTTTCCCACTTGTGTCTCCGCCGTTCTAGTTCTCAGCATTTCTCCCATCCACTTTGAGATAGTGCTGTCGATATTCCTTCTTTCGAGGGCCGCCCTGACAGCCTCGTGTGAGGTGTTGTCAAAAGCTCCCTCTATATCCAAGAAGGCACATATCGCTACTTCCTTTATCTCTAGTGCTGCTTCTATTTCGTTTGTCAGCTGATACAGGGCGGTTTCTGTGGATTTCCCTGCTCTGTAAGCATGCTGACTCCTGTGTAGTGGTGTACCTACCAGCACTATAGTCCTAAGGTAATTATCAATCACCTTCTACATTGTCTTTAACATAAAAGATGTTAGACTAATGGGTCTAAATGACTTCGGTTGAGTGGTGTCTTTCTTCCCCACCTTCGGTATAAATACCACCTTAGCCCTTCTCCATAGCTCCGGTATATATCCGAGCGCTAAGCTACTTCTAAAGATATTTAGAAGATACGGCATTAGTTCTCTCTCTCCCTTTTGTAGGAAGGCAGGAACTAGTCCGTCCACTCCTGGGGCCTTAAAAGGCTGGAAAGTGCCGATAGCCCATCTGATTCGGTTTTCCGTACAGATGGACGCTGCCCTCTTCCAGTCGGCCCGACTTGGTTTCCGTGGTTGCATCAAGCCCTCGGTCTCCCTGTATCCTCTACATCCCGGAAAATGGGTTTCTAGTAGGAGGAGAGCTCTTTGCTCTTCATCCTCCGTGAATGTCCCATCCGGTTTCTTGAGAGTGGTTGTCATTTCCACTCTATCCTTCGCTAGTGCTTTGTGCAGTCTAGCTGCCACCGGCGTGGATTCTATGTTTTCACAGAAGGTCCTAAAGTTTTCCCTTTTTGCCCTTCTGATCTCTTTGTTGTAGGTGGTAAGCACCTCAGAGTATTCTAGCCAATTTCCGTATTGTTTGGCTTTGTTGAAAAGCCTACGTACTTTTGCTCTTAATGTAGACAAATTTTTGTTCCACCATTTTTCGTCCTTATGCTCCTTCACGGTTTTTACCGGGCAGCTGGATTCAAATGCCGTGGTGATTGCTACATTTATTTCTCCTACAGCCTGCTCCAGCACGGTGTAGTGTTTGATACTACCCCGCACTGTCACCTGCTCTAGGTTTTCTTTTAGTTGGGAACTAAACATAGGCCACACAGTTTGTCTGGGGTTTCGAATGGGGGTGTTTTCCTCACTCGCTCCTTCCAGCTCAAACTTTATGAACCTATGATCTGACATTGAGGGCTCACTTGAAACCCTCCACTTTTTAATTAGTTTTTTTACGTTAGCGCTACCTACCGTAATATCCAGTACCTCATTTCTGACTTTAGTGACAAATGTTGGTGTGTTCCCAACGTTGTACACAATTAAGTTCTCTTTAATGAGGTATTCTAAAAGGTACTCACCCCTCTTATTAGTGTCCGTGCTGCCCCACATCTCATTGTGTGCGTTCGCGTCACATCCCAGGATGAGTGGCAGCCTTCTCCTAATACAGTGTTCCACCAGCTTTTGTACTTCAATGGGTGGTATGCTGTTACCATCGCCAGGGAAGTATGCTGATGCGATCACTACTTCGCGGTGGAGACCCTCGATCTGGATGAGAGCCTGAATCGGTACTAAATCCCGCGTTAAAAATTCTGAAAGACATAAGTAATTTATGCCATTTCTTACCATAATGCAAGTTCTAGGGGAGACCTCACGGCTGTCCCATACCAACTTACATTCCCTGTTGCTAAGGCCTTTGATCTTACCTCCGTAGGTCCAGGGTTCTTGAAGCAGCGCTAGCCCTAGGTGCTGCTTGGTGAACATCCTAGCCATCACAGCTGAAGCTGCTTTGGCATGATGGATGTTCACTTGGGCTATTTTGGTGCGCCTGCTGGTCATTCTTGTTTTGTGACAGGAGGCGGCAAGTCCTCCTCTGCCCCTACAAGAACATCTACCTCTGCCTCTGTAGACATGGCTGGACTGCTCATGTCTACGAGTGTGAGGTTAAGGTCGTCTTCCCGGGAATCCGGGCTAACTTCCTTGTTCTCTGTGTCGGTTAGGTCCCGTACACATGGATTATTTTTACTTTTGGAATTCATATAAATCCCACGAGTCGCAAGGAAACTAAAGGTCCACCACATCAGAGCCCCACTTGATAGTGGTAAGGCTGGATACCCTCTGAGGTCGCCAGGTATCAGAGGGGCTCCGTAAGCGATGGCCGGTTGCCCTTGGCCATCAACCAGTCCCTTTGGCACGGGTCGCATGACACCTTGGGATTAAGGGTTTGGAAGTTCTTGGTTGTTCGCCCTCCGCCGAACGCCCCAACCGGGGTTGTTCCAGTCGTGACGTCCAACGGTACGCTAAACTAAGCCCTCACACCGCGACAAGGTGACTTCCACGTGAGGGTACGATCTGTCTAACGACAATAAGTAAATGTGGTGTAACATCATCAACTCTTGTAAGTATTTACCCAGTGGTAAATACCTCTTCATCCTACGGTACTCATATTACCATATCAAGCGGGAGTCTGCGTTTCAATCTACGATTTCCATGTCCAGTGAGAAGTCGGCTTGCAAGAGTGTTCGGGTGTACTTTTTTTACTTATCAGAGTATGTGCTGGAATGTTCTTCAATCACTTATTTCACTAGTTTAATGTTAAGGTCGTGGTTATTGATACTATTTGTTACAAACCATGGTGCATTTACAATCATTCTTAAGGTTTTTAATTGAAATCTTTCTAGTATATTTGAATTGCACGCTGAACCCCATAGCTGACTCCCATAGCTCCATACTGGTTTCAGAACAGAGTTATATAGTAGAAGCTTGTTTTCCAATGAGAGTTTTGATTTTGGATGGAGTAGCCAATACATTTTCCTTAGTTTAAGATTAAGTTGCTTTCTTTTTGTCCATATATGCTTTCGTCATGTGAGTTTTTGATCTATGTGCATACCTAGATATTTCGCTGAGTCGGATTGAGGTATCTGCCGGCCATTCAATTTTACTGGTGGACAGGTTACCTTTCTGAGGGAAAAGGTGACGTGGACCAATTTTAACTCATTTGCTTGGATTTTCCACCTTTTTAGCCAGTTTTCTAGTGTATTAAGATGCAGTTGGATTCGTTTTGCTGCCACGACTGAATCTGAATGGGATGCCATTATCGCTGTGTCATCTGCATATGTTGCTGTTAGAGTGTGGGCTGTGGTGGGCAGATCTGCGGTGTGTAGAAGGTAGAGTACTGCGCCTAGTACACTTCCCTGTGGTACACCTGCTTGAACTAATTTTAGATCGCTTACCTCCTTGTATTTGACTGCAAAACATCGATCACTTAAGTATGATTTAAGTATTTTATACAAGTGATGTGGAAGTTGCTGTCTGATCTTGTATAACAGTCCAGTATGCCACACCTTGTCAAACGCTTGTGCAATATCTAGAAATACTGCTGAGCAGGATATCTTTTTTCTAAAATCTACATTTTTATAAAATAGTATATAAGAAAAGTATATAAAATCTCTAAAACGCAATACACATACAAACTTTCAAACATCAAACTATTTTCTTCATCTGTTTCTAAGATAATTAAAAAAAAATACAAAATGCCATTAAATTAATAAATTGACAATACTTTTTAGACTATTTTTTAATTTCTAAAGGATTCTTAATAATTTTGGATCTCAAAAAATGTGATAATTGCTAATTAAATTGTTTTTCTATTTTGCGTCTGTAATGGACTCATAACAGCATTCATATGCATGCCGTTATGGCTCGCCGAGTGCGATACTCAATATGTATCGGCGATTTTTTTATTTAGAATTGGCATAAAAGGGCGCAAAACAGAAAAAATACTACAAAAAACTCGTTCGTAAGACGTTTTTCAGCACTTGTCCATTAGATTCCAAGCTTGGACGCGTGCTGTAAAATCGCGCTTACTGAACTCGTCCTTTAATATACTATTAACATTTTTTTTTATTCGTTACGGCTGATTATGGACCACGTTTGACAGTTTTTTCATTATTTTTTTCATTTCAATCGTATCGCTCGTCTCCGAGCATCTTGGCAATGGGGATATATATATTTTTTAAATTCTGGATTATTTACGATCTGTCTAACGACAATAAGTAAATGTGGTGTAACATCGTCAACTCTTGTAAGTATTTACCCAGTGGTAAATACCTCTTCATCCTACGGTACTCATATTACCATATCAAGCGGGAGTCTGCGTTTCAATCTACGATTTCCATGTCCAGTGAGAAGTCGGCTTGCAAGAGTGTTCGGGTGTACTTTTTTTACTTATCAGAGTATGTGCTGCAATGTTCTTCAATCACTTCTTTCACTAGTTTAATGTTAAGGTCGTGGTTAATGATACTTTTTGTTACAAACCATGGTGCATTTACAATCATTCTTAAGGTTTTTGATTGAAATCTTTCTAGTATCTTGATATTTGAGTTGCACGCTGAACCCCATAGCTGACTCCCATAGCTCCATACTGGTTTCAGAACAGAGTTATATAGTAGAAGCTTGTTTTTTTGGACCGAGTAGCCAATACATTTTCCTTAGTTTAAGATTAAGTTGCTTTCTTTTTGTCCATATATGCTTTCGCCATGTGAGTTTTTGATCTATGTGCATACCTAGATATTTCGCTGAGTCGGATTGAGGTATCTGCCGGCCATTCAATTTTACTGGTGGACAGGTTACCTTTCTGAGGGAAAAGGTGACGTGGACCAATTTTAACTCATTTGCTTGGATTTTCCACCTTTTTAGCCAGTTTTCTAGTGTATTAAGATGCAGTTGGATTCGTTTTGCTGCCACGACTGAATCTGAATGGGATGCCATTATCGCTGTGTCATCTGCATATGTTGCTGTTAGAGTGTGGGCTGTGGTGGGCAGATTTGCGGTGTGTAGAAGGTAGAGTACTGCGCCTAGTACACTTCCCTGTGGTACACCGGCTTGAACTAATTTTAGATCGCTTACCTCGTCCTTGTATTTGACTGCAAAATATCGATCACTTAAGTATTTCATACAAGTGATGTGGAAGTTGCTGTCTGATTTTGTATAACAGTCCAGTATGCCACACCTTGTCAAACGCTTGTGTAATATCTAGAAATACTGCTGAGCAGGATATCTTCGCTTCAAAGTCCTCACTAATCTTTCTAACTATTCTATGGATTTGCTCCACCGTTCCATGTTGTTGTCTGAATCCGAATTGATGTTGTGGGATTAGATTTTTGTCCAGTAGAATTGGAGTTAATCGTTTTAGTAAAAGTTTCTCGAATATTATATAATATAATAATAAACTACATTTGGATCTTTTCCTGGTTTTGTTATTAGAATTATTTTTGCTAGTTTCCACTGCGCAGCAAAGTAACTCAAGCGTAGCGCTGCATTGAACAATATAGTGAGGAATCGTATTATTTGTTCTGGTAGCTCGCGCACTATCCTTCCAGAGATCTGATCGTATCCAGGTGATTTTTTATATTAATATTTTTATTATGGAAGACACTTATTTTTTTGTGTTTTTTTTTTATTGGAAAGTCCATTTGATATGGAACTTCTAGAGATGCGTCATTATCTTCTTGTGTGGGAGGTACTGTGGGATTTGGTTGAAAAACTTTCTCCAGTTGTTCAGCAAAGACTTTAGCCTTTTCTTCTTCTTCTTTCGAATAGGCCTACTTTGGACCACGCTTGTTCAACTGTTGGGCTTTAACCTTTGCCCAGTATTGCCGCATCTTCTGCCGGTGTAACTCCTTTCTCTCTTCTGTCCAGAGGGTACCTTTCCTATGCGGTTTTTTCCTGAAATCCACGGACTTCCTTCAAGGTGCGTCTCACAGAC
This sequence comes from Phosphuga atrata, assembly GCA_944588485.1. Taxonomy (NCBI): domain Eukaryota; kingdom Metazoa; phylum Arthropoda; class Insecta; order Coleoptera; family Silphidae; genus Phosphuga; species Phosphuga atrata. The sequence continues at coordinate 71,505,571 of OX155897.1, read as the reverse complement.
TGTCTGTTTTGGAGATCTGTTATTCCCTGTTCTTTAATATCCTTCTCCGTCTCTGTCAACCAAGTAGTACGAAGCTTCTTGTTTTGCCAGAAGATGAACAGACGGTTGGTTAGTCGATTTGGAGGCAATCTTGCAACATGGCCATAGAAATCTACCCTTCTTTTCCTTGCACAGTAAGAGAGCATCTCAATATGTTCGTAGGGCTCAGAGTTATGCCGCCTTCTGAATTCTCCATCTTCCTTTACCGGACCTAGGATCTTCCTGAGGATTCTGCTCTCTCTGATTTCTAATTTCTCTATTAGACCCCTTCGGTTCAAGGAAAGACACTCCATAGCATACAGGGCTTCTGGTCGTAAGACTGATGTGTAGTGCTTAAGTTTCAGGTTGCATGACAGGCATTTCTTACTGTAAGTGTTCTTAGTCAGCTGATAGGCTAGTTCTAACTTGCTGACTCTCTTGGATAATGATGCTCTTTCTGATAAGTTGGGTTCAATCCATTCGCTGAGATACTTAAATTTCACAGTCCTCTTGATGTTTCCCTGTTCTAGTAACATCTCTCTGTTTGCTTCTTTTATGTTGGTGAAGAATTCTGTTTTCTCCAGCGACACTTGAAGACCCACTTTGGCAGCCTGTTTTCTGAGGCAGTTTACCTAGATTGTTGCCATCTCAAGAGAATCGGCAAACAGTGCCATGTCATCTGCAAAACCCAGGCAATCTACAACCAGTCCATCGTTCTTACGTCCCAGGTAAATACCACCCAGAGCGCCCAAATTGTTCAGTTCCTTGCGCCATTTTCTTATAACCTTTTCAAGGACACAATTGAATAGAAGTGGGGAAAGTCCATCTCCTTGTCTCACTCCAGTTTTTATTTCCAAGCTTTATGAAATCTCGCCTCTAAATTTAACCTTGGAATGGGTGTTGGTCAAAGTTTCTAGGATGAGTGCGGGTTTTGTTGTCTAGCCCTAGTTCCTGGAGTACTTTGTTAAGCGTTTCTCTATCAATGGAATCGTAGGCCTTCCTGAAATGAACAAAGGTGACGACTACCTTGCGGTTTTTCATTTTGTAGTATGCTAGTACAGTTTTAAGATTCACTCAGGCTATCTGTCTTTGGGCTATTGCTTTGCCACAGTCTTCAGTCCACCACGGATGCTGCCTTCTTGTAGCGAGAGGGGCGAGTTCATTGGCCGCCTTGACAAGAGTCTCCTTCAGTTGGTCCCAGCTGTTTAGGTCTATGTTGTTCAGTCTCTGACTTACTTTGTGACTGTTCTTGAGTCGTTCTACCTCAAATACCATTTTGGAGGTTCGGTGTAATCTAGTGTTTCTAGGCTGGAGTCTCATTTTTATCTTTGAGAGGAAATGGTTTGAGTCCAGATTGGCGCTTCTTAGTATCTTCACGTTTTGTATTAAATATACTATTAATTAACTTTTTTTTTTATTCGTTACTGCCAATTATGTACCGTTTGATATAATTGGCCGTAACGAATAAAAAAAGTTATTTACGTTTGACAGTTTTTACATTATTTTTATGTCCTCTTATCAATCGTATTGCTCGTCTCCGAGCATCGTGGCAATGGTATGACCTAGGGATCATATTTGTTGTACTTTTTGTCTCCATTCTTCCCTGTTTTCAGCTGCTTTTGTGCAATCGTGTACAGTTAGTTGCGCCTATGGCTTTGGATATTTGTTCTACATAGCGCGATGGTGATCTTCCTCGAGGTCTCTTACCCTCTATCTTTCCTTGGACTATCAATTTCTCAAGTGAGTCGTCCTTTCTTCACATTATGTGATCGAAATATCTTAGGATGGACTTTTAGATAGTTTTGATCGACGATGTTAAGTTTTCGTAGAATGGATTCATTAGTACGTTTTTCCGTCCAAGATATCCGGAGCATGCGTCTCCAGGTGTACATTTCAAACTCATCAATTCGTCTTCTGTCAGCCATTTTTAGTGTCCAGGATTCCGCAGCGTATGTGACTATAGGAAATATATGTGTCTTTATGACTACCATCTTGGTTCCTTTAGAAATGCTGTGATCCTTCCAAATACGTGAAAGTTTGACAATGGCGGTTTTATTCTTCTCCTTATTTCCTTTTCACAGCTGCCAGTTCTTGAAATTTGTGAGCCCAAATACACGAACTTCTTTACTACCTCGATTCCATCAATATGCGATGGGTTTTGCAGTCTTTCTTGGGATCGGTCTATTATCATTATTTTGTCTTTTGTTTTATTCATTTCATGGCTCACCTCTCCGCTGATTTCTTTCACCTTCTGGAGCAGGTTCTTGATCTCTTCCGTACTTCCCAGCAATGTCGTATCGTCTGCGTACCGTAAATTTGATATTTTGCTGCCTCCTATAGATATTCCTCCATCCCTGTTGTGAGTTGCTTTGCGGACTATCCATTCTCCGTAGAGATCGAATCAAATGGGGTGAAAGGATGTACCCCTGACGAACTCCTTTGTATACTCTGAAGGGGTCACTAAGGCAATCTTCTATTCTTACCTGTGCCTCTGCAGATTGATTGGCGGTGAGGCTAATAAGATGTCTAGGTACACCCATCTCCGACATAACGGTCCATAATTTGCTCCAATTTACTGGATCGAATGCCCTTTTGTAGCCAATAAAACAGAGGTTTCCAGGTTTGTTGAACTCCCTTAGTTTTTCAATTATCTGTATGATGCACGTGCTCTCGCGTGCCTCGACCCGGCGTGAAACCTGCTTGTTCTTGTGGGATTTTGGTTATGCTTTCAACCTGTCGTGAAGTATATGTAACAATGTTTTGCTGACGTGTGATATTAAGGATATCGTTCTGTAATTTGAACATTGGGTCTTTGCTCCTTTTGTATAGATTGCTACGAATATTGAGGTTGCCTAATCAGTCGGCCAGACTCCTGATATCCAGATCTTGTTGTACAGTATATGCAGGAGACTTATCATATTTTCATCCGATACGTCAATCATTTCGGCCACTATTCCGTCAGGTCCTGCAGATTTTCTAGGTTTCTCCACCTCGGATTTAAGGATTTCTGGTTCTTAATCTTCTGAGTTAGGGATTTTAGGTATGTTGTCTCCTGGTTGATCTTGGAACAAGTTTTGACAGTATTCTCTCGATCTCTTTGCAACCTCTGTTTTCTCCGTTATTACTTCTCCTTGCTCGTTTTCTACAATTATCGTTCGCGATTTGAAGTCCCTGGTTATCTCTCTGATTTTGGCAAAAAGGTCTCTGGATACATTTTTTGATGATAGTCTTCGATTTCTTTGCATATTGTTGATATATAGCCGTTTTTGTCTTCTTTACACATTTTCCATCTTTGGATAGTTTACTGTAGTCTTCACGCCATTCTTCGTTGTTCAAGCCTTTTTGTTTCAGTTCCTTTCTTTCCTGTATAGCCTCCCATGTTCTGTCTGTTACCTACTTTTTTCTTCTTTCGGATTTGTGGTTGAATTCATTGGCCATTTTTAACATTTCCGATTTCATCCTCTTCCAAAGTTGGTTCTCTTCCATTTGTTTGGTGTTTCCGCTGTTTAATGTTTGGAGTTTTTCGGAGAGTCTGGTTCTATATTCGGTGTTATTGTGTAAGTTCCACCTATTTTTAGACATAGAGGGGGGTTTTGGAGTTTTCAGTTTAAATTTTATTTCTCCTATAAGTCATCAGCAACTTATCAGCTACTACTCGGGTCCGCAGTTAGCGCCTGGATGAGTTTTGGTATCTTTTATACTTGTTCGCCATCTTTGTGGTATCAGCAGGAAATCTATTTGATTTATATACCTATCACCGGGTGACCTCCACGTATATAGTCGCCGTGGATGATGTGTGAACATTGTGTTCATGATGGTCATATTCTTGTCAGCATAGAATTAAAATAGGCGGTCCCCTCTCTCATTTCTGTCTCCGAGGCCCCAGTTTCCTAGTATGTTTTCAAAGTGGTCATCCGTTGTTTGAATGGGACCAACTTTCGCGTTGAAGTCACCGATTATTATTGTGATCTCTCTTTCTGGTATTCTAGCTGTTTCCGTTAGTATGTCCGAATAGAATTCCTCAATTTCTTCATCGGATGCGTCTGAAGTAGGGGCATATATTTGGAGGATGTTGAGCTTTGTAGGTGTTGTGTTAAGTTTTATAGACATTATTCTGCTGCTTACGCAGTTATACCCTAATACTACAGAATGCAACACCGTGTTGCTTTCTGTTTATGTCCTGAATAGTACATCATATTACCATTTTCTGTTCTGAAGTGGCCATGTCTTTTATAGTGAGTTTATAGATATTCCCACTATTTCGTAAGGTATTATTTCTCTTTCTACTATCTGTAGTTTTCCAGATTTTAGGAGTCCTTGGACATTGCATGTTCCAATCCTCATAAGTCTTCTAAGATTATGGGGGCTAGTAGCATACTTTCCATGCGTTGCCTGGCTGGGAACAGTCCTCAGGAACAGGCTGAGAACTGGCATGTCCTCACTCGCTGCCAATATCTCTTCATCCTCTCTCCCACTTCCTTCTTCTATTCCTCCGTGTAAGATCTTCCTTTTCTCACTGACTCCCCTGTCTCCTGGAAACCTGTAAACTCCTTAATTGGTCGCCTCGTACGTCAGTTATGATTTCGAAAGGCTCTGACAACTCCCTCCAGAAGTTCATTTTGGAGAAAGTATTGCTAATCTTTTGTTGAATTAGATTCCTCGTCTTGTTGTCCACTCCAAATTCCTCGAGAATTGCCTCGAAATAAGGTTTTTCGGTCAATGGAGTCATAGGCCTTCCGGAATTCCACAAAGACGGCGTCATATTTATTCTGTCCCAACATCTTGTACTTTATGATATTTCGCAGGTTGAAGATTTGATCCGCGCAAGATCTCCCTTTCCTAAAGCCTGCCTGGTATTCACCCAATTCAGAATCCAATAACCCTTCTATTCTTGTCAGTAACGCTTTCGAGAAAATCTTGTGAGGAACTGAAACAAGGGCCTCTATAATTATTAACGTCCATCTTGTCACCCTTCTTATGAAGGGGAAGGATGAGAGCCATTTGCCAGTCAGCAGAGATCCTCTCAGTTTTCCATATATTCTGAAGTTATCCGAGTGAAAAATTGTACGACTCTCGCAGATCCGAATTGTAAGAGTTCAGCGACGATACCACCATCTGCACCAGCAGCTTTGTTGGCCTTAAGTCCTTGAATAATCCGGAAAATTTCGTCTTCGTCAGGAGGCAATGAATTGGGAGATGATATTTCTGGTGGTTCCATTTTCTGGTTTTCTTGCAGACCTTTACAGTTAAGCAGTGAGTCGAAATATATGTCAAGGATGTCACAGTTTTGCTTATCGATTATTCCTAACCTCCCTTCTTCATTCTTGAAGCACATTCCTGGTGCCTGATAACCCCTTAACTGCGATTTGATCAACACGCTCAAAAGATCTCAAAAAGAAAAGAATTGCAACCAGAAACAATATCGAAATCGATTGAATCTCGCAAGAAATATACCAGATAATTTCTATTATAAGAACAAGTGCAGGACTATTTTGAATGGAATTTTAATCAATTACTACCTGTGACTAGTTAAACATTTCTGCAAAGTTTTGCAATGTGGGGTGTGGTGAGTGGGATGTATAAAACTCACCTCTTATCCACTTATCTATTTATATTTAAAACAAGCAATTACAAATCTTGTAATAATAAATAAAATAATACAAACAATAACAATATAGTCAACACACAAACACGAGGACGTAGACTCGTCTCAACTCTCTAACCGCGCAGCACACTCAACTCCCTGTCTCTCTCCTCGGTGTAAACAGGGTTTTTTACTCTTCGCAGTTGGTATCCCACACATGCACAAAATGCAACACTAAGGGGTACGAATTTTTGGACAAAGCTTTGCAGAAATGTTTAACTAGTCAAAGGAAGTAATTAGTATATATTATATAGGATGCTGGAAAATTGAAATGTTTAAATTAATAATGTTACACCTATTGTATAATAACGATTATAACGTTTGTAATTTAGCACAACCAAGGCAGCGGATTTATTTATATTCAATAATATCTACGCGTTCGGTTGGTGCAAAATTATCTTTGAAGAATTCGCTAGCACCATGAAGATGTGAATCTTTTGATTGGAATGTTAGTTTTTCTTCAAACAGTAGTTCAAACAAGTTTTTATGAGATTTTAATTTGATTAATTCTTTGTTCAGGTGATCGAAGATCTATTTTTTTCCAAGATTACAGAACTTTTATGATTCAAATATTTTAATTGAATTAATCAAGTTAATCACAATTAATCACAAAAATATATTAATTTAAAATATTTGCACTGAATTGAAAAATTCTTCAATAGACCTTTTCATAGTTGAAATTTTTTTGTGTGCATGTGCCAATTTCCGCCATGTTATACTTCAAAAAGTGCCCGAACTTTTTGACGGATAACCAAATATGTGCCCGAAACTTGGCGGATGCGCATGCGCTTAACTAACCGTAAAAAGGTCTACTCAGTGTAAATATGAATGATCACGTAGTAACAGTCGCAACCATCCTCCATTCATTATTTTTTAAAATAATGATAAATGTTTTTTTAACAACCTATGTATTTAAAAAATAATTGAAAGGTACAGGGAAAAAACCCCACACATGTCCACCTACATTCGTTTTTAACTACATTTCTACATTTGCGTTGTTTTTCCCTGGATATCTATTTTATAATGTCAGTTTCATAAGGACTAACGTGCCTTTTTCCACCTTATTTCCATCTTATCGCTCATCAAATCCAACCGAAATCTTCTCATACTAACATATGGCAGCACAAGTTTAATATTTACAAAAAAATGGACTTCCGTCGTTATTCCCCTGTGCCCTTCATTTCGTTACAGAATATACATCGATATAGAATATAATACAGATATATAATACAATAGAGAATATATTGATCGAATGCTCTTTTAGACTAGACAGACAAGACTAGGCAGACAAGTTTAGTCAGCCAATACTAGACAGACAAGACTAGGCAGATAAGCCCAGATAAGCAATACTAGACAGACAAGACTTTTTTTGCACCTGCTTGGAGGTGAAAATTTGCAAACAGACGCCACCCGACACGTACCGAGTGGTAGTGTGGGGCTGCCCAGTAAAGGGGCTACCCACTAAAAAAACACTCACCATTCATACCCCCTAGCCAAAACCAGAGAAAACGTGATGGTATCCAAAAGTTGGCATAACTTCATCACGTTCCTCCCCCTTTCATTTCCAAACCATTCATCCGCATTCATTCGTAGTACCGGGCGCGCCGTTATTCGCTCCTTAAAACATTTAATCCTAAAAGCATTTATCCATACCTGCACCCCATACACAAGAATGAAGTGCACGACCGCATTCATAACCTTTCTCTTGGTCAATGGCCCACCTATGTTGGGCATCAGCCGTACAAGATATCTCGCACACACTGTTACCCTGGTCACCACTCGGTTCACCTGCTCTGTCACCCTAAAGTTTCGCTGGCGCTACAGCCCCATTGTCGCCATTCGCCCTGTCATTTCACGCAACTTTATTCTCCCAATTAGCAAGACTGCCTCGGTTTTATGAGGTGCCAGGGCTAAACACTTTTCTTAACAGACAAGAGTACACAGACAAGACTAGACAGACAAAACTAGATAGACAAGACTAGACAGACAAAACTAAAGTAGTTTGGGGTAAACTTTCACTAAACCACTTTGGCTTTTAGTATGCGTCTCTTCGGTACAGCAAATTGTGCATTCATTCAGGGTGGGCAGCCAGGTCGGTTAGTGAAAACCGCCCTAGTTATGGCCTCCCCGACCAGGATTCGAACCCACGCCATGTTGTCATCTATAATACCGAGGAGGACAGATAGACAAGACTAGACAGACAAGACTAGACAGACAAGACTAGACAGACAAGACTAGACAGACAAGACTAGACAGACAAGACTAGACAGACAAGACTAGACAGACAAGACTAGACAGACAAGACTAGACAGACAAGACTAGACAGACAAGACTAGACAGACAAGACTAGACAGACAAGACTAGACAGACAAGACTAGACAGACAAGACTAGACAGACAAGACTAGACAGACAAGACTAGACAGACAAGACTAGACAGACAAGACTAGACAGACAAGACTAGACAGACAAGACTAGACAGACAAGACTAGACAGACAAGACTAGACAGTCAAGACTAGACAGTCAAGACTAGACAGACAAGACTAGACAGACAAGACTAGACGGACAAGACTAGACGGACAAGACTAGACAGACAAGACTAGACAGACAAGACTAGACAGACAAGGCTAGACAGACAAGACTAGACGGACAAGACTAGACAGACAAGACTTTTTAAAAGTGGTTTGGGGGAAGCTCTCACTAAACCCCCTATTCCACCTTGGCTCTAGTATGCGCCAACCTGGTATCGCATATATTGCATTCATTCAGGGTGGGCAGCCCGGACGGTTTACTGAAAAACCGCCCTAGTTGTTGTCTCCCCGACCAGGAATCGAACCCGGGTCTCCCGCATTGAAAGGCGGGTATGTTGTCAACTACACCACCGAGGAGGACAGACAGACAAGACTTGACAGACAAGACTTTGAAAAAGTGGTTCGGCGGAAGCTCCCACCAAACCCCCTATTCTACCTTGGCTTTTAGTTTGCGCCACCCCGCTATCGCATATTTTGCATTCGTTCAGGGTGGGCAGCCCGGATGGTTAGTGAAAACCGCCCTAGTTGTTTCTCCCCGACTAGGATTCGAACCCGGGTCTCCCGCATTGAAAGGCGGGTATGTTGTTAACTACACCACCGAGGAGGACGGACGGACAAGACTAGACGCACAAGACTAGACCGACAAGACTAGACGGACAAGACTAGATGGACTAGACTAGACCAGATTAGACTTGTCTAGACTAGACCAGACTAGACTAGACTAGTCCAGTTTAGACTAGACGACTAGACCAGACTTGTCTAGACTAGACCAGACTAGACTAGAGCTAGACAGGTCAGGTTTTGTAAAAATATTATTAGTAAAAAAGTTTATTTGAAAAAGTCTATTTGGTATTTTGACCTCATCCTGTTTATCATGAATTAGGTTATCAAAGCGATTTGGTGTGAAATGATTTAAAACCGCTACATAAACACAATTTTGATTGTTCATGTTTTTCTTTTTACAGCTAAACCCAAACAAAATTCTCAAAAGGGCGGAAAGGACGCCCAGAAACAAGGTGGTGGTTCCACCAAACAGCAGGTGACAGTCCCACAGAGCCAGCCTGCGAAACCCAATAACAAGAGCAACAAAATAAAGGAACTCAATATGAAAGGCGCCAACAAAGAGGGCACCGATATGGACGCTTTCAGTGATAATCTCGACGCTCTAAACGCCAACGTTTCCACGCCAATCGTTCCTGAACCAACTGGGGTCCAGACGACTCCGGTCAATCAAAATGCAAACATTATTTGTGATTCTAACAAGACTTCAACCGAAAGCAATGAAACGCCGACAATCAAACCTGAAATTAAAACTCTGCCGATGAACAGAGTTGATGTTACCTCTATTGTTAAGGAAACCCCCAAGCCCTTCGTACCGCCCACTCCGGTTGAGCCCAAGGATGAAACCGACAGGACATCAATGGCTAACGATAAATTGGTACAAGCCAAAAATGAAGTCAATGCCAAGGCTAGTGTTGATAATGATGAAGCCGGTGATAATAAATTAGCTCTGCCTTATAAAGATAGTAAGTATCTAATATATTTTTATCTAATAATTATGTTTATTTATCTAATAGATAGTAAGTTTAAATAATCTAATTTATTTTACAAATCATTTTCATTCTAAAAAAAGAATGTTGTCATCGTTTTATACTCATAAATTCAAATTCGAACAAGATATTATTTTTATGGCAATTATGTCATCAAAATTATTTTACTGTCTTAGCTACGTAATGACATAAAATTATTATTGAGCCTGAATTAACTTAACATATATGAAAGATATTTTAATTTTGATTACAACCACTGCAGCCGATTTATTAAATGATTTTGAAAATGATTGTTTAATTTAAAATTGGCTAATGCAGTATAATCTCGATAATCCGACACATATGGTACTAGACAACCGCCGGAATATGAGAAAGAGTGGCGGGAGGAAAGAGCCCGAGCGGTCTCCAAACCGCCCGATTACTGAACGTGTCGTCCGATTACCCAACGTCCAAATTACCGAAATACCAAATACCGTATATGAAATTGGCAAACCACTAATAACCCTTTCATCGCCATTCCGGGAGATGTAACCTGGGGTACTGAATTTATACCGCGCCGTCTCAGGCGATGTAACCCGGGGTTTCTTTTTATCAGCGCCATCTAGTTTTGTGCGGGATTACTAAACGAGTAACGAGTCGTCACTGAATTTAAAGGGGGGAGAGAAATCGCGATTTTTTCTGTAATTTAAAAAAAAAATATTACGCAACGATTGGAAATCTTCCACAACCGATTTGCAAAAGAATCGGGTATTTAACAGGTTGACTGCCACATGTTTTTTACGAGCATTGCCAAAAACTTTTTGAGTACCAGATGGGAGACACACCCTAAACCAACAACAAACGAAGTGAGTGAATTATGTTTCAATGAAAACAGTTCCCGGGGCCACGTGTACCAGAACTGGTACACGCAATTAAATTGACTTAAACCTACCCTACAATGTTAGACTGACTCATAGGATAACATACTGAACCTCGAAATAAGAGTTCTGGAAAAAAGTCATTTAAGCGTGGCGTCAGTATCAAAGAAGGTGTAAACCACATGTCGCACATGGCAGTCAACCTGTTATATAAAATTTCACCGACCTGCCGTCTCCAGGGGCGGCTGGGTGAAGTTTTCCAGGTTTTTCACTTTTTTGCACTCAACTCGGACAGTTTTCGTCGCACAGACGTGGTTCAGGTGCCGGTGTGTCCGGAACGTCGTCACACATATGAGTATCACCTCACTTTTCGACATTTTTACTTAGAATTCTTGCGAAATGCGAAAAACTTACTTTTCTTTGCAAAATATTCGTAATTTTTGGATGCCTAAATGACGCGATCCGGAAGTCTTATCGAAAATACCGTTTTATACACTGCGGCGGACAGCCCCGTAGGCGGCGTGTTAGTCGGGCGACCCGGAATCGCAGAAAAATGTGAATAACATCGCTGACAAAAGTCGCGCAGCGACGAGAGTGGTCTCGGAGGACGCGTCTCAAAGCTTTGATGAATCCTTTTCCTTTGATGAATCCTTTCGTGAATTTCATTTTTCCTAGGCATCTTCGCCATGACCCCCGTAAAAGTGGTAATTTTTGTCATGCAAAGTTTTGGTGTCCGTGTGGGGAAGCGTTCGGCCTAAATCGACAGGTCTCGACGGAATCGTAAGTTTCTATCAATTCTGAGACGACTGACGTGTTGCCTTTCGCGAATTTCACCCGGGGTACCGCACCACGTGGGTTTTTAAAAAAGTCACATTAGGCTTTTTTATGCCACCGGATTTGGCAGATCTTCGGTGTTTTAACCGCGCGTCTTCGATGCTTTAACTGCAAATGTCAGTCCGCACATTGCGCAGCCCCAGGTTTCGGCCTCCGTCTTGTTGCGCCTCTCCAGAGGGTCAAATCCCTCCGAAAATCGAGGTTTTTGTCGAGGTTTAATCGGAGGCGACAGCGCAAAACGGGATTGTACATTTTGTCGTGTATAGAAACGAGAGCCCCGTCGAGAGGTGCAATCTTCGCTACTCAATTACCCCAGGTTCGAACGCACCATACCGAAATCTAAAATCAGGAATTTTGAACCTTTAAGGCGCATTTTTTGTCGGATCTCAAAAATTCTTCTGGATCGTATGACTGCCACCGCGCCACGTTTTTAGAGCCCTCGCTCGCCGTCCTGCGATGTCCGGTTCACCTGGTGCCAGAGAAAATGCAACTTTTTTTTTGCCGATTTTGCAATCACTTCCACGGACGCACACCACTTATTTAAAGCGCTCCAGGTCGCCGGTTTGAATCGTTCTCTTCAGAACACTTGCCCGCTTTTATTCCGGCAATTTTTAAACTGCGACGACTTTTTGCGAATCTGCGGCAGTTTAAAGAGAAGAGTGCGCAAAAGTGTAAAAAAGCAGAGGCGTTTTACGGCGGTACCTAGAACGTCTGAACAAATTGACGGATCGGAACGGGACCGGCGCCGTTCGATCGGGCATAGAATCTATTAGTTTGTGTGGGAGTTTAATCCCGATTGCGTTTAAGATGGCGTTGCGATGCTATAAAAACGAAAAACGTCAGCACGTCCAGGAAAACTCCCACAAAATCGCCAACTAAAGCTCTGCGGGAACGGTTTCGTACGATTCCGGTAGAGAATTGAACGTATTATCTTTTAGAGTAAGGTTGTCGCGCTGGTACCTAGAACGTCCGAACCAATTGACGGATCGGGACCGGCGCTGTTCGATCGGGCATGGAACCTATTAGTTTGTTTGGGAGTTTAATCCCGATTGCGTTGAAGATGGCGTTGCGGCGCTATGAAAACGAAAAACTTTGTTTGGACGTTCAGGAAAACTCAAAAGGAATCGCCAAGTAAAGCTCTGCGGGAACGGTTTCGCACGATTTCGGCAGAAAATTGAACGTTTTATCTTTTGGTGTAAGTGGCATCACGCTGCGTCGTTTGCAACCGTCGCGACGCCCGCCGAAACTCGCCGCGACGCCCGCCGAAAATCGCCGCATTGCAGGAAACAAATGACGATATTAAAACGTCCATATTTTTGCAGTCGCTCGGTGAATGTTCGGGATTTTTCAGTGGATAGTAGAATGGTGTTTTTGCTTTCCGCACCAATAATTGGACGCGGAATCGCGTGGCGACGCCCACTTATAACTGTTGGTCTGCACAGAGAAAAACTTGAATGTCGATTTGGGACACCATGATGTCGCGTTTTTGAGCCCTCCGAGCCGCGCATTTTGGTACCACGCGACCATGGAGTCGCCCGCGACTTCGAAACGTATCGGTTCTCCTTCGCTGGAAGGTGCGGTCAGTCTGACCGCTGCAGCTTCGCCATTTCTGGGCGCAGCGACTCGAAATTGCACGCGTTCGTTTCGGAACGAACGCCCGCGCCTCTTTTACATTTATGGGTTCGCGATCCAAGCCGTATATATAGGTATACCACAGAAAATCATCACTCTCACGAAGTTATGTATAAACAATACCAGATGTCGCGTTAAAGTAGGAAACCATATAACAGAGGAATTTTCGGTCATGAGTGGATTGAGACTGGGAGATGGACCGTCGCCCTTACTCTTTAACATAGTCCTAGATATGGCTATCAAGAAGGCGAACATATGAAGAAGGCGATATGGCTATCAAGATGATCCTGGCCTTCGCAGATGACATTGACGCGGTCGGAAGAAGTACTGTCGAAGTCGAGGAAAGCTTCCTGAAAATAGAAAATGGGCCTCAACATCAACGAGGAACAAACCAAATACATGCACATTACCCGAGAACCAACCAGGGACATAATCGGTCAGAATATAACGATGGACACCTATAACTTCGAATGTGTCAGACAGTTCAAGTACCTTGGAGCCACGATATGCTCAGACAACGACAGCAACGAAGAGATTAAAATACGAATACACAATGGCAATAGGTGTTTCTTTGCTATGCGAACCCTCATGCAATTCAAAACGGTGTCGAGAGTATCAAAGCTGAGGGAGCACCAGGCTGTAATCAAACCGATCATCTGTTATGGCTGTGAGACCTGGACCCTTACGAAACACAATGAGCTTCTACTAAAGCGAGCTGAAAGGAAGAATATTTGGCCTCGTCAAGGATCCAAACACGGAGTTATATCGCATAAGGACGAATGCAGAACTAGTATACGAAAAGCCGGATATAGTCAAATCAATCAAAATCCCAGCGTCTGAGATGGGCTGGACATGTCCAAAGAGCACCTGACGACCGACTGATCAAGATAGTATGGGAAGGAAACCCAGGAAGAAAGAGACCGTTGGGGCGGCCGAGAATCAGATGGAAGGACAACGTTTTAAAAGATCTACAGACTATGCAGGTATATGACTGGAAGGAGGCCATGTTGGACCGGGACCAATGGAGGCTAATCGTTAACGTACCCAAGACCCACCAAGGGTTGCAGTGTTCTAGTCCGGATTTTTTTGATAATCAGGTGGTTGTTTGGTCCTATACGTGGTCTGTTAGAAAAGTATCCGACCTTTAGCTGGTAAAAAAAACTGGCATACCTGGAGCGTTGGAAACCTAATCACCCTCAAAGTAGTTTCCTTGGGACTCCACACACTTCTTCCAGCGGTACCGTCATTGTTGGAAGCATTCCGAAAAAGCCAAGACCCACCAAGGGTTGTAGTGCTACCTAGAAAAAGAAGAAGAGGATCCAAGCCGTCCCGATTCGGAAATATTTCCATAAATGCACTGCAAAAGGGGTGCACTGCAAAAGTGCAGCTTCAAGTTTGCTTCCGTCTGCGTTCAACGTGCCGCGGCGGAGTCGCGAATTTTCGACGAAGTTCTTTAGATTGAACCTATGGCTTTGCAGCAGTGTAACCGGCGCCGCTGAGTTACGGCCACGTGGGGCCGTTCTTCTGTTCTGTGGCTACAAGAATCTAATGCACGGCTGCTACTGGGCGGCGGACCCCGCCGCAGGCGGCGTTTTAGTCGTGCGACCCGGAATCGCAGAGAATGTGAATAACTGCACAAATGATAACAAAAGTCGCGCAGCCACGAGAATGGTGTCGGAGGACGCGTCTCCAAGCTTTCTACCGGAATCATTTCGTGAATTTCATTTTTCCTAGGTATTTTCGCCATGACCTCCGTAAAAGTGGTAATTTTTGTAATGCAAACTTATGGTGTCCGTGTAGGGAAGCATTCGACCTAAATCGCTAGGTCTCGACGGAATCGCAATTTTCTATCAATTTGAGACGACTGACGTGTGGCGTTTCGCGATTTTCACCTGGGGTACCGCACCACGTGGGTTTTTAAAAAGGTCGCATTAGGCTTTTTTATGCGGCAGATCTTCGGTGTTTTAACCGCGCGTCTTCGATGCTTTAACTGCTAATGTCCGTCCGCACATTGCGCAGCCCCAGGTTTCGTCCTCTGTCCTGTCGCGCCCCTCCGGGTGCGGGTCAAACCCCACCGAAAATCGAGGTTTTTGCAAATGGCCCGACGGAAGCGAAGACGTCAGCGCAAGACGGGATTGTACATTTTTTTCGTGTAGCACCGAGAGCTCCGTCGAGCGGTACCATTTTCGCGACTCAACTACCGGTTCCCAGGTTCGAACGCACCAGACCGGAACCTAAAATCACGAATTTTGAACCTTTGCGTCGCATTTTTTGTCGGATCTCAAAAATTCTTCCGGATCGTTTGATTGCCGCCACCCCACGTTTTTAGAACCCTCTCTCGCCGTCCTGCGACGTCCCGTTCACCTGGTGCAAGAGAAAATGCAACTTTTTTTTGCCGATTTTGCAATCACTTCCACGGACGCCCTATGTTTATTTAAAGGGCTCCAGGTTGCCGGTTAGATTCGTTCTTTTCAGAACACATTCCCGCAAGCATTTTTAAACTGCGACGACTTTTTGCGAATCTGCGGCAGTTAAAGAGAAGAGTACGCAAAAAGTGAAAAAACCCAGAGGCGTTTTACGGCGGTTCCTAGAACGTCCGAACAAACTGACGGATCGGAACGGGACCGACGCCGTTCGATCGGGAATAGAACCTATTAGTTTATTTGGGAGTTTAATCTTGATTGCGTAGAAGATGGCGTTGCGACGCTATAAAAACGTCAGGACGTCCAGGAAAACTCTCACAAAATCGCCAACTAAAGCTCTGCTGGAACGGTTTCGCGCCATTCCGGCAGATAATTGAACGTTTTATCTTTTAGTGTAAGCGGCAACACGCTGCGTCGTTTGCAACCGTCGCGAAAACTTTCCGCATTGCAGGAAACAAATGACGAAAGAAAAAAGTCCATATTATGGCAGTCGCCCGGTGAATGTTCTGGATTTTTCAGTGGATTGTAGAATGGTGTTTTAGCTTTCTGCACCAATAATTGGACATCGCGGAATCGCGTCGCGACGCCCACTTATAACTGTTAATCTGCACAGAGAAAAACTTGAATGTCGATTTGGGGCACCAGGATGTTGAAATTTCGGCAGGAAGTTGACCGGCACGTGGGCCTCACAGAGCCACGCATTTTGGTACCGGCGCTGCGTCGCTGCGATCATGGAGTCGCCCGCCACAATTCGAAACGTATCGGCTCTCCTTCGCTGGAAGGTGCGGTCAGTCTGCCCGCTACAGCTTCGCCGTTTCTGGGCGCAACGACTCGAAATTGCACGCTCTCGATTCGGAACGGACGCCCGCGCCTGTTTTACGTTTATGGTTTCACGATCCATGTCGTCCCGATCCGGAAATATTTTCATAAATGTGCAGGGTGCACTGTAAAAGTGCACCTTCAAGTTTGCCGTCGTCTGCGTTCAACTTGCCGCGGCGGACTCGCGAGTTTTCGACGAAGTTCTTTAGATTGAACCTATGGCTTTGCGGCAGTGTAACCGGCGCCGCGGCGCCCGGCGTTATGGAGGAGCAAAGGATTATAAAGGAGCTCTATTTTCCTCTTTTAATCAAAAGGTGATCAATGTAAAAGGGGTTGCATAACTACCGGAATTTTTATAAATATTGGCGTTGTGTTTTATTCCTTAAAATTGTCATGGCAGTGAAAGGGTTTAAATTGTCATGGCAGTGAAAGGGTTAAAATTGTCATGGCAGTGAAAGGGTTAACCCTTGATTTTATCAAAACAACATAAAATGAACTTGCACTATTTTCAAAATAAACGCTCCACCTTGTAATGCGTCTATACGTTCATTATTGCAAAAGAGAAAACGTAGACTGTTTAAATATTTTATGTCTTTTTATGATATTTCAAACGTGATTGTTCTATATATAATTCGGATTGATCATATCATTGATTGATCATATTCAAATTGAACTTTCTAAACTTTGGCACAACCAAGGCAGCGGATTTATTTTAATAATATTTACGCGTTCGGTTGGTGCAAAAGCATACTTGGAAGAATTCGCTAACACCATTAGGATTCATATCCGTTGATTGGGTTGTTAGTTTTCCTTCCTACAAATAAAATCTAAATTACAATCCCATTAATTGCGTTTTATTAAAGGACCTTCTAAATTATTTTTTTTAATTCTTACAGATCAATGGTCACCATATAATAAAGATGGCAAAAAGGTTTATGATAAAGATTTCCTAATTGCGCTCAGGAATTTCCCGATGAGCAAACAAAAACCCGATAATCTTCTCAATGATATTTTAGCTCAAGACGACAAAGCTGTAAGTAAAATGTTAAATATTCTCTGGGACATTCATCCAACTTGTTGTTTATTTTTATGTTTTATTAGCGCATTGGGGATGTCAGCAGATATGGCATGAACCAAAGAAATGATTTCGCTCCTCCTTTTGGTGGCGGAAACAATTTCCCTGGAAAATCACAGTCACACAAAGCAGTAAGTTATTATTATTAAACTTATTTTCAAAGAAATTCATGTATACGTTGAATTGAAAAATTCACTATGTTTTTACCAGACTTATAATATATAACATATGAAGGGCACATAATTGTACTTTACGTTCCACTGTATAAAATTGGGAAAAGCACGTTAGTCCCTATGAAACTGACATTATAAAATAGATATCCTAGGGAGAAACAATGTAAGTCCCTAAGTCAATGTAACTTTCATTTTTTTCTCAAAACGAATCTAGGTGGATATGCGTAGTTTTTCCCCTGTACCCTTCATATGCAATAACATATTATAAAACAGTGAATTTTTCAATTCAATGTAAGTATGAATTACCACGTAGTAACAGTCGCAAATACATGTATAATTTAATTTGTAGTCTCTTAAACGTACCAGTATGAAAGGGATGGTAGGCGGCAATTCTGCAAAGGGAGGCAAATCGAACAGCATAATCCGTGTTTCGATTTCGTTCAAAGAAGACGTCAAATTACATGAAACGGAAAATGCATGGAAACCTGCACGATTCGATCCATCGGCTAACCAGACTGATGAGGACAAGCAGACTGAGGTATAAAAATATTGATTATAAAATGATTTTTGTATTTTGCGTCTGTAATGGACTCACAACAGCACTCATATGCGTGCGGTTATGGCTCGCCGAGTGCGATACAATCTTCTCAATATGTATCGGCGATTTTTTTATTTAGAAATGGCATAAAAGTGCGCAAAATAGAAAAAAATACTATAAAAAAGTCGTTCTTAAGTTTTTAAAAGTAAGGCGTTTGTAAAATCGCGCTTATTGAACTCGTCCTTCAATATACTATTCATTTAGCGTATGGCTTATCACAATGTAGATAGAAATACAAATAAAAGATGACAGGATATATTCGATTGCTTTGTCGGTTGCGTTCAGGAACTCATAAGGTGTTCTCAGTATGACCTGCTATCTACTTAAGGTGTTCTTGGTTGGACCTAGGAGTAGGTATTGCTTAATGTGTCATGGTTGTCTCACTATCTTGCCCACTTGTCTTACAGCTCTGCTGTTCTCAGACATTATCATGATCATCTTAACCAGGAGATCCATAGGATTGTCTGGTGCCAGTTGTTGTTAGTTTATTTAGTTCAAGTTTTATGAGATAAAACGCTATTCAGGGTGCAGCACGGGGAGGCGAACTAACATTACACCCCAATATACTATTATAAAATGATGACGCACTACTAAGGCTTTACGCCACCCATTTAATTTAAACATGTTATTTGGGACTTTTAGTTTGTGCAAGATTATCGTGTTGAGACGCCACAGGAATGTTGCATTAATAAACTTATCCTGTCAGTTACTCTACCAACAAAACTATTTGTTTTACGGAATAGTCTTTTTAAGGCGTTACGATATTTGTTATTTACTTTTTTTCTCTCGTTTATAGGAATTATATAAAAAGGTGCGTGGTGTTTTGAACAAATTGACGCCGCAAAAGTTCGAAACCCTCGTCGATCAGATCAAGACTCTCCCGATCACGACATCCGACAGACTGCAGGGCGTCATAGATTTGGTGTTCGAAAAGGCTGTGGACGAGCCAAATTTCTCGGTGGCTTATGCCCTCATGTGCAGAGAATTGGCTCTGATGCAAGTTCCAACAACCGCTGGAGGCAAAGACTATGTCAACTTCCGCAAACTCATCGTTTCCAGATGCCAGATGGAGTTTGAAAAGAATTCATTCGATGAAGGCAAGCGGAACGAACGCTTTAAGGAAATCGAAGCTTGCCCAGATCCCGTAAGTATAAATAATTTAAATTGTTTATATAGTTAATTTTGAGTTATGCATTATTATTTATATTTTCTAACCAATTCCAAATGAAAGATTTTACAAACTTAAAGACAAAATATAGCTTGAATATACATATGGTCAACCTATTCGTAGCTCTATAATATTAAGTCTTATGAAGACTGAACAAATCTCATGTTAAAACAACTACTTCCCTGGTTAATACCATGCAGGATATTGAATTATACAACACACATTCGCA
The DNA here is from genome assembly GCA_944588485.1 of Phosphuga atrata. Lineage (NCBI taxonomy): Eukaryota > Metazoa > Arthropoda > Insecta > Coleoptera > Silphidae > Phosphuga > Phosphuga atrata. The sequence continues at coordinate 71,486,021 of OX155897.1, read as the reverse complement.
TGTTATTATTAGTCCCATTACATTTTCATGTCACTAACGGCACTAGACAAATAGCATTGTTTTTAACCCTTTCAATGCTATGGACTGCTATAGCAGTTCAATTGAATTGATGCCCATGTGCTATGGACTGTTTAATACCACCCTGGTTAATACCATGCAGGATATTGAATTATACAACACACATTCGAATGTTATTATTAGTCCCATTACATTTTCATGTCACTAACGCCACTAGACAAATAGCATTGTTTTTAACCCTTTCAATGCTATGGACTGCTATAGCAGTTCAATTGAAATGACGCCCATGTGCTATGGACTGTTAGTAGTCCAATTGATATGGCGGCCCCAGATGCTATTATTATTATAAGTTAACTATAATATAATTATTATTATAAGTTAATAGTCTAATTCAAGTTCAATATGAAGTTGTTGCGACTTGAAGTTGTGGCAATACGAGGCCGCAACATGAAGTTGTTTCAACATGAAGTTGTCGCAACATGAAGTTGTTTCAACACGAAGTTGTCGCAACATGAAGTTGTTTCAACATGAAGTTGTCGCGATATGAAGTTGTTTCAACAAGAAGTTGTCGCAACATCAAGTTGTTTCAACATGAAGTTGTCGCAACATGAAGTTGTTTCAACGTGAATTTGAAGACGAAATGAGGATTCAAGATGAAAAAAATCTCTTCTCGTAGTTAAAACTAGATAGTTTCGATGAAGTCGCTTCGACTTTCAAGTTGTTTCAACTTGAATTTGTTTCAGACAGAACAAGACTAGATAGGCAAGTTTAGACGGACAAGACTAGACGGACAAGACTAGACGGACAAGACTAGACGGACAAGACTAGACGGACAAGACTAGACGGACAAGACTAGACGGACAAGACTAGGACAGACAAGACTAGGACAGACTACACTAGGACAGACAGGACTGGGATATACAAGACTAGGACAGAGAAGACTAGGACATACAAGACTGGGACAGACAAGATTAGGATAGACAAGCCTACGATATACAAGACTTGAACAGACAAAACTAGGACAGACAGGACTGAAATATACAAGAAGAGGACAGACAAGAATGGGATCAGACAAAATTAAGACATACAAGACTGGGACAGACAAGACTAGGACATTGTCTCTCCACTCAAATCAACAAAAAAACAAAATTTGCTTCAAATAGAGATTTTCATTTTTGAAAATTTGGAAATTTTTGCAAATTTGAAAATTTTTTCAAATTTGGAAATTTTTGCAAATTTTTTTGACGTTATCGTCCAAATTTGACATTTTTGACAATGCCCGCCTTACACACAACGATCCACCGGAGAGGTCTACCTGTGCAGACTTGCCTGCGCATGTAGACCGGAGCGTGTGTGGAAATAGACCTGTGCAGTTTTTTGCCTACGGTTGACCTGTGCAGGCAAACCTGCACAGGTAACCGCTCCGGTAGACCGTACCGTGTATGGCGGGCATAAAACAACAAACATAAAACACAAATCAATCTAAAATAATTTAAAAAAAATCTAAAAAAAAAAAATTGTTTCGAATAGAGATTTTGGTTTTTGAAAATTTGGCAATAATTGCAGATTATTTTGACCTTTTCGTCCAATTTTGACATAAAACAAAAGTATTTCGCAAAGTGTGTCCACTCAAATCAACAAAAAACAAAATTAGTTTCGAATAGAGATTTTGGTTTTAGAAAATTTTTACAAATTTTGCAAATTATTTTGACGTTTTTGTCCGATTTTGACAAAAAATAAAAGTATTTAGCGAAGTTTGTCCACTCAAATCGACAAGAAAAAAACAAAATTTGTTTCAAATAGAGATTTTGGTTTTTGATGATTTTGGATTTGGCAATTTTTGCAAATTATTTTGCCGTTTTCGTCCAATTTCGACATAAAACAAAAGTATTTCGCAAAGCTTGTCCACCCCACCCACTCATATAAAAAAAAAATTGCTTCAAATAGAGATTTTGGTTTTTGAAAATTTGGCAATTATTGCAAATTATACAAAGTTATAAAAGTATTCCGCACGGGCTATAATGCAATGTTCAGAATATTGAGCACACAATCACATCAGTTCAAAAAGTAATTCGCATCGAAAGGGTTAAGATCAATTATTTCTATTTAAATTAAGTGAATAGCCAGCCATCTGCAGACGCGTTTCGAGATTTATCTCTCGTCAGCGCAGCTTTGCTTTTTTGAATTATAAATTAGAATATACTTACATTAGCTTAAACACCTCCTGCATGATTGGCGAGGTTAGATTTTGTTTTGACATTTTTGTAGAAAGACATGAACTTAGTTGTGGTTATTGATACAATCATACACACTTATTAAAAACGAAATATAGCTTGAAAATATGAATATAGCTCTATAATATTAAATTTTATTAAGACTATCAACAAATCTGATGTTAAAACAACTACTTCCTGGCTAATATTACACAGGATATTGAATTATAAAATAGCCATTTGAATGTTATTTCTAGTCCCAGTACATTTTCGTGCCGTTAACGGCAACAAATTTTAGACCCTCTTGCAAAACAGAACCGATATAATAAACGATGCCCAATAATGTCAACTAAGGCTCGCATTATATGTGTTACGGTAAAAGTACGTAATTTGGTAAATGTACACATTTACCGGTATATGTACACATTTACCGGTATATGTACACATTTACCGGTATATGTACACATTTATCTTCTTGGTTGGTAAATGTGAGGTCATCTTGCATTTACCAATTATTTCCGGCAAATGTGAATATATATGCCCAATGTTGTTGGCAATTGTATAGACGTTTACATTAACGTACACAGCGCATTGGCTGTACAACAAGACACACGTGATCAACCTGTCGGCTCCTATTCAAATAGTTTCATCTACGCCGATGACGTAGCCATTACGTGCCAATCGCAACACATCGAGGAGATTGAAAGAAAGCTTACAGAGTCCCTATCCAGACTGTCTGAGTATTGAGGTCGATTCCCATATGCCCGACTCTAAGCTACGCGACGTCGTGCGGCATCGTCTGTCAAATAATGATTGCATTGTTTTAAATGGGCACGTCGATAGTGAGAACGTGTCCATTTAAAACAATGTAATCATTATTTGACAGGCGAACAGGCGACGTCGCGTAGCTGAGTGTCGCGTATATGAGAATCGGCCTTTATAAGGCGAACCAGCTTCGCCCAAACCCAGGCTAAACTCAGACATGCCTATTCCACCTCAATAATCGGCAAGCGAACAGGGAACTACAAGTGGAATGGAACTCTACCAGGTTACAGTACTCTCCAAACCCACTCTACCTAGGGGTCACTTTAGATAGAACTCTATCCTACAAGAAACATGTGGAGAAGACTAGAGAAAAAGTAAATACAAGGAATGGTGTCATCCGCAAGCTTGTCAATTCCCATTGGCGAGCCCACCCAGGTGTACTACGGTCCTTGACATGTGATATGCCCTGGCTGAATACGTTTGCCCTGTATGGTCCAGATCAGCACATGCCAGCAAATTAGACCCCACCCTAAACGACACTTAAGCTGGTTACGGGCTGCCTAAAACCAACCAATCTGGATCTCCTCTACATGTCAGCGGGAATATCCCCCCCACAAATCAGGCGGCAAGCCTTATGTATGGCAGAACGAAGTAGGCAGTTACTGGATGAAAGACACCTCCTATACGGACACGAGCCCCCCCTGCCCCCTGACTTAAGGGGTTAGATGGGTTTCACAGCTTCAAAATATCGTTTTTCTTTATTGTCTTATTAATTTCTACAACAACTCGAGAATATTATCCTAAATTTTCAAGTCGGTCCGAATAAAAGTTTTGGAGATACAACCCTGGGAAGGTGCGTGCTCAAAGTCAGGTAGGCTCAGCGCGCCGCAGGTGTATCTGTATTGTTTGTCTGTCTTTATTGTACATTGCGGTGTGTTGGTGGTTTCACACAAAATAATAATGAAAGCTTGAATCAGTTAATCTGCAAGGTTACTCCAAAAATACTTCCTGCTGGCTCAAAGATCGTTAATATTGCTGCATTGGTCGCTGCTTGCACTTTTAATGAAGGAACATCGGCTTTATTATTATTTATGCACGGTATGGATTTAAAACTTGGCCGAAATTCCCATGAATATGCCCGAATTTCAGATGAAAACCGTGTGTGCGCAGCTGAAAAGAAATTAGCGAGCGAGACTCGCGAAGCCAGGATTCGTCATAGACAGGAGCAAAATGATGCCCTGGACATTGCAGCTGCTGCAGGTTCTTTACTTTATAGCCCACGAATCGACGATTCAATATAAGTTACAAAAAAAAATCCAGTTTTATTGTTACTCAAAACTTTAAACGCGTTTTTCTCGAAACAGTCTTTTCAAAGACGGTTGTCAAAAGTTCTCCAAAACTACTCAACCGATCTTGATGAAATTTTAAACAGGTCTTGACCTTAATCAGGTCAACTATTAAAAAAAAAAATTGAAAATTTTTTTTGTAAAAAAAAGTCTGCCAAAAATCCAATTTTCACTTTTTTTTTCTTCGTTCAAGTTCTAGTTTATGGTCTTAACTAAAAGGCGAATTTTTTTTTTTCACTTGAGATGATCCTGTCATGAGTTCTACTGTCAAAGCACCTTTTTTCGGAGGGGTCACGGGAAATGAGTCACATTGGCGGAGTTTTGAATATTTTCCTTTGAAAATTTAAAAAATTCCTTTTCAAATATAAATCTTTATGACAATAAAAAGTTTGAATAAAATATTTTGTTTCTTATATAAAAAAAAAATGTTGATAATAGACCTTTCTTCCTACGAGTAAACCCATGTAACCGCTTAAATCCAGGAACAACTTCATAAAGTTAACAAACCCACTAACAGACTCTAAATCGGCAACTAAAGAAACAATGTGGAAGCAGAGGCTAACAGATAACAATAAGCCAACCTGGAATCCTACAGAAAGCCTCCCTGAAGGATCACAATTAGACTGGAAAAGCCTCAATAGAATCAGATGTCAAATGGGAAGGTCCGGGGAAAATTTGTTAAGATGGGGATATGCCGAGAACGACTCATGCGTCTGCGGGGAGATCCAAACGATGGAACACTTCCTGACCTGTCCATCCCTATAGACCCCCTGCGCAATTCGGGACCTGTGGAAGGCGAATGACACGGCGGTGCAGTGTGCCAAACATTGGAAAGAGATATGAGCCCAAGGGCGTGGTACGACCCCACGCTCGGGGGGCATCTGCTGAAATTGTACGACAGATGGATACTAAATTTCATAATGCATAATTCATTTCATAATCCTCGAAACAAATATGGGCTGCCCCCAAGTTCATATCCTGGGTATGATCTTGTATGGGCCACTAAAACAAACCAATCCTGACTGGCGACGCGTGCGAACGTCGTATACACAATTTATCCTATTATTGTAACGAATACGTGTAGTTCATACACGATTAAATAAACGAATTTAATATTATCTGAATATATTTACGGACCCCTAAAATTTCGCCACGGACCCCTGGGGCTCCGAGGACCCCCGGTTGCCGACCGCTGCTGTAAACAATTGTATTCGTAATGACTCTTTTAAAAAACTTACCAATTTTTAACTCGAACTGATATTTTTAATCGGAAATGTGTGATTTGAAGAAAATGTGCACAAATATGCATTCTTTTCGAAAATATACACGAATATGCAATATTTCCTAAAACATGCACGAAGTTGGCAAAATATGCATTTTTTAATTGACCTTCATATCAAAAAACATTAGATATGCATAGAAAACTTACAATTTTGTTGATTTACTTCTTAATGTGACAAATATGCATTTTAGTTCTTAATGACAAATATGCATTTTGCATATAATCCGAGCCTTAGCCATAACTAAAACATTCTTTTTAAAAGAGAACTGAAAATAAATATGAAGTAAACTGAAATTGATCGTTTAAAGCAGTGTTTCCCAAAGTGTGGTACTCGTACCCCAAGGGGTACTCGAGGGGTTTGCAAGGGGTACGAAAAGATTTTTGAAAATTTCCCTTTTTTGTGTGTGCCAAAGCAAATATAAAAAGAACTTTTTATAAAATGTTTAAATCAATAAACTTATATATTGCAAACTATCTGTTAATTCCTATGCTACATTTCAATCATCTTTGATAGCTAATCAATACGATACAAAGCAAAATTAACTTCTGATAAATTCCGTTTTTAAATGGTTTTCTTACATTTTATTTTATAATTTTTAAACTGTTGACGATAAAATGCTTTAAAGATTGTTTTTATGCACTTAAAGACAAGCAGAAACTCGCTTAAAAAGAACTCTTATATAGAAGAACATTTTCTTCAAATTTACAAAAATAAATCCCAATTTGAGGATATTAAAAAAATATGAGTGCAGTTTTTGTTTTCAATAGAATATCTCACAAATTTTCTACTAAGGGGTACACATGAATCGAAAGATTGGGAAACACTGGTTTAAAGGATTCAGATTAGTTTATGTCCGTCGTAGATAAATTTCTTCCACGACGGACATGTTATCGTTTCTATAACTTCAATGACTGTTATCGTGTCTATTACAGGCAAAGAAGAAGGAATTGATGGTTGTGTTGGACGAGGATGATAGGAGGATTCGCATGAAATCCGTAGGAAATATTAGATTTATAGGTAAGATCAATATATATTACGATATAGCGATTGTATATAATTTGCATTTCTTTATTAGGTGAATTGTTCAAACAAGCGATGCTTACAACGGGAATTATGGAGAGATGTTTGCATCATTTGTTAGAGGACAGAGATGAAGAACGTTTAGAATGTTTGTGCAAATTGCTGACAACCATTGGAAAAGAACTTCAGACTAAAAAAGTAGATCTCACTAAGATCTTTGATACCATGAAAGAAATTGCGGATAAGAAAAACACAAAGGTTAGCAGTCGCGTTCGATTTATGCTACAAGACGTAATCGATCTCAAATCTTGCAATTGGATTCCACGAAGACAAGATTTGAATCCAAAAACTATGGATCAAATTCAGAAGGAAGCAGCTAGTGAACATCTTACAATTCAAGCCATGAACTCCGGCCCAATTACTCCACGTAAAGATGATCGCGGATCAAGCATGAATCAAGATCGTAAGCGAGGGGGTAGAAATAACGTGAACGACGAGGGATGGTTAACGCAAAATACGCGCGGCAAGAACCAATTCTCCATTCAGAGCGATAAATTCAAAATTAATAAGCAACCAACGGAAGGACAAGAAGTTCTAGGGTCCAGTCAAAATTTCAACATTTGGGTTTCAGGATCACAGGTGAAACCCAACAAAAATGTCCCTAGCACTAACGCTAATTCGTATGCGGCGCTATCCATGTTTGATGGAGGACTGATGGAAATGCGACCGAATAGTTCGAGAAGTAGCAAAGATAGTTACAATTCCAAGAGACCTAGCATGGAGCGTCAGTACAAACAGTATGACGGTCGTGGTTCTAGGTCCGGATCACAACATAGATCTAATGAAAGTTCTGAACGCAGCACGCCTACTCCTGCTCAACCAATGCCCACGTTCAAAACTCCACAACCCGTTCAACTTAGCGAAAGTGATTTACACAATAAGATCAAGAATCTTCTCGCCGAATATGTGCACATTGGCGACTCTACAGTCAAATCTACTTGTGATGAAATCAAAAATGATATACCTCATACTCAATTAGAAGCAGCCATCAGCGAAATGTAAGTTATGACAAAATGATACAAAAGCAATTACTAAATATTTTCTTTTTTAGATTTAATGTTGCATTGGATAATACTAAAACATGCAGATTAAAAACGGGTAAATTATTCGCAGAGCTAATAGTGAGAAAGGTCCTTTCAATGGACGCTTTCTGCCGACTTTTAGAAAACGTCTTTTCCATGTATGAAGATTTTATCGTAGACATTCCCAATATTTGGGAATATTACGCCGAAATTCTTTGTAAGTAGCATTAAGAGAGATTAATATCAAGATTCAGATATTTAACGTGGTTTTTTGTTTGTTGCAGCCGCATTAATTAATGATGGTGTTCTTCCATTAACCAAATTGCACAAATGCTGTGCCTTCCTTATCACACAGCGATCTGCTCAGAAATTATTAGCTCCTGTATTTAAATTAGTTATTCAAGAAAAAGGACCTAGTTATGTTGAAGAGATCTGGAAGGAATCTAAATTGAAACTGCAGGACTTCATGACTGCAGATGCAGTTGATGAATTTGTTTCTAGAAACGTAAGTTTTTTATTGACCTTTTCATAGTTGAAATTTTTTTATGCGCATGCGTCAATTTCGGCTATGTTTTCGAGCACGTTTTTTCTTTTTCGGACACTTTTGACGTGGAAATAGTAAAATGTGCCCGAAACTTTCATTTTCCCGCCTTTTATACAAGGCGGACGCGCATGCGCTTAACTATCCTTAAAAAGGTTTATTGACACATTTTTGTAAATTGTTAATTCTATTAATAATATGTTTTAAATCGTTTTTTAAATTTATAGAAATTTGAGTTTTTGACTGGAAGTGGTGGAGAGACATTTATTAATAGTAACTTGACATATCCTCAAATTCAAGAGAAAATGTCCAGTTTTATCAAACAGAACACGCCCTTTGATGCTCTTAAAAAGTGGATTAGTGTAAGTTTATTTGTAAAGTATTATTTTCTATATTTGCAATTCCAGCTCTGTGTAATCTAAGCTATGGTTGTCACAGCGTTTTATATTGCGAACATTAAATTTCCATTGTTCCTATCTTTTAATCCGTTTTATGGGATTGAAATATCAAACTTATGGAACAAAATAACTACAATTTTTGTAACTAATGGTAAAATTTGTATCTTATATTTATTGTTGTTTTGCTTGTAGGCGAATTTAGGGGAAAGAGTAAAAGAAAAGGAATTTATTCGGGCCCTTATGACTGTAATACTCGAAAATTCCATTGAAAAAGACAAGAGAGATTATAAATTGAATTCGGATAAATTCCGCAGCTTCAACAACTTGTTCTCCCTTTACGTTGAAAACAACATGGAATACGAATTGCAATGTCTGCATGCGGTTCATGCCCTTTTATTAAAACTAGAACATCCTAAAGGTGAGTAATTAAATTAATACGTACAGTATAAACTTGATAATCCGGCGGCTGGTTAATTCGACACGTTCAGTAATCCGGCGCTCTGGGGAAACACGTATCTTTATTTAACGCTGCCCCGCGCCGGATATAAACTAGAGATGCCACGAATATTCGGTATGTATTCGGCAATTTTTTTTATATGCGGCCGCATATTGCTAACTATTCGGACGAATATTGCTAATTATTCGGCCGAATGCTAACTCTTCGGCCGAATACCAAATTCCAAATGATGAAAAAAAACACGCATATTATTAAAAAATGATTATATTTTACCAACAAAACATTACAATTTATTAATACTTTAAATTTAACAAAGGTAATTTGTGATGAATTAATTTTTTTTCTTTTCAGAATTTGTTGATTGTAACCGATTGCGCTTTTACTCGTAAACTATACCCGTTTCTGATAATAGCCTCTCACTGTATACAGGGTGATGATAGATATTTTTGCGAATTCTATCAGTTTTGGATAGTGCTGTAGGTTTGCTGACCACCACTTGTAAGGGTCTGTTGTCCTATCTAGACGAGCCGTTTTTAGATAACAATATCATTTGCAATAGCACTTTTCTTTTCCACATTCTCATCTTTCTCCAAATTTTCTGTAGCTACTTCCTCAATTCAACTCATTTTTAGAGCTTTTAAAAGAATTTTGCTTTTGGTGTTTGAACTAATCTCAGGAAACTGGTTTGAAATGAGGGTCAGGAAAAGTGGCAACCAGCTATTTCTCATTTTCATCGAAGCTGAACGTTGTTCCTAGCCAGGGCCTGGCACGTCTAAATATGCCGCCTAAGGCGAATACAACTTTCGCCGCCCCAATTTGTAATTCGTTAGACAAATTTAAAGGTTCTATATCGTCTGTTAGGTACATGTATAAATCCTGACAATTTTTAAGAATTTCGTCTAAATTTTTTTGCTCTAATGATGGAATATCGTACAAAATTCAAAATTTTATTATGATTTTCCAATTGTGTAAATCTTTCTGTAACAGAATTAGTACAAATATTTAAGAGATAATGAAAAACTTTGATTACGTGTTCAACAGCAGGTGTTACCCTATAGAGGTTCTAGCAAAATAATTTCAAGCAATCTTCTCCGGTATAAGTGATGAATTTACTCAATAAATCATCAAATGAACATTTTATATTATAGGCAAAACTGTACGGTACGTGTATATGTGTTTGGTTGGTTTAGCTATTATCGGGGTTTGGTGAGCATGTATCAATCGGTTTTAATATTGATTCAAAATCTGCGTATACAACAACGCATTTTTCTATCGTAATTTTGGAATTTTAATATACCCCTGGGACCATATATCACCTCTCTTTTCTTTAACAATGTCTTTTGTCGGAATAATAGTGTATATTTTGTTGCAGACATTCAATTTATGTTGATTGAAAGACGGCTCGGTTGAAAAAAAGGTTAGACAGCCATCACATAAATATTTTTTATCGTGATGCGATGATATTTGACTTCTTACAAGTCGCCAAATATCTTTAATATATACATAATGACCTTTAACCCCCTCTTCCAAATATAATAAACTTACATGTCTTTCCCTAGTGTCAAATTTTGTAGACAGATCTTCTATTTGTTTATCTGTTCCTTCGTGAATAAATAATTTGCTTTTACGTCTAATTCTAATTGAAAGCCTGCTTTCAAAATCTGCATTTATTACCATTTCATTAGCTATTTCTTTAGTTTTTACAAATTATTTGCCGAAAACTATTTATACGGAATTCCATCAGAAACAAATTTACGCTAGAACTAGAAAAGAATAGAAAATTTTTTTGAATAATTGAAAAAAATTTAGTTCACCAGATTTTTTGGCTGCGTCGTTTACAACTAAATTTAAAGAATGGCAGGAACAGGTTACGAAAACGGCCTTAGGATTCTTATCTGAGATTCGTTTTTGCACAGCAGAATGCATACCATGTTTGGAGCATTGTCGTAAACCTGGCCACGTATATTTTTAATTTTGAGACCTAATTTATCTAATTCTTGCAAAATTAAATCAGTTAAACTCTCCCCAGTTGATGATTCTTCAGGTAAAAATTTGATGAAATATTCTTTAGGAACAAATTCTTCACTATCTTTATTTAGAACGCGAATAACAAGATACATATGTTCAATTCTACTAACATCTGGAGTGCAATCTTAAATAATGCTGTAATATTTGGGAAATAATATTGGAAATAATAGTAACACGTACTTTTTCTCCCAATAAATTTATTATGTTATTTTGAATTTCTTTGCTCAAATAATGAGAACAATTGGGATTTTTTGAAACTGAGTAAATGCTCACTAATAAATGGAATAAATTTTGGCAAAAATTCAATAATTTATAAAAAAATTCTTTGATCTCATCTTTTGTGATTTTGGAATTTCTTTTGATGACATTTCTTATTTAGAAGTAGAAGGTAGAACTAAAAACCGGTGGAAACCCACTAAAAATTCGCTGCTACAAAAATATGCCGCCCTAAAAATATGGCGTAAGGCGATCGCCTGTCCGACCAGGCGCATGTGCCGGCACTGTTCCTAGTTTAGCTTGTAGTGAAAATCACTCTTCGTGGTGGTACAGTCCTATTTGGGCCTGGGCCTCCTCCCACTGCCTTCACTTGTGCTCGATCTCTTACATTTTACGCAAGTGTTAGGGAGCCTTTACAGTTTTTAACTTTGTTGGCGAACCACTAAGTGAAGATCTCATTCTCAGCAAATTTGGTGTTCTATCTGCGGTCTCTTTCTTTCCCAGGAATTTGATAACGTGTTTTTTTGATAACAATGTGAACGTGTGGAAATCACTTCGGAGATGCAAGAAATACCCGAGCTAGTTATTTTTGTTATCTCTTTAAATAGTTTGAGAAGTTTGATACATTATTCCAATAACAACCACTGAGCAGGTGTTAGATTATTTAATGGCCCATTATGTTAATCAGTTAAGAAACAGTTTGCTTTTGTTCTAATAATCTCTCCATTAAATAGTATATAGAATTCCAACGTGTACTTACATCTTGCACTAATTGGTGGTTTGGCAAGTCAAGTTCTTGGCGAATGGATTTGAGCTTTTTTTCTGTTATGCCTGAGAGTTTTTTTTTTATTCATCTGCTTTCTACCCTTTGGGTATAAGCCTCCCTCTTATTTTGCCAGTTGTCACGATTTTGTGCCACCTGGTACCAGTTCAATCCTGCCGCTCATTAAAAATCTTCGCTCCATCTCATTTGCGGTCTTCCTATGCTACTTTTGTTGCTCCATGGTCACCATCGAATTAGTTTACCACTCCACTTATCCTTGTATCTTGCGACGTGTCCCGCCCAGTCCCATTTCTGAGCGGCGGCGCGTCGCACGACATCATGTACCTTTGTTCTTCTCCGGATCCATTCATTTGTTTTCCTATCCCTTAATGATATCCCAAGTATTCTCCTCTCAATAGCTCTCTGGTTTACTTTAAGTTTGTCAATTATAGCTTTCGTGAAGGTCAAAGTTTGTGACCTGTAAGTAGTTACTGGTAGGATACACTGGTTGTATAATTCGGTTTTGAGGTTTAGGGGTATGCCCATATTCAACAGGTCTTTTATTTAGGCATATTCTCTCATTTATTTCGAGTTGTTGATCAGCTTTGCCTATAGTTAGTGTTTGTCCTAGGTATCTGTATGCAGTTACTTTCTCAATTCTGTTGTCTCCTAGGACAATTTCTCGTTCGTCATCTACGTTTGATGTCATGTACTTTGTTTTGTTGATTTCTGGACCTATGCGCTTCGTGGCCCTGTTGATGTCATCGATAAGTGTCTTCTTTGCTTTCGGCTATCACTACTATGTCATCGGCAAACATTAAAATTTTTATATTTTAAATTTCTTACCCAAATCGACAACAAAATCACTCACAGATTCGACAACAGGAATATTCATCGTGTGACAATAATCTGACGGCAAAGGATCCATCCTCCTCTTCCTGAAAACCTCACCTGTCACAACGCTCTGCCCTAATCGAATCGCATCTCTTAAAAGCATAAAGGCCCTCTTCAAGCACTGACACTCGTGATCGGCAAACTCGGCATGTAGTAATCCATAACTCCTCCAGGCCCCTATTTAACTAACGAAGCTAAATACGGGGAAAAATCCCCGATGTGTTCCAGTTGTCGAACATAGGAGTATTCCACACAATTATATTCCTTATTTATCCCTTTGATCAGCGTTGTTATAAATCTAGAGGCTGCGAAAGCATGACTTAAATAACAACTACCCATGCTTTCTTCATGGTATCGACTGACGATTTCCGCCTCTGAATTTCTCACTTTATCTTGGATAAGTTTGTGCTCTTCTTTTGAAACAATTGGAGTTGGCATGGCTTGAGAAGTTACAACGACCGTGGTTTCTTAGTAGGACAAAGCCCCCCAATAGTTGGGACTAGGATGCAAGATGGGTCCATTTTGCACAATTCTGCAATAGCACCGCTTGCCCTAATCGACGCGATGTTGGACAAACCTATTATTTTTCTTGTATTATAATTTCCAACTTTCTTGAACTCTTCGATGATCATAGGCACAAGCGAATTAATAGGTGGAGTAGATAACAACAATAATAATAAGTTTATTTTCCAGCAGACAATATTTGTCTATAATGGACAAATCATAATAAAAATACATAAAATACATATAGGTAACAAGATAAAGGACAGATCATAATAAAAATACATAAAATACATTACGAAATTAACTAAGATATCAAGGTGTAGGTCGAGTTGCAAAATGGGCAGTTAATTGCTTCTTAACTGCACGTTTATTGAACTGGACGTGGAATAAATCAAACTCCGAGTTTTGTGAATATAAATTATTGTAGAGTCTGAGGCACCTAATCAATGGGGAATTGAAGTGGTGAAATGTGCTAGGTATGTTAAAATAAAAGGTTAAGTGACTCCTACTTTCTGTTCTCGGTACGGCAATGTAAATCTCGCTTAGGATTGACGGGCAATGTATTGCTCCTGTTAATATTTTTTGTAAAAAGATCAAAGCGATAATATCTCTCCTGCATAATAAGGAGTCGAGCCCAGACAAGTCTAGGAGCCAAGCCTCATCGACATGCGTCACAGGATAATAGCCACGCATTTTAAAGAAAACATATTTGGCAAACTTCCGCTGCACTCTTTCCAAAAAACGGATGTGTAATTGACTACATGGCATCCAAACAACAGCGCAGTATTCCAATTTGGAGCGCACAAAAGCATAATATAGCGCTTTTATGGAGGTGATGCTAGTGAAGTCTCTAGTGTTTCTAAAAATGAAACCTAACACTTTGAATGCATTATTAACAGTCTTTGTAATGTGAGGTACAAAGGTGAGCCTAGTATCCATAGTTACACCGAGATCTAAAATTTTATCGCATGACACTAGCGGGTAACCATTGATATTGTAATAAAATCTGACAGTTTGAGTTTTCCATGTAAAGCTGATTTTTTTGCATTTTCTAATGTTAAGTTCCAAACTATTTTTCGTACACCATGCGTTCAACTGGTCTATGCTATTTTGCAGAAGTAAACAATCAGATTTGGCACCAATGATCTTGGCTATCTTGAGATCATCAGCATAAATAAACACTCTACAGTCAACACTACTAACAACATCATTGTAAAAAATTATAAAAAGTAGAGGCCCCAAATTGGAACCTTGAATAACTCCACTGGAGGTGCAGTAAACGTCCGATTTGAAACCGCCGTATTCAACAAATTGTGCCCTATCAGCCAGAAGAGACTTAATTAGCTTTAAGAAACCATTACACAGTCCAAACCCACCCAGTTTGTTTAACAAAATGCAATGGTTTACACGGTCAAAAGCTTTAGATAAGTCGGTATATATGACATCCACTTGGAAACGATCGTCTAGAGCTTTTGATACAAATTGTGTAAACTCAACCAGGTTGGTGGCAGTGGACTTGCCTTTTATAAAGCCATGCTGTTCTGGAGCTAATCTGGTGATCACATGGGAGTAAAGAATGTCAGATACAATACAATCAAATAGTTTAGCAAAGTTGCACAAGAGAGCAATCGGACGGTAATTTCGTATCTGGGTTTTGTCACCGGACTTGAACACAGGGATAACACGACTCATTTTGAACATTAACGGGTAGACTGATGTGTTTAACATTAGGTTAAATAAGTGGCATAACGGAACCAGCAAACAGTGAATAGAGTCAACAATAATAAAGGAGGGTATGTTGTCAGGCCCGCATACATTGTTCGATCTGATTTTACCAACAGACTTGAGGATGTCACATTCACTGATGGTGAACGAGTTGAGAGAGAGTTGATTAACACTTATATTGCTATCATGTACAGAAGCACAGCATTTTTCTCCACAGTTGTCACAGGGCGAGTGACTATCACAATTAAATACACTTGCGAAGTGGTCGGCAAACGCATCGACAATATCTTGCTGGTTCTCCAAGAGCTTATCACCATATATCATGGAGCCCGGCACACTCGTTGACCTTTTCTTTTGATTGATGAATTTCCAGAACTTATTAGGATCAGTTCGCAGGGAGTCCTCAGCAGACGCAATAAAACGCTTATAATCACGACGAGTTGCTTGTTTTATATCATGACGTAAACTCTTCACAGTCTCAAGGTGACATGTAAGTTTGGTTTTCTTATAACGATTCCAGGACCTGTTTTTTTCTTTGATTAAGGCAATTGTGGCGTTGGTAAACCACATTGGATAGTGGGCAGTCTTGGGAGATAGGCTTGGTTTAGGAACGAATTTATCCATTAACTCGTAGAGGACACCATAAAAATAAGAACAAACAGATTCCACGTCGTTTATCAATAATATAGCAGACCAGTCTACACAGGCGAGGGCAGCGTATAATTCGATGAAATTCGCTTTGCGGAAATTGTACTTGGTTGGATCTTCTTTTCTTGGAAACTGGGTCATTAGTCGTAGATCACAACTTAGGCTGATGTCAAGGCAGGGGTGGTGCAGGTCCTCAGGTACTAAAGGATCTTGTTGCTTATGTACTACAGTGGACAGGTGCTCTGTTGTCAATATCAAGTCTAAAATTCTGTTATTCGAGTTGACAATTGTATTTTGTTGTTTTAAATTGTGAAGTGATATAAACTGTGTAAGCCTCACATACAACTTAGATGTTCTTGCTCCGGACATGCACTCGGTTAGTTCTGGTATATTGAAGTCACCAACTAACAAAGCAGGGCGAGAAAAGTCAATAGATGATTCAAGATATTCAAAAAGTTGGGCATAATCATCTAATTGAGTGGCTGGAGGAATGTATAACACAATAATAGTGAGACAGGCAATTTTTATAGCTAGCAGTTCGGTATTGACAATAGGAGATACTAAATTGAGATTATAAGAGCTGAAGTTGTTCCTTAAAGCAGCCAGTACACCTCCACCTCTGCCATAAGATCTATCACACCTAAAGACATTGAAATCCTTGGTAAATAATTCACATGAGTTGACATGAGACTGTAGCCAAGTTTCCGTTAATAGTATTACGTCCGCGTCACTCGTGCTACAGTTATTGTTGAACTCGACAGTTTTGGTGTTGAGCCCTCTTACATTCTGGTATAAAATTTCATAATTATACGTCTGCTGGAATTTTACATGTTTTTTGTTTGGGCAATGGTGGGCGTACCTCTAACGTACTTTAGCCGTAAATTGGTCTCACCATTTGCGGTACGTGCACGAAGTTCTTTGCGAATGTTGTATGCATGTAACTGCTGGGTAGGGGTTAAATCCCCGTTAATAAAGATCCCGTCTTTTTTGGGGTTGTTTTGCAGCACGGCTCGGACAGCGTATGCATTATTAAACACTACTTAATGGGACGCACTCTCGCCGAGTTCGGTTTACCAATACGCGTGGTGGCTAGTATAACAGAAGCATCATTATTTAATAATAAAGGGGACAGCATATTTTTAACAACTTGACAGTCAGACGCCTTCTGTTGGGTAACGTTACCATCGGGTTCCTGGAGTCCTCTAATTATGATGTTCTTCTCCCGCCTAATCCGTTCGGCCGCTTCATTTATTATTATTTCATCTGTACTTGAGCTAGCAACATCTGTTTCGGCTTTTCCTAATTTCAACTTGTTTTGGTTCTGGATAAGTTTGTTCAAACTTTCCCTCAGTTCAGCTACTTCTTTAACAAGTGTAGGTACTTTGTAAAAACCTTCTTCACATGTTTCACAAAAAAACTTCAATTTTCGCTTTGTTCTTAACTGCAGGCATTTCACTTCAGACGCTGTTAGATTTCCACATTCCGTACATAAAAATCTTTTGCAACTGTCACATGGGAACATTTGTGCAACATCAAATTGTTTTTTGCAATTTGTACATTTATCCATTATTAATTTGAATTTTATTTTCTACGCCACTGGAGACAAAAGACAAGTTTCTGATAACGCGGATAAGGAGACGCGCAGAATTGCTTTTTTGTCGAACAACTTTATTTTTGTTATCTTTTTATGAATTGTCACTCAGATCGAGATTTATTTGCTATGTTTTTAGAGATATTATTAATTAATATTCACTTGAATTGTTTTACTTATTTGTAGCACAGTTACATGGAGCATTTCACAAACTATACTTTAATGTTATTCACAACTTTAATAGGTTCATAAGAACCAGATAAAAGTGATATTATTGTGGAGCTATTTGGCATGCGTTCGACACGTTCGAATGATGATGAATGAAAAACAACAGGATAGCATTAGGATTATATTCAGCTATATGGATCGAGTAATACCGCACCATATCCAAATTCCTGTCGAATAATTTATGTTGACTACTCGTCAAAGACTGCGAATCTCCTCCGCAGATCACAATTATATTACTTCCCTTCGTAGATTAAATTAAAACTTGGGAGTCTCCATGATAGGCTTTCACTCTCGGCGTTGTGTCTATATAGCTTAAATCTATTCCAGTGCCGCAGACGCTAGCGGTTTTGCCGCACATTGTCACTTTTGTTTGAGAAGGAGCGCCAACATGCGTCCGGTCGGCTTTAAATGGCCCAAAATCGTGACGATTTTTTTTTTTATTAAGTGGTTGAGTCAACATCATAACATCAGGAACCAAGGAAAAAGAGAACAAGTTATTGCAGGCGATTTCAACGCCAAGTCCCCCTATTGGGGTTCTTCAGGTATGGACAAAAGAGGAAACCTGGTATTGGATTGGGCTGCGGAACTAGATCTATTGGCACAAAACCAGGGAAATGATAACACGTTTGAGCGAGGAAACTCTCAGTCCATTATAGATATCACGTTCTGCAATAACCCAATCGCAAGCAAGCTCCTGGGCTGGAGAGTGCTGGACAAGGAATCCTTGAGTGACCGCTACATCATATACAGCATACAAGAAAAGAAAAGGTCAAAAGAAATAGCTCCCCTATCAAGAACTAGGTGGACAATAAAGCACCTGCATGAGGAGAAAATTAAAGAATGCCTAACTCAAGAACTAAGTACAGATATACAGGCTTAGGTGATGCACAAAGCATGTAAAAACTCTATAACTGGGGAAGGACAACCAAAAATAAAAAAGACAACATACTGGTGGACCGAGGAAATTTCGAGAATAAGAGCTGCTTGCACCGCTGCCAGGAGGAAGTACCAACGCCTAAGGACAAACATGCTAATAGATAGCGAAGTTACCAAAGAGGCAAGGTAGGTATATAAGAGCCGAAGGAAGGAGCTGCGTCAGTTAATAAACAGAACGAAGCAGGAGCACTGGAAAAAACTGAATGTTCTGAGTTAGAAAATGACACATGGGGGAAGCCTTTCATATCATAAGAAGAAATATGAAAATTTGCTCACAAATTCCTGCATTAACAATATATCGATTGTTTTTAATGCGTCCTCCAGAACTAGTGTGAAGAGCTTGGGTGACATAGGGTCTCCTTGGCGCACTGTTAATTGCCTCTTTGTCGGATTTCTGGTGTAGCTGGATTTGTACAGTTGCGTTTCGGTAAATGTTGTTAATTAGGTTTGCGTATCTGTGGTCTATTCTGGCGTGTTTCTGGGCTTGCTGTAGTGCCCATATTTCCAACGTGTCGAAAGCCTTTCTAAAATCATTGAATGCTAGCCATAAAGTTATATTGTATTCCACAGCCTTCTCGATTAGTTATCTTCTAATCTTCTTGATTAAGCTAATATTCTAGAAGTAAGCTAATCTTCTTGATTAGCCTCGTTTGCAGGTGTTCTGTAGTACTGTGGCCCTTCTCAAACCCAGCCTGCTCTTTTGACTGGTAATAGTCTAACTTTGGTGTGAGGGGGTTGGTTAATATTTTCGCGAATAATTTGTATATTTGGGATAGCAGGCTGATCGGTATATAATTTTCTAGGTTCTCGGTGTCTCCCTTTTTGTGAATGATTATCACGAGGGCGTTTGTCCAGTCCTGTGGTATATCCTCCTTTTCCAGGCATTTCTTGAACAATATTTCTAGTTGGTCTTCTAGTATATCACCGCCTGTTTTAATCTCTGTCAGTATGCCGTCTTCTCCCGCTGCTTTTCTATTTTTCGAATGATGTAATGCTGATCTGATTTCGTCTTTGATGTCTTCAGAGTTCACGTTCATGACTTTCACTTCCTGGTCTTGTTTGGATGTGTCGCTCGTTACTTTCGTCTCGTATAGGTCTGCGTAGAATTCTTGTACCGTTCTTATAATTTCGTGTCCTCCTTCGATTCTGAGTGGTTAAAATGTGGAACAATTCGTCTTTGAGCAGCTACCACTAGTGTTATTTCCGTTTGAGATTTTAGCGATTTCTGGATATCTCATTAAAGTGAATGGATAAAGCACCTGGCAGAATTATATTCTGTGTCTCCTACACCTATTATCATATTGGCTCCACTTTCGTGGACAAGTAAATGTATCTTGCTATGGGAAATATTTTTCTATTTATACAATTTTTCTGCAATACCATTCAGTTATTTCGCAATATTTGTACCCATATGTGAACCAACAAACTCCTTCATTTCTAAAACGCCATGTTCAAGAATAAAATTAGAAGATATATATATATGTACAGTGAAACTCAAAAAACTTTGATTATTGTGCTGACATGTCCACGTATCAGATCTTACACAATATTGCTGTTGCTTGCGATATAATAATAATAATAATAGTAGCCCCTTCACTCCTAGAATTTACATGCCTTAAGGGGGATAACTAAGCAAGGGTAGCTACTTTTTAGCCTCGGCTTATGTTAGAGATAGGGTGGCTGGCCCTACGCTCGACATAAGCATCGAAAAAGGAATATTAGTATCGGTACGTGGAATATTCTCAGCTGGCACCGAATAGGAGCATCCACTCACGCCGTAAGACAACTGGAAAAATTAGGAATGGACATCACAGCAGTCCAAGAAATCAGATGGCTGGACAGTGCTTAGAATTAGCAAGTGACACATTTTCTACAGCGGAAGCCAAAACGGAAAACATGAATTTGGAACAGGGTCTGTAGTTTCAGAGAAGATCTTTAACAGCGTAATAGGCTTCAACCCAATAAGTGAACGCATTTGCGGTATCCGACTAAAGGGACCATTGTACAACTATTCTATCATATGAGTTCATGCCCCTATGGAGGAAAAGGATGAAGACACCAAAGAAGATTTCTCAGACCCACTAGCAAATACCTAAATCCTAAACAAATACCTAAAACAAATCCCGCAAATACCTAAACAAGACATGATACTACTCTGTGGGGACTTCAATGCAAATATTGGAAGAGAGCAGATGTACAAACCAATCATAGACATATACAGCTTACAAAACTCCAGTAATGACAATGGTATGAGGCTCATCCAACTAGCGGCTAGCAATAACTTGCTAGTCAAGTCTACAATGTTTGAACACAAGGACATTCACAAACAGACTTGGTTATCAAATGATGGTATCACAAGGAATCAGATAGACCATATTTTAGTGGACGCGAGACATGATGTACGTCCTTGATGTACGGAGCTTGAGAGGTGCAGATGCGGATTCGGACCACATCCTAGTAAGAGCAAAGGTGAGAATGCGCATCTCTAACCACAAAAATAAAAGAGCGGAAGGATCAAATAGGTGGGAAGTATGTAAACTAAATGACGAAAAAAACAAAAATGAGTTTCAAAAACAAATATTGGAAAACCTTCCAGAAACCTATGAAGATGAGAACGTAAATGAGATCTTGGGTACAATATCTAATGCTGCCAAGGAAATACTGGGTCCAATACAAAATAAGAAGCATAAGAACTGGTTCGGTGTTGACTGTCGGAGGGTATTAGAACAGAGAGAAAAAGCCAGAATGCTAACAATACAAGAGCCCAATGAGACAAACAGAAGATATCTCAGTGGAATAAAAAGGGAAGCCAGAATGTTAATAAAGACTAAGAAAAGGAAAGATGAAAACAAATACTGGAAGAATTGGAAACCAATTTCAGAGGCAATCAACTAAAGGAATTTTATAGGAAGGCAAAAACAAAATCTGAATTCACACCAAGAACAGGGAACATCCTGAAGAAGGATGATGGGACCCTAATTACAAATGAGCAAGAAATTATAACGGAATGGCATGTGGACTTCTCTTCTCAATATTCAAGTAGGTGACAACCAAAATGCACAAGCTTACCACACGGCAGATTTTCCTGTAGAAGACCCCAACCTGGAGGAAGTCTAAAATATCATAATGAGGATGAAAAATGGTAAAGCACAGGGGAAAGACAACTTGAATGCATAAAATATGGAGGTGAAGATCTGCATCGGCATATACACCAGCTAATTACCACAATCTGGAAATAGGAAGAAATACCGAACAATTGGAAAGAAAGTATTATAATACCCATACACATACATAATCCTCATAAAATGAAGTGTGCCAATTACAGGGGCATCTCATTGATAAATACGCCATACAAGATACTATTGATAATTATCCTGCAGCGGCTAACACCCATAGTGGAAGGCGTCGTGGGGGACTACCAGTGCGGCTTTAGAAAAAACAGGTCTACAGTCGACAAAATATTCACTATTCGACAAATTCTGGAATAGTGCTGGGAGTTTAATCAAAGGTGGCACCATATATTTATTGACTTTAAACGAGCCTACGACAGTGTTTTGCGAATAGAACTTTGGCAGGCAACTATCAATCCCGTAAAAGCTAATTAAACTTACCCAAATGTGTGTAAATGGATCCAAAAGCAGAGTTAGAATTGGAAGCGCTGTATCAAGCGCATTTGACATAAACAACGGGCTGAAACAATGAGACACACTATCTCCACTGCTGTTCAATATAGCGCTGGAGAAAGCCATGAGAGCGGCAAATATTAAATTGGAGATGTACACTAATGATGGACCAAAACTTCCACTTGCCTTTGCAGATGACATCGATGTGATGACCAGGTCACTTCTTAAAATCAAAGAACAGTTCTCCAAGATAGAAAAGGAAACACTTAAAATGGGAATAGCCATAAACGAAACTAAGACCAAATACATGTACGTATCAAGGCAAGCTCAAAGAAGCCAGAATGTGATGATTGGGGATTTTAATTTCGAGAGGGTGAATAGCTTCAAATATCTAGCAGCGGTAATAACGGCCGATAATGACATAACAGAAGAGGTCAAAGTCAGAATTCAGAGTGGCAACAGATGTATGTATGCTATGGACAAAACACTGAGATGACACCAAAGGTATTAGTAGGAGAGCCAAAATACGAATCTACAAATCAATAATACGACCGGTGATTATGTATGGGTGTGAAACGTGGACCCTCACAAAAGATAGCGAACGAAATTTGAGAGTTTTCGAGCGGAAGGTACTCCGGAGAGTGTTTGGGCCGATACTGGATCCAGTCCATCTTGCCCACAGAACTAGAAAAAATAGGGAACTCACCGAGTTGTACATGGAACCCGATATTGTAAATGTGATCAAAGGGATGAGATTGAGATGGGCCAAATACATGTACATGTCAAGGCAGGCTCAAAGAGATCGCATAGGCTAGAATGTGACGATTGGAGATTTTAATTTCGAGAGGGTGAATAGTTTTCTAATTCTTTAATTTACGATAGTCGTTAACAAAACTTTTTTTTAATCGTATTGATTAAAACTCTACAAATTTGATATTATTACATGGAAATACATACTTGAAGCTATATTCTCCATATTCAAAAAGTTCACAATTTTTTAACACAAACACAAAACAGACGTAGTTACTTTGTTAAAAATCCAGCGCGACTAATTCCTTTATGGTACCTAAGGGACAAGAGCGATGTTTAACACGTTCCCAAAAACCAATGGAATTGGGTTTTGGCATTTATTTGTTTATAGTATTATGGATGGGTTATCTAACAATACATTTTAAGCGGTTTTGCTTAATTGTGAGACTGTAAAATTCTATTTTTGTCGCCGTAAATTCGTAATCCGTCCCAGTGTGCGACGGTTCGATGATACCGGGCGAAGACGCAGCACCAGTGGAGTTGGACTCCTTCTGGATGTTGTAATCGGAAACGGTGCGTCCGTCCCCCAATTGTTTGCCCGCTGTTGATCTGGGGGAATGCCTATCTTAATTTTGAATCTTTGCTTTGACATTCTCTATGGTATCGGAGGGCTCCACCTCAAGGGTGATTGTTTTACCCGTTAGGTTAGGTTAGGTCCGTCCCCCAATTGTTTGCCAGCTGTTGATCTGGGGGAATGCCTATCTTAATCTTGAATCTTTGCTTTGACATTCTCTATGGTATCGGAGGGCTCCACCTCAAGGGTGATTGTTTTACCCGTTAGGGTACGGCCTAAGTGCCCGCTCAAACAGAGGGTGGAGCGGGGCGGGGCGTGCAGCGTGCATCTCAAACACATGGTCTTAGTAGCAGGTGTCCTGAGTAAGGAGTGGTTTGGTGAGTGAGCGGGGCGTTTGGGTTTGCGTCCAGCGCGGGGCAGCGTGGCGTGGACGCTCATTTCAAGTTAGTTTGTGATTAGCGTTCCTCTACAGGAAACTATTTTTTTACCGCGGCACCCTTATCGAGCTAAAAAAAATTTTGGGCACAGATTTCTTTTATGACAAATTTTGGACAAATTTCGTTTGAAAATTAGTTCACGTTTATGTACTAAATCAGAGTGATTGTAATCCAGATGTCTTTTTAATTTGTATGGAACCAAGCCGCTGTTAGCAACAATTTTATGAAAGACAAAGCATTGCCCTTCCGGTGCTTGTTCGTTCCCAAAAGAAACAAAGCCAAACGATATGAGGTAGCTAGGATCATAATTCCTTATTTTTCATCGGATTACTTTTTGGTCGTGAGTTGCGATTTCGCGAACTGAGGCAGACGAACTTGATGATGTAAACCAATCCCGATTTTAGCCAATTCTCCATAATTTTGCATTAAAAGTAGGAACTCGAATTCGTTTACCTCCTCATGTAATTTTCTTTTTACATTTCTTGATTATTGATGCGGCACGCTAGGCATACTCTCGCGGTACCCCAGGGTGCCGCGGCACCCAGTTTTAGAACCACTGCTCTACAGCGTGCAGTATGCCGTTTGAGGACATTATTTCCCATATTTCCAGAATTTTTCTTCATTTTCTCTCTAAAGTTGAATATAGCGTAGAAAATTCTCCAAACTTTTTTCTTTGTTTGACAACAGCACTAGGACCATCCTTTGGTAATAGATCCATTTTTAATAAATAATTTTCCTCTAAAAACATGTCAAAAACGTCATAAGATGCCATGATAGTAAATCAACTTGACCACGACAACGCTACGCTGTATGGAACTGATTTCTTGAGACTTGAGCTAGGCTAGGTCACTGAGATGAGTGCGAGACCGCCGCCCCGCTCATCACTCAGGCCAGACATTGGACGCCCATTGTCCGCTTTAACTTCTCGCCCCGCTCCCCGCTCAACGCATTTTCACTCAGGCCGCAGCCTTTGTTTTCACGAAAATTTGCATCTTTCAACGTATATTTTATGTACGCGTTTAGCTATATCAGTGGTTCTCAAACTTTTTTTGCCGCGGCACCCTTATCGAGCTAAAAAAATTTCGCGGCACCCTTGTCGGGCTACAAAAATTTCGCGGCACAGATTTCTTTTTTGACAAATATTGACTTTTTGGACAAATTTCATTTGAAGATTTCTTCACATATATGTACTAAATCAAACTGATTGCATTCTAAATGTCTTTTTAATTTGTATGAAGCCAAGCCGCTGTTAGCAATTTATAACAGATAACGCATTGCCCTTCCGGTGCTTGTTCGTTCCCAACAGAAACAATGCCAAGCGATATGAGGCAGCAAGTATCATATTTCCTTATTTTTCCTCGGATTATCCTTTGGTCGTGAG
The DNA here is from genome assembly GCA_944588485.1 of Phosphuga atrata. NCBI lineage: Eukaryota > Metazoa > Arthropoda > Insecta > Coleoptera > Silphidae > Phosphuga > Phosphuga atrata. The sequence continues at coordinate 71,460,600 of OX155897.1, read as the reverse complement.
TTGCGATTTCGCGAACTGAGGCAGACGAACTTGAATGATTTAGATCAATCCAGATCTTAGCCAATTGTCCATAATTTTGCATTTAAAGTAGGAACTAAAATTCGTTTACCTCCAAAAGTTTTTTTACATTTCTTGATTATTGCTGCGGCACCCCAGGCATACTCTCGCGGTACCCCAGGGTGCCTCGGCAGCCAGTTTGAGAACCACGTACCTATATAGATACATATTTGATTCTGAAATAGAATTGTACATAAAATATGTAAAATTATCATTATTTTCGTTGTATCCTGATAATCCGGAATTTTTCGATAATCCGGTCGATTGTCTGGTCCCATATGTGTCGGATTATCAAGATTATACTGTGTTTATTTTGCGAAATATATTTATTATAATGTTGGAAATTGTATTTGCAGGGCTATTGTTGTCCATCTTCACTGCTTTATATGACGAGAACATAGTCTCGCAGGAGAGTTTCATTAAATGGGAGAAGACTCCAGATGATATCGAAGAGAAAGGTAAACTATAGCTACACTTTAATAGTATATTACGTAATGAGAGTTGTAACAAGCATATTACCCACGAGCGAAACAGTTACGTAATTGCCTTACAACTCGAATTATGTACTATATTTTATCTACGACCACACTAATTTGTTTCTGTTTAATAAGAAACATAAGTTTGATGTAACACCTTCGAGTTTATTTAACTTGATAGAAATGAAAAGAAATACATTCATAATGGTTACATACCTTTTGTAGTTTTCGTTAGATTTAAACGTGAAAAAACGAAATGAATGACAGCTCTACACTATGGCTCCTCATTATGGCTCCTCTACACTATGGCTCATTGTACGACATCATGATGGTCACCATTATCATGGCCAATTATGATGGCCTGAATTGACGCATCCACACAGTGGTCAATCTAGATGGACCATTCTAGATGTGCATGAATGTGCACTGTGGGCTATACATTGTTGATAAAAATTAATTTCAAATTTTGAATGGAAATTATAAAGTTAACAGCTAACCACCTGACATACGTCTCTCAGACCCAAAGTAGCAGTAATTTTCTCACCTGAGATGTATGTCAGGTGATTTAGGATTAATATTAAAATTTAATAAAGTTGACATTTATAATATCTCATAAGAAGTTGCCTAGTAACTAGTAGGGTTAGCAGCAGGCACTGATAAGCGTGCGATAAAGGAAATAATGATGGCCCATGGTGTGGACATGCCACTTTGGCCACTGCGCAGCTTACTTGCGCATGCTGGCCTCCTTTGATGTGTGTAGTCGGATCGCTCCCAACACCATCCATGGCTATCACTATCTCCATCATCTACTACTTAGGCCACTACGGGCCATCTACCCGTCTACACAATGGTGATGGCTCACAGTGGCTCAAGATGGGCCATAGTGTAGAGGAGTCATTATATGTAAATGATGTGACGTTTAATGATTGTTTGGAAATCACGGGGTACTATATTTAAAAATAGTATCAACGTGCAGCTCTCAACAAATCAACGAATCGTAAACCAAACGTGCTTGGGTGATTTTGAATTATCACATAACATTAATCGCGGTTTGTTAGATATCGTCGGTCCAGATGAACAGGGTATTATCTCAAAAAAGCCTGAAGAGCGATTTGAAGTTTTCAAATCAATATATTTCCATTTCTGTGAATAATTGGTTAACCTCTCTTATAATATATTTTAAACTATTGATTAACGTTTATTGATAACGTTTTTGTTCACTTCATGACTGTCAATTTTGCTATTACTGAGCAAAAAAAAAAAAAAAATCTGCAGTCAAGAACATAATGAGTTAACACTGTTCATCCAAACGAACGATATGTGTGGAATGATGTATTTACATAGTCCACGAACTGTACAATAATGTGCATTTGCAATAGTGGTCGTAGATATTATTATTATATTTATTAAATTATTTTATTTTATATTATGTTTTCTTATTTAATAGGAGTTATTCTACTACAGTTGACTAGTTTCTTCACGCAGTTGAAAGAAAACGATGACGACTCCTGTTCAGATTAAAACTCGCTACAAGTCTCCTATATAACCTAGGGCTTCATATTAACGGAAGAAAACTAAGATGAGTTTTAAACTCTGTATCAGTTCAGTTTCATTTTTTTTCTCTGAAGACATAAGTGATTTTATATGTATATATATATATATATATATATATATATATATATATATATATATATATATATATATATATATATATATATATATATATATATATATAAATATATATAAATATAAAAAATTAAAACGAATCGTGAGTTGAACTACTAGTTAAAATTTATACAAATGTTTATATATTGAAAATTAATTATATTTATGAATTAAGTTGTGGATAGACGCAAAAATAAATGAAGTGCGGGAAAGGCCGAGCTTTGAAACTACCAAGTGCCCTGTGACATAATTCATGGAATAAGGACCGAAAAAATTGTAAACTAAATAATAATATTTAAGTGATCAAGGACAAGAAACAAAAAAAAATCTTATATATTATATTGAATATATATTATATGCATATGGGTGGCCTAACGAATGATGGAAGAATTTTATACATAATTGTCTTTATTATTATTTATATATACATATATATTTTATATTATTATTTAATCTTTTTTTATTGTTTATAGTGACGTTTTAAAAGATTATTATTTTCTTTTCTTTCTCTCTCTTGCTAATTTAGATGGTTGCGTGCTTCCGTTGTTTGTTGGGCCGTACTTTGTAGGATGAACCAATTATTGGCATGATCGTTTGGAACGACGACGTCATAGCTGGTATTTTTTTCTTTTATTTTTCTTTGTTATTGAATTTGTTATTATTGGATAAACATTTTCTTACTGTTAAGTTATTTATAGGTATAATTGTCTCCCCTGTATAATAAATATATACAGCTGCGCATTTCAGTTTTAGATTTTTCTTTGTTTTTTCTCTTAATTTCGCTTATTTTTGCTCTTATTTTAATCTAAAACTGTGTTGAGCGACTGTGGCTAGTCAGAATTAGCAATTTTGGAAATTCATGTGCGACAAAAATTTCATTTAAAAAAAAATGACATTGAATATGAAGGAATCATTGTCATAAATTCTGTTTTTTTATTTTTTTGTAAATTTTAAAATTGTACAGAAAAAAAGAACAGTCGGATGATGCCAAAATTTGTGGTTTTTTTAAGAAAAAAGAAAATTTCGATTAAAAATGAGAATATGCTTAAAAAGAATTAAAATTTATATTTCAAAGAATTTTTTTTCGTACCAATACATATACATATTTTTTATAATTTATTCTGTAATTTTTACTTTATTATCTCCTCTTTGATTTTTTTTTAAATTTAAATCAATTTATTTGTTTAATCCTAAATATATTTTATACTGTACAGAATTTGATTTATTTATAATTATTTTGTATCGATATGGAATGAATGCAACACAGTCTTCACGTTAGTTTTTATTATTTCAAGGGAATTTCCGAAATAGTTAATTATATTTCTATGAAATATTGTATATATTTTTTTTGTATGAAACATATACAGTATTTTTATGACTGATATATAAAACAATGTATATAAAAAAACTTCTTTTGAGGTAACGCCTTATTTTTATTTTTTTCTTACAATTTTTAGTTTCAATTTCAACCTACAAAAGAAATACAAAACCACTCCGACTATTCCTAAAAAAATATATATCAATAACATTTTATAAATTAAAAGTTTTCTCTGAAAAGGCAGATTAGCACACAGAGGCAATTAGCACACTCGTTGCGCTTGTAAGTCACATTGCACAGTTAATTTTTAGTCGTCTGTAGGATGTGAAACTAGCAATAACTTCCAGCAATTAAAAAAAAATATATATCAAAAAGCTTCAATTTCTTTGCCGATATATTTTTCAAAATTTTCTTCGCGGAACTGTTACATACATAATAAACTTCGTAAGTTATATAGGGTGTTTCATAAATGTCCGGCAGAAATTCTACTGCGTGTTCTAGAGCCCAAAATAAGAAACAAAGTCCCTATAGAGATGTGTCGGAAGACGTTTTCTAACTGAGGTACAGCCCATAAAAGCGGGTAGATTTCGGTGGTGACTTGTACTGCGACCTTCATAGATCTATTGTACCCAACCCTCTTCCTCTAATCGTTTTACCCATTTGGAGCACCTCCTCTAGTCCTGATTCCTTTAGTAATTTCAGGATCTGAAATCAGGATATATACAGAAATATATTAAATAACAGAAATGGATTATCTGCGGAGAGCATGCGGAATATCCAGAATAGAGTGGGTTAGAAACGAAGAAATACGAAGAATAACAGCCAGTATGTATTCCACTATAAACAGGATTGAGACTAGACAGCTACTATTGTATGGACATGTGAAAAGAATGGGGGAAGAAAGATTACCAAAAATTTATTAGATTACATACCCCATCCTAGAAGAAGAAGAGGAAGACCAGAAATGACATGGGAAGATAACATCCGGAAGATAATGGAAGACAGAGCAATTCAGGAGAAAGACAGAGATCGCTGGCGGTCAAAATGTGGAAGCGGCAGAGGCCGTAAGAACCCCACCTAAAAAAAAAGGATCGAAGGAAAACAGCATGCGTTCAAGCTGTGGGCCGCAAGGCACATCTGCCTGATGTATGGGGGTTTCCTGTAAGGAGCCACAGAATCTCCATCTATTATCCTCTTGCGGGTCTAGGACCTTGAGGTGTTTTCGTAGTCGGCAGTGCCCTCAGAATTCTAGGCTGGTTCCTGTTTAGTTTCAGGCAAGCTTTTGTTCTGTTCTGGTTAAAAGATCCCCATCTTTACTCTGGATTGTCTTAGCCCTGGAAGTCCTTTCCAGATTTTCATTCACTGTTCTCTTATTTCTTCGCCTATACTTTTAGGAATGGTGTTCATACTCTTACCTCAAAAGGGTTCCCCAGACCTATAAAGGGATTACTGGATCCCTTGTTTGCTAGGTGATCGGCTTCTTCGTTTTCATCTATACCAGTGTGTTTCGGTAGTATAGCGTCACTTCATTTTTCCTGCCAAGCTTGTTCCACTTGCACCACACAGTCCCATTCCAGTTTGGATCTGATGTGTATGCGTTAATGGCCTTGATGGCTGCTAGGCTATCTGACAGGATAGCAATTTGTTTTTTGCGATAGTTCCTGTCGAGGTGCACTGTACTGTGCACATCTCTCGATTGCATGCACCTCTGCTTGGAAGATACTTGGGTAGATTCCTACGGATTCAAAGTATTTGGTACGAGGTTCATACACTCCTGCACCAGTACCTTGCTTTGTCTTCGAATCATCCGTATACCACATAATAGCACTTTGCTCTATGTGGTATGCTGAGGATTCGTCGTTCCAATCGGCTTTACTACTACACATTGCTGTGTAGTTTTTCTCGAAATGATATTTACCATTTCGTCTTTCGGTACTTCCAGCCAGGGATCTCGCTAGTGAGGACTCTACTGTACCGATTACTTTACTCCTGTCTTTTTTAGTATGCACCACCCCGGTATCGCATATTTACTTTACCCCTGTTTATTCCTTCCTTGCTGTACCTTACAATCTTCGATTTGGCGGCCCCTTCCACGACAAGGTGCGACGGAATCAAATCCAGCAGCAGTTCCATTGCTGCTGTCGGGTATGACCCCATCGCACCCGTGATGCAGACACGCCAGTCTTTGAATCTTCTCAAGCTACTTCTTCGAAGGGACCAGCTTGGTTTTGCTTTTCCACGCTACTGCGTGGGAACATGGTGTACATCTATCGCATGATTGTGGGATTACAACCCCACGTTTTCCCTGCCATATTTATGCACACCATTAGAGCGTGTTTGGCTTGTCCTACCACTTCTTCAGCGTGCCTGTTCCATAGGAGTTTTCTATCTAGTGTTCTACCCACATACTTATATCTCCTGTTTGCATTCTACTGCCCTCCCATCTAACACTATGGACTGTAGGCAGTTTAATCTTCTCTTCCCCCACGAAATATCCAAAATATTAAATAAATCCCTTAAATATTGAAATAAGGAGAGACGAGGAGAGATGACACTCTTCAAGAGAGCATGGTAAATGTGTAGTTTATGGATCTTATATGTCGGTTATAGAAAGTAAATTGGCGCATTTCTGTTATTGTATTTTCTTCAAACCCTAACGCCCACCTCCCCGGAACTAACTCCTGGCTACGCCCGTGGTATCACCGTGGTTCGAGTTTCGGGTTGAGTTTCAGTCCCAGTGTTTGACACCATCTATTAGTTACTTTGAGGTCTCTCTGTACGTAAAACCGAGTGGCCTCACACAACATTTTTGCGAATATCTGAGACGCAACTAATGATAATTGATTCAAATTTTGTGTGTAGTCGTTACTGGTGCCGAACTTTCGTTTGTGCTTATTTTCGTCTTAATATCCAATCAGTGGCGGTACCATACGGGCAACGACCTTTGCATTCTTGCAAATATTTAATAATATTAATATTAAATTAATAATAATAATATCTTCACATTTAGCAAATGCTCGTAGTAGTTAAGGTCTTACTTCATTTCTATCTTCTACTCCATGCAGTTTCATGTCAATATTCTTAAAGACACGAATATGTTGGTGACGACGTTCCTCGCGAATGAATATCAGCGAGCAATATTTCCGGATTACACACAGTATCATAAATTTTATGATGTGATTTCTTTATGAAATTTAAAATACATCCTAACTCAGTTTCACCATTATATACTGCTACGAAATACTTGGTTTATGTCTAATGACCCAATGATTAACGCAGGGTAACCTAGCCAAATTCTTTATATTGCTTATATATTGCTTATAAATTGCTATATATTGCTTATGAATAGCTTAAGGGACGCACGTATAGATCACATATATACCCAGCTCTTAGAAAATATATATAATAACGCAACGTCTACAATTAAACTACATGGGTAGAATAAAATAAACAGAGTAAACACGAATAAAATAAACATAAATAGAGGGATCCGCCAGGGAGATACTATATCACCTAAGCCGTTCAATTTAGCGCTTGAGGGACCATTTCGAGGTGATCAGTGGGAAGAGAAGGGTATACAAGTCAATGGAGAACGACTTGCACACTTGAGATTTGCCGATGACGTGGCGCTCATTGCAGATAATCCGGACGATCTACGGGAAATGCTGCTTGAAATGGAAGCAGAGCTAAGCAAGATCGGACTACAAATGAATTTAAATAAGACCAAAATAATGTGCAAGGAAGATCCCCAAATAACTATTAAGAACCAACTCATTGGAAAAGTAGAAAGCTATACGTATCTTCGGCATCAACTGAAACTAGGAAGAGAAAACCAGACCACCGATATACCTCAGAAGAAGACTAGCACGGACGTCGTTCGGAAGACTTGCATATATTCTAAAAAACAGAATATCCCCCTAAGATTGAGAACAAGACTATTCGATCAGTGCATTCTCCCTGTACTAACCTATGTATGTCAAACATGGACATTAACAAAACTAATAATGACCAATGGCCGTAACCCAAAGATCCATGAAAAGACAAATGCTGGGACAAATGCTGGGAATAGCGTTGAGGGACAGAAAAACCAACGAATGGATCAAAACACTACGAAAATCAGAGATGAGATCGAAACATTATTTCACCCTCTTTCTCGCGCTTCCTTTGTTATAGCGCCTGAATAGCTTCGACTTTAGTAGCGTCCACACTGTAGAGAGGAATAGTTGCGTTGTATAGTCCCAAATCGGCAAGTTATAACGATTTAAAGTTCAGCGATCAGCGATCTCTCAGACTAGAGATGAGCATGAGCTCATCTGTAGAGGATCCCATCGTCACATCCCATCCCATCGTCCCATGGTATGGGAGCAGTGGGATGAAAGTCGCGTGGGATGGGACGACAATTTGGTATGGGACGGAGTAGAACGGATTTTGATAATCTAGTAAATCTAGTTCGTGCATAATTAATTGCTTCCGAATACAAATCACTTTATTTTTGTTAGCTATTTCTATATTTTGTTTTTTTTTGCAGCGCATATCTTTTTCGTGTAGGTTTTAGTTAAGGTTTTCACGACTCGGCGCGGTAGTTTGTCGGTTATCGAATTGCGCTTGCGCAGTTCGGCTGGTATTTTTCTTTTGTGAACAAGAAAAGTCCTATTTTATCCTTGAAAATGGTGCAGCTTTGTTTTTTACGATTTCAACGACTAGATTGAAAATATACAATAATCCAAAATTAAGGTTTATCGTGCCAACACGCAAAATTTTAATACATGTCCAGCTCAGGAGATTTCTGGGATAACGATGTAGTTCCTAAAAAAATTTCCGATCCGTTTGCGACGAAAAAGAATTACTCATTGTCGAAAAACCGAAAAGAAAGCCGGCTGTATGGAAAAAATGGGACGAATGGGAAGGGCCGCGCGACCGAGATGGGATGATTTGAATAGGATGGGATGGGACGAAAATTTTACGTTTGTGGGATCAGCTGAAAATGTGATGGGATGGGACAGTGACAGGGATACGTCCCACGGGATGGGATCTGGGACGACAAAACTCGTCCCATGCTTATCTCTATCTCAGACCCTATGTCACCACTTACGCAACTGTTTAACGTAATTTTGTTATATTGTATACAGTTATTACCAATTATTACTTGCAATGAATAATTCGAGACCTCTAAAAGGGAAGTGTGACTCCCTAAGCTACGGGAGTCAGGAATGTAGGGCCAAACACTACCAAACGGCTTGACAATCTTCAAATTGAAGAATAGCACAGGAAATTCTGATATAGGAAGTCTCAAGTGGATCGGAAGCCGAAAATGTTCCGGTAAACTTCGTCCCGGAGCAAAGTGATCATTACACGGAAACCGAAGAAAGTGCTTCTGAAGACGAAGAACTGATTCAGGAAAATCAGCCTTCAGAAAGTAATAGTAATGATGAACCTTTATCAAGAGTAGTTAAAGGTTTCCAGGGCTAAAATCGATTCAAATGGACAAAAGATCCGCCAAACAGAGTTGTGAGAATAGGCCAACTTACCAACTTAATTATAGCTCGTACATTATAGCTCGTATGCTCGAGTCAAGGTTGAATGTACACGATGAAAAACACTTTGCTCGGTGGACTAAACCAACTCCAGATATCTTTTTCAAAGAAATTTTGAAGAGGACAAATGTTGGACAAACTCAAATTAAAGTAAAGCAGAGAAAATCGTCCTGAACTAAAAGATTTAGAATTACATGCGTTCCTTGACCTTCTTATGTATACAGCTATATTCAAGTCCAACCACGATGGTTGTTATTAGTCGAACCACGAATGTCCAAGCACGATGGTTGAAATAAAGTAAGAACGTAGTAGCTAGGAATTAGTCTTACATAGGTAGTACTAAACCGGTAAGGGTCGGAGAGGGAGCCAAGGCCGTCGGCGTCCTCCCCTGATCTTACATATGAGAATGGTTATTGTTTAGTTTCAATCGAGAGCATCGCGTTTTCGTGTATGAGAGTTTTGTGAGGAATCAGTCACGGAAGTTCAACGTCTCTTTACTTCCTCGCCATGGAGGCATATCGAGCCTGAACAGCATTTTGCGATGCGTTAATGCCCTTCGTGGTGCATGCAGTTTAGTGAAAAAGAAGCCACCTGAACCACGTCGCACAGTTCGAACTCCGGAGAACGTGGAACGTGTAAGACAGGGTAGTTACGTGCCCAAGTCGTTCATCATTCTGCAACACTAGGAATATCCAAATAATACTTCAGTACGGCGAATTTTCCACCAAGATTTTCGTTTTCACCTCTATAAAATGGCAGTTGTGACCAGTTAAAGGAGGCCGACTATCCATAACGTGTAGCTTTTCCTGAAGCGTTACTCCAACTTTTGGAATATGAGTCTAATGCGATTTTGATAATGAGCAACGAGGCTCAATTGTGAATCGTCAAAACTTCCGAAACTGGGCTTCTGAAATTCCACAAACTCTACATGAAACACCACTACACAGCTTCAAAGTTACGGTGTGGTGCGGCATCGGGAAGTTTGTTATAAAAGGGCCCTACTTTCTTTAGGAAAACGGGAACACTGTGACCGTGACAGCTAATCGTTACGTGACTATGGTGGACAACTTTTTGGAAACTAAGCTGAGAGGAGGACGAATCAATCTGTGAAAAGTTTGGTTCCAACGGGATGGAGCTACGGCCCACACTGCCCGAGGGTCGATGGCTACTGTTAGACTGTGCCTTAGTCGCATTATCTCCAGATCCGGTGATTTGCATTGCCCCCTCGCTCTCCAGACCTTGAAATTTTTTCTTGTGTGGGTATCTAGTTTAAATACTACTCCCTTCCTCCGGAAATATAGTATACATCGTGCTGGAGCAGGCTGTAGGAGAAATAAATGTAGCAATCACCACGGCATTTGAATCCAGCTGCCCGGTAAAAACCGTGAAGGAGCATAAGGACGAAAAATGGTGGAACAAAAATTTGTCTACATTAAAAGCAAAAGTACGTAAGCTTTTCAACAAAGCCAAGCAATACGAAAATTGGCTAGAATACTCTGAGGTGCTTACCACCTACAACAAAGAGATCAGAAGGGCAAAAAGGGAAAACTTTAGGACCTTCTGTGAAAACATAGAATCCACGCCGGTGGCAGCTAGACTGCACAAAGCACTAGCGAAGGATAGAGTGGGAATGACAACCACTCTCAAGAAACCGGATGGGACCTTCACGGAGGATGAAGAGCAAAGAGCTCTCCTCCTACTAGAAACACATTTTCCGGGATGTAGAGGATACAGGGAGACCGAGGGCTTGATGCAACCACGGAAACCAAGTCGGGCCGACTGGAAGAGGGCAGCGTCCATCTGTACGGAAAACCGAATCAGATGGACTATCGGCACTTTCCAGCCTTTTAAGGCCCTAGGTGTGGACGGACTAGTTCCTGCCTTCCTACAAAAGGGAGAGAAAGAACTAATGCCGTATCTTCTAAATATCTTTAGAAGTAGCTTAGCGCTCGGATATATACCGGAGCTATGGAGAAGGGCTAAGGTGGTATTTATACCGAAGGTGGGGAAGAAAGACACCACTCAACCGAAGTCATATAGACCCATTAGTCTAACATTTTTATGTTAAAGACAATGGAGAAGGTGATTGATAATTACCTTAGGACTATAGTGCTGGTAGGTACACCACTACACAGGAGTCAGCATGCTTACAGAGCAGGGAAATCCACAGAAACCGCCCTGTATCAGCTGACAAACGAAATAGAAGCAGCACTAGAGATAAAGGAAGTAGCGATATGTGCCTTCTTGGATATAGAGGGAGCTTTTGACAACACCTTACACGAGGCTGTCAGGGCGGCCCTCGAAAGAAGGAATATCGACAGCACTATCTCAAAGTGGATGGGAGAAATGCTTAGAACTAGAACGGCGGAGACACAAGTGGGAAAAGACACCATTAAGATCTCCACAACTCGAGGGTGCACACAGGGAGGTGTACTATCACCGCTAATGTGGAGCCTGGTAGTTGATGAACTACTGGTTAGGCTAAACGACCTAGACATCAAATGTCAAGGTTACGCCGATGACATAGTCATAATGGCCAGAGGAAAATTTGAGGGAACGCTCTGTGAAATTGTTCAGAGAGGCCTCAAAGTAACTAGTAGATGGTGTCAAACAGTGGGATTGAGACTCAACCCGAGCAAAACCACAGTGATACCATTTACTAGAAAGAGAAAACTAAACTGCCTACATCCCATACTCATAGATGGGAAGGCAGTAGAATACCAACAGGAGATAAGGTATCTGGGTATCACACTAGATAGCAAACTCCTATGGAATAGACACGCTGAGGCAGTGGTAGGTAAAGCCAAACGCGCCCTAATGGTGTGCAGAAATCTGGCAGGAAAAACGTGAGGTTGTAACCCCACTATCCTGCGATGGATGTACACCATGATAGTGAGACCTGCAATCACTTATGGGGCGGTTGCGTGGGGAAGTAGAACCAAGCTGGCCTCTATGAGGAAACAGCTTGAGAAGATTCAAAGACTGGCGTGTGTCTGCATCACGGGGGCGATGGGGTCGTGTCCTACAGCAGCATTGGAGCTGCTGCTGGATCTGACTCCGCTGCACCTTGTGGTGGAGAGCGCCGCTAGATCGGCGATCGTAAGGTTCAGCAAGGAAGGAATGGGCAGAGGCAAAATAATCGGGAGCAGAGACCGAAACAGCCTCGCTGCCAAGATCCCCTGGCTGGAAGTACCAAAAGACGAAATGGTATGCAAATACCACTTCGAGAAAAACTACACAGCAATGTGTAGTAGTAAAGCCGATTGGAGCGACGAATCCTCAGCGTACCACATAGAGCAAAATGCCATCAAGTGGTATACAGATGGTTCGAAGACAAAGGAAGGCACTGGTGCAGGAGTGTTTGGACCTCGTACCAGATACTCCGAATCCATGGGAACATCCCCAAGTATCTTCCAAGCAGAGGTACACGCAATCGAAAGATGTGCACAGTTTAACCTCGAATTACCGAAAAAAACGAATTGCTATCCTGTCAGATAGCCAAGCAGCCATCAAGGCCATTAGCTCATACACCATCAGATCCAAACTGGTATGGGACTGTGTGGGGAAGCTGAACAAGCTTGGCAGGGATAATAAAGTAACGCTATACTGGGTACCAGGACACACTGGTAGAGACGGAAACGAAGAAGCCGATCACCTAGCAAACAAGGGATCCAGTAGCCCCTTTATAGGTCCGGAACCCTTTTGCGGTATGAGCGTGAACACCATCCGCAAAAGTTTAGATGAAGAAATAAGAGGAAAATGGATGAAAACCTGGAAAGAACTTCCAGGGCTAAGGCAATCCAAAGTGATGCTGGGATCTTTTAACCAGAAGAGAACAAAAGCTTGCCTAAAACTAAGCAGGAACAAGCTTAGAATTCTGACAGGAGCCCTGACGGGACACTGCAGACTAAGGAAACATCTCAAGGCCCTAGGCCTAGAGGAGGATGATGGATGCAGATTCTGTGGCTCAGCAGAGGAAACCTCCATACATCTGTTCAAAGACTGCGGAGCATTATTTCGCAAGAGACAGATGTACCTTGGGGCTCACTGGTTGAACACAGAGGAGCTGCAGGCCTTGAATCCCACCCAGATCCTGAGATTCCTAAAGGAATCAGGATAAGAGGAGGCGCTCTAAATGGGTAAGTACACCAACACTTGGAGGAGGAGGGTGGGGTACAATAGATCTATAAAGGTCGCAGTACAAGTCGTCACCACCATATCTACAATCTAGAATCTACATAGTATACATTTCACGATTTTTGTTGTCCGGAAATATAGTATGCATTTGCGAAAAAAATACAATAAAACTCAAAATTAACATGCTAAGTATATTATATTAACTTTTTTAGAAAAACAATAATTACATAAGAATAATTTTAATTAAAATATGATTTGGAATTCCAATTTCGAAAGAAAGTCTGCGAAGCGTTCCTCGACGATTTAATGGTGAATTTTTTATCTTTATTTGCGCTAAATTGTTAGAATAATCTTTACGTTTTCTTCCTCTATTTTTTTTTCTTTTTTGAAGAAACATCGACACATATATTACCTTCTCTGTATTGAGCTTGTACTGTATTCCAAATTCTAGTTACGGTTCCTGGCTAACCGTAATTACTTGAAATGCAGTAGCAACGTCATTGATTGCACCGTGTTTTAACTTGTTCTCTTTCATATGCTGTAATAATTTTTACCAAGTCCTTAGTTTTTGGTAGTCCTAAAAAGACTCATTAGTATTATAGAGTTCCGGAAAGGTTGAATATATTTATATATTCAAGCTTTGTTCCGTCTTTATTAAGTTTATCTGATTATCTATAATGTTGTATGGTTTTACCAATTCAAAATTTATCATTTATATCAATAACCTGCTAAGTTCATGTCTCTCTCACAAAATGTCAAAATTAAAAACATCTAACCTTAATCAACACATGGGATTTTAAGTGAGTGATTTACAAAATATTGTTCATGGAAGCAAAGCTGTGCTGATGAGAGATAAATCTCGAAACGCGTCCACAGATGGCTATCCACTCAAGGTATCGGAAAGAAATGATCTTAAAAATCAATGTTATTTTTATGGTTTTTGTTAAGTGCCACGAAGGTGGACTGAAAGCTATAGAATAACTGACAAATTTCATACGAGATTTGTTTTTGGTAGTCCTAAAAAGACTCATTAGTATTATAGAGTTCCGGAAAGGTTGAATATATTTATATATTCAAGCTTTGTTCCGTCTTTATTAAGTTTATCTGATTATCTATAATGTTGTATGGTTTTACCAATTCAATATAATGAATGTTATTTATTTTCTATATTTACGATAATCTACGATTTTTTTTTTTAATGAATACCATATTTCCGGACGGAGGGAGTATTAATTTACATCAGTAGTATCAGTACTAATTTCTGAAATGAAATAAATAAAACTCGATCAGTCTGCCAAATAAAATCAACTTTATTCCTCTCTAATAAATTACCATCCAAAAAACTTTCAAAACATTTATGACATTTATGAAAAGTACTATTTAATCAAATGAGAAAAAATTCAGTGCGTGTGGGACTTCAAAAAATGGTTGGACAATGGACCCTCGTCCGCATATCCTGCGATTTCCTGCGGGATCACTGCACTTTCTTCCACTCCTGTACACGGCCTGCACATACATTCCAATGGAGCTTTCGTCGTCACCTAAACAAATAAAAATCAGAATTATATTACTAATCATTTTTTTTTAATAAGTTAAATCTAATCCTTCGCAAACGCAAATTACTGAAAAATTACAAGGTATTTTTTCATTAACACACTAGCTAGGAGGTAGAAGTAGAAGGCATCAGGCAGCAGTGTTAAGAAGCGCGGACAATAAGATATTGATGGAAATAGGAGACAAACTTGAGAGGTGGACCTAATATGTTGAGAAACTATTCCATAATGATAGACCACTACCGCCGCTGCTGACAGATGTAAGCCAATTGGGGCTCGAAATAACAAAGAGAAGAGGTCACAATGTAATAAAGGTGATCAAGCTTTCTTCGAAAACAAACTTCAATATTCCTATAACAACCCAAAACCGATGTAGGAAATAATTAACAAACAGCAATAATAGAAAACGAAAAGATGAAATATACCTACCAAAAGAGCAAGTGATACTAAAAAGTCCCGTCAAGTTGGCTAACGAGTTCAATGATTTTTTTACAAATGGAAGAAGTAGCGAAAAATATCCCTTATAGCACTCTAAATAACAGCCACATCATTAGCAATAACAAAACTATGTTTTTCGAAGAAAGCACCGCTAATGAAATCCGGCTAATAACTTAAGCATAAAAATGCAAGAAAAGCTGTGGACCGGATAATATTCCGGCTCATTTAATTAAAAGCTATGAAATTGAACTGGTAGAACCTATAAAACATATAATAAATAGCTCATTATTTCAACAGAAAATTTTTCCCACTCAAAACCTCTGTTGTGATTCCTGTATATAAAAAGGGTGACAAAACGAGCATTAATAATTATAGGCCGAAAGCACATGTCTCCTGTCTATCATGGAATACTGTATGCTATATAGACTGCAGTCCTTCATCGATAGGCATAATTTAATTACAAACAAATAGCATGGTTTCAGAAATGGAAAATCCACAGCTACCGCCATTGTTGATTTTCAAAATAAAATTCTCTCAGAGATTGATTAGGGAAAATGTCCAATTGGCATATTTTCCGACTTAACAAAAGCATTTGACTGTGTCTCCCACAATAAGTTAATGGACAAATTGCACCTTAAAGGCCGATTCTCAAATACTGTCAAATAATGATTACATTGTTTTAAATGGGCACGTTCTCAGTATGGCTACGCGACGTGCCAATTAAATACAATGTAATCATTATTTGATTACATTGTATTTAATTTAAATAAACATTGTACTTTAGAGTACCCAGTACTCTAAAGTACTGGGTACTCTAAAGTACTGGAGGGCAGAAGGAATGCCTTCGGGTCTTCTGTCCGATGAAGGGAAAACCCCTATCTACAACCTCCACGTGGTAGAGTATGGTAACATCATGATGATGGCAAATGCAGAGGGGGACCGAACCGTTGCCGGGATAAGCAGCAAACTTATTCTTAGGAAAAAGCTGGGCTCTCTTTGGTCCAGGGGGTTAGAAATAACCCCCGAAGGCGGATGAACCGAACAATACGGTCAACGGCATAGGATGTAGAAGGCAACGGGAAACCACTACATTAAAGATCGTCACAGATATCCCTAGTACAATCAATGGCCATGTTCAAAACAAAATATTGTACCGGAGCATCAAGTCTCCCAATCGGATCTCCGGGGGGGACTGTTTTGAATATTGCTACAAACAAAAAAACTCTATTGCGAATCCCAAAGACCTCAACCAAAGATAAAAACTATAGAATAGGAACATGGAACCTGCGAAGTATGTTCCAGGCAGGAAAAACGGAAAACGTCATAAAAGAACTAGAACGAATGAAGATCGACATACTCGGATGCAGTGAAACGAGGTGGCCGGGTACTGGAAGATCTGACGTAGATAACTATCACATCTACTACTCAGGCCACGATAAAACACAGAATAAGAACGGCGTTGCAATTATAGTCACGGAGGAGGTACATAAAGCAGTTCTAGGATTTGTACCAATATCAAACAGAGTGGCAATAATGAAACTAAATTCCAGCCCTTGCATAATTAATATAATACAGGTTTATGCACCCACAAGCGAAGGAAGCGACGAGGACATCGAACAATTCTACGAAGATATAAGAACAGCACGAAAACAGACCAAAAGGACGGAAATCACAATACTAATGGGTGACTTCAATGCGAAAGTGGGTAAAGGAGAACAAGAAGATATAGTAGGAAGATATGGTTTGGGAACTAAAAACGAGAGAGGAGACCTGCTGATCCAGTTTTGCAAAGAAATTGAGCACTCAATAATGAATACCTTCTTTAAGTTACCTCCAAGAAGGTTATATACGTGGAAATCGCCGGCCGACCGCGAACAGTGTGTAATTAGAAACCAAATAGACTTTATTACAATAAATAAAAGGTTTAGAAACTCCATCACATCCACTAAAACTTACCCTGGAGCAGACGTATATACCGACCATAACCTACTGCTGTCAACACTTAAAGTACGCTTTAAGAGAACAGAGAAGAAGCCCCAATTGAAGAGACATGACATACAGAGACTGAAAGACCCCCAACGTGATGCAACAAGTTAAAGACCAGATTAAAGAAGGTATGAACAAGATCAGAAGCCTTGCCAGCCGCAACATAGAACAACAAGTCGAAGCCATCACCAATGTAATGAAAACTGTTGCAGAAAACAACCTGTACGCAAACCATAGAAAAAAGATAAGCAAGTGGATTACAGATGAGATCTTAGGTTTGATGGAAGAACGAAGAAAAACAAAGAGCAAAGACTTAAAGTCATATAAGCAAATCCACAACAACATTAAAAAAAAAGATCAAAGAAGCCAAAGAAAACTGGTGGAAAGAATGCTCTGAAATAGAAGAACTAGACAGAAAACATGACGTTTTAAATACACATAAAAAGATATAGGATGCAGCTGGAATAAACAAACCACGACAGAATAACATAATTACCGACAAAAACGGGACTGCACTACTGAACGTGAATGACAAAGTAGCAAGATGGCAACAATACATACAGACTCTTTATGCTGACGATAGCCGAACAGTTTCTAACACAAATAGCCCAGCACAAACAGGACCTTCTATAACTCATCAAGAAGTTCTTAAGGCAATTGGAAGACTCAAAAACAACAAGTCCCCGGGCCCAGATGAAGTTCTTGGCGATATGTTAAAGCTCATTGAGGAAGAATACCTAGACCTAATCACGGACTTATTTAACAACATATATGAATCGGGAGATATACCCGAGAAATGGCTAGTCTCCACGTTTATACCGATTCCTAAAAAAACCACAGCTAAACAATGCGAAGACTATAGAACTATCTGTCTCACAAGTCACTTCATGAAGGTCTTTCTTAAGATTATTTACGAACGAATATATCAAAAACTAGAAGAAGACATTAGCGAGACGCAATTTGGGTTTAGGAGTGGATTGGGGACTAGAGATGCCCTTTTTGGTCTGAGTGTTCTGATTCAGAGAGCAAGAGACGTGAATTGCGATGTTTTCACGTGTTTTATCGACTTCGAAAAGGCATTCGATAGGGTTAACCATGATTTGCTAACAGAAACCATAAAGCAATCAGGAATAGATGACAGAGATGCACGAATAATCAACAATCTGTACAGACAACAAACAGCATGTGTTCGTGTGGAAAATATAATGTCAAAGGAATTTCCAGTAGAACAAGGTGTGAGACAGGGCTGCGTACTATCCACGCTACTGTTTAACCGATACGCAGAAAACCTTTTTAAGAATGCACTCGAAGAAGAACAGATTGGGATAAAGATAAACGGGGAAACAATTAATAACTTAAGGTATGCAGACGACTCTGTACTAATTGCCGACAGTGCCGAAGGACTACAGAGGCTGATTGATAAAGTAGTAGAGGCATGCGAACCACTTAATATGCGATTGAATGTGGCAAAGACAAAAATTCTAATCGTCAGCAAAAATGCGTCTAATGCCCAATTCCTGGTAAATGGGGCCCAACTACAGAGAGTACCATCAATATCGTACTTGGGTGTAAACCTCAATGACCAATGGGATCATAGTCGTGAAGTAAAGATCAACATAGAGAAGGCACGTTCTACATTTAACCAAATGAAGAATGTTTTGTGTAACATGCGCTTGAACATCCATCTTCGAACACGCATACTTAGATGCAACGTCTTCTCTAAGCTTTTGTATGGAGTGGAGGCATGGACACTCTCCGAGGCAACTAGTAAGCGACTGGAGGCCTTCTAAGCATGGTGCTATCGTCGAATGCTTCGCGTTTCCTGGACCCACCATGTTAGCAACGAAACCATACTCCTACGCATGCAGAAGGACAGAGAACTGCTCACAACAGTCATACACAGAAAACTGTCATACTTTGGCCATATCATGAGAAACAGCAACAGATATAGGCTACTTCAACTCATCATGCAGGGAAAAATCGAGGGGAAGAGGTCACAGGGAAGACGACGGATCTCCTGGTTGAAGAATCTGCGACAATGGACCGGAAGAACATCGGTTGACTTGTTCAGATCGGCTGTGGATCGAATCCGATGGGCCATATTGATCGCCAACGTCCACTGAGGATATGGCACAATAAGAAGAAGAATCATTATTTGACAGGCGATGTCGCGTGACGTCGCGTAGCTGAGTGTCACGTATTTGAGAATCGGCCTTTAAGGTGCAATTTGCAAATTGCACCTAATTGCACCCAACTCAAATCATAGCCAATTTGTCCATTAACTTATTGTGGGAGACACAGTCAAATGCTTTTGTTAAGTCGAAAAACATGCCAATTGGACATTTTCCCTAATCAATCTCTGAGAGAATTTTATTTTGAAAATCAACTATGGTGGTAACTGTGGATTTTCCATTTCTGAAACAATGCTATACGTTTGTAATTAAGTTATGCCTATCGATGAAGGACTGCAGTCTACATAGCATACAGTATTCCATGATAGACAGGAGACTAGTGCTATCGGCCTATAATTCGCTGAGTGTGGCGCATATGGGAATCGACCTTTATGGTATAAGAACGGGCTGCTGGATAGAATCTTTTCTGCAGGGAAGAAATCAATATGTGAAGATTACTCAGAACAACAAGGTAGGGTATCAAAGTCAATTCTGACGCATATCGGGATCCCTCAAGGTAGTGTTTTGTCACCGACTCTATTCTCTATATACACTGCCGAAATAATTAGCTACATTGATGCCAAATTTTGCAATTATGCAGACGACTCGAGTTTTTTACTCTCAGAGGAGTCTAGAGAAAAAACGGAGGATGAGTCCAGCAGACTCCTAAAATGTTTGGAAGAATGGTTTAATGGTAATAATATGTATATTAATATCGGAAAAACTAAATGCATCATCTTCCAAACATCAAGGAGAACATGTGAAGATCTAAACTTACAAATTGGCTCAAGGTTGCTTGAAAGGACCAGTCAAATAAATTTCCTAGGTATTCATCTGGAGTACAATCTAAAATGGAATGTCACAGTAAATAACATCGTCATCAAAATAAATAAAACCACATAATTGTTGCGTTATATGGGAAAACTAATCAATATCTCAGTTTTAGTTTATATCTTTCAGGCGGAGACTCAAACTAGTGTCAGCTATGGTAATCTCGCTTGGGGGTCCACGCCATTAATTAAAGATATCTTGAAAGCTCAAAAGAGAGCAATTTATTGTTTAGCGGGCATCTCTAAATATACGTTTGCAAGACGATACTCCATAAATATGAATTTTATTAGCAGCCCCGTGTATTTACATATGTGAACTAACATGCCACACCTTGGAAATAAACAGGAAATACATCAATATCGCACTCGAGAGAGAAGAAAGTTATTGGTTCCTAGAATAAAATTTACAATTTGTGGCACAGCTCCAGATATTATTGGTATTAAGGTGTACAACATGTTACCTTATAATATGAAAGAGCAACGCTCCTTCAAACTGTTCAGAAGAAAAATAAAAATCGTCCTATGCAGAAGGCATATTATAGCCTGGAATCCTTCGAAAACCAAAAACAGAAAAGCCACCGGCTCTGATAACATCTTAGCAGAGGTCCTCAAAATATTGGCAGAACGGGAGGGTTACGAGCTAAAACTATACTGACATCACTATTTAATGCAATATACGCCTCGGGCGTAAATATTTCTGTTTTAGGAAATGGAATTTCCTTTTCAACCAAGGAACTGGATAGATTTTTTAATGGTTGGGAAACAAGCGGATAACCACAGTAGTCAAGTGGCAAGTTGGTCAACACTACCAAGAAAAGAAAATGCGGCGCGAGAAAATGTCAGAAGGGAAGAGCGAGCAGAGTTGGTCAGAACGGAGGCGGCAACAAGATAGTATTATGAGTTGGTGGAGTTATGGTTGTGGCGGTTCTTTTCGTTTAGGGTCTTGGTAGACTCTTGGATTTAGGGTTATTTAAACATATCAAGGATGGCGAATTAGTATACATCTAGAATTAGGTTGGGGTGAAGGTTATATTTTAGACGGGACAAGAAGCACTAGATGGGGGATGGGGAGTTTGTTTTTGGGCTTTCTCTTGCGTATTTCAACATGGAGGGACTTGAAGATGTCGAGAACTGGGGGTTCTTGTGAGATGATGCGTGAGGCGAGTTTTTTCTGAAGCGTGTGGAGACGGGCATGATACAGGTCGAAATTGCTTAGGTCCTCGAGCGTGAAGGTTATATTTTAGACGGGACAGAAGCACTAGATGGGGGATGGGGAGTTTGTTTTTGGGCTTTCTCTTGCGTATTTCAACATGGAGGGACTTGAAGATGTCGAGAACTGGGGGTTCTTGTGAGATGATGCGGGTGGCGAGTTTTTTCTGAAGCTTGTGGAGACGGGCATGATACAGGTCGTAATTGCTTAGGTCCTCGAGCAATATACTGGGGAACTTGTAATCTAGGCGGTATATCCGTCGAAGTCAGTTTCTTTCGAAACTGAGGAGGGGTTCGATTTGATTTTTTATTTCGATTTGCAGAGGACAAGGGCTGTCATTTGATACAAGGGCTGTCATTTGATAGTCTAAGACTGGTTGGACAAAGGTTTTTTACGTGTAGAGTAGGGTGTTTGTTGAACAACGCCCTACTCGATTGCGAAAGCAGAAGAGAACGTTAAGTCTGGAATTCATTTTTTGCAGACAGTGTTTGATGTTGGGTGTTGGTTTTTAGGAACTGTTGGAAGATCGTGCCAAGGTACGTTATCCATGGTTGGATTGGGAAATTGTTTTCCAGCTACGCGTTTCGAGAGGTAAGGGTGGCAAAAATGGATAAAATGGGATTATGATAATGAATTTGTTCAGGGCGGTTGCCGCGGTTGCAGGATTTCGGTGGCAGGACCAGATGACGGTGTTATCTGCGAATTGTTCGATGTGGCAGCGAGAAATGGTCGGAAACGTAATATCGTTATAAAATATGTTGAATAGCATGGGGGGGCAGGGATGAGCCTTGTAGGACGAGCGCTACGAGCGTAAAGGCGAGAGACAGGGAATGGGACAATTTGACGCGGCACGAGCGGTTCCAGAGAAAGCTAATTTACGAGACGGACTAGTGATAGTGGGACGTGTAATGTGTAGAGTTTTGATATCAGGCCGTCGTGCCACACAGTGTCGAAGGCACGGTGGATGTCAAGAAAGAGGACTGGCAAAAATGGATAAGTTGGGATTTTGATAATGAATTTCTTTAGGGCGGTTGCCGCGCTTGCGAGATTTCGGTGGTAGGACCAGATGACCGTGTCATCTGCGAATTGTAGGATGTGGCAGCGAGAAATTGTCGGTAACGGAATGTAGTTACAAAATATGTTGAATAGCAGGGTGGGCAGGGCGTAAAGGGGAGAGACAGGGAATTGGACACTTTAACGCCGCACGAGCAATTCGAGAAAAAGCTCTTTACGAGACTGACTAATGATAGTGGGACCTGTAATGAGAGGAGTTTTGCTATCAGGCCGTCGCGCCACACAGTGTCGAAGGCACGGTGGATGTCAAGAAAGAGCGTTATGGCGGAGTCTCCGAAGTTAGTTAGCGTGATATAGAGGTTGGACGTCAGGTTGAGAATGGAATTTTGGGTGGACCGTTGATTCATGAATCCACTTTGAAGTTCGGGTATGACGTGATGGTTTTTGCAGAAGGAGCGAAGACGTTGGGCGATAATTTTTTGGAATGTTTTACCTATCGTGCTGAGGAGGGAGATTGGGCGATAAGAGTCAACGAGTTTCAAGTTTTTTGGGATTTTCAGGGTATTGTGTGCGGATGTCCAGGGCCGCGGGAAGGTGAGCCGGACGAGAGACAGGCGTTGAATATACAGACTAGGTAATCAATTGCTGACTCTAGTAGGTATTTGAGGACAGTCCATGGAATACGGTCGGGTACGGCTGCAGAACCGTTGCGAGTGGTGGAGATTACATTGCGAACCTCGTCAGAGGTAATGGGCTGAAGTAGGGGTTCATTTTCGTTTTGGGTGGTCGGGGAGAACTCAGAATACGGTGTTAAAGGTATATGGCTGTTTTGCATTATGGTTTTCCTGAAGAATGGTTTGGTAAAGTGTGGGGAATTTGATTGGTGGACTTTTTCGAGATGGGTTGCGAAAGCCTGGGCTTTATCTGTGGTATTTGTGAGAATTCAATCATTTACCGAGAGTGAGTGGTTAGGCCGGCGGGACCGGGTGGTAAGAATCTTTAGGGACTTCCAAAACTTAGACCATCCTTGGGAACGAGTTCAGATGTAGCATCTATCAACGATTTTTCGCGGAAGGCACGCTGTTTTAGTTTGATGAGGACATTTAGACGGTTCCACGATGATTTAATCAGAGGAACTTGGGTATTTTTGTAAATCTTGTACAATTTACATTTTTTCGGATTAGCGAGAAAATTTCGGGTAGTAACTTATTGTATGTCCGTGAGCAAAACCACGGTGATACCATTTACTAGAAGGAGAAAACTAAACTGCCTACATATCACGTACTGGGATATCCCAGACTCATATATGGGAAGGCAGTAGGATACCAACAGGAGATAAGGTATCTGGGTATCACACTAGATAGCAAACTCCTATGGAATAGACACGCTGAGGCAGTGGTAGGTAAAGCCAAACGCGCCCTAATGGTGTGCAGAAATCTGGCAGGAAAAACGTGGGGTTGTAACCCCACTATCCTGCGATGGATGTACACCATGATAGTGAGACCTGCAATCACTTATGGGGCAGTTGCGTGGGGAAGTAGAATCAAGCAGGCCTCTATGAGGAAACAGCTTGAGAAGATTCAAAGACTGGCGTGTGTCTGCATCATCTGGCGTGTGTCGTGTCCGACAGTCGCAATGGAGCTGCTGCTGGATCTGACTCCGCAGCACCTCGTGATGGAAAGGGCCGCCAGATCGGCGATCGTAAAGTTCAGCAAGGAAGGAATGGGCAGAGGTAAATTAATCGGGAGCAGAGACCGAAACAATCTCGCTGCCAAGATCCCCTGGGTAGAAGTACCAAAAGACGAAATGGTATGCAAATACCACTTCGAGGAAAACTACACAGCAATGTGTAGTAGTAAAGCCGATTGGAGCGACGAATCCTCAGCATACCACATAGAGTAAAATGCCTTCAAGTGGTATACAGATGGTTCGAAGACAAAGGAAGGTACTGGTGCAGGAGTGTTTGGACCTCGTACCAGGTACTTCGAATCCATGGGAACATCCCCAAGTATCTTCCAAGCAGAGGTACACGCAATCGAAAGATGTGCACAGTTTAACCTCGACAGGAATTATCGCAAAAAACGAATTGCTATCCTGTCAGACAGCCAAGCCATTAAAACCATTAGCTCATACACCATCAGATCCAAACTGGTATGGGACTGTGTGGGCAAGCTGAACAAGCTTGGCAGGGATAATAAAGTAACGCTATACTGGGTACCAGGACACACTGGTATAGACGGAAACTAAGAAGCCGATCACCTAGCAAACAAGGGATCCAGCAGCCCCTTTATAGGTCCGGAACCATTTTGCGGCATGCGTGTGAATACCATCTACAAAAGTTTAGATGAAGAAATAAGAGGAAAATGGATGAAAACCTGGGAAGAACTTCTAGGGCTAAGGCAATCCAAAGTGATGCTGGCGATCTTTTAACCAGAAGAGAACAAAAGCTTGCCTGAAACTAAGCAAGAACAAGCTTAGAATTCTGACAGGAGTCCTGAAGGGACATTGCAGACTTAGGAAACATCTCAAGGCCCTAGGCTTAGAGGAGGATGATGGATGCAGATTCTGTGGCTCAGCAGAGGAAACCCCCATACATCTGTTCAAAGACTGCGGAGCATTACTCCGCAAGAGACAGATGTACCTTGGGGCTCACTGCTTGAACACAGAGGAGCTGCAGGCCTTGAATCCCACCCAGATTCTGAGATTCCTAAGGGAATCAGGATTAGAGGAGGCGCTCTAAATGGGTAAGTACACCAACACTTGGAGGAGGAGGGTGGAGTACAATAGATCTATAAAGGTCGCAGTACAAGTCGTCACCACCATATCTACCATCTACATTTTATTGTATATCGGGGGATATGTATTTATATGACCTCTCAGGTATGAGGAACCGTTTTCGGGTATTGTTTCTACCATGGGCGTAGCCAGGGGAAGGGGGGTTTGGTTGTTCAAACACCCCCCAAAATATGCAAGATATAACAGAAATATTATATTGAACTCAGGAGGGACGAGTAGAGACAACTATCTTCAAGAGAGCATGGTACATGTGGAGTTTAGGTACCCTTGTGTGTCAGTTTTAGAAAGTAAATTGGTGCATTTCTGCAAAACAACCCTACCGTAAAACAACAACAAAAAAAATATCTGAAAGCAAATATCTAAATTTGGAAATCTTTCGTTGGATTGTAACGATGACCCTACCGGAAAAGTAATCCCTCTCTGTAAGGATTTACAATGAACAAAAAATAATTAAATATACATTCTAACAATTTCATTCGTTGCATTAAAAAAGACAACTAAACATTTAATTTGCACTAAAAGTAATTCATTCTTGACTTAAAATAAACAAATATAACTTTTATAAACAAATATAATTATAAGTACAGTTTCCTGTACAGTCCTGAAGTACGGTTTCCTGCACTTTCGTGCCACGGCGAATAGGGACGAGCATGGGGCGAGTTTCTCTCGCTGTCCCATCCCATCTCATTTTCGTCCCACTGTACAAGAACCTAAAATTGAATCTAAAGTTGAACAAACAAACCTAAAATTTTCGTCCCATCCCAACCCATTCTTCCTATTTTTTCTATGACTATTCGGTTCAGATTTTCTTAACGATAATTCGTTCAAATTCAATTTTTCCGTAATTTCTTTAACTGAAAGTAAGTAGAAGACATATTATGGAAAATGTGCGCGATAAGCAATTAATTATGTACGAACTATAAAAAGATTTATAAAGATATAAGATAAGAAAAATGTATAGATTTACAAGAATATCAAAACTCGTCCCACTTCATTTCTTATAAGAATATAAATTTCTTTCTGACAACTTGTAGGGACTCATTATTGACAAGATGAGTTGCACAGGTGCGGGTTTTTCCTAAAGTGTTTTATGGCCCAGACCGTTTTAAAAGCGGGCTGGAGCTGATCAAACAAAGCCGATAGGTTCGGGTTTTTCTTAATCGTTTTATGGCCCAGACCGTTTTATGAGCGGGCTGGAGCCGATCAAACAATACCGATTTTTCCTCCCTCTTACTTGGCGTCAGCACCAAGGAGAGGAGGGAAGAACGACCAACCAATCGGGACAACAAAAAACCTCTCCCACCAAAGTTACCAGAGAGAAGATGCGTTTGACCGAGGGATAAAAGGACGGGACGGGAGTGACAAAGCAACCACTTCGAGAGACAACTTCGAAACAACATCCAGACACAACTTCGAGCAGAACATCAGTGAACACAACTTCCAGCAGAACATCAGAGACAACTTCCACAACTCGCATCAAAACCGGCACGCGTCACGTGACGCGCAATAAAAAGTTACATCGTCTCCGGGTTTGTTATTTTTCTTTTCTCCACACAGTACCCCGTCACCAAAAACTATTCCACACAAATCAACAATAACTCCCAACAATGACAAATATTTTTCTTACAAAAAAAATTAAGTAAAAACTTTCTAGAAAATACTTTAAAATTCAAGAATTTACTATTGTTAGAATTAAATTATTTCAACTTTTTTTTTTTAATTCCGCGCGCAGATTCAGCAGGCGCCGCCAAGCGCCCATTATTTAAACTAGGTCTAGGTCTAGTTTGTAAAATAAGATATGCTGGTATCACCCGGTATATACCGCGCTTAGATATCTTAGATTCTCTTAAACAACGCGTCGAAAATGTCACAGTGACATAGCGCAGTACGAAAACAACACGCTACCAAAACATTGATTTCTAAAATATATGATGATAATAATGATTAGGATATTCTAATTTACTATTGAGGTATTTTCGACGAGTTACTATACTGTTGTGATATTTTCGATGTAATATTTTTGGCCGTTTTATTTTAGGATGTGATATTTTCGTAGCGCGGTTTTTTCCGTGGAGCGTTGTTATGTTGCTGTGATATTTTCGATGCGTTGTTTAGTCGCGCGTTGTTATGTCATAGAACCTATATAAAGTGCATCTGAAGCTCTGAATCATAAACAATTTGTTACACATGCTTCCCGTAAAAAAAAATCACGGATTAGCGCATTTTTCTTTGAATTGCAAAATTGAATAAACTCGCTTGTATATTATTTTGAAATTTTATTTTCGAACAGTTGTTGCCAACTTTTAGTGAAAAAAAATCACAGATTGGATTGACCATCCAGAGTTTTTGTTAATGGCGTTCGTGTGTTGTGTTTTGTTCATTTTCGACGAATCGTTAAGAAAGTTTTAGCTGAAATTCCCAAAGGAGAATAGATCGGATAAACTAACAAAGGTACAGTTATCAACGGTTTTGTTTATGTTTTGATTAGCGAAATAAATGTTGACTTTTCTATTGATGTGCACAATTCAATCAATTTTTCTCAGTGCAAAAGTTGTGTGGAATTTTTGTTTTGACTTGATGTTGCTTTGATACGTTCTTGGTTTTTCTTTGACACTGACATCAATAAATATATTAACAACTACCTATTCAATTATTTATATATTGTTGAGTTTGAAGATTTTGATAATAGTAAATAGTAACATTTGAATCTTTTCTTCAGATTATAATTTCTAGGAAATGTATATGTTACAGTCAAAGTGTTAACTCAGTGGGTGTATATAGTCACTGGTAAAAGCATACATTAACTGAATCATTCAGACAAAGTATACAGGAATTAAATAGGTTTTTAAAAAATTAAACAACTTATGTGATTTGTTTCACTTGATATTTTATTGATTACTAGTTTCACCAACACAGTGGCATCTTCAGATCTAATACAAACATTAAACAATTACATATATTTATATGATTTTAACATGGGCTTTGCCATATTTTCAAGAGTGGTGATTGGTGCAGAAATTCGGTCTGTTTGTTGAGACAGTTACTAGAACTGTTGTTGATGGTTTTTCTGATTTCTAAAGATTCTAGTAGGTCCATTTTTAATCCTTTTTCCATGCGATGTAATATTGTCGGCTGGTTGTTTGCCGAAATTTGGTGTCCTGTGGTTATTAGGTGATTAGCGAAGGTAGATTCGTTATTTTTCAATCGTAGAGATCGTTTGTGTTCATTAAACCGGGTTTCGAAACTTCTTCCGGTTTGTCCTATGTAGGTGCCGCTGCATTCATCGCAATTAAGTTGATATATGCCTGATTTCTTTAACGGATTTATTTTTGATTTTTGGTTGCATAATACATTTTTTAGGGTATTGTTATTTCTGTAGGCTACAACGGTGTTATTTTCTTTAATTAGATTTCCTATCTTTGTCGAAATCTGTCCCAGATATGGGATGCATTTGAAAGCTTGTTTTTCTTTATTTTCTGAGCCACCACTAAAAACCGATTTTAAGGATTGCTGTCTTGATTTTTTCTTTAGAATTTGTGTGACGATGTCTTGTTTATAGTTGTTGTTTTTTGCTATTTGTTTTATTGTATTTAATTCGGCGTTGAAGTTATCCTCATTCAGTGGGATAGTGAGTAGCCTATATATCATGGAATGGAACGCCGCGAGTTTGTGTTGTATGGGGTGTGAGGAAGTGTTATGTATTATTGTGTCTGTGTATGTAGGTTTTCGGTATATTTTAAAGGAATGTTTATTATTTTCCCGGCTGATATTTAAATCTAAGAAATTTATTGATTTGTTTTGTTCTAATTCCATTGTAAATTTTATTGAGGTGTGCAGTGTATTCATGAAGTTGAATAGTTTGCTAAGTTGTCTGTTGGTACCTGACCAACAGACTAGGATGTCATCTACATACCGGTACCAATATTTGATTTGGGGGGAAAAATTGCTGTTTAGAATTGATTTTTCTAGATTGTCCATAAAGATGTCTGCGAGTAATGGGGATAATGGGGAACCCATAGCTAGACCTTCTGTTTGATGGTAAAAGTTGTTATTAAACATAAAGTAATTTTGTATTGTACAAATTGAGAATAATTCCAAAATTTCATTGGAAATAAGGGGGTCAATATTGTTTTTAACTAAGATCGATTTTATAAGTGGGAGACATTGTTCGGAGGGGACATTTGGAAATAAGTTGACTACGTCGAACAACAATAGTTTATCGTTCTCATTTAATTCTAAGTTGGAAAGTTTGTTTGCAAAGTTCTGATGAGTTTTTTATAGTATTACTGGGTTTAAATTTGGTGTATTTATGGAAGATCTCATTTAATTTCCTAGCTAGTTTTGCACACGGGGCTTGAGTGTATGAGCATACTGGTCTAATTGGAATGTTTTCTTTATGTAATTTCGGTAAACCGTAAAGTATGGGTGGTTGTAGATTCATGTGGGTCAAGTGCCGTTTTTGCGAATCAGTAAGTAATTTTTTTGTTTGACTAACGGCTTGTTTAATTTGTGTTTGGTATTTACTTGTAGGATCAGATTTTAATTTTAGAAAAGTATCGTTATTTAAGAAAGTTTCCACTTTCTCTATATAACTTTCTTTATCTAGAATTACTATTGTATTACCTTTATCTGCTTTGGTAAGGATTAGGTTCTTAGTTTGTAGTAAGTTTTTTATTTCTTTGGCGTGTTTGGATTCTGGGTTGGATGAATGTAAAGCCTTCTTAGAAAATTTTTGGATTACATCGCTGGTTGTGTGTCTGAGGAGGTTTTTATTCTTGTTGTTTTTATTAATGGCAATTTCTGTATCTATCGACAGTAGTTCCAGTTGTTTTTTAGATGGGGTTACTGGTATTTTATAATTTAGACCTTTATTTAATAGGTTTAAATGATTTTGTTTTGATCTTGTTCAGACCTTAATCTCAATAATATATATATATATATATATATATATATATATATATATATATATATATATATAAATACCATAGTATATTTTCAACCAAGAAAATATATATATACGTTTAATGAGGGTGTAGTCAAAGCTTAGGTCAGTAAAAAGAAACTCTTTGTTATATTACCGACCTAAGCTTTGACTACACCCTCATTAAACGTATATATATTTTCTTGGTTGAAAATATACTATGGTATTTGTTTAATTATCTAGTCATTAATAAAACTATCTTCGTATATATATATATATATATATATATATATGTATATGTATATATATATGTATATGTATATGTATATATATATGTATATATATATGTATATGTATATATATATGTATATGTATATATATATATGTATATGTATATATATATGTATATGTATATATATATATATATATATATATATGTATATATATATATATATATATATATATATATATATATATATATATATATATGTATATATATATATATATATATATATATATAATCACTCATTGATACCTACTTAGCCCTGAAGGTCAGAATAAAAGACCGAAACGTTGGTAAATTATCGATATTATTAATAAAATAATTGTTTTATTAAAAAAATCTTTTTCCCAAGAATAAACTAGGATCTAATAAAACGGATAGGATCTTAAGATAGATATTTAAAAAGAAATAATTTTACTTTTTTTACGATTTATTTAAGGCTTACGCGACAATATGACTACAATGAACCTGACTAGACAATCCTACAATGATTCGATATTTTTCGAAGTGGAGATGTGATAATATTGGTCAAAATTGGATAGAATTTGTTATGACCAGATAGGGATGGTCAAGTCTAAACAGGGTTAGATTAAATAAGCTTAGGCAAGTCCAGACAAGGTCGGACTATATAAGATTAGTCATATATTTATTTATATCTATTTCATTATATAAGCTACAACGTAAAACAATTACATTTAAACATTTGTAAGCTAAATGTACTTATCAGGTAGCCTTTAACTCTAGTAGGCTTTACTCCTATGTAATATTCTTCTATGGTGTATGGGTTGGGATATTAATGAGTAGGTATTCAAGTTGCCCTATCCACAAAAAAGGCGACAAAAAAAACTGCGACAATTACAGGGGAATAACACTACTCAACACTGCATATAAGGTACTCTCCAATGTGATATTCGAGAGGATAAGACCGTATGCAGAAGAAATACGGTAAAATAAAGAAATTTTATTTTGCCTGTGCTTTGTCCACAGAAATCATGTATTTCTATTGACAATAAAGCAATATATTATTATTATTAAATATTAGGAGAATATGAATGTGGCTTCCGAGAAAGTAGATCAACTCTGGATCAGGTGTTTGTACTAAGTCAAGCAATGGAAAAATGTTATGAATACAACATCGACCTGCACTGTCTGTTAATCGATTTTAAAAAAGCATTCGACAGTATTAAAAGAGCAAAACTAGGAAGTGCACTTGCTCTAATGGGTATCCCACATAAACTTGCCAAACTAGCCATGATGACAATGGATGGATCCAAGGCCAGAGTAACAGTCCAAAGCAAAACATCAAAGGAATTTGAAATAAGAACCGGTGTTAGGCAGGGAGATGCCTTGTCAGCTGTTCTTTTTAACCCTGCGCTACAAAATGCAATCGGATACCTCGAAAATAAGGGAAATATCATAACAAAATCATACCAAATATGTGCGTACGCGGACGACATACTGATCATGGCTAGGGACAACAGAACTCTAGAAGAATTGTTTTTAAAAATATTAGAGGAAGCGAGCAAAGTCGGCCTGAAAATACATGCAGATAAAACAAAATACCTAAAACTGTCACGTGATAACCCAAGAAGGGCTCCTCAGAACTTCATTATAAATGATCATTGGTTTGAAGAAGTTCAAAATGTCAAATATCTTGGAGTAACTTTCAATAACACAAATAATCTATCACTGAGGGTACAAGATCCAAGCTGCGAATCGATGCTATTATTCACATCTGAAGCTCTTCAAATCAAAAATCATCTCACATAAAGCAACTGCGAATAAACTGCGAATATATAAAACCCTGATCAAACCCGTGCTAACTTATGGACCTGAATCCTGGAGTATGTCGGAAGCAGACAAAAACTCTCTTCGTATTTTTGAAAGACGGATTTTACGGAAGATCTTTAGACCAGTGAGAGAGAAAGAAGGATACAGAATTCGCTTGAACTACGAACTTCAAGAATTAATAGAAGGTGAAGACATAGTAAGATTCATTAAGGCACAGAGACTTCGATGGGCGTGCCACATGATTAGAATGCCGAATGCAAGAGCACCCAGATCCATCCATAAAGCGCAACCTAACACCTCAAGAAGCAGAGGTAGACCCAGAACCAGGTGGAAAGATAAGGTAGAGGAAGATGTTGCAACTCTACAAGTAGGAAACTGGACACGTGTCGCTGAAGACCGTAAAAGGTGGAAGGGGACAGTTAAGGAGGCCAAAGCTCACCCTGGGCTGTAAAGTCAGAAGAAGAAGAAGGTATTCAAGTTGCTTCTTAAAACCGCCTATTGTAGTTATCAATTTTATGGCGTTTGGCAATTTTCGCGAAAAATTATGACAATCTCAGTATCACTACCTTCAACATCTCGTTGTTACATTATCTGAACTCAGCGTCAAGTCCTTTTTTAAATTGAAAGTTCCTCTTAATGATCATATTAAATTCAAATTTGGTAAATTGGTGATTTTATGGTTGTGTAGTACTCCTGTAGGGAGTAGGGCTCGATATGAGGAAGAAGGTTTCGTATGTCCTCCTTGTATTCCTTAATAATATTTTTTCGTTTTAAATTCATTGGTAGGGATAGTATATTAAAGGATGAGTTCAGTAAGCGCGATTTTACAGCACGCGTCCAAGTTTGGAAAACGACGAGCGCAGCGAGGAGTTTTCTATTGGACAAGTGCTGAAAAACGCCTTACAAACGAGTCTTTTATATACATAACCTTCATTGGCATAAAAAAAACATAAACTTTTCATCGTCGCATAATCGCATAACTTCCATAATCGCACACCATAAAAATAAAGTCTTTAAAAGAGAGACAAAAATAAAAATGAAAAACTACACTGGGCTATTCATCTGTTTACGCCCCCTGTTCCTTCCATCCTTATATCCTTTCCATCATTACTAAACTACTACCATCCTCATTCATGCACTGTTTCCATTTCCTCCCTCAACACTCTCTCCGTTTCAGACCACTCTCCTTTTTTGCACTCCTCAAACCAATGCACCCACTCAAACCATGAAATAAAATTTCAGAATACGTCCTTACCTACCCTACATACACCACAACTCTTATACTACTTGTCATCCATGCAATACTTTCGCCCTCTTTCTTCACACCCGCATATAAACCTGGTAATTACTGACTGGGCATTCAGGCCATTGTTGATTTTAAGTATTTAGGTAGTTCTTCAAATATTTGTATTTCCACATGGTCCTTACTATATCTACTCTCCATTATTTTCCTTTGACGTTCTTGCAGTTCAACTTCCTTCAGCCTTAGCACTTACCATTCGTCAACTCCCACCCCATACCTCCTAAGCCTCTCCATTTCCATGATAGACATACCACCTCCTTCATAGAGTTTCCTTCTATTCTTTCCCCAATTTGTCTCTCTCCTCCCATTCATTCCTTTCAAACTTGCTACCCTGAATACTTCTTTTACAATTCTTTCCTCAGTCATTCCATTCACTTTACATTCATAACTTGCTACTCGTTGGCTTGCTTCAGTTCTTAATTTAAATGCATTTAGCTCTTGCAGTACTATGTAGGTAGGAGTTGATCTGTCTAATTTCAGGGCCTTTTTAAAGAATTGTAGTTGCAGTTTTTCACACGCCTTCTTCTTCCTCCACCCCCCGTACTTCAGCTCCATACATCATTTTTTTTTATAGTATTGACAGAACAAGCAATTGAGTTCACGATTATTTTTCGATCGTTAAAGTCCCCCGTTGCATACAAATACCTAGGACAAACACTAACTATAGGCAAGGCTAACCAAGGACTCTAAATAAATGAGAGAATACGGCAAACCTGGGCGGTATATGCCAAAATTAAAGACATCTTGAATATGGAACCAAATTATAACTCAAAACCGAATTATACAACCAGTGTATCCTACCAGTAACTACTTACGGGTCACAAACTTGGACCTTCACGAAAGCTATACTTGACAAACTTAAAGTAAACCAGAGAGCTATTGAGAGGAGAATACTTGGGATATCATTAAGAGATAGGAAAACAAATGAATGGATCAGGAGAAGAACAAAGGTTCATGATGTCGTGCGACGCGCCGCCGCTCAGAAATGGGACTGGGCGGGACACGTAGCAAGAGACCAGGATAAGTGGAGTGGCAAACTAATTCGATGGAGACCATGGAGCAACAAAAGGAGCATAGGAAGACCACAAATGAGATGGAGCGACGACTTGAAACGAGCGGCAGGACTGAACTGGTACCAGGAGGCACAAAATCGTGGCAACTGGCAAAATAAGAGGGAGGCTTATACCCAAAGGGTAGAAAGCAGCTGAATTAAAAAAAAAAAAGTCCCCCGTTATAATAAATTGTTTCCTTTCGATTGCGATGTTGGCAAGTAGTGTATTGTTGTGATCTCGCGATTTTGGTTTCAAAGAATTTCAGTTTCTCACGAGTCGGTAAAGAAAACTAAGTGGACACCCGATTAGTTTTTGTTTATTTAGGACCATTAGTCTGCTTTATCTAAATCCTGCGGGCAGACGCTCGAACTTAGGGATCGTGCCGAGACGCCGATAGGATTTTGTTTTATGAGTTTTGGAAATTTTCCATAAAGATTAGGGGAGGACTCACACCAAGACCGAGGTGATGAGGTAGAGGGGAAGTTAAAAAGGGGCAGTCAGAATTGAGCTAGCAAGAGAGTAATTTGAGTTTTGAAGACGAACCTCCGTATTTTCGTTGAAGTAAATTCCGGGTTTCGACCATAAGTTTCGTAGAATTAAGTGTATTGTTTATTATTTATTATTTTTAAGTTAGTTAGTAATTATTGTAATAAGTTAGCGATTAGTTGTACATATTGTAAGATATTAGCAGATAAGTAGTATTTAATTACATATAAAGGACATATTTGCGTGTAATTAATTCATCCATTGTCCTGATCCTGGAGCAGCACCATACCAAATTACCAGTTCGCAACAGTATGTAATTTCTCGAAAAAATGTTTAATATATGCTACCGGTGTTAATGCATATATCGGTGCACATGTATATGAATATACCAATAATTAATATTGTGTTTGAATTTATTATTGTTTCTATTGCAGTACATTCAAATGAGTAGGTCTCTGAGTAAGAATTTATATCGCTTCTAATTTCGTACTTAATATTTTCGTGAGAGAAGATGGCTACTCCGCCATATCTTCCTTCTTCTCTATAGAAACTCGAGGCTATGTAGAAATTATTAAATTTTATTGTTTGTAGCTGTATTGCAGTCTGCAAGTGTTCTGTGAGAACTAAGTATTTACAGTTGCCTGTGTCTTCGATCATAAATTCAATTCTATCAACTGAGTTTCGGATTGATTGAGTATTTAAATTTATTAAGCTGATGTTTTCTTGTTTTCGGGTTAATTAACTTCGGGTGGAGGGGATTTTCCATGAGTTATTGCAACTTTCTCGATATTCTCGAGAGACTTGCAAAAAAAACGATTGATACGGGTGTTTCTTGGCTATATTTCTGGCTTTAATAACTTCTCGATATCTTCAATTGGCGCAGATACTTTGAAAGTGGTTTGAATAGTGGTCTGGACGCGATCTTCTCACATGTAACGTTGTCGAAGTTCTTCCTTCCCAGATATTCAACAAAATCACTTGTTGTTAGCTTCGGATCTTATTTATAGACATATAAGTGCTGTTATCTTACAGCCGCTCTTATTTGCGTGATGTCGTCACTAGTGCCAACTACTGTATTCAAATTTCTGCTTCTCCGCTTGGAACGTTGTGTCACCCAGTTATCTTCATTTTTGTTTTCGTTTTAGTTCTCAATCAGTTTCATTGTAGGATTTTTTGGTTCCGTCGATTTGTTGTTGTTTATGTTTTTTTCTACTATCCTGGGCGATGCGAATTTTTTGGGCTGTGTTGGGCGGTCGCGTCGACTCGACTCACTATCGCTATGCGAGGAAATAAATTCTCGCACATTATGGTTTGACATATCCTCCCTACCATGTCAAACTATGGAATGTGAAAAAGTCGTTTACCCTACTCTTGCATTGGGGACGATTCGCCTTGTGGCAAAACCTCGAATCTGTAGCCTCTAAAGGAATGCAATTTAACGTTATATAACCCTAAAGTCCACAATGCAAGAGCAGGGTATTGAATATGAAAAAAACACTTTTTCACATTCGATAGTTTGGCATGGTAGGGACGATATTTATACTTTTTGTTTTTATTTCTGGTCAGGATTGCACGGCTATAAACGCTGCATTTCTTAATTTTTCGTTGTTCTGGGATAAAGTTAATTCTTTTATCTGTACTGTTATTAGTAAATTACGTAACAAAAGTTCTAAGAAGCATATTACGTTGGAGCGGAACAGTTAATTAATTAACAGGTAATTTCGCGAGTACGTAATTGCCTTACAACTCGAGTTATGTACTATACTTTATCTACGACCACACTAATTTGTTCCTGTACTTGTAGTTTTCGTTAGATTTAAACGTGAAAAAACGAAATGAATGACAGTTTCGATGCGAATGTTGTGACGTTTTATGATTGTTTGAAAATCATGGAGTACTAAATTTAACAATCGTATCAACGTGCAGCTCTCAACGAATCGTAAACCAAACGCACTAGTGTGTTATCAATCTTAACATATCATTAATCGCGGACTGATACATTACGTGTGTGTTATGATGTATTTACATAGTCCACGACCTGTACAATAATGGGCATTTATAATAGGTTTTAACTGGGTAATATAAAACTAATTGTAAGATTGATATTGATTTACAAGAATATTATAT
Organism: Phosphuga atrata; assembly: GCA_944588485.1. Lineage (NCBI taxonomy): Eukaryota > Metazoa > Arthropoda > Insecta > Coleoptera > Silphidae > Phosphuga > Phosphuga atrata. Next base: position 71,423,452 of record OX155897.1, on the reverse strand, counting down.
ATTTATTTAGAATATTAAAATGATTTTTACTTACTTTTCTGAATTTCTTTTCACCAGGTTTAGCCTTTGGGCAGAACAAGGAAACTGAGGCTTCTCTTTCTCCAGATTCCTGGCAACACATGCAGGATCTTTCCATTTGCCAAATTTTACTACCAGAAACCTGAAATATTATATAGCAAATTATGGTAAGCTTATTAGAAATAATAACTTAATTGCGAAAGAGTAAGAGAAATTGAAGTAAAAAATGTATTGCACAAATGCAATTAAAATTATTATAATTATTCATCACGTTGAGCGCCACACGCATCAAGCGTCAACGCGTCAAGCGCCAAGCGCGTTGAGAACACGTTTAAGCGGTAATTCCGCAAAAGTCATCTGCGGGCCTCAAAATGTCCACCGGTGGGCACATGGCGCTCAACTTGTTAAAGAAAATATTTTTGCAAAGAAAAAATCTCAAGAAATGTTGTTCTAAAATTAAATAAATAGGTTTTAATGAAAATAAAATCTCATATTATTGTTTACTTGTAAGTATGATGCGCATCTGCCTATGCAGGCAAAACTTGGAATAGGTTTAGGCACGCATCCGGGATACTGTAGAACGTGAATTACTGGCGTCACTTGACATTCGTCCGCCGCACTAGCTGCATGCGCTCCTATGTTACTCAGGCGAGGATCCAGGCAAACACTGCCTATTATCAACATCGACATTGCAGAAATCTTGATATTATTTAAAACTGAAATAAACAACATATTATCAATCATTGGGTTTTGTTGTCATAACGCATAATTAGAATAAGTTTTTAAATGTTAAACAAAAGAAGACGTCATGTTTTTGAGTAAGATAAGTTTTTGAGTCAGGTAATGAACAAAAATCAAGTGCAAAAAGTTAAGAAAAGAAAGAATACCCCTGGAGTGATAATTCTAAAGACAATCCAAAGATATGCTGGGCACATTTAATCGGAAAAGCCTTGTCAAAAATAGAACACGAACAATTCTGATGGAAAATGAAGATTGTTTCGAGTATTTTAGTAAACCAAACGAAAGTGTGGTTTACATGTGGTTTAGGATAGATTTTAGACAAGATATTAAAAAATAGCGAGAAAATGTATTAACCCTAGATGGATTTCAATGAAACTTTTACTGAATGTGGCTATCCGCAAGAAGTACCCTTTGATCACATTTGAACCCTCCGCCTCCAATGGGGGCGGCGTGGGGAATTATTTTTTGCAAATATCTCGTCTAAGCTTCAAAGTATAAAATTGTAACCTGAATCGCCGTATGTAAGACGTCGGAGTCTACAAAAAAGTATTCCTTGCAAATTTAGTTAAATCATTCGGTTTAGCCACAAAAATAAAAAAAAATGAAATGTCAATTTTTTTCCCTCTTTGAATTTCGTTTCTCAATTTACATGAGTATAAATGATTAACACCCTCGATGGATTTCAATGAAACTTTTAATGAATGTAAGTATCCGCAAGAAGTACCCTTTGACCACATTTGAACGCTCCGCCTCCAATGGGGGCGGCGTGGGAATTATTTTTGCTTCAACAGTTTTTTTGCAAATATCTCGTCTACGCTTGAAAATATAAAATTTCAACCTGGATCGCCGTATGTAAGACGTCGGTGTCTACAAAAAAGCATTCTTTGCAAATTTAGTTAAATCATTCGGCTTAGCCACAAAACTTTTTCTTCCTTCTTTGAATTTCATTTCTTAATTTACATAAGTACAAATGGTCAGGTCTAGGTGTTGAAATTAATGTATGCTTTAACGCGGGCGAGTACCACCGGTGGTACACCGACCGCCCGCTATTCTAAAACAAAACCGGGCTCCGGCGTCCTTGTGTTAAAGGTACTTAAAGGATAGATTTTACACAGTCTTTCAAGTTTTAGCTTATATCTTGACCTCTAGTCTATCTACAGTAGTGAAACTTGATACGCACTTAGTAAACTAAATCATAGAGATTCCCTGAAAATTTCAATAATTTTCAGCGATTAATTTTTCAGGAAACAAAAATTATCTAGACTTGCCCCAGGCTAAGAAAGTTTTACCATTTTTTTAAAGTCTTACTGAAACTTATTGTACGTTTTGTTCTGAAACTCAAAAACCAATAAAAATTTTCATTTGAAAATTTCAGAACATTTTCACGAGACTTGCAGAGAGATTCCCTGAAAATTTCAATAATTTTCTGCGACTAATTTTTCAGAAAACAAAAATTATCTGGACTTACCCCAGGCTAAGAAAGTTTTACCGTTTTTTCAAAACGGTCTGACTGAAACTTATTGTACGTTTTGTTCTGAAACTCTGAATGTGAGTATCCGCAAGAAGTACCCTTTGACCACACTTGAACGTTTATATGCAACTAATGTGTATACAGGGCGTTTTATAAATGTCCAGCGGAAATTCGAAGGCGTGTTCTAGAGCCAAAAAAAAGAAAAAAGACCCTATAAACGTTTTCGTATCTTTATTTAAATTTTCTGATGCTAGGGCTGTAGAATACGCCCTAGAATTTCTGCCGGACATTTATGAAACACCCCGTATAACATATATACTAACGAAAATATATAGTCAGTGGATAAGGAAGTTTTAGTTTTGCAATAAAATTTTAGTTTTACTTTAAATTTTTTTTTAGCTGACATCTATTGCACAATTTCTGCTATGTAAATTTAAAATTGTCAAAAACGGAAACTTAACCCTTCAAGCGCTAATGTTACCATATGGTAACGCAGATATAACAGGTTTCATTATTTGTTCTTAAAATAAATTAAAGCTAAAATTGCCAGATGGCGCGCGAAATGTTATCATATTATATCAAGTTATCCATGCGTTTGACGTAATGCCTTGCACTTTGCGCTGTTTTTTTTATCAGTTGTAACCATTTGAAAAGTGTTAAAAATGTCGGAAGTAATCGATTTTCGCTTGATGTAAGTACAAATAAGTAATGTATTTTCAATTGTTTTTTATTGGTACATGGAATAATAATTGTGGAGACTTCATAAAATTTCTCTATATATTGTATAAGGCCATAACCTATTTCTATGGTCAGTGCTAAATAATTTTATTTCTAAGTTACCATATGGTAACGCTAGTATCTTCGCATGTAAACACATATTATTTCAGTGACGGACTTACTCTGCAAGAAGCACTAGAAATGGCATATGCGGATGATAATGAGGCAACAGATATATTTATTACACCTCCAGATGCTCACGTTTTTAGTGACGAAGACTCTGGGGATGAAATGGAATTTGTACCGGATAATCTATCAAGGCGACAGCTATTATCTGAAGCAGAAATAAGGCTAAAGAATACTATTGATATGGATAACGAACCTGAATATGAGGAAGAAATAGAAAATAATAGGAATGAAGAGACTGATGGTAATACTGTCCTAGACGACCAAAACCACAAAATTTTTATTTATGATGATAAACTAAATACTCGCAATATTGAGTGGATAAACGGAGATTTGATAGATAGTGCAAAAAAAATCCCTGCTGGAGATTATTCAGCGTACAAAAACATGACAGCTACAGAATTGTTTGAATGCTTTTTCGACAATTAAATATTTTTGATGTTAGATGAAATTGATTCGCTACGCTCTGTTTTTAAACTGTTTAGATCCAAAAGTTACTTTAGAAGAACTGAAATGTTTCATAGGTATCCTTATTGTGAGTGGTTACAATGAATTGCCGGGAAAGAAGTTTTATTGGGTTTCTGACAATGATATGAATAATTCTGCAATTAGTGGGGCTATGCGACGCGACAGATTTTTTCAGATAATGAAGTTTATTCATTTTGCTGATAATACCAACCAAAATAGACGAAAATGACAAATTATGGAAATTTCGACCATTGTTAACAAAATTACAAGGAAATGGTTTGAAAAACTATATTCCAGAAAAGCATCTTGGTTACGATGAATCGATGATAAAATATTACGGCCGTCATGGCTGTAAACAATTTATTAGGGGCAAACCGATCAGATTTGGATATAAAGTTTGGTGTCTAAATACAAAAGAAGGCTACCTTGCAAATTTCGAAGTTTATCAAGGCAAACGATTTTCGGGAAACGAAAGAGATGAAAGATTATTTGGAAAAGCCGCACCGCCACTTTTGTCTATGATTACCCAACTAACCGAGAAGCATTTGCCGTATCACTTTTATTTGGATACTTGTTTACAGGCATTCCGCTTTATAACTTCTCGAGGGATAATGGTTATTCTGCCACAGGCACTATAAGAGAAAACAGAATATCCTCTCACAACAAAGAAACAAATCAACAAGCAGCCGAGAGGATTCTACGAATCTATAATTGCCCGTGAAACTGGTGTAATTCTTGTGAGATGGGTTGATAACAATGTTGTCACTGTTGCATCTACATCGTACGGTGTTCATCCAATCTCCAAAGTAAAGAGGTATTCGCAAACTGAAAAGAAGATTGTTCAAATTCCAAGACCACATGTAATAGAACAATATAATAATTACATGGGAGGGACAGATCAAATGGACGAAAATATTGGAAGATATATTTTCACAAATGTGAAAAATGTGAAAAGTGATATTTTTTTTAATGGGTTCCCTCTCCCTGCCCTTCTATGAATTTGGTTTCATAATTTATATGGGTTTAAATGGAGAATTAATTTGGAGGTGAACGAAAAAAAATCTTATGACCTAACATTTAACATTTAACATTAATTTAATCGCTAAATTAATGCGTTTGTTAAAAGAAAGCGCGGTGTCAAAATTATTTCTTGCAAACCCAAGGAAATGAGGCATGTGATTTTTCGAAAATGGGCAGAAAAGTAGAGGACATTTTCAAACGCTCGTCATGTTGGGGCTATCAGCCACAAATAATTCATGCAGCACATTTCAATAGGCCTCGATGAGCACCAGTCGATTTTAAAAAGAAAATCCGGCAAAATCTCGAGATGGCTGTTCCTTCAACCGTCAAGTGGAAGAACTGACGGTTTTTCAACCATAACTTACGAAGACGCGATATCTACAGTTACATTCCAATGTAAAATTAGCCGAATTTCATGAATCTCCAATCAAAAATGGTCTTTAATCAAATATGGCCGAGCTTACGAAATCACTGGTAAAAGTGTGAATTTGCAAGAATGTTTAATTATTTCTAATGTATAATTTTAAAACTTTATCGAAACTACGAAACAAAATTTTCCCGGACACCATTCACTACGGAAAATCGAAGGAAACTTCTGTTGGGCGGAGTCGATTATGCAACCCATGGAAACGTTCTTAGCCACCCCTAATCCTGGTAAATGACTTGCATTTAACAAAAATACCCTGGTAAAACGTAAATCCCTTGGTAGGGAAATGAGAAACGCAAATGGTTGAAAATCTAGTAAACAATTGTAGGAGATTTCAAACGTCGGCCACGTCTGGACCGTCAGCCACAGAAAACTCATGCAACACATTTTAATAGAACTCGATGAGTTCTATTCGAATTTGAATCGAAAATGACTATAAATTTGAGATGGCAGTTCCTTCCGCAGTCAAATGGTAAAACTGACAGTTTTTTGCCAATTATTCTGTGGCTATACATCCCAGGAAGACGCGAGTGGTACCGTTGGAATATAAATTCCATTATTAATTATTTAATTATTCTTAAAAAAAACTCTAAACATTGCCATTGCCAAAAAACTATATATTGCCGTTTACGAAATAAATTTTTGAATTCAAATGTGGACGGAGCAACTGTTACTGATGTAAAATTGTCTGAGCTTGAAGAATCTGCAAAATTAAAAGTGTAAAATTTTCGTTTTCTCGTAAAAATTTGTGAAAAATTGCGAATTTTGACGTTGCTATGTGTTGCTAATCAAGAGCCAGAGTCGCAGAAATCTGCAAGTTAGAGGTTTCAAGAAATCTCTTTGAATTTGATTTGAATCTGAACCTAACAAAGAGCGAAAAATCAGAATTTTGATTTAAATTCTTTTTTTTAATTTTATCTTTTCATAAGTATACGAATAATCATAAATGAATAAACTTCAAAAATGACATTTGCACATAACCTGAGTGAAAATAGTGTCAAACTGATCAGCTGTAAGTGCAAATTGGCGAGTCAAATAGACAACTAGACCACTTGCTACAGCTACTCAACAATATAAACCCATCTATTCTATTTACAATAGAAAAAGAAGTAAATCAACAAATAAATTTTCTTGACTTAACAATAATAACTAACAAAACTACTTCGTCCTTAGAATTTAAAATATTTCGAAAACCGAGTTACTCAGATGCTGTAATTCCTGCACATTCCAACCATCCTGAAAACATAAAAATGGCTGCCTTTCACAGCCATATTCACAGACTATTAAATACCCCACTATCCAAAGCAAATTATAACCTAGAATTAAAAACCATTAAACAAATTGCCGCAAATAATGGTTATGATCCTGGTATCATACATAATCTTAAATTAAAAAAGGAAAAGAAACGGATCTTAAAAAAAAAATTCTATTAGAGGAAAAAAATGGTGGTGGTGTAGAGGGGTTAGAGGGGTTACTTGGGTTTTGAAGAGAAAAGCAGAAGGAAAACATTCAGACCAATTATCATTTCGAAGAGAGTTAGCCCAGGGTTACTTGCAAAAGTATGGAATGCCCCCTAAGAGTACAGGAAGAAAAGGTACTGCGAAAAACAGCGTTTCGTGCAATCGCGTATTCGATGAATCTTATTACTCATACCCCTGATAAAAAAAGGCGGAGATGTGCCGGAGAAGGCTGTGATTCTAGCATCAGAACCATGTGCTGCAAATGCAATGTTGGCCTTTGTATTGAATGTAATATTATATTCCATACTCCATAGTATGTTTTGTTACGTTAATTTTATTGTAAATGAATATTCTTTTGTAATAAAATTCGAGAAAATCGATTATATTTATTCTTTTTTTTTAAATATTTGTACCTCGAAGTTTTATGTCAGTTACCCAATAAAATACTAACGTTACCATATGGTAACTTTTGAATTTTTCAAAAATAAAATACAGAACATGCAAAAAATTATATTTAAGTCACACCTACTAAAAGCAACAATATAATTTATGCAAATATATGTTTTTTTGTTAATTTAAAAATTTCGGACTTGAAGGGTTAAACTGTAAGCAGAATTACTTAACGTTATTTAACATTACCCCTCTTATTGTGTCGGGGCTAAAACAATAAAGAAAAAGCACTTAAACTGTTAAAACCTTTGTCGTAAGTCATACAAAGTTTGGTAATTTTACAAAGCATGAATTCTAGGACATGCTTTGTGAAATTGAAAAAAATGGTTGCGTTCCAAATTGCCATAATAAATTAATTAGACATGTACAATCATTTTCATTTTCGGATTAATTAAATTTCGGACCAATAATAATTTATTAATAGGGGTAAATAGTACAGTTGTTGGTCAGTAGGTAGTGATTGGTCATAATTTGAAAACTATATAACTATAAGACAATCTTTTGGTGACATAATTGTTTATTAGCAGAAGAAAATTCTATATTCTTTTCTGTATTGGACACAACCCATAACTTTGTTATAACTTAACGTTTCATGTGTGTATTTACTTAATAAAATGACCAGTCCAAAATTTACGTCATTTTAGACAGAAATGTACAAAAAGTAACCTTACTATTTCTAGATATTTTCACGACTTAAAAATGATTTTTGTGCTCATCTCTGACATTTGTAAATGAATACAGGTTTAAATTATCGAAATAAAAAGTTTTTTGATAAAAATAAAGTACTAACTGTGAAAAATATGATAAGACAATAAATATCGCACGATAAACAGTTTTTATAGTGATAGGTCATCCGACCAATTAGTATTTTGACGTTAGAGAAACTGTGACAGTTATTCCTAGAGTGTTTAACCTACAAATAAGAGGACAAGAAAAATATTTAGTACACAGTTTTAAAGCAATTAAAAATGAAAAATCTATTTTACTTGAATTTATTTATGTATTTGTTATTGTAGTTAGTAAAAATGCTAATTTATTTATTTCTAGGTTAAATACGCGAGTGTTAATATACATAAAAAGGCAAACGTAAGAAAAGGTACAATCTTAAAACAATTGGAACACAGCCTGAATATATAAATATATTCAAACTTTCCGGAGCTTTATAAAAATTACTGAGTCTTTTTAGGACTACCAAAACAACAAAGCTCGTGTGAAATATGCCAGTTATTTACCAGTTTTATAAAAAAATATACGGATAATCAAATTGAAGATGCTATTAATGCATTTTAAAATGGGATGTCATAATCCACAGCTTCAAAAAAGTATGGTAATTCCAAACCAACAATTCAATTTAGACTTAGTAATGCATTCATCAAATCTACTACAGGTCCGTCTCCTGTATTAGGATGCAATGCAGAAAAGGACCTAGTACGTTGGATAATTGATTTTCAACGAAGAGGATTTCCTAGAAGATATTATACAAGCTATTGTCAAAGAGTTTTTGGATCAAAGTAAAATAAAAAATCCTTTTTGTGACAGTGTTCTAGGAAATGGGTGGTATAAAGCCTTTATTTAAAGGAATCCGATTCTTATTGAAAGATTTCCAGAAAGAGCAACTAAAGCCAGCTCTTGTGTAAGTGAGAGTGATATTAAAAAGTGGTTGAGTGAAATAAATATATGATTATTTATCAAAAATTAAATATTTAAACATATTAAAAGATCTGGTTTGTGTTTCCAATGGTGATGAAACTTATTTTATGGTATGTCCAAAAATGAAAAACATAATAGCCCCTCGTGGGGCACAAAATGTTTATGAAATTGATCACGGCAATTTCAAACTTAATGGAAAGACATCTTAAAAACAATGTTATATTTATGGTTTTTGTTGAAGCTATTATATAACTGACAAATTTCACATGAGATTTGTTTCGGTAGTCCTAAAAAGACTCAGTAATTGTTATATAGCTCCGGAAAGGTTGAATATATTTATGTATTCAGGCTGTGTTCCGATTGTTTTAAGTTTGTATGATTATCTATAACATAGGATATGGTTTTACCAATTCGCAAAAAAAAACAAATAAGGAAAAGATAAACAAAAAGAAAAACGGAAAACCTTAGAAAAAAAAAACTGGTGGAAAAAATCATAGAGTTGATTGAGGATCAAGAAAATATTGGTGGCAATTAAATGAATATGCAATCATAACATAACATTAATTATAAATTTATGTTTGAATTGTTTTTTTTTAACAATAATTAAATATTTTTCTTTTATTAGATCACTGGAGTGTTCATCACTGGAGTGTCCACTAGTTCATAATAGTTTTTCATATTTTCAAATTTCTTTTATTTATTATAAAGCGTTGACTAATTACTGTAAATTCACTAGACAATCACTACATTCTTATGATCAATAACTGATGTTTTTTGATGAATCAAATATTTATCTTCTTATTTTCTATAAAATTTAAAATTTTTGATTCGAATTATTATTTAAATAGAAAAGTGACGTTTTTTACAATTACTAGCACTATAATAATTCGTAAATTCATTTTATACAAGCATGCAATTTATTGTTTTCATTGCTCGATTTCTAAAATGACCCATCACTGTACTGCTTACCCCTATTTGGTTTTTACTTTTATTCCTTACGAATGTGATATGTGAAAAAATCTTAAAAAGTTTAGGATTGTGGTTTTATAAATCGGCGCTCTAAAGTCCTTCTTAATGATTAGTTCATAACTAAAACATGTGAAATATGGCTGACCCAGTCAGGGACCGGGCATGCAGGGCTTGCACTGCACAAAGGCGGCAGTTTCAATGGGGCGGCAAATATAGAAATGTACTTAATGAAGACAGTCATAATTTGCCTATTTGTTTTTATTATGTCTTTTCTATTGAACTACATGGAAAATAAACGCAAACGTTTTATGCACGTGAGGAATAATTCCCTTTTCTGCCATACCGGGCGATAGTTTAACGTGTCAGTAGTACAGTACCTATAGTTCGCGGAAAGCGGAATCTCTCGCTTGGAATATGATAAAAAAAATAAACGGGGCGGTAAAGAGGGGGCGGCATTGTCAGTTTTGCACGCGGGCGGTGAAGCGCCTAGCAGCGGGCTTGCATCTATGTAGATACGACTTAACCTAACCTTATTTCCGCCAGTCCTTATTTCCAAGATCTTAAAGAGTTACTTCGAAGTCGCGCCTAAAGAAGTTTTTCTTAAAAAAACTTTTAGCTTAAAAAATGTACAGACATTTTTAATTATAAACATATTTGAATAAAATTATATATTAAAATATTTACCATTATATAAAAGTTGTGTAGCAAACATGTTTGTAGTTTGTGATATAATTCTATACTCCACTAATAAATTTCACTTTTTCTTCTTATATAAATCGCTGAGCGTGCTGAAAAAATATACAATTTTCATAGAGAGGAATAGAGGGGGTAACACGTAAAAATCACCCTTAGTACCCATTTCGCTTACGCCAATTTTCCAGGCGATTTTCCTCTTAAAAAAGTGGGGACAAAATAACAACCACTTAGCATCCCCATTGAAACACTGTTTGCACCCCATGAGGTTACATGTATTTAAATGGATTTAGTGTTTTCTACTGTTCTCTTCAAGGTATTTTTTTTTCAAACGTTTATAAAAAATATTTTTATTATATATAAATATGTGTTTTTCCTTGTACAACAAGCTATTATATAAACTATTAATTTTTATTATTAATAATAATAATAATACTGTGACACAAGTATAGAATAATTATGTATAATATTTTATAATTATCTTATACAAGAACAAGTTCTGAGTTTGTTAATCCATGATATTACAAGTCTTTGACAATACTAGATAATACTAAATTTCTTTAGAACTTTGTACAGGGTGCGGCAACATAACTTCCTTAGACGTACATGGTTTATTGACATGTTCACCCTGTACTATGTAGTTTGTATATTAGTGGATGATGCGTTCCACAAGTATGCGCGAGAGGTTGTCTAAGCTTTCAGAGAGTACGGCACCTTAAGAAGAAGATAATGGTGGCGACTTTTCTAGATCTATTGCACTCTCCAACCCCCAATAGTTGGTGTACTACTAATTTAGAGCTTCTCTTTCAATTTTGACTCTTTTAAGAATTTTATGATTTGAAGTGTGTTCAAGGATTGCAGTCCCTCCTAATTTTGGCAGTAAGTCTCAAGGTGCGTGATTTTCCTCTACCAAACATCGGAAGTTCTTTCATCGAAAGAACATTCATCATCTTCTTTTGTGATATTTCTTGAGCCTATAGTGCTAGTTACGATCATCTATTTCTGTTTAAATTCAGTTAGGCTTTCATCCTTTTGTGTTTGGGGTTTGTCAACATTTCTTGGGTGTACTTTAGCTAATGTCAGGGCTTCAGCTCCTTCTTTTATTTATTAATTATTCTTTTGCAGATGATGATTCATCATCAGATGATGATTTTGCAGATGATGATTCTTACCCATTCCACATAAGCAATCTGGACCTACAAAAGCCTTTGTACTTTGTTTGTACTATTTACAATACTTTTGTTTGTACTATTATTTAATACTTATTTGGGTTAAACTGGAATAAGAGTAGTCATAGATATAGGCAACCTAATATACGCAATGTAAATTTCCGTTAGTTTGAATTGTGGCACGGGGGGTGCTGAACGTATGAGCACGTAGTAGCAGCTCTCAACCAATCAACGAATCGTAAACCAAACGCACGTGTGTGTTATCAATCATAACTTCATCATCAATCGCAGACTGTTACATACGTGTGTGTTATGATGTATTTACATAGTCCACGAACTGTACAATAATGGGCATTTACAATAGTGGTCGTAGATAAACATTATTATCCTTGTCAAGTTTGTTGCTTTCCCGCACAGTCTTAAACCATTTTAGATTTGTTGGTATATGAGATTGTTATACTTCGTCAAGAACGCGTCGTTGGGTATTGTTGGTAACTGTTTCTCTGCGACCCAAAAGAGCCTTTGAGCTGATACAAAACACTATCAGTGCGACGGAAGTTTTCAATTGCCAACATTTTACTTTCACTGGGCAGCCGCTTTGTTGAATTCCTGTCGATATTTTTTCCGAAACTTGTACAGAGATCCATTTCCCTATGAGCAGAAATAACGCTCTATTTAAACACTTTCCTGTGTTGTGAGTACCATTTTCAGTGGTTTTAGTTAATGGTCAACTAAGGAATAATAAGCCAAATATGACCAATGCATATTGCCCTAGCATAATTTCGGTACTGTATATTTTGGGCTAATATTGATACATATAAGAATGGATATTAAAGCGAAAAGTTATGTTTTGTCAGTTTTCTTGTCTGCGTTTCTGTTTCATGGATTTTTCTAACAAATTTTATCTATTTTAGAATAGCTTGTTATCTGGCGGAAAGAGTTCTTGATGTCAAATGGAAGTGACTCCATTGCGGAAATCGGAGTGTAAAAAGTTTGAAGGTTTTGATGTGGAGGAATTGTTGAGGAGAAAAGAGGAATTGATCGAGAGAGAAAAAGCCGTGGACTCGGAAATTAGCGCATTGATTGGAGAAGGTGTTAATATTGATTTGAAGCCGGAGATGCAAGCTCTGCATGACTATAATGATATGAAAGATTTGACTCAAGTTGTACTTGGATATTTAGCCGATCTTGAGAATATTTGCGTCACAACGTTACACGAGAAATATAGTTTGCCCTTGCAATAATTTATTTTTTAATATATTAAGGGTAAGTTATTTATTTATAGATAATATTCTTTTAGTTTTTCATTCATTATATTGCCTAATGAGGAAAAAATTGCAAGTTTTTGAAATTCATTAAAGTATTTTATTTGCGAAAGGGTGAATTTAATTTGCAAAAGGGTGAATTTGATTTGCATTAGGGTGAATTTAAATTGCAAAAGGGTAAATGTTTGTTTAATTTATAGACAATATGTTCTTATAAACAAAATAATAATAATAGTTTCACAAAATTTACTTTAAAAGTGGATTATTAAACTTATATTTTCTCTTCTTCTTCTTCTTTCGAATAAGCCTACTTTGGACCACACTTGTTCAACTGTTGGGCTTTGATCTTTGTCCAGTATTGTCGCATCTTCTGCCGGTGTAACTCCCTTCTCTCTTCTGTCCAGGGGGTACCTTTCCTTCGAGGTTTTTCCTGAAATCCATGGACTTCCTTCAGGGTGCATCTCACTCAGAATGTCTGTTTTTGAGATCTATTATTCCCAGTTCTTTATTATCCTTCTCGGTCTCTGTCAACCAAGTGGTATGAAGCTTCTTGTTTTGCCAGAAGGTGAACAGACGGTTGGTTAGTCAGTTTGGAGGCAATCTTGCAACTTGGCCATAGGAAGCTACCCTTCTTTTCCTTGCACAGTCAGAGAGCATCTGTATATGTTCGTAGAGCTCAGAGTTATACTGCCTTCGGAATTCCCCATCTTCCTTTACCGGGCCTAGGATCTTCCTGAGGATTCTCCTCTCTCTGATTTCCAATTTCTCTATTAGACCCCTTCGGTTCAAGGAAAGACACTCCATAGCATACAGGGCTTCTGGTCGTAAGACTGATGTGTAGTGCTTAAGTTTCAGGTTGCATGACAGGCATTTCTTACTGTAAGTGTTCTTAGTCAGCTGATAGGCTAGTTCTAACTTGCTGACTCTCTTGGATAATGATGCTCTTTCTGATAAGTTGGGTTCAATCCATTCGCTGAGATACTTAAATTTCACAGTTCTTTTGATGTTCCCCTGTTCTAGTAATATCTCTCTGTTTGCTTCTCTGATGTTGGTGAAGAATTCTGCTTTCTCCAGCGACACTTAAAGACCCACTTTGGCAGCCTGTTTTCTGAGGCAGTTTACCTGCTTTGTTGCCATCTCAAGAGAATCAGCAAACAGTGCCATGTCATCTGCAAAGGCCAGGCAATCTACAACCAGTCCATCGTTCTTACGTCCCAGGTAGATACCACTCTGAGCACCCAAATTGATCAGTTCCTGGCGCCATTCTCTCATAACCTTTTCAAGGACACAGTTGAAGAGAAGTGGGGAAAGTCCATCTCCTTGTCTCACTCCAGTTTTTATTTCGAAGCTTTCTGAAATCTCGCCTCTAAATTTAACCTTGGAATGGGTGTTGGTCAAAGTTTCTAGGATGAGTCTGCGGGTTTTGTTGTCTAGTGCTAGTTTCTGGAGTACTTTGTTTGTTAAGCGTCTTATATTTTACCTATTATATAAATAAATTCGTTTGCGAAAAATTAAATTTTGATGAAATTTGCAGCATGTTCTGTTATTTTTGTTTATGAGTTAAGTTAGTTTTTGCTTATAAGTAGGTACAGTATAATCTTGATAATCCGACACATATGGGATCAGACAGCCGCCGGATTATCAAACAATTCCGGATTATCATGATTAAAAGAAAACAATAACAATTTTACATATTGTATATTTCAGAAAGAATACAATATGTATCTATATAGGTAAACGTGTGCATACAAGAAAATATGTACAAACATAGAACTGATAGTAAGACAATTGTAGAATGTAGTTAGCTTGGTCAGAATCGTCAATCAAGTTTTCAGTATTTAAAAAATAAAAATTATTTAAAATAAAATTATTTAAACGACAATTCCATATGGGGACGTCCATTAATTACGTTATGTTTTTTAGCGACTTTTTTTTAACTTTTCATTTTTGTCTTTATAGCACACAACCGAAGAAAAATTAATACATATAAGAAATTGCATGCATGACTCAATCAACCGAGGCGGCTTTTCTTTTCGCGGGCTTTTTCGTTTGTATCGTCACTCTATATCTGTCTCTCTCAGACTCAATGCCACTACACGACGTATGCTTCTAACAGCTGGGCCTCGTCGATCCTGCTTCGGACCAACCACTACTACGCAAATTGTAGAAAAAAATAATTTAACAATATGTGATGAAACATATTACATGTTGAATTGTTTGTGTGGACCTAATAACATTCACATTAAGGTTTTTAAAAATGAATCTTTTTAATTTCTGTACCACAAAAAAAATGTTTGCCCAAAATTTGCCGCCCCTAAAATCTGCCGCCCTAGACAAGGCCCTCCACGACAAGGTGCAACGGAGTCAGATTCAGCAGCAGCTCCATTGCTGCTGTCGGGCAAGACCCCATCGCCCCCGTGATGCAGACACACGTCAGTCTTTGAATCTTCTCAAGCTGTTTCCTCATAGAGGCCAGCTTGGTTCTACTTCCCCCACGCAACCGCCCCATAAGTGATCGCTGGTCTCACTATCATTGTTTACCTCCACCGCAGGATTGTGGGGTTACAACCCCACGTTTTTCCTGCCAGATTTCTGCACACCATTAGCGCAGCGTGTCTATTTCAGAGACGTTTTGCGCTGGTACTTAGAACGTCAGAACCAATTGACGGATCGGTACGGGACCAGCGCCGTTCGATCGGGCATAGAACCTGTTAGTTTGTTTGAGAGTTTAATCCCGATTGCGTTGAAGATGGCGTCGCGACGCCTTAAATGACGCTTTTGGACGTCCAGGAAAACTCCCGCAGAATCGCTAACTTAAGCTCTGCAGGAACGGTTTCGTGCGATTCCCGCAGAGAATTAAATTCTTTATCTTTTAGTGCAAGCAGCATCGCGCTGCATCGTTTAAATCCGTCGTGACACCCGTCGAAACTCGTCGTGTTTCAGGAAACAAATGGCGAAAGTAAAATGTCCATATTTTTGCAGCCCCCAGTGAATGCTCTGGATTTTTCACTAGGCTTTCCGCGCCCATAATTGGACGTCGCGCAATCACGTCGCGACGCCCACTTATAACTGTTAAACTACACAGAGAAAAACATGAACGTCGATTTGGGGCACCAGGATGTCGCGTTTTTGAAATTTCAAGTTGACCGGCACGTGGGCCCCGCCGAGCCGCGCATTTTGATACCGGCGCCGCGTCTCTGCCACCACGGAGTCGCCCGCCACAGTTCGAAACGTATCGACTCTCCTTCGCCGGAAGGTGCGGTCAGTCTGACCGCTGCAGTTTCGCCGTTTCTGAGCGCAGCGACTCGAAACTGCACTCGTTCGATTCGGAACGGATGCCCGCGCCCGAGCCCTCCCCATCGAGCTGTCGACGTTGGAAAATATCATTCTTCTTTTGCACGTTTTTGTTTACATTTACCCCCATCACCGCGCGGCCGAATCCGACTTTTCTGGCATGAGGCGATGCCGCCCGCCGATACGCGTAATATATATACCGTATCGGTACCACTCGCGGCTTCCTGCGTCGCTCCCTTCACCCGGTGTGTCCGAAATGCCGAAAAAAATCCGCAACCACCTCTTTGGCCGTCAATTTGCGAGTTCGATGGTTATCGGCGAAAATTTGTGTTCGCTTCGCGCAGGATAGATGCGGGAATCTAAAAAAGCGGCGCCCCGATCCGGAAATATCCATAAATGTGCCGGGTGCATTGTAAAAGTGCACCTTCAAGTTTGCCGCCGTCTGATTTCAATGCGCCACGGCGGACTTACGATTTTTCGACGCAGTTCTTTATAGGGCTTCACACGACAACGATATTTTTCCCGTTTCGTCTCGTCTCGTAAGCGAGAACGAGACGAGACCGAGACGAGACCGTATGTGGTCTTGCGAGAGAAGTTTGAACGAGATCAGAAACGAGACTCTTGTGTCGTGCAAGAGCGAGACCACATACGCTCTCATGTCTCCATACAGAGCACATATAGAGCATATGTGGTCTCGCTCTTGCGCGACACGAGAGTCTCGTTTCTGATCTCGTTCAAACTTCTCTCGCAAGACCACATACGGTTTACGGTGGTAAACTTCTTGTTCAAACGTGTGCAGTTTCGAGTCGCTGCGCCCAGAAACGGCGAAACTGCAGCGGTCAGACTGACCGCACCTTCCGGCGAAGGAGAGTCGATAAGTGTTGAACTGTGACTCCGTGGTCGCAGCGACGCGACGCAGGTACCAAAATGCGCGGCTCGGAGCCCACGTTGGAATTTAAAAAACGCGACATCCTGGTGCCCCAAATCGACATTCAAGTTTTTCTCTGTGCCATTTACCAGTTATAAGTGGGCGTCGCGACACGATTGCGCGACGTCCAATTATGGGTGCGGAAAGCCCACTGAAAAATCCAGAACATTCATCGTGAGGCTGCAAAAACATGGCGTTTTACTTTCGTCATTTGTTTCCTGAAATACTACGAGTTTCGGCGGACGACACGACGGTTTAAAGGTGCTCACAGACCGACGTGAAAGTTTCGCTGCCGCGGCCGCTGCTATATCGCGGCTGACCTATTGATACGGCAGCTTATGTACATGTTCAGACCAACAAGCGTGATTTTCGGCGCTTGTTGGTCTGAACATGTACATAAGCCGCCGTATCAATCGGTCCGCCGCGATATCGCAGCGGTCGCGGCAACAAAACTTGTGCCGGTCTGAGAGATCCTTTAAACGACGCAGCGCGATGCCGCTTGCACTAAAAGATAAAGCATTCAATTTTCTGCGGGAATCACACGATACCGTTCCCGCAGAGCTTAAGTTGGCGATTCTGCGGGAATTTTCCTGGACGTCGTTTTTACGCCTCTGCTTTTTTTCACTTTTTGCGCACTTTTCTATTTATACTGCGGCAGATTCGCAAAAAGTTATCGCAGCTTGCCGGAATAACTGTGGGCCAGTGTTCTGAAGAGAACGAACCCAACCGGCGACCTGGAGCCCTTTAAATAAGTGTAGGGCGTCCGTGGAAGTGATTGCAAGATTGACAAAAAAAAGTTGCATCTTCTCTTGCACCAGGTGAACGGGACGGCGTAGGACGGCGAGCGAGGGCTCTAAAAAGTTTCTATTTAAACTGCCGCAGATTCGCAAAAAGTCGTCGCAGCTTCAAATTTCTTGCCGGAATAGCTGCGGGCAAGTGTTCTGAAGGGAACGAATCCAACCGGCGACCTGGAGCCCTTTAAATAAGTGTAAGGTGTCCGTGGAAGTGAATACAAAATCGGCAAAAAAAAAGTTGCATTTTCTCTTGCACCAGGTGAACGGGACGGCGTAGGACGGCGAGCGAGGGCTCTAAAAACTTGCTATTTAAAAACTCTTTCTATTTAAACTGCCGCAGATTCGCAACAAGTCGTCGCAGCCGGAAATAGCTGCGGGAATGTATTCTGAAGGGAACGAACCCAACCGGCGACCTGGAGCCCTTTAAATAAGTGTAGGGCGTCCGTGGAAGTGATTGTAAAATTGGCAAGAAAAAAGTTGCATTTTCTCTTGTACCAGGTGAACGAGACGGCGCAGGACGGCGAGTTAAGGCTCTAAAAACGTGGCGCGACGGCGGCTAAAGCGTCCGAGAAGAATTTTAGAGATCCGAAAACGAAAAATGCGTCTCGAAGGTAAAAAATTCGTGATTTTAGGTTTCGGTCTGGTGCGCCCGAACTTATGGAAGTTGAAGGGAGTTGAGTCGCGAAAATGGCACCGCTTGATGGGGTTCTCGGTTCTACTCCAGAAAAATGTACAATCCTGTTTTGCGCCGCCGCTTCCGTCGGGCCGTATCCGAAAAAAACTCGATTTTCTGGATAAGCGCGGCAGGACGGAGGACGAAATCTGGGGATGCGCAACGTGCGGACGGATATTCGCAGTTAAAGCATCGAAGACGCGCGGTTAAACCAGCGAACATCTGCCGCCGACTCTTTCAGCAATAGCACGAACCGAAAAACCTCTAAAAAAATAATGCGATCTCTTTCAAAATCACTTACAATAGGCACGATGACTGATTTTGAAAAAGTGTTCCGTGATATTCTAAAGTACCTACTATTTCCAAAAATATACATTATTTCTGCAGGAAACGAAATTTTATTAAAAAAAAAGCAATTGAAATTTAAAATGAGCTCGAAAATGATGTGTATAAGTTTGTATAAAGTCTGTCGTCATAAGGTGATAAAAAGAAAGCAAGAACCAAAAATGTGTGACCACACCCTTGAATTCTGCAAGGGTAC
This sequence comes from Phosphuga atrata, assembly GCA_944588485.1. Classification (NCBI taxonomy): domain Eukaryota; kingdom Metazoa; phylum Arthropoda; class Insecta; order Coleoptera; family Silphidae; genus Phosphuga; species Phosphuga atrata. The sequence goes on along the minus strand of OX155897.1, from coordinate 71,404,518 downwards.
CTACTTTGTCAGGACAAAATTGCTATTATTGAAGATACTCGGGTTTGTCTCTTCTGTCTCAGTTTGTCTCTCAGTGATCGCTTTATCACCTTATGACGACAGACCCATTGAAAACCATCCAATCTGAAATAAAACAATTACCATGTCTTCCAATCAAAATAAAAGAATATATTAGAAGCCACTAAACATATGATAATAAAAAAAAAACCTATAAATATCCCGACTCAGGATCAAAATACCGTCTCTGATACCGTCCTCACATTTTTGACACATATACTGACCCTCGGCCGGTATCAACTTCCATTCAACTAATTTTTGAACTGTTTGGTCGGGATCTCTTAAAATATTCTGAACATCCAGAATGGACAAATAATTTCTGGAAACCATTTTTGTATATACTTTACGCAAACATGTGACGCAGAAAAATTAAAACAATTTATAATATGTTGTCAAAATTGAATTTGCCACCGCTTACCCAGTTGTATGCACATTCTTAGTTATGTGACCAGCCATACACGTCAGTTTGTTTAAAATGTGTTTAAAACATTATGTTTAAAATGTCAGTTTTTTTATTACAAAAATCCACCCATAAATCTTTAACTGTACGACTTGGAAGCTTCATTTTACTTTTCCGCGCTTACTAAAGCACTGTGAACGAGAACGAGAAACCCGATTTTCGGAGCCTACCATATTTTTTACTATACCCGCATCTGCACATGCTTTTGGGTTGGTTTCCCATTTTCTATATAATTTTTCAGTCTTCACATTTACTGGACACTTTATTTCTATTATGCTGGATTCACAGTTCCCATCAGGTGAACCTGCTATCATGGGATATTTTTTACAGACCATTAGGTCATATTTTTTATTTATTTTTTTCCCGGTGTGGTACTGACGGTTTTCCTCACTTCATCCTCAAATATTCTACCGCGTTTCATTGCAGGCATGTCTGGGATTTTTCCTCCCATTATTAAAGCAATCCGCGTTCTATCACTGGTTTTGCACCTACTAAATTCATATGCGATATGAATTTAGTAGATTTATATGAATTTAGAATGCGATATGAGCGATACAACATTTCGATTATCTCAGCGCATGCACCAACGGAAGAGAAGGATGAAGATATCAAGGATGACTTCTACGATGTCCTAGAAAGAGAGATAGATACGATGCCCAAACAGGATATGCGCATACTCTGCGGGGACTTTAATGCTAAAATAGGCAAAGAGCCCAGCCTATACCCCACAATAGGTAAACACAGCCTACACAATATATCCAACGACAATGGCTTAAAACTCACAGAAACTGCAGCAGCTAATAATATGCTAATAAAGTCAACCATGTTTCCGCATAAAGACATCCATAAGCAAACCTGGGTCTCAAACGACCATATTACACGCAACCAAATTGACCACATCATTGTAGATGCCCGTCATGGCAACAATATTATAGACGTAAGAAGCCTGAGAGGAATAGACGGAGACACAGATCATTACTTAGTCAGAGCAAAAGTCAAGTCCAGAATATCTAGCCACAAATACAATAAAACAACAATAAACCCACAATGGAACATGGACGAAATACACAATGCAGAGAAACAACAAAACTATAGAGAACAACTTGAACAAACCTTGAACTCTGAAAGAGAAGACAATGATATAGAACAGCTATGGGAAGCGACTGCCGAAATAATAACCAAGACAGCTGACAAGATCTTTGGAAGGAGTAAGCAGAAGAGGGCAAAAACATGGTATGACGAGGAATGTCGGAAACAACTGGAAAAAAGACAAACAGTAAGAAAGACTTGGATACAACTGCAAACAGACCAAAGTAAAAAGGAATATGACGACTGTCGAAAAGAAACAAGAAAAATAATACGCACAAAGAAAAGAAACTACGAACAACAAAAATATGAAACTATGGAGAGAGACCGGCCCAAACCAGGCTCCAGAGAATTCTACAAAGCAATTTCCTCTGAGAAAAGAGGGCATAGAGCCAATTCCATCCACATACTGAGAGACAACCAAGGCCGTATGATAATCGACGGTAAAGAAATAACTGAAGAATGGAAAAAGTATTTTAGAGACCTTCTAAACATCATACAGGAAGAACAGCACAAAGAAGAGATCTATATCACAGCGGACATGCCCGTCAAAAATCCTTCCTTTGAAGAAACCCAAAAGGCCTTAAATAAGCTGAAAAATCACAAAGCGCCGGGTACGGACGAGATACCAGCAGAACTTCTGATATGGGGGAGACGCACTACATCGCCAAATCCACCAGCTAATAACGCACATATGGTTAGAAGAAAGGATACCAGCACGATGGAAGGAAAACATAATAGTGCCCATCCACAAAAAAGGTGATAAAACAAAATGCGCGAATTATAGAGGAATCTCACTCCTAAACACGGCATATAAAACCCTCTCAAACATCATTCTTAGTAGACTAATCCCTTATGCTGAAAATGTCCTAGGCGAATATCAAACCGGGTTTAAGGCAAACAGATCAACAATAGATCAACTATTCACGCTGAGACAACTTCTAGAAAAGGGATGGGAGTATAACAAACCCATACACAATCTTTTCATAGACTTTCGACAGGCATATGATAGCGTAGAAAGAAGCCAAGTATGGAATGCCATGGCGGAGTTCTCAATACCAAAGAAACTCATTCGGATGACCAAAGTCTGTATGGAGGGTGGAATATCTAAAGTACGTGTAAATAATAAACTGTCTGGCAGCTTTGAAATCAACAGTGGACTCAAACAGGGTGATGCGTTATCTCCACTACTATTCAACCTTGTATTAGAGAAAGCCATGAGGTCGGCCGAAATAAAAACAGAATTGCTATCGGGTCAAGGTCCCAAAGTGTTACTCGCATATGCAGATGACATAGATCTCGTTGGAGACTCCATTCTATCCACGAAAGACATTTTCAACAAGGTGGAAGGAGCAACAAGTGAAGTAGGGCTGAAGATTAATGAAGAGAAAACGAAATATATGTGTATAAATAGAACGACACGAAGAGACAGAATAGGACAAAATATGACGATCAACACTTTTAATTTTGAAAGAGTACAACGTTTTAAGTATCTGGGGGCCGTAATCACAGCGGACAACGATGTTACCGAAGAAATAATAGACAGAATCCAATCTGCAAACCGCTGTCTATTTGCACTGAATAAGCTCATAAAATCAAAAAATCTCACAAGAAGTTCAAAGATCAAAATCTATAAATCCATCGTCAGACCTGTAATAACATACGGATGCGAAACGTGGACCATGACCAAAGCAAACGAAGAAAAGCTCAGACGCTTTGAACGAAAAATACTTCGGACCTCACCATGACATCACCACAGACCAGTATAAGATCAGAACCAATATTGAATTAAAAGCACTCTACAACGACGCCGATATTGTCCAAGAAATTAAATCACAGCGACTAAGATGGGCAGGCCACGTGCACAGACTGCATAACGAAAGGCTTGTAAAACTGGTATGGGAGGAAATTCCCACAGGCAAGAGACCGCTCGGACGTCCCAGAATGCGATGGAGAGATAACATCCAAGCAGATCTCCGGAAAATGAACATTCCATTTGACCCTAGGTTGATGGAAGACCGAACAAATTGGAAAAAAGTTGTACAGTCAGCCAAGACCCACCCAGGGTTGTAGCGCTACGTGATGATGATGATGATGAAATTCATATGCTCGTGAAGCCGTCACCCTGCCATATCTTAATTCATGCCAAAGGCAGCTCTTATGTTTTGTCATATCTAATGACAATCAATAATCCTCAATATTTGTTATATCTGCATCAGTCAATACAAGTTTTTGCAAGAAAGTACCACAGGACTTTTCTTTGTATTTCAGCAGTAATTTGTGCATGGATAATCTTTCTATTGTATCACATAGTCTTTCTCGTAATTTATTAACTGACAAAATTATTACAACTAAATATTTTATTAATTTACAAGTGCTGGGATCGTCCATGTTCGTACGAGGTTCACTGACGTAAATTCACTCTGATTGGTGTTCAACTTATCATGGCGGATTGATGTATTTTGTAGTTTTGTTTTATTAATAATATTATCAATCTCGTACTAAATATGAAAGTAAATACATTTTTCACAATCTATTATTCCCATCACATGAGATAAACACAATATTTTTGTGATTCTTGGTTACTGTAGTCATGCCCATTAGATGATATTGTGCACGGCGACGAACATGGGGCATCTTTTTAAGTTTTACAAAGTGAAACTTCGAATTACTCAGAGGCTACTTGAATATTAATTGGCTCTTCATAATGTTGAAGTCAAGAAAAAATACAGTAAATAGGAACCAAAACTATTGATTTTTTGATCATCGATGCAGTTCATTTATTTAATCAAATTCTGTAAATTTAATTACAATTGTCCAATAAATACTTGGTGTTCTGTTTTTTTATTTCGAAAGGCTGTAAGTATATCATTTGTAATATTTACTTTTGTTATGTGAAAGAACAAAATAATAAATGAATTATTTATTAAAATATCAGTTTGATAATACAGAAAAAACGAAACAAAAAATATTTCATTTATGTATTTTCATCAACACAAATTTCACAGGCCAACAAAGAAATTCAAATTCAGCACATCATGATAATTAAATTAACGAACAATTATCCCAAAAATAAACCAAAATGCGAAAATTTAACGACTAAAATCGCCGCATTTGTAACATTTGCACTCTGCAGGCTCTTTCAGCTTGATGTCCATACTCTGATTTGTTTCTCCGGTCAATCTAATACCATCAGGATCAAAACAATAAGTCAACGTAATTATCCTTTCACGTAGATAACTTTCTCTACAACAATAACATTCCTAAAAAGAAAACATCAAAATTAATTTCAAACATCAAAAACAAAACATTATTAAATAGTAACATTTGTATTGTATCATTTCTTCAAAGATTATAATTTCTAGGAAATCATTTTATACATATCGTCAACAAAGCTGACTTATTATGCTGACTGATTATAGTACATTTTTTTAAGAATGCAGTAAAGGGAAGATAGGGCTTATTTGACCTTCTTCTCTGATTGACTTAAATCGAGGAGAAGTTCACACTGCCGATATTTACTTCTCCATCTCAGCCTCTTTTCTCTCTTTCTTTTCACATACATTTGCACCTGTTAGCTATCAATGGCTGCAGTGTCGATTCACAATTAACATCTGATCTGTTTGTATCATGTTTTGCGTTTTTCTCCATTTATTTGTTTGTATTTACGTTTCTTGCCATTTTGGAAACCATTAATAAATTACCAATTTTATATTCAAGTAACTATATTTGAATTTAGCGCCAAAATTTGTAACTAGATTGAACATTTTCCATAGTGTAAATCAGATTTCTAGTTACTGCATTCTTAAAAAAAAATGGACCATAGTATAACTAATCTTTCTATAAAAAACTTTCTTAAAAACATCTACTTCACTGGCAAACACCACCGTACTGACATTGAATTACATTAACAAAGTTTTTGGGTGCTATATAACCCTGTAATTTAAAAAAAAAAAAAAACTTTTTAGTTTTATAATTATGTTATCTAGTCTCTACATAGATAATATAATAATTTTTGTAAAATATAAATCAAGAATTGGCACTAATTTGGTAGATATTACCTTCAAAAACCCGGTTGGAGTAATAACAGATGGTTGAACTTGACTATTGCAAGCTCCTTCGCATTTATTTACGGCAACCTCCCCATGACAAGTCCTTTGCAATCTACCAAGCTCATCATATTCCTCTGAAAAAAAAAAGTTTGTGTAAAAATAAAATCATTATAAATCATTATAAATATAATAATCATTATATTTATTGATTATTATAAATTATAAATCATCATAAAGTCATTTCACTTTTAATGTTATCATTATTAGTATTATTATTACCCTTGATTAAATTTATATCCGATGGTAAAGTCTCGCAGTTTTCCTCTCCGGGAATCTCGTTGATGCCATTGGCGGCGCAAAAGAATACCGACGTGAGAATCAAGGAACTGAAAAGTAATCTTTCATTGGCCATTGCTGCAATGTGACTGAGTTTTTCCAGTTGCCGCGCAGTATTTATACATTTAAGCCCAACAGAGGGATGAAAAACGTAAACGATTCCTTCTGGTGGGGAGAAACTCTCGTCGTGACGAAAACAATACAGAAACATATAGAGGATTGTCGCGTGCAGTTTGAATAAGATTTTCGTTGGTAATTTATTTTCATCCCTTAATTCTATTTTCTGGTTTAGTGCATGTTGTATAATTATAAAAAGATTAGATAATACAAATATGGACAATAAAATAAATATGGACAATAAAATAAATATGGACTATAAAACCTGTATGTATGATCTATGCAGAATAAATGCGTATTATTTTGCATATATTGACTTCGCTAATGGTTTTCTTACACATGTCCTTTTTTAGGGTTCCGTACCGAAAACGAAACCCTTATAGGATCACTTTGTTGTCCGTCTGTCTGACTCTCCGTCCGTCTGTCCGACTCTCCGTCCGTCTGTCCGACTCTCCGTCCGTCTGTCCGTCCGTTTGTCTGTCTCTCCGTCCGTCTGTCCGTCCGTCTGTCTGTCAAGACCATTTTTCTCGGGAACGCGTAGAGGTAACAAGTTGAAATTTGTATCAAATACTTGGGTCTGCGGTCTCTTTCAGCTGTGAAAAAATCAAACTTGTAAGTCAACGCGATCAAAAGATATGACCGTTTATGTCGCATATTTTGCGATTTCACAAGGGAATCAAAACCTATAGGGTACTTCCCGTTGACCTAGAATCATGAAATTTGGCAAGAAGCGGTGTCTTACAGCACATGTAAAGGGAAAAATACTGAAAACCGTAAATATGTAGTTTAATTACAAGAAAAATGCGAATTTACTATTACAAACTTATGAAAATACACCAATGTGTTGCGTGGTATTGTCAGGCACCAGAAGCATATGGGTTGCATACAGTTAGGTCCTGCTAAAGATACCTTACTTACAAGTTTGTACGGAACCCTCGGTGCGCGAGTCACAACTCGCACTTGGCCGTTTTTTTTTTTTTTTACAAATTAAGACCTAAGTTTCTATAAGAATGGAATTAAAGTAAACAATTTTCAACAAAATTTTTCAACAAGAAATCAAACCGAATAATCTGAAATCATCATACATTAAACCTGCGTGTAAAGATGCTTAGATTTTTGCGTATATTAAGTGTATGTTTAAGTCCAAAAGGGGGGGCTAGGGCTAGTCTAATCACTTACCTGTTAAGGTCGCTCGCGTCTCCGCCACGTGTGGATCGTCCTTCCGGCACCTTTTTTAAGGGAGGAAATGGGGATAATAACTGGAGGGATTTCCTTAAAATTGTTATCTTCCAGACGTTGGATGCCGCTTCAGCCCTTTGGGCTCGTGATTACACCCCTGGTTAACTTGACTTAAAACGATAAACTTAAATATGCGTGCACGTTTCGGTCGAGCTTGTTTCGCGCTTCGATTCTTGTCTTTTCGCTTCTCACACTCGAAGCATACTCGCCGAATCATATAAATTGTAAGTAAATTGATAAGTAAATCGCGCGATTTCGGTCCAGGTCGATACATTTTTCCCCTTCTGTTAATCGGTGCTGAAATCGATTCAAATGTTGAATTAAAAATACAGATTTATTAAAATTGGCGCGAACAATATATAATAAATTGTTCGTAAACAGAGGCGTATTAGAATTCAATTTTAAATACATTTTACAATAATATTTAAATAAATATTATTTAATTCAAAGAAATTAGTTTTTAAAACATGCATGTTTCAACCCTACAAACAAATTTTCAACCCCTAGTAAATCATTAATTTATTTACGAATTGCACTAATTATTAAGAGCGTTCAATTCATCCCCTCTAACCGCAACCATTTCTTCCAATGTTTGTTATTGTCGGCGTTCCGTAGAAAAGTTGAACTGTTTGAACTCGATCCCCGACGGCTTCACAACTCACGTCGCGATACAAGATTTCTGTTTTATGCAAAAAACGTTTCTCTTGACCTTTCCATTAAAATGTTTTCGTTTTTACTTTGTAGAATTGAAAATAACGAAAATCACGAAGAAAATGTCTGATACGTCGGAGGATTCGGCCAAGGACAGAAACGGCGACAATTTGGATAGTACTTGCAGGGACTTTCTACGGGGGATGTGCGAGAGGAAATTTTGCAAATATAAACATGAACACGAGCCTAGGGTGCTTAATTTTTGCCACGACTATCAAAATACTTCGTGCCCAAGACCAGCTTGCAAGTAAGTACCTTTTTACCTAAATATAAAACAGATAATGGTACTTACGTATTAACGCCACCACCGCTTCATTTTCAAATGTCGCCAATCTACACCTAAAATTTTTATGATAAATCATAAAATCATTTTATTTATAATTAAAACATTTTTAAAACTCAAAATACTTACAACAAACGCGCGGCAGCGCGAACTCTCGATCCAATATATAGCGGTGGTGGCGTTAATACGTAAGACTAGGTTAAATACGGCTGAAAACATAACACTATAGTCCATTTTTTTAAGAATGCAGTAACTAGAAACCTGATTTACACTATGAAAAATGTTCAATCGAGTTACAAAATTTGGCGCTAAATTCAAATATTGTTACTTGAATATAAAATTGGTAATTTACTAATGGTTTCATTGAATATCTTATTATTATTGATTAAATACACCAAATGGCAACAGTGGTAAAAAAATTCAAACAAATAAATAGAGAAAAACGCCAAAAATCTAAATGATACAAACAGATCAGATGACGATTGTGAATTGATACGGCAGCCATTGACAACTAACAGCTGCAAATGTATGTGAAAAGAAAGAGAGAAAAGAGGTTGAGATGGAGAAGTAAATATCGCCGGTGTGAACTTCTCCTCGATTTAAGCCAATACCCTGTACTGCATTCTTAAAAAAATGGACTATAGATTATAGTTATTTGATACTAAATAGGCAGACAAGATAACTTTAGAAGTTTTCAAGAAATGTTTAGAATAAACGATTTAAGTTACAACTAATTACACTGTGCACGAAAAGCAGTTACTACTAATTACACTGTGCACGAAATTGACAATTTTTTTTTTACGAGCTTGCAACTTATAAGGTAAAGTAAATTCTTGTGCACTGAATTCAGTGGTATTAGTCGTTTTTTTAGGTTTTTTGCCCCCGGCGCAAAAGGAGGGGTGTTATGAGTTTGACGTGTCTGTCTGTCGGTCTGTCCGTATATGTGACTGTTTATGACATGGTAGTTCCTAAACGATTGGCAACGATTGGTAGATCCTAAACGAATGGCAAGATTGAGATGGCTCGGACACATGCAGAGAATGGGTGATCATAGGGTTCCGAAAAAGTTGTTCAATGGCCAACCAGAGGGAAGGAGAAGGGCCGGAAGTCCAAGAGGGAGATGGAAGGATGCGGTAACAACTGACCTACAAAAACTTCAAGTACGGGACTGGAGAACGTTGGCGAGTGATAGGTCCGCTTGGAGAAACATGCTGAAGGAGGCCCAGACCGGCAATCGGTTGTAGTGCCATTAAGAAGAAGAAGAAGAAGAAGTTCCTAAACGAATGGATCGATTTTGATGCGTTTTTTTTATTGAAAGCTGGCGTGGTCGAGGAGGTTCTTAGTTATAATTTATGAAGATCTGTTCAGACGTTTGATGATCATCAGCTCATTTCCTACTTGAGGAAACTTAATATTTTGCCTCACCCTCCTTAGCGTGGCACACCATAGACCTCACACCCTGTTTAGCGTGGGGTTACATAGACCTCACACCCTGTTTAGCGTGGGGTTAAATAGACCTCACACCCTGTTTAGCGTGGGGTTACATATATCTCACACCCTGTTTAGCGTGGGGTTACATAGACCTCACACCCTGTTTAGCGTGATGAAAAGTGGATGCAAGTAGATGAAAAGTGGATGCAAGTATGACTTCATGGAAGAAAGCAGTTTGGATAAAAGTGTAGCAGAAGATATTGAAGCAGGTGTACCCAAAGATCATGATATATACAATGACTTAATGGTGGGAATTAAAGAAAACAGAATAAACGTCTCAATGTTAGCTGACTCCTTTAAAGAGTTGTTAAATTACCTGGATTTATGGGAACATCAATTTGACATTAGTAATTCTAAACATCTAAACAGAGCATCTCCCCCAGGATTTCCAAGAAATTGCATTAATAAGAGAGAAGAAGATGAAGAAAGTGTTTTCACAGATATGTGATATGCGTTTCATAATTTATTATTTCTCCACTCGCGTGCAGCTGATAAGATAACAGGGAGTTGTTATGACTGCCAAACATCCGGTCACACCTAACCGACTATCGATAAATCCAAATCTTAATATGTTTATTAAATTAAAACACAAAACAATTCCTTATATATTTTAGTTCAGTCTTATCTAGTCTCATGTATCCAGCCCCATCAGTCTAGTCTCATGTATCTAGCTCCGTCTGTCTAGTCTCATGTATTTAGCTTTGTCTGTATAATCTAGTCTGTCTAGTTTCGTCTCTCTATTCTTGTCTGTTTAGTCTTGTTTATCTAATTAGTTTAGCAATATCTGCCGCGGCGGATGTCGTCATCTACTGAGGGGGAGGCGGTCGGGTGGTATCTCCCCTAAGGCATTTGCTAGAGCCGTTCTGACACCAGATTTGATTTTCTCATCAAATTGTTGAAAAATGGTTTAATCTAGTCCGTCTAGTCTTGTCTGTCTAGTATTGTCTGTCTTGTCTTGGCTGTCTAGTCTTGTCTGTCTAGTCTTGTCTGTCTAGTCTTGTCTGTCTAGTCTTGTCTGTCTAGTCTTGTCTGTCTAGTCTTGTCTGTCTAGTCTTGTCTGTCTAGTCTTGTCTGTCTAGTCTTGTCTGTCTAGTCTTGTCTGTCTAGTCTTGTCTGTCTAGTCTTGTCTGTCTAGTCTTGTCTGTCTAGTCTTGTCTGTCTAGTCTTGTCTGTCTAGTCTTGTCTGTCTAGTCTTGTCTGTCTAGTCTTGTCTGTCTAGTCTTGTCTGTCTAGTCTTGTCTGTCTAGTCTTGTCTGTCTAGTCTTGTCTGTCTAGTCTTGTCTGTCTAGTCTTGTCTGTCTAGTCTTGTCTGTCTAGTCTTGTCTGTCTAGTCTTGTCTGTCTAGTCTTGTCTGTCTAGTCTTGTCTGTCTAGTCTTGTCTGTCTAGTCTTGTCTGTCTAGTCTTGTCTGTCTAGTCTTGTCTGTCTAGTCTTGTCTGTCTAGTCTTGTCTGTCTAGTCTTGTCTGTCTAGTCTTGTCTGTCTAGTCTTGTCTGTCTAGTCTTGTCTGTCTAGTCTTGTCTGTCTAGTCTTGTCTGTCTAGTCTTGTCTGTCTAGTCTTGTCTGTCTAGTCTTGTCTGTCTAGTCTTGTCTGTCTAGTCTTGTCTGTCTAGTCTTGTCTGTCTAGTCTTGTCTGTCTAGTCTTGTCTGTCTAGTCTTGTCTGTCTAGTCTTGTCTGTCTAGTCTTGTCTGTCTAGTCTTGTCTGTCTAGTCTTGTCTGTCTAGTCTTGTCTGTCTAGTCTTGTCTGTCTAGTCTTGTCTGTCTAGTCTTGTCTGTCTAGTCTTGTCTGTCTAGTCTTGTCTGTCTAGTCTTGTCTGTCTAGTCTTGTCTGTCTAGTCTTGTCTGTCTAGTCTTGTCTGTCTAGTCTTGTCTGTCTAGTCTTGTCTGTCTAGTCTTGTCTGTCTAGTCTTGTCTGTCTAGTCTTGTCTGTCTAGTCTGTCTAGTCTTGTCTGTCTAGTCTTGTCTGTCTAGTCTTGTCTGTCTAGTCTTGTCTGTCTAGTCTTGTCTGTCTAGTCTTGTCTGTCTAGTCTTGTCTGTCTAGTCTTGTCTGTCTAGTCTTGTCTGTCTAGTCTTGTCTGTCTAGTCTTGTCTGTCTAGTCTTGTCTGTCTAGTCTTGTCTGTCTAGTCTTGTCTGTCTAGTCTTGTCTGTCTAGTCTTGTCTGTCTAGTCTTGTCTGTCTAGTCTTGTCTGTCTAGTCTTGTCTGTCTAGTCTTGTCTGTCTAGTCTTGTCTGTCTAGTCTTGTCTGTCTAGTCTTGTCTGTCTAGTCTTGTCTGTCTAGTCTTGTCTGTCTAGTCTTGTCTGTCTAGTCTTGTCTGTCTAGTCTTGTCTGTCTAGTCTTGTCTGTCTAGTCTTGTCTGTCTAGTCTTGTCTGTCTAGTCTTGTCTGTCTAGTCTTGTCTGTCTAGTCTTGTCTGTCTAGTCTTGTCTGTCTAGTCTTGTCTGTCTAGTCTTGTCTGTCTAGTCTTGTCTGTCTAGTCTTGTCTGTCTAGTCTTGTCTGTCTAGTCTTGTCTGTCTAGTCTTGTCTGTCTAGTCTTGTCTGTCTAGTCTTGTCTGTCTAGTCTTGTCTGTCTAGTCTTGTCTGTCTAGTCTTGTCTGTCTAGTCTTGTCTGTCTAGTCTTGTCTGTCTAGTCTTGTCTGTCTAGTCTTGTCTGTCTAGTCTTGTCTGTCTAGTCTTGTCTGTCTAGTCTTGTCTGTCTAGTCTTGTCTGTCTAGTCTTGTCTGTCTAGTCTTGTCTGTCTAGTCTTGTCTGTCTAGTCTTGTCTGTCTAGTCTTGTCTGTCTAGTCTTGTCTGTCTAGTCTTATCAATCTAAACCCCCCATAATCTCAATTGAATCAACCCCTATCTGGAAATATGTCCACCCCCGCATTTTCCCACTATCCGTCGCGCTCGCAAATTAACGCGCCATCTCGGACACGTTCAGAACTACTGATAAGGGACCAGTTTTGCTCCATCGGGCTCAATGGGAATCTTATGGATGGAGCAGCCCCATGTAAATCTCCATAAGGAGGTGGTTGAACGTGACATCTTTCCCTCCTCAAATTATTAAAGAAAAGAAAAATGTTCGAATAAATACAAATTTTAAGTAACCCCTGACACAAAAAAAGCTCTAAAAAGCAAAAAATAAAATTTCTCTCTTGCCCTTTTAACTTCATTAAAAGTACAGTATAATCTCGGTAATTCGGCCGTCGGTAATTCGTCACGTTGGGGGACTGCTAAGTAAATCAAATAATAAAACCAAAATATAAAGAAATAAAAAGAAGATTGCTAATGATAAAGTATGGATTATATATGGACCTACTCTGTTTAATCAACGTACGTTGAAAATTAATTTTTATTTATTAATTTTTAATAAATCCATATTAAAATCGAAATTTAAATCGATTTCGGCCTCTATCGAAAGAAGGGGACAGGTGTGTCGACCTGAAATCTCGAGATTATTTATCAATCACGCCGCGAACTTATATATTTCCGGCAGTATGCTTAGAGTGCGGAAAGCGAACCCCGCAAATCAAAGGGCGAATAATGTCGACCGACATTGTGGACGTATTACAAATTTATAAATATCAAGTTAAATCTACAACGGGTGGTGCGATTACGGTCAAAAGGCTGCAGCGGCTTTTCCAGTCCGGAACGACACAATTTAAGGGTATCCCTCCATCTATATCCCGATAGTTATTGTTTTTCTCATTTTCCTCTCTTTAAATAGGCGACGGAAGGACGTTCCACCACGGGGCGGAGACGCGAGCAACCCTAACTTTTTATTTTATCACTTTGTCGGCGTGACTAATTTGTATATTCATGCTAAATTCCAACTTTATATTTCTTATATTCTCTAAGCTAAACTGCGGACAGACGGACGGACGGACTCGAAACTATAAGGGTTCCTTGTTGATAACAACGGAACCCTAAAAACTTAATAATCTCTGAAACAATTGAAAATCTGACTTGAATTTTTGCTTCCTGAACATGTCTTTAAAATATTTCCATTTTCTGCTGAAACACCCTGTATATTATTAAATTTAATATGGACTACATTTAACATAAAATACTTAATTAAAGTAAAAGTGTCTAAAGCGGTGTTTCCCAACGTGGGGCCCACGCCCCACAGGGGGGCAATTTGACTGTTAAGGGGGGCAATTCGAAAATGGACTTGACACGAGTGGACAGGACCCTTTTGCTCCGAACCATTTAAATGCAATTCTAGATTTCGTGTGCCAAAATTGAACGAAAAAAGCAAATTGAAAAGAGAACAACAATAAAGTCTCTATTTACTGCTCATACTTCAACTCATAATCGTATTCTTGAGGCTAGTTATAAAATTTCTTTCACACATCAGCCTTTATGTCCCACTGCTGGTCACCGGCGCTCTTCTCTGCCACATATCCAACCTCAGCACTAAGATTTGAATATGGGGACCTAGCGGTTTAACGTCGAATCCGAACGACAAATTATCAAAGGTGTTAGGCAGTTGAGACCACACGGTTGCCAAAGCCAGATTGGGGAATTGAGTCTGATGGGTTGTAGACATTAGTTTTAATTTTTGCTGCTTTTGGTTCTGTGTGGGATTTGAACCCCCAGCTGTCTGACTCAAGAGCCAAGTGCTTAGCTATCTGAGTCTGATGTAAATGATGCCACTATACCTGTTATTGTGGATTATCTGAAAATAGTATCGGCTGATTTAAAATGAAAGATTTTCCTAATTAAAACAAATTGATTTTCCAACATGGATGATGCAGCCAATGTTAGTGGATTTGTCTGATATATCAAATATGCAGTATCAAGAAAAACTCGCAAAAATGCCAAATGATGAGTCAGTTAAAACTTTCTTTAATATAGTAGGAGCGATGGCATAGGTTTGTGAGGAAACAGAAATCAAATACCCAAACTCAACCAAATGTGCAAGAAAACTATAGTTACCGTTTCCATCTTCATATTTAGCTGAATGTGGATTTAGTGCTGTAAATGATTTACTGGTAAAAAAAAAGAAATCGTCTGGATATAACACAACGGGGAGACTTGACACTGAAGCTAATCAAATTGGAACCTCACATAGAATCTCTGTGCAGCAAGCATCAACCGCAAGGATCTCACTAAATTAAAAAGGTTGGGAAACACTGGTCTAAAGTATTAAAATATTGCATTCTGAGCAATGCTATCCAGTCTCTAGTTCATTGGGTAATTAATTTTAAATCAATTTATTAAAATTGGAAATTTCCCCAGACGGAAATAGGGTTGAGAACAGACACAGTTGAGGACAGACAGACAAGAAAACGAGCTAATAAAAATATTTTTTATTTATAACAAGTGTAAATCTAAATATGTATTGAAATCTTTTTGTTATGCAGATTTATTCATTGTACACCTCAAGAAGTAGAGGATTACAAAAGATGTGGAGAAATGTCGAATCAAATTCTGGTCGAGGCGACAAGAAAAAATCAACTGCCTGGCATAAATCCGATTTGCAATTCCTTTCGAAAAGGCATGTGCAGACGCCCGTATTGCAAATACAGACATTTGAGCAAGGAAGAAGAAGACGCTGAAATCATGGAACTCATCAAAAACAATTCCAACTCAAAAAGTAGATCTATTAATAACAACATAATTTTAGTAACTGAATCTCAAAACCACATCTTTGAAAATGGTAATAATAGATCATTTGATATCATTTTAATTATTAAGTCTATGAGAAAAAATCCTGTGTAGATTTTTTATTTTTTATTACTCATGCGGGATAAAAAGTACTATCTAGTCGCACGTTTTTTAGTGCGACAAATAGCTGTCAATTCAATTATTACCACATAACTTAAGCGCATGAGAAATATTCATTTGAAAGGAATTTGCGTGCGCCAAATATTCTTGTCGCACGCAAATTATGCTTGGCGCACGCAAATATTCAATAAAACTCGCTAAGTTACATTAAAAAAACAAATCAATAAATAAAATAAACAAAATCAAAACCTCAATATTAAAAAAGTGACGTGAAAGTGAAACTTTTTTTCATTACAAGATGTAATGAAAAAATTGCAAAATGTGAAAACGTTTAAAAATGAGCGTAAATTCTATGGTGATATGAGAGACTGATGAGCGTTCTTATGACGAATCCACATCACCGGAGTCAATTGATCAAGCAAATTCTTCATTTTTGATTCTATTTTTGAAGTGAAAACTTCTTTAGCCGTGCTGAACGAATTTTTTTCAATGACCCCTGGACCCCAAACTTAAGATAACGTAAGATACGTAATGAGTTAATAATTACGCATGAGTAATAAAAAATATTATCTGCAACTCGTGCGGTATTGTCAATTGCCCTCTCGAGCGAATGAGCGCACTCAATTCGTTTTTTCCAATTTCGCTCTCGTGGGCAATAGAAAACTTACCGGCCTAGTTGCACAATAAACTAATAAATAATTTGTATCTTGCCTGTAAATAATATTGTTTCTTATGGTCCTTAAATTTCTAAAAAATAAGTCTAAAATTTAACTAACATGTTTTTCATTTAGTAGGTTTATGTAATAGACGCGTTTATCACTTCGAAGATCTTGAAGAACTGAGTCCACCATTGGCTAAAAGAAGGTTTATTTCACACAGTCTAGATTGTCAGGACATTCAGTCTGATTTGAATAGGAGACACTTTAAAGGATACTTTGCTGGAAATCCACCTCCAGTTTTAAGCAGACTAGATCCAAGAGCTATAATGATGCTCGAAGAAGAAAATAGCATTTTACAGAAAGAAATTGCTCAACTTAAAAAACAGGTAATTTTTTATAAAGTAATACTAATGTTTAACAGGTTGACTGCGTTATTGGTCGCCCGGGACCTGTGCTGAATTTCGCCGTGGTGCGTGATCACAAATATGAAAACTTTTACAATTTGGGACAGATGGCCTTTCCTTATTATATCTTTCCTTCTAACTTTACATATACCTTTAAAATCGCTACCATGTACGGAATTCCTTCGAAATATAGAAACGGGGGGACCGGTAACGCACTTAATGTTTTATTATTACATATTACGCATGCGTTACAATCCCCCCGGGACCGGTGATGTAAAATCCACTAGGTAAGCGCATTTGCGCGCAAAATAAATCAGTTCAACGTACGGTTGACAACATTACGTGATCAGTAATCAACGTACACGTGTTAACACGCCAGTTCTATTAGTTACATTGTATTAAAACAATGTCGTCCAGTGCACAAAAAATGGTGTTATTGGGCCAAATTGCGAATCAAAGTAATGCAAAACACCCAGTACGCGAGCGTGAAACGTAACAAATGATTGAAAACAATACGTGTGTTAGTGATGATAATAAATTAAGTTATTCCGCCAATTTTTCCATCGATAATGCAATTCAATGTTCCTCAAATAGCATTTCAAATGGGGAATCGGTCAATGCAAACACTAAGTAATAATGAAGATTCCGAATTAGATTTCGATTCGGATGTCTTGGTAGTTTATAAAAGTTATGTGCCCGTGTCAGACAAATGTGCCCAATCAGACTCTAACAGTGGTGATAATTGTCCCAATGATGACAAAGTCCAAGAATTCTCTGATCTTAAGATTGATGTTGATTTAGAAGACGCACTGGTTAAAAAATATACTCGTAATTAAGACGAATGGCATGATATTGATGATGCGGATGATAATATTTATCGTCGCCAGGAATCGCCCAACTTGAATTTTGATATAAATATAATTCAAAACCCTTTAGACGCGTATCAGTTATTTTTTGTGTCTAATTTTTCACGAAACAAATCCAATATACTCTTGATAATCCGGCGGTTGGTTAATCGGACACATTAGTAATCCGGCGCTCTGTGGAAACAGGTACGTTTTCTTCCCGCTGTCCCGCGTCTGATATAAACCTCGCGCACAGCTGAAATAAAGTCAAAACGGACACCTTTAAACTTTGAAAACTTCTGACCAAGCTAACTCTTCTCTTCAATTGTCTTCGGAATTTTCACAAAAGCTTTGGTGTTACCCTGACAAACGATGACATAGCTTGGATTCAAGGCACAAGCGAAGAAAATTTTCATTCCTCATTTCATTTTTCATTTCATTCATTTCTCTAACGAAGAAATCCTCAGCCTAATTTGTTCCACGGATGACGACGAATCTAACGATGGTTTGAATGTTGGAACTCGGTGAACTGTAGAAAACGCGTTTAAAATATGTAAAATTTTTATTGTTTTGTTGTAATCCTTATAATCCAGAATTTTGATAATGCGGCGGTTGTCTGGTCCCATCTGTGTCGGATTATCAAGATTATACTGTAGATATGCTCATAAAATTTGCTTTAGCCAAAACCTTGCAAAATCTCGCCTAAACATGTGGGTTGATTGCGATGAACACGAAATAAAACGTTTCTTCTCAATTGTATTTCTTGTGGGTCTGAATTAACTTCCATCTTTGAATTTATATTGGTTTAAAGATCCAATGTTTCGGAATGAGTTTATTGTAAATACAATGACGCGAGATAGATTACTCCTGCTGTTACAATGTATGCATTTCTGTGATACATTATGCCCTACATTATGCCTTTATGGGCCCTGGTGCTTGCTGGGTTATTAAACTTTATTATTATTATTATTAAACAAAGATGTAGATTGTAGATATGGTGGTGACGACTTGTACTGCGACCTTTATAGATCTATTGTACCCCACCCTCCTCCTCCAAGTGTTGGTGTACTTACCTATTTAGAGCGCCTCCTCTAATCCTGATTCCTTTAGGAATCTCAGGATCTGGGTGGGATTCAAGGCCTGCAGCTCCTCTGTGTTCAAGCAGTGAGCCCCAAGGTACATCTGTCTCTTGCGGAGTAATGTTCCGCAGTCTTTGAACAGATGTATGGGGGTTTCCTCTGCTGAGCCACAGAATCTGCATCCATCATCCTCCTCTAGGCCTAGGGCCTTGAGATGTTTCCTAAGTCTGCAGTGTCCCGTCAGGGCTCCTGTCAGAATTCTGAGCTTGTTCCTGCTTAGTTTCAGGCAAGCTTTTGCTCTCTTCTGGTTAAAAGATCCCAGCATCACTTTGGATTGCCTTAGCCCTGGAAGTTCTTTCCAGGTTTTCATCCATTTTCCTCTTATTTCTTCATCTAAACTTTTGCGGATGGTGTTCACGCTCATACCGCAAAAGGGTTCCGGACCTATAAAGGGGCTACTGGATCCCTTGTTTGCTAGGTGATCGGCTTCTTCGTTTCCGTCTATACCAGTGTGTCCTGGTACCCAGTATAGCGTTACTTTATTATCCCTGCCAAGCTTGTTCAGCTTCCCCACACAGTCCCATACCAGTTTGGATCTGATGGTGTATGAGCTAATGGCCTTGATGGCTGCTTGGCTATCTGATAGGATAGCAATTCGTTTTTTGCGGTAATTCCTGTCGAGGTTAAACTGTGCACATCTTTCGATTGCGTGTACCTCTGCTTGGAAGATACTTGGGGATGTTCCCATGGATTCAAAATATCTGGTACGAGGTCCAAACACTCCTGCACCAGTGCCTTCCTTTGTCTTCGAACCATCTGTATACCACTTGATGGCATTTTGCTCTATGTGGTATGCTGAGGATTCGTCGCTCCAATCGGCTTTACTACTACACATTGCTGTGTAGTTTTTCTCGAAGTGGTATTTGCATACCATTTCGTCTTTTGGTACTTCCAGCCAGGGGATCTTGGCAGCGAGGCTGTTTCGGTCTCTGCTCACGATTATTTTGCCTCTGCCCATTCCTTCCTTGCTGAACCTTACGATCGCCGATCTGGCGGCGCTCCCCACCACAAGGTGCAGCGAAGTCAGATCCAGCAGCAGCTTCAATGCTGCTGTCGGACACGACCCCATCGCCCCCGTGATGCAGTTACACGCCAGTCTTTGAATCTTCTCAAGCTGTTTCCTCATAGAGGCCAGCTTGATTCTACTTCCCCACGTAACTGCCCCATAAGTGATTGCAGGTCTCACTATCATGGTGTACATCCATCGCAGGATAGTGGGGTTACAACCCCACGTTTTTCCTGCCAGATTTCTGCACACTATTAGGGCGGGTTTGGCTTTACCTACCACTGCCTCAGCGTGTCTATTCCATAGGAGTTTGCTATCTAGTGTGATACCCAGATACCTTATCTCCTGTAGGTATTCTACTGCCTTCCCATCTATGAGTATGAGATGTAGGCAGTTTAGTTTTCTCCTTCTAGTAAATGGTATCACCGTGGTTTGGCTCGGGTTGAGTTTCAGTCCCACTGTTTGACACCATCTACTAGTTACATTGAGGCCTCTCTGAACAATTTCACAGAGAGTTCCCTCAAATTTCCCTCTAGCCATTATGACTATGTCATCGGCGTAACCTTGACATTTGACGTTTAGGTCGTTTAGCCTAACCAGTAGTTCATCAGCTACCAGGCTCCACATTAGCGGTGATAGTACACCTCCCTGTGGGCACCCTCGAGTTGTGGAGATCTTAATGGTGTCTTTTCCCACTTGTGTCTCCGCCGTTCTAGTTCTCAGCATTTCTCCCATCTACTTTGAGATAGTGCTGTCGATATTCCTTCTTTCAAGGGCCGCCCTGACAGCCTCGTGTGAGGTGTTATCAAAAACTCCCTCTATATCCAAGAAGGCACATATCGTTACTTCCTTTGTCTCTAGTGCTGCTTCTATTGCGTTTGTCAGCTGATACAGGGCAGTTTCTGTGGATTTCCCTGCTCTGTAAGCATGCTGACTCATGTGTAGTGGTGTACCTACCAGCACTATAGTCCTAAGGTAATTATCAATCACCTTCTCCATTGTCTTTAACATAAAAGATGTTAGACTAATGGGTCTAAATGACTTCGGTTGAGTGGTGTCTTTCTTCCCCACCTTCGGTATAAATACCACCTTAGCCCTTCTCCATAGCTCCGGTATATATCCGAGCGCTAAGCTACTTCTAAAGATATTTAGAAGATACGGCATTAGTTCTCTCTCTCCCTTTTGTAGGAAGGCAGGAACTAGTCCGTCCACACCTGGGGCCTTAAAAGGCTGGAAAGTGCCGATAGCCCATCTGATTCGGTTTTCCGTACAGATGGACGTTGCCCTCTTCCAGTCGGCCCGACTTGGTTTCCGTGGTTGCATCAAGCCCTCGGTCTCCCTGTATCCTCTACATCCCGGAAAATGGGTTTCTAGTAGGAGGAGAGCTCTTTGCTCTTCATCCTCCGTGAAGGTCCCATCCTGTTTCTTGAGAGTGGTTGTCATTTCCACTCTATCCTTCGCTAGTGCTTTGTGCAGTCTAGCTGCCACCGGCTTGGATTCTATGTTTTCACAGAAGGTCCTAAAGTTTTCCCTTTTTGCCCTTCTGATCTCTTTGTTGTAGGTGGTAAGCACCTCAGAGTATTCTAGCCAATTTCCGTATTGCTTGGCTTTGTTGAAAAACTTTTGCTCTTAATGTAGACAAATTTTTGTTCCACCATTTTTCGTCCTTATGCTCCTTCATGGTTTTTACCGGGCAGCTGGATTCAAATGCCGTGGTGATTGCTACATTTATTTCTCCTACAGCCTGCTCCATCACTGTGTAGTGTTTGATACTACCCCGAACTGTCACCTGCTCTAGGTTTTCCTTTAGTTGGGAACTAAACATAGGCCACACAGTTTGTCTGGGGTTTCGAATGGGGGTGTTTTCCTCACTCGCTCCTTCCAGCTCAAACTCTATGATCCTATGATCTGACATTGAGGGTTCACTTGAAACCCTCCACTTTTTAATTAGTTTACTTACGTTAGCGCTACCTACCGTAATATCCAGTACCTCCTTTCTGACTAGTGACAAATGTTGGTGTGTTCCCAACGTTGTAGACAATTAAGTTCTCTTTAATGAGGTATTCTAAAAGGTACTCACCCCTCTTATTAGTGTCCGTGCTGCCCCACATCTCATTGTGTGCGTTCGCGTCACATCCCAGGATGAGTGGCTAGGAGAAGGCTGCCACAGTGTTATACAGTGTTCCACCAGCTTTTGTACTTCAATGGGTGGTATGCTGTTACCATCGCCAGGGAAGTATGCTGATGCGATCACTACTTCGCGGTGGAGACCCTCGATCTTGATGAGGGCCTGAATCGGTACTAAATCCCGCGTTAAAAATTCTGAAAGACATAAGTAATTTATGCCATTTCTTACCATAATGCAAGTTCTAGGGGAGACCTCACGGCTGTCCCATATCAACTTACATTCCCTGTTGCTAAGGCTTCTGATCTTACCTCCGTAGGTCCAGGGTTCTTGAAGCAGCGCTAGCCCTAGGTGCTGCTTGGTGAACATCCTAGCCATCACAGCTGAAGCTGCTTTGGCATGATGGATGTTCACTTGTTTTGTCGGATGGATGATTTTGATGGATATTCACGTCATTCTTGTTTTGTGACAGGAGGCGGCAAGTCCTCCTCTGTCCCTACAAGAACATCTACCTCTGCCTCTGTAGACATGGCTGGACTGCTCATGTCTACGAGTGTGAGGTCAAGGTCGTCTTCCCGGGAATCCGGGCTGACTTCCTTGTTCTCTGTGTCGGTTAGGTCCCGTACACATGGATTATTTTTACTTTTGGAATTCATATAAATCCCACGAGTCGCAAGGGAACTAAAGGTCCACCACATCAGAGCCCCGCTTGATAGTGGTAAGGCTGGATACCCTCTGAGGTCGCCAGGTATCGGAGGGGCTCCGTAGGCGATGGCCGGTTGCCCTTGGCCATCAACCAGTCCTTTTGGCACGGGTCGCATGACACCTTGGGATTAAGGGTTTGGAAGTTCTTGGTTGTTCGCCCTCCGCCGAACGCCCCGACCAGAGTTGTTCCAGTCGTGACGTCCAACGGTATGTTGCGAAACTAAGCCCTCACACCGCGACAAGGTGACTTCCACGTGAGGGGTATTAAACAAAACTCATCCCTATTGGATTTAATTACAGTAGAATTTTGATAATCAAAGACATATGGGACCAGGCAACCGCCGGATTATCAAAAAAATCCGGATTATGAGGATTCAACGAAAACAATAACAATTTTTCATATTTTATGTATAATTGTATCTTAGAAGAAATAAAATGTGTACACGTTTACCTATATAGATTTTAGGTAAACGTGTACATACAAAAAAAATATGTACAAGCTTATAGCAGATAGCAAGACAATTGTAGCGTGGAGTTAGCTTGGTCAGAATCGTCAATCAAGTTTTCAGATTTAAAAGCAGGGTGTGTTGGCCAGAACTTTTTCCAAGAACACTGGATCAACTTTCTAAGAACTTTTCTGCCCAGATTTATATCCGGCGCGGGGCAACGTAAAGAAGATGAAGAAGACACGTGTTTTGAAGACGTGAAGACAAGTTTCACCAACTGCCTTCATATCTGAGCTTGCTGCCTCACCATGCCTGACAACGGAGTGAATACCGGTCCTCTTTTTGAAATACTCAAACCAGCCCCGGCTGGCTTTAAATGACTCTTCCGATGCCTCGTCGATGGAAATCTGCGGGGTTTGCTTCAGCAAATCTCCGTAGATCGCTCTTGCCTTCTCGCAAATGATGATCTGCGTCAAGGTATCTCATTGGAGCTGCTTCTCTGTCTTCCACACCATCAGCAGTTTCTCCATATTTTCATGAAAGGAGGTTCGCAGCTTGGAAATTATCGTAAGGCCTTTAGCCGGCGTTACACTCTTTATCAACTCCTTCTGTTTAAGCACAGTACATATCATGGACGTAGTACGCCCATACTGCCTCGACAAGTCAAAAACTCGAACACCTTGCTCATGTTTTTCTATAATTTCACGTTTTAATTCATCTTTTTCTTAGCACTTGACTTTTCACAAACTTCCTTCTGATCCATGGTTATAAAAATAAATGAACTACAATTGTAAATGTAAACGCAACACAAAACGCGAACACAACTTATCACAGCGGGAGCACGCTGCTAACTGATTCACCGACCGTGGTGGCGTGGCACGCGCAAGCACGTGCTACCGGCCGACCTGCTAACTAAACCGAACTCGTATCTCGAATTTCGCTCGTAACTCAAAGCAAAAAATCACACGCTCGCCGGCTCGTATCTCGAAAAACTCGTATGTTGGGGCACTCGTATGTCGAGGTACCACTGTACTTATGCACAGAACACTTATCCTGCCAGTCCTCACATATGGGTCACAAACATGGGCGATATCAAAAGCCGATGAAAACTACTATTAATATTTGAACGTAAGCTTCTAAGAACGATATTTGGACCCACATGCGAGGACGGATTCGGGCGAAGAAAATACAACCACAAAATCTACCACATGTACCGCCATATAAACAATGCAAGAAACGTGGTTCACCGCATAAAAGTGGAAAGATTAAGGTGGCTGGATATTTGGCATGAGCGCCAGGAACGTACCCTCCAATGCACATGCTAATGGCCGAACCTGAGGGACGAAGTATAGGAAGACCCAAACTGGGATGGGGTAGACGAGAACGCTAAGAAAATGGGCGGAACAAACTGGCGCAGAGCAGCACAGAATACAAGAATGGCGGACAAGACTAAGGGAGTTCGAGGTTCTCTCAAGGCTGTAGGACCAATGATGATGATGACATTTGACTAGTAAAACATTTCTGCCAAGTTTGGTCCAAAAATTCCTACCACTTAGTGTTGAATTTTTATGTCACAGAGTATATATTTTTAATAATTTTGTGTTGAATTTTTATGTCACAGAGTATATATTTTTAATAATTTTTCTAGGTTTTTGATTTAACTGCGACAAATGAATTCTTGCTGGACCAAAATGCAACCTTACGTGTTTCGAGCAAAAGAAATGGCACCGTAACAGTTCCAGCAGTAACAATAACAAACACCCTCCCGCAAAATAGTGCAGGACAGGTAAAACAAGATTTATTAAAATATTAAAATTGAATTAACATTTTTTTTTATTTCGTTTTTAGGTAATTCGAACAGTTGCAGCAAGTGTGGCCACAGTTCCAGTTTCATTAGCAACTGTAACGACTTGTAATCCTGTGTCTGGAAACCCAGTTTCAATAGCTGGTTGTCCAGCAGTTAGTATTGCTCCTACTGCACAGATGCTTGCACCTAGTCAACAAATATTAGGTAACTAACTATTTTTGAAATATATTTTTTTGATTTTCATTATTTTTAATTTCAGTGACAACAAATCAACCGACGCAATTGGCTTTGGCAAATAGTTCCCAGGCTCAGTTGGCTATAGCCCAACAAAATTTGGCAAACAATTTGGCCCAACCTCAATTAACTTCTCAAGCCCAACAGTTGGCCCTTGCAACGACTACCCAACAATTGACATCACAAGCACAACACATGGCTAATCAACAGTTGGCTTTAGCAACAGCCCCACAACAAACTCAACAATTAGCTATGAACAGCAACAACCAGCTGACTTTAACCAATGGGCCACAATCACATTTAACTTCGCAACAACAACAGCTGAATCAACAATTAACATCCCAGGCCCAACAATTAGCCTTAGCTAATACCACACAACAATTAACGTCACAAGCTCAGCAATTGGCTTTGGCCAATACCACACAACAATTGACTTCACAAGCTCAACAATTAGCTTTGGCCAACACTCCACAACAGTTGGCTGTTGCAAACGTTAGCCAGCAGTTGGGATTAGCCAGTACTAGTCAACTTATAGCTCAACAAAATCAACAGATGGAACTTTGTAGAAGTATTAATACTTCACAGACAATTGCGATGTCTAATGCTACTCCACCTATGGTTTCTTATCCAATGACACATGCGTTACCACATTGATAATGTGAAATTAATTTTGTTTTCATTACATAATTATTGATATATTAGTGATACAGGAGTTTTAGTTTGCAAGACCATTGGCAAAGCTCCTATATGTTTAAACCTTTGTAAATTGCAATTCTTGTTTAGATAATAATTATTTTCAGCCAATCATTAGTTTTAATTTTAAAAGTACAACAAATAATTGTGTTTGGACATTACTTTAATTAGTTTTTTCAATATTTATAATTTAATTTAGGTTTATTGAAAATAATGTTTATATTTTCAAGAGTCTATAGGTTTGGTTAACTTCGTTAATAGATACAAGAGTTTCATTTTGCAAGACTATTGGAAAAGCTCCTATATTTTTGTGTGTGTTAAACTTTTGTAAATTGCAATTCTTGTTTATAGTCCATTTTTTTAAAGAATGCAGTAACTAGAAACGTGATTTACACTATGACAAATGTTCAATCTAGTTACAAAATTTGGCGCTAAATTCAAATATAGTTACTTGAATATAAAATTGGTAATTATTTTTTTTATATAATATATATTTATTACCAATAAATATATTATATTATATATTTATTGGTAATTGGTATTAATTGGTTATTATAAAATTGTATAATTAATGGATTATTAATGGTTTGATTGAATAGCTATTAAATACTCCAAATGGCAACAATAGTAATAAAATACAAACAAATAACTGGAGAAAAACGCAAAAAATCTAAATGATACAAACAGATCAGATGATAATTGTGAATTGACACGGCAGCCATTGACAACTAACAGCTGCAAATGTATGTGAATAGAAAGAGAGAAAAGAGGTTGAGAGGGAGAAGTAAATATCGTCGGTGTGAACTTCTCCTCGATTTAAGCCAATCAGAGAACAAGGTCAAATACGCCCTGTACTTCCCTGTACTGCATTCTTAAAAAAAATGGACTATAGATAATAATTATTTTCAGGCAAACATTAGTTTTAATTTTAAAAGTACAACAAATAATTGTGTATGAACATTAATTTAATTAGTTTAATCAATATGTATAATGTAGGTTAATTGAAAGTAATGGTTATATTTTCAAGAATCAATAGATTTGGTTAATCACATTTGTTAAGGTGATTAATAAGAAAATTGGATAAACAGATCTGATGTGTGTATATAAAGTAGTTTGGCTATATTTAATATTCCATAATAATAATATATGTATATTATTTTTTTAGGAGAGAAAAGTATTTAAGTTTAAGAAATAATAGTAATATAAAGGAAACTTAAGAAAGAAAAACAAAATTGTGATATAAGGTTTTGAATTGAGCATGAGAGGAAAAATGGAAATGTGATTTGAAAGAGCAAAGTTAGAAGAAAAAGAAAAAGTTTTTGCAAAGTAGTGTTCTATAATATTCCATACAAATCATGTTAGGGTTTTCTTCATATTAGTACTTTTTTCAGGTTATTTATGAGAATTGTTTGTAGCTTTCAGTAGACTCTGAACGTTTCTGTGAGTGGAATAACGTTTTTTTTTCTGTATAAATAATTAATAATCAGTCTTATTTTAGTTTTTGTTCCTGGAGAATAGTTATTACTTTGTTTATTTTACTTATATTTAAGGATTTTCTTGTAAATAGCGTTTGAAACAAGTACAATTAATTTATTTGCCAATAAAGAAAAATATTTAAAACAAATGCCAAAATACATTTTCTTGTGGAATTTACAGAAATGCATTTGGAGATAGAATGGGGGTTTTACTAAACAACATATTTTAACATCTAGACCAGTGGTCCCCAACTCTTTACCCGCTGGCAGCGTGCCGTTTTACGCGTGCCCGCCGCAAGTAAACGTAACCAAAATAGCAGCATATATTGCAGAACTTATTCAAGTAAGGACAGAAGAACTGGAGCTAGAAATCTTGGACCTTCAAAACGACATTTTCCTAAAATCCAATGTATCAGATGAGGACTTCTTGAAAAGAATAAGATGCCCGCCGCCAGACAGGCTTGCTAGAATGTGCTCTTGGGTGCTAAAAGGTTGGGGATGCCTGATGTAGACTTAAATTTTTTTTTTTCTCAAATGGCTCCACTGAAACGGAAAGACAGACCGCCAACGATGGCATTACTGCCTCTGCCCACCCTTCGAGTCTTCCCGCAACGAGCACCAGATGAGCTTTATTCAATAAAAGTACAACAGGATTTACATGAAAGTACAAGATATTATGCAATAGCATTCGCAATTTACAATAACAAATAAAACAAAACAAAAAAAATAAAAAACCTGCCGTCCTTGTTACTACCACTCAGGCAACTCCTTAGCCTACATGACTGTAGTCGCGAATCGGCTTAAGGCCGCCCCACCTCGCCAGCGAGGCCACCCGCCACGGCTTCGACCGTGACTTCCCCTTCCAGGGCAGACGCCATGGCATGTCGCTCCCTCTCCCAACCCGGACACGCCACAAGAGTGTGCTCCGCAAAAAACTGTTGCGCACGCCCTCTCCACAGGATATGCATCTGCCGTCTGGGGCTTTCCCAATCCTGTGCAGATACGCTCCGAAGGACCCGTGTCCGGTAAGAAGCTGCACCCACCTAGTCCAGCCCTCGCCCCATCCACCGAATTAAATCAGGGATGAGGCGACGAGTCCACGCGCCGTTTCTGCCGCGTCACCACCTCTCCTGCCAGCAGGCAAGTAGTTGCCCCGAGCAACTCTCCTGGCCTCCACGCGGCTCCCACCAGATGTTCTTGCGTTCCTCACCGACGCGCGCTCCATAACAAGGAGGTACGCGGGAGGAATCCGCGATATGATCTCCACGGCATCACTGCTGACAGTGCGGTAAGTCTGGGCGACCATAATGCCCACCGGCCGCAGTGCTCGTCGCAAACGCTGCCTGTTACGGGCGCTGCCCACACGGGTGCCGCGTATAAGAGTTTGCTAGTGGCCACACTGGCCATAAGCCTCCTCCTACCCTCCCCAGACCCGGTGGCCCTCGGCATGAAACGCTCAACCTGTTGTGACGCGCGTGCCGCGTTGCCGACGGCGTGACACACCTGACCCGCCTGGAGGATCACACCGAGGTACCGGATCGACCGTTCGACCGGTATTCTCTCTCCCAAGATTTCAATCTCCAGAATGCCTCTACCTGACCTTCTAGTGGAGAGCAGGGCTGCCTGTGTTTTAGAGGCGGCGAGTTGATGGCCCGCCGTCTCCATCCACTCCCGAACGAGTTCCCCGCGCGCGTGACCCTGAGACGCAGCATATCCCAGCACCTGTCTGTGAATACAAGTGCCAGGTCGTCCGCGTACGCCACAATACTCACCCCTGTGGGCAGTAACCGTCTCAGCGTCCGCAGAAGGCCGTATTAATGGAGTGGTTTCCCCTTGCTTTCTCCATCCTGATGCCGTTGAATCTAGTGAAGCCTTACGCCTTTGGGGGTGATTTCTCACTCCCTGGACAACAGAGTGCCCCAGCCCTATACTTCATCCGCTATCCAGGGATGCCAGCCTGCACTTATACACCTGGTATAGGGGTGACTTCTTGTCCCGGAACAGGATAGCTGGCCAATTTCACTCCAGAAGCACCAAAACAGCGAACGAAAAAGCGAAACAAGACGAGTCTCCTTTCGCCTTGCATTGGAAAATGTACTCATCACAAAGGACCTTCTCAGGCCCAAAGATGACTATTATATCTCTCAACATCGAGGTTATATACACATGTAAGGAAGAGCTACTGCAAGACCTATGCCAACAATACAACTGTGATGTCCTATGAATACAGGAGACCCACAGAGATGGTAACCAAAAGAGACCCAAAATCCAAGGAATGCGGTTTGCTGCCGAAAGGCCTCATAGACAATACGAAAACGCAATTTTCATTACGCCCGACACGCTCGTCCAGTCCACTAACGTAGCTGAGGAAAATGAAGTCGAGATATTAACAGTACAACTGAACAACTGCACGATCACCTCTGTGTACAAGCCACCATACACTGAAATAAGGGCCAACGACTTCTGCCCACTCGACGCAGATAAGACACACTTCCTTGTCGGATATTTCAACAGCCACAGCAGCCTATGGGGATACCATGACGATGACAGAAATGGGGAAGCAGTGATCCAGTGGGCAGAAGCAAGCAAACTAACCCTCTTACACGACAATAAACTGCCGGCCTCCGTCAATAGTGCCAGATGGTGTAGAGGATTTAACCCAGACCTGACGTTTGTGAGCGATCGGATAAACCTGTAATGCGTCAAGGGAGTATGCCCACAGCACCGGCCAATAATGTGTCAAGTCATGGCCATATCCATGGCCATACCTCAAAACATCCCATTTAGACGCAGAAACTTCCGAAAAGCCAAATGGACCAAATTTCAGAAACTGTTGGATTGTACAGTGGACACACTCGCGCCCATCCCGAGCTCGTATGATAGCTTTATGGATACCGTAAAGAAATGTTTAGAGTGTTAGAGGCTGCAACACTAATTATATCCAAGGCCTAACAACAGCGTCGAAAGCCCAATTAAAAAACTACTTAACTCTGTTCGAAGCCAACCCCCTGGGAGAAAACAAAATGGAGGCGTGCAAACAACTAATTACCTCTATATCCGAGACCAAGAGGGAGAATTGGATCAAACTCATGGAGGAGCTTGATATGAGCATAAGTAGCCACAAAGCGTGGAGACTATTAAAGCGCTTAAAGAACGACCCAACCCACTCAAGAGCGCATGCCAATGTAACAGCAAATCAAATAGCCACTCATCTCGTGAAAAATGGCAAACCAGATCAAATGCCCCCCAAGAAAGCAACTTATATTAACCGAATGACCGAACTGTCCACCCCCTTTTACCATGGAAGAGCTGAACACCGCCATAAAGAAATGCAAACCACGGAAGGCCGCTGGACCAGACGACATCCTGACTGAGCAGATCAAGCATTTCGGGCCGAAATCAAAACGGTGGCTATTGGACATGAACAATGCCTGCCTACAACAGTGCAAGCTTCCTAACATCTGACGAAAAGCCAAGATCATAGCTCTCCTCAAACCAGGCAAAGCTAATAACCCAATGAGCTACCGCCCGATCTCGCTGCTATGTCACACGTATAAAATCTTTCAAAGATTAATATAAAACCGACTTTCACCGACCGTGGATCCAATCCTCAAACCACAACAGGCTGGATTTCGCCCCGAAAAAAGCTGTACGGCACAAGTGCTCAATCTAACTCAGCACATTGAGGACGGTTTCCAAGGGGGATATATCACGGGTGCCATTTTCTTCGACCTCAGGGCGGCATATGACACCATCAACCTTCGGATCCTAAATCAGATGATATATCATACAACCCAAGATCTCATAAACATTATCAGGAACCTGCTCCAAAACCGGAGATTCCGGCTGGAGTTCCAGGGAAAGCGAAGTAGCTGGAGGAACTAGAGGAACGTCCTGCCATAGGGAAGCGTGCTAGCACCACTACTATATATATATATATATATATATATATATATATATATATATATATATATATTATATATATATATATATATATATATATATATATATATATATATATATATATATATATATATATATATATATATATACCAACGACCAACTGCTTCCTGAAGGAACAAAGAGCTATATATATGCAGACGATAGGGCAACCACATCAGAAGGGAAAACATTCGAAGAGGTGGAACAACATGTAAGTGCGCCCTAGTAGAATTAGATTCGTATTATAGAAATAACCAGCTGAAGTCAAACCCAACAAGAACGCAGGTATGTGTCTTCCATCCCAAGAACAAGCAGGCGGACAGAAAACTACAGATCGAATGGAAGGGAGTACCATTGGAGCACTGTCCTAACCCTAAATACTTAACACTGGGCGTAACACTGGACAGGGCCTTAACATTCAAGCGTCACTGCCTTAACACCAAACTGAAAGCTAGTGAAAGAAACAATATAGTCCGCAAGCTGACAAGCTTTAATTGGGGAGCCCAACCTAGGGTTCTAAAAACCTCAGCACTCGCCCTCTGTCACTCCGCCGGCGAGTATGCATGCCCGGTTTGGTATAGCTCAGCGCACGCAAAACAAGTTGATGTCACCCTCAACGAGACAAGCAGAATCATCACCGGATGCTTAAAGCCAACAGCCCTGAACAAAATACACCACCTGGCTGGCATCACTCCCCCTGCCATGCGTAGAGAAGCAGCAGCACTCAAAGAACGATCCAAAGCCGCACTATTTGAACTCTACCCCCTCTACGGCCTCCAACCGGCCCACCAGTGACTAAAATCAAAGCGAACTTCCTGAGATCGACAGAAGATTACGAGGAACCTAAAACCAAAGTGGACCTTTGGGGAAAGACCTCAAACCAACATTGGATGAAGCTGAATGAAGAAGTGGCACCAGGAGGCGTTGAAAACTGGGAAATCTGGAAGGCGCTAAACAGACTGCGGACGGACACGGCGAGATCGAGAGACAGCCAAAATAAATGGGGCTACCCTGTGGACTCCAATCTTTGCGAATGTGGAGAACTGCAAACCACGCAACATGTGTACACTTGCCCGCTGTGCCCCGCTAGATGTACCATAGAGGACCTTATGGCAGCGAAGCCGAACGTCGCCCGCTTCTGGCGATGTTTGACCAAAACTTGACCACTTCCACTGCATTCTGTGAATCTTCATAAAGTTAATATTCTGTGCAGGAGATCGGACACAGTCTACACTGAAGCATATATGTTTTACAGTCTGGTTTTCTCCACAGTTACACTGAATGCTATCTTCTTTAATGTAGCCCCACTTGTGTAGCAAAATTGGGATTTCCCTGTTAACCATCTTTGATCATGACCTGGAGGTAAAGTTTCGGCTATCCTTTTCCAGCCTAGGAGAAGAGATTCCTTAGCTTTCCATAATTCTAGCCTGGCTTTTTCGCATGTAGTCTTCATTTCTTTGGATGTTCTTAGGAAACTCTTCCTAGACTTCAGCCTCTGGGCATGTAGTTCATATCCATGTAGAGGATGGGTTGCTTCCTGCTCAGCTTTCTACCTATCCTTGTTTCCAGCTATTTCTCGTCGAATAGAGGGTGGTGTTATTCCCGCGAGCTGGTAAAGGCACTCAGTTGGTGTTGATCTTAAGGATCGAGTTATAGTTCTAGATGTTTAATTGAGAGCTACGTTCACCTGTTTAGCATGAGTTGAGTTATACCAAACCGGACAGGCGTACTCTGCAGCGGAATAGCACAATGCCATTGCAGATGTTCGAATGGTGTCAGGTTAACTACTCCATTTTGGACCAGCCAGTTATCTCAGAAGATTATTCCTGGTGGAAACTTTTGACTTGGTGTTCAGACAGTGTTTCTTGTAGATAAGAGCTGTGTTCAGTGTCACTCCTAGAAATTTTGGGATGTAACAGTGTTTCAGTTGTACTCCTGACAATACTACCTTCAATTCACGAAAGGCTTCCCTGTTTCTCAAGTGAAAGGCACATGTTTGTGTCTTGGAGGGATTTGGTTGCAGTTGGTTTGCGAAATAGTATTTGGACAGACCCTTAAGGGCACTCGTGAAATTATTCTCCACTAATTCAAAATCTTTACACTGTGCAGCAAGAGCAAGATCATTGTGTTGGGAGCTATGGGCTGATCATTTGTATACACATTGAACAGAAATGGAGCGAGAACACTTCCTTTTGGTAGGACATTCTTCTGTAGTCTCCATCGGTTACGTTGCCCTTGGAAGTCAAAATACCTCCGATTCTGCAGGAGAGTGGCAACGAACCTGATTAGGCTGGAGTTCTTAGTCAACGTGTAGAACTTAGCAAATAGGAGTTGATGGTTAACAGTGTCGTAGGTTGCCGATAAATCAACAAATGCCACTCCAGTTACCTTAGCTGCTTCGAAACCAAAGCTAATAATAAATAATTGGTGCGTTAATTTCCTGGAGCAATGTTTATAAACAAAACAAAACAAAAAACTAGATATCCCCCTGCCTCAGTCCAATCATATATAACTTCCTAATGGATGACATCAGCACTAAAGTCAAGGAAGCCGCTCCAGGATATCGCATTGGGAGAGAGGAGATAAAAATCGTGACAAATGCGGACGATCTGGTTAGCGGAGAACGAGTATGAACTGCAGCACTTATTATACGCCTATGAGAATTCAGATACCTAAGAGCAATAATAACATCAATTACTGACCTATTGAGCGAAATAAAGACGAATAAAGGTCGATTCCCATATGCGCGACATACAGCTACGCGACATCGCCTGTCAAATAATGAGAATCGGCCTTTAAGCGGATCGTATGTACGGATGACTCGGGAAAGTAATCTGGAGGAATAAATAGCTAAGTACTAGGAATAAAACTCGCATTTACAAAACATGCGACTTCTGACCAGTTCTGACTTATGCAGTAGAAGCAAGAACACAACAGGTAATCACTACAGTTGAAATGCAAACATTGCGATCAATAACTGGACACACGCGAAAAGACGTTGTTACAAATGAGGATAATAGACAGACATGCGATATACAAGACATTTTCAAGTGTAGCAGAATACGCCGCAACGAGAGGAGACACGTTTAACATGTCGGATGAGCGCCTCGCAAAAATCGTGTTGAAACCAACAACGATCAAACCACCAGGTAAACCACCAAAACGATGGAAGGAGTGTTAAACATCAAAAATAAATGAATGGGATGGTTGCAACAGTTACTACGTGGTAATTCATACTTACATTGAATTGAAAAACTCACTATGTTTTTACCACGTGGTAAAAACATAGTAAATTTTTCAATTAATATTAATATCAAAAATTAAATTAAACTCTTAAATTAAAATCTACAGACCCATCTACTCCATAACTAAAAGATTTGCAATCAATAATAAATCAATTTCAAAACTTTCGTTGTAAAAGACAGGATTTGTACTAAAATAAAGAAAAAAAAAATTTAATTTCAATTGCGAATACCATACAACGGATTTTGAATGAATATTATCTACAAATTATCTTTTTTGAAATTTTTATTGGTTGGTTATATCAAATATTCTTCATATTATGTTTTTAGTAATATGTAATATTGGATTCGTCCGAAACTTAAAAACGCGAAAACCAATTTCCCAGCCAGCGTTGAATGTTGCAGGAATATTGCAGCAGTGTTCCGAAGGCTGCACAACATTCCGAATGTTACAGCAACATTCCTGAACATTCCAGTGGCAACGTTGCAATGTGAATGTTGCAGCAACATTCCTGCAACATTCCAGTTGCAACATTACAATGTGAATGTTGCAGCAACATTCCTGCAACATTTCAAATGCAATATTACAATGTGAATGTTGTAGCAACATTCCTACAACATTCCAGTAAGAATTGGGCCAATTATTTTTTTCATTATTAATATTATCATTTATTTTTACTGTGATTATTTTATACTAAAAAATGTATTATATTTTGAGTTATTTTTCCGATCGGCTCGGGTATTATCCGCCGATCGGAATTTGCTTACACATTACGTGTATAATGAAACTCAATGAAACGTTGCTGTATTTATCTACGCTCTCTCTTCTTTCTGTACTCCTCTCTTCAACTTTTATGTAGTGTAATAAGGCGGGATTACGATGAACTTAACGTGACGAGATGAGACTTGATGAAAACCTAAAACCCATTGTTTTATATGCTGCCCATTACGATCGAGGTAATGTGAAGTATCCGAACTTAACGTAATGTGAAATCTACCAATGTCCAAAGTTTCACGTCGTGTCGCCTTAATCTTTCAGCCAATCAACGCTCTCGATTCTTGCGCGCATGCACTCGAATTCAAGAGTGGCATTTTCCATTGTGTTTTTACATTCGCTTTGTTTACAGTTCGAAAAGTTGTTTATAAATTAAGAGTTAAAAAATGTCGATTAATGACGTTTTGTCAGTTGAGTGTGTGCGGGCGTATCCCCAAATATATGATAAGGGGCAGGCAGGTTTCAAAAAAAGACTCCGCATGGAAGAATGTGGCCGAAACAATGAATGGTAGGTTATATTGCACCTTTTTATTCGAAATTTACAGTTCATACTTTTCTATATCCTTTCTATCTTTATTTCAGCAACAGTGAAAGGATGTAGCTCCAGGTGGCAAACGCTTCCTGAGAGGTTTGTCAAAGAGAAGTGGATTGTTGAGTTTGATGGGATGGGTCAGGGGCAGTGGCATCGACTCATCCAGAATGGCCCTTATTGCAAATATTGCCTTAAAATTTAGTTGGCAAGGTTGTTCGAATAAGAAACAATGTTTTAGTCAATTGATGATGGCGAAATTACTCTGCAGTGAGTTTATTTCTTTAAATGTGAACATTTTTATATTTTTGCCAGATATTTTTACTTATATTTTATATTTTCCTACAATTTTATAGAGACTTGGCAGAGAGAAATGGTCCGAAAAAGATATAGAAGAGACTGGCGAAATGACTTATTCAAACTCCAACAAGAGTGAGTCGAGCCAAAAAAAGCAAATGCAGAAGTTTCCTCCTTTGAGAATAACAATAACAGTACATGAAGTACATGAATAAAAAAAAATATTAAAAGTGAATGTGAAATATGTAAATAAAAGAGAATAAAGCTAAAAATATAATATTCTATTTTTCAATATTTAATATATTCCTATAACATTCCTGCAATATTCGCAATATTCCTGCAACATTCATGCAATGTTCGCCAATCTTCCTGCAACGCTCATGCAATGATCGTAATGTTCCCGCAACGTTCCTGCAATGTTCGCAATGTTCCCGCAACGTTCCTGCATTGTTCGTAATGTTCCCGCAACGTTCGTAATGTTCCCGCAACGTTCCTGCAATGTTCGCAACATTCCCGCAACGTTCCTGCAATGTTCTGTGCAACGTTCCCACAACATTTCTGAACGTTGCAGAGAGGCGGACATAGGAATGTTGTAGGAATGTTGCAGGAATGTTGCAGCAATGTTTAACGTTGCGAAAGTAACATTGCTGCAACATTCCTGCAACATTCAACGCTGGCTGGGTTGCTTCGCAATGGAAACTCAAATAAGGCTATTCATATAAATGTTTTCTTTATCTATGATAAATAAAGAAGACAATGAGAAACAAAAAATCGGGAATAAATATTGAAACAGGATGGTAAGTTTTATTTCTCCAGTATTTCATAAACAAATATGATTAATAAATATTAATTCCATGTGCAAAACGAATTCAATTTCTGTAAAATTTGCCGTTTAACAGTTTTTTTTAAACTTATTCATCAAATTTTATCTCTCCCATAACTCCTCAAGATTTTATTTAACCCTTTCAATGCGACATATTTTTTTTCATAATATGTAGATAATGCCATGACACATATGATTTATTATCAACTAAGGAACATAGAAAAAAATAAAATTAACCAATTACTCATATCAATATTCCATACTTTTAACTGTTTAGTAATTGCGAGATTATGCCATTTTTAGTATGTGAGCTTTATCCTCCACATTTGACTTCAGCACGCCAAAATTGAAACTGGACAATAACAAAATATAGTGCGAAGCTATGGGTTAGGCTCTAGGAATGAACGGGGCGATCAGCTCATTCTATTCTGCCAGGAGAATGACTTCATTGTAATAAACGCATTCTTCAAATTACACCCGAGGAGACTATATACATCGCAGTCAAAAGCAGAAACAGAATACAATTTTATAAGGAACCAAATAGATTATATCCTAGTTAAACAACGTTACAGAAATAGCGTAAAATTAACAAAAACATAGCTAACCACAACCCCATTGTAACAATAATCTACATACGGCTTAAGGAAATCTTGAAAAAACATTATTGGAACGAAGTTCCTTTAGGGAGGTCTCGGTAGGAGTGATTCGACAGAAAACAGTGCCTAGTGAAGTTTCGGCTTCATCTTGTTTCCTTCCGAGTTTGGCATTGATGTCGCCTATCAGTAGAGCGTGATAGTTAGTATTTTCTTCCAATGCTTCATTGATGTTGTTATAGAAGGCATCCAGATCTTCTGATGATGTTGACGTGGGGCATACACCTGTATGATTTTCATATTGTGCATTGAGCCCAGTTTTAAAGTTTCTTGTGTATGATCATTCCCACACCACAATTTGATGTTTCTTCTTCTCCTCTATAATGGAAGATGTGGCCAGTTTTCAGTATTATCTGGATTTCTCCTCTTCTTCTAACTTCACTCAAGCCTACGATGTTCCATTTTATTTTATCAAGCTCTGTTTCTAGTTCAGTTACTTTTTGATCCGATAATATGGTTCGTATGTTGTAAGACGCGATGTGCAGTGTTCGTCTTCGCAAGTAGCCTAGTTTACTCCGGAGATTCTTTGGACCCTCTGCTCGAGACCTTTCCTGACCGCTACTGTAGTCAGCGATTTTTGAGCTGCCGGAGACTGAGGGCCTTCTTTTGTTTTGTACTGTTATTGGGGTATTTAGCCGTTTGCCCCTACCACGCTGGGCATTGCGAGGTGGTATGGGGAAGGAAGGTAGAGATATGTATGAAATAAAGAGAGACCCCTAGCTCTCGAGTGCTCTAATAGTGTCGGGGTCGGAAGAGACTAAGAGTTGATTAAGAGAGTACTGAGAGGAAAGATAAAAGAGAGGAGTCTCACCCAAGACAAGTTGAAGTAAAGTGAGAATCCAACTAGGGTACCTCGGGATTGCCATTCCCGTATTCACTAGACGTGAACCCCTGAGGTTTGTAGACTATTTAGCCGTAATATAATTAGTCTACTTTGCACCCCATACTGAACTCATCTCCATACTGAACTTAAATTAAGTATTTGTTCGGGATTTGAAATTTTGTCGCAACGGCTTATTAGCAGCGTTCTAAAATTTCTTCATATAATTCTTGCCCATCCACATCACAACTGTAGGCTTCTCCAAATTTTTCACAACGCTCTTTCAAGAAGCTTGTTTCGGCTTTAAAACACAACCCCTCTATATCAAGATGAAATCCAAACTGTGCATCAATTTCTTGTAAATAAACGCTTCTACATTTTGAATTAATTGAATAGACGCACGACCTTGTATGAAAAAAAATAATTGAATAGACGCAGTTCCTTTTATAACTCTTTGAAAAGTGAATAAAGTAACCATGAACGCATCACTTGCTCACCAAGACCATTTCATAATTATTTTTTTTGAACCAAGATTAGTTGGAACAATTTTTGGTGGGTAACAAAGGGCCCTCGATGTTTTGATTACACTTAGAACCGAGTTTTATTATTTATATTCTCAACGTATCAGTTACAATTGTAATTCAATCGCTGCAGATATGGCATTTTTAATATTTTCTGCGTCTTTAGACATCAAGTTTTTATTTACTTCAACGTCATCAATATCTATTTCTTTGCCAGTTCCAACTTCTAATTCTTTAAGTAGCAGACTTTAGAATTAGAATTCTCTAAATACTTTTTCAAAAAAATTTCAGATGTCTTTTTTCCATCATTAGATACCGTAACAAAGCCTCCTTCTCGGTTGAACTTAAACCAGCATCTTCTAAATCTTTAGAATTTGTAAAATTTTCAGGACATTGTGAAGAAGGCATGTTTGTGCTTGATTTTTGAAAAAAACGTTAGAATACCGACGCATGTGCTACGCCATACGCAATAGAGAACTGGCTGATTTACGCTCGGGCAGTTGATGTGGTTGCCTCGCCTAGGGCCCCGCATTACAATAGAAAATTATATACGTAGCAAAAAAGTTTTCATTTTTATGGTCTAAAACGGAGGAAAGTATTGGTGAAATGACCTGGATGTAATTGTACTCGGCAAATTTGTTTAACATCTGTTAGTCATTTATTAAAACCCTTAGCCCATAACTTTCTTCAGAGGTCCCATAATATGACGTTGATTTATGATGTTTTTTTGGGAACAAGATAGGGTAAACCACCCAATTATTGGCACTTAAGAGTAAGTTTCGTGTCAGTCTGAAATTAAATTACCATAAAATTTCATTTACAAGAGCTAGTAGACAAAACAGGTGATAGTATCAAAGAAAATAGTTTAATCTTTGTTTTTATAACCGTTTTTACGTTATTGAATAGTATTGAATAAACATTTTATACTTAACTCCAAAAGACTAAAGAAAATCCCATTATTGGCATAGACATCTTCAATATTGGCATCTATTAGTCTAAATATTGGCATGCAGTTAAAGTAGGAGATAGTACCTACCAATCATTAATAATAAAAGAAATATCTATCTATACCTAGAGTATAATTAAAACACTGTTTTAGTAGGTAAATATCTGCTTTTATTTAGGTATTAAAGAATTTAAAGTTTGAATAAAATTATTTTAAAATCAACTTTTATAATATAAACAATTTCTCTTATTCTACTCGGTTTGGCAGTCTCATTTTATAAGTACTTAAATGTCTATCCTTGAGATCTTATAACTTTAGTACTTACCTACCAACCAAATATTAATCAGTCTGAATTAGAAAATCCTTTTCGTTCATCATTCTCGAAGTTTCCGGTATTGCTTCACTTTCGAGCTTATTCTACATATTCTAAGTATTTCGAATAGTCTATAGCAGGGGTCTCCAAACTACGGCCCGAGGGCCACATCCGGCCCGCGGACAGATTTTGTCCGGCCCGCGGAGAGCTAGCATACTTGAAAACTCCTTTTAGAGAACATATTTTTTATAGCAAATTAAATTTAGTTTACTGAAGTATTCTAATTTTATGTTGAATAATTACACAGGACTACACTTTTGTTTTCATGAAAAAGTGTTTCAAGTTTAATAGGTGTCCTATAGTAAATGGGGTGTGCTGATCACGAATCTGTCCTTACTTTTTTTCAAGCACGTCAGGTTTTCAGGAAAAGTGTGTTTTTTCATAGAAACTGCCAAAAATATTGAGAAAATATTTATTGAAACTATATTTAATAGAAAATTACACTGCAAAATTGAGTTATTCATTAAAAAAATAATGCAGTATAATCTACGTTAGACAATCGTTGGTTTTTTTTTAATAAAATCGTTCTCTTTTCCCCCAAAACTGCGTTTTGTTTTCTTTGTGTGGATTTTTGTGAGCGAGTCCCTCTTCAAGGTCCAGCAGTAATCAGCCATCATTCTAATATCCCATCTTCCTTGGTAACATCTCCCCATCTCCTTTATGTCTTGATGAAACCTCTCTCCCTGTTCCTCGCTGACAGCTCCAAGATTTTCGGGAAAAGAGTCAACGTGGGAATCCAGAAAATGAAGTTTGACGCTCATATTGCATCCCAGTTTTTTATAATTTTCGACCATGTTTTCTACAATTTCCTTGTAGTTTAGAGACTTGTTGTTTCCAAGGAAACCGTCTATGACTTCTACGAAAGAACTCCATGCTTCAGATTCATCCTGGGTCATTGTATTCTGGAACAATCTATCTGATTTTAAGGTTCGAATTTGAGGGCCTACAAAAATTCCTTCTTTAAGTTTAGCTTCAGAAAGTGCAGGAAATTTGTCGCACAGGTATTTAAAGCAGTCACCTTGTTTATTTAAAGCTTTGACAAACTGCTTCATCAATCCTAACTTTATGTGAAGGGGAGGCAAAAGAACTAATTTTGGATCAACTAATGCATCAAGCAGCACATTTTTTTTTGTCCCGGTACAAGTCTTTCTCTGAGAGGCCATTCTTTCTTAACGTAATGTAAATTTCGTGCTCGACTGTCCCACTCGCACAAAAAACATGGATACTTTGTGAATCAAGACTGCTGACCCAAAAGCATGGATATTATTTTGAGGTCTCCACAGAGTTGCCAACGATATTCGCTATACTTTATTGTATTTAGCAACAGCTCAAGATTCTCATACGTTTCTTTGAGATGCACGGAGTGAGTAACAGGCACCGAGGCATAAGTATTACCATTGTGCAACAAGATTTGGAATCGTAATTATCAGCTCCCAGTTTCATGACTACTTCAGGAATATTATTACAATACACCAGTGCACCTTCTTGAGAGAAATATTCCGCGAACTCTTTTTCACGATGCCTATACCACGAAAATGTGGTTCCTGGAGCCAACAGATTTTTGTCTTACAGTCGTGATCCTAAGATTTGTGCAGCATCCTTCGATAGGCCCAAGTCTCTCACTAAATCATTTAGTTCAGCTTGGATAAACTGTTGAGGTTAGTTTATACCAGGATTGAATTCGTCTTCATCAGTTTTTTCGTTTGAACTTTCATCTGATGATTGCTGTTGGATGGTGTGAAGAAAAGGTGGAGGAATGGGAATTCCTGGTCCATGAGGTACAGGTCGTTTAGCAGACTGTAAATCAGGATAGTGAATAGTATGTTTATTTTTCGAATTGAAACCCTTGACATCGCAGGAGCAAAAGTAACAGTCGCTTCCATGGTTTTTTTATTCCCTCCATACCATAGGAATGCCAAAGGGTAAAGAGCTACGTGTACCTTTTGTCCATTTTCTCAGTAGCTCGACACACTGAAAGCACACATTGTGTGGAGCCCAAGTTTTGTCCTGACCACCAAGCCTTACACCGAAGTAAGCGTGATAAGCTTTCTTGATAAATTCTGTTATGTTTCGTTGATGCTTTGCTATCGTTAAATCACCACACACGTAACAAAATATATCAGGACTGTTTTTGCACTTTCTTGATGACATTTATTGATGATATTATGACACTAAACACTCGAAACACACGAAAATAAAACAGAACTCGATAATACAAACAACTGACGCTAACTAACAATTTCGTAAACAATTGCTAATGCTATAAAGTTGACCTTGACAGATGCGAAAATGGAACAGTGTTGTCATTGAAATGAAATAAACATAATTACATATACTAAAATATTTTCTATCGATGTATCAAGTATTTTAAAGAAATAATTTTAATGCAATTTAGGAAATATCAATAAGGTACTTCTTGGCTCTATTACAAAATATCTCACAAGGATTTTCTAATTTTGTGAAAAATCTTGACGTGATGGGCTCAAACCAAATTCACATTCAGGATCAACGTACACGTATTAGCTAAGGACACTTATCAAATTCAAAACACCAAATATCATGTCGGCCTGTGTTATTAATATGACATCTACATTAATGGGCTAACTACTCATAACATTGTTGTAGGCTTATTGTTATTGCTTTTGTGATAAGTTGGATAAAGAAACACAGAATTGTAATCAGTTAAGACATGTATAATATGCAGAAAATTTAACTTCAGTATATAATAACTAACAAATTATTGAAATGAATCCAACTAACATTTTAAATAAAAACATAACTTATAACAAGCATAATGACATATGAAATACTAATGAGATTTATGTAATTGAGATTTTCCACTGACAATAGTTTGTAGTTGTGGACTAATTTTATTTGTACCAATTATTAAAAGAGATTTAAGATGCTTATCAGTTAATTTAGATCTGTAAACATTTTTTGTGTACTTTTGGAGAAGGTCTTCTCACTCAAATACGTAGTACCAAAAACAGAAAACAGCCCACGAGCAAATTTATGCAAATTATTATGTCAGTGGAAGACTCTTATAAAATTCCAACAAAGATGAGTTTTGATATTTGTTCTTAATTATATCACTGCACTGTAGATCAATCATTTCCATTTGAAGTTCCGGGGCTAGGGTTTCAATGTCAGTATCAAAAGGATTTGATGCGCAATGGCATCAAAGTCCGAGAAACGAGTATCAAAATTTATTTTCAAAGCACTCAAAGTTTCGATTGCAAAATCGATAGGAAACTCAGTCTCAGTGGTGTGGCTGAATATTTC
The DNA here is from genome assembly GCA_944588485.1 of Phosphuga atrata. Classification (NCBI taxonomy): domain Eukaryota; kingdom Metazoa; phylum Arthropoda; class Insecta; order Coleoptera; family Silphidae; genus Phosphuga; species Phosphuga atrata. The sequence continues at coordinate 71,361,235 of OX155897.1, read as the reverse complement.
ACATGTTTTAAAATGTGAAAAACATTTACTTCGTAGTTGTGATTAAAACAGTATCAATTTCTTCCGAAATGATTTGATATTTGTGTATAAATCAGGAAGATGCTGGTTTTCTCCTTGCAATCTCAAATTCAGTGCGTTCACATGTTTTGTCAAATCAACATAGAATGCTAACTTCCACAGCCATGCGTTGTTTTGTAATTCAGTAAGTGGGCGATTTTTTTTTTTTTTAAGAAAAAAAAAAAAAAAAAAAAGAGGGCGATGCTTTTCATTCAAAAAAATTTCGATCATTGCTCGAAGTTCAAAAAAGCGCTGAAGGACTTTCCCACAACTAAGCCAACGTACGGCAGTATGATAAGGTAAGTCATTTTCTCCAATCTCTTCAATAAATTGTCGGAATTGTCGGTGATTCTATTGTTATTAAGTTTTAATAATTCAAATGCACATTAATTTTAGGATGAACGTTTATTCTTAAACTAAAACATTAAAAAAACATACAGAATACTAAACACAGAATCTTCATCTAACGACAAACAAAAACGTGAAGCAAGTTAACGGACAGGAAAAAACGCCATATGTAAAAAAGTTTTACCAACATAACAACTATAAAAATGCCGCCAAAATAAAATATTATGAATAATCATTGTATGAAAATACAAACAAAAATAAATTTCCAACAGATTCAGCCCAAAAGATCTGATAAAATTAACAGTTGATATGACTGGTTTCAGAACTTCAGACATATCCAAACATTTTCCGCACAAAGACTGTAGATGAATGATACAATGTAAGACTAATGGTTTTGAACCACCGTCATTTTCTACAGCCTTTCACAGAAGAGCGACCACTCCTTTATCTTTCCCACTCATGTTTTTGCCTCCATCAGTTGTAATACATTTCAAGTTTTTCCATCGAAGGTTCTTTTGATTAATGGCCATTTCAACTCCTTTAAAAATATCTGTACCAGTAGTTGTGCCATGAATACTATACATATCAAGAAGTTCTTCATGCACTTCATAGCTTTTATCTACTCCTCGAATATAAATCAACACCTGAGCAGTATCTGACACATCCGTTGACTCATCCAAGGCCAAAGAAAACCACTCAACATGTCCATTTTTGTCGAACAGTTGAGAGGATATATTTTCAGCGATGTTTTCTACCCTTCGAGCCACAGTGTTTGCTGACATACTGACAGTTTTTAATAAATTTACCTTTTCTGGGCACATTTATTCGGCTACTGCAATTATGCATTCTTTGATCATTTCTCCATCGGTGAATGGTTTTCCACGTTTTGCAATTTCAAGAGCCAGAAAGCTGGCACAAGTTGCAGCCTCTTGTTCAGTTTTGAGTTGTGTAAATGAAGATTGCTGCGATTTCAATCCGCGCTTCATAGCTTCGAATTTTTCTGTCCGCAAACTTCCTGTATATTTTGAGTAATTTTGATAATGTTTTTTTTCATAATGACGTTTAATGTTATATTTCTTGAGAACGGCTATGTTTCCATTGCAAATCAAACATACCGCCTTGTTACTGGACTCAATTACGAAATACTGAATGTTCCATTGATCTTTGAATTTTCTGCATTCACAATCAATTTTTCACTTCTTTTCCATACTACTAAATCACACACAAAAGCAACAATTCAAATCAAAATACTGTTACAAAGATGTCTTAAACTTAAACACGCACAAACACGTTTTAAGGAGGTACGCACTATTTTATTTCACAACAGTGTCATAGGAACTGACTTGTGGTTGCGCCACTAGCCTTCTTATATATTCCAATTACTGCCATCTAGAAGTGAGTGGAAGACACCAGAACTTTCTCGAACCAACGAGATTATGCTGTACGTGCTATTAGCGCCATCTGTTAGCGATAGAAGGTACTGCCTATTTCCGCTTGTGTCCACCAGATGTCGTGTCACGTTACTCCTCATGGCTCGTACTCTACGACTAATCTAGAAATTACAGATAATGACAGGAAAATTAATAATATGCAGTGTTGCCGTTTTGCGGACTTTAGTCCGATTTGCAGCCTTTTTTAAACGTTGCGTACTTTTTCGGACTTTTTTTTTAATCAGTGGACTATTTCACTTTTTACCACCGGCAACAATGATAATATGGTTTTGGCCCTCGGAACTTACTGGAGTAATCAGTGTGGCCCTAAGGCTGGAAAGTTTGGAGACCCCAGGTCTATAGCTGTTGAGTCTCATGGAAAAAGACCGGTGGAGAAAGCCCGGTGGAAAAAGCCCGGTGGAAAAAGCCCGGAAACAATGAATAATTGTATCTGGTTTTAGATATTTATGAATACTTTTTTGCAGTGGCAAAAAATCAACTTTATGAGCTCAAGATGGATTGTCACGCCGCCACTCTAAGACGGTCTTTTGCCAACCACTTTTTAGAGGTCTAAAAACTGAGACATCTGCAGGCTGAAGGAATCGAGTGCAATTGAGATAAAGTGCTATAAGCACAATATCCAATGAGGAACAAAGTTCACTGACGACTTAAGTGAGCTGGGTTTTTTTAATAAATTCTGATACGCTATTCAAAAGATCTTCTTTTCGTTTAGGAAAACTCTTTGCATATCTAACATTTAACCAATTCTTTAATGTATTCTATTCGTCTGCGTTAAGTACTAGACTTGGACCAGGCTGAGGTTTATGATCTGGTTTCTTAATCCGAAATTGTAACGTAGCTCGCGAAACCAGATATTGTTTCGCCGCTTGCTTTTTTGGCCATGCCATTTTTAATCGCTTCTAAAGCCTTTTTTTATACTTTCCTCACAATATTGTTTTCGTTTACTTTTTCTATTCTTTCAGTTGACTTCTTTTTATCGGTTTCTTTTTCATTTCCTTTCTTCATTGTTTACGACATATTCTAAATGAATAAAAAACCCACAACTAGCACTCAGTATTCTATTATGGGCACTACTGCCAATAATTAGCTTGTGCTATTGGCATTGTGGGCCAACATTTGTAAATTGCTATTGAAGAAAAAAAAATTCTATGGAGAAATAATCATTTATTTAAAACCTTTACAAATACATCATAAACTCGCTGGTTGATAATATTCGAAAAATTCCTATTATTGGCACTAATGCCAATAAAGGGATTTTGATGAAATTATTGTTCCATTTGTTGGCACATGTAATAAATAAAATGTGATAAAGATATTCAAGAAATAATCATAGAATCTGCTGCCTATAGGTATATTTAAGTATATCAAATTATTTCGAAACTATCAATTAGCTAATTGTTACGATGTACTATGATTAATGAAGCGCTCACCTTAAGAAAAAACCAAAATAACTACACCATATCACCAGCACAAAATGTTAGTTGTTGTTTCTAAAGCGCCATATAGGTTATTGGAACATTGTTGTCCATTTTTAACAGAAAAATAATACTATTTTATTCTTTAATGCATACCAAACTAGAATAATCTATAGTTTCCTTGTTTTTCGACCTAAACTCTAAACTGCCAATAATTGGAGGAGTGCCAACGATTGCGTGGTTTACCCTATTTAATTTTGCATTTTTCTATTTCTCGTAATGCCTCTTTTTGCCTACGTAGTTTTTTAATACACATATTTATACATATATAAATATTTTTACGTTAGGTGCTATTTCGCACCCCCCTTCAGTTGGCGCCCATGGCTCGTGCCATGCCTGCCATACCCTAGTTATGCCAATAGCCTCCGTAGGCATGGCGCGACTGCTCATATCTACGAGCGTGAGGTTTAGGTTGTCCTCTCGGTAATTCCTTGTTCTCGGCCTCGGCCATTGTGACTTCAACTGAGGTAGTTCACCACTTTAACCTTGGTGGCGTTGCTGGTGCTCGATTTAGAGGCCTTGAGTAGCTAACCACTCCCGTTGACCCACGTTGAATGTTGCCCATTTATCTCTTAGCTGCCTTGTCCTGGGGCGGGATTAAATCAGTCCCTTTTTTGGCTTCTTCTTACTTATGTGGTGTAGGTCCCTCTCTACTGCCCTCTTTCTCTACCGTCTTCTTCTAGCTTCCTCGGGCTTTAGACCCTCAGCTAAGAAGTTCAGGTACCATCTCACCTCGGTTCCACTGAGACCGTCTCAGTGGGTCGTCAAGTTCGCCTGGACTACCTCAAAGTGGCAAGGGAGGTGCCCATCTTGTCTTTTTCTTACATTCCTTGGGCCTTGTTCTTTGCGCTTGCTTCGATGTTGACTTGGTGGAAGTAACAATGATACTGGTCACCTTGCCCTGACTTTTGACGCCGATCTGGTAGCTAGTCTTCCTTCGCTTACTATCTTGGTGATAGTAACGATGTTACTAACCACCTTGCCATGGCTTTTTGGCGGCAGTCTGGGAGTGGGCCTCTTTCGACTGGTGCCTTCTCTGGGATCATATATCGTGCATATGAACGCCGAGGTGACTGACTTGCATTTCATGCAAGGACTTGTAGATGGCAATTCATTACAAGGTAGACCGTACATTGAACGTTATACTAGCCATAATATCCCCAACCGAAAACTCTTCGAAAACAAACATCGACGACTTTGTGAAACATGCACATTGAAATGAATTGGCGGGCCAGGGAGATTAATGACAGTGAGATTGACGGTACAACTGGAACAGAATGTGCTGGACATGTTAGAGGAGGATCCAAGTACTTACGCAACAAATTGCCAATACTTTGAATGTAAGGCATTGGACAGTTTGGAAAATTCTTTAGGGCAATTTAATGTATCCATACCACATTCAACGTGTTCAGACACTACTACCGGCTGATTATAATCTACGTATTGCGTTATATAAATGGCTTTTGTAAACAATAGTTCTAATCCCTCAAATCCTGACACATTCATTTCACTGGTGAAGCCAGTGCCTCCAAAAATGCAATAAGGAATTTTCATAACAAACATGTGTGGACTGAAAATCCGCATGAAGTAAGGTAAAACCGGGGGATATGACGCGGTCGGGGACATGACGCGTTTTCGAGATCTCGAAAACTCGGCTTTCTGGCGTGTGATAGACATTGGGGAACGATGCCAGTTACAAGCGAACCATCGTGGAAGGAAGATTTGTTTTGTTCGCCATTTGGAAGATCAACACATGTGAAATTTCATTATATTTATTTCAAAGGTTCGTAATTTCTTTTCTTTTGCAATTTTTGTTGGTTTAGTATATTCTACGTTATTGCACATTCTTTAAAATCAATATTAAGACTTATTTATTCACATAGCCCTCATTGTTTACTATTTGCAATTTTTTACCCAAAACTGCGTCGAATGGGTGATATGACGCATTGTGGGGGCGGGGAATATGACGCGCGTCATATCCACCGCATAATTCATACTGTAATAGTAACTTGTTACTTTGTTTTTTAGACATGCATAGCTACAATTCTAAAAACCTAAGGGGCTGCTGGACTGAAAATAACCTTCATGCCGCTTTTAAACATGTAGCAGACGGCTCTTCAGTGAGGGGGGCAGCTAAAAAGCCTGGAATACCGGAAAAAACCCTACGATTCCGACTCAAAAAAAAGAACAGCAATAAAGGCAAACTCGAACAACCTCCGTCCCTTGGCCTGGACGCAGTACAAAAATTAGTGATTCATGTTAAGAGACTGCAGGCTGCCGAATACGCGCCAACAAGAGATTCACTTTGCTGAATGGCTTTCAACCTTGCTGAGCAAATGGGCCGGGTTTTTCCAGCGCACGTTTCAACGTAGAGAAGCGCAAGGTAGGAAGGGAATGGCTTGACGCATTTCTCAAACGAAGACCATCATTGGCAATTCGAAAAGCCCAAGGAGTGTCTAAGGCCCGCGCGGATGGTATGATAAAGAAAGAAGTGAATGATGATTTGACTTGTTGAAAAAGACGTTAGACTCATTGAACCTTAAACAAACCCGCAAATATTTACAATGTATAGATGAGTCAGGTCTGCAGCTAAACAACCCTCCGCAAGAAGTCATAGCGGCCAAAGGCAACAAGGCAGCCAAGTTCGTCATTCAAAGGAACAAGGAGAAACAGTGACAGACGTTGTGGGGATGAGTGGTGATGATGGGGATGAGTGGGATGAAAAATCCTCCGAGAATGAAAAAGTAGAAGAACCTATAACCTAGGTGCCTATTCAAAAAACCATAGGAGAATATGTCGCAGTAAAGTATGACGGCAATGTTGTCCCCGGTTTAACAGTGAAAGTGTTAGGTGACGGCCTGGAGATGAAGGTCATGAAAGAAAACGGGAAGTTGTGGAAGTGGTCAGTGCAGAGGCGTAGCGAGGGGGGGGGCTACGGGGGCCATGGCCCCGGGCGGCACATGAAATGGGGGCGGCAAGAACGAAAATTAGAGGAACAAACGACAATCTTTGGCGGCAAGGCGGTAGGCGTCCCAACTTTTTTTAATACAATACAATACCACACCCTCTGAATACATCATACTCGTACTTGATACGTTACGTGACGATTTAAACGCCCACTAATTGATAACATTGGCCATTGACAACCCTTAAAGTACCTCCCTACAAGAAAACGGGACTGCTCCGAGGTTTTACCTAACTAATACGATTAACGAACTACGGAAAATCATCAATCAATTTCAAAATATCAAACTAAAAACACGCGAAAATATTGCTCCCTAAACCTAGTTATTTTATTGTGTTATAGTTATTTTAGTATAGTGTATGAGTAGATAATTTTGTTAATGTAATTACTTACTGACTAATTAATAAATAGTTTGGTATTTGCTTTATACCTACTATCTACGGAGACATCGTCGAGCAAGTACTATGGAGTAAAGGTAGATAAATATTTTATTTGGGTTGATGTGGAGTTAGGTTAAGTTGTAATTAATGCAATTATTAGATAAAAAGTTGAAAAAAAAAGTGGTCAGGTTAAGTTGTATTCGAGACAATAAATCATAAACTGTCGATCCAAAATATGGAGAATTGTTGAAATTTATCCAGTTTCGATAATAAATTGGTCAGGTTAAGTTGTCCTAGAGACAATAAATCAAGAACTATCGCACGGGAGTATTCTCTCGATCCAAAATAAGAAAAAACCCAAATCTATTTTAACAGACTGAAATTGTAAGAGACAACAAAGATTCAGATTTTAAAAACTGTTTTTTACCACTGCGCTACGATTTTACTGAGCATGCGCCAATTTACTTTCTAAACCTGACACCTTATACTCCACATCTACCTTTATTTATTTTGTTTTTTCGGTTTCTTTCGTTGTTCTCGGTAGATATTATATAATGGAGACGGATACCTACTTTTTTATTTTTTCTCTAGTAGCACATCTAACTAAATATGAAAAGGACAAAAGGAAGTGGAGCATGGTATAGAAATAATAAGAAAGCGAAGGAGGAGAATATTAGAAAAAATGATGGGGCTATATTAAAGTTTGTGAAAGTTTCGGAGAAGCCACAGTGTACGCCAGAGTCACCACCAGTGGCGGATCCAGGGGGGGGGCTAAGGGGCTCAAGCCCCCCCCAAAAGCATCTGAGTTCTTCGGTGGCAAATCAAAGTGAACTCATCGGAAAATATATTTTCATAGTTCTTCTTCTTTTTGGTGCAACAGCTTAACTGGAACCTAGGTCTCCTCCCCTCCCTTTTCGTATACTTGTGTTTGGTGTCTAGGTCTTAGACACAAGCGGGCCCTTACGTTTTTTAACGTGGGCGGCGAGCCAGATTTGAGGGAGGTATTCTCGGCAAATTGCTCTGATGACCTTTACCAGAGTCATCCATAAGAGGACGGTGGATTATTATAATACGCGGTTTGATCCCGGGTCAAACCGCTAGCGCCTTACATGCACTCTGCCGCACATAATCTAAACCTAGCTGTCCTGAAGGCATGCAGCTTGCCTAGTGTTTCGTTTTCACAGCATTAGATTAGATCTTAGGTTGCATTAGATCTTAACCTTTGTTATGAGATGTTAGAAAGTGTAGTAAGAACGAGACGAGTCGCTTTTCGAGAGCAGAGCGCTCTTCGATTCTCGATCTGTTCCACCTTCTCCAAGTGCTATCGTAAGTCCTGTGAAGTTAGCAACCGAATTTGCAAAAATATAATATTACATCAGAGTTCCCGGCAGATATGAAATAGTTTTAGAGTACTTTGTGCAAAATTTCAATATTTCTGCAGAATTTCCCGAAAAAAATGGAAAATACCAAAATTGAGCTAGCAACCACTTTTGAGAAAAACTGTGCGTTTTTTACATATTCCTGTTCCTCGACCATAGTTCTGGAGTACTTGATCAATATTGCAAAAAGTTCTGCAAAAATTGACATTTTGCAAGAAAAATCGATGCGACGAAGTGAAGAGGAAAAAATCGCGCAATAGTTCTGTTTGCAGTTCCTGGTAAAACTCTTAGAGTTCTATCGAAAATCTTTATTACATTTTTCTCCAAAGTTAAAAATTCGAAAGATATGGGAAAATTAGACTTCACCGATGCGACGAAGCAAGGAGAAAATAATCCCGCAATAGTTCTGTTTGCAGTTCCTGGTGGAACTCTTAGAGTTCTATCGAAAATCCTTATAACATTTTTCTCTAAAGTTAAAAATTCGAGAAATATGGGAAAATTATATTTCACCGATGCGAAGTTAAAAATTGGAAAGATATACGAAAAATACAAGTTCACGATTGAATTTCGAATTCACCATTGAAGTGAAAAATTTTCCCATATCTCTCGAATTTTTAACTTTGGAGAAAAATGATAAAAGGATTTTCGATAGAACTCTAAGAGTTCTACCAGGAACTGCAAACAGAACTATTGCGCGATTATTTTCTCCTTGCTTCGTCGCATCGGTGAAGTCTATTTTTTCGCGTATCTTTAGAATTTTTAACTTTGACGAAAAATGTTATAAGGACTTTCCATAGAACTCTAAGAGTTCTACCGGGATCTGCAAACAGAACCGTTGCGCGATTTTTTTCTCTTCACTTCGTCGCGTCGGTAAAGTCCAATTTTTCGCAAAATTTTTAATTTTACAGAAAAATGTTATAAGGATTTTCGATAGAACTCTAAGAGTTCTACTGGGAACTACAAACAGAACTGTCGCGCGATTTTTTTTTCATCTTCACTTCGTCGCATTGGTGAAGTCTAATTTTTCGCAAATCTTCCTAATTTTTAACTTTATAGAAAAAAATTATAAGGATTTTCGATTGAACTCTAAGAGTTCTATCGCGAACTGCAAACAGAACTGTTCCGCGATTTTTTTAAATTTTCATTCAAAATAACGGGTACCTTTTACCCGGGAAAAACTAAGGTTTTTATCAAAAAATTACAAAGGGATCTTTGATAGAACTCTTAGGGTGCTATTCAGATCCGCGAATAGAACTGTTTTTGCAAGTTTCAAAATTCAATTTTTTTTGCAAAATGTCAATTTTTGTAGAACTTTTTGCAAAATTGATTTAACCTAGCTCAATTTTGGTATTTTCCATTTTTTTCGCGAAATTCTGCAGAACTATTGAAATTTTGCAGAAAGTACTCTAGAACTATTTCATATCTGCCGGGAACTCCGATGTAATATTATATTTCTGCAAATTCGGTTGATAACTTCACAGGACTCTATCTAACTACTATCGTAAACACAGAAAATCTGACCACGATGTAGCAGCTGCACGCGTTTACAGTGACGATTTACCTCATCCTCTCTCGTTATCGGGAGAAATATCTGTTTGGAAGGAGCTGAACAAACAGCAGCTGAAGCGCATCAAGACACAAATGAGTTTTTTCCAAATATAAAAATTTTGCTACAAATTCTCGCTACATTACCAGTAACCACTTGTAGTATGGAGCGCAGCTTCTCTTCGCTTAAACTAATAAAATCGTACCTTCGTACGACAATGGCCCAAGACAGGTTAACCGGTTTGGCGTCCATGTATATTCACCGAGATATCTCTGCTAATCTAAAACCTAACGAAGTCATTGAGGAATTTGCGAAAAGTTATCCGAGGAGACTTATTATGCGTTAAGCAAAATGAAATGTGTGTTTTTAGTGTTTTCTTTGCTAGTCTTTACTTTACCTACTCTCAGCGGGGTCAAGCCCCCCCCAAATGACAATCCTGGATCCGCCCCTGGTCACCACAGTCTACGTCAGGGCCTTCAGATAGTAGTTTTTTCAGGGACTAGTGCCGTTCGAATCCAAAAAGTAGCTCATGTAGTAAAAATATTCGATACCGATGATTTGCTACAACCTTCAATTGATTGTTCGAATTTGTCAGATTCAAGTACTTCTGCTGTGATTGCTGAAATTTCGAAACCAGAACGAAATGTAACCGCACATATTGAATTCGATTTTGATATCAATGACATTGGGAAATGGCCTTAAAATATAAATTCAAACATAAGGCTGCTATTGATACAGAGAGGTCCTGAAGTCGTTCAACATATGAATACAGACTTCTCAGTAGAGTCAACAGTACCATGTACGGTTCAGTCAGACGCAGACTCTGTTACAGCAAAAGTATTGTCCAGGAGGCGGCTGACGCGAGATTGGTTTTACCGCACATTGCCAAACGGCGAGAAACTTTTACGCTCTTGGATAGCATATTCTCCTTCTAAAGCATCATTGTTCTGCTTCTATTGTCGTTTGTTTCAGAACGCAAATTTACATTCACCAAATGCGCCGAAATTTTACTCCTGCTACGGATTTAATACTTGGTGGAAAAGGACAGACTATTGATAAGAAAGAACAAGAAGTAGTGGCAAGAGAAACTAAAGAATGGTATGAAATTTTAACCAGAATGTTTGATATCATACAATTTCTGGCAAAACAAAATTTGGCGTTACGTGGCCACAGGGAAGACGACACCAGTGCCAACAGAGGCAACTTTTTAGAATTTGTTGCATCTACTGGCAAAGTACGATCCCGTTTTAAGAGAGCATTTAGCAAGAATAAAAATGAGCCAGAAAATTTCTCTTACTTATATGTCACCTGAAATTCAAAACGAGTTAATTGAAGTTTAAGGAAATAAAGTTCGCCAAGAAATTATAGCTCGTGTTCAAAAGGCCAAGTATTATTCCATGATTTTTGACAGCACCCCGGATATCTCCCACAAAGATCAAACAAGCCAAGTACTACGATATGCGATGATTGAAAACCAGGATTTGCGAGTAGAGGAATCTTTTATAGATTTCATTGAAACGAAAAGCAAAACTGCGGAAGGTATTAGTGACATGATACTAAGCAAACTCGAGGCCAATGGGGTCGACATTATGAACTGTAGAGGGCAAGCATACAATAATGCTGCTACGATGGCTGGATGCCACACATGTGTACAACTGCGAATAAAGGATATCAATCCTAATGCCGAATTTGTTCCCTGTTCAAACCATTCACTAAACCTAGTTTGCGTACATGCGGCTTCAGTGGAGCTAAATTCGGTGACTTTCTTTGGTACGCTAGAACGCTGCTACGCTTTTTTTTCTATGTCGACGCACCGGTGGGAAGTTCTTCTTGTAGCGACAGGAAAAAGTTTGAAGAGGGTTCAGGACACCCGTTGGAGCGCTAGAGGCGATGCTGTAAATTTCATTAGAGATCATTACAAAGAAACTTTAACTGCACTAGAAAATCTGACGGAAATGGACGAAAGCTTGAACACACGGACGGAAGGGGAAGTTTATTAGTTGCCAGTGGCGGATCCAGGGGGGGGGGGCTAAGGGGCTCAAGCCCCCCCCAAAAGCATCGGAAAAAAAAATACTATCGGAAAATATATTTTCATAGTTCTTCTTATTTTTGGCGCAACAGCTTAACAGGGACGTAGGTCTCCTCCCTTTACGTATACTTGTGTTTGGTGTCTGGGTCTTAGACACAAGCGTAGGGGAGCCTTACGTTTTTTAACGTGGGCGGCGAGCTACATTTGAGCGAGGTATTCTCGGCAAATTGCCGTGATGACTTTGTCAGAGTCATGCATAAGAGGACGGTGGCTTATTACAATACGTGTCCCTAGATCCAACCGCTAGCGCCTTACATGCACTGTGCCGCGCATAAACTAAACCTAGCTGTCGTGAAGGCATGCAGCTTGCCTAGTGTTTGCAATAGTAAATAATGTTACCAGTTTTGTACGAGAGTCAGCCAAAAGATTGGAACTTTTCGAACAAGCTATCCTTAAAAACACCTACAGACGAAGAGTCAAGTTGCAAAGTCTTAGTGATACACGCTGGATTGAAAGGCATGATGCGCTCCTTGAATTAAAAGAATTATTTGACCCTATCGTACAGTTCCTTGAAGAAATCGACAGAACTTCTCCGTCATTGAAAAGTGCAAGTTTTCTGGCTTCTATTCAACGATTCGACTTTGTCTTATCTTAACGATAACCGCCGCAGTATTTGAAACCACTGTTTCGCTTTCTCAGCAACTGCAGGCTGTTGCATTAGATCTTAACCTTTGTTATGAGGTTTTAGAAGGTGTAGTAAGAACGAGATGAGTCGCTTTTCGAGAGCAGAGCATCCTTCGATTCTCGATTTGTTCCACCTTCTACCAAGTGCTATCGTAAACGCAGAAAATCTGACCTCGATGGTAGCAGCACGCGTTTACAGTGACGATTTACTTCATCCTCTCTCGTTATTGGGAGAAATATCTCTTTGGAAGGAGCTATGGAGTGGTAGACAACATCTCCCACAAACAGCAGCTGAAGCGCATCAAGAGACAAATGAGCTTCTTCCAAATATAAAAATTTTGTTACAAATTCTGACTACATTACCAGTAAGCACTTGTAGTGTGAAGTGCAGCTTCTCTTCACTTAGAAGATGGTAGTTTCTTGTCATTTTGCATCAACACCACCCCCGTTTTTCCTCTCCTTTCAAACCCGTTAAGTAAGGTTAGGTTTAAGTGGCAGCTAATGCTCACATAGGCCTCAGATGGTCCCGTTGTGTTACCACGGTACTTGCAGTACAACCCTCCTCAGGGGATTCTGTCAAACCATTTCGAGCCGTGGATGAACCTCATGAGAGTCTGCGCATCTAGTGATGCGAGGTCAGAGAGATCATCCAAGAAAGGTCGGCCTAAGAAGAGCAATCGTGTTGCGGTCAGAGAGGGGCATTGGCATAGGTAATGCTGAACACTCTCCTCTTCTTCCTCGTCCAGGCAGCCTCTGCAGTAGTCCCGCTTCGCTATGCCCAGTCTCTCAGCGTGCTTGCCAATGGGACAGTGTCCCGTGATGACTCCCACTGCCAGTCTGATATCGTTTCTTTTTAGAGAGACGATGTTGGTGCTTCTTTTCCTGTTTCGGTGAGGCCATATTTGCCTGGTTACCTCGCAGGTTTCTTCATCCCTCCACCTTCGCTCCGCTAGGTTCGAGGTTATTTCGGCTATGGTCTCTTGCACGAGGCAAATGGAATACCAATATCCTGTAATATTTCGGTTGAGTGCAGGCTTGTGCCGTTCTTTGCAAGCTCATCCGCTTTTGCGTTACCTGAGATCCCGCTGTGGCTTGGTACCCACGTGAGTCTCACGTTTGTGTGTGCTGCGAGCTCATTCAGTTTTCTCCGACAGCCAGAGACCACTGCTGAATTGGTGCACACGCTAGTAACTGCCCGGAGAGCAGCTTGGCTATCGGTGTAAATGTGGATCTGTTCACCAGGGTCCCCATTTACCATCAGCCACTCTGCTGCCCCTTTTATGGCGGTTACCTCCGCCTGTAGAACGCTGCAGTATTCCGGCAGGCGTAAGCTAATTCTGAGGTTGAGGTCGTTGGAGAAAACTCCGCTGCCTACTTTGTCCTCCCTCCGTGAGCCGTCTGTAAAGACCTGCGTGTGTCCTGCTGGTACCTCTTTCTTTTCCATCCACTCCTCTTTAGAGGGTATGTGGTATGAGAAGTTGTTACCAAAAGCAGGTGTTGCTAGACATCGGTCTATGTTTTTGGGCACCCCTTTAAATTCATTGATTATTCCGGAGTGTCCACGATAGTCCGATGTCAACATTCGCACTGACTTTAGTCTAAGTGCTGTGGTAATGGCAAGTTGCTTGCCCATTAAATCGACCGGGGCTATGTCCAGGATTGTCTCCAAGGCTTTCGTAGGCGTCGTTCTCATGGCTCCCGTTATCATGAGCGCCGCCATTCTCTGCACTTTTGTAAGCGCCATTTGATTGACACTTTTATTAAGTGCCGGCCACCACATGAAAACGCCGTAGTAGAGTATTGGTGTAACTACGGCTCTGTATAGCCAGAAGGTAATCTTGGAGTTGAGGCTTCAAGACTTCCCCACCGCTCTCTTGCAAGAGTACAGCGCCACCGTTGCTTTCCGTACTCTTTCGTTTATGTTGAGCTTCCAAGATAACTTTCGGTCTAGTATGAGACCTAAGTACTTGGCGCTCTCCTTGATCGCCAGTTCAGTGCCCTTTAGCATTGGGGGCCTGAATTCTGGGATGTTGTGTTTCCTTGTGAAAACGACTAGCTCGGTTTTCGCCGGGTTGACATCTACGCCACACCTTTTGCACCATTGCGCTAGTTTCGATAGGGCCCCTTCAACAAGTTGCGACATTGTATTGAGGTGTTTCCCTGAGGCCGCTATTGCTACGTCATCCGCATAGGCGACGACCCTGCAGCCGGATTTCCTAAGTTGGAGGAGCAGCTCATTTAGCGTGATGTTCCAAAGCAATGGTGAGGTTTCAAACCCGTCCTCTATATGTTAATTTGTCTCGTCAATATGTTAGTCCTCTCTATAACAATCAAACCGAACCTTTGAAACAATATCTTTTATACTTTCGTCGGCCTTCTGGAGCTTGCGCGTTTCTTTCTCCGTCGTAGTCAACGCCTTGTTCCGGAGGCTACTTAGAACTCTTATCAGAAACTCTTGTATTTTTTTTTTCGTCGAAAGTTTTTTTATAAATAAATTTATAGATATTGATTTTACAAAAATGTCTAATCGGTACAATCCGAAACCGTTATCAGAATTTTTTTGAATTGTTCAAAAATTAAAAAAAAATTTAAAAAAGTGGAACTATCGATTGAGAACTCTAAAACTCTATATAAAAAACTGAAATTACATCAGAACTCTTTTTCTTGAAAAGTGGGGGCTGCGTGAAGTTGGCCTCCAAATTGTTTTTCTCGATTTCTGCCCAAAATTTCTCGGAATTCTTGCAATTTTCAAGCAAGAACTCTAGAACTAATCGAAATCTTGCCAGAACTCTAAAAAAATTCTATTTTGCTCACAATTCGACTCACGCGAAAAGAAATATATTTTTTTAATTCTTTAATGTTCAAAAAACTTAGCGCCGCATTTTTGCTTATAACTTCTTTAATATTGGTCGGAGAGATACAGGCCAATACAGGTTAATCGGTTTGGCTTCCATGTATATTCACCGAGAAATCTCAGCTAATCTACAACCTAGCGAAGTCATTGAATTTGCAAAAAGTTATCCGAGGAGACTTATTATGCGTCAAGCAAAAAGAATGTGTTTTTTAGTGTTTTCTTTGCTAGTCTTTACTTTACCTACCTTCAGCGGAGGCAAGCCCCCCCAAATGAAAATCCTGGATCCGCCCCTGTTAGTGGCGATGGAATCATTTTCGTTTTTTATGTTACTTAGGCCTTTGGCAACCGATACTGCTTGAAGTCAATGATGCTCAAAACTATTTACTGAAAAAAATGCTGAAACTGCTGAAATTGAAGAAAGATTCCAACAATTGCAGAATCTGGCGCAAAAATACGCCTTTTTAAGACCCTCGGTGATATTGGGCGTCGAGAAGCCCCTCATGACATAAATAGAGAAGAGTTCAAACTTGAACGCGTACGTCTACGACCTTTCGTATCTGCAACAGACCCAGATTATAAAAAAGAGATCATTAACTCCCGCTCACTGGGTTTATTAAAATATATTATTGAATCTAAACTTGAAGATTGCTTACCAAACATTGTCATAATGTTGAGAATATTCTTAACAGCTGCCATAAGCAATGCCAGTTGCGAGAGAAGCTTCTCTAAACTAAAGTTAATTAAAAATGATCTAAGATCGACTATGTCCACATTTAGACTATCCAATTTAGTTATATTGACAATCAAACATGACGTACATATTGACATTGATAATTGCGTAACAGATTTTGCTTTGAGAAAAACTCGAAGAGTAAATTTTTTAATAATTCAAGAATTTAAAAAACCTTTTTTATTTTTACCAGTTTTCATGACTAATGATTAAAATAGGGGGCGGAGAATTTCCAGTCGGCCCCGGGCGGCGAAAACCCACGCTACGCCACTGGGCCCGTGCTTGACGATATACTTTTTTATGAGTGGTCCGCGGTTTTGGGGAAACTTGAACCCCCAAACAATTTAGTAAGACGAGGGAAATATTCATGGTCCCAGACTTATATGTGTAAATATGTTATTTAAGTTAGGTACTCTTTTAATACTTAAAACTTACCCAATTAAATATGCAATCATTGGTCATATCCTTTTTAGGTACGCCCACATTTAATTGTTTACCTACAAATTTCATGCGTTTCAACTTTCTGAGTTTTATTTTTGGTTTACATGTAATTTCCCATAAGCCATACCCACACACCGGCTGCGTCATATTATCCCCACTGTCGGGGATATGACGCAAAAGTTGACTTTTTATATTTTTATAAATTTTAGTACTTCTTATTTTAAGATTAAAGCTGATATTTATGCTATGAGTACCATTAACACCAATCATCATGTCATAATAGGTATTAGCGTTTGAGATTCGGCAAAAACCCGAATTGTGCGTCATATCCCACGCGTTTACCTTATGTGAATATTGAATGAAATATTGAATTTAAATTCAGCCTGGAGGAAGTTATTTCGAACATTTATTGTAGATTCAGCAACATTGCATGTACTTTTTGAAAATAAAATATTGTTTCTCTCGTAAATTTTGTTCACCCATTATCTTCGAAACAAAGGGTTTTTCATGAATCAACATGAACACCCTGTATAGAATGGCATGCTTGATAGATAACTGTTAGAGATATAGACATGTTGGATAGATAGATGTTAGATAGATAGGCATGTTAGATAGATAGACATACTGGATAGATAAACTATTCTTAAAATAGTACTTCAATTTAGTCCTTAAACTTATCGTTTTTCGTTTATTTGGCAAGTTATTTGGTTACAAAGTAATTGTTGTTTAGAGTAGATAGGTAGTATAGGCAGTGCACATTTAGTACACATTTTCTGTATTTTTTTGTTTACGCGAAACTTTTAAAATGATTTAGTTTAGATTCACAAGACTAATTCGATCTATCACAGTGACATAACAACGCTCTACGGAAACAGCACGCTACGAAAATATCACATCCTAAAATATGTCGTGATAATAATAATTAGGATGTGATATTATCCCAGTGTTATATTTTCGACTTTGAATAATGTTGCTGTCATATTTTAGACGTGTATTTTGCCTTCTTTTATTTTTTACTGTGGAAAATTAAGGTGTGATGTTTTCTTAGTGCGTTGTTATGTCACTGTGATGTTTTCAATGCGTTGTTAGGTCGCGCGTACAACCATTACTATAAACTTCAAATAATTTTTTATATAATGTAAATAGTAATTGTTTAAAAATATGATTTTCTTTTATTAAATTTATAGATACTCAATTGCATTGTTATAAATAATTATAAAGTTTTGGTCCAAGATAGCTCAGTAGGAAATTTAATTGTCAACTGTTGGTATTGGTTTTTTGCCCTGACGTTATCGCGTGGGCTTGTTCAAAGCAACTGTTTGTCGTGTCGCGAAATTTTGTTTTCACGTCGTGTAACGAAAACTCCGCCGTAAATACTGCGATAATGAACGTAACATCCGCTGGTAAGTCCTGTCATATTTGTAGTCGAGTCTTTAAATGTTTTGCTTTCAAAGAGTACCCAGTTTCAATTGCGTATATATTTGTCATCAAAGATTTTTTGGGGATGATTTGGTATTTGCTGAATAACCAATAATTTGTCAAAAAACAAAATTCTGTTTTGTTGTTGTTTAGTAGATGATATGTTTTTTCAATTCACAGTATCATTCTTAATTTTTTTGTATTTAATTTCTTTTAGACAGACTTGACCAGGACTGTCCAACCAGTTGATCGCGATCTACCGGTCGATCGCGGTGTGATTTTGAGTCGATCTTTAGTTTCCTCACGCTTCTATGTACTTAATTAAAAATACATTTCGATAAATATACAGTAAAAATTAAAACACGCTTCTCGCACACTTAATACACACAATGTTATGGAAACTCATGTCTGTAAAATAATCAATTCTTTACGTGGCAGTGCCCTTCAGAGACGCTTGTTTAGATTAGAAAATGAGGATAATGATAACAAACTTTTGCTACGCACTAATGTGCGTTGGCTCAATAGAAGTCGATTTCTCATGCGGTTTCTAGAGTTATTAGAAGACGTAAAAAGTTTCCTCTCTGGAAGAGGTGACAGTTACTCAGAGTTAACAAACAAAGAGTGGTTATTTGATTTGTCATTGTTGGCAGACTGATGATAGTTCAAAACTAAACGATTTGAATCTTGAACTACATCTTTATCCTTACAAAATGATTTTTGAAATTGAAGCTGTTGAAAAACAATTTTAGACAAGATTTGAAGATTTTGGTAAGAATGAAAATATTGCACTATTTTTTTCAAATGTGTTTCAAAAAGATATCAACATAGAAGAAATTGCATGTCAAATATCTACAATATTTGAAGCAAATCAGTATAAACTAGAATTGGAAATAATGAAACTTCAATATGATTTATATTTGAAATACAAAGATTGTATTTGGAAATACATTAAAGAGAAATACCAAATCTTGACAAATGCGACACAAAATATTAGTAATAATATTTGGCAGAATTCGCCTTTTCTGATATGTGCTAAAATGTGTTAAAATCAAAAATAAGAAATTCTTTAACTGATGAACATTTATTTACGATTAACTCTTATCGTATGATCCCGGTTTTGAAAATATTGCCAAATCCATGCAATGCCAGCGATCACATTAGTAATAGTCTTATGTTAGTATTTACTATATTCCCAATTTTGTTATTTTATATCAGATGTTATATAAATTTGAATACTTTTTGTTCCATGCAATGCCAACGATCTCATTAGCATTAGTCTTGTGTTAGTATTTACCATGTTCCTAATTTTGTTATTTTATAGGAGTATCAGATATTCTTCTTCTTCTTTCGAATAGGCCTACTTTGGACCACGCTTGTTCAACTGTTGGGCTTTGACCTTTGCCCAGTATTGTCGCATCTTCTGCAGGTGTAACTCCTTTCTCTCTTCTGTCCGGGGTACCTTTCCTTCGAGGTTTTTCCTGAAATCCACGGACTTCCTTCAGGGTGCGTCTCACAGACTGTCTGTTTTTGAGATCTGTTATTCCCAGTTCTTTAATATCCTTCTCGGTCTCTGTCATCCAAGTGGTACGAAGCTTCTTGTTTTGCCAGAAGGTGAACAGACGGTTGATTAGTCGGTTTGGAGGCTATCTTGCAACGTGGCCATGGAAAGCTACCCTTCTATTCCTTGCACAGTCAGAGAGCATCTCAATATGTTCGTAGAGCTAAGAGTTATGCCGCCTTCGGAATTCCCCATCTTCCTTTACCGGGCCTAGGATCTTCCTGAGGATTCTCCTCTCTCTGATTTCCAATTTCTCTATTAGACCCCTTCGGTTCAATGAAAATTACTCCATGGCATACAGGGCTTCTGGTTGTAAGACTGATGTGTAGCGCTTAAGTTTCAGGTTGCGTGACAGGCATTTCTTATTGTAAGTGTTCTTAGTCAGCCGATAGGCTAGTTCTAACTTGTTGACTCTCTTCGATAATGACGCTCTTTCTCATAAATTGGGTTCAATCCATTCGCCAAGATACTTAAATTTCTCAGTCCTCTTGATGTTTCCCTCTTCTAGTAACATCTCTCTGTTTGCTTCTCTGATATTGGTAAGGAAATCTGTTTTCTCCAGCGACACTTGAAGATCCACTTTTGCAGCCTGTTTTCTGAGGCAGTTTACCTGCATTGTTGCCATCTCAAGAGAATCAGCAAACAGCGCCATGTCATCTGCAAAGGCTAGGCAATCTACAACCAGTCCATCGTTCTTACGTCCCAGGTAGATACCACTCTGACCACCCAAATTGTTCAATTCCTTGTGCCATTCTCTCATAACCTTTTCAAGGACACATTTGAAGAGAAGTGGGGAAAGTCCATCTCCTTGTCTCACTCCAGTTTTTATTTCGAAGCTTTCTGAAATCTCGCCTCTAAATTTATCCCTGGAATGGGTGTTGGTCAAAGTTTCTAGAATGAGTCTGCGGCTTTTGTTGTCTAGTGCTAGTTCCTAGAGAAATTTGTTAAGCGTTTCTCTATCAATGGAATCGTAGGCCTTCCTATAATCAACAAAGGTGACAACCACCTTACGGTGTCTCATCTTGGAGTATGCAAGTACAGTTTTAAGATTGAGGATCTGTTCAAAACAGGATCGGGTCTTCCTGAAGCCCCCCTGGTATTCTTCCAGTTGACTATCCAACTAATTTTCTGCCCTTGTTTGTAACGCCTTCGAGAGAATCTTGTATGTTACCGGGACGAGAGAAATTTCACGGTAGTTGTTTAGATCAGTAAAATCTCTCTTTTTGTGAAGCGGATGAATCAGAGCAGATTTCCAATCGGGTGGTAATTTCTCTGTTTTCCAGATGTCCTGGATGATCTCGGTTAGCTTGCGCACGGCATTGTTTCCACCACCTTTTCACAGTTCAGCAACGATAGAGTCCTCTCCAGCTGCCTTATTATTCTTAAGCAGTTGAATGATCTGGCCAACTTCTTCCAATGAAGGGGGAAGCGAGTCCGGGTTTGGTGTGGTTTGTGTATATTCCAATTCTTCGCCTGGTGGGTCACATTTGAGTAGATTTTTAAAGTACTGAGCTAAAAGGTGGCAGTTGTCCTTGTCGTTATAAGCCAGTTTGCCTTGTGAGTCTCTGAAGTGGAGGCTTGGCGGAGCGTATTTTCTGAGTACCTGCTTAAAGGTTCCAAAAAAATGTCTGGAATTATTCTTAGTAAAGCTCTCTTCGATTTGGGTTAGTTGGTTTTGTGTGAAGGTTCGTTTGGTTCCTGGAATTATCTTGGCTGTAACCTTTCTCTGTTCCAAAAAGTTATGCCAATTTTCCTTGGTCTTTTTAGAATTTCACTTTACCCAGGCTATCTGTCTTTGGGCTATTGCATTGTCACATTCTTCAGTCCACCACGGATGCTTCCTTTTTCTAGCGAGAGGAGCGTGTTCATTGGCCGCCTTGACAAGTGTGTTGTTTAGTCTCTGACTTAGTTCTTGATTGTTCTTGAGTCGCTAGACGTCAAATTATATAAATTAGGAGTATCAGATATTATATAAATTTCAATACTTTTTGATCCTGCTGAAATGTTTAATAAACATTATATAATAGATTCTCACGTTTGCAAAGAGTGAGAGATTAGTGACAGCAATGAATTTATAAAAGTACACCGAAACAAAAAAAACATTATCTTAAATTCATTGGCGATCAATTTATTAATTGGCTAAAAGTGCAGCTCTGAGAATAAGAATCAACATGATTTTTTTACATGAAAAACAGCTTTTAAATGGCGATATGTTATGCATTTTCTCAAATTTTATATATATATATATATATATATATATATATATATATATATATATATATATATATATATATATATTGTTGTATTTGAGGTTTTCGAGGATAGATACCTGTGTTGGTTTGTTTTCTCGGGGATTCCGCGTTGATGATGAGGCGAACTAACATTTGTCATTTTCAAGAGATATATGCGTCCGTGCGGGTCAACCGTTAGACGCATACTGAGAGCTCGTTATGGGATCCTTTATTTTATGGCGGTTGTGGACGTGAGCCCGTGGGGTTGTGGGCTTCCTTGGTTGATTCTTGGCCTTCTCCAGTTTGACTTTTTTCTTGATTTTTCTTGGTTTGATGGTTTCCTCTTCCTCTTGGTCGGGTTTGCGCATCAGGGCGGCTTCGGTGGGGCTGTATGTGTCCGTCGGTGTGACTCTTCTCCAGGCTTCAGTTGCTCTTTTGGGGGGCTGTTTCATTTGTTCTCTCGGGGGCTTCAGTTCTTCTCTTGGTGGCGGCTTCAGTTGTACTTTTGGGGGCGGCATCGGTGGTTTTCCTTGGGGCGGCTTCGGTTGTCTTCTCGGCGGCGGCTTCAGTTTTCTTTTCGGGGGCGGCTTCAGTTGTCTTCTCGGGGGCGTCTTCGGTTGTCTTTTCGGGGGCGGTTTCGGTGGGCTTTTCGGCAGTGGTTCCCTGGGGTTTCTCGTTGTTAACTTGGGTCTTTCTCCTTTTCATTATGTAGATTATCATTTCGTCGATGAGGCTGTCGTCCAGGGTGTCCAGGGAGGCGGGATCGAGGTACATTGCTGCGGCGGCTTCGTTGGTGTTTGTCGGAATAAAGGTGGTCATGTTGCGGCGGCTTCGTTGGGGTTTTTCGGAATAAAGGTGGTCATGTTGCGGCTGCAAAGGTCTCTGAGACTATGAGAACTCGTTGTCATGTGTCCTTTGCTTTCTGACGGTCGTGAGCCTTCCGCTCAGCTGTTCCGTCGTCTTGTTGTTTGTTTCTGTGTGTGTTTTTTTTTTTTGTTGTGTCGGTTTGCTTGTTTGTTTGTCGGTTTGTTTGTTCTTCTGTTTGTTCTGTCTCACTCATAAACGGTTTTCTTTCCTTTTTGGTTCTGTTTTTTTTTTTTTTTTCTTCTTCTTCTTCTCGTTGTTGGTCCTTGGTTTGTCCTGGTGTTGGTTCCTGGTTCGCGCTCCTGGCGGTTCCTGGTTCGTCCTTCGTTCTCGTGGTGGTTACTTGTTCGTCCTCGTGGTGGGTGCTGTGTCTCTCTGGTTTGTTCGTGTTGTTCCTGCCTGTTTTTGTTCCTGGGTGCTCCGCTGGGTTCGGGGATGTGGGCTTTTCTGTGAAAAAGAAAGATCAGTGATTACCTATGTTGTTGAGGTTTTGTATGTTTCCATTTAACGTTGATGTTGTAGTTTGCTGCGTTGTTTATTGTTGGGTTGTCATGCGTTTTCATGCGTTCGAAGCTTTTCGTTGCTAGTTTTTCTATGTGTTGCTTGATTGTCTCCATGTTTAGATCGCTGTGCAGCTGCTCATTGGTCATGTACCATGGCGAATCTGTTATTTCTCTCAGAGTTTTGTTCTGGATGATTTGGAGTTTGTAGATTTTCCTTTCTTTGGATTGTATCCAGCACGTCGATGAGTACGTCATTGTCGGCCGTATTATGGACTTGTAGATTTGAAGTTTGTTCCTTATGTTCAGCTTGCTTTTCCTGTTTAAGAGCGGGTAGAGGTAGCCTTTAATTTGTTTTGCTTTTTTCGCTGTCTGATCGATGTGTTCTGAAAATGTAAGAGCTTTGTTTAGGATTACGCCTAGATATTTGATTCGGTTTTCCCATTTTATGTCTGTGTTGTTGATTCTCAAGCAGCTACTGGGTTCGTGCTTAAATTTTTTCTTCGTGAAGATAATTGCCTGTGTTTTTTCTGCGTTTAGTTTGATCCTCCAGGTGTTACACCAGTCGTTAATCCTGTCCAGGTGATTTTGGAGCCGTTTTGTTATGGCCTCGGTCGAGTATCCTCTTGTGAAAATTGCTGTGTCGTCTGCGTATAGTGCAATTTCTGTGTCGTTTAGTTTTGGGATGTCTGCGGTGTAGATGCTGTAAAGAAGGGGGCCCAGGACAGATCCTTGTGGGACACCGGCTGTCATTGTCTGAGTTGTGGAGATGCTGTCGTTTATTTTGACTTGGAATGTTCTGTTACAGATAAAGGACGTCACTAGTCTGATCATTGGTGTTGGGATTTTAAATTGGTGCAGTTTGTATATTAAACCTAGGTGCCATACCTTGTCGAAAGCCTTAGAGACGTCCAGAAAGACGGCTCCCGTGGCTAACCCTTTGTTGAAAGCGTCGATTATTGCTTCGGTTATTCTTGTCGTCTGATAGGTGGTAGAGTGCTCTGTTCTGAAGCCGTATTGTTCGTCGGGTAGAATACGTTTGTCTTCAGTTATTTCTGTCAGTCTTTTGTGTATTACTTTTTCTGTGATTTTACTGAGACCTGTCAGCAGACTTATTGGTCTGTAACTGGAGGTGAGGTTTCGGGGTTTGTTCGGTTTCGGGATTAGAATCGTTGTTGCGTGTTTCCATTGGGTCGGAAACACTCCAAGTTTCAGTGCGGCGTTTATGATTTGTGTTATTCTGTCTATTGCGTTCGGTGTTAGGTTTTTTAGCGCGACGTTGTTGATGTTGTCGCAGCCTGGTGCTTTCTTGGTTTTTAGGTTTTTAATTATACCTTTTATTTCTTCCGGTGTTGTTTCCTCTATTTCCGTGTTTTCTACGCTACTATTTAGTACTCTCAGTACGGTTTCGCGTATTTCTTGCCTTTTGCGGAGTGGGTGTGTGTCGGCGTTCGGTTTAAACTGCTGTGCAAGCGACTTTGCGAATTCCTCCGTTTTTTCCTCGTCCGTGCTTGCTACAGTGTCGTTTGTTGTTTTCAGTGGGGGAATTGTTCTCCTCTCCTTGTTTCTAAGGTTCTTGGCTAATTTCCACGGTTCCTCTATTGTTTCGTTGATGCGTTCTAGTTTGTCTTCCCATTCGGCGTTGTGCTGTTCGCGCAGTGCCCATTTCAGTTGGTTTGTCAGTCTGTTTAAGACGTTCTTGTCCGTCGGTGCCAGCGTCCGTTGGAATACCTTGTTAGCTTTGCGCTTTTCTTTTAGTAGATTCCTGATTTCCTGTGGGAGGGTTGTTGTCGTGTTGGCTGTCCGTTTCCTTGTGGCGGCCTCGAGTGCTGCTTTTATTTCGTTTTCTATCGTCCGTGCTGCTTCTTCTAGGCACGGGGGGCTTGTAATTTCTGTACAAGTGACGTTCGTCAGATTATCTTTGAATTTGTTCCAATTTGTGATAGTTTTCTCGGTTGTTTTCCTGGCCGTATTCGCTTGGAGATTTATGTGCACTGGGTTGTGATCTGAGCTCAAGTCCTTGGTGCAGATTATTTCCAGGTTTGCTGTGATGTTTTTCATAACGGCTATATCCAAAATATCCGGCATTCGCTGAACTCCTGGAAAGTGTGTTGGTTCGTTCGGTGCAATTACTTGTAACTTCCGGTTTTCCGTGTACCTTAGTAATTGTCGGCCCTTGGTGTTTGTTACTCTGCAATTCCATTGCGAGTTCTTTGCGTTGTAGTCTCCTGCGGCTATGGTACCTATATTTCTGTCGAATATTTTGTCCAGGTCGTCGGCATTTATTTGTTTCTGTGGCGGCGAGTACAGTGCGTAGAGGGCTATGGGTCCGTCAGTTGTCTGTACTTCTACTCCTACCGTTTCCGTGTCCGTGGTTGTTTCTACTTCCGGCAGTTCGTGGTGTTTTATGTTTCTTTTGATGACGATGGCGACTCCACCTCCGGCTTTCTCGCTTCTGTCTTTTCTATAGACTTGGTAGTTTGCTATGTTCAGTTGGTTGCAACGTCTGAGGTGCGTCTCGTTGATCAGGGCCACGTCGACGCTGTGTTCGTTTAGGTGTGCTACTAGTTCCTGTTTCTTGTTTTGTATTCCGTTTGCGTTCCAGAATGTAAGTTTCAGATTGTCTCTAGTTCTTCTAGTGGTCATTGTTGAGTGTGAGCATGATGGTTGTGATTCTTCTAGAGAACTTTTCTGTGAGAACTCGTTCGTGGTATGCGACTACTTATAGCTGTCTGGCTTCGGGTCATGCGCGTTGTGTGCGGTGCTTCGGTTCCGTTGTTTGTTTGTCTTGTTTGTCGTATATGTGTCTTGGGTGTCTGGGATTGCATTTTGAGGGTGGATATGATCGGTCGCCATGCTGGGGGCAGTCTCATGGAATCGTCTCTCGTGTTCATGCAGTAGTCCCGTTTTTCTATCTCTATGACTTCTCTGTATACTCGTTACATTTCGTGGCTAATCTGTGCAAGAGTCCTTGAATTGACTTGAAAAGTCCATCCAGTGACCGGTGTTTGTGTGGTTTGGACAAGAGCCGATGAAACTTTGTCTCTGTGTCTGACTGAAACTACATGTTCTTGAATTCTAGCTGATATTTTTCTATTGGTACGTCCAATTTAGATTCGTTCACATGTTCCGATTCTAACGGGATGGTGTCTTTAACGCTGCGTAGCATGGAGGATATTTTCTGGTTAGGTTTGAAAATGGTGTCGATGTTGTGTCTTTTTAGGATTCTGGCGATTTTGTCAGTTGATTCATGCATATATGGTAGGTATGCTGTGCTAACGGGTTTCTGGCGTTCTTCAGTTCTTTGGTTACTGTTCTCTGTACGACGGAAAGCTTTGGATATTAAGCTGTTTAAATATCCATTTGAAGAAAGAGATTCTCATAAGTTCTTCAATTCTTTTGCTAAGTTAAGCTGGTCGGTTAGTCTTTTGGATCGGGTGGTAAGAGTGTTGACTACAGATGCTAGTTGTTTGGGGTGATGGTGCGACGAAGCGTTCAGATATCTGTCTGTATGCGTTGGTTTCCGGTACACAGTGTGACTTAAGGTGCCGTCTGGTTTCTTCTGTACTAAAACATCCAGGAAAGGAAGTCGTTGATGCTTTTCTATCTCCATTGTAAATTTGAGATTTGGTAGTGTTGGGAGTTAAGATGGATAAGGAATTTGTCCAGCTCTGGTCTGCCGTGGGGCCAGATTACAAATGTGTCGTCAACATATCTTAAACAGAGTGTAGTTTTAAGTGTGGCGGATGAGATTGCCTTTTCCCCAAAATCTGTAAGAAATATGTTAGCTATTACTGGGGATAGAGGTGAACCCATTGGTGCTCCTAGGACTTGTTTGTTTATTTGACCATCGTACCTAAAGTATGTATTCTATAAACAATGTTCTGCCAGATCTGATACATACTTTTCTGGTTTTAATTTCGACCTTATGATGTTTAAGGCTTCGAGGACCGGTACTTTTGTGAATAAAGATACAATGTCAAAGCTCCCAAGGAGGTGGTCGGGCTGGAGTTGGTGATTTTTTAGTATGTCTATGAAGTGTTCAGCATTGGGGACATAGGAATCACAATCTTCGGCGTATGGTTGTAAACATTTTGCTAAATGTTTCGCAAGAAGTTGGACCGGTGAACCACCGGAGCTTACTATTGGTCGAAGTGGGGCTCCATCCTTGTGGATCTTTGGTAAACCATATATCTTGGGACACCGTGCTGATTTCTCCCTTGGTATAAGATAATTCATTGTTTCCTTGTCAATGGACAAGGGACTGGAGCTTATTATCTTTTGCCTGGTAGTTTTCTCAAGATAGGTTGTGGGGTCCGTTGTACTGGTTAGATAAGCTGGACCATCTAAAATTGTGGTCATTTTTCGTTTATAGTCAGCACTGTTCATGACTACAGAGCAATTTCCCTTACCAGCTGGTAGAACCACAATGCTG
Source organism: Phosphuga atrata (assembly GCA_944588485.1). Taxonomy (NCBI): domain Eukaryota; kingdom Metazoa; phylum Arthropoda; class Insecta; order Coleoptera; family Silphidae; genus Phosphuga; species Phosphuga atrata. Next base: position 71,333,889 of record OX155897.1, on the reverse strand, counting down.
TAGTTTTCTCTTAGTGGCTTGAGGGCTTTGAATTCCTCGTATGAGATGTTTCTTGTCGGTGGTTTGGCAGATCTTAAAATGTGGCATGTTTCCTGTCTTATTGTCTCGGATAATGTGGCAGGGAGTTGTGAAATAGCAGTCTCGAATCCACAGTGATTATGCCTTCTTTGGGAAGGCGAGTTGGTGCGATTGCAAAGTTAAAACCATTGGCCTGTACGGTTTTGGTAGGTTCGTCTAAGGGCTGGTCTGAAAGATTGTAAACCACTTTGTCGATGTTGAGTGGTTTTGGTGCAGGTTTTTGTCTCCGTCTGAGAAGGTTGTATTTTTATTTCTTTCTATTTGTGATTAATAATCTATTCTGTTCGGCTCTGTTGTTTCTCGAAACCGTGTCATGTCTGTCTAGTCTTGAAAATTTGGTCTGGTTTTCCCGTGGAGGTTTATAATGTTGTATTTGAGGTTTTCGCGGATAGAAACATGTGTTGGTTTGCTTTCTCGGGGGTTCCGCGTTGATGTTGATGATTGGTTCTGAAAAGAACCGGATTCTCGACGTATATATATATATATATATATATATATATTATATATATATATATATATATATATATATATATATATATATATATATATATATATATATATATATGAACTTTTAGATAATTAAATATTGTTACTATCGCAAATTTTGTTCACCCTGTATATTCGAAACCAAATGGTTTTTCAGAAATCACCGAAAGACAAAATATTGTTAAAATATTTACTTATCCGCATATTTACTTAAAACCCTGTATAGATCGGCATGTTGACATAACTGTTAGATAAGGGACATGTTGGATAGATAGACTTTAGATAGATAGTGATGTTAGATAGATGGACGTACTAGATAGATAGACTATTCTTAAGATAGTAGTTCAATTTAGTCCTTAAACATCGTTTTTCGTTTATTTGGCAGCTTGTTTGGTTATAAAGTAATTGTTATCTAGATTAAATAAATAGCACACATTTTCTATATTTTTTTGTTTACGCGAAATTTTTAAAATAGTTTAGTTTAGATTCACAAGACAACACATAATTCGGTCTATCACAATGACATAACAACGCTCTACAGAAACAATACGCTACGAAAATATCACATCCTAAAATATGTCGTGATAATAATTACTAGAATGTGATATTATCCCAGTGATATATTTTCGACGTTTAATAATGTTGCTGTGATATTTTAGACGTGTATTTTGTCTTCTTTTATTTTTACTGTGAAAATTTAAGTTGATGTGTGTTTAAGTGATGTTTTCGTATTGCCTTGCTATGGCACTGTTATGTTTTCAACGCGTTGTTTAGTCGCGCTTTTAGCCATTACTATAAACATTAAATAATTTTCTATATAACGTATTTATTATATATTCTTTGAAAATACAATTTTCTTTTATTTATTTTATTGATTCTCAATTGCATTGTTATAAATATAAATTTGCGGTGCAAAATATCTCAGTAGGAAGTTTAGTTGTCAACGGTTGGCAATAGTTTTCTGTCCTGACATTATCACGTGGTTTTGTTCAAAGCAACTGTCGTGTCGCGAAATTTAGTTTTCACGTCGTGTAACGAAAGCTCCGTCGTAAATCCTGCTATAATGAACGTAACATCCGCTGGTAAGTCGTGTTAATATTTGTAGTCGAGTCATTAAAAGTCTTGCTTTCAAAGAGTATCCAGTTTCAATTGCGTATATATTTGTCAGGCTGCAAGTCATCAAAGATTTTTTGGGGATGATTTGGTATTTGCTGATTAACCAATAATTTGTCAAAAAACAATATTCTGTTTTCTAGTTGTTTAGGAGTTGATATGTTTCTTCAATCCTCACTGTCATTCTTAATTTTCTTGTATTATTTAAATTTTTTTTTACACAGGACAGACTAGACTAGAAATAGATAATACTGAAAAGATGAGGCTACACAGACAAGAGCACACAGACAAGACTGGACTAACAAGGCTAAACAGACATGACTAGAGAAATAAAACTAGACAGATAAGACTAGAGAGACAAGACTAGAGATAAAACTAGACAGACAAAAATAGACAAACCTGACCAAATTTACAAGACTAGACAGACATGATTAGACTAACAAAATTAGATTGACCAGGCTAGACAGACAGACACAAATAGATCGACAGATAAGACTAGACAAACAAGACTAGATAGAAAACACTAGCAGATAAGACTAAACAAACAAGACCAGACAGACAAGACTAGACAGACAAGACTAGACAGACAAGACTAGACAGACAAGACTAGATAGACAAGACTAGACAGACAAGACTAGACAAACAAAACTAGACAGACAAGACTAGACAGACTAGAGAGACAAGACTAGACAGAGAAAACTAGACAGACAAGACTGGACAGACAAGACTGGACAGACAAGACTGGACAGACAAGACTGGACAGACAAGACTGGACAGACAAGACTGGACAGACAAGACTGGACAGACAAGACTGGACAGACAAGACTGGACAGACAAGACTGGACAGACAAGACTGGACAGACAAGACTGGACAGACAAGACTGGACAGACAAGACTGGACAGCCAAGACTGGACAGACAAGACTGGACAGATAAGACTGGACAGGCAAAACTGGACAGACAAGACTAGACGACAAGACTAGACAGACAAGACTGGACAGACAAGACTTGACAGACAAGATTGGACAGACAAGACTTGACAGACAAGAACTAGACAGACAAGACTAGACAGACAAGACTAGACAGACAAGACTGGACAGACAAGACTGGACTGACAAGACTGGACAGACCAAAGTAGACAGACAAGACTAGACGACAAGACTAGACAGACAAGACTGGACAGACAAGACTAGACACACAAGATTGGACAGACAAGACTTGACAGACAAGAACTAGACAGACAAGACTAGACAGACAATACTAGACAGACAAGACTAGACAGACAAGACTAGACAGACAAGACTAGACAGACAAGACTAGACAGACAAGACTAGACAGACAAGACTAGACAGACAAGACTAGGCAGACAAGACTAGACAGACAAGACTAGACAGACAAGACTAGACAGACAAGACTAGACAGACAAGACTAGACAGACAAGACTAGACAGACAAGACTAGACAGACAAGACTAGACAGACAAGACTAGACAGACAAGACTAGACAGACAAGACTAGACAGACAAGACTAGACAGACAAGACTAGACAGACAAGACTAGACAGACAAGACTAGACAGACAAGACTAGACAGACAAGACTAGACAGACAAGACTAGACAGACAAGACTAGACAGACAAGACTAGACAGACAAGACTAGACAGACAAGACTAGACAGACAAGACTAGACAGACAAGACTAGACAGACAAGACTAGACAGACAAGACTAGACAGACAAGACTAGACAGACAAGACTAGACAGACAAGACTAGACAGACAAGACTAGACAGACAAGACTAGACAGACAAGACTAGACAGACAAGACTAGACAGACAAGACTAGACAGACAAGACTAGACAGACAAGACTAGACAGACAAGACTAGACAGACATGACTAGACTACACGAATACTCTCTTTTTTGAATAAATACAATATCCTAACAAATTGTCAGCATGGTTTTAGGGCAGGAAAAAGCATTGAGACAGCCTGCTTTCAATATATTAGCTGCACAATACGACATATAGAGAATCAAAACACTCCAGTTGGGATTTTCGTGGATTTATCTAAAGCGTATGATACCGTGAAGCACAATCTGTTACGTCAAAAATTATGTGTGTTTGGCATTAGAGGAGTAGCCCTGCAGTGGATCGAATCATATCTAAAAAACCGATCGCAAATAACAGAAATTTCAACAGGACAGGATAAAATCAAGTCCGAAATCAGAACTACCAATGTGGGGATTCCGCAGGGAAGTGTCTTGGGCCCCATATTATTTACAATATATGTAAATGATCTGCCTCAAACGACTATAGAAACAGATACAGTCATGATAAATTATGCAGATGACACAAGCCTCATAACCACAAACAAATATTTAGAAGATATCCCGGGGAAAGTTAGAACTACCATTAAATTACTAAACACGTGGTTTGATGAAAATAAATTAATCATGAACGAAGAAAAAACGAACGTAATATTTTTTAAAACAAAACGGGACCAAAGATTATTCCCCGAAGAAATAGTAATCTCGGACAACACACTAAAAGTTCAAAAATGCGTTAAACTGTTGGGAATATATTTTGACGAGAATTTGGATTGGGAAACGCACATAATTAATTTATCAAAGAAACTCAATAGGTCTGTATATGCGATGAGAATATTTAGACGATATTTAGATACAAATACGCTAAAAACAGTTTATTACGCTAATATACACAGCCTATTGAGGTTCGGGATCATGTTATGGGGCAGCGGAACATTGATAAACGATATTTTCAAAATTCAAAAGGAAGCTATCCGAGTTATTTTCGATCTGGAATTCACCGAGTCGTGCAGAGGAAAATTTAGAAAAGCGGAAATCCTAACAACAACAGGAACTTATATATATGAAAGCCTGATTTTTCTATTTAAACATAAAAATTACTTTAGCGATTTAAAAGTAAATAACGGAAAGAATACCAGACAAAACTGGGTAAATTACAACTTCCCAACACATAACCTTAGCATGACAGAAAAAATGCCGCCCTACAGTAATATCAAACTATTTAACGCGCTACCAATGAATTTAAAACGAAAAAATAATATTAAGGAATACAAGCAGCACATACGAAAGATTCTTCTCCATATCGAGCCCTACACCCTACATGAGTACTACACCAGCATTAAATCACCAAATTACCAAATTTGAATTCGATTTTAATATAAGAATCAAGAGAATCGTATGAGAAATCTTCAATTTTAGAATGACTTGACGCTGAGTTCATATAATGTATCATCGAGGTGATGAAGGTAGTGGATACTGAGATCATAAATCGCCATAAGTTTGAGAGAGATATATTACTAATTTACTGAGATTTAGATACTGAGATCCTAAATCGCCATAAGTTTGAAAGAGATATATTACTAATTTACCCATACTCCATAAAGGAATATTACCTGGGAGTTAAGCCTACTGGAAATTAAAGGCTAACCCATAGTTCATTTAGCTTACATATGTTACAATTTGTTTTCTTTCTAAATGTAATTGTTATACGTTGTAGCTTATACATGAAATAAATTGATAAATTGAAAAAAAGACAAGACTAGACAGACAAGACTAGACAGACAAGACTAGACAGACAAGACTAGACAGACAAGACTAGACAGACAAGACTAGACAGACAAGACTAGACAGACAAGACTAGACAGACAAGACTAGACAGACAAGACTAGACAGACAAGACTAGACAGACAAGACTAGACAGACAAGACTAGACAGACAAGACTAGACAGACAAGACTAGACAGACAAGACTAGACAGACAAGACTAGACAGACAAGACTAGACAGACAAGACTAGACAGACAAGACTAGACAGACAAGACTAGACAGACAAGACTAGACAGACAAGACTAGACAGACAAGACTAGACAGACAAGACTAGACAGACAAGACTAGACAGACAAGACTAGACAGACAAGACTAGACAGACAAGACTAGACAGACAAGACTAGACAGACAAGACTAGACAGACAAGACTAGACAGACAAGACTAGACAGACAAGACTAGACAGACAAGACTAGACAGACAAGACTAGACAGACAAGACTAGACAGACAAGACTAGACAGACAAGACTAGACAGACAAGATTAGACAGACAAGACTAGACAGACAAGACTAGACAGACAAGACTAGACAGACAATTCTCTACAGACAAGACTAGACAGACAAGACTAGACACACAAGACTAGATAGACAAGACTAGACAGACAAGACTAGACAGACAAGACTAGACAGACAAGACTAGACAGACAAGACTAGACAGACAAGACTAGACAGACAAGACTAGACAGACAAGACTAGACAGACAAGACTAGACAGACAAGACTAGACAGACAAGACTAGACAGACAAGACTAGACAGACAAGACTAGACAGACTAGACAGACTAGACAGACTAGACAGACAAGACTAGACAGACAAGACTAGACAGACAAGACTAGATAGACAAGACTAGACAGACAAGACTAGACAGACAGGACTGGACAGAAAAGACTAGACAGACAAGACTAGACACACAAGACTAGACAGACAAGACTAGACAGACAAGACTAGACAGACAAGACTAGACAGACAAGACTAGACAGACAAGACTAGACAGACAAGACTAGACAGACAAGACTAGACAGACAAGACTAGACAGACAAGACTAGACAGACAAGACTAGACAGACAAGACTAGACAGACAAGACTAGACAGACAAGACTAGACAGATAAGACTAGACAGACAAGACTAGACAGACAAGACTAGACAGACAAGACTAGACAGACAAGACTAGACAGACAAGACTAGACAAACAAGACTGGACAGACAAGACTGGACAGACAAGACTGGACAGACAAGACTGGACAGAGAAGACTAGACAGACAAGACTGGACAGACAAGACTAGACAGACAAGACTAGACAGACAAGACTAGACAGACAAGACTAGACAGACAAGACTGGACAGACAAGACTGGACAGACAAGACTGGACAGACAAGACTGGACAGACAAGACTGGACAGACAAGACTAGACAGACAAGACTGGACAGACAAGACTGGACAGACAAGACTGGACAGGCAAGACTAGACAGACAAGACTAGACAGACAAGACTAGACAGATAAGACTAGACAGACAAGACTAGACAGACAAGACTAGACAGACAAGACTAGACAGACAAGACTAGACAGACAAGACTAGACAGACAAGACTAGATAGATAGAACAGATAGAACTTGACCAGTGCTCGGTAACTGGTTTTAAGTAAAGAACCATTTTCTTAGAAAAACATTAACAAATTTTACGGATGAGTTGTGATGACATGAGCCGCAGGGATTATAATAAAAAAATGATATTTAATAACGTTCTAATTTTATACTTTTATTTTCTATAAATAAACCTAACCTAACCTATTATTAATATTATTAAGATTAGTATTATTAGATATTATTATTAAGATTAGTATTAATGACACTTTGCTTCTCGATGGTTTTTTAAATTGCAAAAATTAATTATATTTTCATTCTTGATGCACGGCAAAAAGTACACTTTAAAAAATACAGTTTAAATAGTAGCAGCGGCCTTACTAATACAAATTTGTAAAGATTGCAGTCCAACACTGTAATTTTTAAAACTTATTTACTAATAATACCGGAAACTGTAATTTTAACAAAATCAATTTATAGTTTTTACAGTTTCAAATTCGTAAGGCCGCTGATACTATTTGAAACTATAATTTTTAAAGTGTACTTTTTTTCGTGTATGTTGACATTTATTAAATGACGAAATGTAGCTTGAATATATAAATATATTCAACCTGTTCGTAGCTCTATAATATTAAGTCTTATTGAGACTATAACAAATCTGATGTTGAACAACTACTTCCTGGTTAATATCACGCAGGATATTGATTTATAGAACAGGCATTTGCATGTTATTAATAGTATCAGTACATTTTCATGTTATTAACAAGTACTAGATAAACAACATTTGTTTATAGGTCATATCTTTCTATTAAGTGAATAGCCATCTGCAGACGTGTTTTGACATTTATCTCGTCAGTGCTGCTTTGCTCTTTTGAAACACCTCGTGCATGACTGGCAAGGTTAGGTTTTGATTTGAGATTTGTGGAGAAAAACGAACAAAATTTGTCTAATCAAAACTTAACCTCGTCGTGCACGAAGTGTTCAAGACGAGATTTGTCATAGTCTTAATAAGACTTAATATTATAGAGCTACGAACAGATTGAATATATTCATATATTCAAGCTACATTTCGTATTTTAATAAGTGTATATGTTCATATAGTTAAGGCTAAAACAATTAACTCTTTAATAGAAACAATATTAAAGAGCTTATTGTTTTAGCCTTAACTATATGAAACGACTTGTTAAATTATTTGAATCAAATTAATTTTGTGATTTATTTCATGTGATTGATTGTATCTATGATTTGTATGGATTCAACAATATTTGTATTTTAGAAAAATCTACATAGTGATTCGTTGATAGATATCAATTTTCATATTAGACATAATATTTTATAACAATTATTAAATATTTAATAATATTTAATAACATAAAACTTTCCTACTAGACATAAAATAAACATACAGTACCACGCGAAAGTCGAGTACTTTCAAGAAAACTTTTTTAGATAAAAGTTTTCTTGAAACTACTCGACTTTCGCTTTTGGTACTGTATGTTTATTTTATGTCTAGTAGGAAAGTTTTAAGTTATTACTACAATTTTTTGAATGAAACATACATTTACCTCAAACTTCGTTTGTATTTTTGACGTCAAATTAGTTAAACATTTAAATTTGCCAAGAAAATGAGCAGCTAGGTTTAGTAATCTTATAAAGGCATACTCATAAGGTTTTTATAGTTTCGCGGAACAATGCTAGATAAATGTAATCAAATAAAAAATGAATCAATTCAATGTAATACTAGATAGATTTGTCTATAAAGTATCTAATTGTAATATTGATTAAGTACTGGGTTTAATAAACTAAATAGAGCTAGATGGATAAATATTTCAATTACTTACTTATCAAAATGAAATCATTGTACCAAAATTCCGTAATCCATGATTTACATAATAATTATTTAGTTCATTACCTTTCCTCATGCGTTAAAGGCGGGAGAGAGTTGATTATTATCGTAATTAATGGAAATATTTGTTTACCAATGTTCAGTTAGCTATAGCGCATAATTCAATTCCTCTAATGAATATTAAAAACACTTTCAGCCGGTTTCATCTCTCTGCTCGAGGAACCTCGACATGAAATGAAAAGTTTTGCCTTGCGTCGACTTGATAGCATCGTTGATGAATTTTGGCCGGAAATTTCGGAAGCCATAGAGAAAATGTAAGTAAACATAATATGTAAATAAAATAAATTAATTACCATTACATAGAATATGCAAATAGAAGAAATGTGTGTAATTTACTTTGCAAAAATTCAAATGAAAAATTAATTTTCAATATTAGCTTCCTCATATTTTTCTTTTGTTAATTAGTGAAGTGCTTCATGAAGATAAGGTTTTCAATCATCGGGAATTGGCTGGACTGGTAGCTAGCAAAGTTTACTACCACCTGGGCTCTTATGAGGATTCCTTGAGCTATGCATTAGGAGCCGGTCACCTGTTTGACGTAAATTCCAACAGCCAATACGTCGAAACCATAATCAGTAAACTAATTTTTAATTTTCAATTTCCTGTTTAATGTTGTTTAATACTTTTAGCCAAATGCATTGATGTCTACACTAATCTAAGAAAGTTGTCGATCGATCAGAAAGATTCGAGTGTTAACATTGATCCTGGATTAGAATCGATTGTAAACAGAATGTTTCATAGGTGTCTGGCGGATAATCAGTTTCAACAAGCTTTAGGCATTGCTTTAGAAACAAGACGTTTGGATATATTTCAAGCCTCGATTGTTAGATCTGGCAATATTTATGGAATGCTCAAATATGCCTACGAGGTATTTATATAAACAATTTTTATTTGATTTAATGATGTTGCCGTGAATGACCGAAATTGGTCGACTTTCACCGGTGAATGTACATATACCAAATACATACCAATACCAAATACGTCGGTGAAAGATCGAATATTTCATTACTTTGTTGTATATTCCGACCCTCACCGGTGTATGTCAACAATCACAAATACGCTCTGGTGGAGGTTCAAAATGGAGATGCCGACAGAGAGGCGAATGGCTCTCTCCCGCCAAATCCTTTCTTCTGCCGGGAGTCAATCAGTTTTATCAGTCTTATGTTGCAATAAATAAGATTTGAATCACATAATTAATTTTTTTTTTTTTAATTATTATTTTCGTTTCTTATTTAGAATGTACTTTGTGTTTTAAATTATTGGTCACTCCTCTCAGAAGGAGTGACGAAAAAGTTACGTAACCCTTGTGACGTTTTATAGCGACTGAATTACGGAGAACAAAATATAAATCTCCGACATGTTCAACATTTGCTATTAGTGCATGTTGAATGTCGATATGAACCGGTGTAAGTCAAAAATAAGGGTATATAGCAAATATTTCGGACATACACCAAGCGACTATGTGAATGTTCACTCACCGGTGAAAGTCGACATACGCCAAATTTCGGTCTTTCACGGTAAAATTAATATATAATTTCGTTTCTTATTTACTAGGTTTCTATGAGTTTGATCCAGAATCGTTCATTCCGCAATACTGTTTTGCGCCATCTTGTTGAATTATATCGTAGTCTTGCTACACCAGATTACATTAACGTCTGCCAATGCCTAATCTTCCTTGATGACTCAGCCAGTGTAGCTGAAATATTGAATCGTCTAGCAGGTGGCGAAATGGAAGATCAACTAACAGCATATCAAATAGCCTTCGATCTTTACGAATCTGCCACTCAAGAATTCCTAACTTTGGTTTCTTGTGCCTTGGTCTTTAAAGACAATGCTGCTGATGTAGGAACTTCAGTAAATGTTAGCGAATCAAAGAGGACAAACCCAATGGTAAGAAAAGTTTGAAAAAGAAATACATGAAATAAATGTGTTTGAAGTAATTGTATAACCCTGTATGAATGTCACATTGTCAACAACCACAAAAAATGAAGTATAACTTTAGGGGCGACTTTAGAGCAACTTAGATCGTTTTCCTGACGGAAATAACGTTATGTAAAGTTTACAGGCTGCTTACGTTGTTTCGGGTTTTGACAATTTTAAATATTGTAGAAATCTATCAATTGATGTCGCCTAAAAAAATGAACCTTTACGTGTGGTTGAAGAACAATTTCATTGACTGTTGTGGCAGGTATTGTTATTATGCTAAGAAGATTAAATTTTATTTGAATTTAGGTTGAAATAAATTTAAATGTTAATTTGCGTGCAGAAGAATCTGAACCATTAATTGATTAAAAGAAAATCAATTTAACAATCAATAATTATCCACTTGTACCAAATCTATTGAATAGAATATACTATTAGGGCTTATAATATACTGCTATATAATTGAAAATACTGCTAGGGCGTTCCCCGGAAGCGACTCGCAAGGGTCCCGCCTGCCCCTTGTGAGAAATGAGCAAAGGCTACCGAGTCATGGGCGGGCTCGGATGAAGAAGCAAGTTTAGATGAGAATTGGAACTATGAATGTTGGAACTATGACTGGGAAAGGAAGAGAGGTTGTGGACCTAATGGTGAGAAGAAGTATTGGAATTTTAAGTGTACAAAAAACTAGGTGGAAGGGTAATAAAGCAAGAGAGCTAAAGCAATAAGCTTTTAAATTGTTGTACAGTAGGGCAAACAGAGCGGGAAGAAATGGTGTTGGAATTATCCTGGCTAACGATTTGATCCTCCCTCTAGTCAGAGTAAACAGAAGAAGTGATCGCTTGATGAGTGTGAAGCTGTGTCTTGGGGAAGAGTTTACCATTGTAAGTGCAATGGTAAACTCAATGGTAAACAAGAGTAAATGGAGAAAGATCGCTAACTCCGCTATGATATAATAAACCGCCAGCATGGGATCACGATATAAATATTTTGGACACGTCGATCGTGGAACGGGTGACAATCTCGAAAAATTGGTCATCCAAGGGAATATTGAAGGTACGCGACATCGGGGACGTTCTCCAAAACGCTGGACCAGGTGCCAGAGATCACCGGGACACCACTACAAGAAAATATAAGAACGGCGGTAGACAAGGGTAAATGGAGAAAGATGACATAATAAACCGCCAGCATGGGATCACGACTTCAGCCATGAAGTAAACGACTAGAGAGAGCGCGCGCGCGCGCGAGAGAGAGAGAGTGTGAGTGAAGGAGATGGAGGGAGAGAGAGAGAGAGGGTGAGTGAGAGAGAGAGAGAGAGATGTTTGTAATATTATTTATCATAAACCTCTAGTTTAATATTTAAATCTTAACTTATTTGTGATGCTTGATGTAATTACAACCGTCAAAGAAGTTTTACTTCAACCGCTCGTAAAGGTTACACAGACTATTTTTGTTTCTATTTTATTTAAGGATTTGAGAGAGTTCAATGTTAATATTGAAAAGCTGAAGACGATTTTGTCCGGAGAAATTTCAATTGCTTTGCACCTACAATTTCTGATCAGGTCTAATAAAACTGATTACCTCATTTTGAAACATACTAAAGATGCAGCCAGACCCAGCATTTGCCATACAGCAGTAATCATATCCAACGCCTTTATGAACTCAGGCACGACCAGCGACTATTTCCTCAGGTAATTATCAAATCAATTCATAAAGAATATTTTTATTATTTTGAAATTATTTTAGAGAAAATTTGGAATGGTTATCTAGAGCTTCCAATTGGTCGAAAATGGCAGCGGTATCATCCTTAGGCGTAATCCATAGAGGCCACGAAAAAGACGCAATGAACCTAATGCAGACTTATCTGCCTAAAGAAACTGGTCCCACTGCCGGTTATACAGAAAGCGGAGCTTTGTTTGCCTTGGGCTTAATCAACGCCAATCATGGAGCTAAGATCACTCCCTACTTATTGCAACAATTGAAAGATGCCCCAAACGAGGTAAAGATTGATATTTTTATAGATAGTTTGGTGGTCTTCAAGGGTTATTTTTTAGATTATTAAACACGGAGGATGTCTGGGGTTGGGGTTGGCCGCTATAGGGACCAGGAACGATGATATTTATGAGCAGATTAAGTTTAATTTATATCAGGATGATGCAGTTGTTGGCGAAGCTGCTGGAATTGCTATGGGGCTTATAATGCTTGGGTCTAGAAATGCTTCAGCCGTTGAAGACATGGTCGCTGTAAGTGATATTTTGATAATTTAAATATAAAAACTACGATTATGAATTACAAAAAATAAGCAGGATTCAAATATTTTATGTGTATTAGCTCCGAGCACAACAGCACTAGCGCCAAAGGTGACAGTTTTAAGAACTTCGTGACCGAAATATATTTAATGGAAATCATTATTTGTCAAGTGATTGGAAAATTTCAAAGTGTGTATGGGAGTGTTTTACCTGCAGGTTGTAAATATATAATTTGCATTTTGCTAAGAGCTTCCGTTAGCGAGGTATGACTTAGGGATAAAATCGAGCGAAATATCGCGAAATTTGGTTGCCCGAGCGGAGAACTGGGTAGCTAATCAATATTTTGAAGGATGTTTCGATGCAACCGCAGGGAAAAGACCTCCTGAAAACCATGCCGCAATCCGTTTTTAATTATCTGTAACCGTTCTCGAGATATAGACTTGTAAAGTCGAAATTCGCGAAAATTTAAATTCGGAATTTCGCTGTAAAAAATAGATTTTTTCTAAACAATTTACACATAGTTTAGCTCGTCTTGTAGTCTAGTTTTAGCGTGCCAAAAATAGTTTCGTTGGGCTTTGTAGTTTCAGAGAGATTTGTAAAAAACCGGACGGCAAAAACGAAGAGACGTTCTGTCGCGCATCTGTCAAGTTTGAACGGCGTTAATATGAAAGTTCCGGGCAAATATTAAGGTTATACGTCAAAAAGTTCGGGCAATTTTTACGTATAACAGGCAGAAATTGACGCATGCGCACAAAAAAATTTCAACTATGAAAAGGTATATTGCGAAACTATATATCTTGTTTATTTGTAACTTTAGAGCGAAATAAACTAAAAAAACGTTTTTAGCACTTCGATTTCCTTCGGGTAACAAAAATAAAATTACAATAAAATTTTCAAAAAAATTCTTCCAATTTTTTCGGTCTAAATTTCGGTCTAAAAAAATGTTCTTTAACGGTTTTTTTCAATTTTCTCAAAAACGGTAGGCAGCAACGAAATCATTTTTGGCACACAGAAACTACTCGACGAGACGAACAAATCAATGTAAAATTGTTCGGAGAGATTCAATTTTTCATTCAGAAATTTCAAACTGAAATTTTACGATGGTCGATTTGATAAGTCGATATTTCAGAAACGGAGATAGATAATCAAAAACGGATTGAGGCGACGTTTTCAGCAGGTCATTTTCATATTAACACACTTAGATTATCCACAGGAAATTCGTTACTTTCCAAGATCTCACTCGAACGCCGAAATTTCTTTAAAAAATATTCAATTTTAGCAGGCCATCGTGAAGGGAAAGAGCTAGAAAAATATAATTTGCAAATTTGTAATCAGCAGCAAAAATGCTTTCAGAAACATTTTCCCCTTTTGCTATAACTAAGAAAATAACAATTTTAGCAGAATCGATTTTCTCGCATTTTATCGTTTTCGCAATATTTTTAATTAAAAGCCTCCTAGGAATATGATATACGTTTTCATACTAATTTTGCGTTGCTGAATCGATTGGTGCCAACTAGAAGTCTCTGTGACAATCTGTTCAAAAGTTATGAAAAAAGTTATAGTGAAATCTTCGGAAAATGCAGAAAATGTATTTCCTGAAAATCATTATTTATCAAGTGACTGAAAAATTTCAAAGTGTGCTGGTTGTAAGTATACAAATAGCATCTTGCTAGCCGCTTTTGGATTCCGAACAAGCGGAGTAGAATTTATGGTTTTCATTTTGCTGGAAATAAAAAGTCTAGAAAGCCGAAGTTATAAATAATCCAACTTTATTAGACAATTCAGTACAGACATTGAAGAGATCAGAATCTTCAACCGGTAAAAAAAATTCATTGAATAGCAGACGAAGTTGTCTTTTTGGCCAGGGGTGGCGCTAAGTGCAGTTATGCACGGAACGAATAAAGGTCGATTCTCATATGCGCGACACTCAGCTACGTGACGTAACGCGACATCGCCTGTCAAATAATGATTACATTGTTTTAAATGGGCACGTTCTCACTATGGATACACGACAGCTACGCGACGTGCCCATTTAATCGACCTTAATAAAGGCTGGTTCTCATATACGAGACACTCAGCTAGCGACGTAACGCGACATCGCCTGTCAAATAATGATTACATTGTTTTAAATGGGCTCAATGTTCTCACTATGGCTACGCGACGTGCCCATTTTAAACAATGTAATCATTATTTGACAGACGATGTCGCACGACGTCGCGTAGCTGAGTGTCGCGCATATAGAAATCGACCTTAACTGTAAAAAGAGGCTATTTTTTTTTGCAAAGGCTATTTAGAAAATAATCCCATATTTGTTTTTACTTTAAAATTCAATCATGATTTTTTAATTTGTAATAATGTCTTTTTATTTTAGTATTGCCATGAGAGTCAACACGAGAAAATCCTCCGTGGTTTGGCAGTTGGCATAGCCTTGACAATGTTCGGCCGTTTGGAAGAAGCCGACAGTTTAATCGAACGTCTGTCCACAGACAAAGATCCAATTCTGCGACGGTCTGGCATGTACACAGTGGCAATGGCTTACTGTGGCACCGGGAGCAACTGGGCCATACGGCGTCTTCTTCACATTGCTGTAAGGAAATTACTAAATTTAAAAATAAGAAAATCCTTCCTAGTTTAGTCTTTGTAATCGCTTCTCTTTTATGAATAGGATGGTTGCGACAGTTGCGACAAGTTACTACGTGGTAATTCATACTTACATTGAATTGAAAAATTCACTATGTGAATTCTTCTCTTTTATATCTTGTAATTTTGTGCAGTGTTATTTCATCTCGAATAGACTTGTGATTTATACGATGACTTGTCATAGTCTAGTTTAGTTCAGTCTTGTCTAATAGACCTTTTCGTAGTTCAAATTTTTTGTGCGCATGTGTCAATTTCCGCCATGGTATACGTCAAAAAGTGCCCGAACTTTTTGACGTATCACTAAATATGTGCCCGAAACTTTCATATTCCCGCCTTTCAAACTAGGCAGATGCGCATGCGCTTAACTAACCGTAAAAAGGTCTAATTTGCTCAGACAATCCTATATGATCTTCTATTAAAAAATAAACATATCTGGATTTGTTCAGTGTTGTATAGACTGGACTAGTTTTTTCTAGACTGGCCTCGTATAATTGTTGTAGCCTATTCTCTTGCCTGTACAGTAGTACTGTTTCTTTGATGAATCATTTTATTAATTACTTATTTCCATTTAGAATATTTAATTGAATTTAATCAGGTCGAGGCCACATTACGGTTTTTTTCAGCGAGCGGTTAGCCGCTATAACCGCGAAACCTCTCGAGAAGTACATACTACGCTATTAAAGTCAGTTGCGGGAAAAAACCGTAAGTGAGGCCGCTTGTATTAGCTTAGGCCGAGGCCGCACAACGCTCTTTTCCCACGAGCGGTAGCTCGAGAAAAACGCTCGAGAAACACAGTACGCTATGGGAAAAATCAGTATTGGGAAAAAACCCCAAGTGAGACCGTTTGTATTAGCTTACTTGAGTCACAAAATCACGCGATTAAAAACTGCGGCGGTTTAGCCGTGATGCGGCCTAGGCCTTATGAATAAATTATTATGCAGGGTCCGCCAAAAGTATTGTACCAAACGTTGTAGAATTAATACGCGTGCGATTTAAGACATGATTTTTTAAGGTTGCATACAGTTGCATACTGCTCTCTTTAATAATATCTATAACACCGGAAACATGCCAGAGGACTGATTGCACTCCATATTCGTCACGATACCCAAGAAACCAACTGCAAAGAACTGCGACAAAAACAGATTAATAAGCCTAATGAACCACATAGTTAAAACCATTCTTAAAATCATACATGCTAGAATCTATAAAAAATGCGAAGAATATCTAGGTGAAAGCCAATTCGGCTTCAGGAACGCACTGGGAACAAGAGAGGCTATTTTACTTGTATTTTTAGGTCCAGGTTCTAATTCAGAGGTGCAGAGATATGGGCCGTGATGTCCATGCCTGTTTCATAGATTACTCTAAATCCTTCGATAATGTACAGCACGATAAAATGATCGAGGTATTACAGGAAACAGGCATAGATACAAAAGACATCAGAATAATGGCCAACATGTATTGGAATCAGATAGCGTCTGTAAAAGTAGATGACAACAACTCCGCAAAGATTAGCATCCGCAGATGCGTACGACAGGAATGCGTATTATCTCCGACTCTATTCAACCTGTATTCGGAGAAAATCTTCAAAGCAGCGCTCAAAGACACCAGCGAAGGCATCAAGATGAATGGGGAGCTTATAAACAACATCCGATACGCCGACGATACCATCGTATTTGCTAGCAGTTTGGAAGGCTTACAAGAACTAATGACCAAGATTCACACCACTAGCTCGGAATATGGCCTCAAGCTCAACAAAAGCAAAACATAACACATGCTAATAAGCCGAAATGCTTCAGATCCCATCGTATTGATGTTAGAAGAAATGATGTTTAATAAACTCAAAACAATGCTATGCAGCAGCGACCTAACATTACAACTAAAGGTCCGAATGGTTAGGTGTTACGTTTTCTCTGTTCTGTGTACGGCGCAGAAGCATGGACGCTAACGGAAGCAACAGAAAGGAAGATAGAGGCGTTCGAGCTCTGGGTATATAGAAAGCTGCTCCGCATATCCTGGCGGGATCACATTACGAATGAGGTGGTAATGCAAAGAATAGGCACGCAGAGGCAAGTTCTGAGCACAATCAAGAAGATAAAAACTGGCTATCTTGGCCATATAATGAGAAACCAGAAATACCGCTTACTACAGCTGGTTCTGCAAGGAAGAGTAGATGGACACAGAGGACCAGGTAGAAGAAAAAACTCGTGGCTAGGAAACCCGAGGCAGTGGTTCTCGCTCACTTCGACACAACTTTTCAGACAGGCTGAAGATAGAACGGAAATTGCTATGTTGATCGCCAACATCCCGAAGGGATAAGGCACGCAAAGAAGAAGAATACAGTATCCACCAGTGCATATTTTGACATAAAACCACAAGGTAGTGTTATGTGGTCCTATATTATTTAAGAACAGACTAGACAGAAGTAAAGAGTCATTTGATAAACCTCAAGGTAGTGTTATGGGTCCTATATTATTTAAGAACAGATTACACAGAAGTAAAGAGTCATTTGTTAAACCACAAGGTAGTGTTATGGGTCCTATATTATTTAAAAACAGATTAGACAGAAGTAAAGATAACCTCAGGGCGAGAGAGATTAAATGAACGTAGTACATACTTTATTGCAGACGATTAGTACACTTTAATTTGTTAGTAACAATTGTTTCCGAGTGGTGGCGCCACATACGTTATTTTTAATGACATCATGAGTCTTTTTTGATATCATTGAATAGAGAATTTCTTTATGAATAGGATAGTCTATCAAAAGTGTGGGGTCGCATAACAATTTTTTTTAAGAAATAATTGAAATAAATGGATTTGTTGAACGTTCGATAAACATTTATTAACATTTTTGGGTTGAACATACTTTTTTTAAATGAATAGAAATGATAATAATTTCAAAATTAAAGGAGGAGCGACAGGAGTAACAACCTCGTTAAAAACCAGGGTTCAGCTGGCCCGGCTGATAGTACCCTGTGAGGACCCCTGCCTAGGGTTACAGATGAAAACTGGTCAACGGCCTGGAAAGCGGAAGAGGAAGAAATTCCCAAATGTGGACAGGGCAGAAGAACCCTAAAATCCAGACGCGTCTGTTATATTATCTAGCGGCGTTCTGGTCAGCGTCTGTTTTCCCATCTGAGGGGTGGCCGCTTCGATAGCTCTAGGACTTACAATCTTAGTTCTAATCTCGCAAAGTATAACCTACTTTGCCCAGTCTAATGATTAGACAGTTGTTGCGTTATGGAAAGTCTATTCAATATTGAAACTACTCCAGGTGGTAGCTCGATAGAGGAATCCACCGTCACGACCAGTGACGCAAGCAGGCCGAAGGGTTCTGGAGAGCCTGCACTACAACGCGAGGGGAAGTCGGAGTGTTCAGAATCCTAAACTCAAGACAAAACGCCGCTACTGGTTTGGAACTCTAAATGTGCAATCTCTTCTTAAAGTGGGGAAATTCAAAGAGATAACGAAAACTATTGGAGACCGTGATATCAAGGTCATGGTTATTCAGGAAACACGGTACAGGGATGAGGACTAATTTGAAAGTGGACAATACAGGATATACAAAGGGAAACCAGCGATCAGATTAGCTAATACCAAATCCCTACCAATTCTTGGAACGGCGTTTATAGTAGAGAAGTGCTTAATAGAGTCTGTGATAGGCTTTGAAAGTTCATAACCAAGACTGTCACTTCTGCACTTAGGATGTGGCAAGAAAGAAAATGCTCACAGCCCGATCAACGAAGATAATCGCAAGAATCCAGACAAAGTCGAACAGTTCTGGGAAGAGCTAGAAGATCAGATGTCTCGGATACCAAAGAAGAACATCAAGGTACTAATGGGTGACTTCAATGGGCAGATCGGGAAGGAGAGAAAATATCGGAAGATAGTAGGAGAATATCCCTGACATAAACGTACCAATAGGAATGGCGAGAGACTCTTAGAACTTTGTCGAGCCTTTACTCTACAGCTTATGCCAAAGACTTTCAAGCATTTATTAGAAACTAAAGACATGGCGATCCCCAATCCTCTATTGGGAGAATTTTAGATCGACCACGCCACGTTCTACGATGGGAAAGAGAGAAATCATGAATATGAAAGTAGTAAGGGGAGCAGAAGTAGACTCCGATCACTAACTGACCAGAATTAAACTAAAGTTTTTACCAACCAGGAAAAGAACACGGACACAAAATATCCCTATATGATGTCGGAAAATTAAAATTCAATAATGCGGCAAGAGAAAGTTACAGAGATGAACTGAAGTGCCTTGCATCAGGAAGTTGGGATGTAATCCGCGACAAGATCCAAGGTGCTGCTGGGACCGATTCCTCAGACAAAGCGAGTAAGACAAAATTGTGTGACAACGCTCTGAGACGCCGGAAAGAAGCATGGAAGAAATCGAGCTCAACGAAACGAGATGATGGTCAGTTAATCTTCCGAAATCAGACGAAACATACAGCCCGAACTTATAGAAGGACTAAGAGACAATATGAACAAGATCAACTAAAGAAAACGCAAGAAGATTTCCGAATGAACAATACACGGAACTTTTATCGGACGTTCAAATCGCGGTTAAGAGGTTATCAGGCACCAGGAATGTGCTTCAAGAATGAAGAAGGGAGGATAGGAATGACCGATAAGCAAAACTGTGACATCCTTGCCAGATATTTCGACTCACTGCTTAACTGTGATGGTCCGCAAGAAAACCTGAAAATGGAACCACCAGAAGTATCATCTCCCAATTCATTGCCGAAATTTTCCGGATTATTCAAGGACTTAAGGCAAACAAAGCTGCTGTTGCAGATGTTATCGTCGCTGAACTCCTACAACTGGGATCTGCGGGAGTCGTAAAATCTTTCACTCGGTTACTTGAAAACATATGGATAATTGAGAGGATCCCTGCTGACTGGCAAATGGATTTGATCCATCCCCATCATAAGAAGGGTGACAAGATGGATGTTAATAATTATAGAGGCATTTCTCTTGTTTCAGTTCCTTACAAGATTTTCTTGAAAGCATTACTGACAAGAATAGAAGGGTTATTGGATAATTCTAAGGATTAGAATTTGGTGAATACCAGGCAAGTTTTCGGAAAGGGAGATCTTGCGCGGATCAAATCTTCAACCTGCGGAATATCATAAAGTACAAGATGTTGGGACAGAATAAATATGTCGCCGTCTTTGTGGACTTCCGGCGCGCCTATGACTCCATTCACCGAAAAACGTTATTGGAGATATTGGATTCTAGAGGAATTTGGAGTGAACAATAAGACGAGGAATCTAATTCAACAGACGATTAGCAATACTTTCTGCAAAATAAAGTTCCGGGGGGAGTTGTCAGAGCCTTTCGAAATCAAAACTGGCGTACGACAAGGCGACGGGCTTTCGCCAATAATATTCAACTGCGTCTTAGAAAAAGTTATTCGAGAATGGACAAAGGGAATTTCGGATACAGAAGCTTTCAGGTTAGGCAGAGGTAAAGAAAGTATAAGAACGGATTGTTTGGCATTCGCCTACGATGTTGTGATACTCACTACCGGTGTTGAAACAGCGATAAAAGAACTGAAGAACTCCAAGAAGACTGGGCTTCAAATTTCTTTTGAGAAGACTGTTTTCATGACCAGCATCAAAGACGCTCCTCTCCACTAGGAGTTGAGAGAAGCCAAGATAAATCCAGTTAAGTGTTTTAAGTATTTCGGAGAAAAATTACAGCACAATGGGTCGGATAAGGATGCCATCAAAGAGCGGGCGAGAAGAATGGAAATGGCTTATCAACTTATGAAGGATACATACAAGAAAAAGAGTCTATCCTTTGGGGCTAAATTGCGACACCAGGTGTTAGTCCAGGTGTTAGTCTGTGTCAGACCTGAATGTCTATATGCAGCAGAAACACTAGACATGATTAGGAAGAGTGGCCTCGAAGACATCCGGACGAGAGAAAGGAAAATGCTCCGAAAAATCCTAGGCCCAAATATCAAGGATGGAGAGAGGAGACTAATACCTAGCGAAGAACTATAAATGAAGACAGAAGGAATTGTAGCCCTAACGAGAAAAAGGAGAATACAGTTTTATGGGCACTTGGTGAGGATGAGCAGTACCAGACATATGGCGTAAGTGTCACGCAACTGAAGATCCCCAAAGAATGGAAGAAGGCTCGTGTGGTCGCGTTCCTGAAACCTGGCAAGGAACCGACTGACCCTAATAACTTCAGGCCCGTGTCCCTTCTGTACCAACTCTTCAAACTGCTGGAACGACTGATTCTAAACCGAACAGCGGAGATTTTGAATGCCAAGATTATCAAACCAAGATTATGAACTGCCGCAAGGCAGTGTCCTGACCCCCCCCCCCTCGTGTACAACGTGTTCACGAACGACCAGCCGATTCCAGACAATGTAAGGCAATTCATCTATGCCGATGATATAGCTGTGGCAGTCCAGGGCACCGAGTTTACCGAGGTGGAGGAGAAGTTGGAGGTCGCCCTTGAGAAACTGGCAATCTATTACCAGAAAAACCATCCAAAGCCGAATCCCAGCAAAACTCAGGTCTGTGCCTTTCACCTGAAGAACAAAGAAGCACGACGGGAGCTCGAGATACATTGGCGAGGCGAACGACTGGAGCACTGCCCGACGTCGAGATACCTGGGC
This sequence comes from Phosphuga atrata, assembly GCA_944588485.1. Lineage (NCBI taxonomy): Eukaryota > Metazoa > Arthropoda > Insecta > Coleoptera > Silphidae > Phosphuga > Phosphuga atrata. The sequence goes on along the minus strand of OX155897.1, from coordinate 71,311,635 downwards.
GTGACGCTGGACCGTACTCTGTCCTTCAGACAACACTGCATCAATGCCTAGGGCAAAGTTACTGCGTGTAATAACATATTGCGAAAACTCACCGGCACAGCATGGGGAGCCAGAAACCAGAAACGCTCAGAAGCTAGGCTTTGGCGCTCTGTGTGTACACTGCGGAATACGCCGCACAGGTTTGGGCAGCTTCAGCTCACGCGAAACATGAGGACGTCGCTATCAACGAGACAGCAAGAATCGTGACAGGCTGCGTAAAGTCAACTCCGGTTAATAGTTTGTACCCACTTATTGCCTTGGCACCGCCATCTGTGCGATGAGCCGTCGCCACGGATGCTGAAAGGACGAAACCGGAAACCGATGCCCGCCATCCTCTGCACCAACACGAGCCAGCCGGTGGTCGCCTAAGATCAAGGAAGAGCTTCATGGCAAGATCACACACTCGAGGGGTCCATAGAAACTAACCGTATCACTAGGTGGACCCAACAGCTAACTACTCGGGAACCACTAATAGAAGAAATGGCCCCAGGCAAACACCTCTCTTTCGCGGTATTGAAATCCCTAAATCGGTTCAGGACAGGAGTGGCAAGGTGCAAGACAAATCTGTTGATCACTTACTGGTCTGCCCACAACTGGAAGAAGGATGCACGCACGAAGACTTAATTTTATGTAACGACAAAGCTATTGCAGCCGCTATTTTTTGGAAAGATGTCGTATGAGCCGGACACGGAAAGTAAGTAACAGTACCAGACTGACGAAGAGGATTTTTGAATTCTTCAGGAAGAGGAAGATGGAGCCGAAATGGTTTCGGGAAGTGAGATTGGACTTAGATCTGATGGATTTGAAAAAAGGAGACATAATGGACAGCGAGAGATTTAGGCGAGTAAGTTTACAGGTTTCCAGGAGACAGGGGAATTGTCAGTGAGAAAAGGAAGATCTTACACGGAGGAACAGAAGAAAGAGAGAGGATGAAGCGATATTGGCAGAAAGTGAGGACAAGAAATAATGTAAAAACTGTCAAACATTCACCGGTCCATAGTTGGCCGTAACGAATATAAAAAAAATAATAAATGGAAATCAAATGAAACATGTCATTAAAAAACGTATGTGGCGCACTACTCGGAAAAAGTGTTACTAACAAATTACAAATATCGTCAAAATATGCACTGGTGGATACTGTGTGCAACCTTAAAATATTATGTCTTTAATCGCACGCGTATTAATTTTACATCGATCGGTGCAATACTTTTGGCGAACCCTGTATAATTATTCAAATCAATATTTCTGCGAATTGGAAAACTATTAAGGTTAAAATAATCTCGAACTTATCCATAACTATCGAAATTTAATCCGAACAATTTCAAATTGGATTTGCATTATCAATTTCATTTATAATCGAATTACATTTTCTGTTTGTGAAACCTTGTGGTATTAACATTCATGTGTATTGTTTCAGGTATCTGACGTCAATGATGATGTTAGGAGGGCTGCTGTTACTGCATTAGGATTTCTACTATTCAGGTAGGATTTTTTATTAATTTAATATTAGATATTTTCTCGCTAAAAATTTAATACAAGTTAATATGGTAAACAATATGTAATTATGAGCATGAATATTACTATTGTAAGTAATATTTAGAATAGGGAATATGCATCATTTTTTTTTATTTGCTTAATTCACTTTTTACTTCGTTTTAACATAGTAAAAAATATAAATACTGTTGAAAGTGGTTTAATTAATTTTTTTTTTTTAATATAAAATACCGATTAAATTTGACCTGTTTGAATGGTCCCATTTATCGCGCGCTTTGGATGACGTCACAGCTCTCGTTGTCATTCAGTGTTGTTTACTATTTGCATAGGCAGTTAAGGATTTTCAGTTTGAATCCCTATTTCGATAATGGAAAAAGCTAAAAATAACATTTTATAGATATTGTCTAGTACCGGAATGCAAAAACATTATTATAAGTACACCAGATAACCTGTTGGATAAAATCTACCCACATCTTTCGCGCATGCGCTACAGAATATGCTTTCATGTATCTATTTTTGGTAGATTGTCCGATTGTACTTAAAAAAACCACTTTCAGTCATTGTTCTTGATCATTTAATTTAATATTTAATTTAAATATTTAATGTCACTATATACTAAAATCGCACTAGGTATTGGAAAATACTACAGAAATATTGCATAGCAAAACAGCACAGTGAATATCGACGCCGATCAATATCATAACTTGCACGTCACAGTCCTGGTTTTTGGTTCGACCAATGGTGATGCGTGTCGCAAATTTGAATTTCGCTCGCATATTTTGCACTTTTTGTTTTTAATTTTTGTAATTAAATAAAAACGAAATAAGAAAATAATGGTATAGGTGTAATGTTAAGATCATAAAGTATCGGGGATAAAAAAATCAAGTTAATCTCAATCTCTTGCATATTCCCTATTATGTTCTGAAACTATTCTAAAACTATTGAAACTATTCTAAATATTCACTGAAATTATTATCGGTTTTACTATTGGATTTCTATTCAGAGTTTGAATACTTACGAGGACATATGTGTATAAAGCGTAATATATTTATTTTATTTCACAAGAATCGTATTTATGTTCATATTTTGATTTATGATTTATCGTAAGAAAACGATGCGTGCGAACGCTTTCAAACTTTTGAATAGCAATGCGAAAGAAGAAAGTTAAGAAAACATGTTTTTGTGCCAGTCAAGGGGAAAGACACGACTACGAGCTTTAGTTGAACATACAAATCGATCTTATCATATTTATTCAAAATCCTCCGAAAGTTTGCAGGCAATTTACATTCACGAATATCTATAATATATTTCAAACAGAATAGAAAAAAAAAACTCTCTCTTGGAAATCCATTGGTAATGTATTGACAAAAATGTGCTTATAAAAATTATATACAGTTCATAGATTTCTCCATACAATTCAAATTTATTTCGACAATTCTCATCCAAGAAAATTATATAAAATTATTTAATATCCAGAATGATTGACCCCTTGACATACCAATGAAATGAGCGTTGACGTGTCTATATACATGTAATCTTATCACATATACATTGCGTCTTAGAGACGTCATTGTATGTTAAGGGGCTAAGCATTCTAAATGCGGACTAATATAATTTTCTCGAATGAGGGATGTCCAAATAAGTTTGAACAGTATGGGGAAAGCTATGAACTTATATATTTGTTATTAGTATTATGCGTATTATCCATTATTAATATTTCTTGCAATAGTACAAAGAGCACATGGAAAAAAGTACACTTTAAAAATCACAGTTCAAATAGTAGCAGCGGCCTTACGAATACAAATTTGTAAAGATTGCAGTCGCACACTGTAATTTTTAAAACTCATTTACTAATAATATCGGAAACTGTAATTTTAATAAAAAGCAATTTGTAGATTTTACAGTTTCAAATTTGTAAGGTCGCTGCTACTATTTGAAGCAGTAATTTTTAAAGTGTACTTTTTTCCGAGCAACAAGAGCCTATTGCAATAATACCTATATATTGTCTTTGCCGAATAGAAACATGTCTAATATGTGTTCTCGGGAATTCCGCATTTCGGAGTTTCAACTCGGAGGAAATTATCAATTGTCATTCTCTAGAGTAGTGGTTCTCAAATTGGTTGCCGCGGCACCCTGGGGTGCCGCGAGAGTATGCCTGAAATAAATGGCTTTTTATTTTATTTTATTTTATTTATTAACGCTGCCGCGGCAAAAAGAAGTTTAAGAACCACTGGTGTACAGCAAAAAAATATATATACAATTTGTTTATTTGTAACTTTAAAGCGAAATAAACTGGAAAACCGTTTTCAGCACTTCGATGTCCTTTGTGTAACCAAAAAAAATCACAAAAAAAATTTGCAAAAAAATTTTCGACAAAAAATTTCCATCATTTCGTTCGAAAAATACATGCTTTTTCGGATTTTCTCGATTTTTTCGAAAACTGCAAAGAGCAGCGAAATCATTTTGGGCACACAGAATCTACACGATAAGACGAATAAGTCGATGTGTAAATTGTCCGGAAATATTCAATAATTCGTCGATAAATTTCAAATTGAAATTTACCCGATTCCCGATTTGCTAAGTAGATATCTTGGAAACGGTTGGAGATAATTAAAAACGGATTTCGGCATCGTTTTCAGAAGGTCATTTTCCTGTGGATGCACTAAGCATGTCCTCGGAAAATTCACGACTTTCCGAGATCTCCACTGGAGCGCCGAAATTTCATAAAAATTTCTTCAATTTTTGCAGGCGAAAGTGAACCGAAAGAGCTAGCAAAATATAATTTGCATATCTGTAATCAACAGCAAAAATGCTCTCAGAAACGTTTTTAAATTTTGCTGTGACTAAAAAAGAAACGATTTTGAAAAATTCGATTTTCTCGCATTTCGTCGTTTCCGCGGTGTAGACTTCCCCAGTCGATGGTATTTCTTAACTGAAAGCTTCCCAGGGAATATTATATACGTTCTCCGACTAATTTTGGGAAGCTGAATCGATTGGTGAAGACTAGAAGTCCCTATGGTGAGCGGTTCAAAAGTTATGACAGCGTCAATTCAGTAGGAAATGTGTGATTGTGTACAGCGAAAAAAATTATAAAATTTGTTTATTTGTAACTTTAGAGCAAAATAAACTGAAAAACCGTTTTCAGCACTGCGATTTCCTTCGTGTAACCAAAAAAAATCACGAAAAAAATTTGCAAAAAAAATTTCGACAAAATTTTTTCATTATTTCGTTCGAAAAATACATGCATTTTCGGTTTCTTTCGATTATTTCAAAAACGATAAAGAGCAGCAAAATAATTTTGGGCACACAGAAACTACACGACAAGACGAACAAATCGATGTGTAAATTGTCCGGAAATAATAAATAATTCGTCGATAAATTTCAAACTGAAATTTACCCGATTCTCGATTTGCTAAGTAGATATCTCGAAAAAGGTTCCAGATAATTAAAAACGGATTGCGGTATCGTCTTCAGAATATCATTTTCCTTTGGATACACTAAGATTGTTCGCGGGAAATTCACGACTTTCCGAGATCTCCACTAGAAAATTTCATAAAAATTGCTTCAATTTTTGCAGGCGGAAGTGAACCGAAAGAGCTAGCGAAACATAATTTGCATATCTGTAATCAGCAGCAAAAATGCTTTCAGAAACGTTTTTAAATTTTGCTGTGCCTCAAAAAATAACGATTTTGAAAAAATCGATTTTCTCGCATTTCGTCGTTTCCGCGGTCTAGACTTCCCGAGTCGATGGTATTTCTTAACTGAAGGCTTCCCAGGGAATAATATATACGTTCTCCGACTAATTTTGGGACGCTGAATCGGTTAGTGAAGACTAGAAGTCTTTGTGGTGAGCGGTTCAAAAGTTATGACAGCGTAAATTCAGTAGGAAATGTGTGATTGTGTACAGTACTGGGTCTCAAACTGGGTGCCGAGACACCCTGGGCTGCCGCGAGAGTATGCCTGGGGTGTCGCAGCAATATACAAGAAATGTAAAAAGAAAATTACACGAGGAGGTAAACGAATTTGAGTTTCTACTTTTAATGCAAAGTTATGGACAATTGGCTAAAATCTGGATTGGTCTAGATCATTCAAGTTCGTCAGTTCGCGAAAGCGCAACTCACGACCAAAAGATAATCCGAGGAAAAATAAGGAAATATGATTCCTAGCTACCTCATATCGTTTGGCTTTGTTTCTTTTGGGAACGAACAAGCACCAGAAGGGCAATGCGTTATCTGTAATAAAATTGTTGCTAACAGCGGCTTGGTTCCTTACAAATTAAAAAGACATCTGGACTGCAACCAGTCTGATTTAGTACATAAACGTGAAGAAATCTTGAAACGAAATTTGTCCAAAAAGTCAAAATTTGTAAAAAAAAAGAAATCTGTGCCGTGAAATTTTTGAAGCTCGACAAGGGTGCCGCGAGATTTTTTTAGCTCGATAAGGGTGCCGCGGCAAAAAAAAAAGTTTAAGAACCACTGGTGTACAGCGAAAAAAAATATAAAATTTGTTTATTTGTAACTTTAGAGCAAAATAAACTGGAAAACCGTTTTCAGCACTTAGATATCCTTTGTGTAACCAAAAAAAAAATCACGAAAAAAAATTAGCAAAAAAATTTTCGACAAAAATTTTCTATCATTTCGTTCGAAAAATACATGCTTTTTCGGTTTTTTCGATTTTTTCGAAAACGGTAAAGAGCAGCGAAATCATTTTGGGCACACAGAAACTACACGACAAGCCGAACAAGTCTATGTGTAAATTGTCCAGAAATATTCATTAATTCGTCGATAAATTTCAAACTGAAATTTACCCGATTCTCGAATTGCGAAGTAGATATCTCGGAAACGGTTGCATATAATTAAAAACGGATTGCGGCATCGTTTTCAGAAGGTCATTTTCCCACGAATGCACCAAGATTGTCCGCCGAAAAATCACGACTTTCCGAGATCTCCACTAGAGCGTCGAAATTTCATAAAAATTTCTTCAATTTTTGCAGGCGTAAGTGAACCGAAAGAGCTAGCAAATTATAATTTGCATATCTGTAATCAGCAGCAAAAATGCTTTCAGAAACGTTTTTAAATTTTGCTGTGACTCAAAAAATAACGATTTTGAAAAGATCGATTTTCTCGCATTTTGTCGTTTCCGCGGTCTAGACTTCCCGAGTTGATGGCATTTCTTAACTGAAAGCTTCCCAGGGAATATTATATACGTTCCCCGACTAATTTTGGGACGGTTAATCGATTGGTAAAGACTAGAAGTCTCTGTGGTGAGCGGTTCAAAAATTATGACAGCGTCAATTCAGTAGGACATGTGTGATTGTGCACAGCGAAAAAAATTATAAAATTTCTTTATTGGTAACCTTAAAGCGAAATAAACTGGAAAACCGTTTTTAGCACTGCGATTTCCTTCGTGTAACCAAAAAAAAAATCACGAAAAAAATTTGCAAAAAAAAATTCGATAAAATTTTTCCATCATTTCGTTCGAAAATCACATGCATTTTCGGTTTTTTTCGATTTATTCAAAAACGGTAAAGAGCAGCAAAATAATTTTGGGCACACATAAACTACACGACAAGACGAACAAATCAATGTGTAAATTGTCCGGAAATAATAAATAATTCGTCGATAAATTTCAAACTGAAATTTACCAGATTCTCGATTTGCTAAGTAGATATCTCGAAAAAGGTTTCAGATAATTAAAAACGGATTACGGTATCGTCCTCAGAAGGTCATTTTCCTGTGGATACACTAAGATTGTCCGCGGGAAATTCACGACTTTCCGAGATCTCCACTAGAAAATTTCATAAAAATTGCTTCAATTTTTGCAGGCGGAAGTGAACCGAAAGAGCTAGCGAAATATAATTTGCATATCTGTAATCAGCAGCAAAAATGCTTTCAGAAACGTTTTTAAATTTTGCTGTGCCTCAAAAAATAACGATTTTGAAAAAATCGATTTTCTCGCATTTCGTCGTTTCCGCGGTCTAGACTTCCCGAGTCGATGGTATTTCTTAACTGAAGGCTTCCCAGGGAATAATATATACGTTCCCCAACTAATTTTGGGACGCTGAATCGGTTAGTGAAGACTAGAAGTCTTTGTGGTGAGCGGTTCAAAAGTTATGACAGCGTAAAATCAGTAGGAAATGTGTGATTGTGTGCAGTACTGGGTCTCAAACTGGGTGCCGAGACACCCTGGGGTGCCGCGAGAGTATGCCTGGGGTGTCGCAGCAATATACAAGAAATGTAAAAAGAAAATTACACGAGGAGGTAAACGAATTTGAGTTTCTACTTTTAATGCAAAGTTATGGACAATTGGCTAAAATCTGGATTGGTCTAGATCATTCAAGTTCGTCAGTTCGCGAAAGCGCAACTCACGACCAAAAGATAATCCGAGGAAAAATAAGGAAATATGATTCCTAGCTACCTCATATCGTTTGGCTTTGTTTCTTTTGGGAACGAACAAGCACCAGAAGGGCAACGCGTTATCTGTCATAAAATTGTTGCTAACAGCGGCTTGGTTCCATACAAATTAAAAAGACATCTGGACTGCAACCAGTCTGATTTAGTACATAAACGTGAAGAAATCTTGAAACGAAATTTGTCCAAAAAGTCAAAATTTGTCAAAAAAAGAAATCTGTGCCGTGAAATTTTTGAAGCCCGACAAGGGTGCCGCGAGATTTTTTTAGCTCGATAAGGGTGCCGCGGCAAAAAAAAGTTTAAGAACCACTGGTGTACAGCGAAAAAAAATATAAAATTTGTTTATTTGTAACTTTAGAGCAAAATAAACTGGAAAACCGTTTTCAGCACTTAGATATCCTTTGTGTAACCAAAAAAAAAATCACGAAAAAAATTAGCAAAAAAATTTTCGACAAAAATTTTTCATCATTTCGTTCGAATAATACATGCTTTTTCGTTTTTTTCGATTTTTTCGAAAACGGTAAAGAGCAGCGAAATCATTTTGGGCACACAGAAACTACACGACAAGACGAGCAAGTCTATGTGTAAATTGTCCGGAAATATTCAATAATTCGTCGATAAATTTCAAACTGAAATTTACCCGATTCTCGAATTGCTAACTGGATATCTCGGAAACGGTTGCAGATAATTAAAAACGGATTGCGGCATCGTTTTCAGAGGGTCATTTTCCTATGGATACACTAATATTGTTAGAGGGAAACTCACGACTTTCCGAGATCTCTACTAGAGCGCCGAAATTTCATAAAAAAATCTTCAATTTTTGCAGGCGAAAGTTAACCGAAAGAGCTAGCAAATTATAATTTGCATATCTGTAATCAGCAGCAAAAATGCTTTCAGAAACGTTTTTAAATTTTGCTGTGACTCAAAAAATGACGATTTTGAAAAGATCGATTTTCTCGCATTTCGTCGTTTCCGCGGTCTAGACTTCCCGAGTCGATGGCATTTCTTAACTGAAAGCTTCCCAGGGAATATTATATACGTTCCCCGACTAATTTTGGGACGGTTAATCGATTGGTAAAGACTAGAAGTCTCTGTGGTGAGTGGTTCAAAAGTTATGACAGCGTCAATTCAGTAGGAAATGTGTGATTGTGCACAGCGAGAAAAATTATAAAATTTGTTTATTTGTAACTTTAGAGCAAAATAAACTGGAAAACCGTTTTTAGCACTGCGATTTCCTTCGTGTAAGCAAAAAAAAATCACGAAAAAAATTTGCCAAAAAATTTTCGACAAAATTTTTCCATCAATTCGTTAGAAAAATACATGCATTTTCGGTTTTTTTCGATTTTTTCGAAAATGGTAAAGAGCAGCGAAATCATTTTGGGCACACAGAAACTACACGGCAAGACGAACAAGTCTATGTGTAAATTGTCCGGAAATATTCAATAATTCGTCGATAAATTTCAAACTGAAATTTACCCGATTCTCGAATTGCTAACTGGATATCTCGGAAACGGTTGCAGATAATTAAAAACGGATTGCGGCATCGTTTTCAGAGGGTCATTTTCCTATGGATACACCAATAATGTTAGAGGGAAACTCACGACTTTCCGAGATCTCCACTAGAGCGCCGAAATTTCATAAAAAAATCTTCAATTTTTGCAGGCGAAAGTTAACCGAAAGAGCTAGCAAATTATAATTTGCATATCTGTAATCAGCAGCAAAAATGCTTTCAGAAACGTTTTTAAATTTTGCTGTGCCTCGAAAAATAACGATTTTCAAAAAATCGATTTTCTCGCATTTCGTCGTTTCCGCGGTCTAGACTTCCCGGGTCGATGGTATTTCTTAAATGAAAGCTTTCCAGAGAATATTATATACGTTCTCCGACTAATTTTGGGACGGTGAATCGATTGGTGAAGACTAGAAGTCTTTGTGGTGAACGGTTTAAAAGTTATGACAGCTTCAATTCAGTAGGAAATTTGTGATTGTGCACAGCGAAAAAAAATATAAAATTTGTTTATTTGTAACTTTAGAGCGAAATAAACTGGAAAACCGTTTTCAGCACTTCGATGTCCTTTGTGTAACCAAAAAAAATCACGAAAAAAATTTGCAAAAAAAATTTCGACAAAAAATTTCCATCATTTCGTTCGAAAAATACATGCTTTTTCGGTTCTTCTTGATTTTTTCGAAAACGGCAAAGAGCAGCGAAATCATTTTGGGCACACAGAAACTGCACGATAAGACGAACAAGTCGATGTGTAAATTGTCCGGAAATATTCAATAATTCGTCGATAAATTTCAAATTGAAATTTACCCGATTCCCGATTTGCTAAGTAGATATCTTGGAAACGGTTGAAGATAATTAAAAACAGATTGCGGCATCGTTTGCAGAAGGTCATTTTCCTGTGGATACACTAAGCTTGTCCTCGGGAAATTCACGACTTTCCGAGATCTCCACTACAGCGCCAAAATTTCATAAAAATTTCTTAAATTTTTGCATGCGAAAGTGAACCGAAAGAGCTAGCAAAGTATGATTTGCATATCTGTAATCAGCAGCAAAAATGCTTTTAGAAACGTTTTTTAATTTTGCTGTGATTAAAAAAATAACGATTTTGAAAAAATCGATTTTCTCGCATTTCGTCGTTTCCGCGGTTTAGACTTCCCGAGTCGATGGTATTTCTTAACTGAAAGCTTCCCAGGGAATATTATATACGTTCTCCGACTAATTTTTGGAAGCTGAATCGATTGGTGAAGACTAGAAGTCTCTATGGTGAGCGGTTCAAAAGTTATGACAGCGTCAAATCAGTAGGAAATGTGTGATTGTGTACAGCAGTGGTTCTCAAACTGGGTGCCGCGAGAGTATGCCTGGGGTGCCGCAGCAATAATCAAGAAATGTAAAAAGAAAATTACATGAGGAGGTAAACGAATTTGAGTTCCTACTTTTAATGCAAAGTTATGGACAATTGGCTAAAATCTGGATTGGTCTACATCATTCAAGTTCGTCTACCTCAGTTCGCGAAAGCGCAACTCACTACCACAAGATAATCCCAGGAAAAATAAGGAAATATGATCTATCTACCTCATATCGTTTGGCTTTGTTTCTGTTGGGAACGAACAAGCACCGGAAGGGCAATGCGTTATCTGTCATAAAATTGTTGCTAACAGCGGCTTGGTTCCATACATATTAAAAAGACATCTGGACTGAAACCAGTTTGATTTAGTACATAAACGTGAAGAAAGGCTACTTTATTTGATGTGACTGGAGTAAAGTTCCGAACTGATTTTGTGGGGTCACCACTCAGGTTTTTTTGGGTATTCTATGCCCGTCTGCTGTTGACCTTCATATCTAGGTTTTCTAGCATGTTACACCACTTGGCCGTTCGGTCCTCGGTGCCATTTTTGCCATCAGATTTCTCCGGCCTCAGATGTTTCCGGCCTCAGATGGTAAAATTCGTCGCACAATTCTTTTTAGCGTGAAAGAAGGGGTTTCGCATCTCCAGATAGAGCAAGGATGTACTCGGTGCGACAGCCTCTGGGAATGTTTATTCTTGAGGCCTTCCCAACCAATTTTATAAATGCTTCGTACATCTCTGGCTGAGGAGCGATTCTCGCTATCTCTACATCGAGGTCTTTGCTGAACTTCTTTCCTGAAATTAAAGCGTCTTTTGAAGGGTACATCCTCTGGTTTTACCACGGCGCTGATGCAACAAAGTTGACATCATTAGTATAACTAATCTTTTTATAAAAAACTTTCTTAAAAACAACTACTTCACTGGCAAACACCACGACTGACATTGCATTACATTAAGAAAGTTTTTTGGTTCTATATAACCCTGTAATTTTCTTGCGCGAGTCAACTGCGCCACAATATGTATATTGCCGCAATCTATCGATATAAGCACTCAACTGTTAAACACATATTGACAACCTTAATTTAACATAGTAATATAAAATAAATATGGACACAACTAAATAGCATAAACTAAATTCTGACACTGTTTTAGCTCTTGCTTTGTGAAATTTTGACATAATGTAATGTTTGAGAAAATACTTGTACACTTTTCACATATAATTTATTAATGATGACTATAGTTTCGCTATTATCATAGCATCTTCAAATCATAGTGACTATATATCATAGGATCATAGGGACTATGATCTGAAGATGCTATGATAATAGCGAAACTATAGTCAGCATTAATAAATTACATGTGAAAAGTGTACAAGTGTTTTCTCAAACATTACATAAACTAAATTTATGTTCAATATGAGAGGACCTAGGATTGATAATTGTAGTGCTTGATAAACCTTTTCACCTTTGTGGCTTGTACTATTTGCAATAACAAAGTTTCAATCCCGTGATTATTTCGATAATTAAATTTTGTAATTCAAATCGACAGTGAAAGGAGTCAATTTTTTATTTTATTGTTACAATGCGAGAAATAGGTAAAGAAGGGAAAGGGAAAACTAACAGGAAATATTTAATGTAGAATTTCGACAATATGTGTTTTGCGTATCAACAATATACTTAATTAATATTTCGTAATGGAAACAAAGCAAAATCAAAATTGTTTGGACCGTATCTCAGGAAAATCAAAATTTTCCAGTTTTAAAACAGGGCTGGTCTAATCACTTACCCGTTAGGGTTGCTCGCGTCTCCGCCACGTGTAATCGTCCTTCCTCCGGCGCTATTTTTCAAGGGAGGAAATGGGGATAGTAAGTGGAGGGATCTCCTTAAAATTGTTGTCTTCCTGACGTTGGATGCCGCTTCAGCCCTTTGGGCTCGTGATTACACCCCTGGTTAATTTGACTTAAAAAGAGAAACTTAAAGATGCGTGCACGTGCCGGTCGAGCTTCGTTCGCGCTTGGATTCTTGTCTCTACGCTTCACGTACTCAAATCATACTACCCGCAAATATATAAATTCGCAACGAAATTAATAGGTAAATCGCGCGATTTCGGCCCAGGTCGATACACCTTTCTCCTTCTGTTGATCGGTGCCGAAATCGATTCAAATATTAAATTTAAAATACAGATTTAGTAAAATTGGCGCGAACAAAAATATTGAATAAAAAACTAAATTAATCGAATATTAGTTACACTTGCTGCTCTGCACACATATAAAATATTTTTTCTACTGATATATGTGAAAATGGCATTTTTTCCACGGCTTACCCTACATGAAAGTTTTTTCATTCTAGAGATAAAAATATTTTCACATCTAGAGACGAAAACATTTTAAATTTATGATTTTCTCGATAAAAATACACTAAACCAGGGGTGAGCAAACTTTTTAATCAACTGGCCAATTTAAATTTTAAAAATTTTTGGCGGGCCGCACATAAAGTAACACTTATTAATATTTTACAAAACTTTATTTATAATAAGCATTAGAATAAAAAAACATAAATTTTAAAAAAAGTAAAGATTTCATATACAAATTTTAATACAAAATTAAAACAAACAAGAAAAGAACAGAAAAACGAATTTACTTGAAATTTTTAATGCGAAATTTGGCATTGTTTTTTTGATACAAGCTGATCAATTTTAGCCGGAATTGAAGAGGTAGCTGCTACACGTACGCAGTTTTCTAATCGGGCATCGTTTAGTCTTGGTCGGTAGTCATTTTTTATTAATTTCATGGTTGAAAATAATTGTTCGCAAACATACGTACTTCCGAACAGAGACATCATTTGCTTTGCATTTTTAGTCAAAAGCGGAAATTTTTCAGGGCTAACATAAGGTTTATAAAAATTTTCGATGCTTACTGAGAAAAATATATTTTTTAAATCGGTATTATTCTGCAGGTCAATTACTTCCATTTGAAAGTCTTCGGGTACTGTATCCACATCGATATTAAATGGCGAGGAAAACATTTTCATAGAAACCGCTGTCTTCTCAGCTTTAAACATTTTGAATCGTAATTGAAATTCGTTGATTAAAATGTCTATATATTCTGCGTATTTTTGAGAAGTAGTAACGTTTTCTTTTTCTAAATGTGGAAAGTGAGACACCTTATTCTGCAAAAGATGCTGTTTCCACAATTTTAATTTGCGCTCAAAGCCCTGAATTTTATCATACAAATTGTGAATAAACTGTCCTTTGCCTTGAAGTTTCACATTAAGATCATTGAGATGCTGAGTCATGTCGATAAGAAACCCAAAGTCACATCCATTCTTTATTACCAAAATGAGGAAAGGCATATTCCTTCATATCCAAGAACAATTGTATTTCGCTTTTTAAGTTGTATACTCTTTTTAACATTGCACCTCTACTAGGCCAACGTACTTCGGTATTAAAAACCACGTCGCCATATTCAGTTTCTAATTTTTTCAGGAATTCTTTAAATTCACGGTGATTTAACGCGCGCGACTTTATAAAATTGATTGCTTTAATTATTGGTACTGTGACATGTGGCAAACTCAATCTTTTCGCACACAAATTTTCCTGGTGAATTATGCAATGGTTAACGAATATTTCCCTTCCTGTGGCCTTCTTAATGTCTTGAAATAGCCTTCCCGATACTCCTACCTCCATGCTTGACATTGCTCGTGCTCCATCTGTCGATATACCAATAATCTTTTCTAATAAAATTGAAAACTTTTCCAACACAGACTTAAGTTAATCGTACAGGTCTTTGCCGGTTGTAGTCCCTTTCATTGGAATCACTGAACACAATTCTTCGGTAATATTAAATTTGGTGTCAATACCACGTAAAAATATAGCCAGTTGTGCTGTATCGCTAATGTCGCAACTCTCATCAAGTGCCAAAGAACAGTATTCGAATTTTGCAATACGTTCACGAAGCGTTGTTGCTACGTTCTCGGAAGTCTTCAATTCTTCTTGCAATGGTGAATCTTGATAAATTAATGTTTGAAATAATATTTATTTTATCAGGAAATGCTATTTCTGCAACAGCAGTCAGACATTCTTTTATCATCTCTCCATCCGCAAAGGGTTTCATTTTTTTTGCCAGTATTTGACTGACAACAAAACTAGCTTTTACTGCCGAATTTGATAAAATAGCTTGATTTTTAAAAATAGCCTGTTGTTTTCCCAAATTTTTCTCCATTTGATTAAACTTATCTATCCGGAGTTGTCCTGTTAAGTTTTTATATCGTTGTTCATGTTTTGTATCGTAATGCCTTTTTAGGTTATATTCTTTTAATGTCGACACAGTCTCTGAACATATTAAGCATACAGCTTTACCTTTGACGAAAGTGAAAAAATAATCAAATTTCCAATTCCTTTTCTTGGAATTGCCTGTGCTCATCCGCAACCTTCCGTTTTTTTATTTGATTTTCCGACATGCTATTATGGATTAAAAATTTGAAAGTTAAAAAAAATTGTAGGAAAATTATTGAATAAAATTGAATTGAATAAAAAAACTCTAATATTACCTTTTTGGCAATAATATTGCACTCAAGCCTTTCAAGAAACACAAGAAGTGCTAAAATTGCTAGTTAACAGCTTACCAGTCTGACTGATTGTGTGACAGAGCAAACGCAAAGAAGCGCAGACGCGGCGCGTTCGTATTGCATGTTTGACAAGTCGCCGACAAGTGAGTATTTCGTCACAAAAAATCGCACAGACGCAGCGCGTTCGTATTGCATGTTAAACAAGTCGCCGACAAATGAGTAACTAGTCACAAAAAATTGTTTCGGTTTAGTATGTACTACCATTTTATTATAATTATTTTTATAACAATATATTGATGGGAGAAAGTCGATAAAATAAATTCAATTTTAGAAATGCTTGGCGGGCCGTAAAAGCGTGTTTAACGGGCCGCAAGCGGCCCGCGGGCCGGGTTGCTCATTCCTGCACTAAACCAAATTTGCATGGACTTTCTTATTAATTACATCAATTTCAATGAAATATTTTATTTACAAACGTAAAACGAGCCTGAAACTATTTAAAAAACCGAAATAAAATTAGGACATTTGACTTGAAAAGTATCACCTTCTATGAGAATGCAATATGTTACCATGGAAACGACCCAACCAACAGTTAAATTTGTATTGACAGTTCTGACAGTTCACTTCGAACTGGATTTATTAAAGTCGAGTTATGGATTCTACAACGAAAATCAGTAGAAAAAATGCATTTTTTTTTAAATTGTTTTTTTTTTGTTCGGTGTAATTGCTAACTCGCTGACGCTCGTGAGCAAACTCCCACCTCACCAAAAAAAACGCCACTTTCGTCTCTTGCTGTAAAATATACTTTATTTAGATTAATTAATTTTGCGTCTATCACGAAGTCATTAAAGCACTCATATGGGTTCGTTAATGGCTCACAGAGTGCGATACAATTTTCTCAATATGTATCGGCGATTTTTTTATTTAGAAATGGCATAAAAGGGCACAAAACAGAAAAATGCTATAAAAAAAACTCGTTCATAAGGCGTTTTTCGCACATTCTAAACATGGACGCGTGCTGACAAATCGTGCCTATTGAACTCGTTCTTTAATATACTATTTTACGAAGATATTTCGGGGCTGTAATATAATAGATATTTTTAATTCCACTTAATGTGATTTAAGACTTAAAAACATAAACTATTTATTCTTGCTACTAAAGATAATGATAAATGAATGACAAACTACATGACACGACTACTTAAATAATAGATAATGGCAAACAGCTGACATGCAAATGCTATCTATTATGCAAATAGTCGTCATATAATTATTATATTGAATTATTGTCTTGAATTATTATCTTTAATACCAAGAATAGAGAGATTATTTCTGAAAGTCTTCAGTCACATTAATCCTTAACCGCCTGGGTCTAAAAACCCGAACGTACATACCCGGCACCGGTCACCGAGACCGCAACATATCTGGTAGAATTACACGAAGTTGAAATTATTATTTAGGTGTTTTAAGAAGCTTAAACTATTTATTGGGATAAGTACAAGTAATAAAACCATATAAAACTTTTAAATATATTTTATTATTTGTAATATAAAAAATTATTTAGAAGATAACATTTATTTGCAATTTTGTAGCATATCTAAGCAAAAATTATTTATATTAGAACATGATTGAAAAATATGACTAAAGTTACTAATTTCTATTAACTCAAGGATTAAACTAAAAGAAAATCATAAATTGAAACATAAAATAAAATTTTTTCATAAAAATTGCAAGGCCCTAATATCATCCTAAATATTTTCGCTGCAGTTGCGACAAATTTTATTTGTGCATTCTAAACACACTAGTTTCTTGCAGCAATGGCATAAGTATAATGTTTTTCTTTTCAACTTCGGGTCACACATGTAACAGGTTTTCCTCTTTGTCTGTTTTGCATCTCTTTGGGGAATTTCTGCTTGAATGCCTAGTACTCTGCGGATGCATGCGCGAAGTTCATATGATAAATGAAAGTTTTCTTGTCTTCTTTGCATATGTGGTGTTACTAACTGCCTTGCCAAAAGAGATATAAATTCGAATCTTGTCATGTTGGGAGTGTCTTTACAGGAATTATACAAAACAACCGAGTTATTCGCACTTATATCCAGCATTCTAAAAAATAGCGCCATAGGCCAACGCCTAGTTCGACGTCCAGTTGGGTAATTTGCACATTTTTGATCTAATGAATCAACCCTTCCCTTTGTGTTGTTACAATACATGATTATTACCGGTTTTGTGCTCTCTGCATCAACAGTTTTGGTGTGATGCATCGATGAAACTAATACAACTGCTTTATTTTTTTTGGGACGTACGACACTAATGTAATGTCATTGGTGAAACCAAAGAGACTTGTGTTAACATCTCTCGATTTGGATGGCAAAAATTCTTTGGGAATTTCTCTCTTATTTTTCCTCATTGTTCCAAAGTATGTTAGGCCTCTGTCCCGTAATAAGTTTAGAAGTTCTATGGATGTAAACCAATTATCTGCCGTAATGTTTCTGTTGATTTTTTCAAGAGGTTTACAAAGGCGTAATACGGCTTGAGTAGGTTTCGAATATTTTCTTTCCTCTGGTAGTAATGTTTCTCCATCTGAATTCTTACCGGTATAAATGTATGCACTATATAAATAGCTTGTACGTCAATCAACTTTACACCGTATTTTGCTGGTTTGTTTGGCATATACATTTCGAATTTTACTCTTCCACGAAAACTAACAAGCATTTCTGACTGACTGACAGTTATGTATCAGCATATTGAAAATACATGAAATCGCCGCTGCAGAATTACTGTTTCTTTTTTCTTCTCTGTCGTCTGGATTATCAAATCGAAGATGCGAAAGTAAAGTACCGAATCGATTCTTTGCCATAACGCACTTGAATATATCTCTGCCTGTTCCATCAGTGGCAAACAGAGATCTGTAGTCTTCACGATTTGATTTGAAAACAGCACTAAAAAATAGCAGTCCAATAAAGGCCCTTAGCTCCACCATATCAACATCTTGCATTTGCGATTGTTCTTTGTATTTAATTCTTTCTCTAGCCATTCTTTGATTTGTCCAAACTAACACTTGTTGCAGTATGTTGTCGTCAAATAAAAAATTCCACGCGGTTAACGGACTGCTGTGTTGTTTACAATGCGTGCAGCTCCTTTTAGCCCCGGTAACTGAACAATTATGTTATGCTTCTTCGTTCTTGATTGATTAGTCACTTCTATAGAAGACCATCGAAATCTATTTTTACCAAAATAGTTTGTCTTTGGGTGGGTTTCATCCTCGCAAATATCAACTTCACTGATGACTGTATCGTTTTCACTTAGGGATTCGTCCATCGGTTCATCTTCACTTTGTTCACTGATAACTCAGAGTCGTGTTCACTTTCTTCTTGTTCATTTTCAGAACAACTTAAATTTACATCACTTGCTTCATCATCTTCAAACCAATGCATAAAAGTTTTTTCAAATTCTGGATCTGTATATTTCACTGTTCGCGTTTGCGCCATTTTATAATGTTGAATAATAATTGATCAAGCAAGGGTGATCACCTCGCAGATAACTGATTTCAAAATTCTAATAATATGAAATCGTTGTTACAATATTAGAGGGGATGAAGTAAATGAAGAGCAGGGGTTGGTCAAATAACTGCTTTTTCTACGAAGAGCAGATTTTATGACTGTTCCTGAAACGACCCAGGTGGTTAAGGGTTAAAAATATGAGTAGAATTAGGAAAAAACTATATCAAACGATTACTGAGAAATAGTTGTTCTTAGTAATCGTTTGATATAGTTTTTTCCTAATTATACTTATATTTTTAAGCCCGTCGGTTCCAGGAACAGTCACAAAATCTGCTCTTCGTAGAAGCCGCAGTTATTTGACCAATTTGCTTAATCAATTATTATTCAACATTATAAAATGGCGCAAAATCAGTGAAATATACAGATCCAGACTTTGAAAAAACTCTTTGGCAATGGTTTGAAGATAATGATGCAAGTTATGTAAATCTAACTATTTTTTATTTAGAAATAAAAGTGGAAAGTTCGTGCATGTGCAAGCGACTAAAACTCTCATAAAGACCCGGGACCGGTCACAGCGACCGCTCGAATATTTCAAATATTTTTATTACGCGTCTACACATATTTGATGACAAACCCATTTTTGACATTTTGTTACTATGATTCAGTGAACAATTAGCCAGGCGCTGTAAGTTGTGGGTATTGTTTGAAAAAAGATACACACGATTCGTAAAACCGTTGCGGTCTCAGTGACCGGACCCAGGTGGTTAAGGGTTAAGTGTAATATCTACACACGAAACATTTTGTACAAAATCAATAAAACAAAATGTATTTTATGTCTTCAGAGCAACAAGTAGAACTAATATTAGATTAAATTAGTTTTTTAATCAATATTTTGATTTTGCTTTGTCTCTATTACGAAATATTAATTAAGTATATTGCTGATAAGCAAAACACATATTGTCGATGAAATATTTCCTGTCAATTTTCCTTTTCCCTTGTTTACGTTATTTCTCGCGTTTATATTTTGATTTTCTTTGTTTCTATTAGAAATATTAATTAAGTATATTGTTGATAAGCGAAACACATATTGTCCACATTCTACATGAAATATTTCCCGTTGATTTTCCATTTCCCTTGATTCTTCCATTTCTCGCGTTTATAACAATAAAATAAAAAAACTGTCTCCATTCACTGTCGATTTTAATTACAAAATTTAATTAACCGAAATAATCGCGGGATTGAAACTTTGTTATTATATCAGAATTGGTTTAATAATTTGTTTTTATTTATCTATTTTTAGTAGAATTTGACATTTCGGTATGTAGAATTTTTGTAATAATAAATGGTAACGATTTTACTGAGAGTTATTTAAAAATTATGTACATTAAAGCGAATAATTTGTGATTTAAAACTATTGATTTATATCAGGGGTGGGCATATCTTTTGGATCTCGAGCCGCATTACATATGAAAAGTTGACCGCGGGCCGCAGTATATTTATTTCTATTTTAACTTATTTATATACCAGGACCAATGCATGTAACACGTCTATAGTTCATTTTTTTAAGAATGCAGTACAGGGAAGATAGGGCTAATTTGACCTTGTTCTCTGATTGGCTTAAAACGAGGAGAAGTTCACACCGACGATATTTACTTCTCAATCTCAACCTCTTTTCTCCCTTTCTTTTCACATACATTTGCAGCTGTTAGTTGTCAATGGCTGCCGTGTCAATTCACAATTATCATCTGATCTGTTTGTATCATTTAGATTTTTTGCGTTTTTCTCCATTTATTTGTTTGCATTTTATTACTACTGTTGCCATTTGGTGTATTTAATCAATAATAATAAGATATTCAATGAAACCATTAATAAATGTCAAATTTTATTTTCAAGTAACTATATTTGAATTTAGCGCCAAATTTTATAACTAGATTGAACATTTGTCATGGTGTAAATCAGGTTTCTAGTTACTGCATTCTTAAAAAAATGGACTATAGAACATTTAATTATTCTAATTATTGATAGATTCACGATTACACAAGACTGGGAATAGACGTTTGAATTAATCAATTTATACGACCCGACCACACTTTAATTTAATATTTATCACATATATTTTATTTAATTTGGAATTCCTTGGAGTCGAAATACATTGTGCCTTTCATCTCCGTTTGTTTGTAATGCGGTGAAATACAGTGAAGGGGTTGATTAAAAAAAAAGGGAAAATTGACTTTAGAAACAACAATATTGTTAGGTTTTCTCATAGTGAGGGACATATCCGGGATTTTTTGTGGTTTGTATAAATAAATTTGTTATTGCTTTCTCAGTGAAATAATATTTTGGTCACAATCACAATTAGGACACAATCACAAAACTAACTTTTTGTGTTTTTATTATTAAGTAGATATTTTTTGTAATTAAAGTAGTGTTTCGGGGGCCGTATAAAATGTCGACGCGGGCCGCCTACGACCCGTGGGCCGCCATTTGCCCAGGCCTGATTTATATATTATAAATATAATTACATATATTCAGTGAAGGCTAACAAACGTCAAATTGTCTTAAAAATAATTTAATTTTTAAAAGATTTTCATTAGAATAATGTACCAATATCAAAAATTGGTATATACGTGGTCTGTTATAAAAGTATCCGACCTTTAGCCGTTAAAAAAAAAACTGGCATACCTGGAGCGTTGGAAACCCAATCACCCTCAAAGTAGTCTCCTTGGGACTCCACACACTTCTCCCAGCGGTGCCGCCATTGCTGGAAGCATTCCGAAAAAGCCTCTTTCGGAATCGACGTTAGCTCGGCTGTCGTTGCAGCCATAATGTCCTCTCTTGTCTGAAATCGCGTTCCTTTCAATGGCCTCTTGACTTTGGAAAATAGACAGAAGTCACAAGGGGCCATATCAGGAGTGTAAGGAGCCTGTCGAACCAGAGGAGTCTGTTTTTTCGCCAAAAAATTGTGAACCAAGTGCGAAGAATGTGCTGGAGCATTGTCGTAATGGAGTCGCCAATTTCCTGATGACCACAACTCCAGTCGCAATTTCTCGGTTAGTCACACGACGGTCCTGCATTACCACAGCGTTCACTTTGGCAATGACATAGTCATTTCGGCATGTTGATGGCCGAAAATAGCGTGACTCGCTTTCCACCGATGTACGACTGTCTTTAAACCGGTTGTACCACTCCTTAATCTGTGTGATGCCCATAGCATCGTCACCGAAAGCCGTCTGAATCTTCCGAATGGTTTCCCCTTGGTTGTCGCCCAGTTTCTGGCAAAATTTGATGCAGTAGCGCTGCTCCAGTCGTTCTGTCATTTTACTTGCATTAAAAAACCGACGAAAGCAGTACAAACTGCGTCACTCGAACACTGCTCGACAGCAACTGACGCTATCTTCAAACGGGAAAAAATTCACCCATGCGCACGAAGGTTCAAGGTCGGCTCATGCTCAAGCGCGCTTGATTGAAATCCATCAGGTTTTCAAAATATAAAATAAGGTCGGATACTTTTCTAACAGACCACGTATTCTTTATTATTAAGGAAATGTTATATTTATACAAGGAATTGTAATTTGTTTTTAACTTGTGGTATATATCACGTTTATAACTTGTAGATAACAGTAATGGACAAATTTAAAGGGAAATTCATTTAAAAAGGAAATAAAAAAATATTCACATGTTTCTGTGTAATATTGAAGTGTAATCTGTGTAATATTGAAGCAATGCCATCGAGCAGTGTGATTGTCTCTTAGAAATGCTGTAGCTTAACCAGTCGCGGCTCGTGGATGATGTTTGTGGGAGGTCTGGAAAAAATTATAATAAAAAATCACTACGAGTTGAAAAAACCGCATTTTTATTGATATATACAGAAACATATTGAATTTTTTAATTCAGTGACAACCTGTTAACCAATTATGCTTCATATAAATGTTGAAATTAAATTTCCGGTCATAATTATTTGAACAACTTTGTGACACTGGGCAAATATTTAAATCTGGAGTTAACCGTCCTAATGATTTAATTTCAATTTTTTCTTGAAATTCTAGTCGTGCAAAGTTGATCTTTTACAAATGCATATCTGAATTTCTTGCATCGTTCATTTCTATAAACATTTAATTAAAATTAAATTCAATAATTAAATTCAATAAAAACTATCTTACATTCTATGTGTATAGCTAAGAACTACTTATTTATTAATACTTTGTTTTAAATTGTCCACTTTTCAATTGTCCACCAATTAATTGTCAATTTAAGGTTCTTTGCCGCTGCCAAAATTCGAGTACTTAGAAACAAACTCATAAAATGCCTACAATACAGAATGCGGACTGCAATATTTGCAGCCCACGATATACGTATTACAAAAACGTATATCGCGGGTGGGGGTAACCAGGTCAATACACTAACTACGCGGGAGACTCGGTCTGCACTGAGTGCAGCCCGGATGAGTATACAACCGCACTAAATTACACAATACACACATACAGAGCGTCTATCGAGGTTTTTATTGCCTACAATTCAAAAAATAAATATACTACGAACGGAAAAATATGTTTTGTAAAATAATTGTATGCTAATGGTATAGTTTATAATAATTAAAACATGTTTTCATTTTGGCGGGAGGGCTGCAGCACTGCAGCCCTTATCGGCAAGCCGCCAATGTGGTTAATCATATTTCATAGACTAATAAAAGATAATGAACTGAATCTATGATATATCTTGCGACTAGATCTTTAATGCTATTTTAATACATATGCTAATTTATAACATTACCAAATTCTAAGTTTTACCTGTTGTCTTTTATTGAAATTCAACCATTAATATTTTTTGATCCTGTACCTGCTATCCAGTCGGTTATCTTCTTTAGAATTATATAGCTGGATTCATCTTCTGCCATATATTTTCCATGTTATTGACTCTTTTACGTTTCGCTCCCTCTCTGTGTTATCTTACGCGACCGGATATCCAGTAATGCCAAATATCGAACCCGAATATATACATTTTCTATCATTTAATCTCATTCCGAATTTCCTTGTTTTTATGGATATTTAGCATTCTAGATAAAGTGACAGTTTCTAATCTCTCATTTCTGTGCCCTTATAATACCCTCGCAAGCTCTCAAAAATCCGTTTCGGTAATATTTTCATTCTTATGGTTTCTAGGGTTTCTGGTTCGGATATATCCGAACCGCAAAACCGCGGTTTTCTCTGCGAAACCGCATAACCGTCATAAAGAACCGCGGTTTTCGGTTTTATCTAAAAATGTCTAAAAATAAAATACACTGAATTAGTGCTCTTTCGAACTACAATGTTTACAAACTCTAAAAGTTTAAACATATGTATTTGCTAGCTTTAGTTTAGGTTGGGTTAGGTTAAGTTATGTTAGGATTTTTCAAAAGCTAGACAGGGCTAAGGTAGAGGATGAGAAAGAAATATGCAAAAACAAAAAAAGATAAGCAAAGAACACAATAAAAACAAAGAAGGGTCGGAGGCCCAAACAGGCAATGGAAATGCTAATACTAAAAACCAATCTGGACCGATGTAGAGAGGCAAAAGACCTACTCTACAAACACGTAAACGAACGAAGAGAACAATAGCAGAACCCAAAATAAGCAAAACAAAAAAAGACTGGATTACGGACACAGATCATATAGACGTAGATTACAGACGTCGCGATTAAAACCTTCAATGCAGAATGACAAATCCTAAAAAAAGGAACAAATAAAGGCTTCGCATGGGTAGAGCTCAAAAACATGCTAATAGTAGGATGCTATATTGCCCCAAACAAGACCACAAACAAAACAAAGGCTGGTGACCTGATTGCATTAGTGCTCTATCGAACTACAATGTTTACAAGTTCTAAAAGTCTAAACATATGTATTTCCTAGGTTAGGTTTTATACATTTGCTCGCTTTGTGGTACTTTTATAATTAATCAAATATTAAGGCATAAAGAACTTTTTTTCAGCTTTTACTTACAATTAGTTGCACCTGTATTTAAACACTAAATATCAGACACCACTACCAAAAGTTCTTAAAAACCGAACCCGAAACCGCGGTTTTAAATTTTTAAAAACCGAAAACCGCGGTTTTGAAAATGTCCGGATATTCAGAAACCCTAATGATTTCTCATAATTTAACTGCAAAACTCCTGAAATCCACTCTAGTCATGAATTTGGAGAGGCATTTCTTAATTTACACAAATAAAATTAAACTAATTATAAAATCTCATTTTTAAGTAGCTGTCAGTAGTTGTTGATATACATTTCTGTGGGTCTTACTTAATTTATTTGATTTGAAAATACAAACTTAAAACAAACGGAACACAGCCTGAATATATAAATATATTCAGTCTTTCCGTAGCGCTATAACAATTGTTATAGAGCAGAATCTCCAGTTATCCGGTAAAAAGAATTTGGAATAGGAGACGAAGTTGTCTTTTTGGCCACGGGAGGCGCTAAGCGCGGTTATGCACGGAGCGAATAGCAATATCATAATATCCAATAATTTATTCTTCATTATACGATACCTATCCGGTATTAAACAATACGATGGAAGCTATCCCATCATACAATTATTATAGTTGTTATGGCGACCTGCATTGTGGTTGTGAATTGCAGTGCAGTAGCTTCCTGTGCACAATTATTACATTAATTTTGTAATAGGGTAAACCACCCAATTATTGGCACTTTAAGAGTGAGCTTCTTGTCAGTCTGAAATGAAATTACCATAACATTTCATTTACAAGAGCTAGTAGACAAAGCATATAGCAGTATCGAAGAAAATACTTTAATATTTGTTTTTATAACCGTTTTTATATGATTGAATAGTATTGAATAAACATTTTATACTTAAATCCAAAAGACTACAGAAAACCCTATTATTGGCATGGAAATTTTCAATATTGACATCTAGTCGTCTAATTATTGGCATGTAGTTAAAGTAGGAGATAGGTACCCACCAATCATTAAAAATGAAAAAAATATCTATCTATACCTAGGGTATAATTAAAACACTGTTTTAGTAGATAAATATCTGCTTTTATTTAGTATTTAAAGTTTTAATAAAAATATTTAAAAAAATCAACACTCAAAAGTCTCACTTTATTAGTACTTAAATGTCTATCCTTGAGATCTTACAACTTTAGTACTTACCTACCACCAGAATATTAATCAGTCTGAATAAGAAAAGCCTTTTCGTTCATCATTCTCGAAGTTTCCCATATTCTCGAAGCTTCACTTTCGAGCTTATTCTTTATATTCTTCCCCAAGTATTTCGAGTAGTCTATAGCTGTTGAGTCCCATGCAAAAAGACCGGTTGGAACGCCGCCACTCCAAGACCGTCTTTTGCCAACCACCTTTTAGAGGTCTAAAAGCTGAGAAATCTACAGGCTGAAGCAATCGAGTGCAATTGAGATAAAGTGCTATAAGCACAATATCTAATTCGGAACAAAGTTCACTGACGGCATAAGTGGGGTGGGTTTTTTGTCCATCTACAAATAAAATTACTAGGAATGGTACTTGATTTCGCACGAGATGCGGATGTAACACTTTCTATTGAGAGAACATTTCTGTTTTCATCCAGCCATTGGCACTGAGGCCTATACCCCAATCTGATGGTACCTTTAATGCAATTTTACTTAGCACGAGCCTGTACGGGAATATACCATACCATAGGTGGGTTGATTTCGCCATGGTCAGCAAAAGTAAACACCACTGTTAGTGAAATTATAGCTGGTGCGTGGTCGATCTCGTAAACATTCTTTGCACCCTTTTGGGCCAAGAACACACTTGTCTTTGAGCATGGCCGAAATTGGTTTCGCCACCATTCAAGACTCTTTTCGGATCTTATAGAATTCCAAACAAACCGTGATCTTTCAGGCATATTTGAATTGCTTGAAACCATCCTTTTATATCATTTTCTGATACGGCAGCACTTACCGCTGTTACTGCTTCAGGAGTTCTCATAATAATATACGGGTGTCGCTTCAAGAAGAGTTTAAAGCATTTATCTCCGAGAATGTTGTCTTTGAACGGGTTAGATCGGCCGCCTTTTGTTTTCTAAATTCTGATACGCTATTCAAAAGATCTTTCCGTTTAGGAAAACTCCTTGCATGGCTAACATTTAAGCAATTCTTTATTGTATTCCTTTCGTCTGCGGTAAGTACTACACTTGGAACAGGCTGAGGTTTATGATCTGGTTTCTTAATCCGATATTGTAACGTAGCTCGAGGAACCAGATATTGTTTCGCCGCTTGCTTTTTGGCCATGTCATTTTTAATCCCGTCTAAAGCCTTTTTTATACTTTTTGTTGACTTCTTTTAATCGATTTCTTTTTCATTTCCTTTCTTCATTGTTTACCACGTATTCCAATTGAATAAAAAACCCATTATTAGCACTCAATATTCTATTATAGGCACTACTGACAATAATTAGCTTGTGCAATTGGTGCTTGTGCACTGTGGGCCAACATTTGGAAATTGCTATTGAAGAAAAAAAAATTCTATGGAGAAACAATAATTTATTTAAAACCTTTACAAACACATCATATACTCGCTGGTTGATAATATTCGAAAAATTCCTATTATTGTCACTAATGCCAATAAAGGGATTTTGATAAAAATTATTGTTCCATATGTTGGCACATGTAATAAATAAAATGTGATAAAGATATTCAAGAAATAATCTTTGAATCTACTGCCTAAAGGTATAATTAAGTATATCAAATTATTTCGAAAGTATCTATTAGCGAATTGTTGCGATGTACTATGATTAATGAAGCCCTCACCTTAAGAAAAAACCAAAATAACTACACCATATTACCAGCACAAAATGTTACCTGTTGTTTCTAAAGTGACATATTGGTTATTGGAACAGTGTTGTCAATTTTTAACAGAAAACTAATACTATTTTACTCTTTATTGCATACCAAACTTGAATAATCTATGGTTTCCTTGTTTTTTCGAACTAAACTCTAAACTACCAATAATTGGAGGAGTGCCAACGATTGGGTTGTTTACCCTAATTGGTGATTTCTTGTGCAACTGTTTTCTCCATGATAAGCGATACTTACGATCATTTATAAATAATAAAATATCAAATCGTTAATAATAAAATATCAAATAGTTAATAATATAATATCGTGATGTTAACAATGATTGTAGTTTTATATAAGTGGAATACCATCTAGGTAATATATAACGTGAGTCCCAAAATTCAGGAATGCACTCTTGCCATGAATTTTGAAAAAGTGGGTCATTTCTTAATTCGCATACATAAAATTAAACAAATTATAAAATGTCATTTTTAAGTAGCTGTCAGTGGTCTTGAGGTTATGTCGAATTGCTTTTAGTGTTAACTTTAACAATTTCATTAGTTATAAATAAAACGCCTTCTCATAAATTTAACACTGATTTATTTTATATTGTTGTGAATTATTAAATAAACAAAGAAGAACAAACTTTACAACAGATGTTGAATGTGTTGTCCATTTTCATGAATACACAAATTAATTCGCCGTTATATGTTATTTCTACCGGTCTTACTTAATTTAGTTAATTTAAAAATGTTTACAAAAGAGCTTTTATTGTCGAAAGTTATTTTCGTAATGGTACAGGTCTGGAAAATTGAGAATGGGAATACATATCAAGAAATAGTATCGACCCGTGCATTGAAGAATTCAGGCAACGTTTTCCTATGACTGTATTTAATAGGAATCAGTTTTGAAGGCAGGTATTACGATCAGTTGATTGCTTTCGAAGTACTGGTTACATTAACAACAAATCAAGAAGTGGAAGGCCTCGTATTAATTATGAGAATATTATAAACAACATCAGAAATGCAGTCCAAGACGAACCTACCACTTCAATTAGGAGACTAGCTCAACAGTTGAATTTAAGTCGTACTACCACTCATAGGATTAAGTTGCAAATGTACCAAGAATTTTTACCACTCGGTTATAATAAAAGAATGGCCTACTCTCGGTGGTTCAATTAAAATATTAACGACGAAGTGTTAAATTTAACATTTTTCACTCATGAAGCCTGGTTTCATCTAAACAGATACATTAATTCCCAAAATATGCGCATGTGGAGTGTTGACAACCCACATTTGTTTAGAGAGACCCCACTGCATCCAATCAAAGTTGGTGAGTGGTTAGCAATGTCAAGACGCAGAATTATCAGTCCAATATTTTTCGATGGTTATTTAAACGCTGCCGCTTATAGATCCATTATTTTGCAACAATTTATTAACGAATTTTACGATGATGAACTCGAAAATGGCTTCTTCCAACAAGATTCTGCTAGACCGCACATTGCCTGTGAAACATTAAATTATCTTAAGGAATTATTCGACGACAGGCTAATAAGCAAATACCGATTTCCACCACGTTCTTGTGATCTAACTCCTGTGGACTTTTCTCATTTTCTTATTTAAAAAATTTAGTATTCAGCAGTCCAGTGCATACAGTAGAAGATCTGCGAAACAATGTAATAAGAAAATGTGAAGAGATGGACAACACAATATTACAAAATGTGTTAACATAACATAAAACAGTGAATTAATGTGTGTATTCGTGAAAATGTACAACACATTCAACATCTGTTGTAATGTTTGTTCGTCTTTGTTAATTTTGTAATTCACAACACTATAAAATAAATCAGAGTTAAATTTATGAGAAGGCGTTTTATTTATAACTAATGAAATTGTTAAACTTAACACTAAAAAACAATGCGACATAACCTCAGGATCACTGATAGCCACTTAAAAATGTAATTTTATAATATGTTTAATTTTATGTGTGTTTTTTTATTTTAAAAGACAATACGATTTGTAATTAAGAAATGACCTACTTCTTCAAATTCATGGCAAGAGTCGATTCCAAGACTTTTGGGACTCTTCTGTACTAGCAATAATTACCGGGCAATAGTGTGTTCTATAATTCATCAACTTTTGCCGGTTATAAGATACATCCACAGTGGTGCACTTTTGTCTTCCCCTTTCAATTCAAGATGCCTTTCAACATGCCTTTTTAATTTCCAAATTGAATGCGGTATTGCAGAGGCTTGTAGCATGCGGTAAAGTTATTGCTTCGTCACTTTTCGTTCAATTGTTTATGGAAAAGGAAGTTAATTCGGTTTCAAAGCGAAATGCAGTGTAAGAAAAGACGACGTTGAATGAAACATTTTTTAAAAACATGCAACTTTAATTTGATAAATGAACTTGAATACAATCATGATGGAGTGCTCTTTAGAAACTTTTTTAGAATGTTGACTTCTACAAACTGTTATTTCTGATTGAGCTCAAGATTGCAATGCAAAACACTACGTTCAGAGATGTAATTCGAGTAAAGAATAAAACAGTAACATTAGCTAATGCGCTTCATTTAAGCAACTGGTAATTTATTCATGTCACTAATTGAATGTACTCAAAGTATTCAATGTATTCAATATCTCAATGTATTCAAAGTTTCGAAATAGTTTATTAACGACGTCTTTTACGTACAACAGTGATTTGAGCGCAAACCATATGTAGTCATAAACTTTTGCTCCCGATACGCTTTATATCTTTTATGTTCTTTACTAGTACAATAGTACTAGAAATTAAATTAGATTAGTAGCATAGGGTGAAAAGTTGATGAGGGTGAAACAATTGAAAGTGAAGATGGAATGAAGGGTGAAATAATATGTAAGGGTGAAATAATATGTACAATCTTGATGATTTTGTAGTTAGGACAAAACGAATATTTTAAAATTTTAAATATGAACTCCTTCATTAAAAAAATGAAGGCAGTGTGTATGTGTCAAGGCTATCGACCGTGAAGATACCAAAATATAAATTTCAATCAAATTCCAGAACTGATAAAATTTCATGCATCTCTTACAATTTTCAAGCAGTAGCTCTTCATCAGTTCTGCTTTGACTTTGTGGGGCTGCTGCCACCAATTGATAAAATATTTTTCAAAACTGACGCAGTGACTTCATCGTTTGATCCTCTCTCTACAAATGTTACAATTTTGCTCCACCTGAAGTGGAAGCTATTAAGACGATTTTTTTAGTGAATCCAGATACGTCTGTCAGGTATTCTACACAAAAACGAACACGAAAATTTCAAAATAATCAAAAAATGCAAAAAAATGTAGTAACGTTTGAAGAATTTCAATTAAATTTTTACTGAACGTGGGTGACCATAAGAAGTACTCCCTGATAACATTTGAACGCTCCACCTTCGTCGTGCACGCCGTGGCGAATAATTTTTCCTTCAAAGGTAGATACCGTCGGCCGTCATCGAACAGTGCAGAAGAAAATGCAAAACTCCACCTACTTTAGGTTCGGCAGCTGCAAACGTCCGGTTTTGCAAAAACATCTACCGTGCGGCCATATTTGCAAAAATTCGCAAACCGCAAACCGGAAGCCGTTCCATTCAGCGGTCGGCCCGCAACAGAGCAGTTTTTCTCTTTCGGTTTTAGCGAACGCTCAAAAATGGTAGTTGACAGTTTTATGCGGAAAAAATTGGTGCTCGCGATGTTAGTACGCGATCGGTTCAAATACGACCACGCAGCGGCCCAAAAACGGCTCCGGCGGCATTACTATAACTCGAACATTAGTCAATTCTCTGGGGTTTTCAAAAAATTTTACTATTTTTGCCGGGCAAAATTTCTTTCGAAAATCAATGAAAACGGACGTTTTTACCGTTTTCATTTTCCAAACCCGATTTGACGAGAGCGAGACCATATACGATTACGCTCTCGTCTAAATAATTTCCAAAACTGTTTCGATCTCGTCTCTTTACAAGGAAAATATGACCTAGTGGTCAATCCTGGTCAAATCTATGTCAAATGTATCCTTAATAAAGTAGGAACATAGCCTGAACATATAAATATATTCAACCTTTCCGGAGCTCTACAATATTATCGAGTCTTTTTAAGACTACCAAAACAAATCTCATGTGAAACTTGCACTTGAAGCAAGTGAAACTAGCCAGTCATTTACCGGGTCTCAGTCCACTCCCGTGGCTCTAAATTGTGGCAAATTTCACATGAGATTTGTTTTGGTAGTCCTGAAAAGACTCACTAATATTGTAGAGCTCCGGAAAGGTTGAATATATTTATATACAGGGTGTCCCATTGTAATCCGCCAGTAGCGATAATTCTGAAGCAGTGCATTGAAGCAAAAAGTGTTCTGAATAAAAAGTTAACGGTTATGAGTGTGACATCTGATGCCGTCGACTTTGCCCCCCCAGCCTCCAAAGGGGCGGGAACAGGGGGCAACAATCTTGGGAACAGAAGGCAACTTTAAAATCTTAAATGGAAACCCCGATTTTTTATTGCAGATTCGGATAGAGCGTTAAAAAGCAGGTAAATCTTATTCTAGTTGTTTTCCAAAATTGTTGATAGATGGCGCTGCAAACGTGAAAATGTGTTTTTAATTAATTAAATAGCAATAAACATAATTAATTGTTATTATTACTTAAGACTCACTCACAACATTACAAGTTTGTTTTTCTCTCGACCCGCCCAAAAGACCCCCCCCCCTTCTACAAAGATGATAAGTACTTGAAAATCTGTACTTCAATATCTGTGTGTTTGTCTGTGTATTTGCTGGGTGTTTGCTTGTGTGGTTGTTTGTGTGTTACAAGGGCATGTGAGTGTTTGTGTTGCGTATGTGTGAGTCAGTGGCCATTGCAATTCACATGTACTGCTTAAAATTGTGTCCATGATGGTCTCGACACAATCGTACACGTTTACCGAAATTCTCCACGCACGCCCGCAATGTGTTTGGACAAATTTTATGACAGGAGTTAGTTATTCGCTCCATCATGTTCTGGCGCGTAGTTGGAGGATCGCGGAAGGCGACGTCTTTCAGGTAACTCCAAAGGAAAAAATCTGGCGACGTCAAGTCCGGAGATCGGGGTGGCCAAACAATAGGTCCCCCGCGACCGATCCAGTGCGCTGGAAACAGCCCATCCAAATGTTGTCGAACAACACGAGAGTGGTGTGGTGGAGCACCGTCCTGCTGGAAACACATCGTCCTCCGGGTACGCAAATCGACTTCTTCTAATAGCACAGGAAGATCGTTCTGGAGATATTCCAAGTACGCCATTTTACACCCCCTCGAAGAAGAATGGTCTGATTATTTGCGAGCCGACACCACATCACACGTTGACACTCCATCGCTGCTGTGTGTTCACTTGTAGTACCCAGTGGGGATTTTCAGCACTCCAATAATAGGCATTGTGGGTGTTGACGAACCCGGTATTCTGGAAAGTGCACTCGTCGGAGAACAGGACTCGGTGGAAGAATATACGGTCGATATTCTGCAAAGCCCAATTGCAGAGATCCACGCGATTGGCGAAATCATTTCCATGCAGTTCTTGAACGGGCATGATGTGGAACGGATGGAACTTCGCGGCGCGGAGTAACCGTTGAGCCGTCGATTTCGGTATGCTGTTTTCGGCCTGGATTTCCCGGAGATTGAGGTGTACAGCCCTTAGTATGGCGATGGTGCGGGGGTAGTCATCCAAAAGATTCGCTCGAGGTCGCTGTCGGTATAGGTGCAAACGTTCTTCCAGCCCTCGCATTGTACTGCGAGACGGGCACCCACATCATCCGGGAATCTTTGGCCATACAGTTCAACCGCTCTGGTGTAATTGTTTAGCGACTCTCCAACAACTTTTAGGATGTCCACAATTTCTGTCAGTGAGTAGTCCATGATTACTCAACGACTTGACTTTGCGGACTGAACTCATTTTAAAAAACTAAATAAAAAAAATAAACGAAAATATAAAAATAAATCCAAGAAATCTGTTTGCGAATATAAACAAAACAATCGAGTTTGACATTGCAAATGTACAATTTTCACGTTTGCCGCGCCATCTATCAACAATTTTGGAAAACAACCCGGATAGAGTTTACCTACTTTTTAACGCTCTATCCAAATCTGGAATAAAAAATAGGGGTTTCCATTTAAGATTTTAAAGTTGCTTACTGAAAAGAAATATTTAAGACATAATCATATTGTACTGTCCAGACATAATCATACTGTACAGTCCAGACATAATCATACTGTTCATCAATTAATTCTTAATTTTTTTTTTTTTTTAATTAATTGTTTTAAAATTAACTCCATGGAGTGTCTCACTTGAATTACACGTTTTTTGTGGTTCTCGTATATTTGTTCCCGGTCATTTGTTCCCCGTCATTTGTTCCCGGTGATTGTTTCCCAGCTCATTTGTTCAGCGAGAATTAATTCCCCGGTATATTTCTTCCCGAATAACTTGTTCCTTTGTCATTTGTTCGTCGTACATATTTTTGTTTGAGGTACAATGGACAACTAGGATTGCCAGCAATTCCATTTTGACCCGGAGTCTCCGCGTTTGACTATAAATTTTCTGGTTCCGGGTTTAGAATGAAATTATTCGGATCATTTCAAATCTTTCTGTTTCTGTCTCATATTATGTCTCATATACAATGCATACATTAGTTCTATTTGATTAATAAAGAAAAAAAATTTATAAATATTTCTCTTCGAGCACCAATTTGAGTATCGCTATAATAGCCGTTTGGGGTCGTCCATCGTCCAACTTTTTAAACCCCTTCTCCCCCCTGATACGTGAGGTTTTAGGTTTTTTACCCCCTTCCCCTACCCAACATCACGTGTATTTTTTTGGTACAAAGCATCTAAAAAAAAATTCAGAATATTATCTTTAAAGACAGGTATAATCTTACAGAAAATAAGAAAAGTTTCTTTCACCCGAACAATTTGTCGCTGGTGTACATAGCCATGCGAACTGCTGTATATAAGTTAGGATAAACAATGCAAAATATGTTTTG
Source organism: Phosphuga atrata (assembly GCA_944588485.1). NCBI lineage: Eukaryota > Metazoa > Arthropoda > Insecta > Coleoptera > Silphidae > Phosphuga > Phosphuga atrata. The sequence continues at coordinate 71,276,952 of OX155897.1, read as the reverse complement.
CTAATTCTGTTTACGCAGGAACGAAGATTTTTCAATTATCCAAAATCTGGTTTTACCAAAACCCTTTCAGATGAAACGTGGTATTGAAAATGTATTCATTCTTGAACTCAAAGTCAGTCTCGGAATGATTAGGATACATTTCTTACAAGAACAGGACTTTTACAGTAAGGGTTGATGATGAAAATTCACCCATTTTGGTCAAAAATGAAAACTTTTCATTGAACCTGTTATAGGCCTCCTGTTTTTTTTCAATTCGGATACGATTCTATCAATAAGGACTAGAAATGTATTAACCCTGAAAATATCACTTGTAGTCACTCTCATTTCTTCATCGTATGTTTCAGCATTTATTTATTTCCTTTTCGGTTGTCTTTTTTTCCCATGTCTTGATGTCCATTGTCGCTGCTTCGACAAGCTTAATTCCATCGCCTTTCCCATGGCCTTTCACCTAAATTTCAGTCATTAACTTTTGCCAGTGTTGTGTCGAATATATAAAAATCTAAAAAATCTTATAAAAGGATCGAATTCAGCTAACAGTTCCAAAATCATACAATAATTTCCGTTATTCGGATCACTTTTCATTTTCCGAACTTTTCATTTTCCCTCTATAGCACACAACCGAAGAAAAATTAATTCATATAAGAAATTGCATGACTCAATCAACAGAGACGGCTTTTCTTTTCGGCCGCTTTTAAGTTTGTATCGCCGCTCTATATCTGTCTCTCTCAGACACAATGCCACTACGCGGCGTATGCCCCTCACAGCTCGGCCCCGACGATCCTGCTTCGGACCAACCACTACTACGCAAATTGTAAACAAAAATAATTTAACAATGTGGTGAAATATATTACAAATCGTTGTTTGTGTGGACCTAATAACATTTACATTAAGGTATATAAAAATGATTCTTTTTAATTTCTGTACGGAAAAAAAAATTTTGGCCTCAAATTTGCCGCCCCTAAAATCTGCCGCCCTTGGCCCTTGGTTTAGACATTGTTTTCAGGCAAAACATACGCGGCAACGATTTACACATGGGCGTCAATTGGCGTACATATTGGGCGTCAAATATTGGGCGTCGGTTTAAAAATCGCGCAATGAAAAAATAAATTCACGTGATCTCTCACTACAACCTAGAGATTAGTCGATTATTAGAGATTAGTTGTAGATTAGTCAATTGTTTATTAATCTACCAAAAAATATTTATGTATTTGGTAAACTAGCTAATATAGAGACTCAAGAAATCGAAAGTCAGAAATGGAAAACAAAATTTACTATCTTCTTCGAATTTAAAATTAGTCAACATGCAAATTCGGTTGAATTGTTAAATTTTGAAATTTATTCGTTAAGTCGCGGTGATTGTTTATCATTCCACAAACGTTCGCGTGAACGAATCTAAGGCGGTTGTTAATTCAAGGTTGACAATAGATTCGATCGACACTGGCATTGATTATTTTTGGGAAATAAAAATTTTATACTTCGATGACAATTAAATTATTTCTAAAACTAAGTGCGCTTATAACGACGCGCACTGCCGCAGTTGGAGTCTTTCTACTATTTTCGTTCTGAGAAAGTTACATAGGGCTTCGCACGAGAACGATATTGTTCTTGTCTCGTCTCGTAAAAGCGAGACGAGAACGATACGAGATCGCATGTGGTCTAACTTTCGCGAGAGCGAGAACGTAAGTGGTCTCGTTCTCGCGAGAGTGAAAATTTATGTAAAGAGACAGTGATTAGATTACAATAAAATGAATAATTACCTCGTTTTGGACTATCTTAACAATACGTTAGCAAGAACTATATTTGGCGAGATTAGACGAGACGAGACAAACGGTAACGAGAGCGAGACGAGACAAACGGTTACGAGAGCGAGAGCGAGACGAGACTAACGGTTCCTAGAACGACAGCGAGACCGAGACGAGAGTAATTTTTTACACAACAAACGAGAGCGAGACGAGATTTTTGAAACTCTCGTCCTATCTCTTCTCGTGTGAAGCCCTAAAGTTACATACGAATTGGTTGTATTTGTATATTTTTCAAAGCGGGAAAACTCAATCCCACCTTCTAATTATCTGCCTTTATTTGTACTTAAAATTCCAACCCGAAATGCTTGTCTTAATACATTTGAAAATAAACAAACTTACATAGAAGATTAAATAAACTTCAATCTACTTGGTTTAATCCACCACAAACATTGGTTGTTGGGCTTGAAAATACTATTTGCAGCGGTTGGGTTTTAGAACATTGCACGTCTTGAAGGGTTTTAGATAACTATATTAATCATCCTAAATATATAAACTATGTAATTTAAAAATGGTTTACGATCACAACAAATACCAGTTGTTGGGTCTTAACATAATATATTTATTTTCTTAATTTATTCAAAAACTATGTAAAATAAAGATGGTTTTAAGACCGCAAAGAAATACAATTGTTGGGTCTTAACACACTTTTGAATATGCCAAATTACATGCAAATTTGACAGGTCCCTTGAAAAATTTGGCAATTTTTGTTTAAATTTAGCAGATTTTATCTAAATTTGGTAGCATTACAGTGAAATTTAGAAATGTATATTTGTCTTTAAAATTCGTCCAATTATATGCAATTACTTGGGCAATTTAATTTTTTTTGTAAATATGGCAAATGCTTGATCAATTGGTATGTTAATTTTTCAAATCTTGTAAATTCGGAAAACATTTCATAATAGCTGATTCTAATGACTAGGTGGAAATGATAGGGAACAAATGTACGGATACCCTTTTTTTGTCTACATTGATCCTACTAATGTCCAAAATTTTAGTTTTATCAATGAATCAATAGAATTATATAAACCTAAAGATGTTTTTAAGTGGTCACAGTGGTGTAGTGGCGAACGCATCCGCTAGCTATACATGAGATCCCGGGTTCAATCCCCGAACAAACCGTGAACATTTTTCACGGAACTATGCTGTGGCCACCTCGTGGAAAGCAAGGGCAAACAAATTCTGCCTAGTAAAAACCTCTCAAATAATGCCGTTCGGAACCGGCGATAAACTGCTAGGTCCCGTATATTAGTGGATGATGCGTTCCACAAGTATTCGCGAGAGGTTGCCTACGCTCAGAGAGAGTACGGCACCTTAAGATGAAGAAAGATGTTTTTACAGTTTAACTCATCGTGAGTGAAAAATGCCTTCTATAATTAACGGTAATATGTTTTAACAACGCAGTATAGATTTCTAATTAATTGTCAAAAACAAATTCATTTAGTTAAAACTAAATTTTGGAAGCTTATTTTAAACGTTCTCAAATGATGTAATAAAGCACTGATTGGAAAAATTACTATGTTTAAACCACACTTATAATACGTAAAAGTTTTATATAACTTGTTATTCACAGTTATATCAATTTATACTTTTAACACGACTCGAGTTTCGACGGTTGAAGGTCATTTTCAAGTGACTTACAAACTAACCTAACCTATAGTTTTGATGGAGACGGGCGGTGTCTGTCCGTAGCTGAGCACTTATCTGCAGAAGATTGGGTGATATTTGAAAATTGGGTAACCCACCAAAACTTTATTTAAACACATCAACTTGTAAGTCACTTGAAAATGACCTTCAACCGTCGAAACTCAAGTCGTGTTTAATGTATAAATTTATATAACTGTGAGTTACAAGTTATATAATTTATTTATTTATTTACATTGTTTAGAACCAATAGAGGATCACATAAAGCAAATTATGACCTGTTGCTGTTATTTTTCTTGTTATTTCAGAATTGTTTCATCATCTCGCTATGCTTAGCTTGACGTTCATCTGTCCATTTTCCTCTTGGTATCTTGAGTTTGTCCTCTGATATAATTTCCCAGCTGTATACCTTACGTGTGAAGATGTTTCGAGTTTCGATGTCTGTCGGTGAGATGTTGGCGTTTTTTTGATCAATTTGAACCTATTTTACCCAGACAGTTGTCGTTTTCAGTTTCTGTAAGTACGTCAAAACTCTCCCTACAGTTAGTCGGTTGTCCCCTAGTCTCATAATATGCCCGTAAATTTTAGTCGTTTGCGGAAATCGGTTTCAATGTTGGAATATTTTTCTCTGATAGTGTGTGATTGTAGACGATATCCTTAGTCTGTGAGTTTTGTGGAGTGGGTGGATGAGTGCGCATTTCCAGTCATCAGGGAGTTCTTCACTTGGTCAGATTTCCTGAATAATCTGTGTGATTTCCTGTAATGATTGTGGTTCAAGATTTTTCAGTACTTCTGAGGTGATTCCATCTTCTCCTGATGTCTTTCCATTCTTCAGTTTTGTGATGCGGTGTTAATACTAACAAGTTGTATAATATTTTTACATAATATAAGTGTGGTTATGACATAGTGAATTTTTCAATTCAGTGTAAGTAGGAACCATAGCAACCATCCTATTCACAATATTGATTGTATACGATTCAAAGCGACCTTATGGAAACTGAAAATACCATGTCGATTTGTTGTTTACTATAAGTCAACCAACTGACAATTGCTATTTTAGTATAGGGGTGTTTCTAGTACTATATCTGTTGAGCGATCAAAATATAGAAGCACTTTATTGGGCTTTGGTTCTTTGTCAATTCGTAAAAATAAGTGTATAGTCTGAAAGAGGCTTCTTTTCTTTTCTTTTGCTTTTACTTTTCTGTAATGAAATCAGATCGCAATTAAATGAGAATATGGACTCCCTATACAATTTTTGGATATATTTTTCAATGAAAATAATTAAAATATTTGAAGGGCACAGGGGAAAACCCACGGAAGTCCATTTTTTGTCAATATTAAACTGGTGCTGCCATATGATAGTATTAAAAATGTACTTTAAGTTCTACTATATAAGATTGTGGAGAAGCACTTTAGTCCCTATAAAACAGACATTCCAACAAGAGATATCCAGGGGAGAAACAATGTAAGTCCTAACTTTAAATTTCGTTTTTCTCGAAACGAATCTAGGTGGACATGTGTGGTTTTTCCCCTGTACCCTTCATTTGCTTATACAGTATAATCTTGATAATCCGATACATGTGGGACCAGACAAACGCCGGATTATATAAAAAAAATCCGGATTATCAGGATTAAAATAAAACATTTTTACATATTTTATGTACAATTGTATTTCAGAGAGAATAAAATATGTATCTATACTCTCACCGGCGAGAGAATGCACCTGTATGCGCCGAGGTATGAGGGGCAAAGAACTCGCCGAGGTACGCGCAGATTAGTTTGAGTTAAGAAATATGCGTCAGTTTTTCCAAATACGGACAACTAAACACCGCGCACTCGAAATAAAGTGGGGGTATGCGCAGAACAATGCTAAACTCGTCCAGACGAGACGCATTCTCTCGCCCATACGAGTATATATAGGTAACTGTGTACATAACTTAGAACATATAGTAGGACGATTGTAGAGTTAGCTTGGTCAGAATCGTTAATCAAGTTTTCAGAGTTAAAAGCAGGGTGTGTTGGTCCGACCTTTTCCCAGGAACATTGGATGGTGTTGTTTTTGACTTTATTTCTTCTGTGTGCGCGAGGTTTATATCCGGCGCAGGGAAACGTACAGAAAAGACATGTTTCCCCAGAGCACCGAATTTCTGAACGTACCGGATTAACCAACCGTCGGATTATTAAGATTATACTGTATTTAAGAGAAAGTGAAATAAAAAAATAAAATGAACCGTTGTTCCTTACCGTGAATCGACATAATAATTTTTCATTTGCTGGTCTGTAGTTGGGATTTATTAAGACTTAAGATTCTGACATACTAGTACCTACTTCCTACCACATACTCGTTCATGATTTTAGATTTGGCAATGTATTTAATATGACGATATCAAAATCAGATAAAGAAATACCCAGTTTTTTCTTCGAATCTTATCACTAGTAAATAATCTGACATTAACATGTTGACGGTATTTTCGCTAAGAAGAATTGATTTTTCACAGGATTAAAAAAAAGAGTTTTACTATTTTACTTATTCCAGGGTATGCCACATAACCTACAAAAGCAGGAAATTTAAAAAAAAAAATTGAAGGTTCTGATTTCTTTCAAATCCTTCAGTTTTTCGGTGACCACCCCTCAAAAGCTGGTATATTGTTGTATTGTATAACGCCATAAAAAGTTTGTGAATCGGAACACATTGAGAATGCCTGTGTCACAAGTATAGCGCCTTAGTATTACAAGCATAAATGCCTCACAAAATACGCCAATTGAAACACATTTCGGACTTTGCACATCTCAAGGAGACATTGATTATATTATTTCCTATTTCTCTCACATTATATATTTATGATTAGTAGCTCACCCGGTGAACTTCGTATCGCCTCAGAATCTATAATCAATAAAAATATCTTATTAGCTGAATTAAAGTCAGTCAAATGTTACGCTTATCGATATATGGTAACATAATCGTACACGATTTTATAATAGATGGGAATATAGTCGTGTCTGTCTTCTCCCTCGCATAACGTACGATGTATAAAAAAAAGCCCAAACCCCAAAAGTGGAATTGCTCGTTCACTCAACCAATAGTAATTTTTAGGGTTCCGTTGTTATCAACAACGAACCCTTATAATTTCGATGTGTTTCGATGATGTCCGTCCGTCCGTCCGCCGGTCCGCAGTTTAGCTCAGAGACTATTATAAATATAAAGCTGTAATTTGCCATGGATATACAGATTAGTCACGCCGACAAAGTGGTAAAATAAAACCTTGAAAAAAAAATTTTTAGGTTACGAAGAGTAAAAATCCTAAAGAAGACGTATTTTTTTCTCGTCTACCCCATGGTGTAGGGTATCGTTGGATAGGTCTTTCAAAAATATTACAGGTTTGTGAAAATAATATTTCGATTAAGAGATCCGTTTGTGAAATATTAAGTTTTAAAGTGCTAATTTTTGTTAGAGTCAAGTGTGTCAAGAGTCATCAATGTCAGCTGATTAAGTTATTCCTTATGAAATTTTGTATACATTTGAGTTTTAAGTCATAAGAGTAAGAATGTCATCTACGGAACCCTACATTTCGTGTTACCCGACACGCACTTAGCCGTTTTATTGTGATTAACAATAATGTTCGGGAAAGCTTTGTTGATGGGCTCGTCCTTATTTGAGACAAAATTGCAAAAATTATGCGGAAACGAAATCAATCCGTTCGTTTCGTCGATGGGAAGACGGCCGTTACCGATTGACAAGAATTGCTTGGAAAAATCTACGGCAGATGGAACATTTAGAAATGCCACTCGCATGTTGCTCGTCAGCTGTAGTTTCTTAATATAGCGCCACAGAGTAGATCATTTGAGGCAAGCGTTTATTTCATCGACAACGGTGGATCTTGGTAGTGTTTGCCGGAAATTGCCAGACAGTAGAACCATTGCGCCGCCAAATCATCTTGAGTCATTGCGCAGATCTTTCATGGTTCGATTTAGTGCTTCCAATGAACGTTTGTGCGCCATTGTGCATTCATCCCATATAATACTTTTACTTGCTTTGACACTTTATTAACACGTTGGCCATTGCCGATTATTTCGCACTGTTGCATGTGGGTGTTTCAGTCGTTTGAAGGTTTAGCGGTAATTTAAACGCTGAATCAGCCGTTTTGCATACTTCTAGCAACGTGGCCGCTATACCAGAAGAAGCAACTGCTACGGCAATTTCGGATCTCGCACGAACAGTGGCTAAAATAAATGACATGGAGAATGTCTTAACAGTACACATCCTTCTGTTTTTAGTTAAACAGTGGTACATTAATTCAAACAGATTCGTTTAATGCATCTCTGTCGTATTCACGTTCATGTTGCAATTCTCGATTGAAAGCGTCGTTCATAGCACGATTTGGCGTTGGCATTCCTAACTTTACTAACAAACTACAGTAGAGTCTCGATAATCCGAACCCCTGATAATCCGAACGCCTCCATAATCCGAACGACCACACCTGCGCGTGCAACTCGATGTCTCGCAGAATATCGCAGTGCCACGTAGGGCTCACGTAGGGCTCACCTAAAGTGAATGAGACACTTTAGGTGAATCAATCGTCGAATTCTCGTTCACCGTGCATCGTTCGGCTACTTTGTGCTTTTCTCTAAATATTTTTGTACGTTTTGAATCATGGCTTCAACATCAAAGAAACGAAAACTTGTGACATTGACAATATCACAGAAGTGCGAGATTTTAGACAAGATTAAAGAAGGTTTTTCGTTAATAACTCTTGCGCATCAGTATAACGTTGGAAAGTCGATTGTTTTTGATATGAAAAGCAAGGAAAACAAAATACGATCATTTGTGATAAATACAGAAATGGGTCCAGGCGCTAGAAAATCTTTAAAGTTGCCTGAAAACCCCCCAGCTTGAAGATGCCTTATTTATGTGGTTTTTAGAGCAGCGAAGAAAAGCTGTCCCCTTGTCAGGTGACATAGTGATGGAAAAAGCTAAATTTTTCCATGAAAGACTTGGAATAGGAGAATTTGTTGCTAGTAGAGGATGGTTAGATAAATTCAAGAAAAGACATGGAATACGCCAACTCAAACGTAGTGGTGAAAAACTGTCGAATAATAAAGAAGCTGTGAAACCATTCCAGGAAAAATTCATGGACATAATTAGGGCGAAAGACTTAACTGCCGGTCAAATCTATAACTCGGAAGATTCGGGCTTGTATTGGAAATTGTTACCAGATAAAACTTTGGCTTCTGGGTTAAAGAGTAGTGCATCAGGTTCAAAGATGTCGAAAGAAAGGATCACATTTACGCCATGTGCGAACTCAACCGGTACACACAAACTGCCCTTGCTGGTTGTTGGTAAAATACAAAGACCACGTGCATTTGCGTCATTTAAAAAATTGCCAGTTCATTACTCAGGTCAAAGAAGTGCTTGGGTTACAAAAGCAATATTTTCTTCAGACTGGCTGAAGGTGCATTTTATTACTGAAGTAAAGAAATATTTATCGAAAAAGAACCTACCGCTAAAGGTACTTCTGCTTCTTGATAATGCACCAGCGCATCCACAAGAAGAAGATCTTCAGTCGTTGACGAAAATTTCGCTGTTGTATACATGCCCCCTAACTGTACAGCCTTAATTCAACCCATTGGTCAAAACGTAATCCAGAACATACTAAGCAACATACAAAAAAACACTCCTATTACAAGTTTTTGGTCAGCAAGAATGATTCAGAAACATTATCTGAAATCCTTCAAAAAATACCATGAAAGATGCTGTATTTTCTCTGGCTCAATGTTGGCAGCAAGTGTCCTCAAATCTGATCATAAAATCTTGGAAACCTCTGTGGCCCTCGTTATTCAAACCAGAGGAAACTTCTGGCCAAGATCCGGATAACTTGGACCCTGAAGATGATCTTCCATTGAACATTTTCCGTAACAGGCTTTTCAAAAGAGGAGATTAACAATTTCAAAGTAATGACAACATTGATTGTCAGGAGCCCTTAACTGATGAAGACATAGTAAGACAAATATTAAATGAGACTGATAGCGAAAACGAAGTATTAGAGGTATCGGAAGCAATTGAAAAGATTCCACATACTCGAGTTATGTCTGCATTAAATGAATGTTTGGAATGGGCGGATCAAGTAGATATTTCAATTTCAGAAAAAATGTTATTGCGTAAGTTTTGAGGGATAAAGCATTTACTTTGTCATTAAACACCACTCGTCAAAGTACTATGCTAGTTTTAAAAAAAAGTGTAATACATATGTACTTCAAATTTGTATTTACTTTCAATTATAAAAATCTTTGTTTCATTTCAAAAAACACCTTTCAGAATATCTATATACTATATTCCAAACGCCTCATTAATCCGAACAGGGTATACATTTTGGGTGTTCACTTCACCTCGAATTCGATATAAAATGTCTTATGGCATGTCATGCTTATACTTGTTCCATAGTTCAATTGCATTCGATCGGAAACATGTCGAAATAATGATAGCAAATAATGTGCGTATCTGATTTGGAGACGTAGAAAGAACTGATTCAGCTATTGTAATGTCCCAATGAATTTCGTTTTCAAGTCTTAATTTACTGTTGACATGCTACACAAAATGTTAAGCACTCACCATTGACAGTTTGAAGTGATTCAAAGGATGTCGGCCCACGAATATTAGAGAGTAGTGTAACGTTCGTGCAGGCAAGAGCGCTTTGACAAATAAAAAACAAACTTGTCAATGTTGTCGCTGGAGGTGTTGCAGCACGTTGAGTAACATTTGATGCGTTGAAATAAAGCCGTTGACCATTTTCTAGATGCACCGCCAAATGTAAAACACTTGGATGATGTTCATGAATGGGGAATGAAAAGCGCCATCTACTGGGATAGCTTAAGTTATAGCTTTGATTGTGCGAACATATGTGGCGTTCCATAAAAAAATGATGATATTTTAATAGTAACTACACTGCCGAGCATAAAATTAGGGTCACTCCGTAATTTGAAGTTATATTAATTTTTTTTAGTCTTCTACGTGTTTTTTCGGTTGTAACAGTTCACTAACTGATTGCTTGAATTAAACAAAAGGTTTTTCTTTTTCAAAGTTTTTTGAAAATAATGAAAATGAACAATTTAAATTTGATGTGCTAACTAATGAAAATGAACAAGTTTATTTTGATATGTTTTTGTTGAAACGAAAGAAAGTTTAAGGACAGCATAGCATTTGTTTATGTGGTGTCATCTGTCTGTTGTAAATTATTTTAATTGTTAGTGTTTTGCGATGAGCATAAATCACGTTGTTGCGGCACAAATTGTGGCGGCTTTAGAAGACGGTCACGGTAAGCGCGAAACTGCGCGAAACGTTGGTGTAAGTCTCTCAAGTGTGCAACGAGTATGGCGGCGCATTGAAGAGACAGGTCTGCTCACTCGAAGACCTTGTTCAGGCCGAGGCAAAACTCCAACAGCTAGGGATGACCGCTTTCTCGTTTCTAATGCTTTGAGAAACTGAACGGTCACGGCAGTTTCCCTTCGAAATCATCTGCAAGAAGTGAGACATGTAAACATAAGTGAGTGGGCAGTTAGGAGACGACTTTATGCTGCTGGATTATCTTCTCGAACTGGACCTACTGGACCGCCGCTTTCCCGTGCACACCGGATTGCGAGGTTGAATTTTACACGAGAACACTTGACTTGGACAATAGCGGATTGGAGACGCGTATTGTTTTTCGATGAACGGCGATTCTGTCTTACGGGCCTAAATAGACATGTAAGAGTGTGGCGACGACAAGGCGAGAGATATGCTCAAGCGTGTATTGCCGAGCGACTACCATTTGGCGGAGGATCAGTTATAGCATAGGGAGGCATATCTTTTGACACTCGCACGGAGTTAGTCTTTATCGAGAATGGGACGTTGACTGCGCAAAGGTATCTGACAGAGGTTCTAGAAGACCATGTTTAACCATCCATGGTTATTCTTGGAGACGACGCAACATTTATGCATGATAACGCACGGCCCCACACTGCTCGGATAGTGAGTATCTTGATACTGAGTATTGGAGGATACTGATACTGAGTATCGGAGTATCGGATACTGAGTATCTTGACGAGTGTGAAATTACGCGATTTGTTTGGACAGCTCGCAGTCCAGATTTAAATCCAATTGACCATATTTGGTATGACATGGGAAAACATTTTCGGAGACATTTGCTGGCCCCCAGAAATTCTAGAGAGCTTTGCGACATACTGGTGCAAGAATGGGACAATCTTTTGCAGAACGTGATCCAAAATCTGATCCAGAGCATGACACGTCGTTTGCAAGCTGTTGTCACTGCCCGAGGAGGGAATACTCACTACTGAAGTCCTTAAACTTTCTTTTGTTTCAACAAAAGCATAACAAAGTAAAGTTGTTCATTTTCATTACTTAGCATATCAAATTAAAATTGTTCATTTTCATTACTTTCAATAAACTTTGAAGAAGAAAAACCTTTTCTTTTATTCAAGCGATCAGTTAGTAAACTGTTACAACCGAAAAAACACGTAAAAAACTAAAAATTTCTAAAAAAATTCATTTTCTTCAAATTATGGAGTGACCCTAATTTTATGCTCGGCAGTGTATAATAGCAGGGGTGGAGACAAATTCAACAAATCAAAAATCATAAAAATCGGTCCAGCCTAAGTTTTCAAAGGTCAAAATTCAAACCCGACTGTGTTTTATATATTAAGATTTTTTGAGAATTGTAAGGTTTTCTCTGCTTCTCTGTTTTTAATTTATTCAATTTTTGCAAAACTAGTTATTTAAGTTTTATGAGGATGTTGCGTCCAACATATGTTATATCTCTCTCTAAGGTCGCTACAGTCCTAAGTAGGACCTAGACCTACTCCCACTGCCTATCATATTTATCTACCCAACTCTACCTATTTAGTTATTTAATAAATCGTATTAAAAATGTAGTAACTTAATAATTTGAATTTATAGTTTTACTATACTATTATAAATTTATTGCAATTTATTTAATGGACTTTTTAACTGTTGGTATAGCGTGCATATTTGGATTAATGCAACTTTGCATTCATGTTTTAATACATTGTTACAACCACATAAAATATCATTATGTAATCGGCTTTATTGTTTTAATTGAATTTACCAACAATAGAGTAAATGAAAAATGATCGGTTGTTATTACGCCTACGTTTATCACAAAATAATGTTTTTTAAATCGGACGATTTTTTCCCATTATTTATTAATCGATTTAAAAAAGGTTCTCCAAATCAAATGTGAATGATAATCCAGGATGGATATTAATACCCGTAATGATTTATTCATGTTCATGAAATATTTATTCATATTCATCTCGATACTGGAATTATAAATATTTAAATTATGCTCAATTAAGAACTCAATTAGATTTTTTATTCAATAATGAATTGGTTTATTTCTTCTTTCTTCGTTTTACCCATTCAAAGAGCGCGTTTGAACTTGTTAGTTGGTTTTTTTGGTTTTTGCCTTCTTAAGGCCGTTTCTCATATACGCGACACTCAGCTACGCGACGTCACGAGATATCGCCTGTCAAATAATGATTACATTGCTTTAAATGTTTTTTTTTAAATGGCACGTTCTCACTATGGCTAAGCGACAGCTACGCGACGTGCCCATTTAAAACAATGTAATCATTATTTGACAGGCGATGTCGCACGACGTTGCGTAGCTGAGTGTCGCGCAAATGGGAATCGACCTTTATCCTCCCAAAGTCTCTTCATGAATGCACTATGTTGTATCTTGCGTTCTGTCGAGCACTGCCTACCAGTTTCCTTTTAGGTTTCTTCAGAAATTTATGTTTGGCTACTTTTGTCCAAAAGATCGTGGCGTTCGTTCGAAGACATTCTGGGTAAACTATTCAACATCTGTTGAATTTAGGTCGGCATCTGTTAGGCTAGAATCTCACATTGATTTGTGTTAGTTAGTGGTCCGAGTCGACAACTCCCTTCCGTACTCTAACATTTTGGATCTCGCACATATTATTTTTGGAGATTGCAACGTGATCGATATGAAGTTCCCCTAATTACGGGTTTGGTGATTTCCACTTTTTCTTATTATGTGGGGGTTTCAGAAAATGCGTCGACATGAGTTTTAAAGCAAAAGCTTTACAAAAGTCAATGTCAAATTTGCAGTCCTTTTTGCCTCAATTTATTCATTATTATTTTTTCTATTCATTCTAAATGAATAGAAATAATAATAATGTGAGATACCACATGAGCATCTTGTCACCTTTTTTGGTTTACTTATAATTAGATTAATTATATAAATTGATTTTAATATTTTTAACGTTTACTTATTTTACTATCCAGACTGCATTTATTTGGAATTATTTTCGGCGGGGTGCGTAATGAAATTGAATTCTATATATGGAATCTTCAAGGCCGATTCTCATATACGCGACACTCAGCTACGCGACGTCACGCGACATCGCCTGTCAAATAATGATTATATTGTTTTAAATGGGCACGGCGCGCTCTCACTATGACTACGCGACAGGTACGCTACGTGCCCATTTAAAATAATGTAATCATTATTTGACAGCCGATGTCGCGTAGCTGAGTGTCGCGCATATGGGAATCGATCTTTATTGTAATGTAAAAAATTATTTTATAATAAACTAGGTGTAGTCTGTAGCTTTGCTCGTTTGTATATATTAGCGCAACAGTAACAGTACCAACAGCCAAAGATGACACTTTTAAGAACTGACCAGTTATGTCATTATTTAGCATTTATTTGTATATATTAACATTATTTTGCTAAATAAATAAGTGTTTTACATTATTTTACATAAACTAATAAAGTGAATATAGAAAATATAGGCTATAACAAAATATAGGCTATAACTTGCTTATGTGTAAAAAAAAGACTCCAGTCGTTTTACCTCGTTGCTGAAGTGTCGTGAGATCTCGCGCATAATTGTGGAACGCATCGTCGTCACACTAATATGCGGGACCTTCAGTTTATCTCCGGTTCCGAACAGCACTATTTGATAGGTTGTCATGGCAGAATTACTCGTGGTAGTTAGCCATTGCTTTTCACGAGGTGGCCACAGCATAGTTCCGTGAAAAATTTCACGATTTGTCCGGGGATCGAACCCGGGATTACAGGTGTAGTGAGCGGATTCGTTCACCACTACCACTGTGACTCCACTGTGACCCTAATCCCCGCTGTGACCCTAATGTGTAAATTTATAGCGAAATAAACTAAAAAACCGTTTTCGGCACTTTGATTTCCTTCGAGTAAAAAAAAAATCACGAAAAAATTTTCCAACAAAAATTTTCCATCATTTCGTTCGAAAAATATGTGCTTTTTCGTTTTTTTCGATTTTCTTGTGAATGGTGAAAAGCAACGAAATCATTTTCGGCACACAGAAACCACACGACAAGACAAACAAGTGGATGTGTTAATTGTCCGGACTGATTCTATAATTCGTCAAGAAATTTCAAACTGACATTTACCCGATTCTCGATTTACTAAGTAGATATTTCGGAAACGGTTGCAGATAATCAAAAACCGATTTCGGCGTCGTTTTCAGGAGGTCATTTTCCTGTTAATACACTAAGATTGGCTGCGGGGAATTAAAGACTCCGATATTTCTACTCGAGCGTCGAAATTTCATAAAAATTTCTTCAATTCTTGAAGATGATAGTGAACGGAAAAAGTTAGCGAAATATAATTTGCATATCTGTAATCAGCAGCAAAAATGCTTTCAGAAACTTTTTTAAATTTTCCTGTAACACAAAAAATTTCGATTTTGACAAAATGGTATTTCTTTACTGAAAGCTTCCTAGGGAATATTATATACGTTATCTAACTAATTTTGGAACGCTGAATCGATTCGTGAAGATTATAAGTCTCTGTAGTGAGCCGTTCAAAAGTTATGACAGCGTGAAATCAGTCGGAAATGCGAGATGGTGTACCACGAGAAAATATATAAAACTTGTTTATTTGTAACTTTAGAGCGAAACAAACTGGAAAACCGTTTTCAGCACTTCGTTTTCCTTCGGGCAACAAAAAAAAATCACGAAAAAATTTCTTCAAACAAAAAAAATTTTCAACAAAAATTTTCAATCATTTCGTTATTTCGTATGTGCTTTTTCGGTTATGCTCGATTTCCTCGAGAACAGTGAAAAGCAGCGAAATCATTTTCGGCACACAGAAACTACACGACAAGACGAACAAGTCGATGTGTAAATTGTCCAGAAAGATTCAATAATTCGTCGAGAAATTTCAAACTAAATTTACCCGATTCACGATTTGCTAAGTAGATGTCTCGGAAATGGTTGCAGATAATTGCGGCATTGTTTTCAGAAGGTCATTTTCCTCTTAATACTGTAAGATAGTCCGCGTGAAATAAACGACTTTCCTCCAGCGTCAAAATTTCATAAAAATTTCTTGTATTCTTGAAGACGATAGTGATCGGAAAAAGCTAGCGAAATATAATTTGCATATATGTAATCAGCAGAAAAAATGCTTCCAGAAATGTTTTTAAATTTTGCTGTAACACAAAAAATTTTTTTTTATGTTAAAAAAAAACGATTTTGACAAAATCGAATTTCTCTCATTTCGTCTTTTCCGCGGTCTAGACTCCCCGTGTCGATGGTATTTCTTAACTCAAAGCTTCATAAGGAATATTATTATCACTTTACGACTAATTTTGGGACGTTGAATCGATTATTGAAGACTAGAAGTCTCTGTGGTGAACCGTTCAAATGTTTCAAAAGTAATGACAGCGTGAAATCAGTCGGAAATGCTAGATGATTTACAGCGAAAAAATATATAAAACTTGTCTATTTGTAACTTTAGAACGAAATAAACTGGAAAACCGTTTTCAGCACTTCGATTTCTTTCGAGTACCGTCAACTGGGGTAACATTGGCCCACTTTTCACAAGTTTTTGTTAAATGTAGCAAAGTTTGGAGAACACTTTAAACAAAAATTGATCATGATATATCTCTTAAGCTTTGATTTAAATATAACTTTGCATTCATTGCATTCGGTACTTTGGTTTTGTTTGTCCCCTATGACTAAAAAAAATCTAAATAAATGTGTCCAAGTTACCCACTATTGGGGTAACTTTGTCCTGACTGGTAAAACTTATAGAAAGGCCAATGTTAAAACCGAAATTATAAAACCTAATTACGTACAAGAATTTTCCTGAGAATGATCATTTAGGTCAAAAAAATATGACAAAACAGTCAAAAGTTAAACATTTACTACTTTTCCTTGCAAGTAGGTAACAATAATAAAAAGTAAAAGCAACGTCTGCAGGTGCTAATTTTGGTAGGTTGGCGTAAGTGTTCAAGGTAGTTGATCTTTCCTCTTCTAGGCCGGAAATTATTTCGCTGACTGTATCTGATTCTAAGGGTAAATCAGAGTGTTCATCAGAGGAACTTAAGTCATCAAGTTGCTGTTTCTGTAGAGAGGTTTTAGTAGGTTTGGATTTTGAAGGCGCACGAATTTCTTGCTGCTTCCAGATCAGCAGCAGAAATGCTTTTTCCTGCAGGAACCTGCAGCTTTCTTCCTCCCTTTCTTCGGATTGCAAGCGCCAACATAATCTGCTCTTTTTTTTGTCCAAATTGTTCCAAAAAAGCCTCGCCTACAGCTAATGAGATGGAATAATAAAAAAAGTAGGTAAGTAGGTACTGCTGCACATCTAATAGCGGTAACTTTGCCCTGGGCTAAAGTAACCCCATTAACTGGAACAAAGTTACCCCACATTAAATAACAGTTGCATTTGAAACTAGTAAGAGAGAAATCATAATTCAATATTTATATTGTATTTGCATATTGATGTAAGTGTTAAAACAATTACTCACTTGTATAATAGAGCATTCCAAACTTGTAACACACAGAAGTTGATACATACATATACATACATATGGCCATAGACCCCTTGTGGGGTATTGGCCGCTCCATTCTGGAGCTCTTTGATCCTTTTGTTGCGGTGGATCAGTCCGCGTAATCTATTTCCCATTCATAGCTTCGTGTGTGTTTTTGTTTCTTGTACTATTTTCTTCCATTCCTTCCTGTCTTTCACCTTCTTCTTCCATTCTGGGACTTCCATTATTCTCATATCTTCGTGTATTTGGTCCTGCCATCTTATTTTCGGCCTTCTTCTTAGAATCAGATACAGTCAGCGAAACATTTTCCGGCCTAGAAGAGGAAAGATCAACTACCTTGAACACTTACGCCAACCTACCAAAGTTAACACCTGCAGACGTTGCTTTTACTTTTTATTATTGTTACTGTTTTTATTGTTTACTTTTGACTGTTTTGTCATATTTTTCTGACATACATTATCATTCTCAGGAAAATTCTCTTGGTTATGGAGTCTTGGGTTGTTCTTTGAATTTGGCCATACCAGCTGAGCCTCGTGCTTTTATGAATTTCACTATGTCTTCCTCTTCTAGGATATTTTTTATTTCTCCATTTCTTAGTGGTCTGTGTTGTCTTGCCCTTGTGTTTTCTTTGAGCCCAGTGTTCTTATAATTCTTCTTTCCAGTATTCTCATTCTTTCTTCGTCTCTCTTGGTCAGGCACATTGTCTCTGCTGCGTATATTATTACTGCTCTAATAATGCTGGTTTTGTAGATTTTTATTTTCGTGCTTGTGCTTAGGTTTTTGTCCTTGAGTAACTTATGGTATTTCCAGAAAGCCATTTTTCCTGCTTTTATTCTTTCGCTAATTTCGATACTTCTGTCGTTGCTTCCGTTTACTGTGACTCCTAGGTATTTGTAGCTGTTTACCCGTTGGAATGTGTACTGTGCTATTTGTATATATGTTTGTTGGTCCTGTTCTTGCGTACGTTCAATATGCATGTTCTTTGTTTTCTTTTCATTGATAGTCAATCCTCTTAAACGTGACTCTTTGATGATTGTTGCTATAGATTTGTCTAGGTTCTTTTTGCTTGTTGCTATCAGTGCAAGGTCATCTGCGTAACCAATTATTTGTGTTTCGTTTTGCATTAATGATTTGTTGTTTCCTATTTTACTTATTATGCCTTCTAGCGCGATGTTAAAAAGTACTGTTGATAGTTCGTCTCCCTTCCTTACTCCTTTTTCTATGCTCACCTTATTTGTTTTGCCGTCTCCTGTGATAACCTCTGCTGTTGAGTTGTTCATAGTCATTTTTGTTAGGTTTATCAGCTTGTTCGGTATTCTCATTTCTTCCATTTATTTTATTAGTTGCTATCTTTTTACGCTGTCAAACGCTTGTTTGAAGTCTATAAATAGAATACGTAGTTCCATTCCGAATTCGTAGATTTTTTCTATGATTTGTGGCAATACGTGAATGGCGTCTACTGTCGATTTTCCTTTTCTGAACCCGTTCTGGTATGGGCCTATCTTGGATTCCGTGTGCTGTGTTAGTCTATTCCTTATCAGTTCTGTTAGTATTTTGTAGGTTGTGTTTAGTAACATTATAGGTCTGTAATTCACACATTGCGTGAGACACATCCGTTCTTGTATATTGGTGCTATTTGTCCGTTCTTCCATTCCGTGGGTATTTTTTCTTCCTTCCATATTTTGTTTATTAGTCCATGTTTGGACAGTGTCTCACGAAATTCCAAAATCTTCAAGTAAAACACAGGTTGGTCAAATCAAATTCAAATTCAAAACAGTTTATTTCATAATTTAAGCACGAACATACATATACAATAAAATGAAAACATATATACATCCTATATGAAATGTGTCAAACGGATATGGTTAACATGAAATGCCGATATTTGCGCTATTAACCTTTGAATAATACTCTTGCACATTATAGGGTTCAATACTAATTAGCAGTTTAAATAACTGCATTTTAAATTGTTTGCTACTGTTCAAATGCTTAATATCCCTCGGTAAACTGTTAAATAATTTCATGGTATTATATGGGGGATTTCTCTCCGTAAGTGTTAAGGCATGCTGTGGTAGCTGAAACAGTTCTTTATTAAATCTCGTTCGGCGTTCGGTAGGTTTGCAGAAATTACTGAAAAGGTGATTATGTTTTTGAAGAAATACGATGTTTTCATAAATGTAGACGCCCGTTACTGTCAGGATATTGGCCCTTCTAAAGCATCCCCTGCAAGATTCGTGGTAGACTAAGTTACTTAGTATCCGGAGGGCTTGTTTTTGAATCCTGAATATAGTTTGGATGGTAGTTGAATTTCCCCAAAACATAATACCAAACCTAAGAATGCTGTGGAAATTGGCGAAATATACTAACCTAAGAACATCATTATCTACATATCGCTGGAGGGATCTCAATGCGAAAACAGCCTTGTTTAGTTTCCCAGTTACAAAGGTTATATGGCTGGTCCAGTCTAGATGCTGGTCCAAATGAATACCAAGCAACCTAACGGACTCTTGAACCAACACGCGTTTGTTGTCGATTGCCAATTCCTCGGGGTACAATAATGAATTACGCTTTGTTTTAAAAAATATTGACTGTGTTTTTTCTTTGTTTAATATCAGTCTATTAGACCCAAACCATGACGTCAGAGATTCGATGACATTATTAACATTCGCATAAATATCATCCATTGTCTTATTTAGTATTAATACTGATGTGTCGTCCGCATAATTAATCATTATGTGGGGTGAATTAATAGATATCGAATGTAAATCATTTATAAATAGTGAAAATAGCAAGGGTCCAATCGTGCTTCCCTGTGGGATCCCTATGTTGATCGTACATGGGGGGGATTGCACAAATCCGTGCGGAGTATAAACCCTAGTGACTTGTGTCCTATTTGTTAGGAATGATTTGATCAAATTAAGCGCGACCCCCCTTATGCCATATTTCGAAAGTTTTACTAACAATATATTATGGTCAACCACATCATAGGCCTTAGATAGGTCCATAAGAAGTCCTACCGGGATCCTTCGGGATTCAAGATTATCAATTACTCCTTTTGTGAACTCATAACATGCAGTTTCAATACCTCTGCCCTTTACAAAGCCATGTTGTTGAGGGCTTATTATTTTATACTTATCTAAGAACGACACAATTCTTAAATCACTTACCTATTTCGGCACAGATCGATACACCTTTTCCCCTTCTATTGATCGGTGCCGAGATCAATTCAAATAATAAATTTAAAAACCTGGATGCGCTAAAATTGGCGAGAACAGGCCATGTATTCTCTGGGTTAGCACTGCTCCTCCCTTTTTTATCAGTTCGTTATTTATTTCATCTGGTCCTGCTGTTTTGTGTAGTTTTAGCTTTTTTATCGTTTGCGTGAGTTCTTCGTAGTTAGGTGGTTCTTCGTCTTCCGTACTGGTTACTTCTACCTCATCATCTGTTTGTGTTTCCTGGTATATTTTCGTGAAGTGTTCTTCCCATTCCTGTTTCCTGATTTTAGTGGCAGGCTTTCTTTTGTCGTTCTGTCGTTTGATATATTCGTATACCTTCCTGTTGTCCTTGCTGTTTGCTTCTATTTGCTGTAGTTCTTTGTCTAGCCAGCTTCTTTTTTTCTTTTTGTAATGTTTCTTTGCTTCGTGTTGTGCTAATCTATATTCTTGCAGGTCTTCTTCTTTTTGTGTATTTATCCATGTCTTCCTTTTTTGATTTTTTGTTGAGCTTTTCTACAGGTACTCTTCGTCGAACCATTGTTTTGTCGATTTGTTTTTTCCCCGACCTATTATCTGTTCCGTCGTTTCTATTATGATGTTCTTTATCCTGCTCCAGTCTTCTTCTATTGTTGTTGTTTTTTCGTCCGCGGGTTTGTGCTCAATTGCAGAACTATATTCCTTTCCTGTCTTTTCATTATCTAGCTTCTTTAGGTTCCATTTCCTTCCTCTTTCTGCCTTTTTGTTATTCCGGATTATAATTTCTTTCATCTTTGCTATTACCAGCACATGGTCTGTGTCCGCGTTGGCCCCTCTGTACGAGCTAACGTCTTGTATGGTTTTCTTCCATTTGTTTGAGATGAGCATGTGGTCTATTTGGTTTCCATCCGTTCTTCCTGGTATCATCCATGTTATTTTATGTTCTCTCTTGTGTTTGAATGTTGTGCTTGCTACAAATGTGTTTGTTGCTGCTGCTAGGTTGCATATTCGTGAGCCGTTATCGTTTGTTTTGTCGTGTATTGTTTCTATTCCTGCAACGTCTCGGTTTTGTTCTTCGTTCCCGATTTTCCCATTAAAGGGAAAACCAGAAACAACAGGAACAACAGAAGTTGATAGTGTATGAATCGTGCTATGAAGTGGTCAAAAGATGAACCACCACAACAGCCGGCTGAAAGTATAACTAGTGCTGCCATTTGTCGTTTCTATAAGTTATTAACGAAACTAGCTTCATTTGCTTGAGATTCAAGGGGTGACAGCACACGCTGGCCCAAATGACAACCTTACCTGCACGTGGTGCACCCTGCCAGAAGCTAACAAGGCTCTGTCGACCGAGTGACTACCGGTATAAGTAGTCCCCTTCCTGTCAATCAACAGCTTCGGGTGGAAGAATTGAGAGGAAGAAGGGCACTCTTTTGTCCAGGGATTGAGAAATCGACCCAAAGGCGGATGGACTGTAGAAGGAAATCAATGCAGTGAACGGCATAAGGACGAGGAAGAAGTTTGGACACTCACCTCATTAAAGATCGAAGGAGATAAGTCCTAGTAAATTGAACATGACTATGCTCAGAACTAAATTTCAATCCGGAGTTTCAAGTCTTCCATTCGGATCTCCGGGGGAGACAGTGAAGAGCGAACCAACTACATCAATAGATACAAAGAAAAGTAAAATGAGAATTTGTACGTGGAATGTTAAAACAATGGCACAAGAAGGAAAAATATACAATGCACTGAATGAAATGAAACGACTAAATATTGGCATAATAGGGGTAAGTGAAATGCGGTGGCCGGGCACAGGAGTTATAGATATAGATGAACACAAAGTCTTTTATTCTGGAACATCTAATAACAAGCACGAACATGGAGTTGGCGTTATTATGACCAAACAAATGGCACGAAGCATGAAGAACTTCACACCGGTATCAGAAAGAGTTATACTGATACAACTGGTAGCAACTCCCGTAAACATCAATATTATCCAGGTCTACGCACTTACTGCGGATAAACCAAACGAAAAGATGGAAGAATTCTACGGATCCATCACAGAACTAGTACGAGCCTTATCAAAATAAGAAATCATCATTACGATGGGGGACTTCAATTCAAAACTTGGAGCAGGATTCAAGTCGGAATACATCGGCCAGTACGGGTTAGGAGAGAGAAACCATCGGGGGGATACTATGGAAGTCTTCGTGGAGGAGAATGAATTCGTCGTACTAAACACTCAATTCAAGATGCCCCCAAGGAAGCTCTATGCTTGGAAATCTCCACTCAGCAGGCCAGACCATCTCATCAGAAATCAGATTGATTATATACTGATAAATAAAAGATTCCGAAATAGCTGCACTTGTGCTAAAACATTCCCCGGTGCCGATATTAACTCCGACCATGTACCAGTGGTTGGGGAATTTAAAGTTCGGTTTAAGAAAACGAAGGCCAAAAGCTATAACAAATATAACATGAGAATACTGAAGGATCCTAACATCAAAAGAGAGGTAGAAAAGGAACTAAACGAGAAAATCAATAAGGAAATTGATGAAACCGCGTCAGTAGAACAACAAATAACAGTTTTAAATAAAATCAGCCAAAATACCAAGAAGACACATATGAAGGAGGGAGAAAATAAAAAGAAGAAATCATGGATGACAAACGAGATACTAAAATTAATGGATCAGAGACGTGAACAAAAGAACAACAATGAAGAATACAGAAAAATAAATAATACAATTAGACAAGAAATTAGAAAGGCAAAAGAGAGAGAAAGAGTGGAAGCATGTCAAGAGATAGAACAGCTGAAGAAAAGATATGATGATTTTAACGTGCATCGAAGAATTAGAGAACTGACAGGCAAAACAAGAAAAAAGAACTTTGGAAAGCTGGTGAACAACGAGGGAAAAATCATCATAAACTTAGAAGACAAAAAGAAAACGTGGAGGGAATATCTCAACAAACAATTTGAAGATGAAGAGAGAATAGCAACACCAATCATCGAAGGAGAAACGGGACTGCACATCTTGGAAGAGGAAGTAGACGTAGCAATAAAACGAATGAAAGATGGGAAGGCGGCGGGGCCGGATGATATACAAGTTGAAATCCTGAAACTGCTAAGTGACAAACATATCAAAATACTTACCAACATCTTCAACAAAATATACAACTCGGGCAGCATACCAGAAGAGTGGTTGAAGTCGGAATTCATCGTATTACTAAAGAAAGTAGGACCAAAACGGTGCGAGGAATATAGAAGTATCAGTCTCATGAGTCATCTTCTCAAAATATTCCTAAAAATAATACAAGAGAATTTATAACAAATGTGAAGAACAAATCTCAGCAAATCAATTTGGATTCATCAACGCCGTAGGCACAAGGGAAGCGCTTTTCTCAGTGCAGGTGCTCTTTCAAAGATCTAGAGACGTAAGCTCTGATATCTACGTTTGCCTAATCGATTATCAGAAAGCGTTTGATCGAGTGCAACATCACAAAATGATAGACATCCTTAAACAAGTGGGAATTGACGCCAAAGACCTACAAATCATCACTAACTTGTACTGGTAACAGACCGCATCCATGAAAATTGAAGAGGAACAAATAGAAGACATTGAAATAGCTAGAGGGGTAAGGCAGGGGTGCATTATTTCTCCGATTCTGTTCAATCTATACTCCGAAGAGATCTTTAATGAAGCGCTAGAAGGCATAGAAGAAGGTATTTTACTGAACGGAGTCAGATTGAATAACATCCGATATGCCGACGACACAATGGTATTCGCTGACTCTCTTGAAGGACTCCAAACACTAATGAACAGAATTGTAGCGGCTAGTGAAAAATATGGACTTAACATTAATTTTACATAAAATAAAATGTTCAATGGTATTAAATAGAAAATACTTTGTAAATTTTTATCCCTTTACTTCTGTGGGTACAGAGAATGTGTATTGGGCTGCAACTCTATCAAATTCAGCTTCTTTCATCTGCAAATCTTTCAAAAATTGATGGTCTGGATTTGTATCTTTCAATTGAGATAAATAACGATTTGCCACTTCCGGTTCTTTTCCAGTATGTTGCGCTAAAACAATCATATTAATTAAGGTATCAGGAGAGTTTGAATCTCTATCTAATGCTTGTCCAATGAAGGTCACAGCAACTGTCCATTCAGCAACAATGGAGTAGATCCATGCTTATCAGCCATTTCTTGGAAAATGTAATAAGCCTCTTGCAATTTCTCTCCTCCTGCTGCAATGTTAATCCAAGCTTGAGCTAACTGAGTCAAAGTTGCATCATCATCTTTATCCTGCATCTCCTTTAACTTCTTCCTTGCAATATCAAGCCTATTAATCTTCAACAAAATATTCAATACCAAAGCCATTGCCTCCAAACTCTCTGAGCTGTGCAAAACTCTATAAGCCGCCTCAAAATTGTCCTCTTGCAAATAAATAGTGGCAGCAACAAGAATCAAAGTATCATTTCCAACACTAATGTTTCCAGCTAACTGTTTGTCCAATTCTGCTACAATATCATCACAATTATCGCATTTCTTCTGGTTCAAATAAGTGGCAAGTAGTTTTAATGGTTGGATCTTTTCATGAGATGAGGCTTTGATTTCATCGAGAACTACAAGGAATTTGTGTTGGGCTATGTAAGCTCTGTATGAGAAAATGTCTCTCTCAAGTGCAATTTCAGGGGTTGATGGCTTTCGTAATTTCTGTGCTTCGTTTATGCATTGTTGATAATTTCCAATGTAAAAGAAATTTTTAATATCGAATAATTCATCCACGTCTGGCTGCTGACGTGACATTTTAACACAATAATATTACAACAAATTGAAACTGTTAACCTCTGCTGTCAACAAATGTGCTGTCACTCATTGCGGGTTTCATCATCATTAATAACAACATATCATTAATAACAACAAAACAAAATTCATGGTCATTAGCAAAGACAATATAGCTAATGCAAATCTCTACGTTCACAACCAACAAATAGAGAGAGTGAGACAAACAACATACTTAGGTACACTTGTGAACGAAAACTGGGACAATAGCCAAGAGATAAAATGTAGAATTGGAAAAGAACGAGCTGCCTTCAATACAATGAATAACCTCTACAAAAATCACGAACTACATCTTGAAACCAAAGTACGCATGTT
Organism: Phosphuga atrata; assembly: GCA_944588485.1. Lineage (NCBI taxonomy): Eukaryota > Metazoa > Arthropoda > Insecta > Coleoptera > Silphidae > Phosphuga > Phosphuga atrata. The sequence goes on along the minus strand of OX155897.1, from coordinate 71,251,305 downwards.
GAGGTGCTACATTTTCCCAATATTACTTTACGGAGTCGAGTCCTGGACACTAAATGATGCAACAACAAAAAAGCTTGAAGCCTTTGAGATGTGGCTATATCGACGTATCCTGCAAATATCTTGGAAAGACCGGGTAACAAACATCGAAGTCCTCCACAGGATGAAGAAAGAGAAGGGGATCATGGACACCATCAAAACCCGCAAGCTCCAATATCTAGGCCACATCATGCGGAACGAGGACAGATACGCCCTATTACAAGCCATCATTCAAGGCAAGATACACGGAAAACGAAGACCTGGACGGAGGAGAATCTCATGGTTGCAGAATCTCAGGGCGTGGTACGGGAAGACTTCGAACGAGCTCTTCAGAATAGCAACCAATAAAGTGAAAATAGTCATGCTCGTCGCAAACATCCGAAATCGGATATGCACATGAAGAAGAAGCTTCATTTAATCAGGAGCTTTACGCTGATGAAACTTTTTTTGCATGTGGGCTAAAGTTACCTTTAAAGGGACAATGTTACTCCAATTGACGGTTACCAAACAAAAATCACGAAAAAAATTTGGTGAAGACTAGAGGTCTCTGTGGTAAGCCGAAAGGCAATGACAGCGTGAAATCTACCGGAAATGCGAGATAGTGTATTTTAGTGTATAGTGTATATTATTATTTATTCATTTATCCCTCTATAAGGAGCGCGTAGAACCATTACTTAGCACTGGTCTTGTTCTTTATTTATCTTCCCATAACTTCCTCATCCTTTCGCTCTGGGCCTGTCTTCTTTCTTGCGTCCATGCGTTTTTTAGTTTCAAACTCTTAGCTGTTGGATTCCTTGATGTGAAGTTATGTGAATTTATTTCCTGCCTATATTTAGTTCGCGTAGTTGCCAATGGGTCTATATTTATTACTGAGAGGTAATGTTGGATGTCTACCAGCCAGCGTACTTTGGACGGTCGGGTTCCATTGATGATGTGGAAGATTTTCTTGGTCAATCGAGAGTCATCCATTCGTACTATATGACCGTAGAATTTCAGACGTCTTCTCCGCGCAACTGAGGAGAATCGTTCTGCTAGGGAATACAGTTCTTGTGAGCTTTTACGCATCCAGATACCATCTTGTACCTTGGGTCCAAATATTTTCCTCAGTTTCTGACGTTCTAATTTCTCAATATCATTGATGTATATGGTTAATGGTGAAATCTCAATTGCATAGAGTGCTTCTGGAAGGATGACTCTATGGTAATGACGGAGTTTTGCTTTGGTAGAAAGTGATTTCTTGTTATACATATTCCAGGTGATTGCATAGGCTTTGCGTAACTTTTCTGCACGTGTTTTGTTAGCCATTCTTTCCTTACCAATGTTTCCAATTATTTCACCTAGGTACTTGAAGTGCTTAACTTGTACGATGTTGCCATATTTGGTTGCAAGATGTGTCATATTTGAGCTCTTGGAGTCTATGTATTGCATTTTCTCGTAAGAGATTTGAAGGCCGGTCTTGATGGCGATTTCATGAAGTTCCTCGATGGCGTGTTTGGCTTCTTCAGTAGTCCGGGTGATTATTGCAAGGTCTTCAGCAAAAGCGAGGCAGTTTATGTTTGATTCGTTTGTCCTTTGTTCCTATATATACTCCAGGTACTTCTTTCTCCCATATTTTGATTATCTTATCTAGTACCAGGTTGAAGAAGAGTGGGGACAATCCATCACCCTGTCTTACTCCAGTACTGATTTGAAAAGGCTCGGAGATTTTACCCATGAATTTTAATTTAGATGTTGTGCCTGCAAAGTCTGTTCGATTGACATGGTTGTTTTACTATCCACACCGTATTCATGAAGTATATTAAACAGAGTTATGCGGTCAATCGAGTCATAGACTTTCTTGAAGTCTACGAAAGTGACAACTGTGCGGTTGGGCTGCCGATGTTGCAGTATCATCTTCAGGTTCCAGATTTGTTCCGCGCATGATCGGTGCCGCCGGAAATCTGGCTGATATTCACCGATCAGATGTTCTGTCTGTTCTTCAAGTTTTGTGAGGGCACGTGAGAGAACTTTGTAGGCGATTGATAGAAGGGAAATGCCTCGGTAATTGTTTGGATCAGTCTTGTCTCACTTTTTGTGTAGTGGGTGGATCAAAGCATTTTTCCAGTCCGCTGGTATGATGCCGCTCTTCCATGTATTTCCAATGATAGCTTGCAGTCTGTCAATCAAGAGTTCACCTCCGATCTTGAGCATTTCAGCGATTAAGCCTTCTTCCCTTGGTGCTTTGTTGTTTTTTAGGTGTAAAATGATGTTTCGTATTTCCTCATGTGTTGGTGGAACAGAGTCCTGGTTTGGGGCGGCTATGTGGCATTGGAGTCTTTCTTCGGGGGGTGGGGTTCACAGTTGTGTAGCTTCTCGAAGTACTGTTTCAGAATTTTGCTTTTCTGTTGGTTTCAAGGGTTTCATCAGAGGCTCGGTGGCTTGTAATTCATAAGTTCTTCCCTAAATGTTCTGTAGAAATTTCGCGTGTTATTTTTTTTGAACTCATTGTCGATTTCCTCTAATTTTTTGAAATAGTATGTCCGTTTAATGCGTCTGATCGTTTTGGGTGTTTCCCTCTGCATTTTTAAGAAATTCTGCCAATTCTCTTGTGTCTTGTTGCTATGCCAAGTCTTCCACGCAAGCATACGGGATTCAAGGGCCCTGTCGCATTCCAATGTCCACCATCTGTGTTTTCGTTTTCGTGGCGGTTGACCGAGTTTCTTTGCTGATTACTGGATTGTCTGAAGAAGTTCGTCCCATGTTTGTGTGTCGGTCTGTAGAGATTGTGCGAAGTCCTCCGCCTGTTCTCTTAGGTATTTTGGATCTATACGTAGGAATTTAGATTTTCGACACTTCCTTCTGTTAGGTAAGATGCAGGTTTTAATTTGTGAAAGGTAATGGTCGGACTCCACGTAACTCTTGCGTACCCTAACGTTCATGATTTCTGGGGAGGATTTTCTGGTTATCGCTACGTGATCGATTTGGTATTTCCTGATGTGGTTGATTGGTGATTTCCAGGTTGTCATCTTGCGTGGTGGTTTTTTAAAGTGTGTAGACATTAGTTGGAGGTTAGCCATTCCACATATGTTGATTAGGCGATGTACATTGGCATTTGTCTTTTTGTGTGCCGAGAAATTTTGAGTGATGTGCCTGTGCTCCATTTCTCTGCCGATTTGTGCATTGAGGATCTTGATATGATGTTGAGGGATCTTGTTGAGTGCCCGTTCTAGCTGTGACCAGAACTTCTCCACTTTGTTCTTATCAGGGTCATTGTTAACAGGAACATGTGCGTTAATCAGTGTGTAGGCCTTGTTAGCGCATTTAATTGTGAGTAGGGAGATCCGTTCCGAAGAAGATGAGAAGTCTAGCACAGAGTTCTGGATTCTGTTATGTACTAGAAATGCCGTTCCAAATATATGAAAATTACTATTTGTTAGCTTGACTGCAGGCTTTCTCTTGTAGATACGATATCCACCAGAGTCAAAGTGATCACGATCACGAAATCGTGTTTCTTGTACTGCAAGTATGAGGATATTGAATTTATCGCAGGTGTCCGTTAGCGTCTTTAGTTTTCCTGTTTTGGTCAGCGTCTGTACGTTGAGAGTACCAATGAAGTGCTTACTCTTGGGTTTGAGGAGTTTTGGGAAGCTCCGACTCTTCCCTGCATGATGTCCTGGTCCCCCAGAATCCGAATAACCAGGTTTGCCTTCGCTCGTCATAGCTAGGGCCCGAGGTAGTTGCATTGTAGCTTGTGTTTCCATCATGCCAAGTTCGTGGTTGATTTTAGTTGATGGGCTTGAGACCAGGGCGAGTGAGTCGCTGATAATATATTCCATTCACTCTCATCGTACAGGTAGTAAGTCCGTACGGCAGCAGATGTTTTGCAATGGTTGGCAGTATTATCTCCTTTTTGCCCATTTTTTCGGGGGAACAAAATTAAAAATCTGTATAGTGTAGGTATATATTTTATATTTTATTATATTCATTATTTGTTGTTTTTGTCTGTTGTTTTTATACACTATTATTGGAGACGAAGTTGTCTTTTTAGCCACGGGTGGCGCTAAGCGCGGATATGCACGGAGCGAATATTTAACTTGAAAAAATCAGTATAATGAGATTTTTCAGAGCTGCTATACAAAACTAATAATGTTTTTCTTTTATTGTAGTTAGTTGATAAGCCCGGCATGTAAACTTGCTATTATTTCCATATTTGTCATTTAGAAAAAAATATTACGTTGTTGAATAGAATAAAGTAATTTTTGATTGCATTTTAATCTATATTTTGTGTTTTGTGTAGGAAATGTGAGCAAATATACGATAGCACATCGCCAGCAAAATATACACACAATCCCTACACAGTTCAAATTGCGAAATTGCATGTGCATTCAGAATGTATTCCCAACAAATCACCCTGCTATCAGTTACCACCTATGTGGCAAACCCTCACGTGACTTCGGAAAATAAACAACTTATTAACACAACTACCTAATATTTTATAAAAAAAAATTAGAGAGATATATTTCGCTACCTCAGTTCATTGATTTCATTGATCTCATATTAAATAAACATTTAGCGAAATGAAGAAAATACCTCCCCCATAAAACAGTTACATTTACGTTGATATTGAAATGTTTATTTATTTATATTTGGAAGCAATGAGATGAGAGATAGCCTAAAAAGAGCTTAACCGCTCTTTTTAGGCTATCTCTCCTCTCATTGCCTCCAATTATAAAATAATAAACGTTTCAATATCAACGTAAATGTAACTGTTTTATGGGGTAGGTATTTTCTTCATTTCGCCAAATGTTTATTTAATATGAGATGTCAAGATAAAATCAGTAATGGAGGTCAGCTTATTCCGGAGGTGAGACATAAACTCCGGGCCTCACGAGCAAAGACCCTTAAGCCCGAGCTTTGGGAGGTAGTTCTGCCTGCGTGTGCGATAGTCCTTATGCTATATGGCCAAATCTCGCAACCTTCACGTGTAACTCGAATACTAAATGCCGGGATTTTCCAAAAGAAATTATTTTACTTTATGGATTAAATATAATTTTATTTTAATTTTAGCAGATTTATCATAGAGAGAGAGAGAGAGAATATATTTATTGTATATTTTATACAAAGGGCTATCGACCAAGATTTATCATATTTTTTCAGTTTTATACAATTTCTCAATAATTAGTTTTTTTTTATGAGTTTTAAAGATTCAGCTGTAGCCATTAGGTGAAACATTATAAAAATAATAATAAATTATAGACACTAGACTAAGTTTCACCAATTGATTGATAATCAATTGATGATCAATTTGTGAAACTTTCGCCTAGTGTCTATTATTTATTATTATAGTTTTTTTTACTCTATAATTTCTTATTTGCTTTAACCCCTTGTCATACAATGATGTCTGTAAGACGTCATGTATATGTGATAAGATCACATGTATACACGTCAACGTGCATTTTATTTGTATGTCAAGGGGTTAATATAAAATATCGAGCAATCAAGAGATGCTAAAGGGATCAAAATAAAATGGGATTTTTCTACTATTAAAACATCTTTTGTCATATCGTTTGTTTGGATTGTGGTTGTTGAATATATTTCTAAAATAGTTTTCACAGAGAATAAGAAACATTTTTGTATTCTTAAACCTTCCGTAGCAAATTCCTTTTTTGAACTGATGCCCGTTATAACCCGTGGGGAATACTTTTATAACTTGTATTATTCTCAATAATTTGCAAATATTGTCAAATTTTAAAAAACCAATATACCTCTATTCGAAGCAAATTTTTTTTTTTTTGTTGGTTTGAGTGGACAAACTTTGAAAAATTCATTTGTTTTATGTCAAGATTGGTAGAAAATGTCAAAATATTAGGCAAATATTGCCAAATTTTCAAAAACAAAAATCTCTATTAGAAACAAAATTGCAAAATTTGTAATTTTTTGTTGATTTGAATGGACAAACCTTGCAAAATTCTTTTGTTTTGTGTCAAAATTGAACAAAAACTACAAAATAATTTGCAAAAATTGCCAAATTTTCAAAAACCAAAATCTCTATTCCAAGCAAATTTTGTTTTTTTGTTGATTTTAGTGAACAAACTTTGCAAAATTCCTTTGTTTTATTTGAAAATTGGACGAAAATGTATAAATAATTGGCAAATATTGCCATATTTTCAAAAACCAAAATCTTTAATTGCAAAATTTTCAAAAACCAAAATCTCTATTCGATGCATTTTTTTGTTGTTGATTTGAGCTGTCAAACTTTGCAAAAATCATTTGTTTTATTTCAAAATTGGACGAAATTGTCAAAATAATTGGCAAATATTGCCAAATTTTCAAAAACCAAAATCTCTATTCGAAGCAAATTTTTTTATTTTTTCATGACTTGCAAAATTCTTTTGTTTTGTGTCAAGATTGGACAAAAACGGCAAAATATTTTGAAAAATTGCCAAATTTACAAATAACCAATATTTCTATTCGAAGCATAATATATAGTTTCAACTACGAGAAGAGTTTTCAACTCGAATCCACATTTCATCTTATTCACGTTGAAACAAGTTCATGTTGCGTCAAAATTGATAAAAAATGTCAAAATAGTTGGCAAATATTGTCAAATTTTCAAAAACAAAAATCTATTAGAAGCAAAATTTGTCATGTTTTATTGATTTGAATGGACAAACCTTGCAAAATTCTTTTGTTTTGTGTCAAAATTGGATGAAAAAGTCAAAATAATTTGCAAAACTTGGCAAATTTTCTAAAACCATAATCTCTATTCGAAGCAAATTCTGTTGTTTTGTTGATTTGAGTGGACACACTTTGCAAAATTCTTTTGTTTTATGTCAAAACTGAACGAAAACGACAAAATAATTTGCAAAAATTGCCAAATTTTCAAAAACCAAAATTTGTATTCCAAGAAAATTGCAAAATTTGTAATTTTTTGTTTATTTGAATGGACAAACCTTGCAAAATTCTTTTGTTTTGTGTCAAAATTGAACGAAAACTACAAAATAATTTGCAAAAATTGCCAAATTTTCAAAAACCAAAATCTCTATTCCAAGCAAATTTTGTTTTTTTTTGTTGATTTTAGTGAACAAACTTTGCAAAATTCATTTGTTTTATTTGAAAATTGGACGAAAATGTATAAATAATTGGCAAATATTGCCATATTTTCAAAAACCAAAATCTTTAAACGAAACAAAATTTGTTTTTTTTATATTTCAATGGACAAACCTTGCAAAATTCTTTTGTTTTTGTGTCCAAATTGGACGAAAACGTCAAAATAATTTGCAAAAATTGCCAAATTTTCAAAAACCAAAATCTCAATTCGATGCAATTTTTTTTTGTTGATTTGAGTTGTCAAACTTTGCAAAAATCATTTGTTTTATGTCCAAATTGGACGAAATTGTCAAAATAATTGGCAAATATTGCCAAATTTTCAAAAACCAAAATCTCTATTCGAAGCAAATTTTTTTATTTTTTCATGATTTGAATGGACAAACCTTGCAAAATTCTTTTGTTTTGTGTCAAAATTGGATGAAAAGGTCAAGATAATTTGCAAAACTTGGCAAATTTTCTAAAACCAAATTCTCTATTCGAAGCAAATTCTGTTGTTTTGTTGATTTGAGTGGACACACTTTGCAAAATTATTTTGTTATGTCAAAATTGAACGAAAACGACAAAATAATTTGCAAAAATTGCCAAATTTTCAAAAACCAAAATTTGTATTCCAAGAAAATTTTGTTTTTTTGTTGATTTGAGTGAACAAATTTTGTAAAATTCATTTTGTTTAAATTGTGAAAAATGGAAAAAGTGAAAATTGGACGAAAATGTCAAAATAATTGGCAAAAATTGACAAATTTTCAAAAACCAAAATCTTTATGCGAAACAAATTTTTTTTTTGTAAATTTGAATGCACAAACCTTGCAAAATTATTTTGTTTTGTGACAAAATTGGACGAAAACGTCAAAAATAATTTGCAAAAATTGTCAGATTTTCGAAAATCAAAATCTCTATTCGTTGCAAATTTTGTTTTTTTTTGTTGATTTGAGTTGACAAACTGCAAAAATCATTTGTTTTATGTCAAAATTTCACGAAAATGTCAAAATAATTGGCAAATATTGCCAAATTTTCAAAAACCAAAATCTCTATTCAAAGCAAAATTTTCTTTTTTTGTTGATTTGAGTGGACAAACCATGAAAAGTTCATTTGTTTTATGTCAAAATTGGTAAAAAATCTCAAAATAATTGGCAAATATTGACAAATCTTCAAAAACTAAAATTTCTGTTAGAAGCAAAATTTGTTATTTTTTGTTCATTTGAATGGACAAACCTCGCAAAATTCTTTTGTTTTGTGTCAAAATTGGACGAAAAGGTCAAAATTATTTGCAAAAATTGCCAAATTTTCAAAAACCAAAATCTCTATTCCAAGCAAATTTTGTTGTTTTGTTGATTGAGTGAACAAACTTTGCAAAATTCATTTGTTTTATGTGGAAATTGGACAGAAATGGCAAAATAATTGGCAAATATTGCCATATTTGCAAAAACCAAAATCTTTAAACGAAACAAAATTTGTTTTTTTTTGGGTTAATTTCAATGGTCAAACCTTGCAAAATTCTTTTGTTTTGTTTCAAAATTGGCCGAAAACGTCAAAATAATTTGCAAAAATTAACAAATGTTCAAAAACCAAAATCTTTATGCGAATAAAATTTTTTTTTTTGTTAATTTGGATGGACAAACAAACCTTGCAAAATTCTTTTGTTTTGTGACAAAATAGGGTGAAAATGTCAAAATAATTTGCAAAAATTACAATCGTGTCTCTTCTGTTTGCGTTCGCGTCTAAAGTCCTGTGTCCACCTAGTTAGTATCTCCTTTGGTTTGGGTTTCCATTGGCGTCCTTACACAGTACGTTTCTGGGTGTGTATCAGTTTCTTTGCTCGTTTATCTGCTTATAGAAAAATTTTGAGCTGTTGTTTTGCCGGAGTTTTTTAAAATTTGCTATTTGTGCTTGTTCAAAAGCTCGTTTTTTTTTCTCTGTGTAACTTCTTTTCGCTCCTTCTTGCTCTTCTGTATTCTTCAACGTTTCCCCTCGTTCTTCTTTGTGTCATCTTTTTATATACTTCATTCTTTTCTGCTGTTTATCTTTCGCATTCCGTGTCTAATCAGGCGTTGGTCTTCGGATGCCTGAGTAGGCCCAAGACTTCTGAGCCGACCGAGAGGAGTGCTTTCTTGCATTTCGTCCACCTTTCTCCTATTGAAATATTTTCGTCCATGGGCATCTTTGCCCTTATGTTATCTTCGAAAAGCTTTTGTTTGTCCTCGTTCTGTAGTAGCTCTGTGTTAAATTTGGGTATCTTTTCCCCTCTGATTTGTTTGGTGCTTGAGATTCTCGCTCTTAATTTCGCTTTTGCTCCTCTGCAGGTTTTTACGTTCATAACGTTGGACCTATGACGAGCGTCTATTGAGTACCTATACGAGCATATATACGAGAATACGAGCACCTATTAGTAGGTGATTGATTTGGTTGAAGGTTTTCCCGTCTGGAGATACCCATGTCACTTAATGAATATTTTTCCTTTCTAACAGTGTGCTTCCTACTACTAGGTTTCTTGAGGCCGCGAAGTTTATTTCTCTCGTTTCGCTATCATTACTTTCCGCATGAAGCCTGTTTTTCTCTATTAGTGCTTGGAATTGTCTATTTTTGCGTTTAGGTCTCCTATGATTATTCTTATGTCGTGTTTTGTGGTGCTGTCGCAAGCCGCCTTTATGTTTTCATAGAACACATCTTTTTCTCCTGTGCTTTTTTCTAACGTGGGGGCGTATACGTTAACGATGTTCATTTTGAAAAATTTCGTCCCCTTTATGCGTATCGTTCATAATCTGGGACTTATTTGATTGAAACCAATTACTTGTTCTCTGATGCGTTTGTTGATTATAAAAGCTTTTCCTAGTTCGTACCTGTTGTTATGGCGGCTGTAGAAAAGATCGTAATCTTTTTTCTAAATTCCCTTTTGAATTTTTTTTCGTCACTCTAAAGGTAGACTTCCGAGCAAAGCGTCACTAACGCAGCGATACTGACGCAGCGATACTGACGCGGCGACATAAAGCATTGGATCCTTTTGATCCCAAGCTCCTTCCACAAAAAAATGAAGATATTGGAGTTAGAGCCGTCGCCAAGAACTGGATAAAATTATCCTTGCATCAAAGAGGACGAAAAGTAATCGTAAACTGTTCAAAATCGGAATGGAAATTAAAGAAGTGGGTGGTGCCTCAAGGCTCCATAATGAGACAAACTCTATTCTTGATATTTGTTAATGATCTGTGTTGTTCAATGCAATTATATTTTGTACGCTGACGATATCTACATTTTAATATTTAACCCAGAATCTAACAACGATTCTATATTGTGTCCCATAGGTTTTTGTCTGGGGAATCTAAATTTGCAAACTGGAAGTCGTTATAATTGGTGCAAGCCGAGATATTTAAGATTTTGTGAAAGTTTGCAAAAAATCGAAAATTGTCACAGATTTTGCAAACCGGACGCAATTGAAGAAGTTGATGTATAGCTTCCGATAGGATTTTGTTTGGGGAATCCAAATTTGCAGACCGGTAATCGTTACAATGAGTGCAAACCGTGATATTTACCTATAATATTTTACCTACAATATCATTTCTGAAACTGATACTAAATGAATCTAAATGTTTTTCAACACTTTTTACGATATTATTTGCAGAACAAGTTCCTTCAATTTGCAGAAAGCCTAAATTGTAATAAAAATTGTTTTCTCCATGAATATTAAAGTTTAAGTATCTTCGGCGTCTCAAACTAGTCCACTCATCTAGCGTAATACTAATTTTTTGTCCATTTGCTTTTAATTCTTGAAACTTAAAAATCATTACCTTCTTTCTTTCTTCGTATTCCGTTTGAATTAGGTTACAAAACTGAAACTGAAAACATGTGATCCGTGCAATAATGGGCATTCCTAGGACAGTTTCATGTAAACTCACTTTAGAGAACTGGGGATCCTAACAATCGCCGGTCTTTATATTTTGGAAGTGGCCTAATCCACAAAAAACAAAGCCAATTTACCAAGAAACATAGGGAAAGATTATACGTTCTAGGCCAGCCTCTGACATTGGCCTTGGCCGCTTCCGGTGACTTTGACGTCTTGCTGCGACCTTGTCGACTTCCGATCTTCCCGCACCTCACTTCCTGTCCCCCGGAACTCGTTTAATTTTATCAATCGTAGACTCGACGAGCTCGTATGTCTGAATTGTGGAATAATAGATAGGAAATATTACTTCTCAAGGGAATGATAAGGTTGTAAAATAATGAAAACTTTACATACAATTTATGGTTTTATTGATTTCTATAAAAATATTTTGATTCAGGTTTGGCGATAAATTTTCAGCGCTGTATTTAAGTCCGTGGTGATAATTCTCCAACCATCGAACTTGATTCTTATCTAATGCGTTAAGAGATCTGAATGGCGTTGATGGTTTTGATAAGTAGGTGTCTACATCGCTCACATCGAATGATTTGAAAGTTTCACATTGAATCCTTCAACAATAATAAATCGTCGATCCATATGAATGACATGCTTCTTTCTCAGTATTGGCCCCAGCAACTTTTCCAAATTCTTCTACGAAAACGTGCCGGTCCAGCAGAACGTCCAAGCTTGTGCCAGTTTAAGAACAGAGTAGCTAGCTATAGAATTAATAGTTCATTCCCTCGTAAACAGGGTATAAGGTATATGTAACCCCACGCTAAACAGGGTTTGAGGTCTATGTTGCCCCACGCTAAAGAGAGTGTGAGGTCTATTTTTAATCAGCTTGAATCAGCTTTAATCAGCTTTTAATCAGGTAATCAGCTTTTAGTTTGGTTAATAACACCTGAAGAACATTTTGGCAAGATTTTATTGAGAAACCGGCCAGCTATTGCTTTCCGAATAGATGCAGATTTTGAAAATGCAAGCATACGTGGTCTGTTAGAAAATTAACCGACCTTATTTCTTATTTTGAAAACCTGATGGATCTGAATCAAGCGCGCTTGCAAGAGCCGACCTTGAACCTTGTGCGCATGCGTGAATTTTTTCCCGCCTGTAGATAGCGTCAGTTGCTGTCGAGCAGAGTTCGAGTGGCGTAGTGTGTAGTGCTCTCGTCGGTTTTTCAATGCAAGTAAAATGACGACAAATAAAATAATGGATGTCCTACGTCGCCTAGATGATGCTGTGCGGCGCAAGCGACTGGAGTTGTGGTCATTAGGAAATTTGCGACTCCATCACAATTTTTTCACAATTCTTCACATTTTTTTGGCTCTTCTGGTTCGACAGGCTCCTTACTCTCCTGATATGCCCCCTGCGACTTCTTGCTATTCCCCAAAGTCAAGAGGCCATTGAAAGGAACGCGATTTCAGACAAGAAAGGACATTATGGCTGCAACGACAGTAGAGCTAAAGTAGATTCCGAAAGAGAATCGACTGAAAGAGAATGCTTCCAACAATGGCAGCACCGCTGGGTGAAGTGTGTGGAGTCCCAAGGAGACTACTTTGAGGGTGATTAGGTTTGCTACGCTCCAGGTATGCCAGCTTTTTTTAACGGCTAAAGGTCGGATACTTTTCTAACATACCACGTATACCATCGATGGTTACCATTTTTACAGTTTGCAATGTTTGAAAGAGCACTAATTCAATGAATTTTATTTTTATTTATCTTTAGATAAAACCGAAAACCGCGATCTTTTATGACGGTTATGCGGTTTCGGTTTTTGCACAGAAAACCGCGGTTTTGCGGTTCGGATATATCCGCACGAGAAACCCTAGTCCCGAATCTTTCACCCAGGGCAACACAACGCTCTAATGAGAGTGTATGTATCTATTAATCTCTTTGTTATGTTTAAAAAAACTACAAATAATTCATGAAGTCTGTAGACTGCTATCGTAGTCCATAGCATCTGACCGCTGAATCAATTGGACTACTATAACAGTCCATAGCATCTGACCGCTCAATCAATTGGACTACTATAACAGTCCATAGCACCTGGGTGTCAAATCAATTGACAGTTTGTTCAAGTAATTGTACGTTAAAAGAGTATAAAAGACAAGAAATAATTATTCGTTCATTTTGAGAGAATTTATGTTTTGTTTTTATTTTTACTTAATTAAGGGAACCTAACAAAAAGTTCATGTTGTCGAATTAATTTTTGCGATAATTAACCTCTAGAGTAAAAAAGTGTTACTGAGTCCATTAAGATAGTGACAGAAAAATGGGTTCCTAATCTATGTTATTATACGCGGTCTGTTAGAAAAGTATCCAACCTTATTTTTTATTTTGGAAACCTGATGTATTTGAATCAAGCGCGCTCGCATGAGCCGACCTTGAACCTTCGTGCGCATGCGTGAATTTTTTCCCGCCTGTAGATAGCGTCAGTTGCTATCGAGCAGTGTTCGAGTGACGTAGTGTGTAGTGCTCTCGTCGTTTTTTCAATGCAAGTAAAATGACGGAACGACTGGAGCAGCGCTACTGCATCAAATTTTGCCAGAAACTAGGCGACAACCAGGTGGAAACCATTCGGAAAATTCAGGCGGCTTTCGGTGAAGATGATAAGGGCATCACACAGATTAAGGAGTGGTACAACCGGTTTAAAGACGGTCGCACATCGATGGAAAAAGAGCCACGCTCTGGTCGGCCAACAACATGCCGAAATGACCAGGTCATTGGCAAAGTGAACGCTGTGGTAATGCGGGACAGTCGGGTGACTATCCGAGAAATTGCGACTGGAGTTGTGGTCATCAAGAAATTGGCGACTCCATCACGACATGGAGCATTGTCGCATTCTTCGCACATGGTTCACAATTTTTTCATGAAAAACTAGACTCCTCTGGTTCGACAGGCTCCTTACTCTCCTGATATGCCCCCTGTCACTTCTGGCTATTCCCCAAAGTCAAGAGGCCATTGAAAGGAACGCGATTTCAGACAAGAGAGGACATTATGGCTGCAACGACAGCCGAGCTAAAGCCGAATTCGAAAGAGGCTTTTTCGGAATACTTCCAACAATGGCGGCACCGCTTGGAGAAGTACTCCACACACTTCAGTCCATATCAGCGAAAGGGTTAACAGCGGTCTCTATAATATGAATAACGAGGAATATATATATATATATATATATATATATATATATATATATATATATATATATATATATATGTCTATATATATATGTCTATATATATATATATATATATATGTCTATATATATATATATATATATATATATATATAGTTTACATCGACAACGATTTCTTAATATGTTTTGTAAAACGGACACAAGATATCTATTTTCATAAAATAGTTAACATTTCTCTTCCTTTCACAAGTATCACAAGATATATCTGTTTTTCTGAACGGATACTGCAATGATTTTTAATGTTCATAATTAAGGTTGAATATTTTCAACAACTTCCGTTCTCCTAACTGTAGGCACTTCCTTCTTTACGATCAATATTTCCAGTTTCACGGAATATTTCTCCAGTGTCCATAAAAAACAAATTGGAAAATGCTGAATATAATTCAATCACAAGTGCTGTGTGCCATATCCATTAAAAGATCATAAAGGTTTTTCTTTCCTAAGGGTTTTCATCTTAAAGGTCTTTGTTTGATAACAATTATATTAAATCTAACAAATGATTTACTTGCATGAACTAAGCTAAGGCTAATTTTTCTCTCCATATATCATTGTTTTTATGAACCTAACGAAATTTCGCGAATATTGCGTACAAATATTAATGAAACCTATTAATAAATACACTTCACACATTTATAGAAAAATTCATAATTGCAATTTAATTTTAACTGTGAGAGAGTAATAAACATTTCTACAAACATATTTTTTTAAACGGCGCGCGGCGTACGGTCAAATGTTTGCTCTTCAGGGGATTGATCGCATTTCACAACTCAACGCAAATAAACGTCCAACGTTTATACAACTTTTAATTACAACAGGAATTAAACGCGAACTCTTATCTTCCCCTCGATACTTGTAAATAACAGGCTAGAAATGTTTAATTTGACGAATCTCGTGATATACATTTAACTGCGCACATTTTAACCCACGATAAAACATTAGAAGAATTGGAGAAATGATAAGTATCTATAATTTAAACCCTCTCTTTTACACATAATTTTATTTAATTAAATTTAAAGATTCAACAGTAGGGACTAGGTGAAATATTATAACAGAAATAATGATAAATTAGAGACACTGGGTCTAAAACTCATTTGTGAAACTAATGCTAAGCTTACACGAAAACCGATTTTGTCGGCCGATGGCGGACAGAACTACCCGGACGAGTAACTCGGACGTGTATGTGCTTACACTACAACAGACAATAATAACCGTATGGAAAAATCTCGATTACTGAAATTTTTTGAATGTTTATCCCACAGGGTTGGTCTATTATAAACACAACTAATTAATTTTTCAATATCCATAGTCGTTTAGATCGATAAAAATAAAATTTAACTATAAATACACTCAATTTGCACTGTAGACGCCGGCAGACTGGCGAGAAATCCCAACAAGTTCGGATCATCGTGATGAACGGCCGTTCTCGGGCGTCATCGGACGATGACAGTCGTGTTTGTGTACGCGCTCTCATTCTTTTACTAGTGTTTGATTCAATCGCCGTCGTCGCCCGAGCAAATTCGACCGATGACGGATTAGGTGCACGCGAGCCATTACACCTTTACTCAGGCCAGCGAGAGAATGCAGATGTACTGCGCCGTGGTATGAGGGGCAAGGGACGCGCCGAGGTACGCCCAGATTAGTTTGAGTCAAGAAATATGCGTCAGTTTTTCAAATACGGACAACTAAACACCGCGCACTCGAAATAAAGTGGGGGTATGCGCAGAACAATGCAAAACTCGTCGAGGCGAGATGCATTCTCTCGCCGGACTGACTATGGTGACTCTAATTTATCATTAAAATTTAACATTAAAAAAAACTTAACTTTACTTAACTAAACTACTTTAACTTAAGTTAACTACTTAAGTTAATCTACTGGCTCTCTTACTTAACATCTACTGCATCTCTTACTTAACGTCTACTGCCTCTACTAACAAGGGGATCTTCAGACGTCTGGATCACCGATTTTCTTCAAACTTTGCAAACTTTGAGTAGTCCATTAGTACAACATAATGTGTAAGTAGTAAGGCGTAAGAAGAAGTAGAAAAATAAATTACTTTAATTTATTAACATCTTTATATTGATGTACAATTCAACTAGAACTTTTTATTATTGCAAATATTGACAGATTCACAATTGAGTGGCAAAAGACTGGGAATAGATGTTTGAATTATTCAGCTTATACGACCCCACTTTAATTTAATATTTATCTCATATATTTTATTTAATTTGGAATTCCTTGGGGTCGAAATACATTGTGCCTTTCATCTCCGTTTGTTTGTAATGCGGTGAAATACAGTGAAGGGGTTAATTAAAAAAAAAGGGAAAATTGGGGATGATGGTTCCATTATGCTTGTCTATATTTGAACGTACGGAAAACCGCAATAAAGCTTTGTTACATGTAAAAGCTGTCAACTCAAGTATTTTCGATTAGTTTCCGCCCCTGGAATAAAAATACATTTGTTCGCTAACGTTTATTGAGTCCTAAATTTAGGACCAATTGGGAAGAGAGAATAAATTAAAGCAATAAAGTATCTTCCTGAAAAAGTATCTCATGATTGGACACAACCATGCGTTGGCTTTATCTGATTTTGTCTAGTTTTATGTAGTCTTATCTGGTCTTGCTGCTCTTGCCTGGCCATGTCTGGTCTTTTCTCGTCTTTTCTGGTCTTGTCTAGTCTTATCTAGTCTTGTCTGGTCTTGTCTAGTCTTGTCTGGTTTTGTCTGGTGTTTTCTGGTCTTGTTTGGTCTTGTCTGGTCTTTTCTAGACATATCTGGTCTTGTCTGATATTGCCTGGTCTTGTATAGTCTTGTCTGGTCTTGTCTGGTTTTATCTGGTTTTGTCTGGTCCTGTCTGATCTTCTCTGGTCTGAGAGACCAGACCAGATCAGTTTTCTTTTTAGGTTTCTCCAGAAATTTATGTTTGGCTACTTTTGTCCTAAATGATCCACGGTTTGCTAAGATGTCGTCTGTGATATTAATTTCTTGTAGGTGTAGCCTGTAGCTTTGCTCGTGTGTATAAATTTTATTCTATTCGCTCCGATCGCAACAGCACTAGCGCGAAAGGTGACACTTTTAAGAACTGACCCGTTACGTCATTATTTAGCATTTATTTGTATATACTAACGTGTATTTTGCTAAAAAAAATGTTTTATTATTTTACATAAACTAATAAAGTGCATTGAGAATGGATACAATGTCAAAATATAGGCTATAACACGCTTATGTGTAACTTTAGAGCGAAATAAACTAGAAAATAGTTTTTAGCACTTCGATTTCCTTCGGGTAACAAAAAAAAAATACAACAAAATTTTCCAAAAATATTTTCAGCAAAAATTTTCTATCATTTCGTTCGAGAAATATGTGTTTTTTCGGTTTTTCTCGAGAACAGTAAAAAGCAGCGAAATCATCTTCGGCATATAGAAATTACACGGCAATACGAACAAGTCGATGTATAAATTGTTAGGAAAGATTTAATAATTCGTCGTGAAATTTCAAACTGAAATTTACCCGATTCTCGATTTGATAAGTAGATGTCTCGGAAACAGTTGCAAGTAATCAAAAACGGATTGCGGCATCGTTTTCAGAAGGTCATTTTCCTATGGATACACTAAGATTGTCCGCAGGAAATTCAGGACTTTCCGAGATCTCTACTCGAGCGCAGAAATTTCTTAAAAAAAATTCAATTCTTGCAGGCGATAGTGAACGGAAAGAGCTAGCGAAATCTAATTTGCATATCTGTAATCAGCAGCAAAAATGCTTTCGGAAAAGATTTTAGATTTTGCTGTAACTAAAAAAATAACGATTTCGTCAAAATCGATTTTCTCGCATTTCCTCGTTTCCGCGGCCAAGACTGTCCGTGTCGATAGTATTTCATAACTGAAAGTTTCCTAGGGAATATTATATACGTTTTCTGACTAATTTTGGGACGCTGAATCGATTGGTGAAGACTAGAAGTCTCTGTGGTGAGCCGTTCAAAAGTTATGACACCGTCAAATTAGTAGTAAATGCGAGATAGTGTTCAGCGAAAAAATATATAAAACTTGTTTATTTGTAACTTTAGAGCGAAATAAACTGGAAAACCGTTTTTAGCACTTCGATTTCCATCGGGTAACCAAAAACCAAAAAGTCGAAAAAAATTTCGAAAAAAATTTCAACAAAAACGGTTTTTTGAGCATGAGGTTATGCTTGCTTGCAGCGGTACTAAGATGGTCGTGATTTCAGGAGGGCCACTTCAAGTGATCAAGTTAACTGAATGTGCTTAATACGTCCTCCAAAAAAAAAAACCTTACTTACAAGTTAGTACGGAACCCTCGGTGCGCGAGTCACATGTCGATGTCGCTGTCGTACGATGGAATTCTACCCTATATTTTATTACCATACATCCCTCATTCACTATGAGTGTTTAGGGGTTCTGGAACTTCACTATTTGTTTTTACTGCTCAATTTTGCTTGTATACCTATATACCCTGTATAAAAGTATACAGGGTATTTTTTTTAATAAAGGCGATTATTTTTAAACTTATAAAAAGAAAACTTTATTTTAATATTGCACTTATTCACTAACTTATATTAAGATCTAACTATTTCTAGATCTAATATAAACTAATATATTAACTATTTCTAGATCTATTTCGATACTTTTAACATTCAGTTGTTCAATCGACTGCTTTTGGGCAATTGACTACTAAAAAATATAGGGCGTACGTGATTTAAGTATATGTAGATTATAAAGAAAAATTAGACGAAATATAATATATACAGGATGTTAAGGAACTTGAGTAAGTCGCATGTCGGTTATAAACAATCAAAATTTAAACATAATATATACCCTGTATATATTATGTATATAGAGCAGAGATGTTATGGATATGAAATTTCGGATATGGATGCGGATACGGATATAGGAATTTTTTTCGGATAATCCGTTAGTTTGGGATAGTTTCGTTTACGGATATTAGATTTCTAAGGAATTGTAAAAAGTAGAATGCTAATTTGTAAAAAAAATGATTTTATTTCTATGTTATTATTTGTACTACCTACAATCATATGTTATACAACTAAGTACTACAATATAAGTAGGTACTACAATTATATGTCATATAAGATATATAAGTTATTAATATTTATAAGCTTTATCTACGTAAAAATGCAAAATCATAATTATAATAAACAAAAACAACATTATTCCTTTTTGTCTATTATATGTTTTCTATTAGATATTGAAATATTTTTATAGGAATTATTACAACATATCAATAAAAATTATCCGAAATTATTCGAAACTTTTATATCGGATTCGGTTGCGGTTACGGATATATTTTTATTTCGGATATCCGATAGTTACGATTACGGATCTCCATAACATCCCTGATATAGAGCGTACGTGATGAAATGCATAACGAAAATAAACAAAGAAAATTAAGTATAAACAGCTTGGTGCCAACACATACTTTTTAATCTTAGGACCTAACTGTATGCAACCCATATGCTTCTGGAGCCTGACAATACCACTACGACAACATTAGTGTATTTTCATAAATTTCTAATAGTAAATTCGCATTTTTATTGTAACTAAACTACATATTTACGGTTTTCAAATTTTTCCCTTTACATGTGCTGTAAGACACCGCTTCTTGCCAAATTTCATGATTCTAGGTCAACGGGAAGTACCCTATAGGTTTTGTTTCCCTTGTGAAATCGCAAAATATGCGACATAAACGGTCATATCTTTTGATCGCGTTGACTCACAAGTTTGATTTTTTCACAGCTGAAAGAGCCCGCAGACCCGAGTATTTGATACAAATTTCAACTTGTTACCTCTACGCGTTCCTGAGAAATATGGTCTTGACAGACAGACAGACAGACGGACAGACAGACAGACAGACAGACAGACAGACAGACGGACAACAAAGTGATCCTATAAGGGTTCCGTTTTCGGTACGGAACCCTAAAAACTGGGCAAGTTTAAATATTTAAAATGATCGGTTTTCAATTATGTTTTCACTCTAGAGATTTATTTATTATTATTTTTTTTTTGTTAATTTGTGATATAATTCCCTACTATTACTGTTGATGTTTAAATGTTTTCAATTTATTTTTTTCTTTTATATAGCCAGGCCTATACAGGTATTTTCAGGTAACGACAATGACTTACAATTCACTTCCAGTAGAATTAAAAGGTATGCGTGTTAATAGAATGAGTATAAAGAATAAATTAAAAAAAACCGGCCAAGTGCGAGTTGTGACTCGCGCACCGAGGGTTCCGTACAAACTTGTAAGTAAGGTATCTTTTTTGTGGAGGACGTAGCAAGCACATTCAGTTAACTTGACAAGTGGCCCTCCTGAAATCACGACCATCTTAGTACCGCTGCAAGCATAACCTCAAGATGTCGCTGTCGTACGATGGAATTCTACCCTATATTTTATTACCATACATCCCCCATTCACTATTCTGTTTAGGGGTTCTGGAACTTCACTATTTGTAAAGTTGTTTCACTATTTGTTTATTTGTAAGTTGTTTTTACTGCTCAATTTTGCCTGTATACCTATATACCCTGTATAAAGGTATACAGGATATTTTTTTTAAATAACGCGAATATTTTTAAACTTATAAAAAGAAAACTTTATTTTAGTATTACACTTATTCACTAACTTATATTAAGATCGAACTATTTCTAGATCTAATATAAACTAATATATTAACTATTTCTAGATCTATTTCGATACTCTTAACATTCAGTTCTTCAATTGACTGCTTTTTGGGCAATTGACTACCAAAAAATATAGGGCGAACGTGATTTAAGTATAATATACTTAAATCATATTATCTACAACATATTATGTAGATTATGTAGATTATAGTATAGTATTATTATGTAGATTATCAACATATTATGTAGATTATAAAGAAAAATTAGACGAAATATAATATATACAGGATGTTACGGGACTTGAGTATGTCGCATGTCGGTTATAAACAAGCAAAATTTAGACATAATATATACCCTGTATATATTATGTATATAGAGCGTACGTGATGAAATGCATAACGAATATAAACAAAGAAAATTCAGAATAAACAGCTTGGTGCCAACACATACTTTTTACCTTCGGACCTAACTGAGGAGGACCTAACTGTATGCAACCCATATGCTTCTGGAGCCTGACAATACCACTACGACAACATTAGTGTTTTTTCATAAGTTTATAATAGTAAATTCGCATTTTTCTTGTAATTAAACTACATATTTACATTTTTCCCTTTACATGTGCTGTAAGACACCGCTTCTTGTCAAATTTCATGATTCTAGGTCATCGGGAAGTACCCTATAGGTTTTGATTCCCTTGTGAAATCGCAAAATATGCGACATAAACGGTCATATCTTTTTACAAGATTGATTTTTTCACAGCTGAAAGAGATCGCAGACTCGAGTATTTGATACAAATTTCAACTTGTTGCCTTTATGCGTTCCTGAGAAAAATGGTCTTGTCAGACAGACAGACGGATACACAGACAGGCAGACAGACAGACGGACAACAAAGTGATCCTATAAGGGTTCCGTTTTCGGTACGGAACCCTAAAAATCAGTTCTGAGCTTGTATAAGAGCCTTAGCTATGGAACCAAATTAAATGGTATTCTACGGACACGATACGCGCATTTTATTCGTATGTCAAGGGGTTAATGAGTTGAATTGAAATAAAATTCATTTCAATAAATTTTCTACACATCCAAATTTTCTACACATCATCGTTTGCCATTTGCAAAATTTCTCAATTTTTTTTGGCTCCAACCAAATTTCAATTCTAAAGCAACTTCACAACTCCAATAAGTTTATCGTAAAAATATAACAATAATATAAGTTTATAGTAAAAATGTAAAAAAGTTAAATTTGTTGCATTCTCAGATAAAATATTCGCAAAAAACCTTTTGGCCAGCCACCAGTTCGTGGCACTTGATATAAATAGATAACAATAAGAATAAAGCATACAAATATTGCATAATTAACGCATTTCATTTTTGAAATGAAATCGATTAACTTTGACGTTAAGCTGCATAAAAAATAGCATACTCTGGAAATAAGAAGATTCTTCAACCTCGACTCACTTGACCTAATTTGTTTCACTACGTAGACATTTAAAAAATTATAAAAGTCCGTGATAAGATTCTTAACAAACTAAATAAAATTGAATTTGTATAAAATACCTGACTTATCTAATTAAAACATATTTCTTAGCTAAATATTATCTGATTAATTACAGATATATTCTTTGATTAGTTTATTAACATTGTTTTAATAAAATCACATTACGTAGACGAATTCGCATGCAATAGATTTGCGTTTTCAAACTCACAAACATTTGTTCATTGTGTAGAGTTTTAGTCTTAATACTCCCAGTTGATTTTAATTCGACTGAAATTACAGAAACAGTTAATTAACTTTGTATGACATTGTTTAGATACAGAGAAATTATAATGTTTAGTTACAAACATTCCGAGAAACTCCCTTGGCAATATTTGTTTATGAAATGATAATAATGTAACGCGAATATTTGCCTAAATAAATCTCTTCGGCGAATTTACAACATTTATGTCTAGTCCGTTTAAGTCTATTTTGTAACTAGACTTAAACGGACTAGACATAAATGTTGTAAATTAGCCGAAGAGATTTAGTTTTTTTAGTTGTAGCTACACAAAAGAGGCAATTTTGTTAAAACGAAGAAATGATCGAATATGAGGTCTTTGAATATTCTAAATGTATTTAATTTTTTGGCACAAAATTAGAAACACATTGTGTATTGTGTGAGTATTGTGTAAAATTGTGTGAGTATTGTGTAAAATTGTGTAAATTGTGTGTTTGGACCGTGTCTCACGAAAATCAAAATTTTCAATCAAAATACAGGGCTGGTCTAATCACCTGTTAGGGCTGCTCGCGTCTCCGCCACGTGTGATCGTCCTTCCGGCGCCTTTTCTAAGGGAGGAAATGGGGATATTAAGTGGAGGGATTCCCTTAAAATTGTTGTCTTCCAGACGTTGGATGCCGCTTCAGCCCTTTGGGCTCGTGATCACACCCCTGATTAATTTGACTTGAAACGCTAAACTGAATAACGCGTGCACGTGTCGGTCGAACTTGGCTTCGCGCTTCGATTTCATTCTACACGCTTCGCACACTCAAAGCGTACTGCCACAAATAATCTAAATGCGCGAAGGAAATTGATAAGTAAATCGAGCGATTTCGGCCCAGCTCGATACACCTTTCCCTTTCTGTTAATCGGCGCCGAAATCGATTCAAATGTTGAATTAAAAATACAGATTTATTAAAATTGGCGCACAACAGAGTAGAGTATTGTTTAAAAATTTAAATCTATAATTTTTTTAATTTTATTTATGTGCAGTAAATTATAAAAATAAATCTTCTTCTTCTTCATTTTCTTCTTAGCGTTGTTCCGCTGGTGCAGGGTCCGCTTTCTTGTTCAATGACCGCCAGTTTGCACGATTTTGTGCGTCATTTGTTTTTAGCCCCACAATCGTTACGTCACTATTTATCGTGTCCTGTCATCGCTGCTTTGATCTTCCTTCGTGACCTTAGATGCCTTAGATGGGCCCCAAATTAGAAAAATAAATGATAGGATTAATTTATTTTGATTATAAAAAAGCGAAATATAAATAAAAAGTATGGGATGGCAATTGTGTGTGTTTTCATGAGGTTGAAACGAAAAAAGAACGGTTAACAATATACAGCAATTAGCTGCTCTTTCTGGCAGTGTCAGGTGACAAGCGCATGTATGAATAATGAAACGGATGCGGGATTTGTATAATACATATATAAAATCCTGCAATAAAAAACCAAATTCACATTTTGCCGAAATAAATTATGAAAGTGAATCGATTCAATAGTCCACTGTTTATGAAAGTGTGGTGCGATTATATCTATTTTTTCATAAAATGGTTTGGTGAAGCTCTCACAAACCCCCTATTCCACTTTGGCTTTTAGTATGCGCCACTCTCGATATATTTGTCATTCATTCAGGGTGGGCATCCCGGACAGTTAGTGAAAACTACCTTAGTTGTTGCCTCTCCGGCTGGGAATCGAACCCATATCTCCCGCTTGTAAAGCGTGTATGTTGTCAGCTACACCAGTGGTGCGCAAACTATTTTCATTTTCGACCCAACATTTTTTTTAAATTTTATCGCGACCCCTGGATAAAATTAACGTGAACACTGTAATTCCAAAACAGTTTAAGAGCTTAAACAAATCCCCAATCATAATAACATCCTACTGTACCTGTGCCAGTCTTCGCACAGTGTGATCTAAAAGATCCTGTAACAGCACGACAGCTTCGTTTTCAGATACACTGACATGTAATGGATAATATTTTTTTTGCTTGCGGCACCACATGATATGAGGGATATATCAGTCCCTCTAGTTTTAGCTCCTTGCTGAATCCTCAATTATGAGCACTGTATGGCCTTACTCTCTTAGAAGGCGAAAAATAGTGAGCCGTTTTCATTCTTCTCAACTTTTTAGGAGATCCACTTAAAGCAAGTCCCAGCACCTCCGCCGGACTTGCAAACGTGCAATTTTCAGTAAGGCGGAACGATGTGGAAGGAATCATTGCTTTCCTAGAATTGTCAATGTTTGTTTTGTCTTACAAACTATTTAATTATTTATTTTTTAATTTAATTAAATTTACATTAGTCGTTAACAAAACTTATTTTATAACGCGGTTGATTAAAACTTTCTACAATTTTGATAGTATTACACGTAAATACATACCTGACGATATATTCTCCATATTTCAAAAGTTCACAATTTTTGAGCACAAACACAAAATAGGAGGCGTAGTTTCTTCGTAATATATCGAGCGCAATAATTCCTTCTTGGTACCGATGGGACAATGGGATGAGAGATGTTTGACACGTTCCCACAACCAATGGCATTGGTTTCTCGCATTAATTTGTTTGTATTATTGTGAATGGGTTATCAAACAATACATTTTAAGTGGTTTTGATTAATTGTGAGACATTGTAAAATTCTATTATTGTTGCCGTAAATTTGAAATCCGGCCCAGTGTGCGGCGGTTAAATAGAAGGTATGTTGCACCAACTTAAATTCACATTTTTGTGAAAAAAAACATAAAATCACATTTTTTAAATCTATTTGTCTTCAATCTTAGTACATAGTTTAAATTAGATATTACTCCTTTCGGCAAACATATAAAGAGTTCTTCAAGATAACATTTGTAGGATCTAACAACATTCTGATAATGTAAAAACCATTTATCTGCCATATCTGGCATTTATGCTCAACAAGACTGATAACAGCCAAACATAGCTATAAGCACCATCAATAGAAATTATACTTACCTTCTCCTAAGTCAAATATACACACTTAGTTCAGATTATCAATAGTCTTGTCTGAATGAAACCTTGAAGACCAAGTTTATTCCTCAGTCTCATCTCTCATCAGTACAGCTTTGCTTTTATGAACAACAATTTGTAAACCACTTACTTGTTTTTAATAAAAGCAAAGCTGTACTGATGACAAATAAATCGAAACGCGTCTAGAGATGGTTATTCACTTAAGGTATCGTAAAGACATGACCTTGAACAATATTATTTTTCTAATTTTTTTGAGTGCCACTGAAAGCTATAAAATAACTGACAAATTTCACAAGAGATTTGTTTTTGGTGATCCTAAAAAGAATCATTAGTATTATAGATCTACGGAAAGGTTTAATATATTTATATATTCAAGCTGTTTTCAGACTTTTTTATCTAAGTTTATATAATTCTATAATGTAGTATGGTTTTACCAATTCTAAACAATAGGTTAATTAGTTTTTGAGAAAATTAAGTTGGAAAATGTCAATGTTTACAAATTTGATTTTCAAGGTGGAAACAAATCCATAAATTAATTTTTGAGATAATTATGTTGGAAAATATTAATGTTTTAAAATTTTTTTATATTGACATTTCACTATTTACTGCTACCCAATACTTACACACGAAATGCCTTAAATTGTATAGGAATTCGGCGACCCAAAAAGATTCTCTATCGACCCCTCTAAGGGTCGCGTTTCATGGTTTGCGCACCACTGAGCTACACTACCGAGGAGAACGGTGCGAGTATATTTGGGTGCACGTTGACAATTCCTCGATTTCAAAAAAATTAAGTCAATATTTTAATGCGCGCTGTGTTTTTTTGTCAATATATCAATCCACGTGCTCAGAAAAATGAACAAGTAGGTAGTAAGACTAAAGGTAAGTTTACACTGGTACTCATGCATGAGAACTTGTGTGAGGCAACAAGTCAAGTCAAGCCAATACACAAATATTGAATACGCTTGAACACGCTTGTATAATAAATAACTATTATTCAATTTTTCCTTATAAAGTCATGTTTGACCCTAAAAGGCTACAATGAATTTGTATGCTACTGAGACTTCAATGGGTGTAAAAACATCCGGATTTAATTATTGGAATAAATAATATAATTGAATATATTATACTATATTTTATTCTTCTTCTTCTTTAGAATAGGCCTACTTTAGGCTACTCTTGTTCAACAGTTGGGCTTTGAGCTTTGCCCAGTACTGTCGCATCTTCTGCCGGTGTAACTCCTTTCTCTCTTCTGTCCAGGGGGTACCTTTCCTACGGGGGTTTCCCTGAAATCCACGGACTTCCTTCACGGTGCGTCTCACAGACTTTCTGTTTTGGAGATCTGTTATTCCCAGTTCTTTAATATCCTTCTCGGTTTCTGTCAACCAAGTGGTACGAACCTTCTTGTTTTGCCAGAAGGTGAACAGGCGGTTGGTTAGTCGGTTTGGAGGCAATCTTGCAACTTGACCATAGAAAGCTACGATTCTTTTCCTTGCACAGTCAGAGAGCATCTCAATATTCGTAGAGTTTTTCAGCATCTCAGCATCTCAGCATCTCAATATTCGTTATTCGTGTTCGTAGAGCTCAGCGTTATGCCGCCTTCGGAATTCCCCATCTTCCTTTACAGGGCCTAGGATCTTCCTGAGGATTCTCCTCTCACTGATTTCCAATGTCTCTACTAGACCTCTTCGGTTCAAGGAAAGACACTCCATGGCATACAGGGCTTCTGGTCGTAAGACTGATGTATAGTGCGTAAGTTTCAGGTTGCGTGACAGGCATTTCTTACTGTAAGTGTTGTTATTCAGTCGATAGGCTAGTTCTAACTTGTTGACTCTCTAAACCTAAATTTAACTAAATTTAACCTTAGAATGGGTGTTGGTCAAAGTTTTAGGATGAGTTTGCGGGTTTTGTTGTCTAGCCCTAGTTCCTGGAGTACTTCGTTAAGCGTTTCTCTATCAATGGAATCGTAGGCCTGTTCATCTGTTCATTACAGGATCGCGTCTTCCTGAAGACCCCCCCTGGTATTCTCTCAGTTGACTATCCAACTGATTTTCTGCTTTGTTTGTAACGTCTTCCAGAGAATCTTGTATGTTACCGGACGAGAGAAATTCCACGGTAGTTGTTTAGATCAGTAAAATCTCCCTTTTTGTAATGCGGATGGATCAGAGCAGATTTCCAATAGAGTGGTAATTTCTCTGTTTCCCAGATGTCCTGGGTGATCTCGGTTAGCTTGTGCACGGCATTGTTTCCTGCACCTTTCCACAGTATAGCAACAATAGAGTCCTCTCCAGCTGCCTTATTATTCTTAAGAAGTTGAATGATCTGGCCAACTTCTTCCAATGAAGGGGGAAGCGAGTGCGGGTTTGGTGTGGTTTCTTTATAGTCGAAGTCTTCGCTGGGTGGGTTACAGTTGAGTAGATCTTTAAAGTACTGAGCCAAAAGGTGGCAGTTGTCCTTGTCGTTATAAGCCAGTTTGCCTTGTGAGTCTCTGAAGTCGAGGCTTAGCGGAGCGGATTTTCTGATTGCCTGCTTAAAGGTTCAAAGAAATCTCTGGAATTATTCTTAGCAAAGCTCTCTTCGATTTGGGTTAGTTGCTTTTGTGTAAAGGTTCGTATGGTTCCTCGAATTATCTTGGCTGTAACCTTTCTTTGTTCCAAAAATTTGTGCCAATTTTCCTTGAACTTTTTAGAATTCCACTTTACCCAGGCTATCTGTCTTTGGGCTATTGCATTGTCACAATCTTCAGTCCACCACGGATACTTCCTTCTTCTAGCGAGAGGGGCGAGTTCATTGGCCGCCTTGACAAGAGTCTCCTTCAGTTGGTCCCAGTTGTTTAGGTGTGAGTTGTTCATTCTCTAACTTAGTTCTTGACTGTTCTTGAGTCGCTCGACGTCAAATCTTACCATTTTGAAGGTTCTGTGTAATCTAGTGTTTCTAGGCTGGAGTCTTATTTTGATCTTTAAGAGGTAGTGGTCTGAGTCTAGATTGGCGCTTCTTAGTACCTTTACGTTTTGTATTTCCTTTTGAGATTTTCGTGAAATGGCCACATGATCTATCTGGAATTCACCCAGGTGGCTATTAGGTGAAATCCAAGTCTTCTGCTTCCTTGGCAAGTGTTTGAAGGCTGTAGACTTCATGATCAACCCAAAAGTCCTACACAGATCCACCAATCGTTCTCCGTTGCGGTTGGTTCGCTTATGCACCGGATAATTGCCCACTATGTTTCTGTATTTTGTCTCTCTTCCCAATTGAGCATTGAAGTCAGTCACCAAGCAGTATAACGGTGTGCCTCTCTGGAAGTTTAGAGATAATATCTTCTAAGTCTTCCCAGAATGTATCAGTTCTGTCTGGATTGCGTCTTGATTGGGGCATGTACATTGACTATACTGTAGCCCTTGTTTGCGCATTTAAGAGAGAGGATGGATACACGACTACTCGGGGAGGTAAAGTCGGTGACTTAATCCAGTATCCTGTGACTGATTATAAATCCTGTACCTAAGTGTACGTTCTTCATTACCCGCTGACCCCAATCCTGTACCTACGTGTACGTTCTTCATTGCCCGCTGACCCACTTTTCCATTGAGGATTCTGTAGCCTTGGGACTCGAAGGCATGTTCGTCCGAAAATCTGGTTTCCTGTACTGCTGTCAGTATTATGTTGTGTCGTGTTAGTGAGTCAGTCAAATGTTTCAATTTACCCACTTTTTAGCAGTGAGTTGACATTAAATGTTGCGAAGAAGCTTTGCCGTCTTGGTCTGAGTTTACGTTAGGTTATTTCAGGATGCTCCGACTCAACCTTAAAGCATGTTGGTGCGGACTCCCCAGAATCCGAAGGTACGCTAACGTTACCATAGGTGACGGTGGATTGGTTACCACCTTGGGTAGTGCATTTAGCGAGATTTTCCTTCATGCTCAGTTGAAGAATATTACTTAAAAATGTTCTAATTTAAAATAAAATGTTTTATTTTATGATTTATCATAAAAATGTGAGGTGTAGATTGGCGGCATTTAAAAATGTAGCGGTGGTGGCGTTAATACATAATTACCGTAAGTTTTGACGATTTCCAAACGTTGCTCGTTCGTGAACTTCATTATAATAAAAGTATAAGCCTTGACTGACGTTTTGTCAGATCATATAAAAGTTTGTAGGTTATGTTCGGTATTACAAACCAAAATTTTTATGTCCCTATTGAAAAACCCTTTATTTTGCGATGTGATATTTTCGTAGCGAGTTTTTTCGTAGTTATGTCGCTGTGAAATTTTGGAAGCGTTGTTTTATCCCGAAACCCTTGTAATGAGTAACACAATATACGTTGTTAATATATATTTATGCTATATACCATATGTTTTTATACAAAATATTTATGTAATAGAAATATAAACGTTACGGTAAAAGTACGTAGATTGGTAAATGTGCACATATACCGGTATATATGCACATTTGCCTTTTTGCTTGGTAAATGTGAATTCAACTTACATTTACCGACTATATCCGGCAAATGTGCACATATACCTAATGCTGTTGGTAAATGTATAGAGGTTTACTTTAACATAAAGAGCGCATGTGCTGTTCGATAAACCTGCATTTTTTGAGGTTATTGTTGTGTTTGATAAGCTTGAGTTTGCTATTTGATTTTCTCTAATTGTTTTTATAAGCGATTTATATCCTTTGAAATATAGGAGAAGGAGAGGTGCACGCCACTGGTGACGATGAAAGAACCATTTGGTGTTTAATCTGGCAATTGTTCTACCGCTTGGCGGTATGCTACCCTGTATGGAAAATTTAAAGGTGCACGCCACTGGCGTTTTCATCGTTACCTAAAAAATATATTAATCCTTGAAGGATTTCAATGAAACTTATACTGAATGTGGGTATCCAACAGAAGTATGAGTTGACAAAATTTGAACGCTCCCACTCCAATGGGGACGTCGTGAGGAATTATTTTTACATCAAACCTTATTTGCAAATAACTCGTCAACGCCTCAAGATGGAAAATTATGATCGGGATTTCCGTATGTAAGACGTCGGTGTCTACAAAAAAGTATTCTTTGCAAATTTTGTAAAAACCTTCAGCTTGGTCGCAAAAGTAAAAAATATAAAATAGAAAATTTTTTAGAAGAATTTTCTTTGAATTTCGTTTTTGAATTTACACGGGTTGCAATGGGCTCTTCCGCCAAAACGGTTCGCTTTGGAAAAATGAAAATGACACGACTTTTAGATGAAAATTTGCTCTATAAAATAGCGCTGAATACATGTTTCTTAGTCTCCGGAAAATTGGACAAAAAAATATATTTGCAAGTATTTCTTTATTAAAAAAATCCTGTGTCAAGGCTATCCACCAAAAATATGTCAATTTCAATTGAAACATGTACAATCTAATATAAATCCGAAATATTTTTGATATATTAATAAATATTTCTTTATTAAAACAATTATGTGTCCAGGCTATCGACCATGAAAATACCAAAACGTCAATTTCAAAAGATAAATGTATAATATATATAGATCTGAAAGAAATTTCAATATATCTCTTGTAGTTTTCATTTTATAGCTATTTGAATTTATTAATTTCCGTTATGCTCGAGTTTGAGGGGCGGCGGCCGCGCCAGATAAAATATTTTGCAAAACTAAACTTAGGGATATCATAGACTGACTAATTCTCTACAAATGTGTGAAATTTTATTGTTCCACGTTATGTGAAACATACTAAAATCATTTTTAAACAAATCCATACATAAATCCATACATGTCAATCACAAATTTCAACCAAAAACGAATACGAAAAATTCAAAATATTCAAAAATTGGCAAAAAATGTATTAACATTTGAAAGAATTCAATGAAACTTTTGCTGAATGTGAGTATCCACCAGAAGTATCAATTGACAAAATTTGAACGCTCCCACTCTAATGGGGACGTCGTGAAGAATGATTTTCTCGTCAACAATTTTATGGAAATATCTCGTCAATGCCGCAAGATGGAAAATTATAACCGGGATATCCGTATGTAAGACGTCGGTGTCTACAAAAAAGTATTCTTTGCAAATTTTGTAAAATCTTTCGGTTTGGTCGCAAAAGTAAAAAATATGAAATCCAAAAATTTATCAAAGGGGTACGTACTACCCCTTCTCTGAATTTCGTTTTTGAATTTTTTCATTCATAAAAAAAAATTTCGGCCAAACGGTTCGCTTTGGAAAGATGAAAATGACACAACATTTAGATGAAAATGTGCTATATAAAATAGCACTAAATGCATGTTTCTTAGACTTCGGAAAATTGGACAAAAACATATATTTGCAAGTATTTCTTTATTTAAAAAAATCCTGATTCCTGATTTAAAACTTATGTAAAACAACAACTTATGCAAACTATATAAAACTGAATGCGTTTGTTAAAAGAAAGTGCGCTCTATATATCTGTGTTAAAATTATTTCATGCAAACCCAAGGAAATGAGGCATTTTTAAACGCTCGTCATGTCGTGCCTATCAGCCGCAAAAAGTTTGCATGAAGCACATTTTTAATAAGCAAATTTCAGTAGGCCTCATCGAGCACTATTCGATTTTAAAAAGAAAATCCGGATAAATTTCGCTATGGCTTTTCCTTCAGCCGTCAAGTGGTAAAACTGACCGTTTTTCAACAATAACTCTTTTACTATACACGCTAGGATGTCGAGGAATACACCTTTAGATTCCAAATTAAATGTGTAATTTTTAACTATTCTTGTAGAAAACTCGTAATTCTCACCGTTTGGAAAATGGATTTTAGATCACCAGATGACCAAAAAACTTACATCGTCCCCCATGTAAAATTTGCCGAATCACGAATTTCCAATCAGAAATTTGTAAAACAATAGTTTTCTTTTATAAAATCAGTAAAAACTCTAACTCTAATTCTTTCAAATATGGCCGAGCTTACTTTTACTCACATAAAAGTGTGAATTTGCTGGAATATTCAATTGTTTCTAATGTAGAATTTTCCAACTTTAACAAATCTGAGAAATAAAATTTTCCCGGACAGCATTTACCACGGAAAATGGAAGGAAACTCCTGTGGGGCGGAGATGATTATGCAACCGTTGCTAGCCACCCTGAATCTTGGCAAATGAATTGCATTTAAAAAAAATCCTGGTAAAGCGGTTTTGCAAAGGAATGATAAAATTTGCTCCGCTGGTAGAGGAAAGTTTACTCTATCGATTCATGCTAGAAGAATTTATTAGAAATGTAGGGAAAAGAAAAACGCAAATGTTCAATCAACTAAACAGTTGGAGGGCTGATGTCAAACATCGGCCACGTCTGGACCGTCCGCCGCAGAAAATTCATGCAACATATTTTATTAGAACTTGATGAGTTGTATTCGAATTTGAATCGAAAATGTCAATAAATATTGAAATGGCTGTTCCTTCAGCAGTGAAATGGTAAAATTGACAGCTTTCGCCAATAACTCTGTTGATATACATTCGAGGAAGACGCGTGTTGTACCGTTGGAATCTAAATTCAATTTAAAAGCTCCAATTATTCTTAAAAAAAACTCGTAAATATTGCGGATTATGAAATAAATTTTGGAATTCAAATGTGAACACGGAAGCAACTGTTTCTGATGTAAAATTGTCTGAATTTTAAGAATCTGCTAAAAGAAAAGTGTAAAAACTTCGATTTCTTGTAGAAATTTGTGAAAAAAAATTTGCGAATTTTGACGTTGCTATGTGTTGCTAATCAAGAGCCAGAGTCGCCGAAATCTGCAATTTAGAGATTTCAAGATATCTCTTTGAATTTGATTTGAATTTCAACCTAACATTGAACGAAAAATCAGAATTTTGATTTAAATTATTTTCTTTAATTTTATCTTTTCACAAGCACACGAATAATCATAAATGGATAAACTTCAACAATGACATTTCCATATAGCCTGAGCAAAAATAGTGTCAAAATGATCAGCTTTAAGAGTAAATTTGAGATTCCGCGGCAAGCAATGGTCTTAGTTTTTTTGACCTGGAGTGCGAAGCCGTTGATGGATTTGAGAAATTAAAACGCCATACTGTTGGCCTTTTCACCGGGCATGCACTTGTCGGACTGGAAATGTAAATTTTCTTTTACGCGTTTCCGTTTGAAGAGGTGAAAAAAAGTGACTTTGCGAATTGGGGCCTGCGGAACGTCCCCTGAGCTGTAATGCGCCGAGAGAGGTGTGGTTCGAAAGTAGACACGTGGGGCTATAATTCCTGAAAAGAGCAATACAATTCTAAAACATTTCACCGAATATTAAAGGTTTCAATTTGCTCAATTTTGAAAAATTCTAGTTTGTTACAAATGTCTAGTTTGGACGGGCGTCGAGACCCCCAAATGAGATCGAGCGGTGCGTCGTTACCATCGCCTTATAAACCCTTTCGTTCTCTATTTATAAACCGCCACCGCGATGCCCTGCTATTTAATTTAGCGAATTCCGGAGGATTCTCGCGTACGTCTGCAAAACATTGCGTACTTTTACGTCGCGTACTTTTCCGCATGACGTCAAAAAACGTGAAATCGACGTGGAAAGAGGACGCAGTAAAAAAATCGAGCCGCGGACCAAAATTGCTCCTCAAATGTGCTAGAAACGATCTCTTGTTTTTGGCACCTGGAGGACGCCGTGTGGGACTTGCGTGCGGCAGACGGACATGGGTCGAAGGCCTGTTAAGTTTTACAACAGAAAATGACAATTTCCCCTTTCGACGTGCAAGAGGAACGGAGTTTTTGAAGAAAAAGTGAAAAATTTAAAACGCACCTACAGCCGCCCCCTGCGGGAGCGGAACTTTGTAAGACTTGTCAAAAAAAACCTAATTTTTTGTTCAATTTACTGGAAAAAATTCAAGACGTAAACCGTATTTTTTGACAATTTTTCTTAATTTAAAAAAAAATAATTTTTAAAAAAAATAATTTTTTACCGTCAGGGACTGTACCTTACTCGATTGGTATATTCCAATTCAACAAATATTTTTACTATGAATATCATTTATTTCATAAAATATAAATTTATAGAAATTGGTTTTTAAATGTTTTTAACAAATAAAACTGTTCAAAATATTTTAAGACAAAACACATATTTACAATGTATCGATGAAAGTGTGTGGTAACAGCAACAAATTTTAATTAATTATAAACCCGTCAGACACATTTGTCAGTTGCGTAAGTAATGAAGATAATAAATATTCATTATGTTATTCGAGATTAGTACTTATTTCGGTTTCGGAATCCGCGGTTCGATTGATTAGAATACACAGCGTTCATAAATTTCGTTTAATTACACTTAGACACACGCGCGTATGTATATCGCACTGCTAGGTCGTTAGAGTGGATTTCAGGGTTGATGGAGTGAGACGTAGCAAAGGGAATGACAGCTATGATGTTGAAGTAATGGAGCGTGTATTTCGAGCTGCATTCTACCGTCAATTAGCGTTTGCTTCGCGGTTACTGCGTCGATAAATCTTCTCCCTAGCCATTTTTATACAACTTATCATATATCAACTCAACTTTAAAGCTTATAATACATTTTGACATTATCCTCTCAAATTTTACACTAATAAGGTTTCATACTACTTATAGTATAAAAGATTGGAAGAAGAGGTTTAAAGTAATCTGCTTTATTAATTGTCATTTTTGATAAATATTGTTTCTCTATATTTAAATTGTTATGTAGTATTTTTACTATCACAACTCCATTGTTACCGCATTGTTGTTAATACTCTATTAATTAGCTAAGTACATAAAAAGCATTACATAAAATATTTATTTGACAAAAATAAAAAAATGATATTTATTGTTACATAAAAAATGGTACAAAGGCCTACCGACCTCGACGTCCTTCTGCTAGGGATAATACAATTTGGTAGGTAATTTTAGAATTATAACAAAAATATACACATATAAATTATGTTGTTGAAGTCAATCTTTATGTTTTTAAAAAAGGTTTTATTTTGCGTTAGAACAACTACACACTAAGAACTACAGATACAAACCTAAAATGGTGGAGTAGGGTATTTTATATGAAAAGGGATACGAATAATGATTAACAAGGAATGTGAATAACAATTGATAAAACAATGAGAAAAACAGCAGATGTCCTTTGTGCAACTCGGCATTCCCACACATTGTGAGAATAACAACACGTGTCCTTTTCGCTTACGCGGCACAGATATGCACAATATACAGAGTGTTTCACTTAAAGAGTGTTTAATAATTATACAGGGTGAACGGTAACTTATATAGGTGAGGTGATATGCGTTGATTACTCGTATTATAATGTTTCGTATAATTTTGTAGAAAATACCGTAGATTTTGTAGAAAGTCCCGTTTTTAACGAAGTGTATCGATAATAGTCCGATTAATGTCTCTGTCTTAGTCTCCTAGTAGCTGTTTGTGTCTGTCTGAGATATATGGAATTTTAGTCAGTTTGTATCAGAGATCGTTGGGAGGATTGTGGAAGGGGTTGTTTGGGTAACTTAACCCTTTCATTGCCATGTCAATTTTAAGGATAACTCA
Organism: Phosphuga atrata; assembly: GCA_944588485.1. Taxonomy (NCBI): domain Eukaryota; kingdom Metazoa; phylum Arthropoda; class Insecta; order Coleoptera; family Silphidae; genus Phosphuga; species Phosphuga atrata. The sequence continues at coordinate 71,215,226 of OX155897.1, read as the reverse complement.
CTGCGCCAGTATTTATAAAAAAGCCGGTAGTTATGCAACCCCTTTGACATTGATCACCTATAGACGTTTTTATGGTTAGTTAAGCGCACGCGCATCCACCAAGTTTGAAAGGTGGGAAAATTAATGTTTCGGGCACATATTTAGTTATACGTCAAAAAGTTCGGTCACTTTTTGATGTAAAACATGGCGGAAATTGACACATGCGCACAAAAAAATTTCAACCATAAAAAGTTCTATTGACCAAAAGCGGAAAATAGCGCTCCTCTATTATCTTTTGGTCCTCCATAACTCACCCATAGCCGGCCGCCGCGGCACCGGTTACACTGCCGCAAAGCCTTAGGTTAAATCTAAAGAACTGCGTCGAGAAATCGCCGCTGCACGTTGAACGCAGACGGCGGCAAACTTGAAGGTGCACTTTTACAGTGCACCCTGCACATTTATGGAGATATATCCGGATCGGGGAGCCCGACGGAAGTGCCGTGAGGTTTTTTAGACCCCCGCATCAATCCTGCGCGAGGCGAACCGAAATTTTCGCCGATGATCGTCGAACTCGCAAATTGCCGGCCAAAAAGCCCGTTGCGATTTTTTCGGCATTTCGTACGCACCGTGTGAAGGAAGCGACACAGTATCGGCGGGCGGCATCGCCTCGTGCCGCAAATGTCGGATTCGGCCGCGAAGTGAGGAGCGTAAATGTAAAAAAAAAACATTGATATTTTCCAACATCGGCAGCTAGACGGGGACGGCTCCGATCGCAAACCCATAAATATAAAAGAGTCGCGGGCGTCTGTTCCGAATCCAACGCGTGCAGTTGCAGCGCCCAGAAACTGCGAAACCGCAGCGGCCAGACTGACCGCACCGACGGTGGAAAGCCGATACGTTTCGAACAGTGGCGGGCGACTGTCTGGTCGCAGCGACGCGGGGCTGGTACCAAAATGCGCGGCTCGTCGAGTGGGCCTCGGGTGCCGGTCATCTTGGAATTTCAAAAAGCAGACATCCCGGTGCCCCAAATCGACATTCAAGTTTTTTTTCTGTACAGATTAACTGTTATAAGTGGACGTCGTGACGCGATTCCGCCACGGCCTTTTATGGCTGCGGGAAACCATAACACCATTCTAGAATCCACTGAAAAATCCAGAACATTCACCGGGGGGCCGCAATAATGTGGACGATTTACTTTCGTCATTTGTTACCTGCAATACGGCGAGTTTCGGCGGGCGTCGCGACGGTTTTAAACGACGCAGCGCGATGCAGCTTGCACTAAAAGATAAAGTATTCAATTTTCTGCGTAAAGGCTTGTCGCACACTGGGTCCGCTCCGCCAAGCTCAGCTCAGCCTTTCATCCCAGAAAAATATAAAACCCGTGTATTTAAATAGAAACGCACATACCTCATCCGCTCAGCTCAGCTTTGCTCGTAGCTGAGCGGATGCAATATGTGGAAAAATGACGGAGCTGAGAGGAGCGGACCCAATCGGATCTGATGTGAGGTGAGCGGAGCGGATCCAGTGTGCCACGAGCCCTATAATGTTTCGTATAATGTTTTTGTAGAAAGTCCCGTATTAAACGAAGTATATCGATAATAGTCCGATCAATGTCTCTGTCTTTAAATTTGCCTAATAGCTGTTTGTGTCTGTCTGAGATATATGGAATTTTAGTCAGTCTGTATCGGAGATCGTTGGGAGGATTGTGGAAGAGGTTGTTCGGGTAACTTAACCCTTTCACTGCCATGTCAATTTTATGGAATAACTCACAGCGCCAGTATTTATAAAAAAGCCGGTAGTTATGCAACCCATTTGACATTGATCACCTATAGACCTCTTTATGGTTAGTTAAGCGCATGCGCATCTGCCAAGTTTCTGGGACATATATAGTTATACGTCAAAAAGTTCGGGCACTTTTTTATGTATAAAATGACGGAAATTGACACATGCGCACAAAAAAATTTAAACTATGAAAAGTTCTATTGATTAAAAGTGGAAAATAGCGCTCCTCTATAATCCTATGCTCCTCCATAACTCAACCCATAGCCGGGCGCCGCGGCGCCGGTTATACTGCCGCATAGCCATAGGTGCAATCTAAAGAACTGCGTCGGAAAATCTCCGCTGCATGTTGAAGGCAGACGGCGGCAAACTTGAAGGTGCACTTTTACAGTGCACATTTATGGAGATATTTCCGGATCGGGAAGCCCGACGGAAGTGTCGTTAGTTTTTTTTTAGATCCCCGCATCTATCCTGCGCGAGGCGCGAGATGATCGTCGAACTCGCAAACTGACGATCAAAGAGGCCGTTGCGATTTTTTGGCATTTCGTACGCACCGTGTGAAAGGAGCGACGCAGTATCGGCGGGCGGCATTGCCTCGTGACGCAAATGTCGGATTCGGCCGCGCGGTGAGGGGGGTAAATGTCAAAAAAAAAACATTGATATTTTCCAACGTCGGCAGCTCGACGGGGACGGCTAGGATCGCGAACCCATAAATGCAAAAGAGGCGCGGGCGTCCGTTTCGAATCCAACGCGTGCAGTCGCTGCGCTCAGAAACGGCGAAACTGCAGCGGTCAGACTGATCGCACCTTCCGACGAAGGAGAGCCGATACGTTTCGAACAGTGGCGTTCGAATCTGTGGTCGCAGCGAGGCGGCCCTGGTACCAAAATGCGCGGCTCGGCGAGGCACATGTGCCGGTCATCTTGGAATTTCAAAAACCCGACATCCTAGTGCCACACATCGACATTTAAGTTTTTTTCAGTGCAGATTAACAGTTATAAGTGGACGCCGCTACGCGATTCCGCGACGTCCATATATGGCTGCAGGATGACAAAACACCATTCTACAATCCACTGAAAAATCCAGAACATTCACCGGGGTGTCTCAAAAATATGGACGTTTTACTTTCGCCATTTGTTACCTGCAATACGCCGACTTTCAACGGGAGTCGCGACGGCTTTAAACGACGCTGCGCGATGCCGCTTGCACTAAAGGATAAAGTATTCAATTATCCGCGGAAAACGCGCGAAACCGTTCCCGCAGATCTTAAGTTGGCGATTCAGCGGGAGTTTTCCTGGACGCCCAAAAACGTCGCGACACCATCTTCAACGCAATCGGGATTACACTCTCAAACAAACTAACAGGCTCATACCCGATCGAATGGCGGCGTACCGATCTGTCAATTGGTTCGGACGTTCTACTTTTTTTTTCACTTTTTTCGCGCTTTTCTCTTTAAACTGCCGCAGATTCGAAAAACGTCGTCGCAACTTCAATTCATTTCTTGCCGGAATAGCTGCGGACTTCTGAAGAGAAAGAACCCAACCCGCGATCTGGAGCCCTTTAAATAAGTGTAGGGCGACCGTGGAAGTGATTGCAAAATCGGCAAAAAAAAAGTTGCATTTTCTCTTGCACCAGGTGAACGGGACGGTGAAGGACGGCGAGCGAGGGCTCTGAAAAAGTGGCGCGACGGCAGCTAAAGCGTCCGCGAGGAATATTCGAGATCCGACGCAAAATGGTATTAACTAATCTAGTTCGGTCTGGTCTGATCTAATCCAGTCTTACCTAATCTAGTCCGAATATCGTGCAGAGTTCCTTGCATCGATGAGGGTGTGAGGTCTATGTAACCCCACGCTAAACAAGGTGTGAGGTCAATGTAATCCCACGCTAAACAAGGGGTTTGTGGGGCTGCTTAGACCTCTGTTAAGTGTTAGCACACCTTGTTTAGCGTGGTGTTACATTGACCTCACACCTTGTTTAGCGTGGGGTTACATAGACCTCACCCCCTCATCGATGCAAGAAACTTTGCACGATATTCGGACTAGATTAGGTAAGACTGGATTAGATCAGACCAGACCGAACTAGATTAGTTAATACCGGACTAGGCCGGGGAGACTGGCCCGGCCTAGTCCGGTAGACTAGATTAGATAAAGTCGTTGTCGGACTAAGGCCGGATTTTAATTCAAAATCTGTAATTTCAAGGTCGGAGGAGGAGGTGGTTCCAGAACATGACATCTTTCCCCACTATTATTAATTATTTCATGCTAAATCCATTTTAAATTAAATGTATGTTAAATGGTAGTTTATGATACAAGTGTGTGAAGAAGGGCTTTTGTGCATGAGTTGTGAAGTTTAATCGCAACTCATGCACAAAGCCTTTCATTTTTTTATTTACGAAGTATGTTAAAAAAAATATTGTTTCTTACCGATGATATTGTAAAAATTGTAATTTTGACAGATAACATATACTTAACTGTCACTATTACTGTCAAATCACTGACACAATAAGGTTTTAATGTTCAGCGCCTCCGTAGAAAAGAATTGCTAACTAGTAAAAACGCACAGTGACGGGAACACTATTTGGTCGTTGTCGATGTAATCTAGGTAAATCTAGATTAGATTATGGTTAGGTTATGTTATATTAGTGCCAGATAAATCCAGCCTGAGGCCGCCAGAAAACTTATTTTCACTACGTCTATGTTTTTTGTTTAGTGACGTAAGTTGTTGCCATAGTAACAACAAACAGAAATCGTTTAATAATGAAACTTCATTTGATTTCGACTTTTACGCACGATTTGGATACTTTTACACTCGATTATAATAATAGCATCCTTCACATACAATAAATTATGTATTAATGTGTTCATTTTGGTGTGAGTAGACAAAGGAAGTTCGATGCATTCTGGCCATGCCTCATAGTCATCAAGTATTTGTCATGAATAACATTTGAACAGCCAAAAATAATGTCGAGAGTTTGCGTCAGATAAGTGGAATTTAAATGAAGGGCTATGAGGAGGAGGAAGCGCTTAGCCTTTCGAAAGCTGAGTTTATCGCACATTATGTTCTTCGGGTTATAGTTCTCAAAAATGATGACCAAGTTAATGCATATCTAAAAATACTAAATCATCCATTAAGTGGATAATTAAAATTGACAATCTTTGGTGCAATAGATATTGTAATGATAGCTCACGTCAAAAAAGCACTATTATATTCCAAATACACATTAAGCCATAACATTCAATCCATATTTACTACTTATTTGGTATTGTGCGTGTTTAGACCATATTTGTGTCGGACCAGAGAAAAATAATTCTAATTCGAGTCCCTAAAGTTATACCGATAATAAAATCGTGTCTGACACGGCGCCAGTACCGTGGTATTAAAGATTAAATAATATTGGATATTAAACATAAGCGCGACTTAAGAGTGACTCAAGAGATCTTTCTTTTCAGACAGAAATATCTATATCTATTTAGATGTCGCTCTTTGACAGTTCTAACATTTTGACATTTCTTAACATGTGTTTACCCCAACATAACCCTATATAAATGTCACAGTTGAAATAAAAAAATTAAAGTAAAACTTCTTTAGTCGCGACTTGAAAGGAACTCAGATTTTTTTTCTGACCGAAACAACGTTCAGTAAAGTATATAATCTGCTTACCTACATAAATTTCTACATTCACAGTCACGACTCGAGTTTCGACGTTTGACGGTCATTTCCAAGAGATTTTGAAAATGACCGTCAAACGTCGAAACTCGAGTCGTGAATGTAAATGTAGAAATTTATGTAACTGTGAATAATAAGTTATATAATATTTTTGCATATTATAAGTGTGTTTAAAACATAGTGAATTTTTATAATTCAATGTAAGTATAAATTACCACGTAGTAACAGTCGCAACGATCCTATTCAAAATACAGATTTGATTGATTTGATTATTTATTCCATGTAACACCAGTTTAATATTATATTAAAATTTAACAAAAAAAAATGTTTGGTACATAAGCAATAAAGAACAGGAATATAAATTACAATAATAAAAAGAAGAAATTAACATTTCCAAACCTCTCTATTATAGTCATTATATTTGTTATTGTCCATGTTTGTATCGCAACTGTATAAGTTTTAGTGTAGACTAGTCACGCTATAGATCCAAGTGTATTATATTCACGAAGCAAGGGGTGAGTATTATAGGTTTGCAAAATCGTATTTGTATAAAGGGGTTACGGACTGAATGGCAATGCACAGGTGTATAAATTGTGCGGTCTAAGAGCGTTTACCCTTACATCGATCTAATCCATTTTTCCACAAAAGCTATGCAAGTTATTTTTGTTTGTATTATTAAAAAAAATTTATATTAACTTTTAAAATAACATATAACTTGGAAGTAGCCAATTTTTTGAATCTTAAACCCTATCCTATAAAACAATATAATAGTATATAACGTAATGAGAGTTGTAAGAAGCATATTACGTATGAGCGGAACAGTTACGTAGCGTAATTCCGCGAGTGCGTAATTGCATTACAACTCGAATTATGTACTAAACTTTATCTACGACCACACTAATTTATTTCTGTTTAATCAGAAAAATATGTTAGATGTAACAACTTCGACCTTATTTAACTTGATAGAAATGAAATAAGTCGTGTGAAGTTGGCCCCCGAATTTTTCAAAAATTGAAATTGTTCTGGCAAGATTTTTTTTTTTGAGTAGTTCTAGAGTTCTTGCTTGAACATTGCAATAGTACCGGGGAATTACGGGCAGAAATTTAGAAAAACAATTTGGGGGCCAACTTCACGCAGCCCCCCCTTTTTCAGGAAAATGAGTTCTGATGTAATATTTCAGTTCTTTATATAGAGTTCTAGAGTTCTCAATCGGCAATGCATATAGTTCCACTTTTTTTTTGCAAAATTTTGTAATTTTTGACAAATTAGAAAAAAATCTGATAACGGTTTCCGTTTGTACCAAGGCAGATTAACAAAAAATGCTTATTAGGCATTTTTGTAAAATCAATATCTATAAATTTATTTATAAAAAACTTTCGACGAAGACAAAAACAAACAAAAATACAAGAGTTCTGATCAGAGTTCTGAGTAGCCCCCGGGGAGTTCTAAACAAATAACCAATACAATTTCTTTGTCAAACCAATATGAAAGAAGTTATGAGCAAAAACGAGGCGCAAATTTTTTGAAAATTACAGAATTCCAAAGAAAAATATTGTTTTTCATGAGTTTTGATATCGGTTCTGAGTAGCCCCCGTAGAGCTCTGAACAAATAACCTATACAATTTCTTTGTCAAACCAATATTAAATAAGTTATAAGCAAAAACGAGGTGCTAATTTTTTGAAAATTACAGAACTAAAATAAATGGGAACTAAAAAAATTTTTTCCATGGGTTCTGCTAAGAGTTCTGGGTAGCCTCTTGAGAGTTCTGAACAAATCTCTTTTATAATTAACACGTCCGACTAATATTAAAGAAGTTGTTAGCAAAAAATGCGGCGCAAAATTTTTGGAAATTACAGAATTAAAAAAATAATAATAATTTCATGCGTTCTGATAGGAGTTCTGAGTAGCCCCCGGGGAGTTCTGAACAAATCACCTATGCAGTTTCTTTGTCAAACCAATATTAAAGAAGTTACAAGCAAAAACGAGGCGCGGTTAATATTGGTTCGACAAATAAATTGTATAGGATATTTATTCAGAACTCTCCGGGGGCTACTCAGAACTCATATCAAAACTCATGAAAAACAAAATTTCTTTTGGAATTCTGTAATTTAAAAAAAATTAGCGCATCGTTTTTGCTTATAACTTCTTTAATATTGGTCGGACATGGAGATTATAAAAGAGATTTGTTCAGAACTTTCGAGGGGCTACCCAGAACTCTTAACAGAACTCATGGAAAAAAATAATTTTGGAATTCTGTAATTTAAAAAAAATTAGCGCCTCGTTTTTGCTTATAAATTCTTTAATATTGGTTTGAGAAAGAAACTGTATAGGTTATTTGTTCAGAACTCTCCGGCGGCTACTCAGAACTCATATCAAAACTCATGAGAAACAATTTTTTTTTTTGAATTCTGTAATTTTCAAAAATTTTGCGCCTCGTTTTTGCTTAAAACTTCTTTAATATTGATCGGACATGGAAATTATAGAAGAGATTTGTTCAGAACTCTCGAGGGGCTACCCAGAACTCTTAACAGAACGTACGGAAAAAAAAGTTTTTTGGAATTCTGTATTTTCAAAAATTTTGCGCCTCGTTTTTGCTTATAACTTCTTTCATATTGGTTTGACAAAGAAATTGTATTGGCTATTTGTTTTGAACTGTGGGATACTCAGAACTCTTGTATTTTTTTTTATCCGTCGAAAGTTTTTTATAAATTTATAGATATTGATTTTACAAAAATGTCTAGTAAGCATTTTTTGTCATTTGCCTTGGTACAATCGGAAACCGCTATCAGATTTCTTTTTGATTTTTCAACAATTTTGCAAAAAAAAAGAAAAGTGGAACTATATGCATTATCGATTGAGAACTCAAGAACGCTATATAAAGAACTGAAATATTACATCAGAACTCTTTTTTCTGAAAAAGAGGGGGCTGCGTGAAGTTTGCCCCCAAATTGTTTTTCTCGATTTCTGCCCGAAATTCCCCAGAACTATTGCAATTTTCAACCAAGAACTCTAGAACTATTCGAAATCTTGCCACAACTCTTCTTTCAAAAATTCAGGGTCCAACTTCACACGACTAAAGAAATACATTCATAATGGTTTTCGTTTTCGTTAGATTTAAACGTGAAAAAACGAAATGAATGACAGCTTCTATGTGAATGATGTGACACTTAATAATTGCTTGGAAATCACGGAGTACTATATTTAAAAATAGTATCAACGGGCAGCTCTCAACCAATCAACAAATCGTAAACCAAACAAGCAAGGGTGATTTTAAATTATTTTATAACATTAATCGAGGATTGTTACATATGTGTGTGGTATGATGTATTTACATAGTCCACGAACTGTACAATAATGGGCATTTACAATTGTGGTCGTAGATAAATAAATAGAAACATATGAATCATTTATATATTTTAAAAGATCCTGTTAACATTAGAAAAGTGATGTGAAAGTAAGTTTACTAAAATACAAAATCAAATAAACCATTGAAACGTTCTTTTTAAAAACCTCAACTACAACCATATTAATCTTGCTCAATCATCTCCAGCCAATTACCTAATTACAGAAACGCCTCTCCGCCGCCAAAAAATTCCTAGTATAAATACATGCAATAATTAATTTGTAAATCACTTGAAAATGACCTTCAACAGTCGAAACGCGAGTCGTGATAATCTATACGTGGTTTGTTAGAAAAGTATCCGACCTTATTTTTTATTTTGAAAACCTGATGGATTTGGATCAAGCGCGCTTGCATGAGCCGACCTTGAACCTTCGTGATCATGCGTGATTTTTTTCCCGCCTGTAGATAGCGTCAGTTGCAGTCGAGCAGTGTTCGAGTGACGTAGTGTGTAGTGCTCTCCTCGGTTTTTCAATGCAAGTAAAATGACGGAACGACTGGAGCAGCGCTACTGTATCAAATTTTGCCAGAAACTGGGCGACAACCAGGCGGAAACCAAGATTCAGACGGCTTTCGGTGACGATGCTATAGGCATCACACAGATTAAGGAGTGGTATAACCGGTTTAAAGACAGTCGCACATCGGTGGAAAGCGAGCCACGCTCTGGTAGGCCATCGTCATGACGAAATGACCATGTCTTTGCCAAAGTGAACGCTGCGGTGACCGTCTTGTGACTATCCGCGGCATTGCGACTGGAGTTGTGGTCATCAGGAAATTGGCGACTCCATCACGACAATGCTCCAGCACATTCTTCGCATTTGGTTCACAATATTTTTGTGAAAACAAGACTCCTCTGGTTGGACAGACTCTTTACTCTCTTGATATGCCCCCCTGGCTATTCCCCAAAGTCAAGAGGCCATTGATAGGAACGCGATTTCAGACAAGAGAGGACATTATGGCTGCACCGACAGCGGATCTAAAGTCGATTCCGAAAGAGGCTTTTTCGGAATGCTTCCAGCAATGGAGGCACCGTTGGGAGAAGTGTGTGGAGTCCCAAGGAGACTACTTTGAGAGTGATTAGGTTTTCAACGCTCCAGGTATGCCAGCTTTTTTTACCGGCTAAAGGTCGGATACTTTTCTAACAGACCACGTATAACTGTGAATATCAAATTATATAATATTTTTACATATTATAAGTGTGGTTAAAACTTAGTGGAGTTATCAGTTCAGTGTAAGTATGTATTACCACGTAGTAACAGTCACAACCATCCTATTTATTAATAATATGGTTAAATAGTAACATTTATATCTCTTCTTCAAGGATTATAATTTCTAGGAAATCATTATATACATATCGTCAATAAAGTGGTCATTATTAGTATTTAGTATATAGTAACTAGTCTTTCTATAAAAAAAAAATACATTAAAAACAACTACTTTACTGGCAAACACCACGAATGACATGTATAAAGAACATTTCTTAAAAACAACTACTTCACTGGCAAACATTATAAACACTGGCAAACATTATAAACACTGGCAAACATTAAAAGCATGTACTTTACAGGCAAACACCACGACTGACATTTATAAAAACATTTCTTAAAAACAAGTACTTCACTGGCAAACACCATATAAAAAACATTTCTTAAGAACAACTACTTCACTTGCAAACACCACGATGTCAGTCGTGGTGTTTGCCAGTGAAGTCGTTGTATTTAAGAAATGTTTTTATAAATGTTACTCCTGGTGTTTGCCAGTAAAGTACTTGTTTTTAATGTTTTTTTATAGAAAGACTAGTTACACCAATAAAGAAAGCTATAAAAACTCGACAACTCAACAGACAAATAAAAACGAAGTCACGCAGGGACAAAAACCAATACATACACAATATATGCATGGAAATAGAAAACCATGCGAACCAGAACAATACGCATGACCTATACAAAATAGTGAAATACCTATCTCGTGATTTCAAGCCAAAAACGCAAATAATCCAGGATGACCAGGTAAACATTATAACCGACCTAAAGGGAATATCGGAAGTATGGAAAAATTACTACACCAAATTGTATCATGATAACCCCACAACATATGTGGAATCGGAGAGCAGACAGTATGAAATGGGGCTGTGTATTCTATAGGTCGAGGTGGAAAAAGCTATAAGGAAACTTGGAGATAGAAAGGCAACGGAACCAGACACTATAAATGCTCAAACAATTGAAGCAATGGGAGAAGCAGGAATAGACATGCAATGCATATGGACATACGGGAAATGGCCAGAAGAGTGGACAAAATCTCTGCTAATACCCATATACAAAAAAGGTTCCCCTGCAGACTGTGCTAATTATAGAACCATAGCGCTGGTATCATATGTCAGCAAGATTATGCTGCACATACTTAATGCCAAACTAAAATATATCCTGCTACCAGAGATTGCAGACGAGCCATCAGGATTTGTCGCAAGAAAAAGTACAAGGGAGCAGATCTTAAACGTATGGCAAATAATAGAAAAGGCCAGAGAATTCCAAGTGAAGGCATACCTGTGCTTCGTGGATTATGCTAAAGCTTTTGATAAAGTGAAGTGGCGCAAACTATGGCAAATACTAGAGAAAATGGGAACAATACTGCATTGTTGTGAAGAAGGATCTGCTGGCCTGCAATTCTTCGGACACTGAGATAGTTTTACCTATCTCGGGATCTTGTTGCTTCTGTGTGGTCTGGTATTCGTAAAGCACGAAGTTTATTAAATGAAAAGTAGTAGACTGAATAAAGTATATATATTTATAACTAAATATTATATTACATTAAGTCTACAACTAAGACAAGTTAACAATACTTAACAACTAACTTAAACTAGACCGGGTTGAGATATTTATATCATCCCGGTGGTGTTCCGTGGGGGTTTCTGCATATCCCTTAATTAAATATGAGGATGCTCCTCCTACTTGACTCCTCCCCTATGCGACTTTAGCGTCGTTTGAGCTTAGGACGTAAGTCGTAGCGCATATATAATATATTTACACTAATAACTAAAAAGGTTCCCAAGGACACTAACAATCTGGTCTACATGATTATTTTGATGGGGACGTTTTTATGTTTTAAGTGTCCTCCGAGAATTTCAAGAATTATTGGCTATCGCATGATTACCGTGGGAACAAGGGAGCGTAAAGAAATGTTCATAAATACGTGGGTCGGTATGGTTTTTATTACAATAGCATCTAATAAAATGAATCAGACAGCTCTACGAGACTAGTACTGCATGCGTCAGCGTAAGTAACACATGCTCCGAACCTTTCAGAATACAAGCGGTAGTGCGGCAAGGATGCATATTGTCGCCAATACTGTTTTACATTTACACAGATTATTATACGATACATTATGCAAAAGGTTCTAGAAGATTGGAACGGATGGATCCCTGTTGGTTTTTTGTGATATGAAGATGATACTGTGTTTCTGGCTTCGGAGGAAGCCGAAATGGAGGATATAATGGCCAGACTCACAGAAGAGAGTAGCTCATATGGACTGGAGATTAATAGAGCCAAAACAAAGATCATGATAATAGACAGACAAAATGAAAACCTGCCACAAGGCGACACCGTGGCTGGATTTGCAGTGGTGGAAAGATTTTATTATCTAGGATCAGTAGTTACCAACAAAGGCGGATCGGAGAAAGAAATCAGCAAACGAATAGCGATTGCCTGAACGTCTATGGCAAAGCTGGAGAAAATTTGGAAAGATCGAGCCATTACCAAAAACACAAAACTTCGGCTGATACATAGCCTGGTCTTCTCCATTGCAACTTACGCTTGCGAAACGTGGGCTATTCGGACTTTTGACCAACGCAGAATAGAAGCATTTGAAATGTGGTGCTATAGAAAAATGCTGCAAATACCATGGACAGCCCACCGCACAAGCGACTCTATTATTCAACAACTCGGTATAAACACCATACTATACCAGACAATAAACCAACGGTATTTGGGATACCTGGGTCATGTGGCAAGGAGGTTCGACAATATTGAACGACTCATAGTAGAAGGCAAAGTCCAAGGCCGCCGCCCAAGAGGAAGATCGCCAACACGGTGGATAGACCGGACAAAAACACTGACGGGACAAGGGATGCAGGAAGTATTGAGATATGCGCAAGATAGAGAGCGCTGGCGAGGAGTCATTCCGAGCGTAGCAAATTTATGTTACCACACCTTGCAGAAGGGTTATGGACTGAGGAGGGAGAGAAAACTAAATGAACTAACAAAATCCGCTAACCAGACAATCCAGACAATAAAATGGATCTCCTGGTTAAGATGATGACAATGTCTGAGAACAACTGCGGAGCCGTTGGACAAGTAATCAAAACAGTGGGCATTCCTGAGTACCCACTAAGGTCCTACCGATGACACCTTATGAGCTCCTGGACGGAACCGACAAATCAATCGAATATATCCTGTCATATTTTATTTGAATTACTATCAATATTGTGATGAGCCATACGCTAAATAAATATTACTTATAATTAATTATAAATCTTGACAGAATTTAAAATAGATATTTTCTAATAAACGAATAATAAATTATAATATGAATATCGTCTAGATAATATGCACGCCATTCTGACACAAACGTGCACGAAATACCGGATCGAATTTAACTAGTTATTGATAACAAATTTATATGCGCACAGCAGTTAGCAGCGCAATCCGATCCCCTAAAATCTTCACACACTCTTTTCCATTTATAATCCGCGATCCTCATAAATAATTCATCGACGTTAATGAAAAAATTCCATTAAAATATTTTTAATATTGTTTTGAGGATTCTTAAACCGGCGAAGGTTTGTATGGTTTACACTTGGCTGACTCGTCTCAAGTGAAGCTTTTGTATGTAGAGAAGGGGTGTAACTTGTCGTTAGCATTGCGTTTAAGGATAAGATACATTGTTGTGGTACTTTGAAGGATTAATAGTTACTCGTTTGCAAATGATATAATTTAATTAGAACTTGCACAATGTTTCGATTACATTAAATCCAAAACACATTTTGTTTAAAACGCAATTAGTTTCTGTAATTGAACCGTTCATTGCAACAACCACATAAGCCTTTTTTTTATTTGAGTTTTTGCTATGAACCGCATCTATTGTGTAAAGATATTATTAAATAGTAACATTTCCATATTTTCTTCAAAGATTATAATTTCTAGACATTGATATGAAATTCTGAGAAACTTAATTGACGCACAATACTTTGTAGATGAAAAAAGTAATGAAAATTCTGATGTAGAAGTAGAAGGTTCCAAAAACAAATTGACAAATCCGACATATAATTCCGAGTGCCCTAGCTGTCGTCACTGCTATAACTTTACACAAATTAATGCGTAGGTTATGGAATAATCTCAGAACTTTGCATAGTCGCGTTTCTTCAGTGACTCGGATATTAATTAGTTTACGCAACATGTTACCCAAAGTGTAGTAGTGTGTTATATTTGATATATGTGGTGGCACTACCGATGGCAAAAATTACAAAATTAAAAAGTTTTAGTAATGAAAATTCAAAATATAAAAAAAAAATAGGAAGAAAGTGACTAGAAATGCTGAAGGTATACGAAGATGAGGAAATATACAATGGATTTATACATTTTTTATGATAAATCTTTCATGGTTACTGAATATTGGGTTTTATCTGATTTTCGAGCACATATAATGTCGTCGTAGAATAGTTCTACTTCCTCGTTGCTGGAGGTGCTTGTGGGAGCTTATTCTTGAATTATTTGGAGTTGTACCTGCTGTTGGGTTTCAGAGTATACATCACTCTGAAACCCAACGATAGGTACAAACTCCAAATAATTCAAGGCTATACTCTATTAAGTCTGTGACTCTTTCGGATATAGCTTTCACTCTACAGACCATGTGTTGACCGCACTGTGAATTTGCCTCGTTGTTATACTGGTATAGCGTGTATTTAGATCTTAGGTTGGTGTATTTTTCTCCGGGCAGGCGTGTCTCGCTTAGTCCTAAGATGTGCCATTTTGTCTTGGATAATGCTTCTTCTAGGTGTTCGGCATTTCTCATGATTCATATGTTGTATGTCGCAATGAGAATTTTCGTTCCCTGTTGAATCTTTCGGGTGTTATCTTTGCGTATTAAATCTGTGCCTCTCCCCCAGAATTCATGGCGCTGACTGATTCTGGTGAATCAATGGGCGATTCGTGTTTTCGAAATTAGAGTTCGTGTCTCCACTCCCCTGGGGTATATTTTTTACTGGATTTAATCTGTTCATGTTTGAGTTGAAGGGTAATTGGCATTAAGACGCTACGTTTGGCGGGCGTGTAGGCGAATTTTTGGTTCTTCACCGTTGAGACCCTTTCGTCTTCTTTCGCTTCTGGGGTCGTTGACCGGTTTTCACCTGTACCCTAAGCAGGGGCCCTTAATGGGTGCTATCAGCCGGGTCAGATGAACCCAAGTTTTTTTGCGAGGTGTTACTCCTCGATCACTCCTTCTTTTGCATTGGGCTTGTGATCGACATTGGCGAAGTACAATGGTAATAATTAAAATTTCGGACTAGTGTAACACTGAAAGCTTAAATTTTGACAAAATCAATATTGCTAACAAAGAAATGTTACTTTTGGTAACATTAACATTAACTTTCTTGAAAATTTCTAACTTACTAACGATTAACAACTATATTTTGGGGATATTTATGGGATATGCTAAACTCTTTTTGGCACAATGTGCAAAGTGCTCTAAACTTATTATTTGGAGTGGATTTGATGAACGAGTAACTTTTCATCCAAACATCAAGAAAAGAACACATTCTTCTTTGTTTCTTCTTTTTCGGAGTCGAAGCATCGGTTTTTATTTCGAAATCGGTTTCCGGACCACTCATTTTAAAGGATATCTGAAAAAAAACCCAATACCAGCAACCAACACCAATCAACACATGAACACACATATGCGTAAATATCTACACCTAATTAGTAAACCAATACATATAATTTCGCTAAAATAACGTTAATTGCAATTAACATTTAAGTTTAAGCACATGCACTCACATTCACATCAATAAACCAACAAAAACCAACTCACTAACATAACCTAAAATTTCCAAACGCTCATTAGAATCTTAGAAAGAACCAAATATGAGAAAATTGTTAAAAGCACTTGCGCAAACTATGTTTAATGAAATAATTTTAATGCTTACCTACAAAGAAACTCCTAAATATATATTTTATCTGTTGTTAAAATCACAAAGCACATACGAACCGTAACAAAGTGAACGGACGAACGACGAATGAATGGACGAACGAATATAGATTGAGTGAAGCACACATCGCGGTGCGGTCGCGTCTTTGAAAGAGAGAACGAGAAAATAAAACAAAGCTATATAGCGCTAGTGATGCGTTATATTTTGAGCACATTGACGCACTGGACATAGTAATGTAATACGTATTTTATTAATTTTTGCTAATAATTATGGTTTTTAATAAATTTATTTATTTATCGGGACATTTAGTGTCCCGATCAGGTGCAAATCGGGACGCGTCCTCAGACCCCTGAAAATCGGGACGTCCCGCGCAAATCGGGACACCTGGCAACAATTCGTAACCTACGGTTTCGTAAACTAAAATTTCGTGACATTCGGTTTAGGTACGATTTGGGTCATGACATGTTACGTCATATTAGGTTACGTAAATATTGATATTCATTTTTAATTAGATTTAGTAAATGCTGATATATTTAGTTATTAAAGTATTCTCGCATTCGATGTTGTGAAATGGACTTTCGGAATAAATCTGTTCGTTTTGGTCGAAAAATATTTGCAATTTCCCGTTATAGTTTTTATTACACGCGGGAGATTTTTAATTCCATTTAACAAACGTACGTTGATTGCATAGCCTCGATTCACATCCAACCAAAAAAACTGCAGTTTTTCGATTCTTCAAATTAAAATGATTCGTCAAAGTAAAATAAAATAAAATCCTCTTGTTGTGTACTGTAAAAATGTATGAAATATGTTAAATGTAAAAATAAATCCGCCCAAACAATGCTTTGATAATGTTAATTGAAACACGTTTTGTGTTACAAGAAAAATACATAAAAACTAGAATTGATGAAACCATACTACATTATAGATAATCATATAAACTCAATAAAGTCGGAACACAGCCGTTGAATATAAATACTATGCATGCTATGATGCTATAAATATTATGCATGCTTGCGCAGTAATACCAACTGTACTATCGAAACTTCTACAGTTCCTCAATCCGACACCGCAAAATGCATGTGAATATCACAAATAACTCTTGTTTTATACAGTACCAAAGGTGTCTATTTCTTTTATAATAACCCTGTATATTCAACCTTTCCGGAGCTCTATAATAATTATGAGTCTTTTTAGGACTACCAAAAACAAATCTCATGTGAATCATTTGACAAATTTCACATGAGATTTGTTTTTGGTAGTCCTAAAAGACTCATTAGTATTATAGAGCTCCGATAAGGTTGAATATAGTTATATATTCAGGCTGTGTTCCGACTGTATTAAGTTTACATAAAAAACTAGTTTGGAGATGAAATACATGATGGAGAATGGAGAATGGGAGCTTCCTATCGTGTTTTGATTTTTTGAAAGATCTTTAAAAGCCCGATCCTCGATTTTTAGGAATGATTTTTTTCAATCCAGATTGATCTTAGTAGGGAAAGGTCCTATGTAGTGAGGAGTGAGGAGTGAGGACCCTCCTCACTCCTCAACCCCCACCACTATCCCCACTTCCACCCCAAAACTCCACCCCCAATCCCCAGACCACGCCCTAACCCCTAGACCCCGTTGTACGAGAAGCCGCATTCTATCCATACACTTTACATCCACTTTCCATCCACCTGCATCCACCTGCATCCACTTTCCATCCACCTTCCATCCACCTGCATCCACTTTCCATCCACTTTCCATCCACTTTACATGCACTTTCCATCCACTTGCATCCACTTTCCATCCACTTTCCATCTACTTTAAGCTTTTAAACAGCTTTTAATCCGCTTTTTAATCAGATTTTAAACAGCTTTTAATCAGCTTTTTAATCAGCGTTTTAATCAGCTGTTAATCAGATTTTTAATAAACTTTGAAGCAGCTTTTAATCAGCTTTTAATTAGATTTTGAATCAGTTTTTAAATAGCTTTATGATCATCTTTTAAACAGGTTTTCGTGACCTTGTTTTTGACCCGTGCATTTGAATCGTGTGAAAGTTAAAACCGTCGAGTCAGCATTTTTCTGTTTCAACTTGTCGGTGAACGTGATCGTAGACTGACAGTTTCTTACACGTGTTTATCAAAACGAAGTCAAATTCTTAATATGGTAAACAGATTAATTCCAAGAAACTGACAGTCTACGATCACGTTTACAGACAAGTTGAACAGGAAAATGCTTACTCGACGGTTTAAACTTTCTCACTATTCACTTGCACGGGTCAAAAACTAGTTCACGAAAAGCTGTTTAAAAGATGATCAAAAATCTGTTTAAAAGATGATTAAAAAGCTGATTAAAAGCTGATTAAAAAGCTGATTAAAAGCTGTTTAAAAGATCATTATATATAAACCTTTATTGGCATTTTAAAACAAACACTTAACAAACATTATACCTTACAAGCTAGACAATCAACATAATTTTTTTCACATTACATTTCTCAAACGACACTTAGACTACACTGATCCGCCTTTGCTGTCTTTCCACTTAGCAATTTTAGCCATTAGCGGCCAACCCTGAGCGCTTTCATCCATCAACGACTTCCAACCTTTTCTAAGCTCTATCTTCTCAGTCGCACTCCACACACAACCACTACAGCTTGTACCCCAATGCTCCCAACTTTCTATGCCCGTCCCACATTTACGGCAGGTTCTCTCGTTTGGCGTCATCCAGTACCTCCTGCCCCTTTCTTCATAAAGATCATTAAAAAGCTAAAAGATAAAAGATCATTAAAAAGCTGATTAACAGCTGATTAAAACGCTGATTAAAATACTGATTAAAATCTGTTTAAAATCTGATTAAAAAGCGGATTAAAAGCTGATTAAAGTGGATGGAAAGCGGATGTAAAGTGGATGGAAAGTGGTTGCAAGTGGATGGAAAGTACATGTAAGGTGGATGGAAAGTGGATGGAAAGTGGATGCAGGTGGATGGAAAGTGGAAGATGGAAAATTGGATGTATAGTGTATGGATAGAATGCGGCTTCTCGTACAACGGCTGTTCAATTTACTAATAAAGCTATCTACATCAATCCCTGAACCATCAATTCTATAGCTGACACAAGCTTGGATGATGTTCTGCTGGACCGGCTTCACTGTTGCTTAAAGGTGTTTCTGTGATTGAAGGATCTCCCGAAAACTTTAACCTTGTTGGGTATTGTTGTCTGTCTACGGCTCCAACTTTATCTTCTTGGAGGTTTAGGGTGAATATTCAGGATCTAGACTCCTCTTCTTCCCACCATTTATATTGATTTTATATTATGTTTTCTCATATGTCGCTATCTTCTCTTGTGAAAGTTGAATTACAAACGCTGTATTTGTAGTACATTTTTTTATTGTCATTTATTGTATGTGGGGTTTGGCTTTGGGAGTGGAAGTGGGGGTTGAGTGCGTGGTCTGGTGGTCGGGGGCGGGGTTGGGGTCTAGGGGTTAGGGCGTGGTCTGGGGGTTGGGGGTGGAGTTTTGTGGTGGAAGTGGGGGTTGGGGGCGTGGTCTGTGGCGGGGTTTAGAGGTGGGGGTACTGGTGGGGGTTGAGGAGTGAGGAGGGTCCAGAACATAGGATCTTTCCTTACTGATCTTAAAATTGCAACGAAATGAAGTGATCAAAAATCGATCTGTAATAGTATTTCTATAACCATTGATCTTATTAATGCTAATTCATCAGATGAATAGGTTAAGTGGAACAACTAACCCCCGATTAGTTTTTCTGAAATGTTTAGATTGGAATTTTAAAATTGGAATTGGAATAGTATTTAAAATTTAATTTGATTTATGAATTTATAAAAAAATGTATAAACCCGTAAAGGGTAATAAATATACATAATACCTATTTAATTTAATTAAGGAATCAAAAATAAATTCAATGTGTTTCTATAATTTACCAAATTGTATGTTGAATTATGTAAGCAGTCTTCAGAAAAAACATCGTAGATAACTATCAATAACTGTCATTTTATAATCGTATCTAATACAAAAACAATGTAAAAATGATGGTATAAAAATGTCCGTAAAATCTACACGAAAAAAGTACACTTTAAAAATTACAGTTTAAATAGTAGCAGCGGCCTTACGAATATAAATTTGTAAAAATTGCTGTCGCACACTCTAATTTTTAAAACTTATTTACTAATAATACCGGAAACTGTAATTTTAACAAAAGCAATTAGTAGTTTTTACAGTTTCAAATTCGTAAGGCCGCTGATACTATTTTAAACTGTAATTTTTAAAGTGTACTTTTTTCCGTGTAATTAAACCCTACCCAACCTTACCTATTCCAGAATAAATAGGTTTTCGTTAGATCGCTTTTTTGTAGTTTGATTTTTTTATCAAAGATCAGAAATTGGTTCAGCCTTAATTGGTTATCTTAACACGAAACGGGCTTGTACGAAACGGGCTTGTACACGAGCAATAAAAATGCCCATCGGCGGGCAATGTTTCTGAAATAATGGCCCAGCAATGTTGCTGGACAATGTGTTGCCGACATATTGCTATGCAATGTGTAGCCCAGTATGTCTCAGTAATATTGTGACAACAGTATTGCCCTAGACTTCGCGTGTACACTTTCACCAATTATGGTCTACTGCAGTGTTTCACAAACTTTCGATTCACGTGTACCCCTTTCAAATATTTTTTAACACTTCGTACCCCTTAGTAGAAAATTTATGAGATATATTATTAAAAATAAAAACTGTAATATCATGCACAAAAGACCTTCTTCACACACTTGTATCATAAGGTAGTATTTTGATTTGCTATAATTGGTTTAATATCAGGTAATATTAAGTCATAATGTATGCCCATTTTGCGTATGTTATTTCGTATATATATATATATATATATATATATATATATATATATATATATATATATTTATATATATTTATATATATATATATATATATATATATATATATATAATTGCCATTTTTTCGAAGATATTAAGTAAACTAAATATACCAAGGCTTCGAACCGTTACTGAAAAGAAAACCGGAGCTGCACCGAAAAATATATGGGTTTGTTTCGGTTCGGGACCTATACAAACGCGTTAACACTAATTTATGCCACACAAAAACGTACAGTTAATTCCATAAAGGCGCGTCCCCACTATGCCACTGTTTGCCAGTTTGCAATGTCAATGTATCGCGCTAATGGCGAGCCAACAAGTATAGCTCGAGTGTCGGTCTCTTTCAAAGAAAGCCAATAAGAACGGAGTGCTCAACTACTGGACTCACGCGGCTTCGTGCTTCAGTTGTGAACGCAGACATGGTCATTTTAAGAGTCAGTGGCTTAACCAATTTGCTTTGCAAACGTTCAAATAGCGGCTTTGTAGGGACCTTCAGAACACTATCCTATGCCAAGCACAGACGTAGTTTATTTAATAAAGGCGCGTCCCCACTATGCCTTTGTTTGACAGTTGGTAATGCCAGAAAAAATGTATAGTGCACAGATGTAGTTTATTTTATAAAGGCGCGTCCCCACTATGCCTCTGTTTGACAGTTGGTAATGCCAGAAGAAATGTATAGTGCCAATAGCGAGCTAAGAATCGCTCGATTGTCGGTCTCCTTCAAAGAAAGCCAATAAGAACGGCATCCACTAACCACTGGCATCACGCGGCTTCAGGCTGCAGTTGTGAACACAATTATAACATTCAAACCATGGCTTAGTGGCGACGCGCCTTTAGTACCCTTTTTGTACCCCTTTCAAACCATTCGCGTACCCCTTGGGGTACGCGTACTACACTTTGGGAAACACTGGTCTACAGTAAAGAAGCACTTGTTAGTGCACCATACAAAGTACAGTATAATCTTGATATTACGACATATGTACAATTGTATTTCAGAAAGAATAAAATATGTACCTACGTTATATAGGCACACGCGCACATAAAAAAAATATGGACAAACTTAGAACAGATAGTAAGACAATTGTAGAGTGGAGTTAGCTTGGTCAGAATCGTCAATCAAGTTGTCAGAGTAAAAAGCAGGGTGTGTTGGCCAGGCCTTCTTCCAAGAACACTGGATGTTGTTGTTTTTGACTTTATTTCTTCTGTGCGCAAGGTTTATATCCGGCACGGAGCAGCGCAAAGAAAAGACACGTGCCCTCACGTGCCCCCAGAGGGCCGGATTAACCAACCGCCGGATTATTAAGGTTATACTGTACTTGCTAATAAGAAGAAAGAAAAAACTTTGGATTCGACCTTATTTAAATGGACGAGAGGCACTTTATAATTTGAGTAATGAATTAATACTTGATAACTTATTCAAAATAAGCTTGCTAAGGAGTTTCGTACCAACCAAACAAGCTTGATCATTGGTTATATCAACTTTATTAGCCACAGAAGTCCAAGAGAAGTCCAAGTTCCTTTTTAAGATTTTTATCTTTATATTCCGGTGACTCTAGGTCCCATGAAATAGGTTTTAAATGTATTTCAATTATGAAATCTACTGTTTTTTCATTTGTCCAATTATTTATATTGAAAAGTTGAAGTTGAAATCTTTCTAGTGTCTTGGTACTGAGAAACTTATAGTTGAACTTATTGTAGTATATACGTGGTCTGTTAGAAAAACATCGGATCTTTAGCCGGTAAAAAAAAACTGGCATACCTGGAGCATTGGAAACCTAACCACCCTCTATGTAGTCTCCTTGAGACTCCACACACTTCTCCCAGCGGTGTCCCCATTGTTGGTAGCATTCCGAAAAAGCCTCTTTCGGAATCGACTTTAGGTCGGCTGTCGTTGCAGCCATAATGTCCTCTCTTGTCTGAAATCGCGTTCCTTTCAATGGCCTCTTGACTTTTGGGAATAGCCAGAAGTCGCAGGGGGCCATATCAAGGGAGTAAGGAGCCTGTCGAACCAGAGGAGTTAGGTTTTTCGCCAAAAAAATTGAGAACCAAATGCGAAGAATGTGCTGGAGCATTGTAGTGATGGAGTAGCCAATTTCCTGATAACACAACTCCAGTCGCTTGCGTCGCACAGCATCACGTTGGCGACGTAGGACATCCGTATAGCACTCACTATAGTCGTTCCATCATTTTACTTGCATTGAGAAACCGACTAGCATTGAGAAACCGAGAGCACTACACACTACGTCACTCGAACAATGCTCGACAACTGACGCTATCTACAGGCGGGAAAAAATTCAAGGTTCAAGCTCATGGAAGCGCGCTTGATTCAAATCCATCAGGTTTTCATAATAAAAAATAAGGTGTGATACTTTTCTAACAAATCACGTATTTTCAAAAGCAGGAAAACTCAATGTTCGTTCGTATTTGCCTGACACTGACATTAATAAATTAACGGCAATGTTGACTAGTGGTCGCTCCCGCAGCGATATCAAAAGCAACATGCCGGCCAGAAGTGGCAATACGGGCCATATTGCCGGCAACACGGATATATTGCCGATCCATACGTACATATTGCCGGAAATGTTGGTAAATATTGATCAATGTTGCCCAGCCATTATTGCTGGCCACACATTGCCGTTAAAATATTGCTTGTGTACATAGTTGTGTAGTAGTTGTTGTGTAGTAGTTGATTTAAAATAAAACATCAATATTTTGATAATTATTGAAAATATGATGAGATTTCGAGGAAGTGCCGAGCTGATATAGTAATTTATGTTGTTATTATATATTTTTTTTATACATACAAAGAATTAAAAACGTGTTAAGCTATTATATTTCTTATTATTTATCTTTTTCGTTAAAAAAGCTAATTTACAAAAGAATTTTCTCAGTGTAAATGGTCATTATTTTATATATCCCTTATTATATGCGAGCCGATATTAAGTTGCATATTATATATATTTTCTCAGATAAGATAAAAATAGGTTAAAATATGAACTTTTACATTTATGCAAAATATTACATTTAGGTCGACGAAATTTTCTTTCTGCCGAACGAAATAGCTTATTTTAAATAACACGTTACCGGATTAGAATTTTGAAATTCAAATTTTATTCGCTTTCAACGAAAAACCTTATTTGGCTTGAGTGTGTTTGTATATTCTGATAGCATGTTATTACACTTTTTACCTTAATATATATTTTTTTATTATTAGATTTTTTTCGGATTAAATACAAGATTAGAGAAAATATATATTAAAGTCTTAATGGTATAAAATTAATGGAAGCTTTGAAAATTAATTTATGAATTTTAAATTTAATATCAATTTTCAGAGGAATCACTAAATATTGTAATTTCTGTAAAGTTTTATTTTAAATAATACCCTTTTCTATAATTGTTTGAGTATATTAAGAAATTTGGAAAAACCATTTGAATCTTTTCAATTTATTGACGTAAATGATTTATACAAACTTAAAACAAACGGAATACAGCCTGAATATATATTAATATATTCAGCCTTTCCGGAGCTCTATAACAATTACTGAGTCTTTTTAGGACTACCAAAACAAATCTCATGAAATTTGTAAGTTATTTTATATTTTATGTTATATTATACTTTCGTGGCACTCAACAAAAACCATAAAAATAACATTGGTTATAAGCTCATGTCTTTCCGATACCTTAAGTGGATAGCCATCTGTAGACGCGTTTCGAGATTTATCTCATCAGCACAGCTTTGCTTCCATAAAGAATAATTTGTAAACCACTCACTTAAAAACCGATGTGGTGTTTAGGGTTAAATGTTTATAATTTTGACATTTTATGAGAGAGACATGAGCTTAGCAGGTTATTGATTGAACTGATAAGATAGAATTGGTGAAACCATCCTACTTTATAGAAAATCATACAAACTTAAAACAAACGGAACGCAGCCTGAATATATAAATATATTCAGCCATTCCGGAGCTCTATAACAATTATTGAGTCGTACCCTTTCTGCAATCAACTTGCAGGATTCAGAAAGAAATTGTAGTTTTTAATAAAACAAATTATATTAACGGAACCTTAAAAGAAAAGTTACACTTAAGGTAATAAAAACAGAATTGGTAAAACCATACTACATTACAGATAATCATATAAACTTAATAAAGTCGGAACACAGCCTAAATATATAAATTCATTCAACCTTTCCGGAGCTCTATAACATTACTGAGTCTTTTTAGGACTACCAAAACAAATCTCATGTGAAATTTGCCAGTTATTTAATAGCTTTTAGTCCACCTTCGTGGCACTCAACGAAAAGCAGAAAAATAAGATTTTTTTTTAAGATCATGTCTTTCTGATAACTTAAGTGAGTAGCCATCTGCACGTTTGGAGATTTATCTCTCATCAGTGCAGCTTTGCTTTCATGAATAACATTTACAAGCTTAAATAAAAACAGTTCAAAAAACTTTATTGTAGAGTGGACTATTCAAATATATCTTCCCCAAAATGCAGTAGTCATTTCGTGATCATTGACATATTTCGTCGATTTTTTTTGTGGAATCTTATGGGGTTTAATAGCAATTTTACCGGATGGATCATCACCCCACTTTAAATTAACAGCCAGTTTTATACAAATCGTGTCGTTTACAGAAATTTTCATAAAATCCCTTGCAACAGTACATTACAGTACACAACAGAAACCAAGATTCCGTAAGAAAAGTGATGGAAGGTGCTTATGTTAAAATGTAGTTTCTGGTTTCTTGGTATACCTCTGTGACGTTTCGGTTGAAATAGCTGTTTTTATACAGTTTTAGTCACCAGTCTTTGAAATTTTTAACGTCTTTTCTAAAACGTGTACTTTTATATGCTGTTTTGAGGAACACGAGGCTAAAATATCG
Organism: Phosphuga atrata; assembly: GCA_944588485.1. Classification (NCBI taxonomy): domain Eukaryota; kingdom Metazoa; phylum Arthropoda; class Insecta; order Coleoptera; family Silphidae; genus Phosphuga; species Phosphuga atrata. The sequence continues at coordinate 71,189,444 of OX155897.1, read as the reverse complement.
ACATTTTGATGAAGAGTATAAACTCTATCAACTCATTTAGTGCCCTTTTAACCAAGTCAAAATCCCTATCGCAGGGTAAAAAAGAATGCACTCTAATAGGAAAGTATTGCTCAATTTTATTTAACCTACCAGATTCGGTTGGGTAGAGACACAGTCTTATCGTGGTATTGTTTTTGTTTTGACCCGCACAGTTATCATTAAAAAGATGATGATTTCTGTCACAATTTTAGGTACGTATTATTCAATGTGCACAACCGCTGCACAACCTCTACATAGACTTTAAGCAGGCATTCGATACCGTCAAAAGAAACACGATCCTTGACGATCTACTGATGCTAGGAATACCCCGTAAATACGTAAAACTAATAAAAGATAGATTGTCCGGTTCGAAAGCCTCGGTTAGAGTAGACAACCAACTTACATCCGCCTTTAAAATCGAAATCGGTGTGAGGCAGGGAGATGCCCTGAGCGCCATGATATTCAACCTAACATTAGAGGCATGCATGAGAAAGCTAAATATAACGGGATACATTGGCAACCGATCAACACAGGTTGCTGCATATGCAGTTTGACATGTAGAAGCAAAGACGCGCTATGGAAGCACTAATGATGCTGGACGATGTAACGCAAAGAAGGGGATTGAAAATAAATGAGATAAAAACTAAATACATGCAAGTTGGAAGAGAACATCACGATAACAATGACCTTAACTTGGGCGAGTATCGCTTTGAGCAGGTTGAAAGTGGTGTCTACTTGGGAACAGAAATCAACAGAACAAACGTAATAGCTAAAGAAACAGGCTCGCGAATACTTAGTGGAAACCGATGTTACTACGGATACCAAAAACTGGTGAAGTCCAAGTTATTGAGTCACAAAATCAAACTTCAAATATACCGAACACTCATAAGACCTGTAGTAACGTACGGATGCGAGGCCTGGACCCTAACTACCGCAGAGGAGAACGCGCTACGCATCATTGAAAGAAAGATTCTCAGAAAGATCTACGGACCGATCCTAAATGAGCATGGAATTTGGAGGATACGAATGAACCATGAACTAAGCAGGTTAATAAACGAAGCGGACATAGTGAGATATGTAAAACCTCAAAGAATAGCATGGCTGGGACACCTGTACATAATGCATGACGACAGACCAGCAAAGAAAATGTACAACTGGCGGTCAGTAGGAAGAAGGAAAAGAGGCAGGCCAAGGGAAAGATGGATGGAAGACGTGGAGGAAAGTGTTAGAAAGATGGGAGTAAGTGATTGGAGAGAGAAAGCCGGTGAAAGGACAGAATGGCAAGATTGTTGTAGAGGCAAAAAACCACCGCGGGTTATAAAGCCAACAGAAGAAGAAGATTATTCAATGTATTCTGCGAAATGACCACACTTCATTGGGCCCTAGTTTTCATGTTATGAACACAAAATACGCTAACTGTCAGTTGTCTTAATTAAAATAGGTTTTTCCAGTCGAAACTTCAGGTAGTTGCAAGTTTTGAATATGGGTATTTCTCCCATAATTTTACCTTTTCAAATTAGATATATACAAGAATATAAAAAAAAAACGAAAATCAAGATTTGGTAGTATATTTCTGGTCCAAGGATATATGAACTAGTTAAAGCTGGAGGACGTTAAACCATATTAAGCCTTATAAAACTTACAAGATTTCAAAGTCATCAAACTCTTGCTTAACTTCCTGACCGTCCCTCGTCTAGTAATTAACTTATCTGTTAGGTTAGGTTAGGTTAAATTTGGTAGTTTATTTCTGGTTTAAGGATATATAAACTAGATAAAACTGTAAGCGCGATAAACCAGATTATGCCTTATAAAACTTACAAGCTTTCAAAGCCATCAAACTCTTGCTTACTTTCCTGACCGTCCCTCATCTAGCAATCGATTTATCTGTAAGAAAACAAGGTGTTGGGTCAAATTTTTATTTTTTGAGTAACTGTTACAACCGCATCCCCCAAAAAATAAATTACCTAGCCTCGAAAAAGAAAATGTTCAATGATAAACGGGAAACACATAGTAAATTGAGAAAAATATGTATTTTTATCATAATTTGTGAGTTTGAAAAAAAGCTTTCATATATTTTTAGATATAAGCACAAGTTAGATTATATATCTTTGTTTCAGTTATCTTTTGACTCTTAATGATAAGTCTAAAAACATGTTTGCGTTATAGGGACGGTCTGGAATTTGAGCGTGTTCAAGTTGTCATTATTTGGAATCGGGGTATAAAATCTTGACTTTAAATGTAATTAAATTCATAGTTTACCATCCAAGAATTGCAGCTATAACTAACTAACTCTTTAATATAGTTTAAGAATTAATTTTTTTACAGTCCAGCGGCACGAGAAGTAAAATTATGGGAGAAATTCCCATATAGTCACATGACAAAGCTAATACGTTTTCATTGTCTTTAGATTTCTTTGTTGACTCTTGCAAAGCTGTGTGGAATTTTTTAGCGCGCCTCTTATCTACTCGAAGCATAAATCCACTTGCTGTCGACCAAACTTTAAATTAAAGTTTTCTCTGACGCCCATAGCGTAATAGTCGTACTTAATTTTTGTGTCGGGATATGTCTTCAAAAACATCGAATTTATCGTCTTCACTGTCAAATTAGAATCGAGATAAAGATTTTTCCTAGCTGAGAAATAATAACGGGATAATAAAAAAATTCAGATGATGTTTCTAAAATTTACACCCTGTGCAACGCGTTACTCATGTAATGCAGAAATGTTACAAGTCGCTGACTTATATCGTTTCTGCTGTAAATGAAATTTTCACATTTAATTTTGTACAGTGACCGCTATACTAACATTTACCGTTTCTGTCGTATGTGATACAGATACGTTTAACTATTATTATTATTATTATCCTCGGATTGCACCCAAAGTGGATGGCGCTAAGTTTTCATGGTTTTCAAATCTTTTTCTTCTTCTTGGCCCAGATTTCCCGCATTTTCTGTGTGCCTGTTTTCTTTCTTCGGTCCAGGAGGTTCCAATCTTTCTCTTGGTCTCCTTCTTCACTTCCCACTGGTGTATTTGATGTCTGAGAGTCGTTCTATCCAGAGTATCTTTGATGTTTGCTGCTTCTAGGTCTTGTGTTACTTGTTTCATCCACTTGGTACTGACTGCGTTTCTGTAGGAAGTTCAGCATCTGTTTTGTTAGTCTGGTCTCCGGGAGTCTGCGTTTTCTGATGTCATTCTCTATGTTAGACAGTTTTTCCGTGGTTTCTATTGATTGTAGTCTATATCCTTTATCTGTGAGTTTTGGTCCAATAATTTCTCTGATGATTCGCCTGCTTCTTCTTTCTTCAGGGCTTCCATGTCACCTTTATTCGAGGCTATAGTTTCTGATGCGTATAGTATGGCGGGTTTGATGACTGTATTGTAATGTCTGATTTTTGTTTGGATGCCAAGGTTCTTCTTGTTGTAGATGTTTGCAGTCATGCCGTAGCCTTTTCTTACTTTCTCTATCCTTGTCTTTTGAGTTTCTTTCTCAATTCCTCTATGTTGTATGATTTCTCCTAGGTATTTGAATTTTGTAACTCTGTTTATTGTTCCGTATTTCGTCTGTAATTGTTGTGTGTCTTTTTTGTTTGTTGACATGTACTCAGTTTTCTCGAACGATATTTGTAGTCCAACTTTTTGAGCGCACTTTTTGATGGCTTCTACCTGTTGGATCGCTTGTTCCTCAGTGTCTGCTAGAACTGCAAGGTCATCTGCGAATGCTAGGCATTTAAAGGTGATACCGCTTCTGCCTAGAGTGTGGGTGTTGTGTTCCATTCCGTAATTACTTTGTCCAAAATGAGGTTGAACAGGAGTGGGGAGAGGCCGTCACCTTGTCTGACTCCTGTTTCAATTTTGAAAGGTATTGAAATTTCTCCCATGAATTTCACTTTGGAGTATGTATCTGTGAGTGTTGCCTTTATTAGGTTCAGTGTTTTTGTGTCCAGTCCGAGTTCGTTTAGCGTGTTGAAGAGTGATGTCCGGTCTACTGAGTCGTACGCCTTTTTGAAGTCAACAAATGTGCAGACCGTGGGTTTGTTGCTGAGTGTTCTAATTCTTAGGCAGCTTTTGAGATTGAATATTTGTTCTACGCAAGATCTGTGAGGCTTGAAGCCCACTTGGTACTCGCCTATTTTGCATTTAAGTTGTGTCTGAACTCGTTCTTGTAAGCATGCTGTGAAAATTTTGTATGTTACTTGAAGAAGGGAGATCCCTCTGTAGTTGTTCACATCTGTCCGGTCTCCCCCTTCTTCAAGAGCGGTTGAATGAGAGCTAAAAATAAATACGTTTAACTAATATATTTTTAAGAAAAACTCGATATTCTGCTGTAAATAAAATTTTCACATTTATTTTTGTACAGTGGCCATTATTCTAACATTTACCGTTTCTGTCCTAATCGATAGAAATACATTTAACCAATACATTTTTAAGAAAAACTCGATATGGCCGAAAATGATATTTGTATCCTTTTATTACCAATATTTCTAACCTTTAAAAACTTTAGAAATTGGATTAGGAAAATGCATATGGAAAATGAATAAATTGTTAATTAAAACGAAAATAAGATTAATTAATTACTGGCATTTCCGCAGGTTTCAATATGTACTAACTTTTGAACACCCTATTACACAGATATCTGGTTTTTACCAATCGATTCAGCTTCAAAAAATTAGTTGGAGAACATATGGCCAGTTTATTTTGAAAGTGGTGTAAGTCCATTAAAAAAAAAAGATATTACGCAATGTATGCTTAATTTATTGTAAACTTTTTATTTATAACTAATTAATATTTAATATCTGAAAAAATGCCAATGTATAGCCGGATTGTCTAGCGTTGTATCTACAAACATCTCCGAATCATCAAGCATAGAAGCTTTGGCACACAATTTAATTGAATCGGATGTACCGGGATAATCTACCAATAGTTAAGTTATCATCCAGTTTTTAGTCGCTTTTTAGTTTTTTGTAAGACTGCAGGCCTTCAGCCCCTGACACCATAGGTCTTGACCGTTTCTTAGACGCTTGCTTTGACGCAACGAAACGGCTCACATGGAGCATCTTGAGCTCATGTGCTAAAAGTGACTGGAGATTGTCCGTACTATTGCTAGACATCATTAGATCGTGCTCTTTGTCTTTTAGATATTAATCGTTCCGTTATTTTATATATGACTTACATCTTGTGCACTGACACACAAAATCGTAAATTCTTTTTACAATATATATATATATATATATATATATATATATATATATATATATATAATGTAACAATTATTTTTTTTAAGTAAACGAGAATATGTTTCTCTGTAAACAAAGTATATATTTTTTATTACATTTCTTTTATAACTATTTACATTCTTACCTGTAAACAAAGAAACGACAATTAACGTTCACAATTCACTTCTCAATTTACAGTTTCAAATCTATTTAACTTTTAACTTCTTCTTAACTGGACTTCACTTTACTTTTTCTACTTTTATGTTTTTCACGTAATAAACACATATCTTTCGTCTCCATGGAAATCCTTCCAAAGCTATCTATTGAGGAAAGTATACTTTCCTTACATCTCCCCACCCTGGGTGAAAATTCGTTGCAATTTCAATTTTCATCCACATTATCTGCTGGTATTTGTTACGTGGAAGAAACCGGTTTCTTCATTTCGTTTTCCTGTTTTGATTTTACATACTGAATCTGAAATTTTCTCTATAATTTCGAAGGGTCCAATCCTCAACTCATCTAATTTCTTTCTGTTTAACTTGTTGCCATTTTCTATATATACTAAATCTCCTGTGTTAAATATATAGTTTTTTCTTTTCTTGTCAAATATTTTTTTTGTTATAATCATGTGATTTTTTGTTCTTTTCAGAGCTAGTTCTTTATGTCTTATCCAATCTTCTTTGTTATTTCTTCTTTTTATTTCTTCGTGTAGAATGCTCGTATTTGTGCCGTTTAATAAATATTTAGGCGTAAATCCGGTTACCGTATGCTCTGTTTTATTGTACTTATCGATACATTCTCTGGCGATCGTTGTCCAGGCTCTCTTTTCCTTTTCTTCATTTATTTTGCATCTTACTTTATTGACAAGGGTCTGGTTTAGTCTCTCGTTCAGACCATTCGAAAAAGGCGCATTAACAGTCGTAAAAATTAGTCTAACGTTGTTTCCTCTCAGGAATTCCTTAAATTCTCTCGAGTTTATTCCTGGATATTGATCTGTAAGTATTGTTTCAATTTTGTCCGTTTCTAGCACTTCGTTTACCAACTTGATGAAATCAGTTGCACTTTGAGTTTTGGATGTTAAGATAAACACATATCTTGTAAAATGGTCCACAAGCAGGTGAAGGTATCTTTTTGTTGATCTTTGTCCTCCAAAGCCTCCAATGGTATCAATTGACATTATTTCGAATGGTTTTGATGCCGGTCCCAATTGTGACATCAGGCCATATTTTTCTTGTCCTCTGGATTTGTTTCTAATACATATCTCACAGTTTTTACATACTTTCTTTATATTTGCAGTTATGTTTTTAGCTGTATAATACGGACATATCCTATTCATCATTTGTTTAGTCCCTATATGGTACCATTCTGAGTGTATTTGTTTAATTAATTCTAAGCTTAGTTCTTCAGATAAAATTATTTTTTCTCTATTTCTAATTTTTCTATAGAACACACCATCTTTTTCTATTAATTTTGTTCTTATTTTCTGCAATGTTCTATTTTTTCTTTGATCTGTCTTTATCTCTTTAATTTTTATTAGATTAACTATTTTTAGCAATTCTTCTGTATTTTCGAGTGGTGCTAATACAGGGTTTCTACTCAAACTATCTGCTTCCGTGTTATCTCTTCCCGGAATATATTTAACTTCAAAATTGTATTGTGATAAGTAATAGGACAACTCACCAAGTTCTTCGTCAGTTCTAGGTTTTATATTCATGTTTGCTAACGGTTTGTGGTCTGAAAATACTGTAAATTTTCTTCCAATAAGCCAGTGTTGCCAATACTTTATTGCTTCTTTTATTGCCAGGCATTCTAAATAAATTGCTTTTTTCTTTTTTGTGCATCATTCAATTTTTTTGAAAAATATGCTACTGGCTTTTCTTTCCCATTATTTTGTACCTGTTTAAATACTGCACCAATATCTTCTAGGGACGCATCAGTGTAAATTCTTATTGGTAAATTCTTATCAAATATTTCCAACACCGGTTGAGAACATAGTAATTTTTTTATATTTATAAAAGATTTTTCGCATTCTTCAGACCAAATAAACTTCTCATTTTTTCGTAACAGTTTGTGTAATGGATGTTGCATCTGTACGGCCTCTTCAATATTGAACTTTTCGGTATGTACTCATGATAAAAATTGATTTTCCCAAGAAACTGTCTAATATTTTTTTTGAGTTTTTGGTGTGGGAAAATTTTGGATTGATATTAAGTTATCTTTCACTTGTCTTACTGTATTGTGTTCTATTATGTGTCCGAGGTATTTCACTGATTCTGCTGCAAGTGTACATTTTTTTAATTTTAATCTAAAACCCTTATTTATTATTGCTTTTATTACTTTTTCTATATGTTCTTCGAATGATTCTGAAAAAATTAAAATATCATCTATATAATTTTCTGAAATGTCTCTTAAATTGTGTTTTCTTAAGATATTGGATAAAATTCTTTGGAAAATAGCTGGTGCTGTTTTTAGTCCGAACGGTAGGCAAGTCCATTGAAAATGCCCCTCTTGTGTAACGAAGCCAGTTTTCTGTCTATCTTCAATGCGTAGTGGAATAGACCAAAACGCTGAATTTATATCTAATGTTGTGAAGTATTTGCAATTTCTTGTTTTTATTATTAAATCATCTATTAATGGAAATGGTTGAGCTTGTGGTATAATTACTTTGTTCAAATCGCGAAAATCTATACATAATCTTGATCGCTTGTTTTCATCTCTTTTGAATGCTAAAGTTACTGGTGCGGCAAATGGGCTGTAAGATTCTTCAATTAACCTATTATCTAATAATCTTGCTACTTGATTCTCAATTTCTTTTTTATCCTCTATGTTGCATCTGTACGGCCTCTTACTACAATATTTATCAACTAGTAAGTCTATTCGAGCTTCGTAGTCTGTAACGGTGCCTACATCATATTTATTTTTTGCAAATACTGTGTTATATTTTTCTAACAGTTTTTCAATCTTCTTTTTTTTGTCTATACTGTCCAAGTGATCTAAATTCATTACGAACTCGTCTGTATTTATATGTTCGTTAAAATTTATTTTAACTTCTTCTGTTTTTTCATTTTTATCCAATGTGTATCTTTTTTTCTCTATATGTATTTCCTTCTTTTGAGATATTTGTAAGTTTTTATCTTGAATTAGTTTCAATTTCTTTATAATGTCTAACCCGATAAGAAAATCTTCAAAATCGTCTCTACTATAAATACATCAATGTATTCTTCTTTCTCAAAAATTTTTACTTTCATAGTTACTAACCCTTTTGTTTGTGTCATACCATTGACTGTTTTTAAAGATATTTTATTCACATCCTCTATCTCTTTTTTTTTCTTAATTAATTTTGAATTTATTAGAGAGACTTGGGAACCTGGATCATATGTTCCATTTACCTCAAACTTTTCTTATAATAATATTTTTATTTTAATCAATGGTGTGATAACTAGTTTTTTTTAACTAGTTTTTGCTTCTAATTTCTCTGGCTTCATTTCCATTTTCCTTTTTAAACCAGCACGAGTCCTTTGGGTGATATCTAACACCTTTGTTCAATTTTTCGCAGTTTGCACAAGGTTTCTTTTCTTCAAATTTCTTCTTATTTTCTAGTCTTTCATCTTTTTTTTGCATGTGATTATTTTTACCTACTAGATTTTCACATTTTCTAATTTCATGTAATAGTCTAGTTGAATCCTCACAATTTTCTCTATCTATTTTATCTCTAACGAATCCAGGTAATCCAGCTGCTATAAGCAGCACTAGGGTCTGTGAACCAATACCATTGTCCATATCTAGCAGTAACTTCTCTTTCCTCATTGCATATTCCAACAATGAACCTTTATATCTATAGGATATAGCATACATTCCAGTATTCCAACCTTTGTCTGCAAATGACTCCAAGAATTTCTCTTTCCATTCTGACCATTTAGCTTCCATTGTCAACGTTATTAATGTTGCTGAGTACCAATCCAAACATGGTTTATCCAGGAATAATCTTAATATCTCAATCCTTGTATTATCATGACTGATTTCAAATCTTCTACATTCTTTCTCAAATGTCTCCAACCATTGTTTTGCATTCGAGTGTTTACATACAAATCTTTCGACCATAAACCTCTCTGCTATGTGTTTCAGATTTAGTTGATTTTCTTTCTTCTGTGTGGATTCTACCATACTCGTTTCCACTATCTGATCTAGATACAAATCGTTGAATATTATATTGTCATCTTGATCAAAATAAATCTTTTGCATTTCATTTGTGCATGTAATCCATATTGTCCTTTCTTGGCCTCTTTGATTAAGGCTTTTTTTCACTCTTCTATAATTTTCTGTTTTTATTAACTCAACATGGTTACTTACAAATCTTTCAGTTTCCGGCAAGACATATTTCTTATTGTCCAGTGTTGTGATAGATGTTATAGTAACCACACTTGTCTTTCTGTCACTGGGTGATGCCACATATTTAAATGAGAATTGCAGTTTTTTTTCCATCATAAACAAGAATTGTCGTTTTATAATTACGTTTTATAGTGACAATTATTTTTTTTAAGTAAACGAGAATATGTTTCTCTGTAAACAAAGTATATATTTTTTATTACATTTCTTTTATAACTATTTACATTCTTACCTGTAAACAAAGAAACGACAATTAACGTTCACAATTCACTTCTCTATTTACAGTTTCAAATCTATTTAACTTTTAACTTCTTCTAAACTGGACTTCACTTTACTTTTTCTACTTTTATGTTTTTCACGTACTAAACACATATCTTTCGTCTCCATGGAAATCCTTCCAAAGCTATCTATTGAAGAAAGTATAGGGGGTCCCCTTCCTTCCCTAGACCGACACAGTGGGTTCGGTGTTCTATTGTCATTCAGAGTTGGACCGCCAGCCCGAGATCACCTGCGTTTCGTGTTTTGATTTGATTATTCTTTTCATATGGAGTTTGTATATTTGGAAATTATTGAATGATATTGTTGTCTACAAATCTCGTGTCTATAATAACCTCTGCCTGACGTAAGGCCCAGAATATGAATGTGGAACAATTGGCGGATGAAACACCGGCGGCAGAGCCAACTCCGACATATATATATATATATATATATATATATATATATATATATATATATATATATATATATATATATATTTAAGGTTCAATACAATGAAGAAATAGATTTATGTATCGCAAAAATATGAACAATTCTTAAATTATTGCATTAACGCAATAAAATAAGTATCCAACGTTCACCATCAATGCTTTTAAATAATTTCATATACCTAATAATTTAAAGGTTCTATAAAGCTATAAATTTTCAATTGACAATTAACGCTTGTTAAAACAATGGCTAAACTTTACCAACCTAATAATTCTTCAGTTTGCATAAACTAAGTGGATAAAATCTCTTTTTAAAGTGCATATACGGTTTTGATCGTCGTTTAGAGAATTTTATTGAGACATAATTTATAGTTTACGAGGTATTTATCTTGACTGGGATGTGTTAATTTCATTACTTTTCATTACGGTCTATTGCGTTTAAGGGATGTAATATATAATATGATAGGGCGGCATCAACTCTACCTAGTGTAAACAGAACGTAAGCCTTACATGGCCTGTTACATGGTACATATTATCTTGCTTTTGAGGTTTAGTCCATGTAAATTCTAATTTTACGATATTATTATTATGTAATTTACATTCTAGTGCTGATTATTCTTACTTTAATTAGTTTAAGAAATAACATGTTGCTAATCTTGTTGAATATATTTGCATTAAATTTATAATAAGTTTACGGCAAAGTTGTGGTAAAATGCTAATTTGCATTTTATAAATAATTGTTCTGAGACTGTTTCTTCGACATTTTCTTCTTAAATATTCTCATCTATATCAAAGAAAAAGAAGTCCATTATTTTTTTAGTGGATGGCTGTAGTGATCGATATCTCGTAAAGTATCGATCAAACAATATCAGATTTATGCTCGTTGCAAAGGTGACATTCGCACTAAAAAATCTTTTGTATAGCTGGGGTTTAATTTTAATACGCTGGGGAAAAGAAATCCATTATTTTTTTTAGTGCATGGCTGTAGTGATCGATATCTCGTAAAGTATCAATCAAACAATTTTAGATTTACGTTGGTTGGAAAAGTGACATTTCGGACTAAAAAAATAGTTTTTGTTTGGTACATTTAGTTGTGAGTGACTGGGTGTTGAAAATGGAAATCAACAACGAGAAAATTCGCTACATTTTACAGTTTCTTGACGATTCCGCTCAGGTATTTTTGATGTTAAAGGTGCATCTTCGCACAGGTAAAACGAAAACGAAATGAAATCGAACCATTTCTTAAAAGGATGGTTACTGGGGATGAGAAATGGATTACTTTCGACAACATTGTGCGAAAAAGAACGTGGTCAAAGCGCCGCACACTGGACCGGATTTTAAATTCACGGCGACATAAATAGAATTTTACGATGTTTCACAATTAATCAAAACCACTTAAAATGTATTGTTTGATAACCCATTCACAATGATACAAACAAATGAATGCGAGAAACCAATGTCACGTGTGTTGGTTGTGGGAACGTGTCAAATATCTTTCTTGTCCCTTCAGTACCAAGAAGGAATTAATGCGCTCGATATTTCACGAAGTAACTACGCCTATTTTGTATTTGCTATCAAAAATTCTGAACTTTTTAAATGTGGAGAATATAGCGTCTAGTATGTATTTTCATATAATAATATCAATATTGTAGAAAGTTTTAATCAATTGCGTTATAAAATAAGTTTTGTTAACGACTAATGTAAATTTAAAAAATCTAGTAACATACTGAATACGTTGATTTTTAAAAAAGTTCCGCACAGTTCCGCTAAATTAAATGGTTTGTATGACAAAAAAAACATTGACAATTCTAGGAAAGCAATCTACGCTTCCACATCGTTCCACCTTACTAAAAATTGCACCTTTCTTTCAAAAGAAGTCCGGCGGAGGTGCTGGGACTTGCTTTAAGTGCAACTCCTAAAAGTTTGAGAAGAATGAAAAGGCTCACTATTCACGGCCTTCTAAGAGAGTAAGGCCATACGGTGCTCATAGTTGAGGATTCAGCAAGGAGCTAAAACAAGAGGGACTGATATGTATGAACTGATTTCGCTTTTGCATCGGCTTTTGCCCTGTTCACATTAAGTTAGTATGCGTGGACGTGTCGACCGGCACAAATGAATTTAAATGCGTAGTTTAAATAGTAGTTTTAAAGTGTTTAAATAAATCTTTAGTGTTTAAAGAAATGTTTTTTGTTTCATATTCATAATTTTTTTAATTTAAAATTTCATTTTATGAGTGATTCGGATGATGCTGCAGCGGCGGCTGCGGCAATTATCATTGCAGTTGCTGGAAGTCAGCAACATCGTTGTCTGTCGTTGTCATCGTTCTTCATCTGTACCAGTGCCTTTTGTCTTGGAATCTTTCTCTTTCTTGCGCTCACTGCTAAAATGGCTTTGCAAATTTTTTTTTTTTTTCAACTTCTGGTTTGTCAATACCAAACGAAACTGCGATTTCTATTAGGCCATCGTGTCGCTTGTTTCGATTTTTATACTCGGGATTTGTAGGATCCCACAGTAAATTACGCTCGCGGTACATTTCAATGAATGTAATTGTTTTTTCGTCACTCCAACTTATACATGGCGTATGAATAACTAAATAATTAATAAACTAAATAAAAAATAACCAAACCAATAGCAAAACAAACACGGAATGACTGAACAGTCGTTCAACACGTCCACAGTGCTGTTGATAGTTTTGCTCGGTTCGGTTTCCTTTGATCCGTACCGACTTGATTCGGGTTGTGTTCGGTTCGGCCCGGCATCATTCGACAATGTCGTCCATACTTGTCGTGTATACTTGTCGTTCATACTTTTCGTCCATACTTGTCGTCCATACTTGTTCGGCATTGCCGATCGACAATGTCGGCACCATTCGGCATAGTGTGGAGCTTTCTTTCATGTCAGTGTATCTGAAAATGAAGCTGTAGTGATGTTACAGGATTTTTAAAAATACTGTGCGAAGACTTGCACAGGTGCAGTAGAATGTTATTATCCAAAACATGAACCACACTAGCAACTCTCTTTAAATCAGTTACAAGTGGGGTCTAGATGGCAGTTCAAAAAGAGTACAGTGGCAAAGCAAAACTTTGCTAATAATAATTATTATGCGGACTCAAATGTAATTTATAGATGTTATAGAATTTGTGCGAGTGTCCATAAATTATTGATGCATGGGGCTGACATAATAAAATCACTTCCATTGCCTGTAGAAATATATATATATATATATATATATATATATATATATATATATATATATATATATATATATAAATATATATATTACTATTGTGGCCATTTGGAGTATTTAATCAATAATAATAAGATATTCAATGAAACCATTAATAAATTACCAATTTTGTATTCAAGTAACTATATTTGAATTTAGCGCCAAATTTTGTAACCAGATTGAACATTTGTCATAGTGTAAATTAGGTTTCTAGTTACTGCATTCTAAAAACAAAATGGACTATAGTTTCAGTTCGACCAAATGTGACGCGTTTCGTAAATTTGAATTTCGCTCGCATATTTTGGACTTTTTGATTTTAATTTTTGGAATTAAATACAAACTAAATAAGAAAATAATGGTATAGTTGTAATATCAAGATCATAAAGTATCAGGGGTAAAAAAATCAAGTAAATCTAAATCTCTTACATATTCCATATTACAATCGGATATCGATATCTTCGCCATACCAGTGTTATAATTTACCAAACTTTTTTTTCAAATTTTAAATTTGTGAGCTTTCTTTACACTTTCGGGAATGAGATTCAATCTAACACCAGCCATTTGTAGCTTTCGTCTCAATGTGGGTAATAAATTATTCCGATCGCCCGCGCGAGGATCAGTGAGAAGTGTCAGCCGGGCGACGCCGTGTGGGCAGTGTTGGGCATAATTCAATTAATTTTTTGATTGTAGAACCAAACAATTACAATTTTAATAGCAACCAAATTAACTGCAATAAATTTAATTCAATTAAGTGTTTAATTTTGAAATGCAATTGAAATCAATTACAATTAAATCCATTTAAGCAATTAAAAACAATTAAATCAATTATATTTATTAAAATAATTAAATTAATTGTGGTTTACAATTAATTTAATTGCTATTAAAATTTTAATTGTTACTTACTATTAACTTAAGCATCAATTGTTTATTATAACAATTAATACTATTTGATGAATGTAAAAACTTGAACAGAAGGGAAAGATGGTCGATCTGGACCCACCACCTTCACTTCTGGCCCCCTCCACACACCACTTCCGGTTGCCACTCTCACTTCCTATTCCCATCCCTTTTTCAATCCCAACTTTCTGTTGCCACCCCCACTGCCAGTTCCGGAACCGGAAGTGGGTGGGTTTTTGGAACAGGAGTGGGGATGGGAACCGGAAGTCTATATGAACAGGAAGTGGGATGGGAACCGGAAGTGGGGGCGAGGGTGGATGACCGGAAGTGGAAGGTCCAGAACGAAACATCTTTCCCTACACTAAATCTATTTGTTTCTTAAATAATAATTGTCGGCCAAAAAAATTTATACAAATTTCGTGCGGAAATGATTTTACAGCTGGAGAGCTAGCCCTTAGGCCGAGGCCGCACTACGGTTTTTTCCCGCGAGCGTTAAGCGCTATAACCGCGGGACCGCTCGTGAAACACACAGTACGCTATGAGCAAAATCAGTTGCGGGAAAGAACCGCAAAATCACGCGATTAAGAACCGCGGCGGTTTAGTCGTGTTAACTTCTAACCGATATTTATTAATTGTTAACTGTAATTGTAAACGTGCATCAATCAATTAACAATTAATTAATTATTGTATTTGCAAAATTTTCCAATTCACAATTAATTACTTGTTAATTGTGTTATCTTGCATTTACAATTAATTATTTTAGTTGTTGCAATTAAATCTGGCAATTTAATTGTTAGTTGTTA
Source organism: Phosphuga atrata (assembly GCA_944588485.1). Taxonomy (NCBI): domain Eukaryota; kingdom Metazoa; phylum Arthropoda; class Insecta; order Coleoptera; family Silphidae; genus Phosphuga; species Phosphuga atrata. Next base: position 71,174,199 of record OX155897.1, on the reverse strand, counting down.
ATTATTTTCACAATTTATTTTTGACCAACTATGGGTGTTCGCGCCAATTTTAATAAATCTGTATTTTTAATTTAACATTTGAATCGATTTCGGCACCTAATAACAGAAGGGGAAAGGTGTATCGATCTGGGCCGAAATCGCGCGATTTACTTGTCAATTCACTTCGCGAATTTATACTATTCGGCGAGTATGCTTCGAGTGCGAGAAGCGTAGAGACAAGAATCGAAGCGCGAACGATGCTCGACCGACACGTGTACGAATCTTTAAGTCTATCGTTTTAAGTCAAGTTAACCAGGGGTGTAATCACGAGCCCAAAAGGCTGAAGCGGCATCCAACGTCTGGAAGACAACAATTTTAAGGGAATCCCTCCACTTATTATCCCCATTTTCTCCCTTAAAAAAGGCGCTGGAAGGACGATCACACGTGGCGGAGACGCGAGCATCCCTAACAGGTAAGTGATTAGACCACTAGTGATTAGATTAAAACTGGAAAATTTGATTTTCGTCAGACACGGTCCAAACGCTCGTGGCGGGGCACCACGTGCTGTCCAGCAACACCATTCAAACGACTTAACACAAACTAACAAATTCAATAGCCCTCTTAAAAATGCACGTAGCGAGTTGATTTTTATTTACCTCCGGGTAGTCTTCTCGCGAATACGACAAAGCCAATAGATAAATAATGATTGACGTGGGTGATAAGGGTTCAAAATAAATATATCATTTACGTTTCGTGATTTGAGAAATGTATTTACAAACTACAAAAGTCTAATGGCGGAACTGCAACTTACCATGATGATTATTCTTGTGGTGTGGATCTTGTGACTCGGTGTGAACTGTGTCGTTGTTCGAGGGTATTTATATACCGTATTTATATCCCTTCCAGGTATCGTTGGGTATTGTTTCTATAATCTGGTCATAAAATATCCATTATGAAATTTATAAATCGAGACAAATTCTAGCGTAAAATAACCATTACGAGATTTTCAAATAGTCCGAGGGATTATAGAAACAAACCTCATCGTAAAATATCCATTAAGAGATTTCCAAATTCTTAAAGAGATTTGGAATCTTTTATAATCCATACCTGGAAGGATTTATTATCAGCGGCCCGTGGTCGCTACGGAAATAGACCTTCATTGTAAAAGACCCCAATAATATGTTTGAACGTAAAATGTAGTTCCTACAATGATAATTAAATTGTATTTCAAGATGTAGGCACAGAGTTTAATTCATCCCAATAAGTTATATCCCAATAATAAAGAAATAGTATTTATTGTTATTTTAATATTTATATATTAATTAAACTCCTCAGGCTATTTGCATCAAATATCTAATTGTTTGAGACTCCTGTAATCGCAAACGTAATATCATTTGCATCGTCAACTGCATCAGACAATTTTACAAATTCGTATATTTCATCGTCACTCAAAACAATTTGGGATTCAAGAAGATTTGTAGAATTGAAACCGTTACGTTACTTACACAGTATTGTACATTTGTAACCCCTTGACATACAATGATGTCTCTAAGACCTCATGTATATGTGCTAAGATCACATGTATATGGACTCAATGTCTATGGTCGACGCGAATTTTATTCGAATGTCAAGAAATTAACCCGTAACAACTGTCATGCGGTCAGTGAGACCTCAGCATATATTGGAAATTAAATGTCTCCCTTCATAGTTTTCTTTCTGTTTTGCGCTTCTAGATATATAGCAGTTACGGTTTAGTTTGCCGAATTCTGAAGGTTGTAGTATATATATGTATATATATATATATATATATATATATATATATATATATATATATATATATATATATATAGTATGCGTCTAACGGTTGACCCGCACGGACGCATATATCTCTTGAGAATGGCGAATGTTAGTTCGCCGAAACGTCGAGAATCCGGTTCTTTTCAGAGCCAACCCTCAGCATCAACGCGGAGTCCCCGAGAAAACAATACAACACAGGTATCTATCCGCGAAAACCTCAAATACAACATATATATATATATATATATATATATATATATATATATATATATATATATATATATATATATATCGCTTTGCTAATTGCTATCAACTGTCTGCATATACAGCTTGCGGTCCGAGAGACAAATATTTTACTCACAATGTTAACCAAAACATACAAATTTTGTAGTTTTTTTCGTAAACCAATTTACCATTATACGATTATCCACCAGTTGAGACAATATATTTTTCCGCCCGGAATTTCCATATAATAATTTTCTTGTTATTTGAATTTTTGGTCCTAAACCAAATTGAGTTTATTTTTTTTATTACTCATGCGCTAAAGGTATTTCTTGACGCACGTTTTTTAATACGAGAAATGCCACCTCTCGTTGTATTTCCACATAACCTGGGTAACGCACGCAAATATTCAACATGGATAGGTAATTTAAAAAAAACACATAAATATATAAAATAAACACAATCAAGACCTCGATATTAAAAAAGTGACGTGAAAGTGTCAGAATTCTTTTTATTGCAAAATAATAATAAAAATTAAAGAAATTAAAGAAAATGTTTTAAAATGAGTGTAATTTTTATGGTAATACCGGAGACTGAGAAGAGTTCTTATGACTAATCCACTCCACCGGAGACAACTGAAAAAAGCAAATCAATAACCTGCTAAGTTCATGTCTCTCTCACAAAATGTCAAAATTAAAAACATCTAACCCTAATCAACACATGGGTTTTCAAGTGAGTGATTTACAAAATATTGTTCATGGAAGCAAAGCTGTGCTGATGAGAGATAAATCTCGAAACGCGTCCACAGATGGCTATCCACTCAAGGTATCGGAAAGACATGATCTTAAAAATCAATGTTATTTTTATGGTTTTTGTTGAGTGCCACGAAGGTGGACTGAAAGCTATAGAATAACTTACAAATGTCATAAGAGATTTGTTTTTGGTAGTCCTAAAAAGACTCATTAGTATTATAGAGTTCCGGAAAGGTTGAGTATATTTATATATTCAAGCTTCGTTCCGTCTTTATTAAGTTTATCTTCATTTTTGATTCCATTTTCTTTGGATGGCTTCTGGATCCCAGACTTGTAAGATACATCCCCTCGCATGAGTAATAAACAAATATTGTTTTTAAGACGGGCGGTATTGTCAATTGCCCACTCGAGCGAATGTGCGCGGGAAGTGAGTGACGAAGTGAAGGCACTCACTTTGTCACTCACTTCGTCACTCACTTCCCGCGCACATTCCCTCGTTCGTGCGCCAAATTTCACTCTCGCGTCAAATTGACAACTTAGCGCCCTAGTTACAAAATATACTATTATATTTTCAGGCAATATTTCGCCTTTAATAAGTTTAAAATTAAAGTCAATTTTTAAAATATTTTTTAGACATATTAAAAAAAAAAAAAATAGAGGGATCGTTGAAAAAATGAATTATTGAGTGGAATTATGTACATAACTACTCTAAATTATACACATTTAGAGTCGTATATTTATTTAGTTCAAATAAAATAAAAACTGAATTTATAATTTGCTTTCTCTTTGTTTCAGGTGAGTTTCCAGAGTTTTAATTAAAATAAATTCTCAACGCAGTTTGAAACTATTTTGGAGTATGCGGAGTCGCGGGTTAGAGTGAGTAATTAAATATTATTATTTCTTTTAATTTCATGCTTCGCCCCAAATTACCCGCTCCTAACGGAAACGTGTCTAATATCTCACATTAATAATCTCAAAGATTCGGAAAGTTTGTTCAAAGAGAACAGAACATATTTTATCGGGATAACAATGTGATTATTTCTACTGGGGTCCCATCCTATGAATTTGCCACGGGCCTCAGATGGTATAGCTACGCCACTGTATGGTATATATCTACATTAGTATCAAATAGATATCTGTTTATGAAAATGAAAGACTCCCTGTCTCAATTATAAAGTTAGCAACCATACGTACAAGCGCGATGAGTTCGTTGAATATTATTTTTAATAATCCTAATTTTTCATTTAATGGAAAACGAAATTTCGGGTTTTTTCTTCCTTTATAGGCTAAAGGCTAACTAAAATTCAAAATTTTGAGTTTTTAAGATTGCTAGAAGTACCTTAGAATTTTGATGATCGGTGACAAAATTTAGAAATTTTTAAATAATCATTATTTGTCATTTAATGGATAATGAAATTTCGAGATATTTGATTTTTTCCTTCCGTTATAGGCTAAAGGCTAACTAAAATTCAAAATTCGATGTTTGTAAGATTGCTAGAAGTACCTTAGAATTTTGATGATCGGTGACAAAATTTGTAATAATTATTATTTTTCAATTAATGGATAATGAAATTTCGGGATTTTTGATTTTTTCCTTCCGTTATAGGCTAAAGGCTTACTAAAATTTGAAGTTTGTAACATCGCTATATGTACCTTAGAATTTGGATCGTAGGTGAGTGTGTCACTTACAAAATTAAGTAATTTGACTGTCGATAATTCGTAAACTATAAGGTATAATTATTAGGTATATTGGCAATGCAGCCAGTTGATATCCAAAAATTCATACTTTCTGCTTTATACACAACGAAGATACAGGGGGGTCAAAAGAGCCGTTTGTCGCTTCGAGAAAAGATAGTACGGTTGTGCTCGACTTGACGGGGGCACTACCGTGCCCAGAGATAGCGAGCTCTAACTAATGAAATTATTAGCCTAAATTGGTTATTAATAGCTAATTATTTTATTAGCCCTAATTTAATTTTTATAGTATATTACGTAACGAGAGTTTTAAGAAGCATATTACGTACGAGCGGAACAGTTACAGTTTTCCTCGAGTTATGTACTATACTTTATCTGCGACCACACTAATTTGTTTCTGTTTAATAAGAAAAATATGTTTGATGTAACAAATTTATTTCTTATTAGCTACATTATTTATATGTAACTGTTACTCGACTTTATTTAACTTGATAGAAATGAAAAGAAATACATTCTTAATGGTTTTGTAAGAATAAGAGTGAGAATTTTGGAAGAAGAGTGCACATAGATATAGGCAACCAAATGTACGCAATGTCAATTTCCGTTAGTTTGAATGGTGGCACGGGGGGCGCTGAACGTATGAGCACGTAGTAGGAGCTCTTAAACAATCAACGAATCGTAAACCAAACGCACGTGTGTGTTATCAATCATAACTTATCATTAATCGCGGACTGTTACATACGTGTGTGTTATGATGTATTTACATAGTCCACGAACTGTACAACATTGGGCATTTACAATAGTGGTCGTAGATAAAATTGTTTAATTTATATTTTCTATATCATTTAACGAAGAGATACAATCTAAAAAAGTCTTATAATATTTTTATTTTGTAGAATCAAATTTTTATGTAATTTTTTTAAATCTAATCTCTGCCTCTTCAACGTTTTACAGCGGAAAAGTTTTATCTTTAACAAAAGAGACAAAATATGTTAGTTACAAACATTAGAACGATAAACACATTTTCTTCATTAAACTCTTTCTTATCGGGCGTAATTTTAAATTAAGAATATCGCTAACAGCGGTTTTCCGCTCCAGTGTTTTATGTATATACAATGAGTTTGCTGAATTTCCTTGCTGAAAACACAACCCGTTCTACCCCGAAATTTAAATACAAACTCTGCATTAGGAGCTGTAACAATAAAGAATATACACAACTGCAATATGCTTGGGGACCCTTACAAGGAAACTTATGTTATTAGTTATAATTGTAATTCAAAAATTTTGCAGAAATTATAAATTTTAGTTGTAGTTTCTTACTCGAAATATAGTCTTGAGACAGTTTGGAATTGCTAAAGTTTCAAATATAAACTTTAATATTTAATTAATAGCGTGTGTAATACTCATATATTATTGGTGAAACAGTTCATGCAGGATTAATTAAAATTACGCTTATATATTTGTTTTAATTTGAAAATATTTTATAATTGAAATCATTCTTACGGGTGAAATAATTGTGTGTAATACATATTCATATATTATTGCCATAAGAGTACATGTAGTATTAATTATATTACGCTTATATATTTGTTATAATTTAAAAATCTTTTATAATTGCAATCATTCTTACGGATGAAATAATATCCGAGGGTGAGTCCTTATTGTAATTCATCGTTGTTAGGTTGAGTCCTGCGGTCTGGTGAATAAAACGATGGTCCTTCGAAAGGGCTCTCGACAGTCGTTCGAGTTGTCTTTCTTTGGAAAGTAAATTAATGAATGATTCTCGACCATCTGTCAAGTCGTGTTGCAAGGTAAAGTACTTTCCAGGTTCAGCTCTTTATGTCTATATATTCCGTTCGAGTATGCTAGATAGATTAGTTCCTCCCGAAAAAGCTAACGATACAACAGTTACTGATTACCCTGATTTATCTTCGCGCCACCCCAGAGAAACTGCGACATTTCTACAGAACATAAATTAAATAAATCGCGACTTAAAAAATCTTTTATCAATTGATCAAAAATTGATTAATCAATTAAAAAACATTGTTAATTAATTAAAATATTTGAGTAAAATTTGAAGAAATTATTTCAAAAATAATACACAAATATTAGTTATTTTAGTAAATCTGTATTTTTAATTTAACATTTGAATCGATTTCGGCACCGATCAACAGAAGGGGAAAGGTGTATCGACCTGGGCCGAAATCGAGCGATTTATCAATTTACTTCGCGAATTTATATTATTCGGCGAGTATGCTTTGAGTGTTAGACCGACACGTGCACGCAATTAATAGCGCATCTTAACCAGGGGTGTAATCACGAACCCAAAGGGCTGCCGCGGCATTCAACGTCTGGAAGACAACAATTTTAAGGGATCCCTGCTTCCATTATTCTCATTTCCTCCCTTCAAATAGGCTCCGGAAGGACGATCCACACGTGGCGGAAACGCGAGCAACCCTAACAGGTAAGTGATTATACTAGCCCTGTTTAATACTGGAGAAATTGATTTTCGTGATGCACGGTCCAAACATTAGTATTATATTATTGTTATAAGTCAAAATGTGGAAAATTGTAAATAAAATTTCTTAACAGTATTTAACAATATTTTTGGAAAAAATCAATAGACTTTTTTTATAATTAGTTAACCGCATGGCCGTCCGCCATGTTTTAAAGGCGGGTATATGCAAGTTTCGGGCACAATTTGTTATTTTCAATGGTCATTCGTCAAATAGTAGCCGAAAAACATGTCAAAAATTGCGCAAGAAAATTCAATGTAGGACAATGTGGCATAGGACAATAGGACAATGTTGCAAGAACCGTAGGTTTAATCCCAGTAAATTAGGTAAATCAAGACCACTTACGCGCGGCAGAGCGAACTCTCGATCTAAAACAGGAAAATGTGGCATAGGACAATAGGACAATGTGGCAAAGACCGTTGGTTTAATCCCGTTAAATTAGGTAAATCAAGACCACATACACGCGGCAGCGCGAATTCTCGATCTAATACAGGACAATGTAGCAAGGACCGTTGGTTTAACCAACTTGGCTGGTATCAATTTACATTCAAATAATTTTTGAATTGTTTAGAAGTCAAAATGTGGAAAATTAAAAATAAAATTTCTTAACAGTACTTAACAATAAATTAAGGCAACATACGCGCGGCAGCGCGATCTCTCGATCTAAAACAGGACAATGTGGCATAGGACAATAGGACAATGTGGCAAAGACCGTTGGTTTAATCCCGTTAAATTAGGTAAATCAAGACCACATACGCGTAGCAGCGCGAACTCTCGATCTAATACAGGACAATGTAGCAAGGACCGTTGGTTTAACCAACTCGGCTAGTATCAATTTACATACAAAGTAATTTTTGGATTGTTTAGAAGTCGAAATGTGGAAAATTGTATATAAAATTTCTTAACAGTACTTAACAATATTTTTGGGAAAAATCAATAGACCTTTTTATTATTAATTATTTATATTTTTATGACTAGAATATGAAAGTTTCGGGCACAATTTGTTATTTTCAATGGTCATACGTCAAATAGTGCTCGAAAAGCAAAAATGCGTGAGGAAATTCAATAAAGGACAATGTGGTATAGGACAAAAGGACAATGTGGCATAGCACAATAGGACAATGAGGCAAAGACCGTTGGTTTAATCCCGGTAAATTAGGTAAATCAAGACCACATACGCGCGGCAGCGCGATCTCTCGATCTAAAACAGGACAATGTGACAATAGGACAATGTGGCAAATACCGTTGGTTTAATCCCGGTAAATTTGGTAAATCAAGATCACATACGCGCGGCAGCGCGAACTCTCGATCTAATACAGGATAATGTGGCATAGAATAATTGGACAATGTGGCATAGAATAATTGGACAATGTGGCAAGGACCGTTGGTTTAATCCTAGTAAATTAGGCAAATCAAGACAACATACGCGCGGCAGCGCGATCTCTCGATCTAAAACAGGACAATGTGACAATAGGACAATGTGGCAAATACCGTTGGTTTAATCCCGGTAAATTTGGTAAATCAAGATCACATACGCGCGGCAGCGCGATCTCTCGATCTAATACAGGATAATGTGGCATAGAATAATTGGACAATGTGGCATAGAATAATTGGACAATGTGGCATAGAATAATTGGACAATGTGGCAAGGACCGTTGGTTTAATCCTATTAAATTAGGTAAATTAAGACAACATACGCGCGGCAGCGCGATCTCTCGATCTAAAACAGGACAATGTGGCATAGAACAATAGGACATTCAGGCAAATGCCGTAGGTTTAATCCCGGTAAATTAGGTAAATCCAGACTACATACGCGCGGCAGCGCGAACTCTCAATCTATTACAGGATAATGTGGCATTGGATAATTAGACAATGTGACAAGGACCGTAGGTTTTTTTCTAGTAAATTAGGTAAATCAAGACAACATGCGCGCGACAGTGCGATCTCTCGATCCAAAACAGGACAATGTGGCATAGAACCATAAGACAATGTGGCAAATACCGTTGGTTTAATACCGGTAAATTAGGTAAATTAAGAGAGCATACGCGCGGCAGCGCGAACTCTCGATCTAATACAGGACAATGTGGCATAGGACAATAGGACAATGTGGCAAAGACCGTTGGTTTAATCCCGGTAAATTAGCTAAATCAATACCACATACGCGCGGCAGCGCGAACACTCGATCTAATACAGGACAATGTAGCAAGGACCGTTGGTTCAACCAACTCGGCTGGTATCAATTCAAGTAATTTTTGAATTGTTTAGATGTCAAAATGTGGAAATGTAAACAAAATTTCGTAACAGTACTTCACAATATTTTTGGGAAAAATTAAGACCTTTTAATGGTTAGTTAAGCGCATGCGCGTCCGCCATGTTTTAAAGGCGAGAATGTGAAAGTTTCGGGCACATTTTGTTATTTTCAATGGTTATACGTCAAATAGCGCTCGAAAAACATGGCGGAAATTTACACATGCTCACAAAAAAAATTTAGCTGTGAAATAGGTCTATAGGTATTGTGGAGAAAATATTTTGGTACTTACGTATTAACGCCACCACCGCTATATATTGGATCGAAGGTCCGCGCTGCCGCGCGTATAATGCCTTGATTTATCTGTCCGCTCCGCGGCGGGCAACTTAATCTAACCGGGGTTAAAAAATAAAGTATTTTGAGTTTTAAAAATGTTTTCATTTTAAATAAAATGTTTTATTTTACGATTTATCATAAAAATGTGAGGTATAGATTGGCGGCATTTAAAAATGTAGTGGTGGTGGCGTTAATTCGTAAGTACCAATATTTTCTCCTTTTTAGTGCATTTGATTATTAGGGCGAGTTTTTATGTTCTCTTTTATAATTCATTTTCTACTTTTTAGTCTTTACATATTTTATAATCGCTTTTAATTACAATTTCAGCTAAGATCTTTAGCAAAAGGAGAATATCGTGTCTCACGATTGTGCAATTTATTATTCCGTTCCTATACTCAATATATAAATATCCTATTAAATGTGTTGTAAGAAAGGAGATGCAGGACTTGTATGACATCATCTACCGGATGACCCGTAATCTATTATGCAAAAAGAGAGACTTTACAGTCTACCAGTGACCCTTACCTTTAAGGGTGCTATCCGAGAGCACTATGCCAATTAATTTTATATTTTTCATTAGACTAATTGGACAATAAATCTTTAACTTTCTGCTAAAGCTTCATTATTACAAGACTGTTTTCCAATAAATTTCGTAAAATCTATGGAAAAAATGCAGAATACATCCCTTCGTTGAAACTTAGGGTTGTGGACTTTTTATCTGGTGTAACTGTTCTTAATCGTCTTTGGCACAGTTTAATTAAGGTCGAAAAGCAAAAATGAAGCTTCTATATTGCTTGGTTCAATAAATATACGTGTTTTTGTTAAAAATAATTATTGATTTTCAACGTGACAGATAGTAGACGCGAACGCAACAGACTCGACGTTGCCAAATAGAATTATTTTTTTTGAAATATTACCCTATATGCGTATCAAAATATGGATTCCGTATTTCACGAAAAATAAATTTGCTAATTTTAAACTGGGCTGGTTTGATCACTTACCTTTTAGGGTTGCTCGCGTCTCCGCCCTGTGTGGACCGTCTTTCCGGCGCCTATTTTAAGGGAGGAAATAAGGATAATAAGTGAACGGATTCCCTTAAAATTGTTGTCTTCCAGACGTTTGTGGTCACTGCAGCCCTTTGGCTCGTGATTACACCCTTACCCTTATTAACTTGAAACCATTAAATTTAGCTGCGTGCACGTGTCGATCGCCCCGGGTTCGTGCTTCAATCCGTGTCTTTTAGCTTCCAACACTCGAAGCATACTACCGGAAATATATAAATTCACGGCCTGACTAAATAATCGCGAGATTTCGGCCCAGGTCGACACAGCTGTCTCCTTCTTTTAATCGATGCCGAAATCTCGATTTAAATTTCGAATTAAAATATAGATTTATTAAAATTGGCGCGAACAGATACTTTTTTTAGGATATATTGATATATTTATTCTAGTCATAATCAAATTTGCTGCACAATAAAAAAATTTTTTTTAAATTTATCCAGGAAAAAATAACAATAATTTAGGATTTTCTAAAAAATAAATAAAAAACCAAATCGTCCACGTTCTCCATCTGGAAAATACAAATAATTCGGAATTTTGTAACTAACCTTACCTTGCAGGAAATGTCCGCTCTGGTCTAATGACTATTAAAATTAAAAAAGATAGAATTCTTAGAAACAAATGGGAATTTTGTTAAAAATAAAAACAGAAAAACGATTACTATATTAATGTGCGATATAGTCATCGCAATTCACAACCGTATGACGATCATCACCAGGTCCTGGCTGAAAAAAGTCATACATATAAGTCATATAGTCATACGAAAAAAATCCAGAGCGGGATTAAGCTGAAGCTGTCTGCATCGCTTTTGGAACATGTATTAAGCGAGGTTACCGGGTACGTGTTTTTGATACGCCCAAGTGACATGTCATGGAAGATTTAGCTTCCTTCGTTGACTACTTTACTTCGTTGAAAAGTTGACTATTGTTGACACATTTTGTTATTTTTAATGGTCATACGTCAAGTAGTGCCCGAAAAACATGGCAAAAATTGCTCGAGGAAATTCAATATAGGTTTTTTATAGGACAATGTGGCAAGGACCGTTGGTTTAATCCCGGTAAATTAGGTAAATCGAGACCGCATACGCGCGACAGCGTGAACTCTCGATCTAATACAAGACAATGTAGCAAGGTCCGGTCTAATCATCATTAAGATTTTAAAAAATATTTTAATGTGCGATATAGTCATCGCAATCCACAACCGTATCACGATCATCACCAAGTCCTGGTTGCACCAGACATACGATAAAAATCAATAGCGGGATCAAGCTGAAGCTCTCTGCAGCGCTTCTGGAACATGTATCAAGCGAGGTTACCGGGTACGTTTTTTGATACGCCCAAATGTCTTAGAAGAGCGTCTTAGAAGATTTAGCTGCCTTCCAAGTTGATTATGGCAATTGTATGTCCCCTGTATCGGGAATGATACTCAAATGTTTCTGGCCAATAATGTCATTCTATCCACTCGACTCGATCAGAGGCAAAAGAGTTTCAGAGTCGCGTTTCTCTGCGGCTACCATGAACACCCGAACACTCAGTGCCACGTTCGTAAACGCCGAAAACCCATTGCCCTTCCTCTCTGTGACCCCGATTATATTTGCGCCTTCCCAACTTAACCGATTCATAGAAATGGAGACCCCGTACGCTCGGCAGCGTGGTGGGCAACCTAATCTAACCTGAGATAGTTTACCCACTAAAACCACCTACCTGATTTCACGCCCTAAAAAACAGCTTGGCACTGCAATCTTGCACTTCAATCTGCGGGCTCCTGATTTACTTGTCTGTTCCGTTACTTTCCTTCTGCCATTCCCTCTCGTCCTCCTTCTGTTGCATGATATCCTTGATAATGGCACCGACGTCGCTCCACCTCTCCTTGCTTTCTAGCATCAGCTCTGTTAACTCCCGGGGATACAATTCCCCGCCACTTAACAATTACAACTTCGTCCTCTGTCCTGCCCACCTATCGCAGGTGAACAGCGTGTACTCGGCCGTCTCCGGCTCCGTGTTATAGTTCGGGCAGTTCTCCGCGTTCGTCTTGCCGATTCTTTTTCTAAAACTCTGAAAGCAGCTATGGCCCGTCAGCGCCATTGTCATGTGGTAACTCATCTGACCATGCTTCCTATCAAGCCAGGGCTTGACATCCGGAATCAGCTTGTAGGTCTAATTGCTCGTATTCTTGTCCCACATCTCCTGCCACTTTCGAATGGTTTCCCGCCTTTCCTCTTCTTTGACCGCCCTTGCATCATTCCCCTCCTTGTCTAGCGTGCGCCCCACGATTCTGGCTCTTTCTTCTACCAGTAGCTCCAGGGGAATAAGCCTTGCCAATATCCGCACGACGTCGGTCCCGACAGTTGTCCTGATAGTTATTTTCATTTTGCCCCTTTCAGGGCTTCCCTGAGCCTCATGACTTTAGTGCAGTTGGCCCACACCGGTGCCCCATACAAGACGATATTGTTTGCAACGGATGACAGTAATATTCTTTTATTCTCAGACGCCCCTCCGATCCTCATACTACCGAGGTTCATACTCGAGAGGTTATTCACCCTGCAGTGAGCTTTTGCACATGCCTCCTCAACGTGCCTACCGAAGGTTAGCTTCTCGTCGAAGACTATTCCCAGGTATTTAGGGACTTCTGCGGGCGAAACGTTCTTCCGCCGAGAACGAATTCCACCGGGCCACATCTCTTCCTGCCGATTACCAGCACCGCCTCGGTTTTGTCCGGTGCAATAGCCAGCTGATTTGCGTCCATCCATTCCTGTATAGTGTCTAGGGCGGCGTTCGTTATTTCTTCGAGCTCTTCTTCTCTTCTTGCTTTGACCACTAGACCACGGTAAGGCCAGATTTAGAACTCCATCATAAAGAATGTTTCACAACAGCGGACCCAGCACGGATACTTGTGGGACCCCGGCTGTGACATCTATCTTGTCCTGCCCCTCCACCAGCAGACGCCTGTCGCTGAAGTAGCTCATGGTCAGGCCTACCAGGTATTCGGGCATCCTCCTGCGTTCCAGCTCCTCTACATTCTTAATGTCTATCGTTACCAGTGCTACCAGTTTCCTTGTTTTAAGCGATCTCCTTCGTTCTTCCTCTGCCAGGGTGAATATGTCACTATGATACATGTGTATCTTGCGGCCGTAACAGTGGACTTCCCCTTCCTGAACCCGTGCTGTCTCGCAGAGAGCGCCGCCATCCCTGTCAATTCGTTGTTGAACCTATTTGCCAGGATTCTCTCGAACAACTTGCCGAAATTGTCCAGCAAGCAAATTGGACGGTACGCGTCTGGACTAGTCAGAGGCTTGTTGTACTTAGGTATGAGTACCAATCTGGCTGTTTTCCACCTTCTCGGGAAATTTGCGCTCTTTAGCTCCTTGTTCAGTGCGTGTCGCACTGTATCGGGAAAACCCTCGCACACGAGCTTTAAGATCTCCGCTGGTAGTTCGTCAGGGTCTTTTTTGGTTCTTATTTTCGCCACTGCCTCTTCAAGTTCCTCGGACGAAATTTCCTGGACGTCGTTTTGCCGTGTACGCAACCACTTGTTCCTTTCACGCGTCACAAAAAGGCTTTCCACCACCCTTTTCTTGATTCACCACCCTATGGACCAGCTGAGGCTGCGGCTTTTTAAGCTTGTCCATGAATATTTTGTAGCCAAGCCCCCAAACGTCCCTATCAACGTCTTCGCAAATGTCTTTCCATTTGGCTTCCTTGGCCCGCGCAATGAGTGTTCGTAGCTTTTTCTTTTCGGCCTTATAGGCCAGCGCTAACTCGGCGTACTCCATGCTCTGCTTTTTCCTCCCTCTCATCGCTCGCCTTCTTGCCTGGACGCAGGTTCTTCTTTGGTCACCAATTTCACTCGTCCACCAGTAGGTGCAACTATTGGGCTTGTAACCTCTTATCCTAGGGAGACACTCATTGCACACGCTAGTCACCAGCTCGACCAACTCGTCTGCATTGTCCGGCTTCTTCTTGGCCTCTCTAAAAGCTTCTACAAACTTTTCCTTGTCTAGCGCAGTTGTTTTCCATCCTTTGATCTCCTGGCAGCACTGATCTAGGTTACCGTTTTCTCATACTACCTTAAATATTTATGGTCGCTCAACGTCTCCTCGGGTACCACCTCCCACGACGCGATCTTTCCTACAGTCTCCACCGTTCCAAAAGTCAGGTCTACGATAGAGCTACCGTTGCCACGGACACAGGTGGGTTCCTTACCGACGTTTCTAATGACAAAGTTGTTTTGCGCCAGCCAGTCCACCAGAACTCTCCCTCTATGGTCCTCCGTCTTTGCGCCCCATACCTGAGACCTGCCTTTGAAATCCCCGCCAATAAGAATTTCTCCGCTCCTTTGACTGATGTCCGCCTGCAGGGCGTCCAGGTAGCCTTCGAACTCGGTCTGCGTGCAGTTAGGTAATACGTAGCAGCTGTAGATTGTAAGGCCCTTTGCTTTCAGCCCCGTAAGTCCCTCGCCTAATCCGTGCTGAGTCGGCCCAAGCTTCGTTGATTTCTACAAAATGGCTGTTTTTCCTTCCTTGCCCCTGATCCATCCTCTTTTCTGGTTTGTTAATTTGTTGTTCGGCTCACTTACCAAGATGACGTCAATATGCTGCTCCCTAGCCGTGGCTTCCAGAAGGTCATGTGCACGTTCGCAGCAGTTCAAGTTTGCTTGCAAGATTTTTTAGTTGAAGCTGGTGCTGAATCTGAGGACGAGGCCTTGTGGGCGCCCCTTGCAGGACTGTCTCGCCGTTTCGGTTTAATTTGTTTACTCGCCTTGGCCAACGTGTGGCGGAAAAATTCACATTTGCCACTGTTAGCGCTGTGCCCTACTTTGTTGCAGATTGGACAGGATTTTTCGTTGCGGCAGTCTTTAGCTGTGTGCCCTTCCTTTCCGCACGCAAAACACAGCTTCGACCTGTCGGGTCCGTCACAGTTCTTGGCGAGATGGTCGTAGGACCAGCATTTGTGGCAACGATCAATTTTAATCCTTCTCTCTAGAGGGCACCACTACTTTTAAGTGTGGCTCTTCCCGAGATTTGTCCGCCTCCTCCTTGCTTACCACAAGCGTAGCCGCTTGCGTATGATTTGCGTTAGGTCGCAAGTCGCTTAACTTTATCATTTTGTTATGTGTGTCCCAAATTTTATCTCTGACCGCTGTTAGAATCTCTCCTTTATCAGCTATATCGTCCATGGCTCTTATGTGTAAAGTTTCGGTCTCTGCTCTTTCACCGGCCCTAAGGTCTTACTTTAGTACCATCGTGGAATGCATCTGTGAGGGCTTTCCCCAGTTCCTCTATCGCCTTTACGTCTGGGTCCACGATGATTAGGACGTTACCTTCCTTTGAGCTTCTTATCGACCGTATGGCCTCCTTCGCATTACTTCCGGCTATGATTCGCTTAACGTCCCCTAGCGTACTTAAGAAGTCTGTGTTCTTGTTTTCTACGATGAGGGCCGCTGTGTTCCTCGGTTTCGGTTTTTTGCCTCTTTATCCTTGCTTTCTTTTTGCTCTAACGCTTCTCTTGTGAGAGTTTGTTGAGTTGTGTAGATTCTAACTTTTTGGTCCGCTTTGTTGAAAATGTCCTCAACCATTTTCCTTAATGGTTGGGGGCTCATGGCGTTTACGTGGTGCATAGCAATGAAATTATCCGTTGCTGTTTCCTCTTTAATCTTTTTATTTTTTTGCCAGAGGTCCTCGCCTGTACCGTCGTGCACAACTTTAATTACTTTTCTGTTTCCTCTTTGCTCCTCTAGCCCTTTAGATTTAATTCTGGTGGTTTGTTCCAGAACTTCGAAGTCCCCTTCGGCTTCTAAGAGTTCCGGGAACCTTTAACCTAATCTAACCTGGGTTATTCCAACGATCCTTGCCACATTGTTTATATTCTGCTTCGCGGTGGGCACCCTAGTCTAACCAACTGTGCTTGCCACATTGTCCCATATTGGATCGAGAGTTTGCGCTGCCGCTCATTCGTGATCTTGATTTATATGCCGCTTCGCGGTGGGCAACCTAATTTAACCTGGGTTAATCCAATATTTTCTTTAGTTATTTATATCTTGAGAACTAGTTTTGTTTGAAGTCTACGAATCGAGACAAATTTGTCTAAGTCGTCGCGAAAACCTAAAGATTCCATTAAGACTAATTAGAGTTATACAATGATTTTAAAATTACTCGCTTCAAACGACAGGGAAAAAAGCGAACTTTGTTTAGTTGTCTATATCTTGAGAACAAGACTAGGTGTGTTAATGCGGATCGAAGTTTGTGAAACTAATAGATTTTTTGAAAACTAGAAGCTTGTATATAGAGTAACTAGAGTTTTTTTCTTACAGCAAAATAAAGAAATTGTGCCACATTGTCCTCTTCTTACACCAAAATTGAGAAATTGTGTGAACCACACACGCGCGCCAGCGTCGATCACAATTTCTCAATTTTGCTGTAGGAAAGGTAAAAGTGGTAACGCCGAGATGATTGCTAACGCACACTTTTTATCACGTGACCAGAAATGTATGAGCCGTTGCATCAAATGTGTCAGTTTTTATGACAACAAAAATACAAATATTTATTGCACCAAACAATGTAGAAGCTTCATTTTTGCTTTGCGACCTTAGTTAAACCGTGCCAATGACGATTAACAACAGTTACACCAGGTAATCTGCAACCCTAAGTTTAATGAAGGGGTGGGTGTATTCTGCATTTGTTTCCGTAGAAACAGTCTTGTAATAATGAAGCTTTAGCAGAAAGGTAAAGATTTATTGTCCAATTAGTCAAATGAAAAATATAAGATTGTAGGGTTTTTTTTATTCTACATAATAGCCAAATCTATATCTATTAATCTTCTATTGCTTTTACAATCGCGTTTTCCGTTGCGTAGCAGTTTCCCTTTTTGTTTTATTTACTTTAATTTTGCATCCCTCGAGTACGGCGGCAAATAATAATGAATGAATTAATTAATGTATAATTCATAATTATACATTCAAATGTCAACAACACTGACGTGGGATCCCTGTGACATATTTAAATATAAAGTAAATAGGTTGTTTACCGTAGATGGAACAAAGTTGATATTAAAAATACTTAATTAATGGAGAACTATATGGGTACTTACGTACTAACGCCACCGCAGCTACAGATTGGAATAAAATGGATGGTTAGATTAGTTTATAACGGAGCAGATAAATCCAGCCCGCATATCGCGCGGTAGCGCGACCTCTTGATCCGAAATAAGAAAAAATATAGGATAAGGGTTAGATTACTTTATATTAGAGCAGATAAATTCAGACCACATATCGCGCGGTAGCGTGACCTTTCGCTGCGGTGGCGTTAATACGTAAGTACTACTATGTCTCTAAACTATTAAGATATAGTATTGTTATCGGAAGTAGGTATGTGTATTCAAAATTTTGGCAAGATTGAACTACGGGAAGTAGATTAAAATTCGATTACCATATTTGACGCATACATCACGACAAGTTAATATAAGCCTGGTAATAATATATAATTAAAAAAATTAACCGGTAATGAACAATGGTCAACATTTTTTCACGAATACATGAGCTTAAAATTCGATTACAATATTTGACGCATACGACACGTCAAGTTAATTTAAGCGTGGTAATAATATATAATTTAAAAAATCAACCAATTATGTACACCGGTCACCATTTTCCCAGGAATGCATGTTTGATTTTTAGAATCAAACTCAATGTTTTATATTATCATTTAGTTACGTTTTTTTTTTAATTTGATTGAAAGATTGCAGTCAGGGAGGCAATTAGGGATTGCGATAGCGGTGGAAAAAAGTCTATAAACTACCCCATATATCTTCATTACGTAAAATTTGACATGAACGCATCGCCGAGCCGCAATAAAGGAAGTTATTTATAAAGCAATCAAATGTCTATTAAGGCGAGATCGATACGTTAGTAAAATTAGACAATTTAAAATAAATATAACGTGAGTCCCAAATGTCTAATCCACTCTTGCCATGAATTTGAAGAAGTCATTTCTTGATTCAGACACATAAAATTAAACAAATTATCAAATGTCATTTTTAAGTAGCTGTCAGTGGTCTTTAGGTTATGTCGCATTGTTTTTAGTGTTAAGTTCAACAATTTCATTAGTTATAAATAAAACTCCTACTAATAAATTTAACACTGATTTATTTTATAGTGTTGTGAATTATAAAATTAAGAAAGAAGAACAAACATTACAACAGATGTTGAACGTGTTGTCCATTTTCACGAATACACAAATTAATTCGCCGTTTTATGTTATTTCTACCGGTCTTACTTAATTTATTTAAATTAAAAATGTTTACAAAAGAGCAGAAAACTGTTATTGTCGAAAGTTATTTTCGTAATTGTAGTCGCCTGGAAAATGTTGAATGGGAATACAGTATCGACCTGTGCATTCAAGAATTCAGGCAACGTTTTCCTATGGCTGTATTTAATAGGAATCAGTTTAGAAGGCAGGTATTACTATCAGTTGATTGCTTTCAAAGTACTGGTAATACTAACAATAAATGAAGAAGTGGAAGGCCTCGTATTAATAATGAGAATATTATAAACAACATCAGAAATGCAGTCCAAGACGAACCTACCAATTCAATTAGGAGACTAGCTCAATAGAAGAATTTAAGTTGTGCTACCACTCATAGGATTATCCGTCAAGATCTTCACATGAAACCATATAAGTTGCAAATGTACCAAGAACTTTTGCCACTGGATTATAATAAAAGACTGGCGCACTGTCGGTGGTTCAATGAAAATATGAACGACAAAGTGTTAAATTTAACTTATTTCGCTGATGAAGCCTGGTTTCATCTAAACCAGGCATGTCAAACACGCGGCCGGCGGGCCGCATGCGGCACGCCAATACATAGCTTGCGGCCCGCCGAAACGTTTAAATTTTTTTTCATAAAATATATGAATTTATTATTTACAAGTAAATTTTGTTTGTCATCTCAAAGTGCAATGTTTGCACAATCGTTTGCGAAAGATATTTTGAACTCTGACGTCGATTTTGGTTTTCATTCATATGAACAATGAATAAGAAAAGATTAATTGAGGAGGAACATCGTAATAAAAAAAAAGGGAAACTGCAATATTTTTGTGTCTACAAGAAGAATAAAATATGTCTGATATGTAAAAACTCTATTTCAGTTGCTAAGGAATATAATCTTAAAAGACACTATGCACAAATAATAAAACAAAATATGACCAATACGAACAAAATTTCGTCAGACAAGACAAATTGTCGGAATTGAAATAAATTCTTCAAAAACAACAGTGTATTCACTAAATCTGTTGAAGAAAGATACGGTTCAGTGAACTTTCGCAGCATACGTTTCACCGCAGGAACTTTCAGCCCTGAGCATTTTCGTTCTCTATCAATTTATTTTCCTATATTTTTGTTTATGTTGCTAATGAATTTTCTAATGAACAAATTCTTAATTTCTAACGAATTTTCTAAGGAAGTTTTAAGGAATTTTTGTAATTGAAGGCCAAACAAATGCTATTGTAGCGAAACATGGACTATGATCGAAATAACCAAGAAAGCAATGGACATATTTGAACGCAAGGTGCTACGTAGGATTCTAGGGGCGGTAGCGGTCGGAAATATCAGAAGGCTAAGGTACAATAACGAGGTATACCAGATATAACAAGAATCACCGATTTCTACATACATCACATTTCAAAGACTGCAAAGATGGGCAGGACACGTGCTCAGGATGGACGCACAAATGGAAGACTGGCGGCCGGTAGGTAGGCCAAGAAAACAGTGGGAGGAAGAGACCCGGTAAGACGCATAACAACCTTCTCGGAGTAAGAGCGTGGAGAAGAGCAGCAAAGGACAGGGAAGAATTGATGACAAAAATACAGGAGACCAGGGCCGGGTTTGAGTTGTACCGCCATATGAAGAAGAAGAAAAGTGGGCTGTGAAACTTTGCAGAAGTGAAACTGCTCAGAAGTGAACGTTCCTGCTGTGAAAGTTCTACGGTGAAGATTTCCGATGTCGTGAACGTACCGAATACCAGAAGTTAGTTATAATCGTAAGCAGATCGAAACCATTTACTGAAGGAGAATTTATTAGTGAATGCTTAATTAAAGCGGCGGAAGTATGATGTTCAGCACAAATAAAAAAATAAAAAAAAGTTAGTCGAAATACTGTAGCCAACAGAGTTGATGAGCCGAGAACTCCATAATATCAACGTTTCAAGCCTACCGTGCTGCAATTGATGAAACTACAGATATTCGAAATATCGCTCTGGTCGTTTTTATTCGCAGATGCGATTAATTTAAAATTAGTGAAGGTCTTTTGGAAGTCATTCCTATGCATAATACAACTACCGGAGCTGATATTTTTGATGCGTCGTTGAAGGTATTGAAGAAGTATAAGTTACCATTGGAAAAGTTGGTTTGTTCTGCAACTGATGATGGTGGTCGGGGAGGCATAATCCGTATTACTAAAGGAGTTGTTGAAGATGTAAAAATGCAGCATGGTCATAATAATTTGGAACATTTTCATTGGATTTTATAAAATTCAAAAATTTTATACACTCTTTCATAACATTTTGTAAGAGCAATGGCATTTTTTTGTAGCTAAAGCTTCTCTATGTATGCTACAGTGTACCCACATACATTCTAGGGCTGCAGCTTTTATTTTTGGAAACAGTACTGCACGAATACCAGCCATTGCATGTGCACCATCGATGCTCAGATCCACTCAGTTTGATTAATATAACCTTCAATCAAGCTAAAAGTTTCTTGTGCTGTTCTTGTAACCAAGGTTTTACAAAATAAAAATTCTTCCTTCGATGTATTGTCAAGATCGTATCTAACAATCTATCGTATCTACATATCTACACTTTCATCGACTTGAACAGAAAAAGCTGCACTTTTCTATGTGACCAACAACAGTTTCTTCCATATTGTATGCCATTTCCACGATTCTACGCTTCACTGTGTTACTGGAGAGAGATAACATAATTATTTGGTTCTGTTGTTTTTGATCAAATAATCGAGTTCCTATTATTTTCATTGCTGGAATTAGTAACTTTTTGGCAATTGTATGAGGGTAGCCGGTCTCAGCATTTTATTTGGATATTTCATAAGAACTATGTTTTCAGACATAGCACCCTGTTATTAGTTCTTTCTTTTGGTTTATATGGAAATCTGTCGTTTTATTGCTGTAATCTGGTTATGTTTTAATTCTAATTTCCTTAACTTTAAAGGTTTCATGCACTTGTTTGACAGTGTCATATAACAAATAACGAAATAATATATTCATTCTAACAATCGTGTTCTATTATTTTTTTTAACAGTAAAAACATGCGGCCCCCATTTAGTACAAAATATATCCTATAGCCCGCAATATCATATGAGTTTGACATGCCTGATCTAAACGGATACATTATTTCCCAAAACATGCGCATGCGGAGTGTTGACAACCCACACTTTTTTGGAGAGACCCAACTACATCCCATCAAAGTTGGTGTGTAGTTAGCAATATCAATACGCAGAATTATCGATCCAATGGTCAGAATCACCGATGGTAATTTAAACGCTGCCACTTATAGAGTCACTATTTTGCATCAATTCATTATCGAACTTTATGATGATGAACTCCAAAACGGCTTCTTCCAACAAGATTCTGCTATACTGCACACATTAAATATCAAATTATCAACTTATAAACTACATTACAAATTATAAACATTAAATTATCTTCATGAATTCTTCGACGACAGGCTAATAAGCAAAGACCGATTTCCACCACGCTCTTGTGATCAAATTCCTCTGGACTTTTTTCTTTTTCCATATTTAAAAAATTCAGTATTCAGCAGTCTAGTGCATACAGTATAAGATTTGCGAAACAATGTAATAAGAAAATGTGAAGAGATAGACAACACAGCATTACAAAATGTGGTCGAAAAAATAAAACGGCGAATTAATTTGTGTATTCGTGAAAATGGACAACACATTCAACATCGGTTGTAAGGTTTGTTTTTTTGTTTGTTAATTTTATAATTCACAACACTATACAATAAATCAGTGTTAAATTTATGACAAGGCGTTTTATTTATAACTAATGAAATTGTTGAACTTAACACTAAAAGCAATGCGACATAACCTCAAGACCACTGACAGCTACTTAAAAATGACATTTGATAATTTGTTTAATTTTATGTGTGTGAATTAAGAAATGACCTACCTCTTCAAATTCATGGCAAGAGTAGATTCCAAGACTTTTGGGACTCACGTTATTTATTATTATATTATTGTAAAATATAATTTAAAAGGCAGAAAGACCTTATGGTCGATAGCCATTCGTTTTGGTGACAATAAAGATTATTATTATTAAAATTTAAAAGATTTAAAACATAAACTATCTGTGACTCTCTATGTCTAACACATTTTTTTGTGGTTTTTGCATCGAATTTTTTTTCTTCCCTTAAAGATAAGTTTCACATGTATATTAGCATGCGCATTTTATTTGTTTTATGTAATATAATATGCGTATCAGTAGTTAGTTATGAAATTTTTAGTAACAAATAGATTTTTCCTCCAAAAATAGATTTTTCCTCCACAAATAGATTTTCCCACAGATACAAGTTTGCAATGAAATAATAACACAATCATAAAAGCCGAAACTTTTCTCATCCAATTAGTTACATAACTCGTGGCTGATAAAGAGTTGTTTCTAATTAAATAACTAGCAACACATGAAAATTGCATTTTCTTGTTTGCTTTGGAGCCTATAAATGAGTTACCTCAATTTACAGCAATAGCAATTTCAAGTCCGGTTTGATATTTCCCTTAATTTCCGGTTATGTAAATCAATTTACTGGGCGATAGGCTTGCCAGCCAGATATCCACGTTTTATTTTCTATAATATTTATGTTTTAAACACGGTTGGCTTATGTTAACATCGCTTGACTATTAGAATATTTATATTAGGATAAGTGAAGCAGGTTATAACAGGATATACAAGTCTTCTTCTTCTTTAGAATAGGCCTACTTTGGACCACGTCTGTTCAATTGTTGGGCTTTGACATTTGCCCAGTATTGTCGCATCTTCTGCCTGTGTAACTCCCTTCTGTCCAGGGGGTACCTTTCCTTCGAGGTTTTTCCTTAAATCCACGGACTTCCTTCAGGGTACGTCTCACAGACTGGCTGTTTTTGAGATCTGTTATTCCCAGTTCTTTAATATCCTTCTCGGTCTCTGTCAACCAAGTGGTACGAAGCTTCTTGTTTTTCCAGAAGGTGAACAGACAGTTGGTTAGTCGGTTTGGCGGCAATCTTGCAACGTGGCCATAGAAAGCTACCGTTCTTTTCCTTGCACAGTCAGAGAACATCTCAATATGTTCGTAGAGCTCAGAGTTATGCCGCATTCGGAATTACCCAGCTTTCTTTACCGGGCCTAGGATCTTCCTGAGGATTCTCCTCTCTCTGATTTCCAATTTCTCTACTAGACCCATTCGGTTCAAGGAAAGACACTCCATGGCATACAGGGCTTCTAGTCGTAAGACTGATGTGTAGTGCTTAAGTTTCGGGTTGCGTGACAGGCATTTCTTGTTGTTAGTGTTCTTAGTCAGCAGATAGGCTAGTTCCAATTTTGCGACTCTCTTATAATGATGCTCTTTCTGATAAGTTGGGTTCAATCCATTCGCCGAGATACTTAAATTTCTCAGTCCTCTTGATGTTCCCTGTTCTAGTAACATCTCTCTGTTTCCTTCTCTGATGTTGGTGAAGAATTCTGTTTTCTCCAGCGACACTTGAAGACCCACTTTGGCAGCCTGTTTTCTAAGGCAGTTTACCTGCATTGTTGGCATCTCAAGAGAATCAGCAAAAAGTGCCATGTCATCTGCCAGGCAATCTATAACCAGTCCATCGCTCTTACGTCCCAGGTAGATACCACTCTGAGCAACCAAATTTTTCAATTCCTTGCGCAATTCTCTCATAACCTTTTCAAGGACACAGTTGAAGAGAAGGGGGGAAAGTCCATCTCCTTGTCTCACTCCAGTTTTTATTAGGAAGCTTTCTGAAATCTCGCCTCCAAATTTAACCTTGGAATGGGTGTTGGTCAAAGTTTCTAGGATGAGTCTGCGGGTTTTGTTGTCTAGTGCTAGTTCCTGGAGTACTTTGTTAAGCGTTTCTCTATCAATGGAATCGTAGGCCTTCCTAAAATGAACAAAGGTGACAACCACCTTGCTGTTTCTCATCTTGGAGTATGCAACTACAGTTTGAAGATTGAGGATCTGTTCAACACACGATCGGATCTTCCTGAAGCCCGCCTGGTATTCTCCCAGTTGACTATCCAACTGATTTGCTGCCCTTGTTTGTTACGCCTTCGAGAGAATCTTGTATGTTACAGGGACGAGAGAAATTTCACTGTAGTTGTTTAGATCAGAAAAATCTCCCTTTGTGTGAAGCGGATGGATTAAAGCAGATTTCCAATGGGGTGGTAATTTCTCTGTTTTCCAGATGTCCTGGATGATCTCGGTTAGCTTGCGCACGGCATTGTTTCCCGCAACTATCGGCAACGATAGAGTCCTCTCCAGCTGCCTTATTATTCTTAAGAAGTTGAATGATATGGCCAACTTCTTCCAATGAAGGGGGAAGCGAGTCCGGGTTTGGTGTGGTTTGTTTATAATCAAAGTCCTCGCTGCGTGGGTCACAGTTGAGTAGATTTTTAAGGTACTGAGCCAAAAGGTGGCAGTTGTCCTTGTCGTTATAAGCCAGTTTTCCTTGTGAGTCTCTGAAGTGGAGGCTTGGCGGAGCGTATTTTCTGAGTGCCTGCTTAAAGGTTCCAAAGGAATCTCTGGAATTATTCTTAGCAAAGCTCTCTTCGATTTGGGTTAGTTGCTTTTGTGTGAAGGTTCGTTTTGTTCCTCTAATTATCTTGGCTGTAACCTTTCTTTGTTAAAAAAATTATGCCAATTTTCCTTGATCTTTTTAGAATTCCACTTCACCCAGGCTATCTGTTTTTGGGCTATTGCATTGTCACAGTCTTCAGTCCACCACGGATGCTTCCTTCTTCTAGCGAGAGAGACGAGTTCATTGGCCGACTTGACAAGAGTCCCCTTCAGTTGGTCCCAGTTGTGTAGGTCTGGGTTGTTCAGTCTCTGACTTAGTTCTCGACTGTTCTTGAGTCGCTCGACGTCAAATCTTAACATTTTCGAGTTTCTGTGTAATCTGGTGTTTCTAGGCTGGAGTATTATTTTGATCTTTGAGAGGTAGTGGACTGAGTTCAGATTGGCGCTTCTTAGTACCTTCACGTTTTGTATTTCCCTTTGAGATATTCGTGAAATGGCCACATGATCTATCTGGAATTCACCCAGGTGGGTATTAGGTGAAATTCAAGTCTTCTGCTTCCTTGGCAAGTGTTTGAAGGCTGTAGACTTCATGATCAACCCAAAAGTCCTACACCGATCCATCAATCGTTCTCCGTTGCGGTTGGTTCGCTTATGCGCCCGATAATTGCCCACTATGTTTCTGTATTTTTTCTCTATTCCCAATTGAACATTGAAGTCACCAAGCAGTATAACGGTGTACCTCTCTGGAAGTTTTGAGATAATATATTCTAAGTCTTCCCGGAATTTATCAGTTCTGTCTGGATTGCGTCTGTTGTCCTGGTTGATTGGGGCATGTACATTGACTATACTGTAGCCCTTGTTTGCGCATTTGAGAGAGACGATGGATACACGACTACTCGGGGAGGTAAAGTCAGTGACTGAATCCAGTATCCTGTGACTGATTATAATCCTGTACCTAAGTACCTAAGTTCCTAAGGTCAGCGGGCAATGAAGAACGTACCCCGTTCTTCATTACCCGCTGACCCACTTTTCCTTTGAGGATTCTGTAGCCTTGGGACTCGAAAGCATGTTTGTCCGTAAATCTGGTTTCCTGTACTGCTGTCAGTATTATGTTGTGTCGTGTTAGTGAATCAGTCAAATGTTTCAGTTTACCCACTTTTAGCAGTGAGTTGGCATTAAATGTTGCGAAGAAGCTTTGCCGTCTTGGTCTGAGTTTACGTTAGGTGATTTCAGGATGCTCCGACTCATCCTTAAAGCATGTTGGTGCGGACTGCCCAGAATCCGAAGGTCTGCTACCGTCACCATGGGTGACGGTGGATTGGTTACCACCTGGGGTAGTGCATTTAGCGAGATTTTCTTCATGCTCAGTTGAAGAATATTCTTCATGGGACAGTGGCGATCCACTGTCCAAAATACTACCCAAGTTGTTAGCTTGAGAGGCTTATTATTCGGGTTTGACACCGCAAGACAGGTCGCCTTCACTACGGCTATACAAGTATTATTCATATTCATACTTCCTTTGGGTGCCATCTTTACTTAGCTTCCAGGAGGCAAATTGTCACAAAATTCTGGTTTCAATCTTTTAGCCTTGAATAATATCATTGGGGACACTGCATTTCCCGTTGAATTAACACACATCGCGATTGTAACATATTCTGAATGTTCATTAGCTATAAAATGCACTCTTTTTGTACCTTTTTCAGCAAAAACTTTCTGCTGATGATAAAGATTCAATCTACATCCCTTCTCATCCATATTATATAGACTTTCTGGATGATTTGTTATATTCAACTCGCAATATATTTTTCTGAGAACTTCAAAGTGATATTGAACGATGAGCTTATTAAGCTTCTGTGCTCTGTTGGGATTCCTAAACTGAGCTTTAAGCAGAGCTATTTCTGAGTTGCGTTTGTGGAAACCTATCAGCCATTTCTTCCCTGCAATACTCGTTTTGTCCCTGTTATATCATTTCTTCTACTTCTTTATGTGCCGTGTCCTTCGAGGACGTCGGCGATCATCATAATGATATTTATTTTATCAGCAACGGCACAAAACAGGCTAGTACAACTGACACCATACCACTTTCTCAGGTTTTTCAGCCAGGACGTGCGTCTTCTTCCTGGACCTCTTCTTCTCCTCCTCTTCTTCTTCTTAATGGCACTACAACCGATTGCCGGTCTGGGCCTCCTTCAGCATGTTTCTCCAAGCGGACCTATCACTCGCCAACGTTCTCCAGTCCCGTACTTGAAGTTTTTGTAGGTCAGTTGTTACCGCATCCTTCCATCTCCCTCTTGGCCTTCCGGCCCTTCTCCTTCCCTCTGGTTGGCTATTGAACAACTTTTTCGGAACCCTATGATCACCCATTCTCTGCATGTGTCCGAGCCATCTCAATCTTGCCACCTTGATGAAACTCACAATATCTGGTTGATTGTAGAGCTGATATAGTTCGTGATTATATCTTCGGCGCCAGATTCCTCGTTCTTGGGTCGCTCCAAATATTGCACGTAGCATTCTTCTCTCAAATACACTTAAAGCCTGTTCTTCGCTCTGTGTTAAGCTCCATGCTTCTGCACCATAGGTTACCACCGGTCGTATCAGTGATCTGTACAGTGTGCACTTATGCTTGGGGTGGATTGTTTTGGACCTAAAAAGTTTAAGTAGCCCATAATAGCACCTGTTACCAAGAGTTATCCGCCTTCTAATCTCCTCGCCCATCCGGTTTACGCTGTTCAGTTGCGAGCCCAAGTACACAAATGTATCTACTGTGTCAAAGTGCTTTCCGTCTAGTTCTAGCGTTAGTCCTACCTTCCGATGAGTTTCGGTAGCCACCATGTATTTCGTTTTGTTTACGTTGACAGTGAGTCCTAGGTTACTTGCTTCCTTCTCCAGTAGCGAGTAAGTAGTTTTGGTCGCCTGTTCGCTTCTGCAAATTATATCAATGTCGTCTGCGTAAGCCAATAGTTGTGTTGACTTAAAGTACACAGTGCCGTTAGTATCCACTCCACTACTCCTAACGGCCTTTTCTAGTACGATGTTAACCAGTAAAGTTGCCAGTGGGTCTCCCTGTCGTAGTCCTTCCTCTGTTATAAAAGTCTCAGACAACTTGTTTCGTATTCTTACCACAGACGATACTTCAGACAGTGTTACTCTGGTTAGGGCTGTCAGTTTTTCAGCGAATCCGAAACTTGTCATTATCCCCCACAGTTTGTGTCATATAACGCTGTCGTATGCTGCTCTGAAGTCCACGAATAGATGGTGTGTCGTGATATTGAACTCATTACATTTCTCCAGGATCTGCCTAATGCCAAACAGTTGGTCTGTGGTTGACCTGTTTGTGCGGAAACCGCACTGGTATTCCCCGATATTCTCTTCTGCGTGTGGTAGTAAGCGACAGTACAACACATTAGCGAAGACCTTGTATGCAATGTTTAGCAGCGTTATCCCCCTGTAGTTAGAACAATCTAACTTATCACTTTTCTTGTACAATGGGCATATTATCCCTAGCTTCCATTCATCCGGTAGCTTTTCCGTTCTCCATATGTTTAATATGAGATCATGCATGCACGATATTAGGGCTCTACCTCCATACTTCAACAATTCTCCTGGAATGCCATCTGCACCTGGCGCCTTATTGTTCTTGATTCTGCGCACTGCAGTCTCTACTTCTTCTAGGGTGGGTTCCTCCACTTGCTCAGTCCCTAATATTGATGTTGATGTTGGCGTTATACTTTCCTCTTGGACTACGCGAGTGTTCTGGTTGAGCAGGTCCCTGAAGTCCTCTTCTACCTTTGATTTTTCCTTGCATGATATTCTGCAAGATACGGTACTTTGCCCCTCTCATAACGAGTCCAAAATATTCCAGCTTGCGTTTTTTGATTTGGTAAACATGACTGCTAGTTGCTTCTGGAGACGGGCACCTCGGTGTTTCTGACTCTGCCTACCCATGATATTCGCAGCAGACGGCGGTAGCACCATATCTCGAACCCTTCCAGTCGGGCACACATTGCCTTTGTTAAAGTCCATCCTTCCATTCCATAGTACAAAATTGGAAATACACAGCACCGTAGTAATCGAACACGCAGAGGTATTGACAAGTCTTGGGATGTAAGAACCTTCTTCATATTGCTAAATGCTGCTCTATCCTGCTCGATGCGGACCTTATTAGTAATCGACAATAGAACCAACCTTGTTGTAATTCTAGGAAATCGTAACGCTAATCTCTATGGTGAAATTATCTTAGGAGAACATGTTATCCCTGTGGCATATGGAATAGGTCAACATTTTTACCACAGAATAGACCACATACTGCGCGAATCACTTTAGACTTCCCACAAGAACTGAAAATGCAAACAATGGTGTGGCCTGGGTTTAGGCCTGATTTAAATCCCATATAGCATATTTGGGATATGGTCCACAGACGTGTTCGTGGTCGCCTGTATCCTCCTCAGACCATCTAGCAGCCAACGGCGGCGCTTATTAGAGAATGGGACGCTATATCAAAACAAGACTTTCGAAGTCGTTATTCGTGCTATGGGAGCACATACTTGTTATAAAGTTATCACTTTATGTACAAAAGTTTACACCGTACAAAAGTTTACAACAACAGTTTAGCACTAACAATTAATTTAACACCTTGACATACGAATAAAATTCGCTGACGTGTCCATATACATGTGATCTTATCACATATACATGACTTCTTAGGGACGTCATTGTATGTTAAGGGGTTAAATTCAGTGGCGGCTCGTGGATGATGTTTGTGGGAGGGCTGGAAAAAATTATAATAAAAAGTATTTCTACTAGTTGAAAAACCCGCATTTTCATTGACACATACAGAAACATATTGGTTTTTGTTAATTCAGTGACAACCTGTTAACCAATTATGCTTCATATAAATGTTGAAAATAAATTTTCGGTCATAATTATTTGAACGACTTTGTGACACTGGACAAATATTTAAATCTGGAGTTTACCGTCCGAATGATTTAATTTCAATTTTTTCTTGAAATTACAGTCGTGCAAATTTTTTGCTTCGTTCATTTCTACAAAAATGTAATTAAAATTAAATTCAATAATTATATTCAAAAATAACTATCTTACTTTCTGTGAATAGCTAAGAACTACTTATTTATTAATACTTAGTTTAAAATTGTCGACTTTTCAATTGTCCACCAATTAATTGTCCACTTAAGGTTCTTTGCCGTTGCCGAAACTCGAGTTCTTAGAAACAAACTCATAAAATACCTAAAATACCGAGTGCGGTCTGCAATATTTGCAGCCCACGATATACATATTACAAAAACGTATATCGCGGGTGAGGCTAACCAGCTCAATACACTAACTACGCGGAGAGACTAGGTCTGCACTGACTGCAGCCCGGATGAGTATACAACCACACATACAGAGCGCCTATCGAGGTATTTATTACCTACAAATCAAAAAATAAATATACTACGAACGGAAAAATATGTTTTTGTAAAATAATTGTATACTAATGTAATAGTTTATAATAATTAAAAAAATGTTTTCATTTTGGCGGGAGGGCTGCAGCACTGCAGTTTCGCCCATAAGGGCGCCCATAAGGGCCGAGCCGCCACTGTTTAAATTCATTTTGCACTTTGGTTTTGGTAGTTTTAATATCTTAATTATTACGGGTACTTTTAAAGTACGTGATGCTGACACTTCCATATGTGCAAGTTACAACAAATAAAAATTTAATTGAATTAATATTTACACGAATCACACAACTTTCCTTGTTTAATAAAAAGACATATGTGCATTAATGGCTTTTTTTGTAAACTAGTAAAACATCCCAACATTATAAAGTGAAAAAAGTTTATCCTCCTATAAAAATCCGTTTTTATTAAAATGCTTCGCATTATATGTGGATGGGGATGTTTTTATATCTATTTATATGGGAGGTTTTAATTTCCTGTATATTACCTGAAGGTCTATTAGATTTTTTACTTCGATAAAAAAAAACGATTGCATGAACATTTTCAAAGATTTTATTTTCTTGATAACAAAATACTTTCATAATGTAAAGGACTATATAAAATCTAGACTGCGAGTTGAATGAAAATAATAGAATTAAAATTAACCATTAAAAGTACATGTAATTCCGAGTTTTAGAAACTGCGAGAACTGATGCTTCAAGAAATTTTGTCGAATGCCCTAAAATAAATATTAAATTAAGAGAGGTAACGATTTTAATGAGAAATTTCCACCGAATATTGAGTTCAATATCTGGAAATAGACAGTGGAAAGTAAATTAAGCCCGGCGTTAAAATATTCTTTGATTTGAAATTAAAATCATTGTTATTTAAAGTTGAAGGATAATTTATAAAATCTAAAATAACCAAGTGAGTCCCAAAAGTTTTGGAATCCAGTCTTGGCATGAATTTGAAGAAGCAGGTCATTTCTCGATTCAAACACATAAAATTAAACAAATTATCAAATGCCATTTTTAAGTAGCTATCAGTGGTCTTGAGGTTATGTCGCATTGTTTTTAGTGTTAAGTTCAACAATTTCATTAGTTATAAATAGAACCCCTTCTCATAAAAACCCTTTAATGCATGATTTAAGGAATTTAAGGATGTTGCATAACTGCAACAAAATGCATATATTAGCAAATAGTATGATATGTTTTAAAACAATTGTTCTTTTTATTGCAGCACAAGTAAACTCCACACTTCTCACATTTCGTTTGTGAAAATCCCTTACAATTCGGTAGTTTACACCTATTTCTTTGATCAACCCAGGAAATCCAATGACCGATCTGATCCAACCGAACGTCCTGTGGTGGTGCATATTGTGTTGGGACTCGTTTGCTCTTTTCCTGTAGCTGTAACAATAACGATTGTACACTCGGTCTACCTCTCTTTTGTTGAGTAGCATAACCGATATTCAGCAGACATAGCGACACGTCTTTTCTGAAGTCATAAAATGTGATATCGGACTTATCAGGATTTTTCACTTTAATAATTTTCTTATATAACAGCCAACTGTTAGCAAGTACCATGTCAATAGAATGATAAAATATTGGCATGTACCATTTCTTGCTTTTGAGGGTAATTGTATTTCTTGCTATGTTATCTAAAAGGTCCACACCACCCATATGTTGGTTATATTCCTTTATAATGGATGGACATCTTATTTCAACAATGGTTTTCGTTTTTTTATCATATCGGTTGATTGTTGATTCTGGCCGTTGTCCACAGAATGTTGACACAAGGGTGACCAATTTGTTATCTTTCCAAATTAGTGAGCTTATTTCTATATCGTCTACTGTACCAACGAACTCATACGACGTACCACGTTAATCTTTTTTCATATCCTGCTCAGTTGGTAGCTTATAGTTCATAATTCTGTTGCGACGAACGGTACCAAGGTTGAAGATTCCAACATGGGCCAGATAGGATAGTAGTTTTAGAGTAGTATAGTAATTGTCGAAATATATTCTATATCTTTTATTTCTAGGGATTATGCGACAAAGTCTGATAACAACGTTGCCTTTGAAGCACTTCTCTTTGAAGCACAGTTTTCTTGCCCAGAGTAGATCTCAAAATTATAGGCAAAACCATCCATGCCATATAAAACGAATAACTAGAATCCCCATTTATGGGGCTTCATTGGTAATAAATTGGTAATAAAAGTGCCTAACTTTGGTGAAACATAATTGTTCATCAATTGCTAGCTTTTCTTGAAGAGGAATTTTAGAGAATTCACTATTCAAGTGATCTATCATTGGTCGGAGTTTGTGTAGTCTGTCGTGATTCGGAGAGTCTTTTGGTAGAAACGTTGTGTTAGGTTAGGTTAGGTTTAAGTGGCAGCTAATGCTCACATAGGCCTCAGATGGGCCCGTTGTGTTACCACGGTACTTGCAGTACAACCCTTCTCAGGGGATTTTGTCAAACCATTTCGAGCCGTGGATGAACCTCATGAGAGTCTGCGCATCTAGTGATGCGAGGTCAGAGAGATCATCCAAGAAAGGTCGGCCTAAGAAGAGCAATCGTGTTGCGGTCAGAGAGGGGCATTGGCATAGGTAATGCTGAACACTCTCCTCTTCCTCCTCGTCCAGGCAGCCTCTGCAGTAGTCCCGCTTCGCTATGCCCAGTCTCTCAGCGTGCTTGCCAATGGGACAGTGCCCCGTGATGACTCCCGCTGCCAGTCTGATATCGTTTCTTTTTAGAGAGATGATGTTGGTGCTTCTTTTCCTGTTTCGGTGAGGCCATATTTGCCTGGTTACCTCGCAGGTTTCTTCATCCCTCCACCTTCGCTCCGCTAGGTTCGAGGTTATTTCGGCTATGGTCTCCTTGCACGAGGCAAATGGAATACCAATATCCTGTAATATTTCGGTTGAGTGCAGGCTTCTGCCGTTCTTAGCAAGCTCATCCGCTTATGTGTTACCTGAGATCCCGCTGTGGCTTGGTACCCACGTGAGTCTCACGTTTGTGTGTGCTGCGAGCTCATTCAGCTTTCTCCGACAGCCAGAGACCACTGCTGAGTTGGTGCACACGCTAGTAACTGCCCGGAGAGCAGCTTGGCTATCGGTGTAAATGTGGATCTGTTCACCAGGGTCCCCATTTACCATCAGCCACTCTGCTGCCCCTTTTATGGCGGTTACCTCCGCCTGTAGAACGCTGCAGTAGTCCGGCAGGCGTAAGCTAATTCTGAGGTTGAGGTCGTTGGAGAAAACTCCGCTGCCTACTTTGTCCTCCCTCCGTGAGCCGTCTGTAAAGACCTGCGTGTGTCCTGCTGGTACCTCTTTCTTTTCCATCCACTCCTCTTTAGAGGGTATGTGGTATGAGAAGTTGTTACCAAAAGCAAGTGTTGCTAGACATCGGTCTATGTTTTTGGGCACCCCTTTAAATTCATTGATTATTCCGGCGTGTCCACGATAGTCCGATGTCAACATTCGCACTGACTTTAGTCTAAGTGCTGTGGTAATGGCAAGTTGCTTGCCCATTAAATCGACCGGGGCTATGTCCAGGATTGTCTCCAAGGCTTTCGTAGGCGTCGTTCTCATGGCTCCCGTTATCATGAGCGCCGCCATTCTCTGCACTTTTGTAAGCGCCATTTGATGGACTCTTTTATTAAGTGCTGGCCACCATATGAAAACGCCGTAGTAGAGTATTGGTGTAACTACGGCTCTGTATAGCCAGAAAGTAATCTTGGGGTTGAGGCCCCAAGACTTCCACACCGCTCTCTTGCAAGAGTACAGCGCCACCGTTGCTTTCCGTACTCTTTCGTTTATGTTGAGCTTCCAAGATAACTTTCGGTCTAGTATGAGACCTAAATACTTGGCGCTTTCCCTTATCGCCAGTTCAGTGCCCTTTTGCATTGGGGGCCTGAATTCTGGGATGTTGTGTTTTCTTGTGAAAACGACTAGCTCGGTTTTCGCCGGGTTGACATCTACGCCACACCTTTTGCACCATTGCGCTAGTTTCGATAGGGCCCCTTCAACAAGTTGCGACATTGTATTGAGGTGTTTGCCTGAGGCCGCTATTGCTACGTCAACCGCATAGGCGACGACCCTGCAGCCGGATTTCCTAAGTTGGAGGAGCAGCTCATTTAGCGTGATGTTCCAAAGCAATGGTGAGAGGACGCCTCCTTGTGGGGTTCCCCTACTCACCTTCCTTCTCATGTGGGATTCTCCCATTGTGGCCCTAATGTTTCTTTCACGGAGCATTTTTCCGATCAGGTGACATAGATCATTGTCCATGGCTAGTCCAGTTAAGGCTGATTCTATAGCTTCAGGCTTCACGTTGTTAAATGCCCCTTCTATATCGAGGAAGACAACCATCGTGAACTCCTTATGCCTCATCGAGCTCTCTATCTGGTTTACCAAGGCGTGGAGTGCTGTTTTCACGGATTTCCCCTTTGTATATGCGTGCTGAGACATTGACAGCATGTCAGGGTGTAATGCCTCCTTCATGTGCAAGTCAATCAGTCTTTCAAGTGTCTTTAGCAGGAACGATGATAAGCTGATTGGTCTCAGGTCTTTGGGGGAGGTGTGTGAGGCCTTTCCTCCTTTTGGGATGAAGACCGCTTCGACCTCTCTCCATATTTTTGGGATGTATGAGAGGTTTATACATGCCTTAAACATAGTTTCCAACCAAGGTGTAACTATATCTATGGTCTCTTGCAGCTCAACTGGACTGATCCCGTCAGGTCCAGGTGACTTAAAGGGTTTGAAGCTTTTGATGCTCCAGGTTAGCTTATCTCCACCTACAATTCTGTCAGCCAGATACCGAGGTGGAGCAGTTATGGTGAAGTCCACTACACTTATTCCATTGTCTGGAAAGTGTGTATCCATGAGTAGCTCAAGCGTTTTTGTACATGAGGTTGTCCAGTTTCCATCTTGCTTCTGTATGAAGCTTTGGACTGCCGGATCCTTAGATAAAATTTTTCGCAGTCGGCTGGCTTCTGAGGTTTCCTCTATTTGCTCGCAGAGCCGAGCAATGGATGATCTTTTGGCCTTCCTAACCTCCGTTTTGAAATTCCGTAGGCTGTTCTTATAGGCAGTCCACTCATTGGTGCTTTTTGCCTCGTTGAACAGCCTCCTGATTTCCTTTCTTAGGGAGCTTATTAACGGCGTCCACCACCGTGGTTTGCTCTTACCTATCCTGCTCACGACTTTGCATGATGTGCGCATGGCCTTGTTACAGGCACCTGTGAACTGTTTCACAGTTCTGTCTAGCTCATCCCCTGTTTTTGGTGTTGGGGGCGGCTCTTCCGATAGAAGACCCGATAGGGTAGTTTTGTACTTACCCCAGTCAGTCTTCCGTTTGTCTACAAACTTAGGCCTAGTTTGCATCTGTATGCCTACCTTAAATTCAATAAACCTATGATCAGAAAAGGACTTTTGACACTTTCCAATTGCTTACAAGGTTAGGCGTTTTAGTGGAAACGAGTTTAATATCAAGTACCTCCTCTCTCACGGCTGTGGTGAAGGTGGGAGTGTTACCTATATTACATATTTCTAGGTCGGAGGTTAGTATAAATTCTAGTAAAGACTCACCTCTGTTGTTCGTGTCGGAGCTGCCCCATATGGTGTGGTGGGCATTGGCATCGGCTCCAATGATCACGTCCGCCCCTACTCGGTTGGCTTCTGTGATTATACCATGGAAACCCTCTGGGGGACTTTCCTTCTCATGGGCGAAGTATCCTGAGATGATCCATAACCTATGATTAGAAAGTCCCATTGATACAGTGACAGTGTCGCAATCGCTGTGGTTAGGCATCATAAAAGCGTTGATGCTTTTATCCGCCAGGACGCACGAGCGTGGCTTACCTGCGTTTTTTACGTACAGTAACCTGTACTTGTCAGATCCCAGTCCACAGATCTTGGTACCCACGACCCAGGGTTCTTGGATTAGGGCGATGTCGACTCCTCCCTTTGACAGTTGGAGGAGCAGAGCAGCCGAGGCTGCTTTGGAGTGGTGGAGGTTACATTGTATTACCCCCACCATCGCTAAGAGAGTTTTCTGGCACCGCAACGATCGTTACGTCGTTGTCGTCTTCGGTGTCAGAGATTAGCGCCAGATTCTCCTCTGCTTCGCTAATCTCATCTAGATGGAGAGGTCCGAACATATTCGTGACCCCATATCTGACATCTCACTGTCTGAATGTGACCGAGGCTCCCCTTCCCTCGAGGGGATTGGGGTTCTCTGGTCACTCTTGTAAACATTCAGGGTAGTGGAGCCGAAGCCGTAGCTGATCACTCCCTTACTTTCTGCCAGTGGCGCTAGAGATGCTTCGTTTAAGATGACAATTACTTGCCTTCTCATACCCGCTGCCTCGCCAACTTTGATAACGCTCCAATCCTCAGTTGGAAGCGTGGGGTTGCTGGTCTGAATTATCTTCAGAATTGTCCTCGGGTCAGAGGGTTCCGTCGGGATCCAGGCTCTCGATCTCGGTCTGCTCGGGATCTTGTCCCTTGAGACAGCCTCGATTCGGGCGCCTGGCCAGACTTCCCCCACTTCCCCGATGGCTTGCTTGTACAGGTCCGCTGATCGTTGATCTGCACAAGCCACCAGCTTGATATGTCCTTGATGCCAGCCTGCGTCTCTGCAGCAAGGAGCTGGGCCTGGATTCTTCTAGAGAATGTCCAGGTATTTGCCCAAGAGAGCCGCTTCCACCAGTCCCCATTTGGCTGGCGCGATACTCCCATCCCGGTGACCTTTGTCAATGACCGCCCATACCAGATGATCTTTCATGATCTCACTGTATTAGCGCTTCGGGAGTCCCTTTTTGTTGGACTGTGGCGAAGGACCCAGTCGTGCCCTTTTTTTCCCTATGAGCGGGGATTCGTCCATCGATCTGTCCTTTCTTTTGGACGATCCCTGGGTTGCCGCCGACTCATGCTCTTTCGTAACTTTAAGGGCCCACTCGAGTTTCGCCTTGTCTTGATCAGACCGCTTTTCTTCCGGGATGCCCTTAAATTTATCGAGCAGTTTGTAAGCCGCCCTTCTATCCCTGTAGGCTCTAACGGACGGTTTCACTTCTTTTTTGCTAGAAGTCGCTTTATTCAGCTCTGCATCATTACTAGTGCTAGGCCCGGGTTTCGTTAGCCTGCTACTTGTGTTGTCCTTAGAGGACGGGAGTCTCCCTTTACGGGTGGACTTTTTGGGGAACTCACGTTCCGGGAATGGATTGTTGCCCACACCAGATCCGATTGGGCGGCCTGCTTGCGCAGGGTGGGATTCCGAGCTGTTGCCCGTACCCACCTGGTGGTTGTTACCTCGGTTTGCACTATCCATTGAGAGGGGGTGCAATTTATACCTTTTGCCAGGTTTCCTTTCGTTATGGAGGTCAGTCTCCTCCTTCTGGCCATGCATCCTCTTGGCACGGGTAAGATCCACCACCGTAGGATTAGGAGTAATAGATTGAAGAAGAAAGAAGTTTAACTCCCTAGCCCTCGATACCTACTAGCATCAGGAGTTGAAAGGTGGTCATGAGTAGACCGAAGAGTTGACCAAGGGAGGTCGAAAGATCAAAGAAGGAAAGATAAGAGGAAACTGGTAATCTCGTGCCGAAGCATGGTTACCGTGCAATGGTGTTGGTCCGCGTGTGCAATCCCCTATCCGCCACCCGGGGACGCGCCTGGTAGGGGTTACACCTTCCCCCGCAGGATTGCGGGGGTTGTGTTATCGTTGTGTAAAACGTTGTGTTATCTTTGAAATATATATAAGCTCTAATTTTCTCAAATCTATTGATGGCCATTCTTTCTCTGATTCTGTCAACACCAATGTCAGGAGACAAATAAAGCCGTACATTAGATAGACGTGATATGGATGTATAAATCACAATTCCAATATACACATTTAGTTCTTAAATAGTCAAATTTAGTGGCTCATTTATATTTTTTTGAACAGCATATAAGTTTGATTCTGAGACAACGCTTTCGAGAAATTTCTTTGGAAAAAATAATGAAAAACATTGGTAGGGTGTTGTTTCTACCTTCAAAAGTTCATCGAGAATTTTGGTTGATCCAAGGAACTGCAACTGATCTTCATTGAGGATCAAATTTTTCTTTTTCCATTTTATGGTAGAGTCTAATTCTTTTGCTGAATTCTTGGGAGGACAATTCTCTTTATTTGAACTTCTAGCCTCACTTTTATTGACAACATCATAAACGGTGTCTTCATTATCGTCATGATTTTCGGGTGTGTAGTCCGGATTTGCTAATGAATCGGTGTCTGAGAAGGGCTCCTCGTCACTGCTGATTTCGCTCATATGATCCGCAAAATATTGGAGTTCTTCATTTGAAAGTGGGGTTTTTTGCCCATTCTGAAAAATTCGTAATACATGATCTAACCAAATAGATGAATTAAATTCATAATGTTGCAGATCAGCAACATAATAGACTGTGCTATATACACATGATGTTGTAGAAATTCAACAGATATAGAAATTCAACTATATACAACTATATATACAAATCACGACAGCGGATCGATAAAAACGTAAACGTGCCTAAACGTAAAAGGCGAGTTGGGGTCAAATCTGCTTTTCCCTATCCGTGCAAAATGTAGTAGTTCTGTTACATCATGCATTAGTGACCTCCACTTCGCACACTCAAAAATATATAAGCAGAAAGTGTATGTTGCATAACTGCAACAAAATGCATTTCAGGGTTAACACTGATTTATTTTATAGTGTTGTGAATTTTAAAATTAACAAAGAAGAACAAACATTACAACAGATGTTGAATGTGTTGTCTATTTTCACGAATACACAAATTAATTCTCGGCTTTATGTTATTTCTACCGGTCTTACTTAATTTATTTAATTTAAAAAGGTTTACAAAAGTGCAGAAATCTTTTATTGTCGAAAGTTGTTTTCGTAATGGCAAACGCCTGGAAAATGGTGAATGGGAATACAGTATCTATCCGTGCATGGAAGAATTTAAGCAACGTTTTCCTATGACTGTATTTAATAGGAATCAGTTTAGAAGGCAGGTATTACGAACAGTTGTTTGCTTTCGAAGTTCTGGTAACATTAACAATAAACAAAGAAGTGAATGGCCTCGTATAAATAACGAGAATATTATAAACAACATCAGAAATGCAGTCCAAGATGAAACTACCACTTCAATTATGAGACTAGCTTAACAGTTGAATTTAACTCGTACTGCCACTCACAGGATTATTCGTTAAGAACTTCACATGAAACCCATATAAGTTTCAAATGTACCAGGAACTTTTACCACTCGATTATAATAAAAGACTGGCCTACTGTCAGTGGTTCAATGAATATATAAACGAAGAAGTGTTAAATTTAACATTTTTCCTTGATGGAAGCCTGGTTTCATCTAAACAAATACATTACTTCCCACAACATGCGCATGTAGAGTGTTGACAACCCAAATTTTTTTAGAGAGACCCCACTGCATCCAATCAAAGTTGGTGTGTGGTTAGCAATGTCAAGACCCAGAATTATTTGTCCCATATTTTTCGATGTTAATTTAAACGCTACCATTTATAGAGCCACTATTTTACAACAATTTATTAACGAACTTCATGATGATGAACTCCAAAATGGCTTCTTCCAACAAGATTCTGCTGGACCGCACATTGCCCGTGAAACATTAAATTATCTTCATGAATTCTTTGACGATAGGCTAATAACCAAAAACCGATTTCCACCACGTTTTTGTGATCTAACTCCTCTGGACTTTTTTCTTTTTCCAAATTTAAAAATTCAGTATTTAGCAGTCCAGTGCATACAGTAGAAGATCTGCGAAACAATGTAATAAGAAAATGTGAAGAGATAGAAAACACAGTATTACAAAATGTGTTCGATAACATAAAATGGGGAATTAATTTGTGTATTCGTGAAAATGGACAACACATTCAACATCTGTTGTAATGTTTGTGCTTCTTTGTTAATTTTATAATTCACTACACTATAAAATAAATCAGTGGTAAATTTACGAGAAGGCGTTTTATTTATAACTTATGAAATTGTTGAACTTAACACTAAAAACAATGCGACATAACCTCAACCCCACTGACAGCTACTTAAAAATGACATTTGATAATTTGTTTAATTTTATGTGTCTGAATCAAGAAATGACCTTCAAATTCATGCCAAGAGTGTATTCCAAGACTTTTGGGACTCACGTTAGATGTTATAGAATTGTCAGTATATTCAGTTTTTCCGTCAATAAACGTTTTACTGATGCGTCTAATTAAGATTATTATTATTTTCGCGAGGGAAGTAATTTATGCTCACAAAGCCTATTAATCTTAAAATGTGAAAAGAATTAAAAGCTTTTCTGCGGCAAAAACGCTTTTTCTACTTTTTCCCCTTTTATTTTACGGGATTTCCTACCATCCACCCTCCTCTCCCATCCTCGTTTTTTAATTCGCCCCCTTACATTAATTCGAAATTCAAACAAATTGAGACATTGAGCCGCTGATTGTTACCGATTTCTATCATTTTCAGCACATTACGCAACATTGTCCTTGTGGTGTACATACAGATATATAATTATTTCAATAAACATATTATTTAATTAACTTCATCGATTGTATATTTATAATATATACTGTATAATATATTGTATACGGGCAGAAGGACCTTGTTGGTCGATAGCCCTTTGTATAAAGTATACAATAAATATATTCTCTCTCTCTCTATATTGTATATTTATAATATAACTGCCGTATCTATTTAATATAAATGTATTTTTTTAAACTATTTGTTAACCTTGAGTATGGTATGTATCGTATTATTCTATTGATTAATTATTATATTTACATATTTATTAAAACTATGTAAATTTAGTGTAAATTACTTCAAGAAACCTAGATTTTTGTAACCAAGTGTATGTAGTTAATATTCATTGTGTGCACTTTCTGTGTCAATAAATAAGTTATAAGAAAGTTAATAGGTTACGTGCTAAGTTTACTAAAAACTGCAAGTCAGCAGAAAAACATATTTCACAAAAATATACTAAATATTTATATTTTGCAAATAAGCTTTTAAAATTAGTTGTGGGTGTATTAGCTCTGGGTGCTTATAACCCTATGAGATTCCGAGCACGACACGTGCTCTTCTATCTAACTGGCGTTTTCCTGGAGAGACACCTCTTGCATCTTGAATTCTCAATCCTAATTTCTCACATGCTATGCCAAGCACACTAAACCCATTTACTTTCTCTAGTTTACTTGATCCATCATGCTTAACTACCGAGATTTATATAATATATAGATTAAGGGCAGGCAATTTAAATAGTATATAGCACATAAAATCTAATTTATTTTGTTTTGTAGGCAAAATATGTTTTGGATATAAACCTGTAAGAAAAT
Organism: Phosphuga atrata; assembly: GCA_944588485.1. Lineage (NCBI taxonomy): Eukaryota > Metazoa > Arthropoda > Insecta > Coleoptera > Silphidae > Phosphuga > Phosphuga atrata. The sequence goes on along the minus strand of OX155897.1, from coordinate 71,131,978 downwards.
TCGATATTTTATTTTAGATTTCTCAAATTGCTCCATTGTAGCAAAAAGAAAAATATAATACTTAAACCTTTTTATGTTCGCTACGATTTCTATAGGCAGATTTTACTTTATTTCATCATTTCTTTTACGGAATTGCATGAAATATATTTATTTTACTGTTTGAATTTACTTTTTATATACCCCATATTTTTAGTAGAAGTTGAAGTGTACTGAAGAGTAAATTAAATGTAAAATGAGTTGTGCGGAAAGATTAATTTTTTTTATACAGCGAGGTTCCTACAGCCTTTGCCGCATCCCGCACTTCTTTTTCCACCTCTCCTTATCTCTCCAGCCATCTTCTTCTATGGCTCTATCTTTAATGGTTTCCATAATACCATCTATCCATTTTATTGCTGGTCTGCCTCTTCTTCTCCTTGCTCTTGGTATATATTGGAATGCTATTTTTGGCCATCTTTCTCCAGTCATCCTTTGCATGTGTCCATACCACTTTAATTGCCGTGTTTCTATGTCGTCTGTAGTGCCATAGACTCTTTTCGTCTGTCTTCTTATATGTTCATTTCTTACACGATCTAGTTTGGACGTTTGACAAGCTCTTCGTAGAAAGTCCATTTCTACTACTTCTATACTTTTTTTATCCTTTTGTGAAACTTGCCAACATTCTGAACCATAAGTTGTTATTGGTTCTACAATAGATTTGTATACCCTCATTTTTGTTTTTAGTTTAATTTCATTTGACCATAGCATTGAATTTAACAAGCAGATAGCCTTTTTCCCTGTCCAAGTCTATTTTCTATATCCTTTTTTGTTGTTCCTTCTTCTGAGATGATAGTTCCTAAATATTTGTATGCCCTACATTTTTTAATCTTTCTTAACTCCAGTTCTGGGTCTTCTCCTTCTTCCCCGACACGAAGATATTCTGTTTTTGACATATTCATGTTTAAACCCCATTCCGAATAAACTTCTTTCAATTTTCTTAACATATAATCGCCGGCGCGAGTGGTGTAGTGGTGACGCTCGTGGCCTCATGTTAGAGCGCTAACTGACAAGTATAGAGGTCCCGAGTTCTATCCCCAGTGCCGGCCGCATTTGTTCCAGAATACAAATGTGAAAAATGGTAATTAGCGCAATTTACAATAACAACAGGTTTCTGGGCCTAAGTGAATGTGAATGTAGAATACAATAGGCTATAGGCCGACGTGTTCGAAGGGTCGGCAACCCGGCATTCACATCGAACCAAACTTAAAAAAAAAAAAAAAAACATATAATCTATATCTCTTTCATCACTTGCTAGTATCACTTGGTCGTCAGCAAATAGCAGGCTTGTCAAACAATGTTCACCTGTTCTTATTCCCATTCCTGCGGTTTTTCTTCTCCAGTTTGTTAGTGCTTCTTGTATGTATATTTTAAATAATGTAGGAGACAGGCTGCAGCCTTGTCTTAATCCTTTCGTTGTACGGAAAGGCCGCGATATAACGTTTCCTATCTTGACTGCACTTTTTGACTCGATATATATATATATATATATATATATATATATATATATATATATATATATATATTTCTTATTGCCCGACAGTATACACTATTTATCCCAATCCTCGTCCAAGCTTCAAAAAGTTTTTTCCAGGGTACCGTATCGAAAGCTTTCTCCAAGTCGATAAATAATAGGTGTGTGGGTAGATTTCTATCTTTCCGCTTTTCTATAATTTGTTGAATAACAAATATATTGTCAATGCATGATCTCCCGGCTCGGAAGCCACTTTGCTCCTCTACTTCTTTGATGCTGCTTTCAATTCTTTTTTTTAGTATCCGGCCGTACAACCGCCCAAGCGCACTAGTTACGCTGATCCCTCTATAGTTACTACATTGTCTTTTGTCTCCTTTTTTATATATTGAGGTCATATGAGCAATATTCCAATCTTCTGGAATGTTGTCGCCTTCTATTAGACATTTGTTGAAGATCTTGGCTATCAGCTCTAGTAATAATTCTGGTCCATTTTTAACTAGTTCAATTGGGATATTTCCTGGCCCTGCAGCCTTCTTATTTTTAGATTCTTTTAGGGCTTCCTTTATTTCTTTTATCGTTATCGCATTTACTTCTTCATTTGTGGGTGTCTCTATGTCGATGTTATCAATGTGGAACTCTTTTCTCTATTCTGTTAGCAGTTCTTTGTAATATGTTTCCCACTCCTCCATACTTATTAGTTCAATTTTATTTACTTGCCCTTCTTTTCTAATATGTTTGATTGCCTTCCACGCTTCCGAAACCTTTGTTCCTCCCATGCACCTCTCTATCTCCTCGCATCTTTTTTCCCAAATCTCATTTTTCTTTTTTGTTACAAGTTTTTTAACTTCTCTATTCCAGTGTGCATAGATCGTTCTATCTTCTATTTTTTTAGATTGTAGCCAAGTTTGATAAGCTTTCTTTTTAATTTCTGCTAATCTTTCTATTTCTTCACACCACCACTCTTTATTTTTAAAATGCCTTTCTTGTGGTCCTATAGCTTCGTTCGCTGCTTGGTGCATACAGTTCCTTAGGTCTTGATATAGTTGATTCGCTGTTGTGTTTCCGTATTGAACTTTTAGCCAGCATAGTTTTTTCCTAAGATGTCGTTTTTACTAGTTTTGTCCGTATTAGTTTTCCTATACTTTATTAGGACTGTTGCTACCAATAGGTGGTGGTCCGATCCGCATTCCGCTTCTCGATACACGCTTACGTCAGTGGTTGTTATTTTTGTGTTTTGTTTTTGTATAATGTAATCGATTATCGATCTTAGTCCTTTTGTGGGTTGGGTCCACGTGTATTTATGTATATATTTGTGGGAGAAGAAACCATTCATTATCTTTAGAGACATATTCTGACATAGTTGTTTTAGACGTCTGCCGTTATCGTTTTCAGTTTGTTCTCCATATCTACCTATTACCGGGTTGTTTCCTTCTCTCCTTGTACGGGCATTTAGGTCTCCCAAAATAAGTATTTCTCGATCTCCTTTTATCTCAGATATTATTCGGAATAGTTTTTCGTAGAACATATCTTTAGTGGCAAGGTCTGCATCCTCGCTAGGAGCGTATACTCCTATTATAACTATATTTTGTCCATTTTTTTAAATTTCCATTTTTATTATTTGTTCGTCAATTTCTTCATGGTCTTTAATGTATTTTTTATATTTTCTGTGTATTGCTATTGCTACTCCTCTCTTTGCTCTTGTGTCCTTTTTAAGTCCACTATAAACATGTATATATTCCCCTACCATCTCGACTCCATTCCCCTTTTTTTTAGTTTCTGTAAGCACACAGACATCCAGTCTCATTTTGTTTAATTCTTGGAATACTTCTGTTTTCTTTGTTCGTAATGCTTGTATGTTCCAGGTCGCCATTCTCATAGTCAATTTTCTTTGCCTAGTTCGTTGTATTTTATGTTCATCATTGTTCCGAGGCGGATTTTTGAAGTTTTTAACATTTTTTCCTTTTTCCGAATGATGAGGTGTTGGCCCATCGATTCAACCCTCTAGCTTGAAGGACCAGGATTTTCTGTTAGGGTTTTCTCCCTTAGCCACTTTTGTTCCGGTTTTCAGGCGCCGGAAACTCGCCATTTACCCCTTTCCGTCTGCTACACCACGCACATCCATTGTACGCGATGCACCCAGAGGCCACGGCGAGGACGTGGAAGTGGGATTTGCTGGATTTGTCCTTTTCGGGACTGTGGGCGTTTCCCAGAGTTTTGTTGTAGCAGGAATAGTGGCACTTTCTGCTATCCCTGAGACCCATACCAGCCATTTAGCCTCCAAAAGATTAATTCATGTTGCTATAATATGATTATGATTCATATTGCTATAATATGATTATGATTAGATAAAAAAATGGTGTAAAAAAATTGTGTAAAAACAAAGTGAATTAATTGGCGATTTCTATTTTGAAAAGAATTTCTAAATTTGACGTTTAATTAATTTGACATTTTATAAAAGAAAAACTAGAAATTATGAATAAACTGAAAAAAAAGAATATAAAACAGATCTGGACCTAGTAATATAATAATATGTACCCCTAGAACATCTTTGGTAAACAATGGCACGGAGCCTAGCACCTGGGAAGAGTGGGGTGAACAGGACTTCTTAGCTGTAGTGAAGGCGACCTGTCTAGGGGTGACAACCGCGAATAATAAGCCTCCCAAGCTAACAACTTGGGTAGTATCTTGGACGGTGGCTCGCCACTGTGTCACGAAGAATATTCTTCAACTGAGCATGAAGGAAAATTTCGCTAAATGCACTTCCCCAGGTGGTAACCAATCCACCGTCACCTATGGTGACGTTAGCAGACCTTCGGATTCTGGGCGTCCGCACCAACATGCTTTAAGGATGAATCGGAGCATCCTGAAATCACCGGACGTAAACTCAGACTAAGATGGCAAAGCTTCTTCGCAACATTTAATGCCAACTCACTGCTAAAAGTAGGTAAACTGAAACATTTGACTGATTCACTAACACGACACAACATAATACTGACAGCAGTACAGGAAACCAGATTTACGGACGAAGATGTCTTCGAGTCCCAAGGCTACAGAGTCCTTAAAGGAAAAGTGCGTCAGCGGGTAATGAAGAACGTACCCTTAGGTACAGGATTTATAATTAGTCACGGGATACTGGATTCAGTCACCGACTTTACCTCCCCGAGCAGTCGTGTATCCATTCTCTTTCTCAAATGCGCAATCAAGGGCTACAGTATAGTCAATGTACATGCCCCAATTAACCAGGACTACAGACGCAACCCAGAGAGAACTGATAAATCCTCGGAAGACTTAGAAGATGTTATCTCTAAACATCCAGAGGGGCACACCATCATACTGCTTGGTGACTTCAATGCTCAATTGGGAAGAGAGAACAAATACAGAAACATAGTGGGCAATTATTCAGCGCATATGCAAAAGAGCCGCAACGGAGAACGATTGGTGGATCTGTGTAGGACTTTGGGGTTGCTCATGAAGTCTACAGCCTTCAAACACTTGCCAAGGAAGCAGAAGACTTGGATTTCACCTACTACTAACCTGGGTGAATTCCAGGTAGGTTATGTGGCCATTTAACGAAAATCTCAAAAGGAAATAGAAAACGTGAAGGTACTAAGAAGCGCCAATCTGGATTAAGAGCATCACTTGAGTCAGGGATCACTTTTTCACCCACAACTCGGACAGTTTCCGTCGCACGGACGTGGTTCCGGTGTCCGTGGGTCCGGAACGTCGCCACACATCCGACAGTCATCTCACAGTTTGATGATTTTACTTTGAATTTTTGGGAAGTGCGAAAAACTCACTTTATCTTACAAAATTTTTGGTCTTCTAACCTTCTAAACTACGCGATCCGGAAGTCTCATCGAAAATCACCACACGTGGGTTCGTTCATCTATTCTTTGGCTTCAAGAATTTGATGAGTCGGTGCATCAAATTTCAGAACAAGGTGGCAGTCGAAGGCGGTATTTTAGTCGGAGGACCCGGAATCTCAAGGAAATGTGAATAACGTTGTCTACAAAAGTCGCGCAGTGACAAGAGTGGTGTCGGTGGTGATGAGGACGCGTCTCGAAATTTTCTACCGGCGTAGAAATCCTTGCGTGAGTTTCATTTTTCCTGGCCATCTTCGCCGTGACCTCCGTAAAAGTGGTAATTTTTGGTCCGTATGGGGAAGCGTTCGGCCTGAATCGCCAGATCACGGCCGAATCACAAATTTCGATCAATTCTGATACGACTGACATGTGGCGTTTCCCGGATTTCACCTGGGGGTCCGCACCACGTGGGTTTTTGGAAAGGTCAAATTCGGCTTTTTTTATGCTGCCGGAAGAGGCAGATTTTCGGTGTTTTAACCGCGCGTCTTCTATGCTTTAACTGCGAATGTCCGTCCGCACGTTGTGCATCCCCAGCTTTCGTCCTCCGTTCTGCCGCGCCCCCTCCCAGGGTAAAACCCCCCCAAAAAATGAGGTTTTTGCGGAAACGGCCCGACGGAAGTGGCGGCAGCGGCGCAAATGGAGTTGTACATTTTTCTGGTGTACAACCGAGAGCCCCGTTGAGCAGTGCCATTTTCGCGACTCGGCTTCCCCAGATTCGGACGCACCAGACCGAAACCTAAAATCACGATTTTTTACCTTCGAGGCGCATTTTTCGTCGGATCAAAAATTCGTCCCGGATGCTTTGGATGCCGCCCCGCCGCGTTTTTAGAGCCCCTGCTCGTCGTCCTACGACGTCCCATTTACCTGGTGCGAGAAAATGCAACTTTTTTTTTGCCGATTTTGCCGATCACTTCCACTGACGGAAATATTTATATTTCACGCGCCATCTGATGGCGAAAAACTGAACTAAAGCGCCATCTAGCGACTTAGGTTAGAACGAAGGTCTCATCGCGGATGCGCACTTCGGAGGTGGAGGTGGTTCCAGAACGAATCATCTTTCCCTACTGGAGTTCACTGATTATTTTCAAGTTTGATAATCTTTTTGCGCAACTTTTATGAAATACACTGTTACAGTTTACACATACATAAACTGCAATATCTTTGGCACAACATTTCATTTTATTTTCGTTATCAGGAGGAGGGTCCGACAGAACATCGTTACTCCCCGCCATCTTTTTCACCTGAAACTCCATTTTAAAATCTTTTGTAATCGAGAACATACATTTTAAATGACGCAAAATTGTTTCAAGAATCATGTGCTCTCCAGATTTGGTATTTACGATTTTTGTTCTCATACCTTTGTACGAAAAATTCACCCCGAACTGCATGAGCCCTAAGAGGTGAAATCTATAATAATGGCGTACAAAATTTTAATTGGCGCGATATTGTTGCAATAATTATGTGTTCTCCAGATATATAATTCGCGATTTTTGTGTTGGCACCCTGGTATGAGAAAATCACCCCGAAATATCTGAGCCATAAGAAGTGAAATTTTTAATAAACGAGAACGCAAATTTTAAATAACGCAAAATTGTTTCAATAATTACGTGCTCTCCAGATATGATATTTACGATTTCTGTTCTTAAACCCTTGTGCGATGAATTCACCCCGAACGGAATGAGCCATAAGAGTTGAAATCTATAATACTAGAGCACAGAAATTTCAACGGAATCGAAATTGTTGCAATAAGAATGTTCTATCCAGATATGATATTCGTGATTTTTGTGCTCGCACCCATGTACGACAATTACACCCCGAAATGTATAAGCCATGGTAAAATCTATAATAATCGAGCACACAAGTTTTAACCAACGCGATATTGTTGCAATAATTATGTGTTCTCCAGATATGATATTCGCGATTTTTGTGCTCGCACTCTTGTACGAAAAATTCACCCCGAACGGTATGAGTCATAAGAGGTGAAATCTTTAATAATCGAGAATAAAAATTTTAACCGGTACGAAATAGTTGAAATAATTATGGGCTCTCTAGATATGCTATTCGCGATTTTTGTGCTCGCGCCCTTGTACGAAAAATTCACCCCGAACGGCGAGAGCCATCAGAGGTAAAATCTTTTATACACGAGCACAGAAATGTAAACCGACACCATATTGTTGCAACTATTATATGCTCTCCAGATATGATATTCACGATTTTTGTCTTCGCACCCTTGTACGAAAAACTCACCCTGAACTGTATTAGCCTTAAGAGGTTTTTATAATCGAGAACATATATTTTAAATGACGCAAAATTGTTTCAATAATTATGTGCTCTCCAGATATGTAATTTACGATTTTTGTTCTCAAACCCTTGTGCGAAAAACTCACCCCGAACGGTATGAGTCATAAGAGGTGAAATCGGTGCGAAATAGTTGCAATAATTATTTTCTCTCTAGATATGCCATTCGCAATTTTTGTGCTCGCGCCCTTGGAAAAATTCACCCCGAACGGTGAGAGCCATAAGAGGTGAAATCTTTTATACTCGAGCACAGACGATTTTTTTGCGAGCACAAAAATCGGGAATATCATATCTGCAGAACACATAATTATTGCAACAATATCGCGTTGGTTAAAACTTGTTTGCTCGGTTATTATAGATTTCGCATCTTATGGCTCATTCCGTTCGGGGTGAGTTTTTCGCACAAGGGGTTGAGTTAGCGATTTCGCTCCATGGTATTTGAAAATCACATAAATAGCACATAATTGTAGTGCTTATTTGGTATCGGTATTCCAATTTTTCGGATGGGTGGGTGCTAGCTTGACTGTTCAGCTAGCACCCCCACTAGTCAAGTTTGATTCGTTCATTGAAGGCTTCGAGCACAAAAATCGCGATTGCGGCACATAATTAGCACATAAAGAGCACATAATTCTAGTGCTATCAAATTTGAATTTTGAAGAGGTGGGGGTGCCAGCTTTATAGACCTAACTGATACCGGCAGTTTCAGTAAATTTTATATTGACAATATTTTCTTTTTCTATCCATTCATCCTCAAAAAATTCTTTACTGGTCGAATTAGGCACGTTTACACACATTTTGTTGAATAGAAAAAATAGAGAAAAGCTAACCTAACCTAGCTTCATCTGAATTTGAAGCATCACTTGAATACTCAACAGCATCACTTGATGACCATTTTCAATTTCATTATCACCACTAGGGTCTTGGTAAAGAATATGGGATTTTTTGAAACTTAGTGTTGCGGACCTTTTACTCGGGTAACTGTTGTTAATCGTCTTTGGCACTCTTTAACTAAGATCTGGAATCAAAATTTATGCTTCTCCTTTGGTTCAACAAATATATTTGTGTTTTTGTTGAAAATAATTGTTCAAAGTTCAAAAAACGCGACATCTTAGTGCCCGAAATTAACATTCAAGTTTTTTTCTGTGCCGATTAACAGTTATAAGTGGTCGTCGTGATTCCGCGACGTCCAATTATTGTTGCGAAGAGCCAACGTACTATTCTATAATCCACTAAACAATCCAGAACATTCACCGGGGGGCTACAAAAATATGGACGTTTTACTATCGTCATTAGTTTCTTGCTATAGGGCGAGTTTGGGCGGGCGTCGCTACGTTTGCAAACGATGCAGAGCAATGCCGCTTGCACTAAAAGATAAAACGTTCAACTCTCTGCGGAAATCGCCCAAAAACGTTACCTCATAGCTTAAGTTGGTGATTCTGCGCGAGTTTTCCCGGACGTCCAAGAAACGTCGTTTTATGGCGTCGCGACGCCATCTTCAACGGAATCCTGGGATAATCTGGCATAAACTCCCAAACAAAGTTCTATGCCCTATCGAACGGCGACGGTCCCGTTCCGATCCGCCAATTGGTTCGGACGTTCTAGGTACCACGGCAAAACGCCTCTGGTGTTTTTTCACTTTTTGCGCATTATTATCTTTAAAATGCCGCAGCTTCGCAACAAGTCGTTGAAATTTAAAAAAAAAAAAATTCTTACCGGAATAGTTGCGGGCAAGCGTTCGGTTGAGAACGAACCCAATCGGCGACTTGGGGCCTTTTACATAAGTGTAGGGCGTTAGTGGAAGTGATCGGCAAAAAAGTTGCATTTCCTTGCACCAGGTGAATGGGACGTCGCAGGACGGCGAGCAAGGGCTCTAAAAACGCGGCTCGGCGGCAGCCAAAGCATCCGGGAAGAAATTTTGTGATCCGACGAAAAATGCGCCTCGAAGATAAAAAAACGTGATTTTAGGTTTCGGTCGGGTGCGTCCGAACCTGGGGGAGTTAAGCCGCCAAAAATGGCACCGCTCAACGGGGACGCTGCCCTGCACGGACCAAAAATTACCACTTTTACGGAGGTCACGGCGAGGATGGCCAGGAAAAATGATATTCACGCAAGGATTTCTACGCCGGTAGAAAATTTCGAGACGCGTCCTCCGACACCACTCTTGTCGCTGCGTGACTTTTGTGGACAACGTTACTCACATTTTCCTGAGATTCCGGGTCCTCCGACTAAAACACCGCCTTTGACGGCCCCCTCGTTCTAAAATTTGATGTACCGACTCAATTTCTTGAAGCCAAAGAATAGACCCACCATAGACGGCGAGTCTATGAGATACGACTGGAATGGCTTCAGAATAGTTCTTCCAAAAAAGGGTGACCTAACTGACTGCGGGAACTGGATGGTTACACTTTTAAATGCGATTAGTGAAATAACTGCATATTTTACTGAACTAGCTCTTCGTCACCCTAGAACCCAATCTATACCAGCAGCAAGCGGTCTTTCGGCCCAATAGATCGTGCATATATATAAAAAAACATACTTCGCATCATGATCGAACAATCGTTGGATTGGCGCTCCCCTTTATACGTGGTTTTCGTCGACTTCAGAAGGGCCTTTGATTGTCTTTCATAAAAGGCAGCATGGAAAGCACTAGCAGAAAATGAAGTCACTGAAAAATTATCAAACTTAACCAAGGACCTCTAGCGAGAAGCGATCTACTACGTGAAACTTCGGAACCGCAGGAGCCACTATCAGCTTCGCACTTTGGCTAAGCTGTGCCTTGTCACCGCTTCTATTGAACGTAGTACTAGACTCTGTAATGAAGAAGGTATTGACCCAAAGCAATCATTCGATGGACCATAAATTCGTTCCTAGAGGACTTGGACTACGCGGATGACATCTCCCTAATCTTGCACAGATTTGCGCATCTGCAACGCAAACTGGACCACCTGACCGAAGCGGCCAAAGTGGGCCTAAAAATCAATATAGGGAAGATAAAATCATTAAGAACATTCACAGGCAACAACCGCCCCGTTTGAATTAACAACACCCTAATGGAAGACGTCGAGGAATTTACATATGGGAAGCAAGGACGGCGACAAATGCTGAAAAACATACATAATAAACCAGATCAAAACGGCCAAGCAAACTTTATTACCATTATGACTTTACTCCACCCAAACCAAGTTGCGGAGCTGTAATTCTAATGTGGAAACGGCACTACTCTATGGATGTCACACATGGAACACTTCAACATCAATGACTTGGTAAACTCCAAGTCTTTATAAACCGTTGTCTACACAGAATCTTAAAAATCCACGGGCCAGAAACAATAAGTAATGAGGACCTATGGCACCTTACCAATCAGCAGGAGATCCCTCTAGAGATAAATGGCAGAGGATAGGCCACACACTGAGTAGAGACGAAGGAAACATCTCCAGGCAAGCACTAAAATAGAACCCGCAAGGATCACGTAGATGGGCACGCTCTGCTGACACATGGAGAACAATGGACAGCGAGTTAAAGAGCTCGAACTTGGAACGAAGTGAAGCGCCTGGCTCAGGGTTCGTTGAAAGTTATTTGTAGAGGTCCTATGCTGCGCGTAGGAGTCAAAAGGACATGATGATTATAGCGAGTATAACGATTTTGCAGATCATCGAACATATTTATATGTGCAGTTGCTGAGAATTTGTTTCAAATTTTGCAGTTGTTATCTTTTGTTGTAGTTTTTCAATATTTGCTGGCAGATCTTTTGATATACATGAATACCTCGCATAATACGGTTAATTTCCATCGATTAGCCGGTCTATTTGAAACCAAACTATGTGTGGGGGTCGTTTGGCAGCAAAGCCTTTCTGCACTGTGACTTGATCTATTGTGCTTTAAGAACATTGAACATTTATTTTTCCTTCAATAAATAAAACGTGGGTAATATGTTTTTTAAAAATAACCAAACAAAAACAATCATATTTAGGTCATTATGGATGAGATTTATATATAATTCATTTTCGATTAAAATGTTTTTTTTTAATGGATTTTATTATTTTTGAAATTGACAAAAATTGAAATATCGATGTTTTCGCAAGGTTTTTTTTGTTTCTCCTAGGTACATTTTCCCAACAACGAATAGTGTTATTTATCTTTCGGCGCATTTAAGGCTGGGTCACTTCACACAACAACACAGCACAGGAGCACAGGATCTAAAGCTAACCATCTCAGATTTTCTTGAAATTTGGCACAGGTGTACTATTGTGTAGTATGTCATTGGAAAAGGTATGAATAATGCTCTAAAATGGCACCTATTCCAAGTATCTAGAGCTATGAAGTAGGGCGAAGGTGCTATTTATACTGAAGGTGGGGAAAAAAGACACCACTCAATTGAAGTCACTTACCACCATTAGCCTACCTACCACGAATAATATTTCATGTTAAAGACAATGGAGAAGGTAATTGGCAATTTTCTTAAGAGAACAGTGCTGGTAAGTACAACATTACACAACTGTCAGCATGCATACAGAGCAGGAAATTCCACAGAGACTGCCCTTTAGCTGACAAATGCTATAGAAGCAGCACTAGAGGTAAAGGAAGTAGCAATATGTGCCTCCTTAGATATTGGAGGAGCCTTTGACAACACCTCGCACGAGGCTATCAAATTGGCTCTTGAAAAAAGGAATATTGACAGCATTACCTCAAAGTGGATGGGAGAAATGCTGAGAACTAGAACAGCTGCGACACAAGTGAGAAAAGACACAATCGGGATCTCCTAAACTCGTGGGTGCCCACACCAATGAAATAGTCGTCATAGCCGGGGGGAAGTTTGAATGAACGCTCTATGAAATCGTACAGAATGGCCACAAAGCAACTAATAAATTGTGTCAAACAGGGGGATTAAAACTCAACCCGAGCAAAACCAGGGTGATAGTCCTTACTAGGAAGAGGAGACTAAATTGCCTACATCACATATTGCTAGGACAGATAATAACTAAGTATAACACTATATAGGAAACTAATATGTAACAGGCACGCTGATGAAGTGGTAGGAAAATCTTAATGCCAAATCCTTGGTAAAACGCGTTTTAATGGTGTACGAAAATCTTGCAGGGAAATCTTGGGGTTGTAATCCCACAATCCTGCGATAGATTCCTGCGCGTATACCATGCGGACAAAACTAGTCGGACAATACTAGCCGGACAAGACAAGCCGGACAAGACAAACCGGACAGACAAGCCGGACAAGATAAGCCGGACAAGACAAGCCGGACAAGACAAGTCAGACAAGACAAGCCAGACAAGACAAGCCAGACAAGACAAGCCGGACAAGACAAGCCGGTCAAGACTAGGCGGACAAAACTAGCCAGACAAGACTAGCTGGGCAAGACTAGACAGACAGGAATCGACAGACCGGAGTAGACCAACAAGACTGCACCCATAAGACTAGACTGATAAAGACTAGATCGACATGAATAGACTGATAAGACTAGACAGACAGGACGAGACAGACAAGACTAGACAGACCAGACAAGAGTAGACAGACCAGCAAAACTAGGCAGACCAGATAAGACTAGACAAACCAGACAAGACTAGACAGACCAGATAAGACTAGACAGACCAGACAAGAATAGACAGACCAGACAAGAATAAACAGACCAGACAAGACTAAACAGACCAGACAAGATTAGACATACTAGACAAGACTAGACAGAACAGACAAGACTAAACAGACAATAGTGGACAGACAATACTAGACAGACAAGAGTAGACAGACAAGATTGTAGACAGACAAGAGTAGACAGACAAGAGAAGACAGAGAAGAGTAAACAGACAAGAGTAGACAGACAAGACTAGATAGACAAGACTAGACAGACAAAACTGGACAGACAAGACTAGACAGACAAAACTGGACAGTCAAGACTAGACAGACGAGACTTTTTTTTACAGTGGTTTGGGGGAAGCTCTCACTAAACCCTCTATTCCACCTTGGCTGTTAGTATACGCCACCTTGGTGTCCCATATTTTGCATTCATTCAGAGTGGGCAGCCCGGACGGTTAGTGAAAACGGCCCAAGTTGTTGTCTCCCCGACCAGGATTCGAACCCGGGTCTCCCTCATTGAGACACAAGACTAGGCAGACAATATAAGATTACACAGACAAGACTAGACAGACGAGTCTAGACAGACCAGTCTAGACAGACAAGTCTAGACAGACAAGTCTAGACAGACAAGTCTAGACAGACAGGACTAGACAGTCAAGACTTGACTGACAAGACTAAACAGACAATATGTAAATCTCATATTTCCTTATTTATGCATCAAAACTAAATATCTAACTATATTCCATTTTATTTAATAGATACGTGAAGTATTTGTAAGATATGAGTTCATATGAACGTATATGATAATATACGTGTATGTTAAAATACAAGTTGATGTTTTTAATGTTTCATAGCAGTTTTTATAAATGAAAAATTTCGATGAATCTGATGGAATAAATTGCATGACGATTTGTTTTAATGTGAATGAGAGCAATAATAAATACCACACTGAGTAATTGCTAAAACGAATTTAAAAATATGAAAACAATAATTAAATTAGATGTATAAACCTGCGATCAGCAGTTGCGTGAGGAAGTAGAACCAAGCTGGTCTCTATGAAGAAACAGCTTGAGAAGATTCAAAGACTGGCACGTGTCTGCGTCACGAAGGCGGTGTCATTTCCGTCAGCAGCAATGGAACTGCTGCTGGGTCTGACTCCGTTGCACCTTGTCGTGGAGAGGACCGCCAGATCGGCGATTGTAAGGTTCAGTAAGGATGGAATAGTCAGAGGTAAAATAATCGGGAGTAGAGGACGGAACTGCCTCGCTGTCATGATCCCCTGGCTGGAAGTCCAAAAGACGCAATGGTATTTTTTTGCATACCATTTTGAGAAAAACTACAAAGCAATTTGTAGCAGTAAAGCCGAATTGAGCAACGAATTCTTAGCATACCACATTGAGCAAAGTGCCATCAAGTGTAAAGTGACCACACGTCCCGATTTTGAAGGAATAGTCCCACTTTTTGGAGGACTTTCCCGCGTCTCGCCGACGTCTCATGGTATGGGCCACCACGACCCACGTATGGCGATTTTCGATGAGACTTCCGGATCGCGTAGTTTAGGAGACCAAAAAATGACGATTTTTTTGCAAGAAAAAGTGAGCACTTCCCAAAAAAATTAAGTAAAATTATCGAAAAGTGAGATGACAGTCGGACGTGTGGTGAAGTACCGGACACATCGACACCGGAACCACATCCGTGCAATGAAAACTGTCCGAGTTGTGGGTGAAAACGCGGAAAAAGCTTAAAAATTCGCCAAGCCACCCCTGGAGATGGCAGATGGGTGAAATTATTTTTAGAAAATACTTGAATCTTTTGCAAATCACTTGTGTTAGATTTCGAGTCGTTAAACGGTTTATACATTTTTTTTCAAATTTAAAAAAACATGTTTTTTGTCCCATTATTTTTTCAGTGACTTTTGATCAATAGGTGACTTATCTATGTGAAAGGGGTTGTGTAACTACCGGCATTTTTATAAATATTGGCGTTATGTGTTATTCCTTTTAATTGATATGGCAGTGAAAGGGTTAAGATACAATTTGCATTTAAATTTATTGGGATAAAAATGGGTAGGATTTTTCAAAAATACATAAAATAAATAATTACAAATAAATCACAATCAGGAGTTTTTAGTAAAACGCTTTTGAATGTATTTAAGGAAGTTTTGTTTTTATTGTACAATGTAATACAATATGTAATTCTCTTGGCTAACTAACAAAAAAAAATGTAAATTTTCTTAGTTTACGTAAAAAGTTTGTATTAGTTTTGTATTCTTAAGCATTTATTTATTCACTTTTAATATATACATACATACTTAATTTATTTACCTTTGGGTTTAACAGCAATAATTCCGTAAGAAAAACAAAAAATAAGAACAAAATTAATTATTATCTATTTTACTCTTAGTAATCTTAGAATTTGTCCTTTTTATTAAATTACATTTTATTTACATTATTTTCTATTACATCTACTTTAATTTTTGTTTTTTATTAACATATAAACGTCTATTAATATTTAAAAGCATCTTTTTCCCCATAATTATTTTGATTTAATTTAAACTAAAAAAAAGAAATATTAATGTACAATGATTTATTATAGCCTTAAATATTTTTAGTTTTTCCCTACTACTATATCACAAGTATTTAATGCAGTCGAAGAAATGGGTTAGTAGAATTATTTTACTTAGGTTTCTATTTTAAAGGATGACAATCACAGATTTATTTACAATGATAAGAAAAAGAAATATGGGTACTTACGTATTAACGCCACCACCGCTATAAATTGGATCGAGAGTTTGCGCTGCCGCGCGTACGTTGTTTTGTACGTTTGGCAACCTAACCTAACCGGGCTTAAAAAATAATGTATTTTGAGTTTTAATAATGCTTTAATTTTAAATAAAATGTTTTACTTTATGATTTATCATCAAAATTTTAGGTGTAGATTGGCGGTATTTAAGAATGTAGCGATGGTGGCGTTAATACATAAGTACCAAAATATGTTAGTGATATGTAAATTAGAGGTTTTCCTGTATTGATTTTGATATATTTGAAAACTGAACTTTATTTTAGGCTTCAAAGGTTTGAGTTTTTTTGGCATGTAGTTTTTTATTGTTTGTGCTAACTGGTCACCTGTGGGGCCTCCATTTCGGATTTCTATAACGACAAAGCAGAACTTTTTTGAACGCTTGTCGAAAAAC
Source organism: Phosphuga atrata (assembly GCA_944588485.1). Taxonomy (NCBI): domain Eukaryota; kingdom Metazoa; phylum Arthropoda; class Insecta; order Coleoptera; family Silphidae; genus Phosphuga; species Phosphuga atrata. Next base: position 71,115,531 of record OX155897.1, on the reverse strand, counting down.
TTTGTTAAAAATTGTGTAGAAAATTGGATTCACTAAGGAACTGGCATAACCTAACCAAGTAACAAATTGAAAAACCCAATTGTCTATATGCCTTTCGCATTCACCACACACAACTGGGAGTAAATTTAATACGAAAAATGGAGCCCAAAGTATTACAAACGTGAAAAAAACAACGCCTAACACTTTGGTAGCTTTTTGTTCTAATCTTATTATTCTACCATGTCTAGAAGAATTTCTTGAGATCACGCTAGAATTTCTGCTGTGATGTGATCTAACTGTCCCACCCCTAATATGATTAGTGTTGTTATAATTATATCTTTGTAATAGACAGGGTGATGAAGGATTTTTACTTCTATCTACTAAGTTCCCACCCCCATGTCCATTTTGTCTCATGGTAGCAGATCTCCTTAACAGTAAAGGTGTTCTTTGATTTGTGCTGACCGCCGTAGTTCTTGTACTTCCAAAACTTGATCCCCTTCTGTGACTTTTCCTATTTGGAGATTCCCAAGTGACCACTATATTCGTAGGTGAGGCCTCTGCTCTACTTTTCCCCAAAGCTCCCGTACGTTTCATCCCCGCACAAATTTTATCTTCTTTATTAACCTCGATCTTGTCGCTTGGGATGATTTTAACTTCCGTGGGCCGTGGAGTCGGTGATTTGTCATTCTGTTTGTGTCCGAAATATGGACAGGTACAGGGCGGGGGAAGCAGCAGGGAATTGTTCTCAATCGCGTCCGACTTAGATATGTTATCCGAGGCGTTTCGGGTTTCGTGGAAACTTGAACCACGCCTACGCCATCGCGGCGAAGGGCTTTCGTCTCTGCTGTCGCCCTCGTGGAACGTTGACGCTCGCCGTCTCTTCGTCAACCACGGCGACGCCTGATCAGACGACGATAGCAACGGCGAATTAGAATCCGATATTTCACTCGATCTGAAATTAATTTAAATTGTTAAAATTAGAAATTAATTAATATAACAAACTGGATTAGTCAATAATTCATTAGATAAGAATTATAGAAAACAAGTTATTAATAATTGCATAGTCAGTATTAAAGGAGAAAGATTTACATCCCTTGCCTTTTGATTTATATTCATTTTATTCTTGTTTTGTTTAACAAGTTAATATATTCTATATATAATTCAGGTAAAATCCACTGTTTTGATATTACAAGGGTTGTTTTTGACGTTCGTTATTTTTCTTGGAAGTTAAATCTTTTATGTAAGTGGCAATCCTTTTTATTATCTCCTTTTTTAATCGGCCAAGTGTCAAACGCCTAATGGATCCGAAAAACATAAAATGAAATATATTCACAAGAACAGCCCTCATTATTTTTTTAGCCAACTCCGCGTCGTCCATTTACATCCCGTAAATGAGTTTAAAGATAACAGGCATATAATATACATGTTTTTGAGGGAAAAGTCTGGACTAGATTACTTTTTTATAATTTCCGGATCTCGTGTAAGCTACCATGAAAATTGCAACAATTATATTTTATTCCTTTTTTTAATATACTGTATGTCGCACCCTGCTAGTTTTTTACGACTTGCATTTCAAGTTAATGTTAACGATTATGGAAACTCCTTTATGTGGAAGGAAAAAATGGATTTTTTATATGCAATCGTTAAAACTGTACATTTAAGGGTTGCATGGGTATTGAAAAGTATTTTGAGAAAATATGCGCACATAATGATATTGAAAATTGAAACGTAAATCAATTTATTTTTATATCATGAATATAATAAGACTAAACTATTACACTAGTAACCAAACTATTACATATTAATATTTTTTTAGTGATTCTTATAGGATCACTTTGTTGCCCGTCTGTCTGTCTGTATGTCTGTCTGTCCGTCTGTCTGTCTGCCTGTCTGTCTGTCTGCCCGTCTGTCCGTCCGTCCATCTGTCTGTCTGTCAAGACCATTTTTCTCAGGAACGCGTAGAGGTAACAAGTTGAAATTTGTATCAAATACTCGGTTCTGCGGTCTCTTTTAGCTGTGAAAAAAACAAGCTTGTAAGTGAACGCGATCAAAAGATATGACCGTTTATGTCGCATATTTGGCGATTCCACAAGGGAATCAAAACCTATAGGGTACTTTCCGTTGACCTAGAATCATGAAATTTGGCAAGAAGCGGTGTCTTACAGCAAATGTAAAGGGAAAAATCTGAAAATTGTAAATATGTAGTTTAATTACAAGAAAAATGCGAATTTACTATTAGAAACTTATGAAAATACACTAATGTGTTGCGTGGTATTGTCAGGCACCAGAAGCATATGGGTTGCATACAGTTAGATCCTCCTAAAGATACCTTACTTACAAGTTTGTAAGGAACTCTCGGTGCGCGAGTCACAACTCGCACTTGGCCGTTTTTTTTTGAGGTGAAATAGTGATAAGAAGGGAAATAGTTGTTGAGGGTTATAGTGTTGTTGTAGAGTAGAATAGTTGTTAAGGGTGAAATAGTTGATGAGGATGGAATAATGTGGAGAATTTAAGATGCACGCATTTAGACGTTTAGAGGTTTAGAGACGTTTAGAGGCACACCGCGAAGCGGCAGATAAATCAAGCCGCTTCGCGGTGTGCAACCTAATCTAACCTGGGTTAAACCAACGGTACTTGCCACATTGTCCTATATTGGATCGAGAGTTCGCGCTGCTGCGCGTATGTGGCCTTGATTTATCTGCCCGCTTCGCGGTGGGCAACCTAATCTAAACTCCGCCACTAGAGGTTTTCGGTCAGTATCATTAGTTACAAATTGTGCCACGGAGGCTAGGTTACTCTCTTTCACTATGAACTACCTAATCTAACCCGGGTAAAACCAGCAGTCCATGCCTCATTACCCTATTTTGGATCGAGAGTTTCGATCGAGTTTCTAAAATTATATGGGTTTAAATGGAGAACGCATTTGGAGGTTTGCAAAAAAATTGCAAAAACGGTTTGCTTTGGAAAGATGAAAATGACAGACTTTTTAGATGAAAATCTGCTCTATCGAACAGTGTAAAATGCATGTCCGGCAGAGTTAGACAGCAAAACTACTTGAAAAATTTCAACACATACTTCTGAATTTAAAAAAAAAATTATTTAAAAAAAATCCTGTGCCAAGGCTATCCGCCACGTAGATTCCAAAATGACAATTTCAATAGATAAATGTTATGCACCATCTAGTACTGAAAGTTTTTTGCTTACAGCTGCTGCAGTTTTCAAAACATAGTTATTTGAATGAACTACCTTCTTTGCTGTCTTGATTTGAGAGGCGGCGGTCAGCCAGATAAAATATTTTGCACAAATAACTGAGGCATATCATCGCCTGAATAATTCTGTACAATTCTATAAAATTTCACTATTCCATGTATTGCAAAACTTACTAAAATATTTTTTTAACCAATCAAAATGAATTTCAACCAAAAACGAACACGAAAATTTCAAAATATTAAAAAATACGAAAAAATGTAAAAAATGTATACCCATGGGGGATTTCAATGAGACTTTTACTGGATGTGGGTGGCCACCAGAAGTATCAACTGAACTTTCGTTTTTCAATTTACATGGGTTTAAACGGAGAACGCCGTAAGAGGCTTGCAAATAAATTTATTCTGCAAAAACGGTTCGCTTTGGAAAGCTGAAAATTGCACATTTTTTAGATGAAAATTTGCTCTATATATTCGTGCTAAATGCATGTTAGGTAGACTTCGGAGAGTTGGACAAAAAAATATATTTTCAAATTTTCAATAAGTATTTCTTTATTAGAAAAAAATCCAGTGGTATGGATATCGGACACAAAGATACCAAAACGTCAATTTCAATAGAAAAATGTATAATCTTTGAATTTATTACTTTCTGTTAAAGTCGGAGTTTGAGGGGCGGCGACCGCCGCCAGATAAAGTATTTTGCAAAACTAACTGAGGGATATCATAGACTGACTAATTCTCTACAAATGTGTAAAATTTTATTGTTCCACGTTGTGTGAAACTTACTAAAATAATTTTTTTAACAAATCCAGACAATCCAGTCAATCACGAATTTCAACTAACAATGAACACGAAAATTTCAAAATATTCAAAAACTGCGAAAAAATGTATTAACACTTGAGGGATTTCAATGAAATTTTTACTGGATGTGGGTATCCACCAGAAGTATCAGCTGACAAAATTTGAACGCTCCCCCTTCAATGGGTAGGGCGTAAGGAAATGAGATAAATCTGCTCTATCAAACAGTGTAAAATGCATGTCCGGCAGAGTTAGACAGAAAAAATACTTGAAGAATTTCAAAACAAATTTCTGAATTTAAAAAAAATCCTGTGTCAAGGCTATAAGCCACGAAGATTCCAAAATGACAATTTCAATAGATAAATGTATGCCCCATCTAGTACTGAAAGATTTTTGCATACAGCTGCTGCAGTTTTCAAAACATAGTTATTTGAATGAAGTACCTTCTTTGCCGCCTTCATTTGAGAGGCGGCTGTGGCCGCCAGATAAAATATTTTGCAAAAATAACTGAGGAATATCATAGCCTGACTAATTCTGCACAATCGTATTAAATTTCACTGTTCCACTGTTGTAGTGCAAAACTTAATAAAATATTTTTTTAACAAATCCAGACATGTCAATCACTAATTTCAACCAAAAACGAACACAAAAATTTCAAAATATTAAAAAATAATGCGAAAAAATGTAACCCTTGAGGGGTTTCAATGAAACTTTTACTGGATGTGGCTGGCCACCAGAATTATCAACCGACAAAATTTGAACGCTCCCCCTCCAATGTGGTATATCCGTATGTAGGATGTCGATGTCTACAAAAAAGTTCTTTGCAAATATTGCAAAATTCCTCGGTTTTGTCACAAAAGTAAAAAATATAAAATCAAAAATTTATCCAAAAATTTATCCAACGGAATTGGGAAAAACCCTTCTATGAATTTCGTTTTTCAATTTACATGGGTCTAAATGGAGAACGGTGTAAGAGTATTGCAAATAAATTTAGTCTGCAAAAACGGTTGGCCTTGGAAAGGTAAAATTGCACATTTTTATAAATGAAAATCTGCCCGATAAATTAGTGCTAAATGCATGTTAGGTAGACTTCGGAGAGTTGGACAAAAAAATATATTTTCAAATTTTCGATAAGTAATTCTTTATTAGAAAAAAATCCTGTGTGAAGGCTATCGGCCACAAAGATACCAAAACGCCAAATTCAATAGAAAAATGTATAATCTATATAGATCTAAAAGAAATTTCAATATATCTGTAGCAGTTTTCATTTTATAGTTATTTGAATTTATTACTTTCTTTTGAAGGCGGAGTTTGATGGGCGGCAACCGCCGCCAGATAAAGTATTTTGCAAAACTAACTGAGGGATATCATAGACTGACTAATTCTCTACAAATGTGTAAAATTTTAATGTTCCACGTTGTGTGATACTTACTAAAATATTTTTTCTTAACAAATTTAACAAATCAAATTAACAAATTTAACAAATTTAATCAAAGTCTGAATTTAACAAATTCAGACATGTCAATCACGAATTTCAACCAAAAATGAACACGAAAATTTCAAAATATTCAAAAATTACGAAAAAATGTATTAAGATTTGAGGGATTTCAATGAAACTTTTACTAGGTGTGGGTATCCACCAGAACAATCAGCTGACAAAATTTGAACGCTCCCCATCCAATGGGTAGGGCGTGAGGAGATGAGATAAATCTGCTCTATCGAACAGTGTAAAATGCATGTCCGGCAAAAGTTAGGCAGAAAAAATACTTGAAGAATTTAAACACAAATTTCTGAATTTAAAAAAAATCCTGCGTCAAGGCTATCGGCCACGAAGATTCCAAAATGACAATTTCAATAGATAAATTTATGCACCATATAGTAATGAAAGTTTTGTGCATTCAGCTGCTGCAGTTTTTAAAACATAGTTATTTGAATGAACAAAACCTTCTTTGCTGTCTTGATTTGAGAGAGGCGGCGGTCGCCGGCAGATAAAATATTTTGCAAAAATAACTGAGACATATCATACTAATTCTGTACAATTGTATTAAATTTCACTGTTCCACGTAGTGCAAAACTTACTCAAATATTTTTTTTAACAAATCAAACGAATTGCAACCAAAAAGGAACACAAAAATTTCAAAATATTAAAAAAATGCGAAAAAATGTAAATCTAAAAAATGTAACCCTTAGGGGATTTCAATGAAACTTTTACTGAATGTGGGTGGCCACCAGAAGTATCAACTGACAAAATTTGAACGCTCCCCCTCCAATGGGGTATATCCGTATGTAGGATGTCGATGTCTACAGAAAAGTATTCTTTGCAAATTTTGCAAAATCCCTCCTCGGTTTTGTCACAAAAGTAAAAATCCAAAAATTTATCCAAAGGAATTTAACGCCTTCTCTGAATTTCGTTTTTCAATTTACATGGGTTTAAACGGAGAACTCTGTAAGAGGTTTGCAAATAAATTTATTCTGCAAAAACGGGTCGCTTTGGAAAGGTGAAAATTACATATTTTTTTAGATGAAAATCTGCTCTATCAATTAGTGCTAAATACATGTTAGGTAGACTTTGGATAGTTAGACAAAAAAATATATTTTCAAGTTTTCAATAAGTATTTCTTTATTAGAAAAAATCCTGTTTTAAGGCTATACGCCACAAAGATACCAAAACGTCAATTTCAAGAGAAAAATGTATAATCTATATAGATCTGGAAGAAATATCAATATATCTGTAGCAGTTTTCCTTTTATAGTTACTTGAATTTATTACTTTCTGTTGAAAGTCGAGGAGGCGAGTTCGAGGGGCGTCAGATAAAATATTTCGCAAAACTAACTGAGGGATATCATAGACTGAGTAATTCTCTACAAATTTGTAAAATTTTATTGTTACACGTTGTGTGAAACTTACTAAAATAATTTTGTTAACAAAATCCAGACATGTCAATCACGAATTTCAGCAAAAAATGAAGACACAAAAAATATAACAAAAGTAAAAAATATAAAATCCAAAAAATTTTCCAAAGAAATTTAACCCCTTCTCTGAATTTCGTTTTTCAATTTACATGGGTTTAAACGGAGAACGCTATAAGATGTTTTTAAATAAATTTATTCTGCAAAGACGGTTTGCTTTGGAAAGGTGAAAATTACACATTTTTTAGATGAAAATCTGTTCTATAAATTAGTGCTAAATGCATGTTAGGTAAACTTTGGAGAGTTGGACAAACAAAATATATTTTCAAGTTTTCAATAAGTATTTATTTTTTAGAAGAAATCCTGTGTCAAGGCTATCGGCCACAAAGATACCATAACGTCAATTTCAATAAAAAAATGTAAAATCTATATAGATCTGAAAGAAATTTCAATATGTCTGTAGCAGTTTTCATTTTATAGTTATTTGAATTTATTACTTTCTGTTAAAGTCGGAGTTTGAGGGGCGTCAGATAAAGTATTTCGCAAAACTAACTGAGGGATATCATAGACTGACTAATTCTCTACAAATGTGTAAAATTTTATTGTTCCGCGTTGTGTAAAACTTACTAAAATAATTTTTTTAACAAATCCAGACATGTCAATCACGAATTTCAACAAAAAACGAACACGTAAATTTCAAAATATTCAAAAATTGCGAAAAAATGTATTAACACTTGAGGGATTTCAATGAAACTTTTGCTGGATGTGGGTATCCTCCAGAAGTATCAGCTGACAAGATTTTAACGCTCCCCCTCCAACGGGTAGGGTGTGTGAAATGAGAAACGCAAAAGTTTAAAAATCAAGTAAACAATTGGAGGGAGATTTCAAACATCGGCCACGTCTGGGACCGTCAGCGGCAGAAAACTCATGCAACAAATTTTAGTAGAACTTGATAAGTTTTTTTATTCAAATTTGAATCGAAAATAACGATAAATTTTGAGATGGCTGTTCCTTTCACAGTCAAAGGGTTAAATTGACAGTTTTTCGCCAATAACTCTGTGGCTATACATCACAGGAAGACGTGAATGGTACCGTTTTAATCTAAATTCCATTTAATTATGCTTTTAATTATTGAATTATTCTTAAAAAAATTCTTAGATATTGCCGTTTACGTTTCGTAGATTTCGTAGATATCGTCTGTCACTCTTCGAAAGAAATAGAGAGCACGCATTATATAAAAATACACTGAGAGAAAGAGAAAAAAGAGAGAGCGCGCGGTATAGAAATATACACTGAGAGGATGGGAAAGGCAGTGTACCTAACGGACAATAACGTAACGTTTTCTGCCGAATCGCTCCTACCGAGACCTCCCTAAAGGAACTTCGTTCCAAAAATATAAAATCCAAAAATTTATCTAAGGGAATTTAACCACTTCTCTGAATTTCGTTTTTCAATTTACATGGGTTTAAACGGAGAACGCTGTAAGAGTTTTGCAAATAAATTTAGTCTGCAAAAACGGTTCGCTTTGGAAAGATGAAAATTACACATTTTTTACATGAAAATCTGCTCTATAAATTAGTGCTAAATGCATATTAGGTAGACTTCGGAAAGTTGCACAAAATAACATATTTTCAAGTTTTCAAAAAGTATTTCTTTATTAGAAAAAAATCCTGTGTCAAGGCTATCGGCCACAGAGATACCAAAACGTCAATTTCAATAGAAAAATGTATAATCTATATAGATCTGAAAGAAATTTCAATATATCTGTAGCAGTTTTCATTTTATAGTTATTTGAATTTATTACTTTCCGTTAAAGTCGGAGTTCGAAGGGCGGCGACCGCCGCCAGATAAAGTATTTTGCAAAACTAACTGAGGGATATCATAGACTGACTAATTCTCTACAAATGTGTAAAATTTTATTGTTCCACGTTGTGTGAAACTTATATATTTTTTTAACAAATCCAGACATGTCAGTCACGAATTTCAACAAAAAATGAACACGAAAATTTCAAAATTTTCAAAAATTGCGAAAAAATGTAGTAACACTTGAGGTATTTCATTGAAACATTTTACTGGATGTGGGTATCCACTAGAAGTATCAGCTGATAAAGTTTGAACGCTCCCACTCCAATGGGTATGGTGTGAGGAAATGAGAAACGCAAAAGTTTAAAAATCAAGTAGGAGATTTCAAACATCGGCCACGTCTGGACCGTTAGCCGCAAAAAAACTCATATTTTAGTAGTAGAACCGCAACATATTTTAGTAGAACTTGAGGAGTTTTATTCGAGTTTCTATCGAAAATGACGATAAATTTTGACAAGGCTGTTCCTTTCACAGTCAAAGGGTAAAACGTTGACAATTTTTCGCCAATAACTCTGTGGCTATACATCCCAGGAAGACGCGAGTGGTACCGTTGGAATCTAAATTTCATTTAATTATGCTTTTAATTATTTAATTATTCTTAAAAAAAACTCGTAGATATTGCCGTTTACGAAATAAATTTTTGAATTCAAATGTGGACGGAAGCAACTATTTCTGATGTCAAATTGTCTGAACTTTAAGAATTTAAGTGTAAAATTTTCGTTTTCTTGTAGAAATTTGTGAAAAATTGCAAATTTTGACGTTGCTATGCGTTGCTAATCCAAAGCCAAAGTCGCCGAAATCTGCATTTCAAGAAATCTCTTTAAATCTAATTTGAATCTGAACCTAACAAAGAACGAAAAATCAGAATTTTGATTTAAATTCTTTTTTTTAATTTTATCTTCTCATAAGCACACGAATAATCATAAACTGATAAACTAAAATGACATTAGCACATAACCTGAGCAAAAATAGTGTCAAAATGATCAGCTGTAAGTGCAAATTGACGATTCAGCGCCAAGCAATGGTCGTAATTTTTTTGACTTGGAGTGCGAATCCGTTAATGGCCTTGAGAAATTCAAACGCCATACTGTTGGCCTTTTCGCCGGACATGCACTCCTCCGACTGGAAATGCAAATATTCCTTTTCGCGTTTCCGTTTGAATAGGCGAAAAAAAAGTGACTGCGAATTGGGGCCTGCGGTACGTCCCCGGAAGTGTAATGCGTCGCATGAGGTGTCGTTCGAAAGTAAACACACCGTGCTATAATCCCTGAAAGGAGCAACACATTTCAAAAGCATTTCACCGAATATGGAAGGTTTCAATATGCTCAATTTTGAGCATACCTCGCGACCCCCAGATGCGATGGACCATTGCGTTGTTCCCATCATCATATAGAACCTTTTGTTCTCTATTTAGAAACTGCCAGCGCGACGTCCTGCACTTTAATTTAGCAAATCCTGGAGGATTCTCGCGGACGTCTGAAAAACATGGTTTTTCTGGCATTCCGGCGCCATCCGGCACGAAATCGCAGTTAAACTCCAAAACATACTAAAAGGCACTATGCCGAATCGATTGGTGTCGGTCCGGTTCCGATCCGACCGAAAAGGGATCCCCACAAATTAGGTGAAAAAAACGCGTTTTCCGATTTTTGTGTTAAAATTAGCCCAGAGCGGGAATAGGATGTCACACGTTCTAGATTTTTCCACCGCCCGTAGCGGGTAAACTCTCGTAGCGGGTAAAATCTCGTATTGAACGAACCGATTTGGAGACGCGGTGCTCTTCAATCAAGAGAAATCACATTCCGTCCACATTCAAATGTGGGCGGAAGCAACTGTGTCTGATGTAAAATTGTCTGAACATTCAAAGGAAACCTTCCATATTCCGTGAAATGTTTTAGAAATGCGTTGCTCCTTTCAGGGATTATAGCCCGGTCTGTCTACTTTTGAACGACTCCTCGCGCAACGCATTACACCTCCGGGGACGTACCACAGGCCCCAATTCGCAAAGTCACTTTTCATCACCTCTTCAAACGGAAACACGGAAAGGAAACAGTGTCCAAAGATGTGGTCGAAAAAAAACGGTTTTGCACCGGGTGAACCGACGGTCGCGTAAGTTTCCGCACGACGTCAAAAACGTGAAATCGACGCGGCAAGAGGACGCAGTAAAAAAATCGAGTCGCGGACCAAAATTGCTCCTCAAAGGGAGCACCTTTTTGGCACCTGGAGGTCTGTGTGAACTTGCGAGCGACAGACAGGCACAGGTCGAAGGCCCGTTCAGTTTTACAACAGAAAATGGAAGGAAGGAACGAAGTTTTTGAAGAAAAAGAAAAAAAATTAAAACGCACCTACAGCCGCCCCCTGAGAGGCAGAGCTTTATAAAGCTTGTATAAAAAAATATAATTTCTTGTTCAATTCACCGGGAAAAAAATCATGACGAAAACCGCATTTTTACACAATTTTTCGTAATTTTAAAAAATCGTCATTTTTAGACCCTTTTTGGGTTCAGGGAGAGCACTTTACTAGATTAGTACAATTAGTACATTTCGTTTTAATTTTCAAGGATCAATTGCCAATCACCTCTTTAACTCGTTTCGGTTTTTACATAACTCTTTATAACACAGTCAATCATTTGGTTCTATTACTAGGAATAATAGTATAATAATTATAATTATATAATAATTAATTAAATAAATTATATATTATATAAAACTGTCGTTCATAAAAAAGGTATTTAACAAATCGTTGATGTTAACCCCTTGACATACAATGACGTCTCTAAGACGTCACGGATATGTGATAAGATCACATGTATCTGGACACGTCAACGTCTTTTTATTCGTATGTCAAGGGGTTAAATAAATAATATATTGTTTTTTGTAATTTTTTTTTCTTATTATATTCGTGTCTTATGTTATGAAATTTGCTATTCAAAAGACAACAAGAAAACCATTAAAATATTCCGTGGAAAATTTCCTTTTTTAAATGCACCCTTCCACACTGAATAAGAATAATTACTCGACTTTTATCAACCCCCGTTCCTCGAGAGCTGTAGAACGTGATATGCCTTGATAAACACTAAATTACATCGCGTATATTAAAATTAAGGTTTTTTTTACGAATTGTTTGGTTCTGGCGTAAATACGGGGGTGGCTTTGATATGCAGATTCCACTAGCTAGGTAATGTGAAAGCTAATGGATAGTCAACCCGTAAATATAAATATTGACCTACTTGCATATAAACATTTTTTATTAGTTTCGTCTAATAATTAACTTCTATATTGTATAATATAATGTCTACATTATACAATACGTTAATTATTAGACGACAGTCTATCGAGAGATAAAAATATATGAGAGGGGGTGGAAACTGAAAAATAAAATGAGAGCTTAAGATTATTTCATGTAAATAAACATCTCTAAACTCTCACATTTGTCAGTTTTATTGTTGTTATTGTTTACACGATTTTGGAGTTTGAAATGATTTTCACAAAAGAACGAGAAACAATTCAGTTCATTAATTATGAATATATAAACCGTGCTTGTTTCAATAGACAACGATTTGATCACGTAGTGACTGTGTGGAAGAGGCTTAGTTTATATAATTTAAAACAACTGCAGAAACTTAAAAATCAAGTGAATTTCGATTTTTATAAATTTTACGTAAATTGACGCAAACATTCTAAACCCTAACATCCACATGAGTTTCAAGTAAGTGGTTTACAAATTTCTGTTCATAAAAGTAAAGCTGTACTGATGAGAAATAAATCTCGAAACGCGTCTACAGATGGCTATCCACTTAAGTTATCGGAGAGACATGATCTTAAAAAACAATCCTCCCGGTATTATTATATGTTGGTTATTATCATTCCTATTACTCAGACAATATTATTAATTAATAATATTATAAAACAAACGATTAAAAAACAATGTTATTTTTCTGATTTTTGTTGAGTGCCACGAAGGTGGACTGAAAGCTATAAAATTATGGACAAATTTCACATGAGATTTGTTTTTGGTAGTCCTAAAAAGACTCATTAGTTTTATAGAGCTCCGGAAAGGTTGAATGTATTTATATATTCAGGCTGCGTTATGACTTTATTAAGTTTAAACAATAAAAATGGTAAAGAAGATAATAAGACTAACTTGTAAACTTGTATTTTTTTTTACTTGCGAATTGACCACTTAGGATCACGCCACAATTTCACCATTTTACTTGTAATTTGTTCTGCCTCCAGTACTCCTTCATACGATAGCTGTGCTACAGCCGTTTTTCGGTCGTCCAAACTCTTCCGCTCTTTGTAGCTCTTATCTCGTCATGAAACCCTTCCAAATTGTGTATACAGTATCGAAACGTATCCCTTTCCAACATTTGGGCCTTTAGGATGTTAGATCTTTCAAGGTCTTTCCGAGTTCCTTTAAGCCATGATGCAGTTGATTTTTATTCCAGAAGTAGTCAAATAACTGCTTGGTTAATCTGGATTTGTCTAATCTCTACATATGCCCAAGAAATGTTAGCCCCCATTTCCTCATGGTCGCAGAGATTTCTTCTACATTCTGGTAGACTTCGGCGTTCCTTTGAAGTTTCCATCCTGTCTCCGTCTAGATTGGGCCTATGATTCTCCGGAGGATTCTCCTTTCCAGGACCTTCAACTTCTCTAGCCTCTAGTTCATTGAAACCACATTCACAGGCGGACAGGCATTATGTATTGACTACAGTGTCGTAGTGCTTTATTTTCGCGTTCCAGAAAATGCATTTCTTGTTATAGATGTTTATTTGTAAGCCCATACGCTCTCTCCATTTTTGAGATCCTATCGCCTATCGCCATATATCATCAGTTGGATATTCGTTCACTGCATTTTCTACATCTTCTCGTTTTTGGAACCAACTGATGATATATGGCGAGCAAAATGGACAACTTGTGCCGTATCATTTGTTACAAGACTCATCGACCGCTATTGATATGATTGATGCTAATTTAACGTCCTCAACTTCTTGGCATGCATTTAACTTTTGACTGTTTTGACTTTTGACCTTTTTTTGTCCTATCTGTTGTAGTTTTGGCATACAATGGTAAGCTTTTGATTTTATTCACAATATCTGGTTTATTGTTAAAATTGAACATCTAAAATTCATCTAAATTGATCGAACAGATGAAGCTAAAAGTGTTGTGGGCAATAAAAAAGGATTTGTTACAATTTTAAAACAAAAAATTGATCATGACGTGTTATCTTTCCACAATTGCACAATTCATAAGAAAGCACTTTGCGGACAAACATTTCCTGAAGATATGGGTAAATTTATGGATGTGGTCAGGGTCGGACTGTGCTGGAAGGGCCTGGGCGCCTCCCCATAAACCCAGTGCGCGGTACGGGATATTGATAATTGTAAGTTCTGGATATAAAAGATGATAATATAATTCACTGTCATTTTGACAGTTTTTATCAGCTATCGTCATTTTGGACAGTAATTAGCATTTTTGATAGTTATTATCAATTTTGACAGTTATTACAATGTTATTTGACATTTATAAACTATTTAACGATTTTTACCACTTTCGACAGATTTAAATTATAAATGTAGCTTTAATCATTAATTATAACTAATACACATAATTATCCAAAAATGCAAAGAATGCTGTTGCCATTTATGACAAGTTTTGGGAATATAAGTTTTCAATGAACTTAACGTAACGGGACGTGACGTATAACTTAAACACGTTCTTTTATATGCGGCTAATTACAATTGCTTTCACATAATTGCTGGTACATATCAGAACTTAACGGAACGTAAAAGCTGCCAAAGTTCAAACTTCGCTTCCCGTTACGTTAGCTGATTCACATGACTCTTTTTGCCAATCAACGCACGAACGCCCATCAACAAATTCATGAGTGACATTGTTATTGTGTTGTGATTTATATTGTGCAATAGCCAGCAACTACAACAACACAAAGAAAAGAAACTGTCTATGGACCTTTCACAAACATACCGTTAGTTAAATTCACGCCAAATCAGTTTACGCCGCGTCGCGTCCCGTTACGCTAAGTTCATCGTAAACCCGGCATTAACCATCCAAAGTTCTGCATATAAAGGAATGATAATATCATTTTTGACAGTTATTATCAGCTATTATCATTTTTATAGTAATTGCCATTTTTAACAGTTGATAAAATTTTTGACAATTATGAACTACTTTACTGTTATTAGCACTTTAGACAGATTACAATAATAAATGTAGCGGCAGGCTCCGCTAGCCAGACCAGGGGGGTCGCGCAGGAGGGTCATTCAGGGGGTCGCGCAGGATAGGGCCCGGCTGGCAAACGCCTCAACTATATGGCCAGTCCGATGCTGGATTTGGTAGTCAAAGCCAGCAATAATATTATAGCAAAGGCACTTAATCACCGCCAATTATGAAGAAAATTCAAAAATATGACTTTATGAAAAAAATTATCCGTGGCTCTTGATCCGGTTTAAAATCATTTTTAATAAAAAATTGGCTCTTAAGTTTATAGAGTTTGCCGACCCCTGATCGAGACCAACAGTTTTATAATCCAGTCTGAGTGTTTGGACCGTGTCTCACGAAAATCAAAATTTTCCAGTTTTAAATCACTTACCTGTTAGGGCTGCTCGCGTCTCCGCTACGTGTGATCGTCCTTCCGGCATCTACGACCTACGGCATCGTCTCCGCCAAGTGTGATCGTCCTTCCGGCGCCTTTTTTAAGGGAGGAAATGGGGATTGAAGATCTGGAAGATCTGAAGATGGGGAAGTGGAGGGATTCCCTTAAAATTGTTGTCTTCCAGACGTTGGATGCCGCTTCAACCCTTTGGGCTCGTGATCACACCCCTGGTTGATTTGACTTAAAACGATAAACTTAAAGATGCGTGCACGTGTCGGTCGAGCTTCGTTCGCGCTTCAATTCTTGTCTCTACGCTTCACGCACTCGAAGCATACTCGCGCAAAATATAAATTCGCAAAGTAAATTGATAAGTAAATCGCGTGGATTTCGGCCCAGGTCGATACACCTTTCCCCTTCTGTTAATCGGTGCCGAAATCGATTCAAATGTTGAATTAAAAATACAGATTTATTAAAATTGGCGCGAACACTGAGTGTATATACTAGACTTCCTCTTCAAAGTTAGATCTAGACTAGACTTTTAATAATCTAATCTGAGTATGTAGACTAGACTTGACTTTCAAGGTTTTATCTAGATTAGACTTTTGATATTCTAGTGTGTATATTCTAGTGTCTAGTATCTATGAGTGTGTAGACAAGACTTGTTCTTGTCAGGTTTCATTTAGACTAGGCTTCTGATAATTTAGTCTGAGTGCGTAAATTAGACTTGGTCTTCAAGTTTTCATTTAGACTAGAGTTTTGATAAGCTTTTCAGAGTGTTTAGACTAATCTTGGTCTTAACAGCACCATCTAGGCTAGACTTCTAATAATCTAGTCTGATTGGGTAGACTAGACTTGGGTTGCAAGGCATTATCTAATTAATCTTAGTTGGAGTTGAATGAATCGAAACTGAACCGAATTTTTTAGAAGGTAATGTTTGCAATAAAACTTGTAGAGAATTAAATTATCAATAGGAAACATTGATATCTAGTGATTTGAAAATGTTAGCGCCAATTTTAATAAATCTGTATTTTTAATTCAACATTTGAATCGATTTCGGCACCGATTAATACAAGGGAAAAGGTGTATGTCTTAACCTGGGCCGAAATCGCGCGATTTACTTATTAATTTTTGTCGCGAATTTATATATTTGCGGCAGTATGCTTCGAGTGCGTGAAGTGTAGAGACAAGAATCGAAGTTCGAATGAAGCTCGATTTTTAGTCATGTTAAGTCATGTTTTAAGTCATGTTAACCAGGGGTGTAATCACGTGCCCAAAGAGCTGAAACGGCATCCAACGTCTGTAAGACAACAATTTTAAGGGAATCCCTCTACTTCCCCATCTTCAGATCTTCCAGATCTTCAATCCCCATTTCCTCCCTTAAAAAAGGCGCCGGAAGGACGATCACACGTGGCGGAGACGCGAGCAGCCCTAACAGGTAAGTGATTAGACCAGCTCTGTTTTAAAACTGGAAAATTTAGATTTTCGTGAGACACAGTCCAAACCGAAAATTTTCAAAAATCAAGCTTGAATAAAGTCCAAACCTTGTTTTGGTTTGATATTTTTAAAATACTTTTAAAATTATTAAAAAAAAAAAAACGCGAAAATAGCTGGAAAACTACGCGAAATTAAAAATGTTATAAATGAAACTTCTAGAGAATCACATTTGCTGTGAAAAATATACTGGGTCCGCCAAAAGTATTGCACCAAGCGATGTAGAATTAATACGCGTGCGATTTAAGACATGATATTTTAAGGTATACACTGTATGCAACCTTTTAAAATATAATTCTTATAAAAATTGTTACGTGACCCCACATTTTTTATAGACTCCCCTATTCACAGAAAAATTGTCTATCCAATGATACAAAAAACGACCCGTGATGTTATTAAAAAAACGTATGTGGCGCCACCACTCGGAAAAAATTGTTACTAATAAATTAATAAGATCGTCAAAATATGCACTAGTGCATACTGTATGCACCCTTAAAATATCATGTCTAAACCACTTAACATTCGCATAAAATTCGCGTTGACGTGTCCATATACATGTGATCTTATCACATATACATGACGTCTTAGATATTAATTCTAAATCGCTTGATGCAATACTTTTGGCGTACCCTGTATATCTAGTGATTTTCTATCTATCAACATTCAAAGTAATTACATTTAAAACAAGTGAAAACCTTTTTGTTCCAAACCGGGGGCTACGGAAACAATATTTTTTTTAAAATACAATTACACCGTAGCCTCAGGCACAATATTCACAGTGACTTGTGATATTAATTGTTTCTTACCCTCTTTTGCTGTTATTTTGTTGATGACAGTTCCTGTGGAGACTGGTATGAGATGCGGCCTCCAGCCCTCTAGATAATTTCAGCATCTCGGCCCCAAATTGACCGAGGGCCGACATGGTGCAGGGTGACGGTTCGCTCTCCTGAATCCACAGTTCGTGGGTATCGATATTGGTCAGTTCGGTGTCCGTCGAGGCGGCTGAATGCGCGTGTTGGGGTGTTGTCGGTCGCCCACGCGTCGCATTCAACAGTTTACGCCACGTGCATCGACGTTCTAAACAAATAAAAACAGGTCGTTTTATTTAAGGGTGAAAAAAACTATTATTGGATGGGATTTTATTAATGTTTATATTGGTGAATGCGCCGGGGATGGAAAACAACACATTTCAAGTCAAGATCGATTCTATCTAATTGGAGGAAAGTTCATGTTTTGCTTGTAATTTTGAGGGATATATTTTCAGGGTTTTTTTTAGGGATATTTTTTTAGGGATTCTACCCTACAGTAGAAATAAATCTTATACAATTTTAAGCTCCATATTGCAATTTATTTGCCTTTTTTGCTTAAAGGTCGATTACCACATGCGCGACACTCAGCTACGCGACGTCGTGCGACATCGCCTGTCATATAATGATTACATTGTTTTAAATAGGCACGTCGCGTAGCTGTCGCTTAACTATAGTGAGAAGGTGCCCATTTAAAACAATGTAATCATTATTTGACAGGCGATGTCGCGTTACGTCGCGTAGCTGAGTGTGGCGTATATGAGAATCGACCTTTTAGTGGACAAGTCGCGTAGCCATAGTGAGAACGTGCCCATTTAAAACAATGTAATAATTATTTGACAGGCAATGTCGCGTGACGTCGCGTAGCTGAGTGTCGCATATATGAGAATCGGCCTGTAAGTGGGCACGTCGCGTAGCCATAGTGAGAACGTGCCCATTTAAAACAATGTAATCATTATTTGACAGACGATGTCGCGTGACGTCGCGTAGCTGAGTGTCGTGTATATGAGAATCGGCGTTAATAATAACTTTTTGGCAGTTTAATTGGAAAAACTTTATTAGATTGTTATGTTTTATTTCAAGTAATGAATGTTGATTAATAAATATAACTGATTTTAATTTTCACCACATTTTGAAAAACTAAAATGTAAAAAAAAATGTTGGGGTCGCTGTTAATTCGAGCCCATGCTCCTAAGAATTAATAACGTAACCATATTTTAAATTATGAGCTTCAAATGATTTCATTTTACGTCGAATTATATAAACAATCATCTGAAATTCATTGTTAACAGAAACTTTATGTAATAAGGGTACTTACGTATTAACGCCACTACCGCTACATTTTTAAGTGCCGCCAATCTACACCTAAAATGTTTATGATAAATCATAAAATAAAACATTTTATTTAGAATTAAAACATTTTTAAAACTCAAAATTCTTAATTTTCTAACCCCGGTTAGATTAGGTTGCCCGCCGCGAAGCGGACAGATAAATCAAGACAACATACGCGCGGCAGCGCGAACTCTCGATTCAATATATAGCGGTGGTGGCGTTAATACGTAAGTACCGAAATAAGTTTTATTATTTAGAATTATTAAATTCATAAACATATGTTTTTCTTTCATTCACGCATCGATCGCTACATTGTTATATTGTTTATCAATATTTTTGTATCAGATGTAACAAAAAAACCTACGTCTATTTCCAACATCATAAATCATTCGGTATTCGACTTTGTAAACAGTTCAAATTTTTTAACTTTACTCAATTTTAATTGAAATTGTTTATGTTTATGTCTATATTAATAATGTATTAATTTATTTGAACCATCAGCCACGGGGTTGTTTAGTTCAAAGCAACGCAACAAATTGTTTTTGGAAATATTCGAAGAATTTACTGCTTAGTTTCACAAGCCAGCCCACAGCATCTTATCCAACCGCATACACTAAACGAGAGGGAGCCAGCCAAGATAATATTTTCATATATGGAAATCTACCCAGCAGCGTTTTACATTAAAATATATATTTTTCCTATTTGCCAAGTTATCTATAATTTCTTTAAAAACCACTTCATACTTCTACCTATCTACAATTATTATGCCCGGCATACACGCTGCGGTCTACCGGAGAGGTTACATGTGCAGGTTTGCCTGCGCAGGTCAACCGTACGCAAGAAACTACACAGGTCTATTCCCACAGACGCTCCGGTCTACCTGCGCAGACAAACCTGCACAGATAGACCTCTCCGGTGGACCGTTGTGTATTAGTCGCATGAGCTTGCATCAACGGCATGAACTGCTACAGCACAGGTGAGCAACCTTTTTATGTGATGGGCCAGTCAGATTCCGTACTAGTTGACGGGAGCCAGCATTTTTTTTTTCGCTAGCGTTAATAAATTCTAGGCTTTTTTTTTAAAACGTGAAACGAATTTCGCGAAACAACAGAGAAAGATCAGGTTTCAGAATGGATTTTTTTTTTAATATTTGCTTAGAAATAATAAAAATATTTTCTTTTAAAAAACAATTAACGTAAAAAAATAGAAAAATAAAAAGGTTAATGTTGAAACAGTAATTTTAATAATCTTGAATGAGATTGTGGAAATTGTTTATCTTTTAATAAACGTTTCATATCAATATCAATCTCAGTAGTAGCAACGCGAAAAGTGTTTTCCAAATTTATATCAGTGATGCGATTTATATCAGATTTTCCTTGACTTCCATAAATATTTAAATTTCTTCTTTTAATCCAAAAAACCTTTTTAACATTGCTCCTTTGGAAAGCCGCCGAACTTCACAGTAATAAATTAAATCGGAATATTCAGATTCGATATCTTCAAGAAGTTCCTTAAATTCGCGATGACTAAGTGCTGATTATTTTTTACTTGATAGAATAGATACACTTCACTACAACTTTAGTTACGTTTTCCATTTTAAGTATTTTCGTACAATGTACGCAATGTCAATTTCCGTTAGTTTGAATTGTGGCACGGGGCGCGAGTAGGGAAAGATAGTATGTTCTAAAATCACCTCCACCTCAGACATGCGCATGTGCGATGACCTTTGACCCCTAACCTAACCTTGACCTTGACCTTGGAACTTCCTGTTTCGACTTTCGGTTTCCGGTTTCGACTTCCGGTTTTCGGTTTCGACTTCCGGCCGCCATTTTCGGAACTTCCAGATGCGCGGGAAAATTCAAAAAATAGACGCGAGGCGGGGAAATTCAAAATTAGATCCTGTTGAGACAAATGAGGTGTGAAGTTGGTTGCATACATCAACGGGGCTAGATACATGAGACTCGATAGACGAGGCTAGAGCCATGGGACTAAATACATCAGACTATATATAGATATAGATAGACGGGACTAAATACATGAGACTAGATACATGAAACTAGATACATGGAGTCAGACAGACGAAGCTAAATACATGAGACTAGACAGACGGGGCTAGATACATGAGACTAGATAGACGGGGCTAGATACATGAGGCTAGACTAGACGGACTAGACTAAACCATTTTAAACCATTTGATGAGAAAAATCAAATCTGGTGTCAGAACGGCTCTAGCATGCGCCCTAAGGGAGTTACCGTCCGACCGCCTACCCCACAGTAGATGACGTCATCCGCCGCGGAAGATATTGCTAAACTAATTATCTCGATGCTGATTGGCTGATTAACGAATAAATAATTACAGTTGACCTTTTCCCTCAATTTATATGTAATGGACAAGACTGGACAGACAAGACTAGACAGACAAGACTAGACAAACGAGACTAGTTAGATGAAACTAGACAGATGGGGGGGGCTAAATACATGAGATTAGACAGACCAAGCTAAATACATGAAACTAGATTAGACTGAACTAAAATATATAAGGGATTGTTTCATGTAAATAAAATATATTTTCGATTGTTTTTTTATAATTGTTAATAATGTTTATATTATTACTTTCATTATGTAATCTACGTTTTATTTTGATTTACGGCTTGTTGATTAGATGCAACCGGGGGTTTGTCAGTCATAACACGAGGCAAGAATAGAGGAGAGAGGACTAGACTAGACAGACTAGATTAGACAGACATACAAGCGGAGAAAATTCAAAATGTATGCAATCCTGTATGCAATCCTGTATGCATACATAATTGATTGCAAACATATTACGGATTGATTCAAATGAGATTATTGGTTTTAGGCCGGACAAGATCGGACAATACCGAACATGGTCGAACAAGAACGGACAAGACTATACAGACCACATATTTATCCGAATAATTTCCTATGAGTAAGCGAAATTTCTTAAACTTGTCTGTGAACCAGATCGTATTAATGTTTTTCATTTATATGAATACCAAAGAGTTCAATTTTCTGGCATCCACTTTTCATCTACTTGCATCCACTTTTCATCAACTTGCATCCACTTTTCATCTACTTGCATCCACTTTTTAACCTAATTCTTTTTACCCCTTCAAGGTACCTTCTTAGCCTTTCTTTTGCCATCACGTCTATTGGCATCAGCCCGGCAACTACCGACAGCGCTTCGGCCGAGGCCGTCCTGTAGGAACTACATATCCGCATTGCCATCTGTATCTGTATTCTTTCATAAATTCTTCTATATTTTTAAGTTCTTATCAACGATTCATACCACGTAGGAGCACCGTACAGCATTTTTGACAGTGCCACTGTGCAGAGTGTGCGTCTGCGCGTCGCCCTTCGTCCCTTAACATTTGTCATTAGCCTTCTCAGCTGTTCTACCGTTTGGCTTACGTTTTTTGCTGTTTCCTGCAAGTGTGTATACATTTTTAGTAGGTCTTTTTTATCCAGTCGTATGCCCAAATATTTTATACTTTTTTTTGTTTTAATTGTAGTATTTTTAAAACCTATGCTCATCTCAGATAGGGTCCTTCTCCCCACCAGTACCAATGCTTCGGCTTTCTCTGGCGCAATTTCAAGACCCATTTCTTCCAGTTCCTGGTCTATGATATTAAGCGACCATTCCACTTTTCGTTTCAGGTATTCCGCATTGCCATCTATCACCACCACTGCCAAATCGTCCGCGTATACCACGAGGTGAGTTCCCTCCGGGAGGACCAGCCTGAGTATCCTGTCGTAATATGCAATTCATAATGTGGGACCCAAGACAGAGCCTTGTGGCACCCCGCTGCTTAAGTCGATTTTTTTGCTTTTCCCTATTTCTATTTTCCTGTCTCTAAAATAGTTTCCAATCAGACGTACTAAGTATGCCGATATCTTTTGTTCTTTCAACGTTTTCAAAATCTCAGGGGCGGAGGCAACCCTTGCTAGCTCTTGTATTTTCCTGACAGTATCGACAGTTGATCTATCTGCCTTTTCGGAAGCCATATTGTTGTTCTGACAGGGCGCCTTTATCTTCAAGTTCTTGTTGCAGTCTGTTTCTTATGATGCTCTCCCATAATTTCTCTGGTACATTTAGTAAGCATAGAGGTCTATAGCTGTCCTCCGAGTCTGTGTTTTTTCGGTTTTTCTATAAGCACTAAGCGCGAAGTTTTCCAGATTTGCGGGAATCTCTCTTCTCTCAGTAGTCTATTCAGGCATGCTCTACAAGACTTTAATCAGTTTTTAATCGGGTCTCAAAATTTGAATATACTTATTATAAAATAAACGCACAATTTCTAAGCAATTCAAATTGTTATCAGCAGCAGACTAGACGCAGATAAATTTCCGAGAAATTAATTAGACCGGCATAATTTATTGGTTCCACGCTTGTATATAGCTGATAAGAGAGGAGGTTTGCTGTCGACGGCAGACATTCGGCCACGTCTAACGGTAAATCAAAATAAAAACGCAGATTATTTCCAAGGAATTGATTACCCTACGTATCATAAAATTCGATTGTGTTGTAAAAAGGGTTTAAACAACCATCACAAAATATTTTTTATCGCAACGAGATGAATATTTCTCCGCTCGAGCGCCGCTGATAAGACTGTTATCTTATCAGCGGTGCTCGAGCGGAGAAATAATCATCTCGTTGCGTTCTACGGCAGGGGTTATCAACCTTGCGTTCTACGGCAAGGTTGTTCAAAGTTGATTAAAGCTGATTAAAGCTGAATGAAAGCTGTTCTTCGAATTTCTTAGAAATTCATCTGCGTGTTTATTTTAATAAGCATGTTAAAATTTTGATTTACTGTTCGGCTTGTCGATTAGAGCTGACCGAATGTCTGCCGCAGATAACAACCCTGTTATCTTAACAGCGGTGCGCGAGCGGAGAAATAATCATCTCGTGGCGATAAAAAATATTTATGTGATGGTTGTTTAAACCCTTTTTTCAACTGAATCGAATTTTATGATACGTAGGGTAATCAATTTCTTGGAAATAATCTGCGTTTTTATTTTGATTTACCGTTAGACCTGGCCTAATATCTGTACGATGAAATTAGTTTATATTTGGGGTCATTAATTAGTTGTACAGTGCCTGCTGATAACCATGTTAAATAATAGTCAGATAAACATAGAAAATATGGCTCATGATCCTTCAATAATAATTCAAGCTGAAGGAGTTTTGATTTAATGCTTTGTATATTAATATATAATAAAAATATTGGTTATTATTATCCCTGTTGTTTATAATTTTTTTATATTTTATTGGTAATGGGAAATATATATATATATATATATATATATATATATATATATATATATATATATATATATATGTATTTTGTAATTGATTTGTCAATTTAAACAATATATATATATATATATATATATATATATATATATATATATATTTTTTTTTTTTGTTTATAGAAATTATTAACTTTTGTTAATTTGTTTATTTATTTAAACATCAAATTTGATTAAAAATTTATTTATTCATTTATAACATCATAATAATTTTATAACATCATAAAACATAATAATTTTTAATTTCATAGAAACAATTTAGAGGTATGTCTTATTAATGTTTTAATTATAATTTGTAATTAATTTTATTTTTGTAATTTTTAGCCTATGATTAAGATGTTAGTTTTCACATCGAAACTAGTAAGGCAAATAAATTATTAAAATTATATAAGAACTTTATTTCCCATTACCAATAAAATATAAAAAAATGATATAATAAAAACTTATCTGAATTTCGTGTATACTTCGTTGTTAATGGGTTAATATTTGTTCATTTCAATTGTTCATTTTGGTCTTCTCTAGATGAAGAAAAAAACGATTTATATATTATAAGTATTTTCGGGCCATAATTCGGGATTCTTTACTTCCTCTAGCTGATCTATTGGGACAGATACTTTAAACGAAGCATACTCCTCCGGCCGATTTGATGTTAATTTCTAACAAAATACAGATGAGAAGTTTTTACTTTGTAGATAATCCCTTAATAATTAATTCATCTTCTGTTATTTGTGGTTCCAACTTTGAAACATGCAAATATGGATATCTAGTTACAGCTCTAATATTTAAGTTTTCAGAGTTTGTACCCATTATAATACGTGCCTGTCTGTCGTCACGTATTGTTATTTCGTGTTGATCTTCTCTTATACTTATTTTGAATTTGTCAATTCTCTAGATTTGCTTTGTTTTGAAATGGATCGGCATTATTGGAAGCTCCTTGATTTTGTTTTGGGTTTGTATGCTCTGTGCGAGTTGACTTATCGCTACGCGATAATTGTTTATCAACAATAGGTTTAGCGGCTATCTCCGCACGTATTGATTCTTCTTCTAAAATAACTACATTCGGCTCCACTATATTTAACTGCGTATTGTTTATTATATCACTTAGCTTTTAATTTTTGGATTTAAACCGTTGCACTTCGTCAGTTAGATCACTAATCTGTTTTTTAGGTACAACTTCCTTCTTTATTATGCGACTAATGATTTCTTCAAATGCAGCACTATTCAAGAAATCAATGATTGAATCATGACCTTGGAACTTCCGGTTTCGACTTCCGGTTTCCGGTTTCGACTTCCGGTTTCGACTACCGCTTTCCGGTTTCGACTTTCTGTTTACACTTCCGGCCGCCATTTTCAGAACTTCCAGATGCGCGGGAAAATTCAAAAAACAGACGCAAGGCGGGAAAATTCAAAATTAGATGCTGGCGGAGGCAAATGAGATGTGTAGTTGGTTGCATATATCAATGAGACTAAATACATGAAACTAGATAGACTGGCTAGATACATGAGACTAGCCAGACGAAGCTAAATACATGAAACTAGATAGATGGGGGTAGATACATGGGACTAGATAGACGAGACTAAATACATGAGACTAGATAGACGGGACTAAATACATGAGACTAGATACATGGAGCTAGATACATGAGACTAGATAAGACTGAACTAAAATATATAAGGGATTGTTTAATTTAACTTAATAATCTACGTTTTAATTTTGATTACTGCTCTGACTTGTTGATTAGGTTCGACTGGATGTTTGCTAGCAATAACAACTTTCTGTTATCTTATCAGCGGTGAGCGAGTGTTAGTTTCCAGGAGAATGAAAGGTTGTAAAATAAAGAAAACTCCACATAAAATTTATGGTTTTATTAAATTCTAATAATAATACATTTAAATTTACATCAAAACATTTAAATACTTATATAAACATTTCTTGCAATACATATAGAATAGTCGCTAATATGATTTATACATACAATGGTTCATATTAATTAAATTTTTAAATTAATTTTCGAACTATCCCCGACAAAGGGGTGTATTCAACGGCAGCTTCACATAAAATAAGGCAATAGGCTCGAGTGTTTGGTTTGAATGCTTGCGTAGCTTTAAATTCAATTTTTAAATCAACAGCAGATGATTTAATACTCTCATTTTGTTTAGATACATCAAACACAAAAAGAACATGATCCTTGAATTGAATCATATCTAATATCGGCTCATTTCTGCGTTCATAGTAACTGCTTTGGAAAGTGGCATACATGTAATAAAGTTGTGCATAATTACCACTATTCATATTAAGATTTAAGCTTTCATATGGATACGAATCCGAGTTTAGGTCAATTTTCATATTTCGCAGCGATGCATTATCAAATTCGAACGCATTTTTTACATGAGCATCTCTTTGTTCCTCTTGCAGTGCAATTATAACGTATCGAGGCTTCTCCAAAGTTGTAGATGTTTTTACAGACCAGATATCTCTGTCGGTATTTTTTAAAGCAGGTAGTTCATGCAACTCCCACCTACGAAACGGTATTAATATCGGCTTATCTTCTTCGAGTGTGTCCAATACATTCAATCGAGCTTCGTCGTTGAGTTGGATATGGGGAATTCGCCAGTAAATTTGATCAATATTGAATCTTATATTTGCATCTCCTTTGTAGCAGTTCACGTCAGTTCTTGCTCGTAGTAGAATTAATTCCTGCTTTACATTAATTAACATTTTTGTATAATCCTCAGCAAAACCCAATAAATATTTCAATGG
Organism: Phosphuga atrata; assembly: GCA_944588485.1. NCBI lineage: Eukaryota > Metazoa > Arthropoda > Insecta > Coleoptera > Silphidae > Phosphuga > Phosphuga atrata. The sequence goes on along the minus strand of OX155897.1, from coordinate 71,088,449 downwards.
AATTAGAGCATAGAACTTTCTGTTATTATCAAAGTATGTAACATTTGTAGCATTTTCAGCCCAGCCGCAAAGGTCGAGTATATGTTGATCTCGCTTGGTGTTGGAGAGTAATCCTTTCATCGTGCTTGTAATTCCTACATCTCTATTCTTATCTACTTCAACTCCATTCAATTCATAGCGAATTTCATCAAACAAAAACGCATATGCGTTTTTCACAAGTTCAAAGTTGTGTGTAGTTGCAGGTGGAATGAGTTTCGGAAAATTAACGGTTCCGCTTACATAAATATAACTTTCACTAGGATAAGTGTAAATATCCTGGTGTTGGATCCTAATACGAATCTCATCATTGTTTCCATAATTTTGAGCTATAGGATAATACGTGTGAAATTCACTCTTTGTAATAGTATCCTCATAGTCAACTTTGGAGAATATATCTATTTTATCCATACTGTCGCTTTAACTTATATCCTAGAGATAATAGTTTATTTTTTAATATAGGTGTTAACTCTTTGAGATGTAAATGTCGAGTGGTAGAATTGTCCGAAACAACCGCTTTTATACGTTTTCCGTGAAAATTAATTCTCATCTCTCTCTCTCCCTCTCGCTCTCTCTCTCACTTAATACTCTGCAGCTCTAATCGGTTATGTGTAGCGTGGGGTCACATAGACCTCACACCCTGTTTAGCGTGGGGTCACATAGACCTCACACCCTGTTTAGCGTGGGGTCACATAGACCTCACACCCTGTTTAGCGTGGGGTCACATAGACCTCACACCCTGTTTAGCGTGGGGTCACATAGACCTCACACCCTGTTTAGCGTGGGGTCACATAGACCTCACACCCTGTTTAACGTGGGGTCACATAGACCTCCCACCCTCATTGATGCAAAGAACTCGGCACGATATAAATAGGGTTGGATAGCATTTATAATTTAGTGTTAACGCTGGTGTTTTACTATCAAGATGGGGATTGTATTTGGTGAGAAGCGTGCCCGTAATAAAACCATCTATTGGACTCCCCTTAGAATATCTACTAGTTTATCACCATCATATAAGACGCTTCCTAGACGTCAAAAGAATAAAGTTGAGAGTTTGAATGGTGACTATGATAATAATAGAGAAAAATATGCACATATTCCTGATTCAATAAACCAATCAGCTGTTTGTTCATCCAACGCTAAAGATAGTGAACATTCCCCCGAGAAAACGGATGTTAAATGTCAAAAGAATAAAGTTGAGAGTTTGAATGCACATGTTCCTGATTCAATAAACCAATCAGCTGTTTGTTCATCCAATGCTAAAGATAGTGAACATTCCCTCGAGAAAGCGGATGTTAAAAGACGGTGTGTTGGTTGTTATAAAGAAAACCGAATGATATTTGGAAGACAAAAGGCCTCAAGTAAAACTAGTTGTGTAAAGTTTCGCTGTAATATGTGTGCAAGTCATTATTGCTTAAGCTGCTTCTTCCGAACGCATAACATATACAAAGCATGACCACTATTTGTATTTAAATGTATTGATGTAAATTTAAATGTATTATTATTAGAATTTAATAAAACCATAAATTGTATGTGGAGTTTTCTTTATTTTACAACCTTTCATTCTCTTGGAAACTAACACTCGCTCACCGCTGATAAGATAACAGAAAGTTGTTATTGCTAGCAAACAACCAGTCGAACCTAATCAACAAGTCAGAGCAGTAATCAAAATTAAAACGTAGATTATTAAGTTAAATTAAACAATCCCTTATATATTTTAGTTCAGTCTTATCTAGTCTCATGTATCTAGCTCCATGTATCTAGTCTCATGTATTTAGTCCCGTCTATCTAGTCTCATGTATTTAGTCTCGTCTATCTAGTCCCATGTATCTAGCCCCATCTATCTAGTTTCATGTATTTAGCTTCGTCTGGCTAGTCTCATGTATCTAGCCCGTCTATCTAGTTTTATGTAGTTAGTCTCATTGATATATGCAACCAACTACACATCTCATTTGCCTCCGCCAGCATCTAATTTTGAATTTTCCCGCCTCTCGTCTAATTTTTGAAATTTCCCGCGCATCTGGAAGGTCCGAAAATGGCGACAGGAAGTCGAAACCGGAAACCGGAAGTCGAAACCGGAAACCAGAAGTCGAAACCGGAAGTCGAAGCCGGAAGTTCCAAGGTCAAGGTCAAGGTTAGTTTAGGGGTTAAAGGTCATCGCGCATGCGCATGACTGTGGTGGCGGTGGATTTAGAACGTGACATCTTTCCCTACTCGTGAGTACTAATCTATTTCGTTTGGAGAGTAATTATTTCAATTTACAATAAATTTTTAATTACTTTTTTTTTTCTGACAAAATAATTAAACAAAACATATCTTTAGAAGTCACTCTGAAAACTGCGTAAGTTTCACTTTGCTGAACGAATTCGAGCGGTAGAAGAGGACAACTGGTCGACCAATGAAACCCTTTTATCTTTAACTTATATTAAAATTTGATTTTATCAAATAGAAATAAATGGTACAATAATTTCTGTTAAGAGAAGAAAATTTAATTTTGCTATATAAATACTACCCTATTTAGTTGGTAACAGTTGGTCGGTTAACCACTGTTTTGATTGTTTTCCGTCAACTTCAGACGGCCTACAAAACATTTCTGAGGGAAAAGCAAGAACAAAAAATATCAAACGAAAAAGCTAAAATTCCCATAAATCCCAATTTTTTATTAAATATTATATACTGTAAAGAGCAGAAAATAGCAGATTGTAAATTAGTTTCGTTTATTATTATATGGAGTAGTTTATTATTTTTTTTTTTGTGAAATAGTACGTAGAATTTTTCGATGCGCTTATGATGCCTAAGAAAAAACCACAGAGCTATTTTTGCATGGGAAATTAATTCTACCCTAAAATTCTAAATTCACAACCAACGCAATACAACAGTTCTACTTATGTGAAACTTCTTTCCAAAAAAGGTATGAGATTGTTCTAATGAAAATTATAATATAAGGAATCCTTAATTGTTTCTTTGAGTAAGAGCACTTGCATATTTACGGGCATTATATATAAGATATTTTTATGTAGTCAATTCATAAAATATAGATTTCCTTGGGCACAAACAAGCTTTTCATTCCCTCCTTTATTACTCTCTTTATTGGGTTATGAAAGTTGCCGAACACTTTGTTATTGTTTTGTAATAATCATAAATTCGAAATATCAATTTCTAAATAATTCTGTTCCTACAACCTTTAGCTATTTATTGTTATTCATATAAACGGTTTTGTAATAGATTTTCTGCGAAATATAAAATGCAATTTGAAAATTTTGTACAAACAATTGATAAATAATTGGTTACAAATCGAATAGATTTATATGGAATGGAAGTATATGATGCGTACAGGGGAACAACCACGCATGACCACCTAGATTCGTTTTGAGAAAAACGATATTTAAAGTTAGGACTTACATTGTTTTCCCCTGGAAATATTTTTTATAATGTTCTATATCGACTAACGTGCTTTTTCCCCAATCTTATACAGTGGAACGTAAAGTACACTTCTAATACTAACATATGGCAGCATCTGTTTAATATTGACAAAACAGGGGAAAAACCGCGGTTTTTCCGCTGTGCCCGTGCCCGTCATATGTTTTTCATTGAAAGTGTATTTCTTATTATGAATTATTTAATTTCAAATCATTTTTATTTAATGTGTAGTTGCTAAAAAAATGATAAAATTTAACCCTTAACCTTTAAAGATAACTAACTATTTTGATTTATGAAACGTTTTAATTATAATTTGAAATAAACGGTCTTTAAACACAAATGCCCAACAAACATTTTTAATAAATAGCTTGAAATCATCTAGCAAGTTTAAAGTTTAACACTAACTAAAAGTTTTCCGTTTGTGGGAATATCAAAGCGGAGTCCAGCTTGCTTTCAGCCGGCCGGAACTTCTCTAAAAGGGAGGATTTACCCCGAAATGTTCATTATATTTCCAAATGGTATGTCGGTCTTCTTGTTTTCGAACTAAACGTTTACAAAAATATTAGTTTACAAAGCTACATTTCGCCTATTACTCAAAACACTTCTAATGGGTAAATCTCTAAATAACTGAAACCGCATTATACACGCAAAATAACACTCAAGTTAAACACCGGTAGATTATTATCTAAACTCGTTTTGTAATCACTTTTATACAATTTCATTTAGTTTAATAGATTTTCCAAATATAGATAGTAATCTTTATACTAATCAATTAGCCGATAGTGCATTATTTATTTTAACTACAACAAAATATATGCAAGCAATATATTAATCACAGTAAATATTAAATATTATAATATCCTTTTTTCTCAAATTAGTCAGGATTTATAGATCAATACAGATTTAAAAAATATAAATTTTAATAATAATAATTTAAATATGTAATAATAATTTAGATTTTTTGTTTAAATTGGATTTTAATATTTATAGCCCAGTCAAATTAGTCAAAAAAGTTGCCAATCTCGGATTCTAACGGAAGAAGCTGAATTTTTGTACAGACCTTTATTTTAGCATTATAAATGTTGTCTCAAAAGTCACATATGCCAACATGTGAGCGTTCTTAGATATTCAAGGTCATAGGTCGCAAAAACGAGTTTTTTGAGAATATCTCGTTTTCTCTGCCTTCTATCGTATTTGAATTTATTATGAAAGATGTACAAATTGTACAAATACAAATTGTATCTAATACCTTTTTTTATACGTCGATCTGTCTTTGAGATAGATGGAACAGAGTGTGGAGCGCTGATGAGCACTCATACGTACCTTAGCGCAAGGTAAATCCTGAATCCCAATGTATGATACCGTTTTTTACTTAACTACTTATTAAATATTACTTAAATAACAATTTAATACCTTATACTAATATTTATATTTCTCTTAAATCAAAAAGTCATCAAATATTACTTATCTTTGACATACAAATAATTAAATTATGAAGTAAATGCTATTCTAATTCAACCCCATGAATGGGGTTGGGTTTTGCAAAATGAAACCCTACCACTTTCACTACCTGCACTTGAAGAACTACTTCATTATTCTGTAATTGTAAGAATGGTTGTGGTTCGCGTTGTGGTTGCCAAAAGTTAGGGATGCAATGTACTTTAGCTTGTGGTCAATGCAATGTAAAAAAAAAACGGTATAATACCTTGGGATTCAGAATTTACCTTGCGCTAATGAACGTATGGCTGAGCTCTGCAGTGCGTCCTCTATCATAAAAACAGTTCGACGTATAAAAAAATGCCTCATTGTCAGACGAAATTTGTAGAGAAATTTATTCTCTACAACTTTCATAATAAATGCAAATACGGTAAGAGGCAGGAAAAACGAGATATTCTCAAAAAACTGATATTTGCGACGTTTGACCTTGAATATCTAAGGACGCTCACATGTTGGCACATGTGACTTTTTAGAAAACATTTGTAAAGCTAAAATAAAGGTCTACACAAATACAAAAATTCAGCTTCTTCCGTTAGATTCCGGGGTGAAATGCTAAAATGACTGAGCTAATAATCATCATCATCATCATTTCCTTTACTCCTCGTGGGAGCATAGGGCATCAACAAACGCTCTCCATCTGATTCTATTCTGAGCCAGGGCCTTTACCTCGCGCCACTCCTTTCCGCTTGCCCTGGCTTCCTGTACGACTGTCCTCCGCCACGTGATTTTTGGGCGGCCTCTCTTTCTTGAACCTTGGGGGTTCCAGTCAAGACCTTCTTTTGCAATATCCCCCTCCGGCCTTCTAAGTGTGTGTCCGATCCATTTCCACTTCCTTCTTCTTATTTGGGTTTCAAGACGCTCCATATTTGCTTTTTTCCAAAGTTCAATATTTGCTATGGTATTGGGCCAAAATATTTTAAGTATTCTTCTCAGACACTTGTTTGTGAATACCTGAAGTTGTGATACTATGGTGGTAGTCACTTTCCACGTTTCGCTACCGTAAAGAAGAACTGATACTACATTAGATTTGAAAATTTGGAGCTTTAAGTTACGGGAAGTTTTTATTGAGTTCCACAGATTGTTAAGCATTCCGAATGCCTGTCGCGCCTTCTGTATCCGTTGTTTTACGTCTTTATCAGCACCACCATGTGAAATAGGGCTTCCAAGGTAGCAAAAACTATCTACTACCTGTACTTGCCTGCCATCTATCTCCAGGTTGCAGGGGGCTGTCGCATTGATCTTTATCAGCTTGGTTTTATCGACATTGATTTTCATTCCCACCTGCATTGCGTACTTTTTGAGAGCCTCCAACTTTTTTTCCATATCTACTTTCGTGTGGGACAGGAGACATATATCATCGGCAAAATCTAGGTCTTCTAAATGCCTCACGAGCGTCCATCGAATTCCCCTTGTTTTTTTATTTGCTTTCTTCATGACCCAGTCTAAGACTATAATAAACAGAAGTGGGGAGAGCGTGCATCCTTGTTTTACTCCCGAATGCACTGTGAAAGGTGTGCCGCGTTGTCCTTGGTGGATTACCATGCAGCTTGCTTCTTTGTATAGTAATTTGATTATGTTTATGTACTTTGTAGGCACCCCGTAGCTGGCTAGTATTATCCACATAAATTCCCTGTCCACACTATCGAACGCTTGCTTGAAGTCGATGAACAGTAGATAGAGTGGTAACTGCCACTCGACCGACTGTTCAACGATGATTCTGAGGGTGTTTATCTGGTCGGTACAGGACCTGCCAGGCCTGAATCCCGCTTGCTCCTTGCGTAGTGTCGGTTCAACCACATTGCTGATCCGGTCGTGAATTATTTTGGAAACTAATTTGTTAATGTTGTTAAGAAGAGTTATTCCTCTCCAATTGGAGCATATACTCAGGTCTCCTTTTTTCGCCAGTTTGATAATTAGGCCTTCTTTCCACTATATAAGAGTGGAAGAGTGGAAATAACTATGAGCTAATAATAGGTACCATTTAAATAGTTATTTACATTAGAGTGCGGAAACATTGATTTTACAATGCAACTGCTCGTTTGGTGAACGAGCCCGAAGGGCGAGTTCCCCATTTGCTGGAGCATTGTAAAATCATTTCCGCAAGAAATTTCTATAAGATTTTCAAAATCAAAATATTTATTCCCAGTGAGATATAAAATCTATAGGGTTTGTCAAGACAAAAGATATACAGAGAATTAAGACAATACAAGAGTAAAAACTTAATTAAATTTATTATATTTAATTAAATTTAATTAAATTTATTATTTATATATATATAATTAAAAATAAAATTCTGCTAGGCTGTAAATTGTTTTAGTTAGTAGCAGTTCTTTCAGTTTCTTTCTAAATTTTTTATAGGACTTTTCTTCGGTTAGGTTGGTTGGTAATTGGTTATAAATTACAACTCTTTGATTATTTGGTCCTTTTCCGCAAATCGTAAGATTGGTCTTGGGCTTGTACAAAAGATGTTTCCCCTTGTGTGGTGGTGGAGTATATCCGAATTCTTTTGGAAACGGTGTTTATTCTTATGGATATAGCAGGCAATTTCCAGTATGTAAAGGCTCGTGATTGTTAGAATGCCTAATTCCATGAAATGTGGCATACATGAAGTAGTTATACTGATACCTCTAATGGTTCTTATTATTCTTTTTTGCGCCAGTAAGATTGTCTCTACATGCGGCGAGGATCCCCATAGCTGTATACCATATGTAAGTAATGACTGTACTTCAGCAAAATAATATGTGAGAAGATCTTCATCCCGTAAAAACTGCCGGAGGTACCTGATTTGAAATATCTTCTTGTGAAGTTTGCTGCAGATTTCTTGAATGGTGTTATTCCAGTGCAGGTTTTCCTCTAAATGAATACCAAGAAATTTGGTTACATTAACTCTCCTAATGGCGTCGTTGTATAATTTAAGTGGAAAGTCTTTGGCACGAGAACTGCATGCAGTCTGAAATATCATATATTCGGTCTTATCTCTGTTGAGGTAAAGACAGTTTGCTGAGAACCATTTGTTAAGTTTTCCTAGAAGTATATTGGCTCGAGATGGGTTGTCAGTCCCAGTATTTTCAGAGACGATAAAGCTAGCGTCGTCTGCATACAGTGTGCAGTGATGCTCATTTATGAAGCTAGCCAAGTCTGAAATGTATAGTAGGAAAAGTGTTGGAGCTAGGACACTTCCTTGAGGGAAACCCATATTTGTAAACTTAACAAGGGATTGGCTGACTACCGTCCCCGATTTGACCTGCACAAGTTGCTGACGATTTTGGAGGAAGGACTTAAGCCATCTGGCGGATTTCCCTCTTATTCCATAATTGAAGATTTTGTCCAGGAAAAGACTGTGAGATACACAGTCGAATGCTTTCGATAGGTCGCAGAATATCCCAATCGGACATTTACCCTTATCTACCTCAGCTATGATGGTGTTGTAAAATTGAGCTAGTGCGGTCGTGGTAGATTTTCCTTTGCAAAATCCATGTTGTTGCCTTGGAATGAGTTGAAATTTTTCAACAAATGGGATAAGCCTTATTCGCATAGAGTATTCCAGGATCTTAGCTAAAACAGATATTAGGGCTATTGGTCGATAATTGTTAGCAAGTTTTTTGTCTCCCTTTTTGGGAACAGTGGATATTTTCAGGATTTCTGGGAATAGTTCATTAGCGAAGGAGGCGTTCACAAAATTAGTTATTGGATCAACTAGCAAATGTCTGAATTCTTTAAAGATGTTGGTAAGGAGCGAGTCAAGTCCACATGTATTAGTGTTTTTTAAGGACCCCATAGTTTTTAGAATTTCGTTCGCCGAAAATTCGTCAAGGAACATAGTATTTGGGTTGAAATTAAAGTGGCTGTTGGAGATTTCCGTTGGTGTGATGTTCTGGCTGATTGACTTCGGCGCTTGATCAAAATAGTCGCTGAAGATTGTCGCTATTTGCTTCGGTGCAGTGACAAGCTTGATTTTCCCAAATTTCGATCTTTTCAGAATTTTTAGTTTTATTGGTTTGCTCCTTTACTACCCTCCAAAAAGCTTTCTGTTTATTCGGTGCTTGAATTACTCTTTGATGAAGAAAGTTTTCTTTAACAGATTGGATTAAATTGTTGTGGTTTATTTTTTGATGCAGATACCTTTTATTCAACACTGGATACTGTTTGGTAAGAATAAACATGTCCCTTAACTTAGCGGCAGACGTTTTTACCTCCTTGGTAATCCAAGACTTATGATTGGCGTTGATTTTCGATATGGGGAAGCAGGAAAAGAAGTGATGTTGGAGGGTCTTAATGAATGACACAGTTTTGCCGTTACAGTCTGGATTATTGTAGATCCCCGACCATGATTCACTCTGAAGTTGTTCAGCGAAACGTTTTTTGTTAGAAATACACATATTTCTGGCGAGGAGGTATTTTTTTCTATACTGCGTCTTCAGGCTGCTGCTTAGCCTAATTAACCGGTGGTCTTCATCGGTGTATCTTCGACTGACGTAAATAAGGGGCTTCTTGATATGGCAAAGATGTTGTCGATTTTGATCTTGTCGATGACGTTATTCTAGTGTGCTGGTGCACATATTCCATCATTCTATAAGCCTCAAATAAATTAGTCAGGTGGATTTTATCCCTAGAGTTCTCGGAAAAGTTGACATTAAAGTCACTAACTAGAATTATGTCTTTAGATTTATTTGAATACTTATGGAGAATATCATCTAATATTGTCATAAAAGTGAGTAAACAGCCCGCCGGTGGTCTGTAGATATTTAGAATAACTGTATAGACGCATTTATTTTCCATTCAATACCGCAAATTTCGATGACTTTCTCAATCGAGTTTACATCAACATCTAGTCTATCCACACTCATGTCGCTGTGATGCACTGAAGACCTGGCCCATATAGCTACTCCCCCTCCAGTTGACTGGGTTCTGCTGTAGTAGGTGATTAGCTTATAGTTGTGGATATGGAATAAGGGAGGATGTTCTCTGGATAACCATGTTTCAGCGAGGCAGATAAAATATGGGTTATTGTCTTCAATAGCTAGTTCTAGTTGGTTGCTTTTCTTACGTAGTGTTTGGATATTTAGATACATAAGAATTTCCGATTGTTGGTGATAATTTTTATTTACTTGTTTAGTAATTTCTTCGCCAGATTGGAGAAAAAACGATTAATACGTGTGTTACATGGCCATAGGTCAGGTTTCCTGATGTCCTCTAAGTTCTCCAATGGAAGTGATACCTTGAAGGAGGAATATTCTTCGGGGCGGTTAGAGGGTAGCTTTTTGCAAAGGATTTGATTAAAGTTCTTGCTTTTCAGGTAAGATGTTATATCATTTTCCGTTAATTGCGGTTCTAGTCCTAGCCCTATCCTAGTCTAGCCCTAATTAAAGTAGGTTCTGTATTAGAGCCAATGATTAAATTTGAGCGACGGGTTCTTTTCGTGTATTTTTTTGAGTTTGCCAAATCTCTTTATCGGGATATTTTTCTTTATCGAGGTTGACTTCGGTGTTTGACTAAATGCCTTCTATCTCGTCTAGTTGTGCATCTTTTTGCGATTCTAAATTCCCCGTGTCGGACCGCGGTTGGTTGATATCGGTGGGAATACATTTTTTGTTTTATCGTTTGGAGTATGTGCCTTATCTTCAACACAGTTGTTTAAACGGGCCATTTCGGTAGATATATTAAGAAATTTTTCGTTAAGAATCTTATTTCATTACTTAAATGAGTGATTTTCTCGTTTAGTTGGGCAATACAAGATTTAAGAGGTTTTACACTTTTATTAACTGCAGTATTAATTATTTCAGCAAAATCTGGACTACGTAAAAATGTAATGATTACATCACTGTAGTTGTCTGAGGGTACGGTAGATCTCAAATCTCTTGGCATGTTGATTTATAACTTCTGTGCTATTTAATTTATTTGTTTATTTTAATACTTTTTTGATTAAAAACAGAATAATTTCTAGAAAATTCGATTCACTGCGAGCACACTACCACTCGCGTCGGATGTTCAACGACAACTGGATTTTACGGATTTTTTGGCCGACAATTATTATTAAAGAATCAAATAGATTTAGATTAATTACAACATTAGAAATTATTTAATTTTTTAATGTTGGTACTCACGAACTTTGACATTTTTACAAATTCGAATTTATTAGCTATATAATATGTCATTTTTCCACATGTCAGACGCACAGTTAAAACAGTGTTTACAATTACAATTTGAAGAAATATTTACAATGCATATGAACTGTTAAGTTATTTTTAATTTCACAATCAGTAAAATCATTATTTTTAACGTTTTAATAATTCCACCTTTTCTAAATCTATACTTATTAAAACTTCATGTAAATAAACCTTCATGTAAATAAACTTCGGAACACAGCCTGAATATATTAAGATATTCAACATTTCCGTAGCTCTATAATATTACTATCTCAATTCCAAAGTCTTTTTAACGAATGTCATGTGAGATTTGTAATTTATTTACTTGTTCCCAGTCCACTTTCATGGCTCTAAACAAGAACTAGAAAATGACGTTTCTAAGTGTCATGTCTAATCATGTCTTTATATTAACTCGTTCATTAACAGTGAATAGCCTTAGGTGAATCTGCAGATGCGTTTCGAGATTCTCATCGGTGTAGCTTTCCTGTTATCAATTAAGTTTTTAAGATCAGTGCAGCTTTGCTGTTATGAATTTTAACTTGAAAAATATTTACTTGAAAATCTCGCGAATGACTAGAAGCTAGATTTTAAGGCTAGATATTTATAATGTATGCTTTATCTAAAATGTAGTATGGTTTTACCAATAGTATATTATCATTTAAATCAATAACCTTCCAAGCTCATATCTCTCTCACGAAATGTCAAAATTAAAATCTAGCCTCCAGTCATCAACGAGGTTTTCAAGTAACTGTTTTTCAAGTTAAAATTCATAACAGCAAAGCTGCACTGATCTTAAAAACAATGTTATGATGAATTTTTCACACAATTCCAATAAATAATTAAAAAAACTTAAAAAAAAACTATGCGGATAGCCATATATTTATTTTTTTAATTTTTTCATGTCTGCTCTTGTGTAGTCTAGTCTAATCTTGTCTAGTCTTGTCTAGTCATGTCTAGTCTTGTCCAATCTTGTCTAGTCTTGAGTAGTCTTGTACAGTCTTGTCTAGTCTTGCCTCTTTCTTGTCTTGTCTATGTAGTCTACAAGATTAAAATGTGGTTAATTAGATGAATCCTATACAATGCTAATTGAATTGGAATAGATGGATTAGATTGTGCTTTCCCTGGTCCACATAATAACTATAAGTTAGTAGTCTAATTTAAGTTCAAAATGAAGTTGTTGCAACTTGAAGTTGTCGCAACACGAAGCCGGAACATGAAGTTGTCGCAACATGAAGTAGTTTCAACATGAAGTTGTCGCAACATGAAGTTGTTTCAACGTGAATTTGAAGATGTTATGTGGATTCGAGGTAAAAAATCTCTTCTCGTAGTTGAAACTATATATTTCAGTCCTTGCTTCGAATAATTTCGTTCAATTTTGATCAAAAACAAAATATCTTTTGTCAGGTCTGGTCTGTGTGGTATGTGTTGTTTGTGTGGTCGGTGTGGTATGTGTGGTCTGTGTGGTCTGTGTGGTCTGCGTGGTCTGTGTGGTCTGTGTAGTCTGATTGGTCTGAATGGTCTATGTGGTCTGTGTGGTTTATGTTATTTATGTGGTTTATGTGGTCTGTGTGGTCTGTGTGATCTGCGTCTGAGGACTTAACCCCTACTTTAGCCTTGGCAGTTTTTTCATAAGCTCTTCTCTCAGGCCGTTTGCCTTGCCAGCGTTTACCTCAAGCAGAAGTTCCTCTGTTTTAGTCATCCTGGCTTGTGATTTGGCTTGAGATTGTGATTTTTGTCACAATCTCTTTGTGGTTCACATTGCTTGTCTGGTCTGTGTGGTCTGTTTGGCCTGTGTGGTCTGTGTGGTCTCTCTGTGTGGGCTCTCTGTGTGGTCTCTCTGTGTGGTATTTCTGTGTGGTCTTTCTGTGTAGTCTCTCTGTGTGGTCTCTCTGTGTGGTCTCTCTGTGTGGTCTCTCTGTGTGGTCTCTCTGTGTGGTCTCTCTGTGTGGTCTCTCTGTGTGGTCTCTTCGTGTGGTCTCTCTGTGTGGTCTCTCTGTGTGGTCTCTGTGTGGTCTTTCTGTGTGGTCTTTTTGTGTGGTCTTTCTGTGTAGTCTCTCTGTGTGGTCTCTCTGTGTGGTCTCTTCGTGTGGTCTCTCTGTGTGGTCTCTCTGTGTGGTCTCTTCGTGTGGTCTCTCTGTGTGGTCTCTCTGTGTGGTCTCTCTGTGTGGTCTCTCTGTGTGGTCTCTCTGTGTGGTCTTTTTGTGTGGTCTTTCTGTGTAGTCTCTCTGTGTGGTCTCTCTGTGTGGTCTCTATGTGTGGTCTCTCTGTGTGGTCTCTCTGTGTGGTCTCTGTGTGGTATATGTGATCTGTGTGTTCTGTCTGATCTGTCTGGTCTGTCTAGTCTGGTTATATGTGAATCTAGTCCATTTAGAGTTGAGGTTTCGCGTTTAGTTTGAGACTTATAGACGAGTTAATCTAGATATATATATATATATATATATATATATATATATATATATATATATATATATATATATTTATATAAATTCGAAAAGGAAAAAATCTTGGACATAGAATAAGTTTGTTTTCTTAGTACAAAGACAATTTCAAAATTATCACATTTAGGTTGTTTTGTCTGTCGAGTATGTACACGGAATCAGACGAATATTTCTAGAAAGAAAATTTGTTTATTTTACACGTTTTCGCAAGACGGACGGAGGACTAGTGCGGTCGGCGACTCGAACTGCGACTAGAAATCCGTGCGAATTCTCGTTTTCTCACGCTCGCCTTTAATTTACAAACTTCTCGTAGGAAAAAACGGTAAATATATAATCTCTCTCTCCCATATATATATAAACTTCTCTCTAAAACAGATAATTTTACAAAGAGATGAACCTTAAATCTTATCGTCGCCCCCGAAACGAAACGGAAAAACACGTCGGTATGTACATTTTCCCTGTAGAAACGCAAAGTTCCCCGTAAACATTGCAACAGAAAACGCAACTTTTTTTTTTGAGCAAAATTCACAAATCTGAGCGTAAAACTGAAAACAACAAAGTTCCACCACCAACCACAACTTAAACCTTACTCAACCCCAACATTAGTTGCCTAACTTCCCAAAAATATCTTACTCAACGCCAACATTGGTTGCCTAGCTTCCCAAAAAAACCTTACTCAGTCACAACATGGGTTGTCTAACTTCCCAAAACACCTTACTCAACCCAGACCCAGACCAGACCATTCAAGTCATCAAAAAATTAAAAAAATTGCTTCGAATAGAGATTTTGGTTTTTGAAAATTTGGCAACATTTGCCAATTATTTTGACATTTTCGTCCAATTTTGACGAAAAAAACTAACAAATTTTGCAAAGTGTGTCCACTCAAATTAACAAAAGAAAAACAAAATTTGCTTCGAATAGAAATTTTGGTTTTTGAAAATCTGGCAATTTTCACAAATCATTTGGACGTTTTCGACCAATTTTGTCACAAAACAAAAGAATTTTGAAAAGTTTGTCCATTCAAATTAACAAAAAAAGCAAATTTTGGTTTTCGAAAATTTGGCAATATTTGATAATTATTTTGACATTAAACAAATGAATTTTGCAGAGTTTGTTCACTCGAATAAAAAAAAATAAATTTGATTTGAATAGAGATTTTGGTTTTAGAAATTTTGGCAATTTTTGGAAATTATTTTGAAGTTTTCGTCCAATTTTGACACAAAACAAAAGAATTTTGCAAGCTTTGTCCATTCAAATCAACAAAAAATAACAAAATTTGTTTCGAATAGAGATTATGGTTTTTGAAAATTTGGCAATATTTGCCAATTATTTTGACACTTTAAAAAATATAAAATTAAAAATTACCATATAAAAAATATAAACAAATCCACATAAAACAAATCAATTTAGCAAAGTTTGTCCACTCAAATCAATAAATATATATATATATATATATATATATATATATATATATATATATATATATATATATATATATATATATTTAGCTTCGAGTAGAGATTTTGGTTTTTAAAAATTTGGCAATTTTTGCAAATTATTTTGTCGTTTTAGTTCAATTTTGACATAAAACAAAAGAATTTTGCAAATTGTGTTTACTCAAATCAACAAGAAAACAGAATTTGCTTTGATTAGAGATTTTGGTTTTAGAAAATTTGGCAATTTTTGCAAATTATTTTAACATTTTCGTCCAATTTTGACACAAAACAAAAGTGTTTTGCAATGTTTGTCCATTCAAATCAACAAAAAATAACAAATTTTGCTTCGAATAGATATTATGGTTTTTGAAAATTTGGCATTATCTGACAATTTTGACATTTTCAACCAATTTTGACATAAAACAAAAGAATTTTGTAAAGTTTGTCCACACAAATCAATGAAAATACCATAATTTGCTGCCAAAAGAGATTTTGGTTTTTGAAAATTTCGCAATATTTGCAAATTATTGCAAATAATACAAAGTTATAGAACTATTCCGCACGGCTATAACGCGAAACTAAATGTGGTCTTCTGCTCGTCTGTGCCTCTGTATATGTGTCCTGCCCATCTCTTTGTGACTTTGCTTCTCTCACAATATCTCCCTGGTACAATTGTTCTAACTCCGCGTTTGTTCTTCTTCGATATTGCCCTGACCTCGGATCCTGGGTTGGTCCATATATTTTTGTAAGCATTTTTCGCCTTTTTTTAGTCACTCTTTTGATTAATTAATTTTAATTTTATTTAATTGTTTATTTTAATTTAACTTAGCGATATTGGATATTTGCATGCGTTACCCAGGTTATGTGGAAATACAACGAGATGTGACATTTCTCGTATTAAGTAAACTACGTCAAGAAGCACTTTTCGCGCATGAGTAAAAAATTATACTATTTTTGCATCTTTCGCAAAGTTTTGAATGGTTTATCACAGAGACTTCTAGTTTTCACCAATCGAATGTTTTGTTCAGCGCATCCACTTTCATCGGACGAACCGAAAAAGGCTTTAAAATTTTCCGAAAAAATCAATCAATCAATTTAAATTTTTTCCAATTTCTCAAAAACTACAAATTGCAGCGATATAACTTTTTGCACAGTAGAACTAGACGACAAGACGAATTAATCTGTGTGAAAATTGTTTGCAAAATTCAAATTTTCATTGCGGAATAACAAATTTAAATTCTTCCGATTTTTGACTTCGCAAGTCTATATTTCGAGAACGGTTTCAGATAATTAAAAACGGGTTGCGGCATCGTTTTCAGAAGCCCAATTTCCTATAAATTTGTTTTGATTTTCTGCGAAAAATGCATCATCTTCTAAGATCTTTACCCTTGCACCAAAATTTCCTAAAATTTTGCTCAATTTTATGAATTTTAGCAAACTATATCTCGTGAACGAAATTACCTAGCAAAGTTTAGTTATCGTATTTGGAATTAGCAGAAAAAACGCTTTTAGAAACTGTTTGAAAATTTGCAATATTTTGATAAATAACGATTATAGCTAAATTATTTTCACGCAATTTCCGCTGATTTCACGATGCCATAACTTTTGAACGGCTAATCACAGAGACTTCTAGTCTGCACCAATCGATTCAGCGTCTCAAAATTAGTCAGAAAACGTATACAATATTCCCTAGGAAGCTTTCACTTTCAAGACCGCGGAAATGCGAGAAAATCAATTTAGTCAAAATCGTTATTTTTTGAGTTATAGCAAAATTTAAAAACGTTTCTCGAACAGTTGTTCTGCAAAATTGCAAAGTAAATCAATTGAGTATGTTATAAATTGGATAACTCGTTATGTGCGGAGAGGATTTTGCCTGTAGTGGAATGTTGTTTCCAATTATGAACAAATGCCGTCAGACGTATAGGTTGAGACACTCGAGTCATATAGGATGAGACTCTATAGATCGGGACATGCAGTAGGTCATCTTTGCAATCAGCAACTTTGCTTCTGTACCCTAATCAATATTTAGATCTATCCACTGGGGCCTTTGGATTTGGCTGCGAAAAATGGCTTAACTGAGGTATTTTCTCCGGCATACTCCAGTCACAAATTGCAGCCATTGGATGTGTTGGTGTACGGACCAGTCAAGATCTAATCGCAATGTAATGCGTGGCATAGCAACAACGCTCGCAAGGTTATTGAAATTCGATATATTCTGCGCTTAATAACGTGAGTCCCAAAAGTCTTGCTATGAATTTGAAGAAGAAAATGGACAACGCGGACAACAAATGGGCAACAAATTCGTGAAAATGGACAACACATTCAACATCTGTTGTAATGTTTGTTCTAATTTGTTAATTTTATAATTCACAACACTATAGAAAAAATCAGTGTTAAATTTATGAGAAGGCGTTTTATTTATAACTAGTGAAATTGTTGAACTTAACACTGAAAACAATGCGACGTAACCTCAAGACTATTTTTATTTCGTTTAATTTTATGTGTGGAATTAAAAAATGACCTACTTCTTCAAATTTATGGCAAGAGTGTATTCCAAGACTTTTTTGACTCACGTTACTATCCGCCCTACACTTCGCACTTTCTCCTCGAAACATAAAAGCTAGATCAAGCGACTGGGATAAAGCGACTGGGATTTCACCACACAATCCGTTCAAAAATGTTTTTTTTTGTTGATTTTTTTACAAGCAGTTTTGACTGAAAAAAATCTAGAACTGCTGAACTTGACAGCCAGAAAAGTGTTTTCAAGTGTAGAAAACATTGTGCCCACAAAAAGTAAAGAACACCTGCGCAAGAAGAAGGAACAGCTTCCGGAGAACCATCAACATCTTCTGCGTATGGTTTCTCGTTGGTTTTAACTGTGAACTGTTGCATGGAGCGACTCTAGTTCCAAAATTGAATCGTGGATGGATGTCAATGAGAAGTATCATCTTGACATGAAACCTTTTTTTCCGAATTAGAAGAAAACCTGTAGACGTGTGCTGTCTTGGAGGCGCTAAAACCACCTGAAGAAATCACACAAAGAAAACTCAACACCGGCGGCAAAAAGCATGAAAGATATAACACCGCGGGCAAAAAGCATGAAAGAAATAACACTGTCGGCAAAAACCTGTTCCAAAAAGCTCCAGAAGTTGTTCCTTCTTCTTGCACAGGGGTTTTTACTTTTTGTGGACACAATGTTTTGTGCATGCAAGAAATCATCTTTAAATCTGATGAGCATTCTTGTATTATTTGTGTGAAGACAATATCACCCACGCTGCCTCGTGTTATCTTAATCGCATGTAATTCACTCGATAGACCTTTGTCAACATGCGTGTCAGATATTTTACAGGTTAAAACTGTGAATGAGATTAAGTTGCCAAAATGAATAGCACTAAGATTTGTAATGACTCATTTAAATGCAACAACTTGATTAAATAAATAAATATTTACTAAAAAGTTCAATGAGGCGTTTTTGAATAAATTTGTTTGATTGCATTACTCTATATAAAATAGCAGTAAATTTGTTTCGCAACGTTTTCATAAATGTTTTGTCGACTAAAAGTTATTTAATATACCATTAAAATGATGTGTTGAAAGCTCGAAAATATTTTCATGGGAAACGGCATTTTCACTGGCATATCACATCATCGGTGTTGAACAACAGTTTAAAATAATCAAGTTCACTTTCCTTTCGATGTAGTTGCTGAATAACCCAAGATGAATTATTGAAAAAGTGTATTTTTGCGGGGAGAAATGTAAGGGTTTGCCTAATTGACCGTTGTGTTTTATTACTATTTTCATGGGAGGGCTTCTTCTAGCTAAATAAAAAATTAAATAAATGCACAAAATCAATTGTAAAACAAAGTACAAAAGTGGGGAAGATGTCATGCTCTGGATCCACCTCCACCTCTGACCGTGACCTAGTCCACTTCCGGTCCACCTTGACCAACAAAACGAGGTCGAACTCTTAACTCCGTCCACTTTCCACTATCCGTCCACTCCGTCCACTTTCCGTCCACTTATCGTCCACTTTCCGTCCACATTCCGTCCAGTTTAATTAGCTTTTCATCAGCTTGTAAACGGCTTTTAAACAGCTTTAAACAGCTTTTAATTAGCTTTAATCGGCTTTTAAACAGATTTTAATCAGCTTCAAACAACAGCTACTTAAACAGCTTTAAATCAGGTAATCAGCTTTTAAATGCTGATTAAAAGCTGATTCAAGTGGACGGAATGTTGACGGAAAGTGGACGAAAAGTGGAAAGTGGACGGAGTGGACGGAAAGTAGACGAAAAGTGAACGGAGTGGACGGAGAGTGGACAAAAAGTGGACGGAAAGTGGACGGAAAGTGGACGGAGTGGACGGAGAGTGGAAAGTGGACGAAGTTAAGAGTTCGATCACCTTTTGATGGGCAAGGTGGACCGGAAGTGGACTCGGTCAAGGTCAGAGGTGGAGGTGGATCCAGAACATGACATCTTTCCCTACTTACTAACAAAACTGTAGATGCACTGGAATATAAATATTGTTATATTAGTTACATAATGTTATATTAGGAGCTCAGAACGGCCCAGAAGATCCATGTTGTCGATGGTAATGTGAAAATGACACGTGTCACTTCAGAGCAAACTTCCCTCGGATAATAAGTTTGAGAAATTGTTCATAGATCTATCTATAACACGTTTTTAAATAAATAGTAGGAGTAATATATACTCTTTGGGTGGCCTAGTAGTTAAGATGTCAGATTACCAAGCCATAAGTCCTCTGTTCAAATCCGTGGGCACAAATTTAGAAAAATAAGCCACCGCTATCCTGTGCATGGCTTTGGAAAAGTCATCACAGTAAAATTTGCTTCCAAAAACTCCCCTAATAGAGGCTCGCCAATCACGTTAAAAGCTTCAAAGGCTTCCTATACTTAAACGCAATTGTAGGCATGGGAGATTAGGTCAAAGCCTATTTAGGGCCTTAGTGCCAAAGGAAGAAGAAGAATATTTTATCTTGTATATACTTAGGTGGTGATGATGGCTCAGAGAGTTAAGCACTTGGCTCTCGAGTCAGACAGCGTGGGTTCGAATCCCACCCAGAACTAAAGCAGTGAAAATTAAAACTAATGGCTGCAACCCATCACACTCAATTCCCGGCTTAGGCAACCCTGGGGTCTCACTGCCTAACACCTTCTCTGGAAATTTGTCATTCGGATTCGACGTTAAACCGCTAGGTCCCCCATATTCAATCTTAGTGCTGAGGTTGGATATGTGGCAGAGAAGAGGCCGGTGCCCAACAATGGGACATAAAGGCTGGCTAATGATGATGATGTTGATGATGATGATGATGATGATGTTGATATACTAAGCCATAAGTCCCGGGTTCAAATAATGGGGCACCAATTTGGAAAAATAAACCACTATACTCTTGTACACGGCCCTGGTAAAAGCCATCACAGCACAATATGCCAAAGAAACTTCTCCTAATAGTGTCTCGCCACCCACGTTAAAAATTGTAGAGGTTGCCTATACTTCTGTCTAAGATCAAGACAACAAGCCAAGTGTAGGCAAAGGGAGGCGGCAAAATCCCTTAGAGTGACGTAAGGCCAGTAGAGAGAATATTTTAGAAAAATATATAGAGATTAATTTAGAACTACGAAATGTGCGACCGCATAAGTACGGCAACCTAAGGTGTAAACGAGCTTAAAGTGTAAGCTATCGTATCGTAAACGCAGTGATTTCAAAAAAAAATCAACACGCCATGTATTTACTGGACAATTTTAATGAAATTTACAGAATTTTATCATGTAAATGAACTGAATCGATGATCAAAAAGTCAACTGTTTTGGTTCCTATTTATTTATTGGTATTTTTTCTTGATTTTAAGATTATGAAGAGCTGCTGATTTTTTAATATAATTGCTTCTAATATCCAAGTAGCCTCCGAGTAGTTTGACGTTTCAGTTTGTAAAACTTAAAAAGATGTTCCGTGTTCGCCGTCGTGCACTATATCATCATCTAAGTGATTTTGAAAAGGGTCGTATTATTGGTATGAGAAAAACCGGGTTTTTCGGTTCGTGCTATTGCTGAAAGGGTAGGCCGTAGTGTATCGGTGATAGTACGCTGCTGATCTAGCTGATCCGAAGCTGTAGAGAATTGACGTAGACATGGATCAGGACGTCCAAGAAGCTCCACTGAGCGCGAGGATCGAGCCCTTCGTCTTACTACTTTAAGGGACAGATGTGCAACGTCGCGGGCATTGGGAAATGACTGGTTGGCTCTAAATGGGCAAAGACTATCTATGGCTACTGTTTAGAGAAGAATCCGCAGTTATGGTATTAGATCCTACCGTCCACAATTGTGTCTACCTCTTACTCAGCAGCTTCGCAGAGCAAGACTTGATTGGTGGAGGGTAAGACAACATTGGACCCATGAATGGAATAACATTATCTTCAGCGGTGAGTTTTGGTTCTGTTTCTGGGCTAACGATGGTCGTTGAAGTGTGGGACGTCGACGCGGTGAATGCACAATTTTACAATTTGCTGTTGAAAACATACGGCCCTTACACAAGGAGTTATGGTTTAGGGGGCGATAGCGTAAGGTAGTCAGTCTCTTTTAGTTTTATAGAAGCAAGTCTCACTGTAATTATATGTACATTGACAACATTATGGTATATTGACAACATTTTAAGCCAGTGTTAGTGCCCTAGGTAAATGTCTAATTTTTTCAACAAGATAACGGTCGGCCTCAAACAGCGGCCATTATAAGATAGTGCCCAAATCAATTTGTTACCATGGCCATCTCGTTCTACAGATCTATCGCGGATAGAACAAGTTTGGGATATGATAGGTGATAAAATAAGTAACTTACAACGCCACAACGCCCCGCTAACACTGTAATGTGAAACTCCCCCACTGAAATTCCCCAAGTCGATATTGATAACATGATTGCTAACATGCCTCGCCGTCTTAATGAGTGCTTGGGAAATATTGGATTCCCAACAAATAATTAATTTTTATTCATTAATTTTTTTTGTTTTTAAAGTTGCTCTTTGGATCTAGGTGGTCTGTTAGAAAAGTATCCGACCTTATTTTGTATTTTGAAAACCTAATGGATTTGAATCAAGCGCGCTTGCATGAGCCGAACTTGAACCTTCGTGCGCATGCGTGAATTTTCCCCATCCGTAGATAGCGTCAGTTGCTGTCGAGCAGTGTTCGGGTAACGTAGTGTGCAGTGCTCTCGTCGGTTTTTCAATGCAAGTAAAATCACGACAAGTGAAATGAGGGAGGACATCCCGTTGGAGGACGATGCAGTGCGGCGCAAGCGACTGGAGTTGTGGTCATCAGGAAACTGGCGACTCCATCGCGCCAATGTTCCAGCACATTCTTCGCACTTGGTTCACAATTTTTTGCCGAAAAACAAGACTCCTCTAGTTCGACAGGCTCCTAACTCTCCTAATATGCCCTTCTGCGACTTCTGGCTGTTCCCCAAAGTCAAGAGGCCATTGAAAGGAACGCGATTTCAGACAAGAGAGCACATTATGGCTGTAACGAGCCGAGCGAAAGTCGATTCCGAAAGAGGCTTTTTCGGAATGCTTCCAACAATGGCGGCACCGCTGGGAGAAATGTGTGGAGTCTCAAGGAGACTACTTTGAGGGTAATTAGGTTTCCAACGTTTCTTAAAGGTCTGATACTTTTCTAACAGACCACGTAGTTCATATACTTGATCAATTTCTGTAAATTTCATTAAAATCGTCCAATAAATACTTGGTGTTTTTTTTAAAGGTAGTACATTGAGATGGAGTTTTTGTTGCTAAGAATAGTAGGAGGTTCTGATAGCATGAAATTTTGAAAATGTTTGAAAGATGGCAAAGTGTTATCGAAAAGTATGCATGCTTCGTGTTAGATTACAACAAATCACGTACATATATTCTGTAATAAAATTATTATTTTACTGTGTATTTTAATTTGACTGGAAGGTGCGAAATTATTGAATACTCCAAATACATATTCCACAGGTGTTTACAATATGAAAACAAAAAAATAGAATTATCTTCAAACAAAATATTCCATAAAATTTAATTGAATAATCAAAACGAATATCTCTATTTTATTAATTGGAATACACGTTTTTTAAAAATACGTGGTTTTTGTAATTAAAATTTAATATACACCTTATTTTACTGCCTATAAATTTTGTAAGTTCTGAAATGATATATTAATGTTTTTATTATAAAATATTTACCTAGTTGTGTTGGGCCGCCCATCCATCCACTGGACCAGTCTGGCGTGCCTAGATTTTGCCGCTGCTCGGCCAAAAGTCTCACAGTCAGCGCGTAAGTCAGCAGCATTACAATCAGCGGGATATAGAAACAGATAATCGATCCAATGAACTTATACAAAGGATCCGGAATTTGGCAATCTCCATCTATTAAAACCGAATCGTGGTTCTGAAACAAACAAAATTCAATATATTTTTGGTCACAGAAAATCACAACATGCTCATTCAGAAAACATTAACTTCGATTATTAAATAATAATCGAAGTTAATATTTTCAGAACGAAAATGAAAACTATAAAATGTCTACAAAAAGGAGATCATTGTGATTTAAAACTGTAATAAATTACAGCAAGTATGGATTACCACGTAGTAACGGTAGCAACCATCCATTTCATTAATAAACTGTATTCTAAATATACTACGATTACTAAAAATAGAAATTACGCTTGTTGAGATATTCTCTGTATTTTTATATTTATTTGAATATGCTATGCTGCATTTGTAATAATGAAAGGTATTTATGTGATAATAAAGCCTTCCGGTGAGTTGAATGTAACGATATTAAGCGTTTATGATTATTCATAACGGTCGGCGCTTGCAAAAGCACCTTATAAAATATTTTGATAAAGTTATAATGGAAAAAGGCTTTCGTTCATGAAATGGACAGAATATTTATTATTCATATATAGAAGGTTCATGCAACTTTAATAATAAGTAAATATTAGCTGGAAGGTACATTTTTGATAATATTAGATCGTGTATCATGTCGAACTATAACTAAACGCATAAAGGCGTCCGCCGCACATGATACACGTAAGTAGCTGGGCGACTTAAGACGCTCAGCGCACGTAGGCGGGTGATATTAGCCGGCGCATATATGCGCCCTCCGCAGCGAAAGGGTTAATTACCAAAATATCAAAATTATCAAAATTGGCAATATTTGCTTCAATAATTTTTTGATACCGCATGTCAAGCAAATATATTCTAGGTTTTTAGTGGTCACAGATTCAGAAAATGTCCTGTAGACTTAATTTATACTGCGAAAGGTTTTTGTTTGAATCCATGAAATAAGTGGAACTTTGTTGGTGACAGATCAGGTGATCAGATGGGTTATACTGCAGAAGACACCGTAGCCTTAGTCGTTTAGTTTTTGTTGAGGTCTTTGCATAAGGTGAATGGGAGTATGCTTATTGTATGGACCAAATCGAGACGTTTTCTGTGAAGTTCTTCAATTCCGCGACAATAGAAGTCAACCATTTATTGTTTAAACGAAGCGAAAAATACTCTTCTTGGAAAATTTAATATTAGGCGACCTAATATTACATGATACTGAAAAGGAGCAAGAAGTTATTTCTTTACGTGTTGACTATAAATAAAAGCGTGGAGTTTCCATGAAGATAACGTGAATATATTTTAGCGCTAAATAGCAGGCGAGCTTAGCGTACACTAAAAAACCTCAATGGTGACCCCACTAGTGCTCCTTTGAACTTCAGCAAAGTCACCGTCGACCAGGTGGCCACCCAGCTGCTCCTTAAGGAAAAACGGCAAACCACCGAGGAAGAATAACAAACCCAGGATAACTAGAAACAAGCAGAGGAAGTGGACTCTTTTCGAACCCCATTTAGCACCAAAGAACTTACTAAAGCAATTGGTGCCATGAAACCAAACAAAGCAGCAGATGATATCAGAGCAGAACAGATTAAGAACTTTGGCCTAGAAACACTTCAGTGGCTGCTCAAAATGTTCAACACGTGTATCAATACCTTCAAGATACCAAAATTATAGAGCCAAGCCAGGCTCTCCTAAAGCCTGGGAAAGAGACAAATGAGCCTAAGTACTTCCGATCAGCCTCCCTCCTATGCCAGACGTTTAAGCTAATGGAGCGAATGATTCTGAA
Source organism: Phosphuga atrata (assembly GCA_944588485.1). Lineage (NCBI taxonomy): Eukaryota > Metazoa > Arthropoda > Insecta > Coleoptera > Silphidae > Phosphuga > Phosphuga atrata. Next base: position 71,063,322 of record OX155897.1, on the reverse strand, counting down.
AATAATCTCAGCGACTATTCATGAGAAGCTAATACCGGAACAGGCTGGCTTTAGACCGGGGAAATCTTGTGGCGGACAGGTCCTAAACCTTGCTCAATACATCGAGGATGGCTTCGAAGAGAAGATCACAGGGGCTGCCTTCACTGACCTATCTGCCGCATGCGATACGGTCAACCACGGAAAATTGCTATGAAAATTATATGAAATGACAAATGATTTCCACATCACGTCCATTGTCGGAGTCTTCTTCCAAAACCGCCGTTTTTTTGTCAACCTGTTTAGGAAAAAATAGTAGATGGCGATTGCAAAGGAATGCACTTCCCCAGGGCAGTGTACTGGCCCCATTACTGTACAATATCTATAACAACGACCAACCCATACGGCGCGAGATAAAGAACTTCATATATGCTGACGACACAGCGCTAGCAGCCCAAGGAAATAGTTTCCATGAGGTAGAGAGAAAACTGACAAATGCCCTGAACGAACTTGTCGCCTACTACGAGCACAATCTCCTCCGACCGAAACCACAAAAAACTCAACCACCTTCGCAACAGGGAGGCAAGGAGACAGATGAATATAGTGTGGTGTGGCCAACAGTTAGAACACTGCTCCACTCCAAAATACCTCGGGGTAACACAAGATCGAGCTCTCACATTGAGGCAGCGCCACTGCCTCAACATCAGAAAAAAGGTATCAACAAGCACCAACCTTCTCCAGAAACTAACTGGTAGGTCATGGGGAGCACAGCCAGAAACATTGAGAACCTCATCCCTTGCAGTAAGTTTCTCTACGGCCGGTGTATGGTGTGCATCTACTCACGCAAAGCAAATCGACGTCCCTTTGAATCAAGCAGTCTAATAACAGGTTCTTCTTCTTCTTCATGTGTCATGCCCTCCAAGGGCGTTGACGACCAATTTCATTATTTGAATTTTATCTGCAGCTTTTCGAAAAAGGGATCTTGTACTTTGTCCAAACCATTGGCGAAGGTTCTTGAGCCATGATGTTCTGCGGTGGCCTGGACTGCGCGTACCTTGTATTTTACCCTGTATTATTGTCTGCTGTAACCTGTACTTATCATTTCGGATAACATGACCAAGGTATTCCAGTTTTCTTCTCTTTATTGTGTTGAGAACTTCTGTTTGCTTATTGACTCTTTGCAAGACCTCGACGTTAGTAATTCGATCCACCCAAGAAATTCTCAGCACTCTACGGTAAGTCCACATCTCAAAAGCCTCCACCTTCTTACACATAGCCTCCGTAAGTGTCCAAGCCTCGACGCCGTAGTACAGGATACTAAACACATAGCACCTTAACAATCTGATTCTGAGGGGGATTTCCAAGTGCCTGTTGTTCAGCACTTTCTTCATTTTGGTGAAAGCTCCTCTTGCCTGTTCGATGCGGCTTCTAATTTCCGATGTCATGTCCCATTTGTCGTTTACGTTACAGCCAAGGTACTTATAGGAGTTGACGCGTTCCACCACCTCATTTCCAACTCTTAGATTCAGCTGGTTATTTACGCTGGTTTTATTTACGACGAGCCATTTTGTCTTATTAACGTTGAGTTTAAGACCCATGGACAAGCTGTGCTCTGTAACGGTTGTCATTAGTTCTTGTAGGTCTTCTATGTTCGTAGCCAATAGAACGGTGTCGTCGGCATACCTCAGGTTATTGATCACTATGCCTCCTACGATTACTCCTATGTTCTTGCCATCCAATGCTTCTCGAAATATTTTTTCTGCATAAAGGTTAAAAAGTAATGGCGAGAGAACACAGCCTTGTCGCACCCCTCTTTGAATCATGACCTCTTCTGACAGTTCTTTGTTCACTAACACCGCTGCTGTTTGGTTCCAATACAGGTTGGCTATAATACGGATATCTTGCCCGTCTAATCCTAGTTCTTTAAGTATATCTACTACTTTATTATGGTTTACGGTGTCAAATGCTTTTTCATAGTCTAAGAAGCAGGCAAAAACATCCACATTAACATCAAGGCATCGTTGTACCAGAACTTGTACACTGAAAAGTGCCTCCCTTGTGCCGAACCCATTCCGAAAGCCAAACTTGGACTCGCTGATCGACTCTTCACATTTGTGGTAAATACGATTATGGATGATCTTCAGAAATAGTTTCAATACTTGACTCATGAGACTGATGGTCCTATAATCTTTACATTGTTTCGCATTTCATTTCTTTGGTAAGGTGATGAAAGTTGATTTTAACCAATCTCTTGGTATTTCACCTGTTCTATATATATTATTAAATAGGTCTACTATTATTGAGAGAGAACTATCATGTTTAAGGATCTTAAAAATTTCTGCGTGTATTTCATCTGGGCCAGGTGCCTTCCCATTCTTTATTCTCGCAATAACATGTTAGACTTCTGATCTTGTTATGTCACTTCCGTCATTTCCGAGTAGTTCGATATTATAGGGTTCAATAACAGGTTACCTGAAGCCTATGCCACTTCATCAGGTATACTCTCTCGCTGCGATAGCACTGCCTCACATCAGGAGAGAGGTAGCCGCTGAGGCAAAGAGGCACCTGCTCTATGGCTACCAACCAGCTAGACACAGACTCCGATCCCACCAGAGCTTTTTGGCCAGAACAGCACCTTTGCAAGTCTCTCAGGAAGCCAGAAGGCTTCAGAAATGGCGCGCTGAGGCCCAAGACCCAATAACCCAACAAAAAGAGGAGCTGGCACCGGGCCTTTTGCTCCCATACCCAACCTGGAGAACGCAGGTTCTCAAAAAACAATGAACAAAAGGACTCATTTAGGCATTATAAGATTATAATGTCCTAGTCTTTCACGATCCCAGAGGGTGGAGAGTGGAGCCCTGAAGACATATAGGGTGGAAAAACTGGAAGAAGAATTCATAAGGAATAACACTAGGGAGTTTTATCGAACCTTCAAAGAGGAGCTACAAGGGTACAACCACAAACTCTTTGCTTTAAGCGCATAGATGGTAGCGTAGTTATTAATAATAAAGAAAATTGCGAGCTCTTGGCGAACTATTTTAAAGTACTGCTAGATTTCTAAGAAACTCTAGAAAGACTGGACGCCAAGAACCAAAGCCACAAGAACCTAGATTCCAAACCACCTAGTCTAGGTCAGATAAAACTGATAATCAAAGAATTCAAGGATAACAACGTCCCAGGGGAACATGCCATTGTGGCAGAAATGTGGAAGATCAGAGGAGAGATCGCTGCAAAAAGAATCTATCGCCTTATAGAAGAAAAATAGAAAACGGGACAGAGGTAAAACTGATAATCAAAGAACTCAAAGATAACAAAGCACCAGGGGAAGATGGCATTGTGGCAGAAATATGGAAGATCGGAGGAGAGATCGCTGGAACAAAAATCCAACACTTTATAGGAGAAATATGGAAAACGGGACAGATCCCAAATGACTGGAAATGACATAATTACTGGAAATAATATAATTATTCAAGACTTGAAAATTACCGTCAAACGTCGAAACACATATCACGACGATATATGTAGAAATTTATATAACTGTGAATAACAAGTTGTATAACATTTTTACATAGTATAAGTGTGGTAAAAACATTTTTCAAGTACCAATTACCACGTAGTAACTGTCGCAACCATCCTATTCACTAGATAACTAGATTTTTTTGAGAAATTTTCTACTATTTTATTTGAAATATTTCTTAGTTTCTGGTTACTTTCGTATTTTTAGTCAAGAAAAATATAAAATAAATAAAAATTAAAGATTCAGATGCTAGACAGTAGGTGAAACATTAAAGGTGCAAGTTTCACAACACTTTATCGATATCGGCCTCTTAGTAAAAGAAAACTATAATTCAGAATTAAAAACTATAGACCTTTTTACGGTTAGTTAAGCGCATGCGTGTCCGCTTTATTTAAAAGGCAGGAATATGAAAGTTTCGGGCACATTTTGTTATTTTCACTGGTTATACGTAAAAAAGTGCCCGAATACATGGCCAAAAATGATGCATGCGCCTAAAAAAATGTCAACTATGAATAGGTCTATTAAATAATATTTTTTATTAAAAAAATGTCAACTATGAATAGGTCTATTAAATATATTGCCAAACATAATGTTACGATCCTGGTATCATTGATAAACGTAGAATAAGAAACTGATTTTAAACAAAATTAATAACAAAAGATTAGAAAAGGAAGATATTAAATACTATCGCAGACTAAGCTAAATTGGGAATATCAGTCGAAAAATAGGACATGAATTGATTCAATGTAATATAACTACAGCTTTAAAAATAAAATATGCAATCAAAAACATTCTAGTAAATAATAAACTAAATTTTACAAATCGAAATGAACGCAGTGGAATTTATGAAATACAAAGACATGACTGCAATGCCTATTATATTGGTCAAACAGGCAGGACATTTAATATCAGGATTCAAAGATCCTATGAGTTCCTACAAAAATAAAAAATTTGACTCAAATTTAGACAAAAATATGAATAAGATGAGTCCTACCTGCGATATGTCATCTAAATGTTTTACATATTACAGATAAAGGGCTGAAGATGTATTTCCTAGAAGCAGATAAAATAAAAACGGTTCAAACATCCTAAATGACCTGGTAGATTTAATTCATTCCAATCTCTGGAGTTTCCTTATTAGGAGATTTCCTAAATAATCCCGTTGTACCTCACATATGGTAAATAGCAACGTGAGTCCCAAAAATCGTAGAATCCACTCTTGACATGAATTTCAAGAAGTAGGTAATTTCTTAATTCAGACAAAATTAAACAAATTATCAAATGTCATTTTTAAGTAGCTGTCAGTGGTCTTGAGGTAATGTCGCATTGTTTTTAGTGTTAAGTTTAACAATTTCATTAGTTATAAATAAAACGCCTTCTCATAAATTTAATACTGATTTATTTTATAGTGTTGTGAATTCTAAAATTAACAAAGAAGAACAAACATTACAACAGATGTTGAATGTGTTATCCATTTTCACGAATACACACATTAATTCGCCGTTTTATGTTATTTCTACCTGTCTTATTTAATTTAAAAATGTTTACAAAAGAGCAAAAAACTTTTCTTGTCGAAAGTTATTTTCGTAATCTTAATCACCTAATCGCCAGGAAAATGGTGAATGGGAATACAGTAACGACTCGTGCATTGAAGAATTTAGGCAACGTTTTCCTATGGCTGTATTTAATAGAAATAAGTTTAGAAGGCAGGTATTACGATCAGTTGATTTCTTTAGAAGTACTGGTAACATTAACAACAAATCAAGAAGTGCAAGGCCTCGTATTAATAATGAGAATATTATAAACAACATCAGAAATGCAGTCCAAGACGAACCAGCCACTTAAATTTTGAGACTAGCTCAACAGTTGAATTTAAGTCGTACTACCACTCACAGGATAATTCGCCAAGATTTTCACATGAACCCACATAAGTTGCAAATGTACCAAGAACTTTTACCACTCGATTATAATAAAAGACTGGCCTACTGTCGGTGGTTCAATGAAAATATGAACGACGAAGTGTTTCACTTTGTTTCCTTTTTCACTGATGAAGCCTGGTTTCATCTAAACGGATACATTAATTTCCAAAACATGCCCGTGTTGATAACCCACATTTTTTTAGACAGACCCCCCTGCATACAATCAAAGTTGGTGTGTGGTTAGCAATGTCAAGTCGCAGAATTATCGGTCCAATATTTTTCGATGGTAATTTAAACGCTGCCACTTATAGAGCCACTATTTTGCAACAATTTATTAACGAACTTCACGATGATGAACACCAACATGGCTTCTTCCAACAAGATTCTGCTAGATCGCACATTACCGGTGAAACATGAAATTATCTTAAGGAATTCTTTGACGAAAGGCTAATAAGCAAAGACCGATTTCCACCACGTTCTTGTGATTTCCATATTTTTTCCATATTCAAAAAATTCAGCAGTCCAGTGCAAACAGTAGAAGATCTGCGAAACAATGTAATAAGAAAATGTGAAGATATAGACAACACGGTATTACAAAATGTGTTACGATAACATAAAACGGCGAATTAGTTTGTGTATTCGTAAAAATGGACAACACATTCAACATCTGTTGTAATATTTGTACTTCTTTGTTAATTTTATAATTCACAACACTATAAAACAAATCAGTGTTAAATTTATGAGAAGGCGTTTTATTTATAACTAATGAAATTGTTGAACTTAAGACTAAAAACAATGCGACATAATTTCATGGCTACTGACAGCCACTTAAAAATGACATTTGATAATTGGTTTAATTTTATGTTTGTCAATTAAGAAATGACCTACTTCTTCAAATTCATGGCAAGAGAGGATTCCAAGACTTTTGGGACTCACGTTATATACAAACATGTAGCATTATTGTATTGTGCGTAATCTTCTGACGAAGGCCTAAGAAGCCGAACTCGATAAAGTGTTGAAAAATAGTCATTCGTGAAACGTACACCTAATGTCTCTAATTTATCACAATCTTTTGAATATTTTTAGCCAGTTTTTATTAATTTAGGAATAACGTACACTGAACTATTCAAATTGACTTAACCCTTTTTGCACGCGCGCCCACGATATAATTTTTGATATGCATGTTTGTTTGTTGCTATGCAACAAATGACGGAATTCATAGCAGTAAGGTTATCGAACTCGATATTTATGAATCGCAGCTCCAGGCGAAAGATATCTATTTGTAGTCTGTCACTTGTAGGAATCTCAAAAAATTCGATGCCAGTCGTTTTTCTCTCAATCCCGTCGTTCGTTCAGAGTAGTTGCTACAATTAAATCATTTATATTATTGTTTCTTTTAATTGGGACTGGGCTATATTCAGCTTTTTATATAAGATCATTTGTTTCTAATTACCTTGCACATCGGTGATAAGATCTAAGATCTCTGTAGTCGACACTAATCTTCTTCATTTGATTGGGATAAATGATTCGAAATCGATATTCGACATTATAGACATTATCGACATTAAAATCTAATAAAAAAGAACGGTAATGTTCTTTTTTTCTGATTTTTGCAAGGAACATTTTTGTTAAATATAAAATAATTGATTTTATTCTCTTTTGTAATATTTTACTTCTGTTACTTGTCATTTCTTGAATGCCATTTGCTTTACAAACTTTTTCAACAAAATTAAACTAATTGATTAATTTCGTTAGGTTTATAAATTATATGGAAGTTATAGGGGATGATAAGTGAGTATACATGATTTATATAGACCGCAGCCATTTACATGTTCGTGACTGGTGACAAGATAATATATGGCACGTTAATAACTTCCTTAGCTTTCGGATTTTCTACGCTCATTTTATATTTCACACATGAAAAATATTAATAATTTTTATTCAAAAGCAAAACTTCAAATGAAAAGGAACATATTTCATGTGAAATTTAATAAAACTCTAAATTCAATTTTAAATATTCACATTATATCTCGAAAAACCATATTTTATATTGTAATGTTATCGAATTAGTTTTATCTGATTTAATATGTTTGTCTATAAACTATTTCATAATGTTGAAAGCTTGAGAAAAGTTTATAACATTTTTTTATCTAATCACACACCAAACTGAACACATTAATAAATATTATACATTATTGTATGTGAAGGATGCCATTATTATAATCGTGTAAAAGTATCCAAATCGTGCGTAAAAGTCCAACGTAAATGAAATGGAGTTTTATTATTAAAGATTTCTGTTTGTTGTTACTATGGCAACAACTTGCGTCAAAATTGAATTAATTTTTCTTATTTTGACTTAAAGTTAAAACAGACAACATACTTCAAATCACTCATACAATAAAGTTAGAACATTCAGAGCCTCCGTGGAAAAAAATGGTAACTAGTCAAAACACACAGTGATGGAAACAGTATTTGTTCATTGTCGATGTAATCTAGATTAGATTATGGTTAGGTTAAGTTTTGACTTAGAAGGTCTGCGCTAGTCTCACGGAATTCCGTATCAGGAATCCAGATCAGGAAACCGAATCCGGAAACCGTGCGTATGCGGCCAGCCTAAAGTCGAAGAAAAATCGCAGTATTTTGTAAAAAAATTTAAAAATACTTAAATATTACGCAACGATTGGAAATCTCGCACAACTGATTCGGAATATTCAGAATCGGGTATTTTTTTTAAAATAATATCACCGACCTGCTTTCTCCGGGGGCGGCTGGGCGAATTCTTCCAGGTTTTTCACTTTTTCACAAACAACCCGGACAGTTTTCGTCGCACGTTCCAGCGCTGGTGTGGCCGGAACATAGTCAGATCCGACTGTCACCTCACTTTTCGACATTTTTACTTAAAATTTTTGGGACGCACGAACAACTCGCCGCCTGTCTTTACCGCGTGTCTTCGAGTACGTTCAGTCAGCACGTTGCGCTTCCCCAGGTTTTGTCCTCCGTCCTGCCGCGCCCCTTCAGATGGCAAAACCCCAAAAAATCGAGGCTTTTGCGAAAACGGCCCGATTGAAGCCCGATTGAGGTGACGGCGAAAAACGGAATTGTACATTTTTCTGGTGTACAACCGATAGCCTCGTTAAGCGGTGCCATTTTCGCGACTCAACTCCCTCATGTTCGGACGCACCAGACCAAAACCTAAAGTTACGAATTTTTTACCTTCAAGGCGCATTTTGCATCAGATCTCGATAAATTCTTCGTGGACGCTTTAGCTGCCGCCGCGCCACGTTTTTACAGCCCTCACTCGCTGTCCTGCACCGTCCCGTTCACCTGGTGCAAGAGAAAATACAACATGCAAAAAACCACTTCCACGGACGCCCTATACTTATTTAAAGGGCTCCAGGTCTCGTTCTCTTTAGAACACTTGCCCACGGTTATTCCTAGAGGATGGAAGTTGTTACAGGAGGAAGTTGTTATGTCCAGCAGTGGACAAGTATAGCTGGTTGATTATGATGATATACTGAGTGCTCGCGGAGTGTTGCTGTATACATTCCGTCTAAATGCGACTGTCTGACTTTGCGTCATGCGCTTGGTAGGGAACGTTGGTTCGTTGGCTTGTCCGTGTCGTTACTCTTAGGCTTGTCGCATACTGGATCCGCTCTGCTCAGCTCACATCAGATCCGATCGGGTCCGCTCCTCTCAGCTCCGTCATTTTTCCATATATTGCTTCCGCTCAGTTACGTCACTTTTCCACACACTAAATCCCCTGTCACTTCTCTACCGGGACAGTTAATAGGTGCTGCTATTCTGGTTGCATAAATGCCTTAGCGCATTTACGAAAACGTTAGTGTTAAGACCTCCGGCCTAGTATTCTTCACAAACAGATGATAAGGAGCGGAGAGGAGCGGGACGGAACCAAGCTGAGCTGAGCGGACGCAGTACGCGTTTCTATTTAAATACACGGGTTTTATATTTTTCTGGGCTGAAAGGTTGAGCTGAGCGGAGACGAGCGGACCCAGTCTGCGACAAGCTGTATCTGCATTTAGTATATAAAGACCATCCTCCATCGGCAGAATTTTTATGCTGCGACGACTTTCTGCGAATCTGTGGCGGTTTAAAGAGAAAAGTGCGCAAAAGAGAAAAAAACCAGAGGCGTTTTGCGGTGGTACCTAGAACGTCCGAACCAATGGACGGATCTGTACAGGACTGGCGCCGTTCGATCGGGCATTGCACCTGTTAGTTTGTTTGGGAGTTTAATCCTGATTGCTTTCAAGATAGCGTCGCGACGCCATAAAATACGACTTTTGTTGGGCGTCCAGGAAAACTCCAACAGAATGGCCAACTTAAACTATGCTGGGACGGTTTTGTGCGATTTCCGCAGAGAATTGCATGATTTATCTTTTAGTGCAAGCTGCATCGCGCTGCGTCGTTTGAAACCGTCGCGACGACGCCGAAACTCGCCGTATTCCAGGAAACAAATGACGAAAGTAAAACGTCCATATTTTTGCAGCCCCCGGTGAATGTTCTGGATTTTTCAGTGGATTTTAGAACGGTGTTTAGGCTTTCCGTACCCATAATTGGACGTCGCGGAATCGCGTCGCGACGCCCGCTTATATCTGTTAATCTGCACAAAGAAAAACTTGATTGACGATTTTGGGCACTAGGTTGTCGCGTTTTTCAATTCCAATTTGACCGGCACGTGGGCCCCACTGAGCCGCGCATTTTGGTACCGGCACCACGTATCCCGCCACAGGTCGAAACGTATCGGCTCTCTTTCACCTTCAGTCTGCGCGAAGATGTTTCGTCGTTTCTGGGTGCAGTGACTCGAAATTGCACACGTTCGATTGGGAACGGACGCCCGCGCCTATGGTTTCGGGATCCGAGCCGACCCCGTCGAGCTGCCGACGTTGAAAAATATAATTCTTTTTTTTGCACGCTTTTTGAAGTGAAAACTTCTATAGCCGTGCTGAATGACATTTGAGTAGGGGGTAAACTGATATATTTGCGTCATCGTTATCAATAGCTGCGTTCTATAGAAAAAATTTCTATTACTCAAAGATGTTTTCAAAAGAACACATCTATACGCATATGTTTAAAGTTGGCTCTGAACGTCAAACTTAATAGTCAAAGTTTTTGGCAGTGTTGACAGAACGTAGCGCTTTTAAGGAAATATCAACCTGTAGAATTAGTGTGCAGTACAAGAATAAGTACTTTCGACGGAGGTGCTAGTAGATATACTAGTGCCGGACTATTGGAATGTTCAGATTACTGGATTGTATCGAAGAATTAATTCATGGTAAATCACGAATCAGACCCATCAAAGATTTAGGCAACCAAATGTACTCGCGTGCTCTCCAAAAGAAGGAAACTCCAAAATAAAAAAATAAAAAATTAATAGTCAGCGATATAGAGATAAGTATAAGAAAAAAACTCTTGCAATAATTAATTCAGAAATTTCTAAACATCGAACAATCACAGCTGAGAAGAAGGAAATATTAAACGTCGTAAATAATATTCCAAACAAATACTTATTTACATTAGGGTGCGGAAACGTTGTAAAAGCATTTTAAAAAGCATTGTAAAATCATTTCCGCACGAAATTTGTATTTGATTTTTTGAGATTTTTTGGTAGACAATTATTATTTAAGTATGTTTCTAAAAGTCAAAATTTCCATAACTCACAAATTGCAGACCCATCAACAAGAAATGTGCCATATATCCTACCAATTCATTTTGCTGACATATCAACACAGAATCAACCAAACATTCCGGATTCAAATTCATATTATGATGATGACATTAACAGTCATTCTCCTTCAGAAGTGAGTTATGTTCCAGAATTACATAAAATAATACTAACAAACTATCTACTAAATTTGATTAATTAACATACTGATAAATCCTCAGAATCGGTTTTAAAGCTGTTTTTTTCAAAAGTTTTCACTTCAGTCGGCAGTGCCTGACTGTCTATATTTTTTACATTTACCCCCTCACGGCCGAATCCGACTTTTGCAGCACGAGACGATGCCGCCCCCCGATACGCGTATTTCGGTACCACTGGCGGCTTCCTGTGTCGCTCCCTTCACTGGATGCGTCCGAAAGAAATACTAATATTTGCATCAGGAAAAAAAAAAAGAAAAAAACAATAGGTATATAATGTTAAATTTAGTTTTAGTGCTTAGATTAGGGGCAACAAATCTGAAAATCTAAAAATTCCAATTTAAAATATCTTAGCACATCAATTTATTACCTTTGTTTTTTTTAATGTTATTTTCGTCTTCCGTAAAACATTTTTTACGGAACACTAAAAAATTTACATTGAAAGCATTCCAAGCGTACAGGCAACTCATATCCCACCCGAAAATCCCCTTTAGAACATTCCTTAAAATATCAAACTTACCTTTGAATACATAAGACTCAGCGGCAAACTCATCGCAATCGAAAGGAGCCACACAAATATAATCTTCAACGTAACCCTCCGTCTCGATTTATTACGGCCGAATTTCATTGGATACCTCAATGATAAGTATCTATCCACGCTGATTGTACATAAGTGCATTATTGATGCAGTACAAAACAATACGTCGAGGCAAATCCAGGCCAAACAGTAAACTGACGGTAATGGGAAATGGCCTGAAAAAGAAAATACTAATGTAAATAAATCTGCTTAAATTAAATAAAATTGATTTTAAATATTTATTTTTTAAATTGCTGCAAAACTCAAAAATGAAAATGATATTATATAATTGAATGTTATTTTGCTATTTTAACTATTTGCCTGGAAAGTAAATACCTACAAAGCAGTTTAAATATGTGACTAAAAATATTTTTTTTTGGTAAATAGGACAAAGATTTGCTGCATGTGTTAAATCGTACAAAATATTAAGTTTCGCATTCTAGGGTATTGCTTTTCGCAATCAATTCATCGATTAAAACTAACATTTTCAGAAAAGCACTTGTTTGAAGAATGAGCGAAATTTAACATATTTTTCTATTTTGCGTCTTTAATGAACTCATAACCGCACTCATATGCGAGCGGTTATAGTTCGCCGAGTGCGATACAATTTTCTCAAAATGTATCGGCGATTTTTTTATTTAGAAATGGCATAAAAGGGCGCAAAATAGAAAAAATAGTATAAAAAAAACTCGTTCATAAGGCGTTTCTCGCACTTGTCTATTAGCAAACTCTTCGCTACGCTCGTCGTTTTCTAAACATAGATGCGTGCTGCAAAACTGCGCTTATTGAACTCAATCTCTAATATACCATTTTTAGAAAAACAAAAAGAAATGCAGAATTTCTTGGGGTGTCGTAACTATTACCGTTTCCAAAGATGTCAAATTCTATATAGTCCGGTCAAATTAGACCAAAAAATAGGGGTGAGGTGAGGACAAAAATTCACACTTGACTGAAAATTGGGAGGATTGTTCAAAACACTATTTTAAATGAAATGTGAAAAGTCCTCATCAATCCGACACCTGGAAAAAAATTTACTCGGGGTCAAAGGTCACAAAACGGGTTTTTCGCGATTTTCAGCAAAACGGTAAGTTTTATAATAAAATTAGCCCAGACAAAAATTGTAGATCACATTATCTATAAAAAAATGTCTAAATACTTTTTTTCCTTAGAGCCACCGTTTTTGAGATATTTATAACGATTCAAAAAGTTGAGAAATTTGTAATCTTTCGTTGACTTCGATCAACTTCGAGTTCACTTTCGATCAACCTCTATAAGCAAAAGCTCAAGAAATTATATCAGCCGCACCTGAGGGCTCTGAAATATCGAAAATCTTCATCAGATTCGGGGGATTTCGTCTACTCATGCCTTCCTTGGAGCAATTGGGCATATTATGCAAGGAAGGAAGCGGCATGAAAGAAGTACTCGCAGAGATTTATACACTGAAATCATTAGAAAAAAATGCTCAATAGTTATACTTACGCAAGAGCTGTCCGAGCTCAAACACTACTTCAGCTTGCTTTAGCAATTATAATATTAATGATATCATGGATGCAGATCTAATCATTAACGTTGAAGATATATTAGATAACACTCTTTCATATAATGACATTGAAAATGATGATGAAGTATCAGGAGCATTGCTTAATAAATTTTATCAAAAACTCTAAGAATATGAGGAACTAGGACCTACTGCGAAGCTTTGGATGCAATATTTTAATATGGTTTCAATTGCAACAGAGTTTTTAAGAGCTGAGCGTATGAGGGATTGGAAAGCTCATTTAAACTGCGTTCAAGAAAGCCTTCCTTATTTTCACGCGTCTGGACATTTTCCTTATGCTAAGTCTGCTCACCTATATTTACAAGATATGCTACAATCACATAATTTGATAGATCCTGAAGTTTACAAAAAATTTACAGAAGGATTTTTCACTGTTCAGACAAATTTAGTTGTGGAACTTCAACAGATATGGTGATTGAGCAGTCACTGATGAAAGCTATGAAGACGGTATTGCTCGAGTAAATGGATTTATAGTATGCATGCAATGAATACAGTTTGTGAAAGGTTAGAAGATCTCGCTAATGTTAGAATGGATACGACCGAGCAGCATAATGACACAAGTGATTCACGAGCAAAAAACCGGCCAAGTGCGAGTTGTGACTCGCGCACCGAGGGTTCCGTACAAACTTGTAAGTAAGGTATCTTTTTTTGTGGAGGACGTAGCAAGCACATTCAGTTAACTTGACAAGTGGCCCTCCTGAAATCACGACCATCTTAGTACCGCTGCAAGCATAACCTCAAGATGTCGCTGTCGTACGATGGAATTCTACCCTATATTCTATTACCATACATCCCCCATTCACTATGAGTGTTTAGGGGTTCTGGAACTTCACTATTTGTTTTTAATCCTCAATTTTGCCTGTATACCTATATACCCTGTATAAAGGTATACAGGGTATTTTTTTTAAATAACGCGAATATTTTTAAACCCATAAAAAGAAAACTTTATTTTAGTATTACACTTATTAACTAACTTATATTAAGATCTAACTATTTCTAGATCTAATATAAACTAATATATTAACAATTTCTAGATCTATTTCGATACTCTTAACAATCAGTTATCCAATTGACTGCTTTTGGGCAATTGACTACCAAAAAATATAGGGCGTACGTGATTATACGAAATATAATATATACAGGATGTTACGGGACAAGCAAAATTTAGACATAATATATACCCTGTATATATTATATATATAGAGCGTACGTGATGAAATGCATAACGAATATAAACAGAAGAAAATTCAGAATAAACAGCTTGGTGCCGACACATACTTTTTAACCTTCGGACCTAACCGAGGAGGACCTAACTGTCCAACTGTGAAATCTTTCGAGCTGCGGTGTCCAGAACAATGTTAGTTATGTGGATTGCCAACCTTTGAAAAGAGTGGGCGTCATAAGAATAAGAAGAATGTAAAATGTAAGTATGAATTACCACGTAGTAACTGTCGCAAGTGTCCTATTCATAAGATCTGACCACCATAATATTACCGCTGCTAGTAACGACGGACACGACCATTATAAAAGACGAAGTTCAAAAAAGCCATGACATCAATGAAGAATGCCACTCGCACCCAGAATTTCTGAACATAATCACTGACTTATTTAATCAAAGCTACAATACCGGACAAATTCCAGCAGACTGGACGACCTCTGTATTTGTCACAATCCACAAGAATACATCCGCAAAGAGATGCGGCGAATATAGACTGATCAGCCTAATGAATCACATTGTCAAGATATTGTTAAAGATCATACAAGCCAGGATATCTCGTAGGTGCGAGGAACATGTGGAAGAGAGGCAGTTACACTTTCGGAATGCTCTCGGATTGAGAGAAGCCATCTTCACCGTCCAAGTTATGATACAGAGGTGTAGAGACATGATACGAGATGTACACGCTTGTTTCATTGACTTCACCAAAACGTTTGATACCGTACACCATGATACATTAATACAGGTGTTACAGGACTTAAGTTCTGTTTAAGATTCATAGACTTAAAAAGACTTAAGAATTATCGCAAACCTGTATTGGTAGCTGTCTTGTGCCAATACAGGTTTGCGTGGACAACATGGACATTGAGTTTTCCATATAAGTGGATAACATCATCTCACACGAAGTAGTATCCGCAGAGGCAACATATGTTCAACATATACTATGAGAAAAATTTTGAGAACATAAATAACATGCGATGCGCTGATGATACCATCATAGTAGCAAACATTTTAGAGAGCCTACAAAGTATAATGAACAAGGTCAAAACCACAAGCCAACGGTATGGACTGAATAAACACCTCAAAGACAAAATACATGGTGATATCTAAAAAACGAGGGCCCACACCAATATACACTAATGCTAGGCAATGAACGCGTTCAGAGAATAAAGAAATATGTCCACCTGGGTACCCTCATAAATGGTGCCTGGGATTACTCCAAAGAAATTCGTGCAAGAATAGAACAGGCCAGATCTTCTTTCTACAAACTAAAAAAAATGTTCTTATCCAGCGACTTGTCACTTCCGCTTAAAATCCGAATGGTAAGGTGCTACATGATGTCTGTTGTCTGTGGACATTGACAGAGGCGACGCAAAATAGGCTGGATAGTTTTGGATATATAGACGCATATCATGGATCCATCATATCACAAATGAAGAAGTACTCCAACAAATCGGTAAAAATAAAGAACTGCTCAACATCGTCAAAGAAAGAAAGCTACAATACTTAGTACACATAATGCGAAATGACAAATATCGCATATTACAATTAGTCATGCAAGGAAGAGTCAATGAGAGATGAGGACCAGGCAGAACTTACGCCAGTGGTTCGGCCTTACCTCAATTCAACTGTTTGGTCAAGCAGTTGATAAAGCTAATCGCCAACATCCGCAACGGATAGGGCACTCTAAGAAGAAGAAGAATGATTTGCATCTAATCTTTTATTATTGCGTACATTATATGGTTATTGTTGCTTAGATTTCTCCGTACGGTTTAGTTAAAATTTTGGAGAGTTTTGACCTAAAACTGAAATAGACGTCTAGGTAGAAACTAGATAGGTGAGCTAGGGAGTTGACTAGACATAGATAAACACATAGATATCTAACTTGAGAATTTAGACCAGGCCTGGGCGAAATCGCTCTGCGGGCCGCATATGGCCCGCGTCGATATTTTATGCGGTCCAACACGAAGCATTTTATAAACAAATTTAATTAAAAATATTCATTTTCCAAAATATACAATCTATATCTATGGAATTTATTTCCCAATATATACTATGTATATGTTACGGTAAAAGTGCGTAGTTAGGTAAATGTATATACCTTCTTGGTTGGTAAATGTGAGTTCAACTTACATTTAAATGGGGGGGGGGGCCCTTACACCCCCCCCCCCCCTGGCTATGGTATACAGGATGTTGCGGGACTTGAGTATGTCGCATGTCGGTTATAAACAAGCAAAATTTAGACATAATATATACCCTGTATATAGTATGTATATAGAGCGTACGTGGTAAAATGCATAACGAATATAAACAATGAAAATTCAGAATAAACAGCTTGGTGCCGACACATACTTTTTAACCTTCGGACCTAGCCGAGGAGGACATAACCGAGGAGGACCTAACTGTATGCAACCCATATGCTTCTGGTGCCTGACAATACCACGCAACACATTAGTGTATTTTCATAAGTTTCTAATAGTAAATTTGCATTTTTCTTGTAATTAAACTACATATTTACGGTATTCATTTTTCCCTTTAAATGTGCTGTAAGACACCGCTTTTTGCCAAATTTCATGATTCTAGGTCAACGGGAAGTACCCTCTAGGTTTTCATTCCCTTGTGAAATCGCAAAATATGCGACCTAAACGGTTATATCTTTTGATTGCGTTGACTTACCAGTTTGATTTTTTCACAGCTGAAAGAGACCGCAGACCCGAGTATTTGATACAAATTTCAACTTGTTACCTCTACGCATTCCTGAGAAAAATGGTCTTGACAGACAGACAGACAGACAGATAGACGGACAACAAAGTGATCGTATAAGGGTTCCGTTTTCGGTACGGAACCTTAAAAAAGATGCAAAAGACATACGTAAACTTCTTGAGTGGTTCTCCACGCATGATCCTTTTCCAGAGGTTGATAACATTGTATCTATTGCAACTGGTGCCGTTGGTGATAGTAAAATTCATTGTTATAAAGCTCCTGAAGTTGGGCTAAACTCTATGTCAAAAATAACAGGACTGACAGTTAATAATATTAAATTAAAACGCGCTGACAAATTAGTCCCTGTTTTAGCTATGAATAGCACCATAAAAGTTCACGATGAAAAAGTACCAGTTGATCCTGTATGATTGTTCCAACGAATGAGTATTACTGCGGCATTTCAAGATGAAATTGAAAAATATTTTGACTATGAATTATATATGCATTTTATGACGATTACAATTCTTCCAACTTTCTGAATCATTATATCTCGGTGACTCTTAGGAAAAAAAGTATTTAGATATTTTCTATAGATAATTATCTGATCTACAATTTTTATCTGGGCTAATTTTATGATAAAGCTTTTGCTGAAAATCGCGAAAAACCCGTTTTTGTAACCTTTGACCCCGAAATTTTGTTCCAGGAGTCAGATCGATGAGGACTTCTCACATTTCATTTATAATAGTGTTTTGGACAATTCTAACAATACTACCAATTTTCAGCCAAGTGTGAATTTTTGTAACCTAGGATGTCTAAATTGACCGGACTAATAGTTCTGCACGTATTCTTAGATTTGCGATTCTAGTTTTTTGTTCAATAAAAGCACAAACGTAATGATATTGAATCATAATTCAATATCATTTTTATATTCCTTTTTACAAGATTTCCCAAATAATTCCGAGTTTGTCGGCAATACAGTTGCATGCTTAATTCTGGTTGCCTGATAATATCTAGATTATCAGATTGTCAACCAATCTCATTGTCAGACGGATTGTACAGAGATTGCTATATTAACACATCGCAAGTCCGTTGCCGTATTAATACGCTTTTTTATTTAAAATTTGATAGCCGACGACGTCAATTTATAATCAAAATATAGGAACCGTTGACGTACTAATGCGCTATATTTTATTTAAAACCTTTTCAGGAAGAAAGCCGACTGAAGGACTTTCGGTTGGTTTCAGTTCCCTTCTCCCTCTTTTTTATGTTTTTCGGGCAGTTTTTGACGTATAACCAGTTAATATAACAAAATGTGCCCGAAACTTTCACATTCCCGCCTTTTAAACATGGCTGACGCGCATGCGCTTAAACAACCGTAAAAAGGTCTATTGGAAAATCGGTTTGGTTTCCTAGTATTTCGAGAATTTTCGTTTCGAAATAGTATATTTCGCAACAAGTGCGGAAAGTTGTCGATTGCACACGAGAGCGAAGATGAGCGCACGAACGAAGTGAGTGCGCTCATTCGCTCGAGGGGGACATTTTTTAAGTCATTACAGGACATTTTTTAAGTCATTTTCTGACTTAAAAAATGTCCTGTAAAATAGTACTTTCTGTGCATGAGTAATAAAAAATTTTATACATCATTATACAATCCTTTATACAAATTTTATAGAATCATTAGTTTTGTGGAACATTTTGAGCTTTTCCTTAGTTTTCTGGAACTGTTAGTTAGGCTTTGGATAAGACCAAGGAGTTGTGGAGTTTTTCGAAATCTCTACAGTTTGCCCCAGACCATGAGGAACAGAAGGTGTCATTAGAAATTTTTTTCCTTGATTTTGGATCAAACTAAGGAAATTGAAGTTTTTTCTAGATTCCTCGATTTTGGGAAAAAAATATGCTTAGATTTTGGACGATGAGGAACTGAAGAAATTGTCGGCAAATTCTCAATTCCTTTATTTATATAACTACAGCTAGGCTCTTGAAACGCTTGAACATCTTGGATCTTGAAAAATTTCGCTTCTTCCCAAGCGCTTTGGATGGCAAATCGCGAAACTAGGAAAGAAATTAGGGAATGCGATCTGTTGAATATCGGATTTGAGATTTGGATCCTAACCAGAGGAGCAGAAAATTCCTCGGAAAGGCCCTCGGGGAAAAATAGAATTTGAAAAATTTGTCATATTTTTTTTGCCTTGTATTCTAACACCTAGCATTGTTGTTCTTGTTTCGAATGGGCCTACTTTGGACCACGCTTGTTCAACTGTTGGACTTTGATCTTTGCCCAGTATTGTCGCATCTTCTGCCGGTGTAACACCTTTCTCTCTTCTGTCCAGGGGGTACCTTTCCTTCCGGGTTTTTCCTGAAATCCACGGACTTCCTTCAGGGTGAACTCACAGACTGTCTGTCTTGCAGATCTGTTATTCCCAGTTCTTTAATATCCTTCTCGGTTTGTCAACCAATTGGTACGAACCTTCTTGTTTTGCCAGAAGGTGAACAGACGGTTGGTTAGTCGGTTTGGAGGCAGTCTTGCAAGGTGGCTACCCTTCTTTTCCTTGCACAGTCAGAGAGCATATCAATATGTTCGTAGAGCTCAGAGTTCTGCCGCCTTCGGAATTCCCCATCTTCCTTTACCAGGCCTAGGATCTTTCTGAAGATTTCTCTACCAGACCTCTTCGGTTCAAGGAAAGACACTCCATGGCTTATAAGGGCTTCTGGTCGTAAGACTGATGTGTAGTGCGTAAGGTTCAGGTTGCGTGACAGGCATTTCTTGGCATTTAACACCTAGCATTAATTTGATTCGGAAAATTTGCAACTTTTCCGATTTTCATTTTAAAATTCTTTTCTATTTTTCTTATTTCGTATTTTTCACAATAATAATTGTAATAAACAAATTTTTACAAAGGGGCTTATTATATTGTAAATAAAGCCTCTGGCTATGTTCACCTTAGTAATCGCGGTGTCTGTATAGTGTTATGGTGACAGTAGCCAGAATGCTCGATATACGCATGCTCTTATTATATTATTCATTTAGTGAACAAATATTGCATAACTGGTAGGTAATCTGCGTAAACCTCATGCTAGCCGTCGTATATTAAATTAAAAAATTAATATTAAATTCCCCTATTGTGATATAGAAATATACTATAAAAATCAGTGAAGTGCTGCTGTGCTATCTAGATTTGGTAGCATGGTGGAAAAAAGTAGCGGCAATAATCCGGAGCAGGACATGGATATGTCAAAAAAGGACGACACCTCGACTTTTAACCATCACCTACAAACGAACCAATTGCCCTCTACGTCATTCGCAAGAAGCCAGGAAAGAGATGACATAGGACTGATACTCGACGAACGCCGAACACTAACGTCCCAGGAAAATTACCCTCTTGGCAGGTATTTCACGCAAAAAAACGTCCAAGAACGGACTCACTTGATAACGAGTCAGGAAGCGACCCTGAGCCACAATATTTTAGCACCCAAAATAGATTTTTTGTCCTCACCCAAAACCCAACGGTGACTGACAATGTAAACACATCGGACAAACAAACCAAAAATCAGCAAGAAACAGCAAACAACAGTAGCGAATCGAAGCCGCCCCCCATATTTATAGCGGCAGTGGACTCATTAAATGCCCTAACCGCAACACTAAGCAAAATTGTTCCAAATGACGACTATACATACAAATCCATAAACAACGATGGCCGCCAACTGAAAATCCTGGCCAAGAGCACAGACGCCTTCACATCAATTGTACGCAAGTTAGACGAAATAGGTGCCTCTTATCACACCTATCAACTTAATAAACAACAACGAGCCTTCAGAGTCGTAATAAGATCACTGCATCCTTCCACTTCTCCCAACGATATTAAAGAAGAAATCGAAAAGCATGGCCACCAAGTGAGGAATGTAATGAACATCAGACAAAGCAGAACCAAACTACCTCTCCCGCTATTCTTCCTAGATCTCGAACCGGCCAATAACAATAAAGATATCTATAAACTAGATCTCCTTCCCCACGCTAAAGTACAAATCGAACCCCCCAAAAAAAGATTGGAAATAGTGCAATGCACCAGGTGTCAAAGATACGGGCATACGAAAACCTACTGCCGCATGCAATATAGATGCGTGAAATGCGGAGACGACCATAGTACGGCAAACTGTAGAAAACCGAAAGACATCCATGCCAGATACGCACTTTGTGATAAAAATCACACAGCTAATTACAAAGGATGCCCTGTATACCGAGAAATGATAGAAAAAAGGAACGCAAACTCCCAGAAATCGCACTGGCACCGATCAATAGCCAATAATACCCGAGATCCCGCAAGTCAGCTCCAAAGACCACCGCGCAACAGATCACCTGACAGAAATAATAACACAAGCTTTGCGGAGCCTGTAAGGCCAAGGCCAAGCGCTGATACAAATAACAACAACACAACAATACAGAAATATCATCGTTCCTTGTAAAATCTTTTGACGAATTTAAAGCCGCCTTCAAGCAGCAAAACGAACTTTTTTAAACACAATGCTACAACTACTAACAACAGTACTTTCGAAGTTCGCCAACACAAAATAAATCACTTTTACAGTATAGTCGTAAGGAATGCAAATTTCTTGGTGCAACACCGCCAAGAATTAACAGCATATTTACACACAAACAAAATAGATGTTATGCTGATCTCCGAAACTTATTTGACTGCTAGAAGCTGCTATCTTAAAATTCGAGAATACAATACATAGGAAACACAACTTCGTCAAAAAATAGATTAAACATTATAAATTAGTTAAAAGCGACAAAGATTATTTACAAGCATCTTCCATAGTCATCGAAGACTGGAAACTCGGCCCCATAACTGTAGCAGCCGTGTACTGTATCCCAAAGCACGTAATAAAAAAAGAAATGTTCCTGGATTTTTTCGGTAGTCTGGGACCGCGCTTCATCGCAGGAGGCGACTTTAATGCGAAGCACCGGTTCTGGGGCTCGAGGCTACATACTAAAAGAGGGCGGGAACTTTATAAAGGCCTGTACGAGAAAAACTGCGATCAATTGTCACCAAGGGAACCCACATACTGGCCCACAGATGTGAACAAAATACCAGATGTCCTAGATTCGTAACGAAAGGAATACTCAAGAGTCATACACTAATAAGAGCCGATTTAGATCTCTCATCAGATCATACTCCCGTCACTTTGACCATTAGTACTAGAGTTCTCTTCCAGCAACGATTACCCTTCCTATATAACAAGAAAACGGACTGGAAAATGTTCCAAGATATAATACAAAGCGACATCAACCTGAAAATGTCCCTAAACAATGGCGACAATATTAATGCTGCCAGTGACTATCTAACAAAACTAATACAAGATACAGCTCGGCTAGCCACACCCCAAATAGAAACCCCAAATTGAAAAAAGAGAGTTGAGAAAAAATGGCAGGTAACAAAAAATCCCATAGATAAAACGAACTTTAATAGAGCTATCCGAGAGCTAAAGTCAATAAGAATAAAGTCAATAAGAATAAAGTCAATAAGAGAATTTCAGAATGAGTCTTTCTAATATAACCTACAGAATCTAACAAACACGGCGGACACAGACTTCTCACTATGGAAGGTGACAAAACGAATAAAGCAGCTTTAGCAACAAAATCCACCTATAAATAAACCAGATAACAGCTGGGCCAGAAGCGACGCAGAAAAGGCAGAGGTATTCGCTAATCACCTAGCCAACGTTTTCAAACCGTATCCAGCAACTCAAAATATACCCGAAATACCTGAATACCTCGAGACCCCACTCCCAATGCACGTACCGATACAACAAACCTCGCCAAACAAAATTCGATATTGTATAGTAGAAGAATTCAAAGCCATAAAAGCGTCTGGTCATGACCTCGTCGAAAAATTCTCAAAGAATTGACCAGGAAAGCCATTGTCTTTATAGCCACATTATTCAATGCCATTATCTGACAATCTTATATACCGTCGCGATCTAAATCAGCACAAATTATACTAATTCTAAAACCAGACAAACCCCCGAACGGAGTCACATCGTACAGAGCAATTATCCTGCTACCCACTCTGTTAAAATTGTTCGAGAAAATATTGCTCAAACGAATAACCACAATAATTGACAGCGACAAGCTCATCCCGAAACATCAGTTTGGATTCAGAAACAGACACTCGACAATAGAGCAAGTGAATAGAGTCTACAACGCCATATCAAACTCGATTGAGGAAAAGAAATACTGTTCGGCTGTTTTCCTTGACATAAAACAAGCATTCTATAAAGTCTGGCACGATGGACTCATATACAAAATAAAATGTCTACCCTACCTCTACCTCTTCAATAAAAACCCTACCTCAATACCTTTTAATCATGTAATCATATCTCAACGCGAGAAAATTCCAATTATGACAAGGACAAGAGTTCTCACAACTCTATTCAATAGAATCAGTTGTACCGCAAGGAAGCGTGCTTGGTCCCGTCGTATACACACTCTTCACGGCCGATCTACCCATCGAAGATAATGCAACGGTCGCAACGTATGCTGACGATACAGCAATCCTAGCAGCTAATATAGATCCAGCCGCAGCATCTAATACACTCCAAGTACAGCTAAATAAAATAGAGGAATGGTTTGGCAAACGGAGATTAAAAGCCTGCGAAACTAAATCCGTACACATCACGTTTGGAACAAGAAAGGGGAACTGCCCACATGTTAAACTCTATGGTCAGCCAGTTCCAATCACAGATGAGGTCAAATACCTGGGAATCTAGCTCGACAGGAGACTCACGTGGACTAAGCACATAAAAACAAAAAGAAAACAACTCGATCTAACAGTCAGCAAAATGTATTGGCTCATTAGCAAAAAATCTAAGCTATCGATGTATAACAAACTCATCATCTTCGAAACGATATTAAAACCGCTATGGACATACGGTATACAGCTATGGGGAACAACCAGTAACTCCAACATCGAAATACTCCAGAGGTTCCAGTGAAAAACATTAAGAATCATCACCAATGCCCCCTGCTACGTGACGAATAAACAAATCCACAAGGACCTCAATATAAATCCGATAAAAAAGGAGATACGGCAATTCAGCGAAAAATATCAGCAGAGGATCACCGACCACCCCAATCAATTGACTTCCATCCTTCTAAATGAAGACATAGTAACAAGACGGCTTAAAAGATTCAAACCAAAAAACCTCCCGGAGTGATTCCCAGCCTAAACCGAGTACATGCGTGCGAGTGAATGTGCGAGCGCACAATCGTAAACACCAGGGAGAGGTATCACTGCACACCCACCTAGAATTCGCATCAAACCGACCTTGATGTCAACCAAGCAGCTGAGTGTTGAAATAACAGCAGATTGCCGTTTACTTATTAATAAAAAAAAATCTGAGTAAACCAAACCTTGGTTAACTAACTAAATATCCAACGAGTTTCCAATTTATGACAGCACAATAAACAGAATTAAATCCACCCCATCAAAATAAAGGTTACTATAAAATCTGGGACATTTATTTCCGCATTGCAAAGCAATCTCACAGAAATCAGATTTCTTCTTGTCTGGGATGGGATTGTCTAGTGCAACTCGGATAGGCCAACTTTTCGCCTTGATAAAATTTAGTTAAAATATTGTTTCATGTTTATATAAAATAATTATATATACATATATATATATATATATATATATATATATATATATATATATATATATATATATATATATATATAAATATATATATATATATATATATATATATATATATATATATATATATATAAGGTATAAATATGTGGTATAATATGTGTCATATAATACATGTGGTAATAATAGTATAATATCAATTTCATAGTATATATGAAATTAAAAAATATATTCTTCTAGATATCTAATTTTAATTTTAGATAATTATTACAAAAAACTGAGAAATTGGACGCAAAGTAGAAGAAATAGCATAAAAAACTCGTTCATAAGGCGTTTTTCGCACTTGTCCATAAGAAAACTCCTCGCTAAGGTCGTCGTTTTCTAAACATAGACGCGTGCTGAAAAATCGCGCTTATTGAACTCGTTCTTTAACATACTATTCCAAATTGCATCAATTTTCATTATTTATTTTACTATATCTCAATTTTGACTATTTACTTTTACTTCGGTTTACGCAAATTGTATATATTTGCCGGGAAATGTGCATATCATTTCACTATATACCTATACCGTAATATAATGATACATAAGCTCATTATTTATCCCATTTTAATAATGTCATAATTTGTTTTTGATTAGAAATAAGCTCGAATCGAATCTCCCAAACGGAAGCTCTCCAATATTAAAACATTAGTTGGACTATTGGGGGATTGGTAATATCAATTTAATAGTAGTTGGATTTGTTTTTGTAGGTAGAAGAGTAGTTTGAGTTGATAAGGGTTGTCCTAAAATGTAAATTCGCAAATGAGTGTCCGGAGGGATATTAAAAGGAGAACCCATCCTGTTCTATCCAATTCTCGTATAAGCGCATATCATTTTCATCGGAGGCGTTGTGGAACTCCACACCCTTGAGCCTAATTTTTTGGTTCATTCTTTGATCTCCTTTTCGAAAACCAACATAAAATGATAAATGAGCATTTAATATTGTATGCTCATAAACAAGTTTTATGCATAGTTTATTTAGAAGAACTCAGTGGTTGAACTATACTAATATAGAAATTTATATTTAAATTTTTTTTACTTATTATTTAGAATACTAATATAGAATTTTTAATTTTGAAATAATATTCTCATATCCATCCATAACTAATTTCATTTCACAAATATAGTATACATATAAAATTTATAAATTGTAAATATCATTCATAAAACTACAAAAGAGTAAAATAATTTTCTTTTGTGAATCGTTATCGAAACTATCGATTGCACAAACACAAAGCATCTTTTTTGAACCCATGACAAGTAGAAAAATTTCATCAACATCAACGATTATATATATATATATATATATGTATATATATATGTATATATATGTATATATATATGTATATATATGTATATATATATGTATATATATATATATGTATATATATATATATATATATATGTATATATATATATATATGTATATATATATATATATGTATATATATATATATATATATATATATATATATATATATATATATATGTATATATATATATAGCGTTATTGTTTACTGTGCTATAGAAACGTCGATGTAATATAGGAAATAGTTGTTTGTGCGAATAAAAGTGCAAAACATTTTTTTACAAATTCGGATAATTCCAGAGGCACAATTGTACATAAAATTATATTTGAGTCCACATAAAAATTATTATTAGCAAAGTTTTGCTTAGGTATAGTGTGCTCTCCACTGCCATTTAGACCCCACTGGTAACTAATTTTAACACAGTTGTTAGTTTGGTCCATGTTCTACAAGGATATTATTAGTTTTCCACACTTTAACGAAGAAAACTTATAAAAACTTTCATCTCTTAATACAAAAAATAGTTCATTTCTATTCAACGGTCTCTCTTACAAATGGTGGTCATCACGACTACCTGGAAAAATAGGTTATATAGGTAATTCTCAGTAAGGTGGATCGATGAGGACGGGATTTTTGCTTTTCTAGAATTGTCAATGTTTGTTTTGTTTTACAAAATATTTAATTTAATGGAACTATGCCGAACTTTTTTAAAAATCAATTTATTGCAGTTTATTACAATTTTTTTTTAATTTACGATAGTCGTAAACAAAACTTTTTTTTTAACCTTATTGATTAAAACTTTCTACAAATTTGATATTATAACATGTAAATACATACTTGAAGCTATATTCTCTATATTTAAAAAGTTCACAATTTTGTAACACAAACACAAAACAAACGTAGTTACTTTGTTAAAAATCCAGCGCAACTAATTCCTTTTTGGTAGTAGGGATAAGAGCGATGTTTAACACGTTCCCACAACGAATGTAATTGGTTTTTCGCATTTATTTGTTTATAATATTATGGATGGGTTATCTAACAATACATTTTAAGAGGTTTTGCTTAATTGTGAGACATTGTAAAATTTAATTTTTGTCTCCGTAAATTCGTAATTCGTCCCAGTGTGCGGTGGTATAAAATCCTGGTGGAAGAGTGTCAACAAATTATTGGAAAGCCAGTTTTATAGCATTGTCGGAGTTAAATTCTTTTCCAATTCAAAAATTGTCCAGATTGCGGAAGAAGTGGTAGTCAGTGGGGGCTAGGTCTGGTGAGTATGGAGGATGATGAAGAAGCTCCAATTTCAGTGTGCAGTGTGGGGTCAGTGTGGGGTGTCTATTATGCATTTGTTATGTAAAATAAACAGAAAATTGGATATTTCGGTTACGCGCCACCAAGAGAAACCGCGGCAAACGAACAAATACAAAATTTAGATGATATCTCACACACTTTGTTTTAATTTCAAATGATATATTTAATGATACAAAAATACGCTTAATATATTAGAACCTAATATATTATAACCGCTAATTATACATATTCATCGGAATAATCACATTTATCATAACATGGAATCAATTTGTTAATGCTAAAAGCATCTATAACCTTATATGTTGCCATATATATTGTAACTGTGTCACAAACTTATACAACATTAAATCAGCAACGCGCTGTAGAGTGCGTCAATAGAAACGAATTTCTGAATTGCTTATTTTGCAAGGGTGAAATTCTAAGTTTATACAATTATGTCAGTAATTTTGCTACAATATATGCATCGCTCAGTTGCGAACTAATTGTATTTTGGTAACATAAACACAATTGAACCGGTCATTTCGAAAAGGGCACGAGTCACACTTTATTGAAATATCACTTTTTTACGCCATTTTATTAATTGAAGCGTTTTACATATTCCATGCGAAAAAGAGTACAGTGCGAAAGAGTGCGTGTATGTTATTTATTTAACAACCTCTATATTCAGTTTCTTCAGCATCAATGACATTTTTAACAAAAAACATATTTTTGTTGATTCTGAAAAGTTTTAATTCATGGACTTATGCCCTATTCGAAATTACGGGTTCAATTATAATAACCAATAACAAAATGCAGTTAAATATTTCAACAATATTTTATTAGTTCAAATTATGTATTATATAAATAATATAACGTGAGTCCCAAAAGTCTTCGAAACCACCCTTGCCATGAATTTGAAGTAGGTCATTTCTTAATTAATTAATTATCTAATCTAATCTTTTTTAACATATAAAACTAAACAAATTATCAAATGTCATTTTTAGTAGCTGTCAGTGGTCTTGAAGTTATGTCGCATTGTTTTTAGTGTTAAGTTCAACAATTTCATCAGTTAAAATATATTCTAAAAATATTTTAAAATATATTCTAAAAATATATTTCTAAATATATTCTAAATTTAACGCTGAATTATTTTATAGTGTTGTGAATTATAAAATTAACAAAGTAGAACAAACATTACAAAAGATGTTGAATGTGTTTTTCATTTTCACGAATACCCAAATTAATTCGCCGTTTTATGTTATTTCCACCGGTCTTACTTAATTTATTTAATTTAAAAATGTTTACAAAAATTCTTTCGACAAAATAAAAGTTCTTTCGAAAATACCTTTCAACAATAAAAGTTTACTGCTAAACTTTTATTGTCGAAAGTTATTTTCGTAATGGTAGACGACTGGAAAATAGTGAATGGGAATACAGTATCGACCCGTGCATTCAAGAATTTGGGGAAAGTTTTCCTATGGCTGTATTTAATAGAAATCAGTTTAGAAAGCAGGTATTACGATCAATTGTTTGCATTCGAAGTACTGGTAACATTAACAGTAAATCAAGAAGTGGAAGGCTTCGTATTAATAATGAAATTATTATAAACAACATCAGAAATGCAGTCCAAGACGAACCTACCACTTTAATTAGGAGACTAGCTCAACAGATGAATTTAAGTTGTACTACCATTCACAGCATTAATGGTCAAGATCTTCACCTGAAACCATATAAGTTGCAAATGTATCAGGAACTTTTACCACTCGATTATATTCAAAGATTGGTCTACTGTCGGTGGTTGAATGAAAATATGAACGACGAAGTGTTAAATTTAGCTTTTTTCACTGATGAAGCCTGGTTTGATGGTTGGATTCATTAATTCCCAAAACATGCGCATGTGGAGTGTTGACAACCCACATATTTTTAGAGGGACACCACTGCATCCAATCAAAGTTGGTGTGTGGTTGGCAATGTCAAGACGCAGAATTAACGGTCCAATATTATTCGATGGTAATTTAAACGCTGCCACTTATAGAGCCACTATTTTGCAATAATTTATTAACGAACTTGATGATGATGAACTTCAAAATGGCTTCTTCCAACAAGATTCTGCTAGACATTAAATTATATTAAGGAATTCTTCGACGACAGGCTAATACCGATTAGCAAAATAAGCAAACACCGATTTTCACCATGTTCTTGTGATCTAACTCCTCTGGACTTTTTTCTTTTTCCATATTTAAAAAAAATCAGTATGCAGCCGTGCAGTGTATACAGTAGGAGATCTGCGAAACAATGTAATAAGAAAATGGAAAAAGATAGATAACACAGTATTACAAAATGTGTTCGATAACATAAAACGGTGAATTAATTTGTGTATTCGAAAAAAATGGACAAACAACATTCAACATCTGTTGTAATGTTTGTCCTTTGTTAATTTTGTATTTCACAATACTATCAAATAAATCAGTGTTAAATTTATGAGAAAGCGTTTTATTTATAACTAATGAAATTGTTGAACTTAACACTAAAAACAATGCGACATAACCTCAAGACCACTGACAGCTACTTCAAAATGACATTTGATTATTTGTTTAATTTTATGTGCGTCAAATTCATGGCAAGAGTAGATTCCAAGACTTTTGGGACTCACGTTATTAAAAATATTATATTACAATGAATATTATTCAAGAATATGAAGAATTTGGAATCGAGATTAGAATCGATTATTACAAAATTTACATAATAAATTTGAATCAAGCAGCTCACTTGAAAATCGATTTTGAATAAAAAATGACGAACAAAATGATATGAAAGAATATGAGGGTGCAGAAAAATTATTTTTGTACAACGCCATTTTCAAATTTAATTATATTTATGATTTTCGATCGTCCCTATTTCCTATATTACATCGACGTTTCTATAGCACATTAAACAATAACGCTATATATATATATACATATATATATATATATATATATATATATATATATATATATATATATATATATATATATATACATATATATAGCTTTAGGTTTATAATATTTTTATTTATTCTTGTTTATTCATTTTTATTCGATGAATAAGGGTTTTCTTTTGTGGTGGTTTTGATTCCGCTTAGAATATAATATCTTTATCGCGTAAGAGGTAAAATCATTTCAATCAGTTATAAAAGTTTTCATATTCAAGTCAAAGAGTAAGTACCATCTTATTGAAAGCATGTATAACGATACAAATTGCAACATTCGTTTGATCTACCTCTCTTATCTATTGAAGGTAGAAAAAATCAATGTACACTGAATTGGAATTTCTAACTTTTCTTATCTCTCCTATTCTATTAACAGATATTAATGCATATTGTGCGAACTGTGTAGTTAGAAATTATAAACTTTGGTCTTATTGGTTTCATTCATTATAATCAATAGTTTTTTTAGGACTACCGAAACAAATCTCATGTGAAATTTGAAACAAATTTCACATGTGATTTGTTTTGGTAGTCCTAAAAACGACTCAATAATATTATAGAGCTCCGGAAAGCTTGAATATATTTGTTCGCGCCAATTTTCATAAATGTATTTTTAATTTAACATTTGAATCGATTTCGGCACCGATTTACTTATCAATTTACTTCGCGAATTTATATTATTCGGGTAGTATGCTTCGAGTGTGAGAAGCGTAAAGACAAGAATCGAAGCGCGAACCACGCTCGACCGACACGTGCACTCATTTTTAAGTTTATCGTTTCAAGTCAAGTTAACCAGGGGTGTAATCACGAGCATAAAGGGCTGCAGCGGTATTCAACGTCTGGAAGACAACAATTTTAAGGGATCCCTCCACCCATTATCCTCATTTCCTCCCTTAAAATAGGCACCGGAAAGACGATCTACACGTGGTGGAGATGCGAGCAACCCTAACAGGTAAGTGATTATACCAGCCCTGTTTCAAACTGGAAAATTTGATTTTCGTGAGACACGGTCCAAACAATATTTATATATTCAGGCTGTGTTCCGACTTTATTAAGTTTATATATTTCCTTGATGTTTTCATGCAGGTTCGTCTAATGTATTTCGTCTTGTCAATTTATCAAGAGGTTCTCATTGTATTTACTATATCAAACTTCGATTTCAATAAGACCACATCAAAACATTCTCTTCGAGCATATGCATAATACACATTATGAATAAATCCTCTATTTACAAGGTTTTTTTCTGAATTCCCGAATGAGAATTCAAGAATGAAAAAGAATTCACTTTTACTTTCTTTTCTTGATTTCATTAGAACCATATGATTGACCTTTTCGGAATCATATGACTGACCTTTCGCAGTTTTTAATTGAGTACCCTGTAAATCGAAGGATCGGTATAATTCTTCCAATTTTTTCAATCTTTAAAGGAAAAGAATCTTATTTTTTAACTCAAAATCTAAGTTAAAATCTCTACCATCAACGTGATATTGATAACGATGATATATACAATACGATATATACAAAACGATGTGAATGGACTGTATTTAACGAGAAATTATTTACTGTTGAAAAGCAGCAAATCGGGATAGTCCCAGATGGTCACTTATCCTTAGGCTGCTCTCGTCTCCGCCCGTGGTGGAACGTCCTTCCGTCGCCTAATTAAGTGGAGGAAAGTAGGGAAAACAATATATATATATATATATATATATATATATATAAATATATATAGGAACACGCTTAAATTATGTCGCTCCGGACGGGAAAAAAGCCGATGCTGCCTTCCGGACCGTGATCGCACCATTCGCTCAAGATCCAACTTTTACATTTATAAATGAACACGAGCGTCGGTTAACGTTAGGTTAACAAAGTCGGTTAACGATGTTTGCACACTCACTTTCGTAGTCTCACCGATAGCGCTTAAAACATACTAATCCTTATCTTAAACCGCGGTTCGATTGCTAATAAACGCAAGGTTTCGGCCCAGGTCGGAACACCTGGTCGCCGAAATCGATTTAAATATTGATTTATTAATAAACTGGCGCCAACACGATGTGTTGCTAGCTTGTAAGATATATATATTTTTATATTGCGCCTAGTTATTTTGTATATACTATTGCGCCTAAGTTAAGACTTCTATTAAAAAGTATATCTGTTATACATTTATTTTGTTAGAATTTGTAATAAGAGCGACGAAATGTAAAATGTGACTTTGCCAAACACAATTTTATTTACGTACCGAGATGAACGCTTCAATATTTGCATGCTACACATACAAAGTAGGAAAGTAAATATGCAATATTTACTACGTACAATTTCTCACAACTACAGCGAAAAGAACATCACAATTTAAAGGAGAAAAGACAAGGAACAAATTGTTCCAAGCAGACAAATTACAAATCATGTGGAAGATACAAGCGGAAAACGCTAAGAAATAACTTTCCAATCTGTAATTAAATGGAAGAGGAAATATAAAAGTTTCCAATCAATAATTCACTTAAGCTACATGAAAGTTCTTATATTGGTAACTAATTTATAATTGCATTTTTCTATTTTGTCTACGACCACTATTGTAAATGCCCATTATTGCACAGTTCGTGGAATATGTAAATACATCAAAGGACACATATATGTATCAATCCACAATTAATGTTACGTAATAATTCAAAATCACCAAAGCACGTTTCGTTTACGATTCGTTGATTGGTTAAGAGCTGCACGTTGATACTATTTTTAAATATAGTACTCCGTGATTTCAAAACGATTATTATACGTATACATATCATTCACTTAGAAGCTGTCATTCATTTCGTTTTTTCACATTTAAATCTAACGAAATTACAAAAGGTATGTAATCATTATGAATGTATTGCATTTCATTTCTATCAAGTTAAATAAGGTCGAAGGTGTTACATCAAACATATTTTTCTTATTAAACAGAAACAAATTAGTGTAGTCGTAGATAAAGTATAGTACATAATTCAAGTTGTAAGGCAATTTCGTACTCGCAGAATAACAGATTAACTGTTCCACTCGTACGTAATATGTTTCTTATAACTCTCATTACGTAATATACTATTGGACTGGTAACGGACTCATAACAGCACTCATATGTGTGCGATTATGGCTCGCTGAGTGCTGTTATGAGCTAATTTTTTCAAGGTTGGCACTGAGATTTACAGCTGTCAGTGTCAAATTTTCGGCGAGATAGTTTTTAGGTTATGTGATGTGTGGAAATCGCGAATACACAAATTTAATTAATTTTCATTGCACCACTCGTTAAATTACCTATATTGTTTTACATATCGTGGACGTGATTTATCCGGCAACAAATTGCTCACCGTATTTGCAGCAATTTGCTGAATTTCAGGTGGAGTACAAGATACTTTCTCACCCATTTTAATTTTAACCTTTAAATTTATTTCAAGTGTCAGTGAAATGTCAAGTATCAGTGTTATCAACCACCAAAAATTTTCTAAATAGGTATGAACAATTTTTTAATTTAGAAATGGCACAAATGGCATAAAGTGGCGCAAAATAGAAAAAATACTATAAAAACTCGTTCGTAAGACATTTTGCAGCACTTGTCCATTAGAAAACTCTTCGCAACGCTCGTCGTTTTCTAAACTTGGACGCGTGCTGTAGAATCGCGGTTAAAGAACTCGTCCTTTAATATACTATTAAACTCCTGTTATCAAGTTCAACAAGCTAAATTATTTCATTACGTACTATGAATTATTTCTACGTTTTTTTACATTAACTATATTATTTAATCTAAGGTGGCTAGACGTACTAATTAAGTAGTACAATGAAGTACACTAATTAGGTAGTACAAGGAAGTACAATGAGTAAGATTTTACTGCGTTGAACGATGTGTACTCTTATGTACTGCATTTTCATGTGCTGTACCTACTTCTTTGTACTCTTTGCAAACATTGAACATTGAACTCAATCCTAACAAACAAATTGGATAAGGTTATCTAATAGACCTTTTCATTGTTGAAATTCTTTTGTGCGCATGTGTCAATTTCCGCCATTTTATACGTCAAAAAGTGCCCGAACTTTTTGACGTATTACTAGATATGTGCCCGAAACTTTCATATTCCCGACTTCCAAACTTTGCGGATGCGCATGCGCTTAACTAACCGTAAAAGGTCTATTGTAATAACGTATAATTTAAGTTTTCACAGTTTTATTTTTTAAGCTATTTTGTAAATTAGAAATACAGAGTGACAAATTAATAGTGTCCTGGTTTTAAACTGCAATTATCAAGAGACGAAATAAGTTGGACACCAAATTTTTTGTGAACATTGTATTTGCAAAATCTAAAGTTAAATAACAAGTTAAATGCTTAAACTAAATTAACAACTATTATGAAACTGCTACTGTTCGAAAATTTCATCGATTACATGACCTCCGTTTGCTTCGATGCATTGCTGAGATCCATGCAACAATGAAGGCATGCCTTCTTAGATATAGAGGGAGCTTTTGACAACACCTCACACGAGGCTGTCAGGGCGGCCCTCGAAAGAAGGAATATCGACAGCACTATCGCAAAGTGGATGGGAGAAATGCTGAGAACTAGAACGGCGGAGACACAAGTAGGAAAAGACACCATTAAGATCTCCACTACTCGAGGGTGCCCACAGGGAGGTGTACTATCACCGCTAATGTGGAGCCTGGTAGTTGATGAACTACTGGTTAGGCTAAACGACCTAGACATCAAATGTCAAGGTTTCATAATGGCTAGAGGGAACTTTGAGGGAACGCTCTGTGAAATTGTTCAGAGAGGCCTCAACGTAACTAAAGGATGGTGTCAAACAGTGGGACTGAAACTCAACCCGAGCAAAACCACGGTGATACCATTTACTAGAAGGAGAAAACTAAACTGCCTACATCCCATACTCATAGATGGGAAGGCAGTAGAATACCAACAGGAGATAAGGTATCTGGGTATCACACTAGATAGCAAACTCCTATGGAATAGACACGCTGAGGCAGTGGTAGGTAAAGCTAAACGCGCCCTAATGGTGTGCAGAAATCTGGCAGGAAAAACGTAGGGTTGTAACCCCACTATCCTGCGATGGATGTACACCATGATAGTGAGACCTGCAATCACTTATGGGGCAGTTGCGTGGGGAAGTAGAATCAAGCTGGCCTCTATGAGGAAACAGCTTGAGAAGATTCAAAAACTGGCGTGTGTCTGCCTCACGGGGGCGATGGGGTCCTGTCCGACAGCAGCATTGGAGCTGCTGCTGGATCTGACTCCGCTGCACCTTGTGGTGGAGAGCGCCGCCAGATCGGCGATCGTAAGATTCAGCAAGAAGGTATGGGAAGAGGTAAAATAATCGGGAGCATAGACCGAAACTGCCTCGCTGCCAAGATCCCCTGGCTGAAAGTACCAAAAGACGAAATGGTATGCAAATACCACTTCGAGAAAAACTACACAGCAATGTGTAGTAGTAAAGCCGATTGGTGCGAGGAATCCTCAGCATACCACATAGAGCAAAATGCCATCAAGTGGTATACAGATGGTTCGAAGACAAAGTAAGGCACTGGTGCAGAACTTGGCAGGGATAATGATAAAAGTAACGCTATACTTTGTACCAGGACACACTGGTATAGACGGAAACGGAGAAGCCGATCACCTAGCAAACAAGGGATCCAGTAGCACCTTTACAGGTCCGGAACCCTTTAGCGGTATGAGCGTGAACACCATCCGCAAAAGTTTAGATGAAGAAATAAGAGGAAAATGGATGAACTGGAAACCTGGAAAAAACTTCCAGGGCTAAGGCAATCCAAAGTGATGCTGGGATCTTTTAACCAGAAGAGAACGGGAGCTTGCCTGAAACTAAGCAGGAACAAGCTCAGAATTCTGACAGGAGCCCTGACGGGACACTGCAGACTTAGGAAACATCTCAAGGCTCTAGGCCTAGAGGAGGATGATGTATGCAGATTCTGTGGCTCAGCAGAGGAAACCCCCATACATCTGTTCAAAGACTTCGGAGCATTACTCCGCAAGAGACAGATGTACCTTGGGGCTCACTGCTTGTACACAGAGGAGCTGCAGGCCTTGAATCCCACCCAGATCCTGAGATTCCTAAAGGAATCAGGATTAGAGGAGGCGCTCTAAATGGTTAAGTACACCAACACTTGGAGGAAGAGGGTGGGGTACAATAGATCTATAAAGGTCGCAGTACAAGTCGTCACCACCATATCTACAATCTACAACAATGAAGGCATTGCCCACTGGCAGATTTCTCGCGAAATATCACTAATAGCTTGTCGAATGTTTCGTTTTAACTCTTCCAGGGTTTCAAGTCGTTGAAATAAAAAGTCGTTGAAATATTCCTGATAAACTTTAGATTTAACTTGACTCCATAAGAAATAATCCAAAGTCGATAAATCCTGAGAGCGAGGAAAAATCCCGAAACACCAGCATAGACATCTTAGATACATGTGGCCTTGCACCATCTTGCTGATACCAAATATCGTAATAAATATTGGTAATCGGAGTTGAGCGATGGCATCCATTAAGAACGTTTGTAGCATCTCCACATAACGTTAACAATAGTGAAGTTAAATCTACAGCTGGTGGTGCGATCACGGTCCAAAGGACTGCATCGGCTTTTTCCCGTCCGGAGCGACACAATTTAACGGTATCCCTCCATCTATATCCCGATATCTATTGTTTTTCCTATTTTCCTCCCTTTAACCCTTTGCGGTCCACGTCCTTTGTGTTGCGAGAACCCAGCAGGTCCGCGTAGTTTCTGCGTGCAGAAAGCCCGCCACACGTCAGTTAAACTGGTCAGTTGAACTGTTGTTCAACTGGTCAGTTGTACATCCAAAAACTTACCGTGAGTGTGGCATTTTTAGCTGACGGCACACCATGAATTTACTGGGCGCACCATAAATCCGCTGCTCCAGTTCGTTTTCATCAAGCCAAACTAACCGCGCATTCGTCACTTAGGTTTCACTATGGTCTCCGCCCGTGGTGGAACGTACTTCCGTCGCCTGTTTAAGTGGAGGAAAATAACGAAAATAATATATATATATATATATATATATATATATATATATATAATATATATATATATATATAATATATATATATATATATATAATATATATATATATATATATATATGTATATATATAATATATATATATATATATATATAAATATGTATATATATATATATATATATATATATATATATATATATATATATATATATATATCGGGAAATATATAGAGGAACACCCTTAAATTATGTCGCTCCGGACAGGAAAAGGCCGATGCTGCCTTCTGGAGCGTGATCCTGATTCAACCGTGATCAAATTCGATCAAGATTCAACTTTTACATTTGTAAATTAACACGAGCGTGAACAAAGTCGATTAACGATGTTCGAACTCTAACTTTCGTAGTCTCGCCGATAGCGGTTAAAACATACTAATCCTTATCTTAAACCGCGGTGCGATTGCTAATAATCGCAAGGTTTCGGCCACAAGGTTTCAGGTCGGAACACCTTTCGATAGAGGCCGAAATCGATTTAAGTATTGATTTATTAATTAAGTGGCGCGAACACGATGTGTTGCTAGCTTGTAAGATATGTAGATTTTTATATTGCGCCTAGTTTAAGTTAAGACATCTATTAAAAAATATATCTGTTATACATTTATTTTGTTAGAATTTGTAATAAGAGCGACGAAATGTAAAATGTGACTTTGCCAAACACAATTTTATTTACTTACCGAGATGAACGCTTCAATATTTGCATGCTAGACATACAAAGTAGGAAAGTAAATATGCAATATTTACTGCGTACAATTTCTCACAACAACAATGAAAAATTGTTCCAAGTAGACAAATTACAAATCA
This sequence comes from Phosphuga atrata, assembly GCA_944588485.1. NCBI lineage: Eukaryota > Metazoa > Arthropoda > Insecta > Coleoptera > Silphidae > Phosphuga > Phosphuga atrata. The sequence goes on along the minus strand of OX155897.1, from coordinate 71,024,849 downwards.
TCTGGAAGATACAAGCAGGAAACGCTAAGAAATAACTTTCTACCGTTTGCTTCGATGCATTGCTGAGATCCATGCAACAATGAATGCATAATATAACTAATAGAAATATAACTAATAGCTTGTAGAATGTTTCGTTCTAACTCTTCCAGGTTTACAAGTCGTTCCTGATAAACTTTAGATTTAACTTGACTCCATAAGAAATAATCAAAAGTCGATAAATCCTGAGAGCGAGGAAAACTCCCGAAACACCAGCATAGACATATTGGATACATGTGGCCTTACTGATTCCAAATATCGTTTATTAGTAATCGGAGTTGAGCGATGGCATCCATTAAGAACGTTTGTAGCATCTCCACATAACGTTAACAATAGTGAAGTTAAATCTACAGCTGGTGGTGCGATCACGGTCCAAAGGACTGCATCGGCTTTTTCCGTCCGGAGCGACACAATTTAACGGTATCCATCCATCTATATCCCGATATCTATTGTTGTTTTTCTCCATTTAAATAGGCGACGGAAGGACGTTCCACCACGGGTCGGAGACGAGAGCAGCCCTAAGGTAAGTGACGGGACCCTGCCGATTTGATTCAACCACCGCAAATAATTTTTTCGTTAAATACAGTCCATTCAGGTCCCAAAGATTATAATCCTTAAGAAAAATCGCTGTCCGACCGGGTAAAAGAGGCAAGAATCGCTTCAAGATCAAGCAGAAAAGAAAAGAGCAGGAAGATAATCTGGAAGGCCAATTGTATGGTGCAGGCATCGCAGATTAAAAGTATTGTGAAATTATTCATCAATTTTCTACTACTTAAAACTTTAAACGCGTTTATCTCAATACTGTATTTTTCAAGTTGGCCGGACTCGTAACTCAAGCAATTTTCAACCGATTACCTTGAAATTTTGAAAATATCTTGAAATATACATTGTCTATGGAAGTACGTAGGATTTTTTTTTATATTGCGTAGTTCATTTGTTATTAACAATTATCTGACAATTTTTCAGGCAAGTTTTTCACTTTAGAAGGGCACCATTTGGCCAAAAATCAATATATCGCAAAAATCCTACGTACTTCTATAGCAATTACTATATATAATCGGGAAATTCATTTGCTCATTATTATTTTAAAAATTAGAGGAGCTGTTAGTCCGGCCGTGGACCCAGAAAAAAAAAGACGTCGTCGCAAAAACGCTGCACAGCCGCCATTTTGTAATAAATCGCTTCAAAAAAATTATTGTAAGCAGACACTGATATAGATAATAAAATCACGTTTCTGTTATCTCGATTTATTTTGTAGTTTTTCTGAAAACAAATCCCCAAAAAGCCTATTTTTTTCAGCCTCTAGGGTGGCCTAAGGCCTTAATAAATAAGTGAACATTTGGGTAGTTTTGCTGCTTCGGGCTCAATGGGAATCTTATGGAAGGAGCAGCCCCATGTAAATCTTACAGGGGGGAGTGGCCTAGAACATACCATCTTTCCCTACTTTCATGGTCCGGATAATCGCGAATCCGTGTAACTGAGGGCCAGATAATCAACTCTCCACTATATATTTCATTTTAAATGTAGTCCATATTAAATGTAATTTTATTTGTCGAGGACCATGTATGTGGGTATTATTTATAAACATCCTTTATAAATGAAGAATGCGGTTAAGCATAATCGGGGCCAGCTTATCAAACAAAGGGTAAAATTGGTTGCAAAATTTCACACACAAGACTAAAAAGCATAAAATACAATGTACAAATAGAAGTTTTGAAAAACCACGTTTTTATGAACTAAAAAGGAGCAAACATTTTTTTTGCCTACTGAATTGTAAAGCTAGCTTTGACATCGTGTTTACGTCCAGCGAAACTAGATTTTTACCAACAATGTTGCAAAGTACGGCTACTATGCGGTAAAGTCAACAGTAAATTTTAACCTTTCAAGGATACTTACAAAATAAATGAAGTATAAGACAATAAAATCTAATTTAGAAAAAGCTACTTTACACAATATTTTACAAGATAATTTAAATGATAAAGAAAAGATTGATTGATTGAAGTATAGCGTATGACATGTGGCAAAATGACAAGTTAACCTAAAAATGTTTCAACATAAAAGGGCCTACAGACGATCAACTTTTTTGACCAACATGGTTGTTCAAATGCAGTGTTGAAGTGTTTGTTGAACGTCTGTAGGCAGGTTGGACCAAGCCTCCACCATCCAACCTGCATACAGTCATTCAGCAAACACTTCAACACTGCATTTGAACAACCATGTTCGTCAACCATGTTGATCGTCTGTAGGCCCCTTTAATCAACATTAAAAAATAATTTCCAATATTATAAACAATCTAAATCTATTTGTTTCTTAAGTAATAATTGACTGCCAAAAAATCTTCGAAAATCAAATTTCGTGCGGAAATGATTTTACAACGTTGTAAAATCAACGTTTCCGCACTCTAATGTAAATAACTAGTACATGTTATCTACAAATAAAGCGTGTGGTGCGCTAAACTATAGTGTACAAGGAAAAAATATTTATCTATGACCACTATTGTAGTTGCCCAATATTGTACAGTTCGTGGATTATGTAAATACATCACACAACACACGTATGTACCAGTCCGGAATAATGTTATTTAATGATTCAATAACACACTAGTGCGTTTGGTTTATGATTCGTTGATTGGTTAAGAGCTGCTACTATCGTTTAATATAGCTAACCCAATGCATTCCGTTATTTGACAAACAATTATTAAATGTCAAACTAATCTAAAATAAACACGATTTTTTTTCAATTAAAACAATTTCAATTAAAATAATGTCCAGTGAAAGTGAAAAACAAAATAGCACTCCGCCGAAATTGTTGAAAAAACGAAACAAGCTGCCCATAATTTGTTAGCGATTAAATCTCGGAATCGATACCGGGAACCGGTAGGCATATAGAAAATTTATGGACTAGAGAATGAAGCATAAAGTTAAATCGTTTTCAGAAAATGTTGCATTATCATACTTTGATGAATTATTTCAAACAACCATCTTCACTTTGGGCAATTTATTCAATGGTTCGGACAACAATTAATATAAACCACGACATCGACATTTCAAAACATTTAAAGTTAATTGCTTTACTAAAGAGAAAATCGACGGATGTGATATTCTGACCTTCTTTTGGGCTTATATATATTTAGTAGGTATTAATGAAATTAAACATAAAAAATGTAAATTATATAGATTAAATTCTGAAAATGTTAACTTCATATAGATAACAAATCCGTCCAACTTTATTTCATTTGACATTTACATTGCGTATATTGTGTTGCCTATATCGATGAATCACTATATCAGTTACATCAAACATATTTTTCCTATTTAATAGAAACAAATTAGTGTCGTAGATAAAATATAGTACATAATTCGAGTTGTAAGGCAATTACGTACTCGCAGAATAACTGTTCCGCTCGTACGTAATATGGTTCTTACAACTCTCATTGCGCAAAATACTATTTTTTTGTTTAAGTGGATTTTAGTGAAACATGACTGTCAATAAAACAAGTTTTGTTATTTTATTGACAGTTAAAACTTATATTTTCTATCCCTAATTAATTATTAACATTAGTAAACCAAACGAAGTTTAAAAATAATCTATTATATTAAACGTTTATACTACTTTTCAGAAAATTAATAAACCTTTTTAAAATGAGAATTAATGACAGTACATTCCAGCTTTCACTTAATAAATAGATTTCCGGCGACTTTTCAATTCAAAGTTCCATTTACAAAATTTAAACAATACAGAAACAAATTTATTTTTCTAGCTACACGCGATTTATAACCACCCTATATATAACCATTATTCTCACAATAAATTATGATTTCGATTAATATTTCCCCGTAAATTCGTTTTTGCTGGCTTATGTTGTTATCTGTGCGTCGTGTCGAGTAAAAAGTAGATCAATCGGTTTTTTCGTTAATAAAAAAAAAGTCAATATAGGGGAAAGGCCTATGAGATATTAATTCGTATCATCCTGTTGTATCTTCTGGGAATCTTCCAGGTCTATAAAAATTGCAGCACAATTCTCACCGGGCAACTACACAAAATTGATCTCGACAAAATAAGTTTCCACAAAGATCAAATTCTATACAAAACGGAGAATTTCTTACTGTAAATCTTTTGAGATTTATAATAAGAAATTCACAAATAATTTAATCTATAATAATAAAACAAATTAAGCAGAAAGACCTTATGGCCGATAGCTATTTTTTCCTATTTGGTGTTATAACAGATAAAGTTATAAAAGCAAAGCAAATATAAGTCTATATATTAATAAAACAAATCTATAATAATAAAACAAATTAAGCAGAAAGACCTTATGGCCGATAGCCATTTTTATCCCATTTCGTGTTATAACAGTTATAAAGTTATAAAAGCAAAGCTGCACTGATAATGAGAGATAAATCTCTATATTAATAAAACAAATCTATAATAATAAAACAAATTAAGCAAAAAGACCTTATGGTCTATAGCCGTTTTTCCCTTTTGGTGACAATAAAAATTATTATTATTAAAACAAATTTATAAGCAGATATTTTGATTCGAGATTATCAGGTCATTAATTATCAAATAAAATATTGATTACTTCGCGAATAATCACGAAGTCTTATAAACAGTAAATCTCGAAATTTTAATGCCCAATCAATCTTTGTATTTCCCAATTAGTCCCTTTATTTAATAGAGTTACGTAAGGCTGAAATCGTAATATTAATTTCCACCCCCGTGTTTCCTTTCGCTCCTTCTATCCTTACATTTCGGCCTCGCTTCTGATTAATATCAAAACACTCGATTTACGTATTAAATGGGGCCCAGTGTAATATTTCTTGACCTCAGGTGTATTTGAATGTAATTTGTTGCGTACATAGTTTTAATTATTTTCTATATTAATTGGATTTAATATTATTTAACCCGTTGACATCAGACTAAAATGTGTGTTGCCGTGTCCATTTACATGTGATCTTACCAGATATACATGACATCTTAGAGACGTCATTGTATGTGAAGGGGTTAACAAAAATGTTTTTTAATAAATTTAATTTTGAAGAAAACTACCCGGATGAGTAACTCGGACGTGCATGTGCTTACAATGCAACCGTGTTACCACTTTTGCCGACAACCATAACCGTATGGAAAAATCTCGATTATTGTCATTTTTTGAATGTTTATCCCACAGGGTTGGTCTATTATAAACACAACTAATTAATTTTTCAATATTCATAGTCGTTTAGGTAGATAAGAACAAAATTTAACTATAAATACACTCAATTTGCACTGTAGATACCGGCGAGAAATCCCAACAAGTTCGGATTCGACGGTTGATCGGCCGTTTTTGGGCGTCATCGGACGATGATAGTTTTGTTTGTGTACGCGCTCTCTTTCTTTTACAAGTGTTTAATTCAATCGCCGTTGTCGCCCGAGCAAACTTCGGCCGATGACGGATTAGGTATACGCGAACCATTAGACTCGTCGAGTCCGAGTCAGGGTACTCCGACCCGAAAAAACCTGTAATACATTGAAATATTTTGAATGTAATAGAAAATGACAGGAAATGATATTAAAGTAGCTTTTATGTATTATTTTAGGGGGTCAGTGCACAAGGGGTCTTAAGCTAATTTTATAATATGGGAGATAAGTGATAAGATAAGCGCAAGAAACTGATCTTGGATTAACAGAACCCACTTTCTTACTCTCTGGATTATTATCACCAATGTCCCAAAATTATGATCACCAATGCCCCAAATAATAAATATCATTTATGCACTTATCTCCCATATTATAAAATTTGCAAACTAAATTTTGTAATTAAAACGAAAACTTATTTTTAAAATCAAGATTTTTGTAAATTTTTCTTTTTGTGCAGAAAAATTTCTCCTATAGAGTTTACATATCGATGTGTTATGACGTGAGCCCCGTTGAGAGTTGCGGTTAAAAATTGCATTTCACCGGGAAATTTTACAATGTAAAATCGTGAAAAATCACCAGAAAACCCTTCAGGGTGAACGTGCTCCCTTAAGCCATGGAAAGTAGACAAGTTTCAATCTTCCATAGAAAAAAATAAAAAATAAAATGTCTCGCTTTAACGAAATTGTAAGAGGAAAATAGAATTTATAGTACTAACTATATTTTAAAAAAGATTAATCTAAAAATATTGGCTGTAACAATTAAAAGAATCTATTAATTAGTCAGAATTGGTGAAACCATCCTACGTTATAGAAAATCTTACAAGCTTAAAACAAACGGAACACAGCCTGAATATATAAATATATTCAGCCTTTCCGGAGCTCTATAACAATTATGGAGTCTTTTTAGGACTATCAAAACAAATTTCACATGAAATTTGTCAGTTATTTTATAGCTTTCATTATATTTGTTGAGTGCCACTTTCGTGGCACTCAACAAAAACCATAAAAATAACATTGTTTTTAAGCTCATGTCTTTCCGATACCTTAAGTGGATAGCCATCTGCGGACGCGTTTCATTTATCTCTCATCTCGATTTATCTCTCATCAGCACAGCTTTGCTTCATGAATAATAATTTGTAAACCACTCACTTGAAAACCCATGAAAGCTATAAAATAACTTACAAATTTCATGTGAGATTTGTTATAGTAGTCCTAAAAAGACTCAATAATTGTTATCGAGCTCCGTGAAGGCTGAATATATTTATATATTGAAGCTGTGCCGTTTGTTTTAAGTTTTATTAGTTAGTCAATTCCAATAAAATATTTTCTATAAATGTAACATTCCTGCAATAATTCATCTAAACACAACACTTGGCCGTAGATTGTAGATTCGGTGGTGACTTGTACTGCGACCTTCATAGATCTAACACTTAGAATTCTCATGGTAATTGAGAAATCAATATCCAATTGAAAACCATCCCCTTGCAAAAGCGATAATATTATCTTCAAATCCATAGGTTAGCGTTACTACATGGTAATGCATACTTACCCTGAATTGAAAAATTCATTATATTTAATAGTATATTACGTAATGAGAGTTGTAAGAAGCATATTACTTACACGCGAAACAGTTACGCGCGAAACTCGTAGCGGGGAGCGCGTAATTCCGCGAGTACGTAATTGCCTAACAACTCGAATTATGTACTATACTTTATCTACGACCACAATAATTTGTTTCTATTTAATAAGAAAAATATGTTTGATGCAAGTGATATAGTGATTCATCGATATAGGCAACACAATGTACGCAATGTCAATGTCAAATGAAATAAAGTTGGACGGATTTGTTATTTATATACAAGTTAACATGTTCGGAATTGAATCATAATAATTTATAATTTTTATGTTTAATTTCATTAATACATACTAAATAGATATAAGGCCTAAAGGTCAGAATCAAAAAGACCGAAACGTTGGCAAAATATCGACATCAGTTGTTTTATTAAAATAAATTCCTTTTCCCAAGAATAAACTACAATATAATACAAATGGTAAGATCTTAAGATATGTTTATAATTATATATTTTTTTTTTTTTATTATAATTTATAGCAACGTAACAATTGTTACATATTAATGTTGAATTATTATCGACATCATTTGAGATATTAGTTGAATTATGAGTACTTGAAGTCCTATTCCATGATGTACTTGCATTTGTGGAAGTGAAATTATTGTTTATCGCAGTAAAAAATTTTGTAACAATAACATTTTGATTTTTCTTGGAGCAGTCTATATAGGCTTCTGCTACTGCAGACGAACGCCAGCCACCATGCCTTTTTAAAGACAATAAATCAGCATCTGAATCCACAAGAATGGTGGCTAACGAACGTCTGAAACAATGTCCTGTATAAAGATTTGCTTCCGGCAATTGAAGATAATTAGCGATTTGTTTAGGAATAGAGCCAATTTTATTTATTCCAACACATTGATTAGTGCACATCTCATTTTTATAATTTAGAAAAAAAGGCTGATCATTGTCTATTTTTGTGGGCGTAGATTAATATATTTTTGCAGGTTTGGTAAAATTCTTTAGGTACCCAAAAGATCTTTGAGTTTTTTTTTAGAATCAGGAATGTTAACGATAAGAGATGTTCCGGTGACTTCTATATGGCAGGGTTTGATATTTCGTCGTTCTTGTTTTCTGCAAGCACCATTAATGCCAATGATAATAATTACCTAAAATTATATAAAAAATATATCGTTATGCCCATTAGAGAACATCATAAGAAAAAAAAGTAATGAATACCTTGATTAAAGTTCTTGATTGGTGAAAATTTTTGAATTCTTGCTTTTAAATCCGTCAGATTTTCTCTTTAGTAAAGCTACTAACTTTGAATGTTTTGAAATGTCGATGTCGTGCATTATATTAATTGTTGTACGAACCCTTGAATAAATTGCCCAAAGTGAAAATGGTTTCATTGTTTGAGATAATTCATCAAAGTGTGATAATTCAACATTTTCTGAAAACGATTTAACTTTATGCTTCATTCTCCATTCCATATATTTTCTATATGCATCCTCGTATCGCTCCCGAGATTTAATCGGTAGCAAATTATGGGCAGCATTAAAATTATAATTAAATTAAAATTATTAAATTAAATTAAAGCATTATTGTTTCGCTTTTTCAACAATTTCGGGCGGAGTGCTATTTTATTTTTCACTTTCACTAGACATTATTTTAATTTAAATTGTTTTGATTGAAAAAAGATAGTGTTTGATGTTAGATTAGTTTGCAGTTTAATAATTGTTTGACAAACAACGGAATGCTCTGGGTTGCCTATATTAAACGATAGTAGCAGCTCTCAGCCAATCAACGAATCGTAAACCAAACGCACTAGTGTGTTACTGAATCATTAAATAACATTAATCGCGGGCTGTTAAATACGTGTGTTACATGATGTATTTACACAAACCTCGAACTGTACAATATTGAGCAATAGACCTTTTCATAGTTGACATTTTTTTGTGCGCATTCGTCAATTTCCACCGGTTATACGTAAAAATTGCCCGAACTTTTTGACGTATAACCTTAATATTTGCCCAAAACTTTCATATTCCCGCCTCTCAAACTTGACAGATGCGCATGCGCTTACCTAACCGTAAAAAGGTCTATTACAATAGTGGTCGTAGATAAACTAATTTAAACACTTACCACGACTCGGCTTTCGACTTGAAAATGGCTTCATGTTTGTGACATTGTAAACCTGAAACCTTCTTTCTATCAATCCCTTCTTGCATACAGCTCCTCCTTGTGTTTTTATCTTCCGGTCCCAGATTGACTTTAGCATACTAGATATCTATTGCATCTAGCTTGTATAGTGTTTGTGTGTATACTGTTTCTGGTGATTGTGCAAGCCCGAAATACAATTATTATGGATTTTATTAAATCGTTAGTTATCGAGTTGTTTTTGTAAAGATGAAACTAGAATTGCTTTGATAAATTATCTGCAAAAGGTGAAGTTGAATATTGGTGCTGTAAAAGACGCGGCGAATAACATTCACGCACGAATGCACGTTGCAGGAGGTAAAGCGAATAAATGTTCATTTACATGAAATGTCAATAATGCATATATGAACTGCCAAATTTATTGCAAGAATAAAATCACGGGCGCAAAGAACAATGGAAATTACACCGCAAATAATTAATTCGCGGGTAGACAATGCTACTATTGTATGTCAGGTAAAATACAATACATGTTCGAAGAACTAAAACCGATATTTGGAGCGAACCTTCCGAGATTTACACCAATTTAAAATTCCACAAAAGTATAAAATATAAAACAACGAAAACAACGAAAAACAAACGAAAGTATAAAACAAACGAAGACAAAGGAGAAAAAATCTTTTGTCTGATAATGGTCCTTGGCGCAGACAGAAATTTAATATTTGGCTCACAACTTGTTAGAAATATAAGAAGATAATACTTTTAAAATTATACCTCCATATTTATATCAATTATATGTTATAATAACGAAATACTATGACGGCGTACATACTGTATTATATTTCTTATTAATAATTAAACAAAATGACATGTAGAAAAATGTTTGATATGATACAAAAGCTAAAGCAAAATGCCCGCTCCACACTCTCGCGAAATAGCACATGGTTGAGCGAGGTCCGCCTTGTGCTTCCTCGCCTCGACTTGGCTAACTTCGCTTCATGAAGCGGTTTTTCGTACCCGAGTCAAAGGGACACGAGGCGCGAGTACGAGGAAAGGAGAGTATCATGTCCACACTCTCGTGTTTACTCGTCCTTTCCTATATATTATACACACAAATACTTCCAGCAGCAGCTACCACCTGTTCGGTGTCAGTCATGACACTGTGGTCGCGAAGTAAGGCGAGAGTGTAGATGCCTCCTCCGTCTAGTTCCTTGCCTCGAATAACTTCGGCGAGGATCCTCGGCGAAGTTACTCCGCGAGAGTGTGGAGCGGGTATAACACTAAACTTAAATGGCCATTACAGAAGATAGAATTTGACAAGTCAATATTGGTTTAGAGTGGACAAGAAACAAACAAAAACAAACTTGAGAAAATTGGGAACAATTGAAATATATACCTAACTAACTAATAGTTTTGTATCGTCTATTGATGTATAGCAGATAGAAATATCTAGTTTATAGCCTACAGATACATATATTTTATTAAATTTAGACTATTGACAAGACCACACAATACAACACAAGATAAGACATGACCAGACAAGATGGGACAAGACGGTCCAAGACCGCAAAAGACTGGACAAGCCGGGACAAGACCGGAAAAGACTGAACAAGAACGGACAAGACCCTACCAGGTAAGACAAAACCATACCAGAAAAGACCAAACAAGAAAAAAACAAGACAAGCTCAGACACCTGACAAGACAGGACAAGACCGAACAAGACTCGACAAGATCGGACAAGACGAAACAAGACCAGGCAAGACGAAACAAGACCAGGCAAGACGAAACACTAGCATAGAATTGGTGAAACCATCCTACGTTATAGATAATTATACAAACTTAAAACAAACGGAACACAGTCCGAATATATAAATATATTCAGCCCTTTCGAAGCCCTATAAAAATTATTAAGTCTTTTTTGGACTACCAAAACAAATCTCACATAAAATGTGTAAGTTATTTTCCAGCTTTCAGTCCACCTTCGTGGCACTCAACAAAAACCATAAAAATAACATTGTTTTTAAGATCATGTCTTTCCGACACCTTAAGTGGTTAAGTAGATAGCCATCTGTGGACACGTTTCGAGATTTATCTCTCATCAGCACAGCTTTGCTTCCAGGAACAATAATTTGTAAACCACTCACTTGAAAACCCGTGTGGTGATTAGGGTTAGATGTTTAGGTTATTGATTGAACTGATAAGATAGAATTGGTGAAAGCATTCTACGTTATAGATAATCTATATAATACGTTATAGATAATTCAGGCTGTGTTCCGTTTGTTTTAAGTGTGTATGATTATCTATAACGTAGGAGTTTTCACCAATTCTATCTTATCAGTTCAATCAGTAACCTGCTAAGTTCATGTCTCTCTCACAAAATGTCAAAATTATAAACATCTAACCCTAAACACGACATGGGTTTTCAAGTGAGTGGTTTAAAAATTATTGTTCATAGAAGCAAAGCTGTGCTGATGAGAGTTAAATCCCGAAACGCGTCCACAGATGGCTATGACTTAACGTATCGGAAAGACATGATCTTAAAATCAATGTAATTTTTATGGTTTTTGTTGAGTGCCAGGAAGGTGGACTCAAAGCTGTAAAATAACTTACAAATTTCAGGTGAGATTTATATTGGTAGTCCTAAAAATACTCAATAATTGTTATAGAGCTCCGGAAAGGCTGAATATATTTATATATTAAGGCTGTGTTCCGTTTGTTTTAAGTTTGTTAGACTAGCATGTTTTTCTTGCAATTTGAAAGTAGCTGTAGTTTCAACAATAAACGCAAAATTTGCATAGTACGAACTATCTGCATGTTTTTTGTACTTATACTTGATATTTGGTCTCTATAATAGTGCTTGGTTTCTATAATAGTGATCTAGAATTTGCACTTGATTGTCGGATGGTAACTTCATTAGCTTGGCGTCAATCCATGACTTGACAAACTTTGTCAAACATCCGAGGTTTGACAAAGTTTGTCAAGTCATGGATTGACGCCCTTGTTAAACAAGTTTAAAAATAATTATATTAGACATTTTAATAGACGCGGCAAAGGCAGAACAAATTCCCTGTTTACCAATAGAAAGTGGAATCTATGTCTATTATATCTAAGGCTATGTAAGCATGTGAAGAGAGTAATAAGGATATGGGCTAATGGTGATTGAACTAATTGTATAAGAAAAGATGTTAGATGTAGAGGTAAAGGGAAGACAACAATATTATACAAGTTAAAATGCAAGTTTCTTACAGATGCCTGAAGAACTTTCATAATCCGTATGTTCCACAGGCAACGATTGCACTATTTAGCTGCAGAAATGAGGAAAGTTATAAACGATTTTGGTTGGAAATAAAAGGCAAAACTTACCGAGTATGTGCGGAGAGAGAGATAGAGTTGTACTGTGGCAATATTAAAGAGACGAAAGATACTAATAATTGAAAAATAATTATTGTCCGATAGTATAGGGCATTTAAATACCTAAAACTAGTTTTACTATAATTTTTTTAAACTATTTAATAAGAATTTAAAATTTTATATATAAATGAGATATTGAAACGGTATTGACTAAAATAAATTGAATAACTTTTAAAGTTCACTCTTGAAGCAGGTACTGCCAATTTTGTACGTAAGTTAGGTTAGGTTAGTTTATTTTTATTGGCAAATTTTCACGTTTTTTTGGTAAACTATACTCAATTATACTCAATCTAGATAAACATTAAAATCGATTTGAACAAATACGTAACAAATGTTAATAAAATATATACAAGTAGGTATAAAATTGGAAAATAAAATGGATTTTTATTAAGTTTAAAAAAAATAATAATTTGTTTTAATGCAATGAAAATCACTGAATTGGTAGTAACTTTGGTAGTGTGTCTGCTGAAAGCGTATAATAAATGTTCGTAATGTAAAAACTGCGTTTGTGAGATATCGTTCACTTGCACAGAAGAGTGTTTTAGTATCCAAGATCGAATTTCAGCTGCCAAATGATGGTTAGTCATCGGTGTCATCACTCTTTAATCACTAGTAAAAAGGCACTGATTGTGAGACTGCTAACTCTTAGAGAAATTCAGTGTTGGCACCATAACAAACAAAAAAAATGTTTGTCTAGATAATAAGGGCTGTCCAACCTTTTTATAGTGGCGATCTACTTTTAGGTATATATTGTTACCAAGATCGACCAAAACGCGTAGCGGGCCCCCGGGTGGTCTGGGGTCATGGCGTGCAATTTCTTATATGTTGATATATTTTTGAAACACAATTAAAAAAAATATTGCAGAATTTTCAATCTTTTGTTAGGGTTGAATTGAGCAGGGTCAGGATGTGTCTGAAAATGTTTCAATTTTTTATCTTTTAAATTTGCATTCATCAGTATCATAAGTTGCTAAAAAGCTCTTATCGAGCTTATAATCTCTAATACATTTCTGCCTTTACCCTGTAGTTCAAGATTAAAATCGTTTAAATTTGAACTAAAGTCTGCCAAGAATGGCATATTAAATAACCACTCATGCTTTGTGGGTAAATGTTGCCTCTTTCAGGGACGAAACTTTTTACGTCTTCTAATAACTCTAAAAACCACATGAGAAATCGACTTCTACTGAGCCAAAGCACATTAGTGTTTAGCTAAAGTTCGTTATCATTATCCTCATTTTCTAATCTAAACAAACGTCTTTGAAGGGCACTACCACGTATAGAATTGATTATTTTAAAGAAGTTTCCATAACATTCTGTGTATTAAGTGTGAGTGTTTGGTCCGTGTCTCACGAAAATCAAATTTTCCAGTTTTAAAACAGCGCTGGTCTAATCACTTACCTGTTAGGGCTGCTCGTGTCTCCGCCCCGTGCGATCATCCTTCCGGCGCCTTTTTTAAGGGAGGAAATGGGGATAATAAGTGGAGGGATTCCCTTAAAATTGTTGTCTTCCAGACGTTGGATGCCACTTCAGCCTTTTTGGCTCGTGATTACACCCCTGGTTAACTTGACTTAAAACGATAAACTTAAAGATCAATTCTTGTCTCTACGCTTCACGCACTCGAAGCATACTACCCCGAATAATTTAAATTCGCGAAGTAAATTGATAAGTAAATCGCGCGATTTTGGCCCAGGTCGATAAACCTTTCCCCTTCTGTTGATCGGTGCCGAAATCGATTCAAATGTTAAATTTAAAAATACAGATTTATTAAAATTGACGCGAACAGTGAGTTTTTATTTTTACTTTATATTTATCGAAATGTACTTTTAGGTAAGTAGATAGAAGTGTGAGAAAACTGAAGATCGACTCAAAATCACGTCGCGCTCGACCGGTAGATCGCGATCGACTGGTTGGACAACCCTGGTCTAGACACTATGCAACTTTAAGGGTTAATATAAGTAGGGAAAGATCCTTCGTTCTAAATCCTCCTCCTTATGGGGATTTTCATGTAACCCTCCCCCTTATGGGAAATTACGTGTAACCCCTCCTCCTTATGGGGAATTACATGTAAAATTTAGCCTACCTCTCCGTATGGGAAATCCTAAACAAAATAGTTCTAAACGCAGCCGAGCTTGGATGTGTAGATGGCGCAGTAATTAGCAAGCGCGGGAAAATTAAAAATAAGGGGTGGACATATTTGCAGATAGGGGTTGATTCCATTGAGATTATAGGATTTAGACCGGACAAGACTAAACATACAAGACTAGACAGAACACATATATCCTATGATATTTATCTGAATAATTTCCTATGTGTAAGCAAAATTTCTTAAACTTGTCTGTGACGTCGATCGCATTAATTATTTTAAATAAAAGTTTACGTAATCAGTTTAGTATTTGAGCTTGAAGATTTTAAATGTATATCAAGCAAATAACATACGATTATTTTCTACAACAAATACGACAGTAAATGTTTATGTAACGCGCGCTTAGATAGGACCGGACGCTTGATAAAATATATAAACAAACCGTGTCCAGTTTAAAAATTACAACCGATGCAATAATTTAAATACAACTAGCGCAATAAGAAACGCGGTCTAATTAATTTAGTATTTGAACTTAAACTGGTAAAGGTATGCGGGTATGACATATCTACGCTTGTACGGGTTCAATGGCTCATCAAAACGAGGTCAATCTCTTAAATCCGTCCACTTTCCATCCACTGCATCCACTTACCATCCACTTTGCATCCAATTTCCGTTCACTTAATCAAAAAGCTGATTAAAGTGGACGGAAAGTGGATGTAAAGTGGATGCAAAGTGGATGCAAAGTGGATGCAAAGTGGATGGAAAGTGGATGCAAAGTGGATGAAAAGTGGATGCAAACTGAATGGAAAGTGGACAGTTTTGATGAGTCATTGAACCCGTTCAAGTATAAAATCGTGCGTGAGCGTAGATTTCATATACAACTTCAGGAATCATAAGATTCCATGTGAAGGGTTGTGCGGATTCTCGTACAACGACTGTTCAATTTACTAACATAGCTATCTACACCAATCCCGTGAACTATCAATTCTATAGTTGACCTCTCTGTTCTTTAACTGACACAAGCTTGGATGATGTTCTGCCGGACCGGCTTCACTGTTGCTTGGAGGTGTTTCTGTGATCTACATCTCCTGCAAACTTTAGCCTTGTTGGGAATTGTTGATTGCATATTTAACAGAAATTTTTTGGCTGTCTGCGGCTCCAACTTTATTTTCTTGGGGGTGTAGGGTGAATATTCAGTATTTAGACTAAATAAGCCAATCAAAATGCGCCGGATGTATCACGTGTTCAATGATTCATCCAGACAAGTTGAAACTAGAAAAAGGCTGACTCGACGGTTTTAACTTCCCCACGATCCTTTGTACAGGCTCAATGATAAAAAAAACCGGCCAAGTGCGAGTTGTGACTCGTGCACCGAGGGTTCCGTACAAACTTGTATAGTATAGTATTATTATGTGGATTATCAACATATTATGTAGATTATAAAGAAAAATTAGACGAAATATAATATATACAGGATGTTACGGGACTTGAGTATGTCGCATGTCGGTTATAAAAAAGCAAAATTTAGACATAATAAATACCCTGTATATATTATGTATATAAAGCGTACGTGATGAAATGCATAACGAATATAAACAAAGAAAATTCAAAATAAACATAGAATAGGACCTAACTGTATGCAACCCATATGCTTCTGGAGCCTGACAATACCACTACGACAACATTGGTGAATTTTCATAAGTTTCTAATAGTAAATTCGCATTTTTCTTGTAATTAAACTACATATTTACGGTTTTCAGATTTTTCCCTTGATATGTGCTGTAAGACACCGTTTCTTGCCAAATTTCATGATTCTAGGTCAACGGGAAGTACCCTATAGGTTTTGATTCCCTCGTGAAATCGCAAAATATGCGACATAAACGGTCATATCTTTTGATCGCGTTGACTTACAAGTTTGATTTTCAGTAGTAGTAGTAGTTTGATTTCACAGCTGAAAGAGACCGCAGACTCGAGTATTTGATACAAATTTCAACTTGTTACCTCTACGCGTTCCTGAGAAAAAGGTCTTGACAGACAGACAGACGGACAGACAGACAGACAGACAGACAGACAGACAGACAACAAAGTGATCTTATGAGGGTTCCGTTTTCGGTACGGAACCCTAAAAACTAGGTGAAACTCCTAATAGGATAAACACAGATCAATTCCAAGAAACTCGCAGTGTTTCTACGCTCACGTTTACAGATAAGTTGAAACAGGAAAATTTTGACTCGACGGTTTTAACTTTCCCACGATTCTATACTTGTATGAGTTCAATGATCAAAAACTAGGTCAAACTGTTAATGTTTACTAGGATAAACAGAGCAATTCCAAAAAACTGGCAGCGTTTTTTATTTCACGATTTATATACTCGCGCGTTCAATGACTCATCCAGACAGGTTGAAACAGGAAAATGCTGACTCGGTGGTTTTAACTTTCCCACGATTCTATATTTGCACATATTCAATGACTCATCCAAATTTCTCAAAATACATCGAATACGTTCAAACTGGCATCCAGATAAGTTGAAACACAAAACTGGCAGCGTTTCCTATCTCACGATTTAGATATGTCATACCCGCATACCTTTACAAGTTTGAGTTCAAATACTAAATTAATTAGACCGCGTTTCTTATTGAGGTAGTTGTATTTAAATTATTGCATCGGTTGTAATTTTTAAACTGGACACGATTGTTTATATATTTTATCAAACGCCCGTTTCTATCTAAGCGCGCGTTACTTAAACATTTACTGTCGTAGTTGTGGTAGAAAATAATCGTATGTTATTTGCTTGAAATACATTTAAAATCTTCAAGTTCAAATACTAAACTGTTTACGTAAACTTAAAAATGAAATAATATCTTCCATTTCACACTCAAAATTAAACCTAATAGCAGAAATACTTTTTTATTTAAAATAATTAATGCGATCGAGGTCACAGACAAGTTTAAGAAATTTCGCTTACACGTAGGAAATTATTCAGATAAATATCATAGGATAGGGGGAGGTGGGGTACAATGATACAAGGGGCACCTAGATACACAAGCATTATTTAATAATCTATTGAATGTTTTCAAGTGACGACATCTCTAAAACGGTCCTATAAATGTTTGAACGCATACATTGCGATCGCGCAGACAGCCAATCAGTCGATGGCATTTTACAAGTCCTAACGTGTTTCGAGTGCGGCCATCTAAAAAAATGCTTTAAATGTAAATCTGTTTCCAATATCTTCTTTGCCATCTTGTTAAGATCTATATATACCAAAGGTAAGTTAGGGCATCAAGTATTAAGGATTTAGTGCATTTTTTGAAATAAATAAATTAGTTTCATCAGTATAATTTGCATTTTGAAACAAAATGTTTGGGGCACTTAGACACAACAAAGTACGGGGCACAATGATACATATCATTGTGTCCCGTACTCATATCAAAGTGCCCCAATAAATTTTGCACAATATAAATTTGTTCTTAAATAATATAAAATATGTTTCAATTATATGTTCTGTTGTTGCCATCAGAAAATGATGATCAAAAAATAAAAGCGCCGGGAAAGATAGGGCAGCATGATTTAGAAAAAGAAAGCACGAGCTCAACCTAGGGAGACCTGAAAACACAAGCGCCGCAAGAAGTTTTGCATTTAACTGCGGTTTTGCCACTACGGTGTTGCAGTGGCTGAACTTTTGATAATTTTGAGCGTGTAATGTTACGTTATAAATTCACACCTAACCGTATATTAAATTTAGACGAAACAGGCATTAACACGGTCTTACCAACGCCTAAAATTTTGGCTGAAAAGACACAGAGGCAAGAAGGACAAATTGTGTCAGCTGAACGAGGAGAACTAGTAACTTTTTGTGGAATAGTAACAGCAACATGTGGTGCTATTCCTCCTGTTTATGTTTTTCCTCGTGTCCATTTCAAAGTCCCATTTTTAAATGGGGCTCCCTAAGGCAGTCTTGGTTTAGCAAACAGGAGCGGGTGGGTGACACCTGTGACCTAAAGATAACCCAATTCTTACTATTTGTGACAACCACGAATCACATATTTATACTAAAGCTGTTAACTATTGTGGTGATAATGGGATTATCTATCTTTTAGTGTTATAATATAACCATTTCACACAATTTCCATTCAGTATTAAAGTGCCCTACGTGATGTATCTAAGTACCCCGTTGGTGGGGCAGAATGATTCAAAATCCATTTTTTACAAAACACGTAATTTTCCTTTTCTATAACAACTTAAACAATTTTGATCCTTGACATTATAATATTTATACATTTAGCTAGACGTTGAATAAAAAATATTACGTTTATACTTATGTTATTTGATTTTCAATTTTTAAGAATCAATCTGCCCCACTTCCCCCTATATATGATCTGTCTAGTTTTGTGTATTTAGTCTTGTCCGGTCCAAATCCTGTAATCTCAATTGAATCAACCCCTATCTGCAAATAAGTCCACCCCTTATTTCCCGCGCTCGCTAATTATCATGCCATCTACATACATACGCTTAGAACTATTTTGTATAGGATTTCCCATAGGGTTGGGTAGGCTAAATTCTACATGTAAGTCCACATAAGGGGGAGGGATTACATGTAATTTCTCATAAGGGGGAGGGTTACATGTAAATCCCCATAAGGAGGAGGATATAGAACGAAGGATCTTTCCCTACTAATATAAAATCGTATTCATCAAAATAAACAATTCCAAAATTAACCCAAATAAACGTGAAATGGTACCCAAAGTAAGTAAAATAAACCCACAAGTGTTCCTTATAAGGAACAGTAGGGTTATTTGGGTCAAGAAAGCTGTAAATTTTATATATAAATAGCATATTGATATTATTTCCGTAAGACAGAGAATAAGCAACATACAAAAACGCGGAGGAGATAAACCAAAGAAGTGGAAAGTGGAAAAAGTGAAGAGGGAAAAAGAGAATATCAAGAAACAATACTGGAACACATACGTAAAACCCCAAGCGAAGACGATGTGGAGAATGAATGGAGACACATCAGAGATAGTATTCTAAAAGGAGCTGAAAAGATAGGAGAAAAGCAAAAAATACGAAACGAAGAATAGTTCGACGAGGAGTGCAGGAAGAAGATAGACATAAAAGATAAAGCAAGAAACAAGTGCCTCCAGCGTGAATCGAGAAGCCAAAGGAAAGACTATGAAAGAAAAAGAACAGAAGCATACCGAACGTGTCGAAGAAAGAAAAGAGAATACTATAACAAGGAAATAGAAGAAATAGACGAGAGCAATAACAGAAAAAATTACAAAAAGTTCTACCGAGAAATAAAACTACATTCTTCAGAGTACAAAGCGAAAGAAATGTTGTGCGACGACAAAAATGGAACGATCCTAACAGAGAAATCAGACGTCCTGAAACGATGGCAGGAATATTCCTGTTACCTGCTTAATAATAAAAGTGAAACAAACTCAGAAGAAGAACTAACTCAGTACAAAACAGCTGAACCAAAAGTTGAAACACCGACACTGGAAGAAACAACTGAGATCATAATTGCCTTTAAGAATAACAAGGCGCCTGGTAGCGATAACATTACAGCAGAGCTACTAAAGGCAGGAGGCCCAGAACTGTGGGCCCGTATCCACCAATTAACCAAACGAATCTGGGAGGAAGAAACAATGCCAGAAGAGTGGAATTTAGGCCTTATACATCCTATTCACAAGAAAGGAAGCAAAAGAGATTGTAAAAATTACAGAGGAATTACATTATTAAATGTAACATATAAAATCATTTCATGCCTCATTCACAAAAGGTTGAACGTATATGCAGAAGATATACTAGATGACTATCAATGTGGATTTCGACCTAACCGATCAACAACAGATCAAATACACCAAATGCAACTGCTGCTAGAAAAGGGATACGAACACAATTTTGACATACACTGCCTTTTCATTGATTTTCAACAAGCCATCGATTCGGTCAATAGAAATTCGGTCGAAAAGTTATACCTGAACTTAATACATATGGGCATACCAAAAAAGATTGTCAATCTAATTAAACTAACATTAGAAAGAACGTCAGCGGCAGTAGTAATACAAAACGATAAAACCGAAAAATTCGACATTACGTCTGGAGTCAGGCAAGGTGATGCGCTATCCGCTCTACTTTTCAACCTAACATTACATGCGGCTATAGAAAAACTAAAGATAACGGGAAACTTAACATCAAAAAGTAGACAAATCGGAGCCTATGCAGATGACATAGTAATCACGGGGTGCATGGCAAATGCAGTAAATGACACATTTAAGGACCTCGAAAAAGAGGCAAGGAAAGTAGGACTGACAGTCAATCAAGAAAAAACAAAATATATGATGATGTCCAGAACTGCACCACAAAATGAAGATAGATACATAGTAGGCGACCACAGCTTTGAAAAAGTTAAAAATTTCACGTATTTGGGATCTCAACTAAATCAAACCAACGAGGAGAGTGAAGAAATAAAGATACGAATATTAAAAGGAAATAGAACCTACTATGCCACCAGAAAACTACTTACCAGCAAACTACTAAGTCACAAATCCAAGATAACTATATATAAGTGCCTAATACGACCGGTAGTTACTTATGGCTGTGAAACATGGACCCTCCTTAAGAAAAGTGAGGAAGAACTAAAGACATTTGAAAGAAAAATATTAAGAAAAGTATATGGTACGATAAGGGAACAGGACGGAATATACAGGATAAGAATGAATCACGAACTAGAGTCTCTAATTGGAAACAACAACATAGTAAAACATGTAAAGGCACAGAGACTGAGGTGGATAGGCCATGTGCAAAGAATGGAAAAAGATCGAAACACCAAGCTTATCATGGAATGGAAACCCACCAATAGCCGACCAAGAGGAAGACCACGTAAAAGATGGAAGGAAAGCGTGGAAGAAGACATAAAAGCACTAGGAGTAAGGAATTGGAAAAGAGCAGCAGAAGATCGTGGAGAATGGCATAAAATAGTAGAGGAGGCCAAAACCCATAAAGGGTTGTAGAGCCAAAGGAAGAAGAAGAATGGAAATCTCCGTTCAAATGGAAATCTTCACATTTTATCTTATTATCAACGTGTTGTGAATTATAAAACCTATGCAGCAGCAGAGAGAGAGAGAGAGAGAGAGAGAGAGAGAGAGAGAGAGAGAGAGAGAGAGAGAGAGAGAGAGAGAGAGAGAGAGAGAGAGAAAATATATATTGAAAACATTTGCATTTTTACAATGGGGAAGTCTTTCTTTCCTTTCTAAGAAGAAAACGTTAAACTCATAATATCATCAAAAGAAACATTTCGGTAGCTTTAAGAAAATTATTAAACTACATAAAATATTAAACTTTTGCATGTAAAATATTTCTAACTTCTTCTAAGAGAAAAGTTTAATAAAAAAATACCTGATAAAAGGCATCCTATGGTCGTCTAGCATTGGATAATATACGGAGTATACAAAAAGTTTTGTACAGTCAAAGCTTTTCCTGTAATTAACAAGCAGGGGAAGTTAAAAAATCAAATTTATTTAAACTGGACTAAACGGTTCTTAAACAAAGAGTTAATTGTAAGTCTTTGTGTACATAAAAGTTTAAATGAAAATAAGATATAAGTTGTTCCAAAAGTTTTTGTTAATTACACGCAAAGACCAGCCATAAGTATTCTGAGCGTCGTTAAGCAAAGAGACATCATTAAGGGAGTTTTAACTGGATAGTAAATTCCAAGCAGGACAATCGGTTTATTTCCATGCCACAAGAGAGCAAACCCGTATTATTTCGAAAATGTTTTCAAAAACTCGACGTTATTTATTAACCTAAATATAGAACAGTTTAATTGAAGGTAATTTTACACTGAATTGAAAAATATTTTAATCACACTTATATTAATATTCGATGGTGTGAGTCGATACTCACAGTTATATAAATTTAAATACTTAACGCGACTCTGGTTTAGATTTGAAAATGATCTTCATCAATAGACACTCGAGTCTTGTAATTATCTTCAAATGCAATTATCTTCAAACTAGTTTAACAATGGATCAGCCGTTTGACAAGGTTTGTCAAGTCGCGGATTGACGCAAATTCTAATAGATTTATAAACCTCACAATCAAGTGCAAAATCTATTATTATAGAGACCAAGTAGTATTATAGAGACCCATAACGAGGTAGGTTATGTTAGGTTTTAGGTTTAGTGTTTTAGGTTTTAGGTTTATGTTAAAAAAACAAACCGGATCCGGTCGGGTCCAGCCTTAAGATTCTTATGGAAAATCACAGTTACATAAATTTAAATACTTAACATGACTGGTTTAGATTTGAAAATGACCTTTATCAATAGACACTCGAGTCTTGTAATTATCTTCAAATGCAATTATCTTCAAACTAGTTTAACAATGGATCAGCCGTTTGACAAAGTTTGTCAAGTCATGGATTGTCGGAAATTCTAATAAATTTACCATCCCACAATCAAGTGCAAAATCTATTATTATATAGACCAAGTAGTATTATAGAGACCCATAACGAGGTAGCTGTTTTCTTACATTTTATGTTAAATAAAAAAAACACAGATAGGGATTGCAATCCGGTGTCATTTTCAATTCGGCCAGGTCCGGCGGAATTTCCACCGATCCGACTGGATCCGACCGGATCCGGTCGGGTCCAGCCTTAAGATTCTTATGGAAAATCACAGTTACATAAATTTAAATACTTAACATGACTCTGGTTTAGATTTGAAAATGACCTTTATCAATAGACACTCGAGTCTTGTAATTATCTTCAAATGCAATTATCTTCAAATGCAATTATCTGCAAATGCAATTATCTTCAAACTAGTTTAACAAAGGATCATCCGTTTGACAAAGTATGTCAAGTCATGGATTGACGCCAATTCTAAAAAGGTTACCATCCCACAATCAAGTGCAAAATCTATAGAGATCAAGTACTATTACAGAGACCCATAACGTGATAGGTTTTTTTTACATTTTATGTTAAATAAAAAAACATACAGATAGGGATTGCAATCCGGTGTCATTTTCAATCCGGCCGGATCTGGCCGAATTTCCACCGATCCGACTGGATCCGGCCGGATCCGGTCGGGTCCAGCCTTAAGATTCTTATGGAAAATCACAGTTACATAAATTTAAATACTTAACATGACTCTGGTTTAGATTTGAAAATGACCTTTATCAATAGACACTCGAGTCTTGTAATTATCTTCAAATGCAATTATCTTCAAATGCAATTATCTGCAAATGCAATTATCTTCAAACTAGTTTAACAAAGGATCATCCGTTTGACATAGTTTGTCAAGTCATGGATTGACGCCAATTCTAATAAAGTTACCATCCCACAATCAAGTGCAAAATCTATAGAGATCAAGTACTATTACAGAGACCCATAACGAGGTAGGTTTTTTTTACATTTTATGTTAAATAAAAAAACATACAGATAGGGATTGCAATCCGGTGTCATTTTCAATCCGGCCGGATCCGGCCGAATTTCCACCGACCCGGCTGGATCCTGCCGGATCCGGCCGGATTGGTGGAAGTCACAACAATTATATTTATGATATACATGATGAATTTGTCTAATGAAATATAATGTATATTTAAATGTCTATTTAGTTTAATTAACTTACTATAAATAAGGGTAATAATTAACTTACTATATTGCCGGTGCACCCTAAAAGCGCACCCTAAAATTCAACCTACTTTTTGTGCGTCTATATCGCGGACCTATGTTTTAGAGCTCAACCTCATCTTCATTGATCCGTTTCTATCTTATTTTTAAAAATAATAACAAAACGGTTTCAGATTTTCAAAATTTGGTCTTTTTGGAGAAATTCGAGGGGACTATATTTTCAAAATTCCTCCAAATAGTCTCACAGTAGAAAAAATAGCGAGAGTCTATGAATGATAATTTTGTCAAATCTTAACCTCGTCTTCATTATCCCTTTCACCGCCCTTCCGGGAGGTGTGACCCGGGGCCCTGAATTTATACAGCGCCGTCCCGGTCTATGTAGCCCGGGGTTTCTTTTTGTACCAGCGCCATCTATTGATAAAACGCTGAGATTATTTAAAATTTAAGAAAAAAATTTTTAAAAAAATTGTCGAAAAATTTCAGTCCCGACTTTTCATTATTTAGAGGTTTTTTGAAAAAATCTCCCCGGGCAGACTACAGGCCGCGAAACGGAAAAACTCGCAGTCCGGATAGAAAAAAGACCAGGCTACACGGTGAATGTGTCAGTTTTCTGGATAAACCACGCCTTGGTGATTTGCGGGCGTATTGAAAAAAAAAGGCGAAAACTCTCCACGTCTTTATTTGCCCATAACTCGGCGCCACTCGGAGCGACCAAGAAACCGAGAGTGGTACCAAAATATTATAATTTGCGGCATCGCTCCGTGCCGCAAAAGTCGGATTCGGGGATGCGGTGAGTAATGGGGGGTAAATGTAAAAAAAAAACCGTGCAAAAAAAGGTGATGTTTTCAACGTCGGCAGCTCGTCGGGGACAGCTCCGATCGCTAACCCTTAAATAAAAAAGTGGCGCGGGAATTCGTTCCGATTCGAACGTGCGCATCTTTGAGTCTCTGCGCCCCGAAACGGCGAAACTGCAGCGGTTAGACTGACCGCACCTTCCGGCGAACGGGAGCCGAAACGTTCGCCCCAAATTAACATTCAAGTTTTTCTCTGTTCCGATTAACTGTTATCAGTGGGCGTCGCGACGCGATTCCGCATTCAATTATTGGTGCGAAAAGCCAACGGACCATTTTATAATCCACTTAAAAATCCAGAACATACGGCGAACATACATCTTGAACGGAATCTGGAATAAACTCGCAAACAAACTAATAAGTTCTATGCCCGATCGAACGGTGCCGGTCCCGTTCCGATCCGCCAATTGGTTCCGACGTCCTAGGTACCACCACAAAACGCCTCTGCTGTTTTTTTTACTTCTTGCGCATTTTTCTCTTTAAACTGCCGCAGATTCGCAAAAAGTCGTTGCAGTTTAAAAATTCTTACCGGAATCGTTGCGGGCAAGTATTCGGAGGAGAACGAACCCAATCAGTGACCTGGAGCCCTTTACATAAGTGTAGGGCGTCAGTGGAAGTGATTGCAAAATCGGTAAAAAAAAGTTGCATTTTCTTGCACCAGGTGCATGGGACGCCGCAGGACTGCGAGAAAGGGCTCTAAAAATGCGGCGCAGCGGCAGCCAAAGCACCCAGGAAGACTTTGCGATTCGATGAAAAATGCGCCTCGAAGGTAAAAATTCGTGATTTTAGGTTTCGGTCTGGTGCGTCCGAACCTGGCGGAGTTGAGTCGCGAAAATGCCACCCCTCAACGGGGCTCTCAGTTGTACACCAGAAAAATGTACAATCCCATCTGACAATAATGACCCCCTCAATTTCTAAATATTTTTTTTTAATTCCAAAATATCATGTTCTTTGCCCCTTTATATTTTCAGTGACTTTTGATCAATAGATGACTCATCTATGTGAAAGGGGTTGCATAACCATCGCCATTTTCATAAATATTGGCGTTGTGCATTATTACTTATAATTGACGTGGCAGTGAAAGGGTTAATCTGTCGCTGCCTTATTTTTCAAACTATTTACAAAACAGTTTCAGATTTAAAAAATTTGGACTTTCTGGAGAAATTTGTGAACTTTTTGGAGTAATTTCTGCTTCTTAGATTTCCAAATTTCCAAAATTTTAATCTCATCTTCATTGATATGTCGTTACCTTATTTTTCAAAATATTAACAAATTGTTTTTAGATTTTCAAAATTTTGACATTTTGGAGAAATTCGTGGTTTTTAGATTTCCAAAATTCCTCCAAATAGTCGCACAGTGAGGAAAATAGTTTATAGAATCTGTATAATGAATTATAATATCTATATAAATATCTATTTAGTTCAACCTACTTACTATAAATACCGCATTTGCCGGTGCATAAGGTACAGGCTAAAATTCAAACTACTTTTTGTGTGTCTATAACGCGGACCTATGTTTTAGAGGCATTTTTTTAAAAAAAGGTGCGCGTTATACACCAGAAAATACGCTAATTATTTTAAGTACAGGTACATTATTTATCACAAAATCAATTTTGGTTTTAAAAAAACTATTTCGCACCACGCATTTAAAGTACCTACTCATGCAACGGCGCGATTAATTTACCGGTTAGCATTAGTTACCGGATCCGGTAACCTGATCCGGCATATTGGTACCGGATCCTGTAACCGGATCCGGTATATTGATAGCGGATCCGGTAATCAGATCCGATAGATTGGTACCGGATCCGGTAAACGTTTCGTGATGCCGGATCCGCCGGATTACCGGATCCGGTTTTCCGGATTGCAATCCCGACATGCCAACAGTTCGTACTTTGCAAATTTTGCGTTTATTGTTGAAATTACAGTTACTTTCAAATTGCAAGAAAAACATTTGGCAGTAGCTTTTGTATAATATCATAACATTTATATAATATATCATAACATTTATATAATAACATATAATAACATTTTTCCATATGACATTTTGTTTAATTGGTAATAAGCAGTGTAATACAGTATGTACGCCGTCATAGTTTTTCGCTATTGTATATATTTTATTATACTTGATAGAAATATGGAGGTATTATTTTAAAAGTACCATCTCCTCATACTTCCAACAAGTTGTGAGCCAAATATCAAATTTCTGTCTGCGCCAGGACCATTCTAGGACAAAAGATTTTTTTCTCTTTTGTCTTTCGTTGCTTTATATATACTTTATTATAAATTTACATACTTCATAGGGCACTTCGCTCATTTTACGGTCAACATAATTGGCCTAGTGAGCAAGCAATTCGTGCAGTTATTGATCGTTTTCGCACTAATTTTACTCTTCTCGATTCAAAACCATCAACAAGACAAGGAAATGTGCGTTTCGAAGAGAATATTGCTACTATAGCGCTAAAGTATTGAATAGAGAAATAAGAATATTATTGCTGTAGTGTTAAAGAAGACGCCGAAATGTCGAAATGATCGAACTTGTTGGCCTTTGTAAATCGACTACTGGGGTTTTGGAAAAACGTTTGGAGAATTTTGCGTAAGGATCTTGGCTTACGTGCCTAGAAAATACAGCTCGTGTAAGAGTTCAAGACAAATTATCATCGTTTACGTCGCATTTCTGTGGATTGGGCTAATTTGAAACTGGCCGAAGATGAGCATTTTTATGGAAGAAGTGTTTAGTGATAATGTTCATTTCTGGTTAATTGGCTTCGTCAATAAGCAAAATTGCCGTATATGGAGCGAAGATAATCCTTAAGCCATTAACGAATCACCATTACATCCATTATACGCTGGCGGCATCATTGGTCCTTATTTCGAAATGAGGAAGGATCTGCCATTACGGTGAATGGCGAGCGCTAACGAGCCATGCTGACTGATTTTTTGTTTTCAAAAAATAATCAGCTAAACATCGACGACATTTGGTTCCAACAAGACGGGCTCAACTTGCCATACACCACGCTTAACCATCAATTTATTGCAAAATCAATTTGGTGACTACTTTATTTCCAGAATTGGTTCTGTTAGCTGGCCCCCTCGTTTATACGACTTAACGTCTCTCGGTTACTTTTTATGGGGCTATGTTAAGTCACTGGTTTATGCCGACAAACCAGCAACTCTTGAAGCATTGGAAGCCAATATTCAAGTGACGCACAATTGACGACATACGGCCAGATTTATTGGAAAAAGTGGTGAAATTGGACTTATTGAATGGACTATGTAACTAGTTGTCGTGGCGGATATATGCCGGTAATCATATTAAAAAAATAAATGCCATGAATTTATCTACCAGATTATAATTCTAAAAAACTCATTCCAACAATATTTCTGTCTTGTATTATTATTTAAAGTTCTCAAGCTCATAATAAAACACCTATTATAATTTTACTACTTTATTTATAATTTTGTGGAATTTTTAATTGGTATAAATCCAATAACTCAGAAGGTGCTCTCCAAATTTCGGTTTTAGTTCTTCGAACATGCATTGTTATTTTACCTCACATGCAATAGTGGCATTGTCTACCCGCGAATTAATTATTTGCGGTGTAATTTCCATTGTTCTTAGCGCCTGTGATTTGATTGTTGCAATAACTTTGGCAGTTTAGATATGCATTAATGACATTTCATGTGAATGAACATTTATTCGCGTATTCGATTTACCTCCTGAAAGGTGGATTCGTGCGAGAATGTTATTCAGCGCGTCTTTCACAGCACTAAAATTCAACTTCACCTTTTGCAGAAAATTTATCAAAGCAATTCTAGATCCGATCTTTCCAAGTCAACTCAGTAACCAACGAATTAATAATATCCATACTAATTGTATATCGGACTTTCACATTGACCACAAACAAATTAACAATCGTAATTGCGCCTCAAATAAGACCAGACAAGAAAAATTTCTAGTCGCACTAGCGTAGTTGGTATTTCTAGGGCCGTTAGAGCATCAGAGTTTGGTTCACATAATAACACCTTAATGAAACCTTAAATAGCCCAAGATAATTATAAACTGATTTCTTGAATCGTTTTCAGGTCATTTTCCTATGAATAAACGTGGATTTTCCCCGGAAAATTACTATCGCTCAAAAACGTAATTAAATAGTTTTTGTTAAAGTTAAACAAAAAATCTTCCTAGAAAATTGAATTAAAAAACCTTTTAGAAACAAAATTCGTTTCACTAGATATGTTTTACAGCACTTATATCAACAATTAAATCCTTTTCTTAGTTAATTTTTTCTTTTCATAATTACAAAGGAATATTCTTAATGAAAACATTTTGAATGGAATGAAACTTTGATATAAATGGGACAAATTTTCTTTTAGGGAAAACAGATGTCAGATTCTATTTGCAAAGTAAATTGCGATATCAAGCTCACTTCTATATAAAACGATTAAATTAAAACTGCAAAAAGATAAGACACTGTCTAACATTTATCTCTTTAATTGAGGGAAAAGAAATATCATTTGCTATTACATTAATAAATTTAAATGGAATTCAACATTTTTATATAATATGAAAATAATTTGTGTTAATTACTGGAGTTTAAACGTTTTAATTTATTTTTGTGGTTTTATTTTTCTCTCGAACGTAATTATGCGACTAGCAATTTGAGTACTCTCAGATCGACTTTAGCTGTCCTCAGCTTTTTTTACAGGAAACCGGCGCGCTTTCAAGTGCAGATCTCGCATTAATGTATGCTCAAATGAACACCCAAATTGCGAAAATCCACTTGAAACGTTTAAAGGACTCAAATTATTACCTTAGCTGCGATGATACAATTTTATATTGTAAATTGTTTGGAAAAAATGACGTATCGTAGGCTTTAACTTCATGTTTTTTATTCCCTGAAAATAATTAAGAAAACAAACACGAATACGAAAATAAAATCGTTTTATAATACTCGCAATATTTGTTCAAAACGAGCCTTTAAAAAAACTAAACAAAGTTCTGAAAATGCAGAACAAAAATGGTGCATTTTGTAATTAGAGCGGTAGGTTGTCAATTGGACACGAGAACGAAATTGGGCGAAAATGTGCGCACTCAATTCGCGAGGGCAATTGACAATACCGCGCGTGTTGCAAACAATCTTTTTTGTTACTCATGCGAGGTGATCTTACATGTTTGGGATCCTCGCACCGAGGGTTCCGTACAAACTTGTAAGAAAGGTATCTTTAGGAGGACCTAACTGTATGCAACCCATATGCTTCTGGTGCCTGACAATACCACGCAACACACTAGTGTATTTTCATAAGTTTCTAATAGTAAATTCGCATTTTTCTTGTAATTAAACTACATATTTACGGTTTTCATATTTTTCCCTTTACATGTGCCGTAGACACCGCTTCTTGCCAAATTTCATGATTCTAGGTCAACGGGAAGTACCCTATAGGTTTTGATTCCCTTATGAAATCGCAAAATATGCGACATAAACGGTCATATCTTTTGATCGCGTTGACTTACAAGTTTGATTTTTTCACAGCTGAAAGAGACCGTAGACCCGAGTATTTGATACAAATTTCAATTTGTTACCTCTACGCGTTCTTGAGATAAATGGTCTTGACAGACAGACAGACGGACGGACGGACAGACAGACAGATAGACGAACAACAAAGTGATCCTGTAAGGGTTCCCTTTTCCGTACGGAACCCTAAAATATAATAAAAAATGAAGAATTGGCTTTTTCAATTGTCTCCTCTGGTGTGGATGCGCTATAAGAACTCTCCTCAGACTCCTGAACTCTATGGTTCTATGGTCAACAGTTCTATGGTGAACTTCTCACCATAGAATTTACACTCATGTTTCTCATGTTTTCTTTATTTTTTATTTTTATTACGTAATGGAAAAAAAAACTGTCACTTTTTTAATATAGAGGTTTTCATTGTGTTTATTTTATTTATTTAATTGTTTTTTAGGGTTCCGTACCGAAAACGGAACCCTTATAGGATCACTTTGTTGTCCGTCTGTCTGTCTGTCTGTCTGTCTGTCCGTCTGTCCGACCGTCTGTCTGTCTGTCAAGGCCATTTTTCTCAGGAACGCGTAGAGGTAACAAGTTGAAATTTGTATCAAATACTCGGATCTGCGGTCTCTTTCAGCTGTGATAAAATCAAACTTGTAAGTCAACGCGATCAAAAGATATGACCGTATATGTTGCATATTTTGCGATTTCACAAGGCAATCAAAACCTATAGGGTACTTCCCGTTGACCTAGAATCATGAAATTAGGCAAGAAGCGGTGTCTTACAGCACATATAAAGGGAAAAATCTGAAAACCGTAAATATGTAGTTTAATTACAAGAAAAATGCGAATTTACTATTAGAAACTTATGAAAATACACTAAAGTGTTGCGTGGTATTGGCAGGCACCAGAAGCATATGGGTTGCATAAAGTTAGGTCCTCCTAAAGATAGCTTACTTACAAGTTTGTACGGAACCCTCGGTGCGCGAGTCACAACTCGCACTTGGCCGGTTTTTTTTTAATGTAACCCTGCGCTATACAAGTTATGTGGTAACACAACCAAAAGGCATTTCTCGTACTAAAAAACGTGCGCCAAGATAGTACTTTTAATGCATGAGTAATAAAAATTATATAATATATTAAAAAAATATATTCCTATCAAAATTTTAATGAGAAATAAAAGAGAAATTAATGCAAATAATTTTTGGGTAAATTAGTTCTGTTCCGCTGTAGGAATATTTTAGGTAGACGGGCCCTTTTGATACATTGAGATTAAGTAGGTAGCGTTGTGAGAATTACATTAAGATTAGGATTCTCTTATTACATTTTTTTAAAATCCGTACCGTACCGAAAACGGAACCCTCATAGGATCACTTTGTTGTCCGTCTGTCTGTCTATCTTTCTGTCTGTCTGTCTGTCAAGACCATTTTTCTCAGGAACGTGTAGAGGTAACAAGTTGAAATTTGTATAAAATACTCGGCTCTGCGGTCTCTTTCAGCTGTGATAAAATCAAACTTGTAAGTCAACGCGATCAAAAGATATGACCGTTTATGTTGCATATTTTGCGATTTCACAAGGCAATCAAAACCTATAGGGTACTTCCCGTTGACCTAGAATCATGAAATTTGGCAAGAAGCGGTATCTTACAGCACATATAAAGGGAAAAATCTGAGAACCGTAAATATGTAGTTTAATTACAAGAAAAATGCGAATTTACTATTAGAAACTTATGAAAATACACCAATGTGTTGCGTGGTATTGTCAGGCACCAGAAGCATATGGGTTGCATACAGTTAGGTCCTCCTAAAGATACCTTACTTACAAGTTTGTACGGAACCCTCAGTGCGCGAGTCACAACTCGCACTTGGCCGTTTTTTTTTTTAATGTAACCCTGCGCTATCCAAGTTATGTGGTAACACAACCAAAAGTGGCATTTCTCGTACTAAAAAACGTGTGCCAAGATAGTACTTTTAATGCATGAGTAATAAAAATTATGTAATACATTCAAAAAATATATTCCTATCAAAATTTTAATGAGAAATAAACGAGAAATTAATGCAAATAATTTTTGCGCAAATTAGTTCTGTTTCGGTGTAGTAATATTTTAGGTAGACGGCTCTTTTGATTGACATTAAGATTAGGATTATCGTATTACATTTATTACAAATCGGACACGATTACAAAGACAAGAAAAGTAACAACCACTGTCAATCGAAGTTTCTGTTTTCA
The DNA here is from genome assembly GCA_944588485.1 of Phosphuga atrata. Taxonomy (NCBI): domain Eukaryota; kingdom Metazoa; phylum Arthropoda; class Insecta; order Coleoptera; family Silphidae; genus Phosphuga; species Phosphuga atrata. The sequence goes on along the minus strand of OX155897.1, from coordinate 70,991,978 downwards.
AGTTTTTTTGGTACTTACGTATTAACGCCACCACCGCTACATTTTTAAATACCGCCAATCTTTACCTCAAATTTTTATGATAAATCATAAAATAAAATATTTTATTTAAAATTAAACATTTCTGAAACTCAAAATACTTTATTTTGTAACCCCGGTTAGATTAGGTTGCCCTGCCGATAAGACAACATACGCGCGGCATCGCGAACTCTCGATCCAATATATAGCGGTGGTGGCGTTAATACGTACGTATCGTTTTTTTTTTAATTGTAAGTTTAACAATAATTATATTTATTGTAACATAAAGAAATGGTAAATAGTGCTACCGACATCGAGGTCCTTCTGCCATGTAAGTTATAATTTTGTCCAAATGTGTGATTCACTGGTGCCAATAGGACAATTCATAGTTATAATTTTGTTAAACTTTTGTAATTTGTGACGTAAATTCAGATTTAGATAATATTATATTCGATCGTGTAATGCGTCCACTATCAACATTTCCAGTTGATGAACTTGAATGTATATAACGATAATATTATCCGAGAATTAAAAGAAAACCTTGGATGAAAAGCGTAATGGGTTTTCTTTTTTATTTATGTATTTTATCTGTTTTGTTGTTTTTTTTTTATTCCTGTTTCTCGTTATGTAAGTTATTCGTCGTAATGAAGAAAGTAGCTGTGTGTGTAGCGTGCTCGAATAAAAGGAAATAAGGTAAATTCACTCTTGAAAAATATTTACAAAGCCGAAAACTTATTTGCCTCATTTTCCGAATTGAGAATTGATGTCGAAAAAATGTAGGCAATACAAAAGATTTATATAGAATGCTTGCAAAGGACGAGAATCGAAACATAAATTTCCTTCGGAAAACCCATTTCGTCCAGGATAAATTTGGTCGTAAAATATGTAATAGAGAACATCATATTTTGCATGGACACTAAACAAGAGACCCATATAAACACACCAATTTTAGTTTATTCATTATAGTTTGTAGAAAAACTATGTCTGCTTACATAACACATTCTACAAAATTCACGCCAAGTTTATAAAAGCCAAGTTGAAAATAGGAGTTTATCACTACGATATCTGCAAATCTGTCAGTAGCTGGAATTACACGGAAATCTTTCCGTGTAAAGATTTCCGTGTAACTCCAGCCACTGACAGATTTGAAGATATCGTAGTGATAAACTCCTATTTTCAACTTGGCTATTATAAATTTGGTTCAAACGATAACATCTCATTTAAAACTTTATGCTTTATAGTTTTTAGAAAAACTATTTATCTGTTTACATAACACCAAAATTCCCGCAAGAAGTATTTTTGATAGAAAACACAGATTTTGAATTAATATTGTAACATTTTTATTGATCCGTAAAGTATACGTGGTCTGTTAGAAAAGTATCCGACCTTATTTTTTATTTTGAAAACCTGACGGATTTGAGTCAAGCGCGCTTGCATGAGCCGACCTTGAACCTTCGTGCGCATGCGTGAATTTTTTCCCGCCTGTAGATAGCGTCAGTTGCTGTCGAGCAGTGTTCGAGTGACGTAGTGTGAAGTGCTCTCGTCGGTTTTTCAATGCAAGTAAAATGACGACAAGTGAATTGAGGGATGTCCTACGTCGACTACGTGATGCTGTGCGGCGCAAGCGACTGGAGTTGTGGTCATCAGGAATTTGGCGACTCCATCGCCATTGGTTGACAGTTTTTGGCGAAAAACCAGACTCCTCTGGTTCGACAGGCTCTTTACTGTCCTGATATGGCTCCCTTCCAAGAGTCAAGAGTTCATTGAAAGGAACGCGATTTCAGCCAAGAGAGGACATTATGGCTGCATCGACTGGCGAGCTAAAGTCGATTCCGAAAGAGGCTTTTTCGGAATGCTTCCAACAATGGCGGCACCGCTAGGAGAAGTGTGTGGAGTCCCAAGGAGACTACTTTGAGGGTGATTAGGTTTCCAACGCTCCAGGTATGCCAGTTTTTTTTTACCGGCTAAAGGTCGGATACTTTTCTAACAGACCACGTATACTATAGCAGTGGTGGCGAGCTTATGGCACGCGTGTCACAGCTGATACGTCGGAAAATTATATTGGCACGCAAAATATTTTCCACCGCTGCCTACTAAACTTCTTAGACTTTCTAAAAGAACTTTACTTTTCTATAAGAAAGTTTTCAAGTTTCTCAATCTACTTTCGTGCAACATCAAAGATGTGAAATATAAGACGTGACCTCGAGCTGTGGCCTCATATGGTTTATGATTGTCGGGTCGCGCATTATTAAACAGCTCTTCGATGTATTGTTTCCAGATAGCTAGTAGGTCTTCTACTTCTGTTTTTATTTTTTTTAACTTTCATTGTTTTTCAAATAATTCTCGACAATGAAAACATGCTGTTCTTTCGTTGAGCGTTCCATTTTATCATCTTGAACACGTAATTTTCATGCTGTAGCTTTTTTTTTCTTTGGCCAAAATCCGGATAAGTGTTGCAAAATCGAGAAAAATTGGAAACTTGCATGAAATTTTGACACCCTTTAGCTGCCGAAACCTAAAATACACATTCAAAGTTAACTGTGTGGTTGATGACCCCGCAACTGGCGGGGTCATTTTACCTTACTTTTTCGAAAATGAGGCTGGAAAAACTGTTATGGTGAATGGATTGCGCTATGGATCGATGATTAATGATTTTATATGGTTGTGTTGGATATTGATGTGGACGGCGTATATTTTCAACAAGCAGGCGCTACGTGCCACAAGTAACGATACCATCGCTCTTTTGGGTAAAAAATTTCATGACCGTGTGATTTCTTGCGAGGCGATTGGCCACCAAAATCTTGTGATTTAACACCTCTACACTTTTTTCTTTAGGGCTACGTAAAAGATAAGTTCTATGCAAATAGCCCACAATCGATTCAAGACTTCAAAGATGGAACTTGTGAAGTTATCGAGGACATACAGCCGCAAATGAGCGCATGGATGATGGAAAATTTCATAACAAGAATATGGTCCTACAAGCGTAGCCGTAGTGGTCATTTGATTAGTATTGTTTTGCTTTATTAATGGCATACCCCCCTCTTTACAATTAAATAAACATCCGATGATTTCGCTTAAAAATACTCGTTTTTTTCTCATATCAAAATGAAATCTCTTGGCAGAAAGAACTTATGGTCGATAGACATTTGTTCCTTTTGATGACACAAAAGATTATTATTATTGAAACCTCTTATTGGAAGACCAATAATAGTTCAATATTAGAATCAATGATAGTATATAAGATAAGCTTCAGAATATATGATCCAATATATTTTTATTTTTATGCAAATACCAAGTTTTAATCTAAAATTATGTTTGAAATAATTGTGTTGGTTTCTTTGTAATTACTTGAGGATGAAAAAAAATGTTGATGGCTTATATGTTGGATGTTCGTCATGTCTCCACATCACATATATTTCATTGTCAATTTACCATGTCGAGGCATTTTCTTGCACGCAGCTCTATTTACTAGTTCTATTATAGGGGAACATATTGTTTTTATTGATTTTTATTTATTACTTATTATTAAATGAACTATAATAAGAACGGGCAAAAGAAGAGCTTAATAATGGATTTATGAAAGGAGTCTGAAATATTTTTCGTTTCGAGATATTTACACGTTTCAGTTTGAACAAATTAAGATATATATTTTTTATTACTCATGCTCGAAAAGTACTTCTTGACGCACGTTTTTTAATACGAGAAATGCCACTGCTCGTTGTATTTCTACATAAGCTGGGTACACACGCAAATATTCAATATTGCTTTACATTAAAAAAAAACAAAGAAATAAATAAAATAAACACAATAAAGACCTCAATATAAAAAAAAAACCGGCCAAGTGCGAGTTGTGACTCGCGCACCCAGGGTTCCGTACAAACTTATAATTAAGGTATCCGAGGAGGACCTAACTGTATCCAACCCATTTGCTTCTGGTGCCTGACAATACCACGCAACACATTAGTGTATTGTCATAAGTTTCTAATAGTAAATTCGCATTTTTCTTGTAATTAAACTACATATTTCAAATTTTTCACTTAACATCTGCTGTAAGACACCGCTTCTTGCCAAATTTCATGATTCTAGGTCAACGGAAAGTATAGGTTTTGATTCCTTTGTGAAATCGCAAAATATGCGACATAAACGATCATATCTTTTGATCACGTTGACTTACAAGTTTGATTTTTTTACAGTTGAAAGAGACCGCAGACCTGAGTATTTGATACAAATTTCAACTTACCTTTTGTTACCTCTACGCGTTCCTGAGAAAAATGGTCTTGACAGACAGACGGACAGACAGACAGACAGACGGACGGACAACAAAGTGATCGTATAAAGGTTCCGCTTTCTGTACGGAACCCTAAAAATGACGTGAAAATGTCAGAATTTTTCTTCATTACAAAATAATAATGAAAATTAAAGAAAACGTTTTAAAATGAGTGTAAATTCTATGGTGATACCTGAGACTGAGGAGAGTTCTTATGACGAATCCACACCACCGGAGAGAATTGAAAAAGCAAATTCTTCATTTTTGATTCCATTTTTTTTGGATGGGGCCTGGATCCCAAACTTGAAAGATACATCCCCTCGCATGAGTAATAAAAAATATTGTTTGTAACACGGGCGGTATTGTCAATTGCCCTCTCGAGCGAATGTGCGCACTCACTTCGTTCGTGCGCCCAATTTCGCTCTCGCGTCAAATTGACAACTTACCGCCCTAGTTACAAGATATACTATTTTATAATACAATAAGTAAAATATTTTTGAAAACATTTCAGTAGGGAAAGATAGTTCCTTCTAAACCCACCACCTCCTTATGAGATTTACATGTAATCTCGCCCCTTATAGGGGAATTACATGTAAAATCTAGCACGATGCCCCTTATGGAGATTTACATGTAAATCTAGCACAAAGCCTCTTATGGGGAATCCTATGCAAAATAGTTCTGAACGCGTCCGAGCGAGAATGTCTAGATGACGCTGCAAGATACGTTACGTTGGATAGAGGGAAAATTCAAAATGAGGGGTGAGGGGTGAAAATTCAGATAGGGGTTGATTCAATTGAGATTAGGGAGGATTTAGATTGATAAGACTTTTTTTAGACAGACAAGACTAGACAGACAAGACTAGACAGACAAGACTAGACAGACAAGACTAGACAGACAAGACTAGACAGACAAGACTAGACAGACAAGACTAGACAGACAAGACTAGACAGACAAGACTAGACAGACAAGACTAGACAGACAAGACTAGACAGACAAGACTAGACAGACAAGACTAGACAGACAAGACTAGACAGACAAGACTAGACAGACAAGACTAGACAGACAAGACTAGACAGACAAGACTAGACAGACAAGACTAGACAGACAAGACTAGACAGACAAGACTAGACAGACAAGACTAGACAGACAAGACTAGACAGACAAGACTAGACAGACAAGACTAGACAGACAAGACTAGACAGACAAGACTAGACAGACAAGACTAGACAGACAAGACTAGACAGACAAGACTAGACAGACAAGACTAGACAGACAAGACTAGACAGACAAGACTAGACAGACAAGACTAGACAGACAAGACTAGACAGACAAGACTAGACAGACAAGACTAGACAGACAAGACTAGACAGACAAGACTAGACAGACAAGACTAGACAGACAAGACTAGAGAGACAAGACTAGACAGACAAGACTAGACAGACAAGACTAGACAGACAAGACTAGACAGACAAGACTAGACAGACAAGACTAGACAGACAAGACTAGACAGACAAGACTGGACAGACAAGACCTGACAGACAAGACTAGACAGACAAGACTAGATGGACAAGACTAGACGGACTAGACTAAGCCATTTTAAACCATTTGATGAGAAAAATCAAATCTGGTGTCAGAACGGCTCTAGCATGTACCTTAAGGGAGATACCGCCCGACCGCCTACCCCTTAGTTGAAGACGTCATCCGCCGCGGCAGATATTGCTAAACTAATTATCTCGATGCTGATTGGCTGATTAACGGATACATAATTACAGTTAACCTTTTCCCTCAATTTATAAGTAATGGACAAGACTGGACAGACAAGACTAGACAAACAAGACTAGACAGACGAGACTAGTTAGATGAAGCTAGACAGATGGGGGCTAAATACATGAGACTAGATAGAAAGAACCTAGATAAGACTGAGGGATTCTTAATTTAACTAAAATATATTTTCGATTGTTTTTCTTATAATTGTTAATAAAGTCTATATTTTTACTTTCATTATGTTATCTACGTTTTATTTTCATTTACGGCTTGTTGATTAGGTTCGACCGGATGTTTGTCAGACATAATAACTTATAAATTATGAAGCGTGGTCTAATCAATTTCTTAGGTTTGTTTTTCGTTTTAATTTAATAAACATAATCACGTGAAACATCCAGCATTTCATTCATATAAACCAGAGTTCAATTTTCTAGCATCCCCATTTCATCTACTTGCATCCACTTTCTATCTACTTGCATCCACTTTTCATCTACTTGCATCCACTTTTTATCTACTTGCATCCACTTTTCATCACGCTAAATAGGTTGTGAGGTCTATGTAACCCCACGCTAAACAGGGTGTGGGGTCTATGTGACCCCACGCTCAACAGGGTGTGAGGTCTATGTGACCCCACGCTAAACAAGGTGTGAGGTCTATGTGATCCCACGCTAAACAGGGTGTGAGGTATATGTGACCCCCACGCTAAACAGGGTGTGAGGTCTATGTAACCCCACGCTTAACAGGGTGTGAGGTCTATGTAACCTCACGCTTAACAGGGGGTGAGGTCTATGGTGCCCCACGGTAAAGAGGGCGTGAGGTCTATTTTCAGCCAGCTTTCATCAGCTTTTAATCAGCTTTAACCCCATTAGGTTAGTTGTGTTAGCATTAGGTTAGGCTATGTGATGTTAGGAATAAAGCGCGCTTCATGCCTAACCTCACGTAGCCTAACCTAATGCTAACTTCTCCGCTCGCGCACCGCTGATAAGATAGCAGAAGTTATTATGTCTCACACCGATCATCCGATCGGTGTGAGACAAACATCCGATCGAACCTAATCAACAAGCCGTAAATGAAAATAAAACGTAGATAACATAATGAAAGTAAAAATATAAACATTATTAACAATTATAAGAAAAACAATCGAGAATATATTTTAGTTAAATTAAGAATCCCTTATATATTTTAGTTCAGTCTTATCTAGGCTCTTTCTATCTAGGCTCATGTATCTAGCGTCGTCTATCTAGTCTCATGTATTTAGCCCGCATCTGTCTAGCATCATCTAACTAGTCTCGTCTGTCTAGTCTTGTTTGTCTAGTCTTGTCGGTCCAGTCTTGTCCATTACATATAAATTGAGGGAAAAGATCAACTGTAATTATTTATTCGTTAATCAGCCAATCAGCATCGAGATAATTAGTTTAGCAATATCTACCGCGGCGGATGACGTCTTCAACTAAGGGGTAGGCGGTCGGGCGGTATCTCCCTTAAGGCACATGCTAGAGCCGTTCTGACACCAGATTTGATTTTTCTCATCAAATGGTTTAAAATGGCTTAGTCTAGTCCGTCTAGTCTTGTCCATCTAGTCTTGTCTGTCTAGTCTTGTCTGTCAGGTCTTGTCTGTCCAGTCTTGTCTGTCTAGTCTTGTCTGTCTAGTCTTGTCTGTCTAGTCTTGTCTGTCTAGTCTTGTCTGTCTAGTCTTGTCTGTCTAGTCTTGTCTGTCTAGTCTTGTCTGTCTAGTCTTGTCTGTCTAGTCTTGTCTGTCTAGTCTTGTCTGTCTAGTCTTGTCTGTCTAGTCTTGTCTGTCTAGTCTTGTCTGTCTAGTCTTGTCTGTCTAGTCTTGTCTGTCTAGTCTTGTCTGTCTAGTCTTGTCTGTCTAGTCTTGTCTGTCTAGTCTTGTCTGTCTAGTCTTGTCTGTCTAGTCTTGTCTGTCTAGTCTTGTCTGTCTAGTCTTGTCTGTCTAGTCTTGTCTGTCTAGTCTTGTCTGTCTAGTCTTGTCTGTCTAGTCTTGTCTGTCTAGTCTTGTCTGTCTAGTCTTGTCTGTCTAGTCTTGTCTGTCTAGTCTTGTCTGTCTAGTCTTGTCTGTCTAGTCTTGTCTGTCTAGTCTTGTCTGTCTAGTCTTGTCTGTCTAGTCTTGTCTGTCTAGTCTTGTCTGTCTAGTCTTGTCTGTCTAAAAAAAGTCTTATCAATCTAAATCCTCCCTAATCTCAATTGAATCAACCCCTATCTGAATTTTCACCCCTCACCCCTCATTTTGAATTTTCCCACTATCCAACGTAACGTATCTTGCAGCGTCATCTAGACATTCTTGCTCGGACGCGTTCAGAACTATTTTGCATAGGATTCCCCATAAGGGGCTTTGTGCTAGATTTACATGTAAATCTCCATAAGGGGCATCGTGCTAGATTTTACATGTAATTCCCCCATAAGGGGCGAGATTACATGTAAATCTCATAAGGAGGTGGTGGGTTTAGAAGGAACTATCTTTCCCTACTCATTTCTTTAGCTTATAAAGGAATATGATTTTTAAAATGAGTTATAATTAAAAATGACTTACAATTGACTTCCCATTAAATTAATAGACATTAATAATATAGTGTAACTGTGTAATTTATGTGGTTTTTACACAGATGATGGAAAAAATGCCGTTAACGTAGTATGCGGATCATAGTAAAAACTCATAGGGAGGATCATAGTAAAGTTTTTGAAACGAACGATTCAATTAGACAATTATTATCGTTAGGCAATTTTTAAAATTAAAATAATGTTTCCAAAGTGACATGTGACTTGAGGTTTTTTTTATGGTTGGAAAGAGAATAAAAATATTTTGTTGAAAGGTCGTAAAGGTAAATACCAATCTGATCCTTGTAAAGCTGCTTGAAGGATTTTTTGTCCTTAAAAAAATCCCATTATGACCCCAATTTCTTATAAATATTTTTAGAAGTCTAGTGGAAATCTTTAAGATAAATCTCCTCCGTCTATTTCAGTTTTCTGCAAAAAGATTCAATCTTGTTGAAATTCGATTGTAAATATTAAGATTTATAGAAATAGCATGTTATTTTTAAATTTGATTCAAATATCTTGATATTCTCTCTCTCCGTTTTGTTCCTATTACGATGCGATACTTTATGCATTTTTAAAGCAGGTTTAAAGTTTTACAGGAATGGAGAGTTTTAATATACACTGACTATCAAAAAATTTAGATCACTTAAAAAATTGCAAATAATTTGATATTTTTGTAGAATTTTCTGTTTGTAAGCTAAGTATATTAAAAATTAATAAACTTGTAGGCTAAATTAAATATTCAGTATTGAATTGGAAAACATAATTTTTGGTTTATGATTTCTTCTAAAAATGCAAAAAAATTACGTTTAACATGTAGTTAGATTTTTAGTTATGTGGATCTGAAACCTTCAAGAAAATGGAAAACAAAATTAACATAAATTTAAAAGAATAATATATTAATAACGTTAATAGTGAGTGACAGGGCATAGTTTCAATTAAATTCCAGTAAAGCCAAGTTGATGTAATCTATACAGATCTTAGCAAAACCTTCGATAGCTTAGATCAGTGGTCACCAATTATGTTTCATGAAGGTCCGTTTCAAAGTCTTGACAAGCTTCCACGGTCCATTCAGGGGAAACCGCCGGAGCTTCTCCCCCGGAAAATTTTTGAAAAATTAACAGTTTCTACAATAATTTTAATCATTATTCAAATATTTGGGATAGTTATTACTCTGTATCTATTTCGATATAATGTTCTTCAAATATATTGAAGTTTGATATTATGCCATTGATCGATTAAAATAAAGCACATTATTTCAATCGGATTTGGCAATAAAAATTACTTTATTGTTTATATTAAGTATGTTTACTTAAAAAATTGTTAAAACCTATTCTCGAATTTAGTCCTCTACTATATCTCTTTTACTATTGAAATACCAAGATAAATTAAATTAAACGTTTTACTAGGCATAAAAGAATTTGGTAAAATAATGCAACAATATTAAATCAATAGCCTACTTTTTATTGAGAGTTGTATAATAAGGTACATATAAGTAACTCTAAAAAAAAATCAAACTAGTTTAAAAAGTTAAAAATCAATGGAAAAAATGGCATGTTTAAAAAATTAACATACGTAAAATAAAAAGAAAAAAATCACACATAAGTAGTTGAAATTACAAATAAACAGATTCAAAAGTTTACGAGTGAGAAAAATAAGTTTTATTTTTAACAATCTTAAAATTTGGAGTGCAGTTTGTGCAGCTGATTCTCATTAATGTGTCGAGATGGTCATCTGTGAGATGGGATCTATAACGATTTTTAATAAAAGTCATTCTTGAGAAAGCCTGCTTCGCACACATATGTTGATCCAAACATAGTACACAGTTTGATAGCCAAAGTGGATACTTTTTGCCACTGACATATTTGATCCAAAATTGGTCGCATTCGAGAGTGTCTGGAACTTTGAAAAATGTCTTTTAGAACATAATCTTCCTGGAACTCGATAATTTCCATCTGCAGGGCAGCTTTGTTACTCTTGATAATATCTGACGATTCACTGGTCCACACACCATTAGGTTTAAGTGGAAATCTTGTTTAACAGTTGCACAACATTTTCAATTTTGTTGAAATCTGTAACTCTTCTTTGAAATTCTAATTTAAGTTTATTCAGGAAATCAGTGAACTGGGTGATGTCAATGTACACATTGCTCTCACAAACAGATTAAAGAAGAAAGAGATTTACAAAATAAATTTAACGAGTGGAAAGTGTTATAAGTGTATATATGATAACATCAGTGCTCCACTATCTCTTCAATATCTTCAGTGTAAAGGTCGATCTTTTTAGAAAAACCTCTGATTTCAGAGAAAAGTTCACACACAAGTTTCCCATTCCCTTGCAGCTTGAGATTTAAGAAATTCATATGCCGAAATATGTCTGTTAAAAAAGCTATGTAAGCCACGTTTTCTTTAGTGTCGAGGAGGAAGCCTAAATGCTCCTTTGCTACTTCTTGATCACTACTTGAAAGAAATTCTTTAATGTCCTCCAATACTCCAAAAAATCGTTTCAACACCATGCCTTTGCTTAGCCATCTAATGTTGTTGTGGAGAAGCAAATCGTCAAACTAAGCATTAGTTTCTTCAGGAAATGATTTGAACTGGTGATGCTTGAGAGATGATTTCGCACGTAAAAAGTTGATTATTTTGATAACAGCTTGCATTGTACTCTGGAGATTTGGATTCAGAGTGCAACATAAGACACTTTGGTGAATGATGCAATGGTATGAAATTAAATTTACATTGCATTTATCGTCACTACTAAGACTCTGAACTAAGCCTTTTCTGCATCCTCCTGCATCATTGCTGCTGCGCCGTCTGTGGTTACCGATATCACTTATTTCATATCTAAGCCAACTTTGTTGAAATAGCCCATTGTAGCCTTGTAAAGATCGTTTCCTGTAGTTGTTCCTGACATCGGCAAAATAGTCAGCAGTTCTTCATTAAATTGTTCATGGGTGGTGTCAAGATAACGCACAAAAATAATTAGCAGTGCTGTATCTGTGATGTCGTAGGATTCATCCAATGCCAAAGCGATGAAATCTGTAGCGGCTAAGGTTTCCTTTAAAGTTTTGAAACTTTCCTCTCCTAAAACTTGAGTATTCCTCGTGCTTGAAGAAGCAGATAATGGAATATGTCGCAAAGTATGTCCTTTTTATTTTCGAACAAAACATTTTCTGCCTCCAGCATGCACTCTTTTACTATATCAGCATCACTAAAAGGCTTCATATGTTTGGCGAGCGTCCAAGAAATTCGCAAAGAGGCCTCAGAACATTTTTCTTGCTCGGTCATGAACCGAATCATAATTTGTGTGGATGTAATGTAGTTTGAAAGTAAGCTCTGAATTTTAATTTTACGGACATTACTTCCCACAGGATATTTTTCTTCAAACGTTTATGTTTGGTCTCGTAATATCGTTTAATATTCGAACTTTTAACAATAGCTACAGCTTGAGTGAATATTAAACATACCGGTACTGCTCCTACTCGGTTTGGCATGGTGAAGCAATATAAGTCTATCCATTCAAGTTGAAACTGTCTATTTTCCGATTCAACATTTCTTTTCTTCTTATTCATGGTAAGATAAGAAGGCACAAACCACTGCACTACACAAAACAACCCAAAATGTATAAACTGAACGTAAACAAGAACATACGGCAGTCCGAAGAATACACGAAAACAAAACAAAGTGCGTAACTGGTACGAGAATACGCTTGAATGGCGCCTCATACATTTTCATAGTGCATAATACTATTGCGTTGTCGCCGCGTCAGTATCGCTACGTTAGTAACCCCAGAGCCGCTTTGCTAGGAAGTCTACCTTTACCCTCTACTACACTATGGTCAGGTCGTTACTAGCATTTGCATTCTGTGTTTGCTCCCCTCAATATAATGTATACACGCAACGTATCGAAAAAATCCAACGAAAATTCCTTTTCTATCATGTAGGTTTCCGTCCTCTGAGGTACCATGTATGGGGGTACTGGTATTAATTACCCTATTATTATATATTTTTTATTTAAATTACATAACAATCGAATTGATTGTCCATACCTTCTGTCCCGTTTAAATCTTAACTGTTCCACAATAATTTCCCGCATACCCAGAAACTACCGTCTGATGCGTTTCCATACGAACTCAGCTAAACATTCCCCCCGCACATGTCTCTTAGCGCAATACAATTACCTAAACCAACGCTTCCTTTCAGACTGTCCTAATATTTTCAATTGTTCCCCTCTTAGCCTGAAGCACTGCCTTAAATTACACCCCACTGCTCTGGGTGAAATAAGTATGTAATCATTTGTTTGTGTCGGTCATGGTTGGTTACCATTTCTGTGTATTGCAATGCCTAAGGTGTTGGGTTGTCATTGGACTCCGATTACTCGTGAGCCTGTTACTCACTCCTTCCTTACATTGTAATTTATGTAAATTATTGAAATTTATATATATATATATTATATTTATGTATATATTGTAAATTGTGTAATTAGTGAAATTATTCTCGGAACAATCAGATATTGGTCAGTTATTCCATTCCTGTAATAGCTCTCTTAGCTCCTGAGCAGTTCTTGGAGCTGGTGAATGTCTTCAGATACGTCGTCCCAACTCATCCACATGTTCGATGGGATTAATGTCTGGACTGAGTATTGGCCACTCAAATGGCCTAATTCCCAGCTCGTCCAGATATTTTCTGAGAATTCTACCTGTGTGAGGTTTAGCATGAAAATTCCATGCTCATCCATAGTGACCATGAAAGACATAACATGTTCGTCTAGAACCTCCGTAATGTATCTGTGAGCTGCTAGAGAACCGTTCTGTATGAAGATTAACTCTGTGCGTGCTTGTGAAGAAATTCCTGCCCAAACCATAACCGAGCGAAATGGAAGCAAATGGACGCAGCCAAATGGAAGTCGCTTGTCTGTGCAAACTGGAGCATATCTGTTGCTCCGGGTCTTCTTCATACTTGTCAACGCCCGTCTGGCCCTGTGAGGCAAAACCGCGACGCGAAAAAGGGCGTTGCTCCAGTCATTATTCCATGCCAGGTTATTTCGGGCAAAAGACAATCTTGTAATTCGTTGCCGGGATAGTAATGGAAGACCTGTAGCCATTCTTCTACAAGATAATGCAGTAGCATGAGGCCTACTTGTAACGGTCCATTCACTAACATTGACATCTCTAACTTCTTAAAGTTGATTTCTTAGCAAAACCGCAGAAGATGTTCTATTTCGCAAACTTGCGGACACCAAAATCGCTCATCTCTTTGGGTGGTGACGCGTTTTCGCCCGGATTCGGGTCTTCTGCTTATCAGGTCTTAGTTCCAATTTCTTAAGTGACCTGATTTTTTTTGCTCGACAGTGCATTATATTATTTTCTATTGTCCGTTAATAGTAGTTTAAGATACAAGTGTGTGAAGAAGGAATTTTGCGCATGAGTTGCGAAGTTTAAAGCACGAGCCGAAAGTGAGTGGTTTAATCGCAATGAGTGCACAAAAGCCTTTCACACACGTGTGTCGTACATTATTTTATCTGCAAAAGAAAATAATTGTTTCTTACTGATAGTATTGTAAAAATTGTTTTCGAAAGACAACATACTTCAAATAACTGACACAATAAGGTTAGAACGTTCAGCGCCTCAGTGGAAAAAAAACAACATTATTTAGAAATAGAAACACTAGAAACAAAAGAAAATAGAAACACTATTTGGTCGGTGTCGATGTAATCCAGGTTAACCTACATTTAATCTAGATTAGGTTATGGTAAGGTTAAGTTATATTAGAGCCAGATAAATCCAGACTGAGAGGACTAGACTTATTGATTCAAAATAAGAAATATTAATTCTATTTTAATATAAGCCAGAAAATTTATTTTCACTACGTCTATGTTTTTTCTTTAGTGACGCGAGTTGTTGCCATATTATTGAGGGTCGTTTGCCTGCAAAGCCTTTTTGCACTGCGGCCAACTTGATCCTATTGTGCTTCGTTGCCATAGTAACAATAAACAGAAATCGTTTAATAATGAAACTCCATTTGATTTACATTGGACTTTTACACACGATTTGGATACTTTTACACACGATTATAATAATGGTATCCTTCACATACAATAATGTATTTATTAATGAGTTCATTTTGGTGTGTGAGTAGATAAACAAAATCTACTATTATATCCAATATTTCTATTTTATAGAATTACATAAAAAGGTTTTAAAAGTTGAGTTATTTTGATAGCTTCAACATATTTTTTTTGTCTGATTAAGCATTTTTCTGATAAAACTACATTCAACCACCCAGTTATTATAGCAAAACTTGTTAAAATTTAATTACCGGAAAATACTTAATCTACACATTAAAAAGTATACTTATTAAAATCTATAATAAAAAGTAAAAAATATGTTCAAATCATCCAAAATAATTGCATTGTTACGTATCCAATATTTATTAATAATATAAAAAAATAAACACATATATACTAGAAACCATCCTGTATGCGATCGATAAATACATATGCAAAAAATAAGAATATCGTTGAATAAATTAAAATTGTTTTCGAGTGTTAATTATTTCTGCACGCCATTTAAGTGACTCATTAGTATTTGAATTGCTAAATTATTTATTTCCAGCTTTAATTTTTATTACGCCCAATTGAAAGCTTTAATTTTTTTCCATTTTTTGGGAAATGTGAAATGTGTGGGATGAACCTCACCAAAATCAATTTTATTCATTCATAATAGTATATAAAAGTACGAGTTCAATAAGCGCGTTTTTTCAGCACGCGTCCATGTTTAGAAATCGGCGAGCGTAGCGAGGAGCTACGTTCTATCTACTAGAAGCTAATAGAAGTTACTAGGAGCTATTGGACAAGTGCGAAAAACGTCTTATGAACGAGTTTTTTATACTATTTTTGTGCCCTTTTATGCCGTTTCTAAATCGCCGATACATATTGAGAAAATTATATCGCACTCGGTCAGCCATTAACGAACTTATATGAGTGCTTTAATTTAACTTCATTATAGATGCAAAATAAAATATATGTATATATATATATATATATATATATATATATATTTATATATATATATATATATATATATATATATATATATATATATATATATATATATATATATATGTACTCTGCATGTTTATGGTAGAAGAAACTTTTAATTTATCTCAGCGTATTTGAAAAGTTGCGGATTGCGGAAAGGGATGATTTTTTTCCCATTTTTGTCTCTGTATGGAAACAGTATTTCCGTTTAAGTGCACCAGCTGGCTGCATTATGTGCTTACAATGCTTGAGGGCAGTCGTTCGTGATCCATTCTCAATTTTGCAACAAAATGAAACCTCTTCACATACACATTAAAGACAAGTTTCTGATTTATTTAACTATAAATATTAATAAAAATGATAACATTAAAAAAAAACAGTGTAGTATTTTTTTGTTATTAACCCCTTGATATACAATGACGTCTGTAAGATGTCATGTATATGTCATAAGATCACATGTATATGGACACGTCAACGTGCATTTTATTTGTATGTCAAGGGGTTAATATAAAATATCGAGCAATCAAGAGATGCTAAAGGGATTTTAAAATGGGATTTTTCTACTATTAAAACATCTCGTAAAACATATCGTTTGTTTGGATTGTGGTTGTTGAATATATTTCTAAAATACTTTTCACAGAGAATAAGAAACATTTTTGTATTCTTAAACCTTCCGCTGCAAATTCCTTTTTTGAACTGATGCCCGTTATAACCCGTGGGGAATACTTTTATAACTTGTATTATTCGCAATAATTTGCAAATATTGTCAAATTTTCAAAAACCAAAATACCTCTATTCGAAGCAAAATTTTTTTTTGTTGGTTTGAGTGGACAAACTTTGAAAAATTCATTTGTTTTATGTCAAGGTTGGTAGAAAATGTCAAAATATTTGGCAAATATTGCCAAATTTTCAAAAACAAAAATCTCTATTAGAAACAAAATTGCAAAATTTGTAATTTTTTGTTGATTTGAATGGACAAACCTTGCAAAATTCTTTTGTTTTGTGTAAAAATTGAACGAAAATACAAAATAATTTGCAAAAATTGCCAAATTTTCAAAAACCAAAATCTCTATTCCAAGCAAATTTTGTTTTTTTTTGTTGATTTTAGTAAACAAACTTTGCAAAATTCATTTGTTTTATTTGAAAATTGGACGAAAATGTATAAATAATTGGCAAATATTGCCATATTTTCAAAAACCAAAATCTTTAAACGAAACAAAATTTGTTTTTTTTTTAATTTCATTGGACAAACCTTGCAAAATTCTTTTGTTTTTGTGTCCAAATTGGACGAAAACGTCAAAATAATTTACAAAAATTGCCAAATTTTCAAAAACCAAAATCTCTATTCGATGCAATTTTTTTTTTGTTGATTTGAGTTGTCAAACTTTGCAAAAATCATTTTTTTTATGTCAAAGTTGGACGAAATTGTCAAAATAATTGGCAAATATTGCCAAATTTTTAAAAACCAGAATCTCTATTCGAAGCAAATTTTTTTATTTTTTCATGATTTAAATGGACAAAACTTGCAAAATTCTTTTGTTTTGTGTCAAGATTGGACAAAAACGGCAAAATATTTTGAAAAATTTCCAAATTTACTAATAACCAAGATTTCTATTCGAGTCATAATATATAGTTTCAACTACGAGAAGAATTTTCAACTCGAATCCACATTTCATCTTATTCACGTTGAAACAAGTTCATGTTGCGTCAAAATTGGTAAAAAATGTCAAAATAATTGGCAAATATTGCAAATTTTCAAAAACAAAAATCTATTAGAAGCAAAATTTGTAATTTTTTGTTGATTTGAATGGACAAACCTTCAAAATTCTTTTGTTTTTTGTCAAAATTGGATGAAAAGGTCAAAATAATTTGCAAAACTTGGCAAATTTTCTAAAACCAAAATCTCTATTCGAAGCAAATTCTGTTGTTTTGTTGATTTGAGTGGACACACTTTGCAAAATTCTTTTGTTATATGTCAAAATTGAACGAAAACGACAAAATAATTTGCAAAAATTGCCAAATTTTCAAAAACCAAAATTTGTATTTCAAGAAAATTTTGTTTTTTTGTTGATTTGAGTGAACAAATTTTGTATTTTGTATTTTTTGTTGATTTGAGTTGACAAACTGCAAAAATCATTTGTTTTATGTCAAAATTTCACGAAAATGTCAAAATAATTGGCAGATATTGCCAAATTTTCACGAAAATGTCAAAATAATTGGCAGATATTGCCAAATTTTCAAAAACCAAAACCTCTATTCAAAGCTAAATTTTCTTTTTTTGTTGATTTGAGTGGACAAACTATGAAAAGTTCATTTGTTTTATGTCAAAATTGATAAAAAATCTCAAAATAATTGGCAAATATTGACAAATCTTCAAAAACAAAAATTTCTGTTAGAAGCAAAATTTGTTATTTTTTGTTGATTTGAATGGACAAACCTTGCAAAATTCTTTTGTTTTGTGTCAAAATTGGACGAAAAGGTCAAAATAATTGGCAAAAATTGCCAAATTTTCAAAAACCAAAATCTCTATTCCAAGCAAATTTTGTTGTTTTGTTGATTGGGTGAACAAACTTTGCAAAATTCATTTGTTTTATGTGGAAATTGGACAGAAATGTCAAAATAATTGGCAAATATTGCCATATTTGCAAAAACCAAAATCTTTAAACGAAACAAAATTTGTTCTTTTTTTGTTAATTTCAATGGACAAACCTTGCAATGTTCTTTTGTTTTGTGACAAAATTGGGTGAAAATGTCAAAAATGTCAATAATTTGCAAAAATTACAATCGTGTCTCTTCTGTTTGCGTTCGCGTCTAAAGTCCTGTGTCCACCTAGTTAGTATCTCCTTTGGGTCCGTTAATAGGTTTCCATTGGCGTCCTTACACAGTACGTTTCTGGGTGTGTATCAGTTTCTTTGCTCGTTTATCTGCTTATAGAAAAATTTTGAGCTGTTGTTTTGCCGGAGTTTTTTTAAATTTGCTATTTGTGCTTGTTCAAAAGCTCGTTTTTTTTCTCTGTGTAACTTCTTTTCGCTCCTTCTTGCTCTTCTGTATTCTTCCGCGTTTCCCCTCGTTCTTCTTTGTGTCATCTTCTTATATACTTCATTCTTTTCTGCTGTTTGTCTTTCGCATTCCGTGTCGAATCAGGCGTTGGTCTTAGGATGCCTGAGTAGGCCCAAGACTTCTGAGCCGACCGAGAGGGTGCTTTCTTGCATTTCGTCCACCTTTCTCCTATTGAAATATTTTCGTCCATGGGCATCTTTGCCCTTATGTTATCTTCGAAAAGCTTTTGGACACGTCAACGCGCATTTTATTCGTATGTCAAGGGGTTAATAAAATATAATTTTATTTATTTAGCGAATGTTCAATGCTCATCACAATGTTGATAGAAATACAAATAAAAGATGACAGGATACACTGAAAAAAGTACACTTTAAAAATTACAGTTTCAAATAGTAGCAGCGGCCTTACGAATTTCAAACTGTAAAAACTACAAATTGCTTTTGATAAAATTACAGTTTCCGATATTATTAGTAAATAAGTTTTAAAAATTACAGTGCGACTGCATTCACAATCTCATCACAATGTTGATAGAAATACAAATAAAAGATGACAGGATACACGGAAAAAGTACACTTTAAAAATTACAGTTTCAAATAGTAGCAGCGGCCTTACGAATTTCAAACTGTAAAAACTACAAATTGCTTTTGATAAAACTACAGTTTCCGATATTATTAGTAAATAAGTTTTAAAAATTACAGTGCGACTGCAATTTTTACAAATTTGTATTCGTAAGGCCGCTGCTACTATTTTAACTGTAATTTTTAAATTGTACTCTTTTCCGTATATGTTCATTGCATTGTCGCTTCCGTTCAGGAACTCATAGGGTGTTCTCGGTAGGACCCCATTCAGGTCCTTATTTTCCTATATTCCTTAATATGTCAATCAATAAAATATAATAACAAAAAGTACGGCGGAAAAACCGTTTAATTGGATAATTGAATTTAATTTTTATAAACGTTTAATTTTTATAATCTAAGCGGTGATTTTAAATGTTGTGGTGATGGCAACCTGTTGATTGCTATTATCAGTTTAGATAAAAAGTTTTTTCTCGCGACGATTGTTGAAAATAATATTTTCGAGGGGCGAAAGTAATTAAAGCTGTCTTTAATATTCATGCCACACCCCAATGATTTTTTTTATTATCCATAAATTCATAAGAAAGCTGGTAATTAAACAATGTTGTCTTTTACAAATAATTTTCTCTATAAATAAAGAGTTAACGTCTCTATCAAAATTGAACTAAAACTCTACTTAAAAATTAGAAAGAATTTTCGATTTTTTTTTTATTGTTTTCAATGAAATTTTAATTGGTACTTACGTATTAACGCCACCGCCGCTATACAAAGGAATGAGAGTTTGCGATGGCGCGCGTATGTTATCTTGATTTATCTGTCCGCTTCGTAAAGGGCAAATGAATCTAACCGGGGTTAAAAAAGTATTTTGAGCTTTAAAAATGTTTTAATTTTAAATAAAATGTTTTAATTTTAAATAAAATGTTTTATTTTATGATTTATCATAAGAAAAATACGTGTAGATTAGCGGCATTTAAAAATGTAACGGTGATGACTTTAATAGTCTTGTCTGTCTAGTCTTGTCTGTCTAGTCTTGTCTGTCTAGTCTTGTCTGTGTAGTCTTGTCTGTCTAGTCTTGTCTGTCTAGTCTTGTCTGTCTAGTCTTGTCTGTCTAGTCTTGTCTGTCTAGTCTTGTCTGTCTAGTCTTGTCTGTCTAATCTTGTCTGTCTAGTCTTGTCTGTCTAGTCTTGTCTGTCTAGTCTTGTCTGTCTAGTCTTGTCTGTCTAGTCTTGTCTGTCTAGTCTTGTCTGTCTAGTGTTGTCTGTCTAGTCTTGTCTGTCTAGTCTTGTCTGTCTAGTCTTCTCTGTCTAGTCTTGTCTGTCTACTCTTGTCTGTCTAGTCTTGTCTGTCTAGTCTTGTCTGTCTAGTCTTGTCTATCTAGTCTTGTCTGTCTAGTCTTGTCTGTCTAGTCTTGTCTGTCTAGTCTTGTCTGTCTAGTCTTGTCTGTCTAGTCTTGTCTGTCTAGTCTTGTCTGTCTAGTCTTGTCTGTCTAGTCTTGTCTGTCTAGTCTTGTCTGTCTAGTCTTGTCTGTCTAGTCTTGTCTGTCTAGTCTTGTCTGTCTAGTCTTGTCTGTCTAGTCTTGTCTGTCTTGTCTTGTCTGTCTAGTCTTGTCTGTCTAGTCTTGTCTGTCTAGTCTTGTCTGTCTAGTCTTGTCTGCCTAGTCTTGTCTGTCTAGTCTTGTCTGTCTAGTCTTGTCTGTCTAGTCTTGTCTGTCTAGTCTTTTCTGTCTAGTCTTGTCTGTCTAGTCTTGTCTGTCTAGTCTTGTCTGTCTAGTCTTGTCTGTCTAGTCTTGTCTGTCTAGTCTTGTCTGTCTAGTCTTGTCTGTCTAGTCTTGTCTGTCTAGTCTTGTCTGTCTAGTCTTGTCTGTCTAGTCTTGTCTGTCTAGTCTTGTCTGTCTAGTCTTGTCTGTCTAGTCTTGTCTGTCTAGTCTTGTCTGTCTAGTCTTGTCTGTCTAGTCTTGTCTGTCTAGTCTTGTCTGTCTAGTCTTGTCTGTCTAGTCTTGTCTGTCTAGTCTTGTCTGTCTAGTCTTGTCTGTCTTGTCTTGTCTGTCTAGTCTTGTCTGTCTAGTCTTGTCTGTCTAATCTTGTCTGTCTAGTCTTGTCTGTCTAGTCTTGTCTGTCTAGTCTTGTCTGTCTAGTCTTGTCTGTCTAGTCTTGTCTGTCTAGTCTTGTCTGTCTAGTCTTTTCTGTCTAGTCTTGTCTGTCTAGTCTTGTCTGTCTAGTCTTGTCTGTCTAGTCTTGTCTGTCTAGTCTTGTCTGTCTAGTCTTGTCTGTCTAGTCTTGTCTGTCTAGTCTTGTCTGTCTAGTCTTGTCTGTCTAGTCTTGTCTGTCTAGTCTTGTCTGTCTAGTCTTGTCTGTCTAGTCTTGTCTGTCTAGTCTTGCCTGTCTAGTCTTGTCTGTCTAGTCTTGTCTGTCTAATCTTGTCTGTCTAGTCTTGTCTGTCTAGTCTTGTCTGTCTAGTCTTGTCTGTCTAGTCTTGTCTGTCTAGTCTTGTCTGTCTAGTCTTGTCTGTCTAGTCTTGTCTGTCTAGTCTTGTCTGTCTAGTCTTGTCTGTCTAGTCTTGTCTGTCTAGTCTTGTCTGTCTAGTCTTGTCTGTCTAGTCTTGTCTGTCTAGTCTTGTCTGTCTAGTCTTGTCTGTCTAGTCTTGTCTGTCTAGTCTTGTCTGTCTAGTCTTGTCTGTCTAGTCTTGTCTGTCTAGTCTTGTCTGTCTAGTCTTGTCTGTCTAGTCTTGGAGAGGGGAGAGCCAGGTTGGGAATCTCGGAGAAGGAGGACATGAAGTAACAAGAAAATCCAAAGACAAAATAATCAACGCGGATGGTAGAAAATGGCTTGACTGGATGAAGGAAAGAAAATGGAACATATTAAATGGATGCACGGAGGGAGATTGGAGTGGAGAGACAACGTATGTAGGGGGAAGAGGGATGTCAGTGATAGACTATGTAGTAGCAAACGAGACAGCAACAAGTGATATAATCAGCATGGAGGTAGGGAACAGGATAGAGTCGGATCATTTCCCGCTGGAAGTAACGGTAAAAGGAAAAACGGTGGTTAGTGGACAGACGGAGAAGCAGAAATCAGTAGCGATATGGAATAAAGAGGCGGTACAAAGATTTAAGAGCAACCTGGAAAACTGTCAGCTAGAATCAATAAATAGCCTAGAACAACTGGTATCTAAAGTCCATGAGGCGATAGTATGGAAAAATGTCAGGAGTGAGCATTATAACAGCGCATGGATTGATAAAGAATATATCTCCAAGAAAAAACAGTTGAGAGAGGATGTCAAGAGATGGAGACAGAGCGGAGGAACTCCAGGTAAATTAAAAAATATGAAGGACCAAATGAAAGAACTTGTGAAGAACAAAAAAGGAACGTGGCAAAGAAAACAAATGGAGGAGGCTAGGAAGCTCAATAGTGAAAGAGAAATATGGAAGTTTATTGCCAAAAATGTGGAAAAAGCAACCCGGAAAGTTAATGAAATTAAGATGGAAAGATGGAGAGCACATTTTATGCAGTTGCTGGACGGAAAAGAAGATAAGGGAGCAGAGGAGACAGTGGAAGAGGACGGAAAAGAAGAAGAAGGCCATCGACCAGAAATTATGTGGGAGGAAATGGAGCAAGTGCTGGGTGGGCTGAAAAGAAGAAAAGCGACAGGTCCGGATGGAATCCCAAATGAAGCATGGAAACTAGCGCCGGTGTCAATACAAAAAAAAACTCCACGAATTATACAACAAGATTTTCAAAGGACAGCAAGCAATTCCAGAAAGCTGGAGGGAAGGGGACATCGTACCAATTTTCAAAGCAGGAAATAAGGGAGAAGCAGAAAATTACAGAGGCATCACACTGATGGATACATCATATAAGATATATGCAAAAGTAGTGGAGATGAAAATACAGGAAGAAATTGAGGAAAAGGAAGTGATTCCGGAAGTACAAGGGGGATTCAGAAAAGGGAGGGGAACAACGGACCAGCTGGTTACCTTAAAATACGTAATAGAGCAAGAGCTGGCACAGAAAGGTGGAAAGGTGTATGCTGTATTCATAGATCTTAAAGCGGCATATGACACAGTAAACCGAAACATGCTATGGGAAATGATGAGAGCAAAAGGAATTAGTGGGTGGCTAGTGAAGGCAGTTACAGATCTATATGGTAAGACAAGCTGCAGAGTTAGAATAAGTGAAAAAAAATCCGAAAGATTCTGGGTTAGGAAAGGGTTAAAGCAAGGGTGTCCACTTAGCCCTGTCCTATTTAATGTTTTTATAAATGACTTAGAAAAGGTTTTAAAAAATGGGCAGGCAGGAGGAGTGGTAATAGGTAGGATGAAAGTGTGGTCTCTAGCTTACGCGGATGACATAGTTGCTTTAGCAAGAACAAAAGGGGAAATGAAAGAGATGATTGGAAGGATTAAAAGATATTTTGAGAAAAGAATGTTAAGTGTGAATGTAGAGAAGACTAAGTGGATGGTGTTTAGAAAGAAAGTTGGTAAGAAAGAGGAAAGCTTTATGTGGGGGGAAGAAGTTATAGAGCAGGTTAGCAGGTTCAAATACTTGGGATTTATGTTTGGTAGTAATGGGTCCAATAATGAGCACATTAAGTTCGTATGTAAGAAAGCATGGGTGGCTGCTAATAGATTTTGGAATGCTTGGAAAGATAAATTTGAAGATAGTTTTGTGGCAAAAATGACAGTGTGGAAAGCGTGTGTTCGGAGTATTTTGTTGTATGGAGCGGAAATATGGGGTATGAACGAAATGGAACAAGTAGAAAAGGTACAACTTCAGTTTATAAAAAGGGCGTTGAAATTAGACAGGAGTACGCCAGGGTACCTGGTGCTACAAGAAGCGAATGTATATAAAGTTGCAATAGAAGCATCAGTGAGAGTGGCAAGATACGAAAGGAAAGTGTATAGGTTAGGGAATGAAAGGATAGTGAAAGAGGTGTTCAATAGTTTAAGGAAGGAAGGTGTCGGAGGGATTAGACTAACAAAATGGGGAAATGAATGGAAAAAAATGTATGAACGAGTAGGGTTGTCGAAAGAGGAGGTAGAAAGGATGAAAAGGGAAGGCGTAAAGTGTGAAAAATTGTTGGGTGAAAGGAGTAGGGAGATAGAGCTGCAGATACGACAAAGCCGTATAGACGAAAGCAGGTACAATCGGGAGTACAACAAGGTACAAGTGTACGGCAGACTCCCTTTGTACCTAAGCAGAGGGTCCAGCGGTAGCCAAAATAGGATAGCCAGGTTTCGGTGCGGCAACGAAGAAAAGGGAAGAAGGTACTGGTTGAATGAAAGGGAGAATTTGTGTACCATATGCGGAGAGGGTACTGACAGGTGGGCACATTGGATGGAAGAGTGCAAAGGGCTAACATGGGAAGAAGGAAAGAAAAATAAATGTAAAGACTGGGAAGCGTGCATGGACGAGTCAGGTAGCGGGTGGCCCATAATGCGGGAAATTTTAGAGCGGAAGGGAGTGATTGTGGAAAAAGTTTAGGGAGGGAGATAAGTTAGTGCGGGCGAAGAATTATTGTTTTTTTTTTTTGTTTCTTTAAAGTGTAGTATTTTTTTTAAGTTTGAGTATTTGGGATATTTTTGGGTCGGGTTATTAGTTATGTTCTGTTTTTTTGTTCTTTTTTTTATTGTTTCCATGTGTTTTTTTGTTTTGTTTTGATATGTTGTATTGTTAGTCTTATAGTAATTGTTGTAAATATGCCAATAAAGGTAATAATAATAAAAAAATAGTCTTGTCTGTCTAGTCTTGTCTGTCTAGTCTTGTCTGTCTAGTCTTGTCTGTCTAGTCTTGTCTGTCTAGTCTTGTCTGTCTAGTCTTGTCTGTCTAGTCTTGTCTGTCTAGTCTTGTCTGTCTAGTCTTGTCTGTCTAGTCTTGTCTGTCTAGTCTTGTCTGTCTAGTCTTGTCTGTCTAGTCTTGTCTGTCTAGTCTTGTCTGTCTAGTCTTGTCTGTCTAGTCTTGTCTGTCTAGTCTTGTCTGTCTAGTCTTGTCTGTCTAGTCTTGTCTGTCTAGTCTTGTCTGTCTAGTCTTGTCTGTCTAGTCTTGTCTGTCTAGTCTTGTCTGTCTAGTCTTGTCTGTCTAGTCTTGTCTGTCTAGTCTTGTCTGTCTAGTCTTGTCTGTCTAGTCTTGTCTGTCTAGTCTTGTCTGTCTAGTCTTGTCTGTCTAGTCTTGTCTGTCTAGTCTTGTCTGTCTAGTCTTGTCTGTCTAGTCTTGTCTGTCTAGTCTTGTCTGTCTAGTCTTGTCTGTCTAGTCTTGTCTGTCTAGTCTTGTCTGTCTAGTCTTGTCTGTCTAGTCTTGTCTGTCTAGTCTTGTCTGTCTAGTCTTGTCTGTCTAGTCTTGTCTGTCTAGTCTTGTCTGTCTAGTCTTGTCTGTCTAGTCTTGTCTGTCTAGTCTTGTCTGTCTAGTCTTGTCTGTCTAGTCTTGTCTGTCTAGTCTTGTAGTCTTGTCTGTCTAGTCTTGTCTGTCTGGTCTTGTCTGTCTGGTCTTGTCTGTCTGGTCTTGTCTGTCTGGTCTTGTCTGTCTGGTCTTGTCTGTCTAGTCTTGTCTGTCTAGTCTTGTCTGTCTAGTCTTGTCTGTCTTGTCTTGTCTGTCTAGTCTTGTCTGTCTAGTCTTGTCTGTCTAGTCTTGTCTGTCTAGTCTTGTCTGTCTAGTCTTGTCTGTCTAGTCTTGTCTGTCTAGTCTTGTCTGTCTAGTCTTGTCTGTCTAGTCTTGTCTGTCTAGTCTTGTCTGTCTAGTCTTGTCTGTCTAGTCTTGTCTGTCTAGTCTTGTCTGTCTAGTCTTGTCTGTCTAGTCTTGTCTGTCTAGTCTTGTCTGTCTAGTCTTGTCTGTCTAGTCTTGTCTGTCTAGTCTTGTCTGTCTAGTCTTGTCTGTCTAGTCTTGTCTGTCTAGTCTTGTCTGTCTAGTCTTGTCTGTCTAGTCTTGTCTGTCTAGTCTTGTCTGTCTAGTCTTGTCTGTCTAGTCTTGTCTGTCTAGTCTTGTCTGTCTAGTCTTGTCTGTCTAGTCTTGTCTGTCTAGTCTTGTCTGTCTAGTCTTGTCTGTCTAGTCTTGTCTGTCTAGTCTTGTCTGTCTAGTCTTGTCTGTCTAGTCTTGTCTGTCTAGTCTTGTCTGTCTAGTCTTGTCTGTCTAGTCTTGTCTGTCTAGTCTTGTCTGTCTAGTCTTGTCTGTCTAGTCTTGTCTGTCTAGTCTTGTCTGTCTAGTCTTGTCTGTCTAGTCTTGTCTGTCTAGTCTTGTCTATCTAGTCTTGTCTGTCTAGTCTTGTCTGTCTAGTCTTGTCTGTCTAGTCTTGTCTGTCTAGTCTTGTAGTCTTGTCTGTCTAGTCTTGTCTGTCTAGTCTTGTCTGTCTGGTCTTGTCTGTCTGGTCTTGTCTGTCTGGTCTTGTCTGTCTGGTCTTGTCTGTCTAGTCTTGTCTGTCTAGTCTTGTCTGTCTAGTCTTGTCTGTCTTGTCTTGTCTGTCTAGTCTTGTCTGTCTAGTCTTGTCTGTCTAGTCTTGTCTGTCTAGTCTTGTCTGTCTAGTCTTGTCTGTCTAGTCTTGTCTGTCTAGTCTTGTCTGTCTAGTCTTGTCTGTCTAGTCTTGTCTGTCTAGTCTTGTCTGTCTAGTCTTGTCTGTCTAGTCTTGTCTGTCTAGTCTTGTCTGTCTAGTCTTGTCTGTCTAGTCTTGTCTGTCTAGTCTTGTCTGTCTAGTCTTGTCTGTCTAGTCTTGTCTGTCTAGTCTTGTCTGTCTAGTCTTGTCTGTCTAGTCTTGTCTGTCTAGTCTTGTCTGTCTAGTCTTGTCTGTCTAGTCTTGTCTGTCTAGTCTTGTCTGTCTAGTCTTGTCTGTCTAGTCTTGTCTGTCTAGTCTTGTCTGTCTAGTCTTGTCTGTCTAGTCTTGTCTGTCTAGTCTTGTCTGTCTAGTCTTGTCTGTCTAGTCTTGTCTGTCTAGTCTTGTCTGTCTAGTCTTGTCTGTCTAGTCTTGTCTGTCTAGTCTTGTCTGTCTAGTCTTGTCTGTCTAGTCTTGTCTGTCTAGTCTTGTCTGTCTAGTCTTGTCTGTCTAGTCTTGTCTGTCTAGTCTTGTCTGTCTAGTCTTGTCTGTCTAGTCTTGTCTGTCTAGTCTTGTCTGTCTAGTCTTGTCTGTCTAGTCTTGTCTGTCTAGTCTTGTCTGTCTAGTCTTGTCTGTCTAGTCTTGTCTGTCTAGTCTTGTCTGTCTAGTCTTGTCTGTCTAGTCTTGTCTGTCTAGTCTTGTCTGTCTAGTCTTGTCTGTCTAGTCTTGTCTGTCTAGTCTTGTCTGTCTAGTCTTGTCTGTCTAGTCTTGTCTGTCTAGTCTTGTCTGTCTAGTCTTGTCTGTCTAGTCTTGTCTGTCTAGTCTTGTCTGTCTAGTCTTGTCTGTCTAGTCTTGTCTGTCTAGTCTTGTCTGTCTAGTCTTGTCTGTCTAGTCTTGTCTGTCTAGTCTTGTCTGTCTAGTCTTGTCTCTCTAGTCTTGTCCGTCTAGTCTTGTCTGTCTAGTTTTGTCTGTCTAGTCTTGTCTGTCTAGTCTTGTCTGTCTAGTCTTGTCTGTCTAGTCTTGTCTGTCTAGTCTTGTCTGTCTAGTCTTGTCTGTCTAGTCTTGTCTGTCTAGTCTTGTCTGTCTAGTCTTGTCTGTCTAGTCTTGTCTGTCTAGTCTTGTCTGTCTAGTCTTGTCTGTCTAGTCTTGTCTGTCTAGTCTTGTCTGTCTAGTCTTGTCTGTCTAGTCTTGTCTGTCTAGTCTTGTCTGTCTAGTCTTGTCTGTCTAGTCTTGTCTGTCTAGTCTTGTCTGTCTAGTCTTGTCTGTCTAGTCTTGTCTGTCTAGTCTTGTCTGTCTAGTCTTGTCTGTCTAGTCTTGTCTGTCTAGTCTTGTCTGTCTAGTCTTGTCTGTCTAGTCTTGTCTGTCTAGTCTTGTCTGTCTAGTCTTGTCTGTCTAGTCTTGTCTGTCTAGTCTTGTCTGTCTAGTCTTGTCTGTCTAGTCTTGTCTGTCTAGTCTTGTCTGTCTAGTCTTGTCTGTCTAGTCTTGTCTGTCTAGTCTTGTCTGTCTAGTCTTGTCTCTCTAGTCTTGTCCGTCTAGTCTTGTCTGTCTAGTCTTGTCTGTCTAGTCTTGTCTGTCTAGTCTTGTCTCTCTAGTCTTGTCTGTCTAGTCTTTAAGTACCGTTTAAAGTCTCTAGCTCATCGGGAAGTTACTTTGAAATCGATTGCAAAAATCCCTACGAAGGGAACGAACGGAAAGAATACGGACAAGGGAACGGACAAGATAATGATGAAGAGAACGGGCAATAGAACGGACAATAGAATGGACAATAGAACGAAAAAGATAACAAACAAGAAAACGGACTAGAGAGCGGACAAGAGTACGTACGAAAGCGTGGCGTTAAAAAAATAAAAAGTACTTACGTAAAGTACCTTTGAGGTATAGCATTATCGAGTTTATCTAATATGCATACTTGTTAATAATATTTTGGCAAGTGTAAACAAACAATGGCGAATGCATATTTTCAAGGAAAATTGTTGTCTGAAGCGGAAAATCTTGGAGGAGAACTAGACCATGTAGCATATATTATATCCACCTAGTGTATCATATTTTTTTTAAAGATTATCAAAACTAAAGATTTTAAAAAAACCTTGTGGTTAAAGACTAACTTATTAGATCTATTCTTCCCAACTCTGCCATACGCTGTATTCCGTGCAATTGGATCCGTGTCAGAGATAAAACTTATCATTTCAGTTGACATGGATCTGCACTCTTTCGACACAGTGTCGCATTTAAACTGTCACTGTTTAACGTAGTTGCTTCTTTTGCACTAAAATACTTTGCTATAAAGTATCACAACAAAGCAACTGGGTTTTACATCTACTTCACCTTTTTTGCACTTTTATAAAAAAATATATAATTATTTGTTTAAAATAATATTTGTATAAAATAATAATAATGTGAAAAATTTGCAAGTTTTCTGGTTTAAATTATTATTAGAGCTAGTTTTTCCGAAAGCAACGAACAAATGGTAAATTTTCTGAATTAAAGGTTTTCTTGCATCTCGACTTGTTTGAGGGATTTTCGAGAAAACCCGACAGGGTTGCTTATTGTCCCCGCTTTTATTCCTGATAGTACTAGACGAGATCATGACGAGCGTTACAATACAGCCTCGAGGAATACGCTGGTCAGTGTAGCGTACTGTAACCTTTATTATTGTTCGTTTGTCCTCCTCCAGAGTGTATTGTCGTTTAAGAGATAAAAGTCGAGTCAGGTGGTCACAGACGAGTCTTCGCTCTTTCTGCTCCTATCCTTCGAAAGTGTCAAGACGTACTTTTACAAGGTCTTGGTCCTGTTAATATATATGCTGTTAACCCTATATAGTTGTTTTATATACCTTTCCACTGGACACCCACTTGACCACCTCAATACATATTAGTCAGGAGGTCTATTGGAATCTAAAATCGTTTTAGTTTCGCGCAATGCAAAATTTTTCGAAAAATTCTTTAGTCCTGCAAGGCTCGGCACAAAATGCTAACTGCAGTTTTTTAAAAAATCAAGAAGAATTTAAAAACTTTCCAATGTCGACAAGTGATCCAAAGAGGACAATTTCACATGTGCTCCAAAATCCAAGTATAATTTTTTTCGAAAATCATGGGGAAACTCTAAATCTTCCAAGAACTTTTTCAGTTTCTCAAGGTTTGGTCCATAATTCATATAACGGTATTTCTCAAAATTTAGTAAAGACTCCACTTCTCATACTCTAGAAAATCAAAGGAATATTTAAATTACAATGATGTCTTCTGTTCCTCATGGTTTGATCCAAAATGTAGGTAGATTTTTCCGAAAATCGAGGAAAATTAAATTTCATTTCAATCAGAATTTCAACCTTCTACAGTTCTCCAAGGTTTTAACAGTAAGTAACAGTATCACAAAAAATCGAGGTAAAACTCAATATTTTCAACAAAACCAAAGATGGCTCCAAAAATTTTCAAAACAAAAATTTCTCAAAACGAAAGGAAATTACGTAATATTAATTAAGGAAAGTATGTAATTAGTATGTAAGTATGTAATTATTATAATTAATAATTTTCTAATTACGTTCCATCAAAAAATTCGCGGACGATACGGAAAACAGCGAGAAGTTCTTCAGTTGCCGGCTCTTTCAGGCTAAATAAAGAATAACGTAGAGTTACGTCAATGACTAAATCTATGACTAAACTAAATTAAAAGATGGGAAGCTACTGTTTACAACAGAAGAACAACTCAATAGATGGCAGGAACATTTCCAGGAGATACTCACAGGAATAACTCAAGAACAAAACAACAACGCAAACCATCATGCAACACGGGCACAACTAAACATAGACACAAAACCTCCAACCAGAGCAGAAATAAGCAAGGCCATTAAGGAACTAAAGGACGAGAAAAGTCCAGGCATCGACAGCATCACATCTGAAATTATGAAAGCTAACTGCATGACCACGACCGAAATGCTGGCACCTCTAATAAATAAAATCTGGGAATCCGAAACACTACCGAGAGAATGGAACAATGGCCTTCTGATAAAGCTCCCCAAAAAAGGAGACCTGAGCGATTGCAACAACTGGAGAGGCATAACACTATTAACAACTGCATCGAAAATACTCACCCAAATGAGCAAAGCAATTGAACCTTTGAGAGAAGAACAGGTTGGTTTCAGGCCGGGAAGATCCTGCGTAGACCAAATCAATATGTTGCGGATTATAACAGAGCAAGCAGTAGAATGGCAAACCACGGTATTTCTATTATTCGTGGACTTTCAAAAAGCTTTTGATACTATTAAATGGAAAAGCAATTGGGCGGCTTTAGACCGGAGAGGCGTCCCACCCAAAATAGTAAACATCATAAAAGCATCGTATGCGGACTACTCTTGCAACGAGGTACACGAAGGGAATCTCTCAGAAGTGGTCTGCTGGTGTCCGACAGGGTTGCTTATTGTCCCCGCTTTTATTCCTAACAGTAATAGACGAGATCATGACGAGCGTTACAATACAGCCTCGAGGAATACGCTGTGGACTATCAAGCAGTAACGTCAAATCCATCTTGTTCTACGGCAGTGAGACGTGGAAAGTAACTAAAAGTAGCACAAACAAACTGCAAGTTTTCGCAAACTGGTGTTTGAGACGGATCCTTAGAATCCGATGGCCTGAAGTGATATCGAACCACGATCTGCTTCGTTCTACAAATCAACTTCCAGTAGACGTTGAAATAAAGAGAAGAAAGTGGAACTGGATTGGACACACTCTACGGCGCAATCCACAAAACATTGCAAAACAAGCATTGGACTGGCATCCCCAAGGCAGTAAGCGAAAGAGAGGAAGGCCAAAAACAACATGGCGACGCACAATTGAAGCCGAAATCACCTCCACCGGCAAATCGTGGAATAAGTTGAAGGTCGTGGCTCGAAATAGAGTCAGATGGCGACAATTGGTAGAAGCCCTATGCCCCACTGGGGGAAACAGGAACTAAGAAAGAGAGAGAGACGTCAATGACTCCTATCCTTTAATTATGAATTGACGAACTTCTACGTCGTCAGCTACCATATTTCAAATAAAGACAACATATTAACACGTCAACGGACTGCAATGTGTTAAGGGATGCAGCAGGAATATGTTTTTTCTAATAAAATAGAGATTGGTGAAACCATCCCAAGTTATAGATAATCATACAAACAAACGGAACACAGCCTGAATATATAAATATATTCAGCCTTTCCTGAGCTCTATAACAATTATTGAGTCTTTTTAGGACTACCAAACAAATCTCAGTGAAATTTGTAAGTTATTTTATAGCTTTCAGTCCACCTATGTGGCGCTCAACAAAAACCATAAAAATAACATTGTTTTTAAGATTATGTCTCTGCGATACCTTAAATGCATAGCCATCTGTGGACGCGTTTCGAGATTTATCTCTCATCAGCACAGTTTGAGTGGTTTGCAAAACTGTGCTGATGAGAGATAAATCTTAAGTCTTAATCAACTATTCCATCCGCATATACTAGTAGTTTTTAAAAGACTTTAAACAGAATATTATAGAGATTTGGAAAGCTTGAATATATTTATATATTCAAGCTGTGCTCCGCTGTAATAAGTTGGTATGATTGTATCTGTAATTAGTGTAGTTTCACCATATATTCAATAACAATTTCTTATTAATCATACAATTAAAAACGCAAAATTTTCAATTTACTTCCTTATTTAAAAACATTGAATAAAACTTCAAAAATTAATATCTTACGGTGAAGTCAACGATTTAGTTTTTTTTTAAATTTTGTCAATGTTATCATTGTGTTTCCTAACATAAGCTTCACCATCATCACCAAATCACAATTAAATCGATTTGAAAGATTTACAGCCGGCGATCTTCAATTATGTAACTTGCAATAACAATGCAAATTAGAGCTGTTTGTAGCAATATTGATTGCAACTAGTATACACAGATTTTACATTAACTGTTGAAAACTCGATGAATATTTTATTTGATCCCTAGCATATTGGAACCTAAATACTCGGGACCACTAATCCAATACTAAACAATTATTGCACAACTGCATTGATAACTTTTATTACTAATTATAAAGTTTATATAAAGAAAATTTATGTTAAAAATCGATTCAAATACTTTTCGAATTAAAGAGACAACGAAACTAAATTTCTGAATAATTCATAGATTTAAATTTAACTTTCTGAACATCTATGTCATTAATAATTTGTATTTATAAAATATTTATTAAGCTTATTTTAAAATATGCAGCTGGCTTGAAATTTAAGTCCGTAAACCATAAAGTGTTTTAATGAAAAGTAAAGAAACCAAACTCAAATAAATTGTTATTGAGAGTTTGCGTTTTTGAATATAAACGCAATTAACGCCTTTTTAATTATAAATTAATTTACGGACCAATTACAGCTGCAATTAGTCCGTAGAGGTCACATATTAAATTATTTAAAACTAAATTAGTAACACGTGGGCGACTGGGTAAGCTTCTTGGATTTGTAAAAAAAAAGTTATTTATTGATTGAACAATTAAATGTTCAGTAATGACTGGATTACTTTCCGAAAATAAAAGCCGCAGTTTTTACATCGTAGAGATAAGGAAGCGATATACATTTTGTAGAGAGTTATAAGAAAAAGTTTACTCAGTCAGGAGAATCTTCCTAAAATATATTGGACTAAATCGACGACATTAAACAGAATAGACTAGACCGTGTTTCTCAACTTTATCTCCTATCACTAATGACTAGATTACTTTCCGAAAACGAAAGCAGTAGTTTTTACATAACGGGCTGATACATTTAGTAGAGAGTTACAGAAAAAGTTAGTTTTGTTGGGAAAATCTTCCCGAAATAAATTGGAAGATAAAATTGAATAGACTAGATCAGCGCTTCTCAACTTTATCTCTCGCAGACCACTAATGTGTATCTAAAATACGAGAAACTAAAACTTTTGTTGGTAATAACTTACTGAATTAAGGCCGATACTCATAAACGCGATACTCAGCTACGCGACGTCACCCGACATGACCGGTCAAATTATGATTACATTGTTATAAATGGGCACGTTCTCACTATGGCTACGCGACAGCTACGCGACGTGCTCGTTTAAAACAATGTAATCATTATTTGACAGAGGATGTCACACGACGTCGCGAAGCCGAGTGTCGCGCATATGGGAAACCTTTAAGGCCGATTCTCATAAACGCGACACTCAGCTATACGACGTCTCGAGATATCGCCTATCAAATAATGATTACATTGTTCTAAATGGGCACGTTCTCACTATGGCTACGCGACAGCTACGCGACGTGCCCATTTAAAATAATGTAATTATTATTTGACAGGCGATGTCTCACGACGTCGCGTAGCTGAGTGTCGCGCATATGGGAATCTACCTTTAAGGCCGATTCTCATAAACGCGACACTCAGCTACGCGACGTCACGCGACAGTCACGCGACATCGCCTGTCAAATAATGATTACATTGTTTTAAATGGGCACGTTCTCACTATGGCTACGCGACAGCTACGCGACGTGCACATTTAAAACAAAGTAATCATTATTTGACAGGTGAGGTCGCACGACGTCGCGTAGCTGAGTGTCGCGCATATGGGAATCGATCTTAATTCAATACTTAAAATACACAAATCTGGCTAACGTTTCTTGTTTTCCTTCCTATGTAGGAGTATCATTTATCAATTTGAAACCTCAAGTATTTATTTACTTTGCTAAATATTTCAAAAAATTTCAAAAAAGTAAATGTTAAATTAATTACATGCTATGTCGAAATTTTTGGATGTGAAAACTCGATTATTTATTCTAGCGATTTTTGCTTTTCGCTAACCCTCCTCCTTCATCACTCATAAGAGTGAAGAATAACTGCCTAGATAAGGGAGAATTCCCTGATATTTGGAAGGTGGAAACAACATATCGGCCAATATGTATACCCGACAGTGCAGGTAAATTCTGAGAAATGCTTATCAAGCCACGCCTAGAGGACCAACTACACGACAGACAGTATGGGTTTCGCGCGGGTAGGTCGACTATAGATGCGCTCTTAAAAGTTATGGAAACGCCCGTATCAATCAGAGAAAAGGCATACAAGTACCAAGAGTTCCCTGTACTAATTACCTTAGACATAGAAAACGCATTTAACACGTCTCGTTGGGATCAAATAATATACGCGTTAATTACAGCAAACATCAGCCCATTCCTCTTCTTCTG
Source organism: Phosphuga atrata (assembly GCA_944588485.1). NCBI lineage: Eukaryota > Metazoa > Arthropoda > Insecta > Coleoptera > Silphidae > Phosphuga > Phosphuga atrata. The sequence continues at coordinate 70,956,998 of OX155897.1, read as the reverse complement.
TCGGCACTACGGTCCATATAGAACCTTGGCCTGCTCAATTACATCCTTTCATTCTTCTCTATGTAGAGCCTTTCTCCTCCAACTTCTTATTTTCTTTCTATTTTCTTCTTATTTTCTTCTTATTCATCGCCCCATCTTTTTCTGGGTCGGCCTCTCTTTCGCGTCCCCTCTGTTTTTTTTTTGTGAAATGCCATTTTTGAACCGCGATTATTTTTCATTCTTATTACGTGTCCCAACCATTATTACATCAGCCCATACCTGCTAAAAATGATCCAGTCATCCTCACCCACCGTTTCATTATTACCAACCAAGAATCAAAAATCGAAATAACTTGCGGTGTTCCTCAGGGCTCCATATTAGGACCAACTCTATGGAACATATTTTACAACAAAATCCAACAGCTGGACCTAGGAAAAAAAGGAACCTCGGTGGCCTATGCCGACGACTTGGCAGTCATCGTCCATGGCAGAAACACTTCAAAACTTTCAGAAGCCGCTCAAAACGCTGTAGAAAGTCTGTCGGTAAAAATTGGGATTACTATCGTTAAAAGTAAGCCGGCTATCAGGTATTTGGGTGTATACTTGGATAAAAACACTCTTATCTACTCACATCAAAATCAAGTGGCTCTCACTAGATGGCTCTCACTATAATTACACCAAAACTATGGGGACCGCGCGAAAGGAAACGCCGATTGCTTATGATCGCTGCGTTCTCAACTATCATGCACCAATCTGGTCACAGGCGCTTAAATATTTCTTGTACAGAAATAAGCTATAAGCCCTTAACAGAAAAATGGCTCTTAGAGTGATTTCGTTATACCGAACCGTATCCATGGCTGCAGCAACAGCTTTAGCCTCACTTCCGCCTATGGAGAAATCCTCCCTGAGAATTCGGGAGATGATAAGCATTTATCGGCACGGAAAGAACAGTAAGTCTGATGCAAGAAACAAATGCAGAGATGGGAAGCAGATGGCAGCAGAGATGGGAAGGATACGATGGATGGACGAAAACTTTTATTAAGGACGTAGACAGTGGAAGGAAAGAAGGTTGACGACTATTATGTCACCTAGGCCTTTACTGGACATGGCTCTTTGGATCATTCCTTTTTAAAAGCAAAAAGAAAAATAACGCCATTTGTTGGTTCTGTCTGGAGATCGATACCGCCGAACATACCATCTTTCAGTGCGAAAAATGGACGGACTACCGACTAACAGCAAATATGTTATGCGGCACAGTTGTTTCAACAACAAACGTGCCAGACTTACTCCTTAGAGCAGAAGCAGACTGGAATGCAATAACGGCGATGATGAGGAACATATTGTAAGGAAAAGAAAGACACGAAACAGAGACTCGGATCTAGAAACGGATGGCGACATTAAAGAAGTTTCAGATACGAGGGTAATACGAAACAGGCAGAAATCGTAACAGGTACCCCGATGTAATGCCATTGGCGGTTTCAGGGTGTTCCTGTTGGAATTATATTTACAAGCTCAACTAGTTCATGGGGACCACTTGTCTCCTAATTATTATTTTGTTAAATAAAACGTGTTGTTAAAAAATACTCCTCCTGGTCTTCACGTTCTCACTATGGCTACGCGACAGCTATGCGACGCGCCCATTAAAAACAAAGTAATCATTATTTGACAGGTGAGGTCGCACGACGTCGCGTAGCTGAGTGTCGCGCATATGGGAATCGATCTTAATTCAATACTTAAAATACACAAATCTGGCTAACGTTTCTTGTTTTCCTTCCTATGTAGGAGTATCATTTATCAATTTGAAACCTCAAGTATTTATTTACTTTGCTAAATATTTCAAAAAATTTCAAAAAAGTAAATGTTAAATTAATTACATGCTATGTCGAAATTTTTGGATGTGAAAACTCGATTATTTATTCTAGCGATTTTTGCTTTTCGCTAACCCTCCTCCTTCATCACTCATAAGAGTGAAGAATAACTGCCTAGATAAGGGAGAATTCCCTGATATTTGGAAGGTGGAAACAACATATCGGCCAATATGTATACCCGACAGTGCAGGTAAATTCTGAGAAATGCTTATCAAGCCACGCCTAGAGGACCAACTACACGACAGACAGTATGGGTTTCGCGCGGGTAGGTCGACTATAGATGCGCTCTTAAAAGTTATGGAAACGCCCGTATCAATCAGAGAAAAGGCATACAAGTACCAAGAGTTCCCTATACTAATTACCTTAGACATAGAAAACGCATTTAACACGTCTCCTTGGGATCAAATAATATACGCGTTAATTACAGCAAACATCAGCCCATTCCTCTTCTTCTGTCGGCACTACGGTCCATATAGAACCTTGGCCTGCTCAATTACATCCTTTCATTCCTCTCTATCTAGAGCCTTTCTCCTCCAACTTCTTATTTTCATTTCTCTTAGGTCATTTTCCACATCATCGCTCCATCTTTCGCGTCCCCTCTGTTTTTTTTTGTGAAATGCCATTTTTGGACCGCGATTATTTTTCATTCTTATTACGTGTCCCAACCATTATTACATCAGCCCATACCTGCTAAAAATGATCCAGTCATCCTCACCCACCGTTTCATTATTACCAACCAAGAATCAAAAATCGAAATAACTTGTGGTGTTCCTCAGGGCTCCATATTAGGACCAACTCTATGGAACATATTTTACAACAAAATCCTACAGCTGGACCTAGGAAAAAACGTAACCTCGGTGGCCTATGCCGACGACTTGGCAGTCATCGTCCATGGCAGAAACACTTCAAAACTTTCAGAAGCCGCTCAAAGCGCTGTAGAAAGTCTGTCGGTAAAAATTGGGATTACTATGGTTAAAAGTAAGCCGGCTATCAGGTATTTGGGTGTATACTTGGATAAAAACACTCTTATCTACTCACATCAAAATCAAGTGGCTCTCACTAGATGGCTCTCACTATAATTACACCAAAACTATGGGGACCGCGCGAAAGGAAACGCCGATTGCTTATGATCGCTGCGTTCTGGTCACAGGCGCTTAAATATTTCTTGTACAGAAATAAGCTATAAGCCCTTAACAGAAAAATGGCTCTTAGAGTGATTTCGTTATACCGAACCGTATCCACGGCTGCAGCAACAGCTTTTCACTTCCGCCTATGGAGAAATCCTCCCTGAGAATTCGGGAGATGATAAGCATTTATCGGCACGGAAAGAACAGTAAGTCTGATGCAAGAAACAAATGCATAGATGAATGGCAGCAGAGATGGGAAGGATACGATGGATGGACGAAAACTTTTATTAAGGACGTGATACAGTGGAAGGAAAGAAGGTTGACTATTATGTCACCTAGGCCTTTACTGGACATGGGTCTTTGGATCATTCCTTTTTAAAAGCAAAAAGAAAAATAACGCCATTTGTTGGTTCTGTCTGGAGATCGATACCGCCGAACATACCATCTTTCAGTGCGAAAAATGGACGGACTACCGACTAACAGCAAATAGGTTATGCGGCACAGTTGTTTCAACAACAAACGTGCCAGACTTACTCCTTAGAGCAGAAGCAGACTGGAATGCAATAACGGCGATGATGAGGAACATAATGTAAGGAAAAGAAAGACACGAAACAGAGACTCGGATCTAGAAACGGATGGCGACATTAAAGAAGTTTCAGATACGAGGGTAATACGAAACAGGCAGAAATCGTAACAGGTACCCCGATGTAATGCCATTGGCGGTTTCAGGGTGTTTCTGTTGGAATTATATTTACAAGCTCAACTAGTTCATGGGGACCACTTGTCTCCTAATTATTATTTTGTTAAATAAAACGTGTTGTTAAAAAATACTCCTCCTAGCCTTACGTTCCTCTATGGGATTTTGCCGCCGCCACAATCCTTTTTCATCCGTTCCTGTCCTCTGCGGCTCTTCTCCAGTTGTTGATTTCCAGCGTTCTTAAATCTGCCTCAACGTCGTCTCTTAATCTCAGTCGTGAGCCTCCTGTTGGTCTTATGCCCTCTGATCTCGCATGTAGGACCTTCTTGATGTTTCTGTTACTCTCCTGTGCTGTACATGTCCGAGACATCTTATTCTCATTGCTTTTATATGTCCAATTATCGTTTGTTCCTTTATCACCTCTTCTAGCTCGAAATTCATTCTTATTCCATACTAATGTTCTGTTCGTATGGGGCCGTATATCGTTCTCAGAATCCTTATTTCTGTTTGAAGTAGCTTCTGCTCTTGATCTTGGGTTAGCGTCCAACACTCACACCCGTAGGTTATCATTGGCCTCCCTAAGGACTTGGTAGAATGGTAGTGTACTGGATTTAAGTAGGAATTTGATGTCGGCTGTTGTTTTATTGCCCTGGTTGATTCTATTCTCTATGAGTAGGGAAAGATAGTATGTTCTGGACCCGCCTCCCGCTTCACGACCTTGACCTCGACCCACCCCATTTAAATTTATGTCAACGAAATAGCATCCAATAATTTTTATTACAACTTCTACGATAGAAAATGTTTATGTAACGCGCGCCTAGATAGGATCAGGTGTCTGGCACTGATAACAATTTCGTCTCTCAACTTGTCTGTAAACGCATGTGGAAATAATAAATTGTGAAACTCGGTCTAATCAATTTCTCGAAATTAATCTCTATGTTTATTTCAATGCGCACATTAAGATTTTGATTTACCGTTAGACATGACCGAATGTCTGGTGCTAATATTCATCTATTTGCATCCACTTTTCATCTACTTGCATCCACTTTTCATCTACTTGCATCCACTTTTCATCTACTTGCATCCACTTTCCATCTACTTCCGTCCACTTTTTTCCGTCTATTTTTTCCGTCCAGTTTTTTCGGCACACTGCGGTCTGGGGGTTGGGGGGTGGAGTTTGGTGGTGGAAGTGGGGGTTGGGGGCTGTGTCTGGGGGTTGTGGGCAGAGTCTATAGGTGGGGGTAATGGTGGGGGTAGTGATCGAGGTCAAGGTCGGGAGGCGGGTCCAGAACATACTACTACTACTATTCCACTTCTTAGACCGAGGCCGTAGTACGGTTTTTTTCCGCGAGCGGTAATCGCTATAACCGCGAAACCGCTTGAGAAACACACAGTACGCTATGGGAAAAATCAGTGGCGGGAAAAAACCGCAAGTGAGGCCGCTTGTATTAGCTGACTTGAGTCACAAAATCACGCGATTAAAAACTGCTGCGGTTTAGCCGTAGTGCGGCCTAGGCCTTATTTCCATTTCCATATTGTTTTTCTTATCGATGTTAGTGCCCAGGTATTTGAAAGTATCTAATGTTTCGAAATTTCTGCCCTCTATCGCTATATTCTGTTTCTCTCTTCCCCTTGTTGTCACCATTACTTTCGTTTTCCCTACGTTTACCCTCAGCTATACTTTAATTGCTTCCTCTTATAACATTAGTTAAATGTTGCTTTCGCCGCTTGCATACTTCTTCCCAGTATACCGATATCATCCGTATATGATAGGATCTGTTCTGATTTTCGGATCAAGTTGCCTTTCGTTTGTACTCCGCTGTTTCTTATTGTATATTCCAGGATCAGGTTCAAAAGGATTGGTGATAGTCCGTCGCCATGTCGAAGTCCTGTTGTTCTGTTGACTTGTGAGAGCGCCCCTTCAATTTAACTTAACTTAACTGGCGCTTTACCTTTCGTGTGGTGACTTCGAACATTCTCCGGTTTTGGTTTCCGGAGTATCTACTGGGGTTTTCAATAGGGACGACGCATTTTGTTTTTGCGTTTCCTCGAATAGGAGTGAAGTTGGTTTCGCAATTCTTCCATATTTTGGAATGCCAGTCTATGACATTGAATCATGAAGAGATACATGCTTCAACAATGTTTGCAAATTATTAACTTTTTTATCGAAGGTCACGTTCTATCGCGACTACGTTGCGCAGGCTTAGTGCTCATCCACATTGACGCGCGGGCGAGGTGGCGGGCGCGGTCACGAAATATCAAACATATGGCGTAATATCCAAGTGTTCACGTACGAAACGCACGTGCGGTCTATTTAGCGGGCAAGCTTGCGACTGGCGCGCGCGGCGCGCTCGCGGCAATATCAAACGCGTGAGATGTTCGTTCACGTCGAACTAGCGACGTTAGCTAAGTTTGAAAGCAGTATGAACTTATCGCTAGAAACGATATCCTGTTTTCGTCATGTCTTTCAATACAGAAGAGTTTATTAGTGTTGTTCAGGTTAGTATACTAACCAAAACTTAAACTTAGGTTAGTATACTAACCAAACATAACCTGACACCAAGTCACACTCAAACGCCTCTCAGGTAATGTGAACACGAACTCGCCACCGTCTACCGCGCCCGCACTAGCCGCCGCGCCCGCGTGTTCCAACGTGAACAAGCACTTACGCCAATTTTCGGTCGACGAAACCGTCCAACAAGACGGAGTATTGTACGCTTGGTGCAAAAATTCAAAACAACTTATGCATTGCATAATGTCCCAGTGCCTGTGCGACAACGTAATGTACGAAGTGAAGAAAATATCGTAACCGTTCGAGAGAGTTTTCGTGAGCAGTCAAGGATGTCGATTCCACGCCGATCGCAGGCGTTGAACATTTGTGTGATCAGTTTGTTGCGAATTTTGCGGAAGGATTTGGGTCTATGCGCGTATAAGATTGCGTTGACTCTAGAACTGAAGCCAACCGCCCTTTGCAAGCCTCGCGGCTTTGCTAATTGGGTTCTGGACCAGATGCAAACTGACGACAAACAATGCAAACTTTCACAAGAAAATCATCTTTTCAGTGAGATGAAGCTTACTTCTGACTCTATAGTTTTGTCAACAAGCAAAATTGCAGCATTTGGCAGAGTGAACAGTCTGAAGTAATGCATACAATACACAACACAGCACACAACTTTATCCGAAAAAAAAAACCGGCCAAGTGCGAGTTGTGACTCGCGCACCGAGGGTTCCGTACAAACTTGTAAGTAAGGTATCTTTTTTGTGGAGGACGTAGCAAGCACATTCAGTTAACTTGACAAGTGGCCCTCCTGAAATCACGACCATCTTAGTACCGCTGCAAGCATAACCTCAAGATGTCGCTGTCGTACGATGGAATTCTACCCTATATTTTATTACCATACATCCCCCATTCACTATGAGTGTTTAGGGGTTCTGGAACTTCACAATTTGTTTTTACTACTCAATTTTGTCTGTATACCCATATACCCCTATGAAGGTATACAAGGTATTTTTTTTTTAAATAACACGAATATTTTTAAACTTATAAAAAGAAAACTTTATTTTAGTATTACAATTATTCACTAACTTATATTAAGAACTAACTATTTCTAGATCTAATATAAACTAATATATTAACTATTTCTAGATCTATTAACATTCAGTTGTTCAATTGACTGCTTTTTGGGCAATTGATTACCAAAAAATATAGGGCGTACGTGATTTAAGTATTTGAAGATTAAAAAGAAAAATTAGACGAAATATAATATATACAGGATGTTACGGGACTTGAGTATGTCGCATGTCGGTTATAAACAAGCAAAATTTAGACATAATATATACCCTGTATATATTATGTATATAGAGCGTACGTGATGAAATGCATAACGAATATAAACAAAGAAAATTCAGAATAAACAGCTTGGTGCCAACACATACTTTTTAACCTTCGGACCTAACCGAGTAGGACTTAACTGTATGCAACCCATGTGCTTCCGGAGCCTGACAATACCACTACGACAACATTAGTGTATTTTCATAAGTTTTTAATAGTAAATTCGCATTTTTCTTGTAATTAAACTACATATTTACGGTTTTCAGATTTTTCCCTTTACATGTGCTGTAAGACACCGCTTCTTGCCAAATTTCATAATTCTAGGTCAACGGGAAGTACCCTATAGGTTTTGATTCCCTTGTGAAATCGCAAAATATGCTACATAAACTGTCATATCTTTTGATCGCGTTGACTTACAAGTTTGATTTTTTCACAGCTGAAAGGGCCCGCAGACCCGAGTATTTGATACAAATTTCAACTTGTTACCTCTACGCGTTCCTGAGAAAAATGGTCTTGACAGACAGACAGACAGACAGACAGACGGACAACAAAGTGATTCTATAATGGTTCCGTTTTCGGTACGGAACCCTAAAAATAAGTGTTTGGTACAGTTTCCATGCCGGCGCGCTTTCATGCTGATGGGTCGGCGGGCCGATGACGCCGCCACGGCGGCGTCATCGGCATTTCATTCATTTCATCCATTTTATTTTTTGACGAAAACGGAGTCAACGACGATCGCTACAATCGCTAATCGCGATCGCTACGATCGCCATGATATAGGAGTATTTTTGGGACCAGATCGACGATATGGACTTGGACGATATGTGGTTAAAAAAGGACGGCGCAACGTGCGATACAGCGTACGACACAATCGAATTATTGACGACCAAGTTCGGCGAGCGAGTTATCTCACGCAACGGTCCTCGCGTTCGTGCGATTTAACCCCTTTGGACGTTTTTCTTTGGGTTTACATTAAATCGCTAGTCTATGCCAACAAGCCAGAAATGTTAGAAGAGCTGCAGGCCAATATCGTACGCGAAATTCCTGGATGTGTGTGCGCGAGTCATGGATAATTGGGGCCAGCTTATTCACTCGTGCCAGCGCTTCCGCGTCGGACATTTGAACGATGTCGTATTCCATAATCAATGACATAGATTGCACTTTCATTTCAAATAAAAATCATTTCCATTACTAATATATAAGTCTTTTAATTGAAAAAACAAAATGAATCGCTCTTAATGAGAAACCCTATAATTGCATTGTAGAGCAGATAAACTGGGTCCAACAAGCAACGTTATCGTTTCAACTGTGGCCACACCTAGCCAATAGATGAGGAATTTATTTTCTATTGTTTTTAATTTTCTTTATTAATTAATTTAATATTCTTAATTATAATATTCTTAATTATCTTTTTTAATTATCTTAATTATTTTTATTTTGTGAGTTTTTCAGAAAGATTGATTATTACACAATGTTTCCATTAAAATGAATACCAAAAAAATAGTAATTACTTTCAATTTTTACATCTTCCTTAATCTGTATAATATTAAGGATTTAATATTAAAGGTAAAGAAAATCGCGGATAAGTTATAAAAGATTTAATAATATAAGTGGCCGTAACGGTTGAGCGATCAGCTAAATCTCGGTTTAAATTAGTGTTAGTTACGATGAACTTTAACTTGTGAAATTAATTCAAGTGTTTTTGGTATATTTACCTAGAAAGTTTCGAAATCTTAAAATTAAATTGAAAAAGTTACTTCAGGTATTTAAGTATTTATACCTTTATATTTAATTAAATAGAGTAGGTAGTAATAAAACTATTCATATTTACATATTTTCTTCAATGTTTGTTGATGCGATAAATTATTAGGTTAATATGGTTGTCTATTATCATTATCAAATTGTATTTTAGTGTGTATTAAGGTGAAATTGCGAGTTTCTATAGAATGTGATCTATACAGCAATGATTTATGAATAACCTCCGGTTTTATAGAAATTTCTGGTTATTACAGAATCATAAATTGCCGAAAACAATAGGAGTAGGTCGCGGCATTGTTGTAAAATTGAACAACATATCATTGGAACGACCCACGAGTTGATTTAGTTCGACGCATTTGTTACATAAATTACGTGCAATCGAACAGAAATTCTGTATAAAATAAATTGTTTCTTTGCAGTTTTCTGCGGCAACAGTTTTATATATGATTTGTTGCTTTTAAAGTTAATGAAAATTCTTGCAAAGATTGCTATGTGCATTTGTAAAGCAAGTCAAGGATAGTTTTATTTATGAGTTTGTCGCAATATATTATTTAGGATGATATGCGACGTCACTTCTGAATTCCGTTACATCTCATGTACAACTTCATCTGCAGACTTTTTTGTGCAAAAAAATGATTCGGAAAATTATATGAAAATTGCAAAGAGACGTTTCAAATAAAAATCTCGTGGTAATAAAATTCGGTTATTATTATTTTTGAAAAAATATTTATTTCTCTTGATAAATGTATATATCAAGGTAGACTTCCGAGCAAAGCGGCTCTGGCGTCACTAACGCAGCATCAAAGCCGCCGCAACATGGCGATAATATTATGCACTATGGAAATGTATGAGGCGCCATTCGAGCGCAGCGACATTAACGCGCACAGCGTCAATGCGTCAGTGTCGCTGCGCTCGAATGGCGGCTCATACATTTTCATAGAACATAATACTATCGCTATGTCGCCGCGTCAGTATCGCTGCGTTAGTGACGCCAGAGCCGCTTTACTCGGAAGTCTATATTTACTGTTTTATTCTCAGAATTTCTGAAAATTGTTTACTCTTTGAAAACAAAATTAACTGAATGATTAGCATATCAATTTCGTTAAAATTGTTCATTATTTATTAAAATTTTCGCAAACATTTTAATGTTATTTCCATTCAAAAATCACATCTCAAAAGCCATATATTAATCTTAAACCTTTGGAGATGTTTAACAAGATATTTGCTTAACTTGAGGGTTTTAAAGGCGGTTAACTAGAGGAGCTTAACTAGACGGGCTTAACTAGAGGGGCTTATCTAGAGGGGCTTAACTAGAGATAAAGGAAGTAGCCATATGTGCCTTCTTGGATATAGAAGGAGCCTTTGACAACACCTCGCACGAGTCTGTCAAAGCGGCTCCCGAAAGAAAGAATATCTCAAAGTGGATGAGAGAAATGCTGAGAACCAGAACGGCGGAGGCATAAGTGGGAAGAAACATCACCAAGATCTCCACAACTCGAGGGTGTACACAGGGAGTTGTGCTATCACCACAGATGTGAAACCTGGTAGTTGATGAATTACTCGCTAGGCTGAGAAATAGACATCAACCTAGACATCAAATGTCAAGGTTACGCCGATGACATAGTCATGATAGCCATAGGGAAGCTTGAGGGAACGCTCTGTGAAATCGTACAGAGAGGCCTCAAAGTAACTGGTAGGTGGTTTTGTAGCGGCAACAGCAGTTTTGTTACATTTTTATTTCTTAGTTTTTCGAGGGCATTACAATAATTACCCACAGATTTTCGGACAATTTAGGAAAATATTTTAATAGGGTCGGTAATGTAATCCTCGAGCAGATTAAGAAATATTTCTACTTTTAGTTTTACGAGGGCATTACGGTGATTACCCAAATATTTTCAAAAGAATTTCCTAAAATATTTTATTAGGATCAATGGTGCAATCCCCGGGGAAATTACGACAAGATGTTTTTCTCGAGAATCGGTAATCACCAAAGCGACAAATACCCGAAAATAGAAAAATAATCACCCCCAGATGAGGGACCAGTATACCTGTACAAAACAAAAATACCTGAACCCCCGAACAAGAAAGCCAGTTCCGCCAGTTTCGTCCAGACAGTGAGGCGCAAACAGTCAGCAAGTCGACTCCATTTCGATCCATACAGTTCCGTCCAGACAGTCAGGCGCAAACAGACAGCAAGTCTACTCCAGTTCAGTCCAGCCAGTAGACTCAGTCAACCAGACTCAAACAGCAGCCAGTTCAACCAGACTCCACCAGACCAGTCGAGTCCAGTTCAGAGAGTCCAGCTCCACTCATTCCCCAACAGAGTTTGTATCTCTTTCTTTTCAAAGTTCTCTTTATTCAAAGACTGGCATGTGTCTGCATCACGGGAGCCATGGGGTCGTGTCCGACAGCAGCAATGGAACTGCGGCTGGATCTGACTCCGTTGTACTTTGTAGTGGAGAGGGCCGCCAAATCTGCGATTGTAAGGTTCAGCAAGGAAGGAATAGGTAGAGGTAAAATAATCTGGAGCAGATACCGGAACAGCCTCGCTGCCAAAATCCCCTGGCTGGACACCAAAAGACGATATAGTATGCGAATGCAATACCAGGAATCCTTACGGGACACTGCAAACTTAAAAAACACCTGAAGGCCCTATGGCTAGAAAAAGATGACAGATGCAGATTCTGTGGTTCAGCAGAGGAAACCCCCATACATCTGCTCAAAGACTGCGGAGCACTGCTCGCAAGAGACAAATGTATCTTGGGGCCCACTGCTTGAACGCAGAGGAGTTGCAGTCCTTGAATCCCACCCAGATCCTGAAATTCCTAAAGGAATCAGGACTAGAGGAGTCTACCTACGTTTACAGGAAAGAGTGCGGTACAATAGATCTATGAAAGTCGCAGTACAAGTCGTCACCACCAAAACTAAAATCTACAATCTAACTTGAGAGTGGAAACTTTTCATCAAGTGATGAAATCTGTGATGAAATTTCATCACCTGGATAAGGCACAGTGTGGCGAAACATATGTAGTGTCCTACAAATAAATTATGAAACGTATAAAATTGTGTTTCATTGTATTTTTCTATTAAAACATTTTCATTTACGCACGACAAAACCACAGAAAAATGATCAAACATTAAATAATCCTCGTAGTTGGTAGCACTTTTTACACCATGTATGCAATAAATATAATCCTTCCTCTTCCATATTATTTAAACAGAATATAGCTTGTATATATAAATATATTCAACCTTACTGTAGCTCTATAATATTATTCTATATTTTTAAGATTATAAAACCAATCTTATGTTGAAACACAACAGATATTTGTATGCTATTTACCAGCCCTCGGTCCACTTTCGTTGCACTAAACGACTACTAGATAAATAACGTTGTTTTTAAGATTACATCTTTCTATTTAAAACAATTAAATAAGAAGATGTGATTTTAATACAATATTATTTATCTAGTTCTTGTTAAAGAACGAGTTCAATAAGCGCGGTTTTTCAGCACGCGTCCATGTTTAGATATTAATGGACAAGCGCGAAAAACGCCTTTTGAACAAGTTTTTTATACTATTTTGTCTATTCTGTGCCCATATCTAACTCAAAAAATCGCCGATTCATTTTGAGAAAATTGTTTCCCACTCGGCAATCCATAAACGAACACATATGAATGCTTCATTATTGACTCATGAGTGACTTCATAATAGACTAAAAATAGAAAAAGATTTTTTAGGAATACTATAAGGAATATCATTATTTATAGCGTTTGTTGTACCACGTTTTTAATTCTGTTCTCTCGCACGTCCGAGGAAATTTTGAGATTCCAAAAAATCTGTTTTAAACTAACTTCCAGACGAGTTAGAGACTTGAAACTTTAAACATAGCCGAGAACTTAATGATATAGCTTAGAAATACAATATTTTAATACTCTAGACACTTACTTTTACTTTAAGTTAGTATTTCATGTTAAATGTAGTCCATATTAAATGTAGTTATACTACACGTCTCGTTCTCGATGATAATTTATAGTAATGCTCGTCATTGCTTACATTTTCACACTTTTTAGAGTTTGAAATTTGTCGCCTAGGCTAGTGTGGACGGCGCACGGCCGGCCCTGTCATATTTGTTCGTTGTGTTTGACGTTTCACACATACTGAGTACTCTAAGTGTAAAAAATTACCAAGTCTAAAGAAGAAGAAGAATAAAAGGTTTATAATGTCAGGAGATTAGAAGAAGAGAAAATCATGTTCACGATCACGAAAAGAGATAGGAAGAAACAAAAAACGGATGGAAGACTGGAAAATATTGGAAAACAGATCGATAACCTCAAAACATCGTTTGTAAACTTGCAGAATTAAATAAAACCACTGATCAGTAAATAGAACCAGAATGGAAATGCAGGTATCACATAAAAAGCATTTAGTTTCCTTGAAACGAGATGAGACAATTAAAAAATGGTTAAGTGTGAACTCATTCACACTTAAATATGTTTTTTATTTTTTCTTTGTACAAAAGCAACATGTACAAAAAACTGTCTATATGACAAACTGTGCATACGACAAACTGTTTACACGACAAACTGTCCAATCGACAAACTGTCTGTATAACAAAAAAGATATATGAGTTTCCGTACGAATCATTATCACATAAAAAGTATTTAGTCTCCATACGAGACACTTACTTAAAAATGCTTAAGTGTGTTTCATACCCACTTAAGTGTGTTTTTGCATAAAAATAACATGTATAAAAACTGTCTATATGACAAAGTGTCCAGACGACAAACTGTTTATACTCTATACGACAAACTGTTTATACGATAAACTGTCTGCATAACAAAGATATATGAGTTTCCACACTAAACCAGTATCACATAAAAAGTATTTAGTCTCAATAGGAGACACTTAATTAACAAATGTTTAAGTGTGTTGATTCATTCACACTTAAGTATGTTTTTACACAAAAACAACATGTACAAAAACTGTCTATACGTCAAATTGTCCAGACGACAAACTGTTTATACGATAAACTGTCTGTCTAACAATGACATATGAGTTTCCACACGAAACCAGTATCACATAAAAAGTATTTAGTCTCCGTACGAGACATTTACTTAAAAAATGCTTAAGTGTGGTGATTCATTCACACTTAAGTATGTTTTTGTACAAAAACTATCTGTATGACAAACTGTCTATACGACAAACTGTCTATATGACAAACTGTTTATTGACTAGGTACATTGTTTATAAATATCATTTATAAACGATGCATGCGTGTAAGCAAAATCGAGGCCACTTGATCAAACAATGGTTGCAAAATGTTGTACACACTAGATTAAATAGTAGAAAATAATTTTATTACAATGCAGTAAAAGGGAGAAAATATTTTTGCCGAGTTGATTTTAAATAAAAGCGTTAAGCTCTATATATTCACGTTATCTTCACGAACGCTCCACGCTTTTATTTATAGTCAACATGGAAAAACATATTTTCCCCTTTTTAGTGCATTTTATTAAAAACTTTTTTATATATGTCATTATACAGGGCTTCCCAAATGTACCGGGACGGAGCTATTAGTTTTAAACGAAAAAGAAAAAAAATGAAAATTTGGGGATCACTAAAAAGTTAAAAAAAAACCACATATTAAGATAGTTCAGAATTTTCATGCAACGCGCAGTAGCAATCCATGTCGAGTTTCACCTAATTTTAAAGGTAATGCGAAACGAAAGGCATCCCGATACACGAATACCCGATTACTGGTTGACTACCAAATTGCAAAATAAAATGTTTTTTTTTTGCACGTTTAATACAATTTTAATAGCAAATATTCAGATTGTCGACCTTCATGGCAATAACCCAAACGCACGTAAATGGAATTTTGAACCATCTGGAACTGTTCCATTGAACTTTTTCTTAAAGTGCCTATCCTCTGTGGAAGTTAGCTATCATGTTGCTCCAATTTACTCTATTCACTGCCGCGCTGTATAGAGCTCTGGATGTCATTCCGGTCAATCTTCGTAAATTTCGCAGCTACGGTATTATTCTGCGTCCTGCTGACCTTCGACCCTCTATCTTCCGTAGGATGATCTGTAGGATGAGTTGAATACGGTGGTATTTTTCACCTCACATGATATGTCCGATGTGTGGTCACAGTGGTATAGTGGTGAACGCATCCGCTCGCTATACCTGAGATCCCGGTTTCAATCCCCGGACAAACCGTGAAATTTTTCACGGAACTATGCTACCTTACCACGAGTAATTCTGCACGAGTAATTCTGCATAAAGAAAACCTCTCAAATAGTGTCGTTCGGAACCGGCGATAAACTGCTAGGTCCCGCATATTAGTGTGACGACGTTCCAGTCGTATGCGCGAATACGACTTATACGTTTCGTATGCGTCGTATTCGCGAGAAGTATGAGCGAGAGGTCGCCTACACTCTCGGAAGAGAATACGCGGCACGTTTAAGTAAGATATGTCCGAAGTATTCCATTAAACTTATTACGTCTTATTAAGACTACAAAACAAATCTCATGTTGAAACAACTACTTCCATTGCTAATACCTATTATAATACCTATTATCTCCCATCAGTGCAGCTTTGCTGTTTCGAATTATAAATTGGAATAGACTTATTTAAACGCCTCGTGCGTATGCTCGATCTATAATTAGTATGGTGTCACCAATAGTAAATTATCATTTAAATCAATAACCTGCCACCTTCATGTCATTCTCCACAAACGTTAAATTGAAACCTAATCTCGCCAGTCATGCACGATGCGTTCAAGAAAGTGTATTACAATTTATAATTCAAAACAGCAAAGCTGCACTGATGATAGATAAATTTCGAAACGCGTCTGCAGATAACTAGTAAATTAAGTTAAATAGAAATATATTATCTTAAAAACAAGACCTCGTGCATATTCTCGATCTATAATTAGTTTAGTTTTCCCCATATTAAGTTACCATTTAAATCAATAACCTGCCACCTTCTTGTCTTTCTCCACAAACGCCAAATTAAAACCTAATTTCGCCAGCGGTTCACGAGGCGTTCAAGTACGTGTATACCAATATATAATTCAAAACAGCATAGCTGCACTGATGAGAGATAAATTTCGAAACGCGTCTGCAGATGGCTTTCACTTAAGTTAAATAGAAATATATGATCTTAAAAGCAATGTCATTTAACTAGTTCTCGTTTGGTACCACGAAAGTGGACTGAGGCTAGTAACAACATACAAATATGTGTTGTATAATTCAATATACTGCGTGGTATAAGCAAGGAAAGTAGTTGCTTCAACATGAGATTTGTTTTGTAGTCTTATTAAGACTCTCATGTTGAAACAATAACCATTATAATAACCACAAATAAAATAACCACAATAACCATTAGTCCCTTTTGTTTCCCTATGTCCCTTTTTGTTTAATCTTCTCATAGATAAAATTATAAATAAAGTAACAGATCTTAACCTCGGATACAGGCTGGCCAACAAAAGAATTGGTATGGTGTATTACGCATGATGCAACAATTATTGCCGAATCAGAAAGCGACCTACAGAGATAACTCTTCCAGTTCTTCCAAGTAAGCCGCCAACTCAATATGAACCTCTCTATCAACAAAACCAAATGCATGACAATCGCGAAAGATCCGCTAGTGGCGAAGGACAATCCCATAGAACAGGTGATGCCTGTTCAGGTACCTGGGCATAGGCATATCAAGCACCCACGACCCAGTTAAAGACCTGAGGAGCCAGATTATCAAAGCATCCGCACTATCAAGATGCCTACGAGATATAGTCTGGGCAAACCCGTACATGCGCAAGGTTAGCAAAATTAGAATCTACAAGGCTTGTATCAAACCGATCATGACGTACGGTACAGAAGCTAGTAAAGACACCAACAAGACGGAACACATGTCACCCTTAGGATCGAAATGAAAATATTGAAAACTATAGTGGGGAAAGCAAGAATAGACAAAGTAATAGAGACAGATATCAGAGAACAATGCGAGATACAAGACATTGCGAGTTGGGGAAGAGAACGTAAGAGGCAGTGGTACAATTATGGAAGACGGATGGACGAGAAGAGACTTCGGAAAATAGTCCTAGAAAACAAAACCGGTTCAAAGACCCGGCTCAAGACCGGTTCCCAGGAGACCACCTAAAAGATGGGGAGATAGCTGGCAATCTACCTCCCAGGAAAAGATTCAGAGGCGCCTCCAGATTTAACAGATCGACAGATTTCCAAGAAGTAGAAGAAGAAGAAGAATAAGACTTAATATTATAGAGCTACGAACAGGTTGAATACATTTATATATTCAGGCTATATTTCGCTTTAAATAAGTTTATATGATTATCTATAATTAGTATGGTTTCACCAATAGTAAAATATCTCTATTGATATTGGTGGTTAAGTTAGGTTAGGTTGTGTTTAGACCAGTTTTGTCAAGAAATGGGGTTTGTTGTCTCGCACACTTTCTTTAAGGGCGGAAACCATATTAGGAGGCTGTTTGATACTGATTTTTTAGGATTTTTTTGGTTTCATACTATCAATTTTTATAATGATCGGTTCTAAACTTTCTGAGGTAGATTGCACGTAAATGTGAAAAAAGTCATTTCGAGATAAACGAGGTAATGCTTCGCTCGAGGCTGTAGCCTGTACCCGATGTGCACTCGGTTCTATGCTCATTAAATCTAAACGAATGCGAATTTCGATTTGAAATTTTGACAGCGTATTTTTGGATAGTTAAGCTAACGATTTATGCCATAAAAAGAAAATTTGATTTTTTTGAACCTCCTAATGTGGCTTCCACCAAGACGTCTGTACACTTGGACTTCTAACGCCCATACGCCAGAGAGGATAGTCAGAAACCAAATAGACTTTCTATTGACAAATAAACGTTACAGAAATTGCATTGAATCGGAAAAAACCTACCTTGGCGCAAACATAAATTCCGACCACATAACCTGCCCTAGACTAGATTTGACAAATCTGAGCAACCCAGAAACGCTAGCTGAGGACACAAACGAACTTAATTGTCGACTAAGCAAAGTAAACTTTGTTGAGAATTTCGAAGCAGAGACTGTTTGGACCAACATCAAGGAAGTTTTCACAAACGCAAGCTTGAAATTATGTTCAAACGATACTAAGATCAAAGAGAAAGCTTGGATGAAATTCTTTATTTAATGGAAGAGAGACGCTTGAAGAAAGGTCGTCCGGAATATCACCAGATGAATCGTGAAATAAAGAACAAAATTAGAATGGCCAAAACAAACTGGCTTAACGAGCACCGTCGCGAAATCGAAGATCTAGAGGCTAAATACGACACTTTTAATATGCACAAAATAATTAAGGAAACGGGTGGTGTATACAAACCTAGATAAACTGGCATTCTCTTAGACAGTGAAGATAAAATAAGATAAAAACGACAGAGTATAACCGTGGTGTAGCTATATCAAAAACCTTTTTCATGATGAAAGATCAGACCCTCCTGAACAATATACACGCGATGGGCTTGATATAACTAAAGTAGAAGTCCAGCTTGAAGTCTAGTGATCAAAAAATAGAAAAGCTGCAGGTCCAGATGGAATTTACTCGGAAGTCATTAAAATATTTAAGAATGAGGAGTCACTAAACGTGAGAGTGAAACTTTTTAATATGATCCACCGATCGGGCGTCATCCCTTTCGAGTGGCTTCAATCAACTTTTATAACGCATCCAAAGAAGAGCAAAAAGTTGTAGCGATTTTCGACTTATCAGCTTGATGAGTCACATTCTTAAGATTTACCAAAAGATAATCCGCAAGAGAATATATGCAAAATGCGAATTCTTTATGGGCGAATCTCAGTTCGGTTTTCGTAACGGATTCGGCACAAGAGAAGCCCTGTTTAGTATCCAAGTGTTGGTTCAGAAGTGCAGGGACGTCTATGTTCCTGTTTTTGCCTGTTTCATTGACTACGAAAACGCTTTTGACAGGGTACAGCATGTAAAGCTTATGAAAATCCTTAAAGGCGAATGCCTGGACGATAAAGACCTCAAAATAATTGCAAATCTTTACTGGAACCAAATTGCACAAATTAAGGTAGATCAACAGATGTCAGGCGAAGATAGGGTTGCATCCTTTCACCATTACTTTTTAACATTCACTCAAACAAAATATTCGAAGATGCTCTGGAAAACTGCCCTGAAGGAATTTCCATTAATGGCGTAAACATAAATAACGTTAGGTACGCTAACGACACCGTTATATTCGCGGACTCGTTGGAGGGTCTTCAGATTTTACTTGACCAGGTGGCAACCAATAATGCAGAATTTGGATTAAATTTAAACACCAAAAAAGCCAAATGGATAGTCATTAATAAGAATCGGGTTAGAGGAGGTATTCTGCAGGTACAGAACCTGAACAAATCGAACCAGAACAAATCGAACGCGTTCAGTCATACAAATATCTCGGATGTCAAGTCAATGAAAACTGGGATAATACGCACGAGGTCCGTGCCCGAATTGAACAAGCCAGAGTACCATTTGTAAAAATGAAGTCCGTGTTGTGTTTCCGAAGTCTGTCATACTCCGTTCGCTCTCGAGTACTACGTTGTTACGTCTTCAGTATTCTCTTTTATGAAATTGAGGCGCGGACTAGAGATGAGCATGGGATCCCATCGACCCATCCCATCCCATCGTCCCATGGGATACTACTACTATTCGTGTACGGATCACACGCGTACGTGTTTCACTCCTAAAACACGTACCTAACCTAACCTACGCAGCAATATCACTAGGTATATGGTCCATATGATTAAAAAATAACGAGCGCTTGGGACATTGCGATACCGAAGAAGGTCGACAATTTGTCAAACATTTTTTTAAATAAAACGGCCAAGTGCGTGTCGGGCCACGCGCAATTCAGGGTTCCGTAGTTTCTTACTCTTATGACTCAAATGTGTAAAAAATTCCATAACCAATAACTTAATCAGCTGACATTGATGTTGTCGAGTTTTACGTTCAACATAACCAAAAATATGAAAAATATGAAGCGTCTAAATGAAGCGGTTGTTGCTCGATTTGTTATATTTTATAAGTTAGTCGACTATTACTCGCAAACTAATAATTATTGTTAGCTGGGAAACTTTTCCTTTTAACTTCGTTATATATACTACTATTGTGAATTTCTTCACATATCCTGAAACATTTAGCTGGCAAGGGGGGGGGGGGGGGGGGTTCTCTAACAAAAATTAGCAGTTTAAAGCTTAATGTTTTCACAACCCCGTAATGGTTTTGAAAGACGTATCCAACGACACCCCACACCATGGGGTAGACAAAAAAAAAATGACCACAAT
The DNA here is from genome assembly GCA_944588485.1 of Phosphuga atrata. NCBI lineage: Eukaryota > Metazoa > Arthropoda > Insecta > Coleoptera > Silphidae > Phosphuga > Phosphuga atrata. The sequence continues at coordinate 70,936,403 of OX155897.1, read as the reverse complement.
TTACGTGAAGAGAAGCACTACTATACTACTATTTGAGCACTTTGTCGGCTTGACTAATCTGTATATCCGTTCCAAATTACAGCTTTCTATTTCTAATAGCCTCTGAGCTAAACTGCGGACGGACGGACGGACGTATGGACGGACGGACATATCGAAACTATAAGGGTTAATTGTTGATTACAACGGAACTCTAAAAATCGTATTAAACGTTCAAAACATTAAAACATCTTATTTTTCCATTTGGTATTCAACCCCCCATAATTCTTCAAAGAATTAAGCTATCGGTTTTGGTTTATGGGGGTCTGTTTTTTTATAAAACACACAATGTTGTAATTCTTCTAATTCTACTTATTGTTATTGGCTTCTACTTATAAAAAATATACCTCTGTTGGTACCTCTTATATTACCTCTTTTAATGCCTCTTATATTACCTCTTGTTGTAAGGAAAGTTGGGGGTATTTATTTTTTGTTACTTCGAATTATCCCTAATTGTAAGTTTATAATGTCTTAGCATGTCATCTGCCAGATTAATTGAAGTTAATCAATTATCCATAGTGATATTGCAGAAAGTTCCGTGAATTTAAGTTGTCAGTGATTTCACTAATTGCGACGAAGAAGTTCTTAATTTATTTTCTTTTCTAATGTATGGAATTGATCATATAACATTCTGCTCTCAGACATTGTTACTATTTTCACCGGTAACTACTGTCTGTGTAGTTTTGGTACGTACTCCCTGAGGTGCGGTCTGTTTCTACCGCTCACTGTTTTACTTGCCTTTGTTGTTCAAAGGTAATTACAATACAAAGATAATAATAATATAAACACGTTTATTATATATGTAATAAAAAATACATTTATAACATGGTATTAAAGGCATTCTTTACATATTTCTCGTGAACATTCTGAATAAAGCGGATGTTTATACATAACGCAAACATTTGCAGTTACTTGAGGGCATGTTTGAGCCCATTATCTAGCATAGAAATGCGTCTAGATAGTTCCGGGCTAAACTCCATTTTTTATATATTGTAAAGGTTTTATTATTATACCTACGTATAAGAGGGAGACTTTGCTAATATTGACTGTAGAATTTCTCTATCTAAAACGGACATACTCCTAAATTACACTCCCGCTTCTAAGTGATGGTTAATTGTAAGTGTTAACGGAACTCCTGTCTATTCATTGTAGGAAAAAAATACAGGAAAAACAATTAATTGTCAGGTGGTAATTGCTAATGGATATGGAATATGTAAAGCTGGGTTATTAAAATAATCTAAAATAAAAACATTAATTGCAATAATCTGTAAACCTCGACGACTAAACCAACATTTCCATTGATTAATAACCGATTTAATTATCTTTTTCTTTGTTCCAGGTGAGTTTCAATCCCAATGCAAATCCTGCAAATTTTCATAGGAAAATAACTCGCATTGTTTTGTGAAAAGGTTTGTAAATTTTTTTGAAATTTTGTTCGAAAATTTTAATTAAGATTTCAAATAAATATAATTAAAATAACTGCATGTAATAATAACAATAACTGATGCTGCAATCACCCAAATTTATATTAATTTGTGATGAAAAATATGGGTTGTGGTTAATTTGAGTTTAAAAAACGTTAATTTCGAATTCAATTTCATTTTAATTTATTTTTTTTATTTTAATTTATTTAAAGAAAATTTAATTTTAAATTGAAAAAGTTTAATTTGACTTTATAAATGTTTAATTTGAATTTAAAAAGGATTAATTTGAAATTAAAAAAGATTTATTTGAAGTTAAAAACCTTATCTATATAATGTAATAAAATATAAAAAACTAAAATAAAAATAATATATAAGTAACGTAAGGAATATGTAAATATTAAAGTTTTTCAAAGCATTTTCCGATTAATTGGCGAATTTCCAACGCCGATTATAGTCACCCTGTTTAGTTGATTTTATTGGAGATAATTTTAATCAGTTATACAAAAAATACATATGACAACAGGTTTCCTAAATATTTGAAGAATTCTAAACATTTTCTAAAATGAAATATATGAATAACATTTTCCTCGTCTTTTCCCGTTCATGCGGGGTAGACATTTCTGACAAGTCCTTTCCATTTTCCTCGGTCCCAAATGGTGTTTTCTGTTAACTGCTTCTCCCGGAGATCATCCTGCACGCAGTTCATCCATCTTCTTCTAGGCCTGCCTCTTTCCCTTTTGCCTTCCACCTCCAGATCAAGCACTCTCCTTCCTACATAACTCATCCCTTGCGCTTAGTGTGGCCATACCAGAGCAAGCGTCTTTCTTGCACCTTTTTTGATATTTCAGTTAGTTTTACGCTGCCTCGTAAAAAGGTGTTTTTGATTTGATCGTTTCTTGTAACATCCTAGCATCTTCATTTCATCTACTTCCAGTCGCTTGCACTGTGACTGTACTGTTGGCCAAGTTTCTGCTCAGTATAGCATTGCAGGTCTCACTGCACATTATAGGCTTTACCCTTTACTTGGATAATTAGTCTCCTGTTACAGAGAATACAAGATAACCTTTTCCAGTTTAATCAGGCAGCCTGAATTCGGTGAGTAATTTTCATTGCCAAATTACAGCTAATCTAGATTGCCATCGTCAGATACAGTGGATCCCAAATACATAAAACTGTCTCTTGCCTGTAGGTGGCTGCCATCCATCTGAATAGTTTCAATTCCAGTTCCTCCAAGGCACAGATATTCGGTCTTATTCCTACTCATTTTAAGGCCTCTGTCCTGTATGGCTCTTCGCCAGTATTCCAGTTTATATTCAAGCTCTTCCCTGTTTGTGCTGCATAAAACAATATCATCTGCAAATAGCATACACGAAGGAGCTGGTTCTCTTAAGCTTTCAGAGAAGACATCCATTATGAGATCAAAAATATAGGGGCTTAGTGCAGATCTTTGGTGAAGATCTACTTGAACCAGTATAGTATCTGACAATCCTACACTGCTTTTAATTCATTCCCTTGCTCCACGGTACATATCCTGAACAATGCGCATATACTTCTCCGGTACTCCCTTGCATCTCATGCATCTCAATACCTCTTGACGGGGCACCCGATCATAAGCTTTTTCTAGGTTTATGCATACCATATGTAGTTCTTTTCTCTTCTCCCTGTGCTTTTCCATGACTTGCCTAATTTGCACTTAGGCATCTAATAGCATCTACTGTTCCTTTTCCCGGCATAAAACTAGATTGTTGATCTCTTATTGTCGTCTCCACCCGAAGCCTATTTTAAATAAATCTTATCCCAGATCTTAATTGTGTGCGACATGAGTTTTATTCCTCTGTAATTTGCACAATCCTGAATGTCACCTTTCTCCTTATAATTGGGAATTATGGTACTCTCCCGCCATTACTTCCTCTTGAAGTACCTGTTGGAATAGATTCCACAACATATCTAAGCCCTCTTCACCCAGACATTTCCAAGCCTCCACCGGAAATTCATCGGGGCCGGTTGCTTTTCCACATTTCATTTTCCTAATAGCAGTTACAACCTCTTCCCTGCATATGCCAGCTGTTGCGTTGTGATTTGGGATACCATCCTCAAACACAAGCCGGGCATTTTCCTCATTTAGCAACTTTTCAGAAAATTCCTCCCATCTTTTCTTAATATGCTCTTCATCTTGAATTACAATTCCTTGTTCACTTTTCATCTGCTTGATTGATCTGTTGAAGCCCTGTATCGTGCCTTAGCGATTCTGAAAAGCTTGGCCTCCCCTTCTGTGGTCTAGTTCTTCATAGACTTCCTTCCATGCAGCTGCCTTTGCTTTCCCTACAGCTCTTTCCACAACTTTATTTGCCTTTCTGTAGTGTTCTCTATCTTCGTCATTTCCGGACTCATCCCATTTCTTTTTTGCTTGTCGTTTTGCCTCGATGGCTTCCTGAACCACATCATTCCACCACCAAGTTTCTTTATCCAGTGGAGCACCTTTCCCAGACGTCTTCCCCAAAACTTCCACACCTGCTTTCCTGATTGCTTCTGCATTTACTGTAAACCATCTATCAACTCCTTCCACTGACCGTGTTCCTGGCAACACCTTTTTCATGAATTAATTCACTTCTCAAAATTGGATTTTTCAATTTCCAATATTTAATTATTGTAATATTATTTTTGTAATATACAGAAATTTTCCTTGCTATTCTTTTCTTAACCCCTTGACATACAATGAGGTCTCGAAGAAGACAATGAGGTCTCTAAGTCATGTATATGTGATAAGATCACATGTATATGGACACGTCAACGCGAATTTTATTTGTATGACAAGGGGTTAATAACAGAATGAATACACCTTTGGAAGTAGCCACAAAATTCAATAACCTTTCTACCGATAGTGCCGATGATTTGATTAAAAACTTACCGCATACTCTTTACCAGGACAGCAAATCCATCTGAATAGATCACTGTTTCTAAACCCACTAACAGAAAACGAATTATATAACATTGTGACGGATCCTAAAAACAAAAAGAGTTCTGGATACGATGGTATTCCTATAAACATAATAAAAGAAACTTTTTGGCTAGTATCTGATCCACCGATTTTTATCATAAACAACTCATTATCACATGGAATCTTCCCAGATCAGCTAAAAACTTCTGTAATAACCCCCATTTTTTAAAATGGAGACAGAAATAAGCTAGAGAACTACAGACCAATCAGCATCCTTACATCTTTTGCGAAAATCTTTGAGAAAGTGTTTTGTGTTAGAATGGATTGTTTCTTACGAAAATATGCAATCATGTGTGACTCTCAACATGGATTTGTTAAATGCAGAAATCTTGACACGGGCATGACTTAATTACATCGTTAAAATCTATTAACTGATTGATAGCAAACATATTCCGTCTAGGTTACTTATTGACTTAACGATAGCTTACGACACAGTTGATCATACTATCCTCATGACTAAACTTCAGAAGTTTGGCATAAGAGGAATCCCACTAGAATGGATTAAATCATATTTAAATAAGCGCACACAATGTACGACGATGACAACAGCAAATACCACAGCGACTTCTAATATGAGAATGGTGAAAATGGGTGTACCACAAGGAAGTATTCTTGGACCTACTCTCTTCCTTATTTACATAAATGACCTACTGAACATAAGTTTTAATTTTAATTGTGAAATGACGAACTATGCTGACGATACCAGTCTTCTGGTAGATAATGATTGCGTCGCGGATATTCAAGCTAATTCCTCTGCGGCCATTACTTCAATTAAAAAATGGTTTCAAATTAATCGTCTGATCATGAATGAACAAAAAAACAATATTATTATTTTTAAAACTAACAGAAACATGAAAGTATACCCTTGTAATATTTATATAGATGGTGAGAACCTAGAGGTAAAGAAAGCATTCTGTAAGGCTTCTAGGAATACAAGTTGATAGCACCTTAGATTGGTCTCTACATATTGCCTGTGTGTTAAAAAACTGAATAGATATATGCGCTCAGAATGCTACAAAGATATGTGGGCATAGAAGTCTTAAGGACGGTTTACTTCGCAAACTTTCATTCTCACCTCCGTTTCGGAATTGTTTTCTGGAGTAGCGGTAAAGACTGCGAACTGTTATTTAAAGTACAGAAACAAGCAACCAGAATCCTTTATAAATTAGATTTCAGGGAATCTTGCAGGGGAATATTCCAAAATGCTAAAATATTAACAGTAACTGGTTTGTTTATATATTTATGTTCAAAAATAAAAATTAATTTAGTATTTATGTTGCATCTGAAAACCCTAGACAAAAATATGTATATTATAACACGCCTCGGCACACGTTATCAATGACTGAGAGAAGCCTTTAAAAAAATTCAAACAAAATATTTTTGATTTCATTAATATTGAACCTGAACCTTAAAATATAACTTGGACGAATTTTTTTCTAGGCCTATAAATTAATAGATGCCTAGTATAGGATACTGTTTTGCATTTACTATCTCTTTTTCGGTTTGAAATGCATATTGTTCCTTATTATTTAATTTTTGTTTCTTATACTCTGTTTCCTTTGTATATAGATGACTTAATGAAATAAATATTTTGAATAACAAATATGAATCAAATTTAAATATTAATTGTTGAAATATACTAATCGAGTAAGGTACCGTCCCTGAACTCGAAAGGGGTCAAAAAATCAAGATTTTTAAAAATGAAGAAAAAATGTCAAAGTCAGATTGAGGAAGATACAACAAATGATGTTCAATACATCATGAAACAACAAGGGCAAAAAGTTATACTACGGTTCAAGGAAAGAGTTGTGCCTCATATATTTCAGTGTCAAAAAGAAAATATGCCACCACCACAAGAGGGAATATGGCTATTAAAAGACAAGGATTGTCACTAGTAGCTGTCAAAAGTACAAATGCTTTAGAAATTGAATCACCAAAAACAAGTTATGATGAATTTTCTTACGTCTTGAATTTTTTCCAGTGAATTGAACAAAAAATTAGGTTTTTTTTGACGAGCCTTACAAAGTTCTGTAGCTGTAGGTGCATTTTAAATTTTTTACTTTTTCTTCAAAAACTCCGTTCCTCTTGCGCGTCGAAACGGGAAATTGTCATTTTCTGTTGTAAAACTGAACGGGCCTTCGACCCGTGACCGTCTGCCCCACGCAAGTACCACACGGCGTCCTCCAGGTGCCAAAAAACCGGAGATCGTTTCTAGCACCTTTGAGGAGCAATTTTGGCCCGCGGCTCAATTTTTTTACTGCGTCCTCTTGCCGCGTCGATTTCACGTTTTTTGACGTCATGCGGAAAAGTACGCGATCGTCGGTTCACCCGGTGCGGCGGAAAATGTAAGCGACAAAAAACCGTTTTTTTCCATCACTGTTGTGGACGCCGTTCTCTTGATAGAAGGGCGCCGTGTCTCCAAACCGGTTCATTCGATGCGAGATATTTACTCGCAACCGGCGGTGGAAGAATCTGGTACCTTTGTCATCCTGTTCCCGCTCTGGGTCAATTTTAACACAAAAATCGGAAAGACGCGATGTTTTTTTCACCAAATTTGCGGGGATCCCTCTCCCGGGATACCCAACAGTCGGAGCGGGACCGGACCGGCACCAATCGATTCGGCATAGTGTCTTTAAGTTTGTTTTGGAGTTTAATTGCGATTGCTTGCCGGATGGAGCCGGGAGGCCCGAAAAACCACGTTTTGCAGAACTACGCGAGAATCCTCTGGGATTCGCTAAATTAAATAGCAGGGCGTCGCGGTGGTGGTTTCTGAATAGAGAACGAAAGGGTCTATAAGGGCGATAGGAACGACACATCGCTCGATCGCATGTGGGGGCCTCGACGCCCGTCCAAACTCGGAACGAATTTTTCAAAATTGAGCAAATTGAAATCTTCGGTCAAATGTTTTAGAATTGTATTGCTCTTTTCGGGGATTATAGCCCCACGTGTCTACTTTAGAACGACATCTCTCTCGGCGCGTTACACCTCCAGGGACGTTTCGCAGGCCCCAATTCGCAAAGTCACTTTTTTTTCACCTCTACAAACGAAAACGCGAAAAGGAAAAATTTACATTTCCAGTCTGAGAAGTGTATGCCCGGCTAAAAGGCCAACAGTATGGCGTTTGAGTTTCTCAAATCCATTAACGGATTCGCACTCCAGGTCAAAAAAACTAAGACCATTGCTTGCCGCTGAATCGCCAATTTACACTTACAGCTAATCATTCTGACATTATTTTCGCTCAAGTTATGTGCAAATGTCATTGTTGTCAAGTGTATGTCAAGTTTATCCGTTTTTAATTATTCGTGTTCTTGTGAGAAGATAAAATAAAAAAAAAGAATTTAAATCAAAATTCTGATTTTTCGCTCAATGTTGAAATTGGTTGAAATTGGTTGAAAAGGTTGAAATTCAAATCAAATTTAAAGAGATATCTTGAAATCTCTAAATTGCAGATTTCGGCGACTCTGGCTCTTGATTAGTAACACATAGCAACGTCAAAATTCGCAATTTTTCACAAATTTCTACAAGAAAGCAAAGATTTTACACTTTTATTTTATCAGATTCTTAAAATTCAGACCATTTTACATCAGAAACAGTTGCTTCCGTTCACATTTGAATTTTAAAATTTATTTCATAAACCGCAATATTTATGAGTTTTTTTTTGAGAATTGGAGCTTTTAAATTGAATTTAGATTCCAACGGTACAACACGCGTCTTCCTCGGATGTATAGCAACAGAGTTATTGGCGAAAGACTTTCAGTATTACCATTTCACTGCGGAAGGAACAGCCTTTCAATATTTATCGGCATTTTTTATTCAAATTCGAATACAACTCATCAAGTTCATTAAAAATTTTCATTAAAATCACTCAAATGTTAATACATTTTTTTGGAATTATTGAATATATTGAAATTTTCGAGTACGTTTTTCGTTGAAATTTGTGATTAACATGTCTGGATTTGTTTAAAAAATTATGTTGGCAAGTTGCACACAACGTGGAACAATACAATTTCACACATTTGTAGAGAATATGTCAGTCTATGATATCCCTCAGTTAGTTTTGCAAAATATTTTATCTGGCGGCGGTCGCCGCTCCTCAAACTCAAAGTCGCACACGAGGTCAGACATTCAAATAACTATAGTTTGAAAACTTGGACAGTTGTATTCAAAATTCTTTCAGTTCGGCATAGCTTTCTATTGAAATTTATATTTTGGTATTCTCGTGGCCGATAGCCTTGACACAGAATTTTTTTTTCTGACCAAGACCATATACCCGCGGCAGCGCGTATGTGGTCTTGATATATCTGGTCTTTGATTCACCCCATCAAGACCACATACGTGGTCTTGATTTATTTGATGAAGACCAAGACGCGCGGTAGCGCGAGCTCTCGATTCAATATAGGTCAATGTGAAAAAGAACCGTTGATTTAACCCCGGTAAGATTAGGTTGCCCGCCGCGAAGCGGACAGATAAATCAAGTCAACATACGCGCGGCAGCGCGACCTCTCGATCCAATATAGGACAGTGTTGCAAGGACCGTTGGTTTAACCCCGGTTAGATTAGGTTTTTAGGCCGCGAAGCGGAGAGATAAATCAAGACAACATACGCGTGGCAGCGCGAAATCTCGATCCAATATAGGACAGGATTGTTGGACCGTTGGATTAACTACGGTTAGATTAGGTTGCCCGCCGCGAAGCGGACAGATAAATCAGGACAACATACGCGCGGTAGCGCGAGCTCTCGATACAATATATTACAGTGTTGTGACCGTTGGTTTAACCCCGGTTAGATTAGGTTTTTAGGCCGCGAAGCGGAGAGATAAATCAAGACAACATACGCGCGGCAGCGCGAAATCTCGATCCAATATAGAACAATATTGTTGGACCGTTGGATTAACCACGGTTAGATTAGGTTGCCCGCCGCGAAGCGGACAGATAAATCAAGACAACATACGCGCGGTAGCGCGAGCTCTCCAATATATATTACAGTGTAGTCTACAATATATTACAGTGTTGCGACCGTTGGTTTAACCTCGGTTAGACTAGGTTGCACACCGCGAAGCGGCAGATAAGTCAAGACCCTCAAACTCGGACATAACAAAAATTAATAAATTCAAATAACTATAAATTGCAAACTGCAACAGATATATTGAAATTTCTTTCAGATCTATATAGATTATATAGTTTTGTATTGAAATTGACGTTTTGGTACCTTTGTGGTCGATAGCCTTGACACAGGATTGTTTTTAACAAAGAAATATTTATTGAAAACTTGCAAATATATTTGTTTGTCCAACTCTTCAAAGTCTACCAGACATGCACTTACAGCTTACTCTAAAATAAGCTAAAGTGGCAAAGTATGTTAGCCTCACTTAGGTTGGGATGCATACCGCAAACCGAAAGATACATTAAGACAAACTGCAAGCGGTAGAGCGACCCAAGAGATCAAAAATAAGATAAAACTGTAAAGCTGAATGTTGGTTTAACCTAGGTTAAGCTATTAGGTTACATGTCGCAAAGCGCCATAGAAATCCAGACCACATACGCATCCCTCGAAGTCAAACCGGAACTGATACTAATGGATTCATATAGCAACAGCCCGAAAACTGCAATAGATGTAATAAAAACTTTTTCAGATCTATTATGATCATGGATATTTCTATTGAAACAATTTGACCGTTTTGGAATTTTCATGGCCGATAATCTTGACACTGGGTTTTTTAAGTAAATTTCTTTACTGAAAAAATCAACATGAAAATTAAATCAAAGTTGACATTAACGTCAGTTGAGTAATTTATTGGTTATTATTTTTTTTGGTGAAACTTTTATTAAAATAATTTTGTTGCTGTACAATAAGTGTTGCTAATTGTCTAAAAGCAAACTTACTATAATTGGAGGAGTGATATTGGAAATCAAGAGTTGCCAACCTTCATAAAAGGAGGTTACTATATATGATGAAGTGACGTTAGTGACTAAGGCTTGCAATTTTGACGAAAAAATGTCTTAACAACTGAATTTTTCTGACTTGGTTATGCTATCTGTCAAACTTGACAACAACAACGTAACTTCCACAAATAGTTGGTGAGATTATGTTTGAGTATGTTGGTAACTCAACAACACAAGATACCAACTTGATTAAAACAATATGTTGGTTATGTTGAACGTCAAAGTTGACAACATCAATGTCACTTAATCAATTTAAAGGTTATGAAAGTTTTAGTGAGATTTTCAGTAACTTTTTACTCCACAGCTGATTTTTTATCGTCCATGTTGTACAACTTAGTAACTAATATCACATCGTTAGATATAGTAGCTTTTTTATGAACGTTGGGAGCTTTTCATTTCTAATATCACTCCTTAAATTAAAGTCACATTGATTTCAGACAATCGGCAACATTATATGATTAAGTACACCTCAAAAGTGTTTGATTATATTATTTTACAAACCTGACGGCATTAAAATCATTTGAGACGAATGAATTATTAGTTAATATTTTGTGCAGTAGGAGTTATACATCTTGCAACTCATACAACCTTAGCTGATGCGCTTTCTACAAGAATCGCGCAGCTCGCAATTCTGATTACTCTTTCATATACAAATGTCAAAATTCATTATACAATTTCACCCTCATCAATTATTCCACCTTTAGCAACTATTCCATTCTTTTCAAATCTTCCATACACAAAAACTATTCCATTCCGAAAAATACGATCCACATGTACTAGTAATAATCTATTTCAATATGAATAACATTTTCGATGGAACTTAAATATATTTTTGTAAAAAAGAGTTGCTCATGTGAAATTTGTATTTGATATTGAAAAGTTTTTTACATTACATAAATCGACACCATAGAAGCACAAATGTTCAATAATTCATATTAAAAAATTGCAATATAAAATGTGCAAGTTTCAATTTTATATTTATTTTACATATTATGTGCGCGTGAAGCGAAATCGATGCGAGAATTATTCATACATCAGTCACTTCAAAGATCAGATATCACATATAATTTATACTGGGCATTACAGTAACATTATATAACCATAAGCAATTTCACATAATACTCATAAAGTGTTCTGCTTTATTTTTTATACTTAATTTGCTTCTTGAAAAACAATAATTAATATTAGGAGTAATTAATCATCTTTAAAATTTAGTATAGTGCTATAAAATTAAGAATAAAAAATTATAAAATAAAGCAAAACAAATTGTTTTTTATTTTTTAATTTAATTATTTTATAATTATTTGATAATTTTTTATTACACTACATATTAAACTTCAAGATGGTCAAATACACAAATAAATACTCCAAAGCCTAGAAATAAATCTTTTTTGCCTAAATACAATTACTTCCACTCCAAAAGGATCTCGATAATAAAATCAATAATAACCATAAAATATAATATCATGATAAAGCTATTAACTGGTAAATTGTTTCAAACTCAGCTTTTATATTCACTCTCTCTTTGACTCTATTTTAGTATTTTTAGTTGTTGTTCATTTTATTGTTGTAAATATAACAATCTGGCCGTGTATGTGTATGATATTTGAAAGCCAGCCTGGAAAGCGCCAGTTCAGCAAAAATGAAATCAATTTAACGAGAGCGATCAAGCTTTATATGAAACCGCTCGTCTGTATTGTAATTATTGATTGCAATGGCGACCAAAAAATCTCTTGCTATTAAAATTGAATGTTTTTTTTATATAGTACACCATCGAAATTTCAAAAGTAATTTGAATATATGTTAATTTTTGAATTGGTAAAACCATACAACTTTATAGATAATCAGATAAACTTAATAAAGACGGAACAAAGCTTGAATATATAAATATACTCAACCTTTCCGGAACTCTATAATACTAATGAGTCTTTTTAGGACTACCAAAAACAAATCTCTTATGAAATTTGTCAGTTATTCTATAGCTTTCAGTCCACCTTCGTGGCACTCAACAAAAACCATAAAAATAACATTGAGTTTTAAGATCATGTCTTTCCGATACCTTGAGTGGACAGCCATCTGTGGACGCGTTTCGAGATCTATCTCTCATCAGCACAGCTCTGCTTCCATGAACAATGACAAATTTCATAAGAGATTTGTTTTTGGTAGTCCTAAAAAGACTCATTAGTATTATAGAGTTACGGAAAGGTTGAGTATATTTATATATTCAAGCTTTGTTCCGTCTTTATTAAGTTTATATGTTAATTTTGTTAGAAATTGCAATATATATATATATATATATATATATATATATATATATATATATATATTTATATATACAATAAAATTCACAGTAGCTAATTAGATTTATCAAGAGATAAACTGAGAATGATCAATATTTTTGATTAAGAATTCTGTATCAATTTCTTACTAGCTATTTCTACAATTTGCTCCTGTTCGTTGTGCTCCACTTTCTATTTTTTATTGCCTCATCATGAATAGTACATTATATACCGAGCGAGGAAATACTCTGTTACAGCCAAGCGCCAAGTTAGCTACAAATTAGATGCTGGAATGAGGAATACGATTTTACTCGCAATCTACTGTTAGTAACTTCAGATAAATTTAAAATAATATTAATCTTTATCATAATACTACTATTTATAATAATTTGACAAATTATCCATAAATAATCGTTTTCGATTAACTTTAATTAAATCATGTTCAAATAGGATATAAAAGCAAATTGTGAAAAATGATATAAAATGGTGGTTTAAAAAATTGTCACAGCGCTCTTGATTTATCGGTAATTAAACACTATGGATGTTTGAAAACGTGTAACAGAGGTTACTCTTTGTATAATAATTGTTACCAAATTCGTGCACACTGTGCCTTTGATAAACAACCCTCATTATTTATTTCATCTAATAAAATTTCATCAAAAATACTTTATTTACGTTTAACTAAAGGTGCGTGCATGGAAATCGGCCCACTGAAAACTTTTGACTTAACTATTTTTTTGTCACTCATGCACAATAGTACTATCTTGGTGCACGTTTTTTAGTGCGATAATATGTCACTATTAGTCTATTTACACATAACTTAACATAACACACGCAAATTTTCAATATCGCTAGGATACATTAAAATAAATTAATAAAAATAAAATGAAGACAATCAAGACCTCGGTATTAAAAAAGTGTCGTGAAGTTTGAGAGTTTTTTCAATTTTGATTCCATTTTTTTGGATGGCACCTGCATCCTAAACTTGTAAGATACATCCCCTCGCATGAGTGGTAAAAAATATTATTTGTAACACGGGCAAAATTGTAATTTTCACTCTAGAGCGAAGATGCCCCCTCACTTCGTTCGTGCGCACATTTTGGCTCTCGAGTAATATTGACAACCTTCCGCCCTAGTTACAAAATCTACTATTTTAGTATGCATTAAAATAACACTTGAAAACCAATCAAATTATCGAATAATGTGCAAATTTCAATTTCGAAGGCAATAATTTCAATCCTTGAAAATTTTGTTATTCTCGTTATAACCACCACAGAAATACGTTCGTTTTTGTTTACCGGTTGCTACGCATATAAACGATAAGCATTCTTGATAAATTAAACACGTATTAAAACATATTAACCGTTTCGCCGCCATTCCGGGGGATGTGACCCGGGGTCCTGAAATTATACAGCGCCGTCCCGGGCGATGTCGACAGGGGTTTCTTTTTTACCAGCGCCATCTAGTGATAAAATGCTGAGATTATTTAAAGTTTCAAAAAAATTGTCGAAAAATTTCCGAATTTGCTTTTTTAGAGGTTTTTTTTTGTAAAAATCGCCCCGTGCAGACTACAGGCCGCGAAACGGCGAAACTTGCAGTCCGTATAGAAAGACCAGACTAAAAAAATGCGATAAAAATCGCCCCGTGCAGAATACAGGCCGCGGAACGGCGAAACTCGCAGTCCGTATAGAAAAAAGATCAGGCTACATGGTGAAGGTGTCAGTTTTCTGTATATACCACGTCTTGGTGGTTTGCGGGCGTGTTGAAAAAAAAATGCGAGAAATTTCCACGTCTTTGTTCGTCCATAACTCGGCGCCACGACGCCCGGCAGCGGCGCTAGTTACACTACCGCAAAGCCAAATCTTCACTTTAAAGAATTGCCCCGAAAAATTGCGAAAAGTTGAACACCGTTTTACAGTGCATGATGCACATTTATGAGGATTCTTCTGGATCTGGGGTCCTACTGAAGTGCGGATCGGTTTTTTAGATTCCCGCATCTATACTATACGATGCGAACGCAAATTCTCGTCGATGACCGCCTAACTCGCAAATTGCCGGCGAAAGAGGCGGCTGCGGATTTTTTTTCGCGGACGTACCCGGCGAAGGAAGCTGAGAGTGGTACCAAAAAACGCGTAGCGGCGAGCGGCATCGCCCCGTGCCGCAAAAGTCAGATTCGGGGACGCGGTGAGGGAGGCGAATGTAAAAAATCCGTGCAAAAAAAGGGTGAAGTTTTTCAACATCGGCAGCTCGGCGGGGATGGCTCGGATTTTGCAGGGGTTAGACTGACCGCACCTTCCGGCGAACGGGAGCCGATACGTTCCGAACTGTGGCGGGCGACTCCGTAATCGCAGCGACGCGTGCCGGTACCAAAACGCGCTTCTCAGCGGGGCCCACGTGCCAATTATAGGTGCGACTGAAAAATCCAGAACATTCACCGGAGGGCTACAAAGATATCGACGTTTTACTGTCATTAG
The DNA here is from genome assembly GCA_944588485.1 of Phosphuga atrata. Classification (NCBI taxonomy): domain Eukaryota; kingdom Metazoa; phylum Arthropoda; class Insecta; order Coleoptera; family Silphidae; genus Phosphuga; species Phosphuga atrata. The sequence goes on along the minus strand of OX155897.1, from coordinate 70,921,250 downwards.
TTTCTTGCAATTTTGTGCGGGCGCCGCTACGGTTGCAAACGACGCAGCGCGATGCCGCTTGCACTAAAAGATAAAATGTTCAATTCTCTGCGGGTATCGCGCAAATCCGTTACCGCAGAGCTTAAGTTGATGATTCTATACGCGTTTTCATGGACGTTCAAAAAACGTAGTTTTTATGGCGTCGCGACACCATCTTCAGCGGAATCAGACATTGACCTCCCAAACAAACTATGCCCGTGTTCTATGTTCTAGTTCTATACCCGATCGAACGCCGCCGGTTCCGATCCAATTCGTCAATTGGTTCGGACGTTCTAGGTACCATAGCAAAACGCCTCTGGTTTTTTATCACAAAATACCACTTTTACGGAGGTCACGGCAAAGATGGCCAGGAAAAATTAAATTCCCGCAAGGATTCCGATAGAAAATTTTTTGACTCGTCATCCGTCACCATTCTCGTCGCTTAGCGACTTGTCGGCGACATTATTCACATTTTTCTGCGAATCGTGGTCCTCCGACTAAAACGCCCCCGCGGTCTGGAAAAAATCGGTGCATCATGTTCTTGTAGCCAAAGAGTGGACGAACGAACCCATGTACGGCGATTTCCGATAAGAATTCCGGATCGCGTAGTTTAGGCGACCAAAAATGACAAAAAATGTTGCAAGAATAAGTTAGTTTTTCGCAATTCCCAAAAATTTTAAGCAAAAATATCGAAAAGTGAGGTGGCAGTCGGACGTGTGGTGACGTCACGGACACACCGACACCGGAACCACGTCCGTGTGACGAAAACTGTCCCTGTGGGTAAAAAGTGAGGAAGCTTGAAAAATTCGCCCAGCCGTCGCCGGAGACGGCAGATGGATGAAACTATTTTTAGGAAATACTTGAATCTTTTGCAAATCAGTTAGATGTTAGATTTCGAATCCTTAAACAATTGATAAATATTTTTTAATTTCCATAGGTTAGGTATCAATAGGTTAGGTTAAGTTACGTAAGGTTAGGTTATCTATGTAAAGGGGTCACTTATCTATGTGGAAGGGGTTGCATAACTACCAGTATTTTTATAAATATTGGCGCTGTGTGTTATTCCTTATAAATGACATGGCAGTGAAAGAGTTAAATTGTCTTTCAAACGACATATCTCTTTATTTCATTTCATAAATAGTTTCTCAAAAAAAAAGGTTAAAGTTAGAGTTTACAGGATTTAGTTTAGTTAGAGTTTATCCACGTAATATTATTTTACAAGATTAGGGAATCTCATTAGAGTATATCTATATTAAAAATTAGGTACAAAAACTTTAAAATCAATGTAGGTTAACCAACAAACTTTAAAGGATATATAAATAGACATAAAGGAAACAGAAAAGCCTCGATAGATATTTTCTTTATCGAGGTACGGGGAATTTTAACACATTCCTAAATGTTTTATCAGCAGCGATTAATAAAACATGTAGCAAATCCTTGTAGAAACAGTTTGGGAATATTCCAAATTGTTTCAGAAACCCTTAGAGATTTCTTAAGGCTACATACATCTTCTGCGGTTCTGCAGAATTCAAATTGCTGCAATTCCATACGAAATTCTCTTTGAAACAGAGAAGTTTTGGCTTTGATTTTTGGTGTATGCAAATCGCTTCAAATGCAGAACACTCAAACATAAAACAAATTATTGTTCCTAAACTTAATTAACAGATCAGTATGTAAATTTAATTGATATTATAATCTGAAAGGAAGTTAAAAAAATGACACAAGTACATTAACTTTCAATGACTAAGAAAAATATAGATCTGATAAATTGATGTATGTCACACCAATATATATATATATATATATATATATATATATATATATATATATATATATATATATATATATACATATATATATACATATATATATATATATATATATATATATATATATATTTTTTTTTTTTGAGGTTTTGTTTTGGTTTGTTTGGCTTGGTATTTTCGAAAAAATGTTCACATTAATTTTCAAGCGTAATAAAACTCGCAAGTATTTTAGAAAAAGGAATACATTTGACTAATGGATCGTGCGTTCGCTGTTTTAAAACATTCCGGGTTTCCCGTTGTAATTTATATGGCAGGCGCAGGCACGTTAGAGGGAGTTTTGTGCATTTTCGTTAGAAAATAGATATAGTAGTGAAGAGCAATGGCTGGTATTGTTTCTCCGTAAAACGAATTAGTTTGATAAAAATTACTTCATGCACTGTAAATTTAATTACTGCAATTGCAATTCGGAATTCTCTAACTTTTTAAACTACATTACATGGCTACTTAACTTATTCTGTGAATGCAAACAAGTTTTTGTAAGTGGTTATTTATATTGTATATTGTTAAGTTTGAAGATGTTGATTTTTACTCTCTCTCTCTCTCTCGCTCTCTGTCCGTAGCTCTTACAACCCATGAACCCATGGTGGGTCATGGCTGCCTCAACAACTCTCCTCCATTGTCCTCTGTCCATCATTAGCTCCTCCTGTTCCATTATATTCAGGGATCTAAGATCTGATGCTATGTTGTATCTCCACCGTAGTTGCGGTCTTCCTAGTGGTCTTCTACCGGTCGAGGCCTGTCCTCATACCAATCTAACAACTCGTCCATACTCCTGTCTCTTTATATGGCCAGCCCATCTCAGTCTTTCCGCGTTTATCAATCTTCCAACGTTTGGTTCGTCATATAATTTTTCTATTTCCCTGTTTTTCTTACTGCGGTTCTGTTGTGTAGTTACATCCCTTATAGGCCCGTATATACATCGTAGTATTTTTCTCTCTGCTACTCTCATTCTATTTTCGTTCTTTTTTGTCATTGTCCAGGTTTCGCAGGCGTCAAGGTTTCAACGATTAAGTCATAATCGGTCTTATAATGGAGTGGAATATTCTTATTTTTGTCGTCCGAGATACATTTTTTCTCTGCAATGCAAAACAACATCGATTGGCACTTTGTATTCTGTTGTTCATTTCTTTGGTCATATCATGGTCCGACGTGATAGTGGAACCCAGATATTTAAATTCCTGCACTCTTTCAAAGTTGTATCGGTCCATCGTCACATATTGTCCTGTCCTATCTCTACGTTTAGTCCTCGATGTGGTCATGTACATGGTTTTACTCTCGTTTATTTTTAGGCCCATATTTTCCGCTGCAGATTATATTTTTTGAAACTCTTCTTAAACGTTCCTGGTTGTGTTTCCAACGATGTCTATGTTATCCGCATAGATCAATATAAGACGCGGATCCCGGTTTCTAAATAGCAGTGTCTCCGTTTTTGCCTCCCTCACTATCTTCTCCAGAGCTATATTAAAGAGAGTGGGGAGATGGCGTCTCCCTGTTTCGGGCCATTATTTATCGTAAAAAAGGTTTACAACTTTTCCCCGATCCGTACAGCACTTTTGGAGCCTTCCATGCTGATCTTTGTTAAGCTGACAAGTTTACTCGGAATTCCCAGTTCTATCATAGCATTCCACAGCTCCACCCTCAAGACGTTATCGTACGCTTGTTTGAAGTCGATGAAGAGTTGATGTATGACTTTATCGTACTGTTGATCTTCTTTTCCTGAACCCACATTGGTAGTCGCCTAGCTGGTGTTCAACATAGGGAGTTAGTCTTTCGAGTAGCACCAGGGACCAGACCTTATATCCCGTATTTATCAATGATATTCCCCGATAGTTGGAGCATTGTAGTTTGTCGCCCTTTTTGTGTAGGGGCACGATGACACTCTTTCCAACTACATGGTATTTTCTCTTCCTTCGAAATCTGGAGTATGAGGGGGTGGAAGTATTTGATAAGAGTTTCTCCTCCATATTTAAGACACTCTGCCGGTATTGTGTTGTTAGCCGGCGCTTTGTGATTCTATATTCTCATGATCGCCTTCGTTACCTCTTCAAGGGTTAGCTCCTCGACCAGCGGATCTGCGGTGTAGTATGTGACCGTACCTCTTCATTGGTCCCGCTGCGTGTTCAGTAATTGGTCGAAGTAGCTTCTCCACGTCTCCAACACCTCGTTTTTATCTGTCACTAGTCCTCCGTTATTTGTTTTAAGAAACATGTCAGTCCTCGGTCTGAAGCCTCCTTTAATATTTCTCACTTCTTGAAAAAATTTCCTAATTTGGTTATTTGTTCGACTTGTTTCCAGTTCTTCAAACATTTTTTGTTCGTACGCTCTTTTTTGACTCTAAAGGTTCTCCGTGCTGCTGTTTTTGTTTGCCTGTATTTATCCTTAATGTGTTCATTTGGGTCTTGCAGCGCATCCATTCTGGCTATGTTTCTTGCGCTTATCCTCTCTTCACACTCCTTGTCGTACCACGAGTTCCTTCCTTTAGCCTCTTTTTCCCACTATCATTTGTGTACTTGCGATTATTGACCTCTCCATGTTCGTCCATATTTTCGCAACATCCTCTTGTCTGGATGTTGCCTCCAGTTGTGCTGTTATACTCCTCTGGTTTTCTTGTATTTTGTAGTCTTTAAATGTTTCAGTATTCCATGTAGGGGGCTTGACTGTGTTTTAGTACTTTGGCTACATATTCCTGCTCGCACCTTAACTCTAACCAAAAAATGGTCACTATCAGCATCCACGCATCTAAGGCTTCTTACGTCGGTTTCATTGCTTCAATACCTTGCATTAACCAATATTTGGTCGATTTGGTTCCTTGTTACTTCATCGTTGGATATCCAGGACTGCTTATGGCTATTCTTGTGTTCGAACATTGTTGATTTTATCAATAGGTTGTTGGATGCTGCCGTGTCCACTAGTCGGGTTCCGTTATCGTTACAGTATTCGTGCAGGCTCTGTTTGCCAATTACTGGCCTAAAGGCCTACTCTCTTCCTACTTTAGCGTTGAAGCCTCCCAACATTATTATTATATCTTGTTTGGGTATTCCGTATATAGCTCTTTCTAGTTCATCATAGAATTATTCCTTACTTTCGTAAGGTCGTCTTTTTCTTCAGTTGGGGCGTGTACGGATAACATCGAATAGTTATACCACTTGGCTGCAAATCTGATTTGAGAGATCTGTTCATTCACAGGTCTAAACTCGATAACAGATCCTATCAGTTTTTCTCGCACTACAAAACCAGTTCCAAATTCGTGGCGTTGGTTTCGACTTATTTCGAATACAGCAGATTTTCCAATCCTCTGGTCTCCGGAGTCCGTCCATCGGATCTCCTGTATTGCCATGATATCCATCCCGACTTTCTCTAACTGTTCTATCGTCCTCTGCGCTGCTCCTAGCCTGTGCCAACTTGGTACATTCAGGGTTCCAATACCCATATCCTTCTTACATAGCCATGGCCGTCGTTTGTGTCCGTTCTGTTCCGCGGCGAATCGTTGGTTTTCATAACAGTTTCTCTTTTTACAAGATCGGGTGGTTAGCCCTATGATCAACCCTCCTCCTTTTTCCGGGCTTGGGACTGGCAGTGATGTCTCAGAGCTACTCAGTTCACTCATCCTCATCACAAGCGGTGTATTTTGCTGTGGTTGGCATTATTATTATCTCCTTTTATCCTTTTTTTAGGGAGGAGCAAAATTAAAACTCTGAGGCATGCCAGAATTTCATGGCGTTTTTCCTTTTTGAACTAATTATCAATAAGTTGATAATTAGTTGAAATTACTAATTGATAATTATCTTTTGCATTTGATCAGGATATTGATTTTTACGGGGACCAATATTATTGTTAATTTTTTAATACCTGAAAATTAATAATTAAAACGAGATAAATTTGTTTTATTGATTTATTGAAATACAAATCTACTTACAAAATTATTAAATACTAACAATTGTATATTTTCTTCAAAGTATATAATTTCTAGGAAATCATTGTGTACATATCGTTAAGAAAGTTCACCATTAGTATAACTAATATTTCTATAAAAAACATTTCTTAAAAACAACTACATCACTGGCAAACACCACGACTAACATTGAATTACATTAAGAAACTTTTTGGATTCTATAAATAATACGCTAGGTAAGTCGTATTTCATTTTATTTCTAATTTGAATTTTTTGTTAATGATAAAGTCATACTGATGAATCCAAAAGGCTGAAACGCGTATATGGATGTTCATTAATTAATTGAATATTATCTTTTGCATTTGATCAAGATATTGATTTTTTTGGGAAAATTACAGGGTTATATAGAACCCAAAAACTGTCTTAATGTAATTCAATGTCAGTCGTGGTGTTCGCCAGTGAAGTAGTTGTTTTTAAGAAATGTTTTTTATAGAAATATTAATTACACTAATGATGTCAACTTTGCTGATGCATGATTTCCTAGAAATAATAATCTTTGAAGAAAAGATGCAAATGTTACTACAAACTTAAAACAAACGGAACACAGCCTGAATATATAAATATACTCAGCCTTTCCGGAGCTCTATAAAAATTATTGAAAATAAATTTTCAATATATTCAATAAATATACTCAGCCGGAAAGGCTGAGTATATTTTCGATTGGGGAACCTTAGACAGTGGTATGGAAAGACATCAGTCGAGTTGTTCCGTGCTGCTGTCAATAAAGTTATTACAGCGGAGATGATCGCCAACATTCGATAGGCGGATATGGCACCAAGAAGAAGAAGTCCAATTTCGTAAACGTACCAACTGTCAAAATTCTATTAAATATATAACTTGGAAAGTTATACAAATTTACACACATTACACGATTCGAGTTTCGACTGTTCAAGGTCATTTTCAAGTGAGGACAATTATTTTAATTCTATTCTGTTTTGTTTATATGTGTCACACCCTGTTTGTGACTTGTCATGTAACAATTTGATGACAAATAAACTTATTATTACTTATTACCTTCACTTTAAACATCGGTGGTAAAAACATAGTGAATTTTTCAATTTAATTTTTTCAAGTAAGTATTACGTCGAAGCAACGATCGCAACCATTCTATACAATATTAAACGAATTTAATTACTTTAATGCTGTTCGCGCCACTGTTATTAATTGAATTGGTTTTCGGCCTCTATTGAAAAGAGGGGAGAGGTGTTCCGAGATGGGCCGAGGCCTTTCGATTTCGATTTGGTCTGAGTACTCAGCTGTCGTTTGAATATTCGAGTTCGTAAATATTCGATCTTGTCTGAGTATTCAGTTCTCGTTTGAATATTTGATTTTGTTAATATTCGATTTTGTCTGAGTATTCAGCTCTCGTTTTAATATTCGATTTTGTGAATATTCGATTTAGTCTGAGTATTCAGCTCTCGTTTGAGTATTCGATTTTGTGAATATTCGATTTTGTCTGAGTATTCAGCTTTCATTTGAATAATCGATTTTGTGAATATTCGATGTTGTCTGAGTATTCAGCCCGCGTGTGAATATTAAATTTTGTCTGAATATTCAGCTCTCGTTTGAATATTTGATTTTGTGAATATTCGATTTTGTCTGAATATTCAGCTCTCGTTTGTATATTTGATTTTGTGAATATTCGATTTTGTCTGAATATTCAGCTCTCGTTTGAATATTTGATTTTGTGAATATTCGATTTTGTCTGAATATTCAGCTCTCGTTTGTATATTTGATTTTGTGAATATTCGATTTTGTCTGAATATTCAGCTCTCGTTTGAATATTTGATTTTGTGAATATTCTATTTTATCTGAATATTCAGCTCACGTTTGAATATTCGATTTTGAGAATATTCTATGTTGTCTGAGTATTCAGCCCTCGTGTGAATATTAAATTTTGTCTGAATATTCAGTTCTCGTTTGTATATTTGATTTTGTGAATATTCGATTTTGTCTGAATATTCAGCTCTCGTTTGAATATTTGATTTTGTAAATTTTTGATTTTGTGAATATTCGATTTTGTCTGAGTATTCTGCTCTCGTTTGAATATTCGATTTTGTCTGAGAATTCAGCCCTCGTGTGAATATTCGATTTTGTCTGAGTATTCAGCTCTCGTTTGATTGTTCGATTTTGTCTGAGTATTAATTTATGTCTGAGTATTTATTGCGCTTGAAAGAGAATTCACACTTTGCATTTATGGATGTTTGAATTTATGAGCAGCGCCGTCGTTTGGATTTTGAGGCGCCGGGCATACATATATTTCCCCGGGCATATAAAGTGAATAAACAAATAAATTTTTAAATTTGTAATACATACAAGAAAGGAACAATGTATAGAAGAAATATAATATAATAATATATTAATATAAAAGAAAAATAAAACTGAAGTTTATTTTCCTTGCTTTAATTTCAGCAAAATGGTGGTGTCCCCAAAATGGGGGGGGGGGGGGGCGCAGCCCTTGCGGGGACCCCCATGGTCCGTGGGCTCGGGCATTCGCCCGATTGACTGACGCTACTGTTTATGAGTATTCAGTATTACGACCTGGGCCGAGGCCCCAGGCCTAGCGTATTATAATACCCTAGCGTATTATTTATAGAACCCAAAAAGTTTCTTAATGTAATTCAATGTTAGTCGTGGTGTTTGCCTGTGAAGTAGTTGTTTTCAAGAAATGTTTTTTTTATACAAAGATTAGTTATTAAAGAATAATATATAATAATAAATTAATTAAATTAGATAATATAATATAATAATATATTAATATAAAAGAAAAATAAAACTGAAGTTTATTTTCCTTGCTTTAATTTCAGCAAAATGGGGGTGTCCCCAAAATGGGGGGGGCGCAGCCCTTGCGGGGACCCCCATGGTTCGTGGCCTCGGGCATTCGCCCGATTGACCGACGCTACTGTTTATGAGTATTCAGTATTACGACCTGGGCCTCGGCCCAGGTCAGAATACCTGTCCCTTCCTTTCAATAGAGGCCGAAAACCAATTCGATTAATAAAAGTGACGCGAACAAATGCCATAAATACTTTTTGTTTATGCACATAATTGTGTTAGTTTACAATAATATAAAAAACTTATGCGGTCAGGGGACCCCCGTCAGGTTTTGTTAATTAAGACAATTTGCTTTATACTATCAAATGACTTTGGCATTTTTTGACGCATCGAATCGGTAAGTAGGTAAGATAGTGAGTGTAAATCCTAGTTAAACAATTGCCTGATAAAATTGGCGATTTCATAAGCTACACGAATTAGATGAACTACTCGAACTACCGACACATCATGCAATGCCTCAGCTTTACGCAATCTGACTTATTTTTCACTATATGACTACGACATACATATACCGGGTGTCCCATTTTAATCCGCCAGTAGCGATAATTCTGAACCAGTGCATTGAAACAAAAAGTGTTCTGAATAAAAGTTAACGGTTATGAGGGGGACATCTGATGCCGTCGACTTTGCCCCCCCCCCCCCCCAGCCCCCCAGGGGGGGGGCAGGGACAGGGGGCAACTTTAAAATCTTAAATGGAAACCCCTATTTTTGTTGCAGATTCGGATAGAGCGTTAAAAAGTAGGTAAATTTTATCCGGCTAGTTTTCCAAAATTGTTGATTTTTCTCTATTTGCCGTTTGCAGATCCGAATCTGCTATATAAAATAGGGATCTTTGGGGCGCGGTGAGAGAAAAACAAACTTGTGAGTGAGTCTTAAGTAATAATAACAATTAATTTTGTAATGAATTTTGCTATTTAATTGATAAAAGAACACATTTTCACGTTTGCCGCGCTATCAACAATTTTATCTAAAATCTATCAACAATTTTGCAAAACAATCCAAATAAAAATTGTCTACTTTTTAACGCTCTATCCAAATCTCCAATAAAAATAGGGGTTTCCATTTATGATTTTAAAGTTGCCCCCTGTTATTTTCTTGTTTAGTTTTAAGGTTATAAACCACGCTCGTCTGTCATTCTGCGAAAAAAAAAGAGAGCACGCATTATAGTAATATACACTGAGAGAAAGAGACAGAAAGAGACCGCGCGCGGTATAGAAATATACAGTGAGAGAAAGAGAAAGAAACTAACGCGGGAAACTAACTAACGCGGGGAGAAAGAGAAAGAAACATATAACGCAAGAGATAGAGCGCGATATAGAGATATACACTGAGAGATAGAGAAAGAAAGGAACGCGGCGTATAATAGAAGAGAGAGCGCGCAGTATAGAAATATACATTTAGAGAAAGAGAAAGAAACTAACGCGGCGTATACGTTTTCTGCCGAATCACTCATACAATACCGAGACCTCCCTAAATAATAATACAATCAAGACCTAATAAATACAATCAAGACCTCAACATTAAAAAAGTGATCTGAAAGTATCAGAAATTTTTTGATTAAAAATAATAATTACTTAAAACTTACGCGGCGCGGCGTATACGTTTTCTGTCGAATCGCTTATACAGACACCTCCCTAAAGGAACTTCGTTCCAATAAAATTCGATACGTTTGAAATTACACTAATACTAGCGCTGGCGTTTACATACAGCATTATTTTAAGAGCAAAAATACAGAATTATTGGTTTTATAGCTAACTTCAATTAGCTAACAATCAGACACGCTATCAAAGGCCAATGCGAATCTGTTTTTATATCCAAGCGCGGATCGTAATTTTTACTACTATATAATAAAAAAAGTTCAGAATTTAAAAGAAAACATTGTAAGAAATTGAAGGAGTTTTAATTATATGAAACAGTTGAACTACGTGCAAGTACAAGCGGTGTTTGAGAGTTTCTTCAACAACTCAGGTACTCAGGATGTTAGTTTGATACACTGAAACAAGAAACTGTGAAATTAAAAGTTAAAACACAATATGAGATTCCGTAAAAAAATAAAAATGCAAAATTAAAATGAAATATGAAAAATCGTTTAGTTTAGATATTGAAATTGTACCTATTAATAATTATTATTTAAATTATTTATAAATGGCATCGATTATTGTGGGATTATTTGCATAAAATAGTTATGTCTTTTGCCCTTGTCACATGTTGGTTGGCACAAGGTCTCGTCGATACCGAACGAAATCGATTTGGATTTAAATGTTTCTCTGGATCGATTTTATTGGCGTTCATTATACATTTGTGTGATAAATGTGGGATAATTAAAAAAAGATGCTTGCTTATTATTAGATGAAAAAATTAAGTCGAAACAATTATAATGCATAGCCGACAATTTGAGAATGTATTTAAGGACCCACTCGCGCTCGAACCAACAAGAGCGGGACGAAACAGTTACTTGAGCACGAATATGCACCGACAAGTTTATCGGTTTTTTCTCGAAATATTTTATATATCTATATTTTCTTTTTAAGTTACATTTTTAAACAAAAGGCCCAAGGGGTATAAGCATGGTGATTCGGCCCCGGAAAGATATTTATATGATACTCGGAAGATATGTTGGTACTAATTAAATACAAAGTTTCAGATCGCTAACTCAATGGTTTTCGAGAAAATGCAAAATGTGTCCAAAATGAATTTTGGATAAAATATTTGAATTTTTTCTCGAAATATCCATATTTTCTTCAGGTTATCCATACTTTCTTTAAATATCCATATTTTACATTTTAAACAAAGAAAAATTTTAACATAAGTTATATTTTTAAACAAAATTTAAACGGATTTTTAATATTCAATTAAACGTATATTATAATTAAATATATACATTAAAATAAATAGAAATTTCAGCAGAATAATTCTTAGTTCAAAGAGATTACAACATTCCTATTACCAACAGTTCGACAAACTCTTGTTGTTGCAGTGTGTCAAACTAACATTCCAATGTTTCATGAACTCTCAAAGATAGTTTTCTTAAGACTGTACTAGTTCTAGCACTTAACTCAAGTGGTTTTATATAATTCAAACAGCGGAGCTTTCATACAAAGTTCTCATTCCAAATTAGATGAAGTTTTCTTCTTCCGTAAATATTATTTTTGTCAAAATCTATCAAATAATATTAACTAAATAGCAAAATATGTTGATTATTAAAATTAAATTTAATTTCTTATAAATTGTTACAATTGAATTTTTAAATTAAAACACATTAAACATGCATTTGTTTCTTATGTACTTATTGAAAAGAAATCAAAATCTAAAAATATAGTAACTTGGTTTTTGTTTTTATATTTATCTTAACCCATATTTTCTGGAATTTAAATCATTATTGAAATGTTTTGAAACAAGAATTTATATAAAAATGTTTGTCACTTACGTATTAACGCCACCACAGCTACAGATTTTAACAAAATGGATGGTTAGATTAGCTTATAACGGAGTAGATAAAGCTAGACCACATATCGCGCGGTAGCGCGACGTCTCGATCCGAAATAAGAAAAAATATTGGTTAAAGGTTAGATTAGGTTATATAAGAGCAGATAAACGTAGACCACATATCGCGCGGAATATCGCGACCTCTCGCTATGGTGGCGCTAATACGTAAGTACCATGTTTTCATTTGCACCTGATATACTAAAACTTATTCTGAATCATCTCTTCGTTGAATGATTGTACGGATGATCCTAGTAAAAACTATATCGATATTTTTAGAATTGATATTTTTGGAACAATTGTTCTCGACACGCCAACGAGAGCACACGTCTGGGAATACTCGCATATCTACGATAATGCTAGACCCATTTTTCCGGTTATTCCTACCCGGTTAAATTTATTTGCGAAAAATATAACATAAATCCAACCAAATATAATTAATTCATAATTGCATCCGCTAGCTACGTCACTTTTCAACACACTCAATCCCCTCCTACCTCTCCACCGGGAGAGTTAAATATGTGCTACTATCCTGCTTATATAAATGCCTTAGCGCATATACGAAAACGTTAGTGTTGCGTCTGCGTTAACTATCCGCCAGCATCCGACATCCGGCCTAGTATTCTTCACAAACAGAGGATAAGGAGCGGAACGGAGCCAAGCTGAGCTGAGCGGACGCAGTATGTGCGTTTCTATTTAAATACACGGGCTTTATATTTTTCTGGGCTGAAAGGCTGAGCTGAGCGGAGATAAACGGACCCAGTGTGCGACAAGCCTTGGGGTTTGGGAATGCCCGGTCTTTTTAGACTCGGCGAATCCGAGTCGTGCCATTCACTTTTCGGGTCCGCGACCGGGTCTAATCCGCCTTTCTCTCTTCCTCGTAATTTTAACAATAACACGGTTTTTCGTGTTCACGCACGTGGTAAAGCAAGCTATACTGTACGAACTTGCCGTTAAACTACCAAAGACACACATTGCATTTTAAAAATATTGCGTTAGTATTTACAAACATAATTTATATGTACAATAAGATGCATGTAAATGTACAAGCAAAAATAAACTCACCTAAAATCAAATATAAGTATTTAATACATGCCAGAGCAAAAGTCTGTGCATTATTCATAGCTCTCAAGGCGGCGTTTGATAGAGTGGATAGAGAGAAAATGTTTGAATGTATGGGAGAATGTGGAGTAGACGGGTGGTTGTTAGGGAGGGTGATTGTTAGAGATATATGGAACAACAATAAGCAAAGTAAGAGTGAGACAGAAAAAGAACGACTGTTTCGAAACGGCAAAAGGAGTAAGACAAGGTTGTCCCATAAGTCCCTAATTATTTACAATAAATGTGGCAGATATGGAAAGAATGTTTAAGAAAGCGCAAGCGGCAGGGTGTGTGATAGGTAGGGAGAAAGTATGGAGCCTAGTCTTCGCAGATGATGTTGCAGTGGTGACAAAAAGAGCGAAGGGGAGATGAAAGAAATGATGAAAGCCTACGGATGTATGTGAGGAAAAAAGACATAGAAGTGAATGTGGAGAAAAGGAAAATTTACCGAGTGTTTAGTAACAGAAAGAGGAAGAATGAGAAGGAATGGAAGTGGGAAGCGAGAACAATAGAGCGAGTAAGAGAGTTTAAGTACGTAGGTTACACATTGAACGAGAGGGCCTCGGATAAAGCGCATATGAAAGAGTTAGCCAGGAAAGCAAACAAGGTAATGGGTGTATTTGGGGAATAGGATAGAGAAAATTGGGAAGCGCTTCAGGAGGAGAATTCAGACGAGGCCAAACATTCAAAATCCGAGACTCGTCGAGTCTTAGATCGGGTATCGGGTAGTTTCCCTTGGACTCGCCGAGTCTGAGTCCGGGTACTCAGACCCGAAAAACTTTACTCACTGTCCTGTAGGACAGCCAGAACATCATTGTGAACGGAGTTGCTGGAATCTAGATCAACGTCGTGTTCCGAATAATCTCTAACATTGAATTATCACTGTTAACCCTTTGCGGTCCGCTGTCTCCCTAACGGGGACATGTGTCCGGGTAGTGACAGGACCTTTGGCTCTGCAGCGGGGACTTATTTACGTGTAGTGCCAGGATCGTTATTTCTTGTTAGAGGACCCTCACCGAACTGCTCACGAATCCACTGGACGGGTACGAGTCATTGCGCAATACAATACGTACATGACAGACAAAGCTTATACAAAACTAACTTGCCGTTTTTGGTTTTGCGAGAATAAAACGTTAACCCGTGGGTTAATCTGACTTATGGGATATCATAGATATAGGCAACCAAATGCACGCATTGTGCGCACGCGCATCGGGGCAAGACAGAAAGCTGTAGGGAAAATAAAGGGAGTATATAAAAATGTTTGAAATAGTTTTGGCGTTGCCGCGCGATATGTGGTCTTGATTGATCTGCTCCTATTATAACCTAATCTAACCATCCATTTTGTTCAAATCTGTAGCTACGGTGGCGAATTTTACACGCCACTGGATTTTTTATGTCAATTTCCGTTAGTTTGAATTGTGGCACAGGGGGCGCTGAACGTATGATATCTCATATGTCAGATTAACCCAAACGGTTACAAACTTGTTACAGTTCTCAAGTAAGTTTTTATTAACTGCCACCCTTTCTATTCATCCCAATATGAACGAGGGTGAAGAAAATTTTATATTGGCTGAGAGTAAAGACGACAGCGATTTTGATATCTCCGATAATTCAAAAATTTGCGATAATAAGGTTGAGTATGAAAGTGACGGTAGTAGTGGAAGTAATATAGTTTTTCGCAAGAGGCGCAGACTTCGGGTTCTCAGTGATAGTAACATGTATGATGATATTGATAAGTTGAATGACGTGAGTGATAGCTTCAATATTCTAGCAAGAATTAATTTTGATGTTTCACCACGAGTTGCCGGACCGCAAGTTTCTTCTTCGTTTGTGGAAAAAAAACCACTGGATTTTTTTTTAATGTATTTCGCTAAAGAAAACGTAGATGATTTAGTTTCAAAAACGAATGAGTACGATATGAGTATATGTACTAGATGGAAAAGAATTATCATCGTATTCCATTTGGCATACATGGAAAGATGTTTAGAAACAGGAACTTTGGGCCTTCATTGGCGTTATTGTGAACATATTGTACCCATGTTCACAATAACGCCAATGAAGGTCCAAAATTCCTGTTTCTCAACATCTTTCCAAGTAACACTTTCCACAGTTCGAAATATCAAAGACTATTAGTGCTCAGATGCAGAGCAAAAATGGCAGAATGCTACTCTTCGCAGAAGTTTTCAGCGGGTCCAGATTTTTACAATTTTTTTGCATGCTACATACCAGTATACCTCCTGACAGTACAAACAGGGATCCAAAAGCGTTTTCTTAGAAGGATTTCTTAGAATATATAGATTCTAAATTTACATTCTAACATTTTATCCCATGGAAAAAAAATTGCGTGGATGAATCAATAGTAAAATTCAAAGGATGGGTATCTTTCATCACCTACAATCTGAAAAAGCCGACAAAGTGGGGAATCCGCGTTTATGGTTTGGCAGATTCAGCAACTGGGTACATATATTCGATTTTACCTTATTTTGGAAGTATAACAACAAATTCATTGATGAGACCAGACCTTCGAGTATCTACTAGGATTACAGTGCATTTATTTCATCAGTTATTGAGCGATCATCCAACTGCCATTGGTTACCATTTATTCACCGACCGATACTTCACCAGCACTGCATTAGCTGAAGAACTATTGAAATTAAAGTGTCATCTAACTGGAACTATCATACCAAACAGAAAAGGTATTCACATAGAAATGAAAAACCTAAATTAGCTATGCACAAATCCATTGCATACAGAAGGGGGAAAACACAATGCTCTTAGCTTGGAGAGATTAGAGAGTTGTGACTATTCTTTCGACTTGGGATCATGCTGGATCTGTTGAAAGAAAAAGAATCTTGCAAGGTGGTGCTGAGATATTGTTAGAAAAGCCATAGATTGTGTTGAATTATACATCTTCAATGGGGGGTATTAATCGCGCTGACCATTATGCAGCCACTTACTGTTTTTTTAAGAAGTCCTTAAAGTGATGGCGAATATTGTTTTTTTGGGGAATGGATTTTGGGGTATCTCTATAAAACTGTTAAGCGAGCTCGCACAGAAAATGTCCCATTACCAATAACGGAAATGCTTGGTATAACAGCTAGTAGGCAACTTTCATGACGAGATAATACGGCGATCACACGCTAGTAATGAACGAATGAATGGAAAACTCCATATAATTGCCAAAGGTTCAAAAAATTGTATCGTGTGCTCCAATCGATCAGTGGAAGATGGAAGACGTCAAACAAATTGTTTTTGTGAGACGTCCAAGCAACCCCACGATGCACTTAGGAAACTATTTCAAGCGTTATCACTATGATGACTATGACACTATGAAAAACTATAAATTGTAAACCTAAATTATAGGGATACAAGTTAATAAAATATTAAGTAATTTTATTTATTGTTTCATTCAAAATTAGTAATTCCATTTGAAAATAAAAGAAATATCAGTTATCTCATATTAATTTGTTATAATGAGTTGTCACTGAACAGTGATTTTAGAATGGATGAATCTACATATTTCAAGCTATTTTTCTATAAATTCTTCAATTGTTGCACGTCCTACCGCCATGGCGATTAAACTACGACTGACTAAACGCATGCGCGGTCAGTTTGGCTTGATGAAAACGAACTGGAGCAGCGGATTTATAGTTCGCCCAGTAAATCCGTGGTTTGGCATCAGTTAAAAATTTCACACTCACGGTCAGTTTTTGGATGTACGTCAGTTCAACTGATCAGTTTAAGGCCTAGGCCGCATTACGGCTATACCGCCGCGGTTTTTAATCGTCCGATTTTGTGAGTCAAGTAAGCTAATACAAGCGACCTCACTTGTGGTATTTTACCGGGACTGATTTTAATAGCGTAATGTGTTCTTCTCAAAATCACGCGATTAAAAACCGCGGCGGTATAGCCGTAGTGCGGCCTTGGCCTAACTGACGTGAATGCGGGCTTTCTGCACGCAGAAACTACGCGGATCTGCTGGGTTCTCGCAACACAAACAACGCGGACCGCAAAGGGTTTTAAATTCATACTCACGATACATTTCCATAAAACAGTTTAGCCTGAATCCCTGCTTCATCCGTTTTGATCCGTTTTGAAAATTTCAAAGAAAACGAGCGATAAGAAACTTTGATAACAATTTTTGAAACTTATACCTAGTGTCTATTATTTATTATTAATTCATTTTATACCACACTATTTAGAGTCGCGTCCAGTAAAACGATGGGCTGTCGTATGGCATGAAACAAAACTTTCATTTGTGGTCGTTCATTTGTTTTCCTCATGAAGTACTCTAGTTGCCACTGTTACGAAATTTATATATTTAAAACATAAATGTAACCTCTCGTTATAAATATATACTTCGAGGTCCCAGTGGATTTCTACAGAAAGTATTTGAGTGGCAGCTAACGTATTAAATACTTTCTATAAAAAACCTTCACAAAACTAATATAATCATGAAAAGTGTCTTGATTAATTTATTTTTTTCTTTCGGGTTGTAAAAGTTTACATTTTCTACTTGGAGATGTTCCTCAACAAACATTTGTAGTAATTTTTTTCAGTGCACTTAAACGAAAACGCTTCATTAAATTGAGTTGCATTTTCTCCTCCTGTTTCATCTACATTAAATTCGGGCAAAGAAAGACTATAAGAAAAAATATATAAAAAACAAAAATGATTTAAACGTTGCGGTTTATTTTAAAGGGCTCCATTTAAACTGCACTTGATAAGACTTTAAGTAAATGTTCTCGTTTAAAATATAGGGGTTTATTTATTTACACATCATGATAAAAATATTAGTTTTGTGACTTCGTGTAGTCTTATCCGCATAGTTTATGCCTTTAGTTTATCTATCACAACTTAGTATGCCAGTTATATTTTAAATCAATTATTGTATTTTCTTTGACAATTTATATTATAAAGACAATATTCTTGACAATTTATATTATAAGATATGTGAGTTGTAATACGAAAGTTTTCGTATATTCTATTATTTTTTTGCCTTTAGGTTATTTGTCTTTTTATTGTAGGCGATAGTAACAAGAAACGTCAACGAAAATGAATGAGAAGAAACTCGTATGGGATATTAAACGTTTTTGTATAGAAAAATGATATATCAAATATTTCAAGAAAAAAGAAACCGTCTATCATTCTCTAACAAATATACGAGGTCTGTTCAGAAAATTGACGTACTTTTAGGCCAAAAACGAGACTGGCATATGATTGGCAGATCACGGCAGCCTCCTTGCTTGTCAGGCCTAGCTCCTTGCGATTTCTGGATGCCAAAGTATTCATGACATCAAATCAAATTCTTAGAGGCAATCTCAAATGAATCTATCCAAGACTGCTTCGCGAAATGGAAACACCCCTTGGAAAAGTCCGTGAATAGGGGAGTACATTAACCAATAATCCAATTATCTTTAAAATTAATGATAATGTGTAAAACAATAAAGTTTGGATATTTCTGAACAGACCTACTTCTTCTTCTGTTGGCTTTATAACCCGCGGTGGGTTTTTGCCTCTACAAAAATCTTCTTCCATTCTGTCCTTTCACCGGCTTTCTCTCCAATACCTCCCATCTTTCTAAGACTTTCCTCCACGTCTTCCATCCATCTTTTCCTTGGCCTGCCTCTTTTCCTTCTTCCTACTGGCCGCCAGTTGTACATTTTCTTGGTTGGTCTGCCGTCATGCAATCTGTACAGGTGTCCCAGCCATGCTATTCTTTGAGCTTTTACATATTTCACTATGTCCGCAACGTTTATTAACCTGCTTAGTTCATGGTTCATTCGTATCCTAATTCCATGCTCATTTAGGATCGGTCCGTAGATCTTTCTGAGGATCTTTCTTTCAAAGATGCGTAGCGCGTCCTCTGCGGTGGTTAAGGTCCAGACCTCGCATCCTTACGTTACTACTGGTCTTATGAGTGTTCGGTATATTTGAAGTTTGATTTTGTGACTCAATAACTTGGACTTCATCAGTTTTTGGTATCCGCAGTAGCATCGGTTTCCACTAAGTATTCGCGAGCTTGTTTCTTTAGCTATTACGTTTGTTCTGTTGATTTCTGTTCCCAAGTAGACACAACTTTCAACCTGCTCAAAGCGATACTCGGCCAAGTTAAGGTCATTGTTATCGTGATGTTCTCTTCTAACTTGCATGTATTTAGTTTTTACCTCATTTATTTTCAATCCCCTTTTTTGCGTTTCATCGTCCATCATCAATAGTGCTTCCTTTAGCGCATCTTTGCTTCTACATGTCAAAATGACATCATCTGCATATTCAGCAACCTGTGTTGATCGGTTGCCAATGTATCCCGTTATATTCAGCTTTCTCATGCATACCTCCAATGTTAGGATGAATATCATGGCGCTGAGGGCATCTCCCTGCCTCGCACCGATTTCGATTTTAAAGGCGGATGTAAGTTGGTTGTCTACTCTAACCGAGGCTTTCGAACCGGCAATGTAGCTTTTATTAGTTTTACGTATTTACGGGGTATTCCTAGCATTAGTAGATCGTCAAGAATCGTATTTTTTTTGACGGTATCGAATGCCTGCTTAAAGTATATGCAGAGGTTGTGCAGCGATATATCAAACTCGTATGCTTTCTCCTGCTTTTGCCTTATGGTGTATATGTTGTCTATCGTTGACCTATTGGCACGAAATCCGCTCTGATATTGTCCTAATATCTCTTCGTAGTAGACAGCGAGTTTGTTATAAAGAACGCCTATTAGAACTTTGTATGTTACGTTAAGGAGCGTTATCGGCCGGTAGTTGCTACAGATCGTTTTGTCTCCCTTCTTGTGTATTGGTTGTATGATACCCAGTGCCCAATTCTCTGGTATTTTGTCTCATGCTCCCAGATTTAATTAATCAGGTATTTTAGTCTTACCGTTAGGTGTTCTCCTCTGCATTTCAGAAGTTCGGCTCTTATACCGTCTGACCCAGGGGCCTTGTTATTTTTTAGCTTTCCAATAACACTTTCTATTACTCTTAGGCTGGGGTTCTCAATCATGGGGTCTACCGTATGTACATCTAGCTGTAATTGTTCAGGCTCTAAACTACTGTCTCTTTTAAAAATATCTGAGAAGTACCCTTTCTATCTTCGGAGCATCTCCTCGTTCTCTGTGAGCATGTTTCCGTCTTTATTCTTGCATACTGTCTTTGGTCTAAAACCCTGAGTGTTTTGCTTTACTGCCTTGTAAAAATTTGTTGTTTCGTTTCTAGAATGATCAGTACCATTTCCTTTTCTGTATAGTGCCTCTCTTTTCTTTTTTCTACATATTCTAAACGCATTTATTCTTTCCCTATTGTAGGCTGCTTGGTTAGCTCGTGTGCTTCTGTCTAACAGTTTTAGTCTAGCCTTCCACTTCACGGAGGTTGCTTCTCGACATTCCTCGTCATACCATTCTTCGTTGTGAAGTCCTCTTTTTTCTCCAATTCTCTGAACAGACCTTGCATTTCTAAATTTGAGCTTTTTATAATACTTCAATGCGTGCGATCTATAAAATGATTTAAGTGAGGCTAAGAGATAATAAATGATTTCATATCATTAAAATATCTCCTGTAACATTTGTTATTTCGTTGTCTACACAAAGAAAGCTACATAATGGATTTCACAATAGAACAATACACGTTTATCATTTTCGAAATAGTATGTACAACAATGATACGGTGATCATATAACTCGAGAGTGTTTATATATGCAATGATGTCTCAATGTGTTTAATTGATTTTGTGGAAGATTCTCAGTTTATATAATTACATCTTTTGCTAGATCAAAGAAATCAACTGGATTTTTATAACAGGAAATAATCCTTTCTTATAGGGTTTCTGAAAACCCGGCATTTCGAAATACGTTGATCCGGGTCTAATATTTGAAAAGCCCACTGAATAAGAATATTAAAAATGTATATGCTATATACCATATTATTAGAATATATATTCATTCAAGCATTTTTAATTTTCCTTTTTTTAAAGAAATTATTCTTACATAATATTAAAAGTAATTCTGGGGTGGACAGGACTCCTTAGCCATAGTGAAGGCGACCTGTCTAGGGGTGACAACCCCGAATAATAAGTCTCCCAATCTAACAACTTGGGTAGTATCTTGGACAGTGGCTCGCCACTGTCCCATGAAGAATATTCTTCAACTGAGCATGAAGGAAAATCTCGCTAAATGCACTACCCCAGGTGGTAACCAATCCACCGTCACCTATGGTGACGTTAGCAGACCTTCGGATTCTGGGCGTCCGCACCAACATGCTTTAAGGATGAGTCGGAGCATCCCGAAATCACCGGACGTAAACTCAGACCAAGACGGCAAAGCTTCATCGCAACATTGAATGCCAACTCACTGCTAAAAGTGGGTAAAGTGAAACATTTGACTGATTCACTAACACGACACAACCTAATACTGACAGCAGTACAGGAAACCAGATTTACGGACAAACATGCCTTCTAGTCCCAAGAATACAGAAACATATACATATAATATACATATATAAGAATACAGAAGAAGGCTACAGAATCCTGAAAGGAAAAGTGGGTCAGCGGGTAATGAAGAACGTACCCTACTTAGGTACATGATTTATAATTAGTCACAGGATACTGGATTCAGTACCGACTTTTTCTCCCTGAGTAGTCTTGTATCCATCCTCTCTCTCAAATGCGCAAACAAGAGCTACAGTATAGTCAATGTACATGCCCCAATCAACCAGGACAACAGACGCAATCCAGACAATAACAAGAATAACAAGAACTGATAAACTCTGGGAAGACTTGGAAGACATTATCTCTACACTTCCAGAGAGGCACACTGTCATACTGCTTGGAGACTTCAATGCTCAATTGGGAAGAGAGAAAAAATACAGAAACCTAGTGGGCAATTATCCGCATAAGCGAACCAACAGCAACGGAGAACGATTGGTGGATCTGTGTAGGACTTTTGGGTTGCTCATGAAGTTTACAGCCTTCAAACACTTTCAAAGGAAGCAGAAGACTTGGATTTCACCTAATACCAATCTGGGTGAATTCCAGATAGATCATGTGGCCATTTTACGAAAATCTCAAAAGGAAATACAAAACGTGAAGGTACTAGGATGTGCCAATCTGGACACTACCTCTCAAAGATCAAAATAAGACTCTAGCCTAGAAACACTAGATTACACAGAACCTCCAAAATGGTAAGATTTGACGTAGAGCGACTCAAGAACAGTTCTGAAGTAAGTCAGAGACTGAATAAAACAGACCTAAACAGCTGAGACCAACTGAAGGAGACTCTTGTCAAGGAGGTCAATGAACTCGCCCCTCTCGGTAGAAGAAGGAATCATCCGTGGTGGACTGAAGACTGTGACACTGCAAGAACCCCAAAAATGTAGCCTGGGTGAAGTGGAATTCTAAAAAGACCAAGGAAAATTGGCATAAATTTTTGGAGCAAAGAAAGGTTACAGCCAAGATAATTCGAGGGACCAAACTAACCTTCACACAAAACCAAGTAACCCAAATCGAAGAGAGCTTTGCTACGAATAATTCCAGAGGTTTCTTTGGAACCTTCAAGTAAGCACTCAGAAAATAGCTCCGCCAAGCCTCCAATTCAGAGACTCACATGGCAAACTGGCTTATAACGACAATGACAACTGCCACCTTTTAGCTCAGTACTTTAAAATCTACTCAAATGTGGTCTACAAAGCGAAGAATTCGACTATAAACAAACCACACCTAACCCGGACTCGCTGCCCCCTTTATTGGAAGAAGTTGACCAGATCATTCAACTTCTTAAGAATAATAAAGCACCTAAAGAGGACTCTATCATTGCTGAACTGTGGAAAGATGTTGGAAGCAATGTCGTGCGCAAGCTAACCGAGATTATCCAGGACATCTGGGAAATAGAGACATTACCACCCGATTGGAAATGTGCTCTGATCCATCCGCTTCAAAAAGAGGGAGATTTTACTGACCTAAGCAAGTACCGTGGAATTTCTCTCGTCCCGGTAACATAGAAGATTCTCGCCAAGGCGATACAAACAAAGGCAAAAAATCAGCTGGATACTCAACTGGAGAATACCAGGGAGGCTTCAGAAAGACCCGATCCTGTGTTAAAGAGATCCTCAATCTTAAAACTGTACTTCCATACTTCAAGATGAGAAACCGCAAGGTGGTCGTCACCTTTGTTGATTTCAGATAGGCCTACGATTTCATTGATAGAGAACCGCTTATCAAAGTACTACAGGAACTAGAGCTAGACAACAAAACTCGCAAACCCGCCTTAGAAACCTTGACCAACACCCATTCCAAGGTTAAATTTAGAGACGAGATCTCAGAAAGCTTCGAAATAAAAACTGGAGTGAGACAGGGAGATAGACTTTCCCCACTTCCCTTCAACTGTGTCCTTGAACAGGTTATGAGCGAATGGCGCTAGGAACTGATCAACTTGGGTGTTCAGAGTGGTATCTACCTGGGATGTAAGAACGATGGACTGGTTGTAGATTGCCTGGCCATTGCAAATGACATGGCACTGATTGCTGATTCTCTTGAGATGACAACAATAGGTAAATAAGTAACTACAAAGGTAAATTGCCTCAGAAAACAGGCTGCCAAAGTGGGTGTTCAAGTATTGCTGGAGAAAACATAATTTTTCACCAACATCAAAGAAGTAAACAAAGATATCTTACTAGAGCAGGGAAACATCAAGACGACTGAACAATTTAAGTATCTCGGCGAATGGATTGAATCCAACATATCAGAAAGAGCATCATTATCCAGAGAGTCAACAAGTTAGAACTAGCGTATCGACTGACTAAGAAAACCTACAACAAGATATGCCTGTCGCGCAGCCTAAAACTTAAGCACTACATATCAGTCTTACGACCAGAAGTCATATATGCCACGGAGTGTCTTTCCTTGAACCGAAGAGGTCTGGTAGAGAAATTGTAAATCACAGGCAGGAGAATCCTCAGGAAGATTCTAGGCCTGGTAAAGGAAGATGGGGAATTCCGATGACGGCATAACTCTGAGCCCTACGAACATATTGAGATGCTCTCTGGCTGTGCAAGGAAAAGAAGGGTAGCTTTCTACAGCCACGTTGTAAGATTGCCTCCAAACCGACTAACCTGTCTGTTCACCTTCTGGCAAAACAAGTGGTGAACAACTTGTTTTGCCAGAAGGTGAACAGTACCACTTGGTTGACAGAAACAGAGAAGGATATTAAAGAACTGGGAATAACAGATCTCCAAAACAGACAGTCTGTGAGACGCACCCTGAAGGAAGTCCGTAGTGTCCGTGGACAGAAGAGAGAAAGGAGTTACACTGGCAGAAGATGCGACAATACTGGGCAAAGATCAAAGCCCAACAGTTGAACAAGCGTGGTCGAAAATAGGCCTATTCGAAAGAAGAAGAAGAAAACAAAAATTGGTTTGGATATAATGGATCAGATGTTGGGCCGTTACACAACCCATAGACGGACTAACCGATCGCATTTTTTTAAATATTTTAGGTATCGCCCGTATCTATATAATTTATCATCTAAATAACAAAATTATAAAAAGACGACAGATGAGCGCCGATTATTATTACGAAAATTAAGTGAAGAATTATGTATGCCAGCGATCCAAGCACGATCTCAAAATAGGATAGCCATAGAAAGCATCTATGGAAAACCAAAAGATCCTACAAACAGGACAACAACATCAAGTGAGTCAGGCGGGTCTGCTGAACAGACAGATTCCACTGGAAGAAAAATTGTTGTAAGATCATGTCAAATTTGTTTTCAGGGTATCTATAAAAAATCGTGCAAATAATGTAAGAAACCAATTTGCGATGAACATTCAAAAGCAATTGTGAAATATGACGCATGTTTCCAATAATGAACTGAATATAAAAATATTTTATGTATAATTTATAATAAGTTTAAATAGAGGAGTATAATAATACCTCTTTAAAAAACCTTGCTCCAGCTGACCCGGCTGGTACAACTTTGTAAGGATCCCTTCCCAGGGATACGGTGAAGCCCTCAGCGGCATAGACGGTGGAGTAGATGGACTACGGAACAGTGTATATGGCGGAAGAGGCAGCTCAGTACTCGCGATAATGAGTCAAAGGTATTTGGTATATGGTACCAAATATCATGTTAAGGGGACGACGGTTTCACATGTTAGTGGCGGTACCCCGACAGCGTCTGTTTCATAATATGTATTGAGGTGGTCAAGTGGGTGTCCAGTGGATAGGTATATAAAACTATATAGGCTTAACAACATATATATTAACAAGACACTACGATGTCACTCTCCTTGACACTACGATGGGTGAGAGCAGAGAGAGCGAAGTCTCGTCTGCGATCACCTGACTTGACTGTTATCACTTAAAATACAAAGCACTCTGGAGGAGGACAAACGAACAATATTCAGATTACAGTACACAACAATTCACATGTTAATGGCGGCTGATACTATAATACTCAGAAGTGGAACTCTGAGTTTAACCGACTGACATGTCAGTCATATCATCAATTAAATCAACATGAATAGTGCACCTTCTAGAGCAATAAATGACCCCAGGGGTTTCAGTCCCCGAGTCTATTTGGATTCTAGGGAGATCACAGATGTGTGCAAGGAGGTAGTAACTCAAATCCCGGTAGGAACATTCTTAAAGCAAAATCTCGGATTTGGCTAATGACATTTAATGTCAATTTCCTTTTGTAAGTTGGGAAATAAAACAATATCTTAAATAAAGCTAGGGAACGTAATATAAAAATTATTGCATACCAGGAATCACGGTACACAGATGATTGTCCATTTGATTCTGAAAACTTTAGGATATTTAAAGGAAAGTCAGGAGAACGAGTCATGGCTCACTGTCCACAATTTGGGACTGAATTTATAGTGGATAAATCAATACTTGAATCACCTTCAGGACTAAAATCAGTGAACAAAATCTATACTCTAATTAATGGTCATGCACCAACTAACATAACTAATAAGGAAGCATCAGAGATAGCGGAGCAAATTTGGAATCAATTAGATAATGTTTTACAAAGAATTCCACAACATCACGTTAAAATTCTTATGGGTATCTTCAATGCACAAATTGGCAAAGAGAGGAAATATCGATATTGGGTTGGGAAATGGGCTGGTCATAAAAATACTAATAAGTACGGCATAAAAAAGACTCATCGACTTATGCAGAAGTCATGAATTATTTTTGAAATCAACCTTCTTTAAGAAACTCCCTTCTAAAACTAGAACTTGGGTCTCACCTAATTCCTTATAGGGTATCAACTGGATCTTGTACTAATTTCCCGTGTGTATACTACAGAAATCATGAAACTAAAAGTATTGAAAGGCCTGGACTTAGATTCTGATCATTATCCAACAAAATTTTCCCTTGATGTAATTCCTGAGAAACGAAACTTTACAAAACGAGTTCCTTAACGTAAATATAATATAGATATTAAAGGTAATAATATTACAGGTAATGAAAGCTCCATGAAAGGAACTGAAGAAATACATCCAAAAAATTGGCGGCAACTTCAAAAACCTTTAAAAGACTCAATTAAAAAGAACAAGAAAACCACGGGTGTTGACAGATGAATGTGACCAGTTAATACAACATAGGCAGCAAACCTGGCATAATTGGTCGTGTAATAAAACTCCAACCACATTTCTAGAACTTAAAAACGTTAGGAAGATCTATTATGCACGAATTGGATACTTTTGCACACGAATATAATAATGACATCCTTCACATGCAATATTTTTTTATTTATTAATGTGTTCAATATGGTGTGTGAGTTGATAAAACTCATTTCAGAATTAAACATGGGCTCATAAAATCAATGTGATTATAGATATCACCATTTCAAAACACAGCGGCAGCGAAACTAACCGCGCATGCAGCGTCCTTTTCGAGCAACGCTGCAGTACGCAGGAAATCGCCCTTTTTGATCTGAACATGTACATAAGCCGCCGTGTCAATCGGTCCGCCGCGATATCGCACCGGTTGCTGCAGCGAAGATAGATACAAAATCAATAACGAGAATTCGTAAACAAAGTAAAGGTTTTAAAAATTACAATCAATAGAAGAGGACCTTAAACTACATAAGTCACGAAACTATTATAGAACGTTCAAGCAAAAGTTGACAAAGTATTATTCGCCATCCCTCCATTTTGTTAATGAAAATGGAGAATTGGCTAATCTTTCTAATATTTAATTTTAAAGAAAAATGATTTCGATTTTAAAGATTTTCGATAGAACTCTTAGAGTTCTACCAGGAATTGCAGACAGAACTATTGCGCGATTATTTTCTCTTTGCTTCGTCGCATCGGATAAGTCCAATTTCTTGCATATCCTTCTAATAGTAAATTTTAAACAAAAATGTTATAAGGAATTTCGATAGAACTCTAAGAGTTCTACCGGGAACTGCAAACAGAACTGTTGCGCGATTTTTTAGATTTTTCAAAATAATGGGTCCCTTATTATTGCAAGTATCTTTTAATCTAAGGTTTTGATCAAAAACCTTAGGTCCGCGAATAAAACGGTTTTTGCAATTTTCAAAATTTTTTTTTTGCAAAATGTCAATTTTTGCAGAACTTTTTGCAAAAATGATAAAGTAGACCAGAAGTATGGGCGAGGTGCAGGAATATGTTAGAAACGCACAGTTTTTCTCAATAGTGGTTGGTAGCTCAATATTTTCTGAATTCAGGGATAAATTACAATGCGCTCATAAATCTGGAAAAATTCCGATTTTGTTCCGAAATTGAGATTATGTATGTTGTGTTGGTAAGTTGGTATGTGTTTTGGTATTTTCCATTTTTTTTTTTGGCGAAATTCTGCAGAACTATTGAACTTTTGCACAAAGTACTCTAGAACTATTTCATATCTACCGAGAACTCCGATGTAATATTATATTTTTGCAACTTCGGTTGCTAACTTCACAAGACTCAACTTTTTCGTGAATATAAAGATGCTAGTATAATTTGGGAGTCTCCAACTCGGAGAATCAAAAAGAGACAAACACAACAACGTCCATTTGTACTGACAAATTCCCACAATGGCCAGTTACCTATAGCAAAAAAGAAGTACGATGTTCAATCTTCAACACCTCAAGCTTGTAAAATTATTTGTATGTATAAAAAACAGAGACTTCCTTTTTTAATGCTGAATTAAATTTACAAAATATTTAAACAAGAAAAAAACCATCCACATTGAGTAAATTTATGTAAAAATATAAAATTTAATGTTTTTTTTTTTGTCTTGTTTCAATCTTTTGAAAAAAAAATGATTTTGAAAGGATGCTGGATGTTGGATGCTTCAAGGAAAAAGTTTACGCGAAATAAAAACAACAACAAATTGTTGTCAATCAAGGTCCATTATATGTAGAATTTGATTAGAAGAAATTATATTTAGAAAAAGGTATGTAGAATCAGGTAATTTTAATAATTCGGGCATAACCTGTTTTGAACACCCTTAAAAATTATTTTTTTTAAGTTGGACTTCAGTGGATTATAAGTAGGACGTGGTTTTTTTCCTACAAAAAAAGGTGTTTCCAACGTTATAGACTTTTTCAGTGAAGTATTAATATTTCTAAGATATCAAATTTTACATACCAGTAAACAATAATATTTAGTAGCAGTTTGCTTTTTTAAAACTGGTTTATACTTTCTAGAAAATTAGATACGCGACTTTAAACTTTAAATTTCGTTTTTCTCAAAACGAATCTAGGTAGACATGTGTGGTTTTTCCCCTGTGCCCTTCAATTGTAAAATGTGACGCATGTTTCCAATAATAAATTGAATATAAAAATATTTTATGTATAATTTGTAATAAGTTTTATAATAAAATTGGTACTTACGTATTAACGCCACCACTGTTATATTTTGGATCGAGAGTTCGCGCTCCACGCGTATGTTGTCTTGATTTATCTGTCCGCTTCGCGGCGGGCAACCTAATCTAACCGGATTTAAAAATAAACTATTTTGAGTTTTAAAAATGTTTTAATTTTAAATAAAATGTTCTATTTTATGATTTATCATAAAAATGTTAGGTGTAGATTGGCGGCATTTAAGAATGTAGCGGTGGTGGCGTTAATACGTAAGTACCATAAAATTAATTAAAAGTTAATTAAACCCGTTTATTTATATATTAACTATGTAATATTTTTTATCCCTAGAAATTATTTATTTATATATGGGTACCCGGGTACACCGGGTATTGAACAACGGGGTATTTGACTTTAAAATCAAAAAGATATATATTTTTTGGCATATTTTATTATTAATGTATATGAATCTATGTCAATAGGCTCAAACAACGAGGATCTGAAAGGATTTGATCATTTTTCGTTAAATACAAAAGATGTGGATAAAGATATAAGTAAGAACATGCAAAAGGGTACCTGGGTATTGACATAAGTGTTAAATAATACTTACAAAATATTAGGCCAATTCGTCTTTGTGAAGCACAAACCTCACAAAATTTTACTACGACTCGCCAGAAATTTGTGGGTTTTTTGCAAACCACATTCTGATATTCTAAGAATTTGTGTATTTTGACACATGAAATTCATTTGTGACAAAAATCGCATCGAGTAAAACAATCTTGTGTATAAGATTCTCACTAAACCATTGGTAATAATAATAATACTATTCGGTTAGGCAATATACTACAATGTTCCAATAAGAACCGGACAACTAAACAGCTGATGTTCTCTATCTCTGTTTGGCGTATGGGAGGGAAGAGCGCATACTCGCATACGGTTTTTTTGCTCGTGCTTTGTCGGCAAGACGAGTCCATTGTCGGTTTCTTTTGCATTATTTAATTTACAAACTTTTAATTGTTCCACCAAATAATTGTTATTTGTAATTAAATAAGTTTCTGCTAATTTTTAAAAAGTTTTTAGAAGTGAAAATACTAGAAATCTATTATTTGTCTGAAGAATGTTTTAGGAGTGGATTTGTGCGCATGCGCGCTTGTCTGTGAGATTTCGTTGCGTCAGAGCTCGCGTCAGTCCGAAATAATTTTGCTAAATTTCGCGATATTTTTGCAAAAGTATTAAAAGAAACCGTTGTATTCCGATTTTGGTGGTTTCCTACGAACATTTTGATAGTTTTCACGGTAGGATCAGCTGAAGTTGAGGAATGTTCATGAAGTGTTTAAGTTGTGAGAAAATCATATGACAGGAATTTAAGGTTGACACTAGCGACGATGCAAAGGTTTGTGGACATTTTTTGTACTAACATTCAAATCTTTGGCAATATTTTAAATATTATTATTGTTGATAATTAATAATCGAAATATTTTTGGATAAAATAAATTACAATAAAATTTATATTTACAATATTTTATTTACAATAATTTAATATGTTTTATTCTTGGCAATAATATAATTAATATTATTGTCGCTAATTATTAATAATTTCCGAAATAAATTTGGAAAAAAATAACAATCAAATTTTTATTCACAATAAATGATAGATTTATTTATTGGCAATATTTTAATTAATATTATTGTCGCTAATTAATAATAATTTTCGAAATATTTTTGGAAAAAATAACACAATCATTTTTTACATGTTATTGGGAATATTGATGGTGTTATTGGGAATGATTGATATGAAAAGTTATTTTATAATTTAATAATTTATTTACCTTACTAGTTTTGGTATATAACTAACACCTTAATCGTAGGCTACAAGTTATAAAGAAAAAAAAAATACAAACTATAATTGAAAACATTAATATGACATACCTCTAAATTATTTGTTTTAAATTAAAAATTATTATGTTTTTGAGTTTTTATAAATGACAATAACAATTTAAATGAAGTGTGATGTTTAAATAAATAAACAAATTAATAAAAGTTAATAATTTTTATAAACAAAATATATATATTTTGCAAAGTTCCATTTTTTGATTATGTTTTCTAAAATTAAATTGTTGGTAGTTTTGTGAATAAAGCAACAACATCTAAGGACACTAACATATAATTTTCGGATATAACTCATGTTTTTGATGATTTCAACTAATTCTCTCGAGTTTTTAAGATTGTAATATAATAAAATTACAACAAATTGGTACAGTAAATCTACAAATTCAAATAGGGATCATTAACTTTTATTCTGTCCACAATATTAAACAAAAAAATAATATTATTCTAAACCTACTCAATAGAGCAATTAAATTGAGTAGTGATAATAAAGATAACATTATAAAAATTAAAAACATATAATTTAATAATAATTATCCAAAATATCTAGTAGAAAAATCAATTTAAAAATTCTTTAAACAACTACAACATAATGACAGAGTAGAAGAGAGCAACAAACAACATAATTTATACAAATTTTATAAATTCACTTACATTCCAAATTTAAATGAAAAAATCAATAAAATTACAAACAAATTAGGATGTAGGTACATATAATGTATCAACAACAAGAAGGTTCTTCTCGAAATTAAACGATAGAACACCTAAAATGAACTGTTCTGAATTAATTTATAGTATTCCTTGTAAGGATAGTACAAAATTATATATTAAACAGACAATACTTAAAGAAAAGAATTCAACAACATAAAAATGATTGTCAATCTAACATCTCAAATATAGGTAAAACAGCTTTAACAAAACATAAATTCACTCTGAAACACAGTCCAGATTTTGAGAACTATAAAATCATTGAATACGAAACAAATAAATTTAAACGTAATATTAGTGAAACGTTAGCCATCAAAACATACAACACTATGAACTTTAGAGAAGACACTAATAACCTTAGTAAAATATATATTCCAATTATAAATAATATTATAACTGGAAAAAGTTAAATAATATAAAATTTAGTACAGTATATATATATATATATATATATATATATATATATATATATATATATATATATATATATATATATATATATATATATATATATCTTCAATTTTATTTAAATTTTACAATGATAAGATTCTAATTAAATTACAAATATTTATTCAAGAAAAACTTACTTGAAAACAAAATTTTCGCCACACTTTTAATATACCCTTTAATTGCAAGTTACTTAGTAGGTGTTAAGTTCATACCTGTAAGAATTCTTCAAAATGTGTGTACACTTGTGGGCTATATAAATTTTCGTAGGAACAAAGAAACTGGTTCGAACGATTTAAAACTTGGGTTGCAACCTCCTAGAAAAAGGAAACATAGGTGGTGGAACGCAACTTGTGATCAAGCCATTGAGAAAAGAACACAAGCGTGGATGAAGTTCAGTAGTAACAGAACATCCGAAACATGGAAGGAATTTCACGAAGTTCAAAAACAATCATCAAAGGAAATTAGAAGAGAAAAACGAGCACACGATAACAACAGGCTAAAAGAAATTGAAGAAGATTTTAAGAGAAATAATACAAGAAATTTTTACAGAATATTCAAAGAAAATATTAAGGGTTATCAACCTCCTAGCCTCTGTTTTAGAAGAACAGATGGATCCCTGGAAACGAACACTAAAGAAAACTGTACAATTCTCAAACAATACTTTAGTACTCTTCTTAATTGTAAAGAACCCACGGAAAAATTGACCTTCCAAAAAACCACATCCAATCCTGATTCTACTCCACCTACAATAGAGGAGATAGAGGAGATCATACAACAATTGAAAAATAACAGAGCCGCAGGAGAAGATGGCATTATTGCTGAAGTGTGGAAGCTTCAAGATAACGACATAATAAAAACAATTCATAAGATCATTACAGACATTTGGATCACAGAAAAAATGCCAGAAGAATGGAAATGTGCCTTGATCCACCCATTACATAAAAAGGGTGATAAGTCAGATCCAAATAATTACAGAGGTATTTCACTAGTGCCAGTCACTTACAAAATTTTCTCTAAAGTGTTATTGAACAGACTAGAACCACAAGCAGATCATCAAATAGGTGAATACCAGACTGGCTTTAGGAAAGGGAGATCATGCATCGAACAAATTTGGAACCTAAGAACAATATTGAAAGTCAGACAGACAAATAACACTCACCAAATCCCCTATTCCACCTTGGCTTTTTAGTATGCGCCACCCCGGTATCGCATATATTGCATTCATTCAGGGTGGGCAGCCCGGACGGTTAATGAAAACCGCCCTAGTTTTCGCCTCCCCGACCAGGATTCGAACCCGGGTCTCCTGCATTGAAAGGCGGGTATGTTGTCAACTACACCACCGAGGAAGACAGACAAATAACGCTGTAGTTACCTTTGTGGACTTTAAAAAAGCGTACGACAGCATTGATAGACAAACGCTCTTTGCAGTACTGGAAGAATATGGCATTGACAAAAAAACCAGAACACTTATACAACTAAAGCTCACGGACAACACCTCTTAGATCAAGTTCATGGGTGACATTTCAGAACCCTTTCAGATACGCACAGGTGTCAGACAAGGAGACGGCCTCTCGCCAATTTTGTTCAACCTGGTCTTAGACAAAATTGTTAAGCAGTGGGAGGAACAAGTGAAAGGCATATAGCTAGGAAGAACACGCGAAACAAAAATAATCATTAAATGTTTGGCATTTGCAGATGACGTTGCCATAACCAGCAATAACACAAAGGAGGCAAAGGAAGCACTGGAGCGATTACATGAAATAGCCGCTAAAACAGGTTTACAGATATCCTATGAGAAGACCCAATACATGGAACGACATACCAACAATGTACATACCATACATACCACTTATGGATCTATTCAAAGAGTTGAAAAATTTAAATACTTAGGGGAATATATACAAATAGGAGGATCAAACAAGATGTCTAACATTAAACGAACGGTAAAACTCCAGAAAGCATACAAACTTACATGGTCACATTATAATAAAAAAAGCATATCGAGGCCAAAAAAGGCCAAACTCAGACATTACAAAACAGTTGAATTGCCTGAAGCATTGTATGCGTCAGAAACGACCACAATTGGAGCATCTGGCATCATAGAAACAGAAAAAATTGAACGCAAAATTCTTAGAAAAATATTTGGAGCAGTACACAGAGATGGGATATGGATGAAAAGACCTACCAAAGAGCTATATGAAGACACAGACAGACTCACAGATATCATTAGAAAACGAAGACTAACTTTCTATGGGCACATACAGAGAATGAACAATAAGCGACTTACAAAAAAAATCTTTGATGTAGTAAACAGTTCAAGTAGGAAAACAAATTGCTTTCATGAAATATAAGATGACTTAAAGCAATTGGGGATCAATCGGCAAATGATAAAAACAGGAAAAAATTCAGAAGCAAAATTAAAAATACCAAATTTTTAGTAAGCGAAAGGAAGATAGGAATATTGTGGACAGAACAAAGGAAACAGGAACACAGTCAAAGGATGAAGAGATTTTGGGAAGAGAAGAAAAAGAAGGGAAAGAAGTGCAACTTGTGTCATCATGAGATATTTAAGTTCAAACACTGTCCATATGGGCAAAAATGATGTAATAATATATATATATATATATATATATATATATATATATATATATATATATATATATATATATATATATATATATATATAAATATTTTGTTTATAAAAATTATTAACTATTGTTAATTTGTTTATTTATTTCAACATCACACTTCATTTAAATTGTTATTATCATTTATAAAAACTTAAAAACATAAAATATAATAATTTTAAATTTAAAACAAATAATTTAGAGGTAAATAGTATTAATAAGGTAAATAAGTTTATAAATTATAAAATAACTTTTCATATCCCATTCCCAATAATATATAAAAAATGATAAATAATAGGTATGATAACCAACATTTTACAACTTACAATAAAATTTTTATTCCCAATAATTCATAGATTCATTTTATTAACCCTTTCGCTGCGAATTACTTTTTTGAACTGATATGATTCTTTGCTCAATATTCTGAACATTATATTATAGCCCGTGCGGAATGCTTTTATAACCTTGTAATAATTGCAATAATTTGTCAAATTTAAGCAAAACCAAAATCTCTATTTGAAGCAAATTTTGTTTTTTGTTGATTTGAGTGGACAAATCTGGGAAAACTCTTTTGTTTTATATCATAATTGGACAAAAATGTCGAAATAATTAGCAAATATTGCCAATTTTCAAAAACTAAAATCTGTAGTCGACGTTACATTTGTTTTTTTTTTGTTGATTTGAATGGTCAAAGCTTGCAAAATACTTTTATGTTATGTCAAAATTGGACGAACACGTCAAAATAATTTGAAAATATTACCAAATTTTCAAAACCCAAAACCCCGCACGTAATGTTAATGTGAGTTATATATGTGAGAATAATAAAGTTAATGTGTTTGTTAATTTGAGTGGACAAACTTTGCAAAATACTTTTGTATTTTGTCAAAATTGGACGAACACGTCAAAATAATTTTCAAAAATTGCGAAATTTTCAAATACCAAAATCTCTATTCGAAGCAAAATTTAGTTTTTTCGTGATTTGAGTGGACAAACTGCAAAATTCTTTTGTTTTATGTCAAAATTGAACGAAAACGGCATACAAAATAGTTTGCTCGTCTAGTCTTGTCTCTGTAGTCTCGTCCGTCTAGCCTTGTCTGTCTGAAGTAATAAATCAAAAACAAAACAAGAAAGATTATCGAGATAAAAAGTCGAAAGAGGTAGTATTCCTAAAATCAAAAGGGAAATCATATGCTGAACTACTTAGGTTAGGTTAGGTTAGGTAGTCAAAAAAGAGGTCAACCCAGAAGCATCAGGAACACGGGTCACGGGAATAAAAGAAACGAAAAGTGGTGAGCTTCTTCTCGAAGTGGATGACGGGAATGCTGAAAAATTGATATAATTGATCTCAGAAAAACTTCCAGATATAGATATCCGATCAAGTAATACAGATACCCTACTGAATTTTAAGGACATAGATGGCGTTACAACAATGGAAGAGATAAAAGACGCGGTAAAATCTGCACTTGGTATTACAGAAGGAGACATTAAAATAAAAAACATTAGACCTGGGTATGGTAACAGTCAAGCAGCAACTATAGCTCTTCCCAAAACACAGACAAATAAGCTCCTAGAGAGAGGAAAGCTTAAGATTGGGTGGTTATACTGCAGAGTTAGGGAGAGGATAGATATAATGAGATGCTATAAATGTTGGGAGACGGGCCACTGTGCAAACTCATGTACAGGACCACATAGGCGCAAGATTTGCCTCAGATGTGGTCAAATCAGGCAAAAGATTGCCAACTAGAATTGTACCGCCCAATCTGTAAGCTGAAAGGACATCAGGCATATTCCGGAACTTGTCCTGCATACAAAAAAACGATGTCGGAGGCACTGAGATTGAGACGGCAAAAAGTAACCAGAAAGACTAAAATCATGCAAATCAACCTCATGAGATGTCGTGCTGCGTACGATCTCCTGACTGTCACGGCAATGGAAACCAAGGCAGATATTTTGATAGTTAGCCGATTGGAAACTCATTATCGATGATCTAATAGCAAGAAATATAGTATAATAAATAAATATAGTAATAATATATATATATATATATATATATATATATATATATATATATATATATATATATATATATATATATATATATATATATATATATATATATATATATATATATATATATATATCCCTATCTGATAAGAATTATTCAAAGCCATTTTACCAGTAGAACGATTATTTTGCAAACAAATGACGAAACCGAGGAAATAATAGTTAGTAAAGGTGTACCACAGGGATCGGTTATGGGCCCCAATCTGTGGAACATACTTTATGATGGAGTCCTCAGGTTAAAACTTCCGGTTTTAGCTCGATTAGCTCGACGATTTAGCTCTTGTAATAACAGCAAAGTCGGAACAGACGGTGATGCTAACTAAGCAATATCCCAAATTAACTGTTGGATGCAATCAAGAAAATTAAATCTGGCACCAGAGAAAACAGAAGCGGTCCTACTAAAGGGACTGAGGAAGCCTGCGCCCATAACGTTCCAAATAAACAACGTTAGCATCGCCCCAAAAGAGTCCTAGGAGTCCTAAAGAGTTAAAATACCTAGGTGTTATCATAGACAAAATGCTCTCCTTCATTCCCCATCTTTACGAAGCCGCAGCAAAAGGTATGAGAGCAATGGCAGCAATGGAAAAACTCATTCCTAACGTAGGGGGGCCGAAGAGCTGTAAACGAAGAGCACTCAGTTGCGTGGTCCACCCAAAAATGCCAGGAAAATTGGTAGAGATAATCTGTACGATGAATGGCAAAGAAACTGGTGGGCGTCAGATAAGGGGCAATGGACGAGGCTGCTAATACCCAAAATAGTTCCGTGGATAAGCAGAAAACACGGAGAAATTTATTACCATCTAACCCAATTTCTTAATGGGCATGGCTGCTATAAAGACTATTTACAGCAAATACGAAGATAACCTGATAATCTGTGTGAATATTGCTGTGAAGAAGACTCAGTTACCCACACAATATTTGAATGCTGTAGATGGACCACAGCAAGGGAACTCCAAAAATCAAATATGGACAAAAGCTTCGAACCCAGAAGTGTTATAGACTATATGTTAGAGAGCAAGGAAAACTGGAACAAGATACATTAACTTGTCGTCAAATTCATTATCAGTCATCAATATCATATTTTATTATAACCAGCACGCCGATGTCATACGCTGTTTCGTTCCGGTGTACTTGGATGACGTCAAATAAAAAAAAAGCCTTGTCTGTAATCTTACTATCTGTCTAATATTTTCTATCTAGCCTTGTCCGTCTAGTCTTGTCTGTCTAGTCTTGTCTGTCTACTCCTGTCTCTCTAGTCTAGTCTGTCTAGTCTTGTCTGTCCCAGTCTTGTCTGTCCTTGCCCTGACTGACCTAATTTCGTTAATCTTAGCATTGTCATTCTTAGTTTGTCTATACTAGTCTTGTACATGCTAGTCTTTTATGTCTTATTCTTGTCTGTCCTAGTCTTGTATGTCCTAGTCTTATATGTCACAGTCTGTTTGTCCTGGTCTTGTATGTTCAAGTCTTGTATGTTCCAGTATTGTCTGTACTTGCCTTGTCTGCCCTAGTCTTGTCTGTCCTAGACTTGTCTGCCATAGACTTGTTTGTCCTAGTCTTGCATGTCCTAGTCTTGTCTGTCCTAGTCTTGTCTGTCTTAATCTTGTATGTCCTAGTTTTGTCTGTCCTAGTATTGTCTGTCATGGTCTTGTATGTCCTTGCCTTGTCTGTCCTAGACTTGTCTGTCTTAGACTTGTTTGTCCGAGTCTTGCATGTCCTAGTCTTGTCTGTCCTAGTCTTGTCTGTCTTAATCTTGTATGTCCTAGTTTGGTCTGTCCTAGTATTGTCTGTCATAGTCTTGTATGTCCTTGCCTTGTCTGTCCTAGACTTGTCTGTCTTAGACTTGTCTGTCCTACTCTTGTATGTCCTAGTCCCGTCTGTACTAGTCTTGTATGTCCTAGTCTTATTTGTCCTAGTCTTGTATATCTCAGTCATGTCTGTCCTAGTCTTGTCTGTTCTAGTCTTGTATATACCAGTCCTGTCTCTCCTATTCTTGTCTTAACATGCAAAAGGGTACCCGGGTATTGACATACGTGTAATAATATTGACATACGTGTTAAATAATACTTACAAAATATTGCCTAATATTTTGTAAGTATTATTTAACGTCCGTGTGAAATATATTCGTCCGTGTGAAACACAATCCTCACAAAATTTTACTAAGATTCGCCATAAATGTGTGGGTTGGGTTTATTGCAAACCACATTTATTGCAACCAAATCTAATATTCTAAGAATTTGTGTATTTTGACACATGAAAATCATTTGTGACAAAAATCGCATAGAGTAAAACAATGTAGTTTATAAGATTCTTACTAAACCATTTGTAATAATTATTAATTAATACAATTCCGATAGGCACTATTCTATATTGGTCTAATAGGAGCCGAGTAACTGAACAGCTGATGTTCTCTATCTCTGTTTGGCGTATGGGACGGAAGAGCGCAAACATACTCGCATAAGGTTTTGCTCGTGCTTTATCGCCAAAACGAGTCCATTGTCGGTTTCTTTCGCACTATTTAGTTTGTAAACTTTTAATTCGTTCACCAAATAAGTGCCATCTATAATTAAATAAGTTCCTGATAATTAATAAATATGTTTTTAGCCGTCAAAATACAAGAAATCTCTTTTATTTGTCTGAAGAATGTTTTAGCAGTGAATTTGTGCGCATGCGCGCTTGTCTGTGAGATTTCGTTACGTCAGAGCACCCGTCAGTTC
The DNA here is from genome assembly GCA_944588485.1 of Phosphuga atrata. Lineage (NCBI taxonomy): Eukaryota > Metazoa > Arthropoda > Insecta > Coleoptera > Silphidae > Phosphuga > Phosphuga atrata. The sequence goes on along the minus strand of OX155897.1, from coordinate 70,881,781 downwards.
GAAATAATTTTCTGAAATTTCGCGATATTTTTGTAAAAGTATTAAAACAAACCGTTGTATTCCGATTTTGGTGGTTTCCTACGAACATTTTGATAGTTTTCACGGTCGGATCGGCTGAAGTTGAGGAATGTTCATGAAGTGTTTAAGTTGTTGAGAAAATCATATGACAGGAATTCAAGGTTGACACTAGCGACGATGCAAAGGTTTGTGGACATTTTTTGTACTAACATTCAAATCTTTGGCAATATTTTAAATATTATTATTGTTGATAATTAATAATATTAAAATATTTAATATTATTATATTAAAATATTATAATATTTTAATATTTTCGAAATATTTTTAGATAAAATTAATTACAATTAAATTTTAATTTACAATATTTTATTTACAATAAATTAATATGTTTTATTCTTGGCAATATTTTAATTAGTATTATTGTCGCTAATTAATAATAATTTTCGAAATATTTTTGGAAAAAATAAATTACAATAAAATTTGTATTCACAATAAATTATAGATTTATTTAATGACAATATTTTAATTAATGTTATTGTCGCCAATTAATAATAATTTTCAAAATATTTTTGGAAAAAATAACTTACAATAAAATTTTTATTCACGCTAATTAATAATAATTTACGAAATATTTTTGGAAAAAATGAATTACTATAACATTTTTTTTCACAATAATTGATAGATTCATTTCATTAATCCTTTCGCTGCGAATTACTTTTAACTGATGTGATTGTGTGCTCAATATTCTAAACTTTACATTATAGTCCGTGCGGAATGTTTTATAACTTTGTAATAATTGCAATAATTTGCCAAATTTTCGCAAAACCATAATCTCTATTTGAAGCAAATTTGTTTTTTTTGTTGATTTGAGTGGACAAATCTTGCAAAACTCTTTTGTTTTGTGTCAAAATTGGAGGAAAATGTCAAAATAATTAACAAATATTGCCAAATTTTCGAAAACCGGAATCTGTATTCGACGCAACCTTTCTTTTCTTGTTGTTGATTTGAATGGACAAACCTTGCAAAATTAATTTGTTTTGTGTCAAAATTGGTCGAAAACGTCAAAATAATTTGAAAATATCACCAAATTTTTTAAAACCAAAATCTTAATTCGAAACAATTTTTTTTTTGTTAATTTTTTCGAAATAATTTTGTTTTATGGCAAAATTGGACGAACACGTCAAAATAATTAGCAAAAATTGCCATATTTTCGAAAACCAAAATCTCTTCGAAGCAAAATTTAGGTTTTTGGTGATTCGAGAGGATAAACTTTGCAAAATTCTTTTGTCTTATGTCAAAATTGAACAAAAACGACAAAATAATTTGCACAATAAAAATGATTTTGTCTAGTCTTGTCTGTCTACCCTTGCTATCCGTCTAGCTTTGTCTGTCTAGTCTTACTATCTGTCTAGTATTGTCTGTCTAGCATTGTCTGTCTAGTCTTGTTTGTCTAGTCTTGTCTCTCTAGTCTAGTCTGTCTAGTCTTGTCTGTCCGAGTTTTGTCTGTGCTTGACTTGTCTGCCCTAGTTTCGTCAGTCCTAGTCTTGTCTTTCTTAGTTTGTCTGTCCTAGTTTTGTATATCCTAGTCTTGTATGTCCTAGTCTTGTGTGATACAGTCATGTTTGTCCTACTCTTGTATGTCCCAGTATTGTCTATACTTGCCTTGTCTGCCCCAGTTTTGTCTGTCCAAGACTTGTCTTAGTCTTGTCTGTCCTAGTCTTGTATGTCCAAGTCTTGTATATCCCAGTCCTGTCTGTCCTAGTCTTGTATGTCCTAGTCTTGCCTGTATAGTCTTGTCCGTCTAAACTTATCTATCTCAATGCCGGAGACCTGGGTTCGAATCCTGGTCTCGGAGACGACAACTTGGGTGGTTTTTCACTAACCGTCCGGTCTGTCCACGCTTAATGATTGCAAAATATACGATACCGGTGTGGCGTATATTAAAAGCCAAATTGGAATAGACTTCTGTTAAGTTGGCAGGACCAAAAAAAATTCGCGACGGCACATAATTATCCGCTTTAAAAAAAAAATATTCCCGCGCTTCCCTTTTCCCGGGAAAATGGGGTCCCACTAACTTAACAGAAAGTTAGAGGGACCCACCCTAATAATAATTATTTTGAGGAAATAAATGTACGGGAATTATCCGCTTTTTATCCACAAACGAATGCCGCGAAAAAAAAATCCGCGCTTTTCATTTCCCGGTAAAATTTATGAAAGTTTTATGTATGTTATGTTTTCGCGCGGCCGAATCGCCACACATGCCGCGCGCGTCCCTGCTTTCTTTATTATTTCTATTGGTCCGGTTTTCAAAGACGCACAGGCGGCAAAATGCTAGGGCCTTTCGAAGATGCGGGCGTCATGCTAGGTCCTTTCAAAGGTGCAAGCGGCATGTTAAGGCACTTTCAAAGACGCAAGCGGCATGTTAGGTCTTTTTAAATATGATATGTTCTTATTGGTTGCCTTCCTTCAACCTACGGTGGGCAGTTGTAGTTCGTGGAGGTATTGTATTCGGGCACGCATGCTATACCAATTCTTACAGCTGATGAATGGCTCGGCTTGAAAATACTGCAGTCGCATGAATTGTCCCCCGAATTTTGGAAAATTAATTTTTTTTTTGTAGTACAAACGTAAACCGTTATCAGATTTTTTTTCAATTATTCTAAAATTAACAAAATTTTGCAAAAGAAGTGGAACTATTTGAGAATTGAGAACTTTTTCGTGAAAAAGCTGCGTGAAATTGACCCCCAAATTATTTTTCTTGATTTTTGCCCGAAATTCCCCGGAACTCTTGCAATTTTCGTGCAATTTAAGTAAAAACTATTTGAAATCTGCCAGAACTCTTTAAAAAATTTAAGAGAAATTAAATGAAAATTTAAGAAATTTAATTTTTCCAAAATTCGGTGGCCAACTGCACCCGACTAAATACTGCTGAGGAATGCCGCGACGCAAGTTTTGTTTTCGATAAGCACAACGGCTATCGAAACAAATTCACGTAGACGTTGTTTTTTTTCACGTGCAAACTTGTCAATGGACAGCGAGGTAGCACACCCTCGGCGCGGGGATTCAAAGACGAAGACGGAACATCCTTTTCGCGGCATTCCTGTACAAAGAATCAAGGAGTCGGGAAAAAATCATTCCATCGTTATTTTTCTCCTCGAATAGAAAATCATCCGATGATGTCGGAACCCATAAAAAAGTATTGGATAGAGAGAAAGAGAGAGCCGCAAAACACAAAGCCGGAAAATGGACTTATCCACCGTGGAAAAGCAGACCCTAAAAATAATTATTTTACGGAAAAAAATCACCGAAATTATCCGCTTTTTATCCACAAATTTCGCGAAAAAAAAAAATCCGAAATTTTCCGGGAAATGAAAAGTGCGGATTTTTTTCGTGGCATTGTTTTGCGGATGAAAAGCGGATAATTCCGGTGCATTTATTTCCTCAAATTAATTATTTTTGGGGTGGGTTCCGCTAACTTTGTGTTAAGTTAGTGGCATCCCATTTTCCCGGGATATAGGAAGTGCGTGAATTTTTTTTATTACAATTGTTTGCGGATAAAAAGCGGATTATTATGTGCTGTCGCGGTTTTTTTTTCATCGTTGGTCCTGCCAACTTAGCAGAGGTGTAAAATAGGGGGTTTAGTGGGAGCTTCCCCCCAACCACTTTTTTTTGTTAAACTTGTCTACAGTAGCGTCGCTAACGTCGGTCAATCGGGCGAATGCCCGAGGCCCACGAGTTAGGGGGGGGGCACATAGGCTGTGGGGGGGGGGGATATTTTGGGGACTCTCCCCCCATTTTGCTAAAATTAAACCAAGGAAAATAAAGTTCTATTTTGTTTTTCTTTTATATTAATATATTATATTTCTTCTATACATATTTTCCTTGTATGTATTAAAAATTAAAGAATTTATTTGTTTATTCACTTTTTTTATTTACTGGGGGCCCCACCTCAACATATATGCCCGGGGCCTCAAAATCCAAACGACGGCGCTGCTTGTCTATCTACTCTTGTCTTGTCTGAAACAGATTCAAGTTGAAACAACTTCACGTTTCTACAACTTCGCGTTGCGACAACTTCATATTGCGACAAATTCATGTTGCGTATGGCGGCAACTTGTTGCACCAACGTCATCGGTATTATCTAGTTTCAACTTCGAGTTGAGAGTTTTTTTCACCTCGAATCCTCATTTCATCTACAAATTCACGTTGAAACAACTTCATGTTGCGGCTTCGTATTGCGACAACTATAACTTGCACTTCATATTGAACTTGAATTAGACTAGGTACTAATTTATAATAATTAAATGGACCATTCAAAGCACAATCTAAAGACGCTCCGTTTTGCACTAACCTTTGTCTGCGCAGTTCAACACGTTGCAGATAAAACATTGCGTGTAGATAGGAAAACTGCGTAATTTTTAAAACCGCGCAGTTATGAAAACTGCGCAGAGACGGTACAGTTGCAGCGATAAATGAGCTAAAGAGCATCCATGAATTTTGCACACAAGTCGACACATGTACACGGTAGCTCCGTTTTCCGATTCATTTTGTTCAAAATTAAACAGACTAGTACCTCTTACATGACGATTTCGCTAAAACTGTGCGAAATATACAGATATATCTGCACCGCTCTACAAATTGCAACGTTTTCATTTCCTCTTAAGACTGCGCAGACAAAAGGTTGTGCAAAACGGAGCGTCTGGACCGGCCTTTATATTTTAATGTAGGATTAATACATTTATCAGTTTAAGAGAGTTATGTAAACTTTCTAAATCATATCATATTATTAATTAGAATAAAATCAAACATCGATCTCAAATATTATTGGCAAATTAAGATTAAACTCACCTGAAATCGTACAGAAGCGTAAAAAAGTTTGCACTCACCTGAAACAAAACAAAACGAATGAGTGATACAAGCATCGTAATTTTTTTGTTGAAACAGAATTGAATATTTAAAATGTAGACGGTATGTAGACGGTAGAAAACTGCATAATTTTTAAAACCGCGCAGTTATGAAAACTGCGCAGAGACGGTACAGTTGCAGCGATAAATGAGCTAAAGAGCATCCATGAACTTTGCACACAAGTCGTACACGGTAGCTCCGTTTTGCGATTCATTTTGTTCAAAAATGACCAGACTAGTACCTCTTACATGACGATTTCACTAAAACTGTGCGATATTAAAAAATACAGATATACAGATATATCTGCAATATACAGATATATCTGCACCGTGTAGACGCTCTACAAATTGCAACTTTTTCATTCCGTCTTAAGACTGCGCAGACAAAAGGTTGTGCAAAACGAAGCGCGCCTATACCGGTCTTAATCCATCTTGTCCAATTCAGTTAGCATTGTACAGAATTCATTAAATTGTACATTTATATAATAATAAAAGACAAGATTAGATACAGACAAGAATGAGACAAGACTAGACAAGATTAGACAAGACTAGACATAAAAAAATTTAAAAAAATAAATATATGGCTATCCGCGTAGTTTACAATTACTGTTGGGGATTCTTTGAAATATTTTAAATTAATCTTTCAAACGATAAGACCCTAGGTGCAAGGGTGAGTGCCGAATCTTTCACCCAGGGTAACGCAACGCTCCAATGAGAGTGTATATATTTATTAATCTATTTGTTATGTTTACAAAAGCTACAATGAATTCATGAAGTCGGTAGACTGCTATATCAGTCCATAGCATCTGGCCGCCAAATCAATTGGACTACTATAACAGTACATAGCACCTGGGCGTCAGATCAATTGAACTGCTATAGCAGTCCACAGCAGTGCAAGGGTTAATAATAATTCGCTAATAAAGTCGCTAATTAATAATAATTTCCGAAATATTTTTGAAAAAAATAAATTACATTTAAATTTTTATTCACAATAATTGATAGATTTATTTCATTAACCCCTTAACGTACAATGCCCTGTCTAAGACGTCATGTATATGTGATAAGATCACATGTATATGGCATTGAACTGAAAAATTCACTTTGTTTCACTTTCTTTGCCACTCTTATATTATGTAAATATGTTATATAACTTATTTTTCACAGTTATATTAATTTCCACAAATAACACTTGATACAAGTGATATGTGTAGAAATTTATATAACTGTGAATAATAAGTTTTATAACATTTTTACATAATATAAGTGTGGTAAAAAACAAAGTGAATTTTTAATTCAATGTAAGTATGGATTACCATGTAGTAACTGTCGCAACCATCCTATTCATAACATGTATAATAGACACGTCAACGTGCATTTTATTCGTATGTCAAGGAGTTAATAAATTTTTTCAACTTTTGCATTATTTCATGTCTCGTGAAAAACACTTAACACAGAGCTAAAATCATAAGACAAGACCAAACAGAATCAGACGAAGTCTCATCGATTCTGTTAATGTTTTCGTTTTCTTTGCAAAAGGAATGTGCCGTAGACCAGTGGTGCGCAAATTACGGGTCGCAACCCGTACAGGGGTCGATTTTGGGTCGCCGAATACATACAAAATTTAAGGCATTTCGCGTGTAAGTAGTGGGTAGCAGTAAATTGTGAAATGTCAATATGAAGATATTAAAAAAACATTTATATTTTCCAACATAATTTTCTTAAAAATTAATTTGGGTTTTTTTTTCAAATTTTATGGAGATGTTGGTAGAACTGTTTCGGAATATTTAGCAAATTTTATACATTTGACGCTTTTATCAAAACGTTTACTCACTAATTTCAAGTTGTGGGTCGAATAGTGAAAGGTAGAAGTCGCTTCACACGTAAAACACTTTTACCTTACAAATGGAAAATCGATTTTCTAATCTCATTTAGAATTGGTAAAACCATCCTACGTTATATATGTCGCAGGGAAATGGTAAAATTAGAGATTTTATCAATTCCCTAAGGGATTTGATCAAATCACGGAAGATGTTAAAATAAAAATTCTGTGAGTCATTTCCCTAAATAAAGTTAGTGATTTGATCAAATCACTGTTTTAGTGAAATGATGAAATGAAGTAAGTCAGGAGGCGCACGGCTCAACGGTTCGCTTGTTACCACTCCATACCATTACCTCCACTACCATTTATCTCACCGCTCGCATCCGGCGACCGTACCGTCATATAAGTAGCGCCCAAACATCACGGGAGGAAGGTTATATTTTTATTATTTTCTATATTACGAGGTTTATCAAGTATCTACCGTAGAAAAATGGGCTCAGATATAGAAAAAATCAAACACTGACCGAATTAAATTTAAATTTTGTATCTGAAGAACAGTTTAATGAAACTACCAAGTCGTTTTTGAACAAACGACATGCTACAGAAAAACCTTTGTGGACTCGTGAAAGAATAGAAGAAGCTACCACAGTCGTTGAACAATTTAAATTAGCACCACTACTTAAACTGCAACGGACACATAAACAGTACTATTATGGAAGAAAACGATGTTATGGTTAGGTACTAAAAAATCTTTGATTTTGAAGAGAAAGTCTGACTCCGATGCAGTTGTGAAAATAGTGCCAATGGAAAAATTTTACCACATACTCCGGGAAACCCATGAGTCTTGAAACTGGTCACGGAGGAAGAGATAAAATATTGTACAGTTTGAAATCGAAATACCTAATACCTACTTCAGTTGTACTGGAATTTCTAACTGTGCACGGTATGTCAGTCTAAACAAAATCCAAGAAAAGGAATCGTTGTTTGTGCAATTGTATCTAGCGACTTCAATCATCGTGGCTCAGTCGATTTAGTTAACTTATAGTCGACCCCAGATAGAAACTACAAATGTTTATTAAACTATCAGGACCACACGACGAAATTCGACTTTCTTCGACTGTTGACTTCAAAAAGATCTGCTGAAGTAGCAATGGAGCTATTAAAAAATTTTTTGGAAGTAGGTTGTCCTCATATACTACAAAGCGATAACGGCCGTGAGTTTACGGCTGCTGTCATACAAGAATTAACAAGTTTGTGGCCAACGTGCAAAATTGTAAATGGTAGGCCTAGACATCCAGCTAGTCAAGGATCTGTTGATCGATTAAATCAGGATATTGAAGCTATGTTACGTGCTTGGCTAATTGACAATAATACAAAAAAATGGTCTATTGGTTGTTACTTTGTTCAATTCCAGAAGATTTCCTCTTTTCATCGGACCATTAAACGATCACCTTACCAAGCTTTATTTGAATCAGAACCAAAAACAGGACTACAATCTAGTCATATTTCTAAAGAGTTGCTTGAAAAACTTGTTACTGAAGAGGACTTGGATCTACTTCCTAATCCGCAGGACAATGACATTATTTTAACACCAGAAGACTTACCAGCAGCTGCCTTAGAGAACAACAACGACGCTTCAACTTCAAAAAATCTACCAGCATCTGAGTTAATTAATTACAATGCCTCAACTTCAAATGACCTATCAATAGTTAAATTAACCAACAATAATATTTCAATATCACACGATCTACCAGAAACTGAATCAATTTCTTTTTCGACAACAAGACAACTCGAACCAATTAATAACTCTACTTTAACTTCTGCTTCAACAGTTAAAACATCTGTAGTGTTACTTGCATTGGAAGGGAAAGCAGCTGTCAGTGACAATAAAGCATGTTGTGTTGTTTGTGAAATGGGATATACTGGAGCCTATTCATGTGACATTTGTAAAAATCTGGTGCACGCAATGTGTGGGAATAGAGTAGGAGAAGAAAGATATGGATCGAAAATTCTATGCTATTTGCGCCAAAAAAAAGAGAGCATCAAAGTTCAAAGGGAAAATGCTGCAAAACACCTGAAAATATCAGCTGAAAAAATGAAAGAAGTTTCTTTGAAGAAATTTAAAGAAGTGTTAGTGGATTCCACAGTTTTGGTGTATGTACCTAAGGTAGATAGAGGCCCATTAGATGGAAATAACATTATAGGGATTGTATAGATATAAAAAATAGTTTATACCAAATTGGTACCTCAGTAGGGATTATATAGGATTGGCTACCTAGAATCGCTCTTCAAATAGCTACTACAACATTTACCGAAACAGTTCCACAGACTAACCTCAAGTCTGCGTGAGATTGCGGGAAGATTATCCTTATTTGGAGGTCAAGGATTTAAGAAGTGTTCCTGTAGCCAATCCAAAATACAATGCAAAACAAAAAAATGTGCCTGTAAAAAAAGTAACGTACTTTGTAACTGAAAGTGTCACAAGTCAACAACATGTTTTAATAAAAATGATTTAACATTAATTATTATTTATGAATATTGTTCATTTCAAAAACAACATTTGAATCTGATTTTTTATTTTTGTAGGATCCCTTTATTTTCCCGATATTTCCCTTTTGTAGGAAAAAATCAAAAAATAGATTCAAATCTAGCCAAACATTTTAATGAGTCTAATCATATCTGCTATAAAGAAAATCTACAAATTTGACATATCGTAAATAGAGGCCCGAAAATGGATTTCCTAGAATCTTATGAAATTCAAAAAGCGATTATGAAAGGCGCAAACATCCTAAACGACCAGGTAGATTTAATCCATTACAACGTCTACAAAATCTTAATGAGGAATTTCCTAAAATAATCCCTTCTCGCTCACAGAAGATAAAAAAGTGTATATAAACATGTAACATCTTTGTATTGTACATAATATTCTCAAGAAGGCCTAAAAAGCCGAAATCGATAAAGAGTTATAATAAATACATTTTTGAAACTTATACCTAGTGTTTCTTATTTATTATTATTTTAATATTGTTTCATCTAGTGCCTACAGCTGAATCTTTAAATTTTATTGTTTTATTACCTACGCAACTATGTCTTGTTAGTCAACGGACATTTATATGCTATTGTAACTATCAAATAAAATTTTTATTTCGTTAGTGAAATAAAACTTTTTTTTGTTACTGGTGTCTGTAATGTTGACGAATTGACCAATGTTTATTAAATATCAATAAAATTTAACAAAAATCCATGGCAACTATACCTAACAATTGACGTAAATAATTTCAACGTTTACATGCTGTGAAAACTACAGAAATAAATTAAATTTAAAAACTATTGCAAGAAAAAAAAAATTATTTAGATATAACGTGAATTATGAGGATGTGAATGTCGGGCAACTTACTATTACTTACTGCACGTTGCCCTCAATAATTAACATCATCAAAATTTTCTTGATACATAAATAACTATTATTTGATAAATAAAACAATAAACCACTGTTTTATTGATACGTATCCAAGGAATACTTTATAACACAAAATTGAATAAACAACAAGGAATACTTTATAACACAAAATTGAATAAACGATATTATTTCATCATTTCACTAAAACAGTTCAGGGATTTGATCAAATCACTTACTTTATTTAGGGAAATGACTCACAGAATTTTTATTTTAACATCTTTCGTGATTTGATCAAATCCCTTAAGGATTTGATCAAATCTCTTATTTTATCATTTCCCTGCAACATATATAATCATACAAACTTAAAACAATCGGAACACAGCCTGAATATATAAATATATTCAACCTTTCCGGAGCTCTATAACAATTACTGAGTTTTTTAGGACTACTAAAACAAATCTCTTTGTTTTGGTAGACCTAAAAAGACTCAGTGATTATTATAGAGCTCCGGAAAGGTTGAATATATTTATATATTCAGGCTGTGTTCGGATTGTTTTAAGTTTGTAGTCTCATTCAGATGTATACAAATCTGTCAGTGTCATTGTATACAGTGTCAGTGTATACAAATCTGTAGCTTGGGCGAAATGCAAAAAGAACCCTCTCTCTCTCCCTCTGTAGCTTACAACCCGGGGTGGGTCTTCGCTGACATTACAATTTGCCTCCACTTGCTGCGGTCCATCATAAGTTCTTCTGGTCGTTGGACAATTAGGGTCCGTAAGTCCGCTGCAATATTATCTTTCCACCGCATCCTTGGCCTTCCCACCGGCCGCTTTCCTACCGGAGTCTCTTCCCACACCAGTTTTACGACATGTTGGTTGTTGAGTCGCGGTGGATGTTGTCTTTGAACAAACGTTCGCCTGATCAAACCTACGGCGGTTAATTTAGGGTTGCCAATAGATTTGATCAGCTCTGGAAATTATATGTTTGGGCAAATGAAACTTGCACGCCTCGACAAACATGTATTTATTTATTTAACTCTATTTAAAGTACTTGTGACGACTGTAGGAGTTTGGAATCTTCTCGATGTGTTTGTGGCAAGAGGGTTACAATTGAACTGGTGTGATTAGATATTGTTACAAACAGGAAAACTCAATCCCAGCTCCCATTTGCCTGCCCCCACTGAACCGAAAAGAATTCCAACCCGAAGTGCACGTGGTAATTTCTATGACTAATCTTAAAACTACTCAAAATTTAATTACTTATTCTAAGGAACCTTAAACATAAACATTGCATTGTATTTTCAATTCTTTACTACCACCAAGTATCCAAAAACCATTAGCGATCGTAAACATCTGCCGAAGCGTATTTACAAAGGATTGGTGACAACAAATGGTCTTTGAGATGCGTTGTGGCCATAAACAGCTCCAAACACGTTCAACAAATACCCACTACCCTACCGACCAGATGTTGGGAATCTACGGGTCGGTTTAAGATAATATTGATGTAATTATTATTTACCTACTTTTAGAAATACACTAAACAAGAAAATAGTTTTAAGACGAAAATAAAAATAACATTGGTCTCGTCTCTTCACATGTCCGGCCTAAAAAGAACCCGAAAACGGTACTTTTTTCCAAGAACAAAAAAAGCGAAAAACGATATCGCAATGATTTAGTAGGTTCAGTAAGCACCAATTGCTGAAAATTTTCAACAATTTTCGTTCTTTCTATTGTAGGATTAACATTTTCTTTTTTATGATCAATGCATTAGTACCTCGACTTACGAGTTTAATTCGTTCTGTGACTGAGGTTGTAACTCGATACACCTATGACAAATCAATTTTCTGCATTGAAATGCCATTAATCCGCTCTGGACCCCCAAAAAACACTACTAATTATTTTATGTAATTGAACCGGTCATTTCGAAAAGGGCACGAGTCACACTTTTTTAAAATATCACTTTTTTACGCCATTTTATTCATTGAAGCGTTTTACATATTGCATGCAAAAAGAGTACAGTACGAAAGAGTGCGTGTATGTTTTTTATTTAAAAAACTTTTTTAACAAAAACATATTTTTGTTGATTCTGAAAAGTTTTAATTCATGGATTTATGCCCTTTTCGAAATGACTGGTTCAATTTATATTATAAAATAAAAAACGTACTTATAAAGCAGGAATATCGTATAAAAGCTTAATATAATAGAATTGCTGCAATAAGCTGGTTTTATAAGGAATAAAGTTATTTGAAAGTAAGACAGATATGACGACTTGAAGATGCTGGTAGAGGTGGAGGAGAAAGACTGAACAGAATAACTGAATCTTATACAATGATTATTTTTGCTCTAGCTTCAATTTTATCCGCAATAAAAGCCTGTCCAATGTGGATAGCTTTATCCATTTTTCAAATTGCTCGTATGGATACGAAAATAAGTATTAAGTGTCAATACGCGTCGCAAATTGCTCATAACTTAATACCTTTGTATAAATCTTTTTCTTTTTTCTCTTTCCGGAGCTCTATAACAATCAGTTCAATTAATAACCTGGTAAGTTCCTGTCTCTCTCACAAAATGTCAAGATTATAAACATCTAACCCTAAACACCACATGGGTTTTCAAGTGAGTGGTTTACAAATTATTGTTCATGGAAGCAAAGCTGTGCTGATGAGAGATAAATCTTGAAACGCGTCCACAGATGGATCGATCCACTTAAGGTATCGGAAAGACATGATCTTAAAAACAATGTTATTTTTATGGTTTTTGTTGAGTGCCACTGGACTGAAAGCTGTAAAATAACTTACAAATTTCATGTGAAATTTGTTTTGGTACTCCTAAAAACACTCAATATTTGTTAGAGCTCGGGAAAGGCTGAATATGTTTATATATTCAGGCTGTTTTCCGTTTGTTTTAAGTTTGTATGATTATAACGTAGGATGGTTTCACCAATTCTATAATACCATTGTTATTCCTTTTGCTGTATACTCATTTTACGTTGTGCGAAGGGCGGTTTAGAATATCATAAATGTTTTTTGATCTTTGGCGATAAGCATTTTGTTACTTTCAGGATATGTAAACCGTCAACATATAAAAACAAATTGACACAAATTGAAATCACAAATTGTAAATAAACATTTGAAATCTGCTTGTCAGCAAATAACTGATTAGAGCAAAATTGAAACCGTATCTATTAGTGATGTGTCGCTTGTCGCATTACATGACCGGTATATGTAATAGTAGGGATCCGTATCGCTCCCAAATTTAATTTATTTTTGTTTGTGCTCTATAATCTAGTGCTATATCGGTTATGAACTTGTTAAATGACCGTTGAGAACACACATAAAAATATACCAATCCCCAACATAATGAACATTCACTTTCTGTGAACCATTTAAGTAAGTTATGTAGATTCATCAACAGGGCTCTCAAAAATATTTTGTTTCTTGTCGAACTCGTTCAAGACTTGTCCTCTCTTGTTCTTTCTGGATCTAGTTTATCCTCGTTTTTTGTACTCGTTCGTGTTGCGTATCGTATATATAGACCTCTTCATAGTAGAAATTTGTTTGTGCTCATGCGTCAATTTCCGCAATTTTATACGTTAAAATTTCCCGAACTTTTTGACATATAACTATATATGAGCCCGAAACTTTCATATTCCCATGTTTCAATTTTGTTTCATATTCCCATGTTTCATATTCCCATGTTTCAAACTTGTAAAAAGGTCTATTGGTTTGGTAGTTATCCAATAATGGATTCATTTTTTTATTGCATCTCTTCTGGTATAACAAACTCATTTTAAGAAGTGAATTGTTTACTTAACGATTATTTATATAGTTAACATGAATTTTATGCTGGTGGCATTACTATAGGGTTTTCATCCGAAAAAAATATATTTTATAAAAAAGTTTGTTAATTTCCGATTCTAGATGTAAACGTGGTTTTTAATTACTGCAAATTATAGTTTCAATAAATAAAACTAAGTTTTGGAATGATATATTTATTTTGAGTTTGTTATTTTTAGTAATACATGCTACAACCGTTATAGAAGTGTTACTTCAACCGCGCGTAAATGTCATACTCATTTTTTATTTATTTTTAACTTTTCAATAAAACTATGTGTTTGACTTTATCTTTTTATTAAAACAAAACCATTGGAGTTTGTTCATTTTTCCAAAAAAATATTACTTTTACAAATATACTAATATTAAAATGTATGGTTCATTTCATCTCGTTCACATTTCATACGTCAATTCATCAAAAATATACTTTTACCTTAACATATTTACGACCAGGTGAAATGTACTGCACCCAATGTTCTAGTTTTCATCGTAATGAAAGAATATTTGAAATAGCAGACGTGATAAAGCACTAACCAATTTTATTTTTTTTTTTGCAAAAATATTAGAACGTTTAGAAAGTAATGCAATCACAAGGAAAATTTACATTATGTTACATATTCTTGAATATATCATAAATTTAGGATTGTTTAAGTAATTGATTGATTGTGGAATTACTTTGAAACTTCATTTCAATATTAAAGATAAAAAACATATATTGTTTTAAAGTTTCAATTTTGTTTTCGACAACTTGTATACATTTGTATATCATTCATTACTTGAAGAAGCCACTTGAATGTTGCTGAAACATATGTTGTAATAATAATAATAAAACATCTTTATTTTTATACTTATACAAATACAACTACAACAATTGGCCATCGACCCGTGGTCGTTCAGCCGGAAATGAACAGATATATTGAGCATAAAATGAAAAAAAAAATATTAACTTAATCGAAAAATTGGATGAGAATGAGTGGGCCAGTCGTCGTCTAAGGATTCAAGAAGAGTTTTGTAGGGGTATTGTCTGGTAGAAAGTTTAGATGGACGTTTAATGCAAAGTTCGTCAGGGATGTTGAATGTCATGGGGTTGTTTCTAAGTTTTCTCCTAAGTCTGTCATGTCTCTCAGCTTGTGGAGGAACCCGGATTTGTCTATAGAGATGTTCATTGGAGGGGTTGTAGAGAGGGTTGTTTGGATGTGTGAGTTTGGTGATGAGACATATGTTGTATTTATACATTAAGTTTGAAACTTTAAAACAATTTATGTTTTTATTTTTAAGATTGTTATTAAGTTTTAAGTCGCTTCACAATCAATCACTTAAAGAATATTCGGTACTTACGTACAAACGCCACCGCAGCTACAGATTTGGTTAGATTAGGTTATAATGGAGCAGATAAATGCAGACCACATATCGCGCAGCAGCGCGAAATCTCGATCCGAAATAAGAAAAATATTGTATAAGGGTTAGATTAGGTTATATCAGAGTAGATAAATCCAGACCACATATCGCGCGGTAGCGCGACCTCTCGCTGCGGTGGCGTTAATACGTAAGTACCGAATATTCTAAATGTTTTAATTTATGAAATACTAGCTGACCCGGCGAACTTCGTATCGCCTCAGAATCTATAATCCTTAAAAAATCTTATTAGCTAAATTAAAGTCAGTCAATTGTTACGCGTATCGATATCTGGTAACATAACCGTTCACGATTGTATAATAGATAGGAATATATTCGTGTCTGTTCTATAATAATGCCATACCTGGCATAAGGTACAACGTATAAAAAAAAGCCCAATTCAAAAGTTCAAAATCCAAAAGCCCAAAACTCAAGCGAAATATAAATGCAAAAAATACCAAAAGTTCAAAATCGATAAATACAAATGCCCAAAATCCAAATGTTCAAAATATAAATGCACAAAATCAAATAAACGTTAAGTTCAATCAAAAGTTTCAATCCAAATGTCAAAATGCCAAAAATTGAAAAATCCAAAACGAGTTGATTACCTTCATCGAAACACCTTGTGATATACGACATTTTTCGTTTTGTTGTCCGGCGCTAGAATGAACAAAGCGGATGGTTTGCCGACACGTGAACATGCTACGTACAATTGACCGTAAGACAAACATTAATTTTCGAGATTCAGGCCACAAACACTCAAGGATTGGCCTTGTGATTCGTTGATCGTCGTGGCAAATTAAAGTCGATGGCATATCGGTTGGGATCATCGGAATTCTCAGAATGAGAACTTTCTCACCTTTGAAGTTACCTTTAAGTATCGTCGCGTGAATCACATTGCTCATGAGTTTTGTCACCACCAAACATGTTCCGTTACATAGCTTTGGTTGGTTCAGATTTCGAAGCATGAGGACTACCGAGCCAACCTTCAGTTGTAAATTGTGCGTGGCAAGTTAGGCAGATCCAATGAGATCAAAAATTATGTTGGATAGTTGGTTGCCTCGTCTTCATTTGTAACAGTGTCGATAGATTTTAAAGAATGCGGTGGACCAACGATTTTATTTTGAATTATGATGTTTAAATGATTTACATCCTTGTTGTTTGCTGATAGAATTGTTCGTTCACTCAACCAATAGTAATTTTTGTGATTAACAATGATGTTCGGTAACACTGATGGGCTCGTCCTTAGTTGAGACGAAATTGCAAACATTATGCGGATACGAAATCAATCCGTTTCGACGGGAAGACGGCCATTACCGATTGACAACAATTGCTTGGACAAATATTCGACAGATGGATCGTTTAGCAATGCAACTCGCATGTTTGTCGTCAGCTGAAGTTTCTTAATATGGCGCCATAGAGAAGATGATATGAGGTAAGCGTTAATTTCATCGGCAGCGGTGGATCTTGGAATTACTAGTTGTGTTTGCCGGAAATCGCCAGACAGTGGAATCATTGCACTTCCAAAACACCTTGAGTCATTGCGCAGATCTTTCAAGGTTCGATTTAGTGTTTCCAATGAACGTTTGTGTGTCATTGTGCATTCGTCCCATATGATAATTTTATTTGCTTTAACACTTTATTAACATTTTCGCAATTGTCGATTGTTTCGCAATGTTGCGAATGCGGGTGTTTCAGTCGTTTGAAGGTTTAAGTACTTTAAACGTGGAATGAGCCGTTCTGCATCCTTCTAGCAACGTAGCCGCTATACCAGAAGAAGCAACTGCTACGGCAATTTCTCGCACGGACAGTGGCTAAAATCAATGACATGAGGAAAGTCTTCCCAGTTCCACCGGACGCATCGAGGAAAAATATGCCACAATTTCCATCATCAATTTCCTTCATTAACTTATCGTTCACATCCTACTGTTTTGAGTTCAACAGTGCCTACATTCATTCAAACTGATTCGTTCAAAGCATATCAGTCGTATTCGCGTTCCAATTCCCGATTGAAAGCGTCGTTCATAGCACGATTTGGCGATGGCATTCCTAACTTTACTAAAAAAAATTGCCGCACATGAGGTAACACATGTCTTTTATCAAAAGCAAAGCCTGGTTATGTATTTCCTTCATTCACCTTTCATTCACATTTCATTCACCTCAAGATCGGGATTCTCTGAAGTGACATGAATTCTATGTAAAAGATCTTCTGACATGTCATTTTTGTACTAGTTGCACAGTTAAATTTGATTCAATCGGACACATGTCGAAATAATGATGGCAAATAATGTGCGTATCTGATTTGGAGATGCAGAAGATTAGCCATTGTAATGTCCTAATGAGTCGTTTTCAAGCAAATTGAGCTGTTGACATGCAGCACGAAATGTTGGGCACACTGCACCTTTGACAGTTCGAAGTGATTCAAAGTATATCGGCCCACGAACATTAGAGAACAAATTAATCACTTTGGTAAATATAAAAAAACTTGTCAATGTTGCCGCTGGTGATGTTGTAGCACGTTGAATAACATTTGATGCGTTGAAATAAACTCGTTGCCCATTTTCTAGATGCACCTTCAAATATAAAACACGTGGATGACGTTCATAAATGGGGAATGAAAAAGGCCATCTATTGGCATAGCTTAAGTAGTTTTGACTGTGCGAATATATGTTGCATTCCATAAAAAATGAGAAAATTAATTATTTTCTCTATTATTACCTCTTTTGTGATTTTTACATTATGTTAATAGTATTCTTTAGCAGGGGTGGAGACAAATGCAATAAATCAAAAATCATAATTTTCGGTCCAGATGGTCTTGAGTTTTTAAAAGCCAAAATTCAAACCCGACTGTGTTTTATATATTAAGATTCACGAATATGTAGCATAAAATAAATTTTTTGTCGAATTTCCTTCAATCTTTTCAGTTTTCATTTTTTTTGTGTCGAATCTTTTGAAAGTTTCATACAGGAAAATTTATTGCTCGTTATTTTGAATTCCGGGCTAAAATTTATTATTTGCAATATCCGTTCAATCTATTTTCCACACAAAAATTCGCAGTCCTTTTTATTTACGTCAAAATGTTAAAAAAACGTATTTATTTCAAATGATTTCCATAAATCGGTAATTGAAAGTTTTCTCTTTCCACAATTACATTATAACTAAAAAAATAGTTCAAATATACCCGACTAGGAATTTCAGTTCGATTTTATTAGGAACGAATTAAGGTCGATTCCCATATGCGCGACACTCAGCTAGAACGTGCCCATTTAAAACAATGTATTCATTATTTGACAGGCGATGTCGCTTGACGTCGCGTAGCTGAGTGTCGCGTATATGAGAATCGGCCTTAGGCATTCCGAAGAAGTAAATGTGAAGATGCATGCGAGTAACGAAACTGAAAGTGATATATATGGTGCTGGAATTCAAAAGATATATTTAAGTTAGGCTGTGCCACAGATTTTCGTAATAACCGAATGCCGCTTGCCTTACTTCGACAAACCTTTGGATATCTACACTGCTCAAAACAATTAGCGGGTCATTAATTTATGCCTTTATAAAATTAAAACGGGCAATTACATGTAAATAAAATTAAGAACATCTGAAATACGCTCTATTTAATTGTTTTCAAGCATCACATACTTCCGGAGGAGTATCCGTTATAATTAAAAAGAACTACCAAAAACTAAAGTAAAATAATCTATCCAAAATTTGATTTAAAGAGCTAGTAAGGCCCTTCTTCAGATCAATATACAGACAAAAATATTAGCAACTGACAGTTTGACTTAAATGAAAATGAGGCATCCCAACGAAGTGGAAGTTGCTCGTGCTATAACATTAATTGAAAATGTCGAAAGCCTTCGACAAGTTTCAATAAACTTCCACGTAAGCCTATCTCTTATTAAACAATTGTGCAACAGGTACTCGGATACAGGTCAATATACCTGGCACGGTGGACAAAGTCGCAAAAGAAAAACAACTCAAAACAAATCAAGACCGATTTTGATTGATTTCGAGTCTTCTCAATAGAGTTTCCACGGAGAAAAACCTCTTAATTTCCCTCAGACAACGCATGGGGTCACTGTATCAGACCAGACAATTAGGAATAGGTTGAAGGAATCTAATATGAGGGCAAGGCGACCCGTCCGTAAACCCATCACACGACACCTTAGAATATCAAGGATGAATTTTGCTCGTTAACATGTCGCATGGCAACTTCGACAATGGAAGTCTGTGCTCTTCACGGATCAATCAAGGTTCCGTATTACTCATTAGGATGGCCGAGTACGTGCTTACAGACGCCCAGGAGAACGCTACTCAGCTGCTGCTGTCCAGGAAATCAAAAGATTTGGTTGAGTTGTTCATGAGTTGTTCAAGATGGTTCAGTTATGGTTTGGGGTGGGATTCCTATAGGCAGTAGAACCGATCTTGTTGTAATTCCAGGAAATATTAACGCTAATCTCTATGTTCACATTGTGTCAGGAGAACATGTTGTCTCTGTGGCATATGGAATAGCTCCACATTTTTTGTTAATGCAGGATAATGCGAGACCGCATTCTGAGCGAATCACTTTAGACTTCCTACAATAATTGGAAATTCAAACAATGATTTGGCCTGCCTTAGACCAAGTTAATTTTACTCTTGAGTTTCCTCATAGCAATCTTGTTTGGAATTTCGTTTTTTTGATGTGCTTCGATGTACCTAATTAGCGCGAGAAAAGATTCGAACGAGGCTCGCCGCAGTTCAATCACAATTCGAAAGGCCTCATTAAATTAGGTTAAGTCTTCCAAAAATTTGCCTAAGTTAGGCTTTCCTAATTAGGACGGCACAAGATGCCACACTTCGGTAAAAGTTAGGTAGTCCTAATTAGATGGAAGGACTTCCAAAGATATGCCTTTTTTAGGCTTTCGTAAATAGGACCGGACAAAGTTCGAATGAGGCTTATAATAGTTCGGTAATGCCCGCCATATACACAACGGTCCACCGGAGAGGTCTACCTGCGCAGGTTTGCCTGCGCAGGTAGACCGGAACGTGTGTGGGAATAGACCTGTGCAGTTTTTTCGTACAGTTGACTTGCGCAGGCAAACCTGCACATGTAACCTCTGCGGTAGACCGTAGCGTGTATGGCGGGCATAACAGTTCTGAAGGCCTCATTAGGTCCGAATAGATTCTTCGGCATGTGGCACTTTATTCCTAGCGGGTAAATAAGAACGTAGCAAATGTTATTTTTTTAGTTGAATATGGAAATAGAGTCGATTTATAATCGGCGGCTGTTATTTTTTCATTCTCGTATTAACATTCAGTGCGCGAACTGTTAGAAATAAATGAATTGTGTTTTTTACAAGATAAATTATTTCGTGTTTTTTTTCTTCTGTCGGACAAGAAGATTTTATTAATTATGAAAAACCTTGTAGCAATCAGAGTTTTCGCAAACATTAATTACAATTAATATTTGTTAGGATTATCCAAATGGAATTACTTATTTTTCAACATTTAATAAAAAACATTTAATTTCATTGAAATGTTGACAAATAAGTAATTACATTTAGACGTAGTTAAGTAGAAAATTTGCATTGAATATCTTAATTTGAGTTTCATTGTACGTAGTCTGTTAGAAAAGTATCCGACCTTTAACCGGTGAAACAACTGTCATATCTGGAGCGTTGGAAACCTAATCACCCTCAAAGTAGTCTCCTTGGGCCTCCACACACTTCTCCCAGCGGTGCCGCCATTGTTGGAAGCATTCCGAAAAAGCCTCTTTCGGAATCGACTGTGGCTCGGCTGTCGTTGCAGCCATAATGTCCTCTCTTGTCTGAAATCGCGTTCCTTTAAATGGCCTCTTGACTTTGGGGAATAGCCAGAAGTCGCAAGGGGCCATATCAGGAGTATAAGGAGCCTGTCGAACCAGAGCAGTCTGGTTTTTCGCCAAAAAATTGTGAACCAAGTGCGAAGAATGTGCTGGAGCATTGTCGCGATGGAGTCGCCAATTTCTTGATGACCACAACTCCAGTCGCTTGCGCCGCACAGCATCACGTAGGCGACGTAGGACACCCCTTATTTCACTTGTCGTCAATTTACTTGCATGGAAAAACCGACGGGAGCACAACGCACCACGTCACTCGAACACTGATCGACAGCAACTGACGCTATCTACAGGCGGGAAAAATTTCACACATGCGCACGAAGGTTCAAGGTCAGCTCATGCAAGCGCGCTTGATTCAAATCCATCAGGTTTTCAAAATAAAAAATAAGGTCAGATACTTTTCTAACAGATCACGTATACATTCAATCTGTTCGTAGCTCTATAATATTAAGTCTTATTAAGACTACAAACCTACAAATGTTTTGTTGAAACAAATATATACTTCCCTTGCTAATATCACGCGCGATATTGAAATATAGAACAGATATTTGTATGTTATTACTAGGCCACAGTTCACTTTCGTGGCACTAAACGACTGTTAGATAAATAACATACTTTTAATAAGTTTATTTTTATTTGATTCGAATGCTAAAAATGTATGTTTGTCAACTCACGCTAATTTCTATATCAGCAATATAAGAGCTTGTTTTCCTATATTTCACTCAATATGCTGAACAATGCTATACTAAATATGCTGAACAATGTTTAAGCAACTGAAAACTATATTCAATCCGATTGTAGATTGTAGATATGGTGGTGACGACTTGTACTGCGACCTTTATAGATCTATTGTACCCCTTCTCCTCCTCCTCCTCCAAGCGTTGGTGTACTTACCCATTTAGAGCGGCACCTCAAATCCTGATTCCTTTAGGA
This sequence comes from Phosphuga atrata, assembly GCA_944588485.1. Taxonomy (NCBI): domain Eukaryota; kingdom Metazoa; phylum Arthropoda; class Insecta; order Coleoptera; family Silphidae; genus Phosphuga; species Phosphuga atrata. Next base: position 70,859,620 of record OX155897.1, on the reverse strand, counting down.
ATTTCAGGATCTGGGTGGGATTCAAGGCCTGCAGCTCCTCTGTGTTCAAGCAGTGAGCCCAGCGGTACATTTGTCTCTTGCGGAGTAATGCTCCGCAGTCTTTGAGCAGATATGTGTGGGGGTTTCTTCTGCTGAGCCACAGAATCTGCATCTGTCATCCTCCTCTAGGCCTTGAGATGTTTCCTAAGTCTGCAGTGTCCCGTCAGGACTCCTGTCAGAATTCTTAGCTTGTTCCTGCTTAATTCCAGGCAAGCTTTTGTTCTCTTCTGGTTAAAAGATCACTTTGGACTGCCTTAGCCCTGGAAGTTCTTTTCAGGTTTTAATCCAGTGTTCTCTTGTTTCTTCATCTAAACTTTTGTGGATGGTGTTCGCACTCATGCCGCAAAAGGCGTCCGGACCTATAAAGGGTACGAACCTATATTCAATACGATATACATCTTGGTTCCAATTATTCTCAGTAGTTTTTAATTGCCAAATCGGGAGAGCAACTGAATAGCCAAGGAATTTCAGGCAAATAAAGTTGTGTTGTCATTTCACTATTCCAAGCATATACAACCAATCTGGTTGACAACTAATCGTATTTTATGACAAAACAAAGTCATACAAAAAAGTGATACACATATCGAGCATAGCGATCTTCTTCTTCGATTTAGTCAATTTTGCCTGTTCTAGTTTCGATAACATTCAGAAGCTGTCTTTCCATCTCTTGCTGGGGCGTCCAACACTTGTCATCCCTTGGGGTTGGCTGTCTCGTGCTATCGTTACCATTATACCGATCTAATCCAAAATATTAATAAATCAATTTTCTTGCAATCTGCTTGAGATTTACAAAAAATCTCTAACTAACACAAAATAAACTCCACTTCCTTTATAATACACCTTCTGTGTTACCAGTTTGCTCTTTCCATCTTTTTATCCGTCTCAGCAGTTTCAGACCCTTTCCGCTATCATTCATACATTGCTCCCATTTCTTTCCTTCCCGCCTCTCTCCCTCATTCCATTCACCCCTTGTACACTCTTCCATCCAATGCTCCCAAGTTTCCTCTGCTGTCCCACAAACGCTACACTATGCTCCTCACTCATCCAGTATCTTCTTCCCCGCTCCTCACATCCACACCCATACCTTGCTAACATAACTTGTGCATCGTCCTCTTGATTCACACTTAAATAGGTTGGTAACCGCCCCTGTAACTGTATCTTTACATACCCTTTATGAAAATTACTACTTTATATTTTGCTTTGCCGCTCCTGTAGGTCCACTTCTTGCAAACGTTCTACCAACCTTTCGGCCCACAGTGCCCTTTCCTGCTTTAGCGTTTCGAGCCATTCCATTCAAACCACTCTTTCTTGAACTTCTCACCTCTTTTGAACCGCATCCATTTAGTTTTTTCCACATTCACACTCAAATCTCTCCTTTCAAAAAACCCTCTCACCCTTTCAATCACCTCTCTCAATTCCCCAGCTGCCTTGGCAAATACCACTACATCATCAGCGTATGCTAAACTCCACACCTTTGTTCTCCCTACTACCACTCCTCCAGCTTGCCCGTCTACCAAAACTCTTTCCAAATCAGCCACATAGAGATTGAGAAGTGTGGGGCTCAGTCGACATCCCTACCTCAGGCCCTTTTTTATCTCGAAATATTCCGTTACACACTCATTCACCCTGATATTACACACCGTTTCCCTATACACCTCCCTCACATTCCTTCTCACCCTCTCCGAAATACCCTTTTTAACCAAACATTCATACAATTTCCCTCTATCTACGGAATCATACCCTGCTTTTAGGTCGATAAAAAGAGCAAAAAGGCTCCCAGATCTAATTTCCTGATCAATTGAAAATCTAAGCGTGATGAGATTTACAATCAGATTGAAGGAGCTGTCAAAAAGTTTCTCAACGACAATTTACTCAAGCGACATAGTTACCTAAATTAGCTCATCCACTCTGTTGATATGTCTTGATGATGATCATTTTGCAAAATAATAATCGAAGAGATAAATTTAGAAAAATATGTACATATATTTCTAGAAATGTTTTTGTTTTCAAATAGAAAATTATATCCTGTTATGTAGCCAGTATTATGATAGTATATTAAAAAACGAGTTCAATAAGCGCGGTTTTTTAGCACGCGTCCATGTTTTGTAATGGACAAGTGCGAAAAACGCCTTATGAGCGAGTTTTTTATACTATTTTCTATTTGGCGCCTTTTTATGCCATTTCTAAATAAAAAAATCGACAATATATAAATTGTATCGCATTCGATGATCCAGTAACGAACCCATATGAGTGCTTTAATGACATCATTATAGACTTAAAATAAAAAAAAGTGGTAATAATAAAATCAGCATTTTAAAAAATCACATATTTTGCCTTGCATTCAGAGAGAGAGAATATTTTTATTGTATACTTTATGCATTATACAAAGGGCTATCGACCACAAGGTCCTTCTGCCCTCCTTGCATTCATTTTGTTGTCGCAAATTTTTATTTGCAAGATAATGAAAAGTTTTCATTTTAAATATTGAGCTGGCTGTTATGTTGTTATTGTTGACTGATATATTGTTCTCAGGTTTCTAGTAGACAAAACAGCAAATATAATTTATATGATTTTTTATCATATTTTGGGATCTATTTCGTTCAGAAATTAAAACTTAAGTTTCACAAATTTATTTATTTAACACTGTATCGATTTCGGCTTCTTAGGCCTTAGGCTTAGGCCTTAGGCTTCTTTAGCCGAAATCGATAAAGTTTTAAAAAAATTAATTTGTGAAACTTATACCTAGTGATTATTATTTATTATTATTTTTATAATGTTTCACCTAGTGCCTACAGCTGAATCTTTAAATTTTTTGAATAATTTAATTAAAAGCAAATTTCCGAAATTAAATTAATAACAATTCTGTTAGTTTAATCAATAGCAGAGTACTTTTTCGATCAAAACGAATTTACAGTGGCTCATATATTCACCATGGTGTGTACATGTTGACTTTGAACTGGCCATTTCGTTATCGTAAATTTATTCACCGCCAAAAACTCTTTTGTAATTTGACCAGCTTGCTCTGCGTCATAGTGGTCATCAAAAATCGATTAATCACTCTTCCTGAATACCTCCTGATAAAATTAGATTTTAAAATATTTTTATTGAAAATTATTACCACAATGATTTCTCTAACTATTGCAAATATTATTATTATTAAATCATTTATTGTCCTCTATACAAAGAAATATACAATCTGATTAAATTAAAAATATTACACATTAAATACAAATGTACAGAAATGGAATTTCAATGGAGAAGAAACGGACTTATTCAAGAAATTAACAAGAATTTCTCAAACTTCCATAAGCCAAATATCATTTATAAGTCTTACAGTTCTAATGCCGTTTGCTATAGTTATCTCACATACGTATTTTTCTTCTCGATTAACTCTACACTTAGATTTGATCTGATCATCAATACCCGCATATTCAAGCATCTACCATATATCACTTTATTCGTGGTCTTATTGGGGTTAACTTTTTATTCCAAATAATTTACTATGCATAAGGGTTGTTTACTAGCTTTAATCGTACAAAAATATTAAAATGCTACCCACTGGCAAAATATGGAAACGCTACCCCTCGATTGCGGTGCAGCAAAATATTGATCTGTACACCTCTAATTACGATCCATACAAGTTTTTCATCCTATATCAATGCAAATATATTTACTAAATACTACTGTTTTTCTTACTGTTAGCGTGAAAAAAATGATTCAAGAATTTTATCCCATGTCGACCTAAAAATTAAATACTACTAATTAAATAATAAATACTACTGTTTTCATAACTTAATATGAAACCTTTGATTAGAGAATTGTTTATACTCTTAGGATTATAGGGCAGTACAGGATGGGTACATGATAAGTCGGCACTGGATATGTCGGCACCGGACGACTCGGCACTTCCAACTCGGCATCGGACAAGTCGGCACCGGGAAAACTCGGCACCCGATAAGTGGGCACCGGATAAGTCGGCACCGGGCAAATCGGCACCAGTCATCAATATATAAATTTTCTAATATAAGTTTTGGTCATATCAAAAATAAAAGAAATCTTTATAATTAAAAAAAGTAACGCACGCCCCTTGAAAGATGAAGGAAATTGTAAACTATTTATTTAGTCACCTTCTAGCCAACAGTAGAATTCATGTAGACATGAAAGCAGTGTTAAATTAAAAAAAAAATTAATAACAAAACATAAATAACTTTATTAAAGGTTAAAAGGATAAGAGGTTAAAAGAAAATTAAAAATACGAGTGCTGAAATGTCTCGGTGCCGATTTGTCCGGTGCCTACTTATCCGGTGCCGACTCAAATCAAATCAAATAAATTCGCACATTTGCGGCAGTATGTCCGATACCTTCACGATTTCCATCTTTGATGTCTAGAATCAATTGTGGACCATAGGCCTTATCCATAGGATCCATAGGACCTTATCTTACACGTCTTACAGCCCAAAATAAAAATATCTAAAGGTGTTAACAAGAACTCGGTAGCCAATTTTGATCGCCACTTCGAGAAATCACACGGTCAGGAAACTTTTCACGCAAAACAGCGATGGTATCGTTACTTGTGTGGTACAGCATACATTAATTCCAACACCTAGACCTGACCATTTACACTCATGTAAACGAAATTCAAAGAAGCGAATTGAAAAATATTTTGCATTTTTTTTTTTTACTTTTGTGGCTAAACCTAATGATATAACTAAATTTGCAAACAATACTTTTTTGTAGACACCGACGTCTTACACATGGCGATCGGGGTTACAATTGTATATTTTGAAGGGTAGACGAGATATTACTTGTGTACTTCTGATAGTACTTCTTGTGGATTCCCACAGTCAGTAAATGTTTCATTGAAATCCCTTTAGATTTATTACATTTTCTCGCTATTTTTTAATATTTTGAAATTTTCCTGTTCGGTTTTGGTCGGAATTCGTGATGTTGAACTAGCCGGGTCTAGGTGTTGAAATTAATATATGCTGTGTGGCACTTAGCGCCGTCTTGTTGAAAATAAACATAGTTCACATCAATATCTTCCAATTCCGGCTATACAAAATCATTAATCATCATTCGATAGCGCAACCCATTCACCGTAACAGTTGCTCCAGCCTCATTTTCCAAAAAGTATGGTCCATTGACCCAGCCAGACCAAAAATCGCACCAGTCACACGTTGAGGATGCAGAGGCTTTTCAACAATAATTCTTGGGTTTTCCGAGCCCCCAAATGCGATAATTCTGCTTGTTAACGTAGCCTACGAGGTGAAAATAATAATACTCAGGATGATTTTTCCATGAAATTCTGTATCAGTTTGATGCATTTCAAGGACCCAATCAGCAAAGTCAAGACGTTGTTGATGGTCGGTAAGTGTAAGTTCTTGTATTAACTGAACTTTAAAAGCCTGAAGACCTGAATATGCAAAATACTGTGAAATGTCTTTTGTGGAGTGCCCAGTTCAAAAAATGGACGAGAAATGGACAATCCTGGGTTTTCCTCAACATTATGCGCTACAATAGCAATATTCTCAGTTGTTCTTGAGCCACGTTCACGAGTTGGGTTTTTCACATCACTAATTTGTCCCAACAGCTCAAACTTTTCCACCAGTTTCACAATTGCTGACCGATAAGGAGCTTCACGACGACCCAAAAATGCCTTAGTGCTCATCCACGTTGACTCGCGTGCGCGGTGGTTTAGAAAATAAAACAAATTTAAATTTGATGAAATTGAACCAAAAAAAAATTACTAATTTCTTCAAACGAGAAACGCCAAATTACCAAAAACCCGAAAATAACCATTAGAAACCTCCAAACTTTGTTCCAAATACCAAAGTAGTAAAAACTTTGCAAAATCCAAAAACTTGGAATGACCAACCTCCAAACATTGTTCGAAATCAAGCCCAAAACCTATCTCAAATTTGAATTTTGACTGGTTGAAAAAAACAAAAAAATTGAGCGCCTTCAAGAAAAAACCATGAAAGAAATCTTATCATGACCAAAAAAACTTGTTTATGTTGTCTTCGGTTATATAAAAGAAACGAAACAGGGATATCAAATTTGCAGTTTCCGAGATTTTTAGGGAAACGCAGAAGAATTTTTTGGCCTGGGCCAAATTGTTAAAAAAAAAACAACAAAAAAACTCGTTTTGAAATTCAAAAAAATTAAAAAAAAATGTGCATTAAATTTACAATATATTTAATATATCTATATTTTAATATGAGTCTATGGTGTTGTGAATGTCCGTTGCCTTTTAGAGCGTTGTTGTTTTTGCGGCCACAAATAATGTTTTTCCAAAAAATCGCAAGATTTCGTGAACAAACATTTTTTTGCTCTCGCGTTGTTAAGCTACCTCTAGTCACCCACGAACAATACCGTAGCTCTGTGTAACAAATATTTACTTAAATTATCGTAAAACTATCGTAAATAAAAACTAAACTAAATCGTAAACTAAAGTTTTAAATAAAGTTTTATAGAAGAAAAATAACCGATTTTTTTGTTTTTCGTTAATTCCCTCATTATTTTCTTGCCGAAATCCGTCTAGAAGCGGTTTTCCAGCGCCGTTTCGAGTCGCTATTTTAACCAAGGCGCAATTTTGACCGAGAAACCAAGCACCTTGATTCACAAAAACGTTGTCCAGAAATTTCCAAAAATCAACAAATTGTAATAGAACAAACTTTTTGAAAGGAACAAAATATTGTTAGTTTTTATTTAACGTAATTCGCCAAATTTAAGGTTTAATTTAACACACTTAGGTTTAGAAAATTATCTTTTAATGTTTTGTTACCGAAATTCGTGTAGAAGCGGCTTTCTGCCGTCGTATCTAGTCGCTATTTAAACCAAGGCGCAATTTTGATCGAGGAATAAAGCACTTAGGTCCCTAAAGCTTTGTCCAAAAATTTCCAAAAAACAGCAAAAAGGAATAGAACAACCTGTTTGAAAGGAACAAAATAATTATTACTTTTTCTTGCCGAAATTCGTCTCGAAACGGCTTTCCAACGACGTTTGGAGTCGCTATTTAAACCAAGGCGCAATTTTGTTCGAGGAACCAAGCACCTAGGTCACAAAAATTTCCAAAAATCAACAAATTTCAATGGAACCAACTTTTTGAAAGGAAAAAAATATTGTTAGTTTTTATTTAACGTAATGCGCCAAATTTAAGGTTTAATTTAACACACCTAGGTTTAGAAAATTATCTCTCATTGTTTTCTTGCCGAAAGTCGACTAGAACCGGCTTTATGGCGAAGTATCGAGTCGCTATTTCAACCAAGGCGCAATTTTGATCAAGGAATCAAGCACCTAGGTCATAAAAACGTTGTCCAAAAATTTCCAAAAGTCAAACTTTTTGAAAGGAACAAAATAATTTTTTTAATTAAGTTTTTAATTATCGCAATTCACCAAATTTAAAATTTAATTTAACACACCTAGGATTAGAAAACTATCTCTTAATGTTTTCTCTCCAAAATTCGTGTAAAAGCGGCTTTCTGCCGTCGTATCCGAGTCGCTATTTAAACCAAGGCGCAATTTTGACCGAGCAACCAAGCACCTAGGTCACAAAAACGTTGTCCAGAAATTAAAAAAAAAAACAACAAATTGTAATAGAACAAACTCTTTGAAAGGAACAAAATAATTATTAGTTTTTCTTGCCGAAATTCGTCTCGAAAAGGCTTTCCAACGACGTTTGGATTCGCTATTTAAACCGCAACTTTGTTCGAGGAACCAAGCACCTAGGTCACAAATATTTCCAAAAATCAACAAAGTGCAATAGAACAAACTTTTTGAAAGGAACAAAATAATTAGTTTTTAATTAACGTAATTCATCAAATTTAAGGTTTAATTTAACACACCTAGGATTAGAAAATGATCTCTTAATGTTTTCTCTCCGAAATTCGTGTAGAAAAGCTTTCTGCCGTCGTATCGAGTCGCTATTTAAACCAAGGCGCAATTTTGACCGAGGAATCAAGCACCTAGAAACCAAAACCTCTGTCCAAAAATTTCCAAAAATTAACAAATTGTAATAGAACAAACTAGTTTTTATTTAACAAAATAATTTTAGTTTTTAATTAACATAATTCACAAAATTTAGGGTTTAATTTATCACCTATGTTTAGGAAATTACGAGCAATATTTTATTTTATTTTTTTCTAAATGAAAAAGTTTTCCAGACAATTTTGAATTTGAATTTTGAAAATTGGGCGCAATATTTGTTATTATTTTTCTCTAAATCGAATTTTGTTGAAAATTTTCGGTTTTTAGGACAATTTTGAGTCGAAATACCAAAATCTGTCTAAAATTTACAAAAGTTTGGACACAAAGTATTTTTCATTTTGTATGGAACAGATTTCAAAATATTTTTGAAAACAGATAGGTTTTGGTTTATTATGCAACAGATGGACAGACAAATTATTGTTATTTAAACAGGCAGACAGAGGAAGATTTCCTGATTTCAACCGGTTTTTAAGACGATTTTGAGTCGAAATTTAAGCCAGATCAAAATTTAGACCGAGATTAAAACACCTAGGTTCTACCAAAATTTGTCTAACATTTGCAAAATCTTTCTAAAAGTTTTGGCAAAACGTAAGTTTCATGTTTTATGAAACAGATTTCAATATTTTTTTGAAAACAGATTTGTTTTGGTTTACTTTGGAACAGATGGGCAGACAAATTATTGTTATTTCATTTTGGAATAGGCAGACAAAGGAAGATTCTTTGATGTTAACCGGTTTTCAGGACGATTTTGAGTCGAAATTTAGAGTATTAAACACCTAGGTTCAACCAAAATTTGTCCAAAATTTCTAAAAGTTATGGCAAAAACTAATTTTTATGGAACAGATTTCAATATTTTTTTGGAAACAGATTTGTTTTGGTTTATTTTGGAGCAGACAAATTATTATTTTATTTTGGAACAGACAGACACCGGGAACAATTTTCTGATTTTAATCGGTTTTCAAGACGATTTTGAGTTGAAATTTAAGCCAGATCAAAATTTAGACCGAGATTTAAGCACCTAGGTTCAACCAAAATTTGTCCAAAATTTCCAAAAGTTTTCAAGGCGATTTTGTGTCAAAATTGCGCGGTCACGAGATATCAAACATATGGCGTAATATCGTAGTGTTCACGTACGAAACGCACGTGCGGTCTAAGTAGCGGACAAGCTAACGACTGCCGCGCACGGCGCGCTCGCGGCAATATCAAACGCGTGAGATGTTTGTGTGTGTTCACGTCGAACTAGCGGCGGAATGCGCGATTCACTCGCGACGTCTGTAAGTTCAACCAGTAGGAACTTATCGCTGGAAACGATAGCATGTTTTCATCTTGTCTTTCAATTCAGAAGAGTGTATTAGTGCTGTTCAGTTTAGTATACTAACCAAAACTTAAACTTAGGTTAGTATACTAACCTAACCTAACCTAACAACAGGCCACACCCGCGCAAACGCTTGGCGGCTAATGTGAACACGAACTAGCCACGTCTACCGCGCCCGCCCCCGCCACCGCGCCCGCTCGTTCCAACGTGAACAAACATTTATTTTTGTGAACTGTGACCGTGAAATTTTGAGCTTTTTTTTTAGTGAATTTAAATAATTGCAATGCGTTGTTGAGGCGTATATCGTTCCATTTTTAGGGTTCCGTACCGAAAACGGAACCCTTATAGGATCACTTTGTTGTCCGTATGTCTGTCTGTTTGTCTGTCTGTCTGTCCGTCTGTCTGTCTGTCAAGAACATTTTTCTCAGGAACGCGTAGAGGTAACAAGTTGAAATTTGTATCAAATACTCGGGTCTGCGGTCTCTTTCAGCTGTGAAAAAATCAAACTTGTAAGTCAACGCGATCAAAAGATATGACCATGTATGTCGCATATTTTGCGATTTCATAAGGGAATCAAAACCTATAGGGTACTTCCCGTTGACCTAGAATCATGAAATTTGGCAGAAAGAGGTGTCTTACAGCACATGTAAAGCGAAAAATCTGAAAACCGTAAATATGTAGTTTAATTACAAGAAAAATGCGAATTTACTATTAGAAACTTATGAAAATACACTAATGTGTTGCGTGGTATTGTCAGGCACCAGAAGCATATGGGTTGCATACAGTTAGGTCCTGCTAAAGATACCTTACTTACAAGTTTGTACGGAACCCTCGGTACGCTAGTCACAACTCGCACTTGGCCGGTTTTTTTATTAATGGCGTAGTTTCAACTTATCATCTATCTAGTAATTACAGGTCGACTCATGACAATTGTTAAAATTTTGGGCTATTGAAAATGAAACCTCTTATTGGAAGACCCTATATTATAAATTCAACTTAAACGTGAATTCAACGTCACTTATTTTCATACAAATAATTTGTACACTACATAAAAGTAAATTTATTTATTTATTTCATTTATTGTTCTTCATAAATATGCATACAAAAACAGATACTTCAAAGTATGTAGAAATAAATGTACATACATTCACTCTTATATACATATAGTCACATACGCACATAAAACAGAGAATAAAAGGATTCGTTTAGGTATTATAGGATTATAATGCCCAGTTTTTCACGAGCCCTAGATGAAATCACACTCTCTAGTTTATGAAATATTATTCGTTTTTTAAATTATCGTCCTAAATGTTTCAACAAAGTAAGTACATAATAAAATTTTGTGGAGGGTTATATATAAAATATTTAAATTTTATTGGATATTTTGTAAACGTCGAAGACAAGTATTAGGTCGTAAGATAGGCTATAAATTCAGGCATTAACCGTTTCAAGTAGCACCTATTAAACATGAAGCTGTAGGTAATATGTGTGCACTTTGCACATTCAACTTTAGTTCCCTAAAGCACGTTTCAACACTTCAAACGAGGTGCCACAGTAAACTTTAACTCACTTTCACTTTATAGACCAATTTATATCTAACTAACATTGTAACAATACACAAATACTATATTTTATATTCATCTCACGCCTCCGTACTCCATACCTCTAATATTTTACTGTTTCTTTTTTACCCAAAAAGATAGATCTATATCATCTATATTATCGTAGATAATACGACACTAGGAAGATAAAACTAGAAAAAAAAATCTAGAAATATGACTCATTATTTTATTTTAATTGTAGTCAAGTGTTGTTTCAAAATGCTAAAGAAACTTTAAAACGTACTAAAACTTGTTAACGTGAACGTTTGTTCACGTTGTGATCGTTTTAAAATAATATTTTTTTAACGTTGTTGTCTAGCTTGTGAACGTTTTAAAATTTCAATACAATTTTCGAAATTTTTGAATATACAGGGTGTTTGAAATAGAACTCCCTAGTTTTATTGTGTCATAGAAAGTGTTCAAAGTGATACACACTATTCTAGTGCATGCTGTTTGATTCATCAACGGTCCAAGTTCTGCTCCTAGGCGCCAGGAATCAGTTCGCTTAAGGCTTGTCGCACACGGGGTCCGCTCGTCTCCGCTCAGCTCAGCCTTTCAGCCCAGAAAAATATAAAACCCGTGTATTTAAATAGAAACGCACATACTGCGTCCGCTCAGCTCAGTTTGGCTCCGTTCCGCTCCTCTCCGCTCCGTATCCTCTGTTTGTCAAGAATACTAGGCCGGAGGTCGGATGCTGGCGGATGGTTCAAGCAGGCGCAACACTAACGTTTTTATATATGCGCTAAGGCAGTTATGCAATCAGGATAGCAGCACATATTTAGCTGTCCCGGTGGAGAGGTGGGAGGGGATTGACTGTGTGGAAAAGTGACGTAGCTGAGCGGATGCAATAAGTGGAAAAATGACGGAGCTGAGATGAGCGGACCCGATCGAATCTGATGTGAGCTGAGCGGAGCGGATCCAGTGTGCGACAAGCCTAATTCAGTTCAGGCGTGCTGTGCAATGCAATGGCTACCCGTAACAAAAAGTGTAGTGTGTTAATTACTGTTTCATTGTGTTTTAAGTTCTTCCTATTTTATTGTAGACATGTAAAAACGTGTTTGCTGATGTGATCTGTCACTTCACTAATTATAATCAATGAATATACAATGAAGATTCGAAATAAAAATAATGAAACTTTAACGTAAAATTCTTAGATTGTGGACGTGTTGCCATTACTTTCGCATATGAATTATACCTCCAGTGATCATGATTCTTAATCTAAACTAAAGTTTTGAGGGAAAATTTATTATTGAAGCTTCAAAGTGTTGGCAAAATATGTTAATATGCGCAAAGCAAAAAAAGTTGCGTTGGAGTAGATGTTCTAGTAAACTTGCGTTATTCCGCAATGTTTATTATACATTTTTATATACAATGTTTCTAAATATATTGATTTGACGGTTCTGGAATGTCAGTTTAATTTTCACTCATTTAATTTTCTCTCCAATATTTTTGATTATATATCTATTTAAAATCAACTATAATTAAACGCGAGTGTTGCGAAGTGACTGTAAGTGTATCTCCAAACAACAGTTACCATTAGTGCGGCGCGAACACTTCATAGAACTACTTCATAGAAATACTTTCTAGAACCTCCAAAATCAAATCCCGGAAATAAATTAATTCCTGGTTACAATTAGGCGATTCTATTAGACGTTTGGACATTTTGGAAAAATGGTTGAAGCTAGTGTAGTTAGTAAAATGATCTGCAATTATTGCAATAAAAAAGTGATAAAACCGTTATTATGCATCAAGTGCAAAAACTGCTATCATGCAGGATGCTTGACAAATGAAAAAAAGAAACGAATTACCAACTGCGAACATAATTTTGGCGAAGTAAGAGAATATTCGGAGATAAATCCCCTAACCTCTGATGAAAACTCTTCCATGGATTTCAATGAAAGAGAATTTTTGAAAAGAATGCTTAAGGAATTAGAAGACAAGAACGACATCAAGGACGACAAGGACGACAAGAACCTCACAAGACAAGGACGACAAGAACCTCAAAAAATACGTGGCAACCCTAGAGACGTATATCGATATACTAACGAGTAACCAAATCGCAAGTGGTAAAATTACAAACAACTCTGTTTTAACGCGCAATCTAACAGACCCGAGTACTAGGACCAATAATGAAGCAACAGTCCTTAATCCAATGGTAATGGTCAATTCTGTCGATGAATCGTTGAAAGATAAGCATAGGAGTAAGAGACGAACCAAACATTCTTCTAATGAATCTTCCACATCCGCATCTATTGAAAACAGAAGCACGACCACCATAGAACCTCTACAAACTGAAAACCAAGGCATTGAAGAACCCAGAAGACGAAGAAGAATTCACGGTGCTGTCGGAAACGCCAAAGTCAGCGAGGAGGAGAGGGAATCTGGTTTCTCTGAAAGAGCAGCAAAACTAAGAAAATATGGCTCTATGTATCAAGGGCTAGAGAACACGTCACCGAAGAAATAGTACTAAACTATTTAATACAAAAGACCGGGTACGAAAAGAACAGTTTTATTGTAGAATATATAAAACCAAGAGTAAAGCAAACAAATAATAAAAGTTTCAAAGTAGGCGTCGAACCTGCATTGAAGGATAAAGTATACGATGCTACCTTCTGACCAGAAGGCATCCTACATGAAAGGCTGAACTTCCGGCTCTTAGATAGAAACAGACAGACAAATTTTCATCAGGAAAATTCACTTCAGTTCAACATATAAAGACAATTAACCAGTATAACTCAAAGAAGAAAGATGTCAATATCGGTTTAATAAATCTAAACTGTCAATCAATTGGCAATTCGTTAGACAACGTAGAATATATGTTACACAAAAACAAAGAGTGCCATTATCTTGTGTTGACGGAGCACTGGAAAAGTCGGTTAAAAATTATTATAAATATACGGTTAAAAATCTAAATAAAAGATTTCCAACTTGCTGCCTGCTTCGGTCGAGATGAAGGAAGATATGGCGGTGTAGCAATATACTGTCATCAAACTAAAAGCTTTATAAGTAGAAACGACATCAATTCAATGGCTGAAACTTTAGTTTTCGAATGTGGGGCCATAGAAGCAAAATTAAATAAAAAAACAACTATATTAATTGCTATTTACAGGGCACCCTTGACCAATTTTAACCACTTTTTACATAAATTGCACAGTCTACTTACGAAAATAAACATAAGGAAAACTCTATGTATCATGTCAGGTGATTTCAACGTGGATACACTAAAGAACACAAGAAAGAGCAGAGATTTTATATCCTTACTCGAATCTTTCAATATGCGCCTGTCGTTTAAAGAGGCCAGCCACACAACATTTAAGTCATGTTTAGATAATATAGCTGTACCCAAAGATACAAACTACATAACAAAAACTTTAAACTACCACATATCCGACCACTTCGTCCAATATATTTCCTTTAAATGTGAAAAGACACAACCAACTCGTCAGAGAATCAGATGTTTCAAAGAAAATGAAGGCATTCAAAGAGGCCATAAACGATGAACTATGGGAAGAAGTTTTCGCCACGGAAAGCCCACAGGTAGATAAACAATGGAAAAGTTTTTTACAAACCTTCCAAGAACACTTCACAAAATGTTTTCCGATAATTGAAATTAAGAACATACAAAAAAAGAAGAGGATATTTTTAAACTTTAATGCCCGCTCCAGACTCTCGCGGAGTAACTTCGGCAAGGATCCTCGCCGAAGATGTTCGAAGCGAGGAACTACACGGAGTAGGCATCCACACTCTCGCCTTACTTCGCGAGGACCTCAGTACTCGCACCTCGTGTCCCTTTGACCCGGGCACGAAAAACCGCTTCATGAAGCGAAGTTAGCCAAGGCGAGGCGAGTAACCTGACCACACTCTCGTTCCTCGCTCAACTCCGTGCTACTTCGCGAGAGTCTGGAGCGAGCATAATTTCAAAAAAATGCGCAAGCACCTAGAGATACTGCAGATTTTCGCACAGGCAAATACAGAGTTAAAGAGGAACCGAAATAGATTGCTAAGGACTATATAAAATTACTTCGTCAAGAAAAAAAGAAATACTACGAACGTAATATTTTAGAAAGCGAAAATATTAGGAAAACGACATGGGACGTAATTGGTCAAATAATAAACATTAAATCAAATACTAAGTCAACCACAACGCATGATTTTGGGCCGAGTCACAACCCTAACACTATCAATAAATTTTTCGCTGGAAAAGCGAAGAAAATGACTGAACATTTACGAAAAGAACCGTTTAATGGTGACATGCGCGTAAATAGTGAATCTATTCTTTTACGCCCGACCACCCAAGAAGAACTCATGAAAGAGATAAAAAATCTAAAAAACACAAGAAGTGCTGGAATAGATGAAGTACCTATATCAGTAATAAAATATGTAGCGTCAGAAGTAATAGAACCCATGGTAATAATTATCAAAAACTCATGTATAGAAGGAATTTTCCCAGAATCTTTAAAAACATCAAAAATTATTCCAGTATATAAGAAGGGGGATAGAGACAATATAGATAACTTCAGACCTATCAGCATACAGCATACAGTCATCCTTTTCAAAAATTATTGAGAAATTAATTTATAAGAGAATTGTTAATTTTACGAGCAAACATAATATAAGTAATTATCAGCTTGGTTTTATTAACGGGAGGAGCACCGATACAGCATGCTTCCAATTTATTAGAGAAGCTACGGAGCAATTAGAAAAACACTACTAGATTTATCGAAAGCTTACGATACGGCCGATGATACCATTTTACTAAAAAAAACTAACAAAATATGGAATCAGAGGCATAGCAATGCAGTGGATCTCCTCTTACCTAGTGAATCGAAGACAAATAGTAGAGTTACCCACAACTAAAGGCAGAGTTAGATCAAATCCTCTGACAGTTGACATGGAAATCCCTCAAGGCAGCATCTTAGGGCCTCTTCTATTTACTCTATACATTAATGACCTGCCAAATGTTTCCCTAAATAATTCCTCTAAAATGGTTATGTATGCAGATGACACTACCCTGATATCAGGTAATAGGTCAGTTAAAGATATAGAAACTAACATAAAATCAACAGTTACAACATGGTTCAACCAAAACTGAATGGTTTTAAACAATGCGAAGACGAACATATTAATATTCAAAACTAAAAGAGACAATCGCATATATAATAATTTAATATCTTTGAATGATAGCACTATAACAGTTCAACATGACGGAAGATTGCTTGGATTATACATTAACGATACAAATTTACACGATTTACAATTTTTTGTAATAAGATACACTTGACTGTACAACCCACATATTAAACCTGACTAAGCGTCTAAATAAGGGACTTTATGCTCTTAGAACCCTAACACGATACTTAAACCAGGATGTATTAAAAATGGTTTACTTTTCTAATTTTCACAGCCACTTAAGATTTGGTATCATGTTCTGGGGGCGCGGTACACTAATTAGTGACGTATTCAAGATCCAAAAGGCGGCACTAAGGACAATATACAATTTAGACTACACAGAAACATGCAGAGATGTCTTTAAAACGGCACGTATGCGTATGAATCTTTATTATTTTTGGTCAAGAATAAACCGTTATATGAAGAACATCAATTCCATCACACAAAGGAGACAAGAAATAAAAATACAATTTACAAGAAACTTCCACACAAGCTAACCCTGCCAGAAAAGTTACCACCATATAGCAATATAGAATTATATAACAAGCTACCACTATATATAAAATCGTTAACTAAATTTAAAGGGTTTAAGAAGGAGCTCAAACGCCTCCTCATAGAAATTGAACCATACACCCTTCAAGAATTTTATACTAGAATAGAATCCATACATCCATACATACATGTAACAAATGTTACATGTAGTATTTATATTATACACACTTTCTCTGTACGTTTAAATAATGAAATAAAAATATTTGATATTTGAAAATATTTGATAAATAAAATACTTTAGGACGATCGATTTGCAAAAATAAGCAATAAGAGAAAAGAACATTGATTTGCCATTGATTGATTGATTTATAAACCTTTTTACGGTTAGTTAAGCGCATGCGCGTCCGCCAAGTTTGAAAGGCGGGAATATGAAAGTTTCGGGCAAATAATAAGGTTATACGTCTAAAAGTGCAGGCAAAACATGGCGGAAATTGACACATGTGCACAAACCAATTTCAACCATGAAAAGGTCTATTGGATAGTTTCGCCAATACGCAAAACTCTAGCTTCGAGGATACAGAAAATTCTTGAATTATTAATCAATGCCCTTTATAACTCACTAAATACATCGTATACGTGGTCTGTTAGAAAAGTATACGATTCTATTTTTTATTTTGAAAACCTGATGGATTTGAATCAAGCGTGCTTGCATGAGCCGACCTTGAAATTTTTTTCCCGCCAGTAGATAGCGTCAGTTGCTGTCGAGAATTGTTAGAGTGACGTAGTGTGTAGTGCTTTCTTCGGTTTTTGAATGCAAGTAAAATGACGACAAGTGAAATGAGGGATGTCCTACGTCGCCTACGTGATGCTGTGCGGCGCAAGCGACTGGAGTTGTGGTCATCGTGAAATTGGCGACTCCATCACGACAATGCTCCAGCACATTCGTCGTATTTGGTTCAAAATTTTTTGGCGGAAAACCAGACTCCTCTGGTTCGACAGGCTCCTTACTCTCCTGATATGGCCCCTTGCGACTTCTGGCTATTCCCAGAGTCAAGAGGCCCTTGAAAGGAACGCGATTTCAGACAAGAGAGGACATGATGGCTGCAAAGATAGCCGAGCTAAAGTGGATTCCGAAAGAAGCTTTTTCGGAATGCTTCCAACAGTGCCGGCACCGCTGGAAGAAGCAAATTATTGTTTGATGTTGACTCCAACTCGTTCAATGCTTTTTTTGCTTTGCGCATATTAACATATTTTGCCAACACTTTGAAGCTTCAATAATAAATTTTCCCTCATAACTTTAGCTTAGATTAAGAATCATGATTCATTCATCATAATTCTTATGCGGAAGGGATGGCAACACGTCCATAATCTAAGATTTTAAATTGAAAAACATGTGGAGTCCCAAGGAGACTACTTTGAGGGTGATTAGGTTTCCAACGCTCCAGGTATGCCATTTGTTTTTACCGGCTAAAGGTCGCATACTTTTATAACAGACCACGTATTGCGGATTGATTTTATAGAAATAAAAGTTATCGTTATATATAGTTATCGCGTTTTATTTCTTAGAAATGGAAGTTGTTGGAGCATTAATAGGCAATGGTTAAAAATGTATTACATGAAACAATTTTGAAATTGAATTCTTAAAAACGTAATTGACTTTATTGATGCTTCCTATACTGGCCTAGCCTGTATATTTTCTACTGTAATACATAAAACGTTTCAGATTAAGATAACATTGTTTGATTAACAAACTTTGCAAGTTTTCCATCTGGCAATATATTAGTTGATAACAACTGTGGATACTATTTGGCGAGCCAGACATTGAAAAGTTTAACTTTATAGTAAAATGATTTGTTATTACTTCGGAAACTTTGCCGACAACCATAACTCGAATGCAGAGATTATATTATTGAAAAGTTTTCTATATCGAGAAACTTCGATTTCCATGTTTATTTTTCCACGAACAACACAATTATTTCTCGCTACATCAAAAATAAAATAGGTGAGAAGTTGCAATGTCAAGAAAATACAGAAGACTACACCTTTCACAATTGTTTATTACGTATAACATAAATATGTGTAGTGCAATAGTAAAATAATGAAATTTGAGACAAATCAATTTTCGTGTTAATACAGAAATGTCTTAAACCAGAAGTGAAATAATTAAAAATTGTTGCATATCCACGATACATATGAGTATTATTATAATTAACATAATATATATTAATATAAATATATATTAACATAAGTATTATTCTCTCCCTCTAGTCGTTTAATTCATTGGTTCAAGTGTCGTGATCTTATGTATATCATTCATGTTATGGTGATTGTGATTTTTCTCCATTTAACTTTGTCTGTAAAGCACCTCATGTTGTCCTGCAGTGGAATTTCTTGTGAAGTGCTTCATTTGGTCCATACATTGCTTTGGAGATCGCCCCCTAGGTCTCGTGCCTTCGATTTTTCCCTGTATCACAAGTTTTTCCAAACTCTCATCCTTTCTCCTGCTCACATGTCCAAAAAACTTGAGAATTCGTTGTCTTACGATGGTTGACAGTCTTATATTAATTTGCAGTTCTTCTAATATTGATACGTTGGTTCTGTGAGCAGTCCAAGGGATTCTTAAAAGCCTTCTCCAGACCCACATTTCAAAGCTGTGCAATTTAGCAATGTCTGTGGCCTTCAAGTCCAGGTTTCTGCCCCATTTATTGCTATTGGCAAGACAAGAGTTTCGACAAGTTTGCGTTTTGTTTTAGTTGTTATTTGTTTGTCCTTTCAGATTTTATGCAGCTTTGTCATGGCAGTTTTGGCAAGAGCGATTCTGCTTTTGATTTCGATTGATGAAATTCCGTCTCTGTTTATGTTAACACCCAGATGATTAATTTCTTCTACCATTTCTATATCGTTTATGGTCGGCGCTCTGTTTATTCTGTTGGTGCGATCTATTGCCATTAACTTAGTTTTTTGCCGATTTAGTTTTAACCCATAGTCCAGGCCTACAATAAGTTCAGCCATTTCCTGTTCGTCCTTTGTTATAAGTGTGATGTCATCGGCATAACGAAGGTTATTCATTTTTCTGCCACCTATACTTATGCCACCCTCCCAACCGTCCAAACCCTTCCTGATAATGTATTCACCATAAATGTTGAATTGCAAGGGAGATAAAATACACCCTTCTCTTACGACTCGTTGTATGCTGAAGGTTGGGGAGGTTTTGTCCTCCAGTCTGAATGTTGCACTGCTATTTTAGTTATGCGGCACGACGGTAGATCCCCCATTAATGGCATAACCTTGCGGGACTGCAACATTTGCTTTCGTGTTAAACCCCGCCCGATTATGCCATTAATGGGGGATCTACCGTCGTGCCGCATAACGAAGGCGAAAGCATTTTTGCGTACGGGTGTGGATTATGCGGGTGACTGGAGGATAAGTTTGGGCCGCCGTGGGCAGCCGATCGTCCAGAAGGCCTACCTTTGTTTATTTATTTGTCTGGCCACCAAGGCGGTGCATTTGGAGTTGGTCTCCGCCTTGTCCACGGAGGCGTTCCTGGCCGCGTTTAAGCGATTTCTGTCGAGACGAGGAGCCTACACGGACATGTATTCCGATTGCGGAACCAATTTCGTGGGTTCCATATGGGAATTGGAAGAGTTGTCGGCTTTTCATGCGTCTTCGAACTTTTACAACGCTCTTTCTGGATTAGAGGAATTCAAAATTAACTGGCATTTCATCCCTCCCGGGTCTTCGCACTTTCGTGGACTGTGGGGGTCCAACGTCAAGAGCGTCAAGTCTCATTTGTTCCGCGTGATCGGCGATTAGTTGTTGACATATGAGGAGATGAATACTTGCCTGGTCCAAATAGAGGCCTTGTTGAATTCTCGTCTTCTTTGTTCTTTCAGTGAAGACCCGGCCGAAGCTTTGGCATTGACACCCGCACATTTCCTCACCTTGACACCTTTGAAGGCGCTTCCCGCTTGGGATGTATCCGCGTTGTCGCCTACGCGATTATCGCGGTATCAGCTCCTCGACCAAATTGTCCAGTCCTTCTGGAAAAAAGAGTATCTTCGTGAGCTTCAGGTTAGGGCGAAATGGGTCCAGGATACGCCAAATTTAAACGTGGGGACGCTGGTCCTGGTTAATCAACCCCCTCTTCAATGGCCATTAGGAATTGTCGTTGACGTGTTCCCGGGACAGGATGGTATTGTACGTGTAGCTTCGGTCCGCACAACCGGGGGATTGTTTAAACGGCCCGTGGACAAGTTGTGTCCCCTTCCTTCTCAGTGGTTAACCATATAGATGTTTTAATAGGAGCACCAGATGTTTGAGGAGTTCCCGTCTCCAAGAGAGCTCTTCAAAGCTTTTGCCCGCTAGCACAGTCAAGAGGTTTGCTGTAGTCTAGAAAACAGAGATATGATAGTTTTGCAAATTCTCTTGCCTTTTTGATAATTTGTCGAACATTATAGATTTGTTCTCTTGTGCCCTTGCCACTGAGAAATCCTGCCTGTTCATGTGGGATCTGGCAATCCAAAAAGCTTCTGAGGCGTTGAAGGAGAATTCTGAGCATAACTTTGCTTGGATGTGAGATAGGTGCAATGGTTCTGTAGTTGTTACATTTTTGACTGGAAACTTTTTTGTGCAATGAAATAAAGGTCGATGTGCACCAATCCTTTGACCATTGTTCGGTTTTCCATATGTTGTTGCATATCTTCCACAGAATTGTGATGCCTACTGCATCTAGTTGTTTTAACATTTCTGCGCTTATATTGTCACCACCTGTGCTTTTATTGTTTATCAAATAATGAATGTCTTGCTCTACTTCATCCCTCAAAATGTCAGGCTCTTGTTCCACCTCATTCATGGATGGTAGTTCGTTTTCTTGTTCTGGGTCTTTATTCTCGTAGAGCTTTCTGCAATATAACTGCCATACCTCAAGAACGAACTCCCTCTATTTCAGTAATAGTTTCGCCATTTTGATCTTCTATTTTCCATGTTTTTGGTTTAAATTCTCTGGTAATTTCCCTGATTGTTCGGAAGAGGTCTCGTATTTTATTGGTGTTGTGTAATCTTTCAATGTCAAGGCAGATTTTTCAAGATCAAGGCAGAAGTGTTCAGTTTTCGGTATTCGATCATCTGTTCGTTTTTGCATATGCCTGTTCTTCTGAGAATCTTTCTTTTCTTTGCTGCATTCCAAGTTTCGTCAGGCATCCACTGTTTCTTTTTCACATAGTTGGTACTTTGTTGAATTACTTCCTCTTTGGTATCGATCATAGTAGTTTTAAGAGTTTGCCACATAGTCTCTGAATTTTCAAATTCTGAGTTATTTGGGATTACTTCCAATTTTTCTCTTAGTTTTTCTTTAAAAAAAATGGATTTCCAGAGTTCAATGGGGGAGCTTTTACTTTTGTTTTCTTGGATTTAATGAAATTAGCAAAAAATAGGGAAATAAAACCAATAATGTTGCCCCTTATATTAGCACCCCTTAAAGGTATCACTGACATATTTTTTAGGGTTCCGTACCGAAAACGGAACCCTTATACGATCACTTTGTTGTCCGTCTGTCTGCCTGTCTGTCTGTCGGTCTGTCTGTCTGTCTGTCTGTCTGTCTGACTGTCTGTCTGCCTGTCTGTCTGTCTGTCTGTCTGTCTGTCCTTCTGTCCGTCTGTCCGTCTGTTTGTCCGTCCGTCCGTCCGTCTGTCTGTCTGTCAAGACCATTTTCCTCAGGAATGCGTACAAGTTGAAATTTGTATCAAATACTCGGGACTGCGTTCTCTTTCAGCTGCGAAAAAATCAAACTTGTAAGTCAACGCGATCAAAAGATATGACCGTTTATGTCGCATATTTTGCGATTTCACAAGGGAATCAAAACCTATAGGGTACTTCCCGTTTTCCTAGATTCATGAAATTTGGCAAGAAGCGGTGTCTTACAGCACATGTAAAAGGAAAAATCTGAAAACCGTAAATATGTAGTTTAATTACAAGAAAAATGCGAATTTACTATTAGAAACTTATGAAAATATACTATTGTGTTGCGTGGTATTGTCAGGCACCAGAAGCATATGGGTTGCATACAGTTAGGTCCTCCTAAAGATACCTTACTTACAAGTGTGTACGGAACCCTCGGTGCGCGATCACAACTCGCACTTGGCCGTTTTTTTTTTGACACATTTTACAGTAAAATATTCACGCTTTCGAAATTTTAACATCTATACCAGTGGATCTCAAAGTTTTTTTGCCGCGGCACCCTTATCGAGCCAAAAAAAATCTCGCGGCACCCTTGTCGGGCTACAATAATTTCGCGGCACATCAACCCTAAAAACGGTTGGAAAACTTAAAATATAAAGGATAAATAAATATAAGGAAAATATAAAAAAAACAATACAAACTTAATGCTCAATTGTCTTTAATGGAATGAATGAAATTGTTTTGAAGGTTCTTTAAGTTTGCTTTCTTGAGGAAGATTCTTTAAGTTGAATTTTTTTATCTAAAGTTTGGTTAATTTCACCCTCAAATCACTTGATACAAAGAGTTACTCCTGTACTCCTCAGGTACTCCTGTACCTTTTTTTAATGTAAGCTTATGTTGAGAATGCAACATTCAGAGAAGTGGCGGTTTCATTTAGTTTTTTAAAGATGTCGGGAAGGTATCCTAATTTAAGCAGCCAATCGACATCAGTGAATTGTTGGATAAAAGGCTCTTCTGTAAATGTTAGTACAAATGCATCTTTTAGTTCAAATAGTCTGGCAAAAAAAGAGGGGGAAGTGATCCATACCCTGATCTTCGTTCTTTTGTCTCGGCAATTGTATGGGGCTTTCCAAATTTTGCTATGTATGAACTGACAATAATTGAAGCTTCAGTTGCGTTGAATTTGGATGGAAACAAGCAGCAGTTAGAAACAATTTTATGACAGATGACGCATTGCCCTTCCGGTGCTTATTCGTTCCCAACAGAAACAAGCCAAACAATGTGAAGTAGCTAGGATCATATTTCCTTATTTTGCTCGGATTATCTTTTGGTGGTGAGTCGCGGTTTCGCGAACTGAGGCAGACGAACTTGAATGATTTAAACTCGCAGGTGTCTGCTGGGATATTTCGTCTCCTCCGAAGATGCTGGTTGTCATTGAATCAGTCGCTTCAGTAGCTTCAGTGAGTTTATCACCCTACCGTTTTAAAGACCCAGATTTTAGCCAATTGTCCATAATTCAGCAGTAAAAGTAGAAGCTCAAATTCGTTTACCTCCTCATGTAATTTTCTTTTTTTTACATTTTTTTACATTTCTTGAGTATTGCTGCGGCACCCCAGGCATACGCTCGCGGCACCCCAGGGTGCCGCGGCACCCATTTTGAGAACCACTGATCTACACAAAAACAATTCTTACAAAATTCATATTAAAAGTTGGTGTTCACCACTTTTTAATATGTATGGTGGTTCTCAAACTAAAATCGTCCGATAATAATGTTTTTGGTTTGCTAATTTAAATGTTCGTTGATGAACTTATCCCCATAAGTACCCAGAGTTGGATGTCGTGTTTGAATATTTAATACAGAATCAGTAAACATATTACGTTGCAAGAAGTTCAAAAACTACAAAAAGTGACTGTATTTAGGCCGAGGCCGCACTAAGGTTTTTTTCCCGCGAACGGTAACCGCTATAACCGCAAAACCGCTCGAGAAAGACACAGTACGCTATGGGAAAAATCAGTCGCGGGAAAAAAACCGCAACGCAAGTAAGGCCTAAAATTTTGTTGCTATCTTCCTAAATGACTATGGATATGAAAAAATTCATTATCTATGTATATAATATACAATAATATACTTTATTAGCAAAAGCTATACATATACAGGATTTTCTAAATAAACAGTTTTATTGAAATAACATCTTAATAACTAAGATGACTGCTTGGACAGTGTCTCACGAAAATCAAATTTTGCAGTTTTAAAACAGGGCTGGTAAAATGGTCCCAGGGCAGGTCCCTTAAAATTGTTGTCTTCCAGACGTTGGATGCCGCTTCAGCCCTTTGGGCTCGTGATTAAACCCCTGGTTAATTTGCCTTAAAACGATAAACTTAAAGATGCGTGCACGTATCGGTCGAGCTTCGTTCGCGCTTCAATTCCGGTCTTCACGCCTCTCACACTCGAAGCGTACCCTCGAAAAATATAAATTCGCGAAGTAAATTGATAAGTAAATCGCGCGATTTCGGCCCAGGTCGATACACCTTTCCCCTTCTGTTAATCGGTGCCGAAATCGGTTCAAATGTTGAATTAAAAATACAGATTTATTAAAATTGGCGCGAACAATGACACCTTAGTTAAAATTTAAAGCTGCTCAGTTTCTTGCAATTTTTTACTTCGGTAGGCAGCATATTGTATTGAATCAATCCCCAATCCCCAATATAGTATTGATTCTCATAAGTGTAGAAAACTTTTGAACAGCGAAATCCTCTACATTCCTTAAATTGTAGTTGTGTCAAATTGCACTTCAGTTGTGTAGAATTGCACTGTAAAATTGCATTCCTTAAATATATGTATATATATAATATATATATATATATAATATATATATATATATATATATATATATATATATATATATATATATATATATATATATATATATAAACATATATCTATATATATATATATATATATATATATATATATACATATATATATATATACATATATATATATATATATACATATATATATATATATATATATATACATAAATATATATATATATATATATATATATATATATATATATATATGTATATGTATATATGTTATATTTAAACAAGGAGGGAGGAATCGATTTTCACTCACGATGAAAACAGGAACGCAAGGTGTCCTGAAAATCAACGCCGCATAGAATTCGCTGAAAAAGATGCGTCCACTTGAACCGTTTCTCGGACATGGATCACATTTTGAAGCTTGAGGAAATCTTAAGTCTTGCGGAAATCCATCCGCATCGTTTTAAGATCCTCAATCCGAGCTTTTTCAAAGATCACCTTGCTATTGGGGCGATCAGCTCTTTCAAACAGCATCTTCATATTGGGGCGCTTGTAGTTTGAATACCCTTGTATGTAGAATTTTATAAGGATTGCTGCGTTGATTGTGCGAAAATTACAATCTCTGCTAAATCTTCCAATCTCTGTTTGGGGGTTCAAACCACCCCCTCCTCTCCCCGAAATAAGCAATATATAACATAAATAATACATTGAAATAAGAAGAAACGAGGAGAGATAATTCTCTTCAAGAGAGCATTTATCAATCCTTGTGTGTCGGTTTTAAAAAGCAAAAGGCGCATTTCCGTTATTGTATTTTCTTAACTTGGAAATTAAATAGAAAACACAGTTTTTAGTCTTTAGATTGTTTTTTTATAAAATCATTAAGTACATAGGATAGGGTTATTTATGGAATAAGACGACGGGCAAATCGCCTCCACAGCTTTGCTGGCACATGCGTATTCTTTTGTCGAAATTTTCAATGACCATTCTGCATAAATTTGGCTGAATTTCGTTGATGCTGCGTCTAATTTCCTCCCGTAATGCAGGGGTAGTCGTGGGCTTTCTGACATACGGCTCGCTTACACCAAAACCGATTTTGTCGGCCGATGGCGGACAGAACTACCCGGACGAGTAAATCGGACGTGTGTGTGCTTAGACTGCAACAGTGTTACCACTTATGCCGACATTGATTATTGTAATTTTTTGAATATTTATCCCACTGGGTTGGTCTATTTAAAAGGCTGGAGATTATAACAGATGTATGCGTAAAATAATCAAATGCAACATATACACACCTGTAAGGTCTATGTTGCAGTGACTGGGACTTATGCCTATTAAAGTCAGAATAGAATATAATACTATGAGACTTTTATACAAAATTAAAAATAATGTTATTCCAAAATATCTAAATGACAAGGTGTCACTGGTCAAACATAAAACTACAATTTAAGGAATGTAGAGGATTTCGCTGTTGAAAAGTTTTCTGCACTTATGAGATTCAATACTATATTGGGGATTGAGGATTGATTCAATACAATATGCTGCCTACCGAAGTAAAAAATTGCAAGAAACTGAGCAGCTTTAAATTTTTACTAAGGTGTCATTGTTCGCGCCAATTTTAATAAATCTGTATTTTTAATTCAACGTTTGAATCGATTTCGGCACCGATTAACAGAAGCGGAACGGTGTATCGACCTGGGCCGAAATCGCGCGATTCATCAATTTATGTCGCGAATTTATACTTTTCGAGGGTACGCTTCGAGTGTGAGAGGCGTGAAGACCGGAATTGAAGCGCGAACGAAGCAAGCTCGACCGATACGTGCACGCATCTTTAAGTTTATCGTTTTAAGGCAAATTAACCAGGGGTGTAATCACGAGCCCAAAGGGCTGAAGCGGCATCCAACGTCTGGAAGACCACAATTTTAAGGGACCTGCCCTGGGACCATTTTACCAGCCCTGCTTAAAACTGCAAAATTTGATTTTCGTGAGACACGGTCCAAGCAGTCATCTTAGTTATTAAGATGTTATTTCAATAAAACTGTAGAAAATCCTGTATATGTATAGCTTTTGCTAATAAAGTATATTATTAAATAATATATACATAGATAATTAATTTTTTCATATCCATAGTCATTTAGGAAGATAGCAACAAAATTTAATTATAAATACACTCAATTTGCACTGTATACGCCGGCAGACTGGCGATAAGTTCGGACCCCACGGTTGATCGGCCGTTTTCGGGCGTCATCGGACGATGACGGTCATGCTTGTGTACGCGCTTTCTTTCTTTTACAAGTGTTTGATTCAATCGTCCGAGTTCGGCCGTCGTTGCCCGTGCACACTTTGGCCGATGACGGATTAGCTGTACGCTTACTGATAGACCTTTGACTTCAAATAACCCCATAAAAAGAAATCTAATGATGTTAAATCACACGATCTAGGTGGTCAATTCTGTTCAGCGAAACGAGAAAGCAAACGACCAGGTAACGTCTCATGCAGTAATTGAATTGTTTCACGGGCTGTATGCCATGCGGCCCCGCCTTGTTGAAACCATATGTTGGCCACATCAATATCATTTAATTCGGGCAGAAATAACTGTGTTTTCATGTCGCGATATTGGGCACTAGTAACAGTTACTGCTTGACCAGACTCATTCTCAAAAAGGTATGGTCCAATGATGCATCCAGCCCAAAATCCGCACAACACAGTGACACGTTGTGGATGCATTTGTTTTTCGACAATAACATGTGGGTTCTCCGAACCCCAAATACGGCTATTTTGGCGATTATCAAAGCCATCAAGGTGAAAATGTGCTTCTTCGCTTAGGATGATTTGGTTCGAAAAATCTGCATCCACTTGTTGATGTTCAATAATCCATTCAACGAACTCTCTTCGCAGTGCATGGTCATTAGGCTTAAGTTGTTGTGATTACTGAATTTTGTAAGCATGGAGACACAGATCTTTTGTGAGTATACGCTGTATAGGGCTTCTTGAAGTTTCCAATTCTTGTCCACGATGCCGAATTTATGTTCCGGAATATTCACCAACACTAAAGTGACCACACGTCCCGATTTTGGCGGGATAGTCCCGATTTTTGGAGGACAGTCCCGCGTCCTGCCGATTTCAAAAAAATGTCCCGCTTTTTAGAAAATATCTGCATTTCTTATATAAAATGTACTGTAATATATAAAATAAGGTTTTTTCACGTATTCCCATAAAATTTCCTTTTTTTTTCAATTTGTATTTCCGGGCAGAAGGACCTTGTGGTCGATAGCCCTTTGAATAAAGTATACAATACATATATTCTCTCTCTCCTTTTTTTTAGTGTCACTCAATGAAATTTTTTAATATCAACCAATTGAACTGTCCATTCTTCAAGATATTCCTAGCAGTTCCATAAAAAGTCATAGTTTTTTTTCAGAAAATCCGGTCGTTTAATGGTTTAATTTATCTCTCATCAGTACAGCTTTGCTTTCATGAACAACAAGTGAATGGTTTACAAATTGTTGTTCATAAAAGCAAAGCTGTACTGATGATAAATTAACGAGTTACTAACTAGCATTTTCCGGGTACGATCTTGTAACTTTTCCGTTCATCGCAGTGACTTCTAGTTTTCGCGTAAATATAAACTAAATGTAAAACTTGTAACCATAAAATAAAAAGTTTTCGCATAAATCTCGAAACGCGTCTACATATGGCTATCCACTTAAGGTATCGGAAAGACATGATCATAAAAAACAAAGTAATTTTTCTGGTGTTTGTTGAGTTTGTTGAGACTCATTACTGTTATAGAGCTCCGGAAAGGTTGAATATATTTATGTATTTAGGCTGTGTCCCGACTTCATTAAGCTTATCAAAATATTGAAAATGGTAGAATACGTCCCTTCCAGGAACAATTGCAGCAACAAAAAGTATTTTTTCTAGTATCAATAAAATATGAACAACTGAAAAAACGCATTTGAACATTAAACTTTAAAATCTATATTAAGCGTAAAAAGTAGTTTCACCAATTCATGTGAAAAATTTCACGACATTTTAATAAATGATCATCAAATGATAAGTGAAAGAAAATAATATTTTTCTTTTAAATAAAAAATTTAAATTAATTAAAAATCATATTTTTATTAAATTATTGTTTTTTACAAATATTTTTATAGTTACCAATAATTAATAATAAATACATTTTTGTATATTAACAGTAGGTAAGGCATACAATAATAGTAGTTTATGATACATGTGTGTGAAGAAGGGCTTTTATGTATGAGGTGCGAGTTTTATGTAATCGCAATGAGTGCACGTCAGAAAATTTATTTTCATTGCGTCTAAGTTTTTTGTTTAGTGACCCAAGTTGTTGCCATAGTAACAACAAACAGAAATCATTTAATAATGAAACTCCATTTGATTTACATTTGATTTTTACGCACGATTTGTTTACTTTTACACACGATTATAATAATGGCATCCTTCACATACAATAATATATTCAAGTTTTTTGGTGGGTGAGTAGATAAAATTATTTTTGTATTATTGGTCTGCTTTCATAACTAAATTATAATTCTCATTTCATCCCATTTGTCCCGCTTTTTCTTAATAAAAATGTTGTCAGTTTAACCAACACTCTCACGCAATGCTTCGATATTGACATTTCAACGACTTGTTTTTGGATGACCAGTGTGTTTATAGTCTCCAACTCTGATCCAGTCTCCCTAAATTTTTCAAATAATCTCTTCACAGTTGACAAAGTTAAAACACTATTCCGACTATAGTTTGTATTAAATTTTCGAGCTGTGGTCGCCAAAGTTTCATTATTTTTTAAATATTTTTCAATCATAAAAACACGTTGTGGTATCGTGTATCGCTTTTTATTAGCCCTAAACTCTTAGCTATCAAATTATTTATTTTGTGAAGTTGCTAACAATTTACTGCACAAATGGCGACAAATTCAAACCTTATGTTAATTTTTGGACACCCTTTGTTACCTTTGTACATTTAAGTGCTCATCCACGTTGACTCGCGGGCGCGGTCACGAAATATCAAACGAAGTGTTCACGTGCGAAACGCACGTGCGGTCTAAGTACCGGTCTAAAAGCTAACGACTGGCGCGCGCGGCGCGCTCGCGGCAATATCAAACGCGTGAGATGAGTGTGTGTGTGTGTGTGTTCACGTCGAACTAGCGGCGGAACGCGCGATTCACTCGCGACGTCTGTAAGTTCAACCAGTATGAACTTATCGCTAGAAACGATAGCATGTTTTCATTGTCTTTCAATACAGAATAGTTTATTAGTGCTGTTCAGCTTAGTATACTAACCAAAACTTAAACTTAGGTTAGTATACTAACCTAACCTAACCTGACAACAGGTCACACCCGCGCAAACGCTTGTCGGCCAATGTGAACACGAACTCGCCATTTTTACCGCGCCCGCACCTGCCGCAGCGCCCGCGCGTTCCAACGTGAACAAACACTATAGCTCTATCTTACCATCAAGTTGTTTAAATTCTCCGCCCATTCAAAATATATAAAAGTATATTACGTAACGAGATTTGTAAGAAGCATATTACGTACGAGCGGAACAGTTACGTAATTACACGAGTACGTAATTGCCTTACAACTCGAGTTATGTACTATACTTTATCTACGACCACACTAATTTGAATCAGTTTAATAAGAAAAATATGTTTGGTGTAACACATTTATTTCTTATTAGGTACATTATTTAACATAACATTATTTAACTGTTACTCGAGATTATTGAGTGCTCATTTCCGTTAAATTTAACAGTCAATTTCCGTTAGTTTGAATTGGGACACGGGGGGGGGGCGCTGAACGTATGACACGTGGTAGCAGCTCTGAACCAATCAACGAATCGTAAACCAAACGCACGTGTGTGTTATCAATCATAACTTATCATTAATCGCGCACTGTTACTTACGTGTGTTACTCATTTATAAACAAATTTATAAATTTGTTCGAAGAAAACGATAAATTAACATATCCAAATTGGCCTGGTTCAGTTAAAAACGCGGGATTGATCCGGAAATGCCTCTGTTCGTGCTATCCAAATTGTTTTGCAATACGAACATATATTCGGACAATCGGTATGATTGCGATGATCGCGCTGCCAAATCAAAATTGCAATTTGTTTATTTAAAAAAAGGTAACGGTGAAAATTGATTTTGGATTTAATAATTTAAAAAAACTGATATGACATGAAACAAATATATTATTAAAATACCTGTAGGTACTAATAAATGCACGAATCAACGTATTAATATTTAATGAAAACATTTACTTGTTAACAAAGTTATCCACTACGGAGTATTTCTGTACATGAAAGTTATATTGCATTGGTCTGAAAAATTAATTTGTTTTCCTCCTTCTTATCATTATACAAGATTGTTCAAGATTTGATGCTTCTGAATCCAAATATGGTAATAATTAGACATCGACATTAGATTATACATTTGCATATGCAACTGCATAAAACGCTATTTTTATAGCATTATTGCATATTTTAGTACTTTATCATTTTTTAGTGCTTATTTCAGTAGTTAAATGGGTT
Source organism: Phosphuga atrata (assembly GCA_944588485.1). Taxonomy (NCBI): domain Eukaryota; kingdom Metazoa; phylum Arthropoda; class Insecta; order Coleoptera; family Silphidae; genus Phosphuga; species Phosphuga atrata. The sequence goes on along the minus strand of OX155897.1, from coordinate 70,827,959 downwards.
TTCGGGAACGGTGACAGGTCGCAGCCAGTGATGTACCATGCGGGCACCTCACACTCGGCAACCCGACTACTGGCTTGCACTAGTCAATAAATTCATTTCCTCTACAAAGAAAGTATTTTTAAAAGCACCATCGCGCGTACAAAAATATAAAAAACGACTACCAAATCTAGGATGGGTAACCATGGACTCTGAACGGTAAACGAGAATGGGGAAATGCTGGTCGATACGTACTTGGAACATAACCTGGAACACAACCTGATAATTGGCGGCACGCTTTTCCCGCATAAGAGGGTTCACAAGGAGACTTGGATATCTCCTGACCAGCGTACAAAAAACCAAATTGACCACATTATCATTCATCAAAAAAAGTGGAGAACATCACTATGCGACGTGAGAAACAAAAGAGGTGCAGATATGGCCGGCGCCCATTACCTTGTCGTTGGTACGCTTAAACTAAAGTTAGCAACACCAAAAAGACAAATTACGTTAGTTTCCAGCATAAAATTCGATACAGACAAGCTTAAAGCAACCGAAGGACTAGCCAGTTTCAAGACGCAACTGCAAGAAAATACCACTAACATGACAGAGGAAGATCGTCGAGAATGGAAAGCAGTGCACAGAGTATTGCTAGAAACTGCCGAGGAGACCTTGGGTAGAAAGCAAAGGAACAAAGAGGATCTCGCAGGAAACATGGAAACTAATCGAAGACAGGAAGGCAGCAAAAGCCCTGATCAATCAAAACCCTAACCACGAAGAGAAGGCCGAACTGACTCGTAGCTACTGGAACATAAACCGCAAGGTAAAACGGAGTGCCAGAAAAGACAAACGTAGATGGGCGGAAGATCACGCAGCGAAAGCCGAAGTTGCAGCAAGAAATAACAACACAAGAGAACTTTATCTCATAAAAAAAAAATTCGCTAATAAAAACTTCAAAAGTGAACACCAATAAAAACAAGAAGAAAAACAAGAGAACAATAAAAAATAAAGAGGGACAATTGCTGACAAACAAAGAAGATCAACTTATAAGAATACTTCCAAGAAATACTCGGACAGCCGAACCCGGAAGAAAGTGATATCGAGGACGGCATACATCCCCCACATCCTCCACAAGACCATCAAATAAATCTCCCGGTCCGGAACGTGAATCCTAACCCACCTAGTGGAGAAGTAGTCAGAACTACATTCAAGAACCTTAAGAACAACAAAACCGCTGGCCCAGATAACCTTCCGACAGAAATACTTAAGGCAGACCTAAACGTGGTAACAAAACTGCTCCACCCGCTAATAGTAGATGCATGGGAGTCGGAAAATGTGCCACATGAATGGAATGAAGAAGCCTTAGACGTTCTCCCTAAAAAAGGTGATCTTACAGACTGCGGCAATTGGAGAGGGATTACAATTTTAAACACTATCAACAAAATAATTTCTCACATTTTACTGGATCGACTATTCATCTCTATAGAGCCCAGTCTGCGACAGGAACAAGCGGGTTTTTCGCCCAAATAGATCCTGTGTCGATCATATTAACACAATGCGAATCATCATAGAGCAGTCCATGGAACGGAGGTCTACAATATACGCGTTCTTCGTCGACTTCCGCAGGGCCTTTGATAGCATCTATCATAATGCAGTCTGGAAAGCGCTGGAAGAAAAGGGGGTACCGGAAAAGATAATAAACCTAGTAAAGGAACTATACCGGGACGCATCCTGCTATGTAAAACAACAAACTGCTAAGAGCAGCGACATTACCATCAGCTCGGGAGTCAGACAGGGCTGCGTACTATCGCCCTTACTATTTAACATTCCGTTAGACACAATAATGGACAAAGTAGTGTAAAGAAGTGAGGGCATTAGATGGACGTTAAACTCGTTCCTGAAAGATCTGGACTACGCAGACGATATCTGTTTCTTGGCACATACCCACGCCGACATGCAGAGCAAACTCGACCCTCTCTCCGTAGAAGCATCCAACGCAGGTTTAAAAATCAACATTGGCAAAACCAAATCGCTTAGAGTCGCCACGAAGAATACCTGCGCCTTCCGCATTTATGACGAACAAATGGAGGATGTAGATGAATTCACGTACCTGGGAAGCATAATTGCTAATGAGGGCGGCATTACCACCGATGTCTCATGCCGAATAAAAAGGGCCAAACAGGTATTTGGTATGCTCAGGCCGGTCTGGACCTCCAGACTGTATTCCACACGAACAAAACTAACAATATTCAACTCAAATGTGAAATCCGTCTTGCTGTACGGGTGCCAAACAAGGAAAATCTCCATAACAATAGTAAATAAGCTTCAGGTATTCATAAACAAATATACTGCGCATTTTTTGGTCAAAAACCAAGAAGAGATGTCTTGAGGAGAGACGAAGGAAACATCACTAGGTAAGCCTTACAATGGAATCCGTAGGGTTCTCGCAGAAAGGGACGTCCAGCTAACACGTGGAGGAGGACCATAGAGGCAGAATTAAAGATCGCAGGAAAAACGTGGAACGAGGTGAAACGCTTCGCTTAGAATAGAGTCAGATGGAAGTTCTTTGTAGAGGCCCTATGCTCCGCGTAGGAGTTAGAGGACAACAACACCAAACCTAGCACTAGCTCGAGAACCAATATTAATGCGGTGAGGAACATGGTTGAAAGCTGTATTGTTTTATTCTTAGAATTTTGAGGCTATAAAAGAAGTAGTTGGTCAATTTGACAGCTCAGAAGCCATTGAAATAGAGCTCTTTACGGTTAGTTAAGCGCATGCGCATCCGCGAAGTTTGGGAGGCGGGAATATGGAAGTTTCGGGCACATATTTAGTCAAAGAGTTCGGACACTTTTTGACGTATAACATGGAGGAAATTGACACATGCGCACCTGAAAATTTCATCTATGAAAAGGTCTATTAATTCAAGCCAACTGCCATTTCAGGCTCCTTTAATCAAACAAAATATTGCTCTAACTGTTACACAATTCAGCAATATTCCCAACGCAATTGAGACCCTAGAAACTAAAAACCTAAAGAAAGTAAATGTAAAAATAAAGAAAGTAAATGCATTTATAAAAGGCATCAGCCAAACTCTACCTGAAGAGGTTTTATCAGAAGTTGCGCCAAATTTCAAGTTCTGTCCAGTAACGTCATTTGGCGAGTAACGTCACTTTCAGCTTACAAATTAATGTTAAGTGACAAACGTCACAAGTTTGCTCTAGAAAATCTAGAATAGTATATTGAAGGTCGAGTAATAACAGTTCTCGGCCAGCCATAACCGCACGCATATCAGTGCCGTTATGAGTCCATTACAGACGCTAAATAGAAAATAGTATATTAAAGGACGAGTTCAGTAAGCGCGATTTTTCAGCACGCGTCCAAGTTTACAAAACGACGAGCGTAACGAAATGGCACTACTGAACTCGTCCTTTAATATACTATTTTAGTAATGGACTCATAACGGCACTGATATGCGTGCGGTAATGGCTCGCCGAGTTGTTATTGTTATGAGTTGTTATTGTTATGAGTTGTTATTGTTATCGAGCTGTAATTACCATTAATTGATTAATTTGTGTATTCGCGATTTCCACACATCACATAACCTCAAAACTATCTCGCCGAAAATTTGACGCTGACAGCTCCGAATTTCAGTGCTAACCTTGTGCCAACCAAGTGCCAACCAGTGCCAACCCAAAAAATTAACTCATAACAGCACTCGGTGAGCCATAACCGCACGCATATGAGTGCTGTTATGAGTACATTACACAGGAAAAATAGAAAAAAATATTTAATTGTATATTGTCACATGAACTAAAGTGTATATTGTAAAAAATAAGTAAATTCCAATAATAAATAGTATTTTGATTGTGCATATTTTATGCATATTTCGCCCTTTTTAGTGTGCATTTGCATGCATATTTTAGCATGTTGATAGTGCATATAATCCGATGTCTAAGTATCGCGTATACTTTTTGTAATGCAATTTGTAAATTAAACGCATTTTAATTAAAAATGATAACCATAGCTTGAATATTTATTAAACAACAAGTATAAACTACTAATGTTTCTTCCAAAACATTAAAATAATTAAAACTATCGAACAAGTTAAAATGAATTTTAATCATCATCATTATAAATGTACAGTACAAAAGTATATTAAAAATGTATAGCTCAGAATTGCTAATTTGTTTCGATATTGCAAAATAGTATATTACATAACGAGAGTTTTAAGAAGCATATTACGTACGAGCGGAACAATTACGCACGACCCGCGAAGCGGGGAGCGCGTAATTCCGCGATCACGTAACTGCCTTACAACTCGAGTTATGTAATATACTTTATCTACGACCACACTAATTTGTTTCTGTTTAATAAGAAAAATATGTTTGATGTAAGAAATTTATTTCTTATTAGGTACATTATTTAACATTATAATAAACAAGCAGTTGTATTTTCATATATAATTGTTGCTCGACATTATTTAACTTTATAGAAATGAAAAGAAATACATTGTTAATGGTTGTAACCTTATTATTTAGTACTTATTTGGGTTAAACTGAAATAAGAGTGCACATTTATATAGGCAACTCAATGTACGCAATATCAATTTCAGTTAGTTTGAATTGTGGCACGGGGGGCGCTGAACGTATGAGCACGTAGTAGCAGCTCTCAACCAGTCAATGAATCGTAAAGCAAACGCACGTGTGTGTTATCAATCATAACTTATCATTAATCGCGGACTGTTACATACGTGTGTTATGATGTATTTACATAGTCCACGAACTCTACAATAATGGACATTTATAATAGTGGTCGTAGATAAAAAATATTACGAAATGGCTCATCAATAGATAAACTAGGAATGATCAATATTTGTTATTAAGAATTCTGTATCAATTTCTTACTAGCTATTTCCACGATTTCCTCGTGTTTGCTTCGCCTTATACTTTTTAATGCCCCCATCATGAATAGTATATTATATACCGACCGGGGAAATACTCTGTTACAGCCAAGCGCCAAGTTAGCTACAAATGCGAGGCTATAATGAGTTGCCCCAAGTATGTATACGATTTGACTCACATTATACTATTAGTAACTCTAGATAAGTTTGATATAATATTAATTTATATCACAACACTTAATACTTTTTATAATAATTTGAGAAATTATTGCATGGATAAAACAGTAAGATACCGAATATAGGTTATTATTTTAACCCATTGACATACAAATAAAATGCACGTTGACTTGTCCATATACATGTGATCTTATGATATATGCATGACGTCTTAGAGACGTCATTGTATGTCAAGGGGTTAACAATAGATTGCTTTAGCAATCTCGATAATTCTAATGTAGCTATTAATATATACCACAGGTGGCCAGACGTTTTTACACCAAGAGCCTTATTTATTCACCGAAATATATTGTGAGCCGCACCTAAAGTTCTTGGCAGAAAAAAAGTATTTTTGTGAATCATAAATTTATTTTGACAATTTAAATATATTTATTACGTTTTTTATTTTATTTATTTCGTTGTTTGCTAGTTGAAGGTTTATGAATTTGTAATATTTAAATTAATTTTTCTTAAAAATAATTATTAATTCTCTTTGGCTGCCGTATCCTGTGTTTATTAAAGTAAATATTGCAATCTAGAACTCCATTTAAAAAAATCCTTGTTTCACAATGCAGAGAAACAAAAAACTTGTTATAACATGTGCAAATATGTTCGTACACATGTATTACATGTACGTAAATTGTAACGAAATGTAAATAGGAATAGAAATGTTTGAATTATCAAAACTTTATTTTGTTCTTAACAGTTTAGAAATTTGTTTACAATATTACTAATTGAATTTTGTAAAAACTTGAAAAAATGTAGTTTATATTTAATTAATTGATTGATTTCTTAAAATTTCTTTGGTATTAAAAAAATTTTGGTAATTATACTTTATAAATAAATACTTTTTGTAAATTGATTATATTTGCGATATGAGATTTTGGAGAGTATTAGCAATAATATGGATGTGATAAAATATTAACGAACTTAATTAAGCGCCGAAAATTGATTAGATAATGAGTCGGGTTTCGGATTAAAATTAATATTAACAGGTTGTGCATGTCCTGTAACGCCCACAGATCGATTCGAAAATATTATGAATAACATTACATAATTTACATATCAAAATTTATGCACGTTACCTTAACTGGCATTTAATAGTTTTATCAAATTACAATCTTAGGTATTTTAAAAGAAAGGAAATAGTGGTACATAAATTCTAGTAATTTGACGTGGTTAACTAAAATTTACTATAAAAAACATAAAATAAGATTTGCTTTAAGTATTTGTGAACATTACAAACCTATTTCAAGTTTCTTTGAAGTTATCTAGAATCCATTCTATTGAAACTCTTTTACTGAATCATTTCTCAATCTCCAAAACCTTTTTACAGTATTTGAATATTTAACGATTTTTAGGGTTCCGTACTGAAAACGGAACCTTTATAGGATCAGTTTGTTGTCCGTCTGTCTGTCTGTCCGTCTATCCGTCCGTCTGTCTGTCTGTCAAGACCATTTATCTCAGGAACGCGTAGAGGTAACAAGTTGAAATTTGTATCAAATATGCGGGTCTGCGGTCTCTTTCAGCTGTGAAAAAATCAAACTTGTAAGTCAACGCGATCAAAAGATATGACCGTTTATGTCGCATATTTTGCGATTTCACAAGGGAATCAAAACCTATAGGGTACTTCCCGTTGACCTAGAATCATGAAATTTGGCAAGAAGCGGTGTCTTACAGCACATGTAAAGGGAAAAATGGAAATACGGAAATATGTAGTTTAATTACAAGAAAATGCGAATTTACTATTAGAAACTTTTGAAAATACACTAATGTGTTGCGTGGTATTTTCAGGCACCAGAAGCATATGGGTTGCATAGAGTTAGGTCCTGCTAAAGATACCTTACTTACAAGTTTCTACCGAACCCTCGGTGCGCGAGTCATAACTCGCACTTGGCCGGTTTTTTATACAATTTTTATTATCATGCGGGATAAGTATCTTGGCGCCCGTTTTTTAGTGCGACAAATGGCTGTTTTTGGCTGTATTACCACATAAATTGCTTAACGCACACAAATATTCAACAAAAATCACTAAGTTACATTAAAAAAAAAAAAAATTGAATAAATAAAATAAACAAAATCAAAACCTTAATATTAAAAAAGTCACTTGAAAAAGTGACATTTTTTTTTCATTATAAAATATGAATTAAAGAAAACGTTTCAAAATGAATGTATATTCTATGGTGATACCGGCTGATGATACCTCAGGCTGATGAGAGTTCGTTTGAAGAATGAGGAATTCTCACCACCGCGGAGACAATTGAAAAAGCAAATTCTTCATTTTTGGTTCTATTTTTCCCCTCGCATCCTCGCATGAGTAATAAAATATATTATCTGCAACTCCTGCGGTATTGTCAGTTGCCCTCTCGAACGAATGAACGCATTCACTTCGTTCGTGCGCCCAATTTCGCTCTCGTGGACAATTGACAACTTACCGCCCTAGTTGCACAATATACTATTATGCGGTCATAGGTTTTCTATCTGTTCATAGATTAAGTTCATAGATTTTGTCAATTTATTAATTAATTGGAAATATCGTTTCTAAAGGAGTGAAAAGGAGGGTCAAAGTTTTTCTAAGTCAAAGCAGAAAATTTTATCAATGTGATATTTGGGATTAAGATTCTTTTAAAAAAAAGGGGACACATGCTTCACGATTTCTATAAAATCCGATAAAAGGGGGCTAAAACTTTGCGATTGAATAATAACAAATTGGGAGTTAGATTCCTTTTACAAAATAGAGAGATATATGTTTTACTATTTTCCGAAAATCTGGCTAAGGGGGTTGCAATTGAAGGTGGCAAATATATCAAAAACTGGAGACGGTAAAGATGTGAAAATTGGTCTATAAATTCTTCCTTAAAAATTAGGAATTGGATATATTACTGTTACCTTGAATGACCGAAATTTGAGAATGTCTACTTTCACCGGTGAATGTCAACACATACCAAATACGTCGGTGAAAGATCGAGTATTTGATTACTTTGTTGTACATTCGGACCTTCTCCGGTGTATGTCGACTATCACAGATAAGATCTGGTTGAGGTCCAATATGGAGATGCCGACAGAGAGGCGACTCTCTCGGGAAACCCTTTGTTCTGCTGGGAGTCAATCAGCTTTATCAGTCTTATGTTGCAATAAATAAGATTTTAATAACATAATTAAGTTATTTTTTTATTACCGTTATTTTCGTTTTTCATTTAGAATGTACATGTTGTTTACAATGGTACATGTGCCCACATGTACCTCTCAGAAGGAACGGCGAAAAAGTTTCGTCACCCTTCTGACGTTTTATAGCGACTGAATTCACAATTCACCATTAGTGCATGGCAAATGTCGATATTTACCGGTGTAAGTTAGAAATAAGGGTATTTAGCAAATATTTCGGACATACACCAATCGACTATGTTAATGTTGACATTCACCGGTGAAAGTCGACATTTCCAAAATTTCGGTCATTCACGGTAACATTACCATTTCGTAAACATCCAGTAAAAGGAGGTAGAAAAGAATTATTTAAAAATTTAATGATCATTTGTAGATCTGACCAGTTGACAGCTGACATTTAAGTAATAGCATAATACAATTTAAAATGCAAATTGAAACTAGAAATGGAAAAGGTCAGATGAATCTATATATAATCTTAATATTGCAGGCGATGGATCGTGCCTATTCCTTATACTACCTTGCGTTATGTGTGGAAGTCAAAATCTAAAGGAAGTATGTGAACTAAAGAGTGTCTCAGCAAGAACTTGAGTTTTAAAACTTATTAAAATATATAAATTTAATGTTGTATTTACAGTTTGTTCTTGATATGTACAGAGGTAGTAACGGAATTGTAGTGACGGAAATGTCACTACATTTACACAAGAAACAGAATATCGGTTAAATGGTCTCCATTGCTGTGTTGGCAGGCGTTTAATCTTTTGGCGAAATTTCGAAGTGCATTTTGCAGTATGGGCTGCTGGATTTCACGAATTTGGCGTGTAATTTCTTCTTTGAGTTCCTCAGTTGTCTCAGGATGGTTCGCATAGGCCCTACTTTTCAAAACATCCCAGAGAAAATAATCCAAACAAAGTTAAATCGCAATTCCTTGATGGCCAGTTATGGTCTCCAAAACGAGAAATGACATGACCTAGAAACTTTGTTTGCAAGATCGTCATTGTTTCGCGTGCGGTGTGACAGGTGGAGCCATCCTATTGAAACCACATCTCATTTCAATTCATTCCGTCCAATTCTTGCATTAAAAAGTCTGTCAACATGACCCGGTAACGATTGACGTCGATAGCCACGGTGGCAAACGGTTTCAAAAAATTACGGTCCTATTATCCCTTCTGCCCACATGGCACACCAAACTGTTATTTCTTGGGGATGTTATGTGGAAAGACATGTGGATTTTCATCTCCCCAGATCCCACCATTCAGTTTGTTAACGAAGCGGTTGAGATGGTAATGGATCCTCGTCACTAAAGATTATTTTGTTGTGGAAATCATCATCAGTTTGCAATTGTTCCAAGATCCAGTTTTATTTACATAAGCAAGACCAAACTGATGATAGTAGGTCGACTTCCTTATAACAATGTACAACTCCACATCGATAATAAACAAATTGAGAGAGTAAACAAGTTTAAATATCTGGGCACTACGTTGAACGTTAAATGGGATGACGATGAAAAGGTTAAAATTCGTGTGGCTTATACCCGACAAACATTTGCTAAATTCCATACGTACCTCCTACGGCAGGAGGTACCCCTAAGTTTCCGCCTACGAGTGATTAAATGTTACATATGGCCAATATTGCTATACGGATCAGAAACTTGGTCATTAAAGGCCAAATCGCTTAATGGAATCGAAGCTATAGAATTGAGGATTCTGAGAAGACTTCTCAGGATTTCCTGGGTAGTCCGTCCCACGTATCAAACGAGCAGGTTTTACAAAGAGAAAATACGCAACGACAGCTATTGGATATTGTAATGCAAAGAAAAACATCGTACTTGTAGCATACCCTGCGAGGTTACAGATACAGACTGCTGAAAACTATACTTATGGGCAAAATCGAAGGTAAAAGATTACCGGGACGAAGGCAACACTCATGGCTCCGCAAAATTCGGAACTGGTGCAATATTGCAGATGCCGCAACAATATTTAGAAGAGCCGAACTTAAGACACACTTAGCATTAGGTACCCAATGAACACATGAATGCCAACGCGCTAGACAGCGTATGGCACCACAAGAAGAAGATCCAGTTGGTAAAGTCTATGGTCGCTAGGCTGCATCTGTTGAGTCAGCTGGAACTTGTAAGTATGAAGGTGTTTTCTCAAAATTCGATGAAGAGTGCCGCGATGGACGTTTAATTCAACTAATTCAAATCTGGCAACAATATCGGATGGAGGTGCTTGCTCGTTCTTACTCCCGATCTTTGTGGCCGATAACGGATGATTTTTCTTTCACGTTTCAATGAAAACGTCCGCTCAAATTTTGATCAACTTTTCTACAGCAGGCCTCGTCGGTCGATTATGCACGTCGAAATGATCACGTAACTTGCGACTCGTCGCAGTAAAATTTTGTAATGGGTTTTTACTATTAACGTTCTTCCAAGCGTTCTTCGTGTAACGCACTATTTTTGTAATTATCAATGTTCTAATTAAACAAATACTTAATACAGCTGACTCAGCAACTGATACACGGAATTGGGGCGCAATTCAAAATTCAAGTTCTTGCTGAGACACCCTTTATATGCGAGTGTTGTTACACATTTTATGGTGGTTTATGTGAGTTGAGCTTTAATTGCGTTACAAATTTGACCCGGTAGTTTACTTTACTTTACAATTACTTTTTGCAGAATCTCTGTAGTGACCATTCTGAAACTAATCTCTATGTATAGGGTGCGCCAATGCATCCACTAATTTAGGATAGGTTAGATTTAGGTTTTATTAGCAGAAATAAGTAGGTCAGAACATGCAGTTTGAAGTTACCTATGTACGAAAAATAATAACATTAATATATGGTGTCTATTTTCACACTGAGAAATGACTCGCTTGAAATGACTCAATTGCAATAACGCTCTCTGAAGTTTGCTTACACTCTCTCCAATAGTTGACGATCGGTGTAAGCGATGTTTTGCTTTATCGCCGCTTGTCGCAGTTCGGCCAGTGTGTGAGATTAGGTTTTATTCACACGAGACTTTAGATACCCCCACAACAAAAATCACTCATTGGAAGGTCTGGAGAGCGAGGGCGCCAATTGTAAATCAACGAATCTGGAGATAATGCAACTAATGCCTTGATCACACGTAACGAGTAGAGTGGCGAGACAGTAAACTCGGCCGAGTTCTCGGTACGTGTAAACATGTCACTGAGTACACAGCCGAGTGCTCGGCCCAGTAAAATGGCGAGACAGTCACTCGGAACCCTTTCTTTTTACTAGGCCGAGTGCAGGACGAGTGGCTACCCCCACTCCTACCGCTACTGACTCGCTGTCCCACTCGGCATGTCTGAACAAGTACTCTCCTCGTTTTGTCAGTACGGTGACGGTGGCTAATTTGTTTGTTTTAATTTTAAATTACTACAATTGAAACTTTTGATGAAGTATTGCTTTTTTTAATTATTAAATAATTTTGGTTTTACATTTTTTAAAAAAGAAAAGAAAATGTCGTTAAAATGGGACAATGAAAAAACAATTAAAATTATTCAAATATATAAAGTGAATCCATGTCTTTGGGACTATGGTTCACAGGACTACAAAAATAAGCCAAAAAGAGACGCGGCCATACGTATCGATTTCTAGAGATATGGATATTGAAGGCTTTGGGGTGAGGGAAGTAAAACACAAAATAAAAAATTTCTTTTAATTCCAATAAAAGTGAAAGAGAAAGTAACAATCTACTTCGGGAGTAGATTGTTACTTTCTCCAAGTTCGGGTCTCCTCAATATCCAAGGCCTTGTCCAAACGCGCTTCTTATCGTTTCGCAACAATTCGTTTAACTCCTCAATTAAATGAGGTATAAGCATAGTGCATTTTTGAATCAACCTTTTACTATCCATCATGATCACTGACTGACTCACCTGGCAAAAAAATTAAAGCGTGTGAACACCTACTCGCCCACTCTACACTCTCCGCCGAATGATATTTTACTGTCTCGCCACTGTACTCGTTACGTGTGATCAAGCCATAAGGAACAGTTGTCTAACAGCAGCTATCGACACTCGGGCGGTATGGGCCGTAGATCCATCCTGTTGGAACCAAACATTTCGCAGAATGATTCGTGGTCCTGTCAGCTCGTTTCTCAAGAAGTTGTTCACTATATTCACATAACGATCAGCTGTCACGGTGTCCCCGTTTTCCTTAAAGAAGTAGGGCCTTATGATACACAACTTCTCGATGCCGCACCACACCGTAACTTTGAGGCTGTGTTGTGGTATTTCATGTAGTGTTTTTGGATTGATGTAGAGGCCCAGTATCGGAAGTGTTGACGATTCATAAAACCATTATGATGAAAATGAGCCTTGTCGCTCATTATCAAAATCGCATTAACCCCTTAACATACAATGACGTGTCTAATTCTACTTCTTCTGTCGGCACTACGGTCCATGTAGAACCTTGGCCTGCTCAATTACTTCCTTTCATTCCTCTCTATCTAGAGCCTTTCTCCTCCAACTTCTTATTTCTTATTTAGACGTCTCTAATACGTCATGTATATGTGATAAGATCACATGTATATGGACAAGTCAACGCGAATTTTATTCGTATGTCTAGAGGTTAAGGTAGGCGTCCACATTTTCGCAACGTACGTATCGGACGCATCGCATAAAACAGACTATTTTTTTACAATGCGTCCACAGTATTGGCAGCGATCGGATTTGCCGACGCAACTACCAGAAAATACCATATTCCGTTTGAATTCATCGGCACGCATCGTAAAAGTTGCCGCTCGCAGCTTCGGCATCGGCGCTGCCGGCGGGTAGATTCGTGCGATCCGTACGATGCGGAACAGTGGACGTACTTGTATTACTTTCTACGAAAGAATACTACGATCGGTTTGATGCGATGCGTCCAATACGTACGATGCGAAACTGTGGACGCCTACCTTTAGGCTCATCTTCCAAAAGTTGGAGGTTCGCTTCAGAAAAAGCTGCACGTTGTAGATAGTCGGCCTCCTTCAACTGTTGCACAACCTCCGTTTTATAGGGGGTGAAAACGTAAATCTTAGTGGATAATTTGCCATACTGACATATTGGATATTCGTAGTGTTACAGAATACCGACGAGCTGAACGCCTTGGGTTACCTAACAAAGCTTGCTTTAAACGTTCCACGTTCTCCTGTGAGTTCGAACTGTAGAACGTGGTCCAGGTGGATTCTTTTTCATTAAACTGCCTCCACCACGAAGGGCATTAACCCGTTGCAAAACGTTGTTCCGACTCGCTACGTCACCATAGTAAGGAACATTAAATCTTCGACGAAAGAGACGTTGAACTTCCGTCACTGATTCGCCGCTCCTCACAAAACTGTCATACACGAAAACGCGATGCTTCAGCGTCCTCAGCGGCATGATTGAAACTAAACAATGACTATTCACAAATTGCAAGGTTAGTAGAGGGCGCCGACGGTCTCGGCTCTCCTCTCCGACCCTTTACGGTTTAAGGTAGGCGTCCACATTTTCGCATTGTACGTATCGTACGCATCGCGTCAAACGGATCGTAGTATTCTTTCTATAGAAAGTAATACAAGTGCGTCCTTTGATCCGCATCGTACGGATCGCACGAATCTACCCGTCGGTAATGTCGATGCCGATGCTCCGAGGGGCAACTTTTACGATGCGTGCCGATGGCGTCATACGGAATGTGGTATTTGCTGGTAGTTGCGTCGGCAAATCCGATCGCTGCTGATATTGTAGACGCATTGTAAAAAATAATCCGTTTGATGCGATGTGTCCGATACGTTCGACGCGACAATGTGGACGCTTACCTTTAGTACTACCTATCCCAAAATGTCCGTTTCCCATGGCGCACGCTGTATAAAAGAAAGTATTCCAACTAATTGACTCATGAATACCTAAGTCTTAGTCTTAAACTAGGAACTTTAAATTTGGAAGATTTATCGTTTTAATAAATCGTAATTAATAAAGAAAGATGTTTTGAAATTCTTTCTCTAAGAGAATGAAAATAAGGGTTTGAGTTATACCTGCGTCTCATCAATTTAAAAATGTTCACAGTCGAGAAAGTTGGTCTAGCGTTTCTTTTTTAAAATGAAACATAAAAATCCTGTCAAGAAAATGAGAATATGCAACATGAGAGTGACTTTGTATGTGAAAACAAAAACAGAAAAAACTTTCATATCAATGATATATTAAAAACATTCAATTATAGGGACGAAGAAAATTTTATAGATGAAAGGCGTGATATGTAGGTACTTTTTGAAAAATAAAGAAACACAATTTAGAATTCAACCCAAATATTTGAGTTATGGGAAATAAAAAGCTACGTGATTTTTTGTATTCAGACATCTTAATTCCAAGAAGCGAACGTGTTGGGAAACTTCACAATATTCCTCATAAAGTAAATTTACATTGTTGTTTACGTCAGTAGTTCTCAAGATATTTTATTGATATTCACACAATTTTTCATCCAAGAATAATATAATAATCATTAAATAATTCAATCTTTGCATCTAATAGCAGTTATCTCAAAACAGTGCACATTGACTACAAAACGGAGATTACTCCGAGGCGACTTATATAATATCGAAACAAATACTCATTTATGTAGGTTCTGGACAAAAAGTCATGTACTAACTCTGAAGATCCACGCGAATGTAGCCGTGGGCTATAGCTAGTTCAAAATAAAACGAAAATAGTATATTTTGAAACTTGGGCGGTAAGTTGTCAATTTGACGCGAGAGCGAAATAGGACGCACATTCGCTCGGGAGGGCAATTGACAATACCGCCCGTGTTACAAACAATATTTTTTATTACTCATGCGAGGGGATGTATCTTACAAGTATGGGATCCAGGGGCATTCAACAAAAAAAGAATCAAAAATGAAGACTTTGAAGAACTCTACTCAGTCTTCGGCATCACCATAGAATTTGCAGTCATTTTAAAACGTTTTCTTTAATTGTTATTATTATTTTGTAATGAAAAAATTGTTTGACACTTTCATGTCACTTTTTTAATATCGAGGTCTTGATTGTATTCATTTTATATATTTATTTGTTTTTTAATGTAACCTAAAATACCTAAAATAAAAAACCTTTAATGTAAGCGATATTGAATATTTGCGTGAGTTTCCCAGGTTATGTATATATTATGGAAATACAACGAGAAGTGGCATTTCTCGTATTAAAAAACGTGTGTTAAGAAGTACTTTTCGCGCATGAGTAATAAAAATATATTTATTGCTTTACTTTTGTCATAATTTTTTTTGTATTGAATATCGTCTGCAACACAAGAAAACCTCGTAACTTCTAAAAAATCTAAAAGTGAGATAGTTATACCATATATTGCCCAGAGTCTGATATGTGCAACGCTAAAACCTCGTAACTCCATAAAAATTCTGCAATAAACCTATTGCAGAATTTTTATGGAGTTACGAGGATGTAGCATTGCAGAGATCAGACTTTGGGCAATATATGGTCAGTGCCGGCACGTTCGCCTGGTCGGACAGGCGATCGCCTTACGGCGTGATATTTTTAGGGCGGCATATTTTTGTAGCAATAAAAGACATTTCTCGGATGTACATACTGAGAGAATTATGTCAAATGTCGAAAAATTAGAAAGGAAATGGTTAGTATACAGTGAAAAAAACAATTCCATGTACATAAATTAATTTTTCTTGCTTGTTATTTGATAATGCAGACCATATGGCTAGAAATTGGTCGATGTTTGGTTATTCTAATTGGAGAATATTGAAGTAGTTTTAAAATACATGAACGTTAATCAAATCATATGGAGTCTTATAAAAAGTGGATGTCAGGTTAAAAAGTGGCAAAACTATTGATAGAGAACTTCAGAGATTATTGAAATTGGAACAGCAATATTGGCAAGAGGTATTATTTCCAAAATTATAGAGACTAAATATTACAGCATTATTTTGGATTGCACTCCAGAATAAACGGAACTGTCTAGTAGTTAGACCATTTTATTAGTCAGCATAGCGAGATTGCCGACACCTAGCCAGCAATCAAATAACAGAAACATTCTGAAACGAATCCCGGTCGTGAAATTGTAAACAATGAGACGATTCAAATTTAAATTCGGCTGATGATCTACGTAGTGGAGTGCTTTTAGTTAAGTTAGTAGTCAAGACTAGACAGACCATTGTTTCAATTTCTCGTGTAAATCTCGCCTTGTTTGAATATGATTTAGTATTAGTCGAGATTCACTTTCGTCGCTGGAAAACTAAATGAGTTCCGGACTTACTTAACTAAATGGTTGGATTTTTGGCTAAAAGTGCTGTTAACTTAATCAGTACCTTTACGTGACATTACTTTGCAGTACTAAGAATTTTAAAAATTATCTGGCATTATTACGCATTACGCTTGTGATTTCACCGATTACCTCGAATTACCAAAAAGTCATGATAATTGCGAATACACCTGCAAAATTTCGGCGAGTGGATGACCTCCCGTTGAGAAACTTAAGAAATTTAAATTTAAAAATACCCCATTTCAGTAACAAAATTAGGTTGGCTACGTTTTGTTGACAATTCCCCAACATGACAGTGAAAATTGAAATATATATTTAATTTTAATTTTAAATTGAATTTAATGTACCAATATTAATACATTTTTTTTTAATTGAAATAATATTTTAGGTAAGAAATAATCTCTTAAAATATTGTGTATTTCATGCTAATATTTTGTTTGTAGCCTGAGGAAGACGAAAATAAAACCGTCGAAGCGTTGCATTAACAACAGTTTTTTAATAACTTATTCCCTATACCTCATGAACTTCATATAAATAATTAAAATATTGTGAAATGAATAAGGTGATTAAACTGAAAACTATTGTTAGTGGATTGACTAGAGATAAGTACTTGCGCGAAACTTCATCTACGATTTTAATCTTAAAGGATGGACTATCCTTTTCGTTCCTGGCATAAATTTAACCATAAACTTTTACAACTCTCCTCGATCATAAACGTAAAACTACAAATGCGATTCATCAGATAGAAGAACTAAAATTGTTCCTCTATCAATTTAAATCCGGCTATTAAATAAATCACAATCGAATATATATGCTGGGGAAATTTAATTGAAATACGTGGGATTTATTCAATTTTGTTAAAATCTCTGTTATTATGAATAAACTGCGAGCTTTTCGTGCTTAAATGGGTAACGCTGTAAGTCTTTGATTACGTTTAACAAATCATTTTTTGTTCAATAATAAGATTTTAGTGGCTAAAAGACCTGTGGTCATTAGGCAGTTGTACTTTGTAGAATAAAGATTGTTATTACTATTATGATTTTAAAACTCATAATATACTTCCTATTCTCATACAATTAAATCAATAATACATGCATTATTATTACCTTCGCAAACCATACTAAATAGGCTTATCAAGATACGTCGGAATCTGAGGTCAGATTTTTTTGGAAGCAATTTCTACAATACATTAGTAGGAATAAAATTACTTACAAAGTTACAAAATGCGACTTTGTGAACGTCACTTTTGCATCATTGGAAACACAAAAATCGTTTCAAATACAGAATATCGATAAGATTGAATTGGGGCAACCATCCTACGTTATAGATAATCATACAAACTTAAAACGAACGGAACACAGCCAGAATATATAAATATATTCAGCATTTCCGGAGCTCTATAATAATTAGTATAGAGCTCCGGAAGGGCTGAATATATTTATATATTCAGGCAGTGTTAAACATACAAACTTAAAACAAACGGAACACAGCCTGAATATATAAATATATTCAGCCTTTCCGGAGCTCTATAACAATTGATATAGAGCTCCGGAAAGTCTGAATATATATATATATATATATATATATATATATATATATATATATATATATATATATATATATATATATATATATTCAGGCTGTTTTCCGTTTGTTTGAAGTTTGCAGAATATCTATAATTTATAACTTACTTTAAATATCAATTTATTTACGGAATGTTTTTAAAAAAATCTATATCGGAGCATTAAAATATCTTCAAAATTTGTCGATTATCTCTTTAATTTAAAATTTATTTTCACATTGATAGTAAACAAAAAAACGTAGCTATATAGTTGTCTCTATATCAAATGTTTCTAATACGAGTTCAAACATCCCTTGATACTTCACCAATAGATTATTTAATATATTGAAGTGTGGAAAATACCACACGTGTAAGAGTTAACATACAGTATCTACGTCCACTATTGTATACTCCCATTATTGTACAGTTCGTGGACTATGTAAATACATCATAACACACACGTAGGTAACAGTCCGCGATTAATGATAAGTTATGATAGATTACACACACGTGCGTTTCACGAATCGTAAACACGTGGTTTACGATTCGTTGATTGGTTGAGAACTGCCGCTAAGTGCTGATGCGTTCAGTGCCCCCCGTGCCACAATTCAAACTAATTGAAATTGACATTGCGTACATTGGGTTGCCTATATCTATGAGCACTCTTATTCCAGTTTAACCTTAATAAATACTAAATAATACGGTATGTAACCATTAAAAAATCTATTTCTTTTCATTTCTGTCAGTTTAAATAATGTCGAGAAACAGTTGTATATATGAAAATACAACTGTTTGTTTGTAATGTGCCTGATAAGAAATAAATTTGTTACATCAAACATATTTTTCTTATTAAACAGAAAAAAATTAGCGCTGTCGTAGATAAAATATACTACATAACTCGAGTTGTAAGGCAATTACGTAATATGCTTCTTACAACTCTGGCACGTGGAACAATGCAAAAAAGATTAAATTATTGACGTATCAGCATAGATACATTTGGGTAGTTATATAAACATTTACATTACCTGCAGTGCATTTAGGACTTAATAATTAGTTTGTGATTCGTGTAAATTAGCATAACGATTTGTAATTAAATAATCCGTGAAATTGTTGTAGTGAAAATACAAAGGTAAAACAACAATTATCCTGCTCAAATGTCAAAGCATAAAAAAAATCGCAAACACTGATAATACACGGTCGAGCGCACTGATTTCATTGTTAGCATCCCTCAAGCGCCAAGCGAAATTCAAAACCCAGTTTTTATTGTCAACTCTCGCCCACTTTAACATATCAGACAGACAGGAATAGATAGAAAAGAGAGATACATGGTCTAAAATAGATAATGCTAGACAGGACTAAGCAGACAAAATTGGATGGGATTTGTAGAAGCTTAGAAAAGTCTGGTAACGCAATATTTCGTAATAATAAATATAATGTGAAAGTTAAAATGGACATGAATAAATATATCGGAATTAATTTTGTTATGCAAATGTGTGTGTAAATGAATGCAAATAAGGGTTGCACTACAAACGAGCAATGTTTAAATTAGATCGAAGTTCTAACTGATATCAAAAGGGATGTACAATCGATTCTGACTTACAAATAGAAAAAAGTGTTTTGCCGGTCAGCAAAAAATAGGTGTTAATAATTGTTTAACATTGGGTGGTTTACATTAGTATTTTTATTCTCCTTAATTATTTAAAGAGCAATTTGTTATGTTTAAATTATATAAAGAATAATAAATTAATAATATTAATTATAACCTTCCATAGTTTGTTATTATTTATCTAATAGTTGTATTATATTTATTATTTATCCAATATATGTATTACATATCGTCGGCGACACAAGAAAACCTCGTAACTCCTAAAAAATCTAAAAGTGAGATAGTTATACCATATACAGGGCCGGCGCGTTAAAATATCTTAAATTTTATTTACTTAACAAATAATAAACAAATGTAATTTTAATAACCATATTTAAAAAAAACAATACAGGTATAGACACTTTGACCAAATATATAACTTATACCAAAACAATAACTTATAAATAAAATACAAAAATTTACTCCTCTGCCGTTTCCTTTGCAAAATTATTAATGATGTCGTAGTATATTTTCTCTGTTATCTCATGTTCTATGACTAATATAGATGAATTTCTGTTGGGCCATGGGCCATAAAAAAATCTTTGTTGGGCCATAGAAGATCGCAAATATTTTTTCATTATTTTTAATTTAGAGAACGAACGTTCTCCACTGGCAGCGGTAATAGGTAAAGTGAGTAATATTCTTAAGCAAATAATAATATTGGAAAATTTTCAGATAAATTATTTCTTCCTATATAATTCACTGCAAGCAGCGGGTCACACCTGTTGTTAATATATTTCGCACAATTTGTAATTCGTTAGACAAATTTAAAGGTTCTATATCTGTTTTAGGTGCAAGTGCAAATCCTTACAATTTTTAAGAATTTCGTCTGATTTTTTTTTTGCGCTTATGATGGAATATCGTATAAAAATTTAAAAAAATTATTATGATTTACCAATCGGGTAAATCTAAAAAATGCAGTTGTAGCTTAACTAGTTTTCTAGTTACAGACAAAAAAACTAGACTCGCATTGTTATTAAGACATTTTTGGAAAGCCTCATATTGCAATCCAAATTGTAATAAATTTGAAACTATTGGAAATTGTAGCTAATAGCGAATTCAGTTAGCTACATTTTCACCAAACATTGCAATCTTAGTTTAATTAGTTTTATAGTTACAGACAAAAACCTAGACTCGCATTGTTATTAGGACATTTTTGGAAAGTCTCATATTGCATTTAAAATTGTGATAAATTTAAAACTTTGGAAATTGTAGCTAATAGCGAATTCAGTTAGCTACATTTTCACCAAATACTGCAATTTTAGTTTAATTAGTTTTCTAGTTACAGACGAAAAACTAGACTCGCATTGTTATTAAGACATTTTGGAAAGTCTCAGATTGCAATCAAAATTGTGATAAATTTTAAACTTTTGGAAATTGTAGCCAATATTCAGTTAGCGAATTCAGTTAGCTACGTTTTCACCAAATATTACAATTTTAGTTTAATTAGTTTTCTAGTTACAGACGAAAAACTAGACTCGCATTGTTATTATGACAGTTTTGGAAAGTTTCATATTGCAATCAAAATTGTGATAAATTTGCGAAAAATTTGAATCTTTTGAAAATTGCAGCTAATAGCGAATTCACTTAGCTACATTTCCGCCAAAAATTGTAATTTTCGCTTGACTAGTTTTCCAGTTACAGACTAAAAACTAGACTCGCATTGTTATTAGGATATTTTTGGAGTTTCATATTGCAATCAAAATTGTGATAAATTTGAATCTTTTGGAAATTGTAGCTAATATTCAGTTAGCGAATTCAGTTAGCTACCTTTTCACAAAATATTAAAATTTTAGTTTAATTAGTTTTCTAGTTACAGACGAAAAACTAGACTCGCATTGTTATTATGACAGTTTTGGAAAGTCTCAGCTTGCAATCAAAATTGTGATAAATTTGCGAAAAATTTGAAACTTTCGAAAATTGTAGCGAATTCAGTTAGCTACATTTTCACCAAACATTGCAATTTTAATTTTACTAATTTTCTAGTTACAGACAAAAAACTAGATTCGCATTGTTATTAATACAGTTTTGGAAAGTCTCAGATTGAAATTAAATTTGCGATAAATTTAAGTACAATTTGAAATATTTGGAAATTGTAGCTAATTATAATAAAAAATTGCAATTCTAGCTTAACTAGTTTTCTAGTTACACACGAAAAGCTAGACTCGCATTGTTATTAAGACAGATAAGTAAATGTCACTAGATAACTAGCATTGATGTTAAGAGAGATAGATAAATCTATAATTATTTGATAATAATATATCTTAAAGGAAATTTAATTCTCTGCAAGTTTTGTTTGAAACATTTTTGAAAAATTTCGCTTAGTTTCCGAATTATTTTCACATGGAGACAAATTATTTTCACATGGAGAATGTTTTCAACATAGACTACGTAAATGTGTAGTGTCTATAAAATACTGGCAGGTATATATTAAAGTAAACATCAGGACTGGTAAACATAATAATCATTTTACTTCCAATTAATGCAGTTTATAAATTGCTTCGCGTGCCACATATAAGATCGACGCTGGCCGCATGTGTCCCGCGGGCCGCTATTTGCCCAGACTTGGTCTAGATCAATTAAAGTCATCATCATCATTTCCTTTACTCCTCGTGGGAGCATAGGGCATCAACAAACGCTCTCCATCTGATTCTATTCTGAGCCAGGGCCTTTACCTCGCGCCACTCCTTTCCGCTTGCCCTGGATTCCTGTACGACTGTTCTCCGCCACGTGATTTTTGGGCGGCCTCTCTTTCTTGAACCTTGGGGGTTCCAGTCAAGAGCTTCTTTTGCAATATCCCCCTCCGGCCTTCTAAGTGTGTGGCCGATCCATTTCCACTTCCTTCTTCTTATTTGGGTTTCAAGACGTTCCATGTTTGCTTTTTTCCAAAGTTCAATATTTGCTATGGTATTGGGCCAAAATATTTTAAGTATTCTTCTCAGACACTTGTTCATGAATACCTGAAGTTGTGATACTATGGTGGTAGTCACTTTCCACGTTTCGCTACCGTAAAGAAGAACTGATACTACATTTGATTTGAAAATTTGGAGCTTTAAGTTACGGGAAGTTTTTGTTGAATTTCACAGATTGTTAAGCATTCCGAATGCCTGTCGCGCCTTCTGTATCCGTTGTTTTACGTCTTTATCAGCACCACCATCCTGTGAAATAAGGCTTCCGAGGTAGCAAAAACTATCTACTACCTGTACTTGCCTGCCATCTATCTCCAGGTTACAGGGGGCTGTCGCATTGATCTTTATCAGCTTGGTTTTATCGACATTGATTTTCATTCCCACCTTCATTGCTTACTTTTTGAGAGCCTCCAACTTTTTTTCCATATCTACTTTGGTGTGGGACAGGAGACAGATATCATCTGCAAAATCTAGGTCTTCTAAATGCCTCACGAACGTCCATCGAATTCCCCTTGTTTTTTTATTTGCTTTCTTCATGACCCAGTCTAAGATTATGGTAAACAGAAGTGGGGAGAGCGTGCATCCTTGTTTTACTCCCGAATGCATTGTGAAAGGTGTGCCGCGTTGTCCTTGGTGGATTACCATGCAGCTTGCTTCTTTGTATAGTAATTTGATTATGTTTATGTACTTTGTAGGCACCCCGTAGCTGGCTAGTATTATCCACATAAATTCCCTGTCCATACTATCGAACTCTTGCTTGAAGTCGATGAACAGTAGATAGAGTGGTGACTGCCACTCGACCGATTGTTCAACGATGATTCTGAGGGTGTTTATCTGGTCGGTACAGGACCTGGCAGGCCTGAATCCAGCTTGCTCCTTGCGTAGTGTCGGTTCAACCACAGTGCTGATCCGGCCGTGAATTATTTTGGATACTAATTTGTTAATGGTGTTAAGAAGAGTTATTCCTCTCCAATTGGAGCATATACTCAGGTCTCCTTTTTTCGCCAGTTTCATAATTAGGCCTTCTTTCCACGTGGATGGTATTACTTCTGTTTCCCATGCTTCTCGAATTATAGGTGTTATAATCCCGGTGATTCCCTTTATGTCTATTTTAAACATCTCCGAGTATGTGTCGTCAGCGCCAGGCGCCTTGCCGTGTTTAAGATGTTTGATGGCGGCCTTGACCTCCTCTATGCTTGGCGGGTCGTCTCTAAATCTTCTGTTTCCGCTTGGTGTCATAGGACTCTGTGGTACCTCTTCCAACGGTGTGTTTAGGAGCTCTTGGAAGTGTTCTGTCCTGCGGGTTATTTGCTGTGCCTCGGTTGTGCATAGCCTGTCGTTCGTCGTGCGTATTGGTCGTTCTGAGGGGAAGCCTGTGTTTGTGAGCTTTCGTGTCAGGAGATATGTTTCCTTGGTGTTCATGCTGTCAGCAGCTAGTTGCGCTCGGGTTGCAATATCAGCTAGCCATTTCCTCTTATCAGTTCTAGCACTCTTTCCCACTTGCTTATCGGCTGCGTTGTAAATCTGGGATAGCCTTTGTTTATCTTTATCTTCAGCACAGTTTATTTGTTGCTTTAAGTTTCGGCGGTCTTGGATTAATTTCCAAGTCGCATTAGATATCCATTCTTTTCTCATTGGGTTTGTACCCAAGGATGTTTCCAGCTCCTCTTAACGCATCTACGATGCTTGACCATCTTTCTGTAATGTCTTTGTTCCCTGTGGTCTTTTCCTTCAGTCTGTTGGCTACTTCCTCTGCGAAGGCCTTTGCCGTCATTTATTCTTGAAGTTTTGCGATGTCAATTTTCTTTGTCTTCCTGGTGGCTTGGCGCTTGGTGTTTGAGATCAGTTTAATACGTATCTGTCCACAGAGAAGATGGTGGTCGTTATGTACGTCGGCTCCACGGTGATTCCGGACATCCAGCAGTGATGTTTTCCATTTCTGGCTTATGCAAATATGATCTATCTGATTTTGGGTTCTGCCATCCGGTGAGCACCATGTCACTTTATGTATTTCCTTGTGTGGAAAAACTGTTCCGTCTATAAGCAAGTCGTGGTTTGTGCAGAGGTCCGCTAGTAATTCTCCATTTTCATTCATTTCCCTTGTACCGTACTTTCCCGTTACTGTCTCCCAGTTAGTGCTGCAGATCAATTAAAGTAGTTTATAAATTGCTTCGCGGGCTGCATATAAGATCGACGCGGGCCGCATGTGTCCCGCGGGCCGCTATTTGTCCAGGCCTGCTCTAAAGTGCTTTTTCACATGTTTGTATTGACGCTCTATAACTAGATCTTGACACGAGACGAGACGAGACGAGAGTTCATCTCGCTTTTACGAGACGAGACGAGAGTTCATCTCGCTTTTACGAGACGAGACGAGAAAAATATCGTTCTCGTGTGAAGCCCTATCTATAACCAGTTTTTCAAATTGTTGCAACTGGAAGGTCTTGAACCCAGAAGCTCCACAAGGCCTTAAAAAATGAATCCAGTTTCTATAATTGCAATATCTTCTTCTTTTGGCCATATGAAGCTATCGAGTTTAGATATAATTTTTAAAATAATAATATTTATATTGTAATATTTCTCTTGTCCTACTTTTATCTCGAATTTTATATTGTACTGAGACTCAATTCTAATTATAGAAGTTGCAAAGTCTATTGCGTTTTCTAAATCACTGTCACTTTTATTCGTTTTATCTTCACCTTCAGAAGTACAAATTTCTTCTGGATCATCATTCTCCTTTTTATCTTCTTTTAGAGATCTAAATCCTTTTACGCGATGAATCTGAATAAACCTTAAAAAACCTATACAACGTATACAGAACTTTGGGCAATTTTTCAAAGACTGTCCTAAAATCAATCCTAAGTAGGTTGTTCAGTAGTAAATTTGGTAGACTATATTTACTACTGAACAACCTACTTAGGATAGATTTTAGGACAGTCTTTGAAAAATTGCCCAAAGTTCTGCATACGTTGTATAGGTTCATATTTGCCATCAAAGTTTCACATGCCAATAAATATTTCATATGCGACCAGCAGTAATGAAATGGTGCAAAGTAGAGATGAGCATGGGACAAGCTTCTAGTTCTAAATACCATCCCGTGGAACGGATTTTCGTCCCATCCCATTTAATCCCGGTCGCGCAACCCGACCCATTCAACCAACTTTCCCATACAGCAAACTTTCTTTTCGGTTCAGAATTAAATATGTAATTTCTTTATATGACAATGAGTAATCCTTTTTCGTCGCAATCGGACCGTAAGACTTTTCAGGAACAACAGAGTTTCCACAGAATTCTCATGAGCGGGGCATATTATGGAAAATTTGCACGATCTAGATTTCCTAGAATATTAAAACTCGTCCCACTCCGTCACATACAAAATTGTCGTCGTCCGATGTTAAAATTAGTTCGAAATTGGAGTACTAGAGATTTTTAGGTAATTGCACTTTTTTCGTTGTATTGTTTTACTTGTTTAAAAAAAGTCAGTTATTTTATATTGGGTAAAGTCAAAATTATTTATTACTTTACACCATTTTGCTGTTTGTGAAGAAATATATTTTTTTGCGGCAGGATTACCATTGTCTTCCTCGGGAGCTTCTCTCAGAGCTTCCCCAGTAAGAAATAATTAAAAAACACAATACAGTTTAGTAGAAGCTCACTGTCCTACTGCGGCGTGGCTCATAACGACGCGCATGATGAGCTCATGCGGGTGTAGTGGGGACGTAATATGGATGTAATGCGAATATAATGTGAACGTTATTCAGGAAATGCAAGATTAATTCAAGGAATCCAAGAGTACTTTGTGTAATGTGGTGTTATAGTTACGTACTGCTAAGGAATGCAAAGTAATGTGCAGTAATGCATCTATATATTTACATGTATTGCAAGAGTGGATGACCCCTCGTTTCTCAATAATGCCTGCGTAATGATATTTAATGTTGATATAATGATCTGCGTAATGATCTAATTTTGATATTTAATGTTGAACGTTTCTCCAATATATCTTTTGAAATTATTTGGTTCTACATCTAAAATATTGTATTCTTCAAAATTGAAGATATGTCCTTCTCTAAATTTGTGATTTGCCAGAGCCGCTTTATTCTCTTTCCCGAGATGTTGAGGTTGGCAAACCCTTATATATTGTTTAATTCGGTTTCCTACTCATTGTCTTGTTTGGCCAACATATTGTTTCTCACAGTATTTACATGGAATATTGTATATTGCACAACTTAGCCTAACTTTGTCTGGTTTGTCTTTTAGGTTGTTAAAAACTTGTTTATTTGTTCTCAAATTATACATTGTCAATTTGCTTGTCTCTGTCTTTAATATACTTGTGAGTTTGAAGGACAATTACTCAACATAAGGTATTCTAATTTATTTAATTTGTCTCCGGCCAAGTCTTTCGTCTATAATCTAATACTCATGTCTAGTACGTCAAGTTTCTTTTTCTCTCTTTCTAGTACATTTCGTCGTGTTTCACTAAAAATCCTATTCACTAATTTAGTAGGGTAATTTTTTCTCTGTAGAATGATCTTTACTTTACTGATAATATCATCCTTGAACTCGTCGTCTGTTAGTCTTATCGCTCTACATGCTAGATTCTTCACAACGTTTCTTTTCTGCTTCATGCTATGATTGGAGTGATAATAAAAATTCTGCAAGAAGATGTCTCCTTCATATGCCATGATGTTTTAATCTCCCCGTTGTTTATATTTCTATGTAATTTAATATCTGGAATCAGGATGGAGGCTTTCTATTCTTCCTCTTTCGTAAATGTAATCCTAGTGTCATAATTGTTAACACCAAAACCACCTGACATACGTCTCTCAGATCCAAAGTAGCAGCAATTTTCTCACCTGATACGTATGGCAGGTGGTTAAGGGTTAAAACAGTCAAGAATGTATTCTTTATAAATTTTGTCAATAATTAAATGTGTCATCTACGTAGATTTTGATGAAATTTTCTTAAACTTTCACTTTATTTAAGACTATCTATTAAGTCATTCATTATCAAATTAGCAAATATGGGGCTGGAAGGGTTGCCCATCGCGGAACCACTCGTTTGTTTGTATAATTGGTTGTCGAAACTAAAATAACTGTTATCAAATAGAAACTCTAGTATCTCTTGTAGGCGTTTAAACATGTCGATACAATTTTGGTCATAGATTAAACAACAAAGATAAATTATTAATTCTCTCAAATGCTATGCTGAATATATTTTAATAGTAAAATAGGATTAATAGTTTTACTGTACTGGTGAATGCGCCGGGAATTGATAATTTTCCAATAAATTTTGTGTATTGACATTATTTAAAATTACATTGAAAGCAATAAATATAACACTGGAATAATCGATGTACGTCATAGAATATGCGAAGCATATTGCAATTAATTGGCGGCTTGTGATACTCTGGTGTTGCATTATATAGTAATAGTGAGGTTGATTAGAGCATTAGTGATTAATTAGTGGATACATGAAAGTCATCACAT
Organism: Phosphuga atrata; assembly: GCA_944588485.1. Taxonomy (NCBI): domain Eukaryota; kingdom Metazoa; phylum Arthropoda; class Insecta; order Coleoptera; family Silphidae; genus Phosphuga; species Phosphuga atrata. The sequence goes on along the minus strand of OX155897.1, from coordinate 70,799,848 downwards.
GTATTATTCCTATTATTACCTTTCTAATATTTTAATTGATGAAAATGAAAAAGCATGTTTGTGAAAATAATTGCAAATGTGGAGGAAGGAAATGTGAAGATTCGCTCCTACGAATCGATTAGCGTAATGGCGTTGGATTAAACGGATAATAAAGGTCTTTTCAGTAATTCCCCGTGTATGGAATAGAGATTGGTCTTTGTGGAGATTTATGGATGACACGTACTCTCTTCACTCTGTCCACTGATCAATATATTTTATTTCAAACTCACTTTGCTTTTAATTCTATAATTAACTTTGCGATCTGATTAGAGCTACAGCGATTTTTATCTCTTTATAATCTTTTGTGTTTCACATACCATACCTCAATAATAAACCATTTAATTCAATTGTAATGTTAAATTACATTAAATTACAAAAATTAAACATAGGTACACTACATTTCTCAGTTTAATTACAGAATATAGAAAGTTGATATAAATATGACTTATTTTTGATATGAAAAATTTTTGATTTGTGCATTTAAAAAGTTTTGATAGGGGGTGTTTGTCTCTTATGTACTTCCACAGAATGTTTGCTTCCTAGTATGACTTTAAATTTAGTTTATAGATTTGCTGTCTTTAATAACCAACTTCTTGATATTGTTTCGCCAACGCAGTGGCGGAAATATGTGCTTTTTCGGTTTTTTCCGATTTTCTCCAGAACGGTAAAAAGAACTTTCGGCGCACAGAAACTACACGATAAGGCGAACGCTGAATCGATTGGTGAGACTAGAAGTCTCTGTGGTGAGCGGTTCAAAAGTTATGACAACGTCAAATCAGTAGGAAATGTTTGATTGTATACAGCGAAAAAAATGTGAAATTTGTTTATTTGTAACTTTAGAGCGAAATAAACTGGAAAACCGTTTTCAGTACTTCGATTTCCTTCGTGTAACCAAAAAAAAAATCACGAAAAAAAATTTCGACAAAAATTTTCCATCATTTCGTTCGAAAAATACCTGCTTTTTCGGTTTTTTTCGATTTTTTCGAAAACGGTAAAGAGCAGCGAAATCATTTTGGGCACACAGAGACTACACAACAAGACGAATAAGTCGATGTATAAATTGTCCGGAAATAGTCAATAATTCATCGATAAGTTTCAAACTGAAATTTACCCGATTCTCGATTTGCTAAGTAGATATCTCGGAAACGGTGGCAGATAATAAAAACGGATTGCGGCATCGTTTTCAAAAACTCATTTTCCTATGAATACACTAAGATTGGCCGTGTTAATTTCACGACTTTCTGAGATCTCCACTAGAGCGCCGAAATTTCATAAAAATTTCTTTAATTTTTGCAGGCGAAAGTGAACCGAAAGAGCTAGCGAAATATAGTTTGCATATCTGTAATCAGCAGTAAAAATGCTTTCAGAAACGTTTTTAAGTTTTGCTGTGACTCAAAAAATAACGATTTTGAAAAAATCGGTTTTCTCGTATTTCGTCGTTTCCGCGGTCTAGACTTCCCGAGTCGGTGGAATTTCTTAACTGAAAACTTCCCAGGGAATATTATATATGTTGTCCGATTAATTTTGGGACGATGAATCGATTGGTGAAGACTAGAAGTCTCTGTGGTGAGAGGTTCAAAAGTTATGACAGCGTCAAATCAGTATTTTATACTGATTTGTGTGATTGTGTACAGGGAAAAAAAAATAAAAAAATGTTTATTTGTAACTTTAGAGCGAAACAAACTGAATACCGTTTTTAGTACTTCGATTTCCTTCGTGTAAACAAAAAAAAAATGACGAAAAAAAGTTGCCAAAAAATTTTCGACAAAAATTTTCCATCATTTCGTTCGAGAAATACATTCGTTTTCGTTTTTTTTTCTATTGTTTCGAAATTGGTAAAGAACAGCGAAATCATTTTGAGTAAACAGAAACTACACGACAAGACAAACAAGTCGATGTGTAAATTGTCTGGAAATATTCAATAATTCCTCGATAAATTTCAAACTGAAATTTACCCGATTCTCGATTTGCTAAGTAGATATCTCGAAAGCGATTGCAGATAAATAAAAACGGATTCCGGCATCGTTTTCAGAAGGTAATTTTCTTATGGGTACACTAAGATTGTCCTAGGCAAATTCACGACTTTCCCAGATCTCCACTAGAGCGCCGAAATTTCATAAAAATTTCTTCAATTTTTGCTGGCGAAAGTGAATCGAAAGAGCTAGCGGAATATTATTTGCATATCTGTAATCAGAAGCAAAAATGCTTTTAGAAACGTTTTTTAATTTTTCTGTGACTCAAAAAATAACGATTTTGAAAACATCGATTTTCTCGCATTTTGTCGTTTCCGCAGTCTAGACTTCCCGAGTCGATGGTATTTTTTAACTGAAAGCTTCCCAGGGAATATTATATACGTTCTCCGACTAATTTTGGGACGCTGAATCGATTGGTGAAGACTAGAAGTATCTGTGGTGAGCGGCTCAAAAGTTATGACAGCGTCAAATCAGTAGGAAATGTGTGATTGAGTACAGCGAAAAAAAAAATTTGTATATTTGTAACTTTAGAGCGAAATAAACTGGAAAACCGTTTTCAGCACTTCTATTTCCTTCGTGCAACCTAAAAATATCACGAAAAAAAATTGCAACAAAATTTTCAACAAAAAATTTCCATCATTTCGTTCGAAAAATACTTGCGTTTTCGGTTTTTTTTAATTTTTTCGAAAACGGTAAAGAGCAGCGAAATAATTTTGGGCGCACAGATACTACACGACAAGACGAACAAGTCGATGTGTAAATTTTCCGGAAATATGCAATAATTGGTCGATAAATTTCAAACTGAAATTTACCCGATTCTCGATTTACTAAGTAGATATCTCGGAAACCGTTGCAGATAATTAAAAACGGATTGCGGCATCGTTTTCAACAGGTCATTTTCCTGTAGGTACACTAAGATTTTCTGCGGGAAATTTACGACTTTCCGAGATCTCCACTAGAGCGCCGAAATTTCATAAAAATTGCTTCAATTTTTGCAGGCGAAAGTGAACCGAAAGAGCTAGCGAAATATAATTTGCATATCTGTAATCAGCAGGGAAAATGCTTTCAGAAACGTTTTTAAATTTTGCTGTATCTGAAAAAATAACGATTTTGACAAAATCGATTTTCTCGCATTTCGTCGTTTCCGCGGTCTAGACTTCCCGAGTCGATGGTATTTCTTAACTGAAAGCTTCCCAGGGAATATTGTATACGTTCTCCGACTAATTTTGGGACGCTGAATCGATTGGTGAAGACTAGTAGTCTCTGTGGTGAGCGGTTCAAAAGTTATGACAGCGTTAAATCAGTAGGAAATGCGAGATGTACAGGTGGACAGAGGTGTACAGCGAAAAATTATATAAAACTTTTATAAACATTCCTGTTACGAGCCATGAGTCACGAGTCAATGTTTTTAAGGTACACGCCAATCTTATTTACGTGGGCATTTTTATACCATACTGATCCGCCTGTATTCTGCTGCAAAAAACATATGTCCTAGTACGTTCTGGATCTGTTCGTGTCCCTCAGGTAGGCCTCCCTCAGGTCTTTTCCAGGTGTTTTTTGTACATTAAGGATCGGTTTAGTGTGATCCCTTAATATTTTATATTGGGGATATATTTCAGCCTTTTACTGCAATACGTTACGTTCATATCTATATTACCTAGACCAGGGATGGCGAAACTTTTTGACTAGTGGGTCAAATTTTGTTCATTATATTTTTCGTATTAGCTCGTGGGTTACCAGGTCAGTGGCATCACTTCGAAAAGAGGATGGAGGTCAAAGGCTGCTTATTTTGTTCTCACTTTTAAAGGCTTTTACAAAATTCAAGTTTCCTTCTTGTTTTACGACTTCTCCTTTGGAAGTGAATAGCAAGAAATAAAGGTCGAACTAAAAAAATGTATATCAATGAATAAGTCTATAAAACTTCTTGATCTATTATATGAGTAATGTAATGTAATAATGTAATGTAAAAATAATGTAATATAATCAGTAAATGAAATCCATTTAGAGGATGTGGAATATTTTGTATATAGAATTTTTTATATTGAATTGAGATATTGAACAAAACCAATGTTTTCCCCACCATACTGTAGGTCAATATCCATTACTCCAATAATGAATCTCCATTTCATTTACATTGGACTTTTACGCACGAATTGAATACTTTTTTACACACGAATATAATAATGGCATCCTTCACATACAATAATGTATTTATTAGTGTGGTCATTTTGGTGAGTAGATAACTCATTTCAGAATTAAACATGGGTTCATAAAATCGATGTGCTTACAGAGATCACCATTTCAAAAAATAGCGCCAGCGAAACTAACCGCGCATGCAGCGTCCTTATGCAACGCTGCAGTACCGCGACTTTTACGGAAAGCGCGTTTTGATCTGAACATGTACATAAGCCGCCATATCAGTGGGGCCGCCGCGATATCGCACCGGTTGCGGCAGCGAAACTTCCGCGCCGGTCTGTGAGCTCCTTTAATGTTTTGGAATCAGGATAAATCCTGTTGTTGCAGCCTGAATTGTGGTGGCTTTAGGATACGGCCGCGGTTAGCGGGAACTGCAAGATACGTTGGTGTAAGTCTCTCGAGTGTGCAACGAGTATAGCTTCGGAATCATCTGCAAGAAGTGAGAAATGTAATACATAAGTGAGGGGACAGTTAGGAGGCGACTTCATGCTGCTGAATTATCTTCTCGAACTAGAGCTACCGGACCGCCGCTTTCTCGGGAAAAACGGATGGAGAACGGATTGCGAGGTTAAATTTTGCACGAGAACACTTGGCTTGCACAATAGCTGATTGGAGTCGCGTATTGTTTTCCGATGAATCGCGATTCTGTCTCACGAGCTCAGATAGACGTGTAAGAGTGCGATGTCAAGACGAGAGATATGCTCAAGCGTGTATTACGGAGCGACTTCCCTTTGGTGGAGGTTCAGTTATGGCATGGGGAGGCATATCTTTTGACATCCGCACGGAGTTAGTCTTTATCGAGAATTGGACGTTGACTGCACATAAGTATCTGATAGAGGTTCTAGAAGATCATGTTTTAGCGTTCATAGTTATTTTTGGAGACGACGCAACATTTATGCATGATAACATACGGCCCCACACTGCTCGAATAGTTACTGAATATCTTGACGAGTGTCAAATATAATAATACATAATATAATATAAATAATGGAAGAAGAACATCAAGCACCCATGGTTGGAGACTGATTGTGAGAATGCACTCACCACCAGGAATTTGGCCTACCAGAAATACAACACAAAGAAGCCCCACAATTTGCAGGTGTTAACACGAAAGACAACAACAAAAATTATCAGACAATCCAAGAGGAAATACCTGAAGAAACTTTAAATGCAATATCAAATTTAAAAAAAATCAAGCCCGGTACACTTCCATTTCAACGTTATTAGTTTCAATAGCTCTTCTTCTAATATATTTTCTGATTTATATCCAGCAAAAACTGTTAATAGTGCAAAACAATTTACATTACTCTCATCTAAAGCAATTGAATACTTTGCTGCATGACAACGTTTTAAGGCCCAAAAAAAAAAATGTAATTTTCATGCACTAATTAATAATTCTTGCTTAAAATGATGTCATGCGCTACATTAGGAAACACATTTTTTTTTATTTTGGCATTTTTAAGGGATGTTAAAAATCTCAACTAATAAGTACCGTCAGGAATTACAGACAATATTTGTATAGTAATTTTTATTATATTATTTTATACAAAAATACATTTTTATACAAAATATAAAAAAAACGATATACGTAATTTAAAAAAATTAATGTTGAATATTCATAAAACTTTTCAACAAATTCCATAAAATTCATAAAATCGTTATCAATCCTGTTCATGGTATTCCAAAAAGCATTTCTTTTTTTCTTTGCTGCATAGAAATATTCCACATGCAGAACACTTACTATGAGGACGTGATTGTATTGCTTTGGAACTATACATCTCGCATCTTCCCCCGCTTTTATCGTAGATAATCCAATGCTTTTCTAAGTCACCTAGTCACACCTCATCAGAAACACTATAATTATATTTTCACCGTTTGGCAATGGGTTTCAAAGGTGTGGATTTTTTTCTTTTAATATTTTTAGAAAGTAGGCCCAGAGCGGGCCTTTCGGGGTAGAAATTTTATCAAATTTTATACAATAAATAATGTAAGCCTTAAGAAAAGCCAAAAATCCCGTAAATAGTCGGCCCTCATTTTCGAGACTCGGTTCATTCCATAGGTTGTTCGAAGCTGATCTGCTTTATCTAATATCCAATATATCTCTTCCCATAAATATATTATAATCCTTCACGACAATAGGACAAGCAACTTCTTGACGTGGTCCGTCCTTTTGTGTTCGAAGAGTTGTAGTTGCTTCTGTTCCATGATAATTTGAAGCAAAATATAAAATGCGATTATCCTTCCACTTATAAACAGTAATACCTGTATTAGAAGTTCTGTAATCGAAGTCTCCTCGTTGCCATTGTTTCAAATGAAGTGGAATCTTCTTTCAAATGAAGTGGAAAACCTTTTCTGTCTTTTCGAATCGTCCCACATGCCAAGTGTGTTTTATTTTTAGGGATTCAACTAGTTTATAGATATTAATAAAATAGTTATCCGAATAAATTATTTTTTTTCGAATTCCAGTAGGGTTTCGTCAAAGATAACACTCGTTCGCAAAGGCCATAATTTTTAAATTCCAATTCCATTTCTTCATTTTTTCCCTGATGCATTTGGAAACCAGATATAAAACCTTCATCAGTAGCATCCTAATCTAATTCTTCATCCGTTAGGACACAGTTGTGTAAAGGTAAATCATCCTCTAACAATTGATCACATATCTTTTGTAACTCCAATTTGCTTAGAGGTTTTTTGTAATACCACTTCAAATTTTAGTCGTCCAATACTGACGGTAGTTCCTAGTCCAGAAAAGAAACGAAGGTTTTTTGGTAATTGTAAACTATATAAAACTAATTATCTATTTTTAAGTATTAATTAATATATCAAAAAGTAAGATTAAACAATTTGTTGCATATTTAGTATACAAAATTCAACCAAAAAAAAATTGATAAGACTAAGCTGCTAACGAAATAATGTGACCACGCTCCCGCTAGCAAAGTAATTCCTATTGTGAAGCTCTCGTTCCTAACAGACTGATGACGCATTATGTAAAATGGGGGGATGAAATACTCTAACGTACTATCAGGCGCGGAGGCAAATCGAATATAATAAATATTTTAAAGTTACAAGAAAAAATATGCGGTTGACTTCGTAAGTACCGTCAGGAAATACAGGGTTAAGTCGTTATATAGGGGGAGGGGGAGGTTTTTAGGTTAGGAGGTTCTACAACAAATGTCTCTTTCTAATTCTATTCTAACATAGTATTCGATCTTCAATTGTAATCCGACTTATTGGTAACTCATTTATACGCTTCTTAATCAAGTCTATGTCTTTAAAATCTGGAAATAAAGTAACACTACATTCTAAAAACGCTTTTTTACAAACTCTTTCTGAAAAATGTTTCACGTGACCAGACATGCAATAGGTAACTTGAAAACTCACAGCTGCCTTGTTAGTTTATCTACTCGCACGTCAAAATGAACACATCAATAAGTTATTGTATGATTAAATATACAAATTATTGTATGTGATGGATGCCATTATAATCGTGTGTAAAAGTATCCAAATCGTGCGTAAAAGTGCAATCTAAATCAAATGGAGTTTCATTATTAAACGATTTCTGTTTGTTGTTACTATAGCAACAACTCGCGTCATTAAACAAAAAACATTGACGTTTTGAAAATAAATTTTCTGACATTAATTTCTATCAAATAAATCAAATTTCTTTGTCAATTTATATCTAGATTAAATCTAGGTTAACCTAAATTATATCGAGAACGGCCAAATAGTGTTACCGCCACTGTGCGCTTTTACTAGTTAGCAATTTTTGCCACGGAGGAGCAGAAGGGGCGTATTACAGGGATACAAGTAAAAACATATTTAAAGTATAATAATTTGAGAAGAAATTTCGTAATGATATATTTAATATTCATACCTTTGTGGTTGAGATACTTTAATAAGGAAATAAATGTTGCGTTTTGAACATTTCTAAACGTTCTAAAAGCAATGCCCGGGTCACTTAAAAAGCCTGTGTGGGTCAGTGTCTGACTGGCGGATCATAGGTTCGCCATCCCTGACCTAGGCGACTATTAAGGTGGAAGCCACATATTTCTGTCTTACATAGATTTGTAATTTGGATTTGTAGGTATTTTATTAGGGCTTCTTCACCTTTGTTTTTGCGTCTTGTTTGTGAGGCTATGTATACCTTGGCTGTGTATACGTTCAGCATAGTAGAATTTTTAAAGAATGCGTTTCTGGGGTGTTATCCCTATGAACTTAAATATAAGGGGGGCCAGCACTGATCCCTGAAACAAACCGTTTTTAATGGTATATGGTTTGCTTATTGTTTTGCTGATTGTGACTCTAAAATTTCGATTTATAAACATATTCCAAAGAAAGTTAGTTTTGAATGGTCTGTTTTAGTTTTAATATAAGCCTGTCTAGCCATACTGTGTCGTAAAGGTCGACGAATGCTACTGATGTTCTTAACCCCTTCTGCTAGCCTGATTGTATGAACAATGTTAGAACCAGTACCTGTTCACATTAACTTCGACCCAAACCCTGACTGTTCTGGGGGAGTTATGTTTTTTATTGGTGTATTGATTCTACAGCTAAAGCTTCTACAGCAATTTGTACCAAACGTTAAAGTCATTGTCAGGTTTTTCTGATATATGAATAGCGTGTGTCCAAGGAATTTTGAACTGTTTAAGTACGAATCCTGTGTCTAAAATGTCTGTTAGGAACTTTCGAAGCGTTTTTTCGTCCAGAACGGATGCTCTTTTCAGTTTCAAAGTTTTAATGCACATGAACTTTAATTCAGATTGTGTGAAGGTAGCCCAGTCATTTTAGCATATCACCCCGGAATCTAACGGAAAAAGCTGAATTTTTGTATAGACCTTTATTTTAGCATTACAAATATAATCTCTAAAGTCACATATACTAACATGTGAGCTTCCTTAGATATTCATGGTCAAAGAAATCAGTTTTTTGGAAATATTTCATTTTTGCTGCCGCCTACCGCATTTGCGTTTGTTATAAAAGTTGTAGAGAATAAATTTCTCTACAAATTTTATCTTAGACTTTTTTTTATTCGTCTAATTGTTTTTGAGATAGAGGTCGCGGTGTTGCGCTCAGAGCTTACGTACCTTGGAGCAAGGTAAATCCTGAATCCCAAGGTATTATACCATTTTTTTACATTGCATTGACCACAAGCTAAAGAACATTGCATCCCCAAGTTATGGCATCCAAAACGCGAGCCACAACCATTCTTGCAGTTGGAAAATATTGAAGTGAGTTAGGGTGAAGTGCAACCGGCGTTAGGGTTTCATTTTTCAATACCCATCCACATTCATGGGGTTGAATGAGAATAGCATTAAAATATACTTAGAATAATTCACTTCATTATTTAATTATTTGTATGTCAAATATAAGTAATATTTTGTGAAAGTAAATATAAGTAATATTTTGTATAAGGTATTAGATTGTTATAAAAGTAATTTAATAAGTAATTAAGTAAAAAAACGGTATAATACATTGGGATTCCGGATTTATCTTGCGCTAAGGTACGTATGGCTGCTCATCAGCGCTCCACACTCTGCTTCCTCTATCTCAAAAACAGATCGACGTATAAAAAATGGTTTCAGATGGAATTTGTACAGAATTTTATTCTATACAACTTTCATAATAAATACGATAGGAGGCAAAGAAAACGAGATATTCTCAAAAACCAGATTTTTGTGATCTTTGGTCTTGAATATGACTTTTGAGACAACATTTGTAATGCTAACATAAATGTCTATACAAAAATTCAGCTTCTTCCGTTAGATTCCGACATTGGCCCCCTTTTTTGACTAAGATGACTGGACTAAGGCAGAATGAAGGCAATTTGATTGTGAAATTTATGTTTTCTGTCATGGTTTTCCATCTTTTACGGTTTTTCCTTTTTATTATTTAGTGATTCTACAAGTCGATTTCCTAGCTTGAAATTTCCAGTTCTTTTGTATTATTTGTAAAGTTGTTCCGTTTCTTCATTCCAGCACGGTGTACATTGTTTCCTGTACCCACGTACGTACGTAGAAGCGTTTGTATTTTTTTTTACTTTTGGTGGGACGGCGTTTATGTGAATTAACTTCTTTGGGATATATCACCAATCTGCGTTAGAAACTGAAATTCAATTTTGGTTTTATATTTTGATTTTGGATAAACGAGAGCTGTTGTTAGTTCGAATTTGTTAATTTTGAGGATTTTTAGTTGATTCTTACTTTTCCAATGTTCAGAGATTATTAAATATTTACAATCACTGTTTTGTTCCAACATATATTCTATTTTTTTATTGAAGAATTCCCAAGAGATTGGACGTTTTGGTTAATCAATATGAATTTGTTTTTACTTGAACGAATCTTGATTGACGAATTTAATTTTTCGTGCGATATTTTAGGTGTATATATTTAGGTGCGATATGTTTAATGTTTGGTTCTATCAAATCGATGAAACTTGAATCTCTCATGAAGAATTCCTTCAGACCAAAAGGAACTATCATGAACTATTTCTTTCAATGAGGGAAGTCTTGTCTTGTCTATCTAGTCTTGTATGTCTAGTCTTGTCTGTCTTCCAAGTCAATATAATGAGATGTCGTGCAGCAGACGATCTGCTAACCGCAACAGCCGCAGAGCTGAAAGCTGACATGATCATAGTGAGCGAACCTAACAAAAAACTTGCAGCTAGGGCAAATTAGGGCTAGCGCAAAAAAGATGCTTGGATCAGTATTGATAAAGAACCGAAAACTACCAGTTATAAGAACAGGTCGACGACCAGGATTTGTCTGGGTCGAGTTTGTAATCTATAATCTACAAATCTACCCCAATCTATAATCTACAGCTGCTACTTTTCTCCCAATGCAATACCCGAACAGTTGTCGCAATCCCTAGAAGCTCTAAGTCATAACATCAGGAATCAAGGAAAAAGAGAACACGTTATTGCGGGCGATTTCAATGCTAAGTCCCCCTATTGGGGTTCTTCCGGCATGGACAAAAGAAGAAACCTGATATCGGATTGGGCTGCGCAACTAGATCTATTGGTACAAAACCAGGGAAATGATTACACGTTTGGGCGAGGAAACTCACTCCATTATAGATATCACGTTAAATCACGTCAAGCAAGCTCCAGGGCTGGAGAGTGCTGGACAAGGAATCCTTGAGTGACCACCGCTACATCATCTACAGCATACAAGAAAACAAAAGGCCAAAAGAAATAGCACCCCTATAAAGAACTAGGTGGATAATAAAGCACCTGAATGTGGAAAAAAATAAAGAACGCCAAACTCAAGTACTAAGCAATAGCGACACAAAAAGTGCAGATAAACTGAATCAGGCGATGCACAAAGCATGTAAAAACTCAATAACTGGGGAAGGACGACCAAAAATAAAAAAGACCACATACTGGACCGAGGAAATTTCGAGCATAAGAGCTGCTTGCATCGCTGCCAGGAGGAAGTACTAGCGCCTAAGGACAAAACATGCTACTAGCGAAGTTACCAAAGAGGCAAGTCAGGTATATAAGAGCCGAAGGAAAGAGTAGCGGCAGTAGTAATAAACAAAACTAAGCAGGACCTGAGGCGGTCTATCTCATAGGACAAAAAAGGTACAACGAATAAAATTCAACGGAGCACCAATATGGGCCAGAGCACTAGGAAAACAGAGCAATATCCGAAAGCTCCTTGCAATGCAAAGAAAAATGGCTAAGAATCTGTAGCGCCTACCGAACAACACCAAGTGAGCAGTCTTTACCATCGCGGGTATGCCGCCAATCGACTTGGTTGTGGAAGAGCAAGGAAAACTGCAGGAGACAGGTCGCAGCAAACTTAAAAAAAATGGCCAGGAAACAATTAATTGAAGAATGGCAGCAAAGGTGGCAGCAAGGCATTAAAGGAGAGTGGACCAGACTTCTTATTCCTGGATTTCAACCCTGGATAGACAGAGAGCATGATGAAAATAGCTACTATCTCACCCAAGTATTGTCCGGCCACGGCTGTTTCAAGGACTATCTGCATCAAATTGGCAGAGCCTCAGACGACTAGTGCTTATACTGCGGAGAGACCGATACTGTGAGCCATACAATCTTTGATTGTCCTCGATGGGAAATGGAAAGGCATAAAATCACAACAAATTTAAAAGTACAAATCAATCCGAGAACGATAATTGGACATATGCTCAAAGCAAAAGAAAACTGGATTAAGACACAACAATACATTCATTATATTATGGAATCCAAAATAACAGATGAAACGAAGGAACAAAAGATAAAGAGAAATTAAATTTAAATAAGTCACCCGTAACTCCGAGGCCATGCGACTAGCACTACCAGAGTTCACGCCAGTGTTTCCAGGGGGGGGCACTTGTCTGGTTATCTGCATAACCGCCAGCTACGTCCCTCAAAAAATAAGTCTTCTCGTCTAGTCTTCTCTGTCTAGTCTTGTCTGTCCAGTCTTGTCTGTCTAGTCTTGTCTGTCTAGTCTTGTCTGTCTAGTCTTGTCTGTCTAGCCTTGTCTGCCCAGTCTTGTCCGACCAGTCTTGTCTGTCCGGTCTTGTCTAGTCTTGTCTGTCTAGTCTAGTCTGTCTAGTCTTGTTTGTCTAGTCTTGACTGTCTAGTGTTTTCTGTCTACCCTTGTCCGTGTAATCTTGTCTGTCTAATCTTGTCTGTCTAGTCTTGTCTGTCTTGTCTGTCTAGCCTTGTAAGACCAGATGAGATTATATAAGAACGGATGAAACAAGATGCGATTAGATGAGATTAGATACGACTAGATAAAATTTGACAGGTAAGACTAGACGAGATTATATGAAACTAGATAAGTTCAGATGAGATTTTGTGAGACTTAATGAAACCAGATGAGATTAGACGAGATTAGACTATATTAGATTATACTTGGAAAATGTAATTATGTCAATATGTAATGCTCTAAATTATGAGAAAATAATCTATTTCGAGTCTCAATTTTTGGAATAAAAATCGAATCCCCAAGTCTCGTTATACCTTGTATATAAAAAAATAGAAAGAACAGCAGCAAAGTTCTACTCACTTTCCCGAAATGCACATGTCGCACGTATACACCAGTATAACTTAAACTTCTTACAGAATTTCCCATCTCCACTAAAACGCCATGTACCTGCACAAAGGCTTCTCGAGTTTATTTGCACGTTACATTATTCATTCACTTAATTTTATTCCAACATGCATTACATACGCACTCTATGTATTATTTTATTTTGCTTTGCCTTTATAGGGGTTGTAAATTATCAAAATTTTATCACCAACAATGCGTTGTTTGGAAGGTACGGAAATTGAGTAATCTTGAAAGAGAATCGACGAATAAAAGAAAAAGATCGTGGTAAATATTTTATTTTTAAATATTTATTTTATTCATTTATTATGGGTTCAATATATTCTTTATATGGAATAATATGATATTAAGATGGGATATTGAAATTTGATCTTTTTTATAACTAACTGAGTGGCAACTTATTAGCTTGAATTTAACTTGAATTATTAGCTTATCAGCTTGAATATATAAATATATTTTACCTTTCCGAAGCTCTATAATGTTATTAAGTCTTTTTAAGACTACAAAACAAATCTTATGTTGAAACGCAACAGATATTTGCGTTATTTACTAGGCCTCAGTTCACTTTCGTGACACTAAACAAGACTAGATAGGGTTTTTCGGGTCCGAGTACCCGGACTCGGACTAGACGAGTCTCAGTCTACGGCCTGAGTGCCCGCTCAAACAGAGCGTGGAGCGGGGCGTGGCGTGCAGCGTGCATCTCAAACACATGGTCTCAGTAGCAGGCGTCCTGAGTACGTAAGTGAGCGGGGCGTTTGGGTTTGCGTGCAGAGGAGCGGGCAGCGTGGCGTGCACGCTCATTTCAAATCAGTTTGTGTTTAGCGTGCCTCTACAGCGTGCAGTATGTCGTTTGATGAAAACGGATGCAGCCACACGCTGCACGCCCCGCTCATAACTCAGGCCAGAACATTGGACGCCCATTGTCCGCTTAAACTGCACGCCCCGCTCGCCGCTCAACACACTCTCACTCAGGCCGTAGCCTAAGGGTAAATACGTTCGTACAGTATCGCTTGCCATATGCATATGCGTGAACATGAAAAATCCTTTTGAAATTGCGAGACGGATTAGACCCGTACCCGGACCCGGTCCCGAAAAATAATCGTCGGCTCGACTCGGACTCGCCGAGTCTAAAAAGACCGGGTATTCCCAAACCCCAAGACTAGATAAATAATATTGTTTTTAAGATCAGATCTTTCTATTTAACCTAAAGTGAATAGCCATCTGCAGACGAGGCTCCTGCAGACTTTGGATCAAATAAAAGGATCTGATCATAAAAAAAATGTTATTTGTCTAGCCTTAGGGTTTGGGAATACCCGGTCTTTTTAGACTCAGCGAGACAGAGTCGAGCCGACGATTATTTTTCGGGTCCGGGTCCGGGTACGGGTCTAATCCATCTCGCAATTTTAACAAAAACACGAAAGGATTTTTAATGTTCACGCATATGGTAAAGCAAGCGATACTGTACGAACGAATTTAGGTTACGACCTGAGTGAGAGTGCGTTGAGCGGCGAGCGGGGCGTGCAGTTTAAGCCAGGAATGGGCGTCGAATGTTCTGGCCTGAGTTATGAGCGGGGCGTGCAGCGTGCAGCTGCATCCGATTTCCTTAAACGATATACTGCACGATGTAGAGGAACGCTAAACACAAACTGATTTGAAATGACCGTGCACGCCACGCTGCCCGCTCCTCTGCACGGAAACCCAAAGGCCCCGCTCACTTACTTACTCAGGACGCCTGCTACTAAGACCATGTGTTTGAGATGCATGCTGCACGCTACTCCCCGCTCCATGCTCTGTTTGAGCGGGCACTCAGGCCGTAGACTAACCCTTAGACTCGAGTCCGTGTCCAGGTACTCGGACCCGAAAAACCCTATCTAGTCTTGTTTAGTGTCTCGAAAGCGAACTGTGACCTAGTGAATTGACGCAAATATCATTTGTGTTTCAACATGAAATTTGTTTTGTAGTCTTAATAATATTATAGAGCTTCGGAAAGGTTAAATATATTTATATATTCAAGCTGTGTTCCGCTGTAATAAGTGCGTATGATAATATCTATAATTAGTTTAGTTTCAACCCTATATTTAACCAAGAGGCTTTTTATTGCATTCGTATTTTATATTAGATTAAATTGAATTATTAATGAGTTTCTAACAATTTAAGATAGATTTAAGAGAAATATTATAAATTACGCATTTTGGTAACGAGTCGTAGTGCAATACGTTCCGCTCTTGCAATAATTTGTCTTGTTTGGTTTGGAGCCTGTGATAGAATAATATAACCGTAGTCCAACAGTGGTCGTCTACATATTGTTTTGTAAATTTTGGTCGCTGTATTTGTCGTTATGCCGAGTTTACCATAGGTGAGGGAGCGAAATCAGACACTCATTTTAATGGACATAATAGTTCAGATCGCGTATTCCATATATTATTGGATATAATTCCTCATAATTTTCTAGAATACCATTTAAAAAGATTTTATCTACGACCACTATTGTAAATGCCCATTATTGTACAGTTCGTGGACTATGTAAATACATCATAACACACACGTATGTAACACTCCGCAATTAATCCGCAATTAATAATAAGTTATGATTGATAACACACACGTGCGTTTTTTTTACGATTCGTTGATTGGTAGAGAGCTAGTACTACGTGCTCATACGTTCAGCGGCCCCCGTGCCACAATTCAAACTAACGGAAATTGGCTTTGCGAATATTGGGTTGCCTATATCTATGAACACTCTTATTCCAGTTTAACCCAAATAAGTACTAAATAATAAGGAATGTAACCATTAAGAATGTATTTCTTTTCATTTCTTTCAAGTTAAATAATGCCGAGAAACAGTTACATATGAAAATACAACTGCTTGTTTATTAAAATGTTAAATAATGATAATTAAATAAACATAACCTAATAAGAAAAACATTTGTTACATCAAACATATTTTTCTTATTAAACAGAAAAAAATTAATGTGGTCATAGATAAAGTATAGCACATAACTCGAATTGTAAGGCAATTACGTACTCGCGGAATTACGCACGACCGGAGTGAGTAATTGCGAGAGTTCGTAATTGACTTACAACTCGAGTTACGTAATATACTATTGCTATTATGTGTAATAGTTTAGTTTAAAATTTTATAAACGTTATATTCTCCCAAACATATCTTTATACATTGTCTTGTGGATAAATAGTATAGTTGAAATGTGAAATGAAAAATAGTGTAGTTGAAATGTATAATGCAAAGTAGATCTATAAAGAAAGAGTATCTGTGCTGATACAAAGGGTTTCAATGGAGATGGAAAGAATAAGAAGATTAAAAGATATAACTTCAAATAATACTGGTTAATCAATTGTTTGTCTTATTTAATTAAATATCACTCAAATTTAATTAAATAAAACAAACAATGGACTTATTTAGTAAGCCGCAGCGTTTTACTAGCGCCTCTAGATTGTCTTTAGTTTTACTCATATTTTTAATTAATATTACACAAATTATCATAGCTGAGTAATTGTTTGTTTTAAAATTGTATTTTTCTGCGAGATTTACTTAGCATTTGCATAATTCTATGTTCTCCTTACATTTTAAACAATGAATTTGCATAATTAATTTATATTATAAAATATATTTTGCGCTAAATAAACATTGGATCAATTTTAATTTGACATTTCTAATTACAAATTGAAGATAAATATACGCATTTTCAAATTCCTAAATTATTCATGTAAATCAGGGGTGGGCAACCTTTTTAGGTGATGGGCTACTCAGAGTTTGTACTAGCTGACGCGGGCTAGAAATTGTTTTTCTTCTACTACGTTGGTTCAGTATATTGATAGCGCTCTGATTTTTATTTTATGTGAAAATTCCAGATACAGCGCGTGTTTTTAGTATGCAAATCGGTCGTGTTTGTTATTTTTGCCATTCCATATTGACTGCCCTTACCACAACTTGCCAGCACTCCAGTCGATCTTTAAGAGAAACCAATAAAATGAATCGTTTAAAGATACTAATGGCGAACGATTTTCGATTTCTTCATTTTGTGGCGATTTTGAGATCTTATAAATCGAAGACCGGACTTTAGTTTCAGTTGAAGGCTTGTAGTCTTAATAAGAGGTAATAGTATAGAGCTACGAACAGGTTGAATATAAACTGCCTTTCAAGAAGAAAGAACAGAAAACCAAGTAAACTTAATAAAGTCGGAACACAGCCTGAATATGTAAATATATTCAACCTTTCCGGAGCTCTATAACACTAATGAGTCTTTTTACGACTTCTGGTTTTTGTTGAGTGCCACGAAGGTGGACTGAAAGCAATAAAATAACTGACTAATTTCACATGAGATTTGTTTTTGTTTGTCCCAAAAAAACTCATTAGTTTTATAGAGCTCCGGAAAGGTTAAATATATTTAATGGTGTATTAATATTAATTAATATTAATAATTGTGTAATTATATATTTAAAAGATGTTCCAACTTTATTAATAAAGTGACGTAAAGTGTCAGAATTTTTTTTCATAACAAAATGAAGAAATAAGTGATAAAAATTAATGAAAATGTTTTAAAGTGAGTGTAAATTTTATGGTGATCCCGGGGACTGAGGAGAGTTCTTATGACGAATCCACACCACCGGATACAATTGAAAAAGCAAATTCTTCATATTTGATTCCTTTTTTTGGATGTCCCCTGGATGCCAAACTTATATAATAGCGCTTGTACAAATCAAACTAGTCTTATCTACTTAGCCGTTTTAGTGTCAGGGGTTTTTGAAAATTCGTGGCGGAATGTACCATGCAGCGCGATAGCGCTTCGTTCATTTATCTACGTGTAATGCAGATCGACGTAATAGCGCTTGTACAAATCAAACTAGTCAACTCTACTTAACCGTTTTAGTATCAGGGTTTTTTTTTAATCCGTGGAAGAATGTGTCATGCAGCGCGATAGCGCTTCGTTCATTTTTTATTTATTTATTTATTCGCTCTGTTATTATTTTTCGAGCCATGGTGTTGCTAATGTAGGACCTCTTCTTGCAATGCAGAGCAGCGCCCACTTTTGCAAGTGTGTCCGCCTTTTCGTTTCCTTCCAGACCTATGAGGCACCATGCAAGCGTAACTCTGTTGTGCTGTGCCAGAGGTTTTAAGTTCTGAAGGCACTCCCAAACTCTCCTAGATTATATTCTATGACATGCTAGGGCATTTATCGCAGCCTGACTGTCCTTGAAAATAAAGATGTTTCTACTTCTGTAGTCCAAACGCTACAGAATGCTGCAATTAATAGTAATGTACGATAAGAAAAAGATGAACGCCTACGCAGGAGTCTACACGGCACTAAAAGAAGAACTCCATTCCTAAATTTTCCCGGATACATGTATCGATCGCGAGAATTTCCGTGTGTCTATTCCGTGTGTCACTATAATTTAGTGTGTCTCTATAGTAGCACAGTTATGTTGCACCTAGGAGACAGAGCACGGACTCCAGCGCCAGTTCCACTGTCTTTTTTGGAGCCGTCTGTGTACCAAAATTGGTCTCCTCGGTTTTTCTTGTGATAATTTCCTTCTGTAGTTGAAAGGCATTTTGAATGAAAACGTCTGAGGCATCGAGTCTCCTTCCTTGTTAAAGATTGGCTCTTTTATTACATCCGTTATTGAGGTATGACCCGACCTTGCTAGGGTTGGTCATGTTTTGTTGCACTTGTATCTGAAAGCTCCCATCCTAGCCTCCACTATTATGAATATATCGAGGAAAGGGAGACTTAGCATTGCTTCCAGAGCGACTGAAAGTGCAATCCCGTTCTCATCGATCCCGTGACTTGTAAGCAGTAGTCTCTGTACACTGAGAGAGTTTGTTTATGGCTTGCTTCTTTTTTAATTTGGTCCACCAAATTGTGGACCCATATGTCAAAATGGGTCTTATTACCGCTATGTACCACGTTTGGTTTTGAGCCCTACGATTTACCAGGTGTTCTCCTGGTTATCATGAATATCATTTTGCATTTGTTGGTCGCCCATCTAAGGTGTTAGTTCTTCAACAGATTAGCATCTAGGTCCAAGTCTAGGTACTTGACCTCGACACTTGCCTTTAATTGCTCGTTGTAGAAAATTGGAAGCTTTAAGTCCGCCAATTTCCTCATCTAGTGGTATTTCTCCTCAAACCCTAGGTTCAGTATGCGACCTTTAGCCGGTAAATAAACTGGCATACCTGGAGAGTTGGAAACCTAATTACCCTCAAAGTAGTCTTCTTTGGACTCCACACACTTCTCCCAGCGGTGCCGCCATTGTTGGAAACATTCCGAAAAAGCCTCTAACAGAATCGACTTTAGCTCGGCTGTCGTTGCAGCCATAATGTCCTCTTTTGTCTGAAATCGCGTTCCTTTCCATGGCCTCTTGACTTTTGGGATTACCCAGAATTCGCAGGGAGGCATATTAAGAGAGTAAGGAGCCTGTCGAATCAGAGGAGTCTGGCTTTTCGCAAAAAAAATTGTGAACCAAGTGCAAAGAATGTACTGGAGCATTGTCGTGATGGAGTCGCCAATTTCCTGATGACCACAACTCCAGTCGCTTGCGCCGCACAGCATCACGTAGGCGACGTAGGACATCTATATAGTACATGTTCATTTCGGCATATTGATTGCCGACCAGAGCGTGGATCCCTTTCCACCGATGTGCGACCGTCTTCAGACCAGTTGTACACTCCATAAACTATTTTTGTACACACCGTACACTTCTTAATTTGTGTGATGCCCATAGCATCGTCACCGAAAGCCGTCTGAATCTTCCGAATGGTTTCCACCTGGTTGTCGCCCAGTTTCTGGCAAAATTTGATGCAGTAGCGCTGCTCCAGTCGTTCCGTCATTTTGCTTGCATTGGAAAACCGACGAGAGCATTCAACGTCACTCGAACACTGCTCGACACCAACTGACGCTATCTACAGGCGGGAAAAAAATCACGCAAGCGCACGAAGGTTCAAGGTCGGCTCATGTAAGCGCGCATGATTCAAATCCATCAGGTTTTCAAAATAAAAAATAAGGTCGGATACTTTTCTAACAGACCACGTACTGATAGCGCTCTGATATTTATTTTATGTGAAAATTCCAGATGCAGCGCGTTTTTTTAGTATGCGAATCGGTCATGTTTGTTCTTTTTGCTATTTCATTTTGATTGCCCTTGCCACAACTTGACAGCACTCTAGTCGATCTTTAAGTGAAACCAATAAAATTAATCGTTTAAAGGTACTAATGGCGAGCGATTTTCGATTTCTTCATTTCGTGGCGATTTTAAGATCTTAAAAATCGAAGATCGGCCGTTAGTTTCAGTTTAAGGCTTGTAGTCTTTATAATAGTTTATATTATAGAGCTACGAGGAGGTTGAATATAAACTGCTTTTAAAAAAAAAAATATTTTTTTTTGTAGAAAACCAAGTATTTATTGGACGATTTTAATGTAATTTACAGAATTTGATCATGTAAATGAACTGCATCGATCATCAAAAAAACCGGCCAAGTGCGAGTTGTGACTCGCGCACCGAGGGTTCCGTACAAACTTGTAAGTAAGGTATCTTTTTTGTGGAGGACGTTACAAGCACATTCAGTTAACTTGACAAGTGGCTCTCATAAAATCACGACCATCTTAGTACCGCTGCAAGCATAACCTCAATATGTCGTTGTCGTACGATGGAATTCTACCCTCTATTTTATTACCATACATCCTCCATTCACTATGAGTGTTTAGGGGTTCTGGAACTTCACTATTTGTTTTTACTGCTCAATTTTGCTTGTATACCTATATACCCTGTATAAAGGTATACAGGGTTTTTTTTTAATAACGCGAATATTTTTAAACTTATAAAAAGAAAACTTTATTTTAGTATTAGACTTATACACTAAGTTATATTAAGATCTAACTATTTCTAGATCTAATATAAACTAATATATTAACTATTTCTAGATCTATTTCGATACTCTTAACATTCAGTTGTTGAATTGACTGCTTTTTGGGCAATTGACTACCAAAAAATATAGGGCGAACGTGATTTAAGTATAATATACTTAAATCATATTATCTACAACATGTTATGTAGATTATAGTATAGTATTATTATGTAGATTATCAACATATTATGTAGATAATAAAGAAAAATTAGACGAAATATAATATATACAGGATGTTACGGGACTTGAGTATGTCGCATGTCGGTTATAAACAAGCAAAATTTAGACATAATATATACCCTGTATATATTATGTATATAGAGCAGAGATGTTATGGATATGAAATTTCGGATCTGGATGCGGATACGGATATAGGAATAATGTTATACCGGTTTCGGATACGGTTACGGATAAGAATTTTTTTCGGATAATCCGTTAGTTTCGGATAGTTTCGGTTACGGATATCAGATTTCTAAGGAATGGTAAAAGTAGAATGCTAATTTGTAAAAAAAATGATTTTATTTCTATGTTATTATTTGTACTACCTACAATCATATGTCATACAACTAAGTACAACAATATAAGTAGGTACTACAATTATATGTCATATAAGATATATAAGTTATTAATATTTATCTACGTAAAAATGCAAAATCATAATTATAATAAACAAAAACAACATTATTCCTTTTTGTCTATTATATATTTTCTATTAGATATTGAAATATATTTATAGGAATTATTACAACATATCAGTAAAAATTATCCGAAATTATTCGAAACTTTTATATCGGATTCGGTTACGGTTACGGATCTCCATAACATCCCTGATATAGAGCGTACGTGATGAAATGCATAACGAAAATAAACAAAGAAATTTCAGTATTAACAGCTTGGTGCCAACACATACTTTTTAACCTTAGGACCTAACTGTATGTAACCCATATGCTTCTGGAGCCTGACAATACCACTACGACAACATTAGTGTATTGTCATAAGTTTCTAATAGTAAATTCGCATTTTTCTTGTAATTAAACTACATATTTACGGTTTTCAGATTTTTCCCTTTACATGTGCTGTAAGACACCGCTTCTTGCCAAATTTCATGATTCTAGGTCAACGGGAAGTACCCTATAGGTTTTGATTCCCTTGTGAAATCGCAAAATATGCGACATAAACGGTCATATCTTTTGATCGCGTTGACTTACAAGTTTGATTTTTTCGCAGCCGAAAGAGACCGTAGACCCGAGTATTTGTTGAAAATTTCAACTTGTTACCTCTACGCGTTCCTGAGAAAATGGTCTTGACAGACAGACGGACAGACAGACAGACAGACAGACAGACAGACGGACAACAAAGTGATCCTATAAGGGTTCCGTTTTCGGTACGGAACCCTAAAAATGAACTTGAGGCAAGTATATTTAAACATTCATGCTATATTTCGATTTTAGTGAGTTTATAAGATTATCTATAATTACTATGGTTCCACCAATAGTAAATTATCATTTAAATCAATAACCTGCTAAGTTCATGTCTCTCTCCATAAAGATTAAATTAAAACCTACCTCGCCTGTCATACATAGCGCGTTCAAGTAAGTGTATTCCAATTTATAATTCAAAACAGCAAAGCTGCACTGATCAGAGATAAATCTCGAAATGCGTCTGCAGATAGCTATTTACTTAAGATCAATAGAAATATATGATCTTAAAAATAATCTTATTTATCTAGTACTCGTTTAGTGCAACAAAAGTGGACTGGGGCTAGTAATAACATGCAAATATCTGTTGTATAATTCAATATCTTGCGTCGTTAGGTTAATTTGGCAAGGGAATTAGCTTATGAGATTATAAAACAATCTGCAATTTATAGGAGAGTTTATAAGATTATTTATATTAGTATGGTGCCACCAATAGTAAATTATCCATTAAATCAATAAACCGCTAAGTTCATGTCTCTCCACAAACATTAAATTAAAACCTATCTAGCCAGTTATGCATGGCGCTTTCAAGTAAGTGTATTCCAATTTATAATTCAAAACAGCAAAGCTGCACTGATGAGAGATAAATCTCGAAATGCGTCTGCAGATGGCTATTTACTTAAGGTAAATAGAAAGATATGATCTTAAAAATAATCTTATTTACCTAGTACTCGTTTAGTGCCGCAAAAGTGGACTGGGGCTAGTAATAACATGCAAATATTTGTTGTATAATTCTATATTCTGCGTGGTTAGGTTAGATTGGCAAGGGAATTAATTTATGAGATTATAAGACTATCTATAATTTATAAGGGAGTTTATAAGATTACCTATAATTAGTATGGTTCCACCAATAGTAAATTATCGATTAAATCAATAACCTGCTAAGTTCATGACTCTCGCCACAAACGTTAACTTAAAACCTACCTCGCCCGTCATTCACGGCGCGTTCAAGTTAGTGTATTCCAATTTATAATTCAGAACACCAAAGCTGCACTGATGAGAAATAAATCTCGAAATGCGTCTGCAGATGGCTATTCACTTAAGGTAAATAGAAAGATATGATCTTAAAAATAATGTTATTTATCTAGTACTCATTTAGTGCCACAAAAGTGGACTGGGGCTAGTAATAACATGCAAAAAATCTGTTGTATAATTCAATATCCTGCGTGGTATAAGCAAGGGAATTAGTTGTTTCAACATGAGATTTATTTGTAGTCTTCATAAGAAGATTATAGAGCTACGAACAGGTTCAATATATTTATATATTCAGGCTTTATTTCGCTTTAAATTAAAGTTTAAGTTTATACAAGGTAGATTTTAATTATGATGTAATTAAATTATACAAAGTAGGAACATATAGTAACCATATATAATACGAATTCCAAACTTAAAACAGGCGGAATACAGCCTGAATATATAAAAATATTCGACCTATCTATTCAAAGGTTGAATATATTTATATATTCAGGCTGTGTTCCGTTTGTTTTAAGTTTGTAAGATTATCTATAACGTAGGATGGTTTTACCAATTCTATCCTAAAATTCCTTATCAACATGAATTCCTATTAACGTCATATATACGTCAACCCATATGCTTCCGGAGCCTGACAATACCACTACGACAACATTAGTGTATTTTCATAAGTTTTTAATAGTAAATTCGCATTTTTCTTGTAATTAAACTACATATTTACGGTTTTCAGATTTTTCCCTTTACATGGTGCTGTAAGACACCGCTTCTTGCCAAATTTCATGATTCTAGATCAACGGAAAGTACCCTATAGGTTTTGATTCCCTTGTGAAATCGCAAAATATGCGACATAAACGGTCATATCTTTTGATCGCGTTGACTTACAAGTTTGATTTTTTCACAGCTGAAAGAGACCGCAGACCCGAGTATTTGATACAAATTTCAACTTGTTACCTCTACGCGTTCCTGAGAAAAATGGTCTTGACAGACAGACAGAGGTACAGACAGACAGACAGACAGACGGAAAACAAAGTGATCCTATAAGGGTTCCGTTTTCGGTACGGAACCCTAAAAAAGAGTACGCGCTCACGCACTCCACCTTATGGTTATTGACAATTATCTAACTTTACACTTAATTTTTAATATTGGGTATGACCCCCTCTAACCCTAATAACATCTCTCATACGTTTGGGCATATATCTAATCAAGTTCGCTGTTGTTTCTTGTGGGATGTTAAGTCCACTCTTCCTCTACTGCAGTGATTCTCAAAGTGGGCAATATCGCCAACCAGTGGGCAAAGACGTCGTTTTGGTGGTCGCTAGGTAGCCGGGGACCGATATAGGGGGCGGTAGGAAAAATTAATATTTTTTCAAAACGTATTACATATAACGTGAAAAGAACGTTACAGATTACACTACAACTTGCATAACATAAGCATAAGTCGTAGTGTAATCTGCAACGTTTATTCCATGTTTAAAATCTTCTTTGAGAGTAATAAAAAGATCTTTTACTTTGTTTTCTGTAACAAATTTGTAGGTCCTGAAAAAGATTTAATTAATAAATCGAAACGTCGACTTAAGAAGAATTTGATTTAGTTTCTCTTGATCGTATTACCCAAATTTTACCGTTTGTGTAGTAAAAAATACAAATCTTTCAATTTTTAACTAATAACGATTGTTATTACCCGCTCTTAATGCGATAGATTTGGGGGTGTTATTAACTTAAGCATATCACAGGTGGGCGATGAGATACATAAGTTTGAAAAACACTGCTCTACTGCAATAAGCTCTGGGATCGATCCCATACATTTTCCATCGGATGTAGGTCGGGGCTGCATGCAGGCCACTCCATAACCCGAAAACGGATTTCTGTAATGTAATCTTCCACGATTCTTGCGGTGTGCGGCTTCGCATTGTCATGCAAAAAAATTAGTTCTTCTCTAATATAGTCGACGTAAGGTACCACATCATCATGCAGCCCCTTTCACGACCATTGTTGGACATGGGCCTCCTCCAAACGTCTCCAGTTCTCTCTGTCCCTGGCTGTTGCAATCCAACTTGTCGCTATGGTCTTTAGGTCATCAGTCCATCGAGTGGGAGGTCTGCCTCGACTACGCTTGTTAGCTCTTGGTTTCCATTCCAACTGTTCTTTGGTCTATCGCCCGTCCTCCATTCTAGCAATGTGCCCAGCCCATTTCTATTTCCGTGTAGTGATTCGTTCTATAATATCATCTACTCCAATACGTCGGCGTATCTCTTCATTTCTCACTCGATTCCTCAGGGTCAGGCCATGCATCGATCTCTTCATTCGCCTTTGTGTTACTCTTAGTTTTTCTGCGGTTTTCTTCGTTAAAGTTAGGGTCTCTGAGCCATAGGTCAGGACCGGTAATACGCATTGGTTAAATGCTTTTCGTTTCAAGCGAATTGGGATATTTCCTTTAAGGATGTTCTTCATTTTTCCGTATGCCGCCCATCCCAGTGTAATTCGTCTATTTAGTTCGCAGGTTTGGTTGTCTCTGGTTATTTTAAGGTACCACATGAACTGTTAAAATCTCCTCGATGTACTTAGCACCCGTTGAAGAACACTGCCTAACTCCAAAATACCTCGGGGTAACACTAGATCGAGCTCTCACATATAAGCGCCACTGCCTCAACACCAGAAAAAAGGTAGCAACAAGTAACAACCTTCTCCAGAAACTGACTGGTAGGTCATGGGGTGCACAGCCAGCAACATTGAGAACCTAAGCCCTTGCATTAAGCTTTTCTGCAGCCGAATACGCCGCTCCAGTATGGTGTGCATCCACTCACGCAAAACAAATCGACGTCCCTTTGAAGCCAAATAACAGATTGCCTGAAGCCTACGCCACCTCATCAGGCATACTCTTTTCCTGGGATAGCACCGACGTCAACCGTATGGGTTAACAATATTTTACGTAATTGGCAACGCGTTACCCTGCAATTAAACGTCTCGCTATGAGATAAGAATATCGTCCCGAGATGAGATGAGATATAAGATGATAAGTGATACGAATTTTGCTAGTTCTAGAAAAATATATATTAATAATAATAATAATAATAATAATAAAGGGCTTTTATTTATCAATCTACAATATACACCTATGAGGTCATATTCACAAACAATTCTTTTCCCAATCTTTGGGGAGTAGCGAAGTTCAGTAGTCACCTTAACCCCCATTTTTATAGTAATTATTCCTAAATGAAAAAGGTGGTCGGACCAAAAGGCTCGTGAGCTGAACCAGAAGGGTCGCTGTTCGAATCAAAATAGTTGTTGGCCAGACCAAAAGGGTCGCGCGTATCCAACCCGAAAGCGTAGGTGCAATTTACTAAAGTAGTCTAATATATCATAACTAACTTAAAAGTACTCTTACATATCAGACAAAGTAACATTGAATCTTATGGACTAATTCTAATCTCGAAATATAAATAAATCATGTGTTGTTTATTTAGTGATTAAAACAGGAAAATTTGTCTTACATTAAAAAATATATATAATCTAATTTATTATGGGGTTAGCCAAAAAGCCCCCAAATTAATAACGCGAATAAAGAGGTGCAACGGGATAATGAAATTAAAAAGTTTTCAAGCCGAAACAGGATTAATGGAAAAAGTTTCGTCGTGATAACGGCAAAAGTTATTCCGATTTTCGTGCTTTCAATCGATAATAAACGTACACAATAATCAAGTGAAGCTAAAATTTTCTAAACAATGAAAATGTAATGAAAGGAATGGTTGCGACCGTTATTACGTGGCAATTCATACTTTGCATTTAATAATTCACTTTTTAACATAAATTTTGTGAAAATATTTATATTATATATTCAGCCATTTGTCGAGTTATTTAAATTTACACACTTTAAACGACGCGAGTTTCGACCGTTGAAGGTCATATTTTGGACCTATATACCTGGACCTATATCGGGATTTGTATTGGGATTGAAACTCACCTGGAACAAAGAAAAGGACAATTAAATCGGTTATTAGTCAATGGAAATGTTGGTTTAGTCGTCGGTTTAAAGATTATTGCAATTATTTTTTTTATGTAGATAGATTTTTAAATGGTTTAACCCATTGACATACGAATAAAATGCGCGTTGACGTATCCATATACATGTGATCTTATCATATATACATGACGTATTAGTGACGTCATTGTATGTCAAGGGGTTAATGTTGTAAAATTTACAACTCATTGTCATTTAATGACAATGAACTAAGAGTAAATAAAAATGTAAGTGTATTTACGAAAATTTTAGTTAATATGGTGTTTATTAATTTGGATTTGGGATCGTCCATTAAACACATGAGGCTCGAAAGAGGGATGGGGGGGGGGTTATGAAAAATAACGAAACATCACGAAGGGGGAGGATTGTTGTAGTGAGATATCACGTGTATTTTTTTTTTCGTTGAACGCGCCAATGCGTAATGCGCAATGCGTTTCGTTCAATGCGTAAATCGTTGCCGCGTATGTTTTTTCTCAAAACAGTGTCTAAACTAGGAGACAGTGCTGGATTTACCAGCAGGCCGAGTAGGCTGGAGCCCAGGGAGGCAGATTTTAGGGGCGGTAAATTTGGGGCCAACATTTTTTTGTCGTACAGAAATTAAAAATATTCATTTTTATATATCTCAATGTAAATTTTATTAGGGCCATACGAACAATTCAACATGTAATATGTTTCACAACATATTTTTAAATTAATATTTTCTACAATTTGCGTAGTAGTAGTTGGTCCGAAGCAGGATCGACGGAGCGGAGCTGTTAGGGGCATACGCCGCGTAGTGGCATTGATTCTGAGAGAGACAGATATAGAGCGGCGATACAAACGAAAAATCCGCCGAAAAGAAAAGCCACCTCTGTTGATTGAGTCATGCAATTTCTTATTTGTATTAATTTTTCTTCGGTTTTGTGCTATACAGGAAAAAATGAAAAGTTCAGTGATCCGAATAACGGAAATTATTGTATGATTTTGGAACTATTAGCTGAATTCGATCTTTTTTAGCGAGTCATGTTGAATATCTAAGACTAAGATTTTTATAAAGTCGACACAACGCTGGCAAAAGTTAATGACAAATTGGCAAACGGAAAACGCTAAAGAGAGTAAATTTGTCAAGTTGGTCAGCTAGAAAGGACGCATCTAGAAGTTTGAGAGTTTCTTGACACGAAGTTGCTAAGATCACCTGTTTATGGACATAATGGACATGGTCATATTAAAGCGATTATTTTTAAAGCAGATACACATTTATAACCGTTTGATTTAATGTCATAATTTGTTATAAAGGGGTCATAACAAATTATGACATTAAATCAAACGGTTATAACTGTGTATCTGCTTTAAAAATAATCGCTTGAATATGACCATTAATAAAATATTGAATAAAGTATTTAGCAAACATGTAATTTGAACGAATTCATCGTCAATTTGAGTATATTGATTCGTAAATTTTGCCCGATTCAAACACTCGATCGTTACTGAATCTGAATTTTAAACGACTCTGTTATGCCTATTAATTATAATTGCATCCTTTCAAATTATTATTAATTATGATCGAGGGCCACAAGTGGTAGTTATTAACGAATGTAATCGCGATATAAATTGCGGCTACACAAATCGCACAATCATCAAAGGATTATCATTGATAATGAAATTATCTCATTATTTATTTCATCATGTTTTAATTATAATTTCGCTTAAAAATATAATTTTCGCGTTTAATTAAACAAAGTGTAATAAATACTAATTGCTTTTTCGACAATAACAATGCTTTTCGAAGTTTCGCACTAATAAATCATGTTTTGTTCTCTAGATATCCAAACAATAGCAGAAACTAATTAGATTAATTCTCCAGTAATTAAAAGGCAGATAAATTTAATTTCGTTCTTTAATTTTGTTTGAATTGAGTGTTCCAATAAGAATGATATGATTTAGACTGACATGAAATAAACATTATTGCAGATACAAACAAACTTTTTATATTATCTTAAAGTACAGCCGATAAAATTTACGTGTTAAATAACACAGCGATTGAATATCCTCTTCGATTTCGTCTATAGGAGCGAATTCAACGAACCCTGCCTGGGAATGTGCAATAAGTCAGCCGTGATCTAACGAATAGACTTTTCATATTTCTTTTTTATGTGCATGCGTCAAGTTCCGCCATGCTTTTTGGGCACTTTTTGACATATAACCTGCGAAAATTATAAAATGTGCCCGAAACTTTTATATTTCCGCCTTTTAAACATGGCTGACGCGCATGCGCCTAATTAACCGTAAAAAGGTCTATTGTTCAGTGTTCAATCTTAATGCATCAAGTGTTGATATACCTTAAATTTCAAAAAGTAAAACTAATTTTACTTAAGTTTCCAAGAAGTAAACTAATGGATTTAAATTACAGCTTCTTGGAGGCCAGTGAACAGTTGCATTCTTTGAAATTATCCTTTCCTCAAACATACAGCGATAGTGTCATGAGCATTGTGACATGTGACACCATCTTGCTAAACCACATATCCTCTAAATCAAGTGCATCTAAATTGAACCACAAACCCATGAATTTAGTTAAAAATAGAAGTAGAGGTTATTATAGGACAGTGTGTCAAGGAGCGTTGGTATAACCCCGGCTAGATTAGGTTGCCCGCCGCGAAGCGGGCAGATAAATCAAGACAACATACGCGCGGCAGCGGCAGCTAGAACTCTCGATCCAATATAAGAGAATGTGGCAAGGACCGTTGGTTTAACCCCGGTTAGATTGGGTTGCTTGCCGCGAAGCGTTCAGATAAATCAAGAAAACATACACGCGATAGCGCGAACTCTCGATCGAATATAGGACAATGTGGCAAGGGCCGTTTTTTTTTTCTCTAACCAATGTGGGTTCAGGGGGGGTTAGCCCTTAAAACATTGCGGCCCATTGGCCTATTGTATTTTCCCACATTGTTTCGTTCATGCAAATAGATCCAGTCCCTCTATTAGGTCCAGGATTCTATGTGCCATGTTTTTCATGGGGACTCTCAGCTGTAATATCAAGCTTGTGTCTCCTATGTGCAATTGCTTCACAGTGGAAGATTATATGGGTGGCGGTTTCATCCTCCTCATAGCATAACCTGCATAAAGGTTCATCCTTCCAGATACCAATTTTATGCAGGTGTTCTCGTAGAGCGCAGTGTTCTGTAAGTGGGTCTACCACAATTGCGATCGGCTTCCTTGGCAGTTACAGGATTTTTGCAGTTAGAGTTTCCGATAGGTTTACTAACATTCGTTTGCTGTGTGTCAGACCATTCAAATTTACCCACTGTAGACGGTGCTTAGTTGCTACCCATTTACAGATTTTATTTCGGGTCGTGGTCTTGGTAATGTAGGGTCCGCTTTCAGCAATGATGTTTGCCTTGCAGGCTCCATCTTTTGCTAGCTTATCCGCCATTTCGTTACCCACCAGTCCCGTGTGGCTAGGCACCCAAGCGAGTGTGGCAAGGACCGTTGCTTTAGCTCCGGTTAGATTAAGTTGCCCGCCGCGAAGCGGGCAGATAAATCAAAACAACACACGCGTGGTAGCGCAAACTCTCGTTCCAATATAGAACAATGTGGCAAGGACCGTTGGTTTTACCCCGGTTACATTAGGTTGCCCGCGGCGAAGCGGGCAGGTAAATCAAGACAACACACGCGCGGCAGCGCGAACTCTCGATCCAATACAGGACAATTCTCTATTAGTGTAAATAGCATTTCTCTATTAGTGTGCGAACTGCTTGGATATGGTTGACTGTGCTGTACCCTTTCCCAAAAACCGGTCTCTATAGGTTGGTAAAAGTAGAATTTTCTGTCTAGGCGATTTGTTAGTATCTTCGTCAGCAGTTTGTACAATGTAGTTAGCAAGCTGATTGGACTGTAATTTTCGACGCTTGTAAGGTCACATTTCTTGGATAGAAGTATTACCTCGGCATTTTGGGGATCTTGCCCTCTTCGGGATATTTGTCCAGGAACATAAGCATTGATTTTTGCTGTGTTTCCGATTCAGCTTTTAATTCATTTCGCTCGTTACGCGATCCTCTCCAGGTGTTTTATGGTTTTTCATCGAGTTTTGCGCTGCTCTGATCTCAGGGCCATCTATTTCGGGAATTTCTTCTGAGCCCACGTTCAAGATGATCGGTTTTTGTTTTATTTCGTTCTGGGTCTTTTATTACAGGGTTTGGTAGAAGTCCTGTATCACAGTCACTATGTCTGTTTTGTCTGTAACTATTGCTCCCAGATTGTTCTTCATCTTATGAATGACCATCTTTCCTTTGGCTCTCTTTGGGCGTAGTACTTCCATGTTCAAATTATCTTCGATGGCATCGATAATCTGTTGTGTGTTGTGCGCCCGAATATCCCTTCGTATCGCTGTTTTTACTTGCTTGTTCAATGTTTTATATTGTGGTGCGTCCCTGTGTGGGTTCCGACGCTCCTTTATTAATTAGCTGGGCTGTGTTGACACTGAGTTTGTCGTTTTTGTCTTAAGAGCGCAAACTTTCTTAGTGGCTTCTCTGATCGTGTTGGTAATTTTGGTGTTTAGTTCGTTTATGTTAAGCTGTTTAAGAGCCTCAGTTTGTTGGAGCTTCCTCTCTATTTGCTTAGTGTATTCTTCTTTTAAAATATCAATGATAAAAAGGATCCTTGGTAACACTAACATCGCCGGCGCGAGTGGTGTAGTGGTGACGCTCGTGGCCTCAGGTTAGAGAGCTAACTAGCAAATATAGAGGTCCCGAGGTCTATGCCCAGTGCCGGCCGCATTTGTACCAGAAGACACATGTGAAAAATATGAATTAGCGCAATTTACAATAACTTATAAGTGCCTATAAGTGAATGTGAATGCAAAAAATACAATAGGCCACAAGTAGGCCGCAGTGTTTGAAGGGTCGGCAAACCCGGCAACCACATCGGACCAAACTTTAAAAAAAAGACAATAACATCTCGATCCGTGGCGACGGATTTTTTATACAAATTGTAACTACATTTACGATTGTACTAAAAAGCACCAATTTTGGTATTGAATGTCTTTTGTTTTGAAGCCTTTCTGCATTTGAAATCCTGGTAACATAGAAGTCTAGATTTTTAATTAAAATCCATGTATACATTGAACAAACTAAATCTGCTTGAAAACTTTCATAATTTTTGTGTTTACATAAATAAAGTAATTTTTCTCGCTCATGCCAGGAAACTTATAGTTTACTAATAGATTAGGTTAAAGTAGTTAAAGCGTTTGATACAAACAAAAAAATGATTGATTATTTATTGATTATTAGAATTATAGTGTGATTTTTTATTACGACTATATAGTACTAACGCAAGATATCGGAAAAAGAGGCTGAACCTAAATAAAATATATAATCAATTCTGCTGCCTTCCATTGGATTCCTTTTAAGTGACCCTACTGATCTAGACTGTATTTAATTTTGATAAACTCTCGATGTAACCAAATACGAGTAATTTAGTTCCTGCAGAATTCGATTTAGCTTTAGATTATTTTTCTATATAAGAAACGTTCGAGATTAATTAATTGCGTTATAGAAAAATACTTTTGGCGCAATAATAAAGCTGGATATCATAAAGGTACATTCACATATGCCATATTATCCTCTATCGGTGAAATTATTAGTATTAAGTCAAATGAGGTCAATAATTTTTATGCCTCTCTATGCCTCACTGATCTAGATCTGTGGTTGCGAACCTATAGCACGCGTGCCACAGCTGACACGTAGGAAAATTTTATTGGCATGCGAACTATTACTCACGCATGCCTAAAAATACCATGTCTATCTAAAATTGTTAAACTATCTTTTCTAAAATAAATGTGTAAGTCTCTCAATCTACTTTTGTGCAACATCAATGGTGTAAAATATAAGACGTGTTCAAAATCCGTCGATTGGTTTTCCCGTAATTGCAAAAAGCGCACAAAAATTTTCTAATTTAAAAAATTCACCAAAACCGTATTTACAAAGCTACCACTTTGAAATTTGGGAATTTGTGAGATCTCGTTAGAATATCAAATCATACCACGTTTTATCAAAATCCGTCGATTGGTTTGCCCGTACTTTCAAAAGGCGCACAAAAATTTCCAAAAATTCACGAAAGACGTATTTACAATGCTACAATTTTGAAACTTGGCAGTTTGTGAGATTTCGCAAGAATATCAAATCATACCAAGTCTATAATTTTGAAATTTGGGTCTTTAGCATTTAGCTAGAATTCGGTCTTTAGCACACCACAACTTTTGCGAATTTTGCGTCGTAACTTGGACCTGCAACCGTACAAAATTCAACTGACCCAGGAGCTGAAGGTAAACGACATTAGACAATTACATGTTTTCGCTGAATGGGCCCTGGAGCAGTTGGAAACGGATCCTAATTTTCATAAAAAAAAACATCTTTAGCGATGAAGCCCAAAATGCCTTTGGCCTACATAAGGGCAAGAACGTCGAAGAAGAGGAAATGGACGGTCAAAACAGACATATGCGGTCCAGGACAGCCATCTCCCATTAATGACATTAAGAGACCGATTCTTAAGTACGTGATCAATAGCCGATCAATGGTTTGGAAACGAAGGACGTCCTGTAACGCTTCGTGCAGTTTACAGTCGAATTAGAGCTTTAGGCTTGCAGACCCATTGACCACATCTTGTGCTTCCGTTGACGGCTCATCTTCGACAGCAAAGCATCGCTTTCAGTGCTGTACCTTGCAACTGGATTGGGACGTGGAAAGGTATAGAGCAGTAGTGTCAAACCTATAGCACGCGTGCGAACTATTCTCGCATGCCTTCTAACACTGTTAAACTATCTTTTCTAAAATAAATTTTTAAGTTTCTCAATCTACTTTTGTGCAACATCAATGGTGTAAAATATAAAACGTGTTCAATATCCGTCGATTGATTGGTTTGCCCGTAATTGCAAAAGGCGCACAAAAATTTTAAAATTTTTTAAATTCACCAAAGCCGTATTTACAAAGCTACAATTCTGAAATTTGGGAATTTGTGAGATCTCGTAAGAATATCAGATCTTACCTCGTTTTATCAAAATCCGTCGATTGGTTTGCCCGTAATTTCAAAACGCGCAAAAAAATTTACAAACTGCAAAAATTCACAAAAGCCGTATTTACAAAGCTACAATTCTGAAATTTGGAAATTTGTGAGATCTCGCATGAATATCAAATTATACCAAGTTTCATCAAAATCCGTGGATGGGTTTGTCCGTAATTGCAAAAGGCGCACAAAAATTCACAAAAGCCGTATTTACAAAGCTACAATTTCGAAATATGGGAAGTTGTGGGACCTCGCAAGAATATCAAATCAAACTACATTTCATCAAAATCCGTCGATTGTTTTGCCTGTAATTGCCAAAGGCCCATAAAAATTTCCAAAATTCACAAAAACCGTATTTACAAAGCTACAATTTTGAAATTTGGTAATTTGAAAATAGTTGGAAATGGATCCTAATTTTCATAAAAAAGCATCTTTAGCGATGAGGCACAAAATGCCTTTGGCCTACAGAAGGTCAAGAACGTCGAAGAAGAGGTAGTGGACGACCAAAACAGACATATGCGGTCCAGGACCGCTATCTCCCATTAATGACATTATGAGACCGATTCTCGAGTACAAGATCAATAGCCGATCAATGGTTTAGAAACGAAGGACGTCCTGTAATCCTTCGTGCAGTTTACCAACGTATTAGAGCTTTACGCCTGCAGTCCCATCGACCACATCTTGTACTTCCGTTGACGGCTCATCTACGACAGCAACGTTTGGAGTGCTGTACCTTCCGACTGGATTGGGACGTGGAATGGTATAGAGCAGTGGTGGCGAACCTATGGCACGCGTGCTACAGCTGACACGTAGGAAAATTTTATTGGCACGCAAACTATTACTCACGCATGCCTTCTAAAATTGTTAAACTATCTTTTCTAAAATAAATTTTTAAGTTTCTCAATCTACTTTTGTGCAATATCAATGGTGTAAAATATAAAACGTGTTCAAAATCCGTCGATTGATTGGTTTGCCCGTAAATGCAAAAGGCGCACAAAAATTTTCAAATTTAAAAAAATCACCAAAGCCGTATTTACAAAGCTACAATTTTGAAATTAGGGAATTTATGAGATTTTGCAAGAATATCAAATCATACAGAGTTTCATCAAAATCCGTCGAAAGGTTTGACCGTAATTTCAAAAGGCGCACAAAACTTTCAAATATTCACAAAAGCCGTATTTACAAAGCTACAATTTTGAAATTTGGCAATTTGTGGGATCTCTTAAGAATATCAAATCATACCGAGATTCATCAAAATCCGTCGAAAGGTTTGACCGTAATTTCAAAAGGCGCACATAAATTTCAAAAATTTACAAAACCCGTATTTACAAAGCTACCATTTTGAAATTTGGCAACTTATGGGACCTCGTAAGAATATCAAATCATATTACGTTTCATCAAAATCCGTCGATTGGTTTGCCTGTAATTGCAAAAGGTGCACAAAAATTTTCAAATTTCACCGAAGCCGTATTTACAAAGCTACAATTTTAAAATTTAAGAATTTGCGAGATCTCGCAAGAATATCAATTCACACCAAGTTTTATCAAAATCCGTTGGTTGGTTTGTCCGTAATTGCAAGAGACGCACAAAAAATTACAAATTAAAAAAATTCACGAAAGCCGAATTTACCAACCTACAATTTTTAAATTTGGGAATTTGTGAGATCTCGTAAGATTATCATATGATACCACGTTTTATCAAAATCCGTCGATTGGTTTGCCCGTAATTTCAAAAGGCGCACAAAACACGCCAAATATTCACATCACATTGTAAAAGTAGACCTGGCACGTCAGCATTCCAAAACGTGAAAATTAAAAAAAAAATGTCACGCGTCCGGAAAAAGGTTCGCCACCCCTGATCTAGATAGATGGTCTTAAACACTCGGTCGGTGGGCTGAATAGAGCACTGCCTTCGAAACTCTATGCTCTCTTTGGCCCGCAGACCAAAGCTCGATATTCGTTTCATTTGAAGGCCAAATTTCATTTTTGATAAAGCATTACACTAAATTGATAAACTCATAATGTTTTAACCACACTTATAATATGTAAAAATAATATATAACATATTATTCACAGTTATATAAATGTCTTCACTTATCACGACTCGAGTTTCGACTGTTAAAGATCATTTTCAAGTGATGACAAATTGATAATTGATTCACAAGTATGTATTACCACGTAGTAACCGTGGCAACTATCCTATTCTATTTGATAAAGCATTATTTACTGGGTCCAGCAACTCGATCTATAACTCCTTATGCGACCTGTGATCACAAATGAGTGTTACCACAAATATACACACAAACAGTTCATGCGCTATTGTTCGCCTTGTTATTTTATACGTGATGTAATAGCATATTTTGTAACTAGGGTGAAAGGTTGTCAATATTACTCGACAGCGAAAATGTGCACACGAACGAGCCCTCACTTCGTGCCCATTTGCTCAAAAGGGAAATTGACAATTTCGCCCGTGTTACAAACAATATTTTTTATAACTCATGCGAGGTGATTGCGCCAAGTTTGGGATCCAGGTGCCATCCTAAAAAATGGAATCAAAAATGAAAAAAATATGACACACGTCACTTTTTTAATACCGAGGTCTTGATTGTGTTCTATTTATTTTTATTTATTTGTTTATTTTAATGTAACCTAGCGATATTGAATATTTGCGTGCGTTACCCAAGTTACGTGTAATAGGCTAATAGTGAAATTTTATCGCATTAACAAACATGCACCAAGATAGTATAGTACTATTGTGCATGAGTGCACCAAGATAGTATAGTACTATTGTGCATGAGTGATAAAATATCTATTTCTTGTGTGCAAATATTATTGACCAAAAACTCATTCAATTTATTCGGAATCGTTTGACTCTTTCTAAGTTGCAATATCTAAAATCTCTATGTTTGTCTGTTAGCAAAGTTTTCTACGAGCAATTATTTCTACGTTGCTTGTAAACCCGTTTTCAAAATAAACGAAGTATTTTTATAGATACTGTATCGAAATCTGTGTATCGGTATGGTATGTAGTTGGTATTTTAGACACATGAGTACAGAATACATGTTAGTTGAAATTTGAACTTTTTTCGAGTTGTCTGGTCTTCTTTGTCTTTGGTCCGGCTTGTATTGTTCAGTCTTTTCTGGTATTGTTTAGTCTTGCCTGGTCTTTTGTGGTATTGTCTGGGCTTGTCTGATCTTATCTGTTTTTGTCTGTTCCTGACTGATCTTGTCTTGTCTGGTCTTGCCTGATTTTGTCTGGTCGTGCCCGATCTTGTACGGCTTTGTCTGGTCTTGGCCGGTCTTGTCCGTCTTATCCGCTCTTGTCCGGTCTTGTTTGGCCTTGTCCAGTATTGTATGATCATGTCTGGTCTTGTCTGGTATTGTGCTCTTGTTGTCTGGTCTTGTTTATTTGGCCTTGTTTATTTGTTCTTGTTTGTCTCGTTTTGTTTATCTGGTCTCGTTTATCCTGTCTCGTTTGTCTGGTCTCGTTTGTCAGGTCTTATTTGTCTGGTCTTGTTTGTCTGGTCTTGTTTGTCTGGTCTTGTTTGTCTGGCCTTGTCTGGCCTTGTCTTGTCTTCTTTGTCTGGTCTTCTTTGTCTGGTCTTGTTTGTCTCGTCTTGTTGTTCTCGTCTTGTTTGTCTGATCTTGTCAGATTGTATCTGGTCTCATCTGTTTTGTTTAAAGTTGACTAATCTGGACTAATCTTGTTTGATCTGGTAAGCTCTTTCCTGATCTTGTGTGGTCTTGGTTCGTTTTTCTGGTCTTGTCTTTACGTGTTGTGTCGTGCCGTGTCGTGTTGTGTTATACCATGTCTTGTATGGTAAAAACTTTGCGAACGAAGAGAATTGTTAATAACCATTGCACCTTGTGTCTACAACGTTTTTAAAATGTTTTGTTCATCCTAAAGTCCTAATTTCTACCTTATGAGGTCTTCCGAACTGTTACCGCACTGTGAACCTTGTACCCTCATTCGAACCTTGTCAAGATTTATATAGGAAAACCGAAGCACGGCATGCTGAAGAAATTCCAAACTAAATTCTTATGAGGAAAGTCAAAGCAAAACTAACTTATACCATCTTCAAAATCCTTGACTACAAACCTATTCGATTCGAATGTTAAAGGAAAGTCTGTGTCCTAATGGGTTAACTGAAATATTTCTTGGGAATGTCAGCACCATATCACTTTGAGTTTCAATATACGCATGCGTCCATATTTGACCAACTATTTCCATATGTGACCAAGATTACTCACTTCAGTTACTCACTACTCCTTGAAATACTTTTTGGTGCATCAAACATCTTCGAACCTTTTTAAGATTTACTTTTAAGCTGCGTTTTGATCTAAACATGTTTCTCATTAATGATACAAGTTGTCGGAAACTTTAACTTTTTCCTATCCTAACCTTCATG
Source organism: Phosphuga atrata (assembly GCA_944588485.1). Taxonomy (NCBI): domain Eukaryota; kingdom Metazoa; phylum Arthropoda; class Insecta; order Coleoptera; family Silphidae; genus Phosphuga; species Phosphuga atrata. The sequence goes on along the minus strand of OX155897.1, from coordinate 70,760,754 downwards.
TAACTAATGTGTGTTTAAGTTGCCATGTTGTTATGTTTTATGATTCCTTTATCTTTTCCAAACTGCTGCATTAAATTAACGTTTGGTAGTTTTCAAAAATTTAGAAAACAAACTGTCAATTAGAACAATAAGGATACTTACTACATTCTGTTTTTACAATTGTAATAGACCTTTTGACGGATAGTTAAGCGCAGGCGCATCCGGCAAGTTTGAAAGGCGGGAATATGAATGTTTCGGGCAAATAATAAGGTTATACGTCAAAAAGTTCGGGCAAAACATGGCGAAAATTGACACATGTGCCCAAAAAAATTCAACTATGAAAAGAAAGGTCTATTAAATATATTTGTATTTGCATCGAAGACAAATGGAAAATTTGGACCAAATTAAGTTACAGATGCACATGCAAGTGCACCGAACTGCTGCCTCAAAAATAAGTCACATCCGAAATCCTAACTTTGGTTCTCAAGCCGCCGCCTAAAGGGGAATCCGAATTTGTACCAGATTAGATAGGAGTCGTCGCATTCGAGTTTGGTTTCCAAACTGTTGCTTAAAGAGGAAACCGAACTCGGACCAGACTAAGTTGAGGTTATAATATGCAATTCCGAATGAGGCTTCGTAATTAGGAACGAAGTCGGACATGCGTCACAAATGTGATGACGGCCTAATGCGGTTGACTCTTTTGGAACGGACAAGGAGCTCGGCATGTCTAACTCGTTTCTAATAAAAACTGAAATTTCTAGTCGGGCGGATATCGAAAACATTTTCTTTTGTTCGTTTCAATATTTATAGATCTCCCTATGGAAACCTTTTTATTACAATTATTTTTATTTTGGAAAATTTTGAAAATGTTTAATATAAATTGTTTTTATAAAGAATACTAAAAAAAATAATTGAAATATTCAATTATGGTATAAGTTATTTAAGTTGCGTTACAAAATTATTATTATTTAGCGATATAAAGTAATCTAAAATATGACTAAATAAACCTAACTTTAGGCTTTAGGCATATTAAATGGACTATTAAATGGATAATAATCAATACCAAATTGCGTTTAATTATATAATATAATACCAAATTGCGTAGTAATTGATTTTTCCAAATTTGAAATTGATTCTTTCCCCAATTTAATATCATTCTAAATGTCAAGTTGATTAATTCCAATTGAAGTTTTTTTTTTGTTTTGAAGAATTTTTTTATATTTGATAACAAAAGCCAAGATTTAATTTTTTAATTATGGAATTTAAGGATTTAATTATGGAAGAAATTAAATTCGAGCAGGTTAAACCGAGACACTATACGAAACTGGTCAAATGTATGGCTAGCGCAAACATATCGGTTTTTAAATAATGCATTAATTAAAAACTGAAAAAGTAAATATCTTTATTTTTGTCTAAATTTGATTTTTTATAAAATCTGGACATACATTACTAAAATACTTAGGCCCTGGTTACAGTTGTCAATAGGTCTATCTATAAAAGGTCAATAGGTTAATACTTTCTAGTATTAACTATTTCTCTATTTTTTGCAAATATATCTGGATTGATTTAATTTTTAATTTTGCCAGGGGCGATTAGATAAAATTAGTGATTAGAAGTAGCCGTTCCGAACGGCTTGGTTTAAAAACGACGCGATGAAGCAATTAATTTGATTAAAATTTCTATCAAAGAACTTTAATCTTTTAAACGAGAATATATCTATAGGAGGTATTGTATTTCCTCTTTGGATCATTCGGGTTTACAGACTTTTCCAAATGGACCGAATGCAATTTAAACAGCACAAATACTGATGCCCCGATTTTTGCTATATTTTCATAATGCCTTCTTATAGGAGGGTTAAGTGTATAAGTGTTGCAAATGCTTAAAGATACATTTTTCTATTTTGCGTCTATAATGAAATCATTAAAGCACACATATGGGTTCGTTAATGGCTCGCCTAGTGAGATACAATTTTCTCAATATGTATCGGCTATATTTTTATTTAGAAATGGCATAAAAGGGCGCAAAATATAAAAAATAGTATAAAAAACTCGTTCACAAGGCGCTCTTCGCACTTTTCCATTAGAAACATGGACGCGTGCTAAAATATCGCGCTTATGGAACTCGTTCTTTAATATATTAATATTCAATTTTGCCTTATAAAGTCATGTTTAGTGCCTTGGATACGGATCAATAAAACGGTGGTTAATTTACTAGTGAAATAAATGTTTTATTCCACAAGTGAAATAAAAGTATCACTAGCAGCACATCAAAAAACTCACTTAGAGATTCTGTAACCGTAACCCTAAATGCTGTTTCGCTGATGTTCTTTTTTGATCGCCAATCACAAAACTTATTATACATTTTTTTGTATAAATCTCTTGATTTCTGCGGGAGTATTCTTTCTGCAATTGCGTCACCATATAACAATCATTCTTCGGATGTATCCATTTGTGATTTATAAAACAAAAATTAATTAAAATTCTCGCGGAAAAGAATACAATGAAAATGTAACTTTGCTTTGTATTTAACTTATTAATTAAGGAGCAAAATTGAATAAAATTTGGTTGACACTCGCGGATAAAATTAACACCTAACCACCTGACATACGTCTCTCAGATCCAACGTAAGCAGTAATTTTCTTACCTGAGACGTATGGCAGGTGGTAAAGGGTTATGGTTTAACTCGCGAATTTAATCTTTTAACGATCTTCCGATTTAACGATCCGCTCGTTAAACTTTAATTTTATCCGCTTCTATAATAAATAACTGTTGTTATGTTTTCTTCAAAAATTCTATTTTGTTGTTCTCGACATCTAAGAATTGAATTTTGTCGATTAATACTTTCGAATTTCTTTTCTAAGATAACCAGCAAGAGATCGTGGGGCCCACTCGGGATCCACGCCTCACAGGGAGGCAATATGATCGTTAAGGGGGGCAATTTGAAAATGCATTCGTCATTAATTTAACCATTAATTAATTTAACAAAATATGGCGAGTCACAATTTGGCGAGTTACACTAGTTGCATCAGTTCTTTCATTAAATTTAATATATTTAATTTAATGACAAAACTCTATTTTAGTATTACAGTTATTCACTAACTTATATTAAGATCTAACTATTTCTTTTTTTCTAATAACGCGAATATTTTTAAACTTATAAAAAGAAAACTTTGTTTTAGTATTACACTTATTCACTAACTTATATTAACATGTAACTATTTTTAGATCTAATATAAAGTAATATATTAACTACTTCTAGATCTATTTCGATACTCTTAACATTCAGTTGTTCAATTGACTGCTTTTGGGCAATTGACTACCAAAAAATATAGGAAGAGGAGGACCTCACTGTATGCAACCCATATGCTTCTGGTGCCTGACAATACCACGCAACACATTAGTGTATTATTAAGTGTATATATTAGTGTATTATTCATAAGTTTCTAATAGTAAATTCGCATTTTTCTTGTAATTAAACTACATATTTACGGTTTTCAGATTTTTCCCTTTACATGTACTATAAGGCACCGCTTCTTGCCAAATTTCATGATTCTAGGTCAACGGGTATAGGTTTTGATTCCCATGTGAAATCGCAAAATATACGACATAAACTGTCATATCTTTTGATCGCGTTGACTTACAAGTTTGATTTTTTTACAGCTGAAAGAGTATTTGATACAAATTTCAACTTGTTACTGCTACACGTTCCTGAGAAAAATGGTCTTGACAGACAGACAGACGGACGGACGGACAACAAAGTGATCCTATAAGGGTTCCGTTTTCGGTACGGAACCCAAAAAAATATAGGGAAACACTGATCTAGACTCTTTAGAGCAATGGTTCTCAAACTGGATGCTTCGGCACCCTGGGGTGCCGTGAGCGTATGCCTGGGGTGACTTAGCAATAATAAAGAAATGTCCAAAAAATGCTAAAAGAAAATTACATGAGGAGGTAAACGAGTTTGAGTTTCTACTTTTATTGCTGAAATATGGACAATTGGCTAAAATCTGGGTGTTTAAAACAGAAAGGTGATGAACTCTAAATCATTCAAGTTGGTCTGCCTCAGTTCGTGAAAACGCTACTCACGACCAAAAGATAATCCGAGCAAAATAAGGAAATATGATCCTAACTACTTCACATTGTTTGGCTTTGTTTCTGTTGGAAACGAATAAGCGCCGGAAGGGCAATGCGTTACAGGCATAAAAATGTTTCTAACAGCTGCTTGGTTCCATCCAAATTAAAAAGGCATCTGGAATGCAATCAATCAGATTTAGTACATGAAGGTGAAGAAATCTTCAAACGCCGCACTTTATCTCTTTAGGCAGGGTCATCCATGGTGGAGATAATTTTTTAGAATGAAACTGAAAACGCAACTGATGCTTCATTTAGTGTCAGTTCACACATAGCAAAATCTGGAAAGCCCCATAAGCAAGCGAATTTAGACAATTTCAGAGTCTATGGAGAACGAGCTTATAAGAAGGTTGAAAATTAGTAGTTTTTTTTTAGTTTACAGCTTGATGAAAGCACCGACGTTGCGGAATTTGTGTAAAGTATCCATTCGAAATGCAAATAGAACGAGAACTAGTACATAATAATCATTTTTTTGTGGTGGATTAATGGTAAAGATGGAAATTTGTTTAAGGGTGGAATAGTTGTTTGAGAGTAGAAAAGTTGTTCAGGGTGGAATAGTTGATGAGGATGGAATAATGTGGAGAATTTAAAAGTATATGCCACTGGTGACGCTAAAAGAGCTACATGGTTTCATGGCAATTTAAGGATGCTGATACCAAATTTAAAGGTGCACGCCATTGGTGCTTTCATCTGACTATAGATGAAAGCACCAATGGCGTGCACTTTTAAATTACCACTATAGTCTATAGTCTACCACCTGCTGCCGCATGTGGTAGACTATAGTGGATTGTAAATGTGCTGAATGTAAGAATTTAGATTTGATTGAAAAATGTAAATTGCCACATTGACCTTATTTTGGATCGGAAATTCGAAAGTAGCAACCTAATCTAACATTTTTTTTTATATGTGGTTGAGGCTCTCACACACTAAACCCCTTCTACCACTTGGCTTGAAAGTACGCCACCCCGGTATCGCTTGCGCATTCCTTCAGGGTAACCTAATCTAACCTGGGTTAAACCAAAGATCCTTGTCACATTATCCTATTTTGGATTCGGTTTAGTCACAAAAGTTAAAAATACCCATTCTTTGAATTTCATTTATTAATTTACATGAAAATTTCAATTTACAATAAAATTTCATTGTTCCAAGTAGTGTGAAACTTTTTTTAACAAATCCATCACGAATTCCAACCAAAATCCAACTATAAAATATCGAAATATTAAAAAATAGCGAAAAAATGTATTAACCCTTCATAGATTTCAATGAAACTTTTACTGAATATGGGTATCCAGCAGAAGTACCCGCTGACCAAATTTGAAAGCACCACCCTATGGGGGCAGCGTAGCGAATTATTTTTGCTTCAAAGGTTTTTTGCAAATATCTCGCCAACGCCTCAAAATAGAAAATTACAACCGGGATCCCCGTATGTAGTTTGTCCGGGTAAGTAAGCATTCTTTGCAAAATTTTGTAAAATCGTTCGATTTAGCCACAAAAGTAAAAAATATAAAATGCAATAATTTTTGAAAGGGGTACCAAACCTTCTCTGAATTTCGATTTTCCATTTATATGGGTTTAAATGGAGAAAGTTTGCAAATAAATTTATTCTGCAAAGACGGTTCGCTTTGGAAAGATGAACAAACTTGAAAAAGTCGCTAAAAAACATCACGTGATTAATGGACGAGCCCAAGG